>CM066034.1:417953605-420465695 GCA_033557465.1 Ichthyophis bannanicus
ACGCGCGTTACAAGGCGTCATAAATTAACGAGCGTTACAAAGTGCCATGTAAAGCGCCACGCAAGTTGTCCTGTACGGAGCCCATAAGGCATTTGATAGAGCTGTTTTAGCAAGGTGTTGGGAGCTGTAGCACAATGGTTAATACACCTTAGGATGGTGCAGGAGATGTGAGGGTCAATAACCTGTGGGTCCACTGAGTAAAGCTGGCTGAGGACATTAGCTTTTACTGTAAATCAGTGCTGTATGACGAAGCATATTGGTGTGGTAACGTTAATTTAGTGGCTGCCCAGCAAACACACCCTCACAGGGCCGTAACCTAAAGGTTGCCGCATAAGGCGCCCTCTAAGGTACTCCAGAGGGCACCTTATTAAGTGCACAGTCCACCAAGGCAAATAATAATGTGGCCGATGGAGCGCCCCATAAGATGACTTGTAGGGCGCCTTTACCGGGCGACCACAGTAGAAAGTAGTAGTGTAATAAAGTAGGAAGTACCACAGTCACAGTAGAGGGCGCTTTACAGGACGCTCTATAGGGAGCATGATGGGCCACCGTAAGGAGACAGCACTGTTGAGCATGGCTTTGCTGGCAGAACCAATTTAAATTAAAAAGGAAAAATGCCACAGGGACAGCTCTACCAAATGACCACACTATGGGATCAAACCCATAACCTCTGGCCTAACTGGCACATGAAGTAAACTAGGGGGCTACATCTTCAGTGCTACTAACAACACCCCTGCATGGCCACAGAAGGACATCAGGTCACCACACAAACAGTCTGCTGTGGATACCAGGATTTGGGGTAACCCACCCATACCCATGGTGCACCTGCACATGGCAGATTAGTAGTATATAGATGATCACAAGATGGGGTATGGAACCCCACAGCACCTCGGCCAGGTAGGGGAAAACTGACCGTAGTGCGTTACTGGCACCGAGTAGCATACAGTACAGTAGCCCAACAAGCGGTGGTGCCCTATAAGGCGCATGAAAAGGTGCCCAGTAAGGCATTCAGAGCTGTAGCACACAGGTGAAATACACTGACTGATGGTTTGCAGGGTTCAAATGAATTCACACTCCCCCTGTGGCGTTCAAATGAGTAAACGCTGGCCTGAGGGGTACTACCCTTTCCTTTAAATCAGTTGCTGGTGGAGGCATTTTGTTTTGTAAATGTAATGAGTGATGCCAGCAAACACACCCTCACACGGCCATAACCTAAGGGCTGCGCGCATAAGGTGGCCCGCTAAGGCACTCCATGGATACATACTAAAGTGCACTGTCTGCCAAGGCACCCTATAATGTGCCCGAAAGGGCGCTTGCTAGGGTGCCTCATAGGTCACTTTGTAGGGTGCCTGATGAGGCACCGTAAGGAGGGGACAGCACTGTTGTGTGTTTTTGCTGGCAGCACCAAATAAAGAAAAAAACGAAAAAGAAAAAATGACCTCAGACAGGCCTACAAAATAACCCCCACTGTGGGATCATACCCCATGAACCTCTGGTCTCCAGATTAGTGATATACAGATGACCACAAGACGGGGTATGCACCCCCACAGCACCTCCGCCTGGTAGGGGCAACATGACTGTGTCTGCTACTGGCACAGAGTCGTTACAGACAGTGAGCCCAACAGGTGCCCAAAAGGCGCATGACAAGGTGCCCAGTAAGGCATGCTAATTGGGCGTCCTAGGCTAAGCACCATATCAGGTTACACTCTGGATAAGGCATAAGAACATGCACATACTGGGTCAGACCCAAGTCCATCAAGCCCAGTATTCTGATACCAACAGTCGCCAATCTAGCTCATACGTTTACCTAAGCAGTTTCCCCAAGGGACACAGGTTCCACAATGCTTGTATTGCGGTTTCAAGCATTGATATCCTGGGTCCCTTCTTAATAATGGTTTGTGGCCCTTATCATCCAGGAACTTGTCCAAACCTTTTTTAAACCCAGCTACACTAACAGCCTTTACTACATCCTCCGGTAAAAACAAATTCCAGAGTTTGATTACATGTGAGTGAAAAAATATTTTCTTTTATCTAGTTTTAAATAGTTTTACTTTGGAGCTTCATGGCATGTCCCCCTAGTCTTTATATATTCTGATAAGGTAAACAATCGATCTAAGTTTACCCGTTCCACTACGTTCATTAAATTTATAGACTTCTATCATATCTCCCCCTCAGCAGTCTCTTTTCCAGGTTAAAGAGGCCCCAACCTTTTTAGCCTTTCTTCATAGGAGTAGCCTTCCATCCCCTTTAACATTTTGGTGGCTCTTCTTGAACCTTTTCTAAAATCGCTATATCCTTTTTAAGATACGGCGACACGAATTGCACACAATATTCAAGGATGCGGTCTCACCATGGAACAATAGAGAGGCATGATAATATCTTTTGTTTTATTTTCCATTCCTTTCATTATCATACCTAGCATTCTATTGGCTCTCTTGGCCGCCGCTGCAACAGGGGCCGAGGGGTTTTAACACATGGTATCCACAATGACGCCTCGAACTCTTTTTCCTGGGTGGTGGTTCCTAATGTGGAACCTTGCATAGTGTAACCATAGTTTGGGATGTTGTTCCCTAGGTGCATAACCTTGCACTTCTCCACATTAAAAATTCATCTGCCATTTTGATGCCCAGTCTTCCAATTTATCAAGATCCTCTTGCAATTTTCCACAATCATCCTGGGTTTTTACAAAACTTTAAATAGTTTTGTGTCATCTGACATAATTTGATAAACCTCACTCGTTTGGGATTCTCCTCACTTTCCAGGTCATTTATGAAATATGGCCCAAAAAAGCAGCGGACACCAGCACCAGATCCCTTGGGGTACACCACTATTCAACACTTTCTCCATTGGGGAAAATTGTCCATTTAGCCCTACCCTCTGCTTTCTAGATCTTTTAACCAGTTCCATGATCCACAATAGTACAGCTGCCTCCTATCCCATGACTCTTTAGTTTGCCAAAAAGTCTCTTCATGCAGAGGACCTTGTCAAAGGCTTCTGACAGGTCCAGATACAGCAATATCAAAAACCGACATCACCTTTGTCCACCTGTTTATTCCACTCCTTCAAAAAAAAACATAACAGATTAGTAACGATTCCTCAAGATCTTCCTTGTTCTAAAGCCATGTTGGCTGTCTTCCCATTAGGTCGTGACTATCTAACATGCTGAGTAATTTTATTGCCTTTATGATGGTTTCTCCATTTTTCCCGGTACTGATTGTTCAGGCTCACCGGTCTGTAGTTTTCCCGGATCACGCCCTCGAAACCCTTTTTAAAAATTGGTGTGTACATTGGCAGATCCTCCAATCCGAAATCAGGTATTAGAGTTATGATTTGAATGAGTCAGTTCACAGATTACTGATTAGGTCAGGTTTTGCAGGCAATCTCCAAATTTCAGTTCTTTCAACACCACTTGGATGTTATACCATCACGGACCCAGGGTGATTTGCTACTCTTCAGTTTATTCTAATAGTTGTAAGACATCTTCCGCGATGTATCGATCATTTTCCTTCAATTCTTCCGCACCATTTAAATGACCAACTTCAGTCCATGGGTAAACATCCCTACATCTTCCTCAGTAAAAGATCCGAAAGCAAAGAATTCATTCCAGTCTCTCCGCTATTCGCCTCCTTTGTCGCCCTCTTATGTGCTCCTCCTTTAACCCCCTTTATAATTACATCTAATGGACACAACACTGTACTCTCTCCACAGGTGTTTTTTTGCTACGAATTGTACTTTGAAAAAGGTCTTAGTATTTCGGCCTGTTTTTGCTTCACGCAGCCAAGCTTATCTTCTCCAAATTCTCTCTTTTTGGCCTGCCTTGATCAATGCACTTGCATTTGTACAACTTGGTCCATGTGCTTGTGCTGTTTCCAGGTTTCGATCGTTTGGCTCAATTTTTTTCCATTTGGCCCTAATGCACAATTGCAGAAGGTACCCTGAGGCTATTGAGACAACCGATACGTCTCAAGGTGGCTGGAATTCAAGGGTATGGCGTCCGTAGGTACGCAGGTGTGGCCCAGAAGGGGCGCACGTGCAAGGTGCGTCAGGGAAAGACCGGCCATGACCTGTGCTGGCAACAGACGAACCAGATGTAGAGCCTCTAAACACTACATAGAAGGCATCGCACCCGCAGGTAATAGGGCCATTCAATGACGATAGGTGATGTGGGTAAGGAGGGAGAGCCGTGGGAGCCACTGGAACTGCCATATCTTGCACGGGGCATCACCATGTGGCTGACCACGCCCTAGCAGCGGATGGACACAATATTGGTGGGGGAACCAACTGTACCACGCACAGGGTTGTTGGCAATTGTTAAACAGTACCGGAAAGACAGATTTGGTTGGGCAGATGATGGGAATATGTTATACCCCAGTGAAAGTGAGCACTTTTTTTTTTTCCACCTGGTTGGCGCAGCAGAATAGTTACAACAATGATGGATGGCACAGAGGAGACCTCTTTTTTATTTTTTTGGGGTCCCGGTGCCATGCAGATCAGGCACAGACACTGGAAAGGCACACAGAAGATGGTACAAATGCAGGAAAGGGTAGCAGTTGCCCCAAGTGTAACATAGGGTGACAGTCACACACTGGCACTTTACAGGACACTTCACAGCTTGACAGATGTAGATAGATTGGACTGAACGGTTTATGGTTGGCCAACTGTTGACTGAGGGCAATATGAGGCAGGTTTCAGCACAATAGCAGCCGAGATATTGGACTGTCACAGGAGTACAGGTACCAGCGTATGGAAAGGACATCATAACCAAACGGAGGAACAAACAATCCCGAGTTGGCGTGAAAACCCATGACCACTAGGATTGAAAGCATCTGGCACAAACCTAATAGGCTACACCCACCATCTTCTGAGGCTGCATAGCAATGGTCTAGCATACAAGGAACCACCTGACACCGGCAACCACAGAAATTTAACACCAGCTGTGTGTCAGGGATGAGGGCAACCCAAAACAGGTCTACCATTAATGCAATGCACAATTAAAAAGTAAGAGTTGTCGCACATGCTCCATAGCCAAGCAGTCTATAGGTGGGACGGGAGGCACATAGACAACGAGCATGCACACCATCACCATGAGATTGCTTAAAGCCAGTGTAATTTAACAGCATTGAAAAAGAGCATGGGAGTGATTACACGAAAGGGTTTGTTCAGAGACGGACCAGGCTGAAAGTGGAAAGCTATGTGGATGGCCATGTGGACCGAGGGGCAATGGAACTGAAAAAGGAAGGCATGTGAAAGAACGCAAACCCGTTCAGTGATGTGGCCACTAGACCAACAACAGCAAGCAGTTACCAATCGACCAAGCAGACCGGTGGTAAACATGGTCACCACCAAGAAAAAAACTAGGTAGGTAATCCACAAGATGCGGAAGATAGGCTGCAGACAGGGCACACTGTCATGCACAGCCCAAACCATGGAAAGGTTGTGTCGATGGATGTGACGGGGAGGCTGCAGACTAGGCCACATGGCAGATAAATCAGCAAACATGAAAAGGAGAAAAGGAAAGAACATTGTTGGGGTTCAAACCAGCAACCTATGGAATTTGACAATGCAAATGTTTCTGCTGACCACTATCCCAAAGAACCCTTAAGCAGCCATAAAATGCAACACAAATGGTCCACCCAAAAGTCACCGCACAGTAATGATCACAGCAGGGACATTCGTATCCCGCACCCTAAGATTCACCACGCTAATGCCTTTGATATAAAACCCCACGGGGCCTGTGTGGCAGGCACCTCTTCGCCAACACCACATCCAATCATGTGTGTGAGACCACCTAACCTGGTGCCTTAGCGCACGTGGACCGCTATACCACCCTGACCCCACACCACGTGTTGTCTCCCCAACCCCTGGCCCTATCAGTTCCGTCACCCATCCCAACTAGAACGTTAAGAATGCGATGTAGGAGAGTGCCAGCACGACCACGTCCGGGCCAAACATGAGCGCTGGATGTTACAGGGGGCATTTAAAAATACCACGAATTTTAACAACGGTTTATGGATGTCATCTAATGTATAGTAAACAGGTATACCAAGTCGCGCCGGTACCCCCATCATATGAAGCAGTGGCCAATGTAGGGCCACATGGCGTTGCCAAGGCAATAAGGAGGGGCAATAAAAATGCAAACCCCATTCCCAACGTTTCTGTCCCTAGGTGAGATGTGAACCCATGGACCCCTGGTCTGAGGTACTGTGTCTGAACCAGTAGGCCACCATCCCTACTATGCAGGTGCGGTACGTCTGTCAGGGATGAATGTAGTGGGACCTAAAATATGTGATGTAACCATATCCAGACATGGTACACATCAGCAATACCTGTACAACTGTGGGTATAAAAATGAGTCCCCTCAGGTACCGTCATTACAGATTGAATGCCGCTTGTGTTAACGTATATAACTAAGGCCCAAGGAACAGCTTGCTCTGACTGCACCCCACTGAAACGGCAAATTCAGCAAAGATAGAGCAATGAAATGAACCCAGACCCTGTTCCAGGG
This sequence comes from Ichthyophis bannanicus, assembly GCA_033557465.1. Lineage (NCBI taxonomy): Eukaryota > Metazoa > Chordata > Amphibia > Gymnophiona > Ichthyophiidae > Ichthyophis > Ichthyophis bannanicus. The sequence continues at coordinate 417,960,111 of CM066034.1, forward strand.
AGCTCACACAATGAGAATCTGAATACCATACAGCCAATGAAAGGCTATCACATTGCCAACATGGGCCTCCCAAATGAACCAAGGAAAACATAAACAAAGAAGACAAACATCATTATCCGCAGTTTTTATCTGCAGGAAACATGACTCGCAGGTCAGCACACAGCGAGTGAGAACAGGATTCAACAGCCAAAAGTGGAGACAGGATGCGACAGTGAGACATATCACAAGCAAAATCTCTATTAACAATAATGCAGAAGAAGAAAATAAAGGAATCAATTTGTCAGCAAGCTGTGGATAGAAACATGGCAGAAAAATACCTGATGCATAGACATAGCTGATCTCATTGGCGTGAAGCTGTCCTCCATCCCCAGGAACTGACTATACCTAAGCTAGGTGCTGTGGTTGTCACACCATAGATTGGAAATGAAATCTATACTTTACTAAAGTAAAGCTGGTTGTGACAGGCCTGGCAAGATCTAAATAAAACAAACCCTATGCGTCTATGGTGTCATGAACAAATTAATCAAAGTCCTGTAGATGTATGTTGGGGTCGAACACAAACAGCCAAAACATAACCTATGCAATCCACAAAGAATGTTAGGGGAAGCCCAGAAAAGCCCCAACACCACCTACCCCCTCACCCACAGGCCCGCACCCGGATGTCATACCCAAATGACCTTGCATGGATACCCCTGCTTACCACCGTACACAGTCCCCCAGTGTGGCTATCAGCACCCATGTCTGGCTGTACCAGGTAGATACTGATGGCCCACAGAGCCATCTACACACACCTGATCCCTCCCTGGCTAACCAAACCACGAGTGACGCCTGTCATGATGACATTGGCGCCTGGATGGCTCACCATGACCTGAAAGCGGACATTGCCATGACTGTACCTCCCTTACAGCATCGTTACACATCCCTGCCCCATCAACCATTGTCGGTGTCTGTGGATAACTCTGTAACTCCCCCAGTGTCCCCAGGTTGCAATCCGTGGCCATCCATGGACCCCACCCCTGTCCATGACACACAGGCATGTGGTAGCTAGCACCCGCCCCCCTCCCCTACAACACCAGTAACACCCGCCCCACCCACCCTGCACACACCACCAATACTGCCACACACTGTCCAATTGCATCCCATCGGTACCTCAGTGGTCTGCCCCTGCATCTAACCATGTGCTATGCCAGTCATGGGTGCACCACCCCCTTGTCTGGTCATGTCAAACCCCCCCTCCAACCCTTAACAAACCCATGTAAGACCCCCTGTGCAGGGACCAAGATGCAGTGACCCCGTGGTGACCCACCACCCCTCATCTCCCAGCTCCTCGCACAACCACCCCTGAAAACAGCGTGCACAAGCAGGCACCCACCACCACCAGTGCAGCACACCCCTACTGGCAGACCCACACTCTGCCCTGTCTCCATGATGCAACGTATGCTGTGAGCTCACCCCCACTGTATGTACAGCAGTCACCATCCCAAATCTTCCACAGACCCAGGTTGAAGCATGCAAAGTCAACAGGGACCATGCAAAATCACCAGTGACGTATCAATGTTCCACAACAATGCTAAGGTGATCCTCCCAACTGCAGTCAATGAAACACCCAGACAGTTCATGGCAACGATGGTGTGTCAGTCCCCCCAGTGACAGTCAAAATAGCAGGCCAACAATGAGGTCCAAAAAAGGTCTGTGTCCAACTCGCAGAGGTCCATCTCCCAGTGGCACCAACACCCAGGGACAGTTTCACAGAGGTGCCGTGTCCAAACACATTTCGCCGATGGGGTCTCCAGATGCAGTGTAGTAGATGTGCCATGTATGTTGGCTGTGTCCTGTGTGAAAAGGGGTAGGAAAAAGGTAAGGGAATGGCACACCCACTATCAGGTCACAAAGGAGACAGTGACATCACAATATGTGCATCATAAATGCTTAGATAGTACAACATGACACGGCCACAACACACATTACAGTGCACATGGACCACAGCAGGAGATGGCCCTGAAGACCAGGATACCATCTCAACATGGTCAGGTAAATGCCCATGTCACACAGGCATCCCTGAGGTCCACAGTATGTCCAGCAGTGGTGGTGCACAGAGATACCACAGCAAGGCACATTGATACTAACAGGCCAAATGCAGCATCTGCACGTGGTGTATGTCACAGAAGATCGACGGTGAAACCTACCTGAAAGGTATAGCAGGTGTCTGATGGAGAAAGTCCAAGTCAGGCAAAGGCACAAGGGGCCACAGTAGAGGCTGCAGACATCATTGAACTGCGTCCATCACCACATCGTCATGGGCAGCTGTCAGTGGAGCATGTCCGAGGAATGTTGCATTGCATCAAAACCAAATGTTGACGTGCAGTGTCCTGCCATCAAACATGAGACACGTCAGGGAACAATATATGACACATGCACACAATGTACAGAAGGGCAGGACAGAAGGATGTAGAGAGATGGGTGAACATCACTGGACAGGTGGCCAGACACATCCCTGAAACAGACATAGGCAGAGGGGAGCAGAAGGCACCGTCAATAAGACACGTCCCAAAGACACAGAGACATACACCGTGAGACAAGGTACGCATGCTGCAAGCTGCAGATGGCTGGACTGTTGACAATCAGGGACCAGTGGAGACAACCATCCCAGTCCATGCATGGGTGCACCGAAGTTGTCCAATGCCACACTGGCAGGGAAGTCTGTACGTGCGCTCAAACAATACAATGTCCTGTGTCCGGAGACACACACAGCTCGGTGACATGTGCATTAGGTACAGTATGTAGACCCCCAAGATGTGCACAAGAACAGATGGTGGATGGAGTGGTAGGCCAAAGACATGTGCAACACCAGAGGAGCAGTGGAGAGGTAAATACATATATGTGTCATGTGGTGCTGCCACCACAGTACACCTACCTGTATGTCCACCCACCCCAGTCACCTGCAGGTCGCATTGATGTACACACGGTCCCTACATACACCACAGCATTGGGCAGTATTGGCAGCCTATCCTGGGGAGCCCAAACACAGCAGCCTATCCAGGGGAGCCCAAACACAGCAGCCAATCCTGGGGATCCAAAAACACAAGAGACATATATAGACATGTCATGACAGTGCCGTGCAACACACAGATCAGCTAACACATGGCGACCCAGAAGCACATCCCCACACATGCAGAACTTACAGGAGAAGAGCTCCTTGATCAGATGTTGCTTGGCCGCCATCCCCTCACGTGTTTCACCACAGCCACGTGCAGGAGGGCACACAGGATCCTCTTCTAGATCCTCATTAATTTTGACTGGGACAAGAGCAATGTTGTGGAGGATGCAACAGGCCAGAATGATCTGTGCCACAGTCAGGGGTCCGTACTATAAGGCACCGCCGGTCCTATCCAGACACCTGAAGCGACTCTTTAGAACGCCAAAGGTGCGCTCAATGACTGAGCGGCTGGAGGCATGGGCCTCATTGTACCGCATCTCTGCACCTGGCCGAGGGAGACACACAGGGGTCAGCAACCAGGCATGACACCCATATCCTGCATCACCTTCAGAAAGAAACGTCGTACAGTCACATGTGAGATGAGGGACCCACAGAATCGCTGACGTAGCAATGTTCAACTGGACAGCAGATAAGCATGGACACAAACATCTGATGTCACATCATTGCACATGATGGCAGTGCACCAGAGTCTGATGCTGGCAGACCCAGAGCCCCAGGGAAGGCCAATGGGGGCAATAGGGAGGAGTAGCCTAATGGTTGGGGCAAGGTACTTCAGGCCGGAAGGTCGGGGGTTCAAATCCCACTAGAGGACAGCAACCTTGGGCCGGAAGGACTGGGGTTTCTAGTCCCACAGATGCTCCTTGTGGTCTTGGGCAAGCCACTTAACCCTCCATTGCCCATGTTCCCTGTAAGTATTAGTGTATGTGTCTCATATTCCCGTGTGTTAAATGTATCCCCCAATTGTGTTGTGACCGCTTTGATTGAAGGATAAGGCGGTATACAAAACTGTCTAAATAAATAAATACACATCTAAGGTACCATGTCATAAAACACGTCCCAAACCTGTGCCCAGACAGCAGCAGGGGCTGCTGTGAGGGCACCTAGCCACCAGCGTCACGGCCTACTGCGAGGGGCAGAGATGCACAGTTGTGCAAGTATGTGACAGTCATGATACAGCGCACACTGAGCGGAGGTCAACAGAACACATCCCCGAGGGTCCAGGTGAGAGTGGCATTGGAGACAAGATAAAGTGGGCAGACAGCATACATGAGTGATAGCAGGTGCACCCACAGCTCAAAACATGTGTTGCCCCCTACATGGCCAACAGAGAAGAGGCCCCATACACACTGTACATCATGTGGATGGTTCTGTGCCCCAAATCTCCCCCCCCCAGATGGCACACGCACAAACATGTGGCACATGGGGTGGGAGAGGGACACACCCCACAGGCATACATATGTACAATCGCCCGTGCAGTATGCCTGAGGCCAGGTGTGGGAGGTATGGGCAAGCCAGGGGTATCGCACGCAGCAACGGAAGGGACACACTATACGCGTCCACAGTGACCCTGTACACAGGAGCTGGGTAACCAAACAGCAGAGGCAGATAACAATCCACACCACATGTGTGCCGGGACACCCAGATGAGCACTGACACACACATGGTATGCAGAGAGACATGTGGCAGCACACAGAGGTATGTGACCCCATCCCTGGCAACAGGGTGTGATGTTGTGTGAAGGCCCACAAATAGGCTGTACCCCAAAACACCACCAGAATGTAAGGCATGCAGAAGACACAGGTGACAATGGGGTCCCGTCAACCATATACTGCAAGTGCATGTCAGATATGGTGAATACCCACCCAGCAGGACATAGTCCTCATATTGTCCGGCCTCAAATTGGCCAAACAGTCCCGAGTGCTGCAGGATATAGGAGTCATGGGCTGACCCTGGGAACCGTGGAACCACATTCAGAATACGCATACTTGCATCACAAACAACCTGCACATTGTCAGACGGCTGCATGGGTGAGAATGTTCACAGTCTTGGCAAGTGCATATATCAATATGATTTGCAAGGGATTGTGGGAAATGCAGTCCATTCACACCAGACACAGCTGCTCACAATAATTAGTTGTGCTTGAGTGTAAAGCCAATAAGATATTTATTTATGGGGTTATTTCTCCCAACACAGATATGCTTGGTAGCACATAAAACAGGATACTTGCTTTCAGTGTTAAACTTAGAAAAACAAAATCAGGAAAACAACCGTTGAACTTGTCAGGCAATCAAATGAAAAGAATAAAGACCTGGTTGGTAACAAACTGGTCTTTTCTGTAGGCTTTAGCTAATATTTTCTTAGCAGTGCATTAAACAACAAGCAAAACCCACAAAGAAGGGAAAAACTGTTCTTTTCAGGTTAACTTCTTATATCCTCACATACAGACTCAGAAGTGATTTCCTCAGAGCTCACAAGCAATTAGGTAAGGCTCAATTGCTAGCAGTTACCCAGCTGAAACCCCTTAGCTGGCTTGCTTTCTACTGCGTGGCTCAAATCCTACTTCAGGAGCTTTTCTGAGTAGATTAAAGAACAAGTTTGTATTTCTTTGTGATGGTTGTTGCACTTTGTAACAGAAAATTACCAAAGGAGTTTAGACAGAGAGCAATCCATGTATTCACAATCTGTATCTAAGACTTCTCCTTCCCCTTCTTCAACAATCATGGGTTCAATATCAGGGATTGGCACAGAGGAATTTCTCAATGGAGCACTTTCAGGAGAATACTTGTTTCCCTGCTGTCTTTCAAGGTTATAGCTAGGGCATAGATCAGTGTTCATACCTGAGCTTCCATTGCTGTTAGAGTTCCTCTCTAAATAGCCTGGCCAGTATGTAGTCCAGTTCTTATGTCCAGCCTTCCAATCCAGATCCCTGGACACTGGATCTCTCTTCACATACCTTCTGGCACGGGTCTTGGGGTCCCTTCCACGTGCAGCCGTCTCCCTCACAGGTACCATCTGGAGATTCCTAGCCCTGCAGCACCATTCTTCTGGCTTTCCCCAGTCCAATGGTGTATGCTGGCCCTTGGAATGCCTTCCAGTATACGTACTGCTCTGGACTCCTTTAGACCTCCCAAAGGCTTTTCTCTTCTTTCTTCCAAAGGGTTTCTTGCCCTCTCTGTCCATCCGGTTTGGCTTCTGCTTCTGATGATCCTCCCGATGATGAAGATGTCCAAGATGAGGATCTCCAAGCTGATCCTGAGGATGAGGATAATTCTCTGTAGAATAAACTCTACCTTTATTCTGCTTTGATGAGTGCTCCACCTTAGCACAGCGCAGCTGTGCTGAATCAGGCCCTGCCCTTTGAGATGAGTGCTTAGGGATTACCTCATAGCCCTCCTGATTGAACACACGTTTCCCCACTTCAGCTCCTCTAATGGCTGTTGGAAACCTGGTGCATTCTGGGACTGGTAGTCTTTTATGGGAAAATTCTGTTTTCTTATTTCTACCAGAACTGACAGGTTGCTTGTTCAGAGTCACTTCACCTTTTCTATAGCTCCTTCCTGAGCTATGATAAGCTTCCTTATCACAACATTCAGGGAATGGAAGTGTTTGTGGTTGCGGTACACAACCTCCCTGTTGCGTGGTGGGACCAGGGCAACATGTGTGCAATCTATAGCTCCCATCACATGTGGTATCCCTGCAATCCGCTGGAATGCCTGTTCCAGGGCCTCCCAATGTTGCCTACTGTTGGGAATTGCAATGTAATTCCCAACCCGGCTTACCATGGCCCGCAGTACCTGGTGGAGACAGCGAGAGAATGATGGCCTACTCATCCCACCCACTGCGGCCACTGAGGATTGGAAACAGCCAGAGGCAAAGAAATGTAGGGCAGCCAGGAGCTTGGCCAATCCCGGTATAGCATGTGACCGGGCAGTCAGGGGCTCGAGGTCAGGTCTGAGATCCTCGTAGAGCTCCCGAATAGCCCCTGTGTCCAGACAGTAGAGGGAGACTACCTGGTCCTCTCTCATGTCCTTGAGCATGGGCCTGGGCCTGTAGAGGCGTTGCAGGTGGGGCTGTGCCTCGGCACGCCTATGGCACCATCATTGTCCCACACCCTCCTGTGGACCCCCCACAGCTGCAGGCTGAAGTTGCAGCGGGATAGCACCCATGCTCAGTGCCGCAGCCCCAGGTACATCATCTCCCTCTGCCGGAAACTGCAGCTCTGCCAACTCCGCTAGCGCAACCACCGCACAACCTGCATTCACAGTCTGAGCCATGATAGACATGGGATGGAGGACAGGTGGCTGGGAAATAGGGTGTGGGGCGGGGGCGAAAATCAAAGAAACGATACACACCTGGTGAGCCTGGAATGTCCACTAACAACAGCATGAGCCAACACCCTGCACGTACAGAAGCATATTGTTGCAGCGCACGCAGCAGCGCGCGTTCTCACAATGCATCCACCAAAATGCATGTATGTGATTGGACATGTTGATGGGACTGAGGGGAGGAGGTGGCATGTCCCTCTGACGCAGCAGGGTGCAAACATACGGCGTTCTACATCTTGCACCACACCCAGAGACCTACATGCGACTGCAACGCAAGACGCGTTCCCACCCGCGTACACGTAGCGTGCAGCGTCCGTCTGATGTAGTGTGCGTGATACACATTGTAGGATCCGCATATGCGCATGGGAAGAAGCCATCACACCCCAAACAATGAGCTCCTGTACAGCGTGCGAGTATGCAGCAGGACCCACGATGGAGGTTGATGTATGCACACAAATAGTGCCGATACTGAAGGATCCCAGGACAGTGAGTGTAGAACGCTGTCCTCCGTCCACGGCAAGGCATGTAGGATATGCCATCTCCATGGCACGTACATGCGTGCGTAAGGGGAATGTGTGCTAAGCATGCGCAACGCGCGTAAAACCACACCTAGGGTACACCTATAAGTATAGCAAACTCGAAATGGCAAACACCTCAGCACACATAACCGCCACATTATGGAGGGTAGCGATGGAGGCTGGGGGGCAACACATGCCACAACCACCAGTGCCCAATTCTGCCGGCGAGGGGGAGAGCGAGAGGCCAGGCCCATCTGGGGCCCCACAACACGTTATAGCACAAGCCAGAGGTGCACCAGGGCAGAGACGCCGCAGAACCCTGGTGGTGTAGGAGGCCAGGAAGAGGGCGGTGCGCTTCAGCCAGGAGGAGAACGACCTACTTCTGGCCTGCATCCTGTACCACTATGAGGTGCTGTTTGGCCAACTAAGCTCCACCACAACCATTGCCACACGCACTACAGCATGGGCCGAGGTGCAGGCAGCGGTGGCGGCAGCAGGGGGACCCCATCGGGACGTGGAGAGCCTCAGAAAGAGGTACTGAGACATCAAGCGCAATATCCAGACAGAGCTCACCAGGGGGCACCAGGGGCACTGGCGGGGGCCCAGCACCAGTGGCCAACCTGTCTGAGCTGGAGCAGCGCCTGGCAGACCGCCTTGGGCCCATGTACATTCATGGCCTGCCCCCTGCGTTGGACACGGCGCACCCAAGTGCCAGTAAGTCTGAGTGAGCTGTACTGGTGGGAGACAAAACACACACACATGTGCAGGGGCGGCCTGGGGATGGGGTGGTGTGGCAGTGCGTGGCCGGCAGAGATCCAGGGGGTGACACCGACATAGGGTCTAGAGGTAGGCCAGCACAGGGGCAGCTGTTGGTGCACGGCCCAATGGGGGGAGACGTGTCGATGGTGGGCAGGGGGCGGCACAGTGCAGTGGATGTGTGCGGGGGTGGGGGGACAGGCAACTATGCCCCATCTGACCTATGTAACATTATGCCCTACAGGTGACATATTCTCCATGGACGTTGAAGAGGAGGCACCAGACGACAATGACCCTGGGCCGTGCTGCCACGTGGGCGCAGTGGCAGAGGCGCAGCCAACGGGGGAGACAGCGGGGGGCCCAGATACATCCCCAAGGGAGGGCAGCGGACAGGGCCCACAGCCTGCGCAGGACAGCGCGCCACCCAGCACTGCGGCCACGGGGGAGGCGTCTGCGGATGTCATGCAGCAGTCAAGGCAGGATGCGCTGTCAGCAATAGCAGGGGTCATAGGGGAGATGCGGGCGCACTCTGAGGCGGCACAGAGGGATGCAGAGGGTGAGTGTCCAACTGCGCTGGTGTGGTGATGCCTGTGTACAGGTGGCGGATGGTTCCCTGTCTCACAGCACACAACTTGCCTTCTCCACAGGTGTACGGCATGTACTGCGGTCGGTGGTCCGCGAACAACGCAGACAACGCCGTGAGGCGCGTCGCTTGCGCCACACAATGGTGGGGATCCTTGCAGAGATGCGGGACATGGCCACATCAACACGGGCCATAGCTGCCGGCGTGGAGCTACTGGCGGCAGGCCAAGGATCCCCCTCCAGACAGCAGTGGCCACCGCTACCACCTCCTCTGTCAGCAGCAGTGGCAGAAAGCATGCCACCTGCACCACGGGGTGGGAGGGGCTGCACAAGGCGTGGCCAGGGGCGGGGTAAATAAATGGCTGCATAGGCGGCCGTAGCTGATGTCATGTGTCCTGTATTGCTTGTGGGAGGCCAATGTACGCACAGCCCTACCCATGTCTGCCCCTGGGAATGGCCCCGTGCCACTGATGCAGCCGGCCTACGGCCCCCCACCCCAGCTGTGGCCACCATGGGTTGCCACACCAGCCATGGTGCGCCAAACTGCCGGCACACAGCGGCCCCGCTGCCCTGACATCAGGTCTTGTACACTGTCAGGTTGGCACCCCTCGCCCATGGCTAGGGGGGCATGGGTTCCCATAGGACCTTTCTGCGGTCTGCGTATCCCCAGCTTTCCAACCTATCTCTCCGTAGGGGCCTCTGATTGTGATAGTCTGTACTTGGCTGTGTGTGCATCTCACAGACGACATGTAGTCGGGCTCCAGGGGTAAGGCACATGACAGATATGTATGTTACACAATGGTGCAGGTGCACCCCATCCTGGTTAGGTGTCCATGTCCCAGGTGAACAGAGTGTTTCCCAGAAACAAACAATCACCCAACAATGTCTGTTTCAGGAGGCCCCATATTGCAGGATACGGCAGTCTGTAGCAGCGGGGATAGGTCACCCTCCCTTTAGCCCTGCTGGCAGAGACAGGAAACCACAGGTGCATTCATTGTCCACGATTGCATAGCCGCACACCAGCATCAGGTACCTGTAACCCACAAATATGATCCAGGGTAGGTTACACCCCTGTTACAAAGGCTACTTTCATACCCCAGTGCCCTCCTTCCAGCAGCAGGTGCTTAACAGCCTCAACTCCATTTCCAGCATTGGATCCTCAGTCCCTATGACTGTCCCTCCAGCGACAGGGGAAAATCAGGGCCACCCAGCCTGGGAACTATGGGTTTCCCTCCCCGCTAAGCCCTCTCACAGGGCTGCCTTGTTATTATCCCTTTTCCACAGGTTTCGGCGCTTCGCACAGAGAAAAGTCCATAACAGTGTCGTCCACTCCTAGGTGCCCCTCAGGCTCTCCCAGCTGCATAGGCCCCAGGGTCGTCGTCCCTCACACTGTCCTCAGCTACCAGCCCCCTAGGTAAACGTGTTATCTCTCCTGTGCCTAGCTGCCAACCCTCCTGTAGACGTGCTAGACCCCACTTAGCGGTCCCCTCTCCTGGGAGCTCTGTGCCCTTGCTCTGCTCTGCACCGGTCAGACCCCTCCAGCCTGCAGCTGTGCCTCATCCCGTAGCATTCCGGTGTCCTGCTCCCCCTTCTCCTCTGCTGCTGCCATTGCCGTCGACCCGGCTCCCGCTTTGGCTCCTTCTTTCATATTCTGGCCTCAGTTTACGCTTCCAGGGCTCTGGCTTCGACCCCCCCCCCCCAGGTGCTGGCGATCAGTCTGCCCTCCTGCACCTGCATACGTGCAGCATTCCCTGCCGATGGGTCTCTGGGCTCTGTGCACTTCCCCCGTTATTCAAACAGGGGGACCATGCGATGGGGGCCCGGTGATGGACGTCTGATTCCTGGAGGCGTATGTGTATGTCCCACCTTGCTTCATGTAAGAGGGGACCCTGTACAAGAGTGAGGTCCCTTTCACCTGGCCCTCCCTCATACCACTGCTGGGCCTCCGTGCCACAGTGTCTGTTGACCTGTGCATGCTGACTGACCTGTCCACACACCCAACCCTGGTAGCTCACTGGTAGCGCACTGCTGGTACTATGTACACCTCCATGCATGGGTCATTATGCTGTGTGCCATGGAGGTGCCCCCACCCCGTGGGCACATCCCCTGAGATGCTCGGACACTACTGATGTACACGGGCAGACGCCTGCTGCGCTGCAGGGCCACATCACCCCTGTCACATGGGGACCTCAGCGGTCCATAGGGCCATGATAGGTGCACTGTGTGTCCCGCATAGATATCCACACGGCACACCGCCACCACAGCATGGCCCACCCCATTCCCCAGGTACATCCTGTAACCCTCCCCGTACGCGCCCATCCACGCACACCTGTGCGATTCACACACCCCCATGCCCCGTATACACCACCCATCCCCTGTCCCCCTGCATCCATGGCCATGGTCCCTGGTTCAACCCCTAGCCATGTGCACTGCTCACCCCAGTGTCCATTATCCCCCTGGCATTGTCCATTGCAGCATCCAGCCTGGTCTGTACCCATCGCCACTGCAGCCCATACCCTTGCATGGTCCACCACAGCTGCCCCATACCCACTGTGCCACGTGTGCATTTGTCCATTTGTGGTGTTGCCCCATGCGATGCCCATAGTCTCCCCCTCCCCTGACATGGGTACAGTACCCTGTGCACTCCCGTTGTACTGCACACAGACACGCATGTGGGTGCTAACATGTGTCATTCACACAACACTGACACATAGCAAAGAGGGACATCTGGCGACCGTAGGTATGTGAAACATAAGTACAAATTTATTTACACTGCGCATTATGTACATGGATGCCCATGGTCACAGCTGTTGGGTCCAGTCATCCCTGTCCCTGGTGGTTGTGGCAGGCCATGGCACAGGCCGTCACAGGGCGGGTGTGCCATGCGTGTCCCCACACTACACACCCCGGGGACCCCCGTCACATGGTGGCTGGCTGGGTGCGTCTCCTGCACCGCGCTCCTCCAGCCTGCGCAGCCAGTCAGCCACCACGGTCAGGGTTGCCAGTACCTGCCCCATGATGAGTGCGTGCTGCCTCTGGGCGTGCGCCTGGGCACGCACAGCCACAGCCAGGCGCAGGCAGCACATGCAGCCGCACAGACACATATCTCCCCTTGTCTGTGTGGCTGCATGCATGGTGCGCCTGTCAGCAGCTATGTGTGGCAGGCACACGTCCAGGAAGGGTGCATCGCCGGCATCATGGGGCAGGTAGCTGGTTCCCCTGTTGCCCTGTGGTGGCCTGTTCCGATGGGGACTGGTCACAGCCCCCACCCCCATCCCTGCCCCCACCCCTCCCCCATCCCCTGCCCCCCGGCACCCACCCACCCACCTGATCCTCCTCTGACCCCTGGAACCCAACCACAACACCCACTCCTCCCCCACCACAACACCCCCCTCCTCCCCCCACCCCTCCAGGCCTCCCCTGCCCCCTCCACACCCGCCTCCCCCTCCTCCTCCCAATTCCCCTCATCTCCCTCGCTGTGTCCTTCAGCGCCCTCCTCCTGGCCTCCCTGCCATTGGCTGCCGCCATAGGCTCCATGGCGTCATCCTCCTTCAGCCCCACATCGCCGTCTGCCTCCTCCGGCCCCGCTGCGCCATCCGCCTCCTCCGGCCCTGCTGCGCCATCCTCCTCCTCCGGCCTCGCTGCTACCACGTTGGCACATGCATCCACTGTGGGAGAGGGGGAAAAGAATCATCTGCATGGTCACACATCAGCCACGACAGTCACATGCTTCCTGTGGATCTGCCAGCCATTGCCCCAGAGGGCCATGTCACATCACTCACCATCCCGTTGGGCCATCCATTCTCGCCGCATGCGTTCTATAAAGCGCGGGTACCTGGCCCTCATCTCCCGGGCCTTCTTTCGCAGGTCCTCCACCTGCCGGGTAGACAACGTGCATTGACATTAGCAGACACACACTATTTAAAGGCCTCTGATACAACACATATATATCTCTCTGTGCAACAAGTGCCTGCCCCTATTGTGTAGGGATCCCAGAATTTAGGCCTGCAGCATCATGGGGATATAGTTGAGCCTTGTGATCACAAACAGGGGCAGATACCATAGCACCAGGATGGGGGATGGACCCCTGAATTGGGGCCTGCAGCATCCTGGGGATGTGGTTGAGCCTTGTACTCCTACACAGGGGCAGATACCATATCTTTATCTTTATTCTCACATTTGATATACCGCTTTTGGCAAAACATATAAGCGGTTTACAATAATAAAAAGGACTACGCTCCCTAACTATAGAAAAAGAACGTCATAGTAAAATAGGAAAGAGGGAGAAAGGACAGTGCAAACATACAGCAAAATAGAACGGACAGGACAAGACCAACTCAGGAAGGGATGGTAGAGGGCAGGTCGAAAGCTTGTTGGAATAGATGGGTTTTTAGCAGTTCCTTGAACTTTGTATAAGAGGGTTCAATACGGAGGGAAGTAGGGGGGGCGTTCCAAAGAACAGGGCTGAGAAAGAAGAAAGCTGCGTGACGGGTTTGTTCGAGATGAGCCTGGGATGGTGATGGCAGAGATAAACGATTCGCGTGCAAGGAACGAAGATGACGGTAAGGTGTATGGAGTGAAATGAGATTACATAAGTACAATGGGGTGGATGTATAGATAGCTCTATGTGTCAAAATGAGAAATTTATATTGAAACCGGAAATGAATGGGCAACCAGTGGAGATGATAAAGAATAGGGGAGACATGGTCATAACAACGAGCAAATGTAAGAAGGCGAGCAGCGGTACTCTGTATGAGTTGGAGACGTTGCAACTGATAAGCTGGCAGATTGGCCAGAAAGATATTACAGTAGTCGAGTCTACTAGTGACTAATGCCAGCACCAAGGTAATCAGGGAACTAGTGGGAAGAAAGGAACGAACAGCTCTGATGCGACGTAATGCTGCGAAAGAATGGCGGGTAAGCGTGGAAATATGAGTATGAAAGGAGAGAGATGAATCTAAGATCACTCCGAGATAACGGAAGGAGGTGGCAAGAGGGATCGGAGTCTGCTCAATCAAGGGTGCAACTGTCGGACAGGAGCCACTTAAAGAAACCCACATTGCAGTGGATTTGGATGGGGGATGGATCCCAGAATTGAGGCCTGAAGCATCCTGGGGATATGGTTGAGCCTTGTGATCACAAACAGGGGCAGATACCATAGCACTAGGATGGGGGATGGACCCCTGAATTGAGGCCTGCAGCATCCTGGGGATGTAGTTGAGCTTTGTGATCACAAACAGGGGCAGTTACCATAGCACCAGGATGGGGGATGGACCCCTGAATTGAGGCCTGCAGCATCCTGGGGATATGGTTGAGCCTTGTGATCACAAACAGGGGTAGATAACATAGCACCAGGATGGGGGATGGACCCCTAAATTGAGGCCTGCAGCATCCTGGGGATATAGTTGAGCCTTGTGATCACAAACAGGGGCAGATACCATAGCACCAGGATGGGGGATGGATCCCAGAATTGATACCTGCAGCATCCTGGGGATATAGCTGAGCCTTGTGATCACAAACATGGGCAGATACCATAGCATCAGGATGGGGGATGGACCCCTGAATTGGGGCCTGCAGCATCCTGGGGATGTAGTTGAACCTTGTGATCACAAACAGGGGCAGTTACCATAGCACCAGGATGGGGGATGGACCCCTGAATTGAGGCCTGCAGCATCCTGGGGATATAGTTGAGCCTTGTGATCACAAACATGGGCAGATACCATAGCACCAGGATGGGGGATGGACCCCTGAATTGAGGCCTGTAGCATCCTGGGGATATGGTTGAGCCTTATGATCACAAACAGGGGCAGATACCATAGCACCAGGATGGGGGATGGACCCCTGAATTGAGGCCTGCAGCATCCTGGGGATATAGTTGAGCCTTGTACTCCTACACAGGGGCAGATACCATAGCAGCACCAGGATGGGGGATGGACCCCTGAATTGGGGCCTGCAGCATCCTGGGGATGTAGTTGAGCCTTGTGATCACAAACAGGGGCAGTTACCATAGCACCAGGATGGGGGATGGACCCCTGAATTGAGTCCTGCAGCATCCTGGGGATATAGTTGAGCCTTGTACTCCTACACAGGGGCAGATAACATAGCACCAGGATGGGGGATGGACCCCTGAATTGGGGCCTGCAGCATCCTGGGGATGTGGTAATAAAAAAGACTACGCTCCCTAACTATAGAAAAAGAACGCCATAGTAAAATAGGAAAGAGGGAGAAAGGACAGTGCAAACATACAGCAAGATAGAACGGACTTGACAAGACCAACTCAGGAAGGGATGGTAGAGGGCAGGTCGAAAGCTTGTTGGAATAGATGGGTTTTTAGCAGTTCCTTGAACTTTGTATAAGAGGGTTCAAGATGGAGGGAAGTAGGGAGGGCGTTCCCAAGAACAGGGCTGAGAAAGAAGAAAGCTGCGTGACGGGTTTGTTCGAGATGAGCCTGGGATGGTGATGGCAGAGATAAACGATTCGCGTGCAAGGAACGAAGATGACGGTAAGGTGTATGGAGTGAAATGGGATTACATAAGTACAATGGGGTGGATGTATAGATAGCTCTATGTGTCAAAATGAGAAATTTATATTGAAACCGGAAATGAATGGGCAACCAGTGGGGATGATAAAGGATAGGAGAGACATGGTCATAACGATGAGCAAATGTAAGAAGGCGAGCAGCGGTATTCTGTATGAGTTGGAGACGTTGCAACTGATAAGCTGGCAGATTGGCCAGAAAGATATTACAGTAGTCGAGTCTACTAGTGACTAATGCCACTTAAAGAAACCCACATTGCAGTGGATTTGGAGGGATTTAGGTGCAAGAAATTAGAAGATAGCCAGGAAGCAACATGAGAGAGGCATTGGTTAACCTGAGAAATATCCAACTGAGTAGGTGAGGTGTGAAAGAGAAAAATGATATCATCAGCATAATGGGGAATGTAAGTAGAAACTGGGAACTGTTGGATCAGGAGTGGAAGCGGAGAAAGAAAAATGTTAAACAACAGGGGGGAAAGAACAGAGCCCTATGGGACTCCACAGGGAAGAGACAAAGGGGAGGAGGACTGACTGTTGGCATGAACAGAAAAGGAATGAGCTGTGAGGAAGGAACGAAACCAGTCCCACACAGTACCACGTACACCAGAATCATACAAACGGGAAAGGAGAGTTTGGTGATCTACTAAATGCGGCGGACAGATCAAGTGACACAAGATGGGTGATGTCTCCTCGGTCATGAGCAACATGGATGGGGGATGGACCCCTGATTTGGGGCCTGCAGCATCCTGGGGATATAGTTGAGCCTTGTGATCACAAACAGGGGCAGGTGACATACCCCTGTGTGTCTCTTGGCCTGTGGTGTCCTGTGGATAGGGCACATCACTGAGGCTGCAACAGCGCCACATACCATACCATACCATTGTACTGGGTACCCCTTCTCTGTGATGGTCGCAGCTACCCCCTGGGGGCAGGGCGGTTCTGTTGGGGGGGGGGGCAGACGTTACTCCCAGCTGGACGTACCAACACCTGACATTCCGTGGCAGTGTGTGTTTGATAGGTGGTTTGGTTACAATGTGTTCTCCTTGATAGTAACATAGTAACATAGTAAGTGACAGCAGATAAAGACCAGCATGGTCCATCTAGTCTGCCCAGAAAGATGGCAAGAGTAGGTGCACCTGTCGCTCTGTGCAGGCCACCCCTACCCATGTTTTTGTTTCTGTTTAGGGGTGAACCCACCACTCCATGTAGGACACCCTTATTTGTTCAGACGCTAGATAGTTCAGAAGTTAGATGGTACCATTTATTTTGCTTTTATCCTTTTGCTGTAAAGGGATCCACTGTGTTTGTCCCATGCCGTTTTGAATTCTATCACCGTGTTTGCCCCCACCACATCCATCGGGAGGGCATTCCAAGCATCCACCACCCTTTCAGTGAAGAAATATTTCCTGACATTGCCTTTCAATTTACCACCTTGCAGCTTCATGTTATGCCCTCTAGTTTTACAGCTTCCCCGTCTTTGGAAGAGGTTTGTTTGTTCATCATTTCTCTTTAAGTATTTAAAGGTCTGAATCATATCTCCCCTGTCCCTCCTCTCCTCCAAAGTGTACATATTTAGGTCTTCAAGTCTCTTCTCATAAGGCTTCTGACGCAGGCTCCAAATCATTTTGGTCGCCTTTCTCTGAACAGTTTCCAGTCTTTTTACATCTTTTGCAAGGTATGGCCTCCAAAACTGAACACAGTATTCCAAGTGAGGCCTCACCAGTGACTTGTACAGTGGCATAAGTACCTCTTCCTTTCTGCTGGTAATCCCTCTTTGTATGCAGCCCAACATTCTCCTGGCTTTTGCCACCGCCTAGTTGCACTGTTTTGCCACCTTGAGATCATCAGAGATAATCACACCAAGGTCTTTCTCCTGAACCGTGCATACCAACCTCTCACCCCCTATTGTGTACTTTTCCCTTGGATTTCTGCTACCCAAGTGCATGACACTGCACCTTTTCACATTAAATCGTAGTTGCCAAGCATTAGACCAGTCTTCCAGCTTTTGTAGATCTTTCCTCATGTTATCCACTCCCTCGGGGGAGTCCACTCTGTTGCAAATTTTTGTGTCATCTGCAAACAGACAGACTTTTCCATTCAGTCCTTCAGCAATATCACTCACAAATATATTGAACAGTGCCGGGCCCAGGACCGAACCCTGAGGCACCCCGCTAATCACCTTCCTCTCATCCGAGTGAGCTCCATGTACCATCACCCTCTGTTGTCTGTCAGTCAACCAATTTCTAATCCAGTTTACTATCTTGGGACCCATCCCCAAGCTACTGAGTTTATTGACAAGCCTCCTATGAGGAACAGTATCAAAGGCTTTGCTGAAATCCAGATAGATGACATCTATTGCATGCCCCAGATCTAGTTCCTTGGTCACCCAATAAAAGAACTCAATCAGATTTGTTTGGCAAGACCGTCCTTCGGTAAAACCATGTTGCCTTGGATCTTGCAACCTGTTGGTTTTGAGAAAGTTCACTATTCGCTCTTTCAGGAGCGCCTCCATTACTTTTCCTGCCACCGAGGTAAGGCTCACAGGCCTGTAATTTGACACTTCTTCCCTGTCACCACTTTTGTGTAGAGGTACAACATTAGCCATTCTCAAGTCCTGAGGAACCACTCCTGTTTCCAAGGATCTGTTGAAGACATCCTTTAATGGTCCTGCAAGAACCTCTCTGAGCTCTTTCAGTATCCTGGGATGTATCCCATCTGGTCCCATGGCTTTGTCCACTTTTAGTTTAGCAAGTTGTTCTAACACCTCATCTTCTGTGAATGGTGTGGTATCTACTTCAGTCCTATTTTTATATTTGGGAGTCACAGCTGGTCCATCTCCAGGATCTTCTTTAGTAAAAACAGAGCAGAAGTATTTGTTTAGCAATTTCGCTTTTTCAGTGTCACTTTCCACGAGTCCTTTCCCAGCACTTCTGAGTCCTGCAATTCCAACTCTGATCTTCTTGCTTTCCTGAATATACCTGAAGAAAGTTTTGTTGCCACCCTTAACATCTTTAGCCATCTTTTCTTCTGCCTTTGATTTTGCTATCCTTATTACTCTTTTAGACTCTTTGAGTTGGATCCTGTATTCATTTCTGTGTTCTTCTGTTTGCAAGCTTTTGAATTTTGTGAAAGCTGTGTTTTTTGCCTTTATTTGCGCAGCCACCTCTTTCGAAAACCAAATAGGTTTCCTTCTCCTCTTGTTTTTATTTATTTTTCTTACATATTTATATGTTACCCCTTTTATTGCTGCCTTTAGTTTAGTCCCTTGCAATTCCACTTCCCTTATCTCCTTCCACCCCGTCATCTCCTCCTTTAAGTACTCGGCCATTTTATTGAAGTCAGTGTTTTTGAAGTTTAGGACTTTGAGCTTGCTAGCTTCACATCCTAGGTCGGGGTGCCTGTCCCCATGCACTTACTTCACGTGGGTAGTCAGAGCTTCTATTGTACCTCCTGGTGAGGCGCTCCCAGGACCTCCTGACCCTGGCCAGATTCTGCCTCCGGGATGAGCCAGGGAAGAGGCGCTGCTGGCGGAGGCAGATGAGTTCTGCCAGGAGATAGAGATCTGCCTGGGTAAAGCCTTGCTTCCTTGACATGGCAGCCATCTCCTCAAGGATTATTTGTGGTGCGTAGCCGCGTGTGTTGCAGGACCTTGAGGGTGTTTTGCAGTTTTAATTACTGCTACCAACTAAAAGGGAATGCTTCAGACAGCCCTACCACATATCACCACAGTAGGATCAAACCCATAACCTCTGGTTCTACAGCCAGTGCAGTTGCCAGTGGGCTACATCTCTATAGCTCCTGCTACATGCCTAGCTGGCTACAGAGGGACTTCAGGTCACCACACAGACCGTCAGCTGTGGTTACCAGGGTTGGATTGGACCTGCTACTCCCATGATGCACTGCACATGCAAATCAGCAGTCTACGGATGGTCACATGTTGCGATATGCACCCCCCCAGCACCTCGGCCTGGTGGAGGGTCCTCACCATGTGCATCCCCACAGCCTGGTAGGGGGTACTGATTGTGTGTGTTACTGCCACAGAGTAGCTACAGCCGTCACAGTGGGCGGGTCCTGAGCTCACCCTGAGGGTGAGGTGGGGTGCCCAGCACCATTTCCGCAGCACCTGGCTTTACAGAGATGGGCTATGCTACAGGTCCCCATCGGTGCCACTGTGTGATAGGGGGTCCCTGCAGACACTCTTAGCATATGCCTGTGTCCATCTGTATATCATGTCATGCCCGTGTGGACTATGATGCACCCGGAATAGTGCATACACTGTGTGGGTGCCATGGTCACATGCTTTATGGTTGGGGGGGGGGGGGTGGTTTGGGGCCCATAGGTGGTTAAGGTACCACCACCCAACCCACCCTCTGTGACTCAGGGTGGGAAACAGGATTTTCAACCAACAGATCAACATTTTACTCCCCTGCACTGGTGACAGTAGAGGGGACCATCCACCCCAGTCCTGCTGGGGAATCGACACCCCTACAGGGCAGTTTATGCAGATCTGTACGCCTCCATACATAGGGCAGTGACAGACAGACAGTAGACCTGGTGATGCGCAGTTGCCCCACACCGTTATCTGACATTCTCCAGCAGCAAGCAAGGCGAGTCACCAGCCGCTGCACCCTGCAAGGTGTTCCAACCACACACATACTAACTGCAGACAGTGTGCTAGCTAGTCCATAGTGCATGCTCCTGGAGGTGATGTGTGCACCCACAACTGGGATGTGCATACACCCACCAAGCAAATAGGTCAGTGATTGGGCTCCAGAAGACAGAGCCCATATATCTCACTTACATGAAACACTATGTAGCACTATGGGTGAACCCAGCCATGCTGTGGTCGCTGCACAGTCAGGGTGAGCGTGACCTCCCAGCAGGACATGCCGTGGCCACCCTGTCCTTGTAGGCGGTGGGCAGGCACTACAATGTCCCAGCCATTGCCCTGGGCCCTGTGCAGCTGCATCCTGCCCAGGCCGCCCTGTCCGGCTATACCCACAGTCCCTTGCTCCTCATTATGCACATTGGCAAGCCACTACTGGCAACAGTGCTAGCAGTGTGGGCTGCGGAGGGTGTGGGCAAACACCACACACTGGATAGACTGACGCACACTCCCACACCTATGTCAGCATTGTGCAACTATAGAGGCTTTTGTCAGCCCTGGCCACCGCACCAGTCCTGGGCACAGTGCAGGCATGGCTATGGTATGCAGTACTGTTGGGGTCTCTCCCCAAGGTGGTGGACACTGTCAGGTACCAGACCTGACACACACTCCACAGACATCACAGAGGTTGGTATGGTACAGTCCACTGGGCAGATTGTGCTAACCTTAGGGATTGCTATGTGCCAGTTCTCATAGCAACCTTTTGCTATCTGTGTACCGTATTCCCAGGTTTTGGGTGGCATTGCTAGGGTATGCAAGTGCTAGTATTGGGAGATGCACTGCCACCCACCCACTCCCTGGACCTTGAGGGTTAAGGGAGGGGCTGGCCTTGGTTGCCCTTGAGGGTAAGGTTGTAGTTGTGTTGGAGCTCAAGTAGTAAGGCAAGGCAAAGAAAATTTTCTTTTGTGAGGTTTATTTCCCGCTTTCGCAGTTCAAATGCAGCAGACGTAAAGGAAACAATGTAGCATAAAACAAGGCTGAGAAACTTAACTAAACAAGGCTTTTTACTGCTTGGCTAAATGTCCATTCGGGATCACATTCAATTGTCATGTGACCTCCTTTCAGTAACGTAACAGAAAACTGGTAACAGCAATGCTCCTGAATTGCACACAATATGCTTTCACTTATTCTCTTCACATAAGCTTCTTTAGCATGGCAATCAGTGAGGTAAGTTTCTTATATTCCTTCATAAAACATTGGCAAGCATATCATTTAAATGTCCTTTTGAATCACACAAGTAGAGCAGTCCATCGGGACTTCCAGCTCTGTAGATGGCAGAGAAATTAAAGGCATTTCTTCCTCACAGCTGCTCATAGGCTTTGCTATGTTATTGGGAGAAACTGCTCTGCTCTTAAGGAACTCCCTGAATTCAGTGAGAAGTAATTCAGCCTGTGTATTTTCTGAACTAGGCTGAGAATATCCTCCTTCAGGTAAATGCTTGTTTACAGTTCTTATCTCTTGGCAATTATCAGTGCTTCTACTCGGACAAGAGTTCAGCGTGTAAGCATTTCCCTTCCCCCATCTATCTCCAAATGAAAGTGCAGGGTAAAACGCTTCAGCTGTGCTTGGAGAGTCTTTCAGAGTTTTAAAAGGAAAACAGTCAGGCTTCTCTTGGCTTAACCAATTACTATTAAACTTTCTGCCTTTGTCCTGTCTTTCACAATTAAAATTCACTCTTTCTGGCTTCCCACTGTTAAGCTTGCTAGCCGTTCTAAACCCACCAGATACCTTGTGCTGGGGCTTCTTCCAGGGTATTTCTTTCTCCATCTGCCACCTGTTCCAAGGTTCTGCTTGGTTCTTTAAACTCCTGAGCAGCAGCCTTGGGTCTCTCAGTGCCTTTGAATTCTTCTGCTTACAGAAGTCTTTCTTTGCCCCTGAGTCTCCCAGGTCCTGTCTGCTCCTTCGTGGATCACAGCTGCTTAGTGGTTCTCTCACCAATGGTTCCTGGTCATCTGACCTGTCCTCATCCAGGTGCTTGTGTCCTGACTCCTCCTCTCCTTGCTCCACTCCTTACCAATCTCGCTGATCGTCTCTTTGCCCTTCTTGCTGACTTTCTAACTGTTTCTGTTTCTGGGTTCTTAACAAGCTGCTTGAGTACTGCACTGCCCGCCTCCTGCTTGGGCGTGTCCAATCAGAGACTTGGCTCCTCACCTGCCTTGAGGTGAGGTGTGGTTCCTGATTAGCTCTGTGTTTCTTTATCTCAGAAGAGAAAATCCTGCATTCCCCTGCAGTACCGGTTCTCTCCATCGGATCACTATCAGTTCCCATTGCTTCATAAGAGTCTGCTACATCACAGCACACAGGGCCCAACATCCTGCCTCTCCAGGAGGCTGTGGATATTGGGGCCTGTGGGTGCGGGTGTTTCCGCCCCTGGTGACCGCTGCTCTTGGACAGGAGTTCCCAATTCCGGTTGTGGTGGGCCGCACCATGCTCGGGTTTTCATGCTGTCCCTGATGAATATGTATGAGATACGTCTGCATACCATGGGGGCGGCGCATAGACATACAGCACAGGCATCTTTATTGCAGACAGCTTGGAACCTGAATGTTGTTTGGACCTCCAGGACTGCATTTGGGAGACTCTGCTCTAGGTGATGCGCCTGTTTGTGGTGCCTGTGCTCTGTAGGGTAAAATGTAGGTGTTCCAGGCATGTTTATTCTATCAGCAATAATAGGTTACGTCTTTCTTACCACGGTCTATTACTGGATAAAACTATGGGGACAGAGTTGGCAGGGACCACAGCTAGGATTTGAACCTGTGACCTTCTGCTCCTGAGCACACTGGCTTTGCATACTGCGCCACACGGACAGATCATTCCCTGGAGGTACCATGACTATTTGTCATATGGAGTCTGTCTGTTGCAGTGCGCGGCACCCACATAGACCGGGCTAGGCCATGGTCTGCTGCAGCCAGGTGCCACTGCCCCCTCCACCACCTGTAACCCCTTTCTGGAGCTTTATCAGTAGTGTTTATTGCTGTTTCCCATTGGTATCATTATTGGCCAACTTGGTTATGTTTTTTTCCTCATTTCTTCTGGTCATTTTCACTGTTTATTTGCCCTTTTGTTCCGTGCACATGTATCACACTTATCACGTTTTGTGGGTTTCCCTGCCTATGCTGTACATTGCTGACACTGAAATTTTTTCCTCCCCTGCAAATGTGCATCTAACGGCAGGTTTTCATTCGCGGTAGGATTCAGCCCTTGAGTTCAGCGCGTTATTGTGCCTGGAGCCTCTCCCCGCCCACTCTCCGCCCATTGACCCCTTCTCTCCGCCCTCTCTCCACCTTCTGCGGTGTTTTACCGCGCCGCGGAACTTTAGATCGTTAACGCATCATAACGCGTGTTATGATGCGTTACCACAGTTTAGTAAACATCCCCCTATGTATCGAGTTCCGCCATGTCCTGGATTTCAAAAGACTCAGCTGCCACACCATTCAATGGTGGTGGAGTCAGCCGTGCGTAGGATGAAAAGTGCAAAGAGGCATGCATCCAATCCCCAGGTCGTGAATGCAGGACTATGGACACTTTTGGGCGCCAAACCTTTCAGGCTTCCATGCTTTCAGCTAGGATCAGTTCATATATACTATATATGGGAATGTTCCTCAAAGACGTTACAGGAGACTTGGAGCTTATGAGCCCACTTCTCCCAGATGACAAGAGACAAGAATTTCTTGCTCTAGTTAAGCATGCTCAAGATGTCTCCAAGTTTGTGAATCGTGCAGTCTTTGACTGCTTTGAATGCATCAGCAGAACCTCTGCTATTGCCATTGGGGCACGACGGATTGCCTGGCTTCAGGCATCAGACTTGGAGACTTGGGTACAGGACAAGTTAGGCAACATTCCTTGCACGGGAGACAATCTCTTTGGCAAGAACTGGCAGAAAAAGGCTAACGAGTTAGATGCTGACAATACCACTCTAGATAGATTGTCAAAATCTACAGCCACTCCAGCCAAAAAGAAGCCTTATAAAAAATCCTTCTTCAGCAAAAAGAGGAAATTTTATCCTTCCTATACCCAGCAGAGTCAAACTCAGGGTCAGGTTGCTCAAAAGGGACAAACTAGACAGCAAAAGAAGCCAAAAGGCCCGAGAGCCCAACCAGCTCCACAGGTTCAGCCCCCTCAAGGGCTTTGACTCCTTCCTAGAGAGCTTAGCCTTCCTGCCTCTGAGGGGTCCCCAACCCCCCAATATCCCAGGCAGGTTATGCCACTTTGCCAACAGATGGCATCAGATAACAGCAGAAGATTGGACTCTGTCCATTGTAGGAGAGGGGTACAAGCTCCATTTTCACAGCATGCCCCCTCCTACAATTCTAAGGCAATTCAATTCTCAATCCTCCGCAGACAATCTGCTAGATCACGAGGTCTCAACACTTCTTGCCCAAGGGACAATAGAAGAGGTACCCATTCTTCAACAGGGTGCAGGGTTCTACTCCCCCTATTTTCTTATTCCAAAGAAAACAGGAGGACACAGACCCATTCTAGACCTCAGAGAATTGAACAAATACCTGTTCCGAGAGAAGTTCAAAATGATTTCTCTTGGAACTCTTCTGCCATACCTTCAAAGCCAGGATTGGTTTTGCTCTCTAGACTTAAAGGATGCATACACTCACATTCTGATCCATCCAGATCACAGGAAATTCTTACGATTCCTTTTCAAGGGAAAACATTTCCAGTACAGGGTTCTTCCCTTTGGTCTGGCTTCAGCACCAAGAGTATTCACGAAATGCATGGCAGTAGTAGCTGCATTTCTGCGAACCCTGGGAATATTTGTCTTCCCTTACTTAGACAACTGGCTCATTCGAGCCCCTACAGTTGCAGAGGCCAGCACTGCACTGTCTCGCACAATGTGAATCCTCCAATACTTGGGGTTGGTAATAAACTTCCCAAAATCCCAACTTGTGCCTTCCCAATGCTTGGAATTCATAGGGGCCTGTCTAGATATTAGACAGGCAAAAGCTTTCCTTCCAAAGGCCCGGTGTCTTTGTATAATGCAACTAGCTTCTCAAGCAGCAGGGAAATCCTCCCTAACTGCTCGAGAGCTACTACAGTTGCTGGGACATATGGCATCCACAATTCATGTAGTCCCATATGCTCGCCTCCACATGCGAGCAGCTCAGTGGACCCTATCCACACAGTGGACACAGGTCACAAGACATTTATCAGACAAAATAGTAAATTCTCAATGACTAGTTTTCTCCCTCCAATGGTGGCAATCACTAGAAAATCTGACAGTGGGGTCTCCTTTCCATCACCCCCTTTTTCAGGCCACCCTAACAACAGATGCATCACAGATGGGTTGGAGAGCACACCTGAATCATCTCTCTACCCAGGACATCTGGACTCCACAGAAGGCTGGTCTACACATAAACCTCCTGGAATTAAGAGCAATCTATTTAGCTCTTTGAGTATTCCACGCCCAGCTCAGCAACAAGACAGTCCTAGTCGAGACGGACAATCAAGTAGCCATGTTCTATGTGAACAAGCAGGGTGGGATAGGCTCTCTGTCGTTATGCAACGAAGCTTTATGACTGTGGTCCCTCGCCAGAGAGTAACAAATTCACCTTCTAGTGGTATATCTTCCAGGTATTCAAAACCTTTGGGCAGACAAACTCAGTCGAGTACTGCTGTCTCACAAGTGGTCTCTCCACCTAGACCAGGTGGCAAAGATATTTCATCTTGAATCTTCAGCAATCAACACACTAGTAATCCTGAAGGCAGTAACACAATGCATCCAGGCAACAGCAAGCAGGGCATTTAGGTTGTGCGCGCCCAGATGCTGGAACACCCTACCACCTAGCATCCGAGCAATCCCTGACCTAACACAATTTCGGAAGGCTTTGAAGCACCACCTCTTCCTCAAACACTACCCGGACGATTGCGCACCATTAACCGCTCCCCCCTTCTAGTACCGCCACACCAACACACCACGATTACTCTGTGATTCGACTTGATGTGATGCCTATATGTAAATAGTTATCCTGGTTTTACCCAAGTTTAAGCACCTGTATCATAATAACACTCTCCGCTCCCATTTCTGCAGCTCCTCTCCCTCCATCCCCACTTTCGCCCTTCTTACGTCTTTTCTCGCCTCTGTATTTTCTTGTCACACTCCTTTACTTTGCTCCTCTTTCCTGTCCAATTAATGTAGTTCTTTTCAATTTTCTGTAGCCAATAGTGCTTTATTGTACACCGCTCTGACACTCCTGCAAGGGCGGTATATTAAATCCCACAAATAAAGAATAAAGAATAAATGCGGAGCAGATTCTTGCACCATATAAGTTTTCTGTTGTCATGTAAACAGCACTGATGTTGAATAGCGCAGTATAAAAGAGACTGTAAATAAAATAAAAATAAAATAAATCTCTGGGGCACTCCAGACATAGACCTCTTTGCAAGTCCACTGAATGACAAACTTCCCCGGTTCTGTTCCAGGATTCCGGCTCACAATTGTCAGGCAAGGGATGCCTTCCTCCTTCACTGGGGTCAGGACTTCCTTTATGCCTTCCCACCCATTCCCCTCATCCCCAAAACACTCTTCAAGCTTCAGAGAGACAGGGGTCGCATGATTCTCATAGTGCCACGATGGCCACGCCAAGCGTGGTATCCCCTGCTTTTACATCTCTCTCAAGCTGCACCTCTGGAGTTAGGGCATGCTCCAGATCTCCTTTCCCAAGAGGACGGGATGCTATGGCACCCGAGTCCCCAGTCCCTGTATCTCACGGCCTGGTTGCTGAAGGCTTAGACCTCCAGGATTTCAACCTGTCCCAACAGTTAAAGGATATCCTTCAGGCTTCTAGAAAACTTTCCACAAGAAGATCTTATGCCTTCAAGTGGAAATGTTTTATTATATGGTGCTCCAAGAAGGGATTAAACCCCCTTGTCATACCTTTAGAATCAATACTAGAGTATCTCCTTCACTTATCGAATTCGGGTCTAAAGACCAATTCGGTAAGAGTCCATCTTAGTGCAATTGCAGCTTCTTATAAGCCTCTGAATGGACAACCAATTTCCTCTCATCCACTCATATCCAGATTTATGAGAGGTCTTCTGTTAACCAAACCTCCCATTAAGCCACCACCGGTGGCATGGGATCTAAATCTAGTTCTCGGGCAGCTCATGAAGCTGCCTTTTGTGCCTTTAGCCACTAAATCCCTTAAGTTTTTGACCTGGAAGATCACCTTCCTAATTGCAATCACCTCTGCACGTCGCATTAGTGAACTGCAAGCTTTAGTGGCTGATCCTCCTTATACTAGGTTTCATCATGGTAAGGTTGTTCTTAGAACTCATCTACACTTTATGCCAAAGGTGGTTTCACCTTTTCATTTGAATCAATCAATTTATCTTCCTGTATTTTTTCCGAGGCCTCACGCCTCTAATGCAGAAAGAAACTTTCATATTTTGGATTGTAAAAGAGCCTTAGCCTTTTACCTACAGAGAACACAGAACACATAGAAAGTCCTCACAACTTTTTATAGCTTTTGACTCTAGTCATTTGGGACTTCCAGTCTCCAAAAGAACTTTATCTAAATGGATTGCCCAATGCATATCCTTTGCCTATGAGAGTAAGGGTCTTCCTCTTCAAGGCCATGTCACAGCTCATAACGTGAGAGCCATGGCAGCTTCCACGGCTAACCTCCACTCCGTGTCTATTGATGACATTTGTCGAGCAGCCACCTTCACAGCCCACTACTGTCTGGATAAAGCCTCCCCTCAAAATGCCTTCTTTGGCCAAGCTGTTCTTCAAAATCTCTTTCAGACCTAATTCAACTCCTACCCACCAACCCTGGTGGAATGCCAGAGATCCATGGGAGGAAGGTTGCCTACCTTTCTAGGGTGGCACCTTCCTGAGGCTATCTCCCTGGAATCTTCAGCTAGGGAGTCCCCATATGTGAAGACTACATTCCTGCTTGTTCCTGGAGATAGCGTAGTTACTCACCTGTAACAGGTGATCTCCGGGAACAGCAGGAATTTAGTCTTCACAACCCACCCACCTCCCCTAGGAGTTGTCTCTCTATCTCTTTGTCTCTTTCCTCTCTCCCTCTATCCTTTCACTCAGCTACAAACTTAACTGAAGAGGGACAGTTGGAAAGGCGGGAAGGCAGCGCGCATGTGCTAAGGGATGCTCCCAAAAGTGTTCCAATTGGACTCTGGGGAGCATTCCTGCACAGGCTCAGTCGGTACCGATGATGCCCATATGTGAAGACTAAATTCCTGCTGTTCCCGGAGATCACCTGTTAATGGTGAGTAACTACGCTTTAATCTGGAAGCAAAATAACACTCTGAAAATTTAACAGAATGGGATGAAACTTCGCAAGTGCAAAAAACTAGTAGAAAGACACACTGGCCCGACTTTTGAAGGCCTTTACATGGGCAAATTCCCTAGTTACCCATGTAAAGGCCTTATCAGGGATTTTTGAAGGGCACCTACATGGGTAGTGCTCTTCAAAAATCCCAGACAAGTCCCTAATGCGCCTGGATGCTATGCGGGTAGCATCGGATCATGTTAGGGAGGTTCAGGGATGAAGCGGGAGTGGAGGAATGGGTTATACAGGTAGCAGAAATTTTCGATGCTACCCATGTAGCCCTCTGCATCTTAAAAATAACCTCTGTGGCTGCCGGGGCATCCAGGCTAACCTGAATTTTCACTTATGCCACCGCAAAAGTGAAAATCTAGGTTAAGCGGGTCAGCGGGCAGGCTATGCACCGCCGCAGCGCATAGCCTGCCTAACTCAAAATTGGGCCCATTGGAGTTTGAAAATAGGCAAAATCAGACTGGGAGTTCCAGAGAAACAAGGCCCTCCAAAAGACTAGCTCAATGTCTTTCTATGGGAGAAGGAGTTTCAGCTTTCTAGCATAGAAACTTACATACAGTGAAACTTAGAGCCCGATTCTGAGAGGGGCATGTCAGGGCTATCCAGACATCCCTGAGGAAGATGGGCCCATTAGGACCCGATTCTGGACCGCGAGAACTAAACGTTCCCGCTGTACACAGAATCAGGCCCATGGATGGCCCGACATGCCCCTGCCACCTGCAGGGACGTCCTCCCCTTTGAGATGGAATAAGTAGCACATCCCCACTGACCCCACAGGACGTACAGGGCCATGACCTGAATCGGCCCTGTACGTTATGCTGGGCTGGTCCACCCCTGCACCGCCCCAGCCCCGCCCTCTCCCACCCCCACACCAGCTCTCCCCGTCCTATTGCTCAGGACGTGCAAGGAGAGCAGGTGGGGGAATAGGGTCTGGACGGCTTGTGGGGCTGCACGTCCTACCGCATCTTGGAATCAGGCCAAAAGCATTTATGGAATTTCTCCTTTCAAATACCCTCTCCCTGTTCTCTACTCTCCCAAACCCCCAAAATGCCCCACCACCTCCCACACTGCCCTACCCCCAAAATATACTTCCTTGCAACTGCCCTACCAACCCCTCAAATGCTGCCACAATGAAATAAATATTACCAATTGCCCCCCACCCGACATCAAGATAAGAGATGCACTCATACCCATAAAATCAGAAGTTAAGTACCTCGGAGTCATCCTGGACAAAGAACTTAACCTCCAAGCACACATAGGCAGAGCAACCAAAAGTGCATACCAAAGAATGTGACTCATCAGAAGACTCAAGCCCCTCTTCGACCCAGAGCACTTTCGCACCGTTTGCCAGGCGCTGATAACCCCTCTACTAAACTTCTGCAATCCAATATACACCGGGCTACCAAAGCAGACCCTCAGACCACTACAACTGGCCCAAAACACAGCTGCCCGCATAATAGCCGGTACTACAAGACACGATCACATCACACCCATACTGAAAGAACTGCACTGGCTCCCAATCATCTCACGCATCAAATACAAGACTATCATAAACATATTCAAGATTAAACAACACTCCTCCGCCATAAGCCTACACACACTCATACAACCCGACACAAGCACACGGCCAAGAAGAAGAGGCACCTCCAATCGGGTTAACACCCCAAAAGACTTCACCAAGACCCGCAAAGACACCGCACAACGAGCAATCTCCCTGGCTGCTCCATCCATATGGAACTCCCTCCCAGATGATCTGAGACTAACCACAGAAATCAAGGACTTCCGAAAACAGCTGAAGACAACCCTGTTCATCGATTACTATGGACATACCCCCTGAACCAGCATACAAGTCAGATCATCAACCCCCCCCCCCCCAAGACTGTATATAAGACTGTATAATGGCTCATGATGTATAATAGTGCACTATGTAGATAAACCAAATCTAATCACATCCCTGCCAACACATACACACCACTCTGTACACTGCATGAAAACATTTGCCCCCTTGATTGTTTGCCGTGGAAACCGCTTTGATTGAATGATAAGGCGGTATATAAATACCATTAAATAAATAAATAAAAATACACCCCCACAACTGCCCCACAGCACTGCAAACTACCTTACCATTAAAAAAAAATTGCCTGCAACTGCCTCACCATCCTTCAAACTGCCACCCCAAAAAACTGCAGGCCCGATATTCAGCGTCAGCAGCAGCCACCAACTCTGAACAGAAAACCTAGATATTCAATGCTGGGATCATATCCAGCTCCAAAATTGAATATCTGTGTTAGCCATTCTTGCCTATTGGTAACCATGCACCGGCAATATTGATCCACTTTTTGGTTAGCAATGTGCCACGGATGTTAGGTTAGGGCTACCTATACCTGCCATTCACTGTCTATCGCTAACCGGGCCGTGGTTCAATATCGTTGCTGACTGGTTATCGACCTGGGCCGCCTCTGCTTTGCTCTAGAATGCTCCCAACACACCCCAGTGCTAAATGGTTAGCATCAGGGCGTGTAGAACTGACAGCCAAGGATATTCAGCAACTCATAAATACACTCCATTAGATCATAGCAGGCTCAAATTTCAACATTCAAACCTTCAGAGATCGAAATGAGGAAAGGAGAAAGCGGGTGTCAGAACCATCGGAGGTAGAATGTGGGCTTAGGTAAACACACTCTTGCCACAATTCATCCTCAGCACATCAATGACCCAAAAAACCCTCCTTCATTCCTATTTTCTTAACAATTTTCCTTAACAAATATTCCAAAATTGTATAAAAAAATGACATATATACACAAAGTCTCTTCATAGCATGCTCTTAAGACTCACAGCTACATTTTCTTAAATGTTTGTTAATTAGCCACAGTAACATTACTTAACTTCTAACTTTTCATGTTTTCCCCACTTGTATAAGTTTTTGCAATTTCTGCTGGGTTGTAAAGAATAGAAAGATTGAGGCAATGATTGTGATTAGCCCTACATTTGAGGCAAGTAGCTTTTCTATCTTAATTGATGGCCATACTGTTCCATTCGCAGAGAGGTATGTTATTTGGTTAGAGGAGTGGAGGAGTAGCCTAGTGGTCAGAATAGCAGCTTGCTAACCGAGTATGCAGTGTCAGGATTTGAATCTTACTGGCCGTCCTGCTGCCTCAGGTAAGAACTGTACCTGATTGCAACTTGTCTTGAACTACTTCTGAAAAGACCTGAACTAAACCAAAAATAAATAAAAGTGTGAACTCCACTTTATCTGTGCATCCCCAAGTATTTAGGTCCACCTTTTACAAACTTAGTTTCATCAGGAGCCTTTTAGTGCTACCTAATACCCAAAGATTTCTGTTTGGTATTTAAGTTGTTGATACTGCCCTCCTTAATTACTGTAATATTGTCTATCAAGGGTTGCCACAATGTATGCTCAGATTGTTACAATTACCTCCATAAAATGGATCATATGTCTTCTCATTATACAGAACTGCACTGGCTGCAGATTTCACAAGGCTACAATTTAAATGCTTGTGCACCATTTTTCATATCTTACATACAGAGAGAGTAACAGAACTGACAGCCTTATTGAAATATTAGAGGCCAGCTCATGCCTTGCTTTCAAGCCAATTAGATCTTCTAGAAGTACCATCATTTTCTTTGACTTGAAAGGCTGGTATGAGGGAGCAGGCTTTTTTATAATTGGCCCTTCTTGTTGGAACTCCAACTCCTTAGCTATTCGTCAGCATAAGAACATAAGAACATCAGATATGCCATACTGGGTCAGACCAAGGTCCATCAAGCTCAGTATCCTGTTTCCAACAGTGGCCAATCTAGGTCATACGTACCTAGCAGTATCCCCAAGAGACACAGGCAGCATGACTATTCTTGATTTCGCAAATTAGTAAAAGCTTATTTGTTTACTGCTGTTTATTGTTTATTTTAACTATTTAAGCTGTACTGTAAAATTGTCAGTATGTTGTTTGTTTTTTTAAATGTGCAGATTATGTATGTCTTTTGGTAACCCACCCAGTAATCCTTTGAAAGTCAGGTGATAAGCACTTATAAATGAAATTAATAATACAAGTGTTTGCCTCTAATAGGCTGCAGAAAAAGAAAGCGAGGGTGGGGATTCTTTTCTCCAGTACCCTAAAGGTGGAATTGGGGGAGTTGGTTAAGGATAAGGGGGGTAGGTATGTAGTGTTGAGGGCTAAAATTGGGCAAGAATGGTTTGTGCTGGTCAATGTCTATGGCCCTAATAGCCTGCAAGGGGACTTCTATGGCCACCTGGGGGGGGGGGGGTAATCCTGAATATAAGGTCGGACACTTTGGGATAGGGGGTGATTTCAGTGTGACCTGGGACAGGGAAAGGGATGCCATGGGAGGGGGGTGGGAATGGGGAGAAGGACCTCTTTCATAAATTTATGTTGGACCTGGAGATGCTTGATGCTTGGTGTGTGCTGCACCCCTCCTTGTGAAGCTATACCTTCTACTTGGCAGTTCATGGGACACAATCTCGGATCAATATGCTGTGGGTAGAGCAGGAATGTGGCCCTCTGCTTTGCACAACAGACATAAACTTGATAACATGTTCGGGCCACGCTCCAGTCATAGTCATATTGGTGGGAGACCGAGAGGACCAGGGTCAGAGCTTCTGAAAGCTTAATGACTCCTTACTGGGGGATGAGAGCGTGGTGCAGGATGTACTGAAGATGATCCAGCTCTATTTTGTGGAAAGCTCAGGGGCAAAGTGGGTACGCTGTGGTCTGGGATAGCTTTAAAGCCACAGTCAGGGGGGTTCTGGTGAAGTGGGGTGTGTGGCTGAAGAGGGAGAAAGGTGGCACAGGAAGCTATCCTCCAGGGGGAGCTTTGGCAGTGGGAGGACGAATGGCAGCGCAGATAGAGGATGGATGTGTACAGAGCACAGCTGAATGTTTTTTTTTGTAGGTGAGCATGACCAATCTATACAGAACATCCAGCAATCCCATTTTGAATTTGGTAATAAGGTGGAGAGGCTGCTAGAACATCAGCTCCACAAGCAGAAGGTGCTCTAGGACTCGCAGGGTGGTCTCCTCATGGAGGATGGGGAACTGCGTGGGGCATTTCAGCAGTTCTATGAAGCACTTTATGTGGCATGGCTGGGCCCCCCAGAGGCAGGGGTGGTCCAAGGGGCCATGTGCAGAGACTCATTGCAGGGTCTCATTTACATAAGGGGACTCATTTGCATAAATATTTGAATAATTTTAATGTGCACTAACGTTTAGTAAACATGCCTCTTAATGAGTGTCTGGATAAAGAAAGACTACCAGATTTCTACTTTACTATACTCTAGTGCCAAATGCCAGTCACATTAGGAAGTACTATAAACACTGCCCATTTAGAACCCATAGCAAACCCGCTGTATCATAACAGCACTACCAGGGCTCTCAAAACACCATATCCTACCTATCAAAAGGCAACACTGCAAATATTAAACCAATACATCTCAGAGAACACCAATACATCTCCTACTGGGGAAAGAGAACAAGTGGTATTGTCAAATAGAAACTACATGAACAGAATACCTCAGCTCGGTTACACATGCAGAACATAGACCATCACCAAGCAAAGAACAAGGGATCACACTTTAGAAATAGGAAGACAATAATTAAAATGAGAACCCCAAAAGCCAAACTGATCTTTCGCCTTTTGCTCTTTCCTTCCTTTCTTTCTTTACAGCCACTCAAATTTCACCCTTCCATCCTTAATCCCCACTTACTCTCCCAATACCCAGCCAATCATAAATCTTTTCCCCTCTCCATCCTCACTTCTCCAGCCCCATCCCCTTCTAGTCCTCCCCCAACATCAGCTCCCTTCTACTTCCAGTCCTACTGTCTCTAATATGTACGGATGGACCAAGACTACCCAGCATCCTCTCCCTTCTAGTCCCATTCACCCTTCCCCCTGCATCAGCCCATTTCCAGTCCTAGCCCCCCCTATCAGCCATTTCCAGTCCTATCCTAGCCCCCATCAGCCTATTTCCAATCCTCGCCCCCTCCATCATCCATTTCCAGTCCAAGCCCCACCTCATCAGCCTATTTCCAATCCTAGCCTCTCCATCAGCCATTTCCAGTCCTAGCCCTTCCCCCCCCCCCCCCCCCCCCCCCCGAAGAGCCCTGCGCCTGTCTGACTGGCTTTAGAGGGAGCCAGAGAGGCCTCGGCTCATCTCTGTACTGCTGCTAAAGTGAAGAACAATGTTTTTCTTCACTTTGGCAGCTGTGTTCTAGTATATGCCTCTTGCTCGCTGAGTGCCAGGAAACAGGAAATGCCCTTTAACTTCTGGCACGCCAGCAATCTACACTAGAATACAGCTGCTGAAGTGAAGAAAAATGGCACTCTTCACTTCAGCGGCTGTACAGAGGTAAGCTGTGGCCTCGGGCCTCCCTGGTTCCCACTGAAGCCATCCCTGCTGGGAGCCGAATAGCATTTGGGGGATATTGTTAGCGTGGGACCCCCTGAAACAAGGGGCACTGCGCAAACAATATTCTCACACAATGGATGGGCTGGTCTTGCCCAGAGGGGGATGTGGACAGCTACCTGGACTTAGTGGTGTTGTTGGTTCTGGAGACTGAGGAAGCACGTAGGCTGGATTGTGCCATCTTGACAGAGGAGGTGAGCCAGGTGATTAAATCACTCAAAGTGGAGAAGGCTCCAGGGCTAGATGGCTTCATGACCAAGTTCTATAGGAACTCTGAAAATGAGTTGCTGGAACATCTGACAGGGGTCTTCAATGCAGTCCTGGCAGAGGATATTAGCAGACACCATGGGCTAGGCATTGATTCCCAAAGAGGATAAGACATTGCAGCATTGTGCATCCTATAGGCCCATTTCCCTGCTTAATCTTTGCATGAAGATCCTGGCAAAAGTCTTGGCAATGCACCTGAACAGGATCATAGCCTCGTTGATACACCCCGACCAAGATGGCTTCATTCTGGGCAGAGAGATGCTGATAAGATCCACGATGACACCTAAATTCTTTTCCTGGGTGGTGGTTCTTAATGTGGAACCTTGCATCATGTAACTGTAGTTTGAGTTGTTTTTTTCTAGGTGCATAACTTTGCACTTGTCCACATTAAATTTCATCTGCCATTTGGATGTCCAGTCTTCCAATTTATCAGGGTCCTCTTGCAATTTTGCACAATCCTCTTGTGCTCTAACAACTTTGCATAATTCTTTTTTTTTTTTTTTTTTTTTATAACTTTTATAACTTTGCATAATTCTGTGTCATCTGCAAATTTGATCACCTCAATTGTTATTCCTATTTTCAGGTCATTTATGAATATGTTAAAAAACAGCGGGGCCAGCATAGATACCTACGATACTCAACTATTCATCTTTCTCCATTGAGAAAATTGTCCATTTAGCCCTATTCTCTGCTTTCTATCTTTTAACCAATACATTGCCTCCAATCCCATAACTTTTTAATTTTGCCAAGAGTCTCTCATGTGGAACCTTGCAAAGGCTTTCTAAAAATCCAGATACACTATATCAACCAGCTCACCTTGGTCTACCTTTTTATTCTCACCTTAAAAAATTATAACAGATTAGTAAGGCAAGACTTTACTTGGCTGAATCCATATTCACATTCTTCCATTAAACCATGACTATATACATGATAAGTAATTTTATTCTTTATAATGGTTTCTACCATTTTGCCCTTGTACCATTGTCAGGCTCACCGGTCTGTAGTT
Source organism: Ichthyophis bannanicus (assembly GCA_033557465.1). Lineage (NCBI taxonomy): Eukaryota > Metazoa > Chordata > Amphibia > Gymnophiona > Ichthyophiidae > Ichthyophis > Ichthyophis bannanicus. The sequence goes on from CM066034.1 coordinate 417,996,520, forward strand.
TCCCGGATCACCACTGGAACCTTTTTAAAAAATTGGCATTAAATTGGCCATTCTACAATCTTCAGGTACTACAGATGATTTTTATGATAGTTCACATATTAGTAGGTCTGCAATTTCATATTATAGTTCTTGGAACACCCTCAGATGTATACCATCTAGTCCAGGTGATTTACTACTCTTCAGTTTATCAAATACTGATCCCCAGAAACAAGCAGGAATGTAGTCTTCACATATGGGTGATGTCAGCACCAACGGAGCCCACGTGAGAACACTTCCCAGCATCCTGTAGGAAAGCCTTTGGAAGCATCCCACTGTGCCTGCGTAGCTGCCTTCCCACCTTTCCAACTCTCCCTCCTCAGTTTTTCATTTTTGCCAGAGTCGACAGGGAGCAATTCCTGTCACCGCAGAAAATGTACTGCTTTTTGTGATTGCATCTGCCTTCCCGTCAACGCTAGCACCGGCATCGTCGGAGTTTCTTCTGTCTCTAATTTCTTTCTTTAGAAAAAAAAAACTTCTGTTTTTTTCCCTGAGGGTATTGTTACCCTCCAGGTGCTTTGGCACCATTTTGGGCTTAGGCCCCTTTTTTCCTTTTAAGATGGATAAACAAGCTAGTGGTTTCAAAAAGTGTTCCAAATGTAACAGTGCCATTTCTGCTACTGACACCCATGACTGGTGTCTCAAATGTTTGGGACCAGATCATCAGCTGTTGGAATGCCTTCTTTGCAGGAAGATAACAAAGAGGGGCTTGCAGGACAGAGCTGTGAAACTCGGCACCCTCTTTGCCACCAGTGCAATGACAGTTGCATCAACGTCGTCGAGAGCTTCATCTTCCTCCCATGGATCTCACGTATTGAAACCCAAGTCTTCCTCATAGGCTGGCCAGTCTTCCAAGGGTAGATCTCCTTCTAAGCATCAAGATGCCTTCGGCATTGCCCTGGAAGGGAATACACCAGCCAAACAACCCCGGTGGGAGGTCCTTGCCTCCAAAGTGTTAACAGGGTCCCAGGATGCTCCTGACGCCTCCACCTCAGGAGAGCTCTTGGTGTCATGCTCAGGTACTGATAGACAGGCATCGACTGGCTCCATGGATCAACGTATTCTGGCCATTGAGTGGAGTTTAGCAGCCTTGCTAGCAGCTTTGGTACCACTAAAGCCTCTGCAATCGGTTCCCCAGCCATCGGTATCGACGCCGGCACCAAATGTGTCTGCATTGACCTTTGCGCCGCTCTTCACGCTACCATCCATGCCAGCCCTACAATCAGTGTCCGGCATCTAGGGTCCGGTACCGAGGCATTCCGATGCCGATTTTGATCGGTACCATAGACGTGCTGAGCGGGAGCATCCTCTGATTCAGACTTGTCTGATGAATCGACCGGTATCCAGGAGATGAGAGCTCTCCCAGAAGATCCTTCTCCTTCCCCGCAACACCGTATGTCTCCTCCGGAAAACATGTCTTTTCAAGACTTTATACGGGACGTGGCTCAAGGCCTCTCCATTACGGTGACCTTGGAGAAGGAACCGAGAACTGAAGAGCTTGAAACATGTACCGGGTACCGCAGTGTCCCGGGTTCCAGAAGACACAGTTGTCACACCACTCCATGGGTGGTGGAATCAGCAATGCGTCAAATCAAAAGTACCAAGACACATTTCTCAAATCCTCGGGCCAGGATGCAAGAACTCTCAATGCCTTTGGTCGTCAATGTTTTTAGGCCTTCATGTTATCGGCCAGAATAAGTTCTTACTCTACATGGGTATGTTCCTTCGAGAGGCTGCTAAGGATTTAGAACTAATGGCTCCTCTTCTCCCTGATGACAAGAGGGATGATTACCTGACACTTGTAAAACATGCCCAGAATGTTTCCAAATTTATGAACAGGGCAACTTTTGACTGCTTGGAGTGTATTAGCAGAGCTTCTGCTATTTGTATCGGTGCACGTTGGATTGCTTGGTTACAAGCATCCGATCTTGAACAGTGGGTGCAAAATAAGCTGGGGAACATTCCTTGCACAGGGGAAAGTCTTTTTGGCAAGGATTGGCAGGACAAGACTTCTCAGTTAGAATCCGAGAATACCACTCTCAATAGGCTTTCTAGAACCACTGCCAACCCAGCTAAGAAAAAGGCTATAAAGATGCCTTTTTTCAAGAAGAAAAAGAAGTTTTACCATACCCACACTGTGCACTGTCCGGTCCATACTTCCCAGAAGGGAGAACAGCACCGAAGCAACAAAGGAAGGCTCAGACTCCCAGAGCTCAGCCAACTCAACAGACCCAGCCTCCTCAGGGTCTTTGACTTCTTTCTAGAGAACTTAGCTGCCCTACCTCTGGAGATTCCAGATCCAGTCAACATTCCAGGCAGACTATGTCACTTTGCCCAAAGGTGGCACCAGATAACATCAGAACATTGGACTCTCTCCATAGTAGCAGAGAGGTACAAACTTCACTTCCAAAGTATGCCCCTTTAATCTACTCCAAGAGAGTTCAGCTCTCAGCCTCCTCTTACCACTCTCTTTTTTCAAGAGATTACCACCCTTCTTGCACAGGGTGCGATTGAGGAAGTGCCACTCTCTCAACAAGGCCTGTACTTCTACTCCCCTTACTTCCTTATCCCAAAGAAGACAGGAGGATACAGGTCCATCCTGGACCTCAGAGAATTGAACAAGTATCTGCTCTGAGAGAAATTCAAGTTGATCTCTCTCTGAACTCTTCTCCCTTATCTCCAGAGTCAGGACTGGCTCTGTTCTCGAGATCTAAAGGATGCATATACCCATATCCTTATTCACACAGAACACAGGAGGTTTCTATGATTCCTCTTTCAGGGAAGACATTACCAATACAGGCTTCTACCCTTCGGCTTGGCCTCTGCCCCAAAATGCATGGCAGTAGTGGCTACATTCCTAAGATCTCTAAGGATATTTGTCTTCCCTTATTAGATGACTGGCTCATCCGAGCAACAACAGCTCTAGAGGTCAGCTTTCTCTCTCCTACACAATACAGGTTCTTCAACACTTGGGATTTGTAATGAATCTTATAAATCTTCCAAAATCCCAACTCACCCCTTCTCAAACCTTAGAGTTTATAGGGGTTCTCCTGGACACGCAGCAGTCAAGGGCTTTTCTACCACAGGTCCGCTGTGCTCGAGTCATTCAGCTAGCTTCTCAGGCATGTATGAAATCTTTTCTAATTGCTCGAGAAATGTTTCAACTGCTGGGCCATATGGCTTCCACTGTACATGTGGTTCCCTATGCTCATCTGCATATGTGTGCAGCTCAATGGACCCAGGCTTCACAGTAATCTCAAGCATCTGGTCATCTGGGGGACAGAATCATGATCTCTGCATGTCTCATTTCGTTTCTCCAATGGTAGCAATCACCTGAAAACCTTCTCATAGGGTCACCTTTTCAAATGCCATCACACCAATCTACCCTGATGATGGATGCATCCAAATTGGGTTGGGGAGCTCATCTGGACAATTTCTCTACTCAGGGTGTTTGGACTCATCAAGAGGCACGACTTCACATAAATCTATTGGAATTCAGAGCCATCCGCAATGCTCTCAGGGTGTTCCAAGACCACCTTCGCTCCTACACAGTTCTAGTCCAGACAGACAATCAGGTAGCCATGTTCTATGTGAACAAGCAAGGTGGAACATGTTCTCAAGCATTGTGCAACAAAGCCCTACATCAATGGTCTTTCACCATTCACCATCAGATTCACCTACTAGTGGTATATCTCCCTGGCAAACAAAATCTCCTGGCAGACAAACTCAGTTGAGTACTACTGCCTAATGCGGACCAGATTGCTCGAATTTTTCAAATCTGGGGAACCCCAGATATAGACCTTTTTGCAAGTCCTCAGAATGCCAAACTTCCCCGTTTCTGTTCCAGAACCCCTGCTCAGAACAGTCAGGCAATGGATGCTTTTCACTTCCACTGGGGTCAGGACTTCCGATATGCCTACACTCCCATTCCCCGTATCCCCGGAGTCTCAAACACACGACCCGCGGGCGGCATGCAGCCCGCAAGAGAACTTTGTGCGGCCCGTGATGGAGGGAAACAAAAAAACAAAATCCTGGCTTCTGCTGCTGCCGCTGCCGCCGTGGCAGTGGCAGAATCAACTCTCAATTTAAAAAAAAAACTGACTTCTGCGGCTGCAGCCGTGGCAGCGGCAGAATCAGCTGTCCTGCGGCCCCTTCCCCTCTGCCCGGAAGAGCCCTGAGTCTGCTCCATCAGCGGCGGGCTTTTCAAGCCGTGAAGAGAGTATTTCCCTCTCACGCGGCTTGAAAAGTGAATAGGCTGGAACTAGAAGGGAGCTGATGTTGGGGGAGGATTAGAATGGGATGGGGCTGGGAGAGTGAAATGGAGAGGGGAAAAATATTTTGTGTGGGAGAGAAGAAAAATCTACAATTGGCCGGGTATTGGGAGAGTAAGTGGTGATTGAGGATGGAGGGGTAAAATTTGAGTGGATGAAATAGGAATGAGAAAGGAGCAAAAGGAGAAAGATTAGTATGTTAAAGCAGATGTAGAGGGAGAATGGAAAAAAACTAGAAGCAAGAAGAAAAGACAAATGGACAGCAGACGATGGAGAGTTAGCAGAAGACACAAAGAAACCAGAAGAAAGTGGCTGGAACAATTGCAACTGAAAAAAATGCACAAAAGGTAGAAAAATATCTATTTTGAATTTATTAACTGGAATATGTCAGCTCTGGGAAATGTGCATCATTAACGTCTGCGCTTTTTATGGTAACATTATGCAAATATTTATGCAAATGAGGCCCGCGTCTTATGCGGCCCGCAGGTTACTTTACAAGTCCTCATTTGGCCCTCAAAGCAATTTGAGTTTGAGACCCCAGCCTTATCCCCAAGACTCTTTTCAAACTCCAGAAAGACAGGGGCTACATGATCCTCATAGCCCCGTGTTAGCCATGACAAACATGGTATCCTCTGCTTCTACGTCTCTCTCAAGCCAGACCTCTAGTGTTGGGATGTGCTCCATATCTCCTATCACAGGAGAACGGGACGCTGCTGCATCCAAACCTGCAGTCCTTACATCTGATAGCATGGCTGCTGAGAGCATAGCACTCCAGGACATCAACCTCTCTCAACAGGTTAGAGATATCCTATTGGCTTCAAGGAAACCTTCCACAAGGCATTCTTATGCATTCAAGTGGCAAAGGTTTTCAATCTGGTGCTCAAAAAGGGATCTTAATCATTTTTCATTTCTGGTGGAAGCGTTACTTGAATATCTCCCCCACCTTTCATCCTCTGGACTCAAAACCAGTTCGGTAAGGGTCTACCTAAGCGCCATTGAGGCATCTCACATACTCTTAGATTTACAACCTGTCTCCTCTCAGCCGCTTGTAGCGTGCTTCATGAGGGGCCTACTCATAACTAAGCCTTCCTTTAGGCCATCACCAGTGGCATGGGACCTCAATGTTGTCCTTGGACAGCTTAGGAAACCACCCTTCGAACTCTTAGCCACTATGTCTCTGAAGTTTCTTTCTTGGAAGATCACCTTCCTAATTGCCCTCACTTCTGCAAGATGCATCAGTGAGCTCCAGGCTTTAGTGGCTGACTTTCCTTATATACGGTTTCACCATGATAAATTAGTCCTTAGGACTCATCTTCATTTTATACCAAAGGTGGTTTCGCCTTTTCATTTAAACCAGCCAGTTTACCTTCCTGTTTTCTTCCCTAGACCTTATTCCTCTAGAAAAAAGCCTTCATACTCTGGATTGCAAACATGCCTTGGCTTTTTATCTCCAGAGAACTAGGCAACACAGGAAAGCTTCACAGCTTTTTGTTGCTTTTGATTCCAGTCATCTAGGTCCATCAGTTTCCAAAAGAACACTCTCCAAATGGATCAACGATTGTATATGTTGTGCATATGAGGGTGCAGGACTTTCCCTTGAAGGTCACATCACAGCACACAATGTGCAAGCCATGGCTGCCTCCATGGCAAATCTACGCTCAGTGGCGACTGATGAAATATGCAAAGCAGCATCCTGGTCCTCTGTCCACACCTTTGTGGCCCATTATTGCTTAGACAAGAACTCTTGCCGGGATGCCTCGTTTGGCCAGGCTGTTCTCCAGCATCTCTTTCAGACTTAGATCAACTCCTACCCCTCGTCCCGGGTTTCGATATCAGATATCCTTGGAGGATACATGACTTACTTAGGCCTGTGTTTCATAGCTCATTGTGTGGTCATCTCCCTGGCATCTCCAAGCTAGGGAGTCCCATATGTGAAGACTACATTCCTGCTTGTTCCTGGAGATAGCGTAGTTACTCACCTGTAACAGGTGATCTACGGTAACAACAGGAATTGAGTCTTCACAACCCACCCTCCTCCCCTAGTTGTATTTCTCTCTTTCTCTCTCTCTCCTTCTCTCCTTTTATCTTACCTACAAACTCAGCTGAGGAGGGAGAGTTGGAAAGGTGGGAAGGCAGCTACACATGCGCAGTGGGATGCTCCCAAAGGCTTTCCTATAGGACGTTCCCGCGCGGGCTCCATCGGTGCCGATGTCACCCATATGTGAAGACTCAATTCCTGCTGTTCCCGGAGATCACCTGTTACAGGTGAGTGACTATGCTTTATACATCTTCTCGGTTTATAGATATTTCTTTCAATTTTTTCCGATATATCACCTTTAAAAACCATTTCAGTCATAGGTAACTTCCCTAGATCTTCTTCAGTAAAGACCAAAGCAAAGAATTCATTCAGTAACTCCACCATGGCCTTGTTCTCCCTTAGCGCCCCTTTTATCCCTCTATCATCCAAGGTTCCAGCTGACTCGCACTGTTTTTTTGCTACATATATAGTTGAAAAAGGTTTTATTATGTGTTTTTGCTGGACCCGAAAGGAAATAGGGAGCCACTGCAAATGGAAAAGGAGGGGAGTTATATGGTCAAAGCGAGAGGCGTGAGTGAGATGACGGGCGGCAGTATTTTGAATACGTTGGAGGCGGGTGAGTTGAGAATGAGGAAGACCGGCCAGGGAGACGTTACAATAGTCGAGGCGTGAAATAACGAGGGAAAGAAGCAAAGTGGTTAAAGCAGAAGGAGAAAGAAAAGTACAGACTGCACGAAGTTGTTTCAGAGAGAAGAAGGAACGCTGTACAACAGAAGAGATATGATCTTTGAACGAAAGGGAAGAGTCAAGTGTGATGCTCAGATACCGAAGAGAGGAAACGATAGGAATAGATGAAGAAGAGAAAGAGGGAGCAAGAGAAGGGGGGGGGGCCTTCCGAAAGTGAACCAGATTGCGGAAGTCTTGGAAAGATTGATGTGTAAGAAATTAGTTGAAAGCCAGGAAGCCACTGCAGAAAGGCAGGTGTTAAGAACTGAAATATCAGGAGAGGAAGAATCTGTGTGGTGCAGGAGAAAGATATCCTCTGCATAGCAGTAAGCAGAAACACCATGTTGTTGAATCAGGAGACAAAGAGGTGCAAGAAAAACATTGAACAGAAGGGGGGCGAGAACAGAACCCTGGGGGCACCGCAGGGGAGGGGGTGGAGGGAGAAGAGGAGGGCCCAGAGACAACTGAGAAGGACCGACAAGAGAGAAAGGAGTGGAACCAATGAAGAACAGTGCCAGTGAGACCTGCTTCCCGAAGGCATGTCAGAAGAGTGTGGTGATCGACCAGGTCAAAAGCAACAGATAGATCAAGAGAGACGGCAAGAGGAAGAAGACCGTGGTCATGAGCAGCATGCAGATCGTTAAGGAATGGTCAATATCATGGGTTTCTCTGTGAAAAACAAGCACAACATTGTGTATCCAAATCTTATGTCTGCAATGCGTCCAGTCCCACATGATGAAACATTTCCTGTCCCAGTTCCTCCACAGGTTGGGCTGTCTTCTGTACCAGACGAAATGGAGTTGGATGAAGGTGCAAGTGGCGGCCAACCTAAAGAGTCAGAAGATGCCGACTATGTGCCAGTTGAAAGCGATGGCAACCCAGAGAAATTCAGTCAAGAAGAGCTTAGTGATTTTATAAAAGACTTGTCACTCTCAAAAGATAAAGTGGAACTCCTTGCTTCAAGGCTGAGAGAAAAGGACTTATAGTACTTCTAAAGAATGTTCTCATTTGCCACTATCTCACATGCAATCATAATTTAGTGATGTTCTTTAAAGCAAATGGACTTTTTGGAGCCCTCTCACAGGTTCATAGACTGTCAGAATGGTGCTTATTCATTGATTCTTCAACAAAAAGCCTTAAGACTGTTCTTATTCATAACTGCAATATAAAGCTGTCTGTTCCAATTGCACACTCTGTCCACCTCAAGGAGACATATGATTACCTGCAGATATTGCTTCAATCTATGCGCTATGACAATTACCAATGAAAGATTCGCAGGGATCTTATGGTTATTGGCATGCTGAAGGGCATGCAAGGTAGATTTACCCAATATTGCTGTTTGCCTCTGGGACAGTTGCTCTGTCAAAGATCATTATGCTGTTCACGACTGATCTTTAAGAACTGCCTATAATCCAGGAAGCAGCAGTGTTAGTCATTTTCCATTAGTCAATCCAGTAAACATTTTGCTTCCTCCTTTGCATATAAAACTGAGTTTAATGAAAAATTTAGTGAACAGAATGGCACAAACAAATTCAAAAGTATCTTGTTTCTAAATTTCCAAAGATCACTGCTGCAGAACTGAAAGATGGCATTTTTGTGGGGCCACTAATAAGATAGGTGATGGAGGATGAAGGATTTGAAAAATGCCTGGATGCTTTGGAACTTGAAGTGTGGAAAGCCTTTAAGTGGATCTGTGTAAACTTTCTAGATAATCACAAATCGCCAGATTATGTTGATGAAGTACAGAGGTTGCAAAATGCAATGTGTGCCTTTGAGTCAGTCCTGACTCTGAAGCTCCTGGTTTTTTTTGGCAGTGTCACCAGAAGTAGATTGCCAGGCCTTTCTTCTGAGGCAATGGAGGGTTAAGTGACTTGCCCAAGGCCACAAGGAGTGCTAGTGGGAATTAAACTCTGGTTGCTTGGTTATCAAGCCAGTGCTCTAGCCACTAGGCTACTCCTCCACTCCAGTACAGAGGTTACTTGACTCATATTGTAAACTTGGTTGCCGCATGTCATTGAAAATGCACGTCATGCACTCGCTTCTTCACTTTTTTCTACCAAATGTGGGTGAAGTGAATGACGAACAGGGTGAGAGGTTTCACCAAGATATTCAGACCATGGAAAAATGTTATCAAGGATTCTGAGATGTGAGCATGATGGCAGATTACTGCTGGATGTTGTATCGTGACAATCCTGACAAACCTTACAGCAGAAAGTCTTCTGTAAAACACTTTTAGTGCATTTCTTACATGCAAACATGCCAAATATAGTTATTAGCACATGTGACATATGACGTTTTTAATGTTTACAATATATAACATTTTACAGAAACTTCTAACGATGATGGGCGGCATTTTTGAATGCATTTACAAGGGTAACTGCCCTAGTTACCCATATAATGCCTTATCCGGGATTTTACAAAGGCACCGACATGAGTAGTGCCTTTGGAAAATCCCGGATAAGTGTCTAGTGTGCTCAGATGCTATGTGGTTAGCATTGGGGCATTTGGGGGTGTTCTGGGGTGCAGCAGGGGCAGAGGAAAGGGCTAAATCGGTAGCAGCGATTTTCAATGCTACCCACTTAGCCCTCTGCACCCTCTGTGACATCTCCTATATTGGAATGGAGCAATGTCGGGGAGGGAGAGGGAGCAGGTATGCCAGGAGGCCTGGCAAGCTGTATAGCATGTATAGGTTGACAGTGATTCATCAGAGGTGAATGACACAGATGGAGCACCAATGGAAGGTGGTGTGGGATTGGCTGCAGAAAGAGAGCGGAGGGAGGGGAGAGGGAGTGGGGGAGAGTGAGGGATAGGGAGGGGTTCTAAGGGTAAGGACAGTAGGAGGGTAAGAGTGGGAGAAGGGGGAAAGGGAGGATATTTATTTATTTAGCATTTCTTATATACTGCCTTTTAAAGGTATCAAGGCAGTTTACATCGAAGTTACATAGAACATGGTTTCAACTAGCAATAATTTACATTCTATTTAATCCTTGAACAGGTAATTATTTACAGTTTAAACTATTTACAGTTTGGATGTTTGGGTCCAGTTTTTGGTGTATTTAGGTGATTTGGTTATGAGGAAAAATTAACATTCCAGGAAAATATGCATTTTAAGCTTCTTCCTGAAGTCCTTCAGGTCAATTGTAGCTCTTAGTTTACTCGGAAGGGAATTCTTTAAGGTGGGACTGTATATGGAAAAGGTACATTGACATGTTTCTTGCATGCTGGTTGTTTTATGCCTTGGGACTTCAAGGAGGTTTGTCGTTTGGTCTCTTCTTGGTCTGTTGCCTGGAGGTGTATATATGAGGGACTGCAAGCAGCCACCAGTTAGGTTGTGCTTACTCTTGAAAGTGTTCATGGTTGATTCATATTGTATTTATTTATTTTATTTTATTTATTTATTTAGAACACATTTATATACCGCTGCTTCCAGCGATCAGTAGCGGTTTGATTCTTCTTTTGGGGAAGTCGATCAGGACAGGGTGGGGGAGTATATACATAGAGACTTGGGGGGTCACGGCACACATGGTTAAAGTTTTGGGGGTAAACATATTTACATTTATATAATACATATTTACAGATTGAGGAAATCACATTATACTTGGCTATACATGGTTACACAAGGCGGATTTACAATGTACGTATTTATCAGTTTACTTTGTTACGTTTTCCTGGATTTTGTGACTTATGGCTGGTTGTAATAGCATTTAAATAGGTGGGTTTTTAACTCTTTCCTGAAACTTTTCATGTCCTGGGTTAGCCGCAGGTCAACAGGGAGCTGATTCCATATAGTGGGCGCAGCGAAAGAGAAGGCTCTGCGACTTGTACTTGTTTTCACAGTTCGTATTGCGTTAGGGACCTGCAGGGTGTCCAAGTTGTTAGTTCTTCTATTCCTATTTGCTGGTTGTGTGTTGATAAGAGAGGACAGGAACGAGGGGGCTATGTCGTTGATCAGCTTGAACGTTGTTACTATCATCTTGTACTGTGCCCTAGCAGCAACTGGAAGCCAATGAAGGTCGATCAATATTGGGGTGATGTGGTCAGTTACTCTTGTTCCCATTATTATTCTAGCTGCGACATTCTGGGCCATTTGAAGGATACCCAGTGATTTTTTGGGTAGACCTTGGAGGATGGCATTACAGTAGTCGAGGTGCGGCATGACTAGTGCTTGAGCCACTGACCTGAAATCGCCTGGTGCTATTATTTTCCTTAGAGGTTGTATCACCCTAAGTTTATAGAAGATGGCTTTGTTTGTTTTACGCAGGTGTTTCTCCATTCTTAGGTTGCAGTCGAGTGTGACACCTAGATATTTGATTTCTTCTTTTGCTTTGTATGTGTTGTTGTACAGGGTGATTGAGTCAGGTGTCTTGAAGTTGGGTTTGTTGGACATGTACATTACCTCCGTTTTTTTGTGGTTTATCGTCATGTTATTTTTCTGTAGCCATAGCAACATAGCAGTTTTCGAGCTGTGCATATTTGGGGTCGGCGACGTCCAGTTGCGTGTAGAGCATAATATCATCTGCATAGATGTGGTAGTTGATGCTATGCTTTTTAAAGATGTCACAGAGGGGTCGCATGTAGATATTGAACAGCAGTGCTGAGAGTGCTGAGCCTGTGGTATGCCCTGCATTTGAGTGAATGGAATAGCTTCTTCCCCATTAAATTGTACTTGAGGCCTTCTGTTAGATATATAGGAGGAGAACCATTTGAGGGGGGTTCCCTCAACTCCTATGGATTCTAGTTTACTAAGGAGTATCTCATGATGTACCGTGTCAAAGGCGGCGGAGATGTCAATGAAAATGAGTATGAACATTTTCTTTGTGTCTTCTAGTCCTTTAAGTAGGTTGTTCATTAGTGCTATTAGAAGTGTTTCCACTCCATGGTTTCTTCTGAATCCGTATTGTTGTTTGTCTAGGGCAGGGGTCTGCAACCTTTAAGACATAAAGAGCCACTTGGACCCGTTTCCGAAGGGAAAAAAAAAACTGGGAGCCGCAAAACCATTGTGACATTTAAAACAAATCTAACACTGCATATATTGTTTCTTACCTTAATGCTATATACGACCCCCTACTTTTCCTGTTAAAATATAGGTGTTTGGCCTATACTCACCGTATAAGACTACCCCTCTTCCTTCGCACACCAAAAAAAATACGCCAGAAAATATAACAACAAGAAGTAACAATATTTAATTTCAAAATTATGATGATTTTGTAGTCAAATCACTAATATGAAATAAAATTATTTTTTCTACCTTTGTTGTCTGACCAATTTATTCTTTGATCATGCTGGTCCCGATCTGAGGCTTCTGCTTTCCTGTCTTCTCTTAGCTCTCTTTCTGTGGTCTATGGTCCATCTGCCAGTTCTTATCTCTTCTTTCGTTTTCTTCACTTCTTTCCATCAGCCTATTTCCAGTCCCAGTAACCCTCCCCAATATCAGCCCCTTTCCAGTCCTCACTCCCAGTACCTTCCAATGTCAACTTGCATTCCCATGATTGCCACTGGTGTCCATTTCCTTCCAGTCCCCCTCCTTCCCCACTGACCAGTCCCTTCTAGTACAAATACCATGGCAGCCCCTCTCAGATCCAGTTCCATTCTCCCATCCCCTCATATCAGCCCATTTGTAGCCTTAGCCCCCAGTTATCTTCCAGGGCCAGCAGCTCTATCCTCCCCTCCCCACAATCAGCCCATGCCCAGTCAAAGCCCCCCAATCAGCTCGCTTCCAGTGCTAATCCCCCCTCAACCCCATTACCAGTGCTAGCCTCCCCTAATCAGCCCAATACCAGTCCTACCCCCCATCAGCTCATTACCAGTCCTAGCCTCCCCTAATCAGCTCATTTCCAGTGCTCGTCCCCTCAACCCCATTACCAGTGCTCCATCCCTCCATGTCAGCCCCCTCCCTCCCTCCCTCCCTCCCTCCATATCAGCTCCCTCCCTCCATGTCAGCCCCCCTCCCTCCATCCATCCCTCCATGTCAGCCCCCCTCCCTCCATGTCAGCCCCCCCCATCCCTCCATGTCAGCCCCCTCCCTCCATCCATATCAGCTCCCTCCCTCCATGTCAGCCCCCCTCCCTCCATCCATCCATCCATATCAGCTCCCTCCCTCCATGTCAGCCCCCCTCCCTCCATGTCAGCCCCCTCCATCCCTCCATGTCAGCCCCCCTCCCTCCATCCATTCATATCTGCTCCCTCCCTCCATGTCAGCCCCCCTCCCTCCATGTCAGCCCCCTCCATCCCTCCATGTCAGCCCCCCTCCCTCCCTCCCTCCATCCATTCATATCAGCTCCCTCCCTCCATGTCAGCCCCCTCCATCCCTCCATGTCAGCCCCCCTCCCTCCATCCATTCATATCTGCTCCCTCCCTCCATGTCAGCCCCCGACATCCCGCCGTGTCAGCCCCCCTCGATCCATCCCTCCATGTCAGCCCCCCTCCCTCCATGTCAGCCCCCTCCATCCCTCCATGTCAGCCCCCCTCCCTCCATTCATTCATATCTGCTCCCTCCCTCCATGTCAGCCCCCTCCATCCCTCCATGTCAGCCCCCCTCGATCCATCCCTCCATGTCAGCCCCCCTCCCTCCATGTCAGCCCCCCTCCCTCCATCCATTCATATCTGCTCCCTCCCTCCATGTCAGCCCCCTCCCTCCATGTCAGCCCCCTCCATCCCTCCATGTCAGCCTCCCTCCCTCCATCCATTCATATCAGCTCCCTCCCTTCATGTCAGCCCCCCTCCCGCCATGTCAGCCCCCTCCATCCCTCCATGTCAGCCCCCCTCCCTCCATCCATTCATATCTGCTCCCTCCCTCCATGTCAGCCCCCTCCCTCCCTCCCTCCATCCATATCAGCTCCCTCCCTCCATGTCAGCCCGCCTCCCCAATCCCTCCATGTCAGCCCCCTCCATGTCAGCCCCCCTCCCTCCATGTCAGCCCCCTCCATCCCTATCAGCTCCCTCCCTCCATGTCAGCCCCCCTCCCTCCATCCATCCATCCATATCAGCTCCCTCCCTCCATGTCAGCCCCCTCCATCCCTCCATGTCAGCCCCCCTCCCTCCATGTCAGCCCCCTCCATCCATTCATATCAGCTCCCTCCCTTCATGTCAGCCCCCCTCCCTCCATGTCAGCCCCCTCCATCCCTCCATGTCAGCCCCCCTCCCTCCATCCATTCATATCTGCTCCCTCCCTCCATGTCAGCCCCCTCCATCCATCCATTCATATCTGCTCCCTCCCTCCATGTCAGCTCCCACCCTTCTTCTGCAGCCGCGGCTCCCAGCCTCTTACGGAACCGCGGCGGTGCTTTTAAAATCATCTCGGAGCCCTTCCTGGCTTGACGCGCTCCGTGCAGCATTGTCCCGCCTCCAAAACTTCCTTTAGAGGCGGGACAATGCTGCACGGAGCCCGTCAAGACAGGAAGGGCTCCGAGATGATTTTAAAAGCACAGCCGCGGTTCCCTAAGAGACAGGAAACCGCGGCTGCAGAAGAAGGGAGGAAGCTGACATGGAGGGAGCCCATAACGCGACGTTTAAAGCGGGCAGTGTGCTCCGGAGCCGCGGCAAAGGTGAGAAAGAGCCGCATGCGGCTCCGGAGCCGCGGGTTGCCGACCCCTGGTCTAGGGCATCCTGTTCGTCGAGGTGGTCTTGAAGTTGCAAGAGTACTGCCTTTTCTATGATTTTTGCCAGGAATGTGATGCTTGATATGGGGCGGTATGATGATGGGTCTTCTTTGTTGAGGGAATTATTCTTTAGGATCGGCCTTATTATAGATTGTTTTAGTTTCTCCGGCATTTCTCCTTGGCTTAGTGATTGATTAACAATGTGGGCTATTTGCTGGTTTATCTCATTTTTTGCCGCTTTGATCCAAGCAGTTGGGCAGGGGTCAAGTGGTGAGGTGGTGGTGTTTATGGAGGTTAAGATGTTGGTGGTTTGTTGTTTGTCAATGTTGCGGAATTTGCTCCATGTAGATTCTTGCTTCATCTTTGTTCGTTGGTGAGGGGTTTCTAGGGCAAATGTGGGGGTGGTAGTATTCAGTTTGCTTGCGTCGTGATCTGCTAGTGTTTGTGGATGTATTGAGCTATCCTGAGGTTCAGGGAGGGCTGTCTTTGTAAGTGATTTTACTAGGGCGAAAAGCTCCCGTGGTTTGTTAATGGCAGCCAATGTGCTTGGATGGGCAGCCAATATAGCTCCTTTAATACTGGGTTGATATGTTTTTGTCTAGGTGTCCGTGATATGAAGCAGAATTTTGGGCTATTTAGAATGGGAGGAGTGTATGTTTTGGTAGATCTTGGAGTATGGAGTTATAATAATCCCATTTCGGGATAATGATCGATTGGCAGACAGTGTGGAATAGATTATGATCCAGTAAAGGGCGGAGGTTATGTAGAGTCCTTATTCTTTGATATGTCGCTGCAGCTGTTTTCTTTATATGTTTGGAAATTCAGTTTCTGGTCTAGCGTCATTACCAGGTATTTGACTTCTGACTTGATGGGGATATCGTATTTGTTGAATATGAGTTTCTCTGCTGGAATGTAGGTGGGGTCTTTGTTAATCACCAGTGCCTCTGTTTTGCTCAAATTCAGCATGAGCAAGTGTTTGTGTAGCCATTGCGTCACTTCATTGAGACATGAAAAGATGGTGGAAAAGTCTGGATTCCTTGTTGCAAATGGGGTGTATAACATAATGTCGTCTGCGTAGATATGATACATTATCCTGTGTTTCTGGAGTATGTGACAAATGGGCTGGATGTATAGGTTAAATAAGAGGGCTGAGAGAGTTGATCCTTGAGGCAGACCTTGGTGATTTGAAATGACTTTGAGGTCTTGTTTTGCAGTTTATCCTGTTGCATGCAGTCGGATAAGTATGAGTGGAACCATCTTAAAGGTGTCCCATTTATTCCAAATTCTACAAGGCGAGTAAGGAATCTTCTGTGGTTTACGGAGTAAAAGGCTGTTGAGATATCTATGAAAATAAGGATGAATGCATGTTTGGCTCTTTCGATTCCATTAAGCAGAGTATCAAGGAGGGAGATAAGAAGTGTTTCAGTACCCTAATGTTGTCAGAACCCATTCTGTTGGTCATCTAGAGCAGTGCTCCCCAACCTTTTTATCGCCGCGGACCGGTAAACGTTTGATAATTTTTCCGTGGCCCGCTTGTTTTAATTTAATAATTTTAATTTAATTGTATTTAAACATGCCTTCAAAATAAAACAGCTACACCAAAAAATTAATATAAAGTGATTTATTTTATTTAACTCACTAGAATTCCAAATCAATGAGAACCCTGAGCTTGTTTCTTTGCAATGAGACGGTTCCATCTGGGGGTAATAGGAGACAATGACACCCGAAGTGTGTTGCTTATGTCCAGTTTATTCCGTTGTTTTGTTTTGGTTGCTGTCACTGCAGAAAACCCCGCTTCACACAGATAGGTTGTCGGAAATGGTAATAGGGATTTAAGTGCTGTGGTGGCAATCTCAGGATATTCCGCCATGACTTTAATCCAGAACACCGGTAGAGTTGTTGTCTCGAATGTAGTTTTAAGGCCACCGTCATTTGCAATCTCCAGCAGTTGTTGTTCTTCTTGCATAGACATGCTAGATTCGCCTGATTTGTTGGCAAATGGGTCGCGGATCCATTCCTTACCAGTTCGTGGGTCTTTTGTGGTTGGGAAGTAGCGCTCAAACTCTTTTAAAAGCAAAGACAGGTGATCATGCACCAACTGGCAGAATGAATGTTCAAGCTCAGTCTCGCCTAAAATCCCCGCTAATGTCTGAAACATGTCCAAAATGCCTCTGTTCATGCGCCGTCCCCACAACTCCAGTTTGGCTTTAAATGCAGCTACTTTGTCTGACAACTTGAAAACAGTTGTCATTTTCCCCTGAAGGCCCAGATTGAGTTCATTGAGCAGGCTGAATATGTCACACAGGTAAGCCAGTTTTGCGACCCATACCTTGTCACTGAAATGTGCTGCCAGCGGTGACTTCTTTTCTGAGAGAAATCTTTGCAATGGCTCTCGTAATTCAAATACTCTGGTTAGCGATTTTCCTCTGGATAACCATCTTATTTCTGTGTATAAGAGAAGGCATCTGTACTCTGCGTCCATCTCCTCACAAAGCTGCTCAAACAGGCGCGAGTTAAGTGCGTGTGCTTTAATGTGGTTAATAACTTTAACGACATCACTCAATACGCTGTTAAATTCCGGTGACATTTTTCGCTTGCCAGCATTTCCCTGTGAATGATACAATGCGTAGATTCACTCTCAGGTGCAACCTCCTTAATCCGAGCAGTTAAACCAGACAGTCGTCCGGTCATGGCAGCAGCTCCGTCTGTGCATATGCTGACACAAAAGGACCATTTCAGTTTTCCTGATATATAACCATCCAGTGACTTGAACAGTTCTGCTCCTGTGGTGTTGGTTGGCAAAGATAGTGCACATAACAAATCCTCATGCACATCCTCCTGATATAGATATCGCACATAAACAAGTAGTAGTGCCTTGTTGTCGATATCTGTAGATTCATCAACCTGGAGTGCCTCTAACACATCTGGATCCCACACAACCCGCTTTAGACCACTCAACCAGAGCGTAGTCCTAGAGAATCTCAGACCTCTCATGGCCAACACTACCATGGACTTAGATGATCTCGTATCTAAATGGGATGAAAACCTGAGAGCTGCCTCCTGCCCATCACTCACCGAAAAGAGAATTCGAAAACGTGAACATACTCCATGGTTCTCCACAGACCTTCGCACATCCCTCCACCATCTACGCAAACTTGAGCGAAAGTGGCGACGAACTCATTCTCCTGAGGCGCTGGTATCATATAGCTCATACCTAACTACCCACCGAGCAAAGATAGCACAGAGCAGGAAAACTTACCACACAGACTTAATAAAACGCTCCTTCAACAAACCACATGCATTGTTCAGCATAGTAAAGTCCATAACAGGTGAACCGGTCTCAGCACAACCCCCTATGCCTCAGCCGCAGGACTACGCAAACTACCTGCAATCAAAGATGATTAAAACCAACACAGACACAAATGTCAATAACGCCACCACTTCACCCAAGGCATCCCAGGCAATGCCACTACACAACTTCTCCACTGTATCAAATAGTGAGGTTGTGAACATTATTGCCTCAATCAATCCCAGTACAGCTCCTAACGACCCATGTCCAGCCAGCTGGATCAAGGACATGCGACATGACCTCAGTCAAATATTGAGCAAAATACTGAACCAGTCCTTCTCAACAGGTTCCTTCCCGCAGAATCTAAAACGCACTTCCATCAAGCCCCTACTGAAAAATAATAAACTGGACCCATCCAAAGTTGATTCCTTCAGGCCTATTTCGAGCATCCCACAGCTTGCAAAAATCATTGAGAAGGCTGCCCAACAACAAATCCAACATCATATTGACACTGAAGCACCACTAGATCCATCTCAGCATGGCTTCAGGGAAGCGCATGGAGTCGACACAGTCCTTACAACCCTGTTCAATGTTCTGGTATCAGGAATAAATAACATACAACAGGGTTTCGTCCTCATTTTCCTGGACATCTCCGCCGCTTTCGACTCTGTGAGTCATGACATACTCCTACAACGCTTGAAAGATAAGGGGATTCAAAGCACAGCACTCGAGTGGTGTAAATCCTACTTATCTAACAGGTGGCAACAAGTAAAAACAGGCCACGAATCCTCAGAACCATTCCTGCAATCACAGGGAGTACCCCAAGGATCGTCCCTATCGGCACTAATGTTTAATATCTACATGCAGCCGATATGTGACTTGATCAGATCCTTTAATGTACAATGTCTCGCATACGCAGACGACATCCTCCTATATATGCCGTTCACAATTGAACACCCAGTATTCTCCCCAATAATCAACTGTTTTGAAGCTGCAGCCGAATGGTTACTATCCCAAAACCTTCGGATTAACCACAACAAAACTGACGTTCTTTTTGTCACAAGGAACCGTAAGTTCATACCTCCTCCATCTCTACTCGTCAACAACATAGAGTTGAAATCAAAAGCCACCATCCGTTACCTCGGCATCACATTGGATCAGCACTTGGATATGACAACGCATGTCAAGAACATCACAAAAACTATATATTACAAGATCAAATCGCTACGTCACCTCCGCTCCCTACTTGATCCCACAGACTTCCGAACAACCTTCCAGGCATTAATCCTCCCACACCTGGATTTTGCCAACATCATCCTTCATGGCCTCCCTCAATCAACTTTGAACCCGCTCCGCCTAGCCATGAATACAGCCGCCAGAGTCCTTTCTGGCTCATCAAGATCTGACCATATAACACCCATCATGAAAGAACTGCATTGGTTGCCATTACATGCCAGAATCCAGTATAAATCCTTAGTCCTTACTTTCAAGGCACTAAATAACTGCCCCCCTACGCCAATCAGCAAGCTCATCCATGTCACCCTGGAAAACAGAAAAAGGAGAACCACATCAATGAACACCTTAATAGTCCCAAAAATAATAACGAAGTGCACTAAGGCCACCTCCAACAGGGCCTTCTCCTTATTTGCACCTCTAAACTGGAATGCGCTACCTCACGAAATCCGTGCTATCAAAAACCTAATCCTATTTAGAAAGGCATTGAAATACCACTTGTTTACAAAATGCTACCCAGAAGTCAACCTAGACATTATCAAAACTAGCTCCGCAATACAACCTGAAAAGGGCTAGCTGGTCAACCTTCTCTCTAGTCCTATTAGTGAACCACATTACAACATCCAAACGAGTTTCATATTACTGTATATATAACATTAAGTTAATCTGTACATAGTACATTAAGTTAATCTGTACATAGTTCCCCCGGTTGTCCTATTGTTGAAGTTCCCTGTTTAATGTAAAACTCAATGTTACTTGTATGCATTGTAGTATGTTCTTGTTCATTGTACACCGCACTGATTGTAATAGCGCGGTATAAAAGAATTGTTAAATAAATAAATAAAAATAAATAAATAAATAAATGTATTAATCCTCTCCAACAATTATGCCTCAATGTCTCCGGCTATTTCCTCAATGCGCCTAGTCACAGTGCTAGCTGACAAAGGCACATGTGCTACCTTTTCCACAGCAGCCTCTCCTAGAAGTTCACGGCAAATGTCTTTAGTGGAGGGCAAGATCAATTCTTCACCGATAGTAAATGGCTTTTTAGCCTTAGCAATGCGGTTAGCCACCAAATATGATGCTCTCAGTGCATTCTCCTTTATTGATGTGGTGGCCCTCATAGATTTCTTCTGTGCTTCGTGCTCCCGTTTTTTTCTTTCAAAATACTCCAGGGGCTTGTCTTTTATGCCAGGGTGCTTGGCGGTCAAGTGGTGAAGCAGTTTTGAAGGTTTCATTGCCTCATTAGAGAGCTTCTCACCGCAAACTATGCAGATCGGTTTTGGTGCGTGGGAATCACCTGTCCCGATAAATCCATATTTCAAATAGGACTCATGGTATTGTCTGTTAAAGGTTGCATATTTCTTTGATGTTGAAGGCTCTTCTTCTGTCTGTTCATTGGACCTTTTTTTCTTCCCAAGAAAACTTTCTAACGATGTCTGTTTCATACTCATTTTTACTAATTTGTGGGTTAAAGCAGACACAATAACACGTCAGTACACACATGAGTACCGGTGGACAGATAGAAGAGCTAGAAGAGTGATACCTTCTCTTTCTCTTCACTCCACTGCTGCTTGCAACCGCTCAGCTCCAGACGTCACCTAAATCCGAATGTAAATCCAAAAACTATCAGCGCAAAAAATGTGATCAGTGTTATAAATATATGACCAGTGTATCAAAAAAGCATATAAATATTAATATAAAGTGAAAAAATCAGATAAAGTGCACAAATCTGGCAGCATACACTTAACTGTGCTCACACCTCACAATCGGAAACAATAAAACAATAAAATAGTGTTGCGCCAGATAAAATAACTGTGAAATATATATAAATCACAAAAGATGACTGTGCCCCCTTTCAATGCCGAGATGCCAGCGTTCCCCCTTTCAATACAGAGATCATCGTGCCTCTTTCAATACAGAGATGCCAGCGTGGACTCTAGAGCCACCTTTACCATTAAAGTAACTCCTTACTTCATGTGGGCATTACACTTTGTGGACTCCCTCTTCACCTGTGCCCCACACACTCACCCACAAAATGGCCGCATCCCACTTCTTCAGCTGTTGGCTTCAATCACTGTGATTCCCTTCACCCACCACTGTCACCCACTTCCTCTGTGCACTTACCTCACGGGAGCTTCTCTTCAGTCCCCGCGTCTCCGACCTCAAGTTCTCAGTCCTCCCGCGGCGCCTCCTCCTCGACCAATGGCATGGGGTTTGCCTTTCGGCCAATCAGGAGGCGGGAGGACCCACAGTGAAATTATTTAAAGTTCCTCGGGCGGCCCGGTACCGTTTGATCCACAGACCGGTACCGGTCCGCGGCCCGGGGGTTGGGGAACACTGATCTAGAGGTACTCTTGAATCTACAAATTCCTGGAGCTGAACAGCTTTCTCTATTATTTTTGATAGGAGAGGGATACTAGAAATGGGTCTGTATGATATGGGTAAGGGAGGGTCAGCTGTAGCATTCTTCTGCGTGGGCCTGACTGAGAAGGCCTTCAGGTTAATTGGCATCAGCCTCTGGGAGAGGGAAGAATTTATTCTTTATTCAAAACATTTGATATACCGCCCATTGCTGGAGCGTCAAAGCGGTGTACAATAATAACCAAGTGCAACTGGTGAAAGTAAAGGAGGAAGAAGGAACACCATCGGTATGGTAGGAGAGCCAATAGAAAAGAAGAGAGAAGGATAATAAGGACAGCGGCAGACCCAGGGGGACGCTATAGATAAAGACAAAGGACGCTTCAAATAAAGACCAAGAAAAGAGGTGGTAGACAGGACTGGTGGGGGTTGGGAGGGGCTGTAACCTGAATACCAGAGAATGTAAGGCAATATTGCAGAGGAGAGTAGTTCAGTGGCATCTTGATGAATGGAAATCGGGAGGAATAGGGAGATCGTAGGCCTGGCAGTAGAGGTGGGTCTTGAGAAGGACCTTGAACCGGGAAAAGGATGCTTCAGTATGGAGAAGGTGGGGCAGAGAGTTCCACAGGGCAGGACTCAAGAAGAAAAAAGCAGCATGACGGGTTGATTCGAGGTGGGCCTGGGCAGGTGACGGAAGGAGGAGACGATTACCGTGGGCTGAACGAAGTAGATGGGCAGTTGGCTGGAGGTAGATGATGTCGGCGAGGTACTGGGGTGTACTGGTGTGAAAAACCTTATGAGTAATGGTGAGAAGCTTGTACAGAAAACAAACTTTGATAGGAAGCCAGTGAAGGGAAAGAAGACAGGGAGTCACATGATCCCGAGGGGAAGACTGAGTGAGAAGACATGCAGCTGTGTTCTAAACTAGTTGGAGCCGACAAAGCTGATATTGGAGGAGACCTGCAAAGAGTGAGTTGCAGTAATCGAGTTGAGAAATCACCAAAGAGAGGACAAGAGGAGAGGGGAAGAAAAGGACGAACAGCCCGGATTCTACGAAGATGGAAGAATGAGCTATGCACAAGTGTGGAGATGTGTTGGTGAAAGAAGAGGGAGGAATCAAGAGTAACACCGAGGTAGCGAAGAACAGAGACCAGAGGAATCGGGGAAGCAGCCATAAGAGGAGCCAAAGTGGGGGAAGGGGCACCAAGGGTGAACCAAATAGCGTCTGACTTTGAGGGATTAACATGTAGGTAGTTGCTAGCAAACCAGTCAGAAACAGAGGTAAGGCAGGTGTTGAAAGCAGAGAGATCCAGGGCTAAGGGACTTGTATGGTGGACCAGAAGAATATCATTGGCAAAGAAGTAGGCCAAAATGCCAGCCTGTTGTATAAGCAGGGCCAGGGGAACAAGGAAGACATTATAGAGAAGGGGAGCGAGGATAGAACCCTGGGGGACACCACAATGAAGAGGGAAGGAGGGAGAGGTGATAGATCCTGAACAGACAGCAAAAGTGCAAGACGAAAGGAAAGACTGAAACCATTGTAAAACAGTGCCGTGGATACCGAGATCTGATAGACGAGTGAAGAGTGTATGGTGATCTACCACATCAAACACAGCAGAGAGGTCCAAAAAAACAGCGATAGATATGTCACCATGGTCATGAGAGCGGTGCAACTCTCTAAGAAGTGCCAAGAGAATAGTTTCAGTACTATTGCCGGTCTGGAATCCAGATTGGCGAGGGTGAAGAGAGAGAGTGGAATCGAGGTGAGAGGTAAGTTGGTGAAAAACAAGTCTTTCAAGAATCTTCGACAGAAAAGGAAGGTTGGAGACCGGACGCCAGTTTGCAGAAACAGATGGGTCAAGATTAGCTTTTTTAAGAAGAGGACGAACCAAGGCATGCTTCCAGCAGGAAGGGAAGCAGCCAGAGCTCAAACTGGAATTTAGTATGGTGAGAATGTATGGAGCAAGACTGAGTGAAGGATCCAGAAACCAGGATGAGGGAAGTGGATCAAGCAGACAGGTAGTTTTGTGAGACTGAGAGGGCCTTGGCGAGGTCAGCAGAGGTGATAGGCTGGAACTTAGACCATGTGTGTGGATGACTGTGTGAGAATGAAACAGAGCACGTGGGAGAGGAGGCGGGGGGAATGAGGGGAGGGGAGAGGGGGGGAGGGCAGGAGACAAAAGTTGAGCGGAGTGTCTGAATCTTGCCTGAGGAGAAAGTGGCAAGGGTGGATGGACTGGGAGCAGCGGAGGGAGGTATTGAGGAGGAGGAGCAGGTGGTAGGTGAAGAGAGAAAATTGAGGACCTGATAGAGGCGGCGGGAAGAGTTTGAAGATGCAGTAATGAGGTTCGAGTAATGTGTCCGTTTGGCAGTTGATATCATTGAGCGGTAGAATTTATGGGCATGGCGGAAAGTAGAGAGGGAGGCGTCAGAAGGGTGTTTGCGCCAGGTCCGTGCTGCACACCGAAAATAAGAACGTTGCACGTAAAGACCTGGGTGAAACCAGGAGTGATGCGAGGAGGAATGGGGAGAGGAGGGACGAAGGGGCGTGATAGAATCCAGGGCGGCAGAAAGAGCGGAGGACCAAAGGTCGACCTGTTGGTCTACAGAGAAGGAAGAAAACTTAGAAGGAAAAAGAGAGTCAGAGGGGGAAGAAGCTGTCAGGTGGTAGGGGTGATGCGACGTTTGAGTAACTGTGGAAGAGGATCTGAGTTACGAGGAGCGGATGCATGAGCAGGGGAAAAGGGGAGGGAGAAGAAAATACAACTATGATCCGACCACGGAAGGGGAAGGGACAAAACATTAGCTGGCTGGAATGGAGAGGAATCATGCGTAAGGATAAGGTCGAGGGTATACCCTGAGGTATGGGGTGGGACAGTCTACATGCTGAATAAAACAGAGATCGGTGATGAGTGAGAAAAAAGCTTGATCTCGACTGAGCGCCAAGGTGGACATTGAAGTCCCCAAGAACCACAAGATGAGAAGACAGGAGAGCCGTTTCAGAGAGAGAGAGAGAGAGAGAAGAGAATCCCACAAATCATGGCGCAGAGAAGGAGGGGGCATAGAGCAAGAGGAAGTAGATAGGGGTGGAAGATGGTGAATGAAATAGAAGAGATTCTGGATAGGATGGGGATAGGTGCGATAAGAGACAAAGAGAGGGAAGATCGGTGAATGACCGCCACACCTCCCTCTGATCGATGCAACCAAGGAGTGTGAAATGCTGAGTAACCAGGGGGAAGGCAGCGATGGAGGAGGTCACCCTCTCTCTCATGAAGCCAGGTTTCTGTGAGGAAGAGTGCATCGAGAGAGTGCTGCATCAAGAGATCATGCACCAGGTGGGTCTTGGTGCACAGAGACCAGTAATTCAAGAGGGCAAAGGACAGTGTCAGGAGTGTAGTGATTGAGGGTTGAGGAAGGGGAATCTGATTGGGCTGACAGGGGAGAAGATTGTTAATATTACGAGCAGCTACTCCGGAAAAGGGAAGAGCAGTAGGTGAAGGCCGGTCGCCCCAGAAGGTAGGAATAAATGCTGTGCAATAGGTGGATATAACACTGGATGAGGTGTAACAAGTGGAGGCGATGGGATAGGGGCCTGACACCGGCTGGTGGACAGGCTGAATCAGGGCAAGCAAAAGAAAAAGCAACGGAATCGACCTATGAAAGCTGATAGTAAATGAGGGATTAGCTTGAGCGCCCACGTCGTCGCCCCAAGGAGCTCACCCAAGGAGCAGGACCTGCTGCTTGTGCGTGTGGGATGCCGCCGGTTGCTCAGTTAATTGCAGGGAGGTACCTGGGGTTGGGATGATGTCACTTCCTGGAGGCGGGGCAACAGCAATTCAGGAGACACAGGGGCAAACAGCAACAGAGCACAGAGCCTAGGAGAAGAACAGAGATATAAAGTACACACAGCACAGGTAGCAGCAGGAACAATGCAGTAAGCTCAGGAGGAAGCAGCAGCACTTGCGGGACACCACCGGTCGCTCACTTCCTGGAGACGGGGCAACAGCAATTTAGGAGACACAGGGGCAAACAGCAACAAAGCACAGAGCCTGGGGTTGGGATGATGTCACTTCCTGGAGGTGGGGCAACAACAATTCAGGAGACACAGGGGCAAACAGCAACAGAGCACAGAGCCTGGGGTTGGGATGATGTCACTTCCTGGAGGCGGGGCAACAGCAATTCAGGAGACACAGGGGCAAACAGCAACAGAGCACAGAGCCTAGGAGCAGAACAGAGATGTAAAGCACACACAGCACAGGCAGCAGCAGGAACAATACAGTAAGCTCAGGAGGAAGCAGCAGCAGCTGTAGCATTCTTCAGCGTGGGCCTGACTGAGGAGGCCTTCAGGTTAATTGGCATCAGCCCCTGGGAGAGGGAAGAGTTTATTATTTTGAGCATTGGAGAGGTTAGCTCTTCCTGGCTGCTTCAATCCATGCTGTTGGACATGGGTTTAATGGTGAGGTGGTTGTGTTCATCGTGGAGAGGATTTGATCTAGTTGAATTTTTGAAACTGGGGTGAACAAGGTCCAGTTTGGTGAACAGTTGGCTGTTTCTGTAGGTAGTTGATCTAGTGCTATTGTATCTTTAGCACAGGGGAATTTGTTCTGGAGTTAGGAAGCCTAGTCTTGTGGGTTCAAGTTTGGACCTTTTTGGAGTAGGAAGGGTTTGAATAACTGACTTGGTAATTTCGAATAATGACATGTCATGTTAAACCATTGAAATGACCCAACTGCACAAGAGTTGATGTTCATATCTGTTTATTGGAAGATTTTCATAAAAAAATTTATACGATTAAAAAAATACATGAAATGAATGAAACAATCTATATAGCAGCAATATTCAGTTGCTATAGAAATAGTCTTTTTTTTTTTTTTTACTTTGGGACTGCTCGAAAAGCAGTCCTAAAGTAAACCATCTAGGCTATCCATTTAGTAGCTGAATATCATCTCTATACAGAAAGCAGCCTGTGGTGAGCATACAGTATTACGCAAATCTTCAGTGCTGCTGGCTATAGGGATGATTTTAGAAGCATTCCCACTTCCAAAAAGTAGCATTGAGGTGTAGATCAATATGCACGTCCCCGTGCCATTTTCGATTATGAATTTTGTAGTCGTGGGAATGCTCCTCTTACTAGGGGGAGTAGTTGGAGCAGAGAGTGGGAGTGATGTGGACAGGAACTTCCATGGAGATATGGGCCAGGTAAAAGGTAGATTAAGAAAATCTAGACATTTGAGTAATGGGGAGTCAGTTCAAAATACAAGATGTGAACTAAACCATCTCTATTCAACAGTTAATAAGAGAAAGCAGAAACGCCCAGAGAATTTCAACTAAAACAAAGAATGAAGCACTATTCAGCAGTGGCAATCTGGGAGCAGTTTCATAAAATTATTTTCCCCTCATGAGGTTTCCTGAAATCGCTTCTCCCCTTCAGATGTGCAGGGGCATACCCATGCAGTCCAGCAGCTAGTCTACAAAGGATTCTATGTTTGGCAGAACCTCTTGCAAAATACTGTCCTAATTCTCCCTGTCTGGAGATGGCTGTGGAAATCCCTCCTTTCACAACCAGAAGCAGATACATCATCCTCCTCCCTCCCCCTCTCCCCCCTCCCCCACTGCCAGTACTGCGAGATCACCACTATAGAGTCATCATCACCATTTTAACATACTGCCTTGTGCAGAGCAGAAGTGATTGGGTCTTTCTCCTGCTCCCATTATACCCCAACAGCCCTGGTAAGCCTGGGGGTGTCAGTTGGGGGGTTGGGAGGAATGGCCTCATCTGGCAGGGGGGTTCTCGGGAGTGGAGGTGCCTATCTCTATGGTGCTAGTGCCTTTGAAGGAAGGGGGAGCCTTCTGACTGCCTCGGTACATAAGAACATAAGATATACCATAATGGGTCAAACCATGATCCAGCAAGCCCAGTATCCTGTTTCCAACAGTTACCAATCCAGATCACTAGCAGTTTCCCAGAAAGACACATAGGTATCCACAATGTTTGTATTGGGTCAAGCAGTGGATGTCCCAGGGCCTCTTTAATAAACCCAGCTTCACTATATCCTCCGGTAACAAATTCCAGAGTTTAATTACGCGTTGAGTGAAAAAATATTTTCTCTTATTAGTCTTAAACAGATCACCCTGTAGCTTCATTCTTTCTACTTTTTGATAGTGTAAACAATTGATCTACATTTACCCGTTCCATTCCATTCATTAAATTATAGACCTCTATCATATCTCCCCTCAGCCATCTCTTTTGCAGATTGAAGAGCCCTAACCTTTTAAGCCTCTCTTCACAGGGGTATCCTTCCATCCCCTTTACCATTTTGGTGGTTCTTCTCTGTACCTTTTCTAATTCCACTATATCCTTTTTAAGATACGGCTTCAAGAATTGCACACAATATTCAAGGTGTATCGTACCATGGAATGATACAGAGGCATTATAATATCCTTTGTTTTATTCTCCATTCCTTTCCTTATGATTCCTGGCATTTTATTTGCCTTTTTGGCCGCCGCTGCACAGTGGGCGGAGGGTTTCAACGTGTTATCCACGATGACACCTAAATCTTTTTCCTGGGTAGTGGTTCCTAATGTGGAACCTTGCATCTTGTAACCATAGTTTGGGTTTTTCTTTCCTAGATGCATAACTTTGCACTTGTCCACATTAAATTTCATCTGTCATTAGAACGTCCATTCTTCCAATTTATCAAGATCCTCTTGCAATTTTTCATCATCCTCTTGGGTTTTAACAACTTTGAATAATTTTGTGTCATCTGTAAATTTGATTACCTCATTCATTATTCCCATTTCTAGGTCATTCACAAATGTATTAAAAAGCAGTGGACCCAGCACTGATCCCTGCGGTATTCCACTATTCACCTTTCTCCATTGGGAAAATTGGCCATTTAGCCCTACCTTCTGCTTTCTATCTTTTAATCAGATCCTGATTCACAATAGTTCACTGCCTCCTATCCTATGACATTTTAATTTCACCAAGAGTCTCTCATGAGTGACCTTGTCAAAGGCTTTCTGAAAATCCAGATACACTATATCGAAAGGCTCACCTTTGTCTACCTGTTTATTCACACCTTCAAAAAAATATAACAGATTAGGAAGACAAGATCTTCCTTTGCTAAAGGTAGATAGGGAGGTAGGAGGGGCTCTGCTTCTGGCTGTGGAAGGAGGAGTTGAAAAGTGGGGATTGGCCCTATGCAGAGGAAGGGGCCCAGGTCAGGAGCTGTCATAGGTGGGGGTGAGGGTGTTACTGTGATTGGGGATGCAGGTTGGGGGCTTGGACTTTTATGCTGCACCAGTATGCCCTCTGTGCCAATGCAGCGATTTTAGGAAGCTGTTCCCATGACTAATTGGGGGTAAGGGGGTGTTTCCATGTCCTTTTTCCACACATGAGGCTTTCTAAAATCACTGCTTCTGCCAGACATGGAGGAGCATACCCATGCAGTCTTGCAGTTATTTGACAAGGGGCTCTAGATTTGGCAGAACCTTTCGTAAAATAGTTCTAATTCTCTACATCCAGAGATGGATGTGGAAATTTGTGCTTTCTAAAATTCCCCTTCACATGTGTAGTTGCACTGAATATATGTATTTTTTTAAATGCCAAGCCTTGTGATTAAAGTCACACACACACACACACACACACACACACACACACACACACACACACACATTGTCATGCTGAATAATGATCCCATCCTTTGTTTTAGTTAAAATTCTGTGTCTGCTTTCTCTTATTAGCTGTTGAATAGAGGTGGATTAGTTCACATCTATTGTTGTATTTTGAACAGACTCCCCATTATTCAACAGTCTGGATTTTAATAGTCTACCTTTTACCTGGCCCAGTGTTAGAAAATTCTTAAGGGAGAGACTACAGCTTTACAGTAGTGTGCTTGAAAAACCTGTAGAACCTGAACGAATCTGCCTGGAATGCTTGAAAAACCTGTAGAGCCTGAAAAAAACCTGCCTAGAATACTTGAAAAACTTGTAGAATCTGTAAGCCCATGAAAAACTGCATATATTTATAAATCTCTGTGCTTGGCTGGATTAACATAAGAACCTAAGAAATGCCATACTGGGTCAGATCAAGTTCCATCAAGCCCAATATCGTTTCCAGCAGTGGCCAGTCCAGGTCACAAGTACCTGTCAGGTTTCTAAAAAGGTAAACAGGCTCCACAGTGTTTGTCCCAGGGTAAGCAGTGGATTTCCCGGGTCCTCTTTAATAATGGTTTATGGAACTTTCCTCCAGGAACTTGTCTAAACCTTTTTTTTTTTTTTTAAATTTTTTATTTATAATAATTTTTACAATTAATTCAGGAAAAAAAAACAACAATTCAAATCCCATCCAACCGTTAAACAACAAGAAAATAAATAGGCAACCACATCAAGGGGGGTGCATCCTGACTTGAAAAAGGGAAATCCGAAATCTAAAATAAAGAGAAATAAAAAGAAATATATAGTACTATACACTACCATCGATCCCTGGTATAACTTATACTCCCTTACTCTCTAGGAAATCTACCAACCGTCCTCTAACAATGATTCCCGCATCCTGGGTTCTACTCCCCCCAGTAAAATGACTGAGCAAACATCTGGTGATACGGTGACCGCTTCCAGTTTACCTAACACGGTTCCCGAAAAGGGGGTGCTCCCGGAGTCTTTTCTATGTATGGCTGAACTATCTCCCCCTCTGCCTTCGGCACTAAGTTTTTCCCCAGCCGGTGTAGTGGTTCCCCCACCGGCTGATTTATCTCTGAAGGATATCTGGTTGGCTACCTCTCGTATTGAATCTGTGTTGACTACATCTTTACAGAAAATATCAGATTTTTCCAAAGTGACTGTGCAGAAATTATCTGATCAGGATAAGCGACTGAATGTAGCTGTTCAACGGTTAACAGTCTTGGAAGCTGACGATGCGGCTCGTCAAACTTTGATGTCTAATTTTGTCCAGGATTTTACAGCCTTACACCGTCAGGATGAGATGTTGGAGAACTCTTTGCGTTCTAAGAATCTTCGCTTGTTGAATTTTCCACGAACTCATTATTTATCACCGTTGATTTTGTTTCAGAAGTACTTAAAGGAGAATTTGTTAATAGCAGATTTTGGTGCTGTTATGGTATCAAAAATATATTATGTTCTTCCTCGTAGTCTAGTACAGCCTTCTGGTGAAGAGGCAGAGGTCGTTCCTTTTCAAGCTTCCTCTACTTTAGATCTTTCAGCCTTTTTAGAATCAACCTCGGATGATATCTCCTCTCGGGCTACGCTCTTGGTTACCTTACTTTCTGAGATAGATAAAGATAGAATTATGAGAGCCTATTTTAAGAAGAAATCGGAAAAGTTTTGTGGTCAGATAGTTCAGATGTTCCCGGATGTATCCAGGGCCACACAGGTGCGACGTAAATCCTTTTTAGATTTGCGTCCACGGGTTCTGGCCCTGGGAGCAGTTTTTCATCTTAAATTTCCTTGTAAGTGTGTGTTGCTGTATCAAGGTGTAAGATATGTGTTTTTTGAATCCGCTCGGTTGGTAGATTTCCTAGAGAGTAAGGGAGTATAAGTTATACCAGGGATCGATGGTAGTGTCTAAACCTTTTTTAAACCCAGTTACCCTAACAGTTTTTACTACATACTCTGGGAACAGATTGCAGAGTTTGATTACGTGTTGTGTGAAGAAATATTTTCTCTTATTAGTCTTAAATGGATTGTATTGTAGCTTCATTGTGTGTCCCCTTGTCTTTCTACTTTTTGATGGCATAAACAACAGATCTATGTTTACCTGTTTCACTCCATTCATTCATTTATAGACCTCTATCATATCTCCCTTTAGCTGTCTCTTTTACAGGTTGAAGAACCCTAACCTTTTAAGCCTTTCCTCATAGGGGTATCCTTCCATCCCCTTTACCATTTTGGTGTCTCTTCTCTGTACCTTTTCTAATTCTGTTATATCTTATTTAAGATATGACGACCAAAATTGCACACAATATTCAAGGTGCGGTCACACCATGGAACGATACAAAAGCATTAAAGTTCCATTTCCTGTTCAATGTAATGACCAGACATATGTATATTGTCGGATGTTGTTGTTCTATGTAAAGCGCGCTGATCACAAATAGTGCGGTATATAAGAAATGTTAATAAATAAATAAATAAATAAAATAAATTATGATACCTTTTGTTTTATTCCCCATTCCTTTCCTTCTTATTCCTAGCATTTTATTTGCTTTCTTGGCTGCCATTGCACTCTGGGTGGAGGGTTTCAATACATTATCCACAATGTGCCTGAAACGTTTTCCTGGGTAGTGGTTCCTAATGTGGAACCTTACATCGTGTAACCATAGATTGGGTCTTTCTTTCCTAGGTGCATAGCTTTGCATGTGTCCACATCAAATTTCACCTGCCATTTGGACATCTAGTCTTCCAATTTATCAAGGTCTTCCTGCTATTTTTCACAATCCTCTTGTGTTTTAACAACTTTGAATAATTTTGTGTCATCTGCAATTTGATCACCTGACTTGTTGCTCTCATTTCCAGGTCATTTATGAATATGTTAAAAAGCAGCAGGCCCAGCATAGATTCCTCTGGTACTCAACTGTTCACCTCTCTTCATTGAGAAAATTGGCCATTTAGCCCGACTCTCTGCTTTCTCTTATAACCAGTTCTTGATCCATAATAGTACACTGCCTCCTATCCCATGAATTTTTAATTTTGCTGAGAATCTCTCATGTTTGACCTTAACAAAGGATATCTGAAAATCCAGATACACTTTATTGACTGGCTCACCTTTGTCTACTTCTTTATTTACACCTTCGAAAAAATATAACAGATTAGTAAGACAAAAACTTCCTTGGCTAAAGCCATGTTTGCTTTCTCCCATTAAACCATGACTATCTACATGCTCTGCAGTTTTTTTCTTTATGATGCTTTCTACCATTTTGTCCAATGCTGACATTAGGCTCACCAGTCTAGTTTTCCGGATCATTCCTGGAACCCTTTTTAATATTTGGCATTACAATGGCCATTCTCCAATTTTCAGATATTACAGATGATTTTAATGATATTTCACAGATTACTAATAGTAGGTCTACAATCTCATATTTCAGTACTTTCAACACCCTTGGTCCAGATGATTTGCTACTCTTCAGTTTATCAAATAGTTTAATATATCTTTCTGGTTTATCAAAATTTCTGACAATTCTTTTGATACATCACCTTTAAATACCATTTCAGGCATGAGTAATTTTCCTACATCTTCTTCAGTAAAGACCGAAGCAAACAATTCATTCAGTATCTCCGCAATGTCCTTGTTGTCCCTTAGCACCCCTTTTATCCCTCTATCATCTAATGGTCCAACTGACTCTCTCATAAGTGTTTTGCTATGAATGTACTTGAAAAAGGTTTTATTATGTGTTTTTGTTTCCATGGCAAGCTTTTTTTTTTAATCTGTCTTTGCCTGCCTTATCAATGCCTTGCATCTTACTTGCCAGTGCTTATGTTATTTCCAGTTTTCGTAATTTGGCTACTTCCACTTTTCTTAAAGCGTGGAATACATCTCGTCTGCTTGATGTGAATCTTTAACCTTTGCAGCTGCTCCTTTTAGTTTTTTCTTAACTATTTTCCTCTTTTTCATAGTCTCCCTTTTGAAAGTTAAATGGGAGTACTGTGGATTTCCTTGCCGTCCTTCCTTCATTTATTAAATCAAACATGATCAGGCTATGACCACTATTTTCAAGTGGCTCCAATACCCTTATCTCTTGCACCAGATCCTGTGTTCCACTAAGGACTAGGTCCAAATAGCTTCCCCTCTTATTGGTTAATGAACCAGCTGCTTCATTTATTTCATCTAGAAACTTGATCTCCCTAGCATGTCCTGCTGTGACACTGACCCAGTGTTTTGTAACTTTTGTTAGCTTCCCTGATTTCTTTTAGCATTTCATCATCCATCTGTTCATTCTGGCCAGGCGGACGGTAGTTCCCCCCACTGCCATTGCCTTCCTATTTTTACATGTGGTTGGCTTTGACTTTGTGACCTTAGAGTTTGGAAGTCCCTTCCAGGATGAGCTATGGGGATTCTAGCATTGTTGACCTTAAACTGTTTTTCTGCTTATGCATTTTTATTCTTCTTGACTAGGTACTTCGATCAGGGCTGGTGCTGCTATTAGACTAACTAGACAGTCGCTTAGAGCATGAATAGTATAGGGTGCCCATTGCAGCTTCTGCCACCCTTTTTGGGACATGTAACAGCGGCCATACTTTTAAAATATTACTTCAGCGCTGGAGTTACCATCGCCTCCGGCTCTGTGGTACTGTTTATGCTTCCACCCCAATCAGATTTTACTTCCTTTTATTTAGGAGCGGAAGTAGCTGCTGCCATTTCCACCACCATGGAAACATTGCTCGGATTGTTTGAACTGCTTGACAACAGAATCTGCCTGTTTTCTGTTATCATGTTACACTAATTGACATTGTCACTTCAATTTTTCTCTCTCATGCCAGAATCTACTTTTCTCATATATTCTTCCTGGGACACATTATCACTTAGCCATTATTCTAATTCTAATTCTAACATGTACTTTTATACTGCTACAATCCCAAACTATATGGTTCAGTGCTGTTTACAGCAAGAGAATTCACATTCTAAAACTGATAAGAGAAAAAGCAAAGAAATCAAAGAATTTACTGAAAAATCAAGGGCCCGATATTCGAAAGGCATTTACACAGTTTACAGCTCTCTAAACCATGTAAATGTAAATATGGTTAATGCCGTTGAATATCCCCTCTCTTCTCCCTTACACGCCCCGTTGCTAACCGCTTAGCGTTGGGGCATGTCAGGGCATTCCGGGGAGGAGCAGAAGCAGCAACACTCGATAAAAGGGCAGCAGCGATATTGTGTGCTGCCTGGTTAGCGACCTGCGCCTAGAAGATAGGTGAGGCAAAAGCGTGCAATAACACTGCTGCCCGGTTATTGATTGTGGCTGCCCAGTTATCGATCTGAGGCAGTGCGGCAATCCTGGATATGCTATGCCAGGATCGCATATGACCCTGGCATTGAATATCCGGGGTTAGAGATCGGCAGGGAGGGTTATGCCCCAAATGGGCGCATAGCCCTTCTAACTCAATATCGGGCCCGAAATAACCAGGATTTCAAATTCTTACAGAATTGTAAAACAGATGAAGAACTCTTAATCCTCATTAGTAATTTAGACCAAAGTTCAGCTGCCTTGTAAGGAATAGTGAGTTTATGTCTATTCTTTGAACTAACACCTCTACATGAAGGAAATAAAAGGGCACAGAAAGACTGCAAACATTTTGATTTAACTGCTAAAAATGAAAGTAACAATAAAGAAAACCATAAGGGAGCGTAATCATAAAAGAATTTGTACAAGAATGGTGTGGAGGAGTATTCTAATGGTTAGAGCACTGGCTTGGGAACCAAAAGACCAGCATTTGATTCCCATTAGCACTCCTTGTGGCCTTGGGTAAGTCACTTTACCCTCCATTGCTTCAGAAAATTCCAAGTTATCATTGTCCCTGTTCAATGTTCACTACCAAGTTTAAGTTATATTGTAAACCGCTTTGACTGAAATGATAAAGCGGTATAAAAACCCAATAAATAAATACAACTTAAAATGGATCCATTTTGAAATCTTAAGCAGTGTAACTCATGCCATAAAGGAGTTACTACGGTATACTTGGAGACCCCAAATATGTCGGACTGCAGTATTTTGGCAAAGTTGTATTATTAATAAATTATGTTAAGAAATCTTAATAATCGTAATCATGTCAAAGTCAACTATCAAAATTGATATTATTAAATGCAATATCTGTGATGTCCTAGTTCTAAGGCAGACTGTCTGGAAGCTTAGAGCTTGCCCTGTCTGTCTCCAACTCTTTGCAATGAAAAGGGAGCTGAATTTTACTCAGAGGAATTAAAAGATATTCCCAAGTACATAGCATCCTGACAAGTTACCCCTGCTATCACAAAGAATAGAACAACCCAGTAATAAATGGGTTGTATTGGGCCCTGGTAGATTATGGCCTATGACCCAGAGATACCCACTTACCCAAATAATGCCCCTACAAAATACCCCATGCTTTACTGGAAAATGTAATGTTCCTGCAATCAAATCTAAAGTGGTGCTAAAGATTAAATGAGAAGACCAGTGCACAAACAGTCCGTGACACTGATTTTGCTAACCTCTGTGTACTTTGTATTTCTCAGAGATTGCCTTATTAATTGTCTCCTTCTTGAAACAAGCTAAACTGACTTAGATGCGGAATTACTCCTTTTTTAATGTTATTGTTTGTTAGAACAATTTAACATACATTTCATACAAAAAAACTACAAATCACACCACATGTGTCCCATTTAATAGTGCTCCAGCACCCTAGCTGTGACCCACCCTCTCTCTGTCCCTTATCCCTTAGTCCCCAAATTGTTCAAAGTCCATTCAAGATAGTGTTTCACACTTTTTTAGTTATGTCACATTTTTACCATACGTGGTATAGCAAGTCTGAAATGGTGACCAAAGTTTGTTAAATAATTCTACCTTTTGATTCTTGTAAGCAGTAATTTCACACATTCTGTAAATGTTATCAGTACACTTGATTAAGCTTCCCTTTGAAGACCAGGCTTTTTCCAGCATAGTGCGTTTTCTATTCTTGCAGCCACAACACACATCAGTGCAAACCTACCCATATCCCAACCCAGTCCTTCCAGGTCTAGGCCTGTTATCTCCCTAAATAGGTTTATTACCCTTTCCCCAAATTCCTTTATCTGTGGGCTGTAGTTTAACTTCGGTGGTGAGTAAATTATTGGAAACGCTGCTGAAAGAGAAAATAGTGAGGTTTCTGGAGTCCAGCGGATTACAGGATATGAGGCAGCATGGATTCACCAGAGGCAGGTCTTGTCAGACAAATCTGATTGATTTCTTTGACTGGGTGACCAGGAAGTTGGACCGAGGGAGAGCCCTAGATGTGGTGTATTTAGATTTCAGTAAAGCCTTTGACACCGTTCCTCATAGGCGACTTATAAACAAATTGAGCACCCTAGGGATGGACCCTAAAGTTACTGCTTTGGTTAGAAATTGGTTGTATGGGAGGTGACAAAGAGTACAGGTAAATGGAGATCACTCTGAGGAGAAGGACGTTACCAGTGGTGTGCCCCAGGAATCTGTCCTTGGGCCGATTATTTTTAACATCTTTGTTAGTGATATAGCGGAAGGGCTGTCGGGTAAGGTTTGCCTCTTTGTGGATGATACCAAAATCTGCAATAGAGTAGACACCCAGGAAGGTGTAGATAACATGAGGAGGGATCTAGCTAAGCTTGAAGAAGGGTCTAGAATTTGGCAGCTGGGATTTAATGTTAAAAAATGTAAGGTCATGCATTTGGGCTGCAGCAATCCAAGGGAGAAATATAGTATAGTGGGTGAAGTACTTTTGTCCACCTAAGAAGAGCGGGACTTAGGTATGGTTGTGTCTGATGATCTGAAAGTAGCTAAACAGGTAGAAAAGGCGACGGCAAAAGCTAGAAGGATGCTTGGGTGCATACGGAGAGGAATGGCTAGCAGAAAAAAGGAGGTGACAATGCCTCTGTATAAGTCTTTGGTGCGACCTCATTTGGAGTATAGTGTGCAATTCTGGAGACCACACCTTCAAAGATATGTAAACAAGATAGAGTCAGTACAGAGGGTGGCTACTAAAATGGTTAGTTGTCTTCATTATAAAGCATATGAGGACAAACTTGAGGATCTTGATATGTACACCTTAGAGGAAAGGAGGGATAGAGGTGATATGATTGAGATGTTTAAATTCCTCCATGGCATAAATGTACAGGGGGAGAGCCTCTTTTGAGTGAAAGCAAGTTCTGCTATGAGGGGACATGGGATGAGGGTGAAGGGGGATAGATTCAGGAGTGATATGATGAAATATTTCTTTACGGAAAGAGTGGTGGAACTGTGGAATAGTCTCCCAGTGGAGGTGGTGGAGTTGAGGACAGTATCTGAAATCAAAAAAGCATGGGACAAACACAGAGGATCTCTAAAGGAAAAAAGGGGACTGTTGTAGTTGTTTATATGGAAGGACAGAGTAGATAGGCCATGTGGTCTTTTTCTGTCGTCATATTTCTATGTTTTTTTGTTTCTATGTAACCACCACTTAAAATTGCCAATGAGACTACAAGCTCTCCAACAGTCAGGCTTGCCATTTTTAAAAATCAGGTGGACAAAGGTGAGTCGGTTGATATTGTGTATCTGGACTTTCAGAAAGCCTTTGACAAGGTCCCTCATCAGAGACTTTTGGCAAAACTAAAGAGTCATGCGATAGGAGGCAGTGTACTGTTGTGGATCAGGAACTGGTTAAAATATAGAAAGCAGAGAGTAGGGCTAAATGGCCAATTTTCCCAATGGAGAAAGGTGAATAGTGGTGTACCCCAGGGATCTGTGCTGGGTCCGCTGCTTTTTGACATATTCATAAATGACCTGGAAAGTGGAATAACGAGTGAGGTTATCAAATTTGCAGATGACACAAAACTATTTAAAGTTGTTAAAACCCAAGAGGATTGTGGAAAATTGCAAGAGGATCTTGATAAATTGGAAGACTGGGCATCAAAATGGCAGATGAAATTTAATGTGGACAAGTGCAAGGTTATGCACCTAGGGAAGAACAACCCAAACTATGGTTACACGATGCAAGGTTCCACATTAGGAACCACCACCCAGGAAAAAGATTTAGGCGTCATTGTGGATACCATGTTAAAACCCTCGACCCAGTGTGCAGCAGCAGCCAAGAGAGCAAATAGAATGCTAGGTATGATAAGGAAAGGAATGGAAAATAAAACAAAAGATATTATAATGCCTCTATATCGTTCCATGGTACGACCGCACCTTGAATATTGTGTGCAGTTCTGGTCACCGTATCTTAAAAAGGACATAGCATTATTAGAAAAAGTACAGAGAAGAGCCACCAAAATGGTGAAGGGGATGGAAGGCTACTCCTATGAAGAGAGGCTACAAAGGTTGGGGCTCTTCAACCTGGAAAAGAGACGGCTGAGGGGAGATATGATAGAGGTCTATAAATTAATGAATGGAGTGGAGCAGGTAAACGTGGATCAATTGTTTACGCTATCAGAATATAGAAAGACTAGGGGACATGCAATGAAGCTACAGGGTAAACTATTTAAGACAAGAGAAAATATTTTCTCACTCAACGTGTAATCAAACTCTGGAATTTGTTACCAAACTTTCATCCCTCCAATTCTCATTACCAATAACAGCCCAGCAGACAAGGTAACATTCCACTCATTCTCACACGTCAATCTTGACCAACTGGAACAAATAATCAGGTCCATCAACACAACAACTTCCTCACTAAACCCAGTCAGCTGGGTAAAACTCACCTGCACAGAAACTGCCCCCACAATACTCAATATAGTTAACCTATCACTATCCCAAGGTTTAATGCTTAAATGTCTGAAAATGGCAACTATTCACCCCATCCTAAAGAGCATCTTCCTGGATAAAACATGTCCAGAGTCCTACAAACCAATAACAAGCCTCCCATTCATAGCAAAAATACTTGACAAGAAAGTACTAAATCAACTTCAAGAACACATAGACATGCACACACCGCTTAAACAACATTAGCATGGATTCCAACCTTTACATGGAGTTGAAATGTTACTGCTATCTCTCGTCAACAGATTAATAAAGGGGATGGAAAACCCAAGGCAAGCATACCTCCTCATATTCATAGATATAGCATCAGCATTTGACTCCATAAATTACAACATATTAATAACCCATCTACAAGAGCTAGGAATTCAAGGGATAGCACTAAGATGGATCACATCATACCTTACTGACCAAACGCAGCAAGTAAGATTAGGACAAGAAACATCAAACTCATATGATCAACACCAAGATGTCCCACAAGGGTCGGCACTGTCAGCTCTATTATTCAGTATATATCTGCAACCCATCTGTGATATATTCCAGAAGCATAATGTGAACTACCACATCTATGCAGATGACAATATTTATTTATTTTATTTATTTAGATAGTTTTGTATACCACTTTATCCTTCAATCAAAGTGGTCACAACGCAATTGGGGGATACATTTAACACGAGGGGATATGAGACAAATATACTAATACTTACAGGGAACATGGGCAATGGAGGGTTAAGTGGCTTGCCCAAGACCAATATGTTATATTACCCCTACAATACATCAAACCCCAACCTTCAACACATTATAACCTGCTTTGATGAAACATCACAATGGTTTGCCTCTCGAAACCTAAAGATAAACTTCAAAAAAACAGAGGACATGTTTATCTCCAAGGACAAAGATTTTACACTTCCGAAAGAAATAAAAGTCAAGGAAGCATCATTGGAGGTCAAAAAAGAAGTAAGATACCTTGGTATAACGCTTGTCCAAACACTACATTTTACATCTCACATAAATAAAACAACACGATTGATATACCACAAATTGAACAACTTCTGAGAACCTAAGGAATTCCATACAGTTCTCCAGGCAATGATCTGCCCTCACTTGGACTTTTGTAATGACATCCTCCAAGGACTAATTAAACTCACACTTCACCAACTTCAGATGGCTCAGCTTACTGCAACACGGATTCTGCTGAAAGCCCCAAGATCTGTTCACATTACCCCAATAATACAGCAGCTACGTTGATTACCATTTGAGAGTTGTATCAAATACAAATCCATAATGACAACCTTCAAAGTACTACAGAAGCTCTCATTACCATACCTAAGTTCTCTAATAAGCACTACTCCCAACAGTAGGCAACAAAGGACCTGCTCTCAAAATACCCTGGTAATTTCCACAGAATTCAAGAAAGCAAATAGAACTACAAGCAACAGAGCATTCTTATTTTATGCACCTATACTATGTAACTCATTGCCTAGTACCATGAGAATTATAACTGATCTCTTGATCTTCAGAAAACAATTGAAGACATATCTCTTTTCAGAACACTTTGGAAGCAATACACCTATTACAAATACAGACCCTACATAGGTCACTGCTCCAGTCCCACATCTCATTAGTTCCCTACAGTTCATCAACAATATCACCGAGATACTCCTGTAAATACCCAACTCTTAAGACCGTTTCTTATGCCACATATCAAACACCAATACATTCCTTGTTATTAGAAGGAAATACAAATTTGAAATGTATTTGTAGTTGTTAACTGTTAAGTAATTGTTATTCTTTAATGAGCCCAGTACCTTCTCCCTGTTAAATAAAACATGTTTAATGTAAAATGGTTTGTTGAATGTAAACCGCTTTGATTACAAGATAAGGCGGTATATAAATAATACTGGCTTAGACCAAAGGTCCATCAACTCAGTGTCCTGTTCTAACAGTTGCCAATCCAGGTCACAAGTACTTGTCAGTTTCCCAAAAGGTAGATGGATTTTATGCTGCTTATCCCAGGGACAAGCAGTGGATGTCCTGAGTTCACTTTAATAATAGTTTATGGACTTTTACTCCAGGAACTTGTCCAAACCTCTTAAACCCAGCTACACTAACAGCACTTACTACATCTTCCAGCTGCAAATTCCAGATTTGTCTTAAAATCACTTCATTGCAGCTTCATTGTATGTCCCCTAGTCTTTCTACTTTTGGAAGGAGTAAACAACCTATCTACATTGACATGATCTACTACACTTTTTATTTCATAGAGTTCTATCATATCTCCCCTCATCTGACTCTTTACCAAGCTGAAGAGCCCTAACTTCTTAAGCCTTTCCTCGTAAGGGTATCCTTCCATCTCCTTTATCACTTTGGTCACACTTCTTTGTACCTTTTCTAATTTACCTGGGTTTTAGGTATTTTGTAGTACCATCCATAATCCTAGAGACTGGGACATCTTCCTTTTTATGATAGCATTTA
Organism: Ichthyophis bannanicus; assembly: GCA_033557465.1. Lineage (NCBI taxonomy): Eukaryota > Metazoa > Chordata > Amphibia > Gymnophiona > Ichthyophiidae > Ichthyophis > Ichthyophis bannanicus. Next base: position 418,037,994 of record CM066034.1, read on the forward strand.
GAATCCTGACCAGTGACTTCACTAAAATCCCTTTAAATTGTATTTATGTATTTATTTGTAACATTTGTTATATTACTATAGGCATAAAATTGGCATCATAGCCAGTGGAACACAAAAAGACACAGAATAATAAAACACATAAAGAATCAGTAGGGTTCAGTATGAGTAGCACAGCAGAAACGAATCCAGTAAAAAAGCCAAGTATAACTGCACACATTAGGGAAATGCATAATGTAAAAGCCAGACCTGTATTAAATACATGGGTGTAGGACTTTTCAAAAAGCAAAGTTTTCAGCATTTTTTTAAATATTTTTATGTGAGGTTTCAAAATGAATATCTGCAGGGAACAAATTCCAAAGAATGGGGGTGCTACAGGAAAAGGTTGCTGACCTGATCCATTTGTACTTACAGTAAATTGTTTGTAAATTGGGAACTAGGAGATGAGTTTGAGATGAACGAAGGGCACGTGCAGGACTGTAAGGGATTAGAAGCAAAGACAGATAGTGAGAAAAACCTGTGTAAAAAGCCCAGTGAACCAATGTTAGAATCTTAAATTTGATGCGACTAGAAATGGGAACCAGTATTCTTTAATTAGAAGAGGTGTAACAAATTCAAATCAACCTACATTATAAATCAAGTTTACTGTTGTGTTTTGTATCAGCAGTAAATATTTGACCAGATACTGAGGGGTGCCAACCAGAAAAGAGTTACAGAAATCAAGGCAGCATAAGATTAGAGTGAATTAGCAGTCTCAAGGAATGGTATCCACTAGCGGCCTTAGGGATCATACCAATCTAAGTGCATAGAAATATTTCTTAACCTGAGAGGAGAAATATATGTTAAATGATAGGTCATTGTCTAAGATGACTCCCAGAGAAGTGATGGAATCCCTTATTTGTACTGGACTATTAGCAATCATAGGGAGGTAATCACAGGAAGCATTATCTTTAGAGAGCTAAAGAGCAGAGGATTTGGAAACATTGAGGACAAATTTCCAGGAGGCAAGGGAAGAGGTAACAAAGAACAGTAATGGTGATCCCAGCGATCATGACAAACAATGATCTGAATGTCATCTGCATAAATGTGTAATCCAGAATTGAAGTCCTGAATCAGAGTAGATAATTGGGCAATGAAAATATTAAACAAAACTGGAACCCACATTGAAGAGGAAAAGGTGGAGAACTTAGCCATAAAACTGTGTAGTCTGGGGCTTTCCCCGCTTTTAGTGAAACTATAGCCTTAAACACTTCTCAGCTTGAGATATTCTTATCCATGAGTGCTGGTTCTTCGTCACTCAACCTAGGCATAGGATACTTACCCAGATAGACCCTAGGGGGCTCCTTCTTTCCCTGAACCTACCAGGCATACCAATTTTTATAATAGTCAAAAAATGCCTCCCTTATGTCCTCAGAGTTATATTCCATCTGGTCTTTATTATCTCTTATCTTCCTTTCTTCTTCTTCCTGCAGGGATGATTGAGGATAGGAAAAAGAGGATAATACTAAAGCTATTGGGAAAAAAAGAGAAATTAAAGAGAAAACACCTGATTGCTCTAGCAGAGCATCTTCCAAGACCAGGGACAATTGAAGCTGGGAGCACTCCCCTCCAGGGATAGCCAGGGAGTGCAAGAGGCAGTATGGGCAGGGCCTGCCTCGAAGCATAGCATTGAGCACCAGAGACTGTCTAGGGGAGTGAATACCTGGGAGCCCCAGGTCCTTCACCCCCATCTTCTCAGTGGACTATCCTCAAGCCAGCAAGGAAAGGAAAAATCTGAAGACTGCAGTTCAGAGCATTGAGTATAGCTCGCTTCTGTTTGTCGGGGGGGGGGGGGAGGGGGTGCTTGGGCCATTTGGGGGTTTTGGCAGCAGTGCAGTTCTTCTCCTTTTATTTCTCCTCTGTTCATCAGCTTGTCGGCATCAACCTTGGGTGCTCCTGCTGAGATGTGCGTGCATGCTCCTGGCCTCATCTGTGTGTGCAGAGTGTGGAAGCAGCTGCGGCTTGGGGTCAGGAGGTTTCTGCTATACCCGTTGGCATCGGGGCAGTCGGCTAAGGTGGGGGTTTGTGGCCATGACTATGGAGTAGGACAGGACAGTTTCACAGAGTCAGTCTGCTAGGCTGGCGGTTCCCGCGGTTTTGGCGGGAACTGTGGCCATTTCGCAAACAGCAGCCATTTGGCCGGTGAAGCAGGAGAAGCAGGGGAAACATAAGAGCAAAGCAAAAAGGCTGGCTGAGAAGGGTTCAGCACCGCAGACAGTGGCTCCTGCACTGCAGGAGAGGCTAGAGTCCATTTTCTCCCCAGATTTTATTTTTTCGCTTCATAAGGCATATTGGCTTAAAAGGACTCAGGCAGAGACAGGGGGTTCCCCAGGTAAGTCTTCAGTTGCCACAGCAGGAGAGGCCTTAATCCAGGGGGACCCTGAGGACAGGACCTCTTTAGGGGATAAAGGAGTAGTTGACAGTCCCAATTGGTTGGGCATAGAGTCTCCAGGTGCTCGGGATGCAGATGAGTTAGAGGAAGTCACATCGGAGCTTTGGAGGGACTCTTGGCCCCCTGAGTTGGAGGAAGGAGAGATTTCCCCAGTGGACAACCTAAATGTCTTCTGAGTGTTCCACAGAGAGGAATTAGGAACACTCATTGCTCACTCCTTAGCTGCCCTGAATATCATGCAATCAGCGGTGCAGGCAGAGTTGCTGTTGGTGGACCCGCTGCTTCAAGGTTTTAAAGGGACCTAGGTGTGTTTCCTAGTCCACAGAGTGATTAAAAAGATAATTGAGACAGAATGCGATTTTTCAGAGGCTACCCTAAGGGGTAGCCATCCCATGGGATGACTTTACCCGATCCTGCAAGAGGATCAGGAACGGGTAAACGTAGATCGATTGTTTACGTTATCAGAATATAGAAAGACTAGGGGACATGCAATGAAGCTATAGGGTAAACTATTTAAGACTAATAAAAGAAAATTTTTTTTCACTCAACGTGTAATCAAACTCTGGAATTTGTTACTGGAGGATGTAGTAAAGGCTGTTAGTGTAGCTGGGTTTAAAAAAGGTTTGGACAAGTTCCTGGAGGAAAGGTCCATAAACCATTATTAAGAAGGGACCCAGGATATCAATGCTTGACCCAGTACAAGCATTGTGGAACCTGTGTCTTTTGGGGAAGCTGCAAGGTACATATGACCTAGATTGGCCACTGTTGGAAACAGGATACTGGGCTTGATGGACCTTGGTCTGACCCAGTATGGCATATCTTATGTTCTTATGTTCAGGATCTTTTCAGGGTGCCAAAGTTGGATGCATTGGTCTCAGCGGTGACCAAGAAAACCACCATCCTGGTGGAAGGAGAGGCGGCGCTTAAGGTTGGAGTCGCTCCTGAAGCAGGCCTTCAACTCTAGTGCCCTTCTGGGGTCTATATGCCTCCATTCGCTGGCTCCAAGGATAGGCCCTATAGGACCCAGAAGGTCAGATGGCCTCAGAAGAAACAAAGCTAGAGTCGGCTGCTGCTTACATGGCAGACGCCTATTATGATTTGGTTCGGATAGCCTCCAAAACTATGGCTTCGTTGATTGCAGTGCGGTGTTTTCTCTGGCTTTGGAATTGGCAGGCAGATCCAGTGTCCAAATCGCGACTAAGCAAGTTACCTTACAAGGGCAAGCTGCTCTTTGGGGAGGCTCTGGACAAGATAGTAAAGGACTTGGGTGACTCCAAAGGAGGTCGCCTGCTGGAAGATAGACCAAAGGGTCTGAAATCCAGAGGTCCACAGAGAAGACAGGCTAGAAATGTCTTAGCAGAAGGGTTGCTATAGAGTAAGGGGGCAGGCCTTTTGGGGAGCCAGGGGTTCAGAAGGGGCTACTATGCTGCTCAGCAGACCCGCACTAAGAAAACCCATGAAGCCAGGCCGGTCCAGTCAGAGGCGATTGGGGGTCGGTTGCTGCGGTTTTATTCTGTCTGGACCACCATTACAACTGACCAAAGGGTCCTGGAGATTATCCATATGTGCTGGAAATTGCAAGGCCCCTGGCAGAAGCGTTTGTCAACTCTCCTTGCTGGGCACCAGGGAAGAGGGAAACGGTATGCTCCACTCTTCAGCGGTTGATTCAACTGAAGGCAGTAATACCAGTACCCCAAGACCAGTATGGGTCAGGTTGATACTCCATTTACTTTGTGGTTTCCAAAAATCAGGAGTCCTTCCGGCCCACTCTCGATCTCATGTTCGTGAATCGATCCTTGAGGGTACAGCATTTCCACAGGGAGACATGGTCAGTTATCTTGGCAATGAGACAGGGGGAATTTCTGTTGGCACTGGATCTCATGGAGGCCTACCTTCACACTCCCATCAGACGGGAGCACCAACAATTTCTGTGGTTTGCCGTGCCCAAAGGACATTTCTAGTTCTGGGCACTGCCATTTGGTCTGACCACCGCACCGCACACATTCACAAAGGTCATGGTAGTGGTGGTGGCTGCCTTGTGGCAAGAAGGGATTCTTTGGTCTGTCTGTCCCCCTGCTATCTCCCGTCATGGGTCCGTCTTCTATCCCTTTGGTTCCCTCTCTCCGTTATCTAGGTGTCACTCTGGACCCCGCACTTTCCTTCCACACTCACATTTCCTCTGTCATTCGTTCTTCCTTCTTTCACCTGCGTCGTATCAAAGCTGTCCGGTCGTCACTTCCCCCTTCCTCCCTTATCACTCTTGTGCTGTCTCTGGTAGTTTCGCGTCTGGATTATTGTAACATTATTTATGCTGGTCTCCCTTCTTTCCAACTTCACCGCCTTCAGATTGCTCAAAACGCTGCCGCCCGCCTGGTTACCTTTACTTCTGCTCGATCCCATGTCTCCCCCTGTCTCCAGGCCTTACATTGGCTCCCGATCAAGTTTCGTTTCATTTACAAGATTCTCATTATCACTCACCGGGTCCTTCACTCCGATATCCCTCAATACTTAGCTAATACTATCCGTTTCCAGCCCTCTCCCCGACTTCTCCGCTCATCTTCTGGTGGTCGTCTGTTCCTTCCTTCTCCCTCCCATGCTCACCTGGAATCAACTCGCCACTCTGCCTTCTTTTTCCTGGGCCCCGCCCTTTGGAACTCTCTCCCTCTTCCCCTCCGCATCGAATCCTCTTATCCTCACTTTAAAACCCTCCTAAAAACTCACCTTTTCTGTCAGGCCTTTGACCTTCCTCCTTCCACTGACGGCACCTCATCCCCCAGTTCTGCCCTCCAACCACCTTGAACCACCTTGTCCATTTTCCTATTTTCCTTCTCCCTCCCCTTGGTTCTTTTTGTCTTCTGTCTTAGCTTACTATTCTCTCTCTGTCTTATCAGCTTTGGCGTTCTTTTCTAACTTTTATTTTCTGCAGTTGTCATTTTGTTATTGTACACCACCCTGATGCTTCAGCCTGGGCGGTCAATCAAGCAACTCAATAAAGATAAAGATAAAGATACTCATCCCTCCACTTTCTGAACCTGTCACTAATCCCTGTGACACCAGGTACTTACTATCCTGAGTAGGGGAAAAAACGTGAACAGGGCCAACCTGCACAGCCAGCCCTGAGCACTCAGAAACACACCCCTTCCTCAGAGGGAGGTTTGTATGTATGAGGCTGAACCATAATAACGCAGTCCCGTCCTACAGGCCGGACACGAACCTGATAGTCTGACACTGCCACTGACAAATAAACAAGTGGGCCCTGGATTGGCCTGGAGGGAACTCAAGGAAAGACAATTAGCAGGTAAGACCTAATTTCACCTTCCTTATTGTCCCTCCAGGCCAGTTCAGTAATGAATGGTCTGTACCAGAGCAGTACTTAACCTTGGGAGGACCCTGCCAGTCCAGCCTGAAGCACTGAGGTTCCCAATACTGTGTCTCCTGCTTCCTGCACTACCAGATAGTAATGCCTCGAAAAAGTGTGAAGCGACGACCAGGCCGCCGCTCTACAAATGTCCACTGGAGAGACTAGACAGTGCTCCACCCAGGACATTGCCTGACCCCTGGTCAAATGAGCTCTTAACCCCACCAGCAGAATCTTCCCTCATGCTACATATGCTACACAGATGGCTTGCGTGACCCATTGAGCAATCGAGGCCTTGGAGGCCCCTTCTCCTTTTTGAGAGCCACCAAAAAGAACAAACAATTGATCCATTTTACAAAACAAGTCTGTGTCCTTGTGATATCTCCGTAGGACTCTGTAGACATCCAGTTTGTGCAGTTGATGATTCCCTCCAGACCCCCCAAGGTCTGGGAACACTGGCAGAGAAATGGATTGATTTAAGTGAAATCAAGAGATCACCTTTGTCAGGAAAGATGGGACAGGTCTAAAACTACTTTCTCCCTGGAAAAAAAGCAAAAAAGGTTCTCGACATGAGAGCGCTTCGAGATTGGAGAACCTCCTTGCCAAGCAAATTGCCACAAAGAAAACAGTCTTTAGGGTGAGGTCCCAAATCGACACCCTAGAGAGAGGTTCGAAGGGAGCCTCCAGGACCAAGTTCAGATCCAATGGCAGAACCACCGACCGCAAGGGAAGGCCCACGAGCTTCACTGCTCAAAGGAACGGAACCACATCAGGGTATGCTACCAGCGAATGACCCTGCACTCACCCTTGATAACAGGCTAAGATCTCCACCTGTACCTTCAAGAAGCTAAGGGTCAAATCCTTCTCGCTCTCACTGCAGAAACATTAAAATGTTGGGGAGCGAGCACCTGAAGGGGTTTACCTGCTGAATAACAAACCAACCCTCGAAAATATGCCAAACTCTGACATATGAGAGATTGGTCAAATGCTTTCTGGATCCTAGCATGGTGGAAATGACCTCTGGGAGGTAGCCCGGCAGTGAAACCTTGACCATTCAAGAGCCAAGCCGTGAGAATTGATCCACCTGCAGCATCAGTACTGGTTCCTGTGCCAATAGATTGATCCTGTCAGGAAGGCTCCAAGGATGATTCACTAGAAGCCGAATCAGATCTGCGTACCACGGTCTACGATGCCAGTCCAGTGCTATGAGAATCACGGGCCCCTTGTGTCCTTCTATCCACTGTAGCAGATGTCTGATTAGCGCCCAAGGCGGAAAGACATACAAAGTCCCTCTGCCGGCCACAGCTACACCAAGGCATTGAGCCCTTCAGACATGTGCTGTCTGCGTCTGTTGAAGAACTGGATTGCCTTGATGTTGGTCAGGGTGGCCATGATATCCATGACCAGCACCACCCACTTCACCGTAATGTCGAGAAAAAATGCCACATTGAGCTCCCATTTCCCGGGATCCAACATGTGCTGACTGAGGTAGTCTACTTAAACACTGTCCTTCCCAGTGACATGAGCCACTGATAGGGCCACCAGATGTTCCTCTGCCCATAGCAGAAGCACTTGACTTTCTGCTACCAGGGTCGCACTGCCTATGGCCCCCCGCCGATTGATATAGGCCACCGTTGTCGCATTGCTTGGAGAAGACTTGAAGGGCCTTCCCCTCCAATAGCCCCCAGAAATTTTACGGCACCAAGAGCATATTCCTCATCTCAAGCTGATTGACTGACCAAGAGGCTTTCTTGGGGACCAGCAGCCTTGCACTACCTGAAAAAGGCAATGTTCTCCCCAGCCTGAGAGGCTGGCATCCATGGTGACTAGGACCCACTATGGCGGTTCCAATGGCATCCCTGCCATCGGGCGAGCAGGCTCAAGCCACCAAGAAAAACTGGTTCTCACCTCCTCCAGACATACCAACTTCTGAAATAGGGGATGGCACTGTGGAGACCCCATGAGAAGAGTGCTTTTTGGAGCGGCTGCACGTGAGGCCTGGCCCATGGAACCAGATCCAGGGCTGCCATCATGAAGCCCAGAAGCTGCATGTGAGAACATGCCATTGGTGCTCCTATACACATGAACGTCCGGACTTGCCCCATCAGCTTTCGAACCCTGTCCTCAGGCAGCGACATTCTGCCGGCTTTTGTATCGAAGACTGCCCCTAGGTACACCAGGCATTGTACCAACCGCAGATGACTACTGGCCAAGTTGATCACCCAACCAAGCTATTGTAGAAACTCCATTACCCTCTGCATAGTGGCGTAGGCTTCTGCTTCTGACTTCGCTTCAACAAACCAATCGTTGAGATAGTGTAGTTACTCACCTGTAACAGGTGTTCTCCAGGGAAAACAGGAATCAGTACTCACATTTGGGTGATGTTGGCACTGACAGAGCTGCACAGAGCATTTCCCCAGCTTTCAAAGAAAGCCTTTGGGAATGCCACCATGCATGTGTGGTCCCCTTCCCACCAAGGGTGCCATCTTGATCAGTCAGATGACATAGCTCAGGCAATGGATAAAAACAGAAAAAAAGAGAGGGCAACTCCTAGAGGAGATGGGTGAGTTGTGAGGACTGATTCCTGCTATCCCTGGAGAACACCTGTTACAGGCGAATAACTATGCTTTCTCCAGGAACAAGCAGGAAGTCAGTCCTCACTTATGGGAATCCCCAGCCACAGGCTACTGAGGACCCGTAGAAAAAATGCCACGGCGAGCCGTGGTCAGAAACTTGCAACCAAAGGCAGCCAAAGGACCCCGGGTTCCCGAAAGACCACACTCCCAGTAGCCACAGAAGAAGGGTCGGAGGGCCAGAGTTGCCTCAACCCCAAACAGATTATGGAGTATGGCCTGGCCGAAGGCACTGTCCCGATGGGACAGGCAGTAATGGATCACGAAGGTGTTAGCCGAGGACCAGGTTGCGGCTCAACAGATGTCCACCAAGGTCACAGAGCGCAGATATGCCACCGACGCTGCCCTCGCACGGACACCATGTGCCATGACTCAGCGGTCCAACAGTAGCCCAGCCTGAGACTGGGCGAATGCGATGCAATCCGCCACCCAGAGGGAAAGGGTCCACTTGGTGACAGCGAGCCCCAAACGGGCAGAGTCATAGGAAATGAAGAGCTGCTCAGACCTGCGGTCGGCCTGCATGCACTTCAGGTAAAAAGAGAGAGCCCTCCTACAGTCCAGGATATGGAGGATCACTGACACCTGGTCAGCGTGAGGCTTCGGAATAAAGGTCGGTAGCACTATCTCCTGGTTGAGGTGAAAATTCGAGACAACCTTCGAGAAAAACTTGGGGTGCATTTGGAGGACCATCCAGTTCCCGTAGAATCTCATGTAGGGAGCATCGACCATCAGGGCCTGGAGCTTACTGACCCTCCGGGCCGAGGTGAGCGCTACCAGAAAAAACACCTTCCAAGAAAGGTGCTGAAGCAAGCAGGATGCCATCAGCTCGAAGAGTGGTTGGGTTAGTCACGTGAGGACGACATTGAGATCCCACTCCACTGGAGGCGGTCAGATGGGAGACCTGGAAAGAAGCAGACCATGCATGAAGCAGGAAACCAGCAGCTGGCCCAAGAGGGGCCTGCTCTCGACTGGGTGGTGGTTGGCTGAGATCGCGCTCAGGTGGACTCTGACCGAGTTGGACTTCAGGCCTGCCTATGAGAGATGTACTGCAGGACTAGGTGAGTGGGGCAAGAGAACGGGTTGGCCTGTACCTCCGAGCACCACACTGAAAACCGATGCCACTTAAAGGCGTAAGCCCTCCCAGTTGAGTCCTTGTGCGATGCCAGCAATATGTCCTCAATCTCCATTGGGAGACGAAAAGGAGCTAGTGCGACCTGCTCAGGCACCAAGCTATGAGGGATAGAGGCCGCAGGTTTGGGTGAAGCAGGAAACCCTCCTCCTGGGTCAAAAAGCCCAGCACACTGCCAAGGGGAACCAGAGGCTCTGATGAGAGACAGAGCAGCAGCGGGACCAGGGTTGCCAAGGCCACCGCGGGGCCACAAAATCACCGAGGCCCCATCCCGATGAATCTTGAGGAGAGCGACGCTATGAGCAGGGTGGGAGGAAATGCATACAGAAGGCCATGCGTCCACAGCAGCAGGAAGGTATCAGAGGCTTCCCTGCCCAGGTGGGGAACCAGGCCACAGAACCGCGGGAGCTGCAAATTCATAGGGCTGGCAAAAAGGTCCAGGACCAGAGTCCCCCAGCACTGGAACAGCCACTGCACTGTATGCATGAACTCGTATGACTGGAGGATCCGATTCAGTCTGTCCGCCAGGACGTTGTCCTGACCTGGGAGATAGGTAGCTTGTAGGGCTATGACTTGGAGGATTGCAAAGGACCATAAGGCTATCGCCTCCCGGAAGAAGCTGTGAAAACCGGTGGCCCCCCCCCCCCCCCATTTGTTCATATAGAGCATTGCCACCCGGTTGTCTGTCTGGACAAGCATCGTTCAATGGTGAACTCGATGCTTGAATGCCTGGAGGGTGAGGAGGAACACCCAGAGTTCAAGGAGATTGATCGGCAGTCGAGATTCCTTGAGGGACCATAGTGTGCACCGCAACACATTAGAGAGGCGTCCATGGTCTTGTGCTGTGGAGCCTGGAACGGCATGCCTCAAAGCAGATTCCAGATGTCCCGCCACCAGTTGAGGAACTTGGACAGTTGGGGAGTGACTGAGATGGCATCTGGGAGACGTCCCGTCGCCTGAGCCCAACGAGTGTGAAGGCACCACTGCACCACTCGCACGTGTTGACGAGCATCGGGGACAACGTGGACCATCAAGGCCATATGGCACAAGAAAATGGAGCATTGTCCAGGCCGAGACTTCGTCGCAGTGCTGGACCGCGGAGGCCAGAGTGATGAGGCGGTCTGCCCTGTCCTATGGAAGGAAGGCCATCACCCGATGGGTGTCGAGGCACATGCCGATGAACTCCAGGGGTTGAACCGGAGTGAGGTGGAACTTTGGGTAATTCACCATGAAGTTGAGGTGCTCAAGGAGATGGACAGTGCGGGCCGTGGCCCGCTATGCTTCGTCGGCCATCTCCCCTGTAATGAGCCAATCATTTAGATAAGGGTAGACAAAGGTGCCCTGTAACTGAAGGTGGGCTAAGGTTATCGCGAGGCACTTGGTGTAACACTCACAGAGCAGATGCGAGACTGAAGAGAAGCACCCTGTATTGGTAGTGGTTCCCTTGTACTTTGAAGCATAAATATTTTCTGTGCTTCGGGTGGACCAGGATATGAGCATACGCATCCTGAAGGTCCAAGGAGCATAGCCAGTCGCCCTGCCAGAGGAAGGGCAGCAAGGCGCCAAGGGAGATCATTCTGAACCTCTCTCGCACCAGGTATTTGTTGAGATTGCTTAGATTGAGGATGGGTCGGAAACTGCCCATCTGCTGAGGCACAAGGAAGTAACAGGAGTAGAACCCGCAACCTCTGAGGCATGTTGGGACCACTTCCACTGCTTGCTCCTCAAGGAGGGTGGCAAGCTACTGCACCAAGAAGACTTGGTGCACGGGGAGCCGAGGGGGCTCAGCGGGGCACAAGGGTGGAGGAAGCCGGTCCAGGTGAAGGAGGTAACCCTCTCAGATGACCTGGAGGACCCAGGTGTCAGAGTGATGCCGGGGCCATGGGGCGGCTGTGGGGGACCCCAGAGGTGGAGGGTCAGTGAAGCCGGAAGCTACTGGGGCCATCTTGCAGAAAGGGAGGCATGGCCTAGTGGTTGGGGCAAGGTACCACAGGCCGGAAGGTCAGTGGTTCAAATCCCACTAGAGGACAGCAACCTTGGGCCTGAAGGACTGGGGTTTCTAGTCCCACAGGTGCTCCTTGTGGTCTTGGACAAGCCACTTAACCCTCCATTGCCCATGTTCCCTGTATTAGTGTATGTGTCTCATATCCCCTCGTGTTAAAATGTATCCCCAATTGTGTTGTGACCACTTTGATTGAAGGATAAGGTGGTATACAAAACTGTCTAAATAAATTAATAAAATATCATCCAGTTTCTGCTTACAGCTCTGGATGGCCTTGGAGGATATCTTCTTACAAAGGTTATGGTCCACTCAACAGTTATGGGTATCCATGAGGGACATGGGGGCAAAAAGGATCCCCACAAGGTCAAAGACCTTTGGTTTGGCCAGCAGTTGAAAAAGGTGAAAAAATGCACTGGAAACGAATTCAGAAAGAAAATGAAAAAAAGAAAAAATAACAAATTCCGGGGTCCAGTGCCGAAGCAGGGGCACTGGGACGGCGGGAAGAGGACTGGGAAACTGGAATAGAAGACAATATGAAAAAACTTTTTCCGAGGTACGTCCAAAGGACTCCGTGGAAAAAGGGAGACTGATCAAGATGGCACTCTTGGGCGGGAAGGGGACCACGCATGCATGGTGGCATTCCCAAAGGCTTTCTTTGAAAGCTGGGGAAATGCTCCACGCAGGCTCCATCGGTGCCGATGCCACCCATATGTGAGGACTGACTTCCTGCTTGTTCCTGGAGAAAGGAGTACACCAGAATACTCTTCATCCTTCTTCTGTTCTAGGGTGCCCTAGGAGGCGGTGAACTGTTACATGTTCTCTGAGTTTAGATGTTTTTATTAATGTAGTTTTTAGTGTAATTAGCTGCTTTGTCAAAAGGAGACTGGAGTCAGGAGCGGTAGGAGGAGTTCTTATGCTATATCAGCAAGACTCTGTCATGTTCAGTCCTCAGCTGCTGGAGGGGGCTGACTACCCATGCGTTACTGGACTGGCCTGGAGGGAACTCAAGGAAAGACAATTAGCAGGTAAGACCTAATATCACCCTCATTGTCCTTAAGAAAAAAATAATTTAATCTCCAGAACTGCATACCATTCCTTTCTGGACCTAAATTAAGCCTCATAAGATGAGCACATTGTTAGACCATGTAATCTGTGATATTTCCACTGCCTTCACTCTCTATGCCCATGTACCTTCAATCATTAACATAATTAATGCTATTATATGGCCCATGAAGACTAGAAAAAAAAAGTATAGACCTTTGGGAGCTCTCCATATATCCACCAAATTTAATGAGCCCATCAACAATTTCAGTTTATTTCTATGTACTCTGTCTCCTAGGGCCACCACTGTAAGTTGTCGATTCTAGGGTTTACTGTTAAGTTAAAGTGTCCTCCCAAGACTATAAGACAGTGATGGCTAACCTTTTTGAGCCCGAGTGCCCAAACTGCCGCACAAAACCAAAGAATTTCCTCAAAGTGCCAGCACGTCAATTTGCATAAATATTTGCATAATGCTAACATACACTAACTTTTAGTAAACATGTCTCTTAATGAGTGTATGGATAAAGACAGACTAAAAGATTTCTACATTACTATAATCCAGTGCCAACCGCCAGGCACATTAGGAACTACTACAAACACTGCCCATTTAGAACCAATAGCAAACCCGCCGTATCCTAACAGCACTACCAGGACTCACAAAGCACCACACCATACCTATCAAAAGGCAACACTGCAAATATTAAACCAATACATTTCAGACAATAACAATACATGACCTACTGGGGAAAGAGAACAAGTGGCAATGTCAAAAAGGAATTACATAAACAGAATACCTCAGCTCAGTTACACAGTTGCAATTGCTCCAGCCACTTTCTTCTGGTTTCTTCATGTTTTCTGCTAACTCTCCATCATCTGCTGTCCATTTGTCCTTTCTTCTCTCTTCTAGTTTTTTTTTCCATTCTCTCTCTCTACATCTGCTTTAACATACTAATCTTTCTCCTTTTGCTCTTTCCTCATTCCTATTTCATCCACTCAAATTTTACCCCTCCATCCTCAATCCCCACTTACTCTCCCAATACCCGGCCAATTGTAGATTTTTTATCCCTCCCACACAAAATATTTTTCCCCTCTCCATTTTACTCTCCCAGCCCCATCCCATTCTAATACTCCCCAACATCAGCTCCCTTCTAGTTCCAGCCTCACCCAGCATCCATTCCCTTCTAGTCCCTGCATCAGCCTATTTCCAGTCCTAGCAACCCCCCCAACCCAATACCAGTCCTAGCCCCCCCCCATCAACTCACTTCCAGCCCTAAACCCCCATCACCCCATTTCCAGACAGCCCCCATCAGCCCACAGCCCATTAGCAGTCCTACCCCCCCAGCCCATTAGCAGTCCTACCCCGCCCGCCCGCCCGCCCGCCCATTAGCAGTCCTAACACCCCCCCTCCTGCCCATTAGCAGTCCTAACCCCCCCTCCTCCTGCCCATTAGCAGTCCTAACCCCCCCTCCTGCCCATTAGCTGTCCTAACCCCCCCCCTTCCCATTAGAAGTCCTAACCCCCCGCCTGCCCATTAGCAGTCCTAACCCCCCCCTCCTGCCCATTAGCAGTCCTAACACCCCCCCTCCTGCCCATTAGCAGTCCTAACCCCCCCTCCTCCTGCCCCTTAGCAGTCCTAACCCCCCCTGCCCATTAGCAGTCCTAACCCCCCCTCCTGCCCATTAGCAGTCCTAACCCCCCCTCCTGCCCATTAGCAGTCCTAACCCCCCCCCTCCTGCCCATTAGCAGTCCTAACCCCCCCTCCTGCCCATTAGCAGTCCTAACCCCCCCCTCCTGCCCATTAGCAGTCCTAACCCCCCCTCCTGCCCATTAGCAGTCCTAACCCCCCCCCCCCCTCCTCCTGCCCATTAGCAGTCCTAACCCCCCCCCCTGCCCCTTTGCAGTCCTCCCCCCCCCTCCTGCGCATTAGCAGTCCTAACCCCCCCTCCTCCTCCTGCCCATTAGCAGTCCTAACCCCCCCTCCTCCTGCCCATTAGCAGTCCTAACCCCCCCTCCTGCCCATTAGCAGTCCTAACCCCCCCTGCACATAGCAGTCCTAACCCCCCCCCTGCCCATTAGCAGTCCTAAACCCCCCCCCTCCTGCCCATTAGCAGTCCTAACCCCCCCCCCCCGGCCCATTTGCAGTCCTAACCCCCCTTCCTCCTGCCCATTAGCAGTCCTAACCCCCCCCCCCCCCGGCAAATTTTAAAAAAAAAAAAGCAGGCTCTGGCTGCTGCCGCGGCAGATTGCAATGTCCCGCGGGGCCCCCTCCGCCCGCTAAGCCCCTCTGCAAGGGCTTTCAGATTCGCGAGGGAGAGCGTCTCCCTCGCGGCTCTGTTAAGCCCGCAGGGGCTAATGGGAAATTTCCCATCAGTCCCTCGCGTCTAAAGGGGCTGATGGGAAATTTCCCATTAGCCCCTGCGGGCTTAACAGAGACGCGAGGGAGACGCTCTCCCTCGCGAATCTGAAAGCTCTTGCAGAGGGGGCCCCGCGGGACGCTGCATTCTGCCCTTGCCGCGTCCGCAGTCAGAGACAGCTTTTTCTTTTTTTTGCGGACCTATGGCCCGCGTGCCAGCTGCAAGGCCTTCGCGTGCCACAGCTGGCACGCGTGCCATAGGTTCGCCATCGCTGCTATAAGAGCTAGGCTGAACTCTAATAATTTTTCTGAACTTCATTAAAAAAGGGACACTGATTAGAGTTTTGAGCATAGACACAGGACAAGTGAGTTTACATCACTGATTGCATTAACAGACACATATCTGCATTTCCCATCTCTAATCACTTCCTGGACCTCTACTATTTGTTGTCCTGAAATTAAAATCCTCATGTCCCTTTTTTAGATTCCATCAAGTTCAGTGCCACAAACAACCCCCCCCCCCCGTGTTATCTTTAAACGTGTATATTGTATGAACAAAATGACTGTCTGTAATCTTTTATTATTATCTTTAAACATCATATTCTGTTTATGCCAACCCTTTATATTCACTGAGGTCACACCCAGGTCAGTATTACTCACACATTTAACTTGAACCATTAATATCAAATAGCTATTCTTGCATGCTGTCTGCCTTCCAACCCAGACATCACTGGCTCAGGCCAGATTGTAACAATGTCATTGAAAAACTTCCCCATTAGGAAAGGCACAGAGGGTGTAACTTGCACGGAGTGGCAGTTACCACCCTCGCCACCTCACTGGGCAGAGTAGATGGACCATGCACATCTTTGTCATCATTTACTATGTCACTATGTAAAATAGTGCCAAATTTTGCTGTACCTAGGAGCCAATTATCCCCAACTGTCTTCCCATCACTACTCACCACTACCACCTTCCCCCCCATCTTCTTCACCTCCACCTTTATGGCTGCTACCACCCAAAAGTTCCTCCGAGAGAGTAGTGATACCTCCCAACTGAACCCAGTTTTCAAAACTGCCAATATTCAAATGTTGTGTCGCTTAAATATCAGTAGAATATTCAGAGGCAGTATCAGGATAGGAGCTGCTGCTGAATATCTGGGCTGAGCTGTGCTAACCGGGTAAGTTCTGGCACTTACCTGTTTAGTGCATTTTCAGCTGGCACTTGCTCAGATTGCAACATAGGCCTGCTTTTCATTCAGCCTATGTTATCTGGGCAAGGGCCACTGAAAGTCACACTAACTGGTTGAGTGCCGGCACTTACCCAGTTAGTACTAGTACCATAAGAACATAAAATATGCCATACTGGGTCAGACCAAGATCCATCAAACCCAGTATCCTGTTTCCAACAGTGGCCAATCTAGGTCATAGGTACCTAGCAGTTTCCCCAAAAGAAACAGGTTCCACAATGCTCGTATTGGGTCAAGCAGTAATATCCTGGGTCCCTTTTAATAATGGTTTATGGACCTTTCCTCCAGGAACTGGTCCAAATCTTTTTTACACTAACAGCTTTTACTACAGCCTCTGGTAACAAGTTCTAGAGTTTGATTACATGTTGAGTGAAAAAATATTTCTCTTATTAGTCTTAAATAGTTTACCCTGTAGCTTAATTGCATGTCCCCTAGTCTTTCTATATTCTGATGACGTAAACAATCGATCTACGTTTACCCGTTCCACTCCATTCATTAATTTATAGACCTCTATCATATCTCCTTTCAGCCGTCTCTTTTCCAGATTGAAGAGCCCTAACCTTTTTAGCCATAAGAACATAAGATATGCCATACTGGGTCAGACCAAGGTCCATCAAGCCCAGTATCCTGTTTCCAACAGTGGCCAATCTAGGTCATACGTACCTAGCAATATCCCCAAAAGACACAGGTTCCACAATGCTTGTACTGGGTCAAGCATTGATATCCTGGGTCCCTTTTTAATAGTGGTTTATGGACCTTTCCTCCAGGAACTTGTCCAAAACCTTTTTTAAACCCAGCTATACTAACAGCCCTTACTACATCCTCCGGTAACAGATTCCAGAGTTTGATTACACGTTGAGTGAAAAAATATTTTCTCTTATTTGTCTTAAATAGTTTACCCTGTAGCTTCATTACATGTCCCCTAGTCTTTCTATACTCTGACAGCCTCTCTTCATAGGGGTATCCTTTCATCCCCTTTACCATTTTGGTGGCTCTTCTCTGTACCTTTTCTAATAACGCTATATCCTTTTTAAGATACGGTGACCAGAATTGCACACTATATTTAAGGTGCAGTTGCACCATGGAACGATACAGAGGCATTATAATATTCTTTGTTTTATTTTCCATTCCTTTCCTTATGATACCTAGCATTCTATTTTCTCTCTTGGCCGCCGCTGCACACTGGGCAGAGGGTTTTAACATGTTATCCACGATGACGCCTAAATCTTTTTCCTGGGTGGTGGTTCCTAATAAGGAACCTAGCATTGTGTAACCATAGTTTGGGTTGTTCTTTCCTAGGTGCATAACTTTGCACTTGTCCAGATTAAATTTCATCTGACATTTGGATGCCCAGTCTTCCAATTTATCAAGATCCTCTTGCAATTTTCCACAATCCTCATGGGTTTTAACAACTTTAAATAGTTTTGTGTCATCTGTAAAATTTGATAACCTCACTCGTTATTCCCTTTTCCAGGTCATTTATGAATATGTCAAAAAGCAGCGGACCCAGCACAGATCCCTGGGATACTCCACCATTCACCTTTCTCCATTGGGGAAATTGGCCATTTAGCCCTACCCTCTGCTTTCTATCTTTTAACCAGTTCCTGATCCATAATAGTACACTACCTCCTATCCCATGGCATTTAGTTTTGCCAAAAGTCTCTGATATCAAAGGCTTTCTGAAAGTCCAGTTACACTATATCAACCGACTCACCTTTATCTATCTTTTTATTCACACCTTCAAAAAAACATAATAGATTAGTAAGACAAGATCTTTCTTGTCTAAAGCCATGTTGGCTGTCTCCCATTAAGCCATGACTATCTACATGTTTAGTAATTTTGTTCTTTATTATGGTTTCTACCATGTTTCCCGGTATTGATGTCAGGCTCACCAGTCTGTATTTTCCCGGATCACCCCTGGAACCCTTTTTAAAAATTGGCGTTACATTGGCCATCCTCCAGTCTTCAGGTATTACAGATGATTTTAATGATAATTCACAGATTACTAATATCAGGTCTGCAATCTCATATTTCAGTTCTTTCAACACCCTTGGATATATATCATCCTGTCCAGGTGATTTGCTACTCTTCAGTTTATCAAATATAATAGTTATAATACATCTTCTTGGTGTGTGAATATTTCTTTCAATTCTTCCGTAGTATCACCTTTAAATACCACTTCAGTCATGGTTAACATCCCTACATTTTCCTCAGTAAAGACCGAAGCAAAGAAATCATTCAGTCTCTCTGCTATGGCCTTGTCCCCTCTTAGTGCCCCTTTTTCCCCTTTATTATCTAATGGTCGAACTGACTCTCTCGCAAGTTTTTTGCTACGAATGTACTTGAAAAAGTCTTTATTACACGTTTTTGCTTCCACAGCAAGCTTATTCTCAAATTCTCTCTTTGCCTGCCTTATCAGTGCCTTGCATTTAACTTGCCAGTGCTTGTGCTGTTTCCAGTTTTCATCATTTGGCTCTTTTTTCCATTTCCTGAAAGATGCTTTTTTGACAACAACAGCCTCTCTGACCTTACCTGTAAACCATGCTGGCAGTTTTTTGGACTTCCTTCCACTTTTCTTAAAGCATGGAATACAGCTGGTTTGGGCTTCTAAGATAGTATTTTTAAACAATACCCAAACTTGATGTAAGTCTTTAACCTTTGCAACTGCTCCTTTTAGTTTTTTCTTAACTGTTTTCCTAGTTTATCATAGTCTCCCTTTCGAAAGTTAAAGGTAGTACTGTGGATTTCTTTACCATTCCTCCTCCATTAATTAAATCAAACGCGATCCTGCTATGGTCACTATTGCCAAGTGGCCCCATCATCCTTATCTCTTGCACTAGATCTGATGTTCCACTAAGGATTAGGTCCAAAATGGCTTCCCCTCTGGTCGGTTCATGAACCAGCTGCTCCAAGAAGCAGTCATTTATTTCATCTAGAACCTTTATCTCCCTAGCATGTCCTGCCATGATACTAACCCAGTCAATACCAGGGTAATTAAAATCACCCATTATTATTACTGTGCTGTAACATTTGTTAGCTTCCCTGATTTCTTTGAGCATTTCATCATCCATTTGCTCATTCTGGCCAGGCGGTCGATAGTACACCCCCACTACCATTGCCTTGCCCTTTTTACATGGAATTTCCATCCATAGAGATTCTTCAGCAAAATTTGGTTCCTGAAAAACTTTAATCCTTTTTGACTCAATGCCCTTTTTAACATAGAACGCAACCTTTTCACCAATTAGATCAGCTATATCATTGCGATATAGTTTGTACCCAGGTATCACAGTGTCTCACTGGTTGTCCTCCTTCCACCATTGTCTCTGAGATACCAATCATATCTAACCTCTCATTTAGTTCTATATATTCTTACTCTCCCATCTTATTTTTTAGACGTCTATAATCTGCATACAAGCATTTTAGAAACTATATTTTATTCATATTAATCTCGCTATCGGTAGGCAGGGGTAATTAGGAATCTTTAAGCTCTGTCTGCTTTGTACTCAAGGGCATTTGGGCTACTTTTTTCTTCACTGGAACCTCTCTGTTTATATGCCTTCATGGATATATTGCTCCGAACCATGTGCTCTTGGGCGACTGTGAGCTCTCCCCTATTATCTAGTTTAAAAGCTGCTCTATCTCCTTTTTAAAGGTTAATGCCAGCAGCCTAGTTCCATCCTGGTTAAAGTGAAACCCATCCCTTCAGAAGAGCCCCTCCTTTCCCCAGAATGTTCCCCAGTTCCTAACAAATCCAAAACCCTCATCCTTGCGCCATCGTCTCATCCACACATTGAGACTCTGGAGCTCTGCCTGCTTTTTGGGTCCTATGCATGGAACGGGAAGCATTTCGGATAGCACTACCCTGGAAGTTCTGGATTTCAACTTCGTACCTAAAAGCCTAAATTTAGCCTCCAGAACCTCCCTACCACATTTTCCTATGTCATTGGTACCGACATGTACCAAGACAGCAGACTCCTCCCCAGCACTATCTAAGACCTTGTCTAGGTGGCGCATGATGTCCACCCCACTCTGCTCATGGACCACCCTTGCACTAACTGAATAGTGCCCAATCCGTTTGGGGAGATATTCAATGGCACTATCTGGATAGTGCTGCTAAATATCGAGGCCTGCTCCCTTAGCCTGCTGGCATCACATTGGCCAGATGGCTAAGAGTGCAGACAGTGATATTTAGCCGCACTATCCACATAGTGCGGTTAAATATCGCAGTCCGCTCCTTAGGCTGACTGGCCTGTCATTGGCCTGCTGGCTAAGGGCTTTGAATATTAATCCTTATTTACCTACCCAACCTACTATACTGTTCTCCGCCACTTTTTCAGCCCCCACATTCCACTCACATTACAAGCATCTTTCCTATCCCAGGCCAGCCCAAGGGTTTCTGCTGTCCTAGGCAGAAACCCCTGCCTCTCCTCCCCCTCCACCCGAGCTGCCACCGATTCCGTCTCGAGAGGTGGGCAGTGACAGTACTTCAAAATGTGGTGGCTTTTTGCCACCACTTTCTTGTCCGTGGCAGGCCATGTCCTTAAGCAAACATGGCTTGCCATTTCTGATCCCCTTCTGATGCATCTTACTATCAGAGGGGAGTCAGAAACAGCTGGCCATGTATGCTGAAGGATTTAGCCTGCCGCATGCAAGAAAGCGGCGGCAAAAAGCTGCCGCTTTTGGAAATGCTGCGGCTGCCTGCCTCTCCCCCCTTAATGGAATCGGCTGCTGCTGGGGGAGGGAGGCATAGCCGGTCATATGTGCCACTGCGATCGTCCACATGGGCCGGCTGTCTAGCTTGCCTATTGGATAGGCCGGCCCTATTCCTATCTCCTCCTTTCCATCACCCCCAGCAAACACATACACCACCACTCTTCCACCATTCACACCTCCACTATTTAGCACATTCAATGCATTTAAATCCACAGTCTGGCAAGGTGAACAAACTGCAGATCAACTTCTCAAGTAGTTGCAGCTAGCAGCTTCTTCATAAGTCTTCCATCCTTGAGCATAACAGTCACAAACCATTCTCAGACAATGTCCTTTTTTCTAGCTTTTTCCCTTGTGTTTCTCTCCTTTTTGCACAACTTGCTTCCTTCTCTCTCTCTGTGTGGTCTTTTCCTTCATAGGCAGCAACTCTTCTCCCAGTCCTTTCTCCTCCATGGCCTTTGGAGAACTCCAGCATATGGACATCTCTGGATGTACCTTCCCCAATAAAAGACAAGCTGAAGGGGAAGAACTATCTATATTTTACATTATTTGCCCCCAACCTCTGGTTAATCACTTTAAATTGTCATCCACATTGGAATGTGGCAGGGGCTATGCCCTCAATAGATCACCACCTGATGATCCTCCCAAATGAATCTGTTCATTGTCCTCATCTTTGCAGAAGTCTCTTCTTTGATGGAGAAGTCATGCATGCAAATAATGGTATATCTAGGGAGAGTTCCTTCAGCTGGACTGAGCTCTTTATAGCTTGTTATTGACTTCTTCTTCCATTTGCTTCTCTCATTGAACTTGTGCTTATCATATTGCAATAACTACTACTTTGCAGCCATTGTACTTGGGTTTTTCTGGGATACCCCTGATATGTAGGTTGTTTCAGTGTAGCCTGTTCTCTTAAGCCCTCCGATTTGGCTACTATTTTGTCTTATTCCTCCACTGAGGCACAAATTTATTTCTGCATGGCGGAATCCCTGTAAGCAATGCATCATGCATCTCGACCCTCTGCTCCAAATCATCAATGTCCACCCACAGTTCTGCGATGTGCTCTCCAAGCTCACCTTTAACATCAGCTATCTCTTGTTTCAGCTGTATGAACCAACCTTGCAGTTTATCATAGGTGAGTGGGTGAATAGCCAGCAACTTCACTGCTGCTGCCTTTTGTGTTTCACACATATCAGGATTACAATATGTAGCACTCTCTGCCACCTTGTTCCCCTCTTGAGCATCCACTTTGCCATCACTATAAACAAAGGGCCTAATATTCACAGGCATTTACATGGTTTACAGAGCTGTGAACTGTGTAAATGCCCCTAAAAGGGATATTCAGCAGCACTAACACTGTTAGTGCCATTGAATATCCCCGAGTAATGCTGCTATATGCCCTGATGCTAACTTCTTAGCATCGGGACGTGTCGGGGGCATTCCGGGGGTGTGACCTGAGGATAATTGTGCAGTGGCGATATTCAGCCCCTGCCCGTTAATCCCTCACTGGTGAAAGTTAGGTGCAGCAAAAGCAGTCCTAACGTTCGCCACTGGAGCTAACCGGGCAGCGGCTGAATATTGCCGCTGCATGATTGGCTTCTGTGCTATGTGCAGCTGTGTGGCACCCCCAAATATTCAATGCTGGTGGCCAGATATGGCCCTGGATTGAATATCGGGTTAAAATTTGGTGGCGAAGGTGCCTAGCTGGCGCAAATTAATATTGGGCTCAAACACTTTAAGGTCTGTGGCTTTTCACTGTGGCCATCCCCTTGCTGCCCACACATTCTCCTGCTCCTCAGGGAGATCAGTTAGCTCTCCTCTATGCCTGATAGTGTTGAATTTTTGGGTTTTTTTAAGGCGTTTGTATGAAGCAACTAGCTCAACCTCAAATATCCATTCAGCTAGATGATGTCACTTTCTCCCCTGGAATCACACCTTTTCCATTGCAGGAGCACATTTATCGAATACTTTAGTAGTTCCGATTGGGAAGAAACAGTTTATCTGGATTTCTTCAAGAAGGTCAAAGATTTTGTTAATCAGCCAATAATATTGTTGGTTAATTAGGATTCTGTTTAAGGGACAGGTGGTTACAATGGTACATTCTCCATGAACATGCAAAAAGTAAGTCCCTACTTACGGGTGATGTCTCCGAAGTAGCCCCAGGTGGGAACACTCACCAGCATCTATTGGAAGTTTTTAGGAAGCTCCACTGTGCCTGTTCACCTACTTCCTGCCTGCCACGGCAGTGCCATCTTCTTCAGTCTTTTGTTTTCTGTTGAGCCCCATGGGCGTGTTCCAGTACGCTCTCCATTGGTACTCACTTCTCCCCTTTGGGGGTACTTAATTAACTTGAAATTTTGTTGCCTTGCCTGCCATCGCAGTTCCCAGTTTTTGCTTACTATTTTTTGTTGTTTTTTTTCTTTAAGACTAATCCAATGGTACCAACGGTGCACTGGTCACTCCACCATCAAGCCATTTGATTTTGCCACAGCTATTTTTCGACAATGTCCCAAAAAATGACCAGCAGTTTAAAAAAGTGCACCAAGTGTGCCCAGATAATTT
Organism: Ichthyophis bannanicus; assembly: GCA_033557465.1. Lineage (NCBI taxonomy): Eukaryota > Metazoa > Chordata > Amphibia > Gymnophiona > Ichthyophiidae > Ichthyophis > Ichthyophis bannanicus. The sequence goes on from CM066034.1 coordinate 418,061,453, forward strand.
CTGTCATGGACAAGTACAACTGGTGCCTCCAGTGCCCAGGGCCCGATCAGCCCTCTTCTTGTAATTGTGCCTGCAGATGACAAGGAGAGGCCTCAAGGGTTGTGAAAGACAGTGGGAAACTGTTCGGCACTCCACAGCCTGATCCACCATCTTCGCCATTGACGCCATCGGCCTCCATTCCATCGAAGGCTCTTCAAGATGTCGGAGGGATGTCGACATCGAGGAGCTCTTCTGCTCAATCGGAACCGAGAAACCGCACTGACACATGCCATAGGCCATAGGTCGGTCTCCCAGTGAAGAGGGAACCAACATCACCCCCATCGATGTTGCAGGATGCTCTGACCAAGCACCGGATGAAGGCCCAAGTTCATTGGCATCGGAGCCCTTCGAGAAACGGGATCGAGAGTGATGGCAAGCTGCATGAGTGCCCCTCAAAGGTGCCACACAGAGAGGACTGCTTAATCTCCTGGGGTTCAGAGGATCATTGGCAGCCCAACCCCTTTGGAGTCAGCAGCCATGAAGAAATGGCTCCTAAAGACACTTGCGGATCGCAATGCAGCTCTTTTTGCTATGCAGTGCACCGAGGTATTGGTATCAACCATTGTGCAGCTGATTCTGGAGATGCATGCTCTACCTCCATCAGAGGCTTCGATGCTGGGACATCAAAACTGCTCAGGTGATTTTCCTCTCTAGCGTCTCGGGGTCCGATGTACCCTTGAAGTCCAGATGGGCTTCGGAGCATCGACGTTCTCAGAGAAGCTCCCATTCCCCTTGATGCAGGAGGGAGCTCCGGGCACAGACTCAGAGGTTTTTCCACTTCCTCTCAGAGTCTAACTCATAATGGCTAGGTAACCGATGTGGAATTGGAGGACTTCTCAGAGGACAGGTTTCCGGAGTTCCTGTCAGACCCTTCCCCACCTCATGAACATCAGAAGTTTTCTCCTGCAGATATGACCTTCCAGGATTTTGTGAGGGATACGGCCAAGGCCATACCATTCTCTCTGGAGACTGAGGATGAACCCAGGGCAGAGGAATTGTAAATCTTGCAGTACTCCTGCAGAGGGCACAGATGAGAATGTGGGAAAGGCCCCTCATGCTACCTCAGTTAGTAGAAGACTTGACTCGATATACAGGGTCCAGAAAACTCCTGGTTTTGAGAAACCTCAGCTCCTGCACCACTGAAGAGAATTAAAAGTACCAAGACTAATTCTTCAGTGCCCCAAGAAGGGAGGTTTGGACCTTGGACTCTTTCAGAAGGTGTTTTCAGGATTCAATGCTCGTAGCCTGAGTGGCCTCATCCCAGCTCTGCATGAGCATGTTCCTAAAGGGCGCTATGCAAGACTTAGCTGACCTGTCTCAGTTCCTTCCTCTGGAGAAATTGGAGTAGTTTTGCACCCTAGTGGGCCACAGCAAGGACTGCTCAAAGTTCCTGGTTCAGGTGACCTATGACACTTTTGAGATGGTGTTGAGAATTGCTGCAGTGGTTATTGAGGCCTGGAGCTTGGCTCCCGTCCTCTGACTTCAGTTCGGAATAAACTGGTGAATGTACCGTGCTGTGGTGAGAATTTGTTTGGGTAGCAGGTGGAGGAGAAGGCTGTCATTATAGAGAAGCAGCATATCAGCTTTAGCAGACTCTCCAGGCGCACTTCTGAACTGGCTTATCATAGGAGGTACCAAGGAGGGGGTCAGAAGAAGACCTGCTACTTCTGTAGTTGTCAGTACTAAACCTCCCAGCAAAAATATCAGGCTCCTTGCCAGCAATAGTGCAGGGAAAAGCCCCAGAAGGCCCAACCAGCCCTGCAACCAAAGCCCAGGGTGGGGTTTTGACTGGCTCCTCTGGAGCATAGCCTATCTACTAGGGGATGGCTTGACCAGCCCTCCAGTGGGGGCAAAGGCTCACCCTCATTGCCCAGAGATGGCCCCTCATAACATTGGACTCCTACGTGCTACAGATAATCCAGAGCAGATACAGGTTGCACCTCTTCAAATTACCTCCAGGTTGGCCCCTGAGGGTGTATCACCTCGATCCTCTGCATCAGGAACTGCTTCAGAAGGAAATCTCTGCCTTCCTGGTGGACCTAGCCATTGAGCTTGTGCTGCAGGAGCAAGTAGGGTGGGGCTTTTACTACAAGTGTTTTCTGACCCCCCCCCCCAAAAAAAATGGGAGGATTCTGTCCTTGTCTGGACCTCAGGGACTTAAACATTTTGTTGGTGAGAGAAAGGTTCAAGATGATGTCTCTGAGCACCTTGCTCCCATACCTTCAAAAAGGAGATTGGCTATGCTCCCTGGATGTAAAGGATGTGCATACCCACATACTGATTCATCCTGCTCACAGAAAGTATCTCAGATTTGTCCCGGGAGGACAACATTTTCAGTACTGAGTGATTCCTTTCAGTCTTGTTCGGCATCCCGAGTCTTCACAAAATGTGTTACTGCACTAGCCATCTACCTCAGAACATGGGGGTATTTGTCTTCCCTTACCTGAACGATGGGCTGATAAAAAGCGCCACTCCAGAAGGAGTTCGGGATTCCACACAGTTGACCATTCAGGTATTGGAACTGTTAGGGTTTGTGATCATTTACCCAAAGTCCCACCTTCAGCCCAACCAACAGCTAGAATTCATAGGAGCCCTGCTCGACATGACTCAGGCAAAGGCTTTCCTTCCACAGGACTGGCTTCAAAGGCTGACAGTCTTAGTACAGGACACTCAACTGAGTCAGCGAGTGATGGCTAGCAAGATGCTAACCACCTTAGGCCACATGGCCTCTACAGTGCATGTCACACCCCTGGCACGTCTTCAGATGAGGCAGACTCAATGGACTCAGTGTACCCAGGTCACGAGTCGCCTCCGGGACTGATGTAGAATCACCAATCACCTAGTCCTATTACTGCATTGGTGGTCGGTTCCTCAAAATTTTCTCAAAGGTCTCCCATTTCAAAAGGCCGCACTTCAGAAGATCCTGAGAACAGACACATCCAGACTGGGATGGAGAGGTCATCTCAATGGCTTCATCAGATGAATTTCCTGGAATTGAGAGCCATAGTGAGTGCTCTAAAGGCCTTCTGGGATCAGTTAGCCAAGAGCATTGTCCTCATTTAGACTGACAATCAAGTTGCTATGTTCTATATCGACAAGCAGAGGCTACTGGCTTCTATCTACTGTGCTGGGAGATGGTCAGGCTGTGGAGATTCGCCATCTCCCATGGAATGGAGCCAGACACCAAAACACTTTGGCAGACAGACTGACCCGTGTCCTTTAGCCACACAGATGGATGTTGAACAGAGATGTGGCAGTCCACATCTTTTGTAAGTTGTGCACTACCTTGATAGACCAACTCCACAAAATGCCCAGGTAGATCAGTTCTGCTCCACAGTGGGATCCCACAGCAGACTGGCACAGGATGTTTTCCTCATATACTGGGGGGAGGGTCTTCTGTATGCTTACCCTCCAATACCTCTCATACCTAATGAAGCTCAGGACAGAAAAAGGTACTATGATACTCATTGCACTGTATTGGCCCAGGCAGCCCTGGTTCCTGCTTCTGCTGCAGCTCTCAACTCAGGAATCTCTCTGGCTTGGCCATGCTCCAGATCTTGTTTCGCAGGACAACAAGAGAATGCTACATCCCAACTCCTTGGCACTCATGGCATGGATGTTGAGAGGCTATTCCCATCAGAGTTCAGTCTGCCTGACAAAATAACTGATAACTGATGTTCTGTTGTCTCCAGGAAGGCCTTGACAAGGCAGTTTTACACCATTTATCTACCCATCTCCCTCCTCCCTTATGCATCAAAACTACTCAAACTTTCTTTCCTCTCAAGCCATTCTGGATCCACTACAATTTGGCTTTTACCTTTTACATTCTACAGAAATGACCCTTGTCAAAGTCTCCAGTAAGTTATTCCTGGCCAAATTCAAGAGTCTTTATTTGATTCTCATCCTTTCTGACCTGTCTGCTGCTTTTGACACTGTTGATCACTACCTTCTACTCGATACCCTGTTTTGACTTTGATTTTGGGGCTCTGTTGTGTCTCGATTTTCTTCATATTTTTCACATTGCACTTTCAGTGTATGCTCTAGTGGATCCTCCTCCACTGTTATCCCTCTTTCAGTTAGTGTATCTCAGGGCTCTGTCTTGGAACTTCTTTTTTTTTCTTTCTACACTCATTCCCTTGATACCTTGATCATCTCCCAGGGTTTTCAGTACCATCTTTATGCTGATAACTTCAGATTTACCTTTCTACTCCTTAAATCTCTCGAGGAATCTAGGTCCATATTTCATCCTGCTTGTCTGACGTCACTGCCTGGATGTCTTGCTGCCATCTGAAACTGAACATGGCCAAGACAGAGCTTTCTATCTTTCCTCCTAAACACACCTTCCCCCTTCTTCCCTTCTTTATTTCTGTGACTAACACTGTCATCCTCCTTGTATCCTCGGCTCGCAATCTTGGGGTCCTTTTTGACTCTTCTCTCTTTCTCTACACATATCCAACAGATAGCTAAAATATAGAAACATAGAAACATGACGACAGAAAAAGACACATGGCCTCTCTAGTCTGTCCTTCCATATCAACAACTACAACAGTCCCCTTTTTTCCTTTAGAGAACTGTGTTTCTCCCATGCTTTTTTGAATTCAGTTACTGTCCTCGTATCTACCACTTCCACTGGGAGACTATTCCACGAATCCACCACTCTTTCTGTAAAGAAATATTTCCACAAATCACTCCTGAATCTATCCCCCTTCAGAACTTGTTTTCAATTCAAAGAGGCTCTCCCCCTGAACATTTACGTCACAGAGGTATTTAAACATCTCAATCATATCACCTCTATCCAGCCTTTCCTCTAAGGTGTACATATTAAGATCCTTAAGTCTGTCCTCATATGCTTTATAATGAAGACCACTAACCATTTTAGTAGCCACCCTCTGCACAGACTCCATCCTGTTCACATTCTTTTGAAGGTGCGGTCTCCAGAATTGCACATTATACTCCAAATGAGGTTGCACCAAAAACTTATACAGAGGCACTATCACCTCCTTTTTTCTGCTAGCCATTCCTCTCCGTATGCACCCAAGCATCCTTCTAGCTTTTGCCGTCGCCTTTTCTACCTGTTTAGCTACTTTAAGATCATCAGACACAACCACGCCTAGTTCCCGCTCTTTAGTGGACAAAAGTACTTCACCCCTTATACTATACTGCTTTCTTGGATTGCTGCAGCCCAAATGCATGACCTTACATTTTTTAACATTAAATCCCAGCTGCCAGATTCTAGACCATTCTTCAAGCTTAGCTAGATCCCTCCTCATGTTTTCTACACCTTCCTGGGTGTCTACTCTATTGCAGATTTTGGTATCATCCGCAAAAAGGCAAACCTTGCCCGACAGCCCTTCCCCTATATCATTAACAAAGATGTTAAAAAGAATCGGACCAAGGACAGATCCCTGGGGCACATCACTGGTAACATCCTTCTCCTCAGACTGAGCCCCATTTACCTGTACTCTTTGTCGCCTCACACACAACCAATTTCTAATCCAAGCAGTAACTTTAGGGTCCATCCCTAGGGTGCTCAGTTTGTTTATAAGTCGCCTGTGAGGAACAGTGCAAAGGCTTTACTGAAATCTAAATACACCACATCTAGGGCTCTCCCTCGGTCCAACTCCCTGGTCAACCAGTCAAAGAAATAAATCAGATTTGTCTGACAAGATTTGCCTCTGGTGAATCCATGCTGCCTCAGATCTTGTAATCCGCTGGACTCCAGAAACCTCACTATTTTCTCTTTCAGCAGTGTTTCCAATAATTTACTCACCACCGAAGTTAAAATAACCAGCCTGTAGTTTTCAACGACACCCTTACTTCTGCTTTTGTGTAAAGGCACCATATGAGCCTCTCTCCAGCCCTTTGGCACCACTCCCGACTCCAATGAGGCATTGAAAAGGTCAGTCAGTGGAGCTGTTAGAACGTCCCCAAGTTCCCTCAATAGTCTAGGGTGTATCCCATCCGGTCCCATCTCTTTGTCTACTTTAAGTTGAGCTAGTTTCTCACGAACACAGTCTTCTGAAAATTGTTCAAGATGTCCCTCGCTTCTGTTCCCATTTGTGGGTGTTTTCTGAGGTCCTGCTCCTGGTTCTTCATCTGTGAACACAGAACAGAAATATTTGTTAAACAATTCCGCTTTATATTCATCAGCTAATACATATTTCTCCCCTTCACCCTTGAGTCTAATAATACCACTTTTGCTCTTCCTCTTCTCACTAGCATATCTGAAAAATGTCTTATCCCCCTATTTTATTACATTGACTATTTCCTCCTCTTTTTGAGTCTTTGCTTTCCTGACTACTTTGCTAGCTTCTCTAAGTTTTCTCAAATATAGATGCCTGTCTTCCTCTCTCTGTGATCTCTTGTATTTCATGAAGGCCTCCTTCTTTTTCTTCATTTTTTCAGCTTCTTCTTTCAAAAGCCGTAGCGGTCTCCTTTTCCTTTTACCTTTTTTATTTACCATTTTAACAAAAAGGTTGGTTGCCCTTAAAATATCCCCTTTCAGTTTTGCCCACTGTTTTTCTACATCCCCCAGCTGTTCCCATCCCACTAATGACTCCCTGAGGTATTGGCCCATCTTGGCAAAGTTAGTCTTCCTAAAGTCTAAGACCCTCACCTTTGAATGGATTCTAACAGCCCTAGTCCTAATACTGAACCAAACCATCTGGTGATCACTGGATGCAAAATGATCTCCCATTATAATATCAGAAACACTTTCACCATTGGTAATGTCGCACCCCCAGGTGCCCTACCGGTGAGGCCTTGGTACTGCCTGAGGACTCCCCTGAGGGTGGTAGTTGTACCTTCTCTATAAAACACAAAAGACACTTGAGTTCCAAACTCAGGGTTTTATTCCCCGTCCGTGAGGTATTTTCTCCTTGGCAGAAACAAAGCAAACAAACCACTTCGGGCATATAACAGAAATCAAAAGGTTAAACAAAAATAGCTTACTTCAGCTTAAATGCAAAAAGAAAAGAATTAAACATTCTCAATGTTTTTCACAGGCTTTCCTTTTTGCTGCCACAGCACAGCTCATTCACATGGTTTTCTGTGAGACACGTTTTCCAGCCCACAACTTGTGACTCTTACTCAGGTTATCTTCAACCCTTTTCACCTTAAGGAAAACTCTGGGTCAATTACCGAGACTGAGCATTCCATGGGCTCAGGAACTGTTGCTAACTCTGTATTCTCATATTCCATAGATTCTGGTAAATTAACACTCACGTTTTCAAGGTCAGCTGTTTCAAAAGGATAATGTAGGTTTTCCTCGTCAAGCAGGAAGTTGTTCTGTCCTTCTGACTTAAAGCCTCCCTGGGAACTACCATATAGTTTTGTATGAGGCTTATTGGAGCTCAGCCCCTGCTGGTAAGCATAAGGACATTCAGGAACTTCCCTGGCTCTGCTGTTAGAGTGATTACGGTATACTCTGAGCGTGCTCGGGTCTAGCTTTTGCCTCACAGCTGCCCTAGATTGCACTGCTCTATACGGAGGTTGCTCAAACTCTGGGAGTTTAAAGTTGATACTAGAATCACCAGCTTTTCCAAGTAAGTGAGCTTCTCTTCTCCTGGGTTTTCTAGCACAAGGGAAGGGAGTATTTCTAAAGCTTATTTCTGGGTGGCTTTTTCTATTGCTGCAGGGTTTTACCCACTCGGGTAGAAAACAGCCACTATCAACACTTCTGGCTTTGTTACCTTGTACTGCAACTCTCCCACATCTCTCGTGCTCTTCACACATGCATTCAATATCTGGCTTCTGCCTTCCAAATGTTTCACTCTGGGTTTGAGACTCACTCAGACCTTCGTGTGGGCTTGCATGCTGTCCCAATAATTCAGACTCTCTTTCATTCCACTTCCATACTTTTCCCAGCTTCTGCTGTGCTGACCGTTGTCTCCCTTGCTGTGAGACTTGCTGGTTCACCTCCTCTCCCTCTCTAACTATTTGGGAGCGTATTATATCTCTGTGTTTCTGGGCTCCACCTCTACCCAGCTGATTCCTATCAGGTAAAGCAAACTCCCTTTGCTTGCTATCTGGGTGTGTCTTCTCAGCCCTTACCCACGTGTGCCTAGGTTGTCTATAGCAACCATCTGACAGTTTTTTGTTTATACTGTCATCTCTTCCCTGATCACTGCTGCTGATTTCCATTTTCTCAGGCTCCGATAGGTCCACCTTGTGACAGTAAGCACCAAGTCCAGTATGGCCCCTTCACGTGTTGGGTCTGTTACCAATTGCTTGAATAGTTCTCCCTGTAGAGAATCCAGAATCTCTTTACTTCTAGATGAATACTGCCGCAGGAATGTGCCAATCAACATCTGGCATATTGAAATCCCCTATCAGTAGCACTTCTCCTTTCCTAGCAGTGCTGCATATGTCTTCACTTAACTCTCTGTCCTCTTCCTCTCATGAGGGAGGTCTGTATATCACGCCAATGCAAATAGATTTCTCTTTCCCTCTTTCTAGTTTAACCCACAATGCCTCCTCTCTCCCTTTTAAGCTCTGTAATTCCAAAGTTTTAATAGTATTTTTTACATATAGTGCCATTCCTCCTCCCCTTCTTCCTACTCTGTCCTTTCTGAATAAAGTATAGCCAGGTATAGTTACATCCCAGTCATGGTTTTCTGTGAACCATGTTTCTGTAACTGCCACTAAATCCAAGTCGGCCACTCCCACCAAAGCTTCAACATCAGGGATCTTATTCCCCATGCTACGGGCATTTATACACACTGCTTTCCATATGTTACCCCTGTTACCCATTTCCATAAAGGTATTTAATGCATCACTTACCTGGGGGCTTTCCTGTACCTGGGGGCTTTTTTCACCCATCCCAAATGAATCTAGTTTAAAGCCCTCTTCAGTAGATTAGCTAGTCTACTACTGAAGACACGTTGACCTTTCTTGGACAGATGTATGCCATCTCTGCTCTGCAACCCTTGGAACAACATCCCATGGTCTAGGAAACCAAAACTCTCTTAATGACACCATCCACGCAGCCATGCATTCATCTCCAGGATGCGAGCCTCTCTGCCTTGGCCTTTACCCTCAATAGGGAGGATGGAAGAGAACACCGCCTATGCACCTAACTGCTTCACCCTCTGTCCCAGAGCCATGAAGTCACTTTTGATATGCTCAGAGGGATACCTGGCAGTATCATTTGTTCCGACATGGATTAGCAACATTGGATAATAGTCATATGAGGGCCCAATATTCAAAGGGAGTAATATGGTTAGCAGAGCTGCTAACTTTGTTACTCTCTTTATCAGAGATATTGAGCAGCACTAACATGGTTAGTGCCGCTGAATGTCCATGAGTGCTGCCACTGCACACCTCAATACTAACCAGTTAGCATCAGGGGTGGTCTGGGGGCAGCACCTGGCGAGATTGAGCTGCTGCCTAGTTATGACTAAGTGGCAAAAGTAAGATGCAGCAAAGGCTGGCCTTGCTTTCGCTGTGGAAGCTAATCGGACAGCGGCTGAATATCGCTGATGCCCATTTAGCTTCCTGCTAATCCAGGCAACCCAGATATTCGATGCCAGAGCCAGATATGACCCCAACATTGAATATCCTGCTTCAAAGTTCAGCGGCGGGGTCTAGCTGCATTAGATCAGCTATCCGCCATTACTGAATATCAGGTCCTTAAAACTTTCTCTGTAACCTCTGCAAAATTTGGCCCTTCCTCTTAGAACATACTACCATGACCCTTGTCCACTCTCTCATTACCTCCCATCTAGGCTAATGCAACTTGCTCCTCACTAGTCTTCCATGGCATCATCTATCTCTCCTTATTTATTTATTCATTTATTTATTTGTGAAGATTTTCTATACCGCCCCTTCCCAAGATCAAGGGCGGTTTACGAATAGCAAAACATTTAGATTGAACATTTTGGCTCAAACCATGGAGAATTTACATCGAACACATTGTATACAGGCAAACCGGTCCAACTATGTACAAAATAACTATTTACATGATATGTAGGGTAAACTCTAGGTGGAGTATTACATGTGAATATTTGAGGTTATGAGAGCGAGTAGTAACATGCAAGCATATCAAGTGGGGGGGGGAGATTTTGGAATGGTGGCTAGTGAGAGGTATTATGTTGGGGAATGGTTGCTGATGTCATCTAGATTGTCATAGTATTCTATGAATATGTAGATTTTGATTTGTTTCCTGAAGGTTTGGAAGTCTTTGATGGATCCAGTTTTGTCTTGGAGGGTATTCCAGAGCATTGGTGCTACATAGGAAAATGCTGATTTATTTGTGGAATTTTTCGTTTTTCTGAATTCAGAAGAGAGTTTCATCGTGTTCAGCAAGCAGCCTCTTCTGGATGTTGTGTCTTCTGGTGGGAGGATTAAAGTTGATAGGAAAGAGGGTGCTATGTTATTGAGTAATTTGTGGGTGGTCATCAGTATTTTAAATTTTATTCTGCTGGTGATGGGGAGCTAATGAAGCTGGTACAAGATAGGAGTTATATGATCAGTCAGACGAGCTTTGGAGATGATTCTAGCTGCAACATTCTGTGTCATTTGCAGTTGGCTAATGGACTTTTTGGGTAAGCCATATAATAGACTATTGCAGAAGTCGAAGTGCGGGATTAATAGTGCTTGCGCCACTGATCTGAAGTCATAACTGTCAAGTAGAGGTCTGAGATGTTGTAAGATCCATAGTTTGAAGAAAACGTTTCTTGTGAATTGTTTTATATGAGCTACCATACTAAGGGACTGGTCTAGCATAACTCCTAGATATTTTACTTCCTTTTTGATTGGGAATGCTGAAGTAATAGTGGAGAAAGTCAAGGGGGGGGGGGTGAAATTTTGTTTTTGTCTTTGGGGATGTAGAGCATGATATCATCCGCATAGATGTGATATACTACTGTATGTTTCCTGAATATGTTGCATATGGGTTGAACATAGAGATTAAATAAGAGTGCAGAGAGGGCTGATCCCTGGGGGATACCCTTTTCTGGGTTAAATGTAGTTGAGGTTTCCTGGCTTACTAATACTTGTTGTGTACAGTTGGATATGTATGATCTAAACCATTGTAAAGTCGTTCCTGTTATTCCGATTTGGTTAAGGCATTTCAGAAGTATATTGTGATTCACACTATCAAACGCGGAAGAGATGTCTCGAAAAACAAGAATAAAAGCTTGTTTGGCATCATCCATGATGCGTTTGAGTTTGTCAAAAAGGGCTATTAGTGTCTCCACTCCATGGAAGGGACGAAAACCATATTGATGGATGTCGAGAGGGGCCTTTAAGTCAATATGATCTTGTAATTGGGTTTGGACAACCTTTTCAATTACCTTAGAGACAAAAGGGATGCTTGCAATGGGTCTGTATGAACTTGGGACCTCTTTATCAAGGGATTTGTTTTTAGAACTGGGCAGATCGTAGTATGCTTGAGTTCTTGAGGCATGTATACCTGGGTAAGGGATGAATTGACTATGGATAGAAGATAGGGTACAAGTTCTGTTTTCATTGACTTAACCCAGCTCACTAGGCAGGGGGCAAGTGGGGAGGTTATTGGTGTTAATTTTGGTAATTGTGTTCAACAGTTGTTTATGATCAATTTGGTGAAAAAAGCTCCATAATGTGGTGTTTGCAAAGTGTTGGTGGATGAGTGAGGTGTCATCGGTGGTTTTGCTCTTTAATTTTTCTGCATAATGGTTGGAAAATAATTGGGGCCTTATTACAGGGTTGTTTGTTTCATTATTTAGGGTGTGTGTTAGGGACTTGACAATTTCAAAGAGCTCTCTCGGCCAATTCAGAGACTGAGTGAGGATTTTGGAGTGGTAGTCTGTCTTTATTGTTGATAGCTTCTCTGTATTTCTGAAGGGAGGTCATATAGATCAGTTTATCCAAATCAGATTTTGTGGCTCTCCATTTATGTTCTAGTTTTCTTAAGTCTTTTTTGATGATTGTGAGTTCTTTGTTGCACCATTTCTTTGATGGTCTTCGTCTGGAAGTTGTTTGAGTTTTTAAGGGTGCTGGATATGGTAGACTTCCATTTGTTGATGTTGGCATTAATATCTGTTGATAAGTTATCTAGATGAGGGAGGATTGTTTTGAGAAAGTTATCTTTGTCAAAGTGTCTAAACCGTTTATTATAGTTTGTTGATTTAGAAACATAGAAATGTGACGACAGAAAAAGACTACATGGCCTATCTAGTCTGTCCTTCCATATCAACAACTACAACAGTCCCCTTTTTACCTTTAGAGATCCTCTGTGTTTGTCCCATGCTTTTTTGAATTCAGTTACTGTCCTCATCTCTACCACCTCCACTGGAGACTATTCCACGGATCCACTACTCTTTCCATAAAGAAATATTTCCGCATATCACTCCTGAATCTATCTCCCTTCACCCTCATCCCATGTCCCCTCATAGAAGAACTTGCTTTCAATTGAAAGAGGCTCTCTCCCTGAACATATATGCCACAGAGGTATTTAAACATCTCAATCATATCACCTCTATCCCGCCTTTCCTCTAAGGCGTACATATTAAGATCCTTAAGTCTGTCCTCATATGCTTTATAATGAAGACCAATCATTTTAGTAGCCACCCTCTGCACCGACTCCATCCTGTTCACATCCTTTTGAAGGTGCGGTCTCCAGAATTGCACACTGTACTCCAAATGAGGTCTCAACAAAGACTTATACAGAGGCATTATCACCTCCCTTTTTTCTGCTAGCCATTCCTCTCCGTATGCACCCAAGAATCCTTCTGGCTTTTGCCGTCACCTTTTCTACCTGTTTAGCTACTTCCAGGCCGAGTCCAAAACTCTTGGGATCCAAAATTCTGACTAAATATTCCTATCAAAAGGTATACAATACATGACCATAGCAGAAGGAAAATCACTATTAGAACATATTGAATAAGACGGGTACAATTTTCCTGAAATATGCAAAAATTAACCAGGCTGCCGAATGTGGATTACAAATTTAAAGTAGGCCTTGAAAGGGTTAAGATCATCAGACACAACCACGCTCTAGATCTCAAGGATGCGTACACTCATGTTCTCATCCATCCAACTCACAGAAAGTTCCTTCTGTTCCTTTTTCAAGGAAAGCACTACCAGTACAGGGTGCTTCCTTTTGACCTGGCCTCATCACCAAGGGTGTTTATGAAACGCATGCTGTGGTAGCAGCATTTCTTCGCACTCTAGGAATATTCGTCTTCTCTTACTTAGACGACTGGCTCATTCGAGCCCCATCAGAGTCAGAGGCCAGGATTTTTCTATCTTGCACAATGCGTATCCTTCAGTATTTTGGGTCTGGTCATAAACATCCCAAAATCCAGTCTAACTCCCACTCATTCTTTAGATTTCATAGGAGCTTTGCTTGCTTCCTCAGACCCGTTGCCTTCGCATGGTGCATTTAGCTTCTCAAACAGTGCTAAAGCCTTATCTCACTGCTCGAGATATGTTACTACTAGGCCACATGGCGTCTACCATGCATGTGGTTCCCTATGCTCACCTCCATATGAGAACAGTCCAGTGGACTTTATCCACTCAATGGACCCAGGCATCAGGGTGCCTGTCAGACAAAATAGCAAACACAAATTGCTTTATTTTGTCCCTCTAATGGTGGCAGTCCACTCAGAACCTGTTGCTGGGGTCCCCATTTCAACAACCTTTACCCCAGGCAACTCTCAACAGATGCTTCTCCAATGGGTTGGGGAGCTCATCTGCAAGACCTCTCCACCCAAGGCACTTGGACTCCACAGGAGACTCATCTACATATCAATTTCTTAGAGCTCAGAGCAATCTTCCTTGCTCTTCGAGTGTTCCACACCCTACTCGGCTACAAGACAGTTCTCATTTATACAAGTAGCCATGTTCTACGTGAACAAGCAGGGGGGAACAGGCTCTCTGTCGCTTTGCAACGAAGCTTTGTGACTATGGGCCCTCGCCAGAGAGCATCAGATTCATCTCCTGGCAGTGTATCTTCCAGGCATACAAAACTCTTGGGCAGACAGACTCAGTCGAGTTCTGCTTCCACATGAATGGTCACTGCATGCAGATCAGGTGGCCAAGATTTTTCAAATTTGGGGAACCCCAGACATAGACCTCTTTGCAAGTCCGTTGAATGCCAAACTTCCCCGGTTCTGTTCCAGGATTCCAGCTTAGGGCTCTCAGGCCAGGGATGCTTTCCTCCTTCACTGGGGTCAAGATTTCCTTTATGCCTTTCCACCTATTCCCCTAATTCCCAGAACCCTGTTCAAGCTTCAGAGAGACAGAGGGTGTATGATTCTCATAGCTCCACATTGGCCGCGACAAATGTGGTACCCTCTGCTTCTACATCTCTCTCAAGCTCCCTCTCTGGAGTTAGGATCTGCTCCAGATCTCCTGTCCCAGGAGGACGGAATGTTATGGCATGTTATTGAACTATTTCGCATAGTTTTTACATACACTTTGTTGTTCAAGTTAAGATGTTCATTGTAAAAAGTTATAACTGTTCTATGTAAAACAAGCTCTGCATTGTTAATTGTTGTTAAATGTACACCGCAACTGATCGCTGGAAGCCTAGGGGTTGGGGCAAGGTACTTCAGGCCGGAAGTTCGGAGGTTCAAATCCCACCAGAGGACAGCAAACTTGGGCCGGAAGGACTGGGGTTTCTAGTCCCACAGATGCTCCTTGTGGTCTTGGGCAAGCCACTTAACCCTCCATAGCCCATGTTCCCTGTAAGTATTAGTGTATGTGTCTCATATCCCCGCGTGTTAAATGTATCCCCCAATTGTGTTGTGACCGCTTTGATTGAAGGATAAGGCGGTATACAAAACTGTCTAAATAAAAAATAAATAAAATAAATAAGTGTTAAATAAATAAATAAAATAAATCCCAATCCCCAGTCTCTGCATCTCAGGGCTTGGTTGCTGAAGGCCTAGATCTCCATGATCTTAACCTCCCTCAGCAATTAAAGGATATCCTTTATGCTTCCAGGAAGCCTTCCACAAGACGCTCTTATGCTTTCAAGTGGAAAAGCTTTACCATATGGTGTTCACAGAAGGGTCTTAACCCCCTTGCGATACCTCTGGAATTATTATTGGAGTATCTCCTTCATTTATCCAATGCAGGACTTAAGACTAACTGAGTAAGAGTCCATTTGAGTGCTATTGCAGCTTCTTTCAAGCCTCTAAATGAACAACCTATTTCCTCCCATCCTCTTATAGCAAGATTTATGAGAGGCCTTCTAACTAAGCCTCCCATTAGGCCAACACCGGTGGCATGGGACTTAAACCTGGTTCTTGGTCAGCTCATGAAGCCACCTTTCAAACCCTTAGCTACTACCTCATTGAAATTCCTTTCTTGGAAGGTTATCTTTCTCATTGCAATCACATCAGCACGTCGTATCAGTGAGTTGCAGGCACTAGTTGCTGATCCACCTTATACAAGGTTCCATCATGACAAGGTAGTCCTTAGGACTCATCCACACTTTGTGCCAAAGGTGGTCTCGCCTTTTCATCTAAACCAAGTAGTCTACCTGCCTGTATTTTTTCCAAGGCCTCATGCATCAAATGCAGAAAGGAATCTTCATACTTTGGACTGTAAAAGAGCTTTAGCCTTTTACTTACAAAGAACACAGCAACATAGAAAGTCCTCTCAACTGTTTGTTTGTTGCTTTTGATCCTTCTCATTTTGATCACACTGTTTAACTGGATTGCTTAGTGTATTTCCTTTGCCTATCAGAGTAAGAATCTTCCTCTGGAGGGCCATGTCACAGCTGACAATGTGAGAGCCATGGCAGCTTCAATGGCTCATCTACACTCTGTGTCTATCGATGACATCTGTCAAGCAGCTACCTGTGCCTCAGTTCATACCTTCACAGCCCATTACTGCTTGGATAAGGACTCCCGCCGTGATGCCTTGTTTGGTCAGGCTGTTCTCCATCACCTGTTCCATACCTAATCAACTCCTACCCACCATACCAGAGATCCATGGTGGGAAGTGGAGCCCTTTCTCAGGGGGACACAACTTCTGGGGTCTCTCCCTGGCATCTAAAGCTAGGGAGTCCCCATAAGTGAAGACTGCATTCCTGCTTGTTCCTGGAGATAGCATAGTTACTCACCTGTAACAGGTGATCTCCGGAAACAGCAGGAATTTAGTCTTCACAACCCACCCACCAACCCTAGGAGTTCTATCTCTCTATCTCTTTCTCTTTCCCTCTCTCTCTCTTTGTCTCAGCTTTAAAATCAACTGGAGATAGACAGTTGGGAAAGGCGGGAAGGCAGCATGCAGGCACTGTGGGATGTTCCCAAAAGCTTTCTAATTGGACGCTGGGGAGCGTTACCGTGCATGCTCCATCGGTACTGACGATACCCATATGTGAAGACTAAATTCGTGCTGTTCCCGGAGATCACCTATTACAGGTGAGTAACTATGCTTTATCCCCCCATTTTATTGCATTGGCTATTTCCTCCTCCTTTTCAATCTTTGCCTTCCTGACTACTTTGCTAGCTTCTCTAAGTTCTTCCAGATGCCTGTATTTCCTCTCTCTGTCATCTCTTGTATTTCATGAAGACCTCCCTCTTTTTCTTCACTTTTCTGCTACTTCTTTCGAAAACCATAGTGGTCTCCTTTATTTACCATTTTAACAAAAAGGTTGGTTGCCCTTATAATATCCCCTTTCAGTTTTGCCCACTGTTTTTCTACATCCCCCAGCTGTTCCCATCCCACTAATGACTCCCTGAGGTATTGGCCCATCTTGGCAGTTAGTCTTCCTAAAGTCTGAGATCCTCACCTTTGAATGGATTCTAACAGCCCTAGTCCTAATACTGAACCACACCATCTGGTGATCACTGGATGCAAAATGATCTCCCACTACAACATCAGAAAACACTTTCACCATTGGTAAGCACCAAGTCCAGTATGGCCCCTTCACGTGTGGGGTCTGTTACCAATTGCCTGAATAGTTCTCCCCGTAGAGAATCCAGGATCTCCTTACTTTTAGATGATACTGCAGCAGGAATGTGCCATTCAACATCTGGCATATTGAAATCTCCTATCAGTAGCACTTCCCCTTTCCTAGCAATGCTGCGTATGTCTTCAATTAACTCTCTGTCCACCTCTTCCTCTTGTGAGGGAGGTCTGTATATCACACCAATGCAAATAGATTTCTCTTTCCCTCTTTCTAGTTTAACCCACAATGCCTCCTCTTTTAAGCTTTGTAATACCAAAGCTTTAATAGTAGTTTTTTACATATAGTGTCACTCCTCCTCCCCTGTCCTTTCTGAATAAAATATAGCCAGGTATAGTTACATCCCAGTCATGGTTTTCTGTGAACCGGGTTTCTGTAACTGCCACCAAATCCAAGTCAGCCACTCCCACCAAAGCTTCAATATCAGGGATCTTATTTCCCATGCTACGGGCATTTATACACACTGCTTTCCATATGTTACCCCTGTTACATTAAATACCTTTATGGAAATGGGTATCACCTACCTGGGGGCTTTTAACCTACCTGGGGGCTTTCTTCACCCATCCCAAAAGAATCTAGTTTAAAGCCCTCTTCAGTAGATTAGCCAGTCTACTACCGAAGACGCATCAACCTTTCTTGGACAGATGGATGCCATCTCTGCTATGCAACCCTTGGAACAGCATCCCATGGTCTAGGAAACCAAAACGCTCTCGATGATACCATCCATGCATTCATCTGTAGGATTTGAGTCTCTCTGCCTTGGCCTTTACCCTCAACAGGGAGGATTGAAGAGAACACCACCTGTGCGCCTAATTGCTTCACCCTCTGTCCCAGAGCCATGAAGTCACTTTTGATACTTTTCGAGGTATACCTGGCAGTATCATTTGTTCCAACATGGATTAGCAACATTGGGTAATAGTCAGTGGGCTTGATGAGTCTCGGCAAACTCTCCTTAACATCTTGGATTTTGGCACCAGGCAGACAGCATACCTCTCTGGACATCAAGTCTGGTCGGCAGATGGATGCCTCAGTACCCCTCAGAAGAGAGTCTTCAACCACCACTACCCTTTGTTTGCTTGTGGTCACTGATTCTGCAACTTTGGGGTACTTGAGCTCTAGTTCTTCCCTTTCCAGGGATGCTTTCACCTCCTCCACTTCCAGAGCTGCATGATGGTTCTTCAATTCAAGGGCTGGAGAAGTTGGATTGGTTATTTTGCAGGCCCTAGTGACTTGGTGTCCAACTATCGACATTCTGTTGGCGCCCATCTTCTCCTCTGCTGGAGAGCTTGGTTGCTGCAAGAAGCATCTCATCAATGTACTTCTCACTGTCTTGAATGCTCCTCAGCCTCGCCACCTCCTCTCTGAGCTCCTCCACTTGTTTCCTCAGAGCTTCAGCATGCAGGCACCCAAGATTTGAGATGTTGATGAACATAGGGAATTGTGGCTATGGTAAACTTTATTATGAAGTGGTCGGACCAAGGGACTTGGACCGTTTGGGGGGGTGAGTATAGTGGGTGGTTTGTTTGCCTCGGGAGGAATACTAGATCAAAGATATTGCCTTTATTATGTGTGGGTATGTTTACTCTCTGATGAAATCCCTTGTCAGCCATTGAGTTGAAAAACATTGTGGTTTGGGTGTTTTTAAGTGATGGTAGATTGAAATCACCTGGTAGCATATGTGGTTTATTTAAGGAGGTTAAGCAAGTTGATTCCAGGATGGCTGTGAGGTTATCATGATTTAGATTGCATGGTCGATGTAAAAGACAGAGAAAGATGTATCTGCAGGAACAAGCAGGAATGTAGTCGTTACATATGGGTATCGTCTGTACCTATGAGCCTGCACGGGAACACTCCCCAGCGTCCAATAGGAACGCTTTTGGGAGCATCCCTCAGCACATGTGCGCTGCCTTCCCGCCTTTCCAACTATCCCTCTTCAGTTCTTCATTTTCCGCGGAGCTGAGAGGAAACACACCCTGTCACCGCAGAAAATTTCTTCTTTAAACTTGTTTTAAGAACATAAGATATGCCATACTGGGTCAGACCAGGTTCCATCAAGCCCAGTATTCTGTTTCCAACAGTGGCCAATCTAGGTCATATGTACCTAGCAGTATCCCCAAGAGACACAAGTTCCACAATGCTTGTACTGGGTCAAGCATTGATATCTTCGGTCACTTCTTAATAATGGTTTATGGACGTTTCTTGTGGTCACATTTGCCTATGCATGATGCCGGTTCTTTTTCTTTTAAAAAAAAAAATATACTTCTGAACTGTTTCTCTTCAGAAACTTTTCTTTTTTGGTGCTAGGCTCCATTTTGGGCATTAGGCCCCATATTTCCTTAAAGATGGAAAAAACAGCTAGTGGTTTTAAAAAATGCACTAAGTGTGGCAGCACCATTTCCGTCATGACACCCATGACTGGTGTCTCAAATGTTTAGGCCCTGACCATTCTCCATCTGAGTGTCTCTCTTGTATGGGGATGACCAAAAGAGAAAGACAGAACCGGGCTGCAAAGCTCTGTACCCTCTTTTTTTCAGATGCCAGGTCCATTGCATCGATGTCTTCAAGAGCCTCTTCTTCCTCCCATGGATCTCTGGTAACTAAACATAAAATCCGATCCTCAAAGGGTAGCTCTCTTGCAAAGCATCGAGAGGCCATTGGCGTTGTCCTTGAGGGAACCACACCAGCAAAACAGCCCCGGCAGGAGGCTTCGGCCTCCGAAGAATCAATGGGGTTCCAGGATGTTCTCAAGGCCTCGAACTCGACAGAACTACTGGTGCCATGCTCAGGGGTCCCGGCCGTCTTCACCGGACCAATACCCAGGCATCGGCAGCGTCGATAGACCAGAGATTCCTCACTATCGAGCACAGTATTGCAGCTCTCCTTACAGCTGCAGTACCATTGACACCGATGGTTCAATGGGCACCGGTACCGACAGTACCGATGCCGGTACCAGCACCGGTACAGATACAGGTACCAGCACCGATGATACCGGCCCTGGTGGGAATTCTTCCCATGCCGTCTTTGGTTGGCATCAAAAGATTGGTACCGGATCAACTCGGTACCAACTTTGATCGATACCGGGACTGTGCTTTGTATGAACATTGTGATCAAAGATCTTTCTTTATCTTTATTCGGTTTCTTGATAAACCACCTAAACCATAAGGCATCAAAGCAGTGTACAATAAATGGGCTGCAGGGAAGAAAGATAGAAAAGAACGCCATGGTATGACAGGAAAGAAAAGAAAAAGGAGAAGAGGAGAGAGAGTAAAAAGGGCAGAGTGACACAAATAGAAACTTACAACAAGAGAGAGGGGACTGAGGGGGGTAAACGAGGGTAAAGGGTACTGAAGTGAAGGGTTCTATGAATGGTGATGAAATATTAGAGGGTACTGGGAGCAGTAAGTATGAATGAGGGAGCCAATAGTATCAAAGAGAAACTGGAAGATCAAAAGCTTGTGCAAAGAGGTGTGTTTTAAGGAGGGACCTGAATTGTGGAAAATAGGGCTCAGTATGGAGGGGGAGAGGGAGGGAATTCCACAGGGCAGGAGCAAGAAAGAAGAAAGCGGAGTGGCGAGTAAGTTCGAGGTGCGCTTAAGAAGGGGAAGGGAGAAAGAGACGGTTACCATGGGAGGAACGAAGAAGGCGAGGAACAGGCTGGTGAAAAATGAGATCGGATAGATACTGATGGTACTGGAGTGGAGGGTTTTATGAATGGTAATGAGGTATTTGAAGATAAAGCAGTATCCAATAGGGAGCCAATGGAGGGAAAGGAGACAAGGGGTGATGTGCTCACGGGGAGAGGAGAAAGTAACTAGGCGGGCGGCGGTATTTTGAATAAGTTGGAGACGGCGTATCTGAAAATAGGGGAGATCAGCAAAGATGGAATTACAGTAATCAAGGCGAGAAATTACAAGGGAGAGGACTAAAGTAGTGAGAGAACTAGAGGAAAGATAAGGACGAAGGAACCTGATACGACGAAGGTAGAAGAAGCAGCTGCGGACCAAGGAGGAGATGTGGGAGTGGAAAGACAAGGAGGTGTCGAGGGTTACACCAAGATAACAAAGGCAGGATACAAGAGGGATGGGCAGGGATGACATTAGAGGAGCCAAGGTGGGAGGGGAAGTTGAGAAGGAAAACCAAAGATACTTCGAATCCTCCGATTCCGTTGACTCTGATAATTCTGCCGGTACCAGAGTGTTTCTCCTGGAAGACTCCTCTTCTCCCCAACGCAGAATGTCGCCTCCGGAGGACATGTCTTTTCAGGATTTTATTCGTGATGTTGCCAATTGCCTTTCAATCACGGTAGCTCCTGAAAAGGAACCTAGAGCAAAGGAATTGGAAATTCTCCAATATCCTAAAGCTCCAAAGGAGGCAGCCACTCTGCCCATTCATGAAATTCTTCATGACCTGATGCTCAGAATGTGGGAGACACCTTTGACCACATCTCGTCATTCTAGGAGACTTGATATCATGTATTGAGTTCCACCATGTCCTGGATTTCAAAAGACTCAGCTGCCACACCATTCAGTGGTAGTGGAGTCAGCCATGCGTAGGATGAAAAGTGCAAAGAGACATGCATCCAATCCTCCAGGTCGTGAATGCAGGGCTCTTGACGCTTTTGGGCATCAAACTTTTCAGGCTTCCATGCTTTCAGCTAGGATCAGCTCACATATTTTATATATGGGAATGTTCCTCAAAGAGGTCACAGGAGATTTGGAGCTTATGAGCCCACTTCTCCCAGATGACAGACAAGAAGACTTCCTTACTCTTGTCAAGCATGCTCAAGACGTCTCCAAGTTTGTAAATCGTGCAGCCTTTGACTGCTTTGAATGCATCACAAGAACCTCTGCTATTGCCATTGGTGCACGACGGATTGCCTGGCTTCAGGCATCAGACTTGGAGATTTGGGTACAGGATAAATTAGGCAACATCCCTTGCACAGGAGAAAATCTCTTTGGCAAGAATTGGCTGGAAAAGGCTAATGAGATAGATGCTGACAATATCACGTTTGATAGATTGTCAAAATCTACAGCCACTCCAGTCAAAAAGAAGCCCTATAAAAAAACCCTCTTTCAGCAAAAAGAGGACGTTTTATCCATCCTATACCCAGCAAGGCCAAGGTCAGGGTCAAGTTGCCCAAAGGGGACAACAACAGCAACCCAGACAGCAAAAGAAGCCAAAAGGCCCGAGAGCTCAACCAGCTCCGCAGGTTCAGCCCCCTCAAGGGCTTTGACTCCTTCCTAGAGAGCTTAGCCTTCCTGCCTCTGAGGGGTCCAGAACCCCTAAATATTCCAGGCAGGTTGTGTCATTTTGCCAACAGATGGCACCAAATAACAGCAGAAAATTGGACTCTCTCCATTGTAGGAGAGGGGTACAAGCTTCATTTTCACAGCATGCCCCCTCCTACAATCCTAAAGCAGTTCAATTCCCAAACCTCTGCAGACAATCTGCTGGATCACGAGGTCTCAACACTTCTTGCCCAAGAGGCAATAGAGGAAGTACCCATTCTCCAACAGGGTACAGGGCTCTACTCCCCCTGTTTTCTTATTCCAAAGAAAACAGGGGGATACATACCCATTCTAGACCTCAGAGAATTGAACAAATATCTGTTCCGAGAAAATTTCAAAATGATTTCTCTAGGAACTCTTCTGCCATAACTTCAAAGTCAGGATTGGCTTTGCTCTCTAGACTTTAAGGATGCATATACTCACATTCGGATCCATCCAGATCACAGAAATTCTTACGATTCCTTTTCGAGGGAAAACACTTCCAATACAGGTTTCTTCCCTTTTGGTCTGGCTTCGGCACCAAGAGTATTCACAAAATGCATGGCAGTAGTAGCTGCATTCCTGTGAACCCTAGGGATATTCGTCTTCCCTTACTTGGATGACTGGCTCATTCGAGCCCCCATGGTTGCAGAAGCCAGCTCTGCACTGTCTCGCACAATGCAAATCCTCCAATACTTGGGTTTGGTAATAAACGTCCCAAAATCCCAACTTGTTCCTTCCCAGTCCCTGGAGTTCATAGGAGCCTGTTTAGATACCAGACAGTCAAGGGCTTTCCTTCCACAGGCCCGGTGTCTTTGCATAGTGCAACTAGCTTCTCAAGCAGTGGGAAAGTCCTCCCTAACTGCTCGAGAACTGCTGCAATTACTGGGACATATGGTATCCACAGTTCATGTAGTTCCCTATGCTTGCCTCCACATGCGAGCAGCCCAGTGGATCCTATTCAACAGTGGACACAGGCCACAGGACATCTGTCAGACAACAGTCAGAAGGAAGCCAGAAGGCTGAGCAGCACCGCCAAGGCACCATCACGAAGATTCCAGGCCTTCGACAAGGACTTGATTCTAAGTAAAACCCGCCTACTCCTCACCTCGACAGCACACAATCCTGAGGATCTGGTTTCCAACTGGAATAAAAGCCTCAGTACTATTACTCTACATCCACCATCTAACAAGCCGCCAGGGAAACGAGCCACCGCAGTCTGGTACTCCACTGAGCTGAGATCCTCACTCACCCTCCTAAGGAAGCTGGAAAGACACTGGCATCGATCGCACTCTGCAGACAAACAAAGGGCATATAACTCTCACCTGGCAATACACCGAGAACCAGTAACAGTTAAAAAATGTAAGGTCATGCATTTGGGCTGCAGCAATCCAAGGGAGCAATACAGTATAGGAGGTGAAGTACTTTTGTCCACTAAAGAAGAGCGGGACCTAGGTGTGGTTGTGTCTGATGATCTTAAAGTAGCTAAACAGGTAGAAAAGGCGACGGCAAAAGCTAGAAGGATGCTTGGGTGCATACGGAGAGGAATGGCTAGCAGAAAAAAGGAGGTGATAATGCCCCTGTATAAGTCTTTGGTGCAACCTCATTTGGAGTATGGTGTGCAATTCTGGAAACCGCACCTTCAAAAGGATGTGAACAGGATGGAGTCGGTGCAGAGGGTTGCTACTAAAATGATTAATGGGCTTCATTATAAAGCATATGAGGACAGACTTAAGGATCTTAATATGTACACCTTAGAGGAAAGGCGGGATAGAGGTGATATGATTGAGATGTTTAAATACCTCCGTGGCATAAATGTTCAGGGAGAGAGCCTCTTTCAATTGAAAGCAAGTTCTGCTATGAGGGGACATGGGATGAGGGTGAAGGGAGATAGATTCAGGAGTGATATGCGGAAATATTTCTTTACGGAAAGAGTAGTGGATCCGTGGAATAGTCTTCCAGTGGAGGTGGTAGAGATGAGGACAGTAACTGAATTCAAAAAAGCATGGGACCAACACAGAGGATCTCTAAAGGTAAAAAGTGGACTGTTGTAGTTGTTGTTATGGAAGGACAGACTAGATAGGCCATGTGGTCTTTTTCTGTCATCATGTTTCTATGTTTCTATGAATATGAGACGATTCCACAAAGACAGCCTAAAAGGATCACTGAACAAACCACATGACTTGTTCTTCCTCGTCAAGAACCTAACAAAGGAACCAGCCCCCGAACAACCAAGCGAGATCCACCCCCAAGAATTTGCGGATTACCTGCAATCAAAACTATGCCAGACCAACAAGTCCCCAGTTCCCGCCGTCTCACTCAAGCCATGCTATCTAACACCCCTGACCATCTTCTCCACGCCACCCACGCCACCCAAGAAGCACATCGAAGACACTTTTGCTGTAATCAACACTACCACTGCACAAACTGACTCCTGCCCTGCCTTCTGGATAAAAGAGCTACGGTCCGACTTTAGCCCTTTCATAGCTAGGCTCATGGACGGATCTTTTGCAACTGGTGCATTCCCCCAATCCCTCAAACATACGTCCATCAGACCGCTGCTAAAAAACAGCAAGCTTGATCCCCAGAAGGTAGACTCGTACATACCAATATCGAGTATACCACTACTGGCCAAAATAATTGAAAAAGAAGTCCAAAGACAAATTCAAGAACACATTGAAGCCTCCGCGCCACTAGACCCTTGCCAACATGGTGTTGAACCGCTCCTCACCACACTCCTCAATAACATAATTGCTGGAATTGATAACATCCGTCAAGGGTTTGTCCTCATTTTCATGGACATATGTGGTGGCGAGGCCACGGGAGAGGAGGAGGAAAGGGGGAAAAAACAGGCATTTTCCTCTGGGAAAGGAATTAGCTCCAGGAGTTTAAGGGTTAAAACTCCAGCGTTAGAAAAAAACTCCCTGCAGAAAGTTGGTGTTAGAAAGACACGCCCTAGCTCCATGGCAACCAGCACTGCTCACGAGGAACAGCTGGGAGTGGAGATAGAAAACGAAAGGGAAATACACAGATATAAGGTGGAGGAAGTTAGAGGAAGGGAGGAGCATAAGCGGCACGAGGAGTATAAGCGGCATGAGAAGCATAAGCAGCACAGGAAGCAGCAGCACGAGGAGCACGGAGGGGAGAAGGAACATGGAGCAAGGCCTGTACACAGAGTAAGGCATGAGCCAAGGAGTCCTGCAGGAGGTACGGAAGAAATCCTTTGAGAGGGAAAGCTTATCAGGGAGACGAACCAAACTATGAAAATGGCAGAGAGTTGTCCCCAGCAGAGCAGATGGAAACAGAGCCTTCGGCAGTAAAGTCTGAGGAGAGCTTATTTCCACAAAGTAAGGTGAGCACCTTAAAAGCCTCTCATAGCTTCCTGAGAGATAAGAAACCTCCTAATTCCTCCAAGAGCCCTCAGCAGAGAGAGGAAGCCATATTACAGAAAGTTTTAAAGGTTTTAGAAAAGTTAAAGCCTGTTACTTCTGAGACAAGGTTAAACCATTTACCAACAGATTCTGAAGGGGAAAGCATGGACCTAGAAGAATCTGTGCTAGAGGATTTGCCCTCAGATATGGAAATGGATTGCTCTTTAGTTTATGTCCCAAACTGACAAGCTATAAGGTTTAGAAAGTAGGAAACCTAGAAGCTTAGCTTTCAGTGGGGCAGTGCTGAGAAGAATATGCAAATGAGGTGCTGAGCTCCGAGGCTTGACTCAGAGTTTTTCAAAAGACTGATTTGCAAGTGAAGGCCAGAGTTTGTAATTCAGCCTCTAAGGAAAGCCTGTGGGTGAGAGAAAATAGTTGCAGTAAAAGTGCCAGTGGTCTGCATAACTTGAAGAGTGTAAAGTTTGTAACCAAGCTGGAAGCTGTTGTTGGGCATAAAGAGTACTGGCTATTTCCACCTGAAGATATACTGTTGCCTGGCATTGTAAATAAGCTAACTTCAGAAGCAATTTATTCTGTTGATTTCGTTTCAGTGGAGAAAGTATCCACCATTTTATGTTTTGGTATTTTTGAACTGCAAAGTTCATTTGGCTGAAGAATAAATAAAAATCCTGTGTGCCTTGGAAAAACCTCTCAGCTGAATTCATTCAACCTCACAACTACATGCATAGGTGATTAAACAAGGGACATTAAAAAAAATAAGTTCCGTCCCCCACCACTAGGCTACCGCCTGGCCAGTAGGGGGCGCGACACATAGCAGCTGCCTTCGACTCAGTAAGCCACGAGCTTCTCCTGGAGCGTCTCAAGGAGAAGGGGATCTGCACGTAGGCAGTTCCTGGCCTTAAAGTCCCAGGTTTTGTCTTTGGGTGAAACCTCCTTTTTCCTTCGCTTTCCATGCAAGTGTGTAATTACCTGGAAAGAGGTTTCATATATTTTTACTGATGTCACCCAATTGGAAAGTTTCTTGTCTGAGAAGCGGAAGGCACTTAGTGAAGTACAGAGCGCCCAAGAATAAGTTGTTGTCTCCCTTTGTAGGCCTTGTGTCTTATTTTCCTGAGTATGGCCTGATTTTAAGGTTCAGTTGAGTTCCTTGATGTGGGCTATATCAATATTTTGGGCTTATTTGTTGATGTTTATTCATCTGATGTAGTTAATATTTCTTGATTTTCCTTTATTGTATTACATGAATGCAAATGTTGAAACTAATAAAAAAAAAAAAAAAAAAAAGGAGAAGGGGATCTGTGACACAGTGCTAGAATGGTGCAAGTCATACCTCTCTGACAGATGGCAGCACGTACGATCAGGGGCTTCAACATCGGAACCATTCCACCAGAAGCAAGGCATCCACAAGGATCCTCCCTCTCCGCCCTGATGCAGCCCATCTGTAACCTCATCTGGTCTTTAAATGTTAACTGCTTGATATATGCAGATGATGTGCTACTTTACATGCCAATCTCCATGAACAAGCAGGAATGAGTCTTCACATATGGGTATTGTCGGTACCGATGGAGCCTGCGCGGGAACGCTCCCCAGCGTCCAGTAGGAAAGCTTTTGGGAGCATCCCACAGCGCCTGTGCGCTGCCTTCCCACCTTTCCCAACCGCCTCTCTCCAGTTCTTCTTTTCCGTGGAGCCAGCAGGTCGTGTTTCCTGTCACCGCTGAAGAATTTCTTATTTTCTTTTATTTTCTTTAGTCGCGTGTCTGCCTTCTCGACTCCGGACCGGTACCACCGGTCTTTTTTCTTTCTTTCTTAGAATAGTTTTTCTTACTTAAGTGCATTTTTTCTTCTGTGGCCTTAGGCCTGCAGATATATTTTTCCTCATGGAAAAACCCGCTTCCGGGTTTAAAAAGTGCACGAAGTGCAGTGGCACTATTTCTGTCACTGACACCCATGACTGGTGTCTAAAATGTTTAGGTCCTGACCACTCCATCGCGGATTGTGAGTCTTGTTCCATGATGTCTAAAAGAGGGTTACAAAATCGGGCAACCAAGCTCAGTACCCTGTTTCCCTCCGATGAAGCTTCTGTGGCATCGACGTATTCCAGGGCTGCTTATTCATCCCATGGATCTCAGGTAACCAAACTTAAATCCGGCCGGTCCTCAGAGTACATCTCCCTCTAAGTATCGAGATGTCCCCGAGCTTACTCTTGAGGAATCCACGGCGGGAGGCTCCGGCTTCCAAAGCTTTATCTATGGGGTCACAGGTTGACATCGATGGCTCGGCCTCGACCGATCACCTGTTACAATGTTCTGGGGTACCGGCGATTCCCACCGGTACCTACATCCAGACATTGGTGGCGTCGATGGATCAGAATATTCTGACAATGCAGCGTGCCATTGCAGCATTCATACAAGCTGCGACGCCTACGCTACCGCAACAAACTACGTTGTCGGTACCGATTCTGGTACCGGATCTGACATCGGTTCTGATACCAGTACCGCTTGCATCGACATCAACGTCGACGGCAGCGGTACGCTATCCAGTGATGCCCATTACTCCCAATGTCGATACCCCCTGGTACGTGTATCGGGTTCTGCGAGAGCATCCAGCGAGTCGATACTTCGATTCCTCTGAAGACTCTGATTCATCAGAGGCCTCTATTGAAGCATCTGGGATCCTTCCTCAGGAACCCTCTTCTCCAAAAAGGAGAATGTCTCCTCCTGAAGACTTGTCTTTTCAAGACTTCATCAGGGAGGTGGCCAGAGGCCTGTCCATCTCAGTAGCCTCTGAAACTGAACCTAGAGCCAAAAAATTAGATATTCTACAATATCTTAAGGCTCCTAAAGAGGCAGCCATCTTACCAATACATGAGATTCTTTATGATCACATGTTGGGTATATGGGAAACTCCTCTTTCCACCTCCCCTTTTTCTCATAGATTGGACACCATGTATCGTGTTCCTCCTTGTCCTGGGTTTCATAAGACTCAGCTTCCTCACCACTCCATTGTGGTAGAGTCTGCTATGAAAAAAATCAAGAGTACAAAAAGGCACTGCTCTGCTCCTCCAGGAAGAGAATGCAGAACCTTAGATGCCTTTGGCAGGAAAATTTTCCATGCCAGTATGCTTGTAGCCAGAATCAACTCCTATAGTCTCTATATGGGGATGTTTTTAAAATGTTACAGATCATCTGCACACCTTATCTCCTTTTATGTCAGAAGATAAGAGAGAAGAATATATTACCTGGCTTAAACATGCACAGGATGTATCCAAGTTTTCCAACCGTGCAGCCTTTGACTCTTTTAAGGGTGCCAGTAGAGCTTCGGCTATTGCCATAGGTGCACGCAGAGTTGCTTGGTTGCAAGCCTCTGATTTGGAATCCTGGGTACAGGATGGTCTAGGTAACCTTCCCTGTACAGGGGAAAACCTGTTTGGCAAAGATTGGCAAGCTAAGGCCAACCAGATGGATGCTGAAAATTCTGCTTTAGATAAACTTTCAAAGTCTACTACTGCTTCTTTTAAAAAGAGGTTATTCAAAAAAGGATCTTTCCCAAAAAAGGGAAATTTTCTTCTGGTTATGGTCAGGCCTCTTCTTAAGGTCGTTTTTCTACAAAGAGACAGCAACAACCAAAACAGGCCAAGCCTCAGACTGCGAGGACTGCTACGGCCCAACAGCCTCAGCCTCCTCAGGGCCTTTGACTTTCCACTAGAGAACTTAGCCTTTCTGGCTCTAGAACATCCAGAGCCTCTCACCATCCCAGGAAGGTTTGCTCACTTTGCTCCCAGATGGGAACAAATCACAGCAGAGCAATGGACCCTCTCCATCATATGGGAGGGGTACAAACTTCATTTCTTAAACCTTCCCCCTCACACCATGGTGAAACAGTTTACTTCTCCAACATCTCTCCTCGACCTTCTAGGTCAAGAGATTGCTACCCTTCTTGCCCAAGGGGCAATAGAAGAAGTACCCCTTCTTCAACAGGGCTCAGGGTTCTACTCCCCCTATTTTCTCATCCCAAAGAAAACGGGGGGCTACAGACCCATTTTAGATCTCAGAGAGTTGAACAAGTTTCTATGCAAGGAGAAATTCAAGATGACTTCTCTCGGAACTCTCCTTCCATACCTCCAGAGTCAGGACTGGCTTTGTTCTCTAGATCTCAAGGATGCGTACACTCATGTCCTCATCCATCCAACACACAGAAGGTTCCTTCGGTTCCTTTACCAAGGAAAGCACTACCAATACAAGGTGCTTCCTTTCGGTCTGGCCTTTGCTCCAAGAGTGTTCACAAAATGCATGGCAGTGGTAGCTGCATTTTTACGCATTCTAGGGATATTCGTATTCCCATATCTGGACGACTGGCTCATCCGAGCTCCATCCCAGTCAGAGGCCCAGGCTTCCCTGGCCTGCACAAAGCGTGTTCTTCAGTATCTGGGACTGGTAATCAACATTCCAAAATCCCATCTCCCCCCTACTCAGTCTCTAGAGTTCATAGGGGCCTTACTGGATACCACAACTGCAAGGGCCTATCTTCCCCAGGCCCGTTGCCTACGCTTGGTGCAGTTAGCCTCCCAGGTTCAGTTAAAATCCCATTTAACTGCTCGAGAGATGTTGCAACTCTTAGGCCACATGGCATCCACGGTGCATGTGGTTCCCTATGCTCGCCTTCACATGAGGGCAGCTCAGTGGACTCTATCCACCCAGTGGACCCAGGCATCAGGTTGCCTGTCAGACAAAATAGCAACCTCCAGTCGCCTCTTTTGGTCCCTCCACTGGTGGAAGTCCACTCAAAATCTGTTGCTGGGGTCCCCCTTTCAACAGGTGTTACCCCAAGCAACCCTTACAACAGTTGCCTCTCCAAAGGGTTGGGGAGCTCATCTACAAGATCTCTCCACTCAAGGCATCTGGTCTCCACAGGAGACATCTCTACATATCAACCTCTTGGAGCTCAGAGCAATCTTTCTGGCTCTGAGTCTTCCACACCCTGCTCAGCTACAAGACAGTCCTCATCCATACGACAACCAGGTAGCCATGTTCTACGTGAACAAGCAGGGAGGGACTGGCTCTCTGTCACTTTGCAACGAAGCTCTGAGATTGTGGGCCTTCGCCAGAGAGCATCAAATCCATCTCATGGCAGTGTATCTTCCATGGGTTCAAAACTCTTGGGCAGACAGACTCAGTCGAGTTCTGCTTCCACATGAATGGTCCCTCCATGAGGACCAGATAGCCAGGATTTTTCGGATTTGGGGTACCCCAGACATAGACCTGTTTGCAAGTCCGTGGAATGCCAAACTTCCCTGGTTTTGTTCCAGGATTCCGTGTCAGGGAGTTCAGGCCAGGGATGCCTTCCTCCTTCATTGGGGGCAAGACTTCCTCTATGCCTTTCCACCCATTCCCCTCATTCCCAAGAATCCATTCAAGCTTCAGAGAGACAAGGGGTCTATGATCCTCATAGCACCACGTTGGCCACGCCAAGTGTGGTACCCTCTACTTCTAAATCTCTCTCAAGCTCCCTCCCTGGACCTGGGGTCTGCTCCAGATCTCCTCTCCCAGGAGCAGGGAACCTTATGTTACCCAAATCCTCAGTCTCTTCATCTCAGGGCCTGGTTGCTGAAGGCCTAGACCTTCAAGGTTTACACCTTTCTCAGCAAGTGAAGGATATCCTTCATGTTTCCAGAAAGCCTTCCACCAGACGTTCCTATGCTTTTAAATGGAAAAGGTTTTCCATTTGGTGTGCAGAGAAGGGTCTTAACCCTCTTGCAATACCTTTGAATTCTTTACTAGACTATTTGCTGCATTTATCCCATGCAGGCCTTAAAACAAATTCAATCAGAGTCCATTTGAGTGCTATTGCAGCATCCCTTAAGCCTCTCAATGGACAACCAATTTCCAATCATCCTCTTATAGCAAGATTCATGAGAGGCCTTCTTTTGACTAAACCTCCCATTAGACCACCTCCAGTGGCATGAGACTTGAATCTGGTTCTTGCCCAGCTTTTGAAGCCACCCTGTGAACCCTTAGCCACTACCTCCTTGAAAATTCCTTTCCTGGAAGGTTATTTTTCTCATTGCAGTCACCTCAGCTCGCCGTATCAGTGAGTTGCAAGCTTTAGTGGCTAATCCTCCTTATACAAGGTTCCATCATGACAAGGTAGTCCTCAGGACTAATCCACACTTTATGCCTAAAGTGGTCTCACCTTTTCATCTGAACCAGGAGGTATATTTACCTGTCTTTTTTCCAGGACCTCTTGCATCAAGTGCAGAGAGGAATCTTCATACCCTGGATTGCAAAAGAGCACTTGCTTTCTACTTACAAAGGACTCAGCAACATAGAAAGTCCTCTCAACTTTTTGTTGCTTTTGATCCTTCTCATTTAGGACTTCCAGTCTCTAAGAGAACTCTATCCAATTGGATTGCTCAGTGTATTTCCTTCGCCTACCAGAGTAAGAACCTTTCTCTGGAGGGCCATGTCACAGCTCACAATGTGAGGGCCATGGCAGCCTCTATGGCTCATCTAAACTCTGTATCCATCTACCAAATCTGTCGAGCGGCCACTTGGGCATCGGTTCATACCTTCACAGCCCATTACTGCTTGGACAAGGACTCCCGCCGGGATGCCTTGTTTGGTCAGGCTGTTCTCAAACACCTGTTTCATACCTAATCAACTCCTACCCTCCATCCCTGACTGGATGCCTGAGATTCATGGGTGGAGGTGGAGCCCTTCTCAGGGACTCACAATCTGGGTGATCTCCCAGGCATCTCTAGCTGGGGAGTCCCCATATGTGAAGACTCATTCTTGCTTGTTCCTGGAGATAGCACAGTTACTTACCTGTAACAGGTGATCTCTGGGAACAGCAGGAATAAGTCTTCACAACCCACCCACCTCCCCTAGGAGTTGTATCTCTCTATCTATCTTTCCTTTCCTCTCTCTCTCTTTGTCTCAGCTTTAAAACTCGAACTGGAGAGAGGCAGTTGGGAAAGGTGAGAAGGCAGTGCGCAGGCGCTGTGGGATGCTCCCAAAAGCTTTCCTACTGGACGCTGGGGAGCGTTCCCGCGCAGGCTCTGTCGGTACCGACGATACCCATATGTGAAGACTTATTCCTGCTGTTCCCAGAGATCACCTGTTACAGGTAAGTAACTGTGCTTTCTCGACAGAGAACCCGGACCTCTCCCCACTGACAGATTGCTTTAATGCAGTATCCAACTGGCTCCAAACTCAAAACCTCAGAATTCAGCACAATAAAACAGAGGTCCTATTCATTACGAGGAATCAGAGCTTCACCACACCGCCCTATCTAAAGGTCAAAGAAGCAGAACTACAGACCAAACTCACATTCCGTTACCTCGGAGTCACTTTAGGTCAGCGCCTGGACATGAAGGTGCACGTAAGCAACATAGTGAGAGCGGTATACCATAAGATCTGAACTCTCAGGCACCTACGCTTCCTGCTGGAACTGGATGACTTCCGGACAATTTATCAAGCGTTAATCATACCACACTTTGATTATGCAAATTCAATCCTGCATGGACTCCCTCAATCCACCCTGAACCCGCTTCAGCTCGTGATGAACACCGCAGCGAGAGTCCTACATGGAGCATCCAGGAAAGACCACATGATGCCCATCCTGAAACATCTCCACTGGCTCCTGATACATGGTAGACTCACATTCAAAACCTTACTGCTGACTTTCAAAGCCATCAAGGGGCTCTCCTCCACAACACTAGCAGAGATTATCCAGACCACGCCCCCCCAAGAGATCCAGAATATCGGTAGCAGTCAATACACTGATAGTCCCGAAATCAATAACCCAATGCACCCAGGCAACAGCAAACAGGGCTTTCAAATTCTGTGCGCCCAGATGCTGGAACACCCTACCACCCAGCATCCGGGCAATCCCCGACTAAGCCCAATTTAGGAAGGCCTTGAAGCACCACCTCTTCCTCCTGTACTACCCGGTAGACAGTGCTACAATAGCCCCTTCCACTATCTAGCCTGTGCAGTACATTTGATTATTACCACTCAAAGCATCCATGACTACGACTGGCGAGGTACATCTTGTCATGTTGCCTAGATGTAAATAGTTACCCCTGGTTATCCAAGTTTTAGTACCTGTTCCTTGTAAACACAGATCAGCCAATGAAATGTGTAAGTTTATATGTTCCATGTAAGCGCTGAGGTTGAATAGTGCGGTATAAAAGAGACTGATATCTTTATTTATTTATTTAATTTTATTTACAAACTCTCATCGACTGATCTTGTCCCTCCAATGGTGGCAATCAGTGGATAATCTTTTAGTAGGGTCTCCTTTCCAGCAACCCCTATTCCAGGCCACCCTAACAGATGCATCACAGGTGGGTTGGGGAGCACACCTGCATCATCTCTCTACCCAGGGTACCTGGACTCCACAGGAGGCTTGTCTTCACATAAACCTTGTCAAAGTCCTTCTTATATCAAGCCTAGACCCAGCCCAGAGCCTTGCTTGGCCTTCTGGGATATGTAGTTAAAGAAGCAGTTGTGGCACCGAGGTAAGGCTTCAAAAAGGTTTTATTTCCCCTTCCAAGAGGTTTCTTTTGGGTGAGTCAAACAAAACATAAACAGCTCCACTAGGGCAAAAACAAAGCAAGAACAAGAACAAAAATTGCTTACTTTCAGCTTTTAAACAAGTAAATGAAAAAGTACTCAAAACAGTTCTTTCAAGCAAACAAAGGGCATTTTCTTTGTGGCTCTCAAGCTTTGGCAATTCTACTCATTTATCTTAGAGACACCACGTTATCTGAGACCGAGAGCGTACAGTCCATGTAATCACTGCTTACATTATCTCCCTGTAGCTCATATTGCATTTCTTCAGGTTCTTCTGTTAAGAATTCATCTCTTGCAGCATGTGCAACGTAGCTAAACAGTCTCCCCTTGCTATTCAGGAAGTCTCTTTCCTTCTGGGTGAGAATGCTAGCTAAGCTGCTACCGTATTCCTTGGAGTGTCTTTCTTGGGAGCTTCTTAAATGTGGTGGGAGATAGAGAGAATTCTTAGTTTCACTTTTCCCTCTACTAGAAACATTAGGGTTAGCCTTGAACAGTCTCTGCCTCAAGCTATGCTCAGCTTCTCCTGGCTTCTGCCTTTAAAACCTCTTCCAGATACAGGCTTATGCTCAGGTATAAAAGCTTTACTGTTTTTCTGCCAGTTGTTTGTATAAAACTTTCCTCTGGCTTCCTCCAGCTAACCTCACAATTAAATGTTTGGTTACCTTTTTGATAGCATTTGCTGGGCTTTGACGCTTTCAGAGTTCTGCTCTCAGCTCCCTTCCAATTAGAGTTTCTCCGTTTATATCTCAGGCTTCCGGCCTCACAGCTGCCTGCTCCCGAGCTCCAACCGGGTTCTATTTCACTCCTGCTGTGTCCTGCGTATGTCTTTTCTCTCTCACCTTCGCTCTCACCTTCACTCTCACTCTCACTTTCACTCCTGCTCCCACGCTCACTCCATCTGTTGCTTGGACTCTCAAGCTGGCTCTGTCTCTCAAACAGGCTCTCTCCACACTGGTTCTCTTGCCCACGCTGTCTCTCTTGCACACGCTGGTTTTCTCCAACCCCACGTTGGCTCTGTCTAACCCCACGTGCACTGAGCTTTTCTATGTGCGTGTCAGCTCCACCCACACCCAGCTGGCTTCCATTAGCTCCTAATTTCTTAGCCTTTCTGCTGTTTGGGCGTGTTTCCTTTGCACGTGAGCTGCTTTGTTTAGGTTGCCCATGGCAACATCCTATCCTGTGTTCCTCTGAGCTGTCATAATCTGTCTCATTGTCTGCATTTTCACTTGTTTCCATGGGCTCTGCAGCATCTGCCCTGTGACAGATTCCCCCCCTTAAAATATTACGGGCTGCCGCATTTTCAGGCGTACAGCACGTAATCCGTGAGAGAGCATCCGCATTCCCGTGCAATCTCCCTGCTCTGTGTTGGACCACAAAATTAAAGGACTGCAATGCGAGATGCCACCTGGTGAGCCGCGCATTATTGTTCCTCATCTGATTGAGCCATTTTAGCGGTGCGTGGTCCGTTATCAGGAGAAATTTTCTCCCGGTGAGGTAAAACCGCAAGGCTTCAATGGCCCATTTTATAGCCAGGCATTCTCTCTCGATTGTGGCATAATTTCTCTCTGCCTTTGTGAGTTTCCTACTAAGGTAGGCCACGGGATGTTCCACCCCTTCGAATTCCTGGGACATCACCACCCCTAACCTCGTTTCAGACGCATCCGTCTGGACAATGAATGGCAAATTGAAATCTATACCACGTAATACCGGGGTACTATAGAGTCTCTCTTTTAGGGCCACAAATGCCACCTCCGCCTCGGGGGTCCACTTCACATGGTTAGGTGCGTTTTTTTTCAACATCTCTGTAAAGAGTATACTTTCCTCTGCGAACCGCGGAATAAATCGGCGATAATAGCCGAGTAAGCCTAGGAAGCTTCGCACCTGCTTCTTGGTCATGGGTCTGGGGAAATCCCTCACACTCTCTATTTTGCTGGCCAATGGTTTTACAAGACCCCTTCCTACCATATGGCCTAAATATTTGGCCTCTTCCGTAGCAAACAAACATTTCTCCGGGTTGAGCGTAAGGCCAGCCCTTCGTAATGCCCTGAGTACCGCTTCCACTCTAGCAATATGTTGGGCCCAGGTTGTACTATAGATCACCACGTCGTCCATATACGCTAAAGCGTATTTGTGGTGTGGCCGTAACACTTGGTCGACGAGGCGCTGAGACGTTGCCGCGGCCCCATGTAGACCAAACGGCATTCGTCTGAATTGGAATAATCCAATCGGTGTACTAAACGCCGTTTTGGGTTTTGAATCACGGGTCAACGGGATTTGCCAATATCCCTTACTCAAATCCAGGGTAGTCAGATATTTTGCTTGTCCTAAACGATCTAAAAGATCATCTATGCGGGGCATAGGATAGGTGTCAAATTGCAAAATATCGTTGATTCTCCGGAAATCAATACAGAACCGGAGGGTTCCGTCCGGCTTCGGTACTAGCACTATCGGGCTGGACCACAGGCTCCGTGACTCTTCTATTATCCCTGTGGCCAGCATTTCTTTAACCTGCCCGATGACTTCCCTCTTCCTGGTCTCAGGCAGTCTATAAGGGCGCTGCCGGACCACCTGCCCTGGTGCTGTAATGATTTCATGAGCGACTAGGTGGGTCTCACCCGGCCTAGTCGTCAATACATCAGAAAATTTTTCCAACATCTGGAGCAACTCCTTCCGTTGTTGGGGTGATAACTCGGTACCTATCCTGGGGATGGGCTGTTTCTTCCAATCTGCTATCTGAGGGCCGAGGTCTTCCTCGCTCCTTTCCTCACTCAAGGCTGTCAGGTTCCTCACTTCTCTTTCCCCTGTGGAGCCAAATCCACCCATCCCTCATTTTGTGGGTGGCAAAGAGGGAACCTCTTCCACTGTGGGGAACCCTACTCGCTCACAAATGAGCTGTGCAATACGGTCGCCGATGCGAACCTTAAAATCCCTATCCCCAAAATTGAATAGCAGTACTTTTATCAAACCCCGATAGTCTGGGTCAATGACCCCTGCTCCTACATCTAAGGAGTACTTCACGGCCAACCCTGACCTGGGCGCTATGCACCCATAACATCCA
This sequence comes from Ichthyophis bannanicus, assembly GCA_033557465.1. Lineage (NCBI taxonomy): Eukaryota > Metazoa > Chordata > Amphibia > Gymnophiona > Ichthyophiidae > Ichthyophis > Ichthyophis bannanicus. The sequence goes on from CM066034.1 coordinate 418,098,688, forward strand.
TCTGGGATCTTCACCTGGATACCTGTGTCCACTAGCACTTTCCCCCCTTTTAAAATTACAGTGTCCTCCACACTAAAAAGATCATAGCCCGCGGCTGCCGCTGAGGCTCTTTTTGGACCCTTGGCTTGCTCAGTGGTTCTATAGAACTGGAGTATGAACTTGTGTTTTTCATGTGGTATTTCTTTTACTTGGGGTTGAGGCCGGGATCCTGTTCTAGGGATTTTCCCAAACAGAGGGCTGGGAATTCGTGCCGCTAATGCTTCTGCTTTTACTGGCTGACTTTGTGGGGGTTTAAGGACTGACTCATTCCTGAGACCTCTTTCCATTTCCTGGCAGAAAGGAGCCCAATCTCTCCCCAGGACCACTGCATAGGGCAGTTTTGGAACCACAGCCACCGATATACGTCGAGCTGTCCCAAAACCTTTTATGGTTACCTCGTATAGGGGATAATGGGAAGATGCCCCATGCACACACCGTATGCGTACCTGACCCTCTGCTTGACTCGGGGTCGATGACCGATGGTGTTCGATGGTTTCCCACAACTTCTGAGAAACCATGCTTTGATCGGCCCCCGAATCAAGCAGTGCCAGGGTATCCACTCCCTCCACCTGAACCTGTTGGATGAATCCTTCGGGGACTTGTTTCCCATCACCTGATACCAGGACTGTATGTGCCTTACAATCTCGCTGGAAGTGACCGGTCCTTCCACAGCCATAACATTTTCCTTTAACAGGATATGAGACATCATTATTAGCACCATCATATTTATACACATTAGACATTTTTGCTCTATCAGACTGTCTCACGCTACCAGGATTTACCATACCAGCCACCTTTAAAATCCCAATACCTGAGGTATCAGCCCTTTTTGCCTTATAAAATCTATCGGCCGTATTGGCTGCCTCCTCCGTGCTGTGGCAATCCTGTATGGTGAGATATGTCTTCAATTCTGGGGACACTGCTTGTAAAAATTGCTCTAAAACAATTTCATCCAAAATGGACTCCAGTGACCTTCTCTCTGGGGTAAGCCATTTATATGCCAAACTCTTAAGCTTCTGGTATAGAGCTCTAGGAGTTTCCTTAGGGTTAATCTTTGCTTCCCTAAACATACGTTTATAGTGCCTCTGGGTAAGACCTAACCTGTCTTTCACCGCTTTCTTTATTTCTACATAATCTGCGGCGAGACTAGCCGGCGTGGCCTTAAATGCGGATAGAGCCTCCCCTGTAAGTGTCATGGCGAACCTAATCGCCCATTGCTCTATCGGCCATTTAAGGGTCTCCGCTATTCTCTTGAAAGCATCGATATAGTCGTCTAAATTGTCTTGTTGTGTCAACTGTCCTAACGAAAATACATTGCAACTGTCCATTCCTGCTTGAGGAAACATATGGAAACCTGTTCCTCCTGTTGTCTGCGACTTCTTCAAGAGGGCTTCCATAGTCTCTAGCAGAGGCCATTGTTGCTCCTGCAGTATCTCTGCTTGCCGGGTTTGGAGTTGGTGGACAAGCTCCGCCTGCTTATCCCATTGTGTCTGCATCCACATCATCATGTTGCGTGGCTCCATGTCTCCTCCGGAGTCTGCTGCACCTATAGATAAAAGAAAAAGAAAGACCCACCAAGTGCGGTACTTTTCTTTTAAAATCCCTCACTGTGAGCAACAGTACCCCTTTCTCACTGTATCCTACCCTTTCACCCAGGCTACTTTTACCTCAGGTTTCAGGTAGATCTCAGCATGTGAGAAAGGTCTTTTCCACCTCCCTGGCCGACCTGCCAGCGAACGTTCCGCTCACCAGTGCTCTTGGTAACAGCAGTCTTCTGGATATCTTCTTCTCTTTACTTTGCCTTCCTTTTCTTCTTCAAAAATCACTCCCCCCAAAAAAAATCCTCAATTCTACGCCATCTGTCAAAGTCCTTCTTATATCAAGCCTAGACCCAGCCCAGAGCCTTGTTTGGCCTTTCTGGGATATGTAGTTAAAGAAGCAGTTATGGCACCGAGGTAAGGTTTCAAAAAGGTTTTATTTCCCCTTCCAAGAGGTTTCTTTTGGGTGAGTCAAACAAAACATAAACAGCTCCACTTGGGCAAAAACAAAGCAAGAACAAGAACAAAAATTGCTTACTTTCAGCTTTAAACAAGTAAATGAAAAAGTACTCAAAACAGTTCTTTCAAGCAAACAAAGGGCATTTTCTTTGTGGCTCTCAAGCTTTGGCAATTCTACTCATTTATCTTAGAGACACCACGTTATCTGAGACCGAGAGCGTACAGTCCATGTAATCACTGCTTACGTTATCTCCCTGTAGCTCATATTGCATCTCTTCGGGCTCTTCTGTTAAGAATTCATCTCTTGCAGCATGTACATAAGAAGAACATAAGAACATAAGATATGCCATACTGGGTCAGACCAAGGTTCATCAAGCCCAGTATTCTGTTTCCAACAGTGGCCAATCTAGGTCATATGTACCTAGCAGTTTCCCCAAGGGACACAAGTTCCACAATGCTTGTATTGGTTCAAGCATTGATATCCTGGGTCCCTTCTTAATAATGGCTTATGGACCTTTCCTCCAGGAACTTGTCCAAACCTTTTTTAAACCCAGCTACACTAACAGCCTTTACTACATCCTCCGGTAACAAATTCCAGAGTTTGATTACACGTTGAGTGAAAAAATATTTTCTTTTATTAGTCTGAAATAGTTTACCCTGTAGCTTCATTGCATGTCCCCTAGTCTTTCTATATTCTGATAAGGTAAACAATCGATCTACGTTTACCCGTTCCACTCCGCTCATTAATTTATAGACTTCTATCATATCTCCCCTCAGCCGTCTCTTTTCCAGGTTAAAGAGCCCTAACCTTTTTAGCCTTTCTTCATAGGAGTATCCTTCCATCCCCTTTACCATTTTGGTGGCTCTTCTCTGAACCTTTTCTAATAACTCTATATCCTTTTTAAGATACGGCTACCAGAATTGCACACAATATTCAAGGTGTGGTCTCACCATGGAACGATATAGAGGCATTATAATATCCTTTGTTTTATTTTCCATTCCTTTCCTTATCATACCTAGCATTCTATTTGCTCTCCTGGCCGCCGCTGCACACTCGGCCGAGGGTTTTAACATGGTATCCACAATGACGCCTAAATCTTTTTCCTGGGTGGTGGTTCCTAACGTGGAACCTTGCATCGTGTAACCATAGTTTGGGTTGTTCTTCCCTAGGTGCATAACCTTGCACTTGTCCACATTAAATTTCATCTGCCATTTTGATGCCCAGTCTTCCAATTTATCAAGATCCTCTTGCAATTTTCCACAATCCTCTTGGGTTTTAACAACTTTAAATAGTTTTGTGTCATCTGCAAATTTGATAACCTCACTCGTTATTCCACTTTCCAGGTCATTTATGAATATGTCAAAAAGCAGCGGACCCAGCACAGATCCCTGGGGTACACCACTATTCACCTTTCTCCATTGGGAAAATTGGCCATTTAGCCCTACCCTCTGCTTTCTATCTTTTAACCAGTTCCTGATCCACAATAGTACACTGCCTCCTATCCCATGACTCTTTAGTTTTGCCAAAAGTCTCTCATGAGGGACCTTGTCAAAGGCTTTCTGAAAGTCCAGATACACAATATCAACCGACTCACCTTTGTCCACCTGATTATTCACTCCTTCAAAAAAACAACAGATTAGTAAGACAAGATCTTCCTTGTCTAAAGCCATGTTGGCTGTCTCTCATTAGTTCATGACTATCTACATGCTGAGTAATTTTATTCTTTATGATGGTTTCTATCATTTTTCCCGGTATCGACGTCAGACTCACCGGTCTGTAGTTTCCCGGATCACCCCTGGAACCCTTTTTAAAAATTGGTGTTACATTGGCGATCCTCCAATCTTCAGGTATTAGAGATGATTTTAATGATAGTTCACAGATTACTAATAGCAGGTCTGCAATCTCATATTTCAGTTCTTTCAATACCCTTGGATGTATACCATCCGGCCCAGGTGATTTGCTACTCTTCAGCTTATCTAATAGTTGTAATACATCTTCTCGATGTATCGATATTTCCTTCAGTTCTTCTGCACCTTTAAATACAACTTCAGTCATGGGTAACATCCCTACATCTTCCTCAGTAAAGACTGAAGCAAAGAATTCGTTCAGTCTCTCCGCTATCGCCTTGTCGCCTCTTAGTGCTCCTTTAACCCCTTTATCATCTAATGGACCAACTGACTCTCTCAGAGGATTTTTGCTACGAATGTACTTGAAAAGGTCTTTACTTCGCGTTTTTGCTTCTGCAGCAAGCTTCTTCTCAAATTCTCCCTTTGCCTGCCTTATCAATGCCTTGCATTTGACTTGCCAGTGCTTGTGCTGTTTCCAGGTTTCATCATTTGGCTCTTTTTTCCATTTCCTGAAAGATGCTTTTTTGGCAACAACAGCCTCTCTGACCTCAACTTTAAACCATGCTGGCAGTTTTTTGGACTTCTTTCCACTTTTCTTAAAGCGTGGAATACAGCTGGTCTGGGCTTCCAAGATAGTATTTTTCAACAACAGCCAAGCCTGATGTACGTCTTTAACCTTTGCAACTGCTCCTTTTAGTTTTTTCTTGACTGTTTTCCTCATTTTATCATAGTCTCCCTTTCGTAAGTTAAAAGGTAGTACTGTGGATTTCCTTACTATCCCTCCTCCACTAATTAAATCAAAGGCGATCATGCTATGATCACTATTGCCAAGTGGCCCCAACAACCTTATCTCTTGCACTAGATCTGGTGTTCCACTAAGGATTAGGTCTAATATGGCTTCCCCTCTGGTCGGTTCATGAACCAGCTGCTCCAAGAAGCAGTCATTTATTTCATCTAGGAACTTTATCTCCCTAGCATGTCCTGACGTGACACTGATCCAGTCGATACCGGGGTAGTTGAAATCACCCATTATTATTACTGTGCTGTAACTTTTGTTAGCTTCCTTGATTTCTTTGAGCATTTCATCATCCATTTGGTCATTCTGGCCAGGCGCTCGATAGTACACCCCCACTGCCATTGCCTTCCCCCTTTTACATGGAATTTCAATCCATATAGATTCTACAGCAGATTTTGTTTCCTGCAAAACTTTAATCCTTTCTGACTCAATGCCCTCTCTAACATAGAGAGCAACCCCTCCACCAATTTGATCAGCTCTATCATTACGATATAGTTTGTACCCAGGTATCACAGTGTCCCACTGGTTGTCGTCTTTCCACCATGTCTCTGATATTCCAATCATATCTAACCTTTCATTTAGTGCTATATATTCTAACTCTCCCATCTTATTTTTTAGACTTCTAGCATTTGCATACAAGCATTTTAGAGAATGTATTTTATCCATATTAATTTGTCTGTTAGACATGAGTAATTTGGGATCTTTAAGCTCTGTCTGCTCCATACTTGAGGGCATTTGGGCTACTTTACTCTTTTGTGGAACCTCTCTGCTTTTGGTAGTATCCTTCAAAGATACATTCTTCCGAACCATCTGCTCTTGGGCGACTGTCGGCTTTCCCCTAATATCTAGTTTAAAAGCTGCTCTATCTCCTTTTTAAAGGTTAATGCCAGCAGCCTGGTTCCATCCCGGTTAAGGTGAAGCCCATCCCTTCGGAAGAGCCCCTCCTTTCCCCAGAATGTTCCCCAGTTCCTAACAAATCCAAACCCCTCATCTCTGCACCATTGTCTCATCCACGCATTGAGACTCCGGAGCTCTGTCTGCCTTTTGGGTCCTGCGCGTGGAACAGGAAGCATTTCGGAGAATGCTACCCTGGAAGTTCTGGATTTCAACTTCCTACCTAAAAGCCTAAATTTAGCCTCCAGAACCTCCCTACCACATTTTCCTATGTCATTGGTACCAACATGTACCAAGACAGCAGACTCCTCCCCAGCACTATCTAAGACCTTATCTAGGTGGCGCGTGAGGTCTGCTACCTTCGCACCAGGCAGGCATGTTACCAGGCGATCCTCACGTCCACCAGCCACCCAGCTATCTACATGCCTAATGATCGAATCACCAACTATAACGGCTGTCCTAACCCTTCCCTCATGGGCACATGGTCCTGGAGAAACTTCCTCGGTGCGAGAGGGTTTTACATCACCTGGAGGACAGGTCATAGTTACAGGATCACTTCCTGCCACACCAGGGTGATGCTCTCCTGTCACGTGACCTCTCTCCTCCATGGCAACAGGGATGCTGCCAGACTGGAGGTGGGACTTCAGGACTATATCCCTGTAGGTCTCGTCTATGTACCTCTCTCTGTCTGTCTTATGCTTTCCAAGTCTGCTACTTTAGCCTCTAGAGAACGGACTCGTTCCCTGAGAGCAAAGAGCTCCTTGCACCTAGTGCACACATAAGACCTCTCACCAACTGGGAGAAAATCATACATGTGACACTCAATGCAAAAGACTGGAAAGCCCCCATCCCGCTGCTGGACTGCTGTTTGCATCTTAGTTTTAAGTTTGTGTTTAGATCTAAGTTCTTTACTTACTAAGGGTTGCTATGGATATTTATACTAATAAAACTGAACCTAATACGTGTAATATACCTTGTTCACCTGAAGTTTAACTAATCTCAGGTCCTTAGTGTATGACTGATTTGGGTAATGAGCTTCACCTGAGAGCACCTCCTGTCTTTTAAGATGTGTAAGTACCTATAAAGCTACGATTATCCCAGGGGTTGGTGGGTGTGGGGAGGGTGGGAGGGAATTAACACTTATTAAAAGAGGGCTGCTACACAGTACCCTGTCTTGTGCTGCTGAGGTAAGCTATATTCTGATTTGATTTAAATTATAGCTCTTAGCTGCTGCTGCCAGGCTCTAACTTCTTATGAAATTTAAAGTACAAGCTCTCTGCTGGGTTCTAAATTTAACCAGAAAGCTCTTTTCTGTGTTGTAACTTTAAGCTAAAAGAACTTTGCTGATGCTAGGCCCTGAGTGACTATTAAATGTAAACTACAAGCCCTCTGCTGGGTTCCAAATGTAACCAGAAAGCTCTCTTCTATGTTTTAAATTTAAACTAAAAGAACTTTGCTGTTACTAGGCCCTGAGTGACTATTAAATTTAAAGTACAAGCTCTCTGCTGGGTATGAAATGTAACCAGAGAGGTCTCCTCTGTGTTTTAAATGTAAACTTAAACTGCTGCTACTAGGCCCTGACTGATTTAACAAAAATAGTGGATCACACATTAATTAGCTTTAATACAAAGAATTCCTTTTAGAAAATTACCAAAAGTAAATACTCACAGTTGCAGATCTCCCTCCAGAAGCAACAGTCCCCCTTACCAGTCTTTCAAGACAGACCTTTAGCAACGTTGCTAAACTGTCTCCCCTTGCTATTCAGGAAGTCTCTTTCCTTCTGGGTGAGAATGCTAGCTAAGCTGCTACCGTATTCCTTGGAGTGTCTTTCTTGGGAGCTTCTTAAATGTGGTGGGAGATAGAGAGAATTCTTAGTTTTCCTTTTCCCTCTACTAGAAACATTAGGGTTAGCCTTGAACAGTCTCTGCCTCAAGCTATGCTCAGCTGCTATCGACGCTGGAATAAAATCACGTAAAAACTTCTCCTGGCTTCTGCCTTTAAAACCTCTTCCAGATACAGGCTTATGCTCAGGTATAAAAGCTTTACTGTTTTTCTGCCAGTTGTTTGTATAAAAACTTTCCTCTGGCTTCCCCCAGCTAACTTCACAATTAAATGTTTGGTTACCTTTTTGATAGCATTTGCTGGGCTTTGACGCTTTCAGAGTTCTGCTCTCCGCTCCCTTCCAATTAGAGTTTCTCCGTTTATATCTCGGGCTTCCGGCCTCACAGCTGCCTGCTCCTGAGCTCCAACCGGGTTCTATTTCACTCCTGCTGTGTCCTGCTTATGTCTTCTGTCTCTCACCTTCACTCTCACTCTCACTTTCACTCCTGCTCCCACGCTCACTCCATCTGTTGCTTGGACTCTCAAGCTGGCTCTGTCTCTCAAACAGGCTCTCTCCACACTGGTTCTCTTGCCCACGCTGTCTCTCTTGCACACGCTGGTTCTCTCCAACCCCACGTTGGCTCTGTCTAACCCCACGTGCACTGAGCTTTTCTATGTGCGTGTCAGCTCCACCCACACCCAGCTGGCTTCCATTAGCTCCTAATTTCTTAGCCTTTCTGCTGTTTGGGCGTGTTTCCTTTGCACGTGAGCTGCTTTGTTTAGGTTGCCCATGGCAACATCCTACCCTGTGTTCCTCTGTGCTGTCATAATCTGTCTCATTGTCTGCATTTTCACTTGTTTCCATGGGCTCTGCTGCCTCTGCCCTGTGACAACCTCCTAGAATTAAGAGCGATCTATCTAGCTCTTCGAGTATTCCATGCCCAGCTCAGCTACAAGACAATCCTAGTCCAAACGGACAATCAAGTAGCCATGTTCTATGTGAACAGCAGGGCGGACAAGGCTCTCTGTCATTATGCAACGAAGCTTTACGACTATGGGCCCTCACCAGAGAGCATCAAATTCACCTTCTCGTGGTATATCTTCCAGGCATGCAAAACCTTTGCGCAGACAAACTCAGCCGAGTACTGCTGCCTCACGAATGGTCTCTACACCTAGACCAGGTGACAAAGATATTTCACATCTGGGGGACTCCAGACATAGACCTCTTTGTAAGTCCACTGAATGCCAAACTTCCCCAGTTCTGTTCCAGGATTCCGGCTCACAATTGCCAGGAAAGAGACACCTTCCTCCCTCACTGGGGTGAGGACTTCCTCTATGCCTTCCCACCCATTCCCCTCATCCCCAAAACACTCTTCAAGCTTCAGAGAGACAGAGGCTGTATGATCCGCATAGCGCCACGGTGGCCACGCCATACATGGTATCCCCTGTTTCTACACCTCTCTCAAGCTGCATCTCTGGAGTTAGGGTGTGCTCCAGATCTCCTTTCCCAAGAGTGTGGGACACTATGGCACCCAAATCCCCAGTCCTTGCATCTCATGGCCTGATTGCTGAGAGCTTAGATCTTCAGGATCTCAACCTTTCCCAACAGGTAAAAGGTATCCTTCAGGCTTCTAGAAAACCTGCCACAAGACGATCTTACGCCTTCAAGTGGAAACGTCCCAGAAGGGGTTAAACCCCCTGGTGATACTTTTGGAATCGATACTAGAGTATCTACTTCATTTATCAAATTCTGGTCTAGACCAATTCAGTAAGAGTCCATCTTAGCGCAATTACAGCTTCCTATAAGCCTCTAAATGGACAAGCAATTTCCTCTCATCCACTTATATCCAGATTTATGAGAGGTCTTCTATTAACAAAGCCTCCCATCAGACCACCACCGGTGGCATGGGATTTAAATCTAGTTCTCGGGCAGCTCATGAAATTGCCTTTTGAACCTTTACTGACTACTACCCTAAAGCTTTTGTCCTGGAAGGTCATCTTCCTAATTGCAATCACCTCTGCACGTCACATTAGTGAATTGCAAGTGTTAGTGGCTGATCCTCCTTACACTAGGTTCCACCATGATAAGGTTGTTCTCAGAACTCATCCACACTTTATGCCAAAGGTGGTTTTGCCCTTTCATTTAAATCAATTGATTTATCTTCCTGTATTCTTTCCTAGGCATCATGCCTCTAATGCAGAGAAGAACCTACATACTTTGGACTGTAAAAGAGCCTTAGCTTTTTACCTACAAAGAACACAGCAACATAGAAAGTCTTCTCAACTTTTTATTGCTTTTGATTCTAGTCATTTGGGACTTCCAGTCTCCAAGAGAACTTTATCCAAATGGATTGCACAATGTATATTGATTGCTTATGAAAGTAAGAGTCTTCCTCTTCAAGGCCATGTCACAGCTCATAATGTGAGAGCCATGGCAGCCTCTATGGCTAACCTTCACTCTGTGTCTATTGATGACATTTGTCGAGCAGCCACCTGGGCTTCAGTACACACCTTTACAGCCCACTACTGCCTAGATAAAGCCTCCCATCGGGATGCCTTCTTTGGCCAGGCTGTTCTTCAAACTCTCTTTCAGACTTAATTCAACTCCTACCCACCAACCCTGGTGGGATGCCAGAGATTCATGGGAGGAAGCATGACCCACCTCACTATAGGTGGCAACTTCCTGGGGTCATTTCCCTGGAATCTTCAGCTAGGGAGTCTACATTCCTGCTTGTTCCTGGAGATAGCGTAGCTACTCACCTGTAACAGGTGATCTCCCGGAACAGCAGGAATTTAGTCTTCACAACCCACCCACCTCCCTTAGGAGTTGTCTCTCTATCTCTCTGTCTCTTTCCTCTCTCCCTCTATCCTTTCACTCAGCTACAAACCTAACTGAAGAAGGACAGTTGGAAAGGCGGGAAGGCAGCGCGCATGTGCTGAGGGATGCTCCCAAAAGTGTTCCTATTGGATGCTGGGGAGCGTTCCCGCGCAGGCTCCGTCAGTACCAATGATACCCATATGTGAAGACTAAATTCCTGCTGTTCCCAGAGATCACCTGTTACAGGTGAGTAACTATGCTTTATTTTATATTTTAATTACATCCATGCCATCTATATTGCTACAAATAGATGAAGAGGTATTTAACTACTGTTTGCTTAATATGAGGACCCCACCTCCTCTTCTGGATTCTCTAGGGCAATTGAATGTAATGTTTAGCTGATTTAGTAGGACGCTGTCTGTGTCAGTCAGGTTTCCGTTATGCAAATCACATCTGGAATTTCATCTCGGAGTAGATCAAGTATAGTTGGTATCTTATTTCTGATGGATCTAATATTGATAAGAGTGCATTTAAAAGAAATTGCAGGGGGAGGGGAGTCCACGGGTAGTTTTGGTTTAGTGTGTTGATATGGATTTGCTTTGCTGAGTTTTATTGTGCCCATGGTTGTGGCTTTTTGGGTTTGTGTTTCCATAGAGGGGAAATGTTGTTTAGTGTCTGTGGCAAATTGAGTATGTGGAATTGTTGGATTGTTTCGGATTGAAGAGGGAGGGAGTGGGTGGAGATAGATGGAGAGTCTGGTTATTTCGTTAAGTTCCATCATAGGAGGTGTTGTTTTTTTGTATGCAATAGGGAGAGTATCAATGATGGGATTACTGATGAACTTTTGAATTCTGAGGACAGCACATGAACAAGGAAAGAGGTAAAAGGAGCAGGGGTTTGTGCAAACCTCAGCTACATGGCTGATTTTCTGTCAGTGCCACTATGCTCAAGTAATCCCTTTTTCTGAAGTCACTTTATTGGCTCACTGTCATTTCACACATATAGTTCAAACCTCTCCTGACCTACAAATGCATTTGTTCTGCAGTTCCTCACTACCACTCCTATTTTATCTCTCCTTACAGTCCTTCCCACCAATTCCACTCATCAAGAAAATCACTTTTATCTATTCCCTTCTCTTCTACTGCCAACTCCAGACTCTGTTTCTTCCACCTTGCTGCACCATATGCCTGGAAATAGACTACCAGAGTTGGTACATCAGGCTCCATCCCTGATCCTATTCAAATCCAGGCTAAAAACTCATTTCTTTAAGGCTTCCTTTGGATCCACCCACCTCTTTATTCTCCTGTCTACACCCATATGTATTTCTAATTATTTCCCTTAAGAATTCCCTAGTCCTTTCTTGTTCTGTTTGTCTGTTTTAGCAGATTGTAAGCTTTGTGGATCAGGGACTTTCTTCTGTGTGTGTTTGTACAGCACTGTGTATGCCTAGTAGTGCTATATAAATGATAAGTAGTAGTAGTACTAGTGGAATGAGAGTGCGCATTCCCCAGAACCGTGCATTTTGAAGCTGAGCAGCCTTGACATATCAATGTGAGAATTAGCCAAGGTTAGGTGTAAGAATGAAGAAAGGATAGAAATTAGGCAATAATTCATAACTAAAGCTGGGTCAGCATTGATTTTTTTTAATTTAATTTTTTAACCTTGTCAATCCCAACTGGTGCAGATCAGCTTACAAAAGACTAAGAAGTTACACAAATTATAAAAATACAAAATATCAATTTCAAGCATTCTAATAAAAATATTTATCATACAAAATAATAAGTCAGAAGGGAATGATGAAATCACAAATAATTATTCAAAGATCTCATTTCATTTGGCAATTGACTCCACTTTATGGCAGCTCTATAACTGAATATCTTGTCATATAATTTTTTGTAACTTATTTGTGTAGGAGAAAGATATTCTGTTAAAAAGAGATCTTCTGACAAAAGCATTCTCTTAGGTTTGAAAAAGAGAAAATCAGGCGGTTTAATGGTTCTGGTGCTAGACCATTTAAAACTTTAAAAGCAAAATAAAGCAATTTAAAATTTATTTTTTCTTTTATGGGAAGCGAGTATAATTGAAATAACAATGGAGAAATCCTTTCAAACTTATGATATCTAAAAATTAATGTAGCAGTCATGTTTTGAATATATTGTAATTTTGCCTTTTTTGCTGATATACCTAACAAAAGGGATATTGCAATAATCTAAATGAGACATTGCTGTTTTGCACCAACTTTCTAAAATGAACTTTAGTAAAGTATGAACAAATTTGACACAAATAACATAGAAACATGGAAACATGATGGCAGAAAAAGACCATATGGCCTATCCAGTCTGCCTTTCCATACCAACTACTATAGTCCCTTTTTTTTTTCCTTTAGAGATGTTCTGTGTTGGTCTCATGCTTTCTTGAATGCAGATACTGTTCTGGTCTCTAATACCTCCACTGGGAGACTGTTCCAAGCATCTACCACTCTTTCCATAAAGAAATATTTCCTCATATTACTCCTGAGTCTATCCCCTTTCACCTTCATCCTATGCCCCCTCATTGCAGAGCTTTTTTTTTTTTCAATTGAAAGAGGCTCTCCTCCTGTGCATTTATGCCATGGAGGTATTTAAACATCTCTATCATATTTCCTTTCTCCCATCTTTCCTCCAAAGTATACATATTGAAATCTTTTAAGTCTGTCCCCATATACCTTATGGTGAAGTCCATTGACCATTTTGGTAGCCATCCTCTGTATGGAATCTATCTTGTTTATATCCTTTTGAAGGTGTGGTCTCCAGAACTGCACACAATACTCCAAATGAAGTTTCACCAAAGACTTATACACCTCCTTCTTCCCTCTGGCTATTCTTCTCTGTATGTACCCAAGCATCCTTCTGGCTTTTGCTGTTGCCTTTTCTACCTGTTTAGCCACCTAAAGATCTTCAGAAACAATCACCCCCAGGTCCCGCTTTTCTTTTGTGGACAGAAGCTCTTCATCCCCTGTATTGTACTGCCCCCTTGGATTTTTGCAGCCCAAATGCATGACTCTGTATTAAATCTCATCTACCATATTTTTGACCATTCTTCAAGCTTAATAAGATCCCTTCTCATTTCATCTACTCTTTCCTGAGAATCTACTCTATTGCAGATTTTAGTATCATTTGGAAAGAGGCAAACATTTCCTGACAGCCCTTCAGCAATATCATTAACAAACATGTTAAAAAGAATCAGAGCAAGGAGAGAGCCCCATGGCACACCACGGATTGCATCCTTTTCTTCAGAGTAAGCACCATTTCCCTGTACCTTTTGTCACCTACCACTCAAGCAATGTCTAACCCAGTCAGTCATTTTATGGTCTATTCTTATGTAGTATGCTCAATTTATTTATAAGTCACCTGTGCAGAATGGTGCCAAAGGCTTTACTGAAATCTAAGTACACCACATCTAGGGCTCTCCCTCAGTCCAACTCTCTGGTTGCCCAGTCTAAAAAATTAATTAGATTTGTCTGAGAAGACCTGCTCCTAGTAAAACCATGGATCTCAGATCCTGCAATCCATTGGACTCCAAAAATCTCACTATCCTATTTTTTAGAAGTATTTCCATTAATTTACTCACCATAGAGGTCACATTAACCGGCCTATAGTTATCAACCTCATCCTTACTTCCACTTTTGTGTAAAGGGACCACGTGCACTCTTCTCCTGTCATCTGGGACCATTCCCGACTCTAAAGAAGTATTAAAAAGGTTAGACATTGGAGCCACTAGAATTTCTCCAAGTTCCTTCAGTACTCTGGGATGGGCTGTATCCCATCTGGCCACATCACTTTGTTTACTTTTGGTTTAGCTAGTTCATCATGAACACAGTCTTCTGAAAATCATTCAAGATCCCCTTTATATCTGCTTCTACATTTCCTCTCCTTCACCTTTGAGTCTGACAATACCACTTTTGCACTTCCTCCTCTCACTAAAATATCTGAAAAATGTCTTGTCCTCCCATTTTTCTGCATTGGCTATTTTTTCTTCTATTAGTATCTTTGCTTTCCTGACTTCTTTCTAGCTTCTCAAAGTTATTCCAAATATTGATGCTTTCTTCCCCTTTCTGGATCTCTTTATGATGACTACCCTCTTTTTCTTCACCTTTTCAGCTACTTCTATCATGAACCATAGTGGTCCCATTTTCCTTTTACATTTATTTACTTTACTAGCAAAAAGGTTTGTTGTCCTTTAAAATATCACCTTTCAGGTTTAACCATTGCTTTTCTACATCCCCCAGCTGTTCCCATCCTGCTAATGACTCCTTGAGGTATGGTCCCATCTTGGCAAAGTTAGTTTTCCTAAAGTCTAGGACTCTCACTTTTGAATGGACTTTATCAGCCCTAGTCCTAATTCTGAACCACACCATTTGGTGATCACTGGATGTAAGATGATCTCTCATTATCACATCAGAAACATGTTCCCCATTGGTAAGTACAAGGTCTATTATAGCCCCTTCATGTGTGGGTTCTGTTGCCAGTTGCTAGAATAATTCTCCCTGTAGAGGATCCAGGATCTCCTTATTTCTAGATGACACTGCAGCATGGATGCGCCAATCAGCATTCAGCATATTAAAATCACCTAGCAGTAGCTCTTTGCATTTCATGGCAATACTGTGAATATCTTCAATTAAATCTATGTCCTCTTCTTCAGCCTGTGAAGGAGTTTGTATATCAAAGCAATGCAAATGGAAAATCATCCCATGGTCCAGGAAACCAAAATACTCTAGATGACAGCATCCAGGCAGCCATGCATTCTTCTCCAGGATGTGAGCTTCTCTGCCTTGGCCTTTACCCTCAATAGGGAGAATTGAAGAGAGCACCACCTGCGAGCATATCTGCTTTACTCTCTCTCCCAAAGCCATGAAGTCATGCTTGATATGCTTAGAGGCATACCTAGCAGTATAATTTGTGCTGACATGGATGAGCATCATTGGATAATAGTCAGTAGGCTTGATGAGCCTCGTCTCGGACTTTAGCACCTGCCAGACAGCACACCTTCCTGAACATCAGATCTGGTTGGCAGATGGATGCCTCAGTACCTCTGAGAAGAGAGTCACCAACTACCCTACTCTTCGCTTCCTTGTGGTCACTGACTCTGCAACTTTGTGGTGCTTGTGCTCTCATTGTTTTTTGTTCCTGAGATTTTTCACCTCCTCCCAGGGCTGCATAACATAATTTACAGAACACTTTTTGTATCACCCTACTAACATAGAATGCTAGGTATCATAAGGAGAAGAATGGAAAATAAAAGAAAGGATGTTATAATGCCTCTGTATCATTCCATGGTGCTACCACACCTTGAATATTGTGTGCAATTCTGGTCCTCTTAAAAAGGATATAGTGTTATTAGAAAAGGTACAGAGAAGAGCCACCAAAATGGTAAAGGGGATGGAAGGATACCCCTATGAAGAAAGGCTAAAAAGGTTAGGGCTCTTCAACCTGGAAAAGAGACGGCTGAGGGGAGATATGATAGAGGTCTATAAAATAATGAATGGAGTTGAACGAGTGAACATAGATCGATTGATTACATCATCAGAATATAGAAAGACTAGGGAACATGCATTGAAGCTACAGGGTAACCTATTTAAGACTAATAAGAGAAAATATTTTCTCACTCAACGTGTAATCAAACTCTGGAATTTGTTACCAGAGGATGTAGTAAAAGCTGTTAGTGTAGCTGGGTTTAAAAAAGGTTTGGACAAGTTCCTGGAGGAAAGCTCTGTAAACCATTATTAAAAGGGACATGGGATATCACTGCTTGACCCAATACAAGAACATAAGAACATAAGATATGCCATACTGGGTCAGACCAAGGTCCATCAAGCCCAGTATCCTGTTTCCAACAGTGGCCAATCTAGGTCATACGTACCTAGCAGTTTCCCCAAAAGACACAGGTTCCACAATACTTGTATTGCGTCAAGCATTGATATCTTGGGTCCCTTTTTAATAATGGTTTATGGGCCTTTCCTCCAGGAACTTGTCCAAACCTTTTTTAAACCCAGCTACAATAACAGCCTTTACTACATCCTCTAGTAACAAATTCCAGAGTTTGATTACACGTTGAGTGAAAAAATATTTTCTCTTATTAGTCTTAAATAGTTTACCCTGTAGCTGTGGAATGATCTCCCCACATCAACACATGAGATCAAAGACTTAATGGACTTTAGAAAGGCAATAAAAACCCATCTGTTCCTGGAATACTTTGAAGCTACCCCGGAAGATGATGATTAACAGTAACGGCAACTGGGCAATGAAACACAGCTAGAGCTCTTGTATATAGTTAGCAACTGACAATTGCTTGTTCTACCCCAATGTAACCTCCAAGTTGAATAACCCTGTTTAATGTAAAGCTTGTTGCTATAACTGTTCATTGTAAACCACTTTGAATGTATATGATAAAGACCTTTTAAATACATAAATAAATAATAATAATATGTCATCCACGAATGAAATGATGGAATGGCTCTCACTTAAATCATTAGAACATGTTCCCATACCACTCCCAGGGTATGTAGGCCAATCATCAATTGTCTGTCTAATGTGCATACATGTGATTCAAAGTAAGTGGTGAGACTGGCCAAAAGGAGGTGGTTCAGTAACTATACCATGTGGGGTAATAGACTAACCAATTAGAACAGTTCACTAGGGCAGCTAAATGCTTTCCTAAACCTATCAATCCAGATTACCCACTTCCTAAATTGAACAGGTAATTCATCAGCCCATAAAGTGGCTCTAAATATTTGATGGTACAACAGATGGATGGGCATGCCACTGATACAGAGTTGGCCCTAGGCATTGAAACTGACAAGACTGATGCTAGGCATGTTTGAGCATGTTTTTGGCATAGGGTCCCACTCTAGCTTCTGGCTATGGCTACCAGGTAAAGGAGTCCAAGTTTTGCCACCACCTTGCTGCTGCAGCACACTTGCTACGTTAGTAACCATACCAACTTTGGCAAGCCTCTGCCCTCTACAACATCTTCAGAGAGTAGGCTGCATGGCAAACATCGTCAAATCCACCTGCTGGCTGGTAGCTGACTCCAACTCCATTCATATCTGCTCGCTAACTGCCTGACTCTCCTTCCCCTCCAACCCTCAGCTTCTCACCCGTTGGACCCAGAACCATGTGATGCCTCATCACCACTGGGACGTTTGCAGGCAGGCACCTCTGTTCTGCCTTGCATCACTGGACTCCAGCATTAAATAGTGCATTTAACCCTGCCCTACTTACGGTCTGTAAAGAGTCTGGTTGGGAAAAAGTGAGGAAGAAATTCTGTTGAAGGGGGCTAGTATTTATTGGGGGACTTTGTAGGTGAGTTGGAATGCATTTAGGAAAAGGAATTACATGAAGACTGGGCATTAGATGGACTTGAGAAAGAGGTGCATGAGGAGTTATGCACTGGAGAGAAGGAGGAGGTGAGGACTAGGAGACTGTCAGTGGTGTAACAAAGGGGGATGGCTAAAGGAGCAACTGAGTTGGGTGTAGAGCCATGGACTATCATTCCCTGGATCATGAAGGAGGGAGTATGATGTAAAGGGGAGAGAGGCATTAGAAGATTAAAATTGGGTAGGGGTAGTGGTGATTAAGGATAGAGGAAGACATTTTGGGAGAGACAAGTGGGAATTAAAAGGAGAACAGGGAATGGAGTGGGAGTTAAGATTCAGGGACTGGAAGGGGAAGTAGAGAATTGGGGTGAGAGGGAGAGAGAATAGGGACCTTGAGATTGCAGGAGGAGAATATAGACTGAGTAAGTGGGGAGGGAGAAAAACTGGAAATGCAAGATTGGGTGTCAGAGTAAAGAAAAAATATGGACTTGGGGATTGGAATGGAAAGTGGGGCATGAAGATTGGATAGCAATTTAAGAGTAGAGATTGTGTGAAGATTGGTTGGGGGGGGGGGCAATAATGATTCAGCAGTTAGGTAGGAGTTTCAAATAGGTTAGCCTAGACTAGGAAGGTGGGGATTTTATGAAAGGGGATATTTTGATGTGGAACAGATGTAAGGAAAGGGTGAGAAGGAGTCCAGAGGTAGGTACTGTAGGTAGGGGTGAGGGGCAATGAAAAGTGCCTACTCACTGGGGACTCACTGCAAACCAACAGGGCCAATGGAGAAAAGCTTAGTGTTACATTTTTTGTGGTGCTTTTCACGCACTAGGCTTGCTCTCTGATGCAGAAAACAAGCTAGCGCAGGAAAAATGACAAAAAACAACAAATCGCTGCATAAGTAATTGTGCCTGATGTAAAAAACTGCGCTGAAACTTATTGCATTTTTTACACTGTTTTTTAACGCTGACGCTTCGTACCAGTTTCAGGTAGGTGTAAAGATCCAGCTGAGAGCAAAAATACCATCTGACAGATGAGCCAGGCATCGGAGAAAGCTCCTGATGCCATCAGCACACTGTTGGGGGATTGGTGCCCCCCCATGGACACCAACCCCCCCAACAGAAACTCCAATTCTCCCCCACACACACACTCACCGCCCCCCCCCCCCGACAATGTGCTGATGGCATTGAGGCCTTTCTCCAATGTCTAGGTCATCTGGAGTGAAGTGTCAAACTTCACCTCAGATGTCCCTGTTTCTCCAGGACAGTATGCTAAACCTGCGCCCTTTTGGATCTTGATGCTCCTCTCTTGTCCATTACTTATGTGTATCTTATCATACTCTAGTCCCCAGTTTCGCTATGTGTGTTATCTTGATTGGATTGTAAGCTCTGATGAGCAGAGACTGTGTCTTACATCTATATGAGCAGTGCTGCATATGCTTTTTTGGCACTATACAAATGATTAAAAGTAGTGCCGACTTCTGAGCGCATGTGTTTGGCTTGCTCTCCCAGTTTAACAGTGACTTGTTGCACACTGGGTAATTTGCATATTGTATCCCAGCGCAAAGAGTCAGCATTAAAGTCATGCTATGAAACCCTGCACTAGAGCTTTAAGCACTGGGCTCTAGCACAGGGTTTCTGCATCGGCCTGTTAGATTGTAAGCCCTCTGGGGACAGGGAAATATTTACTATATCTGACTGTAACTTTCCTTGAACTGCTACTGGAAAGGCAAGATCTAAGTACTATTAAATAAATAAAATAAAAATAAAATTGCCTCCATGCAGGGGAACCTGAGGCCATATGATGTGGGAACGTGTGTGTGGACATTTTGGTGCCTGTATGCTATAAGCTGCAATTCACAACCATTTCGTACCAGCATACTGTACCACCTCTACAACTGCAACAGATGTCAGATAGTTGAGGCAGAGACCACCAGGAAGAATTAGTGCAAGACCTATGGCCATATGGGCAGGAAACGGCAGTAATGTTACTCTGCGCAGAGAGAGGAACTTGGTCCTCTATGTTCTCCCATCCTGCATTTGCTACTGCAGCTCAACAAGACAAAGACAAGTAGAGGAAAATGTTCGGGAGGGGAGAGGGACAGGAGAGGACATGGATTTAGGACTGGACGGGGAAGGGCGAGTGGGCACTGGAAATTGACAAGGAGAATAGGAACATGGAGATGAGGGGGAAACAAGGACTGAAGGACTGAGGAGATCATGAGGAAAAGAGAGTAGCCCTAGGTAGGAAGGACATAGGAGGGACTTGTGGGAGATAGGGGATTGAATGAGACACCAGGAATGCAAACGTAGGAGAGAAAATGTCATAGAAGAGAGTGGAGATACAGAGATTAGATTGGATTGGATTAGTCTGAGTGGGAATGAAAGTGAGAGAAGCAGGACATGGGGTTTATATGTGGGAAAGTGAGTGGAGAGAGAGAGAGAATGGCCTTGGTTGAGGAGGAGAGAGCAGGGAATTGTTTGGGAGGAGAGCTGCAGAGAAGAGGAAAGTGGTCAAAAGAGAGACTGGGCCAACGAAATAGACTGCCCAGACAACAATGGTGGAAAAAAAGAGCTTTACTTTACAGTTTAATAATTGGTTTATGACAACTTTGGAATGCACATCTCCTATATTTGAATTTTGCACTATAGAAGAAATGTGTTTGTCTAGTATAGAAACATAGAAACATGACCGCAGAAAAAGACCACATGGCATATCTAGTCTGCCCTTCCATATCACCCACTACAAGAGTCCCCTTTTTACCTTTAGAGAGCCTCTTTGTTTGCTTTTTTTCTCTACCACCTGCACTGGGAGACTATTCCGCACATCTACCACTCTTTCCGTAAAGAAATATTTCCGCATATTACTCTTATCCCCTTTCACCCTTATCCTATGTCCCCTTGTAGCAGAGCTTGCTTTCATTCAAAAGAGACTCTCCTGTGTATATCTCCAGGAACAAGCAGGAATGTAGTCTTCACATATGGATATCGTCGGTACTGTAGCCTGGTTCCTACAAGCAGTTGCCCAAATATCACTAATCAAAGAATTACTTAGACAGCAGTTGCTTTAATTACAAAGACTTTTATTTTAGCATAACAAAATAATAGTGTCATGCAGAACAGCAAAGCCTGTCTAGAGATGGCAGACAGTACTTTCTCTCTCTGTAAGGGGGAGAAAGCACTGCCCGATAATCCTCCAAAATGGCTGCCTTATATTCATTTCTCCTTGTCTCAAATGTCTGCTTCAAATTAGTTTCAGTGAATTCATCATAAGTTCTTAAGTGTCTGCAAGGCCCCAGGCATCCTGCAACACTTTTCCCCAGGGGAGGATCCCTTTACATTTATACATCTGGATCTGCTTTTAGGTCTACTTATCTATGCATGACCTGTGACCTTTATACATCTGGATCTTCTTTTAGATCTGCTCATCTATGCATGGCCTGTGACCTCTGACCCTTCCTGTGTTTTTCCTTCTTCTGGCACTAATTGAAACCATGCAGGGCAAGAGAGAGTATTTTGTGCTCATTAGTTTGAATTCTTTGCTTGATCTGTATTTTCTTGCTAGGCCCCAATATTCTGCATACTTCTATCCAGAATATGGTTACCCAGAATCCTCCATAGCAGGCCGCATCTACTCCTTTATACCCACATGCTTGTCTTCTGTGCCTTCCATATGTTGTGTAGTTTCACCAGGCAAGGGTGCAGTCATATAAAGCCAATATATACAGCAGACCTAAGTCAAATTTCCCAACATTCTCCACTTTTTCTTTTCCTTTTTCTCTTTTATGTGGAGGGGCAAAAGTAATCCCACTAAGGGGCATTGATAACAATAACCATTTGAGACAGAGAGGGATTATCAAGGGGCAGCTTTTGGTACTGTACTTTGCAATATCATTCTTTTACAGCATCCTAATAAAATAGGAAAAATACAGCAGACAAGAATACCAAAAATAGCAATACTTAAGAGTTATAAAGAAAGCTGTTAGGCCTCCTCCGAGTCCGGAATACCAGCAGGCAACATTCTAAGAGAATGGAAGACATACAGCATGCAGTAATACTGAACACATCAAATATTCAACAAAGTGATGAAGAAAGCTTTGAAAATGTTACAGCAAAACTTGAGCTGGTGTGGGTATTGCAATTGCTGTAGCCCAAATGGCTTGTAGATTTTCCCAAAAGTCCCAATCAGTCTAATACTTCTTATTTTCAGATAATTTGGGCCTGCTTCTCAGCAGTTTTTTCAGGACTGCGTAGTGCGCTTCACCTGTCTCTGAAGTTTAAGTATGGTTTAGTTCAGAGGTCTTGGGGTGGTATGTTTCTTCTGGATTATGGCCAATTCCCTCTGCTGGAATCTCTGGATTGCAATTGGTGACATGGTTCCAGGAAAGCAGCACCAATATTAAATGAAAAGACTAAAATATTCTAGATTAGATTTTACAATGAGATAATGCAATGTGACAAACATAATTTCATCCACATTTACTTAAGATCATAACTATCTCATATGGTATCAACTGTGTCTCTCAGTTTGATAAACTTCTTGTCTCTCCATCACTGGAGATTCATTTGCTGGTAGGAAATACTCCACTATGCCCTTGACTGATCTTTACAGATCAGACAAGTTACACACATGTGTTATGAAAGTTTGGCAAGTTTTAGAATTACACCAATTTTTGTGAAAATTTGTCATCAAATCATCCCTCTTTTTTCCCATGCATATCTGGCCAGGACATACAAAGGCAAAATGAGGCAAAAAGCATCTGGAAGTACCACATGGCCAGTGTGGATGTTCCAAAGCATATCAGGGTGCAAAATGCACCTAGCCTATCTCCAGGTGTCTATTTCCAATTGTTGAGTATGTGTTGGGGCTTAGATGACTTCCTGAACTGAAGATTCTGGAGACAGCATAGTTGAATAAAATTTGTTTACATATTCATTAGGCAGATATGTCACTTTAAATAACCTTCATCAGTTTAATGTTCATCAGAGTCCTTTCATGTTTGTATACCATACTAATGTATCCTTTTTGGGCAAGGTTGCTAAGAACATCAGACAGTTGTTAGAAACTTAGAAATTGTGGTAAACAAATAGTATATAGGAAATATAAACTTGGATTTTTCTTAATAAATATAACAGCATGAGTAAACAGTGTCCTTTTTTTCTCACCAATTTTTTCTCACCAACGTAATTGGTATGGTTCAAAAATGGACATATGTGTTCATCCAAAATAGCAATTGTCTTAAATGATCTGAATAAATTCCCTATAGTATAAAACTATTATTTTTGTAACATTTTATAACGGTAGTCCCATTAGGACAAAGTATGGTTTTTAACAAGACAGTCACATGTCTCTCTCTCACGTATGACTAGAATCTATTGTATATACTGTTCTCAGTGAGAGTGCTGAACAAGGCAAAGTAATTATCCTGAGCGTTTCATGAAACTGATACTTTTGCATGTCAGGGGTACAAATGGACAACAGAACTAGACAGACATATTAAAAAAACAAATCTCTATCAGAGAGAGTGCTGTAGGAGACTTTGTCCAATCAATTCAACTTAATGGTATTGTTTTATGTGTAAATAACTTTACAAATATTCTCATATGTTTCTGGGAACTAAACTCCATTTTTCCACCAAATTTGTTCTATATGCTTGGGAACAAAGCAATTTCAGATCAGCCTCTTGCCAGAATTCTATGATTTCTGTGTATACTGGACCTTCACATAATATACCGCTACAACAAATATTTTGGTAACATAAGTGCAAGTGTGTAAACTAAAGTAAATTTGTATGTCATAGTGCTACAATATACTGTATTCCTAAAATTGAAATAAAAAAAAAATCTTTCAAAACAAAGTACTCTGTTTTTTTTTCTGGACCCCATCATATAAAATTCAAATACAGAAAAACAGATGAATTTATCCTAGAATTCTGCAACTCCCGTGTTACTGTCCTTAGTCATTAGTCATTAGCACTGAGCTTAAGAATATAAACACTCCCTTTCACATAAAACTTAGTTACAGCTCTTTTGGGTTTCTGTAATTTATGAACAATAAGCATGTCCTCAATGAAATGCTTGCAACAATATATAAAATTCTGTTTTACTTTTAATTTTGCTCGATCAAAACCAAACATATAACTTCTCATTCACTCGGGATTTAAATCATTTCCAAGTTGCAGTCTGCCAGCCCCATTGTCCTGTCAGGGCTTTAAAGGTCAAAGGAAAACAGAAGCAGCTTCTCCAATTTCATGCCTTGTTTGTTTGATCTAACATCTAGGGGCACTTGAACAGCTGACAATAAATACAAGGCTATCAGTCATTAAGCACAGCAGCCCATCTGATCAAAATAGAGAACAGCTTGGGAAGATCAGGGGCTTAAAAAAACAAGTAAAAAGTCTTTTCTTCATAATCTTATATAAGGATTTTCTCCAACAATTTAATACTAACTCTACAGGATAGATTTAAAGCACTGAACTAAACATCTTTGCATCACAAGGTTACATATTTTCTTAAACAGTTTTTCTTAACTTTTAGAGCTATTTTTCCTTGGCTGTAGAATCCAGCTGCAGTCTTTTCCCTTTATTAGTTTGATCTTGAATTTGTAAAGTCATAAGAATATGACAAAACTGATCTTGTATCACTGAGTCAAAACTAATCAAACAGAATTTCTTAGCATCACTACATAGAATCATAGAAACATGATGACAGAAAAAGACCACATGGCCTATCTAGTCTGTCCTTCCATAACAACAACTACAACAGTCCACTTTTTACCTTTAGAGATCCTCTGTGTTGGTCCCATGCTTTTTTTAATTCAGTTACTCTCCTCATCTCTACCACCTCCACTGGGAGACTATTCCACGGATCCACTACTCTTTCCGTAAAGAAATATTTCCGCATATCACTCCTGAATCTATCTCCCTTCGCCCTCATCCCATGTCCCCTCATAGCAGAACTTGCTTTCAATTGAAAGAGGCTCTCTCCCTGAACATTTATACCACGGAGGTATTTAAACATCTCAATCATATCACCTCTATCCCGCCTTTCCTCTAAGGTGTACATATTAAGATCCTTAAGTCTGTCCTCATATGCTTTATAATGAAGCCCATTTAATCATTTTAGTAGCAACCCTCTGCACCGACTCCATCCTGTTCACATCCTTTTGAAGGTGCGATCTCCAGAAGAGTTTTCGTTGTTTTCAATGTTCTAAAGAAGACAGGAAAGGCTTGGAAAAATAAACAAACACCGCCTGTCACTTGCGTTCCAGGGACTCCGGGCCAATGGTTTTTACTTTCTCCAGAGACTGGGACGTTTTACAAGCACATAGGTATTGTGGAAGAAAATAAAAGCAAACAGATATGCTCTCCAGGAATTCCCCACTTAGTTCAACTTTAACAAAGAATTCTAATCAGTTCAGCTCCAGGGACCATAAAATCTACTGAAGTAGCCAATAATGAAAGGACAGTGTTTACTAAAGACTAAAACTAAAAACACAGGACAGAGTTAAATGCATTATACCTAACAGCCTATCTGATCAGAATACTGAAACTGAACTAGACCCACTCCCCCCTGGTTATTTAATTCAGCTGCAGTTAGCTCCTTCATTCGCTTTGATCTGGAACTTGTAAAGTAATTCATTTATCTAGCTATAATTAGTCAAAAAGATACTTAGAAATCTATTCTTCAATAGATCTAATTGTCACCCTCTCTGGTCTGTGAGCATCCCAGATAAGGAGATCATCCCCGTTTTTTCTATAAATATTCTCCTTAGCTGTCCCTCTTTCTAAAATCTGTAAACCTGGTGTTTTCACTGTTCGGGGACAGGGGCAATTAACTTCGCCTTTTACCAATAGCAACTTGAACCTCCTTATATACAGAGGCACGCGTAATTTCACTTTTAGGTGGCAATCCAAACCTCTTAATTAACAGAGGATGCGAAATTACAAATCCAGGACTCATACAAACATACAACTCTTGCGCTTCGTCCAAACCCAGCCAATCCCCTTGCAGTGATGGGGGTATGCAAACGTGGATAAGGACACACACTCGCTTCATATCAATGATATGTACAGTCTCAAGCGTACACCAATCAATCCTGGAAAGAGAGACCTAATGTCTGGGCAAAACTTTCTTTCCCTAATCTTTCCCTAATGTTACAACTAAATACAGAGAGACTTTAACAGTTTTCTTACATAACAGAATATTAATTACATACTTACCCACCACTCGAACCCGGGCAAGTCTTCTGTCCTTGCCTATAGACAGGGAAACTTAACACTCACCAATGGAGTCTTCCTAGGGTATCAAAATCTCTCTCAACGTCACTCAGAACAGTATTCCCATCTTCTGTACCAGCAGAAGGAATCCTCTCCTCCTAATGAGAAGGTATTCTCATTCCCTGTTTTTTTTTTCTCTGTGAAAAACAGGAGGTAGTCCCTCTGACAAATAAAACTGCAGTCAGAGGAGTCCTTTGGCAATTTAAAAAATTTAGCCGGGTTCGGCACCAATTGTAGCCTGGTTCCTACAAGCAGTTGCCCAAATATCACCAATCAAAGAATTACTTAGACAGCAGTTGCTTTAATTACAAAGACTTTTATTTTAGCATAACAAAATAATAGTGTCATGCAGACCAGCAAAGCCTGTCTAGAGATGGCATACAGTACTTTCTCTCTCTGTAAGGGGGAGAAAGCACTGCCCGATAATCCTCCAAAATGGCTGCCTTACATACATTTCTCCTTGTCTCAAATGTCTGCTTCAAATTAGTTTCAGTGAATTCATCATAAGTTCTTAAGTGTCTGCAAGGCCCCAGGCATCCTGCAACACTTTTCCCCAGGGGAGGATCCCTTTACATTTATACATCTGGATCTGCTTTTAGGTCTACTTATCTATGCATGGCCTGTGACCTTTATACATCTGGATCTGCTTTTAGATCTGCTCATCTATGCATGGCCTGTGACCTCTGACCCTTCCTGTGTTTTTCCTTCTTCTGGCACTAACTGAAACCATGCAGGGCAAGAGAGAGTATTTTGTGCTCATTAGTTTGAATTCTTTGCTTGACCTGTATTTTCTTGCTAGGCCCCAATATTCTGCATACTTCTATCCAGAATATGGTTACCCAGAATCCTCCATAGCAGGCCGCATCTACTCCTTTATACCCACATGCTTGTCTTCTGTGCCTTCCATATATTGTGTAGTTTCACCAGGCAACGGTGCAGTCCTAAAAAGCCAATATATACAGCAGACCTAAGTCAAATTTCCCAACAGTACCAACGGAGCCTGCGCGGGAACGCTCCCCAGCATTCAATTAGAAAGCTTTTGGGAGCATCCGACAGCGCCTGCGTGCTGCCTTCCCGCCTTTCCCAACTGCCTCTCTCCAGTTCTTCGTTTTCCGCGGAGCCAGCAGGTCATTGTACCTGTCACCGCAGACCATTGTTCCTTATTGCCCTTCTTTTTTGTGGTCGCATCTGCCTCGATGTTTTACCGGTACCACTGGTTCTTCTTTCTTTCTTTCTTTTCTGTTAAAAAAATAATAATTATATGTATATATATATATATATATATATATATAGTCACCCGTGAAGGTCCCCAGAGGCCAGAAGCATGGGTAATTCAGCGGGGCATGTTCTTCAGTAGCTGTGGAGTGTTATAAAAAGGCGTTGCAGGGCCCCCTGGGACTTATGGTTCCACAAACTAGCAAAAGAATGTAGTTGCAGTCAAGTGGTAAGGCTTTAAGACAGGACTTTTTATTCCCCTTCCCGGGGTTGGATTTCAAGCACATTGAAACAAAGTAACAGAAAGACCATTCGTCTGGTACTAAATTAAAGAAACACTGGAACAAAAACTCTGCTTAACTTCAGCTTTGCAATGGACAAAAAGGCAAAAAGAAAACAGTCTTTTTCAAATCAAATACCTTTCTTCCTGTTTTCTTTACAAACACTTTTTACAGCACTTCAACATAAAGAAGTGATGGCATCAGCCATGGTATACGTACAGTCCATGCAGTTATCATAAGCAGGTTCCTCATAGGAATCACATTGCATTTCTTCAACACCAGAGTAAGTTTCCCTTGGACTGAAACTTCTGTTATTGTTACAGAGTTCCTCCCTATAGCTCAGAGATTTCCCTTCCTCCTCCCGACTAGAGTGGAATGGGTAACTACCATATTCTCTGTAGTTTCTTTCAGGAGAGCCACACAATTCTTGATAAGTGCAGGGCAATTCGTTATACTCTATTCTTCCTCTATTAGGATCAATAAGCCTACCTTCCAGTACTCTCTCTTCAGAGTTTCTCAACCGAGCAGAGCTTTGCCCGTATGAAAGCCTTTTACTATGTTTCCCTTTCAGCTTTCCTCTTGGCACAAAACTATCTTCAGGATAGAGACTCTCTCCCTCTTGGTACCTGATGCTGGGCAACTTGGCTTTCCTCAGCCTGGTTCCCGGACTACCTCCTCTGCTCCCTCCTTAGCAAGGTTCCTGGGGATACCGTTCAGCTGTGCACTGCTTTCCAAAGCAGTCCCTCGTGGATTCAACAGCTCTGTACTTCCCTGGTAGTCTCTCTCTGTGACCAACGGTTCTTGAATGCCCTGGTGGTCTCTGCTCACTGCTCTCTGGTAAGTGATTTTTAACTGAGTATGCTCTGGTGTTTGTTTGGGCTCCACCCCTTCCCAGCTGCCCCTCATTCCCTAATGAGCTCTGAACTAGCCTAGTGTTTGGGCGTTCCCTCACACCTTGTGAAGCAGCTTGTGTACGTTGCTTATAGCAACCTTGGGCCATGTGTAGATCTGAGCTGTCAGTGTTAGCTCTGTTTTGCTTAGAGTTTCCTATCTGCATGGGCTCTGACTGCTCTACCCCATGACAAAATATATATATTTATTTATTTATTTAACAATCACTTATATACCGCATCTTCCATAGATCAGTTGCGGTTCACAATTAACAACAATCAACAAAGCGGAGTTTGTTTTACATGTAACATCATATAACCAAATACAATAAAATTAGAAAGAAACAAATGTTCAAGTTAAACAGCACAGAACAGTGCAAGACTGTTCTGTGCTATACATATATACATGCTCTGACTGCTTTACCCCATGACAATATATATATATTGTGCTATACATATATATATATATATTGTGCTATACATATATATCTATATATACATGCTCTGACTGTTTTACCCCATGACAATATATATATATATATATATATATATATATACACACACACTTAGTACTTTTTTCCAGGTGCACATGCCATTTTGGGCCTTAGGCCCAAAATTCACCGCCTTAGGCCCAAAATTCCTCCACAATGGAAAAACCTTCGGGTTTCAAAAAGTGCACCAAGTGTGGCAGTACCATCTCTGTCATTAACACCCATGAGTGGTGTCTTAAATGTTTAGGTTCTGACCACTCCATCACGGAATGTATGGCCTGTGCCATAATGTCCAAAAGAGGTTGGCAGAACCGAGCTGCTAAGCTCAGTACCCTGTTTCCCTCCGATGCAGCCTCGGTGGCATCGACGTCTTCCAGGGCTTCCTCTTCCTCCCGTGGATCTCAGGTAACTAAACATAAGTTTAGCCGGTCCTCAAAGGGTAGATCTCCTTCTAAGCATCGAGATGCCTCTGGCGTTGCCC
Organism: Ichthyophis bannanicus; assembly: GCA_033557465.1. Classification (NCBI taxonomy): domain Eukaryota; kingdom Metazoa; phylum Chordata; class Amphibia; order Gymnophiona; family Ichthyophiidae; genus Ichthyophis; species Ichthyophis bannanicus. The sequence goes on from CM066034.1 coordinate 418,127,888, forward strand.
TTGAGGATTCTGCACTGGCAAAATTGCCCCGGCAGGAGGCTTCGGCTCCTCAATCTCGACAGAACTACTGGTGCCATGCTCTGGGGTACCGGCTGTTTTCTCCGGTCCCGACATCCAGGCATCGGCAGCGTCGATAGACCAGAGGTTCCTGGTTATTGAATGCAGTCTGGCGGTTCTCCTTGCGGCATCGACACCCTCGGAACCGCCTCAGACAGTTCAACTGGTACCGGCACTGACTCCGGCACCAGTATCGGTACCGGTACTGACAACATCGGCATCGACATCAGTGTCCGCATTGCAGGCACCCAGTCATGCCATGCCCTCCAGTACCGATACACCGGTACCGATTCCCCCCAGTACCGACTTCGGTCGGTACAGGTATCGGGCTCTTCAAGAGCATCCGGACAGAAGGTACTTCGAGTCCTCAGAGGAATCTGAGGATTCTGACAGTTCTGTCGGTATGGGAATACTTCTCCCAGAGGACCCTTCCTCTCCTAAACGCAGGATGTCTCCTCCAGAGGATATTTCCTTTCAGGACTTCATAAGGGAGGTGGCTTGAGGTCTGTCCATTACTGTGGCTCCTGAAACAGAGCCCAGAGCAAAGGAGTTGGAAATTTTACAATATCCCAAAGCTCCTAAGGAGGCAGCTACTCTGCCCATCCATGAAATCTTGCATGATCTCATGCTAAGAATGTGGGAGATGCCTCTTACCAGCTCTCCTCACTCTCGTAGACTGAATACTATATATCAAGTTCCTCCTTGTCCTGGTTTCCAGAAGACTCAGCTTCCTCACCACTCTATTGTAGTGGAATCAGCTATGAGAAGGATCAGGAGTGCTAAGAGGCATGCCTCTAATCCTCCAGGACGTGAGTGCAGAACTTTGGATGCTTTTGGACGTTGTACTTTCCAAGCTTCCATGCTTTCTGCCAGGATCAGTTCCTATATTTTATATATGATAATGTTCCTAAAGGAAGTCACAAGAGATTTGGAGGTTTTGAGCCCTCTTCTTCCTGAGGATAGAAGGCAAGATTTTCTCACATTGGTCAAACATGCCCAGGATGTTTCTAAATTTGTCAACCGTGTAGCTTTTGACTGTTTTGAGTGCATAAGCAGAACCTCTGCCATTGCCATAGGTGCACATAGAATTGCCTGACTCCAGGCATCTGATTTGGAGCTCTGAGTACAAAACAAACTGGGCAATATTCCTTGTACTGGTGAGAACCTGTTTGGCAAAGATTGGCAAGAAAAAGCCAATAAGTTGGATGATGACAACTCCACCTTGGATAGATTATCCAAGGCCACAGCTGATCCTGCAAGAAAGAAATCTTTAAAAAAAACATTCTTTTCCAAAAAGAAAAGGTTTTATCCTGTTTATTCCCAGCAGGGACGCTCTGCAGGTCAACCTGTCCGGAAGAGTCAGCAACCACCCAAACAAAGGAAAGCAAAGACTGCTAAGCCTCAACCGTCTCAGCAGCCTCAGCCTCCACAAGGCCTTTGACTTTCATCTAGAGAACTTAGCCTTCCTGGCTCTCAATGGACCAGAGCCTCCCACCATTCCAGGAAGGTTGTGTCACTTTGCCCCCAGATGGGGGCAGATAACAGCAGAGCATTCGACACTCTCCATCATAAAAGAGGGGTACAAGCTCCATTTTTCGAGCATGCCCCCTCCCATAATGCTAAGACAGTTCAATTCTCAGACCTCTCTCATCAACCTATTAGATCAAGAGGTCACTATGCTTCTTGCCCAGGGGGCAATAGAAGAAGTACCCATTCCTCAACAGGGTACAGGGTTTTACTCCCCCTATTTCCTTATCCCAAAGAAAACAGGAGGACACAGACCTATTTTAGACCTCAAGAGAATTGAAGAAATTCCTGTTCAAGGAGAAATTCATAATGGTTTCTCTAGGAACTCTGCTGCCATAACTTCAGAGTCAAGATTGGCTATGATCTCCAGGAACAAGCAGGAATGAGTCTTCACATATGGGTACGTCGGTACCGACGGAGCCTGCACGGGAATGCTGCCCAGCTTCCAATCAGAAAGCTTTTGACAGCATCCCTCGCGCCTGCGCACTGACTTCCCGCCTTCTCCAGAGCCTCTCTTCAGTTTTCGTTTTTCCGCGGAGCCAACAGGACGTCCTCCTGTCACCGCAGAAACATTTTCTTTCTTTTACTCAAAGTACTTACTTTGCTTGTTTTATTGTGGTCACGGCTGTATTTCCCGCCGCCACCGGTACTCCGGTGGATTTCTTGACTATATTCTAAAAACCTTTTCTTCAGTTTTTGTGTTTCACTTTTGGGGCCTACAAGGCCTCTTCATTATGGAGCCTTCTTTTCCAAAGAAGTGCCTTAGATGTGGAGACACATGTTTCTTTTTAGACACCAATAATTGGTGCCTTAACTGTGTGGGTCCTGTCCCTTTTTCCCCTGACTTGTCAGGGGATAATTTTGTGAGGAAACCTTCAGTATTTAGAATTTCCCTCGATACCGTTTTTTCCTCGGCAGTGAGGGTACCCGGTTTCTCTACTTCACAGGATCAGGTAACCCAAAAACAGTCTGTTCAGACTAGCCAATGCTTGAGTGGTATGTCCCATGCCCAGCATGGTGACAGCTCCGGCTTTACCCTCAAGAATTCATTGGCATTACCCCTGCGTGAGTCTTCGGGCTCCAAAGCGTTAAAGGGGTTTCAGGATGTTCCTGGGGCTCACCCCTCACAGAACAAACCTGAGCCATGCTCGGGGGAGGTATCCGCTCCGAGCGGTACCGTGCCTCCGGCATCGGCATCGGTGTCGAGCATCCCACTCTTCACCAGGGATCGTCATCTGGCGTCCTCGGTACCTTCGGGTCCGATCGATATGCCGCAGATTGACTTCCCTCGATCCCAGCCATGCACGGTGCAGGTATCCGCTTTGAGCGGTACCGATACCCCGGCATCGGCTTCGGTGTCGAGTGTTCCACTCTTCACCAAGGATCATCCTCCGGCATCCTCGGTACCTTCGGGACCGATCGATGCGATACCGGGGTGCAGTACCGGACTCCCAGCGAGAGGTTGTCATCGGGTATCCTCGGTACCTTTCGGACCGATCGATGTAACCCAGACTGCTTTACCGGTATCGGCATCGCTGATACTACCACTGATGTCGGTACCCTCGAGACATGCATCGATAGACTCGCTTCCTTCAATGCTGAGTCTCGAATTCATATCTAGTCTCGAGGACTGCCTACCGACGCGTCCCGGAACCGACTTCTGTCGTTTCCAGATAAGCAGTTCCGAGGATCATAGCCATAACTCCCCCATGATCTCGGTACCACTGCAGCAGTTCCCGATGGCTACTTCATCTGAAAGTCCTGTATCAGTTCCGATGCCTGTTCTTGCACCAATGCCTCCTTTGGAACCGATATCTGGCATTGGTGCAGTACCCTGTACCTCTTCTAGTGCTCAGGCTCTTTCTCTAGCCTCACCAGGGATGGTTCCCATAGGAGATCAGTCTTTTCAGGCTTTTCTCCGGGATATGGCAACCTTTCTTAATATGTCTATCCCTGGTTGTGATCCTATTCATGGCTCACCGGCACAAATGGAAAATATAAAGTTTCCTTTACATCCTGCTCTGCAGGATCTTCTTCTCAGGGTTTGGAAATCACCCTTACGACTTCCTCCAGTTTCTACAGACATTGAGGTTCGGTACCAGGTGCCACCCTCTCCAGGGTTCCAAAAGCCTCAACTTTCTCATCGTTCCCTTGTAGTGGAATTGGCACTGAGGAAAGTTAAGAGCAAGAAGAAGCATTCTTCTTATCCGCCCGGTCGTTCTTCAAGAATACTCGATGCTTTTGGTCGTCAGGCCTTCCAAACCTCTATGCTGACCTCTAGAGTTCTTTCTTATATTTTTCACATGAGTCTAACACTCCAGGAAGTCACAGAGAAATTGTCTCTTTTGACCCCTTTTTTACCAGAGCCCAAGGCTACTGATTATTCCTTGCTTATCAATCACAGCAGGAATATATCCTGGTTCCTGTCTCGTGCTTCTATAGACTCTTTTGAGTCCGTTAGCAGATCCTCTGCTATTGCCATTGCAGCACGTCGCAGAGCCTGGCTTGAAACTTCAGACTTGAACAGATGGGCACAAACTATACTGGCTCATTCTCCTTGTACAGGAGAAGGTCTCTTCAATAAGGAGGCTTTACGTCAGGTTGCTCAATGCTCCACTGACTCTCCTTCTACTAAAGACCATTCTAAGCCACCTCCTTCTTCAAGGAGTAGGAAATGTCCTACCAAACCTTCTTTCCCTAAGAAAAGAAAGTTTCATTCTTCTCCTGCCCATCATTCAGAGGTACCTAAGCAAGGGACACCTCAGCCTAGTCTGAAGTCTTCCAGCTCGGGTCACTCTCAGCATCCCCAACAACCATAGGGGCTGCGAATTCTACTCTACAGTTCACTTCTACCTATTAGAAGTTGTTTCACTGTGCTTTTCTTCTCAGTATACTAAGATGTCGGAACATTCTTGTTCAGGGACTACAACCTTCTCCTCCTCTACTCTCTAGAGGAGCAGTTACTACTATCTTCTGATAGTTCTGTCCCACTTTGAACATTTTTTTCCTTCAAGTTGCACTTGCCCTGAGGGCACGTCACCCTCCACTTACTGCCTACCCTCTCTACAGGACTCTTCCTAGTTGAGGGATACTATACTGAGAAGCTTATTAGCACGCTTATTCCTCAAAAAGAGACAAGAGATGCCTCCTCTCCTTCCTTGTCTCTTATTCTTCAATGGGCACAGTACATTCTCTCTGTTGATTTTCTCACCAGCTGTGCCTGCAGGAGTTACAATGATTGTGTTACTGGTACTTTCTAGTTCCAGTCCCTTGTTCTAAATTTTGTCTAGCCTCAGTAGTGATTCCAAGCTGCTCCTCCACTATCTTGGATCCTCCTATTTTTTGGCTTTTTCACAATCTTCCTCCATCTCCTCTCTTAGGATATGGCAATATCACTGACTTCAGTCAGTTTCTCTCTCTTTTCTCCTGCACAATGCTCTCTGCACTCTCAGAGAAGCTTTCTACTATGAGGGCCTTGCTTAGAGCATTGACCTTATCTCTGAAGCGTCTCTATCAGTAGGGAAAAGCTTTAATCCTTCCCATGCCTATGAGGGTTCTCCAAACCCTCTGGCCTGGGCTATTGGTATTATATATAAGTTCTTCTGCGTGAAGATCCAAGGCTGATGTTACGCATGTTCCCTCTTGGTCCCTCCAGCAGGTCCCTCTGGTATCTTTTTTGCATTACTGAACAATCTGCCATGTCAGTGTTCTTTACAACTCCCGCCTTGTTTCTTACAGACTGATATCATCATCTGTTCTCACGCAAACATCAAGTTATTTTACTGGATTGCCTTTCTGCATCCCTCAATCTCCAGAAATAGATTCTCTGTACATATCCCAAGTGGCTTCACCCTCTTGTGCAGTAGAGGATCTTTTCCTTTATATTCCCCATATACAACTATGGGGCTGGGTGGTAGATATGTATCTTCAACCTCTGTCTTGTATGTAGCATCTTCATATATGTCTGCATACCTATCTCATTACTTTGGTGGTGCAATCCATGCCCCACCACTGTATATATTTTCCGGTCTATCATATCTATCTATATATATATATATACATATATATATTTGATACATTTCTCCACCCATATCCTAATATACTCATATGAACATATGTATATATATATACTTATATATACACATCCATCCACATATATCTCTATCTGTATATATATATGTGCCTGTTGGGGGGGCTTCTCAAGGGTTGATATGTCTTACACTCCATAACCCTTACTGTCTATACTAAATATTTTACCTACTACAGGGTTTAGACAGTCTATCGCCCTACCTGCATACCATATTATGATGCAGAAACTGTTATGCACCAATAACTACCGTGGTGCTAACATCTTCCATTTTTTCTTTAAGTCCTTGTAGCATCAAGCTTCAATATATTTTTTCCTATCTCTCGCTAGCTAGGAAAAATAGTGTACATTTTCATCTTGCGTACACAACTGTTCTCCTTGGGAATGGGGGGTTTTTCCACTCCCCCTCTTCCCGCCAGGACTGGGCTAGTTCTCTAACTCCGTCAGTCTTCTTCCTTAAGCCCTCATTGTTAATGACTTTATGCCTAAAGGAGTTGTCAGCTTTCCCATAAAGCTTTCCATTGAAGACCTGACGTCTCATCCCACCCAGTTGACACCTGGATAGTCTACTACCTCCAGGTCTGGACCTTCATCCTCACTGCTGTGAGGTCACCTTGAAGATTGTCCAGTAGACTCCATCATGCTCTCTACTTCCTACAATTCAGTAGGTAAGCTACATATATTAAATGTACATTAAATGTGTTTAATGTTACTTATCATACATACCAAGGACTTTTCCCCTATAGTCCTTAGCCATGCTGTCTCCTTACTCACAGCTCATTTCTTGTCAACTCCTCCCTCCATCCCACGAAGGATGCCGGGAACTCCTGGAGACAAAATGCACCCCTGGTCCGGGCTCCTGAATTTTTATGGGATCTTCCCCTGGCATCTCTAGCTAGGGAGTCCCCATATGTGAAGACTCATTCCTGCTTGTTCCTGGAGATAGCACAGTTACTTACCTGTAACAGGTGATCTCTGGGAACAGCAGAAATTAGTCTTCACAACCCTCCCACCTCCCCTAGGAGTTGCATCTCTTTTACCTTCTTCCTTTTCTCTCCTCGCCTTTTGTCTCAGCTTTGAAACTCAACTGAAGAGAGGCTCTGGAGAAGGCGGGAAGTCAGTGCGCAGGCGCGAGGGATGCTGCCAAAAGCTTTCTGATTGGAAGCTGGGCAGCATTCCCGTGCAGGCTCTGTCGGTTCCGACGTACCCATATGTGAAGACTAATTCCTGCTGTTCCCAGAGATCACCTGTTACAGGTAAGTAACTGTGCTTTCTCTAGATCTCAAGGATGTGTACACTCATGTTCTCATCCATCCATCTCACAGAAAGTTCCTTCGGTTCCTTTTTCAGGGAAAGCACTACCAATACAGGGTGCTTCCTTTTGGCCTGGCTTCTGCACCAAGGGTGTTTACGAAATGCATGGCTGTGGTACCAGCATTTCTTCACTCTCTAGGAATATTCATCTTCCCTTACTTAGACGATTGGCTCATTTGAGCCCCATCAGAGTCAGAGGCCAGGATTTCTCTGTCTTGCACAATGCATGTCTTTCAGTATTTGGGTCTAGTCATAAACGTCCCAAAATCCACTCTAACTCCCACTCAGTCTTTAATGTTCATAGGAGCTTTGCTGGATACAAAAAAAGCAAGGGCCTATCTTCCTCAGACCCTTTGCCTTCACATGGTGCAGTTAGCTTCTCAAGCAGTGCTAAAACCTCATTTCACTACTCGAGAGATGTTACAAATGCTGGGCCACATGGCATCTACCGTGCATGTGGTTCCCTATGCTCGCCTCCATATGAGAGCAGCCCAGTGGACTTTATCCACTCAATGGACCCAAGCTTCAGGGTGCCTGTCAGACAAAATAGCAAACACAAATCACCTTATTTTGTCCCTCCAATGGTGGCAGTCCACTCAAAACCTGTTGGTGGGGCCCCCTTTCAACAACCTTTACCCTAGGCAACTCTCACAACAGATGCTTCTCCAATGGGTTGGGGAGCTCATCTACAAGACCTCTCCATCCAAGGCACTTGGACTCCACAGGAGACTCATCTACATATCAATCTCTTAGAGCTCAGAGCAATCTTCCTTGCTCTTCGAGTGTTCCACACCCTGCTCAGCTGCAAGACAGTCCTTATTCACATGGACAACCAAGTAGCCATGTTCTACGTGAACAAGCAGGGAGGAACAGGCTCTCCGTCGCTTTGCAACGAAGCTTTGCAACTATGGGCCCTCGCCAAAGAGCATCAGATTCATCTCCTGGCAGTGTATCTTCCAGACATACAAAACTCTTGGGCAGACAGACTCAGTCGAGTTCTGCTTCCACACGAATGGTCTCTACATGTAGACCAGGTGACCAAGATTTTTCCAATTTGGGGAACCCCGGACATAGACCTCTTTGCAAGTCCGTTGAATGCCAAACTTCCCCGGTTCTGTTCCAGGATTCCGGCTCAGGGCTCTCAGGCCAAGGATGCTTTCCTCCTTCACTGGGGCCAAGACTTCCTTTATGCCTTTCCACCCATTCCTCTAATTCCCAAGACCCTATTCAAGCTTCAGAGAGACAGAGGCCGTATGATTCTCATAGCTCCACATTGGCCTCGGCAAGTGTGGTAACCTCTCCTTCTACATCTCTCTCAAGCTCCCTCCCTGGAGTTAGGATCTGCTCCAGATCTCCTATCTCAGGAGAATGGAATGTTATGGCATCCCAAACCCCAGTCTCTGCATCTCAGGGCTTGGTTGCTGAAGGCCTAGATCTCCATGATCTTAACCTCCTTCAGCAATTAAAGGATATACTTTATGCTTCCAGGAAGCCTTCCACCAGACGCTCTTATGATTTCAAGTGGAAAAGGTTTACCATATGGTGTTCGCAGAAGGGTCTTAAACCCTTGCGGTACCGCTGGAATCATTACTGGAGTATCTCCTTCATTTATCCAATGCAGGACTTAAGACTAACTCAATGAGAGTCCATTTGAGTGCTATTGCAGCTTCCTTCAAGCCCCTAAATGGACAACCTATTTCCTCCCATTCTCTTATAGCAAGATTTATGAGAGGCCTTCTGCTAACTAAGCCCCCCATTAGGCCACCACCTGTGGCATGGGACTTAAACTTGGTTCTTGGTCAGCTCATGAAGCCACCTTTCGAACCCTTAGCTTCTACCTCCTTGAAATTCCTTTCTTGGAAGGTTATCTTTCTCATTGCAATCATATCAGCACGTCGCATCAGTGAGTTGGAAGCACTAGTGGCTGATCCACCTTATACAAGGTTCCATCATGACAAGGTAGTCCTTAGGAATCATCCACACTTTATTCCAAAGGTGGTCTCGCCTTTTCATCTAAACCATGCGGTCTACCTACCTGTGTTCTTTCCAAGGCCCCTTGCATCAAATGCAGAAAGGTATCGTCATACTTTGAACTTTAAAAGAGCTTTAGCCTTTTACTTGTAAAGAACACAGCAACATAGAAAGTCCTCTGAACTCTTTGTTGCTTTTGATCCTTCTCATTTGGGACTTCCAGTCTCCAAGAGAACACTGTCTAACTGGATTGCTCAGTGTATTTCCTTTGCCTATCAGAGTAAGAATCGTCCTCTGGAGGGCCATGTCACAGCTGACAATGTGAGAGCCATGGCAGCTTCAATGGCTCATCTACACTCTGTGTCTATCGTCGACATCTGTCGAGCAGCCACCTGGGCCTCAGTTCATACCTTCACAGACCATTACTGCTTGGACAAGGACTTCCGCCGGGATGCCTTGTTTGGTCAGGCTGTTCTCCAACACCTGTTCCATAACTAATCAACTCCTACCCGCCATCTCTGGTTGGATTGCAGAGATCCATGGGGGGAAGTGGAGCCCTTTCTCAGGGACACACAACTTCTGGGGTTTCTCCCTGGCATCTAAAGCTAGGGAGTCCCCATATGTGAAGACTACATTCCTGCTTGTTCGTGGAGATAGCATAGTTACTCACCTGTAACAGGTGATCTCCGGGAACAGCAGGAATTTAGTCTTCACAACCCACCCACCTCCCCTAGGAGTTGTATCTCTCTATCTCTTTCTCTTTCCCTCTCTCTCTCTCTCTCTCTCTCTCTCTTTGTCTCAGCTTTAAAACTCAACTGGAGAGAGGCAGTTGGGAAAGGCAGGAAGGCAGCACGCAGGCGCTGTGGGATGCTCCCAAAAGCTTTCTAATTGGATGCTGGGGAGCGTTCCCGCGCAGGCTCCGTCGGTAGCGACGATACCCATATGTGAAGACTAAATTCTTGCTGTTCCCGGAGATCACCTGTTACAGGTGAGTAACTATGCTTTATGCCATGAAGATATTTAAACTTCTTAATCATATCACTTCTGTCCTATCTTTCCTCTAAAGTATACATATTAAGGTCCTTACGTCTGTGCTCATATGTTTTATAATGAAGATCATTAACCATTTTAGTAGCCATCCTCTGCACTGACTCCAATCTTTTTATATCCTTTTGAAGGTGCATTTTCCAGAATTGCACTCAATACTCCAAATGAGGTTGCACCAAAGACTTATACAGAAGCACTATCACCTCCTTTCTTTTGCTGGCCATTCCTCTCCTTATGCACCAAACATCCTTCTAACTTTCACCATCACCTTTTCTACCTCTTTAGCTACTTTGAGATGGTCAGACACAATCATGCCTAGGTCTCGTTCTTCTTTTGTGGACAGAAGTACATCACCCCCTATACTGTACCACTCCCTTGGATTATTGCAGCCCAAATGCACTACCATACATTTTTTTAGCATTAAATCTCAGCTGCTAAAATCTAGACCGCTCTTCAAACTTAGCTAGATCCCTTCTCATGTTTTCGACATATTCCTGGGTGTCTACTCTGTTGCAGATTTTGGTATCATCCGCAAAGAGGCAAACCTTATCCGACAGCCCATCCGCAATATCACTAACAAAGATATTAAAAATAATCGGACCAAGGACAGATCCCTGTGGCACTCCACTGGTAACCACCTCCTCCTCAGAGAAAACTCCATTTTACCTGTACCCTTTGTTGCCTCCAACTCAACAAATTTCTAACCCAAACAGTAACTTTAGGGTCCATCCCAAGGCTGCTTACTTGTTTATAAGTCGCCTGTGCGGAACAGTGTCAAATGCTTTACTGAAATCTAAATACATCACATCTCCCTCAGTCCAACTCCCAGTGGAGCTGCTAGAACGTCCCCAAGTTCCTTCAATTTTCTTGGATATATCCCTTCTGGTCCCATCGCTTTGTCCACTTTTAGTTTAGCCAGTTTCTCACAAACACAGTCCTCTGAAAATTGTTTGAGATGTCCCTTGCTTTTGTTCCTGTTGGTGGGTGTTGTCTGAGGTCCTGCTCCGGGGCCTTCATCTGTGAACACAGAACAGAAATATTTGTTAAGCAATTCCACTTTATCCTCATCAGCTTCTACATATTCCTCCCCTTCGCCCTTGTCTGACAAAACCACTTTTGCCCTTCTTCCTCTCTCTAACATATCAGAAAAATGTCTTATACACTCATTTTATTGGCTATTTCTTCTTCTTTTTGTATCTTTGCTTTCCTGACTACTTTGCCAACCTCTTTAAGTGATTCCAAATATAGATGCCTTTCTTCCTCTCTCTGTAATGTCTTGTATTTCAGCAAGGCCTCCCTCTTTTTCTTCACCTTTTCAGCTACCTCTTTTGAGAACCATAGTGGCCTCCTTTTCCTTTTATTTACCATTCTAACAAAAAGGTTGGTTGCCCTTAAAATATTCCCTTTCAGTTTTGCCCACTGTTTTTCTACATTCCCCAGCTATTCCCATCATGCTAACGACTCCTTGAGGTATTGTCCCATCTTCACAAAGTTAGTTTTCCTAAAGTCTAAGACCCTCCCTTTTGAATGTATTTTATCAGCCCTAGTCCTAATACTGAACCGCACCATCTGGTGATCACTGGATGCGAGATGATTTCCCACTATAACATCAGAAACACTTTCCCCATTGGTAAGCACAAAGTCCAGTATGGCCCCTTCACGTGTGGGTTCTGTTACCATTTGCCTGAATACTTCTTCCTGTAAAGAATCCAGGATCTCCTTGCTTCTGGATGATACCGCAGCAGGGATGCACCAGTCAACATCCAGCATACTGAAATCCCCCATCAGTAGCACTTCCCCTTTCCTGGCAATGCTGCTTATGTCTTCTATTAAATCTCCATCCACATTTTCTCCCTGTGATGGAAGTCTGTATATCACGCCAATGCAAACAGATTTCTCTTTCCCTCTTTCTAGTTTAACTCACACTGCCTCCTCTCTCTCTTTTAAACCCTGTATTGCCATAGCTTTAGTATTATTTTTTACATATAGTGCCATTCCTTCTCCCCTCTTCCTACCATGTCTTTTCTGAATAACATATAGCTCGGTATAGTTATATCCCAGTCATGGTTGTCCTTAAATCATGTCTCTGTAAATACCACTAAATCCAAGTCAGCCTCTCCCATTAAAGCCTCAACATCTGGGATCTTTTCCATACTACAGGCGTTTATAGACACTGGTTTCCAGATGTTGCCCCATTTGCCTATTTCTATAAACGTATTTAATATTTCACTTACCTTGTGGCTTTCACTTACCTGGGGGCTTTCTTCAATCATCCCCAATGAATCTAGTTTAAAGCTCTCTTCAATATATTATTCAGTCTGCTATTGAAGACATGTTGCCCCTTCTTGGACCGATGGGTGCCATCTCTGCTCTGCAGCCCTTGGAACATCATCCCATGGTCCAGAAAACCAAAACGCTCTCTGACACCATCCACACAACCATACATTTATCTCCAGGATGCATGTTTCTCTGCCCTGGTCTTTACCCTCAACAGGGAGGATTGAAGAGAATACCACCTGTACCCCTATCTGCTTCACCCTCTGTCCCAGAGCCATGAAGTCACTCATGATATGCTTAGAGGGATATCTGGCAGTATCATTTGTGCCGACATGGATGAACAACAACGGAAAATAGCCAGTAGGCTTGAAGTGTCTCAGCAAACTCTCCGTAACATCTTGGATTTTGGCACCTGTTAGACAGCATACCTCTCTAGACATCAAATCTGGTCGGCAGATGGATGCCTCAGTACCCCTAAGAAGAAAGTCACCAACCACCACTAACCTTCACTTTCCAATGCTCACTGATTCAGCAACTTTGCGGTGCTCGAGCTCTGGTTCTTCCTTTTCCTGGGATGGGATGACTCTGCCTCCTCTAGTTCCAAGGCTTCATAATTATTATTCAGTTCAAGGGCTTGAGGAGTTGGATTGGTGATTCTGCAGGCTCTAGTGACTCATATCCAACCTTGATCCTTCTGTAGGCTCCCATCCTCACCTCTGTTGGAGAGCTTGGATGTTTCAAGAAGCATCTCATCAATGTATTTTTCACTGTCTTGGATGCTTCTCAGCCTTGCCACTTCTTCTCTGAGCTCCTCCACCTGTTTCCTGAGAGCTCAGAATATAGGCATCCTGCACATAGAACCAGTCCTTCAACTGACATTGGGATCTCTGTCTGGACAGAGGTAGAAGCTGTAATGGGGCAACGGCTTTGCCAATATGTTTTTTTCCCAGCCATTGTTCAGTTGATGGAGCTTTGGTACCTGTTGAAGTAAAAGAGAGATCTACTAAAATAGCAGCCTGTTTCTCAGCTGTCCTTTCAAACAAAAAAACAGTTAACCTATTTTAAGTGTGTTCTAGATGTGCTGTTCTAAATCCCTGTGTATAGGTAATTGGGGGGTGGCCCTATAAAGCAAGAAGCTCACATGGGGTGGATGGGAGATGGAGGATAGGGGGTAGGGGGGGAATTAACACCTGATGAGGTGTGAGTGGTTTCAAAGAGCTGAGAGAAAGAGAAACTAACAGCAAGTTTTAAACTTACACCGCTAAACACCCCCCCCCCCAAGTATTTCCCCTTTTAAAATAAAGCAGCAAACAGACTAACTCTTTCTAAAATTGTAGACCAAAACCATTTTAAGAGCTCTCAGGTAGAGAGCTGTTAATTAAAAATCACACGCTCTCACTTTGCTTTGAAATGGAGAGACCTTGTTAGGGTATTGGCTTCTTGGGGTCTTCCTTTCAATTTTTATCTGCATATTAAGTTACCTATTCTTCATTTGTGAGAGCCTATCTCTGTGTTTTGAATTTGTGTTGTAACATTGATTGCTTGCCTTTTCCAAATCCAAGTTTACAGCAAGTTGCATTCAGGTATGCAAGCTATTTTTCTGTCCAAGTAGGTTTGCAGTATGCATGTATGATCCTTTTGAGGGATTCTGCTGGTGTAGTTGTGCTGTAGGGATGTCTAGTAGTCTAGATTATTCTTTTTTCCAGGGGATGTGGTAACATTATGGAATCTATTGTAATATTTTTCATAGATTGGGTTGTTGCTGTTTGAGTCCTGGAAGTTAATGAGCATTCATATCGCAGGTTTCCTAAATCATTCTGAGTGACTTCTGTAGGTTTTTATATTATTTCAGTGTTCTTGGTAGTGGAGAGTATTTGTGTGGCTATTACTAAGGTGATATCAGAATATTTTTCCTCTTGGTAATTAGTAACTTCCTAGTTTTGCTCACTGGGTGCCACTGTTCAGGGAATTTCTCTGAATGCAGGATCTGCTAACATAACTGGATCTTCAGAGTTTATACTGAATGTATGTCTCATCCTGTATAGAGTCCAGACTTTATTACTATATAATGGTAATTTGGATGTTAACGATGTGTCTTACATTTAGATCACAGAGAGTCTACAGCAGTGCCAGGGCATGTCCTTGGTATGCCTCGGTGGTGAGAACAGAGACTTTGTATGGCCTCATGATGCTTTTGCCCTAACCCTATTGGAAATGCCCAGAACAGCTCTCTGTTTTCTATTGCAGCCTATCCCTTCCTGGCCGCAAATAGAGCAAAGAAGAGCTATATAATCCCTAATATGTCCCACCTCTCTTGTTATTCAACCATAGGAGGGAATGAATGTGATTGGAGCAGACAGAGTCAGAATGCAGCAGCTAGAGATAGGGAAGAAAGGATCCAGAGAGTACGACAATGACGGAGATCCAATGGCAGGAGGAGAGTAGAGCTTTCTATGTATGCACCTCCTATCCTGGTTTCAATCTGACAAAGTATGAGGTCCTGCAGGGGCAGCCGAAAGGAGGGTGCGGGGCCATGTGCAGAGACTCATTGCGGGACCTCATTTGCAAAGAGGCCTCATTTGCATAAATAATTATTCTTAATGAGTGTCTGGATAAAGAAGGACTGCCAGATTTCTGCATTACTATACTCCAGTACCAACCGCCAGGCACATTAGGAAGTACTACAAGCACTGCCCATTTAGAATCTATATCAAACCTGCCATATTATAACAGCACTACCAGGACTCACAAAACGCCATACCCTACCTATCAAAAGGCAACATGGCAAATATTAAACCAATACAACTCAGAGAATACCAATACATCTCCTACTGGAGAAAGAGAACAAGTGGCACTGTCAAAGAAAAACAAGAACAGAATACCTCAGCTCGGTTACAGATGCAGAACATAGACTGTCACCAAACAAAGAGCAAGGGATCACAATTTAGAAATAGGAAGACAATAATTAAACTGGGAACCTCAAAAGCCAAACTTGGAATGTACAACAACACTGGAAAAATAAAACTATAAATTAATTTCCTCTTGTACTAAACAAAACGCAAAGATGTTAGCAATGCACATTTCCCAGAGCTGACATATTCCAGTTAATAAATTAAAAATAAAAAGTATTTTTCTACCTTTTGTTGTATGGGCATTTTATTTTTCAGTTGCAATTGCTCCAGTCACTTTCTTCTGGTTTCTTCGTGTCTTCTGCTAACTCTCCATTCTCTGCTGTCCATTTGTCCTTCCTTCACTTGTTTAGCATTTTTCCATTCTTTTCTACATCTTTCTTTATTCTTTTCATCAACTCAAATTTCACTCTTCCATCCTCAATCTCCACTTAATCTCCCAATACCCTGCCAATCGTAGATTTTAATTCCCCCCCCCCCCCACATAAAATATATTTTCCCTTTTCCATTGTCACTCCCCCAGCCCCTTCCCTTTCTAGTCTTCCCCAAACATCAGCTCCTTTCTGGTTCCAGCCCCACCAAGCATCAGCTCCTTTCTAGTCCCATTCTCCCATCAGCCCATTTCCAATCCTAGCTCCCTCATCAGCCATTTCCAGTCCTATCCTAGCCCCCCATCAGCCCATTTCCAGTCTAGCGCCCCCCCCCCCAATCAGTCCATTTCCAGTCCTAGGGCCTCCCATCAGTCCATTTCCAGTCCAAATGCCCCCCCCCCCCAATCAGTCCATTTCTAGTCCTAGGCCTCCCATCAACCCATTTCCAATTCTAGCCCCCCCCCCCATCAGCATTTTCAGTCCTATCCTAGCTCCCCATCAGCCCATTTCAAGTCCTAGCCCGTTAGCTGCGCTGATTTGCTGACTTCATGGATGCAGCTACCATCACCTGAATGGGTAGGGATAGCTGCATCTGCAAAGCTGTCTCCCACAGACCAGCGTTTCCTCCGTTGTGCTGTGCAAAAGTGGGAATGGCTGGCTTTCCTGCCTGCCACTTTGGTCCCCATATCAACTCAAGCATTGTTTATGTGAGCTTATTGTGCAGGGGCTAGTAGCACCCTCTAACATTAATGCCTGCTCAGTGTGCTGGGGATATCAGGTTGATTTTCCATGCAGCTGTGGATAGTGGAGTCTGTCTGTGTGGCTCTATCCTTGTTTATTTTATTTATTTATTTTATTTAACTGTATTTATATCCCGCTTTTCATCGGGTCAAAGCGGTGTTACATATAAGGGTGGGTAAAATTAAGTATCAGGGTGGGGCCATCACCAGGTGGGCATTGTTGATGATTTCGACATAAGACAGACTTTAGACATGGACAGTATAGTGCAGTGGCCAATTCATTCTGGGTTGCACATGCTGCTGCTGTACTTGCACTGTGGGCTAAAGTTTATCCATAGAGACATGTAATACATGATTCACAGCAGGGTCTTGAACCTGTGACCCTCCACTCATATAGACAATGGCTTTGTATGTTGAGCCACAGAGCTGCCATAGGGATATGCCAGTCCCTGGGGCTGACATGTTACCTATTAGGCAGACCTAGGCACATATTGCAATGCGATCAGCACACAGGACCATGACATGGTTCTTGTAGGCTGCAGGCAGGTGCCACTGCACCTGCCGCCAACACCCCCACACCATGCTGTCAGTGGGTGTGGTGCGCAGTACTGACTGGTCCACCATGCGGCTTTGGCAGATACCTAGGGCACCAGGTCCAGATGGCTGGGGCAGAGGCTCATATTGATGGACACACCAGCCCCCCAAACAACTGTAGCTGCCAGAACCCCATCACTGCCTACTTCTGATACATCTTAGGGGGAGGCAGGAAGCCGCAGCTGCGGAATTTCCACGGGCAGTTGTATTTTGCAGTTCCCTGTTAGTTCTACAGCTGCTGGCACTATCATCCTCTTCCTCCAGAGCTGGCTTCAGCAGTAGTTGGGGGGGGGGGGGAAGAGGGGCTTGTCAGTGCCCCTGTCTATCATGCCTGGAAACCTTGGTCCACCCCATGTGGTGCATCACCTTTCCAAAGCAGCAGCATGTCTGTGTGCCACCATTGTCAATGTGGGATCATGACGGATATCACAGATGTGCCATCTGGGCAGCTGCCTGGCCTGTCTTGCACCCCTGAGACACTACTGCATGACCGATGTGCCACCTCCTTTGTCCCATTTGCACTATCAACTATCATACTTGGGCACTATGCTGTTGCTGCTAATGAAGCACTACTATCACTACCTTGGGCTCCTCTGTCTGTGCATCACATTGCAGACATTTAGATAGGTTCTCTTCCCTCAAAATACACCCTCTCCGAGAGGTTTTACTTGGCGTTAGGGTTCCCAGCATTAAAGGGCTTTAACACACATTAGCACAACAGATGTTAAAGTAATACCCATTGTTAAAGCCCACTCTCCACTCCATTAATGCCCACTCTCCACCTACTGCGCCCTTAATGCTGCAGGGGCCTTCAGCACCAATTAATGCAGCTTTTTTGCAAGATTTTGAATATTACAAACAGCATTTTAAACTGGATCCTGGCACATACAGGGAGCCAAGAAAAGCTTACCAAGACAGGAAATATGTTGACAAAATTCAGTTGTTACCAAGAACCTTGCTGCTGAATTTTAAATAGGCTGTAATTGGTCTTTTTAGGAAAAGTCAGATACAGTATGCTGTAATAACCTAACCATGAATCTAATAACAGTATAAATGACATGAGCGAAATCTTCCTTTGAAAAGAATGGATATATGCAATTTAGCCTCCTGAGATGTTAAAAACAGGTTTTACTACAGCTGAAATATGACACTTGGAATGCCAAAGACATCCAATATCACTCTGGTAAAAAAACATGTCGCCTCAGATCTTCTAACCTACTGGATTGTTGATAGTGAATTATCCTTTCCTTCAGTAGCATCTCCATTATTTTTCCCACTAACTAAGCTAAGGTTTACTGGTCCATTGCCCACTTCTCTGTTACCACATTTTTGAAAAGGGACCACAACTGCTCTTCTCTAAACCTACAGAATCTTTCTGGTCTCTGGGGTTGCCAACTTTTCCAGAAAGTATAGCTGAACACTCATCACTCTGCTAGGGTGGGAGGAAGGGCAGGACAGGGTAATCCCTTCTGAGCCTGAGGATGGGGCAAGGGTATATTCTATTAAAAAAAAATTACTGAGAAGCAGTCCGGCTGTTTGCCAGATGATATTCATAGTGTGGACTGCCTGGTGCCTCCTCAAAATAAAAATACTACTCTACAATGCTGCGCGGAAGATACGAAGCAAAACACAGAAAGGAACTTTCACACAGATTATAATATTTAGCAAGCAATTGAACCCCCAGCCAAGGGAGCCAGTGGCGTTTACCAGCTACCTCCCTTATTGTGACTGGATTCCCAGACAAGGTTGCTCTCATACTCTTGTCAACAGTGACAGTATTTTCATGGGTATGGTTCTGAAGGCTGTCCATAATATATTTCCTTATCTTTTCTGGGGTGTGAGGGAAAGTCTTTTAAATATCTTGATAGTGCAGACTTGAATGCATGGTTGCTTTTTCCTTTCTGAGTACTTCCCATGATGTCAGATAGTTTTATAGGGACTGTGGAGGAGAAAGAGACTTATTTTCCCCCCCTCGGTCCCTATACTATCGAACATTTTGTGGCGAGGTGTGGTTTCAAGGGATAAACCATGATGCATTTCAAACGTTCACACCACCAAAATGTTTTTTTTTTTTTAGCAGCAAGATGCAGCACAGAAAACAATGGCAAGGGGCTGGAACCCTGCTTCTTCCTTCAGCAGGCTCCGGCCCTTCCCCTCCAGTCACTAAGACAAAAGCTCCAGGATCCTGCCCTCATTCCATGCTCTCCTGTAGAGCCCCTACCCTTGTCACCAGCTCACTGTTTGTTTTTCCACACACCTTAGTCTCCCTTCCTCCCTTGTACTCCTCGTCCAGCACACAAGGAGACGTGATTGTTACTTCTTGTGTGACTGCGCTAGCTGTGGCAGTTATTTAAATAGAAAATTTGCACCTAATTGAACTAACCTATTCTTGACCAGACATTGCAAATGCAATGTGTGCCTTTGAGTCAGTCCTGACTCCTGGTGACCCAGAAGCTCCTGGGTTTTCTTGGCAGTGTCACTGGAAGTAGACTGCCAGGCCTTTCTTCTGAGGAAATGGAGGGTTAAGTGACTTGCCCAAGGCCACAAGGTGTGCTAGTGGAAATCAAACCCTGGTTGCTTGGTTACCAAGCCAGTGTTCTAACCATTAGGCTACTCCTCCACTCTGACCAGATATTACAGAAATCCAATAACCAGACACTGGTCAAGAAGTCATAAAACTAGACTATATGGTCCAAAACCAGGCAGTTGGCAACACCACTCTTCTCTAAAGAACTATTAACGCATTGTTGAGCATACCCTCTATCTTTGTTGACCTTCCTTAGTATCTGTGGATGTATTTCATCTGGCACCATGGCTTTGACCACTTTCAGTTTTGCAACTTCTTTATAAACACTCCTGTGAATGGTATGCCATCTATTCTGTTTCCATATGTACCTTTGCAAGCTATTTGAAGGCCTTTTCCAGGTTTGTCTTCTGTAGATAATAAACAGAAATATTTGTTCAGCATTTCATCCATTTCCTCCTCATTTTCCACACATTGATTGGTACTTTTTAGTTTTACAGATTCATCTCTGGCCTTCCTCCCTCCTCTCACATATCCAGAAAAAAATGTTGTCAGCTTTCTTTATGTCTTTACCATTTGTTCTTTCACTCATGCTTTTGCTATCCTAATTTCTTCCTTCATCGCTTTAAGTTTTAGCAGACATTCTTTTTTTTTTTAAATGATCTTTATTTTGTAAATGCTACCCCAGTGGTCTTCAAGTGCTAGTGAGAAGACAGTGCACCCATATTGGATGCAAAGCAGGATGTTTTGAAGGCAAAAAGGTAGTCAGAACCAGTCATGTTTCAAACTGGACCTAAACTAAAATTCAGAATAGTTAAAGTTTTATATCACAGTCCGTGCCGGAAAAGTCCACGAAAAGAGAGAGCCAACTTCAAAAATGGGAATGTATGCGGCTTCCTGCCTCAACAGTTCAACTGGTGGAAAGGGGGGCACCATGACAAAAACTGATTCTTAACCACTCAGGATAGTAGGAAGACCCAAGCACAGTCTGTTGTGGTGTCTCCGTGGACCAAGTAAAACCTACTACTTCTACTAGTTATCATTTCTATAGCTCTACAGCAGTGCTTTTCAAACATTTATCCCAAATAACCCCATTTTAACAACTGAAAACATGACCCAAGAAATCATAATAGCAGATCTCTAGCCTCCTTCACCTCCCTCCATTCATCTAAAACAGGAAAGTACAGCAACAGTAATGGCAACAGCAGCAGCAGCAGCAATCAGCTCAAGCTCCCTTGTTTTAGTGTTCAGGGTATACTTACAGACCCCAGTACTCAGCATGAATGTTCACTGGCTCACACAACACATGCTGACTGATGACTGCCACTACTTGGCATAGGTCACCATAAAAGTCAAGAGAGAAGAGGAAATAGCCATGTTTCTGGGACCCTATACACTAATGATGTGACCCTATTTGGAGTCTCGACCCCAAGTTTCTCTCCTTGGCTACACCGGACTGATTGAGGCTTCAGCAAGGAGGTAAGCTTCTCCCTACTCCCAGCCAAGGCACTCAATCAGCGCAGCACTGCTGAAACTCCACCTGGACTGATCCTTGGTATAAATTTATTCTGGGCCTATGCACACCCATGCCTGGCGGGACCGCACCCAAGGGCTGTGCCAAAGGCCCTTTGGCATGGCCCTTAGGTATGGAACATAGGCGTCACACAACAAAGTAAATTTTTGGTTCTACTTGCATTTCTAGACTTTATTTTAAGAAATTCAACTGTCTCTAGATATTACCAGATACGAGATCCTCTTTTTTACCTGCTATACTTGGTTCTAATATTTGTGCCATTGTGCAATATAGGCCCTCTATATTTTACCATTATAACCTACCTTTATAGCAATATATTCTCTCTTCAAGAGAGACATTCCTCCCTTATCCCTCTTTCCAACTTCTCTCTACCCGCTAACACTGTCCAATCATATTAATCACTGATCTTACTCTACAGCTATTTTACAATTGTTTATTAGACACCGCTCAAGCATATTACTATACTTTGCTGCATCCTTACAGCCTGTACAATTGTATAATAATTGCATACTGTGTAACTCATTCAATAGTTACAACAGGAATAAGATTACACCATTATGGAAACCTGCAAATTGCTAATGTATGCTCTATGACTTTTACTTGTAAGTACGCCACTACTCAACGCCCTCATCCCCCAACACGTTCACCACCAATCTTTCCCCATCCCCATCCCCATCATCTATCACCATCACAGTCAAAATCAGCACTACTAACATACTCCCCAGAGAGATCCTCCTGAACCAGAAGAGGTCTCAACATAGACTAATCCGTATAAACACAATTCCAAAAATCAAATTGCAGAATGGCTCAGTCACACTAACATCTCTAAAATTTGTACTATTCAATGCTAGAACCATAAGAAACAAAATCCCTCTCATCCTAAAACACTAAATAGATGAAAAAAACAGATTTCCTCAGCATTATAGAAACCTGGCTCTCTGACTCTGATACTGTTCTCCTGAACCAGTTAAAAGTCCAAGGCTATAATCTTTTTAACTGCCCTGGGAACCAGAAAAGAGGTGGGGGCATCATTGCAATAACCAAAGTGGAACTAAAGGCCTCATCCAGCATATTCAGTAACCATGATGGGATGGACCTACTCAAAATTGAAAATAAAAGCATGGCCATATGCCTCTTGTACAGACCCCCTGCATCCAACCACCAAAACATTTCAGCAATTCTTGAATCTGCCTATACATCCCTGATAAGGAAACCTCACATTATACTAGGCGACTTCTACCCCTCGTCTCTCTCTCATACCCAGACAATGGCGTTCCTGGACTCAGTGGAAGACATGGGCTTCCAGTAAACAATAAAGTGTCCTACCCACATTAAGGGCAATACCCTTGATCTAGTGTTCCTTCCAAAACTCATAACAGAGCACTCGAGTTACATCCCACCATAAGTAACGCAGGTCCCATGGTCAGACCACTTCCTAATCCGCTTCCTAGTACATCTAACAATAACTGCCCCTACCCCTGCACCCTCACCTAACCCTCACCAAAATACACGATATAGACCATTTGATAGACATACTTTCTTAAATACCACCATACCTCAGTTTGATCCCACTACAACTGACCTTAACGAACTCCTAACAAAATGGATTTCAGCCATCAATAGTACGGCTAAACCAACACTCACAGCCTTAAAACCTCCTCGCAAACAGAAAAAAAGCAGAACATAGATGAAGAACAAAAATGACTGCAGAATACAAAGAATACATGTCATCTTTGAAAACATATAAAGAAGCAATAAACAATGCGAAAAAGAACCATCACACTAAAATTTTAAATAAAGCCATTAACCATCCAAAAGAACTTTTTGAAATTGTTAAATCATTAACCAAATCCCCACATGGCGACTCACAAAATAAACATTAACTCCCAAATGCTAGCAAACTTCTATGCCAACAAACTAAAACCTAATAAGTCAGCAGTCCCCTCTCCCACTACGATACACACAGCTAACACCAATGAATGGTGCTCTTTCTACCTTATAGATCACAGACAACTGCTAAACACAATTTCAAAAATCAACACAACCACCTTCCCCCTGGATCCTTGCCCTGTAGCATGGATCAAAGCAACAAAAACCGAACTTGCTCCTTACCTATTAGCCATAGTCAATCAATCCCTCCAACAAGGATTCATGTCACATATGCTCAAACTCACTGCTATTCGACCCATCCCAAAGAATAAGTCTCAACAAAAACAATCCATCCTCCTATAGATCCAATCCCGATATCCCATTTGTAGCTAAGGTCACTGAAAAAGTGGCCCAACTACAACTCCAAGATTTCATAGACCTGAACGCTCCATTAGACAAACAATAATATGGCTTCCGTCCCTTTCATGGGGTCAAAACACTCCTACTAGCATTATTTGACACCCTCATTCGGGGAATGAACAACACAAAACAAGCATTCATCCTTGGTTTTTTGGACATCACATCAGCTTTTGACAACATAAATAATGATATTTTTCTCTCTAGACTAAGAACATAAGAACATAAGATATGCCATACTGGGTCAGACCAAGGTCCATCAAGCCCAGTATCCTGTTTCCAACAGTGGCCAATCAAGGTCATACGTACCTAGCAGTTTCCCCAAAAGACACAGGTTTCCACAATGCTTGTACTGGGTCAAGCATTTATATCCTAGGTCCCTTCTTAATAATGGTTGATGGACCTTTCCTCCAGCAACTTGTCCAAACCTTTTTTAAACCCAGCTACACTAACAGCCTTTACTACATCCTCCGGTAACAAATTCCAGAGTTTGATTACACTTTGAGTGAAAAAATATTTTCTTTTATTAGTCTTAAATAGTTTAACCTGTAGCTTCATTGCATGTCCCCTAGTCTTTCTATATTCTGATAACGTAAACAATAGATCTACGTTTACCCGTTCCACTCCGTTCATTAATTTATAGACTTCTATCATATCTCCTCTCAGCCGTCTCTTTTCCAGGTTAAAGAACCCTAACCTTTTTAGCCTTTCTTCATAGGAGTATCCTTCCATCCCCTTTACCATTTTGGTGGCTCTTCTCTGAACCTTTTCTAATATCGCTATATCCTTTTTAAGATACGGCGACCAGAATTGCACACAATATTCAAGCTGCAGTTGCACCATGGAACGATATAGAGGCATTATAATATCTATTGTTTTATTTTCCATTCCTTTCCTTATGATACCTAGCATTCCATTTGCTCTCTTGGCTGCCGCTGCACACTGGGCCGAGGGTTTTAACATGGTATCCACAATGACACCTAAATCTTTTTCCTGGGTGGTGGTTCCTAATGTGGAACCTTGCATCGTGTAACCATAGTTTGGGTTGTTCTTCCCTAAGTGCATAACCTTGCACTTGTCCACATTAAATTTCATCTGCCATTTTGATGCCCAGTCTTCCAATTTATCAAGATCCTCTTGCAATTTTCCACAATCCTCTTGGGTTTTAACAACTTTAAATAGTTTTGTGTCATCTGGAAATTTGATAACAACCTGGAAAGTGGAATAACAAGTGAGGTTAATTAATATGTCAAAAAGCAGCGGATTCATCACAGATCCCTGGGGTACACCACTATTCACCTTTCTCCATTGGGAAAATTGGCTATTTAGCCCTACCCTATGCTTTCTATCTTTTAACCAATTCCTGATCCACAATAGTACACTGCCTCCAATCCCATGACTCTTTGGTTTTGCCAAAAGTCTCTGATGAAGGACCTTGTCAAAGGCTTTCTGAAAGTCCAGATTCACTATATCAACCAACTCAACTTTGTCCACCTGTTTATTCACACCTTCAAAAAAACATAACAGATTAGTAAGACAAGATCTTCCTTGTCTAAAGCCATGATGGCTGTCTCCCTTTAGGCCATATACCAATTGTGAAAAAATCCACTCTAATACTTTTTTTTCCTTTTTTTCTTTTCAACCTTAATGCTTCCAACTCTTCACCACCGGTCTCAGATAAACGATACTTGTCTTTCGTTACCTCAGAATACAATGGTTAACAGCAGTGAGGACTGACCGAAAAAGGAACATAACAGAAGAATATGAAAAAATGGGTTTGCCCTCAACAGTTTTTGTGAATTAAAAGATTTGAGTAAATAGAAGAACAACGAATGGAATAATAGCCCTGGAGAATAACGTTGCTAATATCCCCTTGAAGAACCCAACAGGAGAAACGCCAGAGCGCTTGCAGAGGCGTTGGGGTGTTCTATCTCATCGTATGTCAAAGGGGCATTTGAACAAGCACCGTTCTGCCTCAGATAAGTAGAATGGCATTGTGTTCTGGTTTTAAATGAATTTTCAGTTGATAAGAACATTTAGAAACATTTAGAAAGCATAAAGAAACTTTGTTTAAGAAAATAGTCCCGGTCATTGATGTAAACGAACACCACATTGGGTGAATTACCATACCCAATAGTAAGGTGTAAAAGACAAGTATCGTTTATCTGAGACCGGTGGTGAAGAGTTGGAAGCATTAAGGTTGAAAAGAAAAAAAGGAAAAAAAAGTATTAGAGTGGATTTTTTCACAATTGGTATTGGATAGTAGTTCACTCTTTCATTGGATCTGACCTCAGTATCCCTTTAGGCCATGACTATCGACATGCTGAGTAATTTAATTCTTTATGATGGTTTCTACCATTTTCCCAGTACTGATGTCAAGCTCACCGGTCTGTAGTTTCCCGGATCACTCCTGGAACCCTTTTTAAAAATTGGTGTTACATTGGCGATCCTCCAATCTTCAGGTATTAGAGATGATTTTAATGATAGTTCACAGATTACTAATAGCAGGTCTGCAATCTCATATTTCAGTTCCTTTAACACCCTTGGATGTATACCATCCGGCCCAGGTGATTTGCTACTCTTCAGTTTATCTAATAGTTGTAATACATCTTCCCGATGTATCGATATTTCCTTCAATTCTTCCACACTTTTAAATACCACTTCAGTCATGGGTAACATCCCTACATCTTCCTCAGTAAAGACCGAATCAAAGAATTCATTCAGTCTCTCTGCTATCGCCTTGTCACCTCTTAGTGCACTTTTATCCCCTCTATCATCTAATGGACCAACCAAGGTGCGGAAGAATTGAAGGAAATATCGATACATAGGGAAGATGTATTACAACTATTAGATAAACTGAAGAATAGCAAATCACCTGGGCCGGATGGTATACATCCAAGGGTGTTGAAAGAACTGAAATATGAGATTGCAGACCTGCTATTAGTAATCTGTGAACTATCATTAAAATCATCTCTAATACATGAAGATTGGAGGATCACCAATGTAACACCAATTTTTAAAAAGGGTTCCAGGGGTGATCCGGGAAACTACAGACCGGTGAGCCTGACATCAGTACCAGGAAAAATGGTAGAAACCATCATAAAGAATAAAATTACTCAGCATGTAGATAGTCATGACCTAATGGGAGACAGCCAACATGGCTTTAGAAAAGGAAGATCATGTCTTACTAATCTGTTATGTTTTTTTGAAGGTGTGAATAAACAGGTGGACAAAGTTGAGTTGGTTGATATAGTGTATCTGGACTTTCAGAAAGCCTTTGACAAGGTCCCTCATGAGAGACTTTTGACAAAACTAAAGAGTCATGGGATAGGAGGCAGTGTACTATTGTGGATCAGGAACTGGTTAAAAGATAGAAAGCAGAGGGTAGGGCTAAGTGGCCAATTTTCCCAATGGAGAAAGGTGAATAGTGGTGTACCCCAGGGATCTGTGCTGGGTCCGCTGCTTTTTGACATATTCATAAATGACCTGGAAAGTGGAATAACGAGTGAAGTTATCAAATTTGCAGATGACACAAAACTTGCCTGCCTGCCCGCCCACCATCCAACTCCTGCCCAATCGGGGCAGTGGGAGTCTGACCCGCGGCAGCCCAAACCCCACATAAGCGGCGTCCCTGCACTGAGGGAGCCGCTTGCCTGCCTGCCCGCCCACCATCCAACTCCTGCCCAATCGGGGCAGTGGGAGTCTGACCCGCGGCAGCCCAAACTCTACATAAGCGGCATCCTGCACTGAGGGAGCCGCTTGCCTGCCTGCCCGCTCATCATCCAACTCCTGCCCAATCGAGGCAGTGGGAGTCTGACCCGCGGCAGCCCAAACCCCACATAAGCCGCGTCCCTGCACCGAGGGAGCCGCTTGCCTGCCTGCCCGCCCACCATCCAACCTCTGCCCAATCGGGGCAGCGGCAGCCCAAACCCCACATAAGCCGCGTCCCTGCAGGGTGCGCCCGCGCCTGGCGGGCCCGCGCCTGAGGGCCTCGCCAGAGGGCTCTTTGGCGTGGCCTTTAGGCGTGGCACTGAGGCGCAAACAAAAGAACCAAAAACGAATGATAGGAACATTAAAGCACAGGAACGATGAGGAAACATCACACCAACATCCACAAACGGAAAATACTACGACCTACTGCAACAGAAAGGACACGATAACGGCAACCAAACACCTCACTGCTCTGACGAATCGACGCTGAAACCCAGTTTGGCCCCTGAAACAACAGGTACTCACACTAATCATGCCACCTTTCTTGACCCCCATCTACCTCCTCACCCCCCTCCTGACCCTCTACCCCCCCCCCTCCCACCACACTCAATAACCTACTCTGGCCTACCTCCACAGCAGCACAACCCACACACACCTCCAGACTGAAACAAAACCACCCCCATGCATAGCATACGCCTACCCACACCACCAACGCCCCAACCTACCACCACATCACCATCTCACTAATAAACACACGCTCTGTTAGAAATAAATACCACATGCTCCGAGACCTGATCAGGAAGGAACAGATAGACCTCCTCTGTGTAACAGAAACCTGGCTGACAGACACCGACACAGTCCTAATGAACCAGCTTACCCCAGAAGGATACACCCTCCATCACTGCTCCAGGGCACACTCTAAAGGAGGGGGCATTGCCATCATAGCAAAAACTGACCTCCACCTCAGGATCCTCTCCTCAGAAACCACCAATGAAGCTGATCTCCTCACCCTCACCAACAAGCACCTCTCAATATGTCTAATCTACCGCACACCCACCACAACCACTGATCTACCAAGGCTACTGCAATTCATATCAGAGAGCACCAGTTTGACAAAGGAACAAATCATTCTAGGAGATTTCAACCTCCCATCACTTCAAGATGAACAAGCAACAACCTTCTGCACCACCATGACTGCAATGAATCTGATACAGATCATACAAGAACCCACACATGAAAAAGGCAACACGCTAGACCTCATATTCCTAAATTCAATAACTGCCTCCTCAGGAAAGTCACTGCAGATCTCGCCAGTATCCTAGTCTGACCACCATCTTATCACCATATCCTACACCTACCAACATATGACCAACAAGGAAGATTGACACCATATAAGAAGATTTAAAACTTTCAACAAAGTGGACTTCTTAGAACAAACTCTACCCAAACTGCAAGAAAACTCCAGTAACATCAATGACCTAATACTCAACTGGAACACCACAATCTCTGCAGCATCCAAAGCATCGACAAACAAACCCTCCACCAAACCCCCTCCCACAAAAGCCAGATGGTTTACTCCCAGCCTCCGTAAGCTAAAAACAAAACTCAGAAGAACCGAACGAAAATGGAGAAAAACCAAAGACGACAATGACAAAATAAAATACCTAAAAGAACTCAATGCATATCACTACGAGACCGACAAAGCGAAGAAAACATACCACATGAAAATCATAAACACATCCATAAATAAACCTCGTAAACTCTTTCAAATTGTCAAAAAACTGACAAAAACACCCAATACCTCTGACCAACTACCGCAGATCCCGCCGGAGCTACTGGCCCGTCAGTACAAACAGCTACAACGACCACAAAACCCACAGCTGAACATAGAGACAACTACAATAAACCACCACCCCAACCTACACAGCGACTGGACCACCTTCAAGATAACCTCTACAGATGAAACATCATCCACCATCTCCCGACTAAACACCACCACCTCCCCGTTGGACCCCTGACCCACCGACTGGATAAAGAAATCCAAAGACGAACTAAGCACCCCACTAACCCATATCATCAATGAATCATTCTCCCAAGGGCACATGCCAGATGCCCTCAAAACTACGATCATCCGACCATCCTTAAAAAAGCAGAACCTCGATCCTCTAGACCCAGCATCCTACAGACCCATAGCAAGCCTACCTTTCACGGCTAAGATAATAGAAAAGATCATACAACAGCAGCTCCAAGAACACCTGGATATCAACAACATACTCGACCCACAGCAACATGGCTTCCGTCCACTACATGGAGTTGAGACCCTCATGACCACACTGATGAACACCCTCCTCATAGGAACACAAGAAAAACACTCTGGATATGCCATGATCTTCCTAGATATATCTGAAGCTTTCAACACCATCTCCCACAACATCCTCATACACCGACTACAGACAATTGGGATTAAAGACACCGTATTGAAGTGGTTCCAATCCTACCTAACTAACAGACAACAATTAATCCGTACCAGCACCTTGACCTCCCCCCCCCCCCTTCCAGCAACACCAGGGAGTACCTCAAGGATCTACACTGTCAGCCATGCTCTTCAACATTTACCTTCAACCGCTATGCTCAGTCATACGCACTCACAACGTCAGCTTCCACATATATGCTGATGATATCATGCTCTATGCCCCTATCACAACCACAAACCCAACAAACACCCATCTATCAGCATGCTTCTCCGAGGTCTCCAACTGGTTACAAGCAAACAACCTATCCATCAACATAAAGAAAACTGAAGCTCTAATAGTGACAAAAGACCCGGACTTCACACCACCTACTCACCTTAATGTGGGAACCACAAGCATTCAAATACAGCCACAAATAAGATACCTGGGCATTATCATTGACCAAGCCCTCACCTTAAAACAACAAATTACCAAAACCTCTGGAATTATATTTCACAAAGCAAGAACAGTGCAACGTCTCAGACCCCTTCTCGAACATCAAGACTTCAGGACGGTAATGCAAGCTATGACACTCCCCCATCTGGACTACTGCAACATCATCTACCATGGCCTTCCAGCCACACAGACCAACCCTCTCCGAACAGCATTGAACACCACTGCAAGAATCATTCAGTGCGCAAAGAAAACCGACCACATCACTCCAATTCTGAAAGACCTACACATACTCCCCCTCGAAGCAAGAACTTAATACAAAGCCTTCCTTCCTTAATACAAAGCCTTCATACTCACCCACAAAGCCATCCATCGAACACAGAACACCCAGCTTCGCATCCTACTCTCTCGTCCAGCCCACGGCAGATCTACCAGACAAGCCTCCAGCAACTCCCTCACCGTCCCGCACAAAAGGACCAAATGCTCTCAACGGACATGCAATCGAGCCTTTGAACTCTATGCCCCATCCCTATGGAACTCTCTGCCGAGCCATCTCAGAAATAATACTGATCTACTATCTTTCAGAAAACAACTAAAAACCATCCTCTTCCAAGAATACTTCAATACGACTCCCATCAAACAATGCCCCAACCCCTGACATTGCCCACCATGATCCATTGACTCAATATGCCTCTAACTTTGTCCATGTCCAATGTTTGTTTATCCCAGAATCACCAATGTTGCCCCCTGGTGAAGGTCCCACCTTATATTGTAATTCCCCCCCCCCCTCTTTATGTAACGCTGCTTTGACCCGATGAAAAGCGGGATATAAATACAGTTAAATAAATAAATAAATAAAACCCAAGAGGATTGTGGAAAATTGCAAGAGGATCTTGATAAATTGGAAGACTTGGCATCAAAATGGCAGATGAAATTTAATGTGGACAAGTGCAAGGTTATGCACCTAGGGAAGAACAACCCAAACTATGGTTACACGATGCAAGGTTCCACATTAGGAACTACCACCCAGGAAAAAGATTTAGGCGTCATTGTGGATACCATGTTAAAACCCTCGGCCCAGTGTGCAGCAGCGGCCAAGAGAGCAAATAGAATGCTAGGTATGATAAGGAAAGGAATGGAAAATAAAACAAAAGATATTATAATGCCTCTATATTGTTCCATAGTGAGACCGCACCTTGAATATTGTGTGCAATTCTGTTTGCTGTATCTTAAAAAGGATATAGTGATTTTAGAAAAGGTTCAGAGAAGAGCCACCAAAATGGTAAAGGGGATGAAGGATACTCCTATGAAGAAAGGTTAAAAAGGTTAGGGCTTTTTAACCTGGAAAAGAGATGGCTGAGGGGAGATATGATAGAAGTCTATAAATTAATGAACGGAGTGGAACGGGTAAACGTAGATCGATTGTTTACCTTATCAGAATATAGAAAGACTAGGGGACATGCAATGAAGCTACAGGGTAAACTATTTAAGACTAATAAAAGAAAATATTTTTTCACTCAACGTGTAATCAAACTCTGGAATTTGTTACCGGAGGATGTAGTAAAGGCTGTTAGTGTAGCTGGGTTTAAAAAAAGGTTTGGACAAGTTCCTGGAGGACAGGTCCATAAACCATTATTAAGAAGGGACCCAGGATATCGATGCTTGAACCAATACAAACATTGTGGAACCTGTGTCCCTTGGGGAAACTGCTAGGTACATATGACCTAGATTGGCCACTGTTGGAAACAGAATACTGGGCTTGATGGACCTTGGTCTGACCCAGTATGGCATATCTTATGTTCTTATGTAAGCTCTCTACTGGTTATGAAATGTAACCAGAAAGCTCTCTTCTGAGTTTTAAATTTAAACTTAAACTGCTGCTACTAGGCCCTGACTGATTTAACAAAAAATAGTGGGTTCACAGATTAATTAGCTTTAATACTAAGAATTCCTTTCAGAAACTTCCCAGAAGTATATACTCACAATTGCAGATCTCTCTCCAGAAGTAACAGTCCCCTTTTCTAGTCCTTCAATGCTAAGCATAAAAGGGACAATCCACAAATGGTTCAAATCAGATATATATCTGACCGTGCCCAATATGTGCATTTAGAACATGAAACATCCACAACCTTCCCTCAAGATCAGGGTATACTCCAAGGATCTGCTGTCTCAGCTCTCCTGTTCAATTTATATATCCAGCCAATCTGTTCCATCTTCAAAAAACACAAAATAGGATATTGTATGTACTCACTCCTGGACACAATAAACCCCGCCTATGACAACCTACCAACCTGTCTAAAAGAAGCAGAAAGCTGGCTGCAATCAAACAACAGGAGCATCAACTTCAAGAAAACAGAAGTACAGTTTACATCAAGAAATTAATTCTTCAACCCACCCTCACCAATCTGCCTGAATGACATCACACTCCCAGTTAAACAGGAAGTAAAATACCTAGGGGTTATCCTTAACAAAACCCTCAACATGACATCCCACATAAAGCAAATATCCAGAACCATATTTTTTAAATTAAGGATTATTCAACAGCTTAGACCCCTTATAGACACAAACAACTTCAGAATAGTAGTCCAGGCAATCATCACGCCACATTTCGACTACTGTAACAGTCTTTTACAAGGAGCAGCAAAAAAGAATCTAAACATACTTCAGATGGCACAAAATGTTACAGCCAGAATTATAGCCAACACATGTCTTTCAGACCACATCATGCCCCTCCAGAACAACCTCCACTGGCTCCAAATCGCCAGTAGAATAAAATATAAATCCATAATGACCACTTTCAAACTAATTAATAACATAGATCCCTCGTACCTCACATCTCTAATACACACCCATTCAGATATCAGGTCAAGGAGAAGAAACAACCAAAATACCCTCACAGTGCCTACATCAATCCGTAAAACCAAATGAGCAACAGGACATTCACCTACGTAGCCTCCACCCTATGGAACTCCCTCCCTGAAACATTAAGGACAATAAAAGACCATCAATCATTTTGAAAAACATTCCTTTTCATTGAGCACTACAGTAACCTCAACCCCATTGTTTCTTAACCATTACCACCACCACCCAGCCCATTAACTCTACCTCCCCCCAAACAAACAACCTCCCCATATCCAGCAATAGAACACATTGAGTACAGTATGCAAACTGATGTACTGTATTCATTCTGAAGTAATAATCTACAATCATTATCAATCAGTATGATGTACAAATATACATAGTTGTAATGTAAATAGTTAATAATGGTTAATTGTTATAAATCCATCTCCAATGTTCCATGTATAATGTTAGTTTCAATGTAAACGTCCCCTGATCTTTGGAAGGAGCAGTATTGAAAAATATTTCAAATAAAAAAATAAAGTTTGGGAACCACTGCTCTACAGGCTTTTTTTTTAATGGCTGCTGTGCTTTAAGAACCATCAAACTGTGTCCCTTTTGAGATGCTAGCAGGTCCAATTTCTTCCTTTAAACCTCACACTTATCTCTAAGATATTTTTCCTAGAAAAACAAGGTTTCGGTACTCATGTGTGGGACTTTCATTAATACATAAGGACCATGGGCTTCAAGCTGAGGCCTTAAGAAACATAAAACATAGAAACTTGACGACAGAAAAAGACCACATGGCCTCTCTAGTCTGTCCTTCCATATCAACCACTACAACAGTCCCCTTTTTACCTTTAGCGATCCTCTGTGTTTGTCCCAAGCTTCTTTGAATTCAGATACTGTCCTCATCTCTACCACCTCCACTAGGAGACTATTCCATAGATCCACCACTCTTTCAATAAAGAAATATTTCCGCATATCAATGGTGGGGTCTGTTGCTATCCCCTTTCACCCTCATCCCTTCTCCCCTCGTAGCAGAGCTTGCTTTTAATCAAAAGAGGCTCTCCTCCTGTGCATTTATGCCATGGAGGTATTTAAACGTCTCCATCATATCATCTCTATCCCACCTTTCCTCTAAGGTGTACATATTAAATTCCTTAAGTCTGTCCTCATATGTTTTATAATGAAGACCACTGACTATTTTAGTAGCCACCCTTTGTACCGACTCCAGTCTGTTTATATCCTT
This sequence comes from Ichthyophis bannanicus, assembly GCA_033557465.1. Taxonomy (NCBI): domain Eukaryota; kingdom Metazoa; phylum Chordata; class Amphibia; order Gymnophiona; family Ichthyophiidae; genus Ichthyophis; species Ichthyophis bannanicus. The sequence goes on from CM066034.1 coordinate 418,161,830, forward strand.
TTGAAGGTGCAGTCTCCAGAATTTCACACAATACTCCAAATGAGGTCACACCGAAGACTTATACAGAGGAACTATCACCTCCTTCCTTCTGTTAGCCATTTCTCTCCCTATGCACCCAAGCATCCTTCTAGCTTTTACTGTCACCTTTTCTACCACTTTAGCTACTTTAAGATCATCAGACACAATCACGCTTATGTCCCGCTCTTCTTTAGTGGACAAAAGTACTTCACCCCCTATACTATATTGCTCCCTTGGACTGCTGCAGCCCAAAGCATGACCTTGCATTTTTTAACATTAAATCTCAGCTGCCAAATTCTAGACCATTCTTCATGCTTAGCTAGAACCCTCCTCATGTTATCTACACCTTCCTGGGTATCTGCTCTATTGCAGATGTTGGTATCATCCTCAAAGAGGCAAATCTTACCTGACAGCCCTTCCACAATATCACTAACAAACATGTTAAAAAGAATCGGACCAAGGACAGATCCCTGGGGCATACCCCTGGTAACCTCCTTCTCATCAGAGTAAGCTCCATTTACCTGTACCCTTTGTCGCCTCCCACTCAACCACTTTCTAACCTAAGCAGTAAATTTAGGGTCCATCCCTAGGGTGCTCAGTTTGTTTATAAGTCGCCTTTGAGGAATGGTGTCAAAGGCTTTACTAAAATCTAAATATACCACATCTAGGGCTCTCCTTCAGTCCAACTCCCTGGTCACCCAGACAAAGAAATCAATCAGATTTGTCTGACAAGACCTGCCTCTGGTGAATCCATGCTGCCTTGGATCCTGTAATCCAGAAATCTCACTATTTTCTCATTTAGAAGCACTTCCAATAATTTACTCAACACCGAAATTAAATTAACCGGCCTGTAGTTTTCAACCACATCCTTACTTCCGTTTTTATGTAAAGGGACCAGATGTGCCTCTCTCCAGTCCTTTGGCACTACTCCTGACAACAATGAGGCATTGAAGAGGTCAGTCAGTGGAGCTGCTAGAATGTCCCCAGGTTCCTTCAATATTCTTGGATGTATCCTACCTGGTCTGATCGCTTTGTCTACCTTACATTTAGCTAGCTTGTTATGAACACAGTCCTCTGAAAATTATTCAAGATGCCCTTTGCTTCTGTTCCTGTTTGTGGACATTTTCAGAGGTCTTGCTCCTCGTTCTTCATCTGTGAACACAGAACAGAAATATTTGTTAAGCAATTCCATTTTATCCTCATCAGCTCCTACATATTCCTCCCCTTCACCCTTGAGTCTGACAATACCACTTGTCACAGCCCCTCCCGGTGGCAGCGTTCTGAAGGGTCAGAGCGGACATTTATTGTTTGTTGAAGCCGGGAATTCTAACTTAGACCAAGTGCATTATGGTCCTTGTAGTTCCCTTCTTTATAAAGAATAGTTGTGTGAGCCTTGTGCTGGGTTAAATATAAGGTTTTATTCCCTTGATGCGCTAAGGTTCTCCAAGAAGACAACAGAATTCACCTTGATTCAGGGTTTTTACCAAAGTATTTACAAAGTCCAAAACTGTTATAAGAGCTTCACGGTCTTTTCCATTCAAGCAGGATTTTTCAATATCAACAGGTTAAATAAACACAAAAAGCTTCTTCTTTTCGGCTCAACAAAGCAATGACATTTTTTAAAGCATGTCTTATGCTATGACTCTGTGAGAGATTCTATACTCTCAGTTACACAGAGAGTACAGTCCATAGGATATTCAGGTAGCAATGATTCTGATTCTACAAGGTCTGTTTGCATATCCTCTTGCTCAGATATGGTGTCTGCTAAGCCTGAGCTTTCCCTAGGCCAAACTGGTTGTACTTCAGTAGTTCTCTCCAAGGCTTTCCAGCCTGGCTGGACCTGGTCTGGCAAACAATTAATATGGCTTTTATCTAGGACCTTCTGCACAGGTTTCCAAAGCTTTCCCCAGCTTTGTTTCTCATATCTATGGCTCTCTGGTTTACAAGCCTTTCTAGGACCTGGCACATATTCAGGAAAGGAGGTGTGAATGTACCTTTGTTCTCTGAGACATGCGTTGCTGGTATTCCCTCTACCATGCACTCTCCTGCTTACACTGTCTTCCCTGGAGACTTCTTTCTGGAGCTTTTCAGCATGGGCTTGTCCTTCCTGGAAGTTGTCCCTTCCTTGTAAGGACTGCAAGCTTAACTGCCTTTCCTTCCGTAGTTGAAGCTATCCCCTTTCTCTCTCCTTAGTAGCAGGGGTTTCTGTTGCTCTCTGTATTTGTGGTCCTCTCTGTGTTTGTGGTCCTCTCTGTATTTGTGGTCCTCTCTGCTCCTGTGGTCGTCTCTCTATTCTCCTGACCAAGCACTGCTTATAAAGCCGTTTCTTTAGTGAGCTTTCTGGCCCTCTACTCAGATGTGTTTGATTAGCTATTGCATCACTACAATCTGGGTGTGTCAGCCTACCTTCTGGAGCCTCATGCCTACTCCCTCTAGCTGCACTTCTTGGTAGCTGCATTCTCTGTAAATCAGTTTCTTTAAAAGAAACAGAGTTTTCTCCTAACTCCATAGCTTCAGTAGTGTCAGCTTCATCACATATCCCCCCTCTTAAGATATTACGGGCTGGCACTTCTTCGTCTGCACAGCACGTAATCCGGGACATGGCATTGGCATTGTGATGCAGTTTTCCTGCTCTGTGCTCAATCTTGTATTCGAACGGCTGTAATGCCATATACCAATGGGTTAAGCGACTATTGTTATCCTTCATTTGATTTAGCCACTTTAGGGGTGCATGGTCTGTGACCAACAAAAATGTCCTCCCGCTCAGATAGAATTTGAAGGCTTCGACGGCCCACTTAATAGCCAGACATTCTCTTTCAATTGTTGAATATTTCCGCTCTGCCGGTGACAATTTTCTACTTAAGAACATAATCGGATTTTCTATACCCTCGTGCTTCTGGGAAAGAACGGCTCCCATCAGCCCCCGCGGGCTTAACAGAGCAGCGAGGGAGAAACTCTTCCCTCGCGCTCTGCAAGCCGGCGCGTCTGACTGCAGCTCCAAAGAGAGAGCTGCTACAGGGAGGGCAGGCTCTGCCGGGTACAGGGGGGCCCCGCGGCATGCTTGATTCTGCCGTGGCGGCCCCGACAGCGGCAGCAGAGAGGGGTTTTTTTTTTTTCAATTTTACTTTTAGAAAAGAATGTTTTTTGCGCGGGGCCCCCTGAAACGCAGGGCCCTGTGCAAAAAACATTCTCGCTCAATGGACGGGCCGGCCCTGCCAACTCTCTCGCATATAAGTTGCGCAATATGATCTCCTACCTTAACCATGAAGTCTTCTTCGGCAAAATTGAAGAGCAGGACTTTAATCGCCCCCCTATAGTCGGGGTCGATTACCCCTGCCCCCACGTCTATAAAATGTTTTAAGGCTAGGACAGATCGGGGCGCAATGCGGCCGTAACATCCTATAGGCAATTCTATTTGCAGGTCTGTGTCTACTAAAGCCCTCCCATGCTTAGGAATAATTTGTTCAACGGTGCTGTGTAAGTCATATCCAGCTGCCTGGGATGAGGCTCTTCGTGGACTTTGGGCTTTATTAGACATTTTGCAAAACTTAAGTAAAAATTTTGGTTTACCAGTAGTATCCTTCCGTAAAAGCTGTCTCTTCACCTCTTGGTCAGCCTTTGGAGTTTCTCCTAAGAGTGGGCTAGGAACTATGGCTGCTTTGGACTGGATTTGTGTGGATACAAGGGCTTCATGGGGAGATAGGCCCTTCTCTAACCCCTTTCTAAATTGGGGCCAGTCCCTGCCTAGCACTAAATCGTGTGGCAACTTGGGAATTACGGCTACCAATATATCCTTTTCTATCCCTAATCCTTTTACTAACAATTTATACACCGGATAGAAAGAAGAGGCTCTATGAATGCATTTAATTTTCACTTTTCCCTCTGCTCGGTTCGGTGCTGACGCAGCTTGATCCTCTATAACATGCCAGAGCTTCCTGGAGATCATGCTCTGATCTGCCCCCAAATTGAGTAGAGCAGTGGTGGTTATACCTTGTACCTTAACCTCTAACAAAAATCCTTCTCAACATTTTTGCATTTTCACTTATTAGTGCTCTACGCACCTTACATTCATTCTGTACATGCCCTAATTTCCCACAATGAAAACATCTCTTTTCCCCAAAGTACTTTCCAGGCTTAGGTATACCAGCTTTTAAACCTCCTGATTTATACTTTGACACCCTTTCTGATGACTGCATCATAGCCTCTGCTGCCGTTTTTGAAGCCTCACCATCTTTGTGCGTAGCCAATTCTGCTTCAAAATACCTTTCTGTGAGGAGGATGGCTTCCTCCGTGGTACGGCAATTTTGCAGTATCAGGAAGGTCTGTACCTCTTTGGGCACAGCAGCCATAAACTGCTCTAGTACAATAGTGTTGAGTATGGTGTCTATGGTTTTACCCTCGGGCGTCAACCATTTTATTGTTAGGCTTTTAAGCCTTTGACCTAGAGCTTTTGGTGTTTCTCCGGCTTTAAGTCGGGTAGCTCTTAACATTCGGTTGTACACCGTAGGAGCTAACCCAAGGCAATCTCTTATAGCCTTTGTTACTTCCGTGTAATTGTTGGCAAGAGCTGCGGGCATAGCCCTATATGCAGACAGCGCCTCTCCAGTGAGCGAGGTTCCCAGGTGTATGGCCCACTGCTCTTTTGGCCACCCTAACGTATGGGCTATCCTATCAAAGGATTCAAGAAAATCATCTATGTCATCACTAGGTGATAATTTTCCCAATGTCAATGTCTCATAAGACCATGGTCCTACCACATGGTTGTTAGACATCGCATCTAGTCCTTGAGGAGACGGAACCGGTTCACTCGCTGTCTTCTTAGCCAACCAAGCTTCCATCAACTCAAGTACGGGTTTTTGCTGCGCTTGCTTGGCAGTCACCACTTGTTCCTGTGCGTGATAAGCCATCTCCTGCTGCTTGTCGAATTGCGCCACCATCCATTTCAGGATCTCTTTCGGCTCCATGGTGGTTACTTCCTATAGAGAGAAAAACAGAGAGAGAAAAAAAAAAAAACAAGTGCGGTACTGGCAACTCCTTTGTCAGTCCCCCTTTTACTGGATTCTCAGGACTTTTGCACCTGAATCCGTCACAGGTTATGCCCAATTGCTTATTACCTGTATCAGGCGTGGACTCATACTTTTGGAAAAGATGTGTCGGTCTGTCGTCCAGCGCTCCACCAGTGCTGGCAGCAACACTTCACTGTTTCACTTGGTGCTCTTTTTTCTTCTTTGAACTTGGCAGTTCCTTCCTGAATTGGTATATTCTTCTTTGCTTTCCAGAAGGAATCCTGCCAACTATGCCATTATGTCACAGCCCCTCCCGGTGGCAGCGTGCTGAAGGGTCAGGGCAGACATTTATTGTTTGTTGAAGCCGGAAACTCTAACTTAGACCAGGTGCATTATGGTCCTTGTAGTTCCCTTCTTTATAAAGAATGGTTGTGTGAGCCTTGTGCTGGGTTAAATATAAGGTTTTATTCCATTGATGCGCTAAGGTTCTCCAAGAAGACAACAGAATTCACCTTGATTCAGGGTATCTACCAAAGTATTTACAAAGCCCAAAACTGTTATAAGAGCTTCACAGTCGTTTCCGTTCAAGCAGGATTTTTCAATATCAACAGGTTAAATAAACACAAAAAGCTTCTTTTCGGCTCAACAAAGCAATGACATTTTTTAAAGCATGTCTTATACTATGACTCTGTGAGAGATTCTATACTCTCAGTTACACAGAGAGTACCGTCCATAGGATATTGAGGTAGCAATGATTCTGATTCTACAAGGTCTGTTTGCATATCCTCTTGCTCAGATATGGTGTCTGCTAAGCCTGAGTTTTCCCTAGGCCAAACTGGTTGTACTTCAGTAGTTCTCTCCAAGGCTTTCCAGCCTGGCTGGACCTGGTCTGGCAAACAATTAATATGGCTTTTACAAAGGACCTTCTGCACAGGTTTCCAAAGCTTTCCCCAGCTTTGTTTCTCATATCTATGGCTCTCTGGTTTACAAGCCTTTCTAGGACCTGGCACACATTCAGGAAATGAGGTGTGAATGTACCTTTGTTCTCTGAGACATGCGTTGCTGGTATTCCCTCTACCAGCCACTCTCCTGCTTACACTGTCTTCCCTGGAGACTTCTTTCTGGAGCTTTTCAGCATGGGCTTGTCCTTCCTGGAAGTTGTCCCTTCCTTGTAAGGATTGCAAGCTTAACTGCCTTTCCTTCTGTAGTTGAAGCTTTCCCCTTTCTCTCTCCTTAGTAGCAGGGGTTTCTGTTGCTCTCTGTATTTGTGGTCCTCTCTGTGTTTGTGGTCCTCTCTGTATTTGTGGTCCTCTCTGCTCCTGTGGTCGTCTCTCTATTCTCCTGACCAAGCATTGCTTATAAAGCTGTTTCTTTAGTGAGCTTTCTGGCCCTCTACTCAGGTGTGTTTGATTAGCTATTGCATCATTATAATCCGGGTGTGTCAGCCTACCTTCTTCAGCCTCAAGCCTACTCCCTCTAACTGCACTTCTTGGTAGCTGCATTCTCTGTAAATCAGTTTCTTTAAAAGAAACAGAGTTTTCTCCTAACTCCATAGCTTCAGTAGTGTCAGTTTCATCACACACTTCTGCCCTTGCTCTTCTCCCTAACATATCTGAAAAATGTCTTATCCCCCCATTTTATTGCATTGGCTATTTCCTCCTCTTTTTGAATCTTTGCCTTCCTGACTACTTTGCTAGCTTCTTTAAGTTTTTCCAAATACAGATGCCTGTCTTCCTCTCTCTGTGATCTCTTGTATTTCATGAAGGCCTCCCTCTTTTTCTTCACCTTTTCAGCTACTTCTTCCGAAAACCATAGTGGTCTCCTTTTCCTTTTACCTTTATTTATCATTTTAATAAAAAGGTTGGTTGCCCTTAAAATATCCCCTTTCAGTTTTGCCAACTGTTTTTCTCCATCCCCCAGTTGTTTCCATTCCACTAATGACTCCCTGAGGAATTGGCCGATCTTGGCAAAGTTAGTTTTCCTAAAGTCTAAGACCCTCGCTTTTGAATTGATTTTAACAACCCTAGTCCTAATACTGAACCACACCATCTGGTGATCACTGGATACAAAATGATCTCCCACTATAGTATTTATTTATTTAGTTTCATACCGCACTATTCATGATCAGCACGGTTTACAAAATAACAACATCATACATGGAACAGTTTACATTTAACATATTACATGAAAAAATTTACATTGAATATGTGAACAAGATATAAAACAATTAACTTATTTTCACTGATAGATCAATAGATCATTCACAGTAGTTTATAAGAATGGGAAACATCAGAAACACTTTCCCCATTGTTAAGCGCCAAGTCAAGTATTGCCCCTTCATATGTGAGTTCTATTGCCAGTTGCCTAAATAGTTCTCCCTGTAGAGAATTCAAGATCTCCTTACTTCTGGGTGATACTGCAGCAGGAATGTGCCAATCAACACCCGGTATATTGAAATCCCCTATCAGTAGCACTTCCCCTTTCATAGCAATGCTGCATATGTCTTCAATTAATTATTTGTCCACCTCTTCATCCTGTGAGGGAGGTCTGTATATCACGCCAATGCACATAGATTTCTCTTTCCCTCTTTCTAGTTTATCCCACAATGCCTCCTCTCTCCCTTTTAAGCTCTGAAATTCCAAAGCTTTAATAGTATTTTTTACATATAGTGCCACTCCTTCCCCTTTTCTTCCTTCTCTGTCCTTTCTGAATAAAGTATAGCCAGGTATAGTTACATCCCAGTCATGGTTTTCTGTGAACCGTTTCTGTAACTGCCACTAAATCCAAGTAGGCCACTCCCACCAAAGGTTCAATATCAGGGATCTTATTCCTCATGCTACGAGCATTTATACCAACTGCTTTACATAAGAACATAAGATATGCCATTCTGGGTCAGACCAAGGTCCATCAAGCCCAGTATCCTGTTTCCAACAGTGGCCAATCTAGGTCATACGTACCTAGCAGTTTCCCCAAAAGACACAGGTTCCACAATGCTTGTATTGGGTCAAGCATTGATATCCTAGGTCCCTTCTTAATAATGGTTTATGGACCTTTCCTCCAGGAAATTGTCCAAACCATTTTTAAATCGAGCTACACTAACAGCCTTTACTACATCCTCCAATAACAAATTCCAGAGTTTGATTACACGTTGAGTGAAAAAATAATCTCCAGGAACAAGCAGGAATGTAGTCTTCACATATGGGTATCATCGGTACCGACGGAGCCTGTGCGGGAACGCTCCCCTGCGTCCAATTAGAAAGCTTTTGGGAGCATCCCACAGTGCCTGCTTGCTGCCTTCCTGCCTTTCCCAACTGCCTCGCTCCAGTTCTTCGTTTTCCGCGGAGCCAGCAAGGTCGTTGTTCCTGCCACCGCAGAAAGTTTTTCTTATTCACCTTCTTTTTTGTGGTCGCATCTGCCTTCGACGCTATACCGGCACCACCGGTTCTTTCTTTCTTCCTTTTTAAAATAAAAAATATATGTATAAAATCTTTTTTCCAAACTTTTCTTCCTCAGGTGCATGCGCCTTTTTGGGCCTTAGGCCCAAAATTTCCTCTATTATGGAAAAACCCGCTTCGGGTTTCAAGAAGTGCACCAAGTGTGGCGGTACCATCTCCGTCACCAACACCCATGAGTGGTGTCTTAAATGTTTAGGTCCTGACCACTCCATTTCGGAGTGTATGGCTTGTGCTATGATGTCCAAGAGGGGTCGACAGAACCGAGCTGCTAAGCTCAGCACCCTTTTTCCCTCCGATGCAGCCTCTGTGGCATCGACGTCTTCCAGGGTTTCGTCTTCCTCCCATGGATCTCAGGTAACTAAACATAAGTCTGGCCGGTCCTCAAAGGCTAGATCTCCTTCCAAGCATCGAGATGCCTCTAGCATTGCCCTTGAGGGTTCTGTACTGGCAAAATTGCCCCGGCGGGAGGCTTCGGCTTGCAAAGCATTATCGGGGCTCCAGGATGTTCTCGAGGCCTCAACCTCGCAGAACTACTGGTGCCATGCTCTAGGGTACTGGCTGCTTTCTCAGGTACCGATACCCAGGCATCGGCAGCGTCGATAGACCAGAGGTTCCTGGCTATTGAACGCAGTCTGGTGGCTCTCCTTGCGGCATCGACACCCTCTGAACCGCGTCAGACAGTTCAACCGGTACTGGCACCGACTCCGGCACAGGTATCGGTACCGGTACCGACTGCATCGGCATCGGTACCGGTACTGACTACATCGGCATCGATGGCATCGACATCGATGTCTGCGTTGCTAGCATCTAGTCATGCTATGCCTTCTGGTACCGATTCCCCCCGGTACCGACTTCGGTCGGTACGGGTATCGGGCTCTACAAGAGGTACTTTGAATCCTCGGAAGAGTCTGAGGATTCTGACAGCTCTGTTGGTAATGGAGTACTTCTCCGAGAGGAGCCTTCCTCTCCTAAACACAGGATGTCTCCTCCAGAAGATATCTCCTTTCAGGATTTTATCAGGGAGGTGGCTTGAGGTTTGTCCATTACTGTCACTCCTGAAACAGAGTCCAGGGCAAAGGAGTTGGAGATTCTACAACTATCCCAAAGCTCCTAAAGAGGCTGCTACTTTGCCTATCCATGAGATCTTACATGATCTCATGTTGAGAATGTGGGAAACACCTCTTACCACCTCTCCTCACTCTCGTAGACTGGATACCATGTATCGAGTACCTCCGTGTCCTGGCTTCCAGAAAACTCAGCTTCCTCATCACTCTATTGTACTGGAATCAGCTATGAGAAGGATCAGAAGTGCAAAGAGGCATGCCTCTAATCCTCCAGGACGTGAGTGTCAAACTTTGGATGCCTTTGGACGTCGTACTTTCCAGGCTTCCATGCTTTCTGCCAGGATCAGTTCCTATTTTTATATATGGGAATGTTCCTTAAGGAAGTCACAGGAGATTTAGAGGTTTTGAGCCCTTTTCTTCCTGATGATAAGAGGCAGGATTTTCTCACACTGGTTAAACATGCCCAGGATGTTTCTAAGTTTGTCAACCGTGCAGCTTTTGACTGTTTTGAGTGCATAAGCAGAACCTCTGCCATTGCCATAGGTGCACATAGAATTTCCTGGCTCCAGGCATCTGATTTGGAGGTGTGGGTGCAGGACAAACTGGGCAATATCCCTTGTACAGGTGAGAATCTATTTGGCAAAAATTGGCAAGAGAAAGGTAATGAGTTGGATGCTGACAACTCCACCTTGGATAGATTATCCAAAGCCACAGCTGATCCTGCAAGGAAGAAATCTTTCAAGAAACCATTCTTCTCTAAAAAGAAGAGGTTTTATCCCTCTTATTCCCATCAGGGACGTTCTGCAGGTCAACCTACCCGAAAGAGTCAACAACCACCTAAACAAAGGAAAGCAAAGACTGCTAAGCCTCAACCGTCTCAGCAGTCTCAGCCTCCACAAAGCCTTTGACTTTCATCTAGAGAACTAAGCCTTCCTGGCTCTCAATGGACCAGAGCCTTCCACCATTCCAGGAAGGTTGTGTCACTTTGCCCCAAGATGGGGGCAGATAACAGCAGAACATTGGACTCTCTCCATTATAAAAGAGGGGTACAAGCTTCACTTCCTCGGCATGCCCCCTCCCACAATGGTAAGACAGTTCAATTCTCAGACCTCTCTCATCAACCTGTTAGATCAAGAGGTCACTATGCTTCTTGCCCAAGGGGCAATAGAAGAAGTACCCATTCCTCAACAGGGTACAGAGTTTTACTCCCCCCTATTTCCTTATCCTAAAGAAAACAGGGGGATATAGACCTATTTTGGACCTCAGAGAATTGAACAAATTCCTGTTCAAAGAGAAATTCAAGATGATTTCTCTGGGAACTCTGCTGCCATACCCTCAGAGTCAGGATTGGCTTTGTTCTCTAGATCTCAAGGATGCGTACACTCATGTTCTCATCCATCCAACTCACAGAAAGTTCCTTTGGTTCCTTTTTCAAGGAAAGCACTACCAGTACAGGGTGCTTCCTTTTGGCCTGGCCTCAGCACCAAGGGTGTTTACGAAATGCATGGTTGTGGTAGCAGCATTTCTTCGCACTCTAGGACTATTCGTCTTCCCCTACTTAGACGATTGGCTCATTCGAGCCCCATCAGAGTCATAGGCCAGGATTTCTCTATCTTGCACAATGTGTATCCTTCAGCATTTGGGTCTGGCCATAAACATCCCAAAATCCACTCTAACTCCCACTCAGTCTCTAGAGTTCATAGGAGCTTTGCTGGATACCAGAAAAGCAAGAGCCTATCTTCCTCTGACCCGTTGCCTTCGCATGGTGCAGTTAGATTCTCAAGCAGTGCTAAAGCCTCATCTCACTGCTCATGGAATGTTACAACTACTAGGCCACATGGTGTCTACCGTGCATGTGGTTCCCTATGCTCGCCTCCATATGAGAGCAGCCCAGTGGACTTTATCCACTCAATGGACCCAGGCATCAGGGTGCCTCTCAGACAAAATAGCAAACACAAATCGCCTTATTTTGTCCCTCCAATGGTGGCAGTCCACTCAAAACCTGTTGGTGGGGTCCCCATTTCAACAACCTTTACCCCAGGCAACTCTCACAACAGATGCTTCACCAATGGGTTGGGGAGCTCTTCTGCAAGACCTTTCCACCCAAGGCACTTGGACTCCACAGGAGACTCATCTGCATATCAATCTCTTAGAGCTCAGAGCAATCTTCCTTGCTCTTCGAGTGTTCCACACCCTGCTCAGCTACAAAGCATTCATATGGACAATTAAGTAGCCATGTTCTATGTGAACAAGCAGGGAGGAACAAGCTTTCTGTCACTTTGCAACGAAGCTTTGCGACTATGGGCCCTCGCCAGAGAGCATCAGATTCATCTCCTGGCAGTGTATCCTCCAGGCATACGAAACTCTTGGGCAGACAGACTCAGTCGAGTTCTGCTTCCACAAGAATGGTCTCTACATGCAGACTAGGTGGCCAAAATTTTTCAAATTTGGAGAACCCCAGACATAGACCTCTTTGCAAGTCCGTTGAATGCCAAACTTCCCCGGTTCTGTTCCAGAATTCTGGCTCAGGGCTGTCAGGCCAGGGATGCTTTCCTCCTCCATTGGGGCCAGGACTTCCTGTATGCCTTTCCACCCATTCCCCTAATTCCCTAAACCCTGTTCAAGCTTCAGAGAGTCAGAGGTCATATGATTCTCATAACTCCACATTGGCCAGGGCAAATGTGGTACCCTCTGCTCCTACATCTCTCTCAAGCTCCGCCTCTGGAGTTAGGATCTACTCCAAATCTCCTTTCTCAGGAGGACGGGATGCTGTGGTATCCCAGTCCCCAGTCTCTGCATCTCAGGACCTGGTTGCTGAAAGTCTAGAACTTCACGGTCTTAACCTTTCTCAGCAGGTAAAGGATATCCTTTATGCTTCCAGGAAGCCTTCAACAAGACGCTCTTATGCTTTCAAGTGGAAATGGTTTACCATATGGTGCTCGCAGAAGGGTCTGAACCCTCTTAGATACCTCTGGAATCATTACTGGAGTATCTCCTTCATTTGGCTAATGCAGGGCTTAAGACCAATTCAGTGAGAGTTCATTTGAGTGCTATTGCAGCTTCTTTCAAGCCTCTAAATGGGCAACCTATTTCCTCTCATCCTCTCAAAGCGAGATTTATGAGAGGCCTTCTTTTAACTAAGCCTCCCATTAAGCCACCACCGGTGGCATGAGACTTAAATTTGGTTCTTGGGCAGCTTATGAAATCGCCTTTTGAACCATTAGCCACTACCTCCTTGAAATTCCTTTCCTGGAAGGTCATCTTTCATATTTCAGTCACATCAGCACATTGCATCAGTGAACTGCAAGCATTGGTGGCTGATCCTCCTTATACAAGATTCCATCATGATAAGGTAGTCCTTAGGACTCATCCACATTTTATACCAAAGGTGGTGTCACCTTTTCATTTAAACCAAGTTGGTTACCTTCCTGTATTCTTCCCAAGGCCTCATACCTCAAATGCAGAAAGGAATCTTCATACTTTGGATGGTAAAAGGGCTCTGGCCTTTTACTTACAAAGGACACAGCAACATAGGAAGTCCTCTCAACTCTTTGTTGCCTTTGATACTAGCCATTTGGGACTTCCAGTCTCCAAAAGAACACTGTCCAACTGGATTGCACAGTGTATATCTTTTGCTTATGAGAGTAAAAACCTTCCTCTGGAAGGCCATGTCACAGCTCACAATGTGAGAGCCATGGCAGCCTCTATGGCTCATCTTCACTCTGTGTCTATTGACGACATCTGCCGAGCAGCTACTTGGGCTTCGGTTCATACCTTCACAGCCCATTACTGCTTAGACAAGGACTCCCGCCGGGATGCCTTGTTTGGTCAGGCTGTTCTTCAACACCTGTTCCATATTTAATCAACTCCTACCCACCATCCCTGATAGGATGCCAGAGATCCATGGGGGGAAGTGGAGCCCTATCAGAAGGGCACACAACTTCTGGGGTTTTCTCCCTGGTATCTGCAGCTACATTCCTGCTTGTTCCTAGAGATCACTCAAAAAATGGGTGTCTCTCACAGAGGGTAACTGTCTATCGCAAAAATTATATTGCCCTGTAGTTCCTAGAGATAGCATAGTTACTCACCTGTAACAGGTGATCTCTGGGAACAGCAGGAATTTAGTCTTCACAACCCACCCACCTCCCCTAGGAGTTTTATCTCTCTATCTCTCTCTTTCTCTCTTTCCCTCTCTCTTTTGTCTCAGCTTTAAACTCAACTGGAGATGGACAACTGGGAAAGGCAGGAAGGCAGCACACAGGTGCTGTGGGATGCTCCCAAAAGCTTTCCTATTGGACGCTGGGGAGCGTTCTCGCGCAGGCTCCGTCGGTACTAACGATACCCATATGTGAAGACTAAATTCCTGCTGTTCCCGGAGATCACCTGTTACAGGTGAGTAACTATGCTTTCTTGTCTTAAATAGCTTACCCCATGCACACTGCGACGAGGGTTTTAACATGTTATCCACAATGACGCCTAAATCTTTTTCCAGGGTGGTGGTTCCTAATGTTCTTCCCTAGGTGCATAACTTTGCACTTGTCCACATTAAATTCCATGTGCCATTTTGATGCCCAGTCTTCCAATTTATCAAGATCCTCTTGCAATTTTCCACAATCCTCTTGGGTTTTAAAAACTTTAAATAGTTTTGTTAAAAAGCAGCGGACCCAGCACTGATCCCTGGAGTACACCACTATTTACCTTTTTCCATTGGGAAAATTGGCTATTTAGCCCTACCCTCTACTTTCTATCTTTTAACCAGTTCCTGATCCACAATAGTACACTGCCTTCTATCCCATGACTCTTTAGTTTTGCCAAAAGTCTCTGATGATGGACCTTGTCAAAGGCTTTCTGAAAGTCCAAATACACTATATCAGCCGACTCACCTTTGTCTAATTGTTTATTCACACCTTCAAAAAAACATAACATATTAGTAAGACAAGATCTTCCTTGTCTAAAGCCATGTTGGCTGTCTCCCATTAAGCCATGACTATCTACATGTTCAGAAATATTGTTTTTTATGATGGTTTCTACCATTTTTCCCAGTTCTGACGTCAGGCTCACCGGTCTATAGTTTCTCAGATCACCCCTGGAACCCTTTTTAAAAATTGGTGTTACGTTCGCCATCTTCCAATCTTCAGGTATTACAGATGATTTTAATGATAATTCACAGATTACTAATAGCAGGCTGCAATCTCACATTTCAGTTCTTTCAACACCCTTAGATGTATATCATCCGGCCCAGGTGTTTTGCTATTCTTCAGTTTATCTTATAGTTGTAATACATCTACCCTATGTATCAATATTACCTTCAAGTCTTCCGCACCTTTAAATACTACTTCAGTCATAGGTAACATCCCTACATCTTCCTCAGGAAAGACCGAAACAAAGAATTCATTCAGTCTTTCCGCTATCGCCTTGTTGCCTCTTAGTGCCCCTTTAACCCCCTCTATCATCTAATGAACCAACTGACTCTCTCACAGGTTTTTTGCTCCGAATGTACTTGAAAAAGTCTTTCTTAAGCATTTTTGCTTCCGCAGCAAGCTTCTTCTGAAATTCTCCCTTTGCCTGCTTTATCAATGCCTTGCATTTAACTTGCTAGTGCTTGTGCTGTTTCCAGGTTTTGGCGTTTGGCTCTTTTTTCGATTTCCTGAAAGATGCTTTTTTGACAAGAACAGCTTCTCTGACCTCACCTTTAAACCATGCTGGCAGTTTTTGGAATTCCTTCCACTTTTCTTAAAGCATGGAATATAGCTGGTCTGGGCTTCTAAGATAGTATTTTTCAACAACACCCAAGCTTGATGTAAGTCTTTAACCTTTGCAACTGCTCCTTTTAGTTTTTTCTTAACTATTTTCCTCATTTTATCATAATCTCCCTTTCGAAAGTTAAAAGGTAGTACTGTGGATTTCCTTACTATCCCTCCTCCACTAATTAAATCAAACGTGATCATGCTTTTCATATGTTACCCCTGTTACCCATTTCCATAAAGGTATTTAATGCATCACTTACCTGGGGTCTTTCACTTACCTGGGGGCTTTTTTCACCCATCCCCAGCGAATATAGCTTAAAGCCCTCTTCAGTAGATTAGCTAGTCTACTACTGAAGACACGTTGACCTTTCTTGGACAGATGGATGCCATCTCTTCTCTGCAACCCTTGGAACAGCATCCAATGGCCAGGAAAGCAAAACGTTCTCGATGACACCATCCATACGGCCATGCATTCATCTCCAAAATGTGAGTTTCTCTGCCTTGGCCTTTACCCTCAACAGGGAGGATTGAAAGGAACACTACCTGTGCCCCTCTCTGCTTCACCCTCTGTCCCAGAGCCATGAAGTTAATTTTGATATGCTCAGAGGGATATCTGGCAGTATCATATGTACCGACATGGATTAGCAACATTGGGTAATAGTCAGTGGGCTTGATGAGTCTTGGAAAACTCTCCATAACATCTTGGATTGTGGCACATGGCAGACAGCATACCTCCATAGACATCAAGTCTGGCTGGCAGATGGATGCTTTAGTACCCCTCAGAATAGAGTCACCAAGCACCACTACCCTTCGCTTCCTTGTGGTCAATGATTCTGCATCTTTGGGGTGCTTGAGCTCTGGTTCTTCCCTTTCCAAGGATGCTTTCACCTCCTCCACTTTCAGGGCTGCATAATGGTTCTTCAATTCAACGGCTAGAGACTTTGGATTGGTGATTCTGCAGGGCATGGTGATTTGTGTTCAACCTTCGTCATTCTGTAGGCTCCCTTCTTCTCCTCTGCTAAAGAGCTTTGATGTTGCAAGAAGCATCTCATCAATATACTTCTCACTGCCTTGAATTCTCCTCAGCCTCACCACCTCCTTTCTGAGTTCCTCCACTTTTTTTCCTGAGAGCTTCAGCATGCAGGCATCCTGTACATGGAACTAGTCCTTCAACTAGCATTGGTACCTCTGTCTGGACAAAGGCAGAAGCTGTAATGGCGGCAACAGCTTTGGCGATATGATTTTTCCCAGCCATTGTTCAGTTGATGGAGTTTAGGTATCTGTTAAAGCAAAAGAAAGAGAGACCTACCAAAGTACCAGCTGGGGCGGTAGGGATGGAACAAACACCTGATGAGGTGTCAATAGCTTCAAAGAGCTGAGAAAGATACTAACGCAGAGTAAAGAAAATATTTCTCCTTTTAAACTAAAGCACAAAAAAGAATGTAACTTTCTTTTAAAAATGTACCAAAACCCTTTTAAGAGCTCCCAGGCAGAGAGCTAGTAATTTAAAAAGCCAGAAACTCTTACCTTTTCTTGAAATGTATGGGCCCTGTTAGGAATGCCTTGTCCTTGGGGGTGAGATTCCAGTTCAGATTTCCCTGTAAATCATCTTATTATCAGAATAAGAATTATCATTTCTTTGCACCTTCACAGTTATGTTTATTTCTATATGATAAACAGTTGCAAGGCTAACCAGTAGAATTGTAAGGACATAATGTGTTATGGGCTTCGTAGCCTACTCTATTTCCTGCTTCATTATTTCCTTACCACCCGAAAAGAGAGTACAAGTGATCCTAATAATTAAACTGCATGTGCATACCCAAAGGAAAATAAAAGGGCAGAAAACCTCTTAAACTGCCCAAAATAAATGCTACAAAGAATACTTTTTCAGTGCTAGCATACCCACGCTAAGGGAAGGGAATGGCCTCAGTAACAGGGCTGGGGGCTGCACTTGCGGTTAACTTTCACTGTAGCACCACATCCAAAACATATACCTTTGTTCTCATTCATAGGCCACTGGATATGTTTTTACAATTTTTAAATGCATTAAAAAACTTGAAATACTTAGCTTTCATTATCATTGAAACCCCGACTCGAGTTTCACCCACACCATTGCAAGGCCGCTTCAGGACAGGTCTAACAGTATTTAAAAGGAAGCAAGCAGCGTACGAGCAGATTTCCAACCAATGGAATTAAATTTTCTGTCAGCCAATCCAACGACTCATTAGTTTGGTTGGCTGAATGGCTTGGAGGATAAAAAATCCACCTTTGCTCTAGTCTGGCCAGACACTGCTCAGCCTGACCATCAGAAAGATTTCCAGTGCCATCCAATACTGTCCAATACTAGCCATAAGAACATAAGATATGCCATACTGGGTCAGACCAAGGTCCATCAAGCCCAGTATTCTGTTTCCAACAGTGGCCAATCTAGGTCATATGTACCTAGCAGTTTCCCCAAGAGACACAATGCTTGTACTGGGTCAAGCATTGATATCTTCGGTCACTTCTTAATAATGGTTTATGGACCTTTCCTCCAGGAACTTGTCCAAACCTTTTTTAAACCCAGCTACACTAACAGCCTTTACTACATCCTCCGGTAACAAATTCCAGAGTTTGATTACACGTTGAGTGAAAAAATATTTTCTTTTATTAGTCTTAAATAGTTTACCCTGTAGCTTCATTGCATGTCCCCTAGTCTTTCTATATTCTGATAACGTAAACAACCGATCTACGTTTACCCGTTCCACTCCGTTCATTAATTTATAGACTTCTATCATATCTTCCCTCAGCCGTCTCTTTTCCAGGTTAAAGAGCCCTAACCTTTTTAGCCTTTCTTCATAGGAGTATCCTTCCATCCCCTTTACCATTTTGGTGGCTCTTCTCTGTACCTTTTGTTGACATAACGAAAGCGGCATTGTGGCCCATGTGGCCATTGTACAATCTGTGCTACCTCCTTGGATGTTAATGAATGGACAAATCCAACCAGTGGAATGACCTACTCCCTAAGACGAGTAACAAACTGTCAGACTATTTAGGTGATGTATGTTATAATGTGCCCATGTACAAGAGTGTATGTGGGGAGAACATGCTGCCAAGTGAAAGTTCACTTGTGTGAACACAAATTGCAGCTGGCCAGACTAGAGCAAAGGTGGATTTTTACCCTCCAAGCAGTTCAGCCAACCAGATTGAATGAGTCATTGTATTGGTTGACGGCAATTTAATTCCATTGGTTGGCGGTCTGCTCGTACATTACTTGCTTCCTTTTAAATACCCTCTAGTGTGGGATAATGCTTATTTCTGAAGGCATGATAGACACTGTTAGACCTGTCCTGCAGCAGTCCTGTAATGGTGTGGGTGAAACTCGAGTTGACTGAGATTCTAGCAGTATCATCAGCTTTGAGGATCAGGGTTTCAACGATAATGAAAGCTAAGTTTTCAAGTTTTGAAATACATTTAAAAGTTGTAAAAACAAATCCAGTGGCCTATGAATGAGAACAAGGGTATATGTTTTGGGTATGGTGCTGTGGTAAAAGTTAACTGCAAGTGCAGCCCCCAGCCCTGTTACTGAGGCCATTCCCTTCCCTTAGCGTGAGTATGCTAGCGCTGAAAAAGTATTCTTTGCGACATTTAGTTCAGGCGGTTTAAGAGGATTTCTGCCCTTTTATTTTCCTTCGGGTATGTCATATGCAGTTCAATTATTAGGATCACTTGTACTCTCTTTTCAGATAGCGTAGATGTAGTGAGACTTTTTGAAGTTTTGTCATTGATAGGTTCATTATTTTGTTTGCCATCTTCCCATGGTATTATATCTTGGATCCTCCTCTCTTAATATTGTGGACTTCTTACACTTGCTGATGTGTTGTGAATTTTATTCTGTATTTTCTTAAGCATAACTCTTGTGATGTATGATGATGGTGTATTTCCTATAAAATGATTTTTTCCTTTGGTGTTTATGTTAATTGCAATAAAAATAAAATACAAAAAAAAAAAGAAGAATTGTTAAATAAAGAATTTTTAGCAGGCAATGAACAAAGTGTGTACCCACTGTGTACCCCCTCAAAAAAAGCCCTAACTCTAACTAAGCTGCATAGTCCTTCCCACCCCAGCAGAGAATTGCCAAAAGTCATAGTTCTCTGGATAGACGCTCAAGCCCCTGTAAGAACTTTGGGCAAGCTACACTTTTCTCCAGAATTGCTCTGAGGGTTTTTTTTGTAAACAACTTTAACCTCACAGAACAGATCCTTCAATCACAATGGTAAAGACATAAGGGAGGGGTGAAAATAAGAAGAGAAAAGAATTGGGGGGACATCTTTGAAACTCCTGAGGGATTGCTACTCAACTCCCTTTACCAGACAGAGGTCCTGTGGGACCACAGTTGCCAACTGCCAACTGGGACACTTGGCCCATCAGGACTGGGGCCCGTAGATCAAAGACCTGGACAAGGTACTCTCTACTTGCCCTTAGGCATTGGCACCTAACCACACACCCGCTATTCACAGACTCAGCCGCACTCCCAAAGCAGGCAACACGAAGGAGCAACGCTAGTTCCAATGCAAAGCCAATGAACCTCACGGACCCGGCAGTCAATGTCAACAGGAAAAGGTAGCCCTATCCGAAAGCTTGAATCTCTACCCGGCCTCACCATGCACACACTCACATATGCCTACCTAACGCTACCGCTACTGCTACTAAGCACCCCCAGCTACCCAATCTACTCTCCTATCACACTTAACCCCGCTCCTCCACACATACTGCACCCTGCACCACACAGGCACCCAACGTTCCGGAAACCCCCTAAACGACCTCCTACTCGCGTGCACCTCAACTCCAACCTATGTCCATGTGCTCAACAGACATCCCTCACATCCTCCAGCATATAACTTATCAACACCCGATATGTAAGGAATAAGACCAACACTATCCTAGGTCACATTCAACACCACCAGACTGACATACTATGTATAACCAAGACCTGGCTAACAGACGCCGACCATGTAATACTAAACCAGCTGACACCACCAGCCTACACAGCCTTCAACTGCCCCAGAACACAGAAGAGAGGGGGAGGAGTACTAATCTTCACCAGAACCCACCTCAGATTCAACACAGCTGCAACTCTGAACACGCAACACTGCAATACTATCAGCATACAGAACAAGCACCTGGCCATTTGCCTCACATACGGCTCTCCAGATGACCTCGCATCTACCCTGGAAACAATATGCGCAACAAATGTCCTCTACAAAACTCTTCTTGTCCTAGGGGATTTCAACCTTAAATCCATGCCAGACCGAGAAGCAACCTCATTCCTCAACACCATGAAGGACCTCGACTACTCTCAACTACTTACTGCACCTACCCACCAGTGGGGCTCCACACCTGACTTAGTCTTTTCCCCTAGCAGCACTCTACTAAGAAACAAAATAACCATACCCCTGATCACTCTGATACCATGGTCAGACCACCATACCATACAATTCAGGGTGGCCCTTCCCAAGAGCTCCACACCACAAGCTCAACAAAAAGATTCAAACCCTTCAACAAGGAGCAATTCCTGCATGAAATCCTCCCATAACTAGAAGATGAAACAACTAACCTGGACGCTGCCATAAACCACTGGAACTCCAATCTATCTGCAGCATCAGAGATGCTAGCTAACAACCGTCGACAGAGTAGCAAACCAAGAAGACACTCGGCACTCTGGTATTCCGGATCAATACGAGAAGCCAAACGAGCCCTCCGAAAGCTAGAACGAGCGTGGAGAAAATAGAAGACACAGACTACCCAGTCACTCTATCAAGAAAAACAGGAAATATACAACAAGCTGATCAACCAACATAAGCAGGAGCACCATATCAACATTGTCCTCAAAGCAAGAAACAAGCCTCATGAGCTTTTCGGTATAGTCCGCACGCTTAATAAGGATCCAAGCAACACTGGAACGATTAAAATCTCCCCAGAATCCTTTGCACAACACCTAGCTACCACCACCCCCCCTGCACTGAACTAGCACAAGAGTTAATCCACACACCTGCAACTACCATCCCTAAGACTACATGGAACAAATTTCACATAACCACAAATAAAGAAATCACCAATACAATATCTAGCCTCAATACCAGCACAGCACCTACGGATCCCTGCCCAGTCACATCGGTCAAGTCAGCAAATGAAGAGCTGATGAGTCACATCCAGAAAATAACCCATGCTTCACTAACCCAGGGCTACATGCCCCCATCTCTCAAGCTTGCCATTATACACCCTATCTGCAAGCTCACTACCCCCTCTCCAACCAACCCATCAACCTATCGCCCAATTTCCAGCCTCCCCTTTCTAGCCAAGATCCTGGAGAAGACGGTATATTGACAGCTTCAGGACCATGTAGACACCCATGCACCCCTCGACCCCCACCAATACGGCTTCCGACCTCTTCACAACGTTGAATATCTACTTACACTGCTCCTAGACAATCTCATCAAAGGAATAAACAATTTCAAGATGTGGTTACTCCTCATCTTCATCGATATAACTGCTGCTTTCGACACCGTATCCCACCCTGTCCTCCTCAAAAAACTAGAGGCTATTGGTCTTCCCAACACCACGCTCAAATGGTTCGACTCATACCTCAATGGAAGACAGCAGCTAGTCAAGATCGGAGCCACCACATTGTCTCCATTTCCATTAAAACAAGGAGTACCTCAAGGATCCTCCTTATCTGCCCTACTCTTTAACCTCTACGTCCAACCTATCTGCAAAATCATAGCACAACACGACATCCAATATGAACTTTATGCCGATGACATCATGATCCACACCCAAATTGACTTAGACAAGCCTGACTATGCACCTATAACCAACTGCCTCCAAGACTTATCCCGATGGCTATCTAACAACAATCTCAAGATCAACTATAAGAAAACAGAAACCTTGTTTGTCACACACAACAACAATTTCTCTCCTCCTCAGCATGTTGACCTTATCAACATATCCATCCCTATCAAAGAGGAGATAAAATACCTGGGAATAATCCTAGATAAGAACCTGAACTTCCACTCCCACATCGCCAGAACCACAAAAAATGCATACCACAAACTAGCAATCATTCGACGACTAAAGCCCATACTAAGCCAAGACCATTTCAGGACAGTCTGTCAAGCAATAATAACACCCATTCTGGATTACTGCAACTCCATTCTCCTCAGACTGCCTGCATCAACTACTCGCCCTCTACAGATGGTGCAGAATACGGCTGCTCGTATCCTCACAGGCTCTGCAAGACACCTACACATCACTCCTATCCTGAGCCAATTACACTGGCTACCCATCACACTCAGAATCAAATTCAAATCAGCCCTCATCCTTTTCAAAATCCAATGCAACCTGGCACCGAACACCCTCAACGACTTGATTAAGACAAAAGCTGACACTAGGCCCAGAAGCAGACCAATGATGGCCACCCTCCAGACACTAGCCTCATACCGCAAATCAATGAGCTCGACTTCCATGAGGGCACTGTCTCTTGCTGTTCCCTCCCTATGGAACTCGCTCACCCAGGACATCAGGACTACTACAGACGCGGAGGACTTCAAGACAAGATTGAAGACCTTCCTATTCGCTGACTACTATGGGACCAACACATAGTCCACTCTTCCCTCAGTAAAGCCCCTACCCAGCATTCCCCCTGCTGTATATAACTCTCTCTTTTGCACATACATTCCCCTTTGCTGTATATATGCATTATTTATTCAAAAAAATGCGTTCACGTATAACTGGATGCTTAATTTATCTTCAAAAAATTATTGTAACAAAGAATATATCTACTAATTTGAACTATTGAGGTCTCAGACTTATTATAGCTCTGCCATAAGGACTAAACGTCCGTTATCGTGGCAGCGAGCCCTTTTGCATCAACGACCTCGTGAGTGTGAGCAGATAACAAGCACAGCCCTACAGACCCAAATAAATTATTTAAAAGTCCAAAACTCGTGTTCTTATCTGTGCTAAAAAACAGCCCACTCTCATGGATTTGAGTGTTGATCCCGACGCCTCCCTTTGGTACCAGTATAGCGTTTCACAACGCCAACTTTCATCAGGGGATCTGTCCACTACTCCGATCCAATTCTACCGTTCCTAATAAACCACACATAAAAAGAACAATCAACCCTCTGTTAAAAACATCCTAAAATGAAAACTTACAAACCACCCTAAAACCTATGTTCCAATTACTAAAAAGAACTAAACCCACCTTTTAAAACTCCATAGCTGCCCACGTTTCACCAAGAGAATCTCCGAGTCAATGAAATGGTAACACGAAACGCCGCGCATGCGGACTAACAAACGCGTCTCCTATCATATAGGAGCCACTCCTACTCATACAGCCAATCAGCTACCTCCATATCACCTTCGGCTATTCCTACTCATTAAATGTGTTTCAGGCAAAACTCCACACAGCTGCCAACCTCACATTTAACTCCCGTCTCACAAAAACCCAGGAATCCCCCTGTACTGACACCATACTCACTACAAACAAGCTCTAAAAAACAATTCCTAAAGAATAACACCAATACCCATTACTACAGCACATATCAAGGGGTCTCTCACTCAGAACTTATCCATGGATACGTCCCATCCCCCATTCAATCCATTATCGAAGACATCGAGCCCATTCCACCTGAGCATTCAGCCCCTTAGGAGATACAGTGTCACAAGTATAGATCCACCATTGTTCCCGTCGAATGAGAACCTGATCCTCTGGTGCTCTAAAATCATCTTGTAACACCTGATCTACACATAAAACACGAAGCTGTTCAAACTGATGTCGCTGCTCCACACAGTGTTGAACTATGGGAGCCTCCATTACTGCATGTTTTAAGCGGCTCTTATGTTCACGAATTCGAATCCGGAACGCCCGCTTGGTCTTCCCTATATACGCTAGACCACAAGGGCACAAAATAACATACACCACATTATGGGAACCGCAGGTCGTAGAATATCTTAACGTCCTACGGAAGCCATTGTATTCAAAAACCGAGGCCTCCAGAGTCAACATACAAATATCACATTCTCCACAGCAGCGATGACCTGCTTCTGAGGGCACAACCGTATCCATCTCAATTGGTCGCAAAACCGCGGGACTTAAAAACTCCTTCAGATTACGATCTCGAGTCCAAACACATCTTACTGTCTTCCCGGTTAAACCTGGGACAGCCATCAAAACATTAGAATGTTTCTTAATAATTTTCTGTATTTTCGAACTAATCGGGGAATACTTTGTAATCAAATTTATATGGGAAGTGGCTACTGCTCCAATAGACGTTTTCGCACGGGACCCCAAAAGTAAAGCACGATGATTGAAACGTGCCCGAGTATACGCTCTCTTCACCACAGATTTAGGATACCCTCTAGCTATAAAATCAGCAAACAATGATTTAGCTCGCCGTTTAAAATCCTGTAAATCAGAGCAGTTCCTGCGAAAACGCAAGAACTGTGAGTAAGGGAGGCTCTCCTTCAATCGGCGGGGATGTAAACTACGAAAGTGCAGAAAAGTATTCCTATCAATCTGCTTTCTAAAAACGGAAGTATTCCACCCTTGAGAAGAGCGACAAATTTCAACATCTAGGTATTGTATAATGTCTTTATGAAACGTATGAGTAAATGTAATGTTAATATCTAAGCGGTTCAACCACTCAAGAAACTCAATTAATGACTGTTCCGTGCCATGCCACATCAGAAAGATGTCATCAATGTATCTACACCATAGTAAAATCTGAGCAATATAAACTGATGACAATATCCACTTCTTCTCAAACAACCCCATATAAAAATTAGCCACAGACGGGGCGCATGTTGCGCCCATGGCCACCCCAGTAACTTGCTGATATAGATCCCCCTGAAACAAAAAATAATTATGTTTGATCGCTAATCGGGCTAAGGACATTATAAATTGTTGTTTGGGCTCGGATACATCTCCTCGCAGCTGAAATACTTCTAGAATAACTTGTAGCGCCGCATCCTGCGGAATATGGGTGTACAAAGACACCACATCGAGTGTCACTAGCAGGACATCCTCATTTTGAGACCATGAATTCTTCTGCTTTAATTCCATTAAAAAGTGGGTTGTGTCCCGGATATAGGAGGGAATAGTTTGCAGAAGAGGACGTAAATAAGAATCAATATACGTGGATAATGGCTCTAAAATGGTGCCTCGGGTGGACACAATAGGACGACCCGGTGGGTCTTGAAGGCGTTTGTGCACCTTGGGAACTAGGTAGAATTTTGCAGTTGTAGGTGCAACCACATTTAAATATGAGAACTCCTTCTTAGATATTATCCCTGCCACTAATGCTCGTTGAGTGAGGGAATGAATCATCTTCTGCAAAAACTCCCGTGGATCGCATTGTAATTTATTATAAACTGCAATATCCCGTAGTTGTGTCAAAGCTTCTTGTAAATAGCTTGTTCGGGAAAGAACAACCACGGCTCCCCCCTTATCCGCACGTTTTACAACAATATCTGGACGATGTCGCAATTCCTCCAAGGCCTTCTGTTCTTCTCGGGATAAAGCTGTGTTCCTCAGATTATAATTCTGCTCCAGCTCCCGCACGTCTGCTAATACTAGACGTTTGAATATTTCCAAAGCCGGATGTAGTGGGCCTGGAGGAGACCAGGTAGACCGAAAGGGCAACGGTACCCGTGGCACTACGTCTTCACCCGTGGAGGGATTAAGCACTGATTCACACTCTCCAAAAAACTGCTTAAGACTCAATTTTCGCAACAGACCCTCAAAATCTAGCCTAAATTGAAAAGAATCAAACCGAATATAAGGTACAAATGATAAACCTTTATTCAAAACTTTTGTGGCTGCAGTAGATAACGGGGTTCCAGAAATATTTAACAGAAGAGCTTCCTGAGAGACTATTTCTTGCGAGTGCTGTAACGCTGTTTCGTTTGCCCTTGGCCTTGTGATTCTGCTGCTTTCTTCAACTTCTCTTTGTGTCCCGAGCCATCCTCTAAAAAAGCACGTGCACCACGATCCAAGGACACTGAATCAATTGAGGACGTATCCTCCGAAGAAGTGTCAAAGGTGACCCGCCTTTTAGACTTTTTATTAAAAGGCCGCTTGGTATTCATCCAAGGGTAGATGTACCCTGTAGTATAGTCAGAGTGATCCCGCTTCAATTTCTTGATCTTCTTTTCCTTCACCTCCTGTTGTAACAATGAAACTTGCCGATTCATACTTTCCACCTTGGAGGCATAATTCTCAGCTGATTCATCTCGTTTCAAGGTGTCTAAAGTGGAATTAATCTCCCCCATCAGTTGATCCAGTTCTAATTTGGTTGTATCCACTATCAAGACCATTAAATCAAGCGAACACTTATTGAGGATTTTATTCCATTGATCAATGAAATCAACATTCATCTTAGGCATACGGGGCTCCTTATACACTCGTAACCCTCGTGGGATGTGCTGGCGCTGAATATATTCAATAAGGGACAAACGATGTAGTTCAATTCGAACCTTCCTCTTTTGTATTCGGAGGAGAGACTCCCAGGATGCATCAGATGTCGAGGATTCCTGTAGGTCCAAAGATGAAAATGGAGTCTTTTCCTTGGTCAAAGTCATTATGTGGTCTTGAGAAAAACTCAAGATATTAGTCCAACCTATCAGACCTTCCATTCTGATGTAGTCACACTTCCTTTTTGGTCAAATTACTAAACGTCTAAATCACAATTTACACAAAAAAATGCGTTCACGTATAACTGGATGCTTAATTTATCTTCAAAAAATTATTGTAACAAAGAATATATCTACTAATTTGAACTATTGAGGTCTCAGACTTATTATAGCTCTGCCATAAGGACTAAACGTCCGTTATCGTGGCAGCGAGCCCTTTTGCATCAACGACCTCGTGAGTGTGAGCAGATAACAAGCACAGCCCTACAGACCCAAATAAATTATTTAAAAGTCCAAAACCCGTGTTCTTATCTGTGCTAAAAAACAGCCCACTCTCATGGATTTGAGTGTTGATCCCGACGCCTCCCTTTGGTACCAGTATAGCGTTTCACAACGCCAACTTTCATCAGGGGATCTGTCCACTACTCCGATCCAATTCTACCGTTCCTAATAAACCACACATAAAAAGAACAATCAACCCTCTGTTAAAAACATCCTAAAATGAAAACTTACAAACCACCCTAAAACCTATGTTCCAATTACTAAAAAGAACTAAACCCACCTTTTAAAACTCCATAGCTGCCCACGTTTCACCAAGAGAATCTCCGAGTCAATGAAATGGTAACACGAAACGCCGCGCATGCGGACTAACAAACGCGTCTCCTATCATATAGGAGCCACTCCTACTCATACAGCCAATCAGCTACCTCCATATCACCTTCGGCTATTCCTACTCATTAAATGTGTTTCAGGCAAAACTCCACACAGCTGCCAACCTCACATTTAACTCCCGTCTCACAAAAACCCAGGAATCCCCCTGTACTGACACCATACTCACTACAAACAAGCTCTAAAAAACAATTCCTAAAGAATAACACCAATACCCATTACTACAGCACATATCAAGGGGTCTCTCACTCAGAACTTATCCATGGATACGTCCCATCCCCCATTCAATCCATTATCGAAGACATCGAGCCCATTCCACCTGAGCATTCAGCCCCTTAGGAGATACAGTGTCACACGTATAGATCCACCATTGTTCCCGTCGAATGAGAACCTGATCCTCTGGTGCTCTAAAATCATCTTGTAACACCTGATCTACACATAAAACACGAAGCTGTTCAAACTGATGTCGCTGCTCCACACAGTGTTGAACTATGGGAGCCTCCATTACTGCATGTTTTAAGCGGCTCTTATGTTCACGAATTCGAATCCGGAACGCCCGCTTGGTCTTCCCTATATACGCTAGACCACAAGGGCACAAAATAACATACACCACATTATGGGAACCGCAGGTCGTAGAATATCTTAACGTCCTACGGAAGCCATTGTATTCAAAAACCGAGGCCTCCAGAGTCAACATACAAATATCACATTCTCCACAGCAGCGATGACCTGCTTCTGAGGGCACAACCGTATCCATCTCAATTGGTCGCAAAACCGCGGGACTTAAAAACTCCTTCAGATTACGATCTCGAGTCCAAACACATCTTACTGTCTTCCCGGTTAAACCTGGGACAGCCATCAAAACATTAGAATGTTTCTTAATAATTTTCTGTATTTTCGAACTAATCGGGGAATACTTTGTAATCAAATTTATATGGGAAGTGGCTACTGCTCCAATAGACGTTTTCGCACGGCACCCCAAAAGTAAAGCACGATGATTGAAACGTGCCCGAGTATACGCTCTCTTCACCACAGATTTAGGATACCCTCTAGCTAGGGGGATTCCTGGGTTTTTGTGAGACGGGAGTTAAATGTGAGGTTGGCAGCTGTGTGGAGTTTTGCCTGAAACACATTTAATGAGTAGGAATAGCCGAAGGTGATATGGAGGTAGCTGATTGGCTGTATGAGTAGGAGTGGCTCCTATATGATAGGAGACGCGTTTGTTAGTCCGCATGCGCGGCGTTTCGTGTTACCATTTCATTGACTCGGAGATTCTCTTGGTGAAACGTGGGCAGCTATGGAGTTTTAAAAGGTGGGTTTAGTTCTTTTTAGTAATTGGAACATAGGTTTTAGGGTGGTTTGTAAGTTTTCATTTTAGGATGTTTTTAACAGAGGGTTGATTGTTCTTTTTATGTGTGGTTTATTAGGAACGGTAGAATTGGATCGGAGTAGTGGACAGATCCCCTGATGAAAGTTGGCGTTGTGAAACGCTATACTGGTACCAAAGGGAGGCGTCGGGATCAACACTCAAATCCATGAGAGTGGGCTGTTTTTTAGCACAGATAAGAACACGAGTTTTGGACTTTTAAATAATTTATTTGGGTCTGTAGGGCTGTGCTTGTTATCTGCTCACACTCACGAGGTCGTTGATGCAAAAGGGCTCGCTGCCACGATAACGGACGTTTAGTCCTTATGGCAGAGCTATAATAAGTCTGAGACCTCAATAGTTCAAATTAGTAGATATATTCTTTGTTACAATAATTTTTTGAAGATAAATTAAGCATCCAGTTATACGTGAACGCATTTTTTTGTGTAAATTGTGATTTAGACGTTTAGTAATTTGACCAAAAAGGAAGTGTGACTACATCAGAATGGAAGGTCTGATAGGTTGGACTAATATCTTGAGTTTTTCTCAAGACCACATAATGACTTTGACCAAGGAAAAGACTCCATTTTCATCTTTGGACCTACAGGAATCCTCGACATCTGATGCATCCTGGGAGTCTCTCCTCCGAATACAAAAGAGGAAGGTTCGAATTGAACTACATCGTTTGTCCCTTATTGAATATATTCAGCGCCAGCACATCCCACGAGGGTTACGAGTGTATAAGGAGCCCCGTATGCCTAAGATGAATGTTGATTTCATTGATCAATGGAATAAAATCCTCAATAAGTGTTCGCTTGATTTAATGGTCTTGATAGTGGATACAACCAAATTAGAACTGGATCAACTGATGGGGGAGATTAATTCCACTTTAGACACCTTGAAACGAGATGAATCAGCTGAGAATTATGCCTCCAAGGTGGAAAGTATGAATCGGCAAGTTTCATTGTTACAACAGGAGGTGAAGGAAAAGAAGATCAAGAAATTGAAGCGGGATCACTCTGACTATACTACAGGGTACATCTACCCTTGGATGAATACCAAGCGGCCTTTTAATAAAAAGTCTAAAAGGCGGGTCACCTTTGACACTTCTTCGGAGGATACGTCCTCAATTGATTCAGTGTCCTCGGATCGTGGTGCACGTGCTTTTTTAGAGGATGGCTCGGGACACAAAGAGAAGTTGAAGAAAGCAGCAGAATCACAAGGCCAAGGGCAAACGAAACAGCGTTACAGCACTCGCAAGAAATAGTCTCTCAGGAAGCTCTTCTGTTAAATATTTCTGGAACCCCGTTATCTACTGCAGCCACAAAAGTTTTGAATAAGGGTTTATCATTTGTACCTTATATTCGGTTTGATTCTTTTCAATTTAGGCTAGATTTTGAGGGTCTGTTGCGAAAATTGAGTCTTAAGCAGTTTTTTGGAGAGTGTGAATCAGTGCTTAATCCCTCCACGGGTGAAGACGTAGTGCCACGGGTACCGTTGCCCTTTCGGTCTACCTGGTCTCCTCCAGGCCCACTACATCCGGCTTTGGAAATATTCAAACGTCTAGTATTAGCAGACGTGCGGGAGCTGGAGCAGAATTATAATCTGAGGAACACAGCTTTATCCCGAGAAGAACAGAAGGCCTTGGAGGAATTGCGACATCGTCCAGATATTGTTGTAAAACGTGCGGATAAGGGGGGAGCCGTGGTTGTTCTTTCCCGAACAAGCTATTTACAAGAAGCTTTGACACAACTACGGGATATTGCAGTTTATAATAAATTACAATGCGATCCACGGGAGTTTTTGCAGAAGATGATTCATTCCCTCACTCAACGAGCATTAGTGGCAGGGATAATATCTAAGAAGGAGTTCTCATATTTAAATGTGGTTGCACCTACAACTGCAAAATTCTACCTAGTTCCCAAGGTGCACAAACGCCTTCAAGACCCACCGGGTCGTCCTATTGTGTCCACCCGAGGCACCATTTTAGAGCCATTATCCACGTATATTGATTCTTATTTACGTCCTCTTCTGCAAACTATTCCCTCCTATATCCGGGACACAACCCACTTTTTAATGGAATTAAAGCAGAAGAATTCATGGTCTCAAAATGAGGATGTCCTGCTAGTGACACTCGATGTGGTGTCTTTGTACACCCATATTCCGCAGGATGCGGCGCTACAAGTTATTCTAGAAGTACTTCAGCTGCGAGGAGATGTATCCGAGCCCAAACAACAATTTATAATGTCCTTAGCCCGATTAGCGATCAAACATAATTATTTTTTGTTTCAGGGGGATCTATATCAGCAAGTTACTGGGGTGGCCATGGGCGCAACATGCGCCCCGTCTGTGGCTAATTTTTATATGGGGTTGTTTGAGAAGAAGTGGATATTGTCATCAGTTTATATTGCTCAGATTTTACTATGGTGTAGATACATTGATGACATCTTTCTGATGTGGCATGGCACGGAACAGTCATTAATTGAGTTTCTTGAGTGGTTGAACCGCTTAGATATTAACATTACATTTACTCATACGTTTCATAAAGACATTATACAATACCTAGATGTTGAAATTTGTCGCTCTTCTCAAGGGTGGAATACTTCCGTTTTTAGAAAGCAGATTGATAGGAATACTTTTCTGCACTTTCGTAGTTTACATCCCCGCCGATTGAAGGAGAGCCTCCCTTACTCACAGTTCTTGCGTTTTCGCAGGAACTGCTCTGATTTACAGGATTTTAAACGGCGAGCTAAATCATTGTTTGCTGATTTTATAGCTAGAGGGTATCCTAAATCTGTGGTGAAGAGAGCGTATACTCGGGCACGTTTCAATCATCGTGCTTTACTTTTGGGGTCCCGTGCGAAAACGTCTATTGGAGCAGTAGCCACTTCCCATATAAATTTGATTACAAAGTATTCCCCGATTAGTTCGAAAATACAGAAAATTATTAAGAAACATTCTAATGTTTTGATGGCTGTCCCAGGTTTAACCGGGAAGACAGTAAGATGTGTTTGGACTCGAGATCGTAATCTGAAGGAGTTTTTAAGTCCCGCGGTTTTGCGACCAATTGAGATGGATACGGTTGTGCCCTCAGAAGCAGGTCATCACTGCTGTGGAGAATGTGATATTTGTATGTTGACTCTGGAGGCCTCGGTTTTGAATACAATGGCTTCCGTAGGACGTTAAGATATTCTACGACCTGCGGTTCCCATAATGTGGTGTATGTTATTTTGTGCCCTTGTGGTCTAGCGTATATAGGGAAGACCAAGCGGGCGTTCCGGATTCGAATTCGTGAACATAAGAGCCGCTTAAAACATGCAGTAATGGAGGCTCCCATAGTTCAACACTGTGTGGAGCAGCGACATCAGTTTGAACAGCTTCGTGTTTTATGTGTAGATCAGGTGTTACAAGATGATTTTAGAGCACCAGAGGATCAGGTTCTCATTCGACGGGAACAATGGTGGATCTATACGTGTGACACTGTATCTCCTAAGGGGCTGAATGCTCAGGTGGAATGGGCTCGATGTCTTCGATAATGGATTGAATGGGGGATGGGACGTATCCATGGATAAGTTCTGAGTGAGAGACCCCTTGATATGTGCTGTAGTAATGGGTATTGGTGTTATTCTTTAGGAATTGTTTTTTAGAGCTTGTTTGTAGTGAGTATGGTGTCAGTACAGGGGGATTCCTGGGTTTTTGTGAGACGGGAGTTAAATGTGAGGTTGGCAGCTGTGTGGAGTTTTGCCTGAAACACATTTAATGAGTAGGAATAGCCGAAGGTGATATGGAGGTAGCTGATTGGCTGTATGAGTAGGAGTGGCTCCTATATGATAGGAGACGCGTTTGTTAGTCCGCATGCGCGGCGTTTCGTGTTACCATTTCATTGACTCGGAGATTCTCTTGGTGAAACGTGGGCAGCTATGGAGTTTTAAAAGGTGGGTTTAGTTCTTTTTAGTAATTGGAACATAGGTTTTAGGGTGGTTTGTAAGTTTTCATTTTAGGATGTTTTTAACAGAGGGTTGATTGTTCTTTTTATGTGTGGTTTATTAGGAACGGTAGAATTGGATCGGAGTAGTGGACAGATCCCCTGATGAAAGTTGGCGTTGTGAAACGCTATACTGGTACCAAAGGGAGGCGTCGGGATCAACACTCAAATCCATGAGAGTGGGCTGTTTTTTAGCACAGATAAGAACACGAGTTTTGGACTTTTAAATAATTTATTTGGGTCTGTAGGGCTGTGCTTGTTATCTGCTCACACTCACGAGGTCGTTGATGCAAAAGGGCTCGCTGCCACGATAACGGACGTTTAGTCCTTATGGCAGAGCTATAATAAGTCTGAGACCTCAATAGTTCAAATTAGTAGATATATTCTTTGTTACAATAATTTTTTGAAGATAAATTAAGCATCCAGTTATACGTGAACGCATTTTTTTGTGTAAATTGTGATTTAGACGTTTAGTAATTTGACCAAAAAGGAAGTGTGTATATATGCATTGCCTATGCATCCCCTTGCTGTACATACCTCTCTTATTTGTAAATAAGCACCCCGTTTCTACGCTTCCCATCCTACAAAGTCCTTTTTCTGTAATATCTCCCTCCCACCCTTAAGCATCCCTTCCCTAGCACCCTTTATTTCTCCCTACAATCCAATGTTCACTGAAATTAAGAAATTAGTTATGCTGTTGTGTAGATATGACTACTTGTCTTGTAAACCACTCTGATTAAAGGATAGAGTGGTATATAAAACCTGATAAATAAATAAATAAATAAATTAGGGGGAAATTCTGTAGACCGATCCCTAAGAGCACACTTCGGGACACTGGACTCATCCTGTGCCAAAGGCTGTAGCCTGAGCCTCAAAGATCCTGCTGCACCAGACCAAACTGCAACCATCTGCTAGAAACAGAATACTGGACAGTTCTAGGACTGCACCAACCTTTATACTGTGATGATGTCACTGAAACTCAATGTTCTCTGCTGCCATCTGCTGGTTGGACTGGTATAGCAGGATGATGATGAAGCAATTTTTTTAAGGAAGACCAAATTAGTAGCAATACAAAAGAAAAAAAAAAGAAAAGGACAATATTCAAGCAAGAAAACGTAGGCTGGCAAGGATCACTTACACCATCCAGGCAGAGACCACTGAGGGGCCTACTGGTGGGATGAAACATAAAAACCCATAGAAACTCAATCCCACAAAATAACAAAATCTCAGGAAACTTTTAGTAAAAAAACAAACCAATAGAAGCTGAGAATTGAAAAAACTATTCAAAGGATGACTGAAGTTTAGATTGATAAGAAAATAACCTGCCTGTGCTTTCATTCCTGTCCCATAGCTCCTCCTCCAAGAAGACAGAAGTGTGATCATTGGACATCATGTCCAGCAGACTCCTATGCTATTCGACTGGTCAGTGGAGGTGGCAACATGAAGTTACCAAAAATTTGTTTTGAAGATGAAATGTAAGTACTTGACTCACAGAAAAATAAAATATGACCAGGTTGAGATGGACAGAGCATCTGCTGGCAGGCCATTCCCAATCTGGGGTGAGTCATGAACCTCTGAGAAAGTCCAAGAGCCACCATTATCAGATATTAACATTTGATTGTTTTAAGGTTCTCTTATAGTTTCTTTATTACAGTATATTGGTCAGAAAGGAAGCAAGTGGATTGACTTGGTGGCTTAGGTGGCAAGCACCATGCACTGCTGTGCGAAAAGTCCCTGATTTGATCTCTGAATTAGGTCTTCTGTTCCTCAGGATGGCTGGGACTGGGGATTCTATTCTATTCTATTTGACCCATCTCCCTCCTCCCCTTAGTTTCTAAACTACTTGAACATGCGGTTCACCATGTTGCCTCAACTTTCTCTCCTCTCAAACCCTCCTGGATCCTTTACAATCTGGCTTTCGTCCTTTACATTCTACTGAAACAGCTCTTGCCAAAGTCTCCAGTGATCTGTTCCTGGCAAAATCCAAGGGCCTATTACTCAATCCTCATCCTTCTTGACCTTTCTGCTGCTTTTGGCACTGTTGACCTCAACCTTCTCCTTGATACCTTGTCCTCACTTGATTTTAAGGGCTCTGTACTATCCTGGTTCTTTTCTTATCTTTTCCATCACTCTTTTAGTGTTTGTTCTGTTGGATCCTCCTCTGCTGCTATCCCGCTTTCAGTTGGTATACCCCAAGGATCTGTCTTGAATCCACTCCTTTTCTCTCTCTATACCCAGTCCCTTGGTGCACTCATTTCTTCCCATAGCTTTCAGTACCATCTTTATGCTGATGACGCCCAGATCTACTTTACACCTGAAATCTCTCCGGCAATCCAGGCCCAGATCTCTGCTTCCCTTTCTGACATTGCTGCTTGGATATCTCACCACCAGTTGAAATTGAACATAGCCAGAACTGAGCTCCTTATTTTTCCCCGTAAAACCTCCTTTCCCCTTACTCCTTTCTCAGTCTGTGGATAACTCTCTACTCCTCCCTGTTTCCTTGGCTCGCAACCTTGGAATCCTCTTTGACTCCTCTTTCTGCTCCACACACATCCATCTCATAGCTAAGACCTGCCATTTATCTGCCCATTCCTCTCTGAACACATTACTAAGATACTTATCCACTCTTTAGTCACCTCCTATCTTGACTATTGTAACCTACTTCTTGCTGGTCTTCCCCTGAATCATCTCTCTCCAATGTGTTCAACACTGTTGCACAGCTAATCTTCTGCCAGCCTCATCATTTATTTATTGATTTTATTTATTTATTTAACCAGATTTGTATACCACTTTATCCTTCAATCAAAGTGGTCAACAATACAACTAAAGGTTACAATACAATTGAAGGTTTACATGGAACATAAGGGAAGGGGAGACAAGACATACAATAAGCATAAGTTAATCGGTTCATCAATCTTTCTCAAATGTCAAAGGAGCAGGAATTCTTATGTAACTTGACCATAAACGTCTGTGAATAAGAGTGTCTTAAGTGATTTGCGGAAATCCTTGATGTCATTCATATCTCTTAAATCATCCGGAAGGGAGTTCCAGCGCTGAGAGTGATAATGCTCTGTTGGAGGTAGATTGCTTAGTTTTGTGGTGCCCTGTAGGTAAGCGGAGTTTATTAATATTATTAGATCATGCTCATATTACCCCTCTTCTCAAGTCACTTCAAGGCTCCCCATCTATTTCCACATCCAGTTCAAACTTCTCCTGCTAACCTATAAGTTAGCTCCTCTTGAGCCCCCGCCACCACCAGCAGCTCTCCCCTTCCCGGGGATCGAGCCACCAGCGGCGGGAGGGGCCTCCAGGACATCGCGACCCAATCGGAGCAGCTGCACACCTTTTAAAGCTTCGCGCCATCGGGCGCGCCCGCGCCTGGCGGGCCCGTGCCTGAGAGGCACGACAAGGAATCCAAAATAACCCATACCATCACACCAGTCACTCAACTGCATGACGTTTGGAAACCAACCATTGTACTCACTCAAGTCCGGAACACAATTTCCCTTCGACTAACTCAGAGAGCCACATGCAAGTCCTTTCTACCAGGTACCGACCTCATTGAACTTTTCACAAATAAAAATTTGTTTGTAATTGCAACATACCGTGCAGAGACCAGGCAATACGTAACTGCTTGGCCTGCTCAATTGCATGTCTATCCCATCTCACACACTTATTACCTGAATATTGTAATTGCATGTCCTATGCTATTTTCACAGTTTATTATCTGTTAATCGGACATACCTGGGTGTTAATGTCCCCGCTCTCAGCTACATATATGCTTACCACATAATAGCATAAACCATATCAGATTTTTAACTGTTGGGTAACATATCCCCTTTTTATGAGTCTACTTCTATGCCATGCCTCATTGAGCTACAAATCCACACCTATCCCTCTTACTAACCCTTAACACACCAGACATTCTAGACCAGGTGTGATAGCGCCTGACTAGGCAAACATAACAGGTTTCTCTATATTTCTCCATAGAAAGTTTCTATATCTCTCCATAGTTAGCACATCACCCAAGCTACGGAAACCCCCAAATGGCTTCATCAATCACCGCCCTAGCCATTGGTATCCTCTTTATCATAGTCTTGCTTAACGAATCCCTTGCCTTACATCACTCATCTCTCCATATTCCAATACTCCAGAGCCATGGAAAAAGATGGGCAGAAACTCCATATTCTAACCAAAGAGCTGAAGCCCCCATGCGCCGCTCTCACCTAATACACATAGCTCTCCAACACTCCAAAAAGAATAAACAAGTAGAACCCCCTCAACCCCTATGCCTAAATTGTGCTCTCATAAACGCACGATCCATTCGTAAGAAATGGCCAGTCATCTCCGAAACAATCTCTTCATACAATCTGGATATACTCATGATAACGGAATCTTGGTTATCTGATGAAAATAATGTAATCCTTAATCAACTTGTACCCTCCAACTTCTCCGTTCACTTCCAACATAGAGAGAATAAGAGAGGAGGAGGTTTACTTATTCTTACCAAAACGGATCTGAAGTTTTGTACCATTGACTCCACAAGCTCTAATAACATAGACGTCATATCCATTAAAAATGATCTGTGCTCCATCAATTTGATTTATAGAGCACCCTCTCCCTCTCCTGACGACCTTCCGAACATTCTAGACCTTGCAACCAACACACTCAATTCCAGCATTCCTAACTGGATTCTAGGAGATTTCAGTCTCCCAACACTTCATCCCAGTCACGCCTCAGCCCTCCTAGAAGCAATCAACGAACTGGGCTACGAGCAAATCGTCAAAATTCCCACACATAAAAAAGGAAATATCCTTGACATGATCTTTGCCCCTCTGACAGTCCTTGACTCCAACACCACACTTGACGTATCTGTAACTCCAGTACCTTGGTCAGACCACAAGTTAATCATCTTCCCAATTCCCATCAAGAGCAAGACACTATCAAACTTCAACAAAAACTCTATCACATCAACAAAAGTATCATCTCGAAATTTCAGAGCCTTCAACAAAGAACTTATTCTTGCTCAAACTCATCCTCTCATCAATGACTCCTCTCTCAACCTGGAGAACTTGATCACTGCCTGGAACAGTAATATCAGCACTGTTGCACTACAACCAAATCAAAGCAACAACCCAAAGAAAAGAAAACCATCTCCCTGGTTCTCTCTTGATCTACGAACCTCCCTCATACACCTAAGAAGATTGGAAAAACGTTGGCGTCGATCACGCTCCACAGAAGACCTAGCAGCCTACAAATTACACCTATCCATGCACAGAGACTCAGTCATCGCCAAAATGAAACAATTCCACACTGATACACTGAAAAGATCACTAAATAAACCACGTGACCTTTTTAATCTAGTCAAGACCTTAGCTAAGGAGCCTTCATCCAAACAGCCTGAACTCATTCACCCACAAGTGTTCGCGGAATATCTACAATCCAAGCTACTAACAACTGACACCATCGCAACAATCCCCGATCAAGACTCCAACTGCCTATCTAACCTATCTATGTTCTCCACACCATCAAATAAACATGTCGAGAACATTATTGCTGCCCTTAACACATCCACGGCACAAACTGACCCTTGCCCAGCCTTTTGGATAAGGGAGCTACGAATGATGAATTTATCCTTCACATCTGGGTCTTTCCCATCAGCCCTCAAGAGAACATCCATTAGACCCCTCTTGAAGAATCCCAAACTCGACTCTCAGAAAGTCAAATCTTACAGACCCATAGCGAGTATTCCCTTTCTAGCAAAAGTAATTGAAAAGGTAGCTCAAAGTCAAATACAGGATCACATCGACACTGCATCCCCTCTAGACCAATGCCAGCATGGTTTCAGAGAGTTCCACGGTGTGGAAACCCTCCTCACTACTCTCTTCAACAACATCATCACAGGCATTGACAACATCCATCAAGGCTTTGTCCTTATTTTCCTGGACATTGCCGCTGCTTTTGACTCTGTACATCACGATCTGTTACTAGGGCGGCTAAAAGAAAAGGGCATCAATGACACTGCCCTGGCATGGTGCAGATCATACCTGGATCAGAGATGGCAGTATGTAACTTCAGGAACAGCAACCTCCACACCTTTCCATCAAAAACAGGGTGTGCCACAAGGGTCATCCCTATCATCACTCTTATTCAACATATACATACAGCCAGTCTGTAACATCATCAAATCTTTCAAGGTCGACTGTCTAATATACGCAGACGACATTCTCCTCTACATGCCTTTTTCCACACTCAACATGGATCTTTCACCGATAACCAAATGCTTTGATGCAGTGTCTGAATGGCTTCAATCCCAAAACCTCCGTATTCAGCACAGGAAAACGGAGGTTCTCTTCATCACTAGAGACCCATTGTTCACCCCCCCTTCCCACTTAAAAGTGAAAGAAGCCGAGCTCCAAGCTAAGACTTCAATCCGATACCTGGGGATCACATTGGACCAGCATCTGGATATGAAATTACACATATCCAACGTAGTCAGAGCGATTTTTCTAAAAATCCGGACACTCCGCCACCTTCGCCCCTTGCTTGATCCTGAAGATTTCCGAACCATATTCCAAGCGTTAACCCTACCGCACCTTGACTACGCTAATGCCGTTTTTCAAGGCCTCCCGCACTCCACCTTAAACCCCTTGCAACTTGCCATGAACACTGCGGCCAGAGTCCTCTACGGAGCATCAAGAAGAGACCATGTAACACCTATTCTAAAGCAGCTCCACTGGCTCCCCATACACGGGAGACTATTGTTCAAAACTTTAGTACTCACTTTCAAGGCTATCAAAGGTATCACCTCCTCCTCTCTAATGAACCTCATTCAGACTGTTCCACTTAACAGATCCAGGAGAACTATATCTACAAACACTCTAATAATCCATAAGGCAGCAACTAAATGCACACGAGCTACATCTAACAGGGCTTTCAGTTTCTATGCCCCTAAGTGCTGGAACACTTTACCACCCGAAATTCGGGCTATCCCTGATCTAACCTCATTCAGAAAGGCTATCAAATCCCATTTATTCCCCAACTACTACCAGAACACCCCATCACCTTCCTGACCTCCAACCCCCATTGAACACCCAACCTTAAGAATTACTTAAGAATAACTATGTCATATGTACATGTAAATACTTTGTAAATTGTTTCAGTTAAATTTTCCCCATGTATTATCCAAGTTCATTCTCCTGTTCAATGTAAAACCAAACAGCTTTTTGTTCTGGTCTTTTTGTTGTACTGTAAACCGCGCTGATCCCAAATAGTGCGGTATATAAGAGCTTATAATAAATAAATAAATAAGTGCATTCACTCTGCAGCTCCTCACTACCTTTTTTCTCTTATCTCTCCCTACACTCCTCCTTGGGAACACTGCTCTTCTGGCAAATCACTTCTGTCTATGCCCTTTTCTTCTATTGCTAACTCCAGACTTTGCTGCTTTCACCTTGCTGCTCCGTATTGGCCCAGGCAGCCGAGGTTCCCTCTGTTGCTTCAACTCTCTTGGCAGGAGCCTCTCCATCTGGGCTGTGCCCCAGACCTCATCTCTCAGGAGGATGGGACCTTGTTGCACCCCTATGTCCATTCCTTGGCCCTCACGGCTTGGATGCTGAGAGGGTAGTTCTCTCAGAACTTAACTTGCCCTGGGATGTGACAGATGTTCTCCTGCCTTCTTGCAGGAATTCCATGCATTGCTCCTAACTCTTTAAGTGGCAATGGTTCTCAGTGCTGACAGGGCACTGGATCCCTTTTCCTGTGCAGTGAAGAAGCTACTGGAGTATCTCCTGCACCTCTCTAACTTGGATCTCAAGGCCAATTTGGTCAGAGTCCACCTTAGCATGATTGGAGTCTACCATTGTGGCTTGGAAGGAAAGCCTATCTCAGCTCAGCCCTTGATGGCTCACTTTATGTGAGGCTTACACCTGTCTAAACCTCCAGTTTAGCCCCCGCCAGTGGCTGGGGACCACAATGTAGTCCTAATGCAGCTCCTGTCGGCTTCCTTAGAGCTGCTTGCATCCTTTCCTCTGAAATTCCTGACCTGGAAGATTGTGTTCCTTGCGGCGATCACTTAAGCACACTGTGTGAGTGAGCTTCAGGCCTTGGTGGCTCACCTGCCATATACTAGGTTCCACCAGAATGGGTTGGTGCTGCGTACATGTCTGCATTTTTTGCCCAAGGTGGTCTCTTCCTTCCACCTCAATCAATCGGTGGTCCTGCTCACCTTTTTTACTGGGCGCAGCCCTCTCAAAACATGCTGTCCATTTGGTTAGCGAACTGCATATCTTTGGCCTATACGCAGGCACGCCTGAACCTTGAGGGGTATGAGGAGATTTTCAGGGCTGCGATGTGGTCCTTTGCCCACACCTTCACAGCCCACTACTGTCTGGATGGGGATTCCTGGTGGGATAGCAACTTTGGCCAACCATATTCCGGCATCTTTTTGGGACAGGCCCTTCTGTCCATCCAGGCTACCACTGTGCCAATGTATGTTGTGGATGCTGAGTCAGTCGAATCCTCCAGAGGGACTACCCACGCTGTTTCTTCCAAATCTCCATTTTCATGGCTTCTGTTGGGCTTGTTTCCTCTTTTTTTCAGTAACCTGTAGCTTGGGAGTCCCATATGTGAGGACTTACTTTCTGCTTATCCATGGAGAAAGCATAGTTACTCATCTGAAGCAGGTGTTCTCCATGGATAGCAGGAATAAGTCCTCACAACCTTCCTACCTCTCCGAGCGGTTGTGTTTTTTGTCTACTAACTTGGCTATGAAACTGGAGATAAAATGGTGCCGCAGCAGGCGGGAAGGCAGGTGCACATGTGTGGTGGAGTCTCCCAAAAGCTTTCAATGGAAGTTGGGGAGCATAACCGCATGGGCCTCCGCCGGGGACATCACCCATACGTGAGGACTTATTCCTGCTGTCCACGGTGAACATCTGCTACAGGTGAGTAACTATGCTTTTTTCTTATTAGTCTTAAATGGGTTACACTGTAGCTTTATTGCATATCTCCCAGTCTTCCTAGTTTTGATAAAGAACCGATCTATGTCTACACATTCCACTCCATTTATTAATTTATAGACCTATATCATATCTCCCCTCAGCCGTCTAGTTTTTAAGTTGAAGAGCCCTAACCTTTTAGGCCTATCTCCAGGAACAAGCAGGAATGTAGTCTTCACATATGGGTATTGTCAGCACCGATGTAGCCCACGCGGGAATGCTCCCCAATGTCCTATAGGAAAGCTTCTAGGAGCATCCTACTGGGCCTGCGCTGCTGCCTTCCCGCCTTTCCAACTCTCCCTCTTCAGTTTTTTGTTTTCTGCAGAGCCAACAGGCAGCAACTCCTGTCACCGCAGACAATTTTCTTTTTTGTGGTCGCGTCTGCCTTCCCGTCAATGCCTACACCAGTACCATCGGTGTCTTCTTTATTTTCTTCTTCTTCTAAAAAAAAAAAAAAAAGCTTTTCTTGAGGGTTTGTCCCCTCTTGGTTCTTTAGCGCCATTTTGGGCACTAGGCCCTGTTTTCTTTCAAAATGGAGAAACCAACTAGTGGTTTCAAAAAATGTTCAAAATGTGGCGGTACCATTTCTGCTACCAACACCCATGACTGGTGTCTTAAATGTCTGGGCCCAGACCATTCTCCATCAGAGTGTCTCCTCTGCAGAAAGATGACTAAGAGGGGCCTGCAGAATACAGCTGCAAAACTCGGCACCCTTTTTGCCTCGAATGCAATGTCCATTGCATCAACGATGTCCAGGGCTTCATCTTCCTCCCATGGATCTCAGGTAACAAAACCCAGGTCTTCTTCAAAGACCGGTCAGTCCTCAAAGGGTAGATCTCCTTCTAAGCATTGAGATGCTTCTAGTATTGCCCTTGAGGAGAATATCCAAACAACCCCGGCAGGAGGTCCTTGCCTCCAAAGCATTAATGGGGTCCCAAGATGTTCCTGAGGCGTCCACCTCTGGAGAGCTCTTGGTGCCATGTTCTGGCGTCATGGCCCGCTCCGCTGGTACCAACAACCAGACATTGGCAGGCTTCATGGATCAACACATCCTAGCCATTGAGTGCAGTCTTGCGGCCTTGTTAACAGCCTCCGTACTGATAAAGCCACTACAATCGGTCCCGCAGCCATCGGTACCGATACCGGATGTATATGCACCTGCCATTGCGTCTCTCTCCATGCTATCACCCATGCCGGCCCTAGAATCTGTGTCCGGCATAGAGGGTCCGGTATTGAGGCATTCCGATGCCGACTTCGATCGATACCATTGACAGGCAGTACAAGAGCACCCGGCCCGTCGATACTTTGAGTCTTCAGATTCCGATGATTCTGATGAATCCATCGATACCGGAGCGGTTCTTCCGGAGGAACCCTCTCCTTCACCACAACATCGAATGACTTCTCTGGAGGACATGTCTTTTCAAGACTTTATACGGGATGTGGCTCGGGGCCTCTTGATCCCCGAGAAGGAACCAAGAGCTGAAGAACTTGAAATTCTTCAGTATCCGACAGCCCCTAAGGAGCCCACAACCCTTCCCATACACCGGATTTTGCATGATC
The DNA here is from genome assembly GCA_033557465.1 of Ichthyophis bannanicus. Taxonomy (NCBI): domain Eukaryota; kingdom Metazoa; phylum Chordata; class Amphibia; order Gymnophiona; family Ichthyophiidae; genus Ichthyophis; species Ichthyophis bannanicus. The sequence goes on from CM066034.1 coordinate 418,205,372, forward strand.
TCATGCTCAGAATGTGGGAAACACCCTTAACGGTGTCTCCACATTCTTGAAGACTCAATACATTGTATCGGGTACCACAGTGTCCCGGGTTCCAAAAAATGCAGTTACAACACCATTCCATGGTTGTGGAATCGGCGATGCGCCAGATCAAAGTGCCAAGACACATTCCTCTAACCCGCCAGGCCGTGAGGCGAGGACTCTCGATGCCTTTGGTCGTTGATGCTTTCAGGCCTCAATGCTGTCGGCCAGAATACGTTCTTACATACTCTACATGGATATGTTTCTTCAAGAGGTTACTAAGGATTTGGAACTCATAGCTCCTCTTCTCCCCGATGACAAAAGGGCCAATTTCTTTACTCTTCTTAAGCGTGCCCAAAATGTTTCTAAATTCATGAACAGGGCAACCTATGACAGTTTCAAATGCATTAGCAGGACCTCTGCTTTTTCTATCAGTGCACATCGGATTGCTTGGTTACAAGCATCTGATTTAGAGCAGTGGTTGCAAGATAAGCTGGGGAATATTCCTTGCACAGGAGAAAACCTCTTTGACAAGGACCACTACCTTAAATAGACTATCCAGAACTACTGCCAACCCAGCTAAGAAAAAGAGAGTTAAGAAACACTTTTTTCAACAAGAACAAGAAATTCTATCCTTCTTACACCCAAACTGTCCACTATCCAATCCATGCTCCCCAGAAGGGGCAGCAGCAGTCAAAACAACAAAGAAAGGCTCAAGTCCTCAGAGCTCAACCTGCTCAGCAGACACAGCCTCCGCAAGGTTTTTGACTCCTTCCTAGAGAACCTAGTCATCCTTCCTCTAGAAATACTAGAGCCTCTCAACATTCCAGGCAGACTGTGTTACTTTGCCAAGAGATGGCAGCAGAAAACATCAGAGCATTGGACTCTCTCCATAGTGACAGAGGGGTACAAACTCCACTTCCACAGAATGTCCCCTCTCTCTACTCCAAGAGAGTTCAGTTCTCGCCCCCCCCCCCACCACCACTCTCTTGTGTCAAGAGGTCACCTCACTCCTTGCTCAGGGAGCGATAGAGGAGGTACCTCTTTCTCAACAAGGTCTGGACTTTTACTCCCCCTACTTCCTTATTCCAAAGAAAACAGGAGGGTACAGGCCAATACCGGACCTCAGGGAGTTAAACAAGAATCTCTTCTGAGAAAAATTCCAAATGATCTCTCTCGGGACACTTCTCCCATACATTTAGAGTCAGGATTGGCTATGTTCTCGAGACCTAAAAAACGCCTATACACATATCCCTATTCATGCAGAACACAGGAGGTTTCTTCAATTCCTCTTGCAGGGAAGACATTACCAGCAGAGAGTTCTACCCTTTGGCCTGACGTCCACCCCAAGAGTCTTCACGAAATGCATAGCAGTAGTAGCAGCATTTCTAAGGTCTTTGGGGATATTCGTCTTCCCCTACTTAGGCAACAGGCTGATCCAAGCACCAACAGCTCCAGAAGCCAGCTCTGCTCTTTCCTGCACGATACAAATCCTGCAATATTTGGGATTGGTCATAAATCTCCCAAAATCCCATAACACCCCTTCTCAGTCTCTAGAGTTCATAGGGGCTCTGCTAGACACATGGCAGTCAAGGGCTTTCCTGCCACAACTCCGCTGCACTCAAATAGTTCAACTGGCTTCTCAAGCAGCTATGAAAACGTACCTGACTGCTCGAGAAATGCTTCAGTTGCTAGGGCATATGGCATCCACTGTACATGTGGTCCCCTATGCTCGCCTACACATACAAGCAGCCCAGTGGAACCTAGCCTCTCAGGGGACACAGGCATCAGGTTGTCTGGGGGACAAAATTAAAGACTCTGCACGCCTCATCTTGTCCCTTCAGTGCTGACAAACACTAGAAAACCTTCTCTTAGGGTCACCTTTTCAGCAGACACTATACCAAGCTACCTTGATGACCCAACTGAAGAGGGAGAGTTGGAAAGGCAGAAAGGCAGCAGCGCAGGTGCATGGGATGCTCCCAAAAGCTTTCCTAAAGGACGCTGGGGAGCGTTCCCATGCGGGCCCCTTCAGTGCCGATGATACCCATATGTGAAGACTCAATTTCTGCTGTTCCCGGAGATCACATGTTACAGGTGAGTAACTACGCTTTCCTCATAGGGGTATCCTTCCATCCCCTTTACCATTTTGGTGGCTCTTCTCTATAGCTTTTCTAATTCTGCTATATCCTTTTTAAAATATGGCGACCAGAATCGCACACAATATTCAAGGTGCGGTCTTACCATGGAAGAATACAGAGGCATTATAATATCCTTGTTTTTATTCTTTATTACTTTCCTTATGATTACTAGCATTCTGTTTGCTTTCTTGGCTACCAATGCACACCAGGCAGAGGGTTTAAATGTTGTGTCCATGATGATGCCTAAATCCTTTTCCATAATGTTTTTTCCTAATGTGGAACCATTTATTGTATAACTACCTCCTATCCCATGACTTTTTAAGTTTCCTAAGAATCTCTCTGGAGGGACCTTTTGAAAAGCTTTCTGAAAATCCAGATGCACTATATCAACTGGCTAACCTTTGTTATTGTTGTTAAGTGCCATCGAGTCGGAGTCGACTCATGGCGACCCTCTAGATAGCTATCCTAAATTGTGATCAGTCAGGCGGCTCATTGTTGACAGACTGGTACCTGTAGCTGCTGTTATTGTATCAAGCCATCTCATCGATGGCCTTCCTCCTTTGTATTGACCTTCTATCGTGCCAAGCATGATGTCTTTCTCTAATGATCTCTCTCTTTGCATGATGTGTCCAAAGTATGAAAGTCGAAGTCTTGTCATCTGAGCTTCTAAAGAAAGCTTAGGTTTGATCTTCTCTAGTACCGACTGGTTTGTTCTTCGGGCAGTCCGTGGTATACACAGTATTTGCCACCAGCACCATAATTCAAAGGCATCAATTTTCTTCCTGTCTATCTTTTTCACTGTCCAGCTTTCACATCCATATGATGTTATTGAAAATACCATGGCTTGAACAAGTTGAATTTTTGTATGGAGAGAGACATCTCTGCTCTTGAGAATCTTATCTAGGTCTTTCATAGCCATTCTGCCAAGAGCAATGCGTCGTCTGATTTCTTGACTGCTTGTTGCTTCTTTATTGATAGTTGATCCAAGTAGGTGAAAGTTGTTCACGATTTCAATTTCTTCTCCTTCAACGATGAACTTGTTGATTATTCCAGTTGTCATGATCTTTGTCTTCTTTACATTAAGATGCAGGCCCATTTTGAGACTATGTTCTTTGATTGTGAGAAGCAAATGTTTCAGATCATCTTCACTTTCAGCCAGTAATGTGGTATCATCAGCATAGAGAAGGTTGTTGATGAGATGCTTATTTTAAACCATTCTGTTTCTCCTTGTTCCGTTCGAACTGTTGCTTCTTGATCAATGTACAGATTTTGCACGAGAACGATCAGATGTTCTGGTATACCCATGCTTCTTAATGTGGCCCAGAGTTTCTCATGGTTTACACAGTCAAAAGCTTTGCTATAGTTGATAAAGCACAAATAGATATCCTTTTGGTATTCTTTCGTCTTTTCAAGGATCCATCTCACATCCACAATGATGTCTCTCATTCCTTGCCCTTTTTTGAACCCTGCTTGCACTTCAGGTAGTTCCTGTTCCAGGTATGGTTGTAGTCTCTTTTGAATAATCTTCAGTAGAATCTTGATGGCATCAGAGCAATTGTGTGATAATTTCAACAGTCAGTTGGATCACCTTTCTTTAGTATTGGTATAAATACAGATCTTTTCCAGTCAGTTGGCCATGATGTTGTCTTCCGTATTTCTTGGCAGAGCCTTGTAAGTACGGTAACAGCTGCATCAGATTGCTGTAATACTTCTATGAGAATGCTATCAATGCCTGGTGCTTTGTTCTTTGATAATCAAACTGCAAAAACCCCGTCAAATATTTAAACTAAACAACATACTAGCTGTTCTGTTCATTTCACTGGAAACTGGGTCTCAGAAAAAACTACCAGCACATAATCTCGGGCACAAAGCCTCTTAGCAGTGCCTGTTTTTTACATCAATGACCCTTGAGCTTTCTATATTTTTTTGGAACAAACTTTTGATAATTTTTTATGAAAAAGTCCAATAATTCGATGTTCTAAATGATGATACGATTGATCTAAGAAAAAAATCCAACTTAGCTGTTTTTAAACTTCAGCCAGGTGATCAGAGATAAGGCAATTCTATCTCTGATCACCTGGCTGAAGTTTAAAAACAGCTAAGTTGGATTTTTTTCTTAGATCAATCGTATCATCATTTAGAACATCGAATTATTGGACTTTTTCATAAAAAATTATCAAAAGTTTGTTCCAAAAAAATATAGAAAGCTCAAGGGTCATTGATGTAAAAAACAGGCACTGCTAAGAGGCTTTGTGCCCGAGATTATGTGCTGGTAGTTTTTTCTGAGACCCAGTTTCCAGTGAAATGAACAGAACAGCTAGTATGTTGTTTAGTTTAAATATTTGACGGGGTTTTTGCAGTTTGATTTCCATACCCGTTCTATAAATTCCAGACTAAAAGTTTATTGTTCTTTGATAAGGCTTTCAATGCTGCTTCGACTTCCTGATCATAAGGTACAGGTTGAAACGGCTGTTGGTCAACTTGATCTTTATCATATAAAAACTCTGTATATTCCTTCCATCTTTTATTGATCTTCTCAGCATCATTCAACATAGAACCTTGAGCATCTTGTAACATTCCGATTCGAGGCTGGAACTTTTTCTTTAACTCTCGTAGCTTTAGGAAAGTTGATCTTTTTCTTCCTCTAATAGTTTCTGCTTCTATTTCCTTGCATGAGTCATTGTAGTACTTTTCCTTGTCCTGTCTTGCTGCACGTTGGAAATCTCTGTGATTGTCTTTCTTTCTCCTCTGGCTTTAGCTTCTCTGTGTTTCTGGGCAATTTTCAGAGTTTCTTCCGTCATCCATTTTGGCCATTTTTTCTTTCTCACCTTTTGTAGAGACTTCTCGCTTTCTTCCAACACAACCTTCTTGATGTTATTCCATAACTCTTCTGAAGCTCCGTCATTTGTATCTAAAGCAGCAAATCGATTTTGTAGGCAGTCTTTAAATTCCAGTGGTATATTCTCAAGGTCATATTTTGCTGCATTCATGAGTGGTTTGCTCTTTTTCAACTTTAGCTTGAGTTTGCATACTAGTAGTTGATGATCGGTACCACAGTCAGCTCCAGGTTTTGTCTTTGTTGATGTTATAGAGCTTTTCCATCGTTGACTTCCACAGATGTAGTCAATTTGATTTTTATACAATCCATTGGGTGAAGTCCATGTGTACAGTCGCCGCTTGTGTTGCTGGAAGAAGGTGTTTGAGATGAATAGATCGTTGTTCTTGCAGAATTCTATCAGTCTTTCTCCAGCTTCATTTCTGTTGTCAAGTCCATATTTTCCAACTACTTTGTCTTCTTCTTTGTTGCCAACGTTTGCATTTCAGTCACCCATGACTATCAGGATATCCTGTTTGCATGTTCTGTCAATTTCAGCTTGTACTTGTTCATAGAACTCTTCAATTTCATTCTCTTCTGCAGCTGTTGTTGGGGCATATACTTGAATTATAGTTGTGTTGATAGGCATTCCTCGTAGATGAATAGAGATTAAGCGTTCGCTGACTGCCTTGTATTTTATTACAGTTTTTGTAAGTTTCTTCTTTATTCTAAATGCAACACCATTTCTTCTTTGTCTTTCATTTCCAGCATAGTAGACCATGTGATCAACTGATGCAAAGTGCCCGATGCCAGTCCATTTCAGTTCGCTGACACCCAACAGATCAATTTGTACACATTCCATTTCATTCTTGACTACCTCCAACTTCCCTTGGTTCATGCTTCGTACGTTCCATGTTCTAATGTGTAAGACATCTTTACAGCTTCTGACTCTCATTTCATGCGCAGCTACATCAGCAGTCAGACGTCCCGAGGGCTTTGATCCAACAACATCATAAATGCTGGCTTTACTCTGAAAAGTCTTCAGCTCTTCCCCAGTAGCTAGTTGAGTGCCTTCCGACCTGGGGGTCTCATCTTCCAGCACTATAGCACAATTTGTTTTGTTGTAACTATCCATTGGGTTTTCATGGCAAGATACAGAAGTAGATTGCCGGGCCTTTCTTTGCGCAGTTTAAGTTTGGTGTTGTTGCCGTTGTCACAAAAATGAAGATGGTCGTTCTGTTTTTGGCAAAAACTATGGCCCGTAACTATTTTCAGCAAATTTCTTGTGCTCTCAGATTTGATGATGCAACCAACAGATGTGAACAATGAGGCATGGATAAGCTTGCTCCAATCAGACACGTTTTTGTTACCTGGGAAGCAACTCTAAGTGACACCTTTGTTCCTGGTGAAAATGTTACCGTGGATGAGCAACTGTGTACATTTCGTGACTGTGTTCCGTTCAGACAGTATATTCCCAGCAAACCTAAGAAATATGGCATAAAGTTATGAATGCTGTGTGACAGTGCAACGTCATATGTTCTGTGTCTTCAAGTATATACAGGAAGGGAACTCGAATGTTGCGCACGTATACCACTAAACGAATGACAAGATGCTGGCCTGTGACAATCTTCTACAACATGTTGGACATCAGTGCTTTGAACGCCTTCATTGTTTGGATGTTACTAAATCCAGAATGGCAGTCCAAGTCAAAGCACAGATGTCGTCTATTCCTCTTGGAATTAGGAAAGCAACTGCTTAAGAGTAATTGCAGCAAGACTTCTTCCAGCATTGAAGAAGTCGCTGATGCTGTTTGCAATGTCGGGATCCCAAAGAAAAGGGTAAGGTGTCACTGCTGTTCCAGAGAAAAAGAAAAGAAAAGCAACATAGTTTGCACTTCCTGCAAGCGCAATGTTTGCAAAGAACATTCAGAAATTGTCTGTGTCTCATGCAAATGACTGTAGTACTTTACTGTGTTCATCAAGTGCATGCAAAAACTGCTTTCATGGCAACTCTTCTTCATGTAATTTTATGATAAAGCATTAAATTTCAAAACATTTAACCTTCATATAATAAATAATTTATTTGGAATAATATTCTGTCTGTTTAGTTTAAAATTTTCATGGTTAACAATTAAAATTCATTGTGGGGTCATTTATGACCCCAACGGTATTCAGTGCGTGTAAAACATCTCGGTAATTCCAGGGTTAAAGTCCCCATCAGACCCAAATATGTCAAGCAGAAGGCAGCATTTTGGGTTCAAGGATAAGAACATAACATAAGAACATAAGATATGCTATACTGGGTCAGACCAAGGTCCATCAACCTCAGTATCCTGTTTCCAACAGTGGCCAATCTAGGTCATATGTACCTAACACTTTCCCCAAAAGACACAGGTTCCACAATGCATGTATTGGTTCAAGCATTGATATCCGGGGTCCCTTTTTAATAATGGTTTATGGACCTTTCCTCCAGGAACTTGTCCAAACCTTTTTTAAACCCAGCTACACTAACAGCCTTTACTACATCCTACGGTAACAAATTCCAGAGTTTGATTACACGTTGAGTGAAAAAATATTTTCTCTTATTTCTCTTAAATAGTTTACCCTGTAGCTTCATTGCATGTCCCCTAGTCTTTCTATATTCTGATAATGTAAACAATCGATCTACATTTACCTGTTCCACTCTGTTCATTAATTTATAGACTTCTATCATATCTCCCCTCAGCCGTCTCTTTTCCAGGTTGAAGAGCCCTAACCTTTTTAGCCTTTCTTCATAGGGGTATCCTTCCATCTTCTTTACCATTTTGGTGGCTCTTCTCTGAACCTTTTCTAATAACGCTATATAGAAACATAGAAACAAAGAAACATGATGACAGAAAAAGACCACATGGCCTATCTAGTCTGTCCTGCCATATCAACAACTACAACAGTCCACTTTTTACCTTTAGAGATCTTCTGTGTTGGTCCCATGCTTTTTGAATTCAGTTACTGTCCTCATCTCTACCACCTCCACTGGGAGACTTTTCCATGGATCCACTACTCTTTCCGTAAAGAAATATTTCCGCATATCACTCCTGATTCTATCTCCCTTCACCCTCATCCCATGTCCCCTCGTAGCAGAACTTGCTTTCAATTGAAAGAGGCTCTCTCCCTGAACATTTATGCCACGGAGGTATTTAAACATCTCAATCATATCACCTCTATCCCGCCTTTCCTCTAAGGTGTACATATTAAGATCCTTAAGTCTGTCCTCATATGCTTTATAATGAAGCCCGCTAATCATTTTAGTAGCCACCCTCTGCACCGACTCCATCCTGTTCACATCCTTTTGAAGGTGTGGTCTCCAGAATTGCACACTATACTTCAAATGAGGTCGCACCAAAGACTTATACAGAGGCATTATCACCTCCTTTTTTCTGCTAGTCATTCCTCTCCGTATGCACCCAAGCATCCTTCTAACTTTTGCCGTTGCCTTTTCTTCCTGTTTAGCTACTTTAAGATCATCAGACACAACCATGCCTAGGTCTCGCTCTTCTTTAGTGGACAAAAATACTTCACCTCCTATACTGTATTGCTCCCTTGGATTGCTGCAGCCCAAATGCATGACCTTACATTTTTTAACATTAATCCCAGCTGCCAAATTCTAGACCATTCTTCAAGCTTAGCTAGATCCCTCCTCATGTTATCTACTCCTTCCTGGGTGTCTACTCTATTGCAGATTTTGGTATCATCCGCAAAGAGGCAAACCTTACCCGACAGCCCTTCCGCTATATCACTAACAAAGATGTTAAAAAGAATCGGACCAAGGACAGATCCCTGGGGCACACCACTGTTAACATCTTTCTCCTCAGAGTGAGCTCCATTTACTTGTACTCTTTGTTGCCTCCCACCAACCAATTTCTAACCCAAGCAGTAACTTTAGGGTCTATCCCCAGGGTGCTCAGTTTGTTTATAAGTCGCCTGTGAGGAACAGTGTGAAAGGCTTTACTGAAATCTAAATACACCACATCTAGAGCTCTCCCTCGGTCCAACTCCCTGGTCACCCAGTCAAAGAAATCAATCAGATTTGTCTGACAAGACCTGCCTCTGGTGAATCCATGCTGCCTCGTATCCTGTAATCCGCTGGACTCCAGAAACCTCACTATTTTCTCTTTCAGCAGCGTTTCCAATAATTTACTCACCACCGAAGTTAAACTAACCAGCCTGTAGTTTTCAACCACATCCTTACTTCCGCTTTTGTGTAAAGGCACCACATGAGCCTCTCTCCAGTCCTTTGGCACCACTCCCGACTCCAACGAGGCAATGAAAAGGTCAGTCAGTGGAGTTGCTAGAACGTCCCCAAGTTCCCTCAGTATTCTAGGGTGTATCCCATCTGGTCTCATTGCTTTGTCTACTTTAAGTTGAGCTAGTTTCTCACGAACACAGTCTTCTGAAAATTGTTCAAGATGTCCTATTTGTGGGTGTTTTATGAGGTCCTGCTCCTGGTTCTTCATCTGTGAACACAGAACAAAAAATTTTTTTAAGCAATTCCGCTTTATCCTTATCAGCTTCTACATATTTCCCCCCCCCCCCCTGCACCCTTGAGTCTGACAATACCACTTTTGCCCTTCCTCTTCTCACTAATATATCTGAAAAATGTCTTATCCCCCCATTTTATTGCATTGGCTATTTCCTCCTCCTTTTGAATCTTTGCCTTCTTGACTACTTTGCTAGTTTCTCTAAGTTTTTCCAAATATAGATGCCTGTCTTCCTCTCTCTGTGATCTCTTGTATTTCATGAAAGCCTCCCTCTTTTTCTTCACTTTTTCAGCTACTTCCTTCATATCCTTTTTAAGATATGGTGACCAGAATTGCACACAATATTCAAGGTGCGGTCGCACCATGGAACGATACAGAGGCATTATAATATCCTTTGTTTTATTTTCCATTCCTTTCCTTTTGATACCTAGCATTCTTTTTGCTCTCATGGCTGCCGCTGCACGCTGGGCGGAGGATTTTAACATGTTGTCCACAATGATGCCTAAATCTTTTTCCTGAGTGGTGGTTACTAATGTGGAACCCTGCTTCGTGTAACCATAGTTTGCGTTGTTCTTCCCTAGGTGCATAACTTTGCACTTGTCCACATTAAATTTCATCTGCCATTTTGATGCTCAGTCTTCCAATTTATCAAGATCCTCTTGCAATTTTCCAGAATCCTCAAGGGTTTTTACAACTTTAAATAGTTTTGTGTCATCTGCAAATTTGATAACCTCACTCTTTATTCCCTTTTCCAGGTCATTTATGAATATGTCAAAAAGCAGTGGACCCAGCACAGATCGCTGGGGTACACCACTATTCACCTTTCTCTATTGGGAAAATTGACCATTTAGCCCTACCCTCTGCTTTCTATCTTTTAACCAGTTCCTGATCCACAATAGTACACTGCCTCCTATCCCATGACTCTCTAGTTTTGCCAAAGGTCTCTGATGAGGGACCTTGTCAAAGGCTTTTTGAAAGTACAAAATACACTATATCAACCAATTCACCTTTGTCTACCTGTTTATTCACACTTTCAAAAAACATAACAGATTAGTAAGACAAGATCTTCCTTGTCTAAAACCATGTTGACTGTCTCCCATTAGGCCATGACTATCTACATGTTCAGCAATTTTCTTCTTTATGATGGTTTCTACCATTTTTCCACGGTACTGACGTTAGATTCACCGGTCTGTAGTTTCCTGGATCATGCCTGGAACCCTTTTTAAAAATTGGTGTTACATTGGCCATCCTCCAATCTTCAGGTATTACAGATGATTTTAATGATAGTTTGCAGATTACCATTAGCAGGTCTGCAATCTCATATTAAAGTTCTATCAATACCCTTGGTTGTATATCATCCAGTCCAAGTGATTTGCTACTTTTCAGTTTATCAAATAGTTATAATGCATCTTACTGATGTATCAATATTTCCTTCAATTCTTTTGCACCTTTAAATACCACTTCAGTCATGGGTAACATCCCTATATCTTCCTCAGTAAAGACCGAAGCAACGAATTCATTCAGTCTCTCTGCTATGGCCTTGTCCCCTCTTAGTGCCCCTTTAACCCCGCTATTATTTAATGGACCAACTGACTCTCTCACAGTTTGTTTGCTAGGAATGTACTTGAAAAAGTCTTTATTACGTGTTTTTGTTTCCACAGCAAGCTTCTTCTCAAATTCTCCATTTGCCTGCCTTATCAATGCCTTGCATTTAACTTGCCAGTGCTTGTGCTATTTGTAGTTTTCATCATTTGGCTCTTTTTTCCATTTCCTGAAAGATGCTTTTTTGGCAACAATAGCCTCTCTGACCTCACCTTTAAACCTTGCTGGCAGTTTTTTGGACTTCCTTCCACTTTTCTTAAAGCGTGGAATACAGCTGGTCTGGGCTTCCAAGATAGTATTTTTCAACAACACCCAAGCTTGATGTAAGTCTTTAATCTTTGCAACTGCTCCTTTTAGTTTTTTCTTAACTGTTTTCCTTATTTTATCATAATCTCCCTTTTGTAAGTTAAAAGGTAGTACTGTGGATTTTGTTACCATACTTCCTCCACTAATTAAATCAAACGCGATCATGCTATGATCACTGTTGCCAAGTGGCCCCAACACCCTTATCTCTTGCACCAGATCTGGTGTTCCACTAAGGACTAGGTCCAATATGGCTTCCCCTCTGGTCAGTTCATGAACCAGCTGCTCCAAGAAGCAGTCATTTATTTCATCTAGGAACTTTATCTCCCTAGCATGTCCTGCCGTGACACTGACCCAGTTGATACCAGGGTAATTGAAATCACCCATTATTATTACTGCAATGTCTGCAATGTGTTGTTTTGCACTGATGGTGCCAATCAAATCTTGAATCCTACCTACACCATGCCAAGACATGCATCCCCATATCATGACACTCAGGGGATGCTTAACAGTGGTGTTGAGGCATTCTGGGATGAGGTCTTCTCCAGGTCTTCTTTGCACATATTGAATACCATCACTCCCAGAAATTTAAATCTTTGTCTCTTCACTCCAAATAACTCTTTTCCCGTTTTCAGTTGACCAACTCACGTGTTCTTTGGACCATTCAAGCCTTTTCCTTTTTGAACTGGATTCAGGAATGGCTATTTCCTTAGTCTTCTGGCTTTCAGACCGGCCTCGACTAATCTACAAAGAACAGTTCTGTTTTACACTGACACTCCAGTATTGGACAAAATGTTCTTTAAACATTTGCAGTAATTTTTCTAGTCCCCAGAGCTAGTCTTGCTATTCTCCTGTCAGTTGTAGGTGCTGTTGACGTTTTTCTGCCCTTTCTGTTTGCTTGCAATTGTTCCAGTAATCTTAAGGCGGTTGCATGACTTCTAAATGCCAGTTACCCCACTGCCAGGTTTCTTTACTGTTTTTCTAAAGCGTAGCCTTCCATCCTCAATGTTACTGCAGAAGCCCTCTTTTTGGGTGACCAGTCTTGTCTCTTGGTGGTTTTCATTCTTAGTATTTACTTAAAAGAAAGACCACAGTAAATTTAGGTAGTAAATATAAGTGAAATTTATATCTTAATTAAATTTTACTTAGTTGTTTTTTTAATGCTTTATAATTAAAATATTTTTGATAAAGTAAATAACGACAACATGCCTACAAATATTGGTGATAAACATTCAAAAGGAACACACACGAATATTAATGGTATAGCAAAGTAAAACTGCATGAATAAGAAATCGTGTAATTACAGGAAATATGCAAAATTATGCTTACCTCTCCTCTTAACATGCAAAATCACAAATTTTCAGAGTAAAAGTATGCTTTTTAGGTCTCTCCTGATTCAATAAACAATAACATGTTCAACCATAGACTTTACATCAACTAGGATAGGCAAGGGAAGCAAGTAAGAGACCTCAAATATGCATGAAGGGAATGAATTGCTGTTGTATCCACAATTTTGGCCACTAGTAACATTTATTTATTTATTTTACATTTCTTATATACCACCTTTCATGATATCAAGGTGGTTTACATTCAACAAACTGAAATTACATTGAACAGGGCATTATAACTTGGAGATAACTATTTTACAGGGGACATGGGCAATGGAGAGTGACTTGCCCAAGACCACAAGGAGCACCTGTGGGACTAGAAACCCCAGTCCTTCTGGCCCAAGGTTGCTGTTCTCTAGTGGGATTTGAACCCCAACCTTCTGGCCTGAGGTAACTTGCCCCAACCACTAGGCCACTTTATCTACCATAGTATATGGTAGCAGATAAAGACCAGCATGGTCCATTTAGTCTGCCCAGCAAGGTGGCAAGAGTAGGTGCACTTGACTGTCCATGCAGGTCACTCCTCTCCATGCCTTTGTTTAGTGGTGTACCCACTGTTCTGTCACCCCTATTTGTTGAGATATAAAGAGATAGTTACGTTTATTTTGATTTTATCCTGTTGCTATAAACCAGAGCAGCTCAGCTGTATGCAGTTGAACTGCTTCTGTTTTGGCAGGAAGGTACACTGCTGTGGGATCCCACAGTGGTGTACCTTCCTGCCAAAACAGTAGCAGCTCAGCCGCACATAGACATAGCTGAGATGCTCCGGTTTTGGTGGGAGAGTTGCCACTGTTTACTGGGCCTGCAGTGGTGTCTGTCAGACTGCCCTGAGCAATCGCTGATGCCAGCAGTGATCGGGGACAGGCTTGATCGGTGATCGCTGCAGGGCAGTAAGTCTTCACTTCCCAGATAGTGCATCTAAACTCCTCAGGTGGCTACTTAACATTTTCCCCAGTTAAGGGGTTAACAGCACCTAGTACACAAAGTACTTGGTGACCCAGTACACAAAGTACTGCACAATGGTAAGGAGTAGATCTAAAATACTTTACCTTCTGGTCAGTTCTTGGACCGACTGCTCAATGAATCAGCCATTTATGGTACCCAGAAACTTTACTTCCCTGGCATATCCCAATGCAAAATTTACCCAATCAATATTGGTGTAAATTTAATCTCCCATTATTATTATGTTACCAAATTTGTTAGCCTTGTTTTGCCTAAATTATGTTAGCATTCCACAGTCTGTCCTTTCATTCTTTCCAGATGGACAGTAGCATTAGCCTACATGTCTGCTTCTCCCCACCACACAGGGAATTTCTATCCATAAAGATTTCACATTGTATTTTGTTTCCTGTACAACTTTTATTCTGTTTAACTCTTTGCCATCCTTAGCATATAGTGCCATCCCTCCATCAGTCCAATTCACTCTGTCCTTTAAATACAAATTGCTTCCCAGTATCTTGGGATCCCACCAGGTCTCTGAGATGCTTATTGAGGGTAGTTTTATAACAACGTGCCTAGGAAAAGAGGGTAAGCTGGCCCATATGCCTTTATAAAATAATAGTGTTAAGTGACAGTGATTGCATCTTGAAAGTAGGTGCGGGCAGTTACAAGCCTATGGTGTGGCTACAGGATCACTTTCTACCACACCAGAATGATGCTCTTTTTCTAAGTGATATTCCTCCTTCAAGTCAACACCAAGGTTGCCAGACTAGAAATTTGATTTATCTCTCTTTCCCCAAAAGGCCCCTCTATATACTTCTCTGTCTGCCTTAGCTCCTTCAAGTCTGAGAACCCTTTGTGCTGGATGCAGACATGCAACATCTCACCAATTTGGAGATAATCATAAATGTGACACTTGATGTAAAAGACTGGATAGAACCCATCTAGCTGCTGGACTGCTATCTGTGTCTTACTGTAGGTACAGTTGTGGTAAACATTATTGGCACCCTTGCATTTTAGGTATGTTGTGTACAATATCTTGAGAAATAATTGGAAATATTCCAACTGTATGTCATCGTATTTTAATAGTATGTTCAAAGATATACCACAAATAAAGAGATGTCTGTACAACTTATAGTCATTTCTGAGAAAAAACAAAATATGACCTGGACAGGATTAATGGCAACCTTCACTAATATTTGCTTGCACAACCTTTAGCAGTGATGACAGCCTCCAAATGTTTCTTGTAGCCATCTATAAGTTTTGAATATCTGTTTGCTGATAGTTTCTCCTACTCTTCAACTACAATTTGTTCCAGCTCATGAATGTTTCCAGAATTCCTTTTACCAGTGGCAGATTTCAGCTGTTTCCAAAGGTTCTCAATTGGATTTAGATCAGGACTCATTGCTGGCCAGTTTAAAACAATCCATTTGTTCCTTTTTAGCCATTCTTTTGTACTTGTGGATGCATATTTTGGGTCATTGTCCTGCTGCAGGACCCATGACCTTCGACCCAGACCTAGCTTTCTGACACTAGGCAGCACTTTCACTCCAAAATACCTTGGTTCAAGGCCTCCAATTCCTGAGGCAGAAAAACAGCCCCATAAAATTATGGAACCTCCACATTATTTAACTGTAGGAAGGGTGTTTTTTTCCTTATAAGCTTCATTTCTTCGTCTTTCAATGTATCGCTGGTCTGCATTGCCAAAAAAACTCAAGATTGGGTTCATCTGTAAGCAGTGGGGTCCTCCTTGGCCTTTGCCCATGAAATCCTTCTTTCTTTAATGCATGGCGTATGGTGTGGGTTGAAACCACCACTCCAGATTGTTCCAGGTCAGCCTTAAGCTCTTTGCATGTTGTACGTGGTGTTTTTCCAACAGTTCGCACTAACCTTCAAAGACGTCTTGGATTAATTTTCTTCTTCCCACCACATCCTGGGAAGTTTTTGACAGTTCCATGAGCAGAAAACTTCTTGCAAACTGCAGACACTGGAATCCCATCCTTTGGAGATGGCCTTTTACCCCTTTAAAGTTTGATGTTTGGTGATAATGGATTTGCTGATGGTGTCAGGCAGCTCATTTGTCTTCATCATTGTGAAAATGAAACAAGGAGTGAATGTGGCTCTTGTAAATATTAGAGTCATCATTCATTGGTTGATTCAAGTCATATGAGTACTGATGACAGTTGCTCACAGATATGTCTAATTTTACTGAAATGGGAATGTGGTCCTTCTGTTCAAACTGATTTGAATTTTTTATTGGGGCATCAATAATCATGTCTTAGCAATGTCCCAGCTTTTGCACTATTTCCTTTTTTAATTGGTCTTGTTTATTTTATTATTTTATGTGTCAAATATGTGTGCATATATAAGTCCAAAGCCATTTCACTGGCCACTTTCTTTTAGAAGATATTGGATATTAAGCGGTTAAACTACAAGGGTGCCAGTAAAGTTAACCAGAACTGTACATTGTTTAGTTATTTACTAAGGGGTAGATTCTGAATTGCGAATAGCGTGGATGTACGTCCGGTTCAGACGTATATCACCTGCTGTCCGCTATTTGCCAATTCTGCCCATGGAGTTCCATGCACATACAGCAGCTTCGTATGGGAAGCTCTGGATGGAAGTGGGAGGGGGACAGCCAGAGGATACTGGGTGGAGCGGGCTGCATAATATGACTGTATAGGGCCAATTCAGGTCACAGCCCTGTACATCCTGGGGTCAGGGATGCACTTCTGACTTATTCCACCGCAGAGGTGGAATACGTCAGACAGATGCCGTCGATCGGGCCAGACCCCTCCCACAACCAACAGCGCAGTGACCAGGAGGCACCCGCTGCCCGAGGCTGGCCCCTCCCTCCGAGGCTCTGGTGGCTGGAGGGAGGGCTATTTTGGCGATTGGGCCCTCCCAATGCTATCACATGGCATCTCAGTGCCATGGCAACTATACACTATGGCACCAAGGCTCCATGCCACAGCATTGGGAGGGCTAGATGAGTGATTGCTGCACATCCAAACTCACTAAATCAGGGCTCATCCGGCCCACCATAAGACCCAATTCTGTTCCCCTGGGAACGTCTATCTTCTGCAGGTACAGAATTGGGTACAAATCCGTCCTGTCTAAATTTGGACATCCAGATGGGCTAGAAATGCCCCAATTAGAATTGGCCTCTAAGGGAGCAGGAATACCTAAGAACATAACTTAAGAACATAAGAAATGCCATACTGGGTCAGACCAAGGTCCATCAAGCCCAGTATCCTGTTTTCCACAGTGGCAACAGTAGCATATGTATTGTGGTGACGAAGCTACCCCAATGCCTATGGAGATAGGGAAAACACTAGCAGACTCCTCCAGGCAGAAGGAAAGTGCAGGGAACTGTCACTTTAAAAGTTCAGCTAGGAAAGAAAAAAACCTGTCTAAAGCTGCTGTCCTAAGGCCACGCCCCAGCTCTATGGCAACTGAGGGAGGCAATCTGAGACAGCTGGGGAAGGGGTGGAAAGATACAGGCCAGCCCCACTCATTTAAGCCCCAGAGAACAGGGAGGGAGGAGCATCATAGGAGGAAGAGAAACGGAAGCAGGAACCGAGACAGAGACGGAAGGGCTAATGTGTGCAGGAGCAAGCATGGCCAAGAAAGTGGCAGTGAAACAGTGGTGGAAGGAATCCTAAAAGAAACTGCAAGTAAGGATTCTAGCCAGAGAAAGGTACTCAGACAACAGCTCGAGGGAAGAGTCTCCTCATAGCCAGCTCCAGAGTTTGGACCGGTGCCAGTGCTATAGAAAGCCTGCGGTGGGTCCAGAAACCAGGAGGTTTAAACCAGGAGAGATTGCTGGGTGTGACTCAGTTATAGGGACTTCCCAGGAAATGCTGAGTCCAAGAATCTCACCTCGGGGAAAGCTGGTAAGGAAACCCTTGGATAGAGAAAACCTGAATGCTTTAAAACTGTTAAAGAGCTTGCTAAAAGATAAGGATCTCCCCTGCTTTGATAACAGCCCTAAGTCCAGAGAGAGGTCTTGAGGGGAACAGCTGGTTAAGTTGCTCAAGGAAGCTGCAGAGCCTGATTGCCCTGAATGTGAGTCAATGGAGGTTGAAGATTGTAACATTGAATCAGATCAATCTGATTCTGAAATGGAATGTGCTTTATCCAGAAGGGTAGAGTGAGAATCCTGTGAGCTATAAGCCTGAAGAAAGTCCAGCCTTGTTGTATATGAATGTATGCTGTGAAAAAGAAAGAAAGGTTTAATTAGTGTGGCTGCTGTCTTTTAAATACAGGAGACTTTTAAGGTAGAATGCTAAAGGTCTCTAGAGCAACTAATTAAAACCTGACTAAGTTAAAGTAAAGAAGAAAAGTTCATTATATTAGTATTGCTGCCTGAAAGCCTTTAATGGACAACCAATTGCAGTAAAGGACTGTGAAGTGACTTTTGCTGTTGAGGGATGAAAGAATTGCCTTACTGAGGAAAGTAAAGGCAATAGCAGCAAAGGACTGTAAAGTGAAATCTTTATTTTGAATGAAGCAATCATTGCCTTGTTGAAGCAAGCAAAGGCAACTTGTATCTGTGGAAAAGGTTTATGCCAAAATTAATTTCTTGTGGGAAAAGTCTTTACATGTTGTGCCAAGCTTCCTTAGAAGTTCCTTTAAACAAAGGAGGCAAATAAAATTTACTGTGTTGCTTTCAAACCTCGGCTGAATCTTTTCATTACAACTACTAAGTGCTCAAGCAACTACAACTCCCAGGGGCCTCTGCCCTAGGAGCCCATATTAAAGGGACATTGAAAGTGCAGCCCCCTCCCCTCGACAGGCAACCGCCTAAGCGGGGGGAAGGAGGCGACAGTATTCATCCCTTTTGCTATGAAATCCTTAAATAAGATCTGGTCCAACCAATTAACCTCAGAATTCACATAATTAGTTGATTAGCTGATTAAAGGGAAACATTTAAATGTCTTTGAATGGCCTAATCAAAGCAAAGACCTCAATCCAATTGAGAATCTGTGGCATTACTTGAAAATTGTTGTACACTAATGCAAACCATCTAACTTGAAGGAGTTGGGGCAGTTTTACCTTAAGGAATGGGTAAATGTCCCAGTGGCTAGATGTGCTAAGCTAATGGAGACATACCCCAAGAGACTTGCAGCTGTAATTGCAACAAAAGGTATTGACTTTGAGGGGTAGATACATGTGCGCATTCCTGCTTTCATTTTTTTGGTCTTAATTATTGTTTGTGTCACAATGAAGGATATTTTGCACCTTCAAAGTCATAGGCATGTTGTGTATATCATATGATGCTAACTCCCAAACCTCCATTTTAATTCCAGATTGTAATGCGACAAAACAGGACAAACAAAGAGGGTGATTAGCGGGGTGCCCCAGGGTTCGGTCCTGGGCCCGGCACTGTTCAATGTATTTGTGAGTGATATTGCTGAAGGACTGCATGGAAAAGTCTGTCTTTTTGAAGATGACATGAAAATTTGCAACAGAGTGGACTCCCCTGAGGGAGTGGATAACATGAGGAAAAATCTACAAAAGCTGGAAGAATAGTCTAATGCTTGGCAGTTAAGATTTAATGCGAAGAAGTGCAGTGTCATGCACTTGAGAAGCAGAAATCCAGGGGAAATGTACACGATAGGGGGTGAAAGATTGGTGGGCATGGACCAGGAGAAGGACCTTGGTGTGATTATTTCTGCGGATCTCAAGGTGGCAAAACAGTGTGACAAGGTGGTGGCAAAAGCCAGGAGGATGTTGGGTTGCATACAAAGAGGAATTACCAGCAGAAAGGAAGAGGTACTAATGCCACTGTATAAGTCACTGGTGAGGCCTTACTTGGAATACTGTATTCAGTTTTGGAGACCACATCTTGCAAAGGGTATAAAAAGACTGGAAACTGTTCAGAGGAAGGCGACCAAAATGATTTGGAGCCTGCGTCAGAAGCCTTATGAGAAGAGACTTAAAGACCTAAATATATACACTGGAGGAGAGGAGGGACAGGGGAGATATGATTCAGACCTTTAAATACTTAAAGAGAAATAATGAACAAACAAACCTCTTCTGAAGATGGGGAAGCTGTAAAACTAGAGGGCATAACATGAAGCTGCAAGGGGGTAAATTGAAAGGTAATGTCAGGAAATACTTTTTCACTGAAAGGGTGGTGGATGCTTGGAATGCCCTCCCGATGGAAGTGTTGGGGGAAAATACAGTAATGGAATTCAAAATGTCATGGGACAAACACAGTGGATCCCTTTACAGCAACAGGATAACATCAAAATAAACTTAACTAACTAATTTCTCAACATATAGGGTTGTCCTACACGGAGTGGTGGGTTCACCCTTAAAACAAAGGCATGGGGAGGCATTGGGAGGGGTGGCCTGCACTGAGCAGCAGGTGCACCTACTCTTGCCCTCTTACTGGGCAGACTAGATGGACCATACTGGTCTTTATCTGCCATCATTTACTATGTTACTATGAATACTTTTGCAATGCACTGTACACTAACAGCTTTTACTACATCCTCCAGTAACGAATTCCAGGGTTTGAGTGAAAAAAATATTTTCTCTTATTAGTCTTAAATGGGTTGCATTGTAGCTTCATTCCATGTCCCCTAGTCGTTCTACTTTTTGATGGAGTAAACAATTGATCTATGTTTACCTCTTTCACTCCATTTATTAATTTATAGACCTCTATCATATCCCCCCTCAGCTGTCTCTTTTCCAAGTTGAAGAGCCCTAACCTTTTAAGTCTTTCCTCATAGAGGTATCCTTCCATCCCCTTTACCATTTTTGTTGCTTTTCTCTGTACATTTTCTAATTTTGCTAAATCCTTTTAAAGATATGGAAACCGGAATTGCACATAATATTCAAGGTGAGGTCGCACCATGGAACAATATAGAGGCATTATAATATCATTTGTCTTATCTTCCATTCCTTTCCTTATGATTGCTAGCATTTTATTTGCTTTCTTGACCACCGCTGCACATTGGGCAGAGGGTTTCAATGTATTATACATGATGAGGCCTAAGTCTTTTTCTTGGGTGGTGATTTCTAAGGTGGTACCTTGCATTGTGTATCCAAAGGTTTGTTTGTTCTTTCCTAGGGGCATAACCTTGCACTTGTCCACATTACATTTCCTCTTCCATTTGGATGTTCAGTCTTCCAATTTATCAAGGTTCTCTTGCAATTTTCTACAATCCTCTTGTGTTTTAACAACTTGGAATATATTTGTGGCATCTGCAAATTTGATCACCTCACTCGTTATTCCCATTTCCAGGTCATTTATGAATGTGTTAAAAAGCAGTGGGCCCAGCACAGATCCCTGGAGTACTCCACTATTCAGCTTACTCCATTGAGAAAATTGACCGTTTAGCCCTACTCTCTGCTCTCTGTCTTTTAACCAGTTCACGATCCACAATAGTATACTGCTTCCAATGCCATGACTTTCTAATTTTGCCAAGAGTCTCTCATGAGGGACCTTACTACTACTTCTACTACTACTGAACATTTCTATAGTGCTACACAGGCACATGTACAAGACTGTCCCTATTCATCAGAGCTTATAATCTAGTCAAGATGGACAACAGAGTAGCTGTACACCTGGGATACAGCTAGGGGGAATGGTAAGGAAACACAAAGGCGATCAGCTGAGTCAAGATCTGAAAGCAGCAGTGAAGAATTGAATTTTCAGCCTGGATTTGAAAAGGGCCAGAGAAGACTCCTGACATACAGACTCAGGTAGTTTGTTCCAGGCATAAGGAGCAACAAGGTGAACGGAGCGAAGTCTGGACTTAGTAACAAAAGAGGAAAGCACAGATGGAAGCGATTTGCCAGAAGAGCAGAGTTCCCAAAGAGGGGTGTAGGGAGAGATAAGGGAGGAAATGTAGTAAAGAACTGCAGATTGAATGCACTTATAAGACAGCAGGAGAAGTTTGAACTGGATGTGGAAATGGATAGGGAGCCAATGAAGTGACTTGATAAGAGGGGTAATATGAGCATGATGAGGCCGACGGATGATTAGTCGTACAGCAGAGTGCTGAACAGATTGAAGGGGGAGAGATGATTCAGAGGAAGACCACCTAGGAGTAGGTTACAGTAGTCTAGATGGGAGGTGACTGAGTATGTTCAGAAAGGAATAGGCAAATTTTGTTGATCTTGTAGAGAAAGAAACGGCAGGTTTTAACTATCAGTTGGATGTGTTTGGAGAAGGAGAGAGAGGAGTCAAAGATGACCCCAAGGTTGCGAGTTGAGGAGACAGGGATGACTAGAGAGGTATCCACAGAAACTGAAATCTGTATCTTATATTTTTTATGACCCTTCTCAGTTGGCCTCTTGTATAAGCTCTTGCCTGTCTGCTGTCCCCTAGGAAGATGGGTGGTATAATTATGTTTGCAGATAAAATTGGTTTGGTGCTTAGGCAGTGGTCTATTTTCCCCTCGTGTGAAAAAAAGTAATTTTTCCTTTTCATTCTTGGATCGTTCTTAAAGTTGTTCAGGGCTAGAGTGATAATGGGCAGATGTGTCAGATTTAATTTTTTTCTTTTATTTTTCTTCTGTATGACTGTTTGGTTTACCTGCTCATGCCTATTTCTTCTTCAAGTGTTTTGGCTTGACTGTACTATTGATAAATTGTATTAATTAAAAAAAAGAAGGAGGAAGGGGAGAGGAGAGTTTAAGGGGAAAAATAAGAAGCTCAGTTTTGTCCATATTCAGTTTCAAGCAGCAGTGAGACATCCAAGCAGCAATGTCAGAAAGATAGGCAGAGATCCGGGCCTGGATTGCCAGAGAGATTTCAGGTGTAGAGAGGTAGATTTGGGAGTCATCAGTGTAAAGATGGTACTGAAAGCCATGGGTAGAAATGAGTGCAGCAAGCACTGGGTATATAGAGAGAAAAGGAGTGGACCCAAGACAGATTCTTGGAGTACACCAACTGAGAGTGGGATAGCAACAGAGGAGGATTGAGTAAAGGTCCTTGGATTTTGCCAGGAGCAGGTTACTGGAGACTTTGGCAAGAACCATTTCAGTAGAATGTAAAGGACGAAAGCCAGATTGTAGAGGATCCAGAAGGGCTTGAGAGGAGAGAAAGTTGAGGCAACAGCGGTGAATCGTACGTTCAATAGTTTAGAAACAAAGGGGAGGAGGGAGATGGGTCGATTGTGAGGACAGATAGGGTCTAGTTCGGGTTTCTTGAGTAGAGGAGTGATCACAGCATGCTTGAAGGCTGCAGGGAAAGTTGCAGTGGTGAGCAGTAGGTTAAGAATATAAGAGATGGAAGGGACTACAGTGGGTAGATGAAGCTAAGGAGATGGGTGGGGATAGGATTAGAGGATCAGGTAATGAGTTTGGATGAGGAAAAAAGATGAATGATTTCCTCCTCAGAAATCATAGAAAAGGAAGAAAGGGTAGCAAAGGTGGGGGGGGGGGGGGGAAGATGGGAGTGAAGAGGGGAGTGAAGAGAGGGAGAATGGGGGTAGCTGACCTCATGGGGAACTGTTGTGTGATCTTGTGGATTTTGTCATTGAAGTAGTCAGCCAGGGTTTGGGCAGAAAGGGAGGGAGGGGTTGGAGGCAGAGGCACCTTGAGAAGAGAGTTGAGAGTTGTAAACAGACAGCAAGGGTCAGAGGAAAAGAGAGTTAGTCAGATGGGCATAATAGTTTTGTTTGGCAAGTGCAATGGCTGACTGGGAAGAGACAAGCATGAATTTGAAGTGTAGAAAGTTTGCAAGGGTGTGGGATTTGAGTCAAGCACGCTCATGCTGAGCGGGCACAGGAATCTGGATAGCAGGTAGTGGAAGACAGCCAGGGTTGAGGTACAGTATGCCCTACAGGACGTGGCATGGGTGGAGCAAGAACATCTAGAGCAGAGGAGTGTGCAGCATTATAGGAAGCTACTGCCTCATCAACAGACTCAGATGACATACTGGAGACAAAAGGTAATGAGACAATGGAGGAGAGAGCAAACAGATCAATAGCATGAAGATTTCTGAAGAGGTTGGAGGAGAGAAAGCAAGGTTGAGGCAGTGAGTGATGAAGATTGAAGATTAGCAGGTGATGTTCCGATAAGGGAAGAAGTGAAGTACAGAAGTTTGAGGGTAAGCAATTAGAGAAGAATACAAGGTCAAGGCAGTGGCCTTGGTTGTGAGCAGGGGCAACAGAACAAAGCTGGAGATTGAAGGAAAGTCTTGTCAAAGGCTTTCTGAAAACCTAAATATACTATATCAACTGGTTCACCTTTGTCTACCTGACTTTTTTTTTATTATCATTTGAAAAAAAAAAGATTCATGCAATAAATACATTAATGAAAATGCAAGGAAATACTGACCATATCAAAAGAATATAATAAAGTAAAATACTATGCACATATTAGTTCCAAATAAAGACAAGAGGACAAGAAAGAAAAACACCAAAATGTATGTTTACTAAATGATGATAATGGCTTCAGTGCAATATCGGAACTGTGGTCCCGTTGAATTCGGCTCCGATATTGCACGGAAGCCACTACCACTGTTTAGTAAACATATCCCCAAGAGAAGTGACAAAAAAATGAAGAAAAATAGAAAAAAACTCAAGAAAGAGGAATGGACCGCATTCCACCTATTACAATGGAGGCCTTAAGTCACAGGTAGAGGTCTGATTAAGTAAGCATCTAGAGTCCAAGAAAAATCTAAGTTGGGAGGGCTGAAAAAACAAATGCCTATTATTCTCAAACCATACAACACATTTACAGGAAAAATGGAGGGTAAAAGAAGCCCCCCAAATCTAAAACAGCCTGTCTCAGTTCCACAAATTTCTTCCTCCGTTCCTGAGTGGACCTAGTGAGGTCAGAAAAAAAACATATTTTAGCCCCCCAAAGTAAATCAGACCTATGGCTAAAGGACACGCAAAGAACACAATTCTTGTCTTGAGGAAAAACATGTGATACTAGTAAAGTTCCATGCTGTAAAGCATCAGGTTGGGAGCTCTCAAGCAATCCTGTAGAATCAAGGACTCAGCAACCTGGAGATGCAAAGCCGGAGCCAGGCTGGAGCCCATAGCCCTGGTCGGGAGATAGAAATCCTTAGCCATCGGAGGGAAGGCATTTTCATGAATCCTAAGTACATCAAGAAATACTTCTGTAACATGGTCGGGGGAGAAAACAAAGCAGACTTAGGAAAGTTCACAATCTTAAGTTCAGGGCTCGAACAGCATTGTCTCCAACTTGCAAGCAGTTAATAGCTTATCCTGAACTAAAGTTGTTTGAATCTCACCAAACCAGAAAACAGAGTTCTCAACCTTCTTCAGACGAGCTGCAACATTATCCCTCTACTCGTTGTTGTTCTGCAAGACAAGATAGGCCTGCACCAAGCAGCCCCTCTCTCCCTGGTCACTAGCAAGGCCACTGAAACCCTAGAACCAAAATGCAATGCTTCAGGTGCACCCACACCTAAGAGCCACAATATAGCTAGGCTAAAAGAACAACACAATAAAGCTTCATCCCCTTCACATAGCATATCACAATGCTGGATGGTCTCACCAGCATGTTACTCCTTTCCTGCCTGGCCCAATTCATCTTAAAAGATGGAATCATATTCTCAACAACAGGGCCTAATTTTCTCCATACAAGGCCATGGCCATAGGGGACACAACGACACTTTCTCCACCATAAGGGCACCACTCCCAGTGAACCATAGCCATCTTATACACATAGTTTGCCAGTCCCCAGTGAAAACCTATAGATGTAAGCCTCCACAGACAGAAAACCTGACCTGCATGCTCATAAATGTTTGCTCCATCCGAACAAATGGCCTATCCTCATTGTTTATGTCGAACACAGAAATCTAAACCTGCTTTTCATCACGGAGTCATGGCTCACCGATACAGACACCATACTTACAAGTCAATTAAAGCTCCCTAATTATGACCTCTTTAGTTGCCCGAGAACAAATGAAAGGGGTGGAGGAATCCTCATCATAGCCAGAAGTAATCTCCAATTCCATTGCCAGACTTCACAGAGCACAAACAGCTTAATTACATCACGATTTCAAATAAGTATCTAGCAACATGTTTGTTCTACCATACTCCATCTGCATGCACTGAAGACTTGTCCACAATCCTCGATCTAGCATGCAACCGGACCACCCAAAGAAAACCATTCTGGTTGCTAGGCGATTTCAACCTCCCGGCGCTTCCAGCAAAGCACACCACAGCCTTTCTGGATGCAATGACCGCATTGAATAATTAATACATACACCTACCCACACAAGAGGAAACACCTTGGACCTCATCTTTGCACCCTCATCCTTGCACAAATCCAGTAACTAAAACCCACCACTAGTCCCCGTCCCCCCCCGTCCCCTGGTCTGACCACAGTGCCATTATTTTCCATATCCCTGTGGACTCAAAAGAACAGGTGACTTCTGGAACTGCCTGCCACTTTAAATATTTTATTAAAATGTGGTCTTTTCTATCCCGAGCTAAACTAATAAAAATATGTCACAACTCGGTATCACAACATGAAAGTTTCCTGCATTCTTTGGCTGACATTAATTCTTACGTAGCATTCAAAACTGACTTCAAAAGTGACAAGAGAGGCTTCAGAAAAACTGGGCAACCAATAACTGTTCATATACGGTCATTGAGAAATACTGCCCTTCATACATCAATGGCCCTCTATACAGCCACTAGCCAGTCTTAATTTTCAATTTTTTATCAATTTTTATAGATTTTATAGGAAATAGAGCTTAACTCAAAAGTGTCCAGCTTCTGGTCTATTTTTCCCATTCGGCTTCTGGTCTGTTTTTCCCGATGCTAGGCTGCGTGCTAGAAGAATGCGTTTCACCTTAGGCGGTTTCCTCAGGGGAATACAGAAGCCCTACGAAGAAAATTGTCTAATTAGTGCATACTTCCAAAAACAATGTCAAATCAAAACCACTCCATGTTTCATCCAAGGAATTAGAAAGAGAAACAATTGCACCTTTACCCATGGCACAATAACGTTGTTCCCCAGAACCGTGCTTTTTTTCAACTGCTAAAAAACGCCACGCATGCGGGCTAATTTAAATAGGGTGCCATTCAGTATCAATTCTGTGTCTCGGCTTAATCAGAAACACGCCTCCCACTCAATTCGTGCATTCAGTCCTGCAGGGGCCACAGTGCCTAATTTGTAGATCCATTGCTGTTCTCGATAGAGTAGAGCTTTTTCTCTAGATCTCCCATAGCATGGTGCTGATACGTGATCAATACAAAAACACTGCAATTCCATGTAAGAATGATGCAACTCCAGGCAATGTTCCACTATCGGCGCCTCATGCCTCCAGCATTTCAGTTTGCTTTTATGTTCATTTATACGTATTTTAAATTGTCGATTGGTTTTACCCACGTATAGTAAATTGCATGGACATCGTATGCAATATACCACGTGAGTTGTGAGGCATGTAGTGAGGCTTTTGAGCTCATATATTATGCCTTTATGACAGAATTCAGATAATTCTTGGGTTATTTCACAGATGTTGCACGTCCCGCACTTAAAGTGACCTCTTTTTGGGGACACTCTAGTAGGATGTATCGGACGTAAAACTGCCGGGCTAAGGAGTTCTTTGAAATTTGTTTGTCGTTTCCATACACAATGAATTTGTAAGTCTTCCAGCCCTCCGACACTATGTAAAACATTCAGATGACATTTCAGGCTTTTTTTAAGTCGGAAACTAAATGGAGAAAAAGATGTTATTAGATTAACCTGCGGGTCTTCATTATCCAAACTCGTTCTATCAGGAGGATACAACAGTAAATCTCGGTTAGTAAATAGAGCCCGCTTATAGGCTTTTTGAATTACCGCAGAATTGAGACACTGGCAGACTATCCCCTAACTGAGGGAGGTGTGCGCTCGTATAATGTAAATAAGCGTTCCTATCCGTTGGTTTTCGGAACACAGATGTGTCCCATCCTTCGAAAGTTTTTTTAACTCGGACATCCAAAAAAGTAATTTGATTGGGATGATAATTAAGAGTGAGTTTTATATTGATATCCACATTATTAAGCCACTCAAAAAACTGATGGAGTTCTTCCTCTGTGCCCTCCCACAAGACAAAGATATCATCAATATATCGGCGCCATAGGCGCAACTTATATTTATAAGGAGAATTGTCAAGCTGTTCTCTCTCAAATTTCTGCATGTAGAGATTAGCGATAGAGGGGCCGCACGTCGCTCCCATCGCTACGCCAGATATTTGATGGTAAAAAATGTCATCAAAGACAAAAGAATTATGGAACAGTACCAGAGTAGCTACCTCTGCTAGAAAAGATAATTGTTGCTCTGAGAGGTCAGCTCTATCATAAAGTGCTGCCATTGCTACCAAGTGTGCTTGCGGTTGAGGGATAATTGTGTGTAGTGAAACCACATCCAAAATTGCTAGAATTATATTCGAAACGGTCGCTAGCTGTCTATTGTCCTGTAAAATTTGTAAGAAATGCGTCGTATCTTTTATAAATGAAGGGATCGAGATTAATAACAGTCTCAGAAAAGAATCTAAGAAGACCGACAGAGGTTCTAGTACTGAGCCCCGGGTAGACACAATGGGCCTTCCCGGGGGATTTGTGAGGTCTTTATGGATCTTAGGGAGCAGATAAAATTTGGCCACATTCGGGTCAACTGGATTCAAATATCGCCATTCCTTCTTAGTGATAATTTTAGCCTCTAGGGCCTTCGTAGTCAAATCTTTTATTCGTTCTTGGAGAGCACTTGTGGGATCTACCTCCAAGGTCTTATAAACTTTAAGATCCAATAATTGGCGATGAGCCTCCACGCAATATTGTTCGCGGCTCCAAATGACTATGCCGCCTCCCTTGTCAGCTCTTCTAATTATTATGTCAGACC
Organism: Ichthyophis bannanicus; assembly: GCA_033557465.1. Classification (NCBI taxonomy): domain Eukaryota; kingdom Metazoa; phylum Chordata; class Amphibia; order Gymnophiona; family Ichthyophiidae; genus Ichthyophis; species Ichthyophis bannanicus. The sequence continues at coordinate 418,233,922 of CM066034.1, forward strand.
GGGATCAAAGATCTTGCAGCATCTGTCTTTCTCTATAGCTTAGATGATACCGATATCCCCGTTGAGATGTTTCCATGTATGTCATATCCTTTAAACTTTAAAATATTTTAAACTTTAAATATCTTAACAAAGAAGCTTTCCTCAAAGAAACTATACAGGATCTTAATACTAACACCACCAAGCTGGGCAAGCTAATAGACTTATGGAACAACACAAGTAAAGCCTCTCTCCTACCATACTCAACGAAACCCATCAGAAAGAATCACTCAGCCATATGGTACACTGCCAATCTATGTGAATCCTTAATACGTCTCAGGAAGCTGGAGCGATGATGGTGGCACACTAGACTCTCCCAGGACCGAGCCTCATACATGAATAGCCTACAAGAACACCACATAGCAATTGACCAGAAATGAAAGGAATACCACACCAATATCCTGATGCGCTCTCTTAACAAGCCCCAAGAGCTTTTTGGAATCATTAGGTCCCTCATGAAGGATACAACTAAGCAACATCTGACATGCACCCCAAGCCCGGAGACCTTTGCTAAATACTTGCAGAACAAAACAAATATGTTGAGTCCTCAGTCAGATAATTCTCATTCGGAAAATCCTCTCAGGGAAAGCCCCCCTAATAGGAGACACTGTTATCCCCAAGCTAAATGCCTTCCACCCAAGCTCCACTAAGCATATAGAGAACATCATATGTGGGATTAACACTACCTTTTCTCCAGCCAATCCATGCCCTGCATTTTGGATCAAGTTAGCGAGATCTGATCTAAGCGCAGTCATTGCCAGATTCATACACCTTTCCCTTGTCACAGGGGTGCTAACATCTCCCCTGAAAACCACCTTTGTCAGACCATTAATAAAAAATTATAAACTAGATCCTCTGGACATAAGCTCTTATAGACCCATACCCAGCCTCCCATTCCTGGCGAAGATAACTGAAAAGATTGTCCAGCAACAAATCAAGGATCACATATAAATTAATTAGGTTTGGACAAGTTCCTGGAGGAAAGGTCCATTAACCATTATTAAAGGGGACATGGGAAATCCACTGCTTGTCCCAATACAAGCAATGTGGAACCTGTGTCTTTTGGGGAAACTGATAGGTACTTGTAAACTAGATTGGCCACTGTTGGGAACAGGATACTGGGTTTGATGGACCTTGGTTTGACACAGTATAGGATATCTTATGTTCTTATCGACGCCCGTGCTCCACTTGACCCACAGCAGCATGGGTTCCAGCAGCAGCACGGGATCGAAACCCTCCTGGCCAGACTCATTATTGGAATAGACAAAAAGAAGTAGGACTTCATCCTAACATTTCTGGATATTGCCTCTGCCTTTGTTGCAGTCAATCATAATCTTCTACTTGTCCACCTGCAACATAAAGTAATACAGATGACAGCTCTTGATTGGTGTAGATCTTACTTGACTGGTCGCCAACAATAGGTACGTATCGGCATGCAGACATCAAACACACATAAGCAGATGCAAGGAGTCCCGTAGTGCTTATCTCTATCTGCCCTGTTCTTCAACATCTATATCCAGCCGATCTACTCAATAATATAGTCATATAACATTCTATATCACATCTATGCTGATGATGTCCTACTATATGCTTCATTCTCCACTGACAGTCCTAACTTCTCCAACATTACAGAATGCTTCAATGCCATCTCAGACTGGCTCTTCACACAAAACCTTAAAGTTAACTGCAAGAAGACAGAAATTTTATTTATAACCATAGACCAAACATTCACCCTACCATCTTCTCTGCAGGTGAAAGATGTAGAACTGATAACGAAACAAGAGGTGCGCTATCTGAAAGTCATCTTGGACCAACGACTGAGTATGGAAACACATATAAATAATATCACCAAAGCAGTATACCAAAAAATAAGGACCGTCCGTCATCCCCGCCCAGTCCTGGACCCTTCCAACTTTTGCACCGTATTCCAGGCACTTCTCTTCCCTCACCTGAACTATGCCAATATCATCTTCCATGGCCTGCCAAAACACACACTCCAGCCACTCCAATTGGTCATGAACACAGCAGTCTGAACAGTGTATGGAGCATCCAGATTTGAACATATCACATCCATCTTAACCCTTTGAAAGCCTACTTTAAATTTTTAATCCACATTCTGCAGCCGGGTTAATTTTTGCATATTTCAGGAAAATTGTACCTGTCTTATTCAATATGTTCTAATAGTGATTTTCCTTCTGCTATGGTCATGTATTAGATACCATTTGATAAGAATATTTAGTCAGAATTTTGGATCCCGAGAGTTTTGGGCTCGGCCTGGAAAGGGTTAATGCCATTACACTGGCTGCCAATAGCGAGCCATCTGATCTACAAAGCCCTTTTGAAGACATTTAAAATTCTACATGGCATGTCAGTGGACTCCCTTGCTGTAATTATACAACATACCCAGAAACAATAGAAGGAGGAGAACAAACATGGAGAACACACTAACCAGCCCTTGAGCAATAAGGATGAGCACCCAAGCCGTCTTTTCATTATATGCACCAATCCTGTAGAACACCCTCCCTGCCCCGATCCGAGCCATCTCTGACCTCTCAACCTTTCGGAAAGCCATAAAGATTCATTTGTTCCAGATATTCTATGACCAGATAACATAGATATGCTAGACAATGCCTGTCAGCCCCACAGCTACAACCTTCCCGATGTTAACCTCTTATGAACCTCTTACCAACTTGTAATTTAGATCATCCTGTTACTACCCAAGTTCCTATTCAATTTTAATCATTTATTGTCCAGTTTAATGCCTGTTCTATGTAAAACATTTTGATTGTTCCTGTTCTGTGTAAACCGTGCTGATTTTGAAATAGCGTGGTATATAAAAGTAAATAAATAAATAAATTATCCAAAAGAGAGGCTCTGTAACCGGACATTCATGTCCAAAGTCAAAGTGGTTATTGCAGAAGTCATTTGGTTACTAGACGCCACCACTTGCCAGAAAATATTCAAGGACACTTTCGGAGGTTTCACCAAAGGAGCCTTTCATTGTATACTAGCAATGGCAGACTGCTGTTCCGCTCCTCCAGACAACCCCTCAGTAACAACGGAGGGGAGGCATGGATGATCTGTTGCCACTGCTGCGCCAAGTTCTCCATAGAGGTTCACCTCCCTTGTCAGCTGTGAGGTACTTCTGGGAGATGCCATATTTGCTCAGGAGGCCTCCCCTGCAGCTGGGCTGGGTTCCACACGAGGACAGTTAACCTCCTGGCTCTGATCGCCAGAGCCACTGGACCCTTGTTGCAGCGACGATAAATGCCTTCCACCAGGGCTGAAGGAAATATCCTGGCTAAGGAAGGAGCCCTCTCCTGAAGGCTCCAATACAACCACTGACTCACCTGAAACAATGGATGCCGAGGGGGTGAGTAACTTCAATATAGTTAATTGCCTAGCAGCAGGCAGAAAGGGCAAAGCAAGGGGCTTTGCCACAATTTTTGCCTTTTGCTTGCCCATTGAAAAGGAAAAAGAAGGAGACAGAGAAATGAGCAACTCACACACCTTCCCTCACAGCCGTCATCTTGCCCCTGTCTATTCACTCCTTCAGAAAAATATAAGAGATTAGTAAGATGACTTTCCTTGGCTAAATACATGTTGGCTTTCTACCATTAAGGAGGTGTGGAGGAGTAGCTTAGTGGTTAAAACTAACAGCCTAGCACCCAAAAGATATATGTTCAATTCCCACTGGCACTCCTTATGATCTTGGGCAAGTCACTTTACCCTCCATAGCGTCAGAAGAATAGGCCTGGCAATCTACTTCTGGTCATACCTTGCCAAGAAAACCCAAGGGCTGCTGAGTTGCCAGAAGTCAACATTAACTTGATGGCACTTTAAAAAAAACAACAACATACATGTTCAGTAATTTTATTCTTTATAATTCTTTACTGGTTTGCCCGATACTGATGTCAGGCTCTGTAGTTTCCCAGATTACCCCTGGAACTCTTTTAAAAAATTGGCATTACATTGGCCATTCTCCAGTCTTCCGGTACTACAGATGATTTTAATGATAGCTCACAGATTACTAATAGCAGGTCTGCAATCTCATATTTCAGTTCTTTTAACACCCTTGGATGTATACCATCCGGTCCAGGTGATTTGCTACTCCAGTTTATCAAATAGTTGTAATACATCTTCCCAGTTTATTGATATTTCTTTCAATTCTTCCGATACATTATGTCCCATTTCAGGCATGGGAAACTTTCTTACATTATCTTCAGTAAGGACCGAAGCAAAGAATTCATTCAGTCTCTCTGCTATTGCATCCCTTTTACCCCTCTATCATCCAATGGTCCAACTGATTCTCTCACATGTTTTTTGCTATAAATGCACTTGAAAAAATTTTTATTATGTGTTTTTTGCTTCAACGGCAAGCTTTTTTTCAAATTCCGTCTTTGCCTGCCTTATTAATGCCTTGCATCTAACTTGCCATTGCTTAGATTATTTCCTGTTATCATCATGTGGCTCCTTTTTCCATTTCCTGAAAAATGCTTTTTTTGCAAGAACAGCCTCTCTGACCTCACCATTAAACCATGCTGAAAGTTTTTTGGCCTTCCTTCCACTTTTCTTAAAGTGTGGAATACATGTGGTCTGGGCTTCCAAGATAGTATTTTTAAACAACGCCCATGCTTGATGTAAACCTTTAACCTTTGAAACTGCTCCTTTTAGCTTTATCTTAACTATTTTCCTCTTTTTATCATAGCTTCCCTTTTGAAAGTTAAAAGGTAGTACTGTGGATTTCTTTGCTGTCCTTCTATTTATTAAGTCAAATGAGACTGTGCTATGATCACTATTGTCAAGAGGTCTCAAAACCCTTATCTCTTGCACCAGATCCTGTGTTCCACTAAGGACTAGCTTCCCTTCGTCAGTTCATGAACCAGCTGCTCCAAGAAGCAGTCATTTATTTCATATAGAAACTTTGTCTCCCTAACATGTCTTGCTGTGACACTGACCCAGTCGATACCGGGGTAATTGAAATCACCCATTTTTACTGTGTTGTAACTTTTGATAGCTTCCCTGATTTCTTTCAGCATTTCATCATCCATCTGCCTCTCTACAACACTCTCTCTGGCCCTTCTCCCAGCTCTTTCCCTCCAGTTTGGATATCCCCTTCTCTTTCATGCATACTTCCACTACATACCTCTACTCTGTCCTGTCTCTTGCCATCTTTTCTTCCTTCCTGATTGCCCCAAACTCAGCATTCCAACCTCCTTCCCTCTCTTACTGTAAAACTCCTTCCCCTCCCCCCACACTGCAATATATTTTTCAAAGATGCCTCTAACCCCCTCTCTCTTTCCCCTTGGTCACCTCATTGTCTCCTTCAGGATGTCCCCCTTTTGGCCCAATCACCTCCCAGATCCAAGTTGTTAATGCAGTAGCTGCCACACCTCACCTGGTGGCCCTCCTTCTAGCAGGCAGGTGCACCACAACTGATTGAGGCCCAATGGAGGGTGGTGTACTGATGGGCAGGCAACATACATAGTATACTTCAGTGTGCTGTCAATGGTGTCATATTGTTACTTTTCAGCATTCTTATTCCAGAACGACATGTGGCATTGAATAGAGCCTGTTGCAGCTGCCGTAAAAGCAGTATGGCTATGAGGTTACTGTGTGTGTCCATCTGATGGGCAGCAGACATCCACAAATGTGCAGTCAATTTTGTCTACATTTCCCATGACTTGACCTTGAATTTGCAACCTCTGCATTGGAGGGCAGTGCTCTTCCAGAAGGTACTATCTGATGGGACTGTTATCAAGCCAAGCCTTGGTAAGAGGTTCCTTTTGTAACTAGGATACATGGCAAATGTGTGTATGTGCCATTCTCTATAACTGTTTCTACTGTCTGTCTCACTACACCTATGATGGCTACTAAGATCCTGGGAGGAATCTAGATGATGCAATATGTAGAACGCATGGATATGGTGTCTCTGCAGTTCTGGCACATCAGTACCCTTGGGAGTAATATGCTGGGGCCGGTGCATATAAATATACTGACGGGACATAGTAACATAGTGTATGATGGCAGATAAAGACCAGTCTGCCCAATAAGGTGGCTAGAGTAGGTGTACCCCAACGCGTTTCAGCAACGCCTTCCTCAGGGGGCATGCAGCTTGCAATGTGAAATAAGATGAAATAAAATGAAGTGAACAATATGGTCACTTATACAATAAAATGGTTTTGATACATTCAAATCAACAAACATCAATATTAAATAAGGACATAATGATTAGAAAATAACAGTTAAGAAGTAATGAAAGGTAATAATGAGGAAAAACGCAGGACAGCAAAAGGCAATGGACATATTGGAAATAAAATTATAGACACTACTGTAAATAAATAGTTGAGTGAGGTCATTGGGATGTATAAGTAAATACTCACAGACAACGTCTTGTGTTGCATATCACATGTGAGATAATGTACAGAGCTACACCCTTACTATAAGATCAAATAATAAAACAAAATTGTAATGTTAAAAACACAAATACTTTTTATGTAGTGCTCATGCTACTTCCGGTGACACTGCCAAGAAAACCCAGGAGCTTCTGGGTCGCCAGGAGTCAGGACTGACTCGAAGGCACACATTGCATTTGCATGCTATTCAACAATCATAGTAATAAAATATCTCCGTTTAAAGTCAGATACTATAAAGACATGTAAAAAAGGGGCTATGTCTAGAATAAAAAAATAGAAAATGGACCCTTAGTGTCATAGAAATGTTGATACATTAATATCGTTGAAGATTGGAACAGACAGCAAAATACAAATTTAATAAGTATCACTAAAATACTATAGAATTGTTTCAGTTAAGAGAGACCCGGGCCAATATTTTAAATATGTATCCTTAAAATGATAAATCAATGCACTATTCCGAGGCGTGCATAAAGTAAATAGCTGTAATATTGGACATGAATATACTGTTGAAAAGTGTATCTAAATATCTATCATCTAAAAAATCAATTCAAAATCTGTAAGCAGGAATATGTGATGAACAAGTGGATACTTTTATGTATAAACTTGCCAAAAGAGAGCAGCATTGGGTTAGCTAATCATTAATTATTTATTTATTTATTTATTTTATTTATTTACTTACTTCTTCTATACCGCCCCTTCCAGTGATCAAGGGCGGTTTACATGGAACAAGTTATGTATACTAATTGTATACTTTACATGGAACAGGAAACTTTCTAACTTTTTACATGGAATAGCTTAACAAATTATGTGTACTACTGTATACATTACATTGAAACGGAGAAACTTTCTAACTTTTTACAGAGGTGACAGGTGTCATAAACTGTCCAAACTATTTACATAGGTTATTTACAAGTGATTCTATACAGTGGTTTACAAGATAATCGTGTATCATGTGTGAGTGTGTGGTGGAATTTATTTCCATTTTACCAAGAATTTTGTGTGTGTGTGAGGGGACTATGTAAGGTTAACTAGTTGTGGTGTAGGGGGGTTCTGAGTTGGTGTGTCTGAGGATGTTGTGGGACAGAGCTAGGGGGGTAGGAGATTTGGAAATGTTCGGAGAATAGATATGTTTTGAGTTCCTTCCGAAATTGGGCAAGGTCCTTTATGGTGCGGAGGTCTAGTGGGAGATCATTCCAGAGCATGGGGGCAGTGAACGAGAAGGCTCTGTCACTTGTGGATTTTTTAGTCTTCTTGAATGATTTTGGTATGTGGAGTGAGTGGACTGCGTTTTGTCTGCGAGCTCTCGATTCAGATGGGGTCTGAAGTAATGTTGTTAGATGTGATGGGGCGAGGTCATTTACGAGCTTGAATGTTGTTAGGAGAATTTTGTATTTGATACGGCTGTTTATAGGGAGCCAATGTAGTTCTAGGAGTATAGGGGTCACATGGTCTGTTAAGTGAGCTTTAGTAGTTACCTTTGCGCAGATGTTCTGGGCTCTTTGTAATAGGTATGTGTTTTTTTGTGGTAGGCCAATCAGGAGACTGTTGCAGTAATCAAAATGGGGTGTGATGAGTGTATTGACAACCGATCTAAAGTCATGTGTATCCAAGAGGGGCCTTAGATGTTGTATGGTTTTGAGTTTAAGGAATATGGTTCTTACTGTCTGCTTTATGTGTGGTATCATGGTGAGGGTCTGGTCTATTATTACACCCAAGTATTTTACTTCTTTTTTAACGGGTATAGATGTATTGTTGATTGAGATTGTTGTTGGGAACGTGTCCTCAGTCACAGGTGTTCTTGTAACGAACATTGCTTCCGTTTTTTTAAGGTTAATGCTAAGATAATTAGTTTCCATCCAAGAGGTGGTCTCAGCCATGCACTCAGCTAGGTTGCCGTAAGTGTGGTTTTTTGTGGTTATGGGGGTGACGAGCATGATATCGTCAGCATATATAAAGTGATTAATCTTGTGTTTTCTAAATATGTTTGTGATGGGTTGCAGGTATAAGTTGAATAGAAGGGCAGAAAGGGCTGATCGCTGAGGTATACCTTGTCCTTGGGGGAAGGTTTCTGATGCTTCTTGATCTATTTGGACACGTATTTATCTATGTGTGATGTAGGACTTAAACCATTTGAGAACAGTTCCACCTATTCCTAAGTTTTCTAGTCTGTTGATCAAGGTGGGGTGGTTGATGTTGTCAAAGGCGGCTGAGATGTCAATAAAGAGTAGTAGGAAGCCTTGATTGTTGACATCTGTGCCTTTGATGAGGTGGTCGATCAGTGTGATCAGGAGGGTTTCCACTCCGTGATAAGGACGAAAACCGAATTGGTGTGAATCGAGGGGTTTATGTTCATCAATATGTTCTTGTAATTGTAGTTGAATTGACTTTTCTATAATTTTAGCTATAAAAGGAATGCTAGCTATCGGTCTGTATGCATTGGGGTCTTTTGAGTCAAGTTTATTGTTTTTTATTATTGGGCGGAGCGTTGTGAGCTTTAGAGCATCAGGCATGATGCCCTGCGATAGGGACAGGTTCACCATGTATTGGATGTTTTCAGCAAGTTCTTCCTTTGTACATTTAATCCAGGACACAGGGCAAGGATCGAGTGGGGAGGTTGTAGTATTGATCATTGTTATGATTTTTATGAGCTGTTTACGATCCACAGTGTGGAAAGTTGTCCAATTGTTATTGATTTCAGTGTTTGTAGTCAGTATTGGTGTTAGGGTATTGGGTTTAGATTTTAGTTTTTCGGCAAAGTGAGATGCTAAGGTTTGAATGCTTATTGTTGGTAGCTTTGGCTCGGAATTCTTTGTTTTAGTTAGTGTTTTTACAATTGAAAATAGTTCTCTAGGTCGGTTGATGGCTAGATTTATTACTTTAGAGTGGTAATCCCTTTTTGATTTGTTTATTGCGTTTTTGTATTCGTTAAGTGTGTTCATATATTGTGATTTATTTTCATCTGTTTTAGTTTTCCTCCATCTCTTTTCCTGTTTTCTTAGTTGTTTTTTTAGTTTTGCTAGTTCTTTGGTGAACCATTTTTCTGACTTTTTCATTTGTCTATGCCTATTACGTGTGGGGATAGCTGCTTCCTGTATTATTAGGTTCCAGTGACTTATAGCGGAATTGATGTCAGGGAGGTTTGCGTCGAGTACTGGTAATACTTTGCTAAGGAATGTATCCTTGTCAAAGTGGGCAAAGCGTGATAAGTGGGGTGATGTGCTTGTTGTATTTGGTGTTGCTTGTGCTGGGAGGTGGAGTGTTATGAGGTGATGATCTTAATTATTGTCAGGCACTGCAACTGATGAGTGGTATATAAAGAAACGATGGCCTTTAAACGTGAAAACAAAATATAACTTCATTAGACGTTTATATGCAAATTAAGGGAGTATAAATGGAATAAATGTATAAGTCATACATTGTTTATATATGTAAGATGCAAAATAGTAAATAATAGAACTGATTACTAAATGCATTTTGAATGTATCAGTAGAGAAATAGTATCTTAACAAATGACTAACCTTTGAATGTGAAATCAAAGTGTTTTGCTGTGAAACGTTTGCGTTCAAAGTTGCAAAGCAGCGCTTCAAAGCTGAGGAATAGTGAATAAATAAAATTCGGAGTTGAACCACAATGAGGGAGGGGACGGGAACAGGGCCCAACATCCAAGAGACAACTAGACTGGGACCTCTGAGTGGTGTTATCAACCTTTCCAGTTATCAATTATCAAATATGGAACTTCAAGTTCTAGAAAAAGGCCTCACTTTTGTACCAACAAGGAAACACGACAAATTTTCAACCCATGTAGAACTTTATACATTTTTTCGAAAATTGAAAATAATAGACTATTTTGATAAACATGATTCAGATGTCTCTGATCCCTTGGTAGCAACAAAACCCTCCACTTGGGTACCTCCCTCTAGTACTAACGCCATGATTACAGGGTCTCTCTTAACTGAAACAATTCTATAGTTTTTTAGTGATAGTTATTAAATTTGTATTTTGCTGTCTGTTCCAATCTTCAACGATATTAATGTATCAACATTTCTATGACACTAAGGGTCCATTTTCTATTTTTCTATTCTAGACATAGCCCCTTTTTTTACATGTCTTTATAGTATCTGACTTTAAACAGAGATATTTTATTACTATGATTGTTGAATAGCATGAGCACTACATAAAAAGTATTTGTGTTTTTAACATTACAATTTTGTTTTATTATTTGATCTTATAGTAAGGGTGTAGCTCTGTACATTATCTCACATGTGATATGCAACACAAGACGTTGTCTGTGAGTATTTACTTATACATCCCAATGACTTCACTCAACTATTTATTTACAGTAGTGTCTATAATTTTATTTCCAATATGTCCATTGCCTTTTGCTGTCCTGCGTTTTTCATTATTACCTTTCATTACTTCTTAACTGTTATTTTCTAATCATTATGTCCTTATTTAATATTGATGTTTGTTGATTTGAATGTATCAAAACCATTTTATTGTATAAGTGGCCATTGTTCATTTCATTTTATTTCATTAATGGAGTGGAGGAGTGGCCTAGTGTTTGGGGCAAGGTACTTCGGGCCAGAAGGTCAGGGGTTCAAATCCCACTAGAGGACAGCAACCTTGGGCCAGAAGGACTGGGGTTTCTAGTCCCACAGGTGCTCCTTGTGGTCTTGGGCAAGCCACTTAACCCTCCATAGCCCATGTTCCCTGTAAAATAGTTCTCTGTGTGCTGTGCTTTCCTGTCTAATCAATGTGTTTATACCTCAAAAATTTCCTGTCATGATTTGACAATTTCCAATCTGTAATCAAAACCACTGCTGATCACTGGAAGTAGCGGTATACTAAATAAATAAATAAATAAAATTTCTCCAGGACCAAGCAGGAAGTCAGTCCTCACTTATGGGTGACGTCGGCGCCGACGGAGCCCTCGCGGAGCAATTTTCCCCAGCTTTCAAAGAAAGCCTTTGGGAATTGCAGCGCGCATGCGCGGTCGTCTTCCCGCCCGAGGGTGCCATCTTAGCCAGTCTTCTTTTTTCCGCGGAGCCCTACAGACGTCCCCGTCTTGTCCCCGCGAAAAAGTCGATTTTCTTCATTATTTTATTCTTTTTCCTTTCGGTTCGTTCCCGCCCGGACTCGCGACGCCGGTCTCGAGTCCGCTTACTTTTTTCGGTTTTTCTGACTTAGTCAGCTTTCGTTTTCGGTTTCCCTGGCAGCCCGGTCCTTTGACCTCGCAGGGGCCCTTTTTCCCCCGATGGCTGCCAGTGGGTTTAAGCGGTGTGGTCGGTGTGACCGAAATATGTCACTAACCGACACACACGACTTTTGCCTCCGCTGCCTGGGCCCGGATCATGAGGAACTGATCTGTGGGCCCTGCAGCAAACTGTCCTCAAAGGCGTTGAGGAGTCGGCGGCATCAGCGTGAGAGAATCTTCGCTGACCCCAGCCGTACCCGGACCTCGTCGGAGGCCTCCGCGTCAAAAGGCTCCAGCTCGGACCGTCGCCGGAGCTCCTCCGACCGGGGTTCTCCCTCCGGGGACCATCGTCGGAAGGAAAAACCCGCGAGGGCGGCGTCGGTGGACGCTCCTGGTTCCGCGAGGGCCAGGTCGCATAGCCCCGACAGCCGCCCCGGGTCCTTGGAGAAGGAACACATCCCGAAGCGACCTCGCCTGGAGTCGGAGAGGCCTGCCCGGGTAAGTCCTGTGGTCCTTCTGGACTCGCCTCCGCGACAGCCGACGTCGGGCCCGACGCCGTCGGGGCCCGAGTCGGGGGCTGCTGGGTCACCTGAGCTCGGACTCAGGTTGACGGCCTTGGAGAGCAGACTGTCTGCCTTCATGGACCAGCAGCGGGCACTGCTCGCTGGCCTCGCTGGCGCCGCTGCCCCGACCGCCGGGACGTCGACGTCCAAGTCGACCCCGGAGACCGAGCCGATCCTCGAGTCAATGAGAACTCGAGTCGATCCTCGGTCGAGGTCACCCTCGGCCTCCCGTTCGGGACCGAGGTCGCCGACGCCGACTCCCTCGACGTCGGGACGGCTGGCGCCGCACCCTGCCCGGGCCGACCCCACCGAGTCCTCGTCGGAGTCGGTCTGGGAGTCTGAGGAGGAAGAGTCACCTGATTCTTTCCGGACTCGGTGTGTCCCATCGGACTCACCGGGGTCCGAGCCTCGGAAGCAGTCCCCCCCGGAGGATGCCCGGTTCTCGGACTTCGTTAGGGATATGGCCAAGGCTTTGGCCTTCCCTGCGGATCCCGAGGAGGAGCCTCGAGCCGAAGAGCTCGACGCCCTCCAGTATGACTCTCCCGCGAGGGAGCACTTTACTGTGCCGGTTCCTCCTATGCTGGAACGACTACTCTTCCGCATGTGGGAGAGTCCGGCCTCCTCGCCGGTCCTGAACAAGCGGGTCGATTCTATCTATCGGGTCCGCAAGAGCCCTGGCTTTCAGAAGGCACAGCTGCCACACCATTCCATGGTAGTGGAATCGGCCATGCATCGTCTTAAGAGCCAGAAGATGCACTCCTCGGTGCCTCCTGGAAGGGAGGCCCGTAACCTGGATGGCCTTGGCAAGAAGTGCTTCCAGGGCTCTATGCTCGCATGTCGTGTCCAGACTTACCAGCTCTACATGGGCATGTATCTCCGGGATCTGGCTAAAGAGCTAGCCGGATTCTCCGCTGGTCTCTCCGAGGAGCCCTTGCGGAGGTTCCTAGCCTTGTCCACGGGCATTCGGGAATGCTCAAAGTTCATGTCCCGAGCAGCCTATGATGGCTTTGAGGCCTCGGCTAGAGTGGCCGCAGCCGGCATCGGTGCCCGCCGACAGGCTTGGCTTCAGTCGTCGGACCTTGAGCCCTGGGTACAGGACAAGTTGGTCGATGTCCCCTGCCGAGGCGAAAACCTCTTTGGCAAGCCCATGGCGGAAAAGGCTGCACAAATTGAGACTGAGACTCTCACCAGGACCAGGCTTTCTAGGAAGACCTCCGCCCCTTCCCAGAAAAAGAAGGGCTCGGGAAAAAAGTCCTTTTACCCGAGGAAGGCGGCTGCCTACAAACAGTACCCCCATTATCAGGCCCCTGCAGCTCCCCAACAGGGCCAGCAGGCCAAGGGACGGGGTAACGGGTCCCGTAGGCAGCAAGCCCCCAAGCCTGCACCACCAGCCCCTGCTCAGCAGGGTGGGGGTTTTTGACTCGCTCAGCATAGCCTCTCCCCCCCGCTGGTTCCTCCCAGCACCGGAGGCCGGCTGGTTCACTTCGCCCACAGGTGGTCCAGCATCACCGCAGATGCCTGGGTACTTCAGGTCGTGCGAGAAGGCTACCTTCTCCACTTCCATCAGGTCCCTCCCTCCTATTTTCCGGGAGAACCTTCGCGCCCCCCTCTGCACAGGGAGTTGCTCCTTCAGGAGTTAGCAGGTCTTCTGCAGGAACAGGCGGTGGAACCGGTGCCACACCACCTGAGAGGTCAAGGCTTCTATTCAAGGTATTTTCTGATACCAAAGAGAACAGGAGGCCTCAGACCCATCCTGGACTTGCGCAACCTCAACAAGTTCCTTGTGCGGGAGAAGTTCAAAATGCTTACCCTTGGAATCCTTCTGCCCTACCTCCAGCAGGGAGATTGGCTATGCTCCTTGGATCTAAAGGATGCCTACACGCACATCCTCATCCACCCAAGCCACCGCCAATACCTAAGGTTTGTGGTGGCAGGAAATCATTACCAGTACAGAGTACTGCCCTTTGGCCTATCCTCCGCACCGCGAGTCTTCACAAAATGTCTCGCGGTCGTGGCGGCCCATCTCCGGCTTCACGGCCTCTATGTCTTTCCGTACCTCGACGACTGGCTCATCAGAGCAGCGTCCGCTCAGGAGGTCACCAACGCCACGTGCCGCACGGTGACTCTGCTGCAGCACTTGGGCTTTGTCATAAACTTCGCAAAGTCCACTTTGCTCCCCTCACAGGATCTCGAGTTCATCGGCGCAAGGCTGCACACTCCTCGGGCACGAGCGTACCTACCGCTCGACAGGGCTCAACGGCTCATGGACCTAGCCGACCGCTTTCGCAGCCAGCCCCTGGTCTCCGCCAGGCGCTTCCTGAGACTGCTCGGCCATATGGCTTCCACCGTCCATGTGACCCCCAATGCCCGCCTGAATATGCGGTCTGCTCAATGGTGTCTCCGCCAGCAGTGGCGACAAGCCACAGGCGGCCTGGCAGACCTAGTGCGCGTCTCCGAGCCGCTGCTCTCATCTCTCCGGTGGTGGCTCCGGCAGCCGAACCTGATATTCGGAATGCCTTTCCAGTCACCTCAGCCGACCCGGGTGCTGACCACCGATGCATCCCTCCTGGGCTGGGGAGCACATTGCCAAGAGGCACGTACTCAGGGCCTCTGGACCACGTGGGAGTCTGCTCAGCAGATCAACTTCCTGGAGCTCAGGGCGATCCGCCTAGCTCTCAAGGCCTTCTCCCACCTGACTTCCCAACAGTCTGTCCTTGTCCAGACGGACAATCAAGTTGCCATGTTCTACGTGAACAAGCAGGGGGGCACGGGCTCCTTCCTCCTCTGCCGGGAGGCACAGAAGCTCTGCTCTTGGGCCGTCAGTCACGGCATTCTCCTCAAGGCAGTTTATCTCCCGGGCCAAGAAAATTGCCTTGCAGACAAACTCAGCAGGGTCCTCCAGCCGCACGAGTGGCGTCTGGATCCCTTCGTAGTTCAGAAGCTCTTCCTCAAGTGGGGTCTCCCCACGGTGGATCTCTTTGCCAGTCCTCACAACCGGCAGCTTCCTCGCTTCTGCTCTCGTCAGCCACACCCCCTTCGGGTTGCGGCGGACGCCTTTCTGATCTCGTGGTCGGGGAGCCTTCTGTACGCTTTCCCTCCCATCCCGCTGGTCTCTCGGACTCTTTTCAAGGTTCTCCGAGACAAAGCCTTCATGATCCTGGTGGCCCCTCGCTGGCCCAGGCAGCCGTGGTTTCCGCTCCTGCTGCAACTGGCGGTGGAGGATCCAATCCCTCTGGGGGTACAACCGGATCTCCTCACTCAGGATCAGGGGTCCCTTCTGCACCCCAACCTCAGGTCTCTCAACCTCATGGCCTGGCTGCTGAGAGGGTAGTCCTTGCTCCCCTTCTCCTGCCGGCGGAGGTGGAGGAGGTCGTCTTAGCTTCACGACGGCCTTCTACCCGCAAATGCTACGCCCTTAAATGGCGTCGCTTTGCAGTCTGGTGTACCCAACAGTCTCAGGATCCCTTCTCCTGCCCGGTGTCGGTGATCTTGCAGTACTTGCTGCACCTCTCTAATCTGGGACTTAAGTCCAACTCCGTCAAAGTTCACCTCAGTGCTCTTTCAGCACATCATGTGCCAGTGGACGGCAGACCTCTCTCCAATGACCCTCTCGTAGCGAGGTTTCTCCGAGGTCTCCTTCTACTTAAACCACCTCTGCGCCCGCCAGCGCCTGACTGGGACCTGAATGTGGTTTTGCAGCGGATCACCTGTCCGCCTTTTGAACCTATGGCTACCTGTTCTCTCCGTTTTCTGTCTTGGAAAACACTGTTCTTGATAGCCCTCACTTCCGCTAGACGCGTAAGTGAATTGCAGGCCCTCGTGTCTGATCCCCCTTACACTAGGTTCTACAAGAATAGGGTAGTCCTACGGACTCACCCAAAATTTCTGCCTAAAGTGGTCTCCCCTTTTCACATCAATCAGGAGGTGGTACTTCCAACCTTCTTTCCCAGACCACACTCCAGCCGAGCTGAAACGGTCCTCCATACCCTGGACTGTAGAAGGGCATTGAACTTCTACCTTGACCGTACGCGGGAGCACCGTAAAGCTGCTCAGCTTTTTGTGTCTTTTGACCCCAATAAATTGGGGCTCCCGGTCTCCAAGCGTACTCTGTCCATCTGGGTTGCGGACTGTATCTCTTGGGCTTATGGGGCAGCCGGACTCGCCTTAGAAAGTCGAGTCACGGCTCATTGCGTTCGGGCAAAGGCCACGTCAGTGGCTTACCTCCGCTCTGTTCCGCTGGCAGACATCTGCCGGGCCGCTACTTGGTCTTCGAGCCAGACTTTTGCGGTCCATTACTGTCTCGAGAGGGAGTCCCGTAGGGACAGTGCTTTCGGACAGGCAGTCCTCCGTAATCTCTTTGAGGTCTGAGCAACTCCTACCCTCCATCCCGGATGTGGGCTACCGGTGGGTGATAATTCAGCGAAGATTCTATCCTTCTGTGCTGCTGAGCTAGAGGGAGCTCATTTTTGTGCTTAGGGTCTCCGGTAGCCTTGAGCTTGGGAGTCCCATAAGTGAGGACTGACTTCCTGCTTGGTCCTGGAGAAAGCGTAGTTACTCACCTGTAACAGGTGTTCTCCAGGAGCAGCAGGAATCAGTCCTCACTACCCTCCCTCCTCCCCTTGGAGTTGCAATCGTCTGCTTATGTTCTTTTTTGCAAATTTTTATGCTGTCTTTTTTAGCTATGTCATCTGACTGGCTAAGATGGCACCCTCGGGCGGGAAGACGACCGCGCATGCGCGCTGCAATTCCCAAAGGCTTTCTTTGAAAGCTGGGGAAAATTGCTCCGCGAGGGCTCCGTCGGCGCCGACGTCACCCATAAGTGAGGACTGATTCCTGCTGCTCCTGGAGAACACCTGTTACAGGTGAGTAACTACGCTATTTCACATTGCAAGCTACATGCCCCCTGAGGAAGGCATTGCCGAAAAGCGTTGGGGTTTTTTCCAATAAAAATTCCTGTGACTAGCATACGTCTTTTGCTCCTTGTGTTCTACTGGCCTCCACTGCAAGAGCGAGTGCTCTCTTTTGTGTTTCCCTTGCAATAGCTTTGGGCATATCCTACTGTCTGGATGTGGCAGGTGCTCCTTTCAGGCCAACTGTCCACACTGCCAGCCAGAGTTTTACAAGATGATGGTGCCCTAATGAACCCTTTCACCTTCTTGTGCTGGCCCTCAAAGTCCAGTACTTACTGTAGGGTACCATGCTGTCTGCAACCCCCCCCCATGTGGTGCTGTCCCAGGCTGCTCGCTTGTTTGCCTAGGGATCACTTCAGTCCTGGCTGCCGTGCCCCTCTCAACACTCTGCAGATGTGTTACCCATCAGGTACTCACCTGCGTCACTGCAACTGTATCCCCATCCATATGGTTGTGGAGGGCTGCATGCTTTCCCTCTTGTGGCCCTCCCACTGCAATGCCATCCTGGCAAAGACTTCTCTGCTAGAGGTCTGCAGTCATCTCCTAGGCCCCATTTTACTGCTCTGTATCTGCCCTGCTGGAGGGGGCTCAATGAACATTCACGGAACCAATCGGATGCTGACTGTACTTACCGGTTATGGACATACAGGTAGCCCTGTACTACCCAGTTATCCATCAGAACTATATTCCATGCTATATGATTAGCAAACACTACCTGATTATTATCAGATATTGTAACCCTGGCCGCTTCTTCTGCTGTACGCAGATATGTGCGCCCACAGAATTTGATGCTCCTTTACCATGTTTTTTGCATGGCATGCGCTTTTACGTGGGTTCCTCGAATATTGTTTCCCAGGTCTAGGCTGTTTACCCAGGTTTGGCTCCCACATTGCGCGCACCCCTATCAACCCATTTTGCAACATTGCCCAGATGTCCGGTGCCTATCTCATGAAGCAAACCCTTTTGTGCGCCGGTTTTCTTAGTTGGTCTTTGGCTCCTTAGATGCCGCTTGGAATACTAGGTCCTATATAAATATCGTCGTGCTACTACTATAAAAGCGGTCAGAAATCAAGGATCAATAAATCTGGTGAAACCTAAAAACTAAAAATGCTGTGGCTATACAGTATAAAAGCAATAACATGAAGAACCATGCTTATTCCCCTCTGATTCTAAAAGTCCAAACCAAACAAAATCACATCCTGAATCACAATGGGCAGTGCTAGTAAAAACATTTGAAAAAATATTTAGGAATCTACCCAGCACCGTACCTAGCCTTGTGTGATCGGTGCAGCCGCACTGGACACAAAAATATAGGGGCACATTTGGGATTGCTAGCCTCGGTTCCCCCTGTCGCCTGCTGCCTGCCCTTGCCCTGTCGCTGCCTCTTTTCATGTCTCCTTGGCAGCATGGTAAGAACAGTGGCAGCAGCGGAGCAGATCTCTAATTGAGAAAAAAAAATGTGGGTCTTCCCAATTCCAGTATTGCATGTTGGCTTGATCCCTCCCTCCTCTGGCATAGGCTTGCGTCAGAGGAGGGAGTTACCAGACCAGCCATTCAAACATGGATCTGTGCAACTCTGCACTTAAATGGCTGATCTGGTCCCTCCTTCCTCTGATGCGAGCCTACATCAGAGGAGTAAGGGATCAGGCCAACTTGCTAGTGTGGAGTCGGAAAGACCCGCATGTTTTTTCCCTCAATTAGAGATCCGCTCTGCTGCTACT
The DNA here is from genome assembly GCA_033557465.1 of Ichthyophis bannanicus. Lineage (NCBI taxonomy): Eukaryota > Metazoa > Chordata > Amphibia > Gymnophiona > Ichthyophiidae > Ichthyophis > Ichthyophis bannanicus. The sequence continues at coordinate 418,252,762 of CM066034.1, forward strand.
GCCGCTGCCAAGGAGACATGAAAAGCAGTGGCGACAGGGCAAAGGCAAGCAGCATAGACATGTAGGTATAAGTAAGATGGGGAGAAGCTGGGCATGGGGAAAATGACAAACGGGGAGGGGGCACCAGAGGTGCAAGTCGCACAGGGTACATTTATGGCTTGGTACAACCTTGACTCTACAGATTTTTTAAAATGAACGCTGCTCATCTAACTTTAAATTAAACTTAAAACGCAAGCGTCTTACCAAATAATGTCTGTGCAGTGCTCCAGCAGTCCTTAGTCAAGTATCCAGAGAATAGTAGCAATACAAGTTATATAAGGGCAAAACAAAGAGATAGGTCTAATTTGCTTCAGCCATGCAAAAAGCAGGAAGACCTGGTTTGTACTCTGCAATACTCTCATTTAGCAGACAAAATCAAACAGATAGCCAATAGTTCAGAGACTCAATACCTTCAGCAATAAGTAAACTGACTATTGCTTTTAGTAGAGGTCCAAACCTCAAAGATACATTACTTTCTTCTGTTTCTTCTGTTTTGGATCCTTGTGGCAAAGTGGGAACAGCTAAATATACCGGCCACTCTCAATGCAGTAAGTGTAGTATTTGCCCTCAGTCTTGTAACATTGATGCATTCATTCATCCACTTTCTAAGGTTAGATAAAATACCTGACATTACTCTAATTATGACTCATGTAACATGGTTTATATTGTACAGTGTCTTTGTTTAAAAGGTAAGTTGGAGGGCAAACTTACGGTTTCCTACTGCTTGATATATAATCATTCATTCTCAAATCCGAAGTTTTGCGCAATGTATATGTCAGGAATCTCATAGTGAGGAGGTGATCTAGTTAAGAATTTAAAAGAGGAAGCAAAGTTTATTTTCAGATTGAATTTGGTACACCCATTTTGATTAAATCAGGAGATTCATTTTAAAATCTCTCTGAGATTTTCATTCCCTTTTCCTTCTGTCCTCCTCCTCTCCTCCCTCTTCCCCTGGTTCTTTCCTTTTTCCTTCCCCTTCCCTCCCTCCTCTCTTCCTCCCCCTTCTCCTCCCCTTTCCCCCTCTTTCCCCTTCCTCTTCCCTTCTCCTGCCCCCCCCCCCCAAAGCACCATTCCCCCCACAAAGGAATCCTTCCTCTGCACAAATCCTCCCCATCCTGGCTTCCCTTCCCTGAAACACTGACTCCCCTCCACCCTGCCTCGAGGTCCTTACCAGCTATGGGAATCTCTGGGGTACTGTAGAAACAGAAGTGATCCCCAAATGTATGCATGTTCCCACAGGAATGCCTCTTTGCAATGCAGCTGAAAATATGTGTACTATGCAATCCGAGCTAGCCATATTTGGGAAGAGTTTCACTGAGATCATTTTACCCACGTGACTTTAAAAATTGCTCTTCCAATATCATTGATATATCTCAAGAAAATATAAATTAAAAAGAAAACAATAGAGAAAAATAGGACTGCATTTTCCTGCGTGCAACCTGGTAAAAACCAGGAGTGGCTGAGCTTATTCTGAAAAAATGGAGCCACTTAGCTGCTCTAATAGAGGGAGTTTCTCAGGCCTCACTTGTTTTTTTAAACTCTTATACAAGTGAATTTTGGGCTTTATAGACCTGCTGTTTCTGAACTGGAGCTCAGAGAGATTAGGCCAGTTTGGGGGGGTTGCTTGTATTTTGACTGTGATGGCTCTGTTGCGACTGAAGAAATGGAATAAGCATAGTCTTGCCAGGTATGATTTCAAGAGGACTATCTAATTTATTTTATTTTTGAATGGATTGTTTATGTTTGGCTAATGAGATTGTGTGTTTCAGGCTCATAGGTGAAAAGAAAGGGAATGCTGGCCGAGGATTGAACATTGCCATCGTTGACTGTAAGTCAGAGAAAAAGCGTTGTAGGTTCATGGGCCACATAATATCAGAAGCCCTCTTCTCTCACACAGACTCAGGTCAGAGACAGTTCTGCAGATCTGAAGAAATGATTAGAAAGAAACAAAGCTTATGGCTTCTTATTTTCCATCACTTCTAAGGAAACAAAGGTTAAATATGGAAGGAGAGAGACATTTAAAGGGGTTATTGTTATAATTAGCATTGCATAGTATTTCTCTTTGTACTTTGTCCTGCTTACAGTTTACAATGTTTACTTATATGCAGATGTTCTGCAATTTCCCCTTTGTCTGTGTTGTGTGATGTGCCTGTAACTTGAAGTATCTATTTTCCTCTCAGAAACACAGTTCTAGCCAGCTACTACTTAAGAGAAAAAGAGCAGGGCTGCTTCCTTCCACACATCATATATGTACATAAAAGTTGTCCTTGACTGAGAAGCAGGGACTAACTGCTCCTTTAAGAGCCCAGTGCAAGTATGGTATCACTACATTGCAATAGTCCAGGCACCTAAGGGCTCTAGATGCTATCAGTTGGCCATCTAGCAGTCGCTAGGCCTGTCCCATGGTCAATCTATACATATGTAATTTTTTAAAATGTAATTTTGGATAATGTATGTCTCAAACTGCTTAGCCCAGTGGCCAAAATAAAAATGAATAAAGACAGATTAAAAAAGAGTTTGCTTTCTGTAATTTATCTCTCACTTTGTTTTCAGATGGAACAGGAAAAGTTATAAATACTAAAACCTTTGATACATATGAAAACGGTAAGAATGAGTTTATTTTTCTCCCTGTGAACATGGAGTCACACCTCAGAGATGAATTTCTTTTGCTCTGGAGTGACCCGAGGAATTGTTCTTCTTCATTAGTCTCCTGGGGTGATCTGGAGGAAGAATGAGCAGGCTGACTGATAGTAAAGTAATCTTGGAATCATGTATAAAGGACCCAATTTTATCACTAACACAATTTAAAAACAAGTGCAAAATCACCAGCTTCTACTAAAATAATGCAATACTATTGGCTGCTTTGGCAGATCAGGTTTAGGATGAAAAGGGCTTGCTGCAGTGGCAGACTGGAACTCAAGAGGGAGGAAGAAGGGGAAGCAACAAGAACAGTAGAAGCAAATTGGACCTGGGAAGGGGCAGTAGCAACAGGTTAGCCCCAGGATGGAGGAGGATGAGGAGCTGACAGTATCAGCAGAGGCTTGGAAGGGAAGGGGAAGGTTGCAGCTGCAGAAACAGATTGTGCCCTGGGAGAGTACAAGGAGGATGTGGCATGCTGGGACTCCAGAGAGGGGGAGGAGAAGGTTAGAGATGGGGGCCCAGGAGAGCAGGAAAAGGCTGCAGATGCAATAGATCCATGCCCTGGAAGGGAGAGAGGAGGAAGCAGTGACAGCATGGGAATGAGGGAGGGAGGTGAAATTGGCAATGGCAATAACAACTGCAACAGCTGCAGGTCAGCCCTTGTGAAGTCAACAACAGCAGCAATAGTGGTAACAGCAGTTGTTGATCAAGCTGAGGAAAGAAAGGCAACAGATTGCGGTCCAGTAGAGAAGGAGGAGGTGACAGTGACTGCAATGGATGCTTGGGTCTTAGGAGATAGAGGAGCTGGTGATTTCGGGTTGAAAGGAGGCGATGAGCACAGCTTGGAGCTCAGGAAGGAGGAAGGGAGAAGGTGGTAGCTGCAGCAGCACATTGTAACCTGAGAGGGGTCTTAAGTTAGTAAGCTGCAAAAAGTAAAATGTGAAAAGTGCCTGTTTCCTTTAATGAAACTGGTAGAAGTGAAATTAGATTTTTGATCTTGTAACCTGGGAATTCTCCAGGAACAAGAAGGAAGTCAGTCCTCACATATGGGTGATGTTGATGCAGACAGAGCCCTGCACGGAAGCTTCTCCCCAGTTTTCAAAGAAAACTTTTGGGAGATGTATCATACATGTGTGGTCTCCTTCCTGCCCAAGGGTGTTATCTTGCCTCAATCTCCTTTTTTCTGCGGAGCCCACTGGACATTTTTCTCTGGAAAAAGAGTCAGTTTTTCTCTTGGAAATTTTTTATTCCCTGGTTGCATCGGTTCCTTTTCCCACCCCTGAGCTCGCATGCCTTGGCATCGCGTCTTGGGTTCATTTTTCTCTTCTTTTTTTTTCACCGGCATGGTTTCATGCCCTTTCCACTGGCAGAACCCCAGTTATTCAACCTTGTTGGGGTCCTTTTTCCCCCATGGCCTCTGCCAGTGGTTTTAAGAAGTGTGACCGGTGTTCGCGGACCATGTCTTTCACCGACACACATGACTGCTGCCTTCATTGTCTCGGGGCAGACCACAACCTCTTGGATTGTGGCTTCTGTAAAAAGATGTCCTCCAAGGCCATTAAAGAGTCATCAGCAGAGGCATGACAAGATCTTCCAAAGGTCAGATTCTGCTAGAGTTCCCAGCAATGCCGCTTTCCAAGCCACCTTGCAGGATCCCGGAGCCCCGAAGTGACCCCGCCACCTCTGACCGAGGCCATGGGTCCTCTGATTGGAGCACACTGGAGGTGGAGCACAAGAAAAAGAAGAAATCTTTGAGGGAAGCATCCGTGGATGAGTCTGTGTAGGTGGGTAAGTCCCGCGCCAGGTCCAACTACGAGTCTGAGGGATTGGAGTGAGAGTGGCCTACCAAGGTCACCTGAAAAGAAGCATCGGCCTCTGGTGACTGGCCTCGGACCCCCCTAAGGCCATCCTGGTAGAAGACTCCCTCTCGTTGGAGCTGGCATCGGACCCGAGACCCTCGGTGCCCACGCCAAAGGCTGTGGAGCCATCTGGATTGGAGACCATAATGGTGGCCTTGGAATGCAGCCTGTCTGCCTTCATGGCCCAGCAGCGGGCATTAATGCCCAGTTCCACTGGGTCATCTGCCCAGACCACCAGGGCCTCCACTTTCAGTACCTCCCTAGATGTTGAGCCAATCCTCGAGCAACATCAGCCTTGAGTCGATCCTCGACATCAGTCTCTATCCCATTCCTGTTCCTCAGGACAGAGATTCTCCCCATTGAGTGGCTGTGTCTCCACCCGCAGAGCCTCTGAGGGTATGGCTAGTCAGGCTCGGAGTCTGAACCTGTAACCTGGCCCGACCTTGACTCCTCCATCAACTAGGAGTTGGACCCATCCCCCTCTGGGATCTGATACCAGTTTCCACCAGAGGATATGGCCTTCCTCGACTTCATGCAGGCATTATCATTCAACACCGAGTTGGAGGAGGAGCCTGACATAGAGGAGCTCAGATCCTCCAGTATGAGGCCCCCTCTGAAAGAGGCACTTACAGTGCCCATCCTCCCAATTCTGGAATGTCTGCTCCTCTGCATGTGGGAAACGTTGGCATTGGTGCCCATCATGAGCAGATGGCTGGACTCGATGTATTGGGTCCACTGGAGCCAAGGTTTCCAGAAAGCGAAACTGCCATACAACTCCATGGTGGTGGAGTTGGCCATGCATCAGCTCAAGAGCCAGAAGACGATGGTGCCTCCAGGCAGGGAGACTCGCACTTTGGATACCCTGTGCAGAAAGTGCTACCAGGGTTCGATGCTCTTTGGCTGGATCCAGGCATACCAGTTGTACATGGGCATGTTCTTTAAGGGACCTGGCAAAGGAACTCACCAGGTTCTCGGCTGGTCTCTCTGAGGAATCTCTCCAGCAGTTGCGGGGCCTGTCTTCTGCTGTCAGAGAGTTCTCCAAATTCATGACTCGAGCAGCCTATGATGGCTTTGAGTCTGCGGCTAGAGTAGCCATGGTGGGTATTGGTGACTGATGCCAGGCTTGGTTACAGTCTTCTGACCTGGAGCAACAGGTTCATAACAAATTGTAGACGTCCCCTGCCAAGGAGAATACCTCTTTGACAAACCCATGATGGATAAGGCTGCAGAGTTGAAGTCCAAATTCCTGACGAGGACTAGGTTCTCCAAGAAGACCACTACACTTCCCCGATGGAAGGCCCTGAATAAAAAGCCCCCTCACTCGAGAAAGAGAACAGCTTATGGAAACTACCCTCAGTAAGGCCTCCCCAGCTCCCCAGCAGGGTCAGAAGGCCCAGGGACAAGGGCATGGCCCTTGCAAGCAGAAGCCTCCCAAAACCCAGGCACCGGCTTCGGCACAGCCTGTGGGGACCCTGGGCATAACCTCTCCACCTGCAGGAAGTCCACCCCAGCAGCCCACAGGGGGACATCTAATCCTGCTTTCCCACAGGTGACCAACCATCACCACCAACACCTGGGCCCTCCAGGTGGTCAAGGAGGGCTATCTCCTCAACTTGGAGAAGACTCCCCCTCCATTCTGCCTGGGAATGCCCACCAGGACTCTCCTCTAACAAACCTTGCTACTGCAAGAGCTCACAAGCCAACTCAAGGACAAGATGATGGAACCCATTCCCCCATGCATTGGGGTAGAGGGTTCTACTCCAGGTACTTCCTCATACATAAAATAATAGGGGGCCTAAGGCCCATCCTAGACCTGTGGGACCTGAACAGGTTCCTAGTGCGGGAGAAGTTCAAGTTGTTCTCCCTTGGAACACTGCTGCCATACCTCCAGCAGGGAGACTGGCCATGCTTCTTGGACTTAAAGCATACTTATACATACATCCTCATCCACCCAAGCTACAGGCAGTACCTCAGCTTCATGGTGGGGGGAGGCCACTACCAATACAGGGTTCTATCCTTTGGCCTAGCCTCCATCCCAGGGTCTTCACCAAGTGCCTAGCGGTGGTCGTGGCCCATCTCTGTCTGCAAGGGGCCTTTGTCTTCCCCTATCTGGATGACTGGTTCATCAGAGGAGTCTCAGCTGCCAAGGTGCAGCAAGCCACGGTCTGTGCCAACAGCATCCTGCAACATCTGGGTTTCATCATAAACTACCCCATCTCACCTCCTCCTGACAGTTTCTTGAGTTCACAGGAGCCCAGCTAGACACCCTTCAGGCCAGGGCGTTCATATTCCAAGACAGGGCTGATCACTTCAGGGCGCTGGCTGCAGATGTACACTGCTTGCCTCCTGCTACTCCTGCTGGGCCACATGGCATCCATGGTCCATGTCACCCCGGATGCCCGCTTCCATATGAGGGTGGCCCAATGGTGCCTCTGCTCCCAGTGGACCCAGGCCACAGGACAGCTGTGGGACAGGGTGATAGTGACCTGCCAATTGGCAGACTCTCTCAGCTGGTGGCAGGCCCCACAGCGACTCCAGACAGGGATGCCCTTCCAGTCCTCTGATCCCCAGAGGGTCCTCATTGCCTGCCTGCTGGGTTGGGGGGCTCATTTCGAAGTCCTCTACACCCAGGGCAGCTGCTCGTAGTCAAAGAGCCAACTGCAGATAAATCTGCTGGAGCTCTGGGCCATAGCCCTGGCTCTCAGAGCCTTATGCCACTGCCTGCAGCACCAGTCAGTGCTGATCCAGATGGACAATCAGGTGGCTATGTTCTGTGTGAACAAAAAGGGAGGTACAGGATCCTATCACCTCTGCCAGGAGGCATTGGCTCTCTGCTCCTTTGCGCTCCTGCAGACAGTCTATCTTCCAGGCCAGGACAATGCCCTGGCAGACAGGCTGAGCAGTGTACTCCAGCAGCACAAGTGGCAGCTGGACCCCAGAATGGCCTCTCGTATCTTCCAGCTCTAGGGAACTCCACTGATGGATCTCTTTGTGAGTCTGACCAACACTCAGCTGCCCCGCTTCTGCTCCCACCAACTACATCCCTCACGAATGGCAGCAGATGTGTTCCTCATCCTGTTGATGAAGGGCCTTCTCTATAACTTCCCGCCCACACCACTGATTGCCAAGACCCTCTTCAAGGCTCAGCATGATGGGACATCACTGATACTGGTTACCCCCAGTGGCCCAGGCAACTGTGGTTTCTGCTGCTGCTGCTTCTCTGCTTCTTCTCAGCGCCCCCAGTTTCTCTAGGGAATGCTCCAGGATTATTGTTGCAGGAGGGGGGATCCCTCCTAAACCCCAACCTGGGGTATCTTTTGCTAACAGCTTGGCTGCTGAAAGGGTAGTTTTGGTCCCTTTCAACCTCCTGGGGGAGGTAGAGGAAGTTCTGTTGGCCTCCTATAAGGTCTCTATGAGATGGGCCTACACATTCAAGTGGCGCAGATTCTCAGTGTAGTGCACAGAACAGCAAGTCAACCTGTTCTCATGCTCAATGCAGCTTGTGCTGCAATATTTGCTCCACCTGTCGCAGACAGGACTGAAGTCCAACTCAGTCAGGGTGCACCTGAGCACTTTGGCGGCGCACAACCACCTTACTGTGGGCAAGCCCCTCTCTGTCCATCCCCTCGTGACCCACTTCTTGCAGGGTCTCTTGTTATCCAAGCCCTCCATCCACCCTCTGGTGGCAGTGGGTCCTCAATGTGATGCTATCCAGGCTCATCGGGCCGTTGTTTGAGCCCTGGCTACCTGCCATCTATGGTACCTCTCATGGAAGGTTGCCTTCCTAGTGGCGCTCACATCCGCTCACAGGGTCAGTGAGCTTCAGGCCTTAGTTGCAGATCTGCCATACACAAGGTTCTATAAGAACAGGGTGGTGCTTTGCACGCACCCCAGGTTTATCCTAAAGGTGGTGTCCCCCTTCCACCTCAATCAGGAGGTGGTTTTCCCCACCTTCTTTCCACAGCCTCACGCCAGCCAGGCAGAGATTGTACTCCATACCCTGGACTGTAAGAGGGCCCTGTCCTTCTACCTTCAACATACCCAGGGCCACCGCAAAGCCTCCCAGCTTTTCATTTCATATGACCCCAGCTGGATGTGGGAGGCGGTGACCAAGCAAGCTCTATCCACTTGGGTGGCAGACTGCATCACCTTCACCTATGAGCAGGCTGGGCTCTCGCTGGAGCGCCATGTCATGGCACACAGCATCAGGGCTATGGTGGCATCTGTGGCAAATCTGCATTCTGTCTTTCTGTCGGACATCTGCTGATTCACCACCTATTCTTCAGTCCACACCTTCGCATCTCATTACAGCTTGGAGAAGAAGTCCTGACAGGACAGCACCTTCGGCCAGGCCATACTCTGTCATCTGTTCGGGGTGTAGGCAACTCTGGCCCTCAGACCCTTCTGTGTTCAAGCTACCAGGGTGCTGATTCTCTCTTGACAATTGGATCTTTTGAGAGTCTGTTACCTTAAGACTCAATTGCTGCTGCTCAAGGTTCATATGTGGCATTTCTACAGGTTTTCAGTAGCCTGTAGCTTAGGAGTCCCATATGTGAAGACTGACTTCCTGCTTGTTCCCAGAGAAAATAGTTACTCACCTGTAACAGGTGTTCTCTGGAGACAGCAGGAATTAGTCCTCACAACACTCCCTCCTCCCCATGGAGTTGCTTCTTTAGCATTTTTACTGTCGTTAGCTATGTCATTTGACTGAGGCAAGATTATACCCTTGGGTGGGAAGAGGGCTACACATGTGTGGTGCATCATAGCCTTTTTTTGAAAGCTGGGGAGAAGTTTTCGCACAGGGCTCTGTCAGCGTCGATGTCACCCATATGTGAGGACTGATTCCTGATGTCCCCGGAGAACCCTGTTACAGGTGAGTAACTTTGCTTTCTCTGGTGATACACATAATGAATCAGCCACATCTGATGGTGCCAACATAGATGGATTTCATTGCCTTCTACGTTTTTCTGAGTATGCACAAAACTCTGTGATACCCGGGTACAAACTATATCATAATGATAGAGCTGATCAAACTGGTGGAGGGGTTGCACTCTATGTTAGAGAGGGCATTGAGTCAGAAAGGATTAAAGTTTTTCAGGAAACAAAATTTGCTGTAGAATCTCCATGGATTGAAATTCCATGTAAAAAGGGAAGGCAATGGCAGTGGGGGTGTACTATTGACCGTCTGGCCAGAATGAACAAATGGATAATGAAATGCTCAAAGAAATCAAGGAAGCTAACAAAAGTTACAGCGCAGTAACAATAATGGGTGATTTCAATTACCCCAGTATCGACTTGGTCAGTGTCATGGCAGGACATGCTAGGGAGATAAAGTTCCTAGATGAAATAAACGACGGCTTGTTGGAGCAGCTGGTTCATGAACCGACCAGAGGGGAAGCCATATTAGACCTAGTCCTTAGTGCAACACCAGATCTAGTGCAAGAGATAAGGGTGTTGGCGCCACTTGGCAATAGTGATCATAGCATGATCGCATTTGATTTAATTACTGGAGGAGGGATAGTAAGGAAATCCACAGTACTGCCTTTTAACTTTCAAAAGGGAGACTATGATAAAATGAGGAAAATAGTTAAGAAAAAACTAAAAGGAGCAATTGCAAAGGTTAAAGACCTACATAAAGCTTGGGTGTTGTTGAAAAATACTATCTTGGAAGCCCAGACCAGCTTTTTTCCACGCATTAAGAAAAGTGGAAGAAAGTCCAAAAAACTGCCAGCATGGTTTAAAGGTGAGGTCAGAGAGGCTGTTGTTGCCAAAAAAATCATCTTTCAGGAAATGGAATAAAGAGCCAAACGACAAAACCTGAAAACAGCATAAGCACTGGCAAGTCAAATGCAAGGCATTGATAAGGCAGGCAAAGGGAGAATTTGAGAAGAATCTTGCTGCGGAAGCAAAAACGCGAAATAAAGACTTTTTCAAGTACATTCGTAGCAAAAAACATGTGAGAGAGTCAGTTGTTCCATTAGATGATAGAGGGGTTAAAGGGGCATTAAGAGGCGACAAGGCAATAGCGGAGAGACTGAATGAATTCTTTGCTTCGGTCTTTACTGAGGAAGATGTAGGGGTGTTACCCATGACTGAAGTGGTATTTAAAAGTGCGGAAGAATTGAAGGAAATATCGATACATCGGGAAGATGTATTACAACTATTAGATAAACTGAAGAGTAGCAAATCACCTGGGCCGGATGGTATACATTCAAGGGTGTTGAAAGAACTGAAATATGAGATTGCAGACCTGCTATTAGTAATCTGTGAATTTTCATTAAAATCATCTGTAATACCTGAAGATTGGAGGATCGCCAATGTAACACCAATTTTTACAAACGGTTCCAGGGGTGATCCAGGAAACTACAGACCGGTGAGCCTGACGTCAGTACCGGGAAAAATGGTAGAAACCATCATAAAGAACAAAATTTCTCAACATATAGATAATCATGGCCTAATGGGAGACAGCCAACATGGCTTTAGACAAGGAACATCTTGTCTTACTAATCTGTTATGTTTTTTTGAAGGTGTGAATAAACAGGTGGACAAAGGTGAGTCGGTTGATATAGTGTATCTGGACTTTCAGAAAGCCTTTGACAAGGTCCCTCATCAGAGACTTTTGGCAAAACTAAAGAGTCATGGGATAGGAGGCATTGTACTATTGTGGATCAGGAACTGGTTAAAAGATAGAAAGCAGAGGTTTGGGCTAAATGGTCAATTTTCCCAATGGAGAAAGGTGAATAGTGGTGTACCCCAGGGATCTGTGCTGGGTCCGCTGCTTTTGACATATTCATAAATGACCTGGAAAGGGGAATAATGAGTGAGGTTATCAAATTTGCAGATGACACAAAACTATTTAAAGTTGTTAAAACTCAAGAGGATTGTGGAAAATTGCAAGAGGATCTTGATAAATTGAAAGATTGGGCATCAAAATGGAAGATGAAATTGAATGTGGACAAGTGCAAAGTTATGCACCTAGGGAAGAACAACCCAAACTATGGTTACACAATGCAAGGTTCCACATTAGGAACCACCACCCAGGAAAAAGATGTAGGTGTCATTGTGGATAACATGTTAAATCCCTCGGCCCAGTGTGCAGCGGCGGCCAAGGAAGCAAATAGAATGCTAGGTATCATAAGGAAAGGAATGGAAAATAAAACAAAATATATTATAATGCCTCTATATCGTTTCATGGTGAGACTGCACCTTGAATATTGTGTGCAATTCTGGTCGCCGTATCTTAAAAAGGATATAGCGTTATTAGAAAAGGTTCAGAGAAGAGCCACCAAAATGGTAAAGGGGATGGAAGGATACTCCTATGAAGAAAGGCTAAAAAGGTTAGGGCTCTTTAACCTGGAAAAGAGATGGCTGAGGGGAGATATGATAGAAGTCTATAACTTAATGAACGGAGTGGAATGGGTAAACGTAGATCGGTTGTTTACGTTATCAGAATATAGAAAGACTAGGGGACATGCAATGAAGCTACAGTGTAAACTATTTAAACTAATAAAAGAAAATATTTTGTCACTCAACGTGTAATCAAACTCTGGAATTTGTTACCGGAGGCTGTAGTAAAGGCTGTTAGTGTAGCTGGATTTAAAAAAGGTTTGGACAAGCTCCCGGAGGAAAGGTCCATAAACCATTATTAAGAAGGGACCCAGGATATTAATGCTTGACCCAGCACAAGCATTGTGGAACCTGCGTCTTTTGGGGAAACTGCTAGGTACGTGTGACCTAGATTGGCCACTGTTGGAAACAGGATACTGGGTTTGATGGACCTTGGTCCGACCCAGTATGGCATATCTTATGTTCTTATATGTTCTCTTTGAGAAGGTGAATGTAGATACACTTGACTCATCCAATTTTTGCCCTATCTCTAATTTGCCATTCTTTTTGAAACTCAAAATCAGCCACCATTGAAACTGATGTCTATGATCAAAGTTCTATTTTGAATGTGAATTAGTTGAGGAATACCTGCAGGAATCCATCCTATGTTTTGTTTTCCTTCTCAATGATTGAGGAAATGTGCCTTCACTTATGTTGGCTGAAGACTGTCGGTTTCTCCTTCTAGTATTATTGTGCTGATTTGCAGACAAATCCGCCTGCATGAAAGACTGAAAAATAACAATTAATATAATTTTGCATTGGCAGAAGTCTCTGGAGAAGTGGTCAAATGCCTGAAAGATGCTCCACACAAAGCCATCATCCTTATAGCCTCCCATGATGAAGCAGCTACCAAGTAAGTAAGGGTATAGACCCTGTTGATGTTACTATGGCCATTATCTTTGAACTTTTAGGGCCCCATTTTCAAAAGGCATTTACATGATTTATAACCCTGTAAACCATGTAAATGCCTTAAATGGGGATATTAAATGGCACTTACATGGTTAGTGCCATTGAATATCCCCTCCTAACTCCCCTACGCACGCCAGTGCTATCCAATTAGCATTGGGGTGTGTCGGGGCATTCTGGGGTGGAGAAGAGGCGGCGACATGCGCTAACCAGGTAACAGTGATATTGCATGCTGCCTGGTTAGCGAACTGTGCCTTAAAGAGGTGAGGAAAGCCATTGCCTATCTTTAAGTCTAGGAGCTAACCAGGCAGCATGCAATATTGCTGTAGCCTGGTTAACTACTGTGGCTTCCGGGTTTTGCAGTGATCTGACCATGGCATTGAATATCTAGGGTTAAGGATCAGACCCTTAGTGACTATTCATCATGGTCAAAAGAGGACTCCAAAATGGCATGGGATCTATAGTTCAAACCATGTAAGATAAAACACCATCTAGTCTGCCCATCCACACCAACAGCTAAGCTCTACAATCCCCCTTAGAGATTCTCTGTGCTTGTTCCTTGCTTTCTTAAGGTGGGAAAAGAGACAATTTGAAAGGAAGCTTGCCATGGATGCAAAAATGCATAATAAAACCTTTTTCCAAGTACATTTATAGCAAAAAACCTGTGAGAAAGTCAGTTGGACCATTAGATGTTTGGGGGTAAAAGAGATACTCTAGCAAAGATTGCAGAGGTATCGCAATGGGGTTAAGACCCTTTTCCGAACACCAAATAGTAAACCTTTTCCACTTGAAAGCATAAGAGCGTCTAGTGGAAGGTTTTCTGGAAGCATAAAGAACATCTTTCACTTGCTGAGAAAGATTTAGATCTTGGAGATCTTGGAGATCTAGGCCTTCAGCAACCAAGCCCTGAGATGCAGAGTCTGGGGATTGGGATGCCATAACATTCTGTTCTCCTGAGATAGGAGATCTGGAGCAGACCCTAACTCCAGGGAGGGAGCTTGAGAGAGATGTAGAAGCAGAGGGTACCACACTTGCCGTGGCCAATGTGGTGCTATGAGAATCATGTGACCTCTGTCTCTCTGAAGCTTGAAGAGGGTTTTGGGAATTAGGGGAATGGGTGGAAAGGCATAGAGGAAGTCTTGACCCCAGTAAAGGAGGAAAGCATCCTTGGCCTGAGCCCCCTGAGCCAGAATTCTGGAATGGAACCGGGGAAGTTTGGCATTCCATGGACTTGCAAAGAGGTCTATGTCCGGGGTTCCCCAAAGTTGAAATATCCTGGTCACCTGGTCTGCATGCAGAGACCACTCGTGTGGAAGCAGAACTCGACTGAGTCTGTTCTCCCAAGAGCTTTCAATGCCCGGAAGATATACTGCCAGCAGATGAATCTGATGCTCTCTGGCGAGGGCCCATAGTCGCAAAGCTTCATTGCAAAGCGACAGAGAGCCCATTCCCCCCCTGCTTGTTCACATAGAACATGGCTACCTGATTGTCCGTATGAATGAGGACTGTCTTGTAGCTGAGCAGGGAGTGGAACACTCGCAGAGCCAGGAAAATTGCTCTGAGTTCCAAGAGGTTGATATGCAGACAACTCTCTTGAGGAGACCAGGTACCCTGGGTGGAGAAGTCTTACAGATGAGCTCCCCAACCCTTTGGAGAAGCATCTGTTGTGAGAGTTGCTTGGGGTAAGGGTTGTTGAAAGGGGGACCCAGCAACAGGTTTAGAGTGGACCTCCACCATTGGAGAGACAAAATGAGGTGACTTGTGTTTGCTGTTTTATCTGACAGGCACCCTGATGCCTGGGTCCATTGGCTGGATAAAGTCCACTGAGCTGCCCTCATGTGGAGGCGAGCATATGGAACCACATGCACGGTGGATGCCATGTGGCCAAGCAATTGCAACATTTCTCGAGCAGTTAGATGAGGCTTTAGAACTGCTTGAGAAGCTAACTGCACCAAGAGAAGGCAACGGGCCTGGGGAAGATAGGCCCTTGCCCTTGTGGTATCCAGAAGAGCTCCTATGAACTCTAAAGACTGAGTGGGAGTCAGACTGGATTTTGGGATGTTTATTACCAGCCCTAAATACTGAAGGATACGCATTGTGCAGGATAGAGAAGTCTTGGCCTCTGACTGTGTTGGAGCTCAAATGAGCCAGTCGTCCAAGTAAGGGAAGACGAATATTCCTAGAGTGCAGAGAAATGCTGCTACCACAGCCATGCATTTCATGAACACCCTTGGTGCTGAGGCTAGACCAAAAGGAAGCACCCTGTATTGGTAGTGCTTTCCTTGAAAAAGGAACCGAAGGAACCTTCTGTGGGTTGGATGGATGAGGACATGGGTGTACGCATCCTGGAGATCTAGAGAGCAAAGCCAATCCTGACTCTGAAGGTATGGTAGCAGAGCTCCGAGAGAAATCATCTTGAATTTCTCCTTGACAAGGAATTTGTTCAATTCTCTGAGATCTAAGATAGGTCTGTATCCCCCTGTTTTCTTTGGAATAAGAAAATAAGGGGAATAGAACCCTGTGCCCTGTTGATGGAGGCACTTCTTCTATTGCCCCTTGGGCAAGAAGGATGGAAACCTCCTGATCTAACAGGTTGATGAGAGAGGTCGGAGAATTGAACTGTCTCACTATTGTGTGAGGGGGCATGTTTGAAAAATGAAGTTTGTACCCCTCCTTTATGATGGAGAGTGTCCAATGCTCTGCTGTTATTTGCCCCCATCTGGGGGCAAAATGACGTAACTTCCTGGAATGGTGGACTGTTCTGGTCCCTCCAGAACCAGAAAGGCTACGTTCTGTAGTTGAAAGTCAAAGGCCCTGAGGAGGCTGAGGCTGCTGGGCCGGTGGAGGCCTAGCAGCCTTTCCTTTCTTCTTTTTGGGTGGTTGCTGACGTTTGCTTGAAAACTGACCTGCAGAAGATGCCTGCTGACCATAAGCAGGATAAAATCTTTTCTTTTTAGAAAAAGATGTTTTCTTGAACAATTTCTTTCAAACAGGATCAGCAGTGGACTTGGATAATCTAGCCAAGGTGGAATTTTCAGCATCCATTTCATTGGCTTTTTCCTGCCAATCTTTACCAAACAGGTTCTCACCAGTACAAGGGATATTTCCAAATTTATCTTGTACCCAGAGCTCTAAATCAGATGCCTGGAGCCAAGCAATTCTACGTGCACCTATGGCAATAGCCGAGGTTCTGCTTATACACTCAAAGCAGTCAAAGGCTGCACGGTTGGAGAACTTAGAAACATCTTGGGCATGTTTGACTCAAGTGAGAAAATCTTGTCTTATATCCTCAGAAATGAAAGGACTTAAAGTCTGTAAATTATCTGTGACCTCCTTTAGGAACATTCTCATATAGAGACTATAGGAACTGATTCTTGCAGCAAGCATGGAAGCTTGGAAGACTCTACGTCCAAAAGCATCCAGGGTTCTGCAGTCACGTCCTGGAGGATTAGAAGCATGTCTTTTTGCACTTCTGATCCTTCTCATAGCTGACTCCACCACAATGGAGTGGTGAGGAAGCTGAGTCTTATGGAACCCAGAACAAGGAGGGACTCGATACATAGTATCTAATCTACAAGAATGAGGAGAGGTGGTAAGAGGTGTTTCCCACATCCTCAACATGAGATCATATAGAATCTCATGAATGGGTAAGGTAGCTGCCTCCTTAGGAGTTTTGGGATATTGTAAAATTTCCAACTCCTTAGCCCTTGGCTCTGTTTCAGGAGCCACAGTAATGGACAGGCCCTGAGCCACCTCCCTGATGAAGTCTTGGAAGGACATGTCCTCTGGAGGAGACATCCTACGTTTAGGGAAGGAGGACTCCTCGGGAAGAAGCATCGCTACATCGACAGAACTTTCAAAATCCTCAGATTCTTCTGAGGACTCGAAGTATCGTCTGTCCGGCTGCTCCTGCAGAGCCCGATACCCGTACTGACCAAGGTCGGTACCGGGAATAACCAGTACTGGAGAATCGGTACCGGAGGGCATCAGAGGACAGGGCACCGACATAGCAGACACCGATGCCGATGTCGATGCTATCGGTGCCAATACCGATGCCGGTGCCAGTGCCGGTACCGGTGGAGTTGTCTGTCGCTTTACCAAGGGCGTCGATACCGCAAGGAAAGCCGCCAGACTGCGTTCCATGGTCAGAATTCTCTGGTCCATGGACACCGCCAATGCCTGGACGTCGGTACCGGTGGAGATCACTGGTACCCTAGAGCATGGCACCAGGAGATCTGTCGAGGCCGAGCCATCTAGAACATCCTGGAACCCCGATAATGCTTTGGAAGCCGAAGCCTCCTGCCGGGGTAATTTTGCCGGTGCAGAATCCTCGAGGGCAATGCCAGAGGCATCTCAATGCTTAGAAGGAGATCTACCCTTCGAGGACTGGCTGGATTTATGTTTAGTTACCTGAGATCCACGGGCGGAAAAAGAAGCCCTGGAAGACGTCGATGCCACTGAAGCCACATCAGAGGGAAACAGGGTACTGAGCTTGGCAGCTCAGTTCTGCCGACCTCTTTTAGACATCATGGCACAGGACACACAATCCATGATGGAGTGGTAAGGACCTAAACATTTTAAACACCATTCATGGGTGTCGGTGACGGAGATGGTACCGCCACACTTGGTGCACTTTTTAAACCCTGAAGCAGGTTTTTCCATGTTGAGGAAATGTTTTTGGGCCTAAGGCCCAAAAAAAGGCACGCGCACCTGAAGAAAAAAGAAATATATGTATATATTTTTTTACAGAAATAAGAAAGAAAGACCGGCGGTACCTGTAGAGTGTCGAAGAAGGTAGACGCGACCACAAAAAGAAAGAAATAAAAAATAAATTCTTCTGCGGTGACAGGAAACACAACCTGCTGGCTCTGTGGAAAAAGAAGAACTGGAGAGAGGCAGTTGGGAAAGGCAGGAAGGCGTTCTGATTGGACGCTGGGGAGCGTTCCCGCGTGGGCTCCATCGGTACCGACGATACCCATATGTGATGACTACATTTCTGCTTATTCCTGGAGATAATTAGATACATCTGTAACCGTCAATACTCATGTGACTTGAATCAACAAATGAATGATGGCTCTTATGTTTAAAATGTCCACATTCACTCTGTATTCCATTTTCATAATGATGAAGATATGAGAGATTGCTGAGGCCATCAGAAAAGCCATTATCACCAAACATCAAACTTAAATGTGCACAAGGGCATCTCCAAAGACCTTAGAATTCTTTTGGCTACATTTCGCAATACTATTAAGAGGTTTTCTGCTCCTAGAACTATCAAGAACCACCCAAGACGTGGTGGAAAGAGGAAAATTAATCCAAGAGGTCTACGAAGGTTAGTGCGAACTGCTGGAAAAACACCAGTACAACATCCAAAGAGCTTAAGGTTGGAGCCATTCTGGACTGGTGGTTTCAACCCACATCATATGCCATGCACTAAACAAAGAAGGACTTCATGGGTGAAGGCCAAGGAGGACCCCACTACTCAAAGACAGATATAAAAAGACATGCCTGATCTTTGCCCAAACCCACAATGAGAAACCCCAATTCTTCTGGGAAAATGTTTTGTGGATAGATGAAACCAAGCTTGAGCTCTTTGGCAGTGCAGACCAGCAATACATTTACAGGCGAAGAAATGAAGCTTACTGTATAAGAAAAAAACATCTTTCAGACAGTTAAATATGGTGGAGGTTTTATAATGTTGTAGGGCTGTTTTGCTGCCTCAGGAACTGGAGGCCTGGAACGTATTAAAGGAATCATGAAGTCAGAGGACTGCCAAAGTATTCTGGAGCAAAATGTGCTACCTAGTGTCAGAAAGCTAGGTCGGGGCCAAAGTTCAGAAGTCCTCCAGCAGGACAATGACCAAAAACATACATCCACAAATACAAAAGAATGGTTAAAAAAGAAAAAATAGGCTGTTTTAAACTGGCCAGCACTGAGTCCTAATCTCAGTCCAATCGAGAACCTTTGGAAAGAGCTGAAATCTGCCATTGGTAAAAGAAATCCTGGAAACATTCATGAACTGGAAGAAATTGCAGTTGAAGAGTGGGAGAAACTACCAGCAGACAGATGCATAAAATTTATAGGTGTCATCACTGCCATGGTTTGTGCAACCAAATATCAGTGAAGGGTGCCATTAATCCTGTCCAGGTCATATTTTGTTTTTTTTCTCAGAAATTACTATGTCAAAGTTGCACAGACATCTTTTTTTTTGTATACCTTTGAACATACTATTAAAATATTATGATGACATTCAGTTGGAATATTTCCAATTATTTCTAAAGATACCTAAAATGCAAGAGTGCCAATAATGTTGACCACAACCGTATGAGATTGCAGACCTACTATTAATAATCTGTAAACTATCATTAAAATCATCTGTGGTACCTGAAAATTGCAGAGTGGCCAATGTATTTAGTCATGGTTTAATGGGAGAGAGCTAACATGGATTTAACTAAGAAGAGTCTTGTCTAACTAATCTGTTATATTTTTTGATGGTGTGAATAAAACAAGTAGAGAAAGGTGAGCCGATTAATATAGTGTATCTGGATTTTCAGAAAGCCTTTGATAAAGTCCCTCATTAGAGACTCTTGGGGAACAAAAATGTAATAGTATAGGAAGCAGCAGGGCCGGCCCATTCAATAGGTGTCTGCTTAGGGTGGTAGACCTTAATTTTTTACAGTGGCAGCTTTCTGCCAACACTTTAGTGCCTGCGTCAGGCCATAATTTCAGAATGAAAGCCATGGCCTACTGCTCCTGCCCCCTCCAATGCAACTTCCTGTCAGAGAGGAGCAGGAGCGGCAGGCTATGTGGGCTCTGAAGCACATGGCTTGCCTCAGGCACCAAAGTGACGGCACAAAGCTTTCAAAACTGAGTCTCGATTTCACAGCTGCCACCCCCTCCCCCCCCCCCCGCAAGACAAGATGATGGATTGGGGGGGGGGGGTGGTAGCAGCAGTAGGAAAGGGGACAGTGTAGCAGGGAGGGGGGCAGTTCAGCAGGGGCTTCTGCCTTGGGTGGCAGAAACTCTTGGGCTGGCTCTGGGAGGCAGTTCATTATTGTGGATTAGGAACTGGTTAAAAGATAGAGAAAAGAGAATAGGGCTAAATGGTCAATTTTCTCCATAGAGAAAGTGAATAGTGGAGTATCCAGGGATCTGTGCTGGGCCCGCTGCTTTTTAACATATTCTTAAATGACTTGGAAAATGGAACAAGTGAGGTGATCAAAATAACAGATGACAGAAAATTATTCAAAGTTGTTGAAACACAAGAGGATTGTGAAAAATTGCAAGAAACCCTTGATAAATTGGGAGACTGGGTATGCAAATTGAAGATAAAATTTAATGTGGACTAGTGCAAACTTATGCACTTAGGGAAGAACAACCCATACTGTGGTTACTCGATGCAAGGTTCCTCATTAGGAATCACCATCCAGGAAAAGGATCTACGGGGCATATTTACTAAACTGCAGTAACGTTACAGACCACGCGTTTTGTAACGTTAATGATCGCTAGCTAACGTTAACACATGATATGTAACGTTAATGCACATTAACATTACTTAACGATTGTTAACGTCCCCGGCCGCGGTAAACACCGCAGAGGGTGGAGAGAGGGCGGGGGAAGAGGTCAATGGGTGGGGAGTGGGCGGGGAGAGGCTCCCTGCACACTAATGCGCTGAACTGAAGGGCTGAATCCTACTGCGAATGAAAACCTGTCTTTAGATGCACATTTGCAGGAGAGAGAAACCATTTCAGTGTCAGCAATGTACAGCATAGACAGGGAGCCCAAGAAACGTGATAGTAGTGCTCCATTTGCCCAAGTATGAAAGGCCACTATGGCGATGGTGCAAGTGGGGCATAGGGGGCTGCAGGCGGGACATGTAGCGGGGGCAGCTGGGGCACAGGGTGGACTAGGCGGGCGCCTAGGTGGCACATAGGAACATAGAAACAGGAAATCAGCATGACAGCAGCTGACAAAGGCTAAACACAATCCACCTACATTTACCTGGTCCACCCGAGTTAATAGTCGCCAGGGCACTGACCTGACATCCCCCCAGCCAGCCCTCCCCCAAGCGGAAGGGACAGACTATTGGTAGGCGGTGATGGGGGGAATGCGAGAATGCTCATGTATGCCCCATGCCCCAGACCCCCTTGCGACCGCCTACCCACACAGTGGATGGCCTGGGACTGCGCACTACTAGCACCGACAGCATATGGTCATGTCAGCATGGCAGGGGCAGTATGTGCCTGTGCTGGAGGGGGCAGTGGCACCTGCTTGCAGTGGACCTAGGCCATGCCTTGTACCAGTACGTGGTGTACAGTGCAACATAAAAGGTCTGGCTGAGGAAATGTACAGGTAGCCCCAGGGACCACCATGCATGTGTGGTGCAGTACACCCAGCCAGTGTGCTCAAAGCAGAGGGTCACAGGTTCAAGCCCCAGCTGTGGTTCCTGCAGAGCATGTCCCTATGTTTTACCCTACAATGCAAATACAACAGCAACATGTGCAAATCCCAAAGCAGCGGCACACAGGGGTACAAACACCCACTCACACAGGCTCCACAATCCAAAGATGCATGGAGAGTCAGGCTGTTGGCCCCAGAATTGAGCTGCAGTTATCACCAGAGCACTACTACTACTTCCTGCACAAGTTAGCAATGTCGGCACTGTGATCAGGACCAGTGCGGCAGGCAGAGTTTTCAACCACCCCTATCTTTGCACGATGCTGCAATAGGAGTGAGAGTGTGTTTGTATGTCTATCCATGGTTTTGTGGCTGCCAACACCTCACCTGGCCCACAATGTCCCACTGTTACCAGCGTTAGCCTGAAGATGTGCATATTGAGGAGCAAGGTGTTGTGGGTATGGCCCAGACCGAGCAGATTGGCCAGGATGCATTTTCACAGGGTGTGGGGCAATGGCTGGGACACTGTAGTGCCCGACCACCGCCTGTATGGACAGGGTGGCCACAGCATGGCATGCTGGGAGGGCACTCAATCTGACCGAGCAGTGACCATGGCATGTCTAGGTTCCCACATAGCACTCTATATTATCTGTCTTCAGTGATCCTTTTGTGTTCGCAGTGCTGGGTCTCCAATCACTAAACTGCCTGTTTGGTGCCAATAGTTCCTCAGTGAGCATGCACTATGGACACTTCCCCAGCCACAGCTATGGCCCTGGCCCACCAATCCTGGAGGTCTGTCGCATAACAGCAGGATGGAAGTTGCTTCATGGGGGCTGGGGCACCTGTCCCTTACCTACAAAAAGGGTAATGTGAGCCCTTTGGGGTATGTAGTGTATACCATTTTGACCTATAAAGCCACTGCTACACAAACCTCATGCACATCTGGAAACCCCTCTGCCCTGATAACAGGTACCCATGTCAGCCAGACCCTAACACGGGATACACACTAATCTGGGTGGTGTCTGGTCCCAGAGAGCCACATTGACTGCAGGATAAAGATAGACACTGAATTACCTCCAGCTGCACTGCAAGGAACACCTGTCACACACTGGTAGTGATGGGGATGTACAGCAGGGCCTATCTCTAGCACCACATGTACTGTGGACCTAGTGCTGGGCACCCATCCTATCCCTCAGGGAGAACATAGAACCTGCACAATGGCATGCTCTGTAGCTACTCTGTGCCAGTATCAAGAACTGTCAGTTCGTCTTTCCAAGCTGAGGTACCGGAGAGTTGCAGACCCCAGTTGCTGATCAGCTGTAGACAGCTATTCAGCATGTGCATTGCATCATGGGTACTGGTGGGGTTACCCTATCCTGACACTCAGAGCAGACAGTTTGTGTGGTGACCTGCAGTCCTTCTGTACCTAGCCATTGCTGTGACATACACCACAGAGGTATAGCCTACTGGTTAATACAATGCCATTCTTAGCAGTGTTCATGGGTTAAATTTTTTATTGTTCCTTCCTCTCATGCCTGTCCTACTCAAATAGTGTGCATGCCTGTAACAGTCATATTTTTGCTGATTTGTGCTGCCAGCCCATAATACCCTCACCACAATTGCCAAATTCCCTCGGTCCGTCTATCCACATCTGTCAGCTGTGTAGAGACCGGTCTGCCTGTGCGGGCTGTTACCCCATGTCCTGCACTGCTACCCTTTCCTGCATTGCACCTCTTCATGCTTGCCTCACCTGTGCCTGATCTGCATGGCACCACCACTCCTCTGTCCACCCATCACTGTAACTATCCTGCCACCTCCGCCTCCACTGGGGGACACGTATTCCCATCGTCTGCCACCTACTGTCTGTCCAGTGCTTTACATTGTCAACACCCTGTGCTCTGGTACAGTTGCCCCCACCATGTTTGCCATCAGTACTGGCAGCCACATGGGATCCCGCAGCCACATGGGATCCCAGCTCTCCCTCCTTCACTCACCTATTCATTGCCTTTCCTGAGTGCTCTATCTAGTGTTAGGGATACATCTGTCTCTGTTCCTCTCAGGTCATGCATGTCATCCTGCAGCACCTTGCAGCCCTTAGGCCACACTAACTTAGGGCACCATAACCTTGTTAGGCCACCGTAACCTATGGTTCCGTAACCCAGGGTGCCTTCTAAGGTGCCTTGTCCAGGGGTGCCTAATACGGCGCTTAGCCTAAGGAGCCCTACTGTATAGGGCACCTTACAAAGCGCCTTATGAGGCACCTGACAAGGCACCTTACAAGGCACCTTATAAGGCACCTAACAGGGCACCTTATAAGGCACCTTACTTATACGGCACTTTACAAGGCACCCTACAAGGCGCCTTACAGAGCGCTCTACAAGGCACCTTATAAGGTGCCTTACAGGGCACCTTATAAGGCACTGTATGGGGCACCTAACAAGGCACCTTATAGCACCTTACTTATAACGCACCTTACAAGGCGCCTTGCATGGCGCCTTGTAGGACGCCTTGTAAGGTGCCTTATGAGGTGCCGTGTAAGGTGCCTTATGAGGCGCCTTGTAGCGCACGTTAGTTTGTAACATGCGTTAACTGATACGGCTTGCTGTAACGATGCACCACCCACGCCTTTATTTGGGCATCTGTACCTTTACCACACAACCTAACGCGAATGACATTACTGCAGCTTAGTAAACATACCCCTAGGTGTCATCATGGATAATACATTGAAACTCTCTGCCCAGTGTGCAGCAGTGGCTAAGAAAGCAAATAGAATGCTAGGAATCATAAGAAAAGGAATGGAGAATAAAACCAAGGATATTATGATGCCTCTATATCTCTCCATGGTGAAACCGCACCTTGAATACTGTGTGCCTTGTGCCAGTCTCGTTGCCATATCATAAAATGGATATGACACAATTGGGTACCCCTATGAGGAAAGACTTAAAAGGTTAGAGCTCTTCTATCTGGAAGAAAGATGACTAAGGGAAGATATGATAGAGGTTTATAAAATAATGAGTGGAGTCGAACGAGTAAGCATAGATTGGTTGTTTACTCCTTCAAAAAATAGAAAGATTAGGGGATATGTAATGAAGCTGCAGCGTAGCACATATAAGACTAATCAGAGAAAATATTTTTTCACTCAAGGCATAATTAAACTCTGGAATTTGATACCGGAGAATGTAGTAAAAGCTGTTAGTGTAGCTGGGTTTAAAAGAAGTTTGGACAAGTTCCTGGAGAAAAAGTGCATAAACCATTATTAAAAAGGACAGGGAAATCCACTGCTTACCCCTGTGATAAGCAGCATGGAATCTGTGTACCTTTTTCGGAACCTAAGAGGTAAAAGTGACCTGAATTGGCTGCTGTTGGATACTGGGCTTGATGGACCCTTGGTCTGACCTAGTATGGCATATCTCATGGTTCTTATGTGCAGATTGTATCTTCATCTTCACCACTTCCACTGAGGTACTGTTTCATACATCCAACACTCTTTCCATAATTAAATATGTCCGCTCCTGCACAGTCCATGTCTCTTAGGTGTGCAAGTGGTTTGTGTGAACCCCCCAGCTGGTGGTGGAGGCATCGGTGGTGATGACCACTCGTGGTCGCTGCTGGAGGGGTCTACTCTCCTGGAGGTTTTCTGGGCAGGTCCACTATAGCAGGGACTTCGAGACTTTCTTATCGAGGGGAACACATGTAGACAGTGGCTGGGTGTATTGGTCCCAATGGAGATGGAGGTGCCATTGTAGCTGGCATATATGCAGTCTTGCGAGCGATAGCACCCGTGTCATCATTGTCATGTGGCCCAGGAGGAGGAGGAGATGGGCGAGTAACGAAAGACATCATTGCAGATGTGAGATGGATCCTTGAAAAGACAAAAGAATATCAAAAAGATATCTATATGTGTTTTATTGACTACAGCAAGGCTTTTGTTTGTGTAAGCCATGAGAAACTGGACCACATTAAGAAGCATGGGTATACTAGAACACCTGATCGTTCTCTTGCACAACCTTTACATTGATCAAGAAGCAATAGTTTGAATAGAACAAGGAGAAACAGAATAGTTTAAAATTAGCAAAGGTGTACGACAAGACTGCATACTTTCCCCATACCTGTTTAATTTATATGCAGAACAAATCATCAGAGAAGCAGAACTGTATGAAGACAACCGAGGTGTGAAGATTGATGGAAGATTCATCAACAAACTTCGCTATGCTAATGATACTACATTACTGGCTGAAAGTGAAAACGATCTGAAACATTTGCTTTTCAAGATCAAGGAACATAGTCTTAAAATGGGCCTGCACCTTAATGTAAAGAAGTCAAATATCCCGACAACTGGCAAAATCAATAAGTTCATTGATGGAGAAGAAATTGAAATAGTGGACAACTTTAATCTACTTAGATCAACTATCAATAAAGAAACAACAGTCAAGAAATCAGACGATGCATTGTTCTTGGCAGAATGGCTATGAAGAATGTAGACATGATTCTTAAAAGCAGATATGTCTCTGTCCATATAAAGATTTGACTTGTTCAAGCAATGCCACCCTACACCTGGGAATATGGTACACAGCTATCAAACGTTTGCTATGATTACTGGCAGATACCAATTCCTACGTTAAGCACAGTTTGCTGATTGAGCTCCATCATAGCAACCTTTCTGCTGTCTGTGAAGTGTGCTTCAGGTCTGGTCTCTGACAGTGTTTACCACCCTGGGGAGTGACCCCCAACAGTATTGCGTACCATATCCATTCCTGCACTGTGCCCAGGACTGGTGTGGTGGCCAGGGCTGCTAAACTCCTCTAGAGTGGCACAATGCTGGCATAGGTGTGGGAGAGTGTGTGTCTGTCTATCCAGTGTGTGGTGGCTGCAAACACCCTCCACAGCCCACACTGCCAGCACTGTTGCCAGTATTGGCCTGCCAATGTGCATAATGAGGAGCAAGGTACCATGGGTATAGCCCGGACAGGGTGGCCTGGCCAGGATGCATCTGCACAGGGTATAGGGCACTGGCTGGGACATTGTAGTGCCCAGCCACCACCTGCACAGACAGGGTGGCCACAGCATGTCCTGCTGGGAGATCACTCTCACCCTGACTGTGCAGTGACCACAGCATGGCTAAGCACCCCCATAGTGCTATATAGTATTTCTCTCATGTGATATTTATGGGTTTCCTTTTGGGGCCCAGTCACTGACTTATCTGCTTGGTGTGTATGCTGACATCCCAGTTCTGGGTGCACTCATTTCCACCAGGAACATGCACTATGGACTAGTTAGCAGACTGTCTGCAGCCGTTATGTGTCCTGATGGAGTGCCTTGCCGGGTGCAGCGGCTGAAGGCTTGCTGCAGGAGAATATCAGATAGTGGTGGGGTGCAGCTTAGCATATCCAGGCCTAATGTCTGTTTGCTATTGTTTTATGGATGTGTACAGAGCTGCATTGACTGCTCGGTAGGGTGTCTGTTTCCCCCGCAGGACTGGGGTTCATGGTCCCCTCTACTGCCACCATTACAGGGAGGTAGAATGTGGATCTGTTGGTGGGAGACCCTGTTTACCACCCTTAGCCCTGGAGGAGGAGGAGGGTGGTGGTACATAATCCTCCTAGGGGTCCATAAGGGCTACAACTGACTGAGACATACAGATATATCCAAGGTGTGTCAGCAGAAACTACCTATCTCACACATTAGCACTGTTGTGGACCTGCAGCATGGTCTATCTCTGCTGTGGACCTGGTGCTGGGCGCCCCACCTCACCCTCAGGGTGAGTGCCGTACCTGCACAATGTGACTGTGTGTAGCTACTCTGTGCCAGTACCACACACGGTCAGTTCCCCCTACCAGGCCGAGGTGCTGTGGGGGTGCATACCCCATCTTGTGATCATCTGTAGACTGCTGATTTGCATGTGCAGTGCATCATGGGTATGGGTGGGTTAACCCTATCCTGGTGACCACAGCAGACTGTTTGTGCGGTGACTTGCAGTCCTTCTGCAGCCAGCTAGGGGTTTGCTAGCAGCTGTAGCCCACTGGTTACTTCGCTATCAGTGGAGCCAGAGGTCATGGGTTCAAACCCACAGTGTGGTTATTTGATAGGGCTATCCAAAGCATTATCTATTTTTAAATTACATTAGTGCTGCCAGCAATACCACCCTCAGCGTACTGTACCCATAAGGTGCCTCAGAGGGCGCTTTATAGGGCGCCCTATAGGGCACCTTATGGTTACCGTCCATATAAGGTGCACTATACAGTATGCTATGGAGCGACTGATAGGGTGCCAGTCCGTATAAGCTGCCTTATAAGGTGTCCTATGGTGCGCCTTATAGGGTGCCCTATAGGGGACATTATAGGGTGCCGTGGCGGACAGTGCACTTTATAATGTGCCCTATGGAGTGCCTTATAGGGTGCCTTATGTGGCACCTTAGGGTGTGTTTGCTGGCAGCAATAATTAAAATACAAATAAAATGCCTCAGGAAACAATACCTACATGTCACAGCTGATGCCTCAGCCAGCCTTACATATTGGGCACACTGGGGATCGAACTCATGAGCCCTGTATCAGCAGTCAGTGCCTTAACCATTGTGCTACACTGCTGCTCCTCCTTGTGTTTCAGCGCATCTACTTATGCTTTTCATGCATTTAAATACATAGTGCTGCCATCAAAAACAGTGCTTTGACCTTGCTGTGCCTCATAGGGCACCTTATATGGCGCCCTATACGCCACCCTTTATGCAACATTGTAGGGTGCCGTGGCGGACAGTGCACTTTAAAATGTGCCCTCTGGTTTACCTTATGGGGCTCCTTATGTTACAGTGCTTTCAGAGTGCGTTTGCTAGTATTAGTAATTAAAATAAAATTAATATGCCTCAGACTGCAATATTACACATAACAGGTAGTGTCTCAGCCAGCCTTATTCATTGGGCACAGTGAGGGATTGAACCCATGATCCCTGCATTATCGGTCAGTGTCTTAACCATTGTACTGTGGCTCTGTTTCTGTGCTTGCACATCAGCGTGCCACTTATGCTTCCCACGCGCGTTTCTCATGCGCTAATGTGCGCGGCGTACATTAGCGCGCCGCGCACATTAGCACATGAATAATCCCGGTTTGCTTTTTTCAAACTGACACGCCCACTCCTTTTATGGCATCCCGCACAATAGCGCGGTGCGCACCTAACGGGGTTTTAGTAAACATACCCCTAAGAGTGGGTGAATTTAAATTTGAAGAGCTTTAGAATGCAAAATGCAACACAAAGAACAAATAAGGCTTAGAACATAAAATCATCTCTATACTATGGTAGCGATATGCCTGCTGAATTCATCATCCAGAATAACGCCAAGGATCTTGATTACTGATCTAATTAGGATCTATATCCCTTCATTTTGTAGGCCCAGAATCCACTTTAGGTCACTATGTCTAGAAAAAGACATTCCTTCAGTTTTTTTGAAAGATTAATTTTGTCTATTCCTCTTTATCCATTCTGTCACCTTCAGAAGTTTAGACAGCATGTTTTCTCTATCACCTGGAAAATTTGAATCCCAGATCACATCATCTGCATATATGAAAGGAGACATAAATATATTAAAAAACATAGGTAATAAAATTGACCCTGTGAAACTTCGTAGGGTGTATGTAATGAGGAAAAGCTCTTCCAAAATCTTTAAATATTATATCTTCCAAAAATGAACAAACTAGGTGATGGCTATACCTTTTGTCCCTAATTTGTGCAGTCTTTGAAAAGGAGATCATGCTCTATTAAATCAAAAGCCGCTGATTGTTGTTGTTAAGTGCCATGGAGTCGGTGTCAACTCATGGTGACCCTATGGATAATTGACCCAAACTGTATTCAATCTTCAATCAGTCAGCTCATTGTTGATAGTGTGGCACCCATAGCTGCTGTTCTTGTAGACTAGATAGACCATGTGGTCTTTTTCTCCCATCATGTTTCTGTGTTTAATCCATCTCATTGCCAGCCTTCCTCTTTTATGTTGCCCAACCTTGCCAAGCGTTATGTCTTTCTCCAACGATCTCTCTCTTTGTTTGTTGTGTCCAAAGTATGAAAGTCAAAGGGGTATGTTTACTAAGCCGTTTTATTGTGCACTCTGTGATGTTATCGCGCGATAAGGTACCTAAGCGCGTGATAACGCACGCTGCGGCGCAAACGAGCGCTGAAGGCGGAGAAAGGCTCCCGGAGGACGGAGGAAGGCTCCCCAGGGGCGGAGAGAAGGGGTCAATGGGTGGAGAGTGGGAGGGGAGAGGATCTCTGAACACTAACGCTGTGAAATCCGAGGCTGAAAACTAACACCAGTGAAACCCTGGCGTAAGAACTTATTTAAAGGGAAGAGAAACCATTTATGTCAGCAATGTACAGCAAAATCAGGGAAACCTACAAAAAAGTGATAAGTGTGATACATGTGCACGGAACAAAAGTGCAAATAAACACTGAAAATGACCCCAACAAAATATAAAAAAAACATAACCACGCTGGGCAATAGTGATATTAATGGGAAACATTGAGCAACACTCTCAAGAAATCTCCAAAAAAAGGATATGAATTTTGGAAGGGTCTACGCTCCATCCCCATACAAGGTGAATGATCCCACAGTGAAATAGCGCTGATCACGGTTTCCCTCTCCATTGGACAGGTTTCCTATGGCATGCACATGTTCCACAACAGCAAGGCGGGCATGTTGGAATGGGAAAATGGACAGATGCTGGGAAAGGGGACACAAAGGGCTGCAGACGGAATATGCTGTGCTGCAGCTGGGCCACAGTGCGGACTAGGGTGATGCCTAGGTGGCCCATAGGAATGCTGAAACAGTAAAGCAGCCAGACAGCAACTGATGAGGGCCCAGCATGGGCATGAGTGTGCTTCCCACAGTGTCACAGGGGATAGTACCCAGCAGGTACTGTGGAACCTGGCACTGCCGTACCCCCAAGGGCACAGAACATTGGCAGGCGGTGCTGGGGGGAAGCGTGGACAGCTGTGCAGGCACCCCTACCCCAGAACCTGCACCATAGGCAGCCACCTAGCCGCACAATGGATGGCCTGAGACTGCACTCCAGCAGCAGCACCAGCAGACGGGCATGTCAGCAGGGAGGCAGAGGGGTACTGGTGGTGGAGGGGGCAGTGGCAGCTGTCCAGAGCAGACCGTGGCCTAGCTCTGTGTAGGTGGGTGCCATGCACTGCAACAGACAGGCCCTGTCTGATGAACAGTCATGGTATCCCCAGGGAATGCACTGTCTCTGTGGCAACACGCTGGTGCAGTACACACAGCCATTGTGTTCAGGAGCAGGAGGTCACAAGTTCAAGTCCCAGCTGTGGTACCTGCCAACCCAGCCCCCATATTTTACCCACTACTACAACGTGCTAATACAGACAGAACCTGTAGTGCAGATGACGTAGACATGCCCAAAACACCTACATTTTACCCTTCAGAGCACAGAGAACATAAACATGTGCATTACCTAGAGCAGAGTCTCCCAAATGCAGTCCTGGAGGGCCAAACACCATTCAAGCTCCATGCTGCCTCTAATAAAGATGCCTGTGCTGCATTTCTAGGTGCCACCCCCATGGTATGCAGATGTATCTCATGCATATTCATGAGGGATAGCATGAAAGCCCGAACAGTGTTTGGCACACCAGGACAGGAGTTGGGAACCTCTGCCATAAAGCAGCAGCAAACAGGGGCAGACACACTCGCACCCACAGGCTCCATTATCCAATGCCTCCTGGAGAGGCAGGACATTGGGCCCTGCGTGCATCTCCCAATACTAGCACTTGCATACCTTAGCAATGCCACCCTAAACCCAGGAATACGGTACACAGCTATCAAAAGGTTGCTATGATTACTGGCAGATAGCATTCTGAAGTACAAGTTTCTGATTGAGCTGCATCATGGCAACCTTTCTGATGTCTGTGGAGTGTGCTACAGGTCTTGTGTCTGACAGTGTTTACCACCCTGCGGAGTGACCCCAACAGTATTGCATATCATAGCCATGCCTGCACTGTGGCCAGGGTGTGGTGGCCTGGGCTGCCCAACACCTCTATAGTTGCACAATGCTGGCATAGGTGTGGGGAGTGTGTGTCAGTCTATCCAGTGTGTGGTGGCTGCCAACACCCTCCACAGCCCACACTGCTAGCACTGTTTCCCACCCTGAGCCCCAGAGGGTGGCTTGTGTGGTGGTACATGATCTGCCTATGGGTCCATACACCCCCCCTTCACACACACACACCCTTCACCCCCCCTTCACACACCCCCTCCCCCTTCATACCCCCTTCACCCACACACACCCTTCACACACACCCCTCCCCCTTCACACCTCCCCTTCACCCCCCCACCCCCACCCCCCTCCACCCCCCTTTCACCCCCCCTCACCCCCCTCCACCCCCCTCACCCCCCCTTCACCCCCCTTCACCCCCCTTTCACCCCCCTTCACCCCCCTTTCACCCCCCTTCACCCCCCTTCACCCCCCCTCCACCCCCCCTCCACCCCCCTTCACCCCCCTCCACCCCCCCTCCACACCCCCTCACCCCCCTTCACCCCCCTCACCCCCCCCCCTCCACCCCCCCTACCACCCCCCCTTCACACCCCCCTCCACACCCCCCCTCACCCCCCCCCTTCACCCCCCCCCCCTCCACCCCCCCTCCACCCCCCTTCACCCCCTTCACCCCCCCCTCCACCCCCCTTCACCCCTTCACCCCCCCCCTTCACCCCCCCCTTCACCCCCCCTCCCCACCCCCCTTCACCCCCCCCCTCCCCCCCCCCCACCCCCCCCCCTTCAACCCCCCTCCACCCCCCCCTCACCCCCCCCCATCCACCCCCCCCACCCACCCCCCCCCTCCACCCCTCACCCCCCTCACCCCCCCCCACCCCCCCCTCACCCCCCTCCACCCCCCCCTTCACCCCCCCCTCCAACCCCCCCTTCACCCCCCCTCCACCCCCCCTTCCACCCCCCTTCACCCCCCCTTCAACCCCCTTCACACCCTTGCCCCCCCTTCACCCCCCATCACCCCCCCTTCACCTACAGCAGGTAACCATGGCACCAACACAAGATATGCACTATTCTGGGTGCATCATCGCCCATATGGACTAGACATGACCAAGACATACAGCAGGACACAGATGTATCCTAGGTGTGTCTAACGGAACTATCTATCACACACTGCTGGGGACCTGCAGCATGGCGTATTTCAGCCATGAAAGGTGCTGTGGACCTGGTGCTGGGCACCTCACCTCAACCTCAGGGTGGGCACAGTACCCACACAATGTGACTGTCTGTGACTACTCTGTGGCAGTGCCACACACGGTCTGTTCCCCCTACCAGGCCGAGGTGCTGTGGGGGTACATACCCAATCTTGTGTCCATCTGTAGACTGCTGATTTGCATGTGCAGTGCAGCATGGGTACAGGTGGGTTAACCCTATCCTGGTAACCACAGCAGACAGTTTGTGTGGTGACGTGCAGTCCTTTTGCAGCCAGCCAGGGCTTTGTTCACAGCCTTATAAGGTGTCCTATAGGGGACATTATAGGGTGCCTTGGCGGACAGTACACTTTATAATGTGCCCTATGGTGTGCGTTATGCGGCACCTTAGGTTATGCCACCGTGAGGGTGTGTTTGCTGGCAGCACTAATTAAAATACACGTCAAATGCCTCAGCAGTCACTACTTAAATGTAAAGGGTGATACCTCAGCCAGCCTTATACATTAGGCCCACTGGGGAATCAAACCCATGACCCCTGTACCATCAGTCAGTGTTATAACCATTGTGCTACAGCTCTGTTGCTGTCCTTGTATGCCTGCGCGCCTTCTTAAGATTAACACGCAGTAACGTGCCCTGTAGCACGCGTTCATTTATGGCGCCTGGTAACGCGCGTTATCGGTAACGATGTACCGCCCATGTCCTTATTTGGGATTTCTGTCTCTACCGCAGCTCCTAATGCGAATCACACTAACGCAGTTTAGTGAACATACCCCTAAGACTTTTAAAATGATTCCCATAGGATCCAGTGGTGAAGTGGCTGGCCTCAACATCTTTAATATTGTACTGCAATTTTTGAAGATAAATTAGATTAGTTAACTACAAATCAAAGCATAATCCTGTGCTATTACTGATAAATCTAGGCCTTCTGTTCCACTAATGGGCGTTATCACAGTGCTAGTGAAGGAGTCAATACTACTAACTCCTCCCATTAGCTAGGGTTCTCTGAACAAAGGCAGACACCAGCTGTTTGGAAGCAGCTTCTATGAAGTTTCTCTCTTGAGGAATCCAGATTGCTTTTGATAATCTTCTTTACCACATTGAAAAGACAGGCTAATCTAATCTAATCTAACACAATATACCATAATGATCCCATACTAAATAATGGTTCTGCATGGTTTCAGCAAGGAAAAAGCATCCATATAGGGAGGAGTGGCCTAGTGGTTAGGACAAGGTACTTCAGGCCGGAGGGCCGGGGATTCAAGTCCCACCTGGGGACAGCAATCTAAGGCAGGAGGGACTGGGATTTCTAGTCCTATAGGCACTCCTTGTGGTCTTGGGCAAGCCACTTAACCCTCCATTGCCCATGTTCCCTGTAAGTATTAGCGTATGTGTGTCATATCCCCTCGTGTTAAATGTATCTCCCAATTGACCGCTTTGACCCAGTGAAAAGCGGTATATAAATACAGCTAAATAAATAAATAAAATAAATATGAGAAAAGACAGGCTCAAGATAAATTGCTATTTATTATGGCAGAATAAGGATATTCCTTATCATCCTGCTAGACCAGTCCAGGCAAATGGCTTGTGTTCTCCTACCAGATCTGGGGAAGGGGAGCATAGGGAAGAAACCCCTGGGGATAGCTCAGGGCTTATTGGTAGTGACCAAAATATGATTGTCACCTTCACAGAGTGGAGACTAAGGAAAACCCCAGGGAGCTTCAGGAGGGCCCAACAAGTGTATGAGTCCCTTAAACATGCCTGAGAGTGTGTTTTGGAGGTGGATGGCATTCCAGTAGCTAACGGAGAGTCCCTTGCAAAATACTTTTCCTATTTTGTGCTAAAGAGAGATTTATTGTACAGAGTGGCTGAGGGGCACCTAGAGGGGGAAGAGGTAGTGCAACTAATAGTTCTCCGGCCCTATCATTAGCAGACACTATCAGTGGCTCATAGCCACTTATTAGGAGGACACCTGGGTGTGGAGAAACACTAGACCATCTTCTAGCCTGATATTTCTGGCCTGGGATCCATAAACAGGTGCACTTATATTGCCAGTCATGCCCCACCTGCCAGCTTCATAAGTCCACGAGAGTCTGACCTGCCTCTCTAGTGTCTATGCCTATTATTGAAACCCCATTTGAAAGAGTGGCCATGGACATGGTTGGTCCTTGGAGCAATCATTTTAGTCATACTAGACTATGCTACCCA
Organism: Ichthyophis bannanicus; assembly: GCA_033557465.1. Classification (NCBI taxonomy): domain Eukaryota; kingdom Metazoa; phylum Chordata; class Amphibia; order Gymnophiona; family Ichthyophiidae; genus Ichthyophis; species Ichthyophis bannanicus. The sequence goes on from CM066034.1 coordinate 418,287,388, forward strand.
CTACCCAGAGAGACCATTTGTCTAAGAAATAGGAGGACTACTATGATCGCAAATGCCCTCTGGGAAGTATTCTCGCAGGTGGGAATACCCAATGAGACCCTCACAGATCAAGAAATGCCCTTTGTATCCAAAGTGATGAAGCAAGTGTGTACCTTGGTGAAGGTCAAGATGCTACAAACATCAATATACCACACAGAGATGGATAGCCTTGTTGAGAGATTCAATAGAACTCTTAAACTGTGGAGGAGTAGCCTAGTGGTTGGGGCAAGGTACTTCAGGCCGGAAGGTCAGGGGTTCAAATCCCACTAGAGGACAGCAACCTTGGGCTGGAAGGACTGGGGTTTCTAGTCCCACAGGAGCTCCTTGTGGTCTTGGGCAAGCCACTTAACCCTCCATAGCCCATGTTCCCTGTAAATTAGTTATCTCCAAGTTATAATGCCCTGTTCAATGTAATTTCAGTTTGTTCAATAAAAACTGCACTGATGCAGAATAGCGTGGTATATAAGAGAATGTAAATAGATAAATAAATAAATAAACCAATGTGAAAAACATTAATACAAGAGGAATTGTGATATTCTCCTACTCTATTTGATGTTTGCCATCCACAAGGTACGTCAGAGCTCTATGGGGTTTTCACCTTTTGAGTTGCTCTTTGGAAGACCGCCAAGTGGCATATTAGATGTGGTAAGAGAAACCTAGGAAGAGGAACCCTCTGCTGGGCGTAATTCGGTGAAGTACATTATACACATACAAGACTGGCTGAGAAAAGCCATAGAGGTGGTCAATCAGTCTGGAAAAAGCCCAAGCTGAGCAAGCCAGGGGCTACAATCAGGCAATTGTTCACCAGACCTTCCAACCAGGAGACAAAGGTTTAGTCTTGCTCTCCTCATCGAGAGCAAGCTCCTTTGTACATGGCAGGTGCCCTGTGAGGTCAAAGAGAAAGTACAGCTTGTTAACTATAAGATTGCCCAGTGAGATATTAACCTATTGAAAAAGTGGACTTCAGTAATGGCTATGATGGTACACTGAGATGATTTTGGACCAGAAATTTCAGCCCTGTCGGATTTAGCTCAAGTCCCGATTGGAGACCAGCTCTATGCTGCCCAGACAAGAGATCTAGAAGGCTTGATCCACCAGAACCTAAAGGTGTTCTCCACCCACCCTGGACGAACCCACCTCATTTGTCATGATATCATTACTGACCCTGGGGTGGTTATCCGGCAATGACCCAATCAGATTCTAGAGGCCTGGTGACAGTCCATCTTGAGGGAGGTGGTGAGAAGCTTAATATGGGAGTTATAGAAGAGTTCATGAGAGGCTAAATGTTACCCATCATCCTGATTCTTAAACCTAACGGAAGCATCAGGTTCTGCAGTGACTTCCTGAGGATCAGTGCATTTTCTAAACTGGAATCATATCCCATGCCCAAAATAGATGAGATAATTGAGCAACTTGGTGGAACACACTTCATATCAACCTTGGACTGACCAAGGGATACTGGCAGCTACCCTTGACTCCGGCTGCCAGGGAGAAAACTGATTTTTCGACCCTTCAATGTCTGTTCCAGTTTACAGTGCTGTCCTTTAGATTACACAGGGCTCCCGCCACATTTCAACACCTAGACGACCGCCTACTGAGGTTGCACAAGGAGTATTTGGCTGCATATTTTGATGAAATCATCATCTACAGCAGAGATCACCCATCTATCCCAAGAGGAGTGGAAGAGTGGCCTAGTGGTTGGCGCAAGGTACCTAAAGTTGGGGGTTCAAATCCCACTAGAGGTCAACAACCTTGGGCTGGAAGGACTGGGGTTTCTAGTCCCACAGGTGCTTCTTGTGGTCTTGGGCAAGCCACTTAACCCTCCATTGCCCATGTTCCCTGTAAAATAGTTCTCTCCAAGTTATAATGCCCTGCTCAATGTAGTTTCAGTTTATTCAATGTAAACTGCCTTGATATCATGAAAGGCAGTATATAAGAAATGTTAAATAAATAAAGTACAAGCCATAATGACTAGCCTGCAGAAGGCTGGGTTGACAACCAACTCCAAGAATGTGTCCTGGGAGGAGGAAGTGACATCACTGTCCAGTATAGAGGTGTGAGCTTGGAGCTCCATGACCCCTGAGCCTAAAAGCAGTGCCTGCATGCTTCCCTCAAACCACCACGGTGGCTGTGTATTGGGGAGAGCAGTCAGAGCACATGCCCCATATGGTGGCAATAAAAAAAACCCTGTGGATTTGCAAGAATCATGGTAACTTTGCATTTCTCTTTCACATTTGCAGTAGTCAAACCACAAAGAGCTTCAGTAGTGTCCTTCAGGAAAGGTTTCCCTGGGCACAACAATGAATGTTCTTGGTGCGATGGCACATGCCTAAATTAGATACAAGATACTTTAGCGGTTCATCATGGTGATAAGCTAAATACTCAGGAGTGTCAACATGCAGGTAAACATTTTCAGACCAGGTGCCAACATTAACTACTTTTTTCAACTGGTACACCTTATCAAGTACAATAAAATGAAAATTCAATAGAAAGCAACTTCCATATTCTGTACATCTACATATAGTAGAATAGCATTTCCCAGGTGGAAAACAATCTGAACTTGAAGTGGCTTAATGCTAGTACTAGGGACCTTAGCAAAGGCTTCAGCAATAAGGTCCATGGGTACCAGGTATGTAGGAATCTGTCCTTGCATCAAGTTACTGATGCTGTTATCTAGTTCCCTAAACAAATCATAGGTAAATTGACGTACTGCTTGCATAAATGTACACTCTTCATTGACTATTCCTTTAAGTGCAGGTAACGCTGCTGGTTAATCAACTTAGAATGAAGATTGATCACAGTGGCAGTCTTTATCTTTATCTTTATTGTATTACATATGATCTTGCCATGGGCAATTAACTGACCTTGTGAGTGGATCTGAGTTTTGATATTTTTCATATCATCTTTTAACTCTTGAATATTACTTTGGAGTTTACTTAAAGATAAGGCAATCTGCTGCCTGAGCAGGGACGGGGAAGGGGGCTTTCTCAAAACTCCAGTGAGGGACTGAACCAAACCAAAAAGTCTATTAGATAATATGGAGGAAATGTAAGATGCTTGCACATCAAGGAACTAAAAGAATGAGCAAGAACCACAGCACACTTTATAAAACTAAATTATAACTCATTTTTATTTTGTTATAAACTGCGTTAGGGTTCTTGCTGTTTCTTTTTGAACATATATTTTGCATCCACAGAACCTACTCCCTCAACAGTGGGTGCAGAGCATAACTAGAACATTCACCCACAGAACTCAATATCTTAAAAAAACAAATTGGAGTCTGGTCATCTCACTAACAAATGTTTTCCAGTACCGGGGCATATTGGGAACTAATATAAAACCCTACAAAGGTCACCAAAGATCTACAAGGCCAAATCTACCTTACCATTACCAGCATAAACTTCCAAAACTTATATAAGGTGCCTACCCAGAAAAAAGCAGCACTATAAATACTGCAGCGGGCCCTAGAACATCTAACACCTATTTGAAAAGCTGAACAAGGCAAATTACTTCAGTCCAGATCCCTGCGTACAAATTTCATGTTTACAGAACACACTGCCATGGTCACACACTCAGAACACAGTCTCACCAAGTACAGAATAAGTGATCACAACCTAAAGTAAAAATAAAATATTTAGGTAAAACTTAAACTGAAGCCCCAAGAAACCCAACTCTGCATGCAGTGCAAACCAGATGAGAAATGCAGTTCCCATACTGTGTAAAATATAACGATAGCGCAAAGTGCAATCACTAAATTGAAAATAAAATTAATTTTTCTACCTTTGTTGTCTGACCATTTTATTCTCTGGCCATGCTGGTTCTGATCTGAGGCTTCTGCTTTCCTGTCTTCTTTTAGCACTCTATCTGCCATTTCTTGTCTCTTTTGTTTTTTTCACTTCCTTCCATCAGCCTATTTCCAGTTCCAGTAACCCTCTCCACTGTCAGCTCCCTTCCAGTCCCAGCGCCCACTCCCTACCAGCCTCCTCCGCATTAACCAGCCACCTACCAGTCCCATCCCCAAGTGTCAGTTTCCTTCACTCCCACCCCCAGGTGTCAGCTCCCTTCCAGTTCCACTCCAGTACCATCCCCAGGTGTCAGCTCCCTTAATCCCATTCCTCTCTCCCCTGGTATCATCACCTTTCCAGTACCGCTACACTACATCCTCAGGCATTAGCTCCCTTCCAGCCCTCTTTCCCTCTGTCAGTTCTCTTCTAACCCTCTGTCAGTTCCCTTCCAGCCATCTCTTTCCCCTGTATCAGCTTGCTCCCAGCCATCTTCCCCTCTCTATCAGCTCTCTTCCAGCACTCTCTTCCCCCCCATCAGCTACTCTCCAGCCCTCTCTTCCCACCCCCACCCCCATCAGCTCCTTTCCAGCCCTCTCTTCCCCCCTGTCAGCTCCATTCCAGCCCTCTCTTCCCCCCGTCAGCTCCTTTCCGGCCCTCTCTTCACCCCCCCCCCCCCCATCAGCTCCTTTCCATCCCTCTGTTGCGCCCTCTGTCAGCTGCTTTCCAGTTTCCAGCCCTCTCTCGCCCCCTCTGTCAACTCCTTTCTGGTTTCCAGCCTTATTTTGCCCCCTCTGTCAGCTCCTTTCTGGTTTCCAGCCCTATTTTGTCCCCTCTGTCAGCTCCTTTCCAGTTTCTAGCCCTCTCTTTCCTCCTGTGAAGCTCCATTCCTCTATCCCCCTGTGCAGCTCCATTCCTCTTTCCCCCTGTGCAGCTCCATTCCTCTATCCCCCTGTGCAGCTCCATTCCTCTATCATTCGTCTATGCCCTTGTGCAGCTCCATTCCTCTATCCCCCATTCCTCTTTCCCCCATGCAACTCCATTCCTCTTTCCCCCTGTGCAGCTCCATTCCTCTATCCGCCATTCCTCTTTCCCCCCTTTGCAGCTCCATTCCTCTATCCCCCATTCCTCTTTCCCCCATGCAGCTCCATTCCTCTTTCCCCCTGTGCAGCTCCATTCCTCTATCCTCCATTCCTCTTTCCCCCATGCAACTCCATTCCTATTTCCCCCTGTGCAGCTCCATTCCTCTATCCACCATTCCTCTTCCCCCCTTTGCAGCTCCATTCCTCTATCCCCCATTCCTCTTTCCCCCGTGCAGCTCCATTCCTCTTTCCCCCTGTGCAGCTCCATTCCTCTATCCACCATTCCTCTTTCCCCCTGTGCAGCTCCATTCCTCTATCCCCCATTCCTCTTTCCCCCGTGCAGCTCCATTACTCTTTCCCCCTGTGCAGCTCCACTCCATTCCCCTTCCTGCAGCCCATGAAGCTCCATTCCCCTCTCCTTCTTGCCACCTCCGAAGCTCTGTTCCGCTCCCCCTCCTGCAGCCCCCAAAGCTCTGTTCCTCTCTCCTTCCTGCTGCCTCCATTCTGCCCCCCTCCTGCAGCCCTTAAAAGCTCCATTCCTCTCTCCTTCCTGCCGCCTCCATTCTGCCCCCCTCCTGCAGCCCCTGAAGCTCCGTTCCTCTCTCCTTCCTGCCGCCTCTGTTCCACCCCCCTCCTGTAGCCCCCAAGCTCCCTTCCTCCCTCCTTCCTGCCACCTCTATTCCACTCCCCCTCTTGCAACCCATATCAGCTCTGTTATGCTCCTTCCCCTTCCCAAGCAGCTGCCATAGCAGTAATTTAAATGAAAAAGAAAGCAATGTAGACCCTTCTGGCCCTTTGGAACCCCTGAAACTGCATCCCATGCTCTAGTGTCACTTCCGTTTGAGGGCGGGATGCAGATTCAGGGGTTTCAAAGGACTGGAAGGGTACGCATTGCTTTATTTTTCATTTAAATTACCACTATGGCAGCTGCTTGGGGAGGGGAAAGAGCATAATGGAGCTGATATGTGCTGCAGGAAGGGGAGCGGAACGGAGCTTCGTGGGCAGCAGGAGGGGGAGCGGAACGGAGCTTTTTTTTTGTTTGTTTGTTTGTTTAAAACTGAAGGCGGAGTGAGGCGGCTCTTTTGGGGGCATTTTTGCTGCCCCCAAAGGTTTGCCGCTTGTGGCCACTGCCTCACTCCACCTCATTATAGAACCGCCCCTGAAGATACTGCCTTAGCAGTGGCATAGTCCATGTGTGCTTTTAATCACTGTTATGTATTAAGTGTGCGTGGATCAGAAATACTAACTGTTTCTATAAAACATATTGTGGATCCAGTGACACAAAGACATTCTGTGTGATTGTCTGGGATATGTAATCAGGAATCCAGTGTACACCAGAAGGTGGGCCAGGCTCAATCAATTTGTCAATTTCGGATCCCGCTGTCAGCAAAATCAGGAAGAGGACCTTCAAAGTTTGGTTCTCTATCTGTAAAACAAAACAAATAGGCTATTCTGTTCTAGGTTAGTATTTGTTATAGGCTCATAAAATAAAAAAATATGATTAACAGAAGAGACCTTTGAAAATCACTTGGGCCAAGAGGCTGTCCTCTGTGTGGCTCCAAAATGCCATATCTCACTAAGTATTCATGTGCTTGGTGTCTCATGAATAAAATCTTAAAATAAGATCTCTTAAAGAGAACAATAAGAAATGGAAGTTAAAGTTTCTTACTTCACTTCAAACTAGGTAAAAATTGTTTGAATCACTGCTTAGCATCCGGGCAGTTTGAAAAGATGTTGTGGGCTGCAGGTGGAACATCAGCCCTTGAATTTGCCACCACAGTGTTCTGCTTGGCTCTGTGTTACTGCTACAGGGGAAGTAGGGGCATCTCTGGAGAGACATTTTGCCACTAATCACCCAGTCATTTTAAAAAGAAGGCTGTGGGCTGTGGCACACGGCCAAGGGTACGCAATTGAAGGAGTGCAACCCAAGGAGCAGGCCACTCACCTTGTTGCACTCCTCAGTGTATCCATACGGCGGATTTAGGGTGTAAGTCATTGGGGCAGTGGCATAAATTATTCCCAAACTGCCGCTGTGGTGTAGGAGGTCCAAGTACAAATGGGGGCCCATTTTAAATAAAAACTTTTAAATACATTTGTAGCTTTTCCTGTAACTTCTGAAATAGACTTCCCCCACCTTGGGAGTCCTTTCAAAATTGTTGCTTGAGGCCCATAATTTGAACTTCTATCACTGTTCTGGAGTATTTGTAATGTTAACCTCATTTGCTTCTTTTAGGATGATGTGCATAGTTTGATAAGGGCATTTTACAGCCATGTGACTTTTATAGCTAGTCTTCTATTGCTTTTTATAAATTATTGTAGTGTTTAGTCTGATTTGTAAGCTGTGTGTTCAATACCTGTGGCCTGGAAAAATTATTTTGGCCTCATAGAACATTTTTTTAATCCCTTGTTTTTGATACTTGATAGACTGATATTTGGCAACTTAAAAATATAGCTATGTTATCAGGGCATGGCCATAATGAATGGAGTGGAACGGGCAAACATAGATCGGTTGTTTATTCCTTCAAAAAGTAGAAAGACTAGGGGACATGCAATGAATGTACAATATAGCCCATTTAAGACTTAATGTGTAATCAAACTCTGGAATTCATTGTTGGAGGATGTAGTGAAAACATTTAGGGGTATGTTTACTAAGGTTTCTTAACGTGCGCGCCGAGTTAGTCTGCAGGATGCTATATAAGGAGTGGGCGGTCCGGTCGAAAATAGCAAAACGGGATTAGCACACTCGCTCTTGTGTGCTGCACGCTCTTGTGCGCCATGCACATTAGCGCACGAGTAACACACGTGGGAAGCATAAGCAGGCGCGCTGATGTGCAAACAGAGGAACAGGGCTGCAATACAATGGTGAAGACACTGACAGATGGTACAGGGGTCATGGGTTCAATCCCCCACTGTGCCCAATGAATAAGGCTGGCTGAGGCACTACCATTTATGTGTAATATTGCATTATGAGGCTTTTTAATTTTATTTTAATTACTGCTGCTAGCAAACGCACTCTCAAAGCACTGTAACATAAGGTGCTGCATAAGGCACCCCATAAGGTACCCCAGAGGGCACATTTTAAAGTGCACTGTCCGCCACGGCACCCTACAATGTTGCTGAAAGGGTGGCCTATAGGGCACCATATAGGGTGCCCTATGAGGCACAGCAAGGTCATAGCACTGTTTTTGATGGCAGCACTGTGCATTTAAACGCATGCAAATCTTAAGTAGGTGCGCTGACATGCAAGGAGGAACAGCAGTGTAGCACAATGGTTAAGGCACTGACTGATGATACAAGGGTCATGAGTTTGATCCCCCGTGTGCCTAATACATAAGGCTGGCTGAGGCATCAGCTGTGACATGTAAGTATTGTTTCCTGCAGCACTTTATTTGTATTTTATTAATTGCTGCCAGCAAACACACCCTCATGTGCCGTAACCTAAGGTGCCGAATAAGGCACCCTATAAGGCACTCCATAGGGCACATTATAAAGTGCGCTATCTGCCATGGCACCCTATAATGTCCCCTATAGGGCACCCTATCAGTCGCTCCATAGGATACAGTATAGTGCACCTTATATGGACGGTAACCATAAGGTGCCCTATAGAGCACCCTATAAAGCGCCCTCTGAGGCACCTTATGGGTACAGTATGCTGAGGGTGTTTTTGCTGGCAGCACTAATGTACATTAAAAATAGATAATGCTTTGGACAGCCCTATCAAATAACCCCACTGTGGGTTTGAACCCATGACCACTGGCTCTACTGACAGTGAAGTAACCAGTGGGCTACAGCTCTATAGCTGCTAGTAAGCCCCTAGATGGCTGCAGAAGGACTGCAAGTCACCACACAAACAGTCTGCTGTGGTCACCAGGATAGGGTTAACCCACCCATACCCATGTTGCACTGCACATGCAAATCAGCAGTCTACAGATGATCACAAGATGGGGTATGCACCCCCACAGCACCTCGGCCTGGTAGGGGGAACTGTCCGTGTGTGGTACTGGCACAGAGTAGCTACACATCGTCACATTGTGCAGGTACTGCACTCACCCTGAGGGTGAGGTGGGGCGCCCAGCACCAGGTCCACAGCAGAGCTAGGCCATGCTGCAGGTCCCCAGCAGTGCTAATGTGTGAGATAGGTAGTTTCTGCAGACACACCTTGGATATATCTGTATGTCTCAGTTAGGTGTAGCCCCTATGGACCCCTAGGAGGATTATGTACCACCACCCTCCTCCTCCAGGGCTGAGAGTGGTAAACATGGTCTCCCACCAACAGATCCACATTCTACCTCCCTGCAATGGTGGCAGTAGAGGGGACCATCAACCCCAGTCCTGCTGGGGAACAGACACCTACAGGGCAGTCAATGCAGCTCTGTACACATCCATAGCGCAATAACAGACAGACATTAGGCCTGGATATGCTAAGCTGCACCCCACCACTATCTGATATTCCCCTGCAGCAAGCCTTCAGCCGCTGCACCCTGCAAGGCACTCCAGCAAGACACATACTAGCTGCAGACAGTCTGCTAGCTAGTCCATAGTGCATGTTCCTGGTGGAAATGCGTGCACCCAGAATTGGGATGTCAGCATACACACCAAGCAGATAAGTCAGTGACTGGGCCCCAAAAGGAAACCCACAAATATCACATGAAAGAAATACTATGTAGCACTATGGGGGTGCCTAGCCATGTTGCGGTCACTGCACAGTCAGGGTGAGAGTGATCTCCCAGCAGGACATGCTGTGGCCACCCTGTCTGTGCAGATGGTGGCCGGGCACTACAATGTCCCAGCCAGTGCTCTATGCCCTGTGCAGATGCATCCTGGCCAGGCCACCCTGTCCGGGCTATACCCATGGTACCTTGCTCCTCATTATGCACATTGGCAGGCCAATACTGGCAACAGTGCTGGCAGTGTGGGCTGTGGAGGGTGTTTGCAGCCACCATACACGGGATAGACCAGGGGTGGGCAGACCTGGTCCTGGAGGGCCACAGACCAGTCAGGTTTTCGGGATATCTCTAATGAATATGCATGAGATATATATGCATTAGAGATATCCTGCCAACCTGACTGGTTTGTGGCCCTCCAGGGCTGGATCTGGAGACCCCTGCCTTACACCTCTGTCATTTAAGATCATGAGTGGACAAGGTGCAGATGTCCAAGACATCAAAAAGGTTAGATAGAATTTGTCACAGTCCTCCTCACTTCTCACCACCACCAAAAAATTGTCTATTAGACTACTTTTTGGTGGTGGTGAGAATCGAGGAGGAATGTGACACATTCTATATACCTTTTCAATGTCTAGGACATCTGTACCTTGCCCACTCACGATCTTAAATGACAGAGGTGTAAGGCAGGGGTCTCCAGATCCAGCCCTGGAGGGCCACAAACCAGTCAGGTTGGCAGGATATCTCTAATGCATATATATCTCATGCATGTTCATTAGGGATATCCCGAAAACCTGACAGGTCTGCGGCCCTCCAGGACCGGAGGTGCCCACCCCTGGGATAGACAGACACACACTCACACACCTATGCCAACATTGTGCTACTCTAGAGGAGTTTAGCAGCCCTGGCCACCACACCAGTCCTGGGCACAGTGCAGGCATGGATATGGTACGTAATACTGTTGGGGGTCACTTCCCAGAGTGGTAAACACTGTCAGAGACCAGACCTGAAGCACACTCCACAGACATCAGAAGGGTTGCTATGATGGAGCTCAATCAGCAAACTGTGCTTAACGTAGGAATTGCCATCTGCCAGTAATCATAGCAAACGTTTGATAGCTGTGTACCGTATTCCCAGGTGTAGGGTGGCATTGCTAAAGTATGCTAGTATTGGGAGATGCATGCAGGGCCCAATGTCCTGCCTCTCCAGGAGGCATTGGCTAATGGAGCCTGTGGGTGTGGGTGTGGGTGTGTCTGCCCCTGTTGGCTGCTGCTTTACGGCAGAGGTTCCCAACTCCAGTCCTGGTGTGCCAAACACTGTTCGGATTTTCATGCTGTCCCTCATGAATATGCATGAGATACATCTGCATACCATGGGGGTGGTGCATAGATATGCAGCACAGGCATCTTTATTAGAGGCAGCATGGAATCTGAATGGTGTTTGGCCCTCCAGGACTGCATTTGGGGGACTCTGCTCTAGGTAATGTGCCTGTTTCTGGTGTCTGTGCTCTGTTGGGTAAAATGTAGGTGTTTTGGGCATGTTTACGACATCTGCAATAAAGGTTCTGTCTGTAGTAGCACGTTTCAGTTGTGGGTAAAATATGGGCACTGGGTTGGCAGGAACCATAGCTGGGACTTGAACCTGTGACCTTCTTCTCCTGAACACACTGGCTGTGTTCACCGCACCACACTGTGGTCACCGCACCACACTGTGGTCACAGAAATGGTGCAGTCCCTGGAGATACCATAGTTGTTTGTCAGACAGAGCCTGTCTGTTGCAATGCATGGCACCCACCTACACAGGGCTAGGCCATGGTCTGCTCTGGGCAGCTGCCACTGCCCCCCTCCACCACCAGTACCCCTCTGCCACCATGCTGACATGCCCTTCTACTGGTGTTGCTGGTGGTGTGCAGTCTCAAGCTATTCAGTGTGCAGGTAGTCGGCTGCCTATGGTGCGTGTTCTGGGGTAGGGGTGCTTGCATAGGCGCCTATGCTTCCCCCCAACATCGCCTGCCAATGTTCTGTGCCCTTGGGGGTACCTGCTGGGTACTATCCCCTGTGACACTGTGATAAACACTCTCCTGCCCATGTTGGGCCCTCATCAGTTGCTGTCTGGCTGCTGTTCAGTTTCAGCATTCCTAAGTGCCACCTAGGCATCTGCCTAGTCCGCACTGTGCCCCAGCTGCACCACAGCATGTGCCGCCTGCAGCCCTCTGTATCCCCTTTCCCAGCATCTGTCCAGTTGCCCATTCCGACATGCCCGCCCTGCTGTTGTGGAACATGTGCATGCCATAGGTAACCTGTCCAATGGAGAGGGAAACCCTGATCAGTGCTATTTCACTGTGGGATCATTCACATTGTATGGGGACAGAGCGTAGACCCTTCCAAAATTCATATTTATTTTTTGGGGCTTTCTTGGGAGTGTTTTTTTATGTTTCCCATTACTATCCGTATTGCCCAGCTTGATTATGATTTTTTTTAATTTTGTTGGGGTCCTTTTCAATGTTTATTTGTATTTTTGTTCTGTGCACATGTATCACACTTATCACTTTTTTTGTAGGTTTCCCTGGTTTTGCTGTACATTGCTGACAGAAATGGTTTCTCTTCCCTTTAATTCGGCTCTAACGCGAGGTTTTCACTTGCGTTATTTTTGGCCTCAAATTTCACCTCGTTAGTGTGTGGGGAGCCTCTCCCCTCCCACTCTCCACCCATTGACCCCTTCTCTCCGCCCCTGGGGAGCCTTCCTCCGCCCTCCGGGAGCCTTTCCCCACCTTCAGCGCTCGTGTGCGCCGCTGCGTGCATGAGCGCGCACTAAAGCACATTTTTGCCCTGTAAAGCGTCATAAGAAATGTGGAATCAGTGTACCTTTTTGGGAATCTGACAGGTACTTGTGCCCTTTATTGGCAGCTGTTGGAAACAGGATACTGGGCTTGATGGAACTTGGTCTGACCCAGTATGGCATTTCTTATGTTCTTATGTTATGTGCTTATGCTCTCTCTATATTGTTTCTTTAAATGTTGGAAAACATCTTTAAACTTGCTAGAGAACATTCCAATCCATGGACTTTCCCACCAAAATTCAAATTTCCTGCTTCAATCCTACCAATCCGGTTTAAGGACTACTATATAAAAAAAATCCTAGACATCCACTGCTTAACCACTTCACCCTGAAGAAAGCCACAGTATGGTGTCTGAAACATCGTTTCTAGTTGCAAAGACACAGCATGACCCAGAAAACTGCAAAGATAAACTTACTAGCTGTGGAAACACAAGAGAATGCTTCTGTTCTCAGTACAAAGCCTACATTTGACCTCCATTGCATGTGTTCATGGGTGTTTCTAGTTTTATTTTTGTGCATTGTAATTACTTAAGTGCATCTTCATGGTCATATACTAACTGATGAATTCATTTTTGACAATGTCCAGGTTGCGAGAGGAAGTGAAAAAGGCTCTGGAGGAGCTTGGCAGTAAGGAGATACGAAACCTCCGCTTCAGGACTTGCTGGCTTTTTATAGCAAAGAAAGGTGGTAATCTGCCCAGTGGCTTTGAGCAAGAAAAGGTATGAAACTAGAGCATGAACATGAACATGAGGCACGCAAATGGATGTAATTCAGACAGCCCAAGTTTGCATTGAACTTCAGGGTAAAGAAAGGGCAAGATACGATGAAGTAATAAACACATGAGTGGATTTTTAACACAGCAATCAGCATGTTTTAAACCTGCTACCATGGAGTAGCCTAGTGGTTGGAGCAACTGCCTAGTACCCAGAAGAGCAAGGGTTCAATTCCCACTGGCACTCCTTGTGACCTTAGGCAAGTCACTTTACCTTCCATTGCATCAGAAGAAAAGGCTGGCAATCTACCTCTGGTGATAAATTACCAAGAAAACCCAGAGGTAGCTAGGTTGCTATGAGTCAACACTGACTTGATGGCACTAAAAGAATAAAAAACCATGGTAAAATAAAATTTGGATATTTAGCACTGGTATCTTGGATAGTGGCCAGCACTGAATATCTAGATAGAGCAATCAGGACAGGCTCTACCTGGATAGAGGCAATATTCAGCTGCTGTCCAGGAAGACTATCCACATAGCACTGAGGACAGATTATTTTCTTTCTTAAGTTGTGTAGATAGGTTTCTGGATAGTGGTGCTGAAAACAGGACTGGCCTGAGGGTTTCTGCTACCCGAAGCAGGACCTCTGTGCCGCCCTCCCACCCATGGCACTGCACAGCCTGCCATACTGCCCCTTCCCCCCAGCATTCATTTTCTCAGCTGAGGGATAGGAAGGGGGCAGCACGGTGATTCATGGTGAACTGCTGCTTCAGCGCAAAGAGGGCCTTAAAGTGCCCTCGCGCATGCATGCTCATGGCCTGCTGCTTCTTCCCCCCTTCCAATGCAACTTCCACTTGGAGGGTGCAGGAGCATCAGGCCGTAACTACTTGTATGTGTATTTTAAAGCCTGTCGTGGTATTGAAGTGGCAGTTCAGCTGCCATTTCGGAGAGGGGAGGTAGCTATGCCACCCACCAGGGTCTGCCACCCTAAGTAATCGCTAATGAATGGCCGACCCTGGCTTAATATCACTGTTCATCAAATAACATCCATTTTTACCCATGCACCACCCACAGACCACCTTGACACTATCCAGATAGTGCTGAGGCAATCAGAGGAAATAACGGCATTATCTAGACTGTGTGGCTGATTATCACTTTCATCAGCACTTACCTAGATAGCATGGTCTGCTATCCGATAACTGCTTTTGACTATCAGGCCCACAGTGACCATTTCCTCTGTCAGTACCTTGAAAAATTTCAGGAAAGATGAGCTAAAAGGAGCAGTGCAGTTTTATTGTCAGTTACTGCAAATAAATATAATTTAAGAAAATTACAAATTGCACATACTATATACAGGCTGATATTTAAATACCACAGGCAGCCTTATTTTTAAATGCCAGCTGCAATCCTTAACCTGTGATTGAATATTCAGCACCATTATCTGGATAGTCACTGGTGCTAAATGTATGTGGAGATAGCAGTGATCCCAGCACTATCCAGATCGTGCCACTGAAAATTAGCGAATAGGCCCAGCCTGCGACACTTGTCCGGAAAGGAGGTGCTTCTCTCTGGTTAAGTTATTTTTGCATGTTGATCCAATATAGTTTAAAGTCTTTGTTTTTGTTTAATTCTTATCAAGCCCACAAGGAGCAGAGGAGAACAGCCTTGAAGGTTTTCCAATAAAAACTTTTCACACATATTTGTGATGTATGTATGTATGTATGTAAAAACTACTATTAAAGCTTTGGAATTACAGAGCTTAAAAGGGAGAGAGGAGGCATTGTGGGTTAAACTAGAAAGAGGGAAAGAGAAATCTATTTGCATTGGTGTGATATACAGACCTCCCTCACAAGAGGGTGGACAGAGTTAATTGAAGACATACGCAGCATTGCTAGGAAAGGGGAAGTGCTACTGATAGGAGATTTCAATATGCCAGATGTTGATTGGCACATTCCTGCTGCAGTATCATCTAGAAGTAAGGAGATCCTGGATTCTCTACAGGGAGAACTATTCAGACAATTGGTAACAGACCCCTCACGTGAAGGGGCCATACTGGACTTGGTGCTTACCAATGGTGAAAGTGTTTCTGACGTTGTAGTGGGAGATCATTTTGCATCCAGTGATCACCAGATGGTATGGTTCAGTATTAGGACTAGGGTTGTTAGAATCCATTCAAAGGTGAAGATCTTAGACTTTAGGAAGACTAACTTTGCGAAGATGGGCCAATACCTCAGGGACTCATTAGTGGGATGGGAACAGCTGGGGGATGTAGAAAAACAGTGGGCAAAACTGAAAGGGGATATTTTAAGGGCGACCAATCTTTTTGTTATGGTAAATAAAGGTAAAAGGAAAAGGAGACCACTATGGTTTTCAAAAGAAGTAGCTGAAAAAGTGAAGAAAAAGAGGGAGGCCTTCATGAAATACAAGAGATCACAGAGAGAGGAAGACAGGCATCTGTATTTGGAAAAACTTAGAGAAGCTAGCAAAGTAGTCAAGAAGGCAAAGATTCAAAAGGAGGAGGAAATAGCCAATGCAATAAAAGGGGGAGATGAGACATTTTTCAGATATATTAGTGAGAAGAGGAAGAGCAAAAGTGGTATTGTCAGACTCAAGGGTGCAGGGGAGGAATATGTAGAAGCTGATAAGGATAAAGCAGAATTGCTTAACAAATATTTTTGTTCTGTGTTCACAGATGAAGAACCAGGAGCAGGACCTCAGAAAACACTCACAAATAGGAACAGAAGTGAGGGACATCTTGAACAATTTTCAGAAGACTGTGTTCGTGAGAAACTAGATCAACTTAAAGTAGACAAAGCGATGGGACCGGATGGGATACACCCGAGAATACTGAGGGAACTTGGGGAAGTTCTAGCAACTCCACTGACTGAAATTTTCAGTGCCTCGTTGGAGTCGGGAGTGGTGCCAGAGGACTAGAGAGAGGCTCATGTGGTGCCTTTACACAAAAGCGGAAGTAAGGATGTGGTTGAAAACTACAGGCCGGTTAGTTTAACTTCGGTGGTGAGTAAATTATTGGAAACGCTGCTGAAAGAGAAAATAATGAGGTTTCTGGAGTCCAGTGGATTACAGGATCCGAGGCAGCATGGATTCACCAGAGGCAGGTCTTGTCAGACAAATCTGATTGATTTCTTTGACTGGGTGACCAGGGAGTTGGACCAAGGGAGAGCTCTAGATGTGGTGTATTTAGAATTCAGTAAAGCCTTTGACACTGTTCCTCACAGGCGACTTATAAACAAACTGAGCACCCTAGGGATGGACCCTAAAGTTACTGCTTGGGTTAGAAATTGGTTGGGTGTGAGGCGACAAAGAGTACAAGTAAATGGAGCTCACTCTGAGGAGAAGGATGTTACCACTGGTGTGCCCCAGGGATCTGTCCTTAGTCCGATTCTTTTTAACATCTTTGTTAGTGATATAGCGGAAGGGCTGTCGGGTAAGGTTTGCCTCTTTGCGGATGATACCAAAATCTGCAATAGAGTAGACACCCAGGAAGGTGTAGATAACATGAGGAGGGATCTAGCTAAGCTTGAAGAATGGTCTAGAATTTGACAGCTGGGATTTAATGTTAAAAAATGTAAGGTCATGCATTTGGGCTGCAGCAATCCAAGTGAGCAATATAGTATAGGGGTTGAAGTACTTTTGTCCACTAAAGAAGAGCGGGATCTAGGCGTGGTTGTATCTGATGACAGGTAGAAAAGGTGACGGCAAAAGCTAGAAGGATGCTTGGGTGCATACGAAGAGGAATGGCTAGCAGAAAAAAGGAGGTGATAATGCCTCTGTATAAGTCTTTGGTGCAACCTCATTTGGAGTATAGTGTGCAATTCTGGAGACCGTACCTTCAAAAGGATGTGAACAGGATGGAGTCGGTGCAGAGGGTGGCTAATAAAATGATTAGTGGTCTTCATTATAAAGCATATGAGGACAGACTGAAGGATCTTAATATGTACACCTTAGAGGAAAGGCGGGATAGAGGTGATATGATTGAGATGTTTAAATACCTCCGTGGCATAAATGTTCAGGGAGAGAGCCTCTTTCAATTGAAAGCAAGTTCTGCTACGAGGGGACATGGGATGAGGGTGAAGGGAGATAGATTCAGGAGTGATATGCGGAAATATTTCTTTACGGAAAGAGTAGTGGATCCATGGAATAGTCTCCCAGTGGAGGTGGTAGAGATGAGGACAGTAACTGAATTCAAAAAAGCATGGGACAAACACAGAGGATCTCTAAAGGTAAAAAGGGGACTGTGTAGTTGTTGATATGGAAGGACAGACTTAGATAGGCCATGTGGTCTTTTTCTGTCATCATATTTCTATGTTTCTATGATGTGACTACTCTCCTCCACTCCTTGTGGACTTACCTGTGCTCTGTGGAGGACCTCCTCCTGTTTTGTTTTCCTGCCTTATCATCTCTTATCTCCAGGAACAAGCAGGAATGCAGTATTCACATATGGGTATTGTTGGTACTGACAGAACCTGAGCGGGAACGCACCCCAACATCCAATTGGAAAGCCTTTGGGAGCACTCTACTGCACCTGCGTGTCTGCCTTCCCATCTCCCCACATCCTCTCCTCAGTTCTTCATTTTCCACAAAGCGAGCAGATTGTTTTCTTCCTGTCACCGCCAAAAAACATTCTTTATCTGGTGTTAATCTGTGCTCTTCCTTCTTGTCAACGCCGGTACCCATTCCATTACCGGCCCCATCATTTTTTCTTACTTTTTCAAATTTTTTTTCATTTATTTTGTTCTTTTTTCTTAGTGTCTCACCACTGATTTAGACTGTAGCCTATTTTTTTCTCCTATGATAGAAAAAACATTCCAGTGGGTTTAAGAAATGTACCAAATGCTCTGATACTATCTCAGTCACTGACAAATGACTGATGTTTAAAAGATTTGGGCCCAGACCATCTACCAAATGAATGTCTTTTGGGTCTGATTTTCAAAAAGTGTGTTACATGTGTAAAAGATGGCCTTACCCATGTAAAACTGCCTTAGCCGTGTAAACCAGATATTCAACAAGGAGGTTTGAATCGAAAAGGCTCAGCTACCTGCACAGCACCAAGCACAAAAGCCCTGGGACGGAACAGGGGCATGTCATCCTCAAACCCACATAAAGTGGGTTTCCGAAAGCCATGTGCACCATCATTGGATGTTACTAACCGCAGAAGCCTAAGCAACGTTTCTCAGCGAATACGACAGCTGATAGTGTACAGCGAACCTATGTAGTGGCATTACAGTGTATAGTACAGTGAGGAGAACATGTGCAGGCCTGTACCAAAACCATGCAGAGATAAAGCATTACATATTCTGTGTTCTGGAGAAAACCTTTTTGGGAAAGGTTGGAGAGAGAAAGCTGGTCAACTTGAGGCTGATGACCTCACCCTCAAGAGACTCTCCAGAAAGACTTCCGACCTCTCTAAAAAGAAGTCACTAGAACAGCGCAGGGAGGACACGGCCACACCTCTTAAAAACAAAGAAACCTTTTATTTCGTAAAACCTTCAAAGGTACAGACCCGACTTGGCCAAGTTTCGGCAGTCAGCCAATTAAGATGCAATTGCATATATATTCCAATGGCAGTCAGGACATTGTAACAAGGGCCAGTAGTTGAAAGCTCAAAAGCTCAAAAAGCGCTTCTCAGGTATGCCTTTGGTATCTACTGAGAAAGTGAAAGTTTCTTTGTTTTTAAGAGGTGTGGCCATGTCCTCCCTGCACTGTTCTAGTGACTCCTGTGATTTCTGCAGAGGGTTGTTGCTCCTCTTCCTTCCTCTCTCCAAAAAGAAGGCCAATTTTTTTTTTATAGTTTTATTTAGCATTTTTAAACCACACACAAAAATAAAGAACAATGCAACAAATCATAACATATACACAAACCCGCCCCTAAGCAAAACAACCCCCCCTTACCTCCCCCCTCCGCCCACCCCACCACCACTGGAAACTGGTTATACAGACAGAAAAGGAATACGGTCATGTTCATGGGTAAAACGCTGACATCTTATAGTAATCCCAAACACTCCCATCAACGCTTAAACATTACCACAGTGCGTCGCATCAACAAATTCCCTCAGTACGCACTATTTCTGAAGACTGTGAGGGACATGGGCAACACCCTTGCGGGGCATTTGCTCATATTTACTAAAAACACACACCTGATGCCACCAAGTCTGAAAATGTGATGCTGCCATATTTTTCCAATTACGAACCAATAAAGAGATAGCCACCCCCATCATAAAATCTAATAGGAATCTGCACTCCTTTCTTAAACTAGGGATGGGCATTGCCGACCGAAAGGCGATCAACACCCAAGTAAGGGGGGCATCAAGGTCCAATATTGTTCGTATTCTTGCCCACACCTTTGACCAAAATACCTGCACCCCAGGACACTCACACATCATATGCTTCAATGTACCCTTGTGCTTGCCACACGTCCAGCACATCAAGGAGGCCGAGCTATTCCACTTGCTCAATTTAACGGGTGTAATATATGCCCGATGAGCGAAAAGGAATAGGGTCTGCGTAATGGAGGCCGCTTTGGTATCTCTGACTTGCCGTGACCAGAATCTCTGCCAGTAACGCTGTGTCAAGCAGACACCTGTATCTTGTTCCCATGCTTTTTGCAGCCCAAGTAACTGCGAGGAAGCCCCAACTTGAAGCTCCTTATAGAAAAAGGAGGCTGCCTTGCCAGATTGCTGCGCTCGTAAAATCTGAGCATCTAGCTCCCATTCCTCCTGCAGCATCTCACACCCTACAAGAGCTTTACTCAGACAATGCCTCAATTGAAGCCACTGAAAGTATAAGCTCCCAGGAAGTTGAAATTCCTGCTGCAATTTATCAAAACGTTTCCACACCCTATTATCCAATAACTGCCCAATGGTCCATATGCCCCTTTCATACCAATGTTTCCACGCAAATGTCTTTTGCTGGATTTTAAAGGATGGGTTGTACCACAGGGGGAGACTTAAAAAGTTGTGCCCTTCCATCCCCATCATCTTGGCAAACGCTCTAAAGGCCCTCTGAGTGTTGTGGCACTGCAGAGCCTATTCACACAGAGAAAAAGGTTTTAAATCCTGAAAAAAGATTTCAACATCAGTTGCAATGCTATGAGGAGCCTGATAGGGGGAGCAGGAGTGGCCTTCCAAGGCCTAGAGAACTGCACCCTAGAACTGATGATGTAATGCAACCTAACAGCCAATCCAGGAAAGGGGGAGTTCCTCTGAAGAAAGGCTGGGAAGTTGAAAAGGAGGAAGTAGGACAAGTAAAGCAGACACACCACAGAGAGCACCTGGAAAAGCACCAGGGGACACACCGGGGAGAGCACCAGGAGGAAGAGCAGCAGAGAGCGCACCAGGAAGAGCACCAGCTGCGGTACCAGCAGCAGCAACGGAAAGCAGAGGCTGTGGTAGAAGCTGAAAGAGACAAGGAGTCTTGGCAAGGGTACCAGAGAGGAAGGAGGTCCTGGCAGGAAGGCACAGTAAGTCCGGTGCAACAGACTTCCAGGAGTTCTTGGCTGAGAGATACTGGAAAGAAAGGCATAAGGGGAGAAATAAACCCCAGAGTTTTATATGAGGAACCGGCAGCAGTAAATGCAGGACACTGTGGCTGTTACCAGGGAAAAGATGAAGTCATTGCTGTAAGAGGTAACTCTCCTTATTCAAGTAACAGAAGGTGTGGGTGTGAGAGAGTGGTGACTCTACAGGAAGGCCAGCTGAAGTCTGAGAAGCCTACTGCTCGAGTAAGGCTGAACTACTGCGGGACGAGGCCTCGAGATTCATCTAACTGGGATTATCCTAAGAAACAAGGTAAACCACCTTTATATCCTGCTAAGCATTATAACTTACTGAGACAGGAAGCACAAGATACAGAAGTGTGCCCTCCTTATCAAACGGGCTGTGAGACAGGACACAAGCCTTTGGTAAAAGAAAGACTGTGTAACATAAGGCAGCAGGCCAAAGGAAGTTACTGCCCTAACAAGCCTTCACATGGGCGCGGCCCGAACCTAGACTCAGAACACTGGAAGCTAGTGAATGTGCTGTATGAGAAGCCTCAATACACTCCACAAAACTATACCGACACAGATTCACAGTTATCTGACCGTCAGCCTATTCAGGTGGAATTCTATGAGGACCCACCTGAGACCGCTATGGATTGTAGCTACTGCCAGGCAGGAAGCCTAATGTCTTTGCATGAAAAGAAAGCAGTGCTCCATAGAAAAACCTGTGTAATTGGTTTATACAAAGTCCTGTGAAGTAACAGTAGACAAAGCAAGTTTGAATATATTTCTTCTTTTTGCCTGAAGCAAGGTTTCCTTTTTTTGTTGAAGTAGTCTCCACTGTTTGAACCATTGTGCGTAAAGGGAAATAAAGCCTTACTTTCCCTACATTCGGACTGTTGTGTTCTCTTGAAGTTGGTCCCCAGTAGGTCCTGGGAACAGTACCCAGACCCCTTACATAAAGACCAAATTCAAAGTTAGAAAAAAACTCTCATGTCCACCCGACCTGCCCATACCAACCTTGGCCTCTAGGGCGGCGGTGCGACAGTGTCTATGATCATCCTGGGTCTTCCGAACTCCTCCCTGAACACCATTCCTGGGAGGAGGTGCAAAGGGAAGGGAGAAGCAAGGTTCTTCTGCAGGACCAACCAGACCGGGCTTAATTCAGATAGCTGCTCCCTCCATCTCACACCCTGTCTCAACAGAAATGCTTGATGATAAGCTAAAAAGTCAGGGAACCCTACCCCCCACCTTCTTTATGAGCTTTCAACTTTTTAAGAGCAATCCTAGGTGGTTTGTTCTGCCATAGGAAAAGCGCTAGAAGTTTCTCGATCTGCCGATAGAATTGCAAAGGAAAATAGAATTGCACCATTTCTAAGACATAGTTTATTTTAGGTACAGTGGTCATTTTGATTGTCTCAAGTCTGCCCCACCAGGATAATAACAACGGGGACCATTTAGTAGTCAGGTTCTGAACATTAGCCATAACTACCTCAGAATTATGTTTCAGTGTTTCGTCTAATGAGTGACAGTAGTGTAAACTTAAATACTTTATCCCACACAAAGGGAAAACAAGAAATATCCGATTTGTGAACTCACAAGTTGAGGGGAAAGGCGACTGACTTTGCCCAATTAATTTTGTATCCAGACAATGAGGAATACTCCTCTATCTGCCCCAGAATGTATGCCACAGAGCCTGGATTCATAAATAATAGGAGGTCAGCTGCGTAAGCAGAGACTTTGATCTCCCCCCCTGCTAGCCTAATGCCTTGAATGTTGCCATTTTGTCTCAGAAGAAGAAGTAACGGTTCAAGTGCTAGATTAAACAAGAGAGGCGATAACGGGCAGCCTTGACGTGTACCACACCTTAATGCGAAGACCCCCGACTGGACATTATTGACACAGATATTGGCGGAGGGACATTCATACAGAACTTTAAGTAACTTAAGAATCCCTTCTTCAAACCCAAGCCACTCCAAGGCCAAATACAAGAATGACCACTCTAAACAATCGAAAGCCTTTTCGGCGTCTAAGGACAGACCGACCAATGGCTCATTAACGCTCTCTGCCCTCGCTAAGACATGACACAATAGCCTAGCATTGTCCGCAGTAGACTGCCCTTCTACAAAACCACATTGGTCCGGGTGAATTAAACTGGGGACCACAGCAGCCAACCGCCGTGCCAGCACTGTAGCAAAGATTTTATAGTCCACATTTAAGAGAGAGATCGGGCGGTAGTTACCAACTAGCTGCGAGTCTCTACCTGTTTTTTCCAGAACTATAATTCTAGCAGCTGCAAAGGTACCCACACAAGGGCTTTCCTCCACTAATGCATGAAAATATTCTTGAATAAATTTTCCTAAATCCTTGGCAAACACCTTGAAAAACTCAGCAGGCAACCCATCTGGGCCAACTGCCCTACCAGACTTTAATGAGTTAATTGCTAGCTCAATTTCCTCCAAGGTGATGGGACTATTCAGAGCTTTTCCCCTATCCTCACTCAGTAGAGGCCTATCCACTTTGTCCACTAATCGAGCAAAGGCCTCCCGTGAACACTTTTTTTCAGAGGAATATAAGTTTACAAAAAAAGACCGAAAGGCCTCCGCTGTGTCCTTGTCCTCTACCAGCAAAGTAGAGTTCCCTACTGCCTTAATGGCCGCAATATGACTGGCCTCTTTTCTCACCTTCAACGAGTTGGCCAAAAGTCGTCCCGCCTTATTCTCCCAATAATATAGCCCTTCCTGAGCTTTGATATGTTGGGTAACCTCATCCGATAGCAGCTGGTTGTATTTAAACCTCAAGAGCTGCAACCGGAGCAGGATACAAGGATCCTGCCTCTTAATCAAAAGGCGTTCGCCCGCTTTAATTTGCATATCTAGGTCTGCTAGCTGCTCTTTATGATGTCTGGTCTGAAAAATATTAAAGCTCGTAATGACAGCTCTAATGGAGGCCTTAAACCCTTCCCATCTCGCCCAACCCGATGTCAATTTAGGTGAATTAAAGTGAAAATAATCTTTAATGGCTGACCGTATTTTGGCCTTAAAATCCCCATTCTCCAATAGGGTTCTATCAAAGAACCAATGATTCGGAGCATGCCCTAACCTTTTGTCCTCCAACTAAAGGGAGACAGCAGCATGGTCCGAGATATGCATCGCATGTATCTCCGCGGCCGTAATATTCGCCGTCAGGGTTTTGGAGAGCAATATAAAATCAACTCTCGACAAGGACTTATGTGGAGGAGAGTAAAACGTAAACTCCTGATCTGCTGGGTGTAATAGTCTCCAAATGTCCACCAGACCAACATCCTGAAGGAGCGAGACCAATACCGAATGGGCTCTAGGGGGCTTGCATGACCTAGGGGGTTTCTTATCCACTAAGGAGTCCAAAACCAGGTTAAAGTCCCCTCCAACAATAAGTGGGATCGCAGTTTCCTTATGCAATTCTTGCACAATGGACCTGAAGAAATCAGGATTATCGCTGTTTGGGGCATATACATTTAGTATATTTAACTCCAACTGTCCTACTTGAAGATGGACTCTAACCCATCTACCACTCTGATCCGCTTGTGCCTGTACCACCCGTGGGGCAAGGGCCCTTTGCACCAAAACCACCACTCCGTTATGCTTCTGTACCGCGGCGGAAAACGCCGCCACCATAAAAGGCTTGATGTTTAACTTCAAGGACTCTTTCATGTTTAAATGAGTCTCTTGTAACAGCAATATATCCACCTTTCCTGCTGGCCATACTGATTTTTTTTTTCCGCTTTATAGGGCTATTAATGCCTTTGACATTCAGAGAAAGGATCTTAATAGGTGCCATTATATTACTTCTTCAACCTTGCTCTTGCGTTTGCAACAGCCAGCACTTTTCCTTATATTCAGAACAGCCCCACCCCGGCCTACTTGACCTTGATGCACCCCCATGACTTGGGAAAATTCCATGTACACTGACAGTTTACCCAAAAAATCCCTGTTGAGCATACCCATGAACCTGATTCCAGTGAACCCTATGGGGGACATAACACCCACACCCTGAATAGGTGAGCCTTATAAGGCAGAAGAGGCCTAAGGACCGGTGTACATTACAAACACGCTTGCGCTGGTCACAAGCACACCAATTCTGACCATACTATCTATACAACCACCACTAGCATCGTGCTTCCCACAAAACTTTAACACATTTAATGACATGCGAACCACTGCCACCCTCCAAGCTATACCAAGTACCCCTGGCAGGGTGCCCGAAATATTGTTCAGGACATCAGCTCCGCTTCTTTATTGTCCAAGAAGGACTTTAGAGTCTCTGGTTCATCGAAGTTCCTTGTTTGATTGTGGAGAGTGACCCTCATTCTAGCTGGTTATAAGAGACCATATCTAGCTTGAAGATGCTGGAGTCTTGGCCTCAGCGCCAGAAAGGCTTTCCTCCTGTCCACAGTCGCCTTTGCAAAATCCGCTAAGAACAACAGCCTGTGGCCCTCGTACTCCAATGGCGAATGCACTCGTGCTGCTTCCAGAATTTTCGCTGCTTGTGTAAATCGCAACGCTTTGAAAATGATAGGCCTGGTTCTCTTGTTGTTCAATGCGATATGCGACAGGACCCGATGGGCCCTCTCAATTTCAAAAGGTAGCTCAAATGAAATCTTCAGTACTGCTGGTACAAGCTGTTGCAAAAAGGCACACATATCCTTGCCTTCCGCGCCTTCAGGCACACCGACAATCCTCACATTATTCCGTCTGGATCTGTTGTTATTATCTTCTATTTCTCTTTGCAGCGCTTTAATCTGCTTTGCATGCTTGCCAACCTCCTGTAGTTTCTCCTCGTGCGTCGCCAACTTCGTTTCCACTCTGTCTTGCCGCACAACGACGGCTTCCATCTGCTGCTTTAAAGCGTTAATATCCCCTTGCATAGAAATTAGCGAATTGCTATTGAGTGTAACAATTTCCTTGTCCGCTCTAATTTCTGCAAGGATCTCTTGAATCGCTTCCGACCCTTCACGTCCTGCCGCCATTTTCTGGGGGGATGGAGGTTCCGTCTTTGAATGCTTGATGCTTGAAACTTGCCCTCCGGCGAAGTCCAAATGAGTTGGTTTTGAGCCCGCCATACTCCCAACACAAGAGATCTCACTGATTTGGACTGTGGTTTGCAAATGCCAGCGCAAACACTGGATTCAGGCAAAAGCCCCTCGG
This sequence comes from Ichthyophis bannanicus, assembly GCA_033557465.1. NCBI lineage: Eukaryota > Metazoa > Chordata > Amphibia > Gymnophiona > Ichthyophiidae > Ichthyophis > Ichthyophis bannanicus. The sequence continues at coordinate 418,313,188 of CM066034.1, forward strand.
AGCTCGGTCCTAGGCGTCCATTCCACCAGCGTCCAGGCTCCGCCTCGTCAAGAAGGCCAATTTTAAGAAGTCTTTCTTCTCTGAAAAGAAGAGCTATTACCCTTCTTATCTACCTCAGAGTGCTTACCAATCACAGCAGCAACAACAGAGGCAACAAGGTTCTTGTGAGGCTAAAAAGCCTAGGGCTCCTAAGACACAATCAGCTGCTCCACCTCAAGCAGCACCTGGATTTTAACTCTTTTCTAGAGAGCATAGCAACTCTGCCTCTGCAGGGCTCTCTACCCCTTCACATAGCAGACTGGCTTTGTTCTTTCACCCACAGATGACATCTTATCACTTCAAAACAGTGGATTCTTAACATCATCCAGAAGGGCTATCTGCTTCACTTCTAAAGCTTACCCACCACCACCTTCACAAAGGATTATCCAGCAGGCCAATCAACTGTCAGCTGAGATGGCCTTCCTGTTAGCTCAGGGTGCTGTAGAAAAAAATCCTCCCACTCAAGAGAGCAGGGGGTTCTATTCAACTTACTTCCTTATTCCCAAGAAGACAGGAGGGTTCAGATCCATTCTAGATCTCAGAGATCTCAACAAGTTCCTTGTTCGAGAGAAATTCAATATGATCTCCCTGGGAATACTTTTGCTATGCCTCCAGATAAATGATTGACTGTGTTTTCTAGACCTCAAAGAGGAATACACTCATTTGTTGATCCACCCTTTGCACAGATGTTATCTGTGATTCCAGGTACTGCACAACCACTACCAGTATTGGGTGCTTTACTTTGGGTTGGCATCTATACCCAGAGTGTTCACAAAGTGCATGGAGGTAGTAGCAGCCTACCGTTGCACTTTGGGTATCTTTGTCTTCCCCTATTTAAATGATTGGTTAATAAGGGGAGAATCCTCAGATGAGGTAAAGCTATCTCTTCATCGCACCATTATGGTACTCCAAACTCTGGGATTTGTTCTAAATTTTCCCAAATCCCATCTAGTACCATCCCAGCAGCTCAAATTCATCAGAGCACTTCTAGACACTCGACAGACCTGGGCTTTCCTTCCACAGGATTGCTCTGTCCATCTTGTCCAGTAAACCAACACTGTAAAAAGTAGCACAGTTGTCTCCGCTCAGGAGATGCTGCGCCTTCTGGGTCACATGGCCTCCATGGTCCATGTCATTCCATAAGCCTGGCTACACATGCGACAGGCTCAATGGGCGCTATTGTCTCACTGGACCAAAGTGGCTGGGCGTCTATCAGACAAGATTTGTATCACACCCCCTCTGGTCAAATCCCTTCAGTGGTGGTGTACCCCTCAAAACTTATTAGAAGGGTCACCTTTTCAGGTGCCTCCATCTCAATGCACCCTTACAATGGATGCTTTAAAACTCAGGTGGGGGGCACATCTGGACAATTTCACCACCCAGGGGCAGTGGTCACAACAAGAGTCTCAGATGCAGATCAATCTCCTTGAGCTTCATGCTCTCACGAATGCCCTATTTGTTTTCCAAGCCCAACTTTCGGGCAAACAGGTACTAATCTGGATGGACAATCAAGTAGCTATGTTCTATGTGAACACGCAGGGCAGAACAGGCTCTTTTCTTCTCTGCCAAGGAGCCTTTTGCCTCTGATTCTTCTCCATTGCACACCGCATCCATCTCAGGGAGGTATATCTCCTTGGTGAGCTCAACCTCCTGGCAGACAGGCTCAGCCGTATCCTTCGTCCACATGAGTGGACTTTGAATTGGGAGATGGCTTCCTCAATCTTCAGTCCATGGGGAACCCCAAGAATAGATTTATTTGTAACTCAGGAGAATGCACAGCTATCACTGTTCTGCTCGAGGCTTCCTTCTCTATGCAGTCAGGCGCCGGGATGCCTTTCTTCTCTATTGGGGCAGGGACATTCCCACCACCCCCCCCCCCCTAATATCCAAGACCCTGTTCAAGATGCAGACCAACAGGAGTTCCATGATTCTAATAGCCCCTTACTGGCACCACCAGCTATGCTTTCCTCTGCTGCTTCGTCTAGCACAGACTCCATCCCTCAGCTTGGGGCACGTGCCCAACCTCCTATCAGGAATGTGGGATGCTCCTCCATCCCAATCCACAGGCCCTCCAGTTCATGGCTTGGCTGCTGAAGGTATAGTTCTGGATAACCTCGACCTTCCTCAGCAAGTCAAGGATATTTTGCTAGCATCATGCAAACCATCCCTCTGGTGTACCCCGAAATATATTGATCCTTCTGCCTTGTAGTGGATTTGTTTCCACAATATCTCCTTCACTTATCCACCAAGGGACTTAAGACTAACCCTGTCCGGGTTCACCTTAGTGCCTTCACGGCCTACCATTGGCCAGTGGACAGGCTTCCTATTTCATCACATCCCTTGGTGCAACGCTTCATGCAGGGTGTGCTGTTGTCTAATCTACCCATCAGACCTCAGTCAGTGGCATGGGACCTCATTGTGGTTTTAGCGCAGCTGCTAAGGCCTCTTTTTGAGTCTTTAGTTACCGCTGCTTTGAAATTCCTTTCTTGGAAGGTCATCTTCCTCATTGCCCTCACCTCTGCATGCTGTATCAGTGAGCTGCAGGCCTTAGTGTCGGATCCTCCATATACTCACTTCCACCATGACAAGGTGGTTCTCCAGACCCACCCTCACTTCCTTCTGAAGGTAGTCCCTCCTTTTCATATAAATCAGTCTGTGATGCTCCCAGTCTTCTTTCCCAGACCTCATGCCTCCAGAGCTGAAGCAGCACTACACACGCTAAATTGTAAGCTTGCTTTAGCTTTCTACTTGGATAGAACCAAGGATTTTAGAAAATCCTCTCAATTATTTGTCTCCTTTGATCCAAGTCACCTTGGACATCCAGTATCCAAATGCACCCTATCCGGCTGGATTGTGGACTACATTTATTTTGCCTATTCCCAGGTCACTGCACATAATGCACGGGCCATGGCAACATCTGTTGCAAACCTGCATTCTATCTCTATCAAAGAGATCTGTCAAGCATCTACCTGGTCCTCCATTCACACCTTCGCTACCCACTACTGCTTAGACAGAGACTCCCGTCAGGATGCTGTTTTTAGTCAGGTGGTCCTTCAGCATCTCTTTGAGACTTAATCTCAACTTCTACCCTCCATCCCAGACTGCTCTGCCACCAGACTCTTCTGACCATGCTTTTGCAACCAGTCTTCGAGTCTGAGGAGGCCTCTCGGGATTTATACTCCCTGGCTCTATTTTTTAGTCTTGTGATTCTCTGTTTAGTCTTGTACCTGGGAGCAAGTGAGTCCTATATGTGAAGATTGCATTCCTGCTTGTTCCTGGAGATAACGTTGTTACTCACCTGTAACAAGTGATCTCCAGAAACAGTAGGAATCAGTCTTTACAACCCACTCTCCTCCCCTAGGAGTTGTAGGATATATTTTTTCCTCTATCTCTTGGCTATAAGCTCAACTGAAGAGAGGATGTGGGAAGGTGGGAAGGCAGGTGCAGGAAGTGCTCCCAAAGGCTTTCCAATTGGACACTGGGGAGCGTTCCTGCATGGGTTCTGTTGGTACCGATAATACCCATATGTAAAGGTTGATTCCTGCTGTTCCCAGAGATCACCTGATACAGGTGAGTAACAATGCTTTCCTCATGGCTCCTAGTTCTGGTTTTCTTTTGTCACTTCCTTTCTGAACACACTACTAAAACCCTTATTACCTCCCTTCTAGACTATTGCAACTCTCTCCTCGCTGATCTTCCTCTGAATCATCGCTCTCCCCTTCAATCTATTCAAAAATCAGACTTTGTTCATTACACCTTGCTGCTTCATATTCCTAGAACATACTACCCAAGTCAGTATGTCAGGCTCCATCTCTGGCCCTATACAAATCCAGGCTGAAACCCACCTTTTCAAGCTGCTTTTGGATCCTGATCCCCTTATTCTCCTGTTTACAATCTATGTGTTTCTTTACCAGTTCCCTAGATTTACCCTTCTCCCCATTTTGTTGTATTGTCTGTCTTGATTAGTTTGAAAATGTATATTACAGCACTCTGTCTGCCTTGTAGTGCTAGTTTTACCCTTTCCTTCTTTCATCCTTCTGACATTTGCCTTTCTCATTGTTTTCTTTGCTTCCCTTCTCACATCACTGCCTCTTCTCTTTCTTCTTCATGTTTTTTTTCATTCTTCCAGCTCCTCCATCCCTCAGCACCACTCCCCTTGCCACCTCTTGCACATTCACACTCCACGTTCCCTCCTACTCTCTATCCTCCTCTCAGTCCTCAGATGGGCGACATGAATCCTATTTAACTTTACTGAAAGTATGTGCTGCTATCTGATGTTAGTCTGGTCCAATTAAAGTGAATTGCGTTAGTCTGGTCTTGATATTGCCAATGCATAAGCCACCAAATGTAAATATTGAAGACACATACAGGCACTCAGGTATTGCAGTAGCAGCAACCACAAAAAGACCTGCTCATTAAAAGCCAATTTTGAATCAAACAACCAACACAAATCACAGGCATAATTTTTAAAATTCAGTGTATTCCCTACCACATGTACAGGCTAAGATAAACCCCTGTACAGAATTGATCGGTACTCCATAAAACATTTGATCCTCAACATCTTTCTCCAATCTTCTTTTGACAGATCAACCATTCTGATGACAGAAAAAACAGGTACAACGGTTGGCCTGCAGAAATACAGATTGATGGCTGTATCCCCAAATCTGAGAACTAAGGGCTCAGTCTTAATCTTTTTCTGACTCTTATGGTTAGCTATATGAAATTATATTCAAACAAGACTGAAGACCAGCAAACATTGAACAGTAAAAAAAACAAAGGAGGAAGTGAAATTCATATCTATGCATGAATATTCTAGCACTTTTCAACTTGACCCGGTTGAAAATGATCTCACTTTTGTTGGATCAAGATAATTTTAGTAAGAAAAGGGCCAGGACAATGTGCCACTTTCAATCCCCTACATTTATTCCATCAGAGAATTTTCACAGAAATCATTTGCCCCAGATAAATGATCAAACTAGATCACTACTATAGTGAATTTGACCCTGTCTGAAACGTGCTAAAGAATACTAAACATGAAAAGTGCACATATTTAAGTATTTCTTTTTGTTTATGTTGTATACTACATGCTCTGATAATTTAAGATTGGATAAAAAAGACAGTATATAAGCTCCAAGTTAGATTAGAATAGATCTGAACAGAAAGTGGCCAGTTTCATTCTGCTGTATCAGATTTGGAAAGTGTAAGTTGAAGCAGTAGTCTGTAGCTGGGGTTGACTCTTACTCTATAAATCTCTGATGAGCAGGGACTGTCTTACATCTATATGTACAGCGCTGCATTTACCTTGTAGCCAGTGGTGGGATTCGATCCGAAGAGGAACGAGTTTGGATCGATCCCACCACTGACAGGACCGAGCGGGTAGCAGCATGGCATGCATTTGTGTTGCCGGCGCCGCATGCTCAGGTCACTGGTAGTCACCACAGGACAGCAGCTCCCTGGTGGCCCTGCGGCCTGATTCCCTGCCCGCCAGTGCAGCGCTGGCATCTGGATGCCATTTTCGGCCCGGTTCACCGGACGTGGCCCGTGGCAAGAACTGTGCCAAACCAGCCAGATGCCACCATTGCTTGTAGCACTATACAAACGATTAGTAGTAGTGACAGTACTCTAAAAGTGGTAGTAGGTATCTTATGAGTTTTGCCTTACATAAAAATCAAATGTTTTGCATTTTGTACTAGTTTTAGGAGGTGTAGGTACAAAAGCTTTTGTGGGAAAAGGGAAAAATGCATTAATTAAAATTATGAACACTGTTTATAGACATGGTTGAAGGTGTTATGCCATGTTCTGATTTTGATTCAAGTGTTCTCACATCATAGCTTGGGTGCCAAATCAGCTGCAATATTGTAGGAGTAAAAGCCTCGTGCTTATGGCCTGCTTGCATTTACCTGCTGTTTGTTTTGAAAAATTCTTAAGAAGCTTGAGAAATGTAAATAGCTTGTGATACCTGGTTCATCAGGGGGAGAAGGCAGCAAGAACATAGCCTATGATCTAAACAGCTATCTTTGCCCTGCCATAGCCTGTGATATGTGATGATAAACTTGCAACTGTCAAATATGGTGAGTTTTTTGATGAGGTACCTCCCTTGGTTTTGGCTCAGTGGACAGACTTGGCACTGGATAAGAGCCACCTTAGGAAAGGTTGTTTTCATCTTGTATAACCTGAATAAAACTGAGTATGCTGCCTCTACCCTCACTTATATGGAATGGACTTATAATTTCAATTTAGTTACTCATCTTTAATCAAAAGGCATGATTTTTATTTGCACATCTGAAAGCATGAAATAATTTACATACCTGTGAACCTACATCCAGTATATCCAAAATATTCTTAACTTTGTAACCATGCTGAAAGTGTGACAGCCATTGATTTCTGTTCAGCTTTGCAATGTGTCAAAACAAAAGAAATCTAGAGGTGATTTGATGTTCAATAAGCAATAACTCAAGTGTAATTAGTCTATAGACTGGTGCAACTGTACACAAGGAGAAGAGAAATCTCCTTGAGTCTGTACATCAGGCGCCTTCTCAGACCCTTTTCAAATCCAGGCTGAAAACTCATCTCTTCGCTGCTGCTTTTGGATCTTGACTCACCTGATCTCCTTGTGTTTCCCTTGTGTTGTCTGTCTTGACTAGATTGTAAGCTCTGATGAGCAGGGACTGTCTCTTACATGTCTGTGCAGCGCTGCATACATCTTGTAGCGCTATACAAATGCTAAGTAATAGTAGAAATCAGGATTTTCTAATATACTGTTATGTGGTATACATAAGAAGTGCCATATTGGGTCAGGCAAGTAGTCCATAAAGCCCAGCGTCCTGCATCCCACAGTAACTAATCTATTTTTGTTCCCAAGTCTAGAAACTTGTTTAAACCTTTTCTTTAAAAATAGTTAAACTATTAACCTTGACCACTTTCTCTTTAATAAGTTTCACAGCTCAGTTGTAGATTGACTGCAAAAATACTTTCTTAGATTTGTTTTAAATCAGCTGTTAGATTCAGTGAGATTCCGCTATTCCTAGTACTATTTGAAAGGATAAATTGTCCCTCCTTACTCATGATTTTATAAACCTCCGCCGTATCTCCTCTCCAGACTGAAGTGCTCTAAACTGTTTAGGGTTTCTTCACAAGGGAGCTAGTCCTTGCCCTTACTCATTTTTGTTTAGATTAATTCGTTTACTGCACTGTCTTTCTTAGGAAAATATCAAAATGATTTCCAAAATTAAAACAAGCTCTTACCAAAATGGTTTAGGGGGAATTTTTAAAGCAATTAACATGGTTAGCAGGCCTACTCTAGTCCGTGCCAGTGATGCGGTTAGTGCTGCTGAATATCTATAGGTGCCGCCACTAAACGCACATCACAAAAATAGTCACAAAGAGGCTGACCCCTTAACCCCGGATATTCACTTCCATGACGATTTTCGATGCTGCCCGGTTAGCCTCAGCACCTTATAGATAGGCAAGGAAGGTGCAGAACACTAACCAGGCAGCATCAAAAATTGCTGCTACCCGGTTTGCACTTGCTTCTGTCCCCACTCCACCCTGGAAAGCCCCCAAATGCCCCGTTACTAATTGGATAGCATCAGGGCGTGTAGGGGACATAACCGGGGATATTCAAAGGCACTAACCAGGTATCTGTGAATAAGATGGGGTAAATGTCACAAAACAATGATGCCATTGTATACCCATAAAGAAAGACTGATCTGCTGCAGAGGACACAAAACAGTACAAACCAGAAACACAAAGAAAATATTTCACTAGTCTATTAAATTATTTGTTGTGTTCTGTTATGACTGCATACTAACAGGGAAGCCAACTTGCTTACTTGTTACTGGTGTTCTCCAAAGACAACAGCATATTAGAATAAAGAGAATGCCAGTGGACACAAGCATGTCTTTTTTGGCAGCAAGGCATCTTGGGCCCGATATTCAAAGGCATTTACATAGTTTGCAGACCTGCAAACCGTGTAAATGTCACTCATAGTTAGTGCTGCTGAATATCAATGGGTGCTGCCTCTCTATGCCGCAATGCTAACCAGTTAGCATCAGGGTGGTCTGAGGGTGGCACCCAGCCATAACTGGACAGCAGCAATATTCAGCCACTGCCGTTATGGCTACATGGTGAAAGTGAGATGCAGCAAAGGCTGGTCTTACTTTTGCCCCGGAAACTAACCAGAATCAGAAAAAACACTCCACTTAAAACATGAACTATGATGAATGTATAGAGCAACAAAAAACACCCGGAAAAGGAGAGGAGGTCTCAGAATCACAAGCAACACAAAGGCATACAGGAAAAACCTATAAGCCACTGCCCCTTCACATCAACGACCAACCCTTCTCCCTCCCAGGAACCTGTCCTGGCTTTCAGAAGAGTGGAAACTACCACAGGACAATCGTCTTTATACATTAGCTGCTGTTGAAAACAGAGCACTGCACACCATTCTAAAAACCACTGGACTCTCTCCTCCAGCAGGAAGACTCTGCCCACTCAGATATTAAACTGTGATCCCAGGAATTTCAGGGATTGAGAAGGCTTCATGTGACTCTTCCACTGATTGATCACCCAGCCGAGGCTCTCTAGAAAGGACACAGCTCGGACTGACACCATGACCCCTCCAACAGTGAATGGGCTTGGATGAGCCAATCATTTAGATATTGGTGCACACATATTCCTTGGTGCCATAGTGCAACAGCGACCACCAACATGACCTTGGAGAATATCCTTGGGGCAGTGGAGAGGCCAAAGGGAAGGGCGGTAAACTGAAAATGTGAGTCAAACATGGCAAAACACAGATATCTCTGTTGATCTTCCTGGATCAGGATATGAAATTAAGCTTCGGTCAAATCCAAAGACACCAGGAACTCCCCTCGGTGCACTGTCTGAATCACAGATCTCAGAGTTTCTATTCAGATGTGCAGTGCATGCAAATGAGTATTGACTCTCTTAAGATCGAGAATAGGTCAGAAGGAGCCATCTTTCTTTGTTACCACGAAATAGATACAATATTTGCCCTTGCTCCATTCAGCCATGGGAACTGCACCACTGCCTTCAGGTACAACAACTTGTCCAATGTGTCCCATATGGAGGGGTCTTTTGTCTGTTGAACCACATGGGGAGATGGTTCTTTGCATTCCAGGACATAGCCATTTTGGATGGTATTTAGTACCTAGTGATCCTTGGTGACCCATGTCCACTCCAGAAAGAAAAGGCAAAGCCTGATCTCAACCAGAGGCATCTGAGGATGGACCCCCATCCTTCATTGTGTTTAAGGGGAGGGGACAGAATCTTTGGGCTCTGTAACCATAGTTTGGGTTGTTCTTTCCTAGGTGCATAACTTTGCACTTGTCCACATTAAATTTCATCTGCCATTTAAACATCCAGTCTTCCAATTTATCAAGGCCCTCACAATCCTCTTGGGTTTTAACAACTTCAAATAATTTTGTGTCATCTGCAAATTTAACTACCTCACTCATTATTCCCATTTACAGGTCATTTATTAAAATGTTAAAAAGCAGCGAACCCAGCATATTCATCTTTCTCCATTGGGAAAATTTGCCATTTAGCCCTACCCTCTGCTTTCTATTTTTTAACTAGTTCCTGATCCACAATAGTACACTGCCTCCCATCCCATAACTTTATAATTTCTCCAAGATACTCTCATGAGGGGCCTTGTCAAAGGCTTTCTGAAAATACAAATACGCTATATCGACCGGCTCAGCTTTATCTACTTATTTATTCACACCCTCAAAAAAATATAAAATATTAGCAAGACAAGACCTTCCTTGGCTAAAAGCCATGTTGACTTTCTCCCATTAAATCAAGACTATCTACATGTTCAATAACTTTGTTTTTACCATGGTTTCTACCATTTTGCCCGGTACTGATGTCAGGCTCACTGGTCTATAGTTTCCCGGGTTACCCCTGGAAACCTTTTTAAAAATTGGTGTTACATTGGTCATTCATCAGTCTTCAGGTATTACAGATGATTTTAATGATAGCTCACAGATTACTAACAGTAGGCCTGCAATCACATATTTCAGTTCTCTGAACACCACCATCCAGTCCAGATGATTTATTTTATTTATTTAGCTGTATTTATATACCGCTTTTCACCGGGTCAAAGCGGTGTTACATAGGGGTGGGGGAATTAAGTATAAGGGTGGGGCCATCACCAGGGAGACAACATTGATGATTTTGACATAGGATAGACTTTGGACAAAGGACAGACATGGGACATATACATGGTAGTTTTGAGTTTGGGGCTCATTGTGGGTGAGCTCAGTGGTTTGTAGGTTTTTCGGTGGGGGTCGAGTTGAAGTATTCCTGGAAAAGGATGGTTTTTAGCTGTTTTCTGAAGGATAGAAGGTTGGTATTGTTTCTGAGATCGCTCGGTAGAGAGTTCCATAAAGATGGAGCATAAAGCTCAAAGGCTCGGTTGCAGGTCCGTTGCGAGCATTTGGTTCTTTTGTGGGGGATGGTGAGGGAAACGCTGGAGGCTTGTCTAGTAGATCTGCCGTGGGCTGGGCGTGCTAGTAGGGTGCGAAGCTGGGAGTCCTGCGTTTGATGGATAGCTTTGTGGGTGAGAAGGATGGCTTTGTATTTTGTCCATGCTTCAAGGGGGAGAATGTGTAGTTCTTTCAATATTGGGGTGATATGGTCAGTTTTCTTTGCGCTCTGAATGATTCTCGCAGTGGTGTTCAATGCAGTTCGGAGGGGGCTGGTGTGCGTGGCTGGAAGTCCATGGTAGATTATGTTGCAGTAGTCCAGATGTGGGAGTGTCATGGCTTGCATCACTGTTCGGAAGTCTTGATGTTCCAGGAGGGTTCTGAGACGTTGTACTGTTTGTGCCTTATGGAATATAGTTCCGGAGGTTTTAGTGATCTGTTGCTTTAAGGTGAGGGCTTGGTCAATAATAATGCCCAGGTATCTTATCTGTGGTTGTATTTGGATGCTTGTAGTTCCTATGTTGAGGTGTGTGGGTGGTGTGAAGTCAGGGTCCTTTGTGACTATGAGGGCTTCAGTTTTCTTTATGTTGATGGATAGGTTGTTTGTTTGTAACCAGTTAGAGACTGCAGTGAAGCATGCTGATAGGTGGGTGTTTGTTGGGTTTGTGGTTGTAATGGGGGCGTAGAGCATGATATCGTCAGTGTAGATGTGGAAGCTGACATTGTGTGTGTGTATGAGTGTGCAGAGTGGCTGGAGGTAAATATTGAAGAGCATGGCTGATAGTGTGGATCCTTGGGGTACTCCCTGGTGTTGCTGGAAAGGGGGGGGAGGTTGAGGTGCTGGTGCAGATTAGTTGTTGTCTGTTTGTTAGGTAGGATTGAAACCACTTCAGCACGGTGTCCTTGATCCCGATAGTCTGTAATCTGTGTATGAGGATGTTGTGGAAGATGGTGTCAAAGGCTGCAGATATATCGAGGAAGATCATGGCATATCCGGATTGTCTGTCTTGGATTCCTGTGAGGAGGGTGTTCATCAGCGTGGTCATGAGGGTCTCAACTCCATGTAGTGGGCGGAAGTCGTGTTGTTGAGGGTCGAGTATGTTGTTAATATCCAGGTGTTCCTGAAGCTGCTGCTGGATGATCTTCTCAATTACTTTGGCTGTGAAAGGTAGACTTGCTATGGGTCTATAGCAAGTTAGATGATTTGCTACTCTTTAGTTTATCAAATAGTTGTAATGCATCTTCCAGGTTTATTGATATTTCTTTCAATTCTTCCAATTCATCACCTTTAAATACCATTTCAGTCATGGGTAACTTCCCCACATTTTCTTTAGTAAAGACAGAAGCAAAGACTTCATTTAGTCTCTCCACTATGGACTTTTTCCCTTTCAGTGCCCCTTTTACCCCTCTATCATCTAATGGTCCAGCTGACTCACTCACAGATTTTTTGCTACGAATGTAATTAAAAAATTTTTATTATGGGTTTTCGCTTCCACAACAACCTTTTTTTTTCAAATTCTCTCTTTGCCTGCCTTATCAATGCCTTGCATCTAACTTGTCAGTGCTTATGTTGTTACCATTTTGTCAATGGCTCCTTTTTCCATTTCCTGAAAGATGCTTTTTTTGGCTACAACAGCCTCTCTTATTTCACCTTTAAATTATGTTGGCAGTTTTTTGGACTTCCACTTTTCTTAAAGTGCGGAATACAGCTGGTCTGGGCTTTCAAGATAGTATTTTTAAAAAACACCCATGCTTGATGTAAATCTTTAACCTTTGTAGCTGCTCCTTTTACTTTTTTCTTAATATTTTTTCTTAAATTTTGTAAAATGTTGGTTGCCTTTGTTATATGTAGGCATGATTTTTTTATGTGCACATCTGAAAGCATGAAATAATTTGCATCCCCTTTATCATTTTGGTGGCTCTTCTCTGAACCTTTTCTAATATTGCTATATCCTTTTTAAGATACGGCGACCTGAATTGCACACAATATAGAAACACAGAAACATAGAAACATAGAAATATGATGAGAGAAAAAGACCACATGGCCTATCTAGTCTGTCCATCCATATCAAAAACTACAACAGTCCCCTTTTTACCTTTAGAGATCCTCTGTGTTTGTCCCATGCTTTTTTTATTTCAGTTACTGTCCTCATCTCTACCACCCCCACTGGGAGACTATTCCACGGATCCACTCCGTAAAGAAATATTTCCTTATATCACTCCTGAATCTATCTCCCTTCACCCTCATCCCTTGTCCCCTCGTAGCACAACTTGCTTTCAATTGAAAGAGGCTCGCTCTCTGAACATTTATGCCATGGAGGTATTTAAACATCTCAATCATATCACCTCTATCCCGCCTTTCCTCTAAGGTGTACATATTAAGATCCTTAAGTCTGTCCTCATATGCTTTATAATGAAGCCCACTAATCATTTTAGTAGCCACCCTCTGCACCGACTCCATCCTGTTCACATCCTTTTGAAGGTGCGGTCTCCAGAATTGCACACTATACTCCAAATGAGGTCGCACTAAAGACTTATACAGAGGCATTATCACCTCCTTTTTTCTGCTAGCCATTCCTCTCCGTATGCACCCAAGCATCCTTTTAGCTTTTGCCGTCGCCTTTTCTACCTGTTTAGCTACTTTAAGATCATCAGACACAACCACTCCTAGGTCCCGCTCTTCTTTAGTGGACAAAAGTACTTCACCCCCTATACTATATTGCTCCCTTGGATTGCTGCAGCCCAAATGCATGACCTTACATTTTTTAACATTAAATCCCAGCTGCCAAATTCTAGACCATTCTTCAAGCTTAGCTAGATCCCTTCTCATGTTATCTACACCTTCCTGGGTGTCTATTGCAGATTTTGGTATCATCTGCAAAGAGGCAAACCTTACCCGACAGCCCTTCCGCTATATCACTAACAAAGATGTTAAAAAGAATCGGACCAAGGACAGATCCCTGGGGCACACCACTGGTAACATCCTTCTCCTCAGAGTGAGCTCCATTTACTTGTACTCTTTGTCGCCTCCCACCCAACCAATTTCTAACCCAAGCAGTAACTTTAGGGTCCATCCCTAGGGTGCTCAGTTTGTTTATAAGTCGCCTGTGAGGAACAATGTCAAAGGTTTTACTGAAATCTAAATACACCACATCTAGGGCTCTCCCTCGGTCCAAATCCCTGGTCACCCATTTAAAGAAATCAATCAGATTTGTCTGACAAGACCTGCCTCTGGTGAATCCATGCTGCCTCGGATCCTGTAATCCGCTGGACTCCAGAAACCTCACAATTTTCTCTTTCAGCAGCATTTCCAATAATTTACTCACCACTGAAGTTAAACTAACCGGCCTGTAGGAAGGGGAGCAGACAGTAAGAGGAGGAGGAGAGAAGAAATGAAAGAAAGACCCTATAAGAAAACTTAGAAGACCAACAAGGAAAAAGAGAGACTAGGAATCTTTGCCTTCTTGACTACTTTGCTAGCTTCTCTAAGTTTTAACAAATACAGATGCCTGTCTTCCTCTCTCTGTGATTTCTTGTATTTCATGAAGGCCTCCCTCTTTTTCTTCACTTTTTCAGCTACATCTTTCAAAAACCATAGCGGTCTCCTTTTCCTTTTACCTTTATTTACCATTTTAACAAAAAGGTTGGTTATCCTTAAAATATCCCCTTTCAGTTTTGCCCACTGTTTTTCTACATCCCCCAGCTATTCCCATACCACTAATGACTCCCTGAGGTATTGGTCCATCTTCGCAAAGTTAGTCTTCCTAAAGTCTAAGATCCTCACCTTTGAATGGATTCTAACAGCCTTAGTCCTATTACTGAACCACACCATCTGGTGATCACTGGATGCAAAATGATCTCCCACTACAACGTCAGAAACACTTTCACCATTGGTAAGCACCAAGTCCAGTGTGGCCCCTTCACGTGTGGGGTCTGTTACCAATTGCCTGAATAGTTCTCCCTGTAGAGAATCCAGGATCTCCTTACTTCTAGATGATACTGCAGCAGGAATGTGACAATCAACATCTGACATATTGAAATCTCCTATCAGTAGCACTTCCCCTTTCCTAGCAATGCTGCGTATGTCTTCAATTAACTCTCTGTCCACCTCTTCCTCTTGTGCGGGAGGTCTGTATATCACACCAATGCAAATATATTTCTCTTTCCCTCTTTCTAGTTTAACCCACAATGCCTACTCTCTCCCTTTTAAGCTCTGTAATTCCAAAGCTTTAATAGTAGTTTTTACATATAGTGCCACTCCTCCTCCTCTTCTTCCTACCCTGTCCTTTCTGAATAAAATATAGCCAGGTATAGTTACATTCCAATCATGGTTTTCTGTGAACCATGTTTCTGTAAATGCCACTAAATCCAAGTCAGCCACTCCCACCAAAGCTTCAACATCAGGGATCTTATTTCCCATGCTACGGGCATTTATACACACTGCTCTCCATATGTTACGCCTGTTACCCATTTCCATAAAGGTATTTAATGTATCACCTACCTGGGGGCTTTCTTCACCCATCCCCAATGAATCTAGTTTAAAGTCCTCTTCAGTAGATTAGCCAGTCTACTACCGAAGACGCGTTGACCTTTCTTGGACAGATGGATGCCATCTCTGCTCTGCAACCCTTGGAACAGCTTCCCATGGTCTAGGAAACCAAAACGCTCTTGATGACACCATCCACGCAGCCATGCATTCATCTCCAGGATGCGAGCCTCTCTGCCTTGGCCTTTACCCTCAACAGGGAGGAATGAAGAGAACATCACCTGTGCACCTAACTGCTTCACCCTCTGTCCCAGAACCATGAAGTCACTTTTGATACGTTCCGAGGTATACCTGGCAGTATCATTTGTTCCAACATGGATTAGCAACATTGGGTAATAGTCAGTGGGCTTGATGAGTCTCGGCAAACTCTCCGTAAAATCTTGGATTTTGGCACCAGGCAGACAGCATACCTCTCTGGACATCAAGTCTGGTCAGCCTATGGATGCCTCAGTACCCATCAGAAGAGAGTCTCCAACCACCACTACCCTTCGTTTCCTTCTGGTCACTGATTCTGCAACTTTGGGGTACCTGAGCTCTGGTTCTTCCCTTTACAGGGATGCTTTCACCTCCTCCACTTCCAGGGCTGCATAATGGTTCTTCAATTCAAGGGCTGTAGAAGTTGGATTGGTGATTTTTCAGGCCCTGGTGACTTGTGTCCAACCATCGACATTCTGTTTGCACCCATCTTCTCCTCTGCTGGAGAGCTTGTTTGCTGCAAGAAGCATCTCATCAATGTACTTCTCACTGTCTTGAATGCTCCTCAGCCTCGCCACCTCCTCTCTGAGTTCCTCCACTTGTTTCCTGAGAGCTTCAGCATGCAGGCACCCTGCACATGAAACGGTCCTTCAACTGGCATTAGGACCTCTGTCTGGACTGAGGCAGAAGCTGTAACAGGGGCAACAGCTTTAGCAATATGATTTTTCCCAGCCATTGTTCTGTTCGTGGAGCTTAGGTATCTGTTAAAGCAAAAGAGAGAGATCTACCAAGTACCAGCTGGTTTCCCAGCTGTCCTTTCAGAGAAAAAGCAGTTAAATCCCTTTAATTATATTCAAAATGTGTTGGTCCAATTCTCTGTGATTTGTTAAATGGGGAGGTGCCCTATAAAGCAAGACTGCTCACTAGGGGTGGGTGGGAGTCGGGGTGGGTAGGGAGGGAACTAACAACTGATTAGGTGTAAGCAGTTCCCAAAACTGAGGAGGTTACTAGAGTTCAGCAACCTACTGTGCTCAAGGAAAGTTCCACTAAAGCACCAAAAAGAAAGTGACCTTGCTTTAAAAATATACAAAAAACCCTTTTAAGAGCTCCTAGTCAGAGAGCTAACAATTTTTTTTTTATTTATAGAATTATTAACTTTTTACCTCCAGACAATATACCATGAATGAAATGAAAATGGAAACATCAAATACAATTAAGGAAAAGATAAAATTATCACATTATCGCAAGATAAAATTATCACATTTTCCATCAAATTCAGACCCAAAATAAGGAAATAGGGGAGTACTAGGAAATAATCATATTACATAATGCCAAGAATATCCTATCAATTAAACACAAATATCCAAATAAGCAGAAGGGAGACTCACACGTCATCTGTATGAGAAGGTATGACAATCTCAACATTACTCGCCTCTCTAGTCTCCAAGAAAGCCAACAACTGCTTGGGCTCAAAAAATCCCAAATACATCTTAAGTTTAAAATTCACCTAACATTTAACAGAAAATTTAAGCTGAAAGGAAGCGCCCAAGGAAAAAGTCCTAGGGTGAAGAGCCAAAAACTCCTTCCTTCTCAACTATGTAATTCATAATAAGTCAGGAAATAGCCTTACTCTAGAGCCCAAGAAACTTTGTTAGCATTTCTGAAATACATTCTGAGGATAAAAACTTTATCCATTTCCAAAACGAATGTGAGAAGCAGGGTAGTTCTTTCCATTACAATCTCCATTGAACTCTCAAGGAGACCTGTAAAATCCCCCAACCCCAAATGAGAGGGGGAGGCCACGTCTCCTCCACCCCTACTAACCTCATTAAGTTCCATCTTAAACGTCCCACAAACTCTATTCATAGAGTGATTCAAGGTCACCAGTCCTTCCCATAGTGTTTCCAATATATATGCCACAGGTCTCACCAAAACTGGAAACACAGGAAGCTCTTCCCTCATCACTGGGTCTCCAGGCACAGGCCGCTCCATTGGAACCCACACCACTCTCTTCCGACCCCGGCCCGCTTCCTCAGAGGGGGATTTCGACTCAGTAGATGCACCTCCAATATCCTCCAAAATTGGCGCACTCATTAAGACCAACACCAGGGACACAACAACTGCCGAGGACAAGCTTCCTAGATGCGGCGAAAGTGTCCGCTCCCGAAAGGAAAGCCAGACACAAAAGATGCTCTGGGGCAAAACTCCTCTGCCCCAGCCAAAGACGCCGCTCCGGCGTGGGGCTCTAAACCGCACTCTCCGAGCATTCAGTGACCCAAAGAACTCGATAATTTCTCGCCCAGAGGTAAGGCGGCCTGCTTCCGCTTTCTCCGACCCATCCCATGGTAGCAGCTTCACAGGCACATGAAACTCAAGGCAGCAACTCATTGCTCCGCGCACACATCCACCATCTTAGTTACTCCCCAGAGCTAGCAATTTAATATAATAAAATAAACCCTCAAATACTTACTGTTGGTTGATCTGTAGAGCCCCTGTTAGGAAAGCCTCAACAGGGCAGGGCACTGGCGCCTTTTATGCAGGCCTCAGTTGCTCTCAGGTAATCAGGCCCACTAACTCCTGATTAGGTGTGTCACGGAGACCCTGGGTAGAGCCTCTGTGGACCCAATAGGCCAATGCCTAGGGTATTGTGGTTTCAATGAACTGCTTCTCTCCTTTAAACAGAGTCAGGCAGTCAAGTGATTAAAGCAAAAATTAGGGTTTTATTCCCTTTCCTGGACGGAAAACATTCCTTGCAAAAGCACACAGAACAAAAACAGCAACTGAACGAAAACAGCTAGAACATCTCTTCTTCTTTCCTTGTTCACGTCACAAGGTCACATTGGCTGAAGTTAACACAAAGAGGTTATGTCATCTTATAGACAAATCATGCAGTCCATTGGCTCAGGGTCTGTACAACTGTTAACACTCTCCCACTGCATTAAGCCAGGACCACTCCCAATATTCTCCGTATCACATTCCTTACATGTGCGGGAGCCTGGCTTATTCGCTTGTGGCTGATAAACCCCTTTTCCTCCAAGGTACTTATCAAAGTCAGGGTTATAGAAACCCGGGACAGATAATGTCTCTTTCTGGTTTGCCTCTCTTGGCTCTCTTAGTAGGAAGTCTGAGTATCTTTCTGAGTTAAAACCCTGCTCAGGGCTGTGCCCATTAAAACTTCCAGCCTCTTCTCTATAAAAATAAGGCTTCAAGCTTGTTACCTTACTGCAGGCTTTGAAGTCAGCCTTGGGCTTTCTTTCCCCTGGCACAGTTCCTCCAGCTTGAGCTAGGTTCCTCCGTGGCTCATGCAATCCCTCAGAGACACTGGCCCACTTCCTGCTCGTGTGGGAATCCTCCCTAGGACTGTCGTTCCAGAGACCAGCTATTCTACTTCTCCCTTGGTCTCTCTTGGAACTTCCTCTGAGAGCTTTGGGTCCTCCCAGACAGGGGCGGCCCAAGGGGGGTGCGGGGCCATGTGCGGAGACTCGGTGCAGGGCCTCATTTGCATAAGTGGCCTTATTTGCATAAATATTTGCATAATGTTACCATACACTAACTTTTAGTAAACATGTCTCTTAATGAGTGTATGGATAAAGAAAGACTAAAAGATTTCTACATTACTATAATCCAGTGCCAACCGCCAGGCACATTAGGAACTACTACAAACGCTGCCCATTTAGAACCCATAGCAAACCCGCTGTATCCTGACAGCATTACCAGGACTCACAAAGCACCAGACCCTACCTATCAAAAGGAAACACTGCAAATATTAAACCAGTACATTTCAGAGAATACTGGGGAAAGAGAACAAGTGGCAATGTCAAATAGGAATTACATAAACAGAATACCTCAGCTCAGTTACACATGCAGAACATAGACCATCACCAAACAAGGAATCGCAATTTAGAAACAGGAAGGCAATAATTAAACTGGGAACCCCAAAAGCCAAACTTGGAATGTACAGCAACACTGTAGAAATAAAACTATAAATCAATTTCCTCTTGTACCAAACAAAGCGCAGACGTTAATGATGCACATTTCCCAGAGCTTTCATATTCCAGTTAATAAATTCAAAATAAAGAGATATTTCTACCTTTTGTGCATTTTTTTCAGTTGCAATTGCTCCAGCCACTTTCTTCTGGTTTCTTC
Organism: Ichthyophis bannanicus; assembly: GCA_033557465.1. Lineage (NCBI taxonomy): Eukaryota > Metazoa > Chordata > Amphibia > Gymnophiona > Ichthyophiidae > Ichthyophis > Ichthyophis bannanicus. The sequence continues at coordinate 418,332,565 of CM066034.1, forward strand.
ATGTTTTCTGCTAACTCTCCATCGTCTGCTGTCCATTTGTCCTTTCTTCTCTCTTCTAGTTTTCTTTCCATCCTCTCTCTCTACATCTGCTTTAACATACTAATCTTTATCCTTTTGCTCTTTCCTCATTCTTATTTCATCCACACAAATTTTACCCCTCCATCCTCAATGCCCACTTACTCTCCCAATACCCGGCCAATTGTAGATTTTTCATCCCTCCCACACAAAATATTTTTCCCCTCTCCATTTTACTCTCCCAGCCCCATCCCATTCTAATCCTCCCCCAACATCAGCTCCCTTCTAGTTCCAGTCTCACCCAGCATCCATTCCCTTCTAGTCCCTGCATCAGCCCATTTCCAGTCCTAGCCCCCCATCAACCCATTTCCAGTCCTAGCTCCCCCATCCATTTTCAGTCTGAGTCCCTTCATCAGCTCATTTCCAATCCTAGCCCCCGATCAGCCCATTTCTAGTCATTTCCTAGCCCCACCATCAGCCAATGTCTTATCCTTGCTCCCCTCCACTCAGCCCAATTCCAGTCCAAGCCCCCCCATGAGCCTACTTCCAGTTCTAGCCCCTCCATGAGTCCATTTCAATTCAAGCCCCCACCACAGCCCATTTCCAATCTTAGCTCCCCCCAACAGCCCATTTCCATTCCTATCCTAGCTGCTCCATCAGCCCATTTTCAGTTCTAGCTCCCTTCCCTCACAGCCCATTTCCATTCCAAGCTCCCTCCCCATCAGCTATTTGCAGTTCAAGCCTCCCCGTCCACTCAGTCCATTTCCAGTCATAGCAATCCCCCGACCCATTACCAGTCCGAGCCCCCCATCAACCCATTTTCAGTTTAAGCCCCCCCTATAACCCATTACCAGTCCTAACCCCCCATCAGCCCACTTCCAGTCTTAACCCCATCAGCCCATTTCCAGTCAGCCCCCCATAGCCCATTGCCAGTCCTAACCCCCCCCCCATCAGCCCACAGCCCACAGCCCATTACTAGTCCTAACCACATCAGCCCACCTCAAGTCCTAACCCCTCCCCATCAGCCCTTTTCCTGTCCTAGCGCCCCCATAGCCCATTAGCAGTCCTAACCCTCCCCCCCATAGCCCATTAGCAATCCTAACCCCCATCACCCTATTTCCAGACAGCCCTCATCAGCCCACAGCCCATTACCAGTCTTAACCCCCCCCCAGCCCATTTCCAGTCCTAACCCCCCATCACCCCATTTCCAGTCAGCCTCCCTCAACCCCCAGCCCATTACCAGTCTTAACCCCCCCAGCCCATTTCCAGTCCTAACCCCCCCATCACCCCATTTCCAGACAGCCTCCATCAGCCCCCAGCCCATTACCAGTCTTAACCCCCCAGCCCATTACCAGTCTTAACCCCCCCAGCCCATTTCCAGTCCTAAACCCCCCACCAGCCCATTTCCAGTCAGCCCCAGCCCATTAGCAGTCTTAACCCCCCCTAGCCCATTTCCAGTCCTAACCCCCCCCAGCCCATTTCCAGTCCTAACCCCCCACACCCAATTTCCAGTCAGCCTCCATCTGCCCCCGCCCATTAGATGTCTTTACCCCCCTCGCCCATTTCCTGTCCTAAACCCCCCTCCAGCCCATTTCCAGTCCTAACCCCCCCCCCTTGCACATTTCCAGTCCTAACTCCCCCCCTTGCACATTTTCAGTCCTAACCCCCCCCCCCTTGCACATTTCCAGTCCTAACCCCCCCCCTGCACATTTCCAGTCCTAACCCCCCCCCTTGCACATTTCCAGTCCTAACCCCCCATCACCCCATTTCCAGACAGCCTCCATCAGCCCCCCCCCCTTCCCTTCCCTTCCCTTCCGGCAAATTTAAAAAAAAAAAAAAAAAACCTGTCTCTAGCTGCTGCCGCTGCCGCGTCCGTCGCAGCAGCGGCAGAATGGCGTGTCCCGCGGGGCCCCCTCTCCTCGTCGAGCCCTCTGCAAGGGCTTTCAGATTCGCGAAGGGAGAGTGCTCCCTCGCGTCTCTGTAAAGCCCGCAGGGGCTAATGGGAAAGTTCCCATCAGCCCCTCGCGTCTAAAGGGGCAGATGGGAAATTTCCCATTAGCCCCTGCGGGCTTTACAGAGACGCGAGGGAGCACTCTCCCTTCGCGAATCTGAAAGCCCTTGCAGAGGGCTCGACGAGGAGAAGGGGCCCCGCGGGACACGCCATTCTGCCGCTGCTGCGACGGACGCGGCAGCAGCCAGAGACAGTTTTTTTTTTTAAATGTAATTAAAAAAAAACAGAATGTTCTTTGCGCGGGGCCCCCTGAAACGCGGGGCCCTGTGCAAAAAACATTCTTGCTCAATGGACGGGCCGGCCCTGCTCCCAGACCTCCAAGACCTCCCCTGGATCTGGAACTTCCTCTGGGGACTCTCAGCTCTTCTCCAAGTCTTTCTCTCGTATTCCTTGCTCTTGTTGCTCTGACCACTTCCTGGTTCTGACCAGGAACTTATATACCTCTCCTCTCTGCACGTTACGTCAGATTCTGAGGACACGTGATCCTGATGAGTTTCTCTAATTCTACCTCCGTCACTACTAGAGAAGGGAAACTTCATTTTAAACCCTTTCTGCTTTACTTGTGCTGACGTCCCTGGCTGCTCAGCTGTTTTCACACACGCTGAGTCTTCCTGTCTAGCCAAGTTTGAGGTAAGCTCTTCCTTTTTACTAGCCCCTACAGGCTTTCTATAGTCTACTGCATCACATATCCCCCCCCCCCTTAAGATATTCCGTGATGGAGAACCATCGTTCTCACAGCCCGGAATCCTGGACAAAGCATCGGCATTTAAATGTAACTTGCCCGCCCTGTGGTGGATGGTGAAGCTAAATGCCTGCAAGGTGCCAGCTAAATGCCTGCTAGGTGCCAGCGGGTGAGGCGAGGGTTGTGATTGCGCATAGTGCCTAACCATTTCAAAGGGGCATGTTCAGTAATTAGTACAAAGTGTCGGCCAGTGAGATAAAATCTGAGCACCTCAATCGCCCACTTGATAGCGAGGCATTCCTTCTCGATGGTCGAGTAATTGCCTTCCGCCTTGGACAATTTTCTGCTCAAGTACAGAACTAGGTGCTCAGTGCCCTCGAACTCTTGGGAGAGTACAGCGCCCAGCCCCGACTCTGACGCGTCTGTCTGTAGGATAAAAGTGCGTTCAAAATCCACCCCATATAGGACCGGAGCCTTACATAATTTCCCCTTCAGCAATGTGAAGGCGGCCTCCGCTTCTGGTGTCCATCGTAGATTATTGGGAGTATTTTTCCTCAACATCTCTGTTAATATCACACTCTCTTCTGCGAACCTGGGTAGGAACCACCTGTAGTATCCTATCAAACCCAAGAAACTTCTGAGTTGTTTCTTGTTCAAGGGCCACTGGAAATTCTGTACGCTCTCTATTTTATTTTGTAGGGGTCGGACCATCCCCTTCCCCACCATGTGCCCCAAATACTTGACTTCTGTTCCTGCGAACAGACACTTTCCCGGATTCAGGGTCATCCCGGCTTGCCGTAAGGCCTTCAACACGGCTTCGACTCGTGGAAGATGTTATGCCCAGGTAGTACTATGGATGACGATGTCGTCCATGTAAGCCACCGCATAACTTTGGTGAGGGCGGAGGACCTGGTGAACCAGCCGCTGACATGTTGCCACAGCCCCATGCAGGCCAAATGGCATGCGCCTGAACTGGAATAACCCAAGCGGCGTACTGAATGCCGTCTTGGGTCTGGAGGCACGGGCTAGCGGTATCTGCCAGTATCCCTTGGTGAGGTCAAGGGTGGTCAGGTACCTTGGCCTGCCCCAGTCTGTCCAACAACTCTTCGATCCTCGGCATAGGATAAGCATCAAAGAGTGATATAGCATTAACCTGCCGGAAGTCGATGCAGAACCGAAGGCTGCCATCCGGTTTTGGAACTAGGACCACTGGGCTGCACCAAGGACTTTTCGACTCTTCAATGATGCCCATGTGTAACATGTCCTGAACCTGTGAAATGACCTCCCTCTTGTGCACCTCTGGCAAGCGGTAAGGCCGCTGCCGCATGATCTTCCCGGGAGGGGTGATAATTTCGTGGGCTACTAGTGTGGTTTCCCCCGGTATAGGCATAAGAACGTCCTTGAACTGCGCAAGCAACTGGGCTAACTGGCGCTGTTGTTGCAGCGACAATTCCGTTCCAATTTTTGGAGCTGACTCTGCCTTACAGTCCTCAACCTGGGGGCCTAGATCATCCTCTAGCCTTTCTTCTGAGGTGGCGGTGAGTCCCTGAACCTCCCTCTGGCCCGTGGAGCCAAATCCGCCACTTCCCCGATTAGTAGGGGTCAGTTGGGGCACCTCCTTCACCTCGGGTGACCCAAACCGCTCACATATGATCTGAGCGATCCTATCCCCGATTTGCACCTCAAAATCCCGCTCCCCAAAATTAAATAGCAACACCTTGACACCTCCCCTGTAGTCAGGGTCAATAACCCCGGCCCCAACATCGATAAAATACTTCGATGCCAGTCCGGATCGGGGAGCAATCCGCCCATAACACCCTGCTGGCAGTTGAATTTGTAACCCTGTATCGATCAGGGCTTTCCCCCCCTTTGGCACTATTGCCGTCACTGCGCTACACAGGTCAAAGCCTGCTGACGCTGCAGTCGCTTTTTGCGGGCTCTGAGCACTAGGGGACATCTTGCAGAATTTTAGTGTGAAGCCTTCCTTACTGGGTATTCCTGCTTCTGCCTGCGGTTTGGAACAGGGATTTTTCTTTGGGGCTTTTGCAAACAGGGGCCCGGGTACGAAAGTCACCATGGCTTCCCCTCCCTCCCTGCTTGCTGGCCGAGGCTTCTCTTTTCCCTTTTCCCTGCGGGGACACTCAAAGGACCTCTCCCCTTCCCGACCATTCCCTTCCTCTGGAGGCTTTTCTGGTTTTCCGGGACTTTGGAGCTGGGACCCTCCTGACGTCCTGTCCCCCTCTGGGTGCAGACCTTCCCTCAGCCCTTTGTCAAATGGGGGCCAGTCCCTACCTAAGACCAAATCAAAAGGTAGTTTTGGCACTAGGGCTACCAGGGTTCTCTTTCGGGCTCCTAATCCTTTTATCATCAAGTTAAAAAGAGGATAACATGTGGAGGATCCGTGAATGCACCTTATTTTAGCTACCCCTTCAGCTTGACTCAGGGGAAAATCATTTCGGGCCTGTATGATTTCCCAAAACTTGCGGGAGACCATACTTTGATCGGCCCCCCGAGTCAAGCAAGGCTCTGGCTGGAACTCCTTCCACCTCCACATCGATGCGGAATCCCTCCTGTACCCGCTCACTATCCTTCGTTATTAGGGCTGTGCGGTCTAGGCAATCCCTCTTCATATGTCCTATCTTTCTGCACTTAAAGCATTTCACAAAAACACTTTTATCATTTCTCTTAGGTAACCATTCCTTTATGCATCGCGTGTCTATTTGAGGCCCTTTATTTAACTTTACAGGACTGGTTAACCCCAGCCTCCACTCAGCGCTTCCTGGTGTCTTTTTGGCCCTCTCGGCTTCAAGAAACCGTTCCGTCAATTGCGCTGCCTTTATGGAGGTTGTGCAGTCTTGTAACGTTAAAAAGGTTTTTACCTCTAATGGAACTGCCTCACAATACTGTTCCAGGACAATCATGTCAATCAGGCTATCCACAGTTTTACCCTCAGGTTCCAGCCATTTTAAAACTAAACTGCGCACCCTATGGCACAGTGCTTTCGGTGTTTCACCTGCCCGTAATTTAGTGGACCTGAGCATTCTTTTGTATACAGCCGGTGTCAGGCCTAGCCTGTCCCGCACTGCTCTTTTGATCTCCTCATATTCAGCTGCCAAAGCGGCAGGCATTGCTCGGTACGCCGATAGAGCTTCTCCTGTTAAGGAGGCAGCGAGTCTAACCGCCCACTGCTCCTTAGGCCAGTGTGCGTGGAGAGCTACCCTCTCGAACGACTCTACAAAGTCATCAAAATTGTCTTTATTGGTCATTTGACCAAATGTCCATATCCCACATTGCTGTGGGCCTACCCCACTGAAGTCTCCTGGTGTTGTCCTCTTCTGTGGTTCTTCCAACAGTGTCTGCACCAAGTCCGTCAGGGGTTTTTGCTGCGCTTGCAGGGCAGCCATGGCCTGCTCCTGACTCTGCTGGGCCAGCTCCCGGTGCTTATCAAATTGGAGGCTCATCCAGCGTAGAACCTCCTGGACGTCCATCTTGTGGCTTTCAGACTCTGTAAAACAAACCACAAACAACCACCAAGTGCGGTACCACTAGAAAAACTTTTCCTTTTTTTTTTTTTTTTAATCTTTTTTTTTTTCAAAAGCAACTCCTTCTCACTTTGAATCCTCCCCAGCCTGTGCCCATATACCCTTTTACCTGAGCCAGGTGGAGGGTCCCGCTTTGAGAAGGTGCTTGTTTTTTCTGTAGTCCACTCCGGTTCCTTCTGGATCCTTCTGGGCGTGGCAACGTCCGCTCCTTCCATTTGAGCTGTGCAACGTCCTGGTGGCTTGCTTCTGGAATAAAAATCCGCCCCAACTACGCCATTTGTCACGGAGACCCTGGGTAGAGCCTCTGTGGACCCAATAGGCCAATGCCTAGGGTATTGTGGTTTCAATAAACTGCTTCGCTCCTTTAAACAGAGTCAGGCAGTCAAGTGATTAAAGCAAAAATTAGGGTTTTATTCCCTTTCCCGGACAGAAAACATTCCTTGCAAAAGCACACAGAACAAAAACAGCAACTGAACGAAAACAACTAGAACATCTCTTCTTCTTTCCTTGTTCACGTCACAAGGTCACATTGGCTGAAGTTAACACAAAGAGGTTATGTCATCTTATAGACAAATCATGCAGTCCATTGGCTCAGGGTCTGTACAACTGTTAACACTCTCCCACTGCATTAAGCCAGGACCACTCCCAATATTCTCCGTATCACATTCCTTACATGTGCGGGAGCCTGGCTTATTCGCTTGTGGCTGATAAACCCCTTTTCCTCCAAGGTACTTATCAAAGTCAGGGTTATAGAAACCCGGGACAGATAATGTCTCTTTCTGGTTTGCCTCTCTTGGCTCTCTTAGTAGGAAGTCTGAGTATCTTTCTGAGTTAAAACCCTGCTCAGGGCTGTGCCCATTAAAACATCAAGCCTCTTCTCTATAAAAATAAGGCTTCAAGCTTGTTACCTTACTGCAGGCTTTGAAGTCAGCCTTGGGCTTTCTTTCCCCTGGCACAGTTCCTCCAGCTTGAGCTAGGTTCCTCCGTGGCTCATGCAATCCCTCAGAGACACTGCCCCACTTCCTGCTTGTGTGGGAATCCTCCCTAGGACTGTCGTTCCAGAGACCAGCTATTCTACTGCTCCCTTGGTCTCTCTTGGAACTTCCTCTGAGAGCTTTGGGACCTCCCAGACCTCCAAGGCTTCCCCTGGATCTGGAACTTCCTCTGGGGACTCTCAGCTCTTCTCCAAGTCTTTCTCTTGTATTCCTTGCTCTTGTTGCTCTGACCACTTCCTGGTTCTGACCAGGAACTTATATACCTCTCCTCTCTGCACGTTACAACAGGTGATCCTGATGAGTTTCTCTAATTCTACCTGCGTCACTACTAGAGAAGGGAAACTTCATTTTAAACCCTTTCTGCTTTACTTGTGCTGACGTCCCTGGCTGCTCAGCTGTTTTCACACACGCTGAGTCTTCCTGTCCAGCCAAGTTTGAGGTAAGCTCTTCCTTTTTACTAGCCCCTACAGGCTTTCTATAGTCTACTGCATCACAGGTGTTAGCAGTTCCCAAAGCTGAGGAGGTTACTAGAGTTCAGCAACCTACTATGCTCAAGGAAAGTTCCACTAAAGTACCAAAAAGAAAGTAACCTTGCTTTAAAAATATACAAGAGAACCCTTTTAAGAGCTGGAGCTAGCAATTTAATATAATAAAATAAACCCTCAAATCCTTACTGTTGGTTGATCTATAGAGCCCCTGTTAGGATTGGTGCAGTCTCACCATGGAACGATATAGAAGAATTATAATATATTTTGTTTTATTTTCCATTCCTCTCCTTATGATACCTACCTCTCCTTATGATACCTAGCATTCTATTTGCTTGGTATCATAACCATATCTTCCCTTTATAAAACCTGTCTAGTCAGGATGCACTATCTCCTGGATTCAGGAGTCCAAACGCATTGCAAATATTTTTGTCAGGATTTTATAATCTAAATTCAATAATGATATTGGTCTGTTATTATTACATAACAACGGGTCCTTACCTTCTTTTGGGATCACAATGATTGAGGCTTTATACATAGAGTTTGGAAGGATCTCTTACGATATCATTAAAAACTCTAACTAAAGTAGGAGCTACTTGATCTAAAAGAGCGTTATTCAATTCTGCAGGGAACATATCAGGGCCAGAAGCTTTAGCATTTTTTATTTGACGAATGGCCTCACTAACCTCCGCTACTGTGATGGGTTGCTCTATCGTTTCTCATGTTTCATTTGACATTTGGGGTAATTTCTGACAGCGAGATCAGTTGACACCCCAGCACCGCTTTTCCCCACTTCCCATAAAAGAAAACTTGGAGTCTCCGGTAAATCATTAAAGTGCACATAGTCTTTCCAACTATTCTGTAACTGATCTCAAATTCCTTGCTTTTCAACAACTGTCGATTCAGAGTCCATATCTTAGGAGGAGTTTCCTGATCCCCAATCATCCAGTCCAAAAAGACCATATGATGATCAGATGGACCTAAGGCTCCAATATGCACTTTAGAAATTTGAGGAAGTACTGATTTTGAGATCAACCAAGTGTCAATTCTAGAGTGCGAATGGTGCATTGGGGAAAAGAATGTATAGTCTCTTTCGTCAGGATGGAACTCCCTCCAAACATCTATTAAATCTGACTTTGAAATAAAATCCCTTAACGTTTTGGAGCACCCTGCTACTCGCTGTTTTGACCCCGATCTAGCTAGCTCTGAGACTACACTATTTAAATCTCCGCCTAACAGAATTTCTCCCATGGAATGAACTCGGAGTGCTTCCAAAAGATCATTCAGAGTCATGGCTATTTCTGTGGGTGGAATATAAACATTGATTAACGAAATTGGTATATCATTAATGAAGCCTAAAACAATGTCAGGAGTGGAGGAGTGGCCTAGTGGTTGGGGCAAGGTACTTCAGGCCAGAAGATCAGGGGTTCAAATCCCACTAGAGGACAGCAACCTTGGGCTGGAAGGACTGGGGTTTCTAGTCCCACTGATGCTCCTTGTGGTCTTGGGCAAGCCACTTAACCCTCCATAGTCCATGTTCCCTGTAAAATAGTTATCTCCAAGTTATAATGCCCTGTTCAATGTAATTTCAGTTTGTTCAATGTAAACCACACTGATGCAAAATAGCATGGTATATAAGAGAATGTAAATAAATAAATGAAAAAACAGCCATATGGGTCTGAAAATTGATCTGAAACTACAAAAGGGCATGCTTTGGAGTTTAAAATAGCTACTCCTCATTTGTGGGAAGTAAAACTAGAAAAAAAGACCTGCGGAAATTTCCATTAGGCTCCTGGTGCAAAATGCATTTCCTGAAGAAACACAATATCAGCTTTTTCTCTTTGTACTTGATTAATAACCCTTCGTCTTTTAATGGGGTGGTGGAGCCCTCTAATGTTCAATGTAATAAGTTTAATCATCGGTTCTATAAAGTCTTCGTTTACATTGAGTACCGAACCTGATCCAGAATGTCACTCTTGTATTTCTCGGATCTGTGCCCTCTTTATCCAATAGCAAATAAATGTACTACTCTTTTTGGTTCTCCCATACCCAAAGAAAGAAATAAAGAAAAAAGAGTCTCCTTCTTCAAACATGCCTCCCAACCCTCCCCTCCACCCACCCTTCCCCTCCACCCTGCCCCTCCCTCCCATCCCCCCTCCCCTTGCCCCGGCCCTGGATTTAGAGGACCAATCTCCCCATACCATTGGACAGAAAAACTAGGAGGCATCAAAGCCTTAGAAAGGGTAATAAAAAAGAGACTATTAAGCTCCAGCCGTAACCATCCCTCCCCCAACTCTATAAAACTCTCCCCAAAGCAGACAAATTGTGAGTGCAACAACAACTCCCTCCCCTCCCTGCTTTGTTCAAAATACAAATGAAGTGCAAGTGAATTTGACCCATACTATAAAATGCATCAAAATTAGTACTTAAATGAAAAAACATTCCCAGCTAAAGTTATCATTACCAGTGTAGAAAGATACATACAAGCACTGTTCCCTCTAAGCTGTGCGCGTGTGCGCGCGCACACACCTCGCCGAGCAAGCGCACATACTTTACAACAGAGCGCACAAAAATTACGGCTCTGATTCTGATAGAAAACAACACAGACGTTTTACAATTTAAAAGTTATGATTGTAATTACTAGAAATTTCCCACTTCATTTAGTAATCGTCTATTTTCATTTAATTTGATTAAAATCAATGTGGTGTACATACTGTATTCTGACGTGTAGTCAAATTTTAAGGTATATAACTCCGAGTGTAGTTATGTGGCGCACAAAAATTTAATCTTCCTTCAAAAGCTGCACACAGCTGATATTTTATGCGCACACAGCCTACAGAAAATTAGAGGGAACATTGCATACAAGCATATTATATTAAGATTCTTGAACACTATCAACAGACAAAATAATAAGATCAAGTCTCAAAGAGCCTTTAAGGTGGTGCAGCAGTATCAATAGCCTTATTGGGATGATCATCCGAATCCACTTCTGATTGATGGCGTGAGAGCAGGATTTTTCATCGTTTAGGTGTCAAGACTTCCCAATCAGGATGTAAGCGTCTTTGTCGTGGAGTACAACTGCCCCCATATTGAATATGATCAACAAAGTCCATACATGCTGAGATGTCAGAAATTTCTTGTACCTTATTGTTCCACTCAAAAATTAACGCGAACGGAAAGTTCCAGCAGTACTTGATTGACTTCTTTTGTAGAATCTGAGTAAGTGGCTTGAAGCTACGTCGTCTTTCCAATGTGAAAACAGATAAGTCATGATATATTTGAAGCTCCCAATCCCGATAAGATAGAGTTCTCTTCCCTCAAAGTGCCCTCATCAAACTTGCCTTGTCCTCAGAGCAATGAAAGCATGCAATGATGGGGCGAGTTCTGATATCCTATACAGTTGTGATGCTTCCACTTCTATGTGCTCATTCTAGTTTGACTGGAGACGAACTTTCAGGTATACAGAAAGTATAAATCTATTATACAAGGCTCATAACATTACCAGCTGAATTAGACGATTCCAACACTCCCCAAATTCTTATGTTATTTCTTCTCTGCCTGTTCTCCATTTTATCATGACGTTCTTTCAAATCCATAGTTAGTGGTTCCAGCTTATGGATCTTAGCTTGAAGCTCCACCATGGCATCAATTTGCTCTCCTATATTCACTTCAGTTTGAGTCACTCTATCATCCAAAGATTTAAATTCTGAGCAAAGATCTGATATCGCTTTAGAAAAATCCAGTCGAAATGAGCGAAGTTCTTGTAGTACTTCCATCATTTCTGCTTTAGATGCAGGTTGTGATCCCATACCTGGGTCTGTACTAGAGTCAGATGGACTAGATGACGTTCCTGAGGTACCTGATGTATGACTGGATCCTGCTGGTTCATTTTTCCTCGAGAATATAGAAAGCGCATTAGTGTAATGACTTTTAGAAGACATATTAATCAGCACTGAGCAAAAGGTTCCAACACGGCTAGAAGGATGAATTATCTAATGACTTAGGAAGTTAGATTTCAGATATTCTTCTCCAAAATCAGAGGAATGTATAGCTGATATATTTTAACACAGATTCCTGCAGCTAAATATGGACTTGGGTGACAAACGCACCACAGTTTGAGCCTTTGGAAGCTGGTAAAAATCCAAAAGACAGACATGCTTACAACCGGGGGACTGAGGTTTCTAGTCCTATAGGCACTCCTTGTGGCCTTGGGCAAGCCACTTAACTCTCCATTGCCCACCGCTTTGATTGAAGGATAAGGCGGTATAAAAAACTGGATAGATCACTTCTGGTTTTGTAATGGCGGACATGGGCACTACTAAAATTTAATTTTCTATTTAATATTATATAACACCAGCAACTCCATTGAAAATGAATGACAGATCGATCATTGAAAATGAATGACAGAGAGATGAATACCAAGAAAAGAAAATATTGCAATGACTTTTTAAGGTATAGTTTCACCTCCATATTTTCAGCAGGGATTGAGAAACCACAATGCGTTATTTGTAACGAAGTTCTATCAGCGGAATCCATGAAGCCAAACAAACTGAAACGGCATTTTGACAGTAAGCATCCCATCTTTGTAGGCAAGGATATTTGGAATTTTAAGAACAAAGCTGATGGAATCAAGAAAAGCAGACTTGATATTGGCAGAATGTTCCACCAGCAAAACATAGCCGCTGTTAAAGCTTCATATATGGTGGCTCTCAGAATCGCCAAAGCCAAGAAAGCTCACACCATTGCCATTCGTCAGTCTTTTTGAATAAAGCATACTAAAACCATTGACTACAAAATCATAATAATTTCAAAATCAAATATTGTTACTTGTTATTGTGATTAATTATTGTGGTTTAAATAAGTAAAATTTATAAATAAAAACATATTGCAAAGGCCTATAATATATTAATAATTCAACAAATGATTACAGTGACAATGTGTTAATGGTAAAGGAAGAGGGACGCATTTGATTTTATCATTGGGGGTCATCACAAGTTGGCCAATGGTAAAAGGGGTCACAGTACAAAAAAGGTTGAGAATCGCTGATCTAACTGCTTATTCTTACCTTCAAAAGTATAGCAAATTAGTGAGAAAACAGTTACTTACCTGTAACAGGTGATCTCTGGGAACAGCAGGAATAAGTCTTCACATATGGGGTATGTCGGTACCGACAGAGTCTGCGCGGGAACGCTTCCCAGCGTCCAATCAAAGAGCTTTTGGAAGCACCACACCACTCCTGCGTGCTGCCTTCCCGCCTTTCCCAACTGCCTCTCCTCAGTTAAGTTTTAAAGCTGAGACAAAGAGAGAAAGAGAGGAAAGGAAAGATAGATAGAGAGATACAACTCCTGGGGAGGTGGGTGGGTTGTGAAGACTTATTCCTGCTGTTCCCAGAGATCACCTGTTACAGGTAAGTAACTGTGCTATCTCCAGGAACAAGCAGGAATGAGTCTTCACATATGGGGACTCCCAAGCTAAGATGCCTGGAGTCTCAGCATGTCATAGATTGGAACATGCTATCTCCCACAACACCAGGCATCCTGAGGATGGACGGTAGGAGTTGAAAAAAGAAAGGCACTGTGGAACAGCTAACCTAGCATAGGACTGCAGACAAGGAGTCCATGTGTGGATGATAATTATCATCAATGATATTGAAAGAAATATTGCAATATGGACCTCCCCTAACAGGATTACACAGCAGTGAGGAGGGGAAACTGCTAGGTACATATGACCTAAATTGGCCACTGTTGGAAACAGAATACTGGGCTTGATGGACCTTGGTCTGACCCAGTATGGCATATCTTATGTTCTTATATGTTCATGGGATCTACTGGGGAACCCAGTAGAGGAACCTCAAGGAGGACCTCACTGTGAAGTGGAGGTAATAAACCTGTAGGAAAAAACAGAGGAGGTCAGATTCCTGAAAGGTAAGAGGGAACCCCAGTAATAACTGGGGTGGTACAAAGACGGTGGGCCTTCAGCGGAAGGCTTTATGACAAAAAGCCGAACTCTTTTGGCAACAGAATAACTCACCCTCAGGAGCAAAAAGAGAAGGCTGACCGATTTGGACAAACAGGCACAGTCCTTGTGAGAGGAAAAGGTATGGAAACCCCTTGTATCCCAAAAGAAGGACAAATGCCTGAGGCGTTAGAGCCCGTGATTAACTGAAGATCCGCAATGACTTTCCTAACTAGAGTCAGCTAGGAGAGATACTGGAACATAGAGAGCTTCAGAGGTACCTAAACCTTAAGGTTATGGTGGAAGTTGTTAACTACCACAGAAAGCGGTTGTGCGTGTAGAACTCCAAACATGCTGGATAGCATAGGTATGGGTAAAGCCCATCTGTCAGAATCATATAGCTATATGAGCCTAGACAGTCAGGTAGATAAATATGCAGATACATATCTACCGATAATAGAATATCTCGACATATATATATATATATATATATATATATATATAAAAACATATAAGAATATATCTATAGTGAGATATGAAAGGGCATAAAATACACGCAAATGATAGACATAGACATCTGTAAGGTGTATGCTATAGATATGAATATATATATATACCTCTATATGGGTGTCTGCAGTGAAGCAGACAGAGATATGCCCACAGAACGGTATTTACATAGAAAATGTGGAGAGGAAAGATTCATCTAATAACAAGAAGGTGGAACCTACTTGAGAAGATATATAGAGAATCTATTCCCACTGGTTATGAGCTACAGGGATGCTAGCTAGTGCAATAACCAGGATGGTTACGTGAAAAGCAGAGGATGATATCAGTCTGCAGACAGCAAGTCTCGAGTATTCCAGAACTCTAGCATGGTAAGTGAACAGAAGACGCATAACAATGAGATACCATGCTGACCTGGTTAAGGGCAAAAAGGTATCATGCGTTCTTACCATGAGGACGAGGTGCAAGGAGAAAAAGCATATTCCCGATTGGAAATACTATGGACCAAAGCAGGGAATTGGCAACTCCTTATGCTTTTACGTAAGAGAAGGCCTATGTCCTTTATATTAAAAAGGAGATCCTTTCTAGTCATAGGAGACATGACTGAAAAAGCCTTTTCCAGCCATCTAGGATAGCTGTTGGAGAAAAAAACCCCATGCTCTCTAGCAAGGGCCCATAGTGGAGACCTTCTCTGTAGGATTGCAGAGAGCATGATGCAGGAGAATGAGGAGATAGAACTGGCTACTGGAGAGCCAGTACCTATGTCAACTATGCTGCCAAACCCAGGGGAATGGAGATGGCAGAAAGAGAAGACAATCCAACAAGCCTGTAGTGAAATAATTTCCAAGACAGATGACAGCACTGACTTGGAGCCACTACTAAGACTAGACAGAATGTTAGTGGAGGACAAATCTGATTGCTGATGGACAGAAACCAGTGGTCCAAACATTAAGGCTCCTGCATAGGCAGCTGCTTGCCAGACATCAGAAAAAAATCTTACTCTTTAAAAACAGAAAGAACAGACAGAACAGGAGGAGAAAACTCTGGACATGTCTGATGAACTGCCTGAAAGCAAGATTAAAAAAGAGGAGTCAACTCAGAGAGGAAAACTACGCACTGGAAAAGTAACAAAACTAGAGAGGCTGAAGAAAAAGCCTTCCAGTGAAGCAATACCGCTCTTACAGAGGAAAAGCTTGATAAGAGGGTAAAGAGAATGGAGCTGAAGAAGACTTACAAAGTAGTAAGTCTATAGAAGGAATAAAGACATGCTGGCACAGGAAACTATCGTTTGATAGTGGTTAGACCTCTTTCCCTAGCAGGAAGAAGAGGAGAACCCTATGACCCATGTGCATGAACATCCTGACAGCTGATAGAACATAGAAAAAATGGATGTCTTTTGGGAAGAGATTCATGTCTAGGGTTTAGAATGAAAGCAGTGGATTGCCTCTATTGAGAAGAAGCAACTGCAGATTCTAACCCCAAGAGTCACAAGCATCTGATGAAGATTGATCAGAAACCCTGCGGTTGCTGGGTTTGCTGAGCCTGGTAAGAGGTTGAATTCTGCAGACCAGGACAATGCTTCCCCTGTTTGGGAACATCTGTATGATGGGCAGATGATGCATAAAACCTTCTTCTCCTATGGGAAGAAAGTTTGGCAGGACATTTCCTACCTACTGGGACAGAAGAAGGAGCAGAAGAGCCCCTAGGGACAGGTAAGTCAGTGGACAACTGAGCAACCTGACGTAAAGACTCCTTGTTGAAAAGATTGTCTCCAGTGCAAGGAGTATGTCCCAGTCTTTGCTGTGCCCATTTGTCCAAGTCTGAAGCTTGGAGCCAGGCTCTAAGTCATGCCCCTATGGTTATGGCAGAAGTTCTGCTAACAGACTCAAAAGAGTCTAGGGAAGCACGAGTAAGAAACCAAGAGATATTCTGAAGATGCTTAAGCAGTGAAGAATAACCTGCACTCTTGGACTCTGGAAGGGAAGAAGTCAGAAGATGTAATTGCTTTGTGACCTCCTCAAGAGATAGAATCATATCAAAAATATATGAGAGAATTCTTCCAGAAAGCATAGATGTCTGGAAGGTTTGACGTCCAAAGGCATCTAGTGTCTTAGGGGTATGTTTACTAAACCGCGCTAATGTGCGCTACTGTGCACTAATGTGCACTGCGCAATGTTAGCGTGCGCTAAGGTACCTTAGCGCATGCTAATGTCGCGTACGGGGCCAAAATATGCACGCTCATGTGCGCTGTGCACCAATGTGCGATGAAGGCATGGAAAGGCTCCCGGAGGGCGGAGGAAGGCTCCCCAGGGGCGGAGGGAAGGGGTCAATGGGTGGAGAGTGGGAGGGGAGAGGCTCCCCGCACATGAGTGAGGCTGAAATCCGAGGCAAAAAATACCGTGAGTGAAAACCTCGCGTTACAGCCGATTTAAAGTGAAGAGAAACCATTTCTCTCAGCAATCTACAGCAAACCCAGGGAAACCTACGAAAAGTGATGTGTGATACATGTGCATGGTACAAAAGTACAAATAAACATTGAAAAGGACCCCAACAAAATTTAAAAAAATTATAATCAAACTGGGCAATAGTGATATTAATGGGAAACATCAAAAAACACTCCCAAGAAAGCCCCAAAAAATAAATATGAATTTTGGAAGGGTCTACGCTCCGTCCCCATACAAGGTGAATGATCCCACAGTGAAATAGCACTGATCAGGGTTTCCCTCTCCATTGGACAGGTTTCCTATGGCATGCACATGTTCCACAACAGCAGAGTGGGCATGTTGGAATGGGCAACTGGACAGATGCTGGGAAAGGGGATACAGAGGGCTGCAGGCGGCACATGCTGTGGTGCAGCTGGGGCACAGTGCGGACTAGGCAGATGCCTAGGTGGCACTTAGGAATGCTGAAACTGAACAGCAGCCAGACAGCAACTGATGAGGGCCCAACATTGGCATGAGAGTGTTTATCACAGTGTCACAAGGGATAGTACCCAGCAGGTACCCCCAACGGCACAGAACATTGGCAGGCGGCGTTGGTAGGAAGCGTGGACGCCTATGCAGGCACCCCTACCCCAGAATACGCACCGCAGGCAGCCGCCTACCTGCACACTGGATGGCTTGAGACTGCACACCACCAGCACCACCAGCAGAAGGGCATGTCAGCATGATGGCAGAGGGGTACTGGTGGTGGAGGGGGCAGTGGCAGCTGCCCAGAGCCGACCATGGCCTAGCCCTGTGTAGGTGGGTGCCATGCACTGCAACAGACAGGCTGTGTCTGACAATCAACCATGGTATCTCCAGGGACTGCACTGTCTCTGTGAGCACAGCCAGTGTGTTCATGAGCAGAAGGTCACAAGTTCAAGTCCCAGCTGGGGCTACTGCCAATCCAGTCGTCATATTTTACCCGCTACCAAACCGTGATAGTAAGGACAAACCTTTATTGCAGAGAACGTACGCATGGTTCAAACACCTATATTTTACCCCACCGAGCACAGACACCAGAAACATGCCCATTACCTGGAGCAGAGTCCCCCAAATTCAGTCCTGGAGGCCCACAAATCAGGTTTTATGCTGTCTCCAATATAAGGCCATGTCAGCATGGTGGCGGAGGGGTACTGTTGGTGGAGGGGGCAGTGGCAGCTGCCCAGAGCAGACCATGGCCTAGCCCTGTGTAGGTGGGTGCCATGCACTGCAACAGACAGGCCCTGCAGGACAAACAGTCATGATATCACCAGGGAATGCACTGTCTCTGTGCCAATATGGTGGTGCAGTGCACCCAACCAGTGTGTTTGGAGGCAGAAGGCACAGGTTCAAGTCCCAGCTATGGTGCCTGCCAACCCAGTCCCCATATTTTACCCACTACTACAATGTGCTAATACAGACAGAACCTTTATTGCAGATGACGTAAACATGCCCAAAACACCTACATTTTACCCTACAGAGCAAAGACACCATAAACAGGCGCATTACCTAGAGCAGAGTCTCGCAAATGCAGTCCTGGAGGGCCAAACACCATTCAGGTTCCATGCTGCCTCTAATAAAGATGCCTGTGCTGCATATCTATGCACCACCCCCATGGTATGCAGATGTATCTCATGCATATTCATGAGGGACAGCATGAAAATCCGAACAGTGTTTGGCACACCAGGACTGGAGTCGGGAACCTCTGCTGTAAAGCAGCAGCCAACAGGGGCAGACACACCCACACCCATACGCACAGGCTCCATTAGCCAATGCCTCCTGGAGAGGCAGGACATTGGGCCCTGCGTGCATCTCCCAATACTAGCCCTTGCATACCTTAGCAATGCAACCCTACACCTAGGAATAAGGTACACAGCTATCAAACGTTTGCTATGATTACTGGCAGATACCAATTCCTACGTTAAGCACAGTTTGCTGATTGAGCTCCATCATAGCAACCTATCTGCTGTCTGTGGAGTGTGCTTCAGGTCTGGTCTCTGACAGTGTTTACCACCCTGGGGAGTGACCCCCAACAGTATTGCATACCATATCCATGCCTGCACTGTGCCCAGGACTGGTGTGGTGGCCACGGCTGCTAAACTCCTCTAGAGTAGCACAATGCTGGCATAGATGTGGGAGTGTGTGTCTGTCTATCCAGTGTGTAGTGGCTGCAAACACCCTCCACAGCCCACACTGCCAGCACTGTTGCCAGTATTGGCCTGCCAATGTGCATAATGAGGAGCAAGGTACCATGGGTATAGCCCAGACAGAGTGTCCTGGCCAGGATGCATCTGCACAGGGCATAGGGCACTGGCTGGGACATTGTAGTGCCCGGCAACCACCTGCACAGACAGGGTGACCACAGCATGTCCTGCTGGGAGATCACTCTCACCCTGACTGTGCAGTGACCACAGCATGGCTAGGCACCCCCATAGTGCTATATGGTATTTTTCTAATGTGATATTTATGGGTTTCTTTTTGGGGCCCAGTCACTGACTTCTCTGCTTGGTGTGTATGCTGACATCCCATTTCTGGGTGCACGCATTTCAACCAGGAACATGCACTATGGACTAGCTAGCAGACTGTCTGCAGCTGGTATGTGTCCTGATGGAGCACCTTGCAGGGTGTAGAGGCTGAAGGCTTGCTGCAGGAGAATATCAGATAGTGGTGGGGTGCAGCTTAGCATATCCAGGCCTAATGTCTGTCTGCTATTGCGTTATGGATGTGTACAGAGCTGCATTGACTGCCCTGTAGGGTGTCTGTTCCCCAGCATGAGTGGGTTGATGGTCCCCTCTACTGCCACCATTGCAGGGAGGTAGAATGTGAGTCTGTTGGTGGGAGATCCTGTTTACCACCCGTAGCCCTGGAGGAGGAGGAGGGTGGTGGTACATAATTCTCCTAGGGGGTCCATAGGGGGCTACACCTGACTGAGACATGCAGATATATCCAAGGTGTGTCTGCAGAAACTACCTATCTCACACACTAGCACTATTGGGGACCTGCAGCATGGCCTATCTCTGCTGTGGACCTGGTGCTGGGCGCCTCACCTCACCCTCAGGGTGAGTGCAGTACCTGCACAATGTGACGGTGTGTAGCTACTCTGTGCCAGTACCACACACGGTCAGTTCCCCCTACCAGGCCGAGGTGCTGTGGGGGTGCATACCCCATCTTGTGATCATCTGTAGACTGCTGATTTGCATGTGCAGTGCATCATGGGTATGGGTGGGTTAACCCTATCCTGGTGACCACAGCAGACTGTTTGTGTGGTGACTTGCAGTCCATCTGCAGCCAGCCAGGGGCTTGCTAGCAGCTATAGTGCTGTAGCCCACTGGTTATTTCACTATCAGTAGAGCCAGAGGTCATGGGTTCAAACCCACAATGGGGTTATTTGATAGGGCTGTCCAAAGCATTATCTATTTTTAAAGTACATTAGTGCTGCCAGCAATAACACCCTCAGTGTACTGTACCCATAAGGTGTCTCAAAGGGCGCTTTATAGGGTGCCCTATAGGGCACCTTATGGTTACCATCCATATAAGGTGCACTATACAGTATGCTATGGAGCGACTGATAGGGTGCCAGTTCGTATAAGGTGCCTTATAAGGTGTCCTATGGAGTGCCTTATAGGGTGCCCTATAGGGGACATTATAGGGTGCCGTGGCGGACAGTGCACTTTATAATGTGCCCTATGGAGTGCCTTATGCGGCACCTTAGGTTACGGCATGTGAGGGTGTGTTTGCTGGCAGCAATAATTAAAATACAAATAAAATGCCTCAGGAAACAATACTTACATGTCAAAGCTGATGCCTCAGCCAGCCTTACGTATTGGGCACACTGGGGATGGAACTCATGACCCCTGTATCATCCATCAGTGCCTTAACCATTGTGCTACACTGCTGTTCTTCTTTGCATTTTAGCGCACCTACTTATGATTTCCATGCATTGAAGTGCACAGTGCTGCCATCAAAAACAGTGCTATGACCTTGCTGTGCCTCTTAGGGTACCCTATATGGCACCCTATACGCCACCCTTTATGCAACATTGTAGGGTGCTGTGGCGGACAGTGCACTTTAAAATGTGCCCTCTGGGGTACCTTATGGGGTGCCTTATGCAGCACCTTATGTTACAGTGCTTTGAGAGTGCGTTTGCTAGCAGCAGTAATTAAAATAAAATTAAAAAGCCTCATAATGCAGTATTACACATAAATGGTAGTGCCTCAGCCAGCCTTATTCATTGGGCACAGTGGGGGATTGAACCCATGATCCCTGCACTATTGGTCCGTGTCTTAACCATTGTACTGTGGCTCTGTTCCTGTGCTTGCACATCAGCGCGCCTGTTTATGCTTCCCGTGCGCGTTTCTCATGCGCTAATGTGCGCGGCACACATTAGTGCACAGCGCACATTAGCGCATGATTAATCCCGGTTTGCTTTTTTCAGACTGACACGCCCACTCCTTTTATGGCATCCCACACACTAACGCGGCGCGCACCTAACGGGGTTTTAGTAAACATACTCCTTAGACTCACAACCTGGCGGATAAGAAGAGTGCTTTTTCTTACTCTTTACCCGCCTCATTGCTGATTCCACTACTATGGAATGATGAGGAAGTTGAGTCTTTTGAAACCCTGGAGAGGGGGGGACCTGATATAAGTGATCAGTTGCTCTGGAAGGTGGGGGTACCTTTAAAGGTGCTTCCCACATTCCTAGAAGGAGATCCTGCAAGGAATGATGCAAAGGAAGCATAATGTTCTCCTTTGCTTTGGTAGAAACAGAGCCTTGTGCAGAATCATGTCCAGGGATAGGAATGGCAATCCCGGCGGAAACTCTGAAAAGAGGGATCTCCAACGGGAATCTCCTTTGGACAGGTTAGATCTGAAGAACTAGCCGGAGCACCGAAAGAGGTATCCAAATATACAGGAACATAAGATACTGCACGGTGCAGTGTGGAATCCTTGAGTGATGGTCGCCGGTACTGGCTGTCAGGAGCAGCGACCGTCAGTACCACATCGTCCATGCCAGGTATCGACTCCAAGCTTGGTATAGAAGGGAGCAATCCTGTTGGAAGAAGCATGGCAGGAGTTGGTCACGATGCTACTGTGGATACTGGTACTGATGCCAATACCGGTACCGATGTCGGAGCTGAGCCCGACACAGACATCGGAGCAGCCATCGGCAACAGTTGCATCGGTACCGAGGTAACTGGAAAACTCCGGCCACTATCCTCGGTACCGAGTCTCCGGTATCGATCGGTGTCGGTACCAAAATGTGTTGGCACCGAGTCTTCTAGACTAGAGATCGATTCCAAACTAGGCATCGAGGGCAAAGAGCCTGACGAGCGAAGCATGGAAGGCACCGACCACAAGGATAATGTGGACATCGGTACCGGCTTCGGTACCGTGTCTGATACCGGTGGATGAAGGCCAACCAGTGGCAACTCAAACGTCTTCGAAGGAACCGAGAGTTGCGGATCCGAATCATCAGAACCAAGCCTTCGGTACCACCGGGAGCTGGTACCAAGGCGAGTCGGTACCCAGTCCTCCAGACTGGAGATCGATTCCAGACTCGGCATTGAAGGAAGCGAGGCTATCGATGTACGTCTGGAGGGTACCGACGTCGGTGGCAGTATTGGTGCTGGTACTGATAATGGAAAGTCAGTCTGGCGAGTATCCAGCGGTCCCGAAGGCACCGAGGATGCCAGATGACCATCCCTGGTGAGGAGTGTTTCATCCAACACCAGTGCCGATGCCGGGCTATCGGTACCGCTCGAAGCGGATTCCACCACCGGACACGGCTCAGGTATGTTCTGTGAGGGGTGACTCCCAGGAACAACCTGAAACCCCTCAAACGTTTTGGAGACCGAAAACTCCCGCCGGGGTTTTGAAGCCAGTGGGCCCTCGAGGGCAAGACCGGAGCCGTCTACGTGCTGTGCATGAGACCTACCACTCGAGGGCTGGCTAGTTTTAACAGACTGTTTGTGGGTTACCTGATCCTGTGTAGAAGAAGAAAGGGACGGTGCCCTGAAGTTGGAGGGAAACCGTGTATCGAGGGAACCTCGATGTTGAAAACCTCTTCTCACCAAACTGTTGCCCAAAGGCTCTGGAGGAAAAAGGTCAGGACCCAAGCAGGTTAGACACCGATTTTGAGGGTCTAAAAATAAAGTTGCACTGCCACAGTCTGAACATTTCTTGGAGAAAGTGGCTGGCGGTTCCATGAAGGAAAAGAAGGAGGCCTGAAAGGCCTGAGAAACCGTGAGACACTATGAAGAAAAAATATCCCTTGAATAAGGAAGATTTCACAAGAAAAGAAAACACCGGTGGTACCGGTGGGTCGGGGAGACAGCCGCGACCACAAGAAAACTAAAGAAATAAAACAAAAATTTTCTGCGGTGACAGGAGGACGTCCTGCCGGCTCCGCGGAAAACGAAAACTGAGGAGAGGCAGTTGGAAAAGGCGGGAAGGCAGCACGCAGGTGTGGTGGGATGCTTCCAAAAGCTCTTTGATTAGACGCTGGGAAGTGTTCCCGCGCAGACTCCGTCGGTACCGACGTACCCCATATGTGAAGACTCATTCCTGCTTGTTCCTGGAGATAGACTTTCTTTGCTTAAATTCATGTTGGTTTTGTCCTATTAATCCTTGACTATCTATATGTTCTGTAAATGTGTTCTTTATAATAGTTTCTACCCTTTTGCCTCATACTGATGTCAGGCTCACCGGTCTGGAGTTTTCTGGATCATCACTGGAACACTTTTTAAAAAATTGGCATTACGTTGACGACTCTCCAATATTCAGGTACTGCAGATGATTTTAATGATAGTTCACAGATTACTAATAGTAGGTCTGCAATCTCATTTTTTAGTTCTTCAACACCCTGGGATATACGCGTATACCTTCTGGTATAGGAGATTTGCTGCTCTTTAGTTTATCAAATTGCTGTATTACACCTTCTAGGTTTATCAAGATGTGCATCAGTCCTCCAATACATCACCTTTAAATATCATTTCTGGCATAGGTAACTTCCCGATGTTGTCTTCAGTAAACACCAAAGCAAATAATTCATTCAGTCTCTTCGCTATGGCCTTATCCTCCATTAGTGCTCCTTTACTTCTCTGTTATCCAATGGTTCAGCTGACTCTCTCATGGGTTTTTTGCTATGAATGAACTTGAAAAAGGTTATCTCCAGGAACAAGCAGGAATGTAGTCTTCACATATGGGTATCGTTGGTACCGACGGAGCCTGCGCGAGAACGCTCCACAGCGTCCAATTAGAAAGCTTGTGGGAGCATCCAACAGCACCTGCGTGCTGCCTTCCCGCCTTTCCCAACTGCCTCTCTCCAGTTCTTCATTTTCCACGGAGCCAGCAGGTCATTGTTCCTGTCATCGCAGAAAATGTTTTCCTTATTCTTTATTTTTTGTGGTCGCGTCTTCCTTCCTCGACGCTATACCGGTACCGCCGGTTTTCTTTTCTATCTTTTGTTTAAAAAAAAAAAAAAAGATATTCTTTATTTTTTTCCAAACGTTTCTTCTCATGTGCACGCGCCATTTTGGGCTTTAGGCCCAAAATTTCCTCCACTATGGAAAAACCCTCTTCGGGTTTCAAAAAGTGCACCAAGTGTGGTGGTACCATCTCTGTCACCGACAGCCATGAATGGTGTCTTAAATGTGTAGGTCCTGACCACTCCATCGCCGAGTGTATGGCTTGTGCCATGATGTCCAAGAGGAGTCGACAAAACCGATCTGCTAATCTCAGCGCCCTTTTTCCCTCCAATGCAGCTTCTGTGGCATCAACGTCTTCCAGGGCTTTGTCTTCCTCCCATGGATCTCAGGTAACTAAACATAAATCTAGCCGGTCCTCAAAGCGTAGATGCCTCTGGCATTGCCCTTGAGGGTTCTGTACCGGCAAAATTGCCCCGGCGGGAGGCTTCGGCTTCCAAAGCATTATCGGGGCTCCAGGATGTTCTTGAGGCCTCAACCTCGGCAGAACTACTGGTGCCATGCTCTGGGGTACCGGCTGCTTCCGGTACCGATACCCAGGCATCGGCAGCGTCAATAGACCAGAGGTTCCTGGCTATTGAACGCAGTCTGGCGGCTTTCCTTGTGGCATCGACACCCTCGTAACCACGTCAGACAGTTCATCCGGTACCGACATTGACACCGGTATCGGTACTGCTACCAATAGCATCAGCATCGACATCAGTATCGGCCTTCCGGCACCTAGTCTTGCAATTCCTTCCAGTGCCGATACTCCGGTCCAATTACCCCCGGTACCGACTTCAGTCGGTACGGGTATCGGGCTCTTCAAGAGCATCCGGACAGACGATACTTTGAATCCTCGGAGGACTCCGAGGATTCTGACAGCTCTGCCGGTACCGGAATACTTCTCCCAGAGGAGCCTTCCTCTCCTAAACGCAGGATGTCTCCTCCAGAAGATATCTCCTTTCAGGATTTCATCAGGGAGGTGGCTCGTGGTTTGTCCATTACTGTGACTCCTGAAACAGAGCCCAGAACTAAGGAGTTGGAGATTTTACAATATCCCAAAGCTCCTAAGGAGGCAGCTATCATGCCTATCCATGAGATTTTACATGATCTCATGTTGAGAATGTGGGAGACACCTCTTACCATCTCTCCCCACTCTCGCAGACTGGATACCATGTATCGAGTCTCTCCTTGTCCTGGCTTCCAGAAAACTCAACTTCCTCACCACTCCATTGTAGTGGAGTCAGCTATGAGAAGGATCAGGAGTGCAAAGAGGCATGCCTCTAATCCTCCAGGACGTCAGTGTAGAACCTTGGATGCCTTGGGACGTCGTACTTTCCAGGCTTCCATGCTTTCTGCCAGGATCAGTTCCTATATTTTATATATGGGAATGTTCCTTAAAGAGGTCACAGGAGATTTGGAGGTTTTAAGCCCTCTCTCTCCTGAGGACAAAAGGCAGGATTTTCTCACACTGGTCAAACATGTCCAGGATGTTTCTGTTTGTCAATTGTGCAGCTTTTGACTGTTTTGAGTGCATAAGCAGAACCTCTGCCATTGCCATAGGTGCACGTAGAATTGCCTGGCTCCAGGCATCCGATTTGGAGCTCTTGGTCCAGGACAAACTGGGCAATATTCCTTGTACAGGTGAGAATTTATTCGGCAAGAATTGGCAAGAGAAAGCCAATAAGTTGGATGCTGGCAATTCTACTTTGGATAGGTTATCCAAAGCCACAGCTAATCCTGCGAGAAAGAAATCTTTCAAGAAACCTTTCTTCTCAAAGAAGAAGAGGTTTTATCCCTCTTTCTCCCAGCAGGGACGTTTGGCAGGTCAGCCTGCTCGAAAGAGTCAGCAACCACCTAAACAAAGGAAAGCAAATACTTCTAAGCCTCAACCGTCTCAGCAGTCTCAGCCTCCACAAGGCCTTTGACATTCATCTAGAGAACATAGCCTTCCTGGCCCTCAATGGACCAGAGCCTTCCACCATTCCAGGAAGGTTATGCCACTTTGCCCCCAGATGGGAGCAGATAAGAGCAGAGCATTGGACACTCTCCATTATAAAAGAGGGGTACAAGCTGCACTTTCTGTGCATGCCTCCTCCCACTATGGTAAGACAGTTCAATTCTCAGTCCTCTCTCATCAAACTGTTAGATCAGGAGGTCACTATGCTTCCTGCCCAAGGGGCAGTAGAAGAAGTACCCATTCATCAACAGGGTACAGGGTTTTACTCCCCCTATTTCCTTATCCCAAAGAAAACAGGAGGATACAGATCTATTTTGGACCTCAGAGAATTGAACAAATTCCTATTCAAAGAGAAATTCAAAATGATTTCTCTGGGAACTCTGCTGCCATACCTTCAGAGTCAGGATTGGCTTTGTTCTCTAGATCTCAAGGACGCATACACTCATGTTCTCATCCATCCAACTCAAAGAAGGTTCCTTCGGTTCCTTTTTCAAGGAAAGCACTACCAATACAGGGTGCTTCCTTTTGGCCTGGCCTCAGCACCAAGAGTGTTCACGAAATGCATGCATCTCTGCACTCTGGAGATATTCGTCTTCCCCTACTTAGACGACTGGCTCATTCGAGCCCCATCATAGTCAGAGGCCAGGACTTCTCTATCTTGCACAATGCGTATCCTTCAGTATTTGGGTCTAGTCATAAACATCCCAAAATCCAGTCTAACTCCCACTCAGTCTCTAGAGTTCATAGGAGCTTTGCTGGATACCAGAAAAGCAAGAGCCTATCTTCCTCAGGCCCATTGCCTTCGCATGGTGCAGTTAGCTTCTCAAGCAGTGCTAAAGCCTCATCTTACTGCCCGAGAAATGTTGCAACTACTAGGCCACATGGCATCTACAGTGCATGTGGTTCCTTATGCTCGCCTCCATATGAGAGCAGCCCAGTGGACCTTATCCACTCAATGGACCCAGGCATTAGGGTGCCTGTCAGACAAAATAGCAAACACAGATTGCCTTATTTTGTCCCTCCAATGGTGGCAGTCCACTCAAAACCTGTTGCTGCGGTCCCCATTTCAACAACCTTTACCCCAGGCAACTCTCACAACAGATGCTTCGCCAATGGGTTGGGGGGCCATCTACAAGACCTCTCCACCCAAGGCACCTGGACTCCACAGGAGACTCATCTAAATATCAATCTCTTAGAGCACAGAGCAATCTTCCTTGCTCTTCGAGTGTTCTACACCCTGCCCAGCTACAAGACAGTCCTCATTCATACGAACAATCAAGTAGCCATGTTCTGCGTGAACAAGCAGGGGAGAACAGGCTCTCTGTCGCTTTGCAACGAAGCTTTGCGACTATGGGCCCTCGCCAGAGAGCATCAGATTCATCTCCTGGCAGTGTATCTTCCAGGCATGCAAAACTCTTGGGCAGACAGACTCAGTCGAGTTCTGCTTCCACACGAATGGTCTGTACATGCAGACCAGGTGGCCAAGATTTTTCAAATTTGGGGAACCCCGGACATAGACCTCTTTGCAAGTCCGTTGAATGCCAAACTTCCCCGGTTCTGTTCCAGAATTCCGGCTCAGGGCTCTCAGGCCAGGAATGTTTTTCTCCTTCATTTGGGTCAAGACTTCCTGTATGCCTTTCCACCCATTCCCCTGATCCTCAAAACCCTGTTCAAGCTTCAGAGAGACAGAGGGCGTATGATTCTCATAGCTCCACATTGGCCACGGCAAGTGTGGTACCCTCTGCTTCTACATCACTCTCAAGCTCCCTCTATGGAGTTAGGCTCTGCTCTAGATCTCCTGTCTCAGGAGGACGGAATGTTATGGCATCCCAATCCCCAGTATCTGCATCTCAGGGCTTGGTTGCTGAAGGCCTAGATCTTCATGATCTTAACCTCCCTTAGCAAGTAAAGGATGTCCTTTATGCTTCCAGAAAGCCTTCCACAAGATGCTCTTATGCTTTTAAGTGGAAGAGGTTTACCATATGGCGTTCGCAGAAGGGTCTTAACCCCCTTGCGATACCTCTGGAATCATTACTGGAGTATCTCCTTCATTTATCCAATGCAGGACTTAAAACTAACTGAGTAAGAGTCCATTTGAGTGCTATTGCAGCTTCTTTCAAGCCTCTAAATGGACAACCTATTTCCTCCCATCCTCTTATAGCAAGATTTATGAGAGGCCTTCTTCTAACTAAGCCTCCTATTGGGCTACCACCGGTGGCATGGGACTTAAACCTGGTTCTTGGCCAGCTCATGAAGCCACCTTTCGAACCCTTAGCTACTACCGCGTTGAAATTCCTTTCTTGGAAAGTTATCTTTCTCATTGCATCACATCAGCACGTCGCATCAGTGAGTTGCAGGCACTAGTGGCTGATCCACCTTATACAAGGTTCCATCATGACAAGGTAGTCCTTAGGACTCATCCACACTTTATGCCAAAGGTGGTCTCGCCTTTTCATCTTAACCAAGCAGTCTATCTGCCTATGTTTTTTCCAAGGCCTCATGCATCAAATGCAGAAAGGAATCTTCATACTTTGGACTGTAAAAGAGCTTTAGCTTTTTACTTACAAAGAACACAGCAACATAGAAAGTCCTCTCAACTCTTTGTTGCTTTTGATCCTTCTCATTTGGGACTTCCAGTCTCCAAGAGAACACTGTCCAACTGGATTGCACAGTGTATTTCCTTTGCCTATCAGAGTAAGAACCTTCCTCTGGAGGGCCAGGTCACAGCTCACAATGTGAGAGCCATGGCAGCTTCAATGGCTCGTCTGCACTCTGTGTCTATCGACGACATCTGTCGAGCAGCCATTTGGGCCTCGATTCATACCTTCACAGCCCTTTACTGTTTGGACAAGGACTCCCGCCGGGATGCCTTGTTTGGTCAGGCTCTTCTCCAACACCCGTTCCATACCTAATCAACTCCTACCCAACATCCCTGGTTGGATGCCAGAGATCCATGGGGGGAAGTGGAGCCCTTTCACAGGGAAACACAACTTCTGGGGTCTCTCCCTGGCATCTAAAGCTAGGGAGTCCTCTTATGTGAAGACTACATTCCTGCTTGTTCCTGGAGATAGCATAGTTACTCACCTGGAACAGGTGATCACCAGGAACAGCAGGAATTTAGTCTTCACAACCCACCTACCTCCCCTAGGAGTTGTATCTCTCTATCTATCTCTTTCTCTTTCCCTCTCTCTCTCTTTGTCTCAGCTTTAAACTCAACTGGAGTGAGGCAGTTGGGAAAGGCAGGAAGGCAGCACGCAGGCGCTGTGGGATGCTCCCAAAAGCTTTCTAATTGGACGCTGGGGAGCATTCCTGCGCATGCTCCGTCGGTACCGACGATACCTATATGTAAAGACTAAATTCCTGCTGTTCCCCGAGATCACCTGTTACAGTGAGTAACTATGCTTTATTGTGAGTTTTTCCTTTCACAGAAAGCTTATTTTCAAGTTTTCTCTATGTCTTCCTTATCAGTGCGTTGCATCAAAATTGCCAGTGCTTGGGTTGTTTCCTATTTTTCGCATTTGGCTCCTTTTTACATTTTCTGAATGATAAGTAATCTTATGTGGAGGAGCTGTCATCGTCTTGCCAACATCATTAGACCCCATGGTCTACAAAGAAGAAGGCACTGATTCCAAATATTGCTCTGAGGATGATTTCTAAAATGCAACTGAAGAAAGACAGTCAAAATCTTGCTAACAAAAAATAGAAGTTGCAGTCAAGTTTCACTGCTGGAACATTTAAGAAGACACCAGCAGGAATACAAAAACACTGGGCCTGATAGAGTCAGCTATTAGTGCTGCTAAAGTGCTAGCTGCCAGTGCTGAATTTTAAACCTGGATATTCATTGCTGAGACCATATCCAAGCTCTGGCATTCATTATGCGGATTGCCCAAATTTTCGCAAAGCTAACTGGGTAGCGGCGATATTCAGCTGTTTCCCAGTTAGCTTATGTGGCAAAGGTTAGGCCAGTGTTTCACTGCCCAGTTTGCAATGGGTGCCAGCCTGGAATGCTCCCGGTATGCCCCAGTGTTCACCGGTTAGTATTGGTACATGTAGCAGCAGCACCCGTGGATATTCATAAGAACATAAGATATGCCATACAGGGTCAGACTAAGGACCATCAAGCCCAGTATCCTGTTTCCAACAGTGGCCAATCTAGATCATAAGTACCTAGCAGTTTCGCCAAAAGACACAGGTTCCTCAGTGCTCGTATTGGGTCAAGCAGTGATATCCTGGATCCCTTTTAATAATGGTTTATGGACCTTTCCTACAAGAACTTGTCCAAACCTTTTTTAAACCCAGCTACACTAACAGTTTTTACTACATCCTCTGGTAACAAATTCCAGAGTTTGATTACACGGTGAGTGAAAAAATATTTTCTCTTATTAGTCTTAAATAGGTTACCCTGTAGCTTCATTGAAAGTCCCAATTTTTTTTTATATTCTGATGACGTAAACAATCGATCTACGTTTACCCGTTCCACTCCATTTATTAATTTATAGACCTCTATCATATCTCCCCTCAGCCCTCTCTTTTCCATGTTGAAGAGCCCTAACCTTTTTAGCCTATCTTCGTAGTGGTATCCTTCATCCCCTTTACCATTTTGGTGGCTCTTCTCTGTATCTTTTCTAATAAAGCTATATCCTTTTTAGCATACGGAGACCAAAATTTCACATAATATTCAAGGTGTGGTCGCACCATGGAACAATACAATGCATTATAATATCCTTTGTTTTATTTTCCATTCCTTTCCTTATGATACCGAGCATTCTATTTGCTCTCTTGGCTGCTGCTGCACACTGGGCGGAGAGTTTTAACATATTATCCACGATGATGCCTAACTCTTTTTCCTGGGTGGTGGTTCCCAATGTGGAACCTTGCATCGTGTAACCATAGTTTGGGTTGTTCTTTCCTAGGTTCATAATTTTGCACTTGTCCATGTTAAATTTCATCTGCCATTTGGATGCACAGTCTTCCAATTTATCAAGATCCTCTTGAAATTTTCCACAATCCTCTTGGGTTTCAACAACTTTAAATAGTTTTGTGTCATCTGCAAATTTGATAACCTCACTCATTATTCCACTTTCCAGGTCATTTATGAATATGTCAAAAAGCAGCAGACCCAGCACAGATCCCTGGGGTACTCCACTATTCACTTTTCTCCATTGGGAAAATTTGCCATTTAGCCCTACCCTCTGCTTTCTATCTTTAAACTAGTTCCTGATCCACAAATAGTACACTGCTTCCCATCCCATAACTTTATAATTTTGCCAAGAGACTCTTATGAGGGCCCTTGACAAAGGCTTTCTGAAAGTAATATGCCATATTGACCGGCTCACCCTTCTCTACCTGTTTATTCACACCTTCAAAAAAACATAACAGATTCGTAAGACAAAATCTTCCTTGTCTAAAACCATGTTGGCTGTCTCCCATTAAGCCATGACTATTTACGTGTTCGGTAACTTTGTTCTTTAAGATGGTTTCCAGAATTTTTCCTGGTACTGGTGTCAGGCTCACCGGTCTGTAGCTTCCCGGATCAAACCTGAAACCCTTTTTAAAATTGTCATTATAGTGACCATCCTCCAGTCTTCAGATATTACAGATGACTTTGATGATAGTTCACAGATTACTAATAGTGGGTATGCAATCTCATATTTCAGTTTTTTCAACACCCTTGGATGTATATCACCCGGTCCAGGTGATTTGCTACTCTTCAATTTATCACATAGTTGTAATATATCTTCCTGGTGTATCGATATTTCTTTCAATTCTTCCTCAGTATCACCTTTAAATACCACTTCAGTCATGGGTAACATTCCTACATCTTCCTCAGTAAAGACCAAAGCAAAGAATTAATTCAGTCTCTCCACTATGGCCTTGTTTCCTCTTAGTGCCCCTTTTGCCCCTCTATCATCTAATGGTCCAACTGACTCTCTCACCGATTTTTTGCTACAAATGCACTTGAAAAAGTCTTTATTGCTGCATTTTTGCTTCCACAGAAAGTTTCTTCTCAAATTCTCTCTTTGCCTGCCTTGCATCTAACTTGCCAGTGCTTGTGTTGTTTCCAGTTTTCGCCATTTGGCTCTTTTTTCCATTTCCTGAAATATGCTTTTTTTGGCAGCAACAACCTCTCTGACCTCACCTTTAAACCATGCTGGCATTTTTTTGGACTTCCTTCCACTTTTCTTAACGTGTGGAATACACCTGGTCTGGGCTTCCAAGATAGTATTTTTAAACAACACCCAAGCTTGATGTAAGTCTTTAATCTTTGCAACTGCTCCTTTTAGTTTTTTCTTAACTCTTTTCCTCATTTTATCATAATCTCCCTTTCAAACGTTAAAAGGTAGTACTGTAGATTTCCTTACCATTCCTCCTCCATTAATTAAATTAAATGTGATCATGCTAACAACACTAAGGGCTAGGTCCAAAATGGTTTTCCCTCTGGTTCATGAACCAGCTGCTCCAAGAAGCAGTCATTTCTTTCATCTAGAAACTTTATCTCCTGAGCATGTCCTGCCATGGCACTGAACCAGTCAATACTGGGATAATTGAAATCACCCATTATTATTACTGTTCTGTAACTTTTGTTAGCTTCCCTGATTTCTTTGAGTATTTCATCATTCATATGTTCATTCTGGCCAAGCAGTCGATAGTATACTCCCACTGGCATCGCCTTCCCCTTTTTAGATGGAGTTTCAATCCGCAGAGATTCTACAGTGAATTTTGGTTCCTGCAATTCTTTAATCCTTTGTGACTCAATGCCCTCTCTAACATAGAGCGCTACCCCTCCACCAAATTGATCAGCTCTATCATTATGATATAGTTTTTACTCAGGTATCACATTGTCCCACTGGTTGTCCTCCTTCCACCATGTCTCTCAGATACCAATCATATCTAACTTCTCATTTAGTGCTACATATTCGAACTCTCCCATCTTATTTTTTTAGATTTCTAGTATTTGCATACAAGCATTTTAGAGACTGTATTTTATTCATAGTAATCTGGTTATCAGTAGGCAGGGGTAATTTGGAATCTTTAAGCTCTGTCTGCTCCGTCCTCAAAGGCATTTGGGCTACTTTTGTCTTTATTGGAATTTCTCTGCTGATATGCCCTAAGTTCATATTTTTGGTAGTATCCTTCAAGGATACATTGTTCTGAATCATGCGCTCTTGGGCGACTGTTGGCTCTCCCCTATTATCTAGTTTAACAACTACTTTATCTTCTTTTTAAAGGTTAATGCCAGCAGCTTGGTTCCATCCTAGTTAAGGTGAAGCCCATCCCTTCAGAAGAGCCTCTTTTTTCCCCAAAATGTTCCCCAGTTCCTTACAAATCCAAAGCCCTCATCCTTGCACCATCATCTCATCCATGCATTGAGACTCCGGAGCTCTGCCTGCTTTTGGGTCCTGCATGAGGAATGGGATGCATTTCGTAAAATGCTACCCTGGAAGTTCTGGATTTCAACTTCCTTCCTAAAAGCCTAAATTTAGCCTCCAGAACGTCCCTACCACATTTTCCTATGTCATTGGTACTGACATGTACCAAGACAATAGACTCCTCCCCAGCACTATCTGAGACCTTGTCTAGGTGGTGCATGAGGTCTGCAACTTTGCAGCAGGCAGGCATGTTACCAGGAGATCCTCACATCCACCAACCACCTAGCTATCTATATGCCTAATGATCGAATCACCAACTATAATGGCTGTCCTAACCCTTCCCTCATGGGCACATGGCCCTGGAGAAACTTCCTTGGTATGAGAGGGTTTTACATCACCTGGAGGGCAGGTCCTAGCTTCAGGATCACTTCCTGCCACACCAGGACTATGCCCCTCTAGGTCTCTTCTATGAACCTCTCTGTCTTCCTTATGTCTTCCAAGTCTGCTACTCTAGCCTGTAGACTCGTTCCCTGAGAGCAAAGAGCTTCTTGCACCTTGTGCACACATAAGACTCCCCTCACCAAATGGGACAAAATCATACATGTGGCACTCACTGCAAAAGACTAGAAAACCTCCACCTCACTGCTGGGCTGCTGTCTGCATCTTAGTTTTAAGGTTGTGTTTAGATATTTAAGTTCTTTACTTACTAAGGGTTGCTGGGGATACTTATACTAATAAAACTATATCTAATATGTTTAATGTACTTTGTTCACCTGAAGTTTAATTAATCTCAGGCCCTTAATGTATGCTGATAAAAATAAACAGCTGCACCTGAGAGTGAATAAGGCACTTCCTTTCCCATAAAAGGTTTAAGCACCTATAAAGCTATGATTATGCTAGGGGTGGGTGGGCTTTGGGGAGGGAAGGAGGGAGGGAGGGAAAGAAGACTTATTAAGAGCTGGCTGCTACACAGTACTCTGCCCTGTGCTTCTAAAGTAATCTACTACTACTACTACTATTTAGCACTTCTAGAGCACCACGCACGCAGCGCTGTACAGCTAACCTACAAGAGGTAGTCAGCAACATGAGACAGTCTCTGCCCATCAGAGTTATGCTCATCGGAGCTTACAATCTAGTTAGAATAGTACATTAGTTAGAACAGTGCAGAGCATCAATCGGTTCTACACAAGCATTAATTGGTTCTACATAAGGTACGATGAGGTAAAGTTTGGTCTGTAGTTGGTCATAAACATTGACGGGGGTTGGGGTGAGATGAGGAAAGAGTCAGGATCTGAATGCAACAGTGAAGAGGTGGGTCTTGAACCTGGACTTGAAGAGGGCCAGGGAGGGTGCCTGGCACACAGATGCAGATAGGCTGTTCCAGGCGTGAGGTGCAGCAAGTGAAAGGAGCACAGTTGGGAGTTTGTGGTGCGGGTGAAAGGCGTTGAAAGAAGTAATTTGTTAGCGGAACATAAATTTCGAGAGGGGACATACGGAGAGATAAGAAATGAGAGGTATTGAGGGGCCATAGAGTGAATGCATTTATAGGTCAGTAGGAGAAGCTTGATTTGGATGCAGAGCTGGACAGGGAGCCAGTGAAGTGATTTGAAAAGAGGAGTAGTATGGGCATGGCGAGGTTGGCAGAAGATTAGTCGAGCAGCATGGTTTTGTATAGATTGGAGGAGAAGGAGGTGGCTCACGGGAAGACCAGCAAGGAGTAGGTTGCAGCAATCGAGGCAGGAGGAGATTAAGGAGTGGATAAGCGTTTTGGTAGTGTGTTCAGAGAGGAGGGGCAGATTTTGCCAATGTTGTAGAGAAAGAAGTGGCAGGTCTTAGCTACAAGCTGGATATGCGCAGAGAAGGAGAAAGAGGTGTCGAAGATAACCCCTAGGTTGCGGGCTGAGGGAACAGGAAGGATAGTAGATCCATCCACATGGATTGAGAGAGGGGGAGGAGTTAGGTGGAAAGACAAGGAGTTCAGTCTTGGCCATGTTCAATTTCAGTCGTCGATGAGACATCCAGGCAGCGATGTCCGAAAGACAGGCAGAGATCTTGGACTGGCACGCCGGAGAAATATTTGGTGTAGAGAGGTAGATTTGTGAGTCGTCGGCATAGAGATGGTACTGAAAGCCATGGGAGGAGATAAGCGCAACAAGACCTTGGGTATAGAGAGAGAAGAGGAGGGGGCCTAAGACAGATCCCTGGGGTACACCAACATGGAGCGGGATAGGAGAGGAGGAGGAGGAGCCACCAGAGCAAATGCTGAATGAGCAAGGGGAGAGGTAGGAGGATGACCAGGACAGTACAGAGTCCTTGAAGCCAAGCGAGGAGAGGGTGATGAGGAGAAGGTCATGGTCAGTGGTGTCAAAGGCAGCAGAAAGGTCAAGAAGGATGAGGATAGAATAGAGGCCCTTGGATTTAACCAGGAACAGATCGTTTGTGACTTTTGTGAGTGCTGTTTCAGTGGAGTGTAGGGGATGGAAGCTGGATTGAAGTGGGTCGAGGAGGGCCCGGGAGGTGAGGAAGTCGAGGCAGCGACGGTGGACTGCTCGTTCTAATAGTTTGGATGTGAAGAGAAGGAGGGAAATGGGTCAATAGAAGGGCATGTGGGATCAAGTGAGGGTTTCTTGAGGAGGGGTGTGACAACAGCATGTTTGAAGACAACGAGGACAGTTACAGTGGAGAGTGAGAGGTTGAGGATATGAGAGATGGAGGGGGCAATGGTGAGGGGGATGGAACACAGGAGATGGGTGGGGATAGGGTCTGATGAACAGGTGGTGGGTTTGGAGGAGGACAGAAGAAGTGCAGTTTCTTCCTCAGAGATTGGAGAGAAGGAGGAGAGGGTGGCAGAGGCAGTATGGTTGGGGGAGGAGAATTGGGGAGGAGGGGAGGTAGATGGGGTGGTAGGGAATTGGAGGGTGATCTTGTGGATTTTGTCGTGGAGGTAGTTGGCTAGGGTTTAGGCAGAAAGGTAGGGTGGGATCGGGGGCAGGGGGACCTTGAGGAGAGAGTTGAGGGTATTAAAGAGACGGCGAGGATCAGAGGCAAGGGAATTAGTCAGATGGATGTAGTAATCTTGTTTGGCAAGTGCTAAGGCTAACTGGAATGAGCCAAGCATGAACTTGAAGTGCAGAAGGTCTTTCAGGGAGTGGGATTTGGACCAAGCTCGTTCGGCAGAACGGGCGTAGATGTGTAAGTAACGGATTGTGGGTGAAAGCCAGGATTGGGGAGTAGATCATTTGACAGGACATGGGGTGGGAGGGGCAAGGGTGTCAAGGGCTGAGGATAATGTAGCATTGTAAGAAGATAATGCCTCGTCGACGGACTTGTGACCAATCTCCAAGGGAATCACACTTGCTTAGAGAGAGGGAGTCTTGGGTTCTAAATTTAACCATAAAGCTCTCTTCTGTGTTTTAAATTTAAACTGAAAGTGCCTTGCTGCTACGAGGCCCTGACTGAGTATTAAATTTAAACTGAAAGCACTGTGCTGGTTTTTTTTTTTTTTTTTTAAACTTTTATTTTCATTTTGCAACAAACAAAAGAAACAACACACCAAAGGAGACAAAACAAGTATACAATAAAGAAAAGTAAACCCAATTACCCCCCACCCCCACGCTTCTTCTCTAGCTGATTATGTCAGCATGTGAACGCTTCCAAACAACAGTGATTATACATCAAAACAATCAAAAGAGTATCTGTGATACAGAATAATCATGGGACAAAGATATATACAAATTTAGACAGTCAGATGAGAGCATTGAGCAGAATGTACATAGTCATTGAGCATCTTCCATTTAGACCGATGATGAGGAGTCTGAATGGGGGAAGCAAACATACGAGGTATTTGTTCATATTTACTGTAGAGACAGACATGATTCCACCATTCATTGGGGCTCAGATGAGAGCTATTCTTCCAGTATTTCGTAATTAGGGAAATAGCAATGCCAAGCATAAAGTCCAAAAGGAAGTAAGCCGTTTTTGGAAGAGAGGGGATCCCCGCAGCTGAGCGAAGTCCCACTATCCTCCAAGAAAGGGGCTCTTGAAAGTGCAAAATAGACTGGATACGACCCCAGACCCGACGCCAGTAATACTGTAGTGCGGGGCATTCATACATAACATGAGGTAGTGAACCAATGGCCGCATGACATGTCCAACAACTATTGCCCTGAGTAGTGTTCCATTTGGCTAATCTGTCAGGAGTGTAAAAACACCGGTGGGCTAGAAAGAAGAGTGTCTGAGTGAGTGAGGCGGATCGGGAGACCCGTGTCACTCTACTCCAGACAAGGCTCCATTGCTCCGGGGTCAAAGTCACATGCAATTCTCTCTCCCATGCTTTCTGCGCTATAGGGGTATCTCTAGTTATAGCATTACATAAGGTTTTGTAAAAATTGGATGCTACACCAGGTGAACTACCGATAGATCGGATAGTCTCCAACCAACCTTGTGTAGGGGAGGCCGATGGCGGGAGCACCTTAGCACTCCGAAGGCAATGCTGAAGTTGCACCAACTGAAAGTAGTGTTTCGCTGGGAGACCAAATTCAATTTGCAATTCCCTAAAAGTTTTCCAGCGACCTTCATGGAACAACTGACTAGGAATCCAAATGCCCCTAGTGTACCAGGGGCTCCACGCCATCGGCTTATTTTGTATTCGAAATCGAGTATTGTACCAAAGTGGGAGCTTGTCTAACGGACAGAGTCGGGAGTCTAAAGATTGCATAAGATTATTAAAGGCACCTAAGGTGTCTAAAAGCATTGGTGGAAAGTGGGAGTCTGATGGGAGAGTCATACCAGGGAGAAAAGTAAGAGGAATCGGTTTGCAAAGGTCCTCTTCTATGTCTAGCCACACAGGTCTACTCGGTACTGGATCTTCCAGCCAACGAGCGCCTTGTTTGAGAAGAAAAGATTGATGATACTTCAGGAAATCAGGGAATCTGACACCCCCATTTTCCTTATCTGCTTGCAGCTTATGTTTCGCTATCCTAGGTGTCTTGTTTTGCCACAAGTATCTAGTCAGAAGGCCCTCTAAATCTTTATATATACGTCGAGGTAAGAGACAGGGCAACATTTCTAAGATATAATTCACTTTCGGAACAATCATCATTTTTATGGTTTCTAATCGACCCCACCAGGTAAGTGTTAAAGGAGTCCAGCGGTGAGTAAGCGCCCGGACTTTAGAGGTTAAGTCTTTGGCATTGAAGGAGATAGTGTCTTCCAAAGGAGAACAATAGTGAACCCCAAGGTATTTGACCATGCGAGGTTGCCATAAAAAGGGGAAGGGTTGCATATCTGCCTGATGAAGCAAAGGATTTAATGGAAAGGCTACCGACTTGGTCCAATTTATCTTATAACCGGACAGTTGTGAGTATTTACCAATTTGCTCTAGGACAGCCGGTACTGAGTCTATAGAGACAAAAAGCATAAGGTCATCAGCATACGCTGAAATTTTGATTTCCCTATGGGTGAAGGGGACTCCATGAATCTCCTCCGATTGCCGGATTAGTAAAGCCAAGGGTTCGAGTGCAAGATCGAAGAGAAGTGGAGACAGTGGGCATCCCTGGCGAGTGCCGCGTTGAAGGGGAAAAGGCTGAGACTTTAAAGCATTGGCACATATACTGGCTGTAGGCTGTGCGTACATGGTGCGAAGACAACGGAGAAAACCTTCCCCGAATCCGTACCAGCGGAGGACTGCAAACAGGAAGGGCCACTCTAAGCGATCAAAGGCCTTCTCAGCATCAAGTGAGAGACCAACAAATGGGCGATCAAGATTAACTGCGGTAGTTAGTACATGGCATAGAGTCCGAGCATTGTCAGCAGTTGATCTACCAGGAATGAAACCGCATTGATCTGGGTGTATTAAGGTAGGCATCCTATCAGAGAGCCGGGTAGAGAGAATGGTGGCAAATATTTTATAGTCCGCGTTTAGGAGGGAAATTGGACGATAATTAGCTGTTAGTTGCGGGTCTCTCCCCTCTTTCTCAAAAACTACTACATTTGCCATTGAAAAGGACCCAGAAGGAGAACCCTCCTCGGCCAGAGCAGAAAAATAAAGTTTCAAAACTGGAGCTAAGTCAGCGTGAAAGGTTTTGTAGAATTCAGCAGGGAGACCGTCTGGGCCTGCGGCTCGACCTGAGGCACATTTCTTGATAGCAGAATGAATTTCTGAGACAGTAAAGGGTGTGTCCAAGGCCACTCTATCTTCGTCAGATAGGGTCGGTCTTTGTACCCCTGAAAGTAAGCGTTCAAATACATCTGGCTCAAAATCACATTCAGATTGATAAAGCCGAGTATAAAAATCACGAAAGAGTTCTAAGATTTCGGTATCTTTAGTGACCAAGCCCCCCCCCCCGACGGATTACGGAGGGCGGTAACACGCTTGGCTTCTTTTTGACCTTTTAGGGCATTTGCTAATAATTTGCCAGCACGATTATTTTTCCCGATAATATAGCCCTTGTTGTGATTCAATATTTTTGACAGCAGCAGTGTACAAAAGCTGATTGTATTGAAAACGCAAGCGTTGTAAACGGAGTAAAATACATGGGTCAGTACGGGACGTGAGAAGACGCTCCCCAGCTTGTATCTGCTGCTCTAGAATCAGTAAATGCTGCTTTCTTTGTTTCCCCTGCCGAATTTGATAGCTAGTTATAGTTGCGCGGATAGATGCTTTAAAACCCTCCCACCAAGCCCAGCTCGCTGTGTCATGGGGTGAGTTAAAATGAAAATAATCTTGGATAGCGGCCTTTATATCAACCTGAAAATCTTTTTGACCCAGTAAGGATCTATCAAAAAACCAAGCTCGGGGAGGATCGTCCCGCGCAGTGACATGTAATGATAAAGATATGGCAGCATGATCTGAAATATGGAGAGGATGAATCCTAGTCGTGTCTACTTGAGAAATCATGGCTTTGGAAATGAGAAAGAAATCTATTCTAGATTGGGAGTGATGGGGGGCAGAAAAGAAAGTGAACTCTAAGTCAGAGGGGTGAAGCAGCCTC
The DNA here is from genome assembly GCA_033557465.1 of Ichthyophis bannanicus. Classification (NCBI taxonomy): domain Eukaryota; kingdom Metazoa; phylum Chordata; class Amphibia; order Gymnophiona; family Ichthyophiidae; genus Ichthyophis; species Ichthyophis bannanicus. The sequence continues at coordinate 418,373,007 of CM066034.1, forward strand.
CATATATCTACCAGCGCAAGATCTTGCATCAGAGCTGTAAGGGTAGCAAGACTCTTGGGTGGACTACTCGTTCTAGGCGGCTGTCTATCTATCAGAGGGTCTAACACTTGATTAAAATCACCACCAAGTATTAATGGAGTATTGGCAGAGGCCTGTGCCAACTGCGCAATACTTGCATAGTAAGCAGGGTTGTCCACATTCGGGGCATAAATGCAAATACATGTAAATTCACTATCTCCCACCTTAAGATGTACTCGGGCCCATCTACCCTCCTTGTCAGCGCTAGTATCAATTACAGTAGCTTGCAAAGATTTCTTAACCAGAATGGCTACCCCGCACCGTTTGGAAACGGCGGGAGAATAGGCAGCCACCATGTAAGGCTTAACATTGAGTTTCAGTGTTTCAGCAGAGTTTAAGTGCGTTTCCTGAAGAAACGCTAAATCAGCATGCTCATGGCTAAGATAGCTAAGGATTTTCTTTCTTTTGATTGGACTATTAATGCCCTTTACGTTGAGTGATAAGATTTTACATAAGGCCATTCAGACAAGTTAAAAATTCTGAGCATGATAGCGCACATAATTTCACAATGTCCCTCATATTGACTGTATCTGGCTGTACATATGGCATAAAAGAAAATAAGCTTATATAATACAATGAAGCGCCCCACATTAAAAAAGAAAAACCGCAGCGCGGTAGAGAAAAAGCAGAACCCCAAAAATTACTGGCGACCATGTGTCTGCGGGGAGAAGCCCCAGAGAAGGCCGAAATTGAAAAAACACATAACCTGTAGGACTGTGCGTGCTCCGAATCCGACCGAGGCACACATCATGGAGGGATAGGAGACCAAAAAACAAAAAAGTCATTGAAAGAAAGAAAGAAAGTCCAGGTAGTCTCTGTGCTTGACTATGACCGCCGCATCGGGCCCTTCAAAATGGCGGACAGAGCCGGCAAATAAAAGTCCAAGTCGTTGGATCAGCGCATCTGCTCTGCTTCTTTGGAGTCTAAAAATGCTGATAGTAGATCAGGATCTTCGAATGTCCTGGTTTGGTTGTGGAGAGTCACTCGGAGCTTCGCGGGATACAACAGGCCAAAGCGAGCCTGTAGCTGTTGAAGTCGAGGGCGAAAAGCAAGGAGTTTCTTCCGTCGGTCAACGGTAGGCTTTGCCAAATCAGGGAAGAAGGAGACTTTGTGACCTTCAAATTCCAAATGATGGTTCGCCCGAGCAGCATTTAAAATTTGTTCCACTTGTTGATATCGTAGCAAGCGAAAGATAATAGGCCGGGGGGCCGTTCGGTTGAGCGCCATGTGGGTAGGAACACGGTGTGCACGATCGATTTCCAGTTCTTTATGAAAGGTGATCTTCAGCAAGGAGGGGAGAGTTTTGAGCAGGAATTCTCTCATATCTCCCGCTTCCACCCCCTCCGGTATTCCAATGAGCCTCACATTGTTGCGACGGGCTCGATTATTGCTATCTTCTAACTCCTTTTGAAGATTCTGTATCTGGCGCTCAGCCTTGTCCAGTGTGCCCAAGCGCACCGCGTGCGAGTCGAGGACCCCCGCCATATTGTCCTGCCGTAATGAGAGACTTTCAAGTCGGTCCTGGAGCACTCCAAAGTCTTCTCGCATGGCTCTAAGCGCTTCTCCATTGGACTGCACCAATTCCTTCACGCCGCGTATTTCCTCTAAAATCTCCAGGTGCATTTCGGGGTTTTCTCGAAATGGAGCCATCTTCTGTGGGGAGGACACCTCTGTTTTGGAGCGTTTTCCGTGAGAAGAAGAAGGAGACCCGAAGTCCAAGCGCGCTGGTTTATGGGCCGCCATCCCCCCCGAGGTACCCCGGTCAGCCCGGAACGAAATAGTAAGTTTGTATAGGTATTAAGTCAGGATTCTAAGTAGGCCTCTCGGGAGCTTCAGCGCGAAGCGTCTTACCCGCTGGACATCAGGCTCCGCCCCCCCGACTGTGCTGGTTTTTAAATTTAACCAGAAAGCTTTCTGCTGTGTTTTAAATTTAAACTGAAAACTCTTTGCTGCTACTAGGCCCTGACTGGTTTAACAAATACACTGGGTTAACAGATTAATCAGCTTTAATCTAAGAATTCCTTTTTCCCCAAAATTTAGAAAAATTCCCAGAAGTAAATACTTACAATTGCAGATCTCCCTCCAGAAGTAGCAGTCCCCTTTTATAGTCCTACAAGACTGAGAAGCACAAAACTCTGGTTGTACTATTTATGCCTGTGCTTCTGGGGTAAGCTGTGACCAATTTGCTGAGTGATTAACACAGTCATTGCTTGGACAGAGGGAATCTTCAAAATGGCCCTTTGATCTGTCACCTGGCTTTAACACCTATTTAAAAAATTTCACAGGTCTCTTGCCCTCTATGTAGAAGGCCTCTTTGTAAAGGTCTCTAGAAATTATTGCTCAAGGAATACTGACCCTGTTTTGCCTTTTATGCTAAGTTATATTCTAATTTGATTCTACTAGGCCCTGACTTTTACATTTAAACTAGAAGCTCTCTGGTGGGTTCTAAATTTAACCAGAAAGCTCTCTGCTGTGTTTTAAATTTAAACTGAAAACTCTTTACTGCTACTAGGCCCTGACTGATTTAACAAATACACTGGGTTCACAGATTAATCAACTTTAATCTAAAGAATTCCTTTTTCCCCAAGATTTAGAAAAATTCCTAGAAGTAAATACTTACAATTGCAGATCTCCCTCCAGAAATAGCAGTCCCCTTTTGTAGTCCTTCAAGATATTCAGTGGCATTAATCATCATTAGTGCCACTGAATATCCCACAGAGTGGTATTTATGCAGTTTGCAGGTCTGCAAACCATGGAAATGCCTTTGAATATCCTACCCCCCCCCCAACCCTACCACTGTAACCAAGTTTACATAAGAAGTTCCTGTCTAATAGATTTACAGGTGCAGTGGAAAAAATAAGTAACTGTGAGTCTCTGACAGTGGACCTAATTGAACCGGCATAGGTGAAGACAGCGGGTTCTAATTGCTTTATAAGCTATTCCTATCATCCCCAGTGTGGTCCCACACACAGGCAAGGACCTCAATTCCTTCACCCTCAGGCGACATTTCATAACCTCCTCCATAACCTGTGCCCACGAGACATTCCATAACTTCCTCATTAATAGTAATGGGAATAGCAGACTCTGTGGCACTATCATGAGATAGAGGGATATTGAGATTCACCTGATCCCATACCCCTCCCCCGCTTCCCCTACCTCCAGTCATTGTGATTAGACCACAGCTAGTGAATTGGGCACATGGGGTTCAGATGTGAACTAGAGCCGCAAATGGCACTATGCTTTAAAATAACCTAGCTGCTGGCAATAATAAAATAATTTTGAATTTTGATTCCCTCCTGTATAATAGGGTTGGTCAGGTCTGTCCCCAAGTCATCCTCCTGGACACCCTCTCTGAACCAGAGTGTTCACATTATGACTGACATCCCTGTTCATAAACCCTCAGCTGCAACTGCAATCATTTATACTACTTTTCTATGTATTCTCCTCCACAAGGCACATGCAGTGTCTAGCAAAACTTTGCATGTTAGGAATATCAGTAGTTAGCCAGTTTACAAATCAGATTGAACTTCTGGTAACAACCCCTCCACAAATACATAAACCAGCAATTGCTGGGCCCAAGTCAATAATCTCTCCCAGTTAGTAAAACAAATTTGTATTATATAGTTTCCCAAAGCAGATCTCCAGCATCTGCAACAATAAAAAAAACTCAGACGGCAGTAAAAAGAAAGCATTCTGCAATGCTTTCTTTTGGGGCACTATGGAGATAGCAGAACAAAGAAGGGACCAGAGGGCTTACCATTACTACAGCCCCATAAAGGTAAGAAATTTCCTTTACCTCATGATACCATGGAGAGATGGTACCAGCAAGCAGTCCTTATGGTCCAGTTCTAGGACTCCAGCGCCCAGGGACTCCAATAAAATTGTCACAGATAACAGCCGAAATAGTTAAAGAATGGAAATTTTTATTCTCTAGAGTTACAGTGCTGAAGGACAGAGATTCCAGTAACAATGATTTTCTGCTGGCTTACACATCTTCGGCAGTTTGCTAAATAGAACTAAGTGGATATCATCCTAAATATACCCGTAAATCTACCTAATGTGAGACATACAATATGGTTTATGGTTTAATGGCATTTGATCTACCACCCTTCAAAAAATATCAGTGTTGTACAAAATAAAATTATATTAAAAACATAAATAGAAGGAAAGAGAAATGCCATTTAAAATAATTGGAAAGACAGGGAAAAGGGGAGAGAGGAGGGGGAACAAGGTAAAGGTGGGGAGAGGCAGAATCGGATGCCGACTAAGTAGAAAGATCATGTGCAAGCTGAAAAAGATGAGTCTTTAAATCAGATTTGAACTTAGGATAGGAGTGCTCAAAATGGAGATCAGCAGGGCAGGAGTTCCAAAGACAGGGACCCAAGAAGTAAAATGCAGTGTGACAAGTGAACTCAAGACGGGCTTGTGATGGAGGGGGAAGACACAAACGATTACCATGAACTGAGCAGAGGACACTAGATGGTGCATAAGGTCTGAGATGGGAAGATAGATAAGCTGGGGAGCCAGAATGTAAAACCCTATGGATAATAGTTTGAAGAAGTGTGTGCTGAGATAGTGGAAGCCAGTGTGACTTAATAAGAAGGGGCGATACATGGTCATACCTAGAAGCACGGTGAAGAAGGTGGATCGCAATATTTTTTACTCATTATAGATGTTTTAATTGATAGCTTGGCAAGATAGAAGGTCAAAACAAAAGAGGAAGGCCAGCAATGAGATGGATCGATTCAATAACAGGAGCTATGGGTACCAGTCTGTCAACAATGAGCCACCTGACTGAAGACCGAACACAATTTAGGATAGCTATCCAGAGGGTCGCCATGAGTCGACTCCGACTCGACGGCACTTAACAACAACAATTGATAGCAGGGGAGACCAGAATAGATGATTTTACAATAATCGTGCAATCACCAAAGCCAGAAGAATGACAAGAGAAGAATCAGAGAGAAGTGACTGAATAGCACATATTTGCCTAAATGCAAAAAAAGACTGCTTAACAACTGAGCCAATGTGTTCGTTGAAGGTGAATGAAGAATCCAAGATAACCCCAAGATATTTAATGGAGGGAACACAAGGAATTGAAAAGCCATCCAAACAAATGGGTTAAAGAAAGAGGAGAGAGGGGGCCCAAGAAACATAGTGGAGGCTTTAATTGGGTTAAGGTGATTGGCATTCAGCCAGTAGGCTACCTGAGAGAGGCACAAATTAACTGGGTTCAGATCAGGAGACGATGAAGAAAGAAGAAAGAGCAGCAAGATGTCATCTGCATAATAGTAAGCAGAGACGCTCTACTGCTGAACAAGAGTAGCCAAAGGAGCAAAACATTGAACAAAAGGGGATCCAGGACCGAACCTCGAGGAACGCCATATGGAAGGGGAACTTAGGAGGAGCATGTAGCCTGAAAAGAAACAGAAAGCACAGTGAGAGTAAAGATGCAAACCAGTGAAATACAGTCTCACATAACCCAGTGGAAGAGAGACATGAAAGAAGAAAAGAGCGGCTAAAGAGATCAAAGGCGGAGGAAAGATCAAGGGGTATGTTTACTAAACCGTGCTAATGTTACCGGTGAAAAGTGCAGCACTTACGTGAACAATGCCATATAAGGATGTGGGCGTACCGGTGTTGAAGTAGCAATGGCCAATTAACGCACGTTAAAGGGCGCATTGTCAGGTATCGCGCATTAAGCAGACAATACATATTAAAGCTGTCAGCACATTACAAGCCTGACAAGGCACTGTATAAGGTGCCCAATACCCTAAGGCGCACCAAAAGGCGCCATATGAGGCACCCCAGGTGAGGCATTCTATAAGGCTCCTTATAAGGTGCCACATAAGGTGCTGTAACCTAAGGTGCCGTATAAGGTGCCCTAAGGATGTTAAGGCGACCCAAGATATGGCGCCCAAGGGCAGTAAGGTGCCGCAAGTTAACAAGCATGAAATGTAAGGGCAAAAAACAGATGTAGCCTGAACACTGCTTAGAGCACCAATGAAAAGGCAATGAACAAGTGATGGAAGGAAGTAGAGGTGGGAGCTGATGGACCTGTCAAATCAGCGTGCAGCCTATGTGGCAGCCGGTAAAGTGGACAAACATATCGGAGGCAGCTGTACCGATGCACAGGGTGTTGGCAATGTAAAGTGCAACAATGACAGTGGGTGGCAGAGGATGGTAATACGTGTCCACCAGTGGAGGCAGAGGTGGCAAGATAAGTACAATGACAGGAGGACAGAGGAGTAGTAGTGCTGTGCAGAGCAGACACAGGAGAGGCAAGCATGAAGAGCCACAATGCAGAAACGGGTACCAGTGCAGGACATGGGGTAGCAGTCTGCATGTGAAGACAGGATGCCACACAGCTGACAGACACAAATAGACAGACAGAAGGATGGCTGGCAACTGTGATGTGGGTATTATGTGCTGGCAGCACAGATCTGCAGAGATATGACTGTTACAGAATGACAAGGAGTTGTGCAGGACAGGCATAAAAAAGGAGAACAAAGAAGAACTGAACACATGACCACTGGGTCGAAAGTCAGTGCACAAACCAGGAGGCTACACCACCATGGTGAGTCCCACCTCAATGGCTGTGTACAAGAACACTGCAGGTCACCGCACAAACTTTCTGCTGTGCTTACCGGGATAGGGTAAACCCACAGCTAAAGCACGTCACAGGGCACCTTAGGTTAGGCAACTGAGGTGAGGCTTTTTGCCTGGAAGCACTGATTGCAGAAATGTGTCTGACTGTTACAGGCATAAAAGGGACTTGCCTCGGTCAGTCTTACTAAAAGGAGCCCACTGAGGGATTGAACACATGACCTCTGTCATGGAAGTCATTGCATTAACCATTGTGCTTCATCAATATGCCTTTTAGTATACAAATGGCTGGCTACAGAAAGAGTGCAGGTGACTGAAAAAATGTCTGCTGTGGTTACCAGGATAGGATACAACCAACAGTACCCATGATGCAATTCACATGCAGAACAGCAGTCTATATCTGCTCATGAGATAGGGTATGCACCTCTACAGCACGTCAGCTTGGTAGGGGAGACTGACCGTGTGTGTTACTAGCACAGAGTACCTACAGACCATGCCATTATGTGTGTTCTGTGCTCACCCTGAGGGTGAGGTGGGGTGGCCAGCACCAGGTCCGCAGTACCTGTGTTGGTTGAGTTAGGCTTTGCTGCAGATCTCCATCAGTGCCAGTGTGTGACAGGTAATCCTTGCAGACATGCCTAGGATATTTCTGTGTCCATGTTTAGCCCTTGTGGACCATGATGCACCTGAAATAGTGCATATCCAGGGTGCTTGCCATGGTCACTTGTTTTAAGAGCAGGGTGGGGGGGTGTCTGCACTCACATGACGATGATGAATGTAGCAAACTGCCCTCTTGGGGGTCAGGTTGGAGGACATGATCTGCCCCCAACAGACCCACACTCTCAACATTTGCAATGGGGGCAGTAACGGTACATGATGACGGGCTGTGGGACCAGCAACCCCAGTCCTGCTGGCAAACTAACAATTGATGCAGAGCGGTACTTTTGACAGAGCCACTGGCAGTAGGCCTGGTAAGCGCAGCTGCCCCCCACAATGATCTGACATACACCAGCAGAGGGCACAGTCAGTCTGCATCTTGCAAGGTGTTGTAGCCATACACATGCTAACTGCAGACAGTCTGTTAGCCAGTACATAGTGCATGTTCCTAGAAGTACTATGTGCACCCAAGAATGGGCACAAACACCAAGCAGGTATGTCAGTGATTGGGCCCCAGAAAAGGGAACTCACAGATATCACTTGAGAGAAACACTGTATAGCACTATGGGGGAACCTAGACATGCTTAGTCAGGGTGAGAGTGACCTCCCAGCATGACATGCTGTGCCACCCTCTCTGTGCAGATGGTGGTCAGGCATTACAATATCCCAGCCATTGCTCTATGCCCTGTGCAGATGCATCCTGCCCAGACCTCCCTGTCTGGCCCATACCCACAATACCTTGCTCCTCATTATGCACATTGGCAGGCTAATGCTGGAAACCATATACGAATTGTGGGATCAGTAAGGTGTAGGCAGCCACAGAACACTGGATAGACATTGTGGCAAAGTCAGCTATCCTGAGAGTGGGGGAGGTGAGAAGCATAACGGATTCACCCTAGTTAAGGGTCCCCTTCTAGGAGTGCAGGGAGAGAAAGCCACAGCCAGGTTTCAAAGACAGAAAACCCCCAGCTGGAACAGGTTTCAGCCAACGACTGATAAAGTAAGAAAGAGGGATTGCAAGCACGAGGACCAAAGCCCTTACTTTAACAAGTGCACTAATTATTCTAATATCAGAAGGCAGGGGGATTACCAACACCTGGGAAAGAAAGAGGTGGGGTTAAGACCCTGGAGGTATAAGCCTGGGTTAGATTATGCAGAGAGGGAGAGACGAGAAGGAGAGCAGCCGGGAGAGCAGCTGAGACAGAAGCAGAGAGAAGGACTGGATTCTTGGAGGAGAGCTGAGCTACCCAGAGCTGAGAGAGCTGAATTCCCTGCAAAAGGTTGGCAACAGAGGTGGGGACCAGGAAGTGGAGAAGCTTTCAGACCACCAGAGAGGTTGTCAGCTGAGCAGTCTGACCAGGTCGGTGAGTCAGAACCCATGCAGTTGGGAGAACCAGTGTCAGAGTTGGGGGAAGAAGATTGCTTTATGGATTGCTCTCTATGCCAAGCTCTAGACAGGAGGTCTTGAGGAAAAGCTAGCCTGAAAGAAGTAATTCTCCTTGGAAGTTAACCATATGGCAGAAGCAGTGTGGAGGTAAATTCCTGTCTGTTTTAAAAGGGAAATTTACTGCAACGTAAGCCTGATCAGGAAGCTCTGATTCATGCTTGTTTGTCACCTGTGTTTGAACTGTGCAACGGCAAGAAAAGCCAAGTTAGCTGCTATAAGAGTTTTTGCTTGCTCCTCTCCTATATGAAAAACCTGCTAAGAGTTTTGATAACAGCTTGGAATGTTTGTTTTGTTCTAAGTTTGGTTTCACATAGAAATGCAGCCTAGAGAGGTTTTTGAGGCTGGCAGAAACCAAACTGCTGTAGAAGAATTAAGCCTGAATTTTTCTTTATGCTTTGATTAACAAGGACTAAAAAGGAGAGTGGCAGCCTAGTTTCTAAAGGCAATTGCTTCTGCAACTAAGAGGACTTTAAAAAGCTATTTCTGAGTTATTTTGGTTTGTTTGCCACTATTTGCTGTACCTTAAGCAAATCCTACAGTTATAATCCTGTAAATGATACCTTGAACCTGCTGTGTTTTTTGTTATGGAAATAAACTTTCTGTTACAAGCCTTACCCTCGGTTACCTCAACTACAAACCTTCTACTTAAAGCACCAACATATTTTTAGCAGTACTACATTTCCTAGAAGCCAACATGAAGAAATAGGCTGCTAGGAGCTGATAGAAGAAGGAATCCTCAGCCACCACTCCCCTCGACCACTAGAGGCAAGTGACTTTTGGCGTTGTGCTTGTGACAACATACACACACTCCCACACCTATTTCAGCATTGTGCAAAGATAGAGGCGGTTGGCAACCCTGCCCGTCACACCCATCCTAAGCACAGTGCAGGCATTGCTAAGGTATTCAATACTGTTAGGGTCACTCTCCAGGGTGGTAAACACCATCAGAAAAATATGAAACACACTCCATATATATCAGAAAGGTTGCTATGATGAATCTCTGTTAACAAATTGTGTTTAATTTAGGGTTTGTTATCTGATATTAATCATAGCAACTTTTTGATATATGTGGCACGTGTTTCCAAGTTTCTGATGGTGCTAAGGTATGCAGGTGCTACTGGTGGTAACTGCTGCTCTGCACTAGGCCCAACAGCCTGACTCTCCATGAGGCTTTGGATAGTGGAGCCTGTGGGTGTGGGTGTTTGTGCCCCTGCTGACCGATGCTCTAGGGAGTGCACATGTTTATGTTCTATGTGCTCTGTAGGGTAAAATATAGGGACACGGTCTGAAGGAGCCACAGCTCAGACTTGAACCTGTGACCTTCTGCCCCTGCACACACTGGCTGTGTGTACTACATCAAGCTGTTGCCACAGAGGCAAATAATTCCCTGGGGATACCATGACTGTTCTTCAGACAGACCTTGTCTGTTGTACTGCACGCCACCCACCTAAACAGGGCTTTGCCTTGGTCTGCTGTAGGCTGATGCCACTACCCCCTCCACCACCACCAGCCGTCCCCCACCATTCTGACATGGCCTTATGCCGGTGGTGCTGGTGGTGCGCAGTCCCAGGCCATCCAGTGTGCCGGTAGGCAGCTGCCTATGGTGTGGGGCCTGGGTAGGGGTGCCTACATAGACATCCACGCTTCCCCCCAGCACTGCCTGCCAATGTTATCTGCCCTTTGGGGTACCTGCTGGCACCCCACTGTGGCACACACACTCATGGGCATGTTTGACGTTGGTCAGTTGCTGTCATGCTTATTTTCCATTTCTGCATTCCTATGCGTCATCTAAGCATCTGCCTAGTCCACCCTGTGCCCTAGATGCTCCACTGCATGTCCCGCCTGCAGCCCCTTGTACCCCATTTGCAGCATTGCCATAGTGCCCTTTCATACTTGGGCATGAAGCTGTTGCTGCACATGTAGCACTACTATCACTTTTCTTGGTCTCCCTGCCTTTGCTGTACATTGCTGACTGAAATGGTTTCTCTCTCCTGCCATTGTGCCTCTAACACCAGATTTTCACTCGCGGTAATTTTCGGCCCTTCATTTCACAGCATTAGTGTAGCAGGAGCCTCTCCCTGCCCACTCCCGCCCATTGACTCCTCTCCGCTCTCTCTCCACCCTTTGTGGGACTTAATGCCGCCGGGGACATTAGCGCGCGATACGTAACGTTACCATGCGATACGTTACCGTGCGATAACGAAAACATTACTTATCGCGCGTTAACGTAGCCTCTGCGATGTTATCGCAGTTTAGTAAACATACCCCCAAGAGAGACAGCAAGAGAGATATCACCCTTATCCCAAGATTCCTGAACTTCACTGAGTACAGAAAGTAGGATAGTTTCTGTGCTACGGCCAGCACGGAAACCACAACCAGTCTGGAGCGAGGTGTAAACAAGTAGTATATTTATTATTAACATGAGGAGAATCTATAACCGCCATCCCAACACGGCTTTCATCAGGGGTTTGACCTATAAAAGAAATAAATAAAAAACAATGAGGAACAAATTAATAAATAACTAAAATTATAGTAGGACAATATTAAACCATAAAGCATGAATGGAAAACCATCCTGTGATGTGGAACCCAACCACCATAATAAAGGGTGTGATTGTTATTATATAAAAAAGTAATAAAAGTAATAATAGTACAACTATGTATCATAGATAAAGATAAAACCTGAGGGTAATACATAAGCATAAGCACTAAAAACACAATTAAAATAAGTGAACACTAAGGGGATCATTCTGAAAAACGAATAAGCCAGATGGACATGCACAGGACACGGATATGTAACAAAAATGTTCCCCCTTGGATATATTGACAGAGGTGGATCTTTCAATATATCCAAGGATCTCCCCTTGGATATATTGACAGAGGTGGCAGCATGGGGAGGAGATTGCACCATCAGCGCTGTGTTGGGGGCAGTGCTGAATCCTGCAGCTGCATTGGCACCTGTGGACAGAAGGAGAAAAGAAGTGTCCAACACCAACTGATGCACCCAGCACACACACACACGAGTGGCAGCATAGCACAGAACCCCAAAGACATGAGACCACAGAAGTGAGAGAACAGTGTCAAGTAGGGTCTGATGTCCCAGTGTGGCATGCAGCAGTATGAAATAGGGACCCAGACACCCACAACAGTGCAGACCCACAACCACAAAGCACCCCCCCCCCAGTAAGGCAGCAGAGGCCAACATGTCTGTGCAGTATGCCTGAAGCATGCCCCAAGGAAAAAATGTGCAGAGTGGAATGGTGGATGGAAGTGATGCCTGAATCAGAGACACGGGTCTGGTACAGAACCTATGTGTGAAGATGGATGACATATAAAGGCACTCACCCTGGTCCAGTGAGGACTGTGAGGTGTCCAGCTGCCTGATTCCATCCATGGCTGTGGTGTCCACTGTAGCCAGAACCCACTGTTCCAGGTCAGTCAGCTTTGCTCACTGCCTATATGGTTCCACACAGCACACCTTTTTGTACCTGCCACCACTTCCTCTTAACATCCTCTATATCTCGGTTGTTGTGGAAAATGGCGTTCAGCTTCCTGTATATGGCCAGCCATCTCTGCTGTTGCTCATGGGCGCCCACTTTGATCTCCTCTGTACCCATGGGGATCTCAAAATCAGCCAGGATCTCCTTGATGAGGAATGGCAACTCCGCATCTGTGAAGTTGTGATTGCATGTGGGCATCTTTGGAGCCATGGCACAGACAAAACCACAGAGCCCAGAGAAACACACATAAACCAAGGGGGGCATGTCTGCCAATCTGGTACACATTTTATAGCATTTAGACATGCAGGTGTGGAAACATCCACATCCATATTCTGGAATACATAACACTTTGGACCGTACAGACATGTGGACGCATAAATAGCGAACCCGTCTATGCCCATGTCCATGTTTCTATGGTGATACCCGTTCCCTGGACACAGCTGTAACACATTTGGGGGATCTCCCAAGTAGGCTGCTATAGACGAGGTAAGTGCCAAAGATTAATGTTGGGAACATATTGCTATGTGCAGCGGTGCCTATGCCCTAGTGCCCCATATGCTATGTGTGCAGGGCAGACCCTAAGTGCCCTGCACAGACCCACACCACATGTCAGGCAGTTGAGGGAAGGGGACTGTTGAACCAGAGAATGGGTGGCAGATAGGAGGATGACTCTGTACATTTAACCCAAAAGTATGTTAGTATCCATAATGCACTGATGTATTCAAGTAAAAATTTTCAGACAAGCTTAGAGCAGTTTCTTCAGGCAACTAATAGGTCTCAGACTTAACGGGCAAAACAAACTCCAGTCAATAACAACTGCTCGAGCATAGTCCTTATTGTATCAACGACCTTTAATATTTTAGTTGCTCGGAAACCGGAGAAAAGCAGGAAGAAAAGCATCCACTGACTCTTTAGACGCAATGAACTGCATAAACTCAGAACTGTGCAATCAACTTATAAATAAGAGAAAGTGGTCAGCTTGACTTAGCTTTAACAGATGTTTGCTTGAGAAAGTGCTTGGCCATCGCCTTATCCCCAACGCTCTCACTCGCGCTATCTTGCATTTCACCTGAGCTGGTTTCTTCAGGGGGTGGCTTAAACACTACAGTAGAAAATACAGAAATACATCAGATTTAAAATGTACATACTTTCATAACTAGTATAAAGAGATTCATCCAATGCAGGAAGAGATTGTACCTCATGGTAGTTTGATTGTAGACTATCCAAGCGTTACCAACTGCTTCCAGACGCCGCGCATGCGAACTACACAATTTATAGAGGAAGTGATAAACTCATTTCAAACAACGAGAGCTCACACACAAACTTCCCATTCAACCCGCAAATTGAGACCATCAGGGACAACCGATCCCACCCGATGTATCCACCGCTGCTCCTGCCATAGCAGAGCGCTATCTCTAGTTTTGCCGCGTTGCGATGAAATAACCATATCCAAGCAGAAACATTGTAGCTCTTGAAATGAATGATGTAGTTTGTGATAAGGAAGCTTATCATAGCTCAGGTAGGAGCTATAAAAAAGATGATGTGACTCTGAACAAGCAACCTGTCAGTTCTGGTAGAAGCAAGAAAACAGAGTTTTCACATAAAAGACTACCAGTCCCAGAATGCACCAGGTTTCCAGCAGCCATGAGAGGGGCTGAAGTGAGAGAATGTGTGTGCAATCAAGAGAGCTATGAGGTAATCCCTAAGCACTCATCTCAAAGGGCAGGGCCTGATTCAACACAGCTGCGCTGTGTTAGGGAGCAGCACACATTAGAACAGGATAAGAATAGAGCTTATTCTTCAGATAACAGTTACTACAAGCTCCAGCCTGGCTTCAAGGAGAGTTTGAAGAACAGCTTCAGCAAAAGCCAAGCAGATAGAGAGAGAAGGAAACTCTCTGGAAGGAAGAGAAGAAAGGCCATTGGAAGGTCTGGGAGATTCCAAGGCAGTACTCATACTGGGAGGTATTCCAAAAGCCAGCAGAGTCCATTGGACTGGATTCAGCCAGAGGAATGGAGTGGCAGAGATAGGAATCCCCAGTGGCTACCTGGAAGAGAGAAGACTGCATGTGGAAGGGACTTTCAGACCAAGGCCAGAAGGTATGTGAGAGAAGATCCAGTGTCCAGGGATCAAGATTGGAAGGCTGGACATCAGAATTGGATTACATATTGGCCAGGCTATACAGAGAGGAATAATGATAGCAGGAGAGGCTCAGGTATGAACACTGATCCAGACCCTATCTATAATAGAGAATGGCAGCAAGGGAATAAGCATTCTCATGATAATGCCTTAATGAAAGACTCATCTGTGCCAATGTATGATATTGACCCTATGATTGTTGATGCAGGGGGAAATACAGCAGATGAAACTATTTACATGGACTGTTCTTTATCTAAATGCTATTGCTAGTTTTCTATGAGCAAACACATCAGCCATCACAAAGAAACCTAACTTTGTTCTTTATTTCCACTGCAAACAGCTCTTAAAGCAGGATTTGGGCTCACACAGTAGCAGCCAGCCAGCTAAAGGCTTTCAGCTGGTCCATTGATAGTAATTAGGGCTGCACCTGATTGTGTGTGTGAGCAAGGGAGAATCACTGCTGAGATCGGCGTGGAAAAATAAGCAGAAGTTAACCTAACCAGCAAAGTTTATTCTTTACTTTGTGCCTTTGTATTTGGTAATTATTTGCTAAGAAAACATTAGCTAATTGCCTGACAAGCTGAAGGTTGTTTTCTGGTTTACTTTGTGACTTTTTGTTATCCATTTAAACACTGCAAGCAAGTAACCTCATTTATAGTGCTATCAAGCATACATGTGCTGGGTAAATTAAACCCCATCAATAAAAGAAGTATTTTATTGATCTTACCACTTGGTTTCACAACTCAAATTATTGTCATCAGCTGTGTTTGGGAGTGAATGAACTACAATACCCACAATACCTTGCAAGAATCATATGAATATATGCATCGTCAAGATTGTGCAAGTTCTCACCCTAGGCAGCCGTCTGACAAGTTGCAGGCAATGATCAACAATCGGAGCTTCACGATGCTGGCATTTCAACTTACTCTTATGTTCATTCATACGAACTTTTAACATTCGAGTTGTTTTTCCAATATATGCTAACCCACAAGGGCATAAAATGCAATACACAACAAATGTAAAAAGACAGGAAGTAGAGTGTTTAAGCTGATAGGTCTTGCCCCGATAATGAAATATACATAACTCTTTTGTAATGCTGCAGATATTGCATTCACCACACTTCACATGTCCATCAATGGCAGAGGTACAAGAAGAGGGCATAGGACGCAGCACAGCCGGACTGAGCAATTCTTTAAAATTATTACCGCGCTGCCACACACATCATACATTTTTCTCTTCTAGACCAGGGATACTATGTAACACATTTGCATGGCGTTGAATAATGTGTTTCAATTGAGAACTAAAAGGGGAAAATTTCGTAATGAGGTTAACTGAAGAATCATTTCCTGCCGTTAAGATTGACTTCACTCGAGGATGTAAGAGCAGGTCTCGATTGGCATACAACGCTCTTTTATATGCTCTTTCAACAACAGCATGAAGATAACCCCGATCATAAAAATTTTTCTTCAGAACTTGAGATTGAGCTTTAAAAACCTGAACATTAGTGCAGTTCCGTCGAAAACGCACAAACTGTGACAATGGTAAACTATTCTTTAGTTGAACTGGGTGTGCACTAGTGTAGTGAAGAAAAGTATTACGATCCGTTTCCTTCCTATGCACAGAAGTAGACCACCCAATCTCAGTCTTTTGGACATCAACATCTAAAAATTTAATCCTCTCAGCATGATAGTGCAGAGTAAATTTAATATGCATATCTCGATTATTTAACCATGAGAAAAATTCTTGAAGATTCTCAGAGGTGCCTCGCCATAGCAAAAAAATGTTATGGCGATGTTTAAAAACTTTTTTGTTTTTGAAGGTGCTATATATCAAAAGATGTTTCTCAAGCAAACATCTGTTAAAGCTAAGTCAAGCTGACCACTTTCTCTTATTTATAAGTTGATTGCACAGTTCTGAGTTTATGCAGTTCATTGCGTCTAAAGAGTCAGTGGATGCTTTTCTTCCTGCTTTTCTCCGGTTTCAGAGCAACTAAAATATTAAAGGTCGTTGATGCAATAAGGGCTATTCTCGAGCAGGCCGCTGATGAACACATCCCCCAGACCCCATGCCTCCTCCACACAGGAACAGATCTAAGGACCATGTGCATTGCTCCCCCTGTGCAGTGAGCAAACCAATGCTGCTGGAATGAGTTCCCGGTGCAGAACTGCAATCATGGAGTGGTGCTGTAGTGATGCAGTGGTTCCAAACACAGCCTAACGACAAGGTTCAATCCCTACACAGGGCCCATGTGACTGGAGGCAACATGCAGCTCAGCATGTGGTCACAGGTCCCCCCAGAGCACCTATGTATGCTGCATGGCCCAGGTGTGTACTGCACAGTGCAATCTGGTCAGTGACCAAGGGCAAGTCACAGCAGTTATACATATGTCTGTAGAAAGGCATGGGTATGTATGTGTTCATAGATGGCCATGTGCATGTGTGACATAACCTATGTGGCCATGCACAAGCATTCACATTCCTTCCTTTTATACACATTTACGTAAATGCACCTGTCTGGCGATGTCTGTGTCAGTGCAGGGGTAGGGGTAGGGGCATGGCATCTTATGTGCACACTCATAGATCAAAAACCCCTGGAATAACCTAGAATATACCAATATAATAACAAAAGGAGCATCCCTAACAAGGTAATTCCAACCATAACATCCACCAACATGCAAAAGCTCCACCCTTATCCAATATTGCTCCCAAATTCAGATTGGAACATTTGCATACTTGTGGAGGTTATGGTTTTACCTTATCATGATAGAGTGTGCTCCTTCAGATATTACATCCGTATAGTATCTATTATACCTGGAGTTTCTGATGTGTGAGTATGATTGGTTTATATGTGCTGTGGGAGTTGTGTATCATTAGCTGATGTGCACAGCCAGACACTGCCCCCACACACTATCTTCTCACCTTCCACTGCATGTGCAAGTAGCTGCAGTGCCCCACAATGAACATATCCCAGATAATTAGATTATGCTAAAAACATCCATTAAAATACCTCCAAAAGCTGAGGGAATAACAAAACCATGTATACTGGCACTTCTTGTGACCTTGGGCAAGTCACTTTACCCTCCATTGCCTTGGAAGAAAAAGCCTAACAATTTACTTCCCAAGAAAACCCAGAGGCAGCTGGGTCACCAGGAGTCAGCACCATGTGATTTGCCACTCTTCAGTTTATCTATAAACCGAACCATCTAATTTCTCAACAAATAGGGGTGTCCTGCATGGAGTGGTGGGTTCACCCCTAAACAGGGACGTGGGGAGGGGTTGTCTGAACGGAGCGGCAGGTGCACCTACTCTTGCCATTGTGCTGGGCAGAGTAGATGGACAATGCTGGTCTTTATCTGCCGTCATTTACTATGTTACTATATAATAAAGAAGTCCAATTAAAAAGGTACTACATCAAACCACAAAGAGGTCATCCATTTAAAATACCCAAAATTAAAAACAATGACAAAGATAAATGTGCAGAGATAAAATTTTAAAAAGTATTTCATAAGAAAATAGAGAGTTCCAAATCTTGGTTGCGGCCCCTAGAGTATAAAGTGTCCATCTGAAAAATGGTTCTTTGTTCAAACCTGAGCAATGTCTTGTCATTGTCTCCTCCTCTCCAATGGGGGTGCATCTGTTTATATGCCATTCCATTATGTTTATACAATTGGGCTCTTTTATAAGCACAATTTCTAATAGCAATGTTTATATTTTAGAAAGATTGATATTATTTATATTGATGTTTATGTATTTATTATTTTATCATTTTATATGTTCATGTTTTACAAGGTAAGTCCCCTGAAGAAGGCCAAGGCCGAAACATGTGTTAGGCAGACCTTGTGACACATAATAAAGCTCATGTCTTCCAGTGGAGTGGTTCTCCTGTTCTTCTTTGCTGCTTTGAGTATGCAGGAGAGGTGCCCCCTCCTGTGTTGCAGGTGGAAACCAATGCCTGGTTTGCCATGGCCCTGCTGGAATGCATGGACCATGAACGGCAGAGAGCATCATGCAGGCACCCATATGCCAGGGTCCCCAGGCTAAGGTGCCAGTACATGGACCTGATCGATGAACTGTGTGTGACCAGCTACAGGTTTGACTGCTTAGCCATCCATGACCTATACCAGGAGCTGTAGTCATAACTGGTGGCCCTCACACACAGATAGGAAGCTGTTCCTACCCATGTGAAAGTGCTCACAGCTCTAGGCTTCTTGTGGACAGGGTCATTCCAAGCAGTGATGGCAACAGCAGCAGGTCTGAGTCAGGTAGTATTGCCACTGCATCACACAGTTTCTGGATGCCTTTGTGGGACATGCTGCACACTACATCTTCGAACCACAAATACCACATCAGCAGCAACAGATCATGATGCAGTTCCATGAGGTGGCAATGTTCCCATCCATCCTTGGGGCCATAGACTGCATGCATGTGGCCCTCTGTCTGCCATACCAGCATGAAGCCACATACAGGAACCGGAAGGCATGCCATCATTGGTGGCTGACTACTAGGTAAGTGGATACAGACACAGCAACATGCATGCTTGCACTAGGTGTCCTGCAGGAGCACAAGAGCATGGGTGGCCATATGTATGCAGGCAGGCTGTGCCCCCCTCATTAGCAGATGGCAGATGCATGATGACCTAACCACATCTAGACATCCCAAGTGCATACCCACCATGGCACTACAGCAGGACGGGAATGCACACAAGACACACACAGGCAGGTGATTGGGTAGCACAGCAGCACTGCATGCACCATTGAGCAACTTGGGTGAACAGGCATGGGTCCACAAAACAGCACGTGGATGAACAGCATAGCACAGGTGTGACACACATGCATGGTGGGCATGGCGACCTGGGTCGTGGTACATGGTTGGACCGTCCCCCACTATACGATCTGCCACACATCACTGAGACAACTCTTTCTCCCCCTATCTATGCAGGTGACAGAGGATACCTTATGTGGGACTGGTTAATGACCCTGATCATCAATCCATGCACACCAGTAGAGCAGAGATACAACTGGGTGCATCAGAGAACCTGCTCCATCATAGAGCCATTTCCACTGCCTGGACTGGTTGGAAGGCAAGCTCCTGTATGAGCCCACAAAGGTGTGCAAAATCTTCCTTGCATGTTGCACAATTATGCACTGTACCAGAGGCAGCCCATGCACAATGGGGTGAAGTACCCCCTGTGGACCCTGACGATGACAGCATGGCATCACAGTGGTGTTGTGACCTGCCAGAACCTTCTGCAGACATACTCTGAGGTACACTGACCCTGCTGACCTAGGCTGGGGTGGGTAGGGAGATGTGTGTGTGTGCGTGCGTGCGAGGGCTGGGGAGCACAGTGGATATGGGGGATGGTGGCTGGGGGGTGCTGGTGCATAGGTACACCAGATGAGTGCCTCAGGGATAGATGGGTGGTGGCTGGATGGGTAGTGGGGTGAGGTTGGGAGGGGACTTGAGGGTAGCATAAGCACAGGTGATGCACTGATGAGCATGCATGGACTGCTCAGATGCAGAGATAACAGGGGGTGCAGCAACAGAGTCTGCATATGTGGGGTACTGGGAGCTATGCCACACAGTCCCTGGCAGGCTACTGGCCCTCTCTTCTACCAGTTGGTGGCCTCGGTTAGGATGTGAGTGCCTCGTTGAGGCGGCATACCTCCTGGTTCAGGGCTCTGATGTTGGCCCACATGCCATCCAGGTGCAGCACAATGAGGTCCAGGGGCCTAGCCAGGGCTGCAAAGCCCTGCGGCATAGTACCCTCTGTGCCCTCCCCCTGCTGTAGGATTGCACTGCATGCTGTTTCTGCTGGTGCTTCCCCATGCTGCACCATGGGTGGGTCTTCTACAAATGATATACTCACACCCCACTCTCCCCCATCCACTTCCATCTTGGCCCTTCCCCCATAGGCACCCTCCTAGCTCCCTCCTGCCCGCTCCCATACCTGCCCTCCCCAACTTCCTCTGCCCCCTTCCATCACCACTTTGTGGCCCCTGTGCACTCCCATCCCTACAACCCTGCCACAGCCCCCCTCAGTGTCTCTCTCCTCCTCTGGCCCATCAACCCCCCACCAACCATCCCCATTGCACCCACATGGCCTCCTCCAGTGGCTTCCCCAGAACCTACCACCTCCAGCACCTCGCTGCCATCACTCCACACCTCCCCCTCCCCAGTCCCATCAGCACATTCCTCCCCGACCCATGGCCTCTCTGGGTGACATGTCTCGCAGATTCCCCTCCTCCAGGTACTCCCCATTGTCCGCTTCCATGCCCGCCTTTGTGGCTCACATGGCTCCACAGTAAGTGCCTCTTCCTCCTCCTCAAGGACAGACTCCTGGCAGGGTGCGTCCCCCACCTCTGCCCATGCTGTGGGTTCCTCCAGGGTCTCTCCCTCGCTGCTCTGGGCTTCCCACTGTGGAGTCCACTCCTCCAGTGTCACAGTGCTACTGGGCCCCTCTCTTTGGTAGAGAGGGGCACCTCGGTCAGCGTGCAGACAACGTCCTCGTCCTCCCTATTCTCCACTGATGTGGAGGTGCTGGATAGCACTAGGGGGCTGGGTATGCTGCTGGTGGCCACATCACTGGCCTGGCTATTGGGGCTACCTATTCAGGAGGGTACCCCCTGCCATGATGACCTGGCTGATGCTGCTCTGCTGCTTCTTCTTCCTCTTTCTCGGCCCCTTCCTCTTCTTCCTCCTCCTCCTCTACTAGCATGGGCTCCTCTGGCACAAGGGGGGCAAGTCCTTCTCTGGGATAGCTGTGTGTGGGATGCAAAGAGATGGGCTGTTAGGTACACTGGGGGTCATCTGACTGTCACCCTGTCATCACCACATACTCTTGTAAGGTACACTTGGACACATCATATCCTGTTGTATGTCCCCCAGGACCTTCCTTACTATGTCCTCCTCTGTGGGTGACAATCCTCCACTCCCCATCTCCTCATCCAATGACCTTGGGCCCATTTCTGATTCCTCCCTCCATGTCTTCTCATATTTCCAAATGGTGCTGTGGGCCAAAGGTTTTGCTCCCTATTACTTGGACTGTGTACTTCCCTTCATCTATGGGCACACTACTATTGCACTTGTCCACTCTCTCATTACTTCCCATCTCTGGTCATGGGGCATCCTTCTGGCCTCCCTCTGACTTATCTCTCTAACCCTCCCTCTGGTCAGGGATCTGCTGCGTGGGTGCTCTTTAACCAGCCACACTATACACATCAGACCCCTTTACTCAGTGTATGTCATTTCCTCCCCTTCCGCTTCAGTTGCCATTTCACCCACCTCCTTCTATAATGTGTTTGCCTTACTTTGTCTGCTCCTCACTTTCATACCTCTCTCCCTCCCCTCCCCCTAGGCCCTTCCCCATGCGCTCTGAACTTCTACTGGCTCACTGCGTCCATTGCCCTGTTCATGCACTGCTTGCCCCAGATCTCGGTCCCCCCACTGTGCACCTCCTTATGCCTGGGACACACTTCCAGTGTCTGTCCATCTGTCTCCATCTCTGCACCTTTGCACATCTGTGCTTGTGCTGCACCTCTTTGGGGTGGCTTTTGGCTCCTGCTCCCTGGTCCCCTTGTGTCTCCTTCTCCTCCCCTTTTCTATCCTTGCTCCTCACTTTGGCTTTGTCTGTCCTGAGTGGGTTTTGCAGTCTGTTGGGTGGGGCCAGTCTCTATCTGTGTTTGAACAGCACTGTGTCTGTCTTGTGCCAGTGTCCACATGTTTAGAAGTTATGGTCATGAGACCCTCTGACACATTTGGGTTTGGTGTTTGGAAAGTGCACATGTTGGCTACGACGCTGTTCAGGACAGTGGTGTCATGCACCATAGCTCCATCATAAGAACATAAGATATGCCATACTGGGTCAGACCAAGGTCCATCAAGCCCAGTATCCTGTTTCCAACAGTGGCCAATCTAGGTCATACATACCTAGCAGTTTCATCTGCTGGCTGCGCCCAGGGTTCTATCTCTTTTCAGGTGTGTCCTCTTTTCATCTTTCCCTTCTCATGCAGATATGTGCCAGCACTTTACTATGGACATCGGGAGCAGTTACAGATCAGTTTGCTGTCATCCTATAGTGTGGCTGGTGGTAGTGCCACAGCCAGCCAACCTTTCCTCTGTATCTCCCACAACATGTCACACACCTGTCAACTGACAGTATCTTGCTCTTTCATGAGGATCCAGAAACACTGGCTGCTCACGGCAATTATCCTACCACTCCTAAGCTCCTACTTGCTGATGCTGCACTCAGCTCTGAATAAATGCATCTTGTTTTTGTTGACTCCCACAGTATCACCTCCAGTGTTCATGCGTCTTTGATCTGGACTAGCTGCACAGGCATGGTGTCTCCGGACTCTCTATGGCATCTGCTTATTGCTGTGCCTTAGCCTGGGGGTGCAGTGCTAGCATTTGCGGCTCAGCATCATGTTTTGGGATGTGTCTGGTGCTGGTCTGGCAACATGACAACTGTCCAGACACTCTACATGGATGCTCAGCTTGCTCCTACTGCAGCTGCTGCCTTAGCCACTGTATGAGATGGGGCCTGATGTGCCGTATAATTCTGTACCGGTCCAGTATGCCTCAGTGTCCCTCATGATGTGGAAGTATCTGTGGACATGAAGGTTAGAAAACACCATGAGTGAATGTGCTTTTCCCTCTTGGGTCAGACGCTACAAGCTGCCTGGCCACATTCCCATTTCCTGTGGTGGCTGAACCCAGACCCGATGGGCTGACACATCTCCACGATTACTGCACTCTGGACTGCATCTTGCCTTAATCAGATAGACTTTTTGACTCATGCATAGCTGCATAGCCTACTGGTTGTTGTAAGGGCTGGGGAACCAGGGGATTAAGGGTTTAATTCCCAGTCTGGCTCTTTCAGCATTATACCTTTTTTGCACCTGTCTTTTTGGCTATCCCTGTGCTTGGCCTCTCACTGGTGCCTCATTACATGTTCACTGCTGCCTGGTGGTTACCTCAGCTTGTGGTGGGATTGGGTGCTGTGGTGTACTGGCTCTGTCACAGACCTGGAACACATGGGGATAGGGTTCAGTTCCCCATGTTTTGCAAGAGCTGTTGCTGTTACACATGTTCTTGGATATTGATATTCTCTGTCTATGTGGCTTTCTTTGTGTTTTCTCAGCTTTTAAACTAGATATTAGGGGAAAGCCGACAGTTGCCCAAGAGCAGATGGTTCGGAAGAATGTATCTTTGAAGGATACTACCAAAAGCAGAGAGGTTCCACAAAAGAGTAAAGTAGCCCAAATGCCCTCAAGTATGGAGCAGACAGAGCTTAAAGATCCCAAATTACTCATGTCTAACAGACAAATTAATATGGATAAAATACATTCTCTATCATGCTTGTATGCAAATGCTAGAAGTCTAAAACATAAGATGGGAGAGTTAGAATATATAGCACTAAATGAAAGGTTAGATATGATTGGAATATCAGAGACATGGTGGAAGGACGACAACCAGTGGGACACTGTGATACCTGGGTACAAACTATATCGTAATGATAGAGCTGATCAAATTGGTGGAGGGCATTGAGTCAGAAAGGATTAAAGTTTTGCAGGAAACAAAATCTGCTGTAGAATCTATATGGATTGAAATTCCATGTAAAAGGGGGAAGGCAATGGCAGTGGGGGTGTACTATCGAGCGCCTGGCCAGAATGACCAAATGGATGATGAAATGCTCAAAGAAATCAAGGAAGCTAACAAAAGTTACAGCACAGTAATAATAATGGGTGATTTCAACTACCCCGGTATCGACTGGGTCAGTGTCACGTCAGGACATGCTAGGGAGATAAAGTTCCTAGATGAAATAAATGACTGCTTCTTGGAGCAGCTGGTTCATGAACCGACCAGAGGGGAAGCCATATTAGACCTAATCCTTAGTGGAACACCAGATCTAGTGCAAGAGATAAGGGTGTTGGGGCCACTTGGCAATAGTGATCATAGCATGATCGCCTTTGATTTAATTAGTGGAGGAGGGATAGTAAGGAAATCCACAGTACTACCTTTTAACTTTCGAAAGGGAGACTATGATAAAATGAGGAAAACAGTCAAGAAAAAACTAAAAGGAGAAGTTGCAAAGGTTAAAGACGTACATCAGGCTTGGCTGTTGTTGAAAAATACTATTTATTTATTTATTTATTTTATTTAACAGTTTTTCTATACCGCTCTATTTTAGATCAGAGCGGTTTACATTTAACAGCAACTATACAACACAGGCACTTTGAGTTGTATTTACAATAAACAGAGAGATCAACTTGGAAGTAACTGGGGGAAACTATTTACATTGTATTACTATCTTGGAAGCCCAAACCAGCTGTATTCCATGCTTTAAGAAAAGTGGAAAGAAGTCCAAAAAACTGCCAGCATGGTTTAAAGTTGAGGTCAGAGAGGCTGTTGTTGCCAAAAAAGCATCTTTCAGGAAATGGAAAAAAGAGCCAAACGACGAAACCTGGAAACAGCACAAGCACTGGCAAGTCAAATGCAAGGCATTGATAAGGCAGGCAAAGGGAGAATTTGAGAAGAAGCTTGCTGCAGAAGCAAAAACGCGAAGTAAAGACCTTTTCAAGTACATTCGTAGCAAAAAACCTGTGAGAGAGTCAGTTGGTCCATTAGATGATAAAGGTGTTAAAGGAGCACTAAGAGGCGACAAGACGATAGCGGAGAGACTGAACGAATTCTTTGCTTCAGTCTTTACTGAGGAAGATGTAAGGATGTTACTCATGACTGAAGTGGTATTTAAAGGTGCAGAAGAATTGAAGGAAATATCGATACATCGAGAAGATGTATTACAACTATTAGATAAGCTGAAGAGTAGCAAATCACCTGGGCCAGATGGTATACATCCAAGGGTATTGAAAGAACTGAAATATGAGATTGCAGACCTGCTATTAGTAATCTGTGAACTATCATTAAAATCATCTCTAATACCTGAAGATTGGAGGATCGCCAATGTAACACCAATTTTTAAAAAGGGTTCCAGGGGTGATCCGGGAAACTACAGACCAGTGAGCCTGACATCAATACCGGGAAAAATGATAGAAACTATCATAAAGAATAAAATTACTCAGCATGTACATAGTCATGAACTAATGAGAGACAGCCAACATGGCTTTAGACAAGGAAGATCTTGTCTTTCTAATCTGTTATGTTTTTTTGAAGGAGTGAATAATCAGGTGGACAAAGGTGAGTCGGTTGATATTGTGTATCTGGACTTTCAGAAAGCCTTTGACAAGGTCCCTCATGAGAGACTTTTGGCAAAACTAAAGAGTCATGGGATAGGAGGCAGTGTACTATTGTGGATCAGGAACTGGTTAAAAGATAGAAAGCAGAGGGTAGGGCTAAATGGCCAATTTTCCCAATGGAGAAAGGTGAATAGTGGTGTACCCCAGGGATCTGTGCTGGGTCCGCTGCTTTTTGACATATTCATAAATGACCTGGAAAGTGGAATAACGAGTGAGGCTATCAAATTTGCAGATGACACAAAACTATTTAAAGTTGTTAAAACCCAAGAGGATTGTGGAAAATTGCAAGAGGATCTTGATAAATTGGAAGACTGGGCATCAAAATGGCAGATGAAATTTAATGTGGACAAGTGCAAGGTTATGCACCTAGGGAAGAACAACCCAAACTATGGTTACACGATGCAAGGTTCCACATTAGGAACCACCACCCAGGAAAAAGATTTAGGCGTCATTGTGGATACCATGTTAAAACCCTCGGCCCAGTGTGCAGCGGCGGCCAAGAGAGCAAATAGAATGCTAGGTATGATAAGGAAAGGAATGGAAAATAAAACAAAGGATATTATAATGCCTCTATATCGTTCCATGGTGAGACCGCACCTTGAATATTGTGTGCAATTCTGGTCGCCGTATCTTAAAAAGGATATAGAGTTATTAGAAAAGGTTCAGAGAAGAGCCACCAAAATGGTAAAGGGGATGGAAGGATACTCCTATGAAGAAAGGCTAAAAAGGTTAGGGCTCTTTAACCTGGAAAAGAGATGGCTGAGGGGAGATATGATAGAAGTCTATAAATTAATGAGCGGAGTGGAACGGGTAAACGTAGATCGATTGTTTACCTTATCAGAATATAGAAAGACTAGGGGACATGCAATGAAGCTACAGGGTAAACTATTTAAGACTAATAAAAGAAAATATTTTTTCACTCAACGTGTAATCAAACTCTGGAATTTGTTACCGGAGGATGTAGTAAAGGCTGTTAGTGTAGCTGGGTTTAAAAAAGGTTTGGACAAGTTCCTGGAGGAAAGGTCCATAAACCATTATTAAGAAGGGACCCAGGATATCAATACTTGAACCAATACAAGCATTGTGGAACCTGTGTCCCTTGGGGGAAACTGCTTGGTACATATGACCTAGTTTGGCCACTGTTGGAAACAGAATACTGGGCTTGATGGACCTTGGTCTGACCCAGTATGGCATATCTTATGTTCTTATGTTCTTTCATGGCACTCTCCCACAGGTCTTAGCAGTTTTTACAGCACACAGGGTGTCATGCTCGCTTGCCTCATATCACAGGGCTGTCACTACCTTTTCCTATAAACATGCTGGTGGTTGCTGCAGTTTTTCTGTATACATTTTAGGGGACATGGGGATGGTGCATGGGATAGTTGGTATATTCACCTGTACATGCAGGTGTGTTAATATTTTGGGTCATCTTTTCTTTGTATTTGGACAGGAGTGTTGTCTCTATAGTGTGCTCTGTGGAGGTATGTTTTTACTTTACTGTTTCCTGCTGATACCTGTGTGCTGCCTTCGGTGGTCACTGCTCTGTCACATGGGATTCTGGTGGGGACACCCTGCACCTTTTTGCTGGGATCAGGGTCCTGTTTTGAATGTCCATACATTTAGTGGTGTGTTCTCACTGTGTGCCTGCTCTCTGGCTCCAGAGGACCCACCAGCCAGTGGGCATCACATCCTGTCATTCACACGGGGGTTGTGCAGTGGGCTTTCATTCCTTACTCTCTGCACTGTTGTTCCTCCTCCACATGCATTCCTCCAGCACATGACCAGTCTGTCCCTTTCTTGCCCTCTCTCTGTCCCTCATATTATGATTGTATGATTTCAGCAGTACATATCTGCCAGCTTTACTGCTATTTGTGTACTTACTGAGCTATTTTGGTCCTTATACTCTCCCAGCCCCTGTATGTTGCAGCATGGGTTGGCCATCTGTCTCCCATGGGGAGTAGCTTCTCCTTCTCTTGCAAGACTAGTCTGCAGAGTACACGGATCTCTGGCTCTGAAATGTTTGCCTGGCATGTAGCCATTCTTACAACTTTTGCTCTAGGATTGCCTGCAGTGGGTGGGTGGGCCTCACTCCATTCTGTTTCCTTTTTCACATGGACCACAGTGCAGATGGGCATGTTTTTGGACTTACATGTGGATGGTGGCAACAGACTTGAATGTGGACAGCGGCCACGGAATCAGGTATAGCCATAGATGGGCAGTGTCCATAGTAGTATAGTAACATAGTAAATGATGGCAGATAAAGACCAGTATGGTCCATCTAGTCTGCCCAGTAAGATGGCAAGAATAGGTGCACCTGCTGCTCTGTGCAGGCCACCACTTCCCATGTCTTTGTTTTAGAGGTGAACCAACCACTCCGTGGAGGACACCCCTGTATGTTGAGAAATTAGATAGTTAAGTTGATTTTATCCTGTTGCTGTAAAGGGATCCACTGTGTCTGTCCCATGCAATGCAGGGGCAGTTTTGATGGGCAGCAGAGGATCAAATTTTTGCTGTTTACATGTGCGGAGTGTGCACGCACAGTGGGCATCAGTAAAAGTGTAGATGTGGACATGGCCATAATATGATTCTGTAGCCATGGGTATGTACATCCATGCGCCTATGGAATCAGTACTGCTGGCTACCTATTTCCATCCTGCGCGTTTCCATTGGGACTGCATGTCCTTACCTGAATTAGTCTCCATGTGTAAAGTGTGCAACCATAATAGTTTTAATGTTTGCTTTCAATAACCAAGCTTAATCATGAAGGAAATGGAAAATAAGAAGGAGGATAACACATGTAGCTTATTGTAAATACCAATAGAATCATGCTGGTCTGTTTGTTGCGTGAGTGTAAGGTTCAGTTCCCATTATATTTGGAAGAGAGTATAATCAGAGAAATCCAATTGTTAGATTTATAACAAAAACCAGTACTCACAAACCTAGGCAACCCGACACAGTGTGTTTTTGCTTGTCACACTTATATGATGTGTTTTTATGTACCCAGTATTTTAATTTGATTTTACTAATTTCTATTTTTTACAATATGTTTAGATCTATAGCGTTCCAACACTATTATATTATGTATTTATTATTATATTATATATTATTATATGATTTGTTTTATTTATTATTATTATTTTTATCATGTTTTTATTATGTCTTTTATGTATTTGTTAGATGAATTTGTTTGTTCCTTCACTTTTAATATATTATGTTTCTATGTTTATAGTAATTTTGCCTTACAACCCCTGACGAAGGTTACGAAACACGGCCTGTGTCGGGTTGCCTAGGTTTGTGAGTAAATAAATTTGTCTTCCACATTCCTCACGTCTTGGACTGTGTTTGTGCTTTTAACGTGAGTACTGCCTACTTCTTGGACAGTCTAACAAAAACCAGTAGACAGGAATCAGTCTAATGCAAACTGTCAAGTGTGCAGAAAATTAGTGTGCTCAAGATGTTGAGAAAGTTGTGCAAATATCAATTTCTTGAGAATTTTCGAAAGGAAGGGGAGATATGATACCAACTGATAGTTAGCAGGGAAAAATGGGTCAGGAGAAGAGTTCTTTAGGAGGAGGCAAACAGTGATCTTCCAACAGAGAGGAAAAATACTTACAGACTATCGTTTAACAGAGAAAGGACAAGGGGGAGCAGTTGCAAAGGTTAAAGGCTTACATCAAGCTTGGGTGCTATTTAAAATACTATCTAGGAAGCCCAGACCAGCTGAATTCCACGCTTTAAGAAGAGTGGAAGGAAGTCCAAAAAACTGCCAGCATGGTTTAAAGGTGAGGTCAGAGAGGCTGTTGTTGCCAAAAGGCATCTCTCAGGAAATGGAAAAAAGAGCCAAATGATGAAACTGGAAACAGCAAAAGCACTGGCAAGTTAAATGCAAGACACTGATAAGGCAGGCAAAGAGAGAATTTGAGAAGAAACGTGCTGTGGAAGCAAAAACACGTAATGAAGACTTTTTCAAGTACATTCATAGCAAAAAACCTGTGAGAGAGTCAGTTGGACCATTAGATGATAGAGGGATAAAAGGGGCACTAAGAGGGGACAAGACTATAGCAGAGAGACTGAATGAATTCATTGCTTCGGTCTTTACTGAGGAAGATGTAGGGATGCTACCCATAATTGAAATGGTATTTAAAGATGATACTACAAAAGAACTGAAAGAAATATTGATACACCGGGAAGATGCATTACAACAATTTGATAAACTGAAGAGTAGCAAATCACCTGGACCAGATGGTATATATCCAAGGGTGTTGAAAGAACGGAAATATGAGATTACTGTGGCAAGGTCAGCCATCCAGAGCATGGGGGAGGTGAAAAGCATAAGGAATTCACCTTAATCAAGGGGCCTCTGTTAGGTGTGCAGGGTCAGAAGGCCAGAGCCACGTTTCAAAAGCAGAAAACTCCCAGCTGGAATAGGTTTCAGAAAATGCTTGATAGAGTAAGAGGGGGAGATTGCAAGCACGAGGACCAAAGCCCTTACTTTAACAAGTACCTAGGGCACATGATAGGATGCGGAAAGGTCAAGCCTGTAATCAACAAGGTTGATAGCGTCAGGAATTTCCCCAGGCCAATAACAAAGAAACACCTGAGAGGTTTTCTGGGCCTGGTGGGCTACTATAGGAGATTCCTACCCAGCTTTGTGGAGGAGAGTGCCATATTCACGGATATGTTAAAGAAAAATTGTCCAAACCGCCTTAATTGGACCCCGGAAGCTGAGGGGGCCTTTAACCTATTGAAAGAGAGGCTTTGCACAGCTCCAGTATTGTCTGGAGTGGACTTCGCACAACCTTTCATAATGCAAACTGATGCCTCAGAAGCAGATTTAGGTGCTGTCCTATCTCAGAAATACAAAGGAGAAGAACACCCAGTAATGTTTCTGAGTAAAAAGTTATCCCCGGCAGAGCGCAAGTATTCCCCCATTGAGAAGGAGTGTCTTGCCATTAAGTAGGCAGTGGACGCACTCAGATTCTATCTTACAGGGAGAAAGTTCTTGCTTATCACAGACCATGCACCCTTGAAGTGGCTTCAGCAAATGAAAAGCCACAATGCAAGACTAACTAGCTGGTACATGGCTCTGCAAGCGTTCGACTTCCAAGTGGAGAATCAAGCGGGAAAACTTCATCAAAATGCGGATGCCTTATCCCAAATTACAGACCGTTTGGAGGAACCCCAAACACCTCCAACAGCCAGTAATATCTTAAGCAGGGGGGTATGTGGCAAGGTCAGCCATCCAGAGCATGGGGGAGGTGAAAAGCATAAGGAATTCACCTTAATCAAGGGGCCTCTGTTAGGTGTGCAGGGTCAGAAGGCCAAAGCCACGTTTCAAAAGCAGAAAACCCCCAGCTGAAATAGGTTTCAGGAAATGCTTGATAGAGTAAGAGGGGGAGATTGCAAGCACGAGGACCAAAGCCCTTACTCTAACAAGTGCAATTATTATTCTAAGTTCAGAAAGCAGGGAGATTACAAACACCTGGGAGAGAAAGAGGTGGGGTTGGATCCCAGTGAGTATAAACCCTGGTTAGATTATGGAAGCCAGAGGAGGAGCAGAGGAGGAAGCAGATGGGGAGAGGAACAGAGTCCAGAGCAGCAAGGACGATGGAATGCTGGAGAAGCCAGAGCAGGTGCTAACTCCTGGAGAAGGGCTGAGCTACCCAGAGCAGTGAGAGCTGTTTTCCCTGAATCAGGTTGGCAACAGGGGTGCAGGCCAGGAAGTGGAGAAGCTTTCAGACCACCAGAAAAATTGTCAGCTGAGCAGTCTGATCAAGTGAGTGAGTCAGAGCCCATGCAATTGGGAGAACCAGAGCCAGAGGTGGGAGAAGACATGTTTATGGATTTTTCTTTATGTCAAGCTTTAGAATTGAAGTGTTGAAGAAAAGCCAGCCTTGAAAGAATTGTTCTCTTGCAAAGGTAACTTTAAAGCATAAGCAGTAAGGAGATAAATTCCTGTGTGTTTTGGAAAGGGAATTTACTGCCACATAAGCTTGTAAAGGCAGCTGTGTTCATGCCTGATTATCAGCTGTGTTAGAACTCTGCAACAGCAAGAAAGCTAATTGGCTGCTTTAAGAATTGAGGCTGTTGCTCTTGCTTTATGTGAAAAGCCTGCTAAGAGTTTAGAGGACATTTTGAATGCTCATTTCATATTCATCTGGAAGTGCAGCCCAGAGAATTTAGGAGAATTAACCTTGTTTTCTTTGTGCTATGATTAACAAAGGACTATAAGAAAAGTGGCACACTGTTACTTGTGAAAAGGCTAAGCTTCTACATTTCAGAGGACTTTGAAAGCCATTGTTGAGTTCTGTTTGTTTTTGCCACCAGTTTGCTGAACCTTAAGCAAAAGCCTATAATTAATCCTGTTAATGGAACCTTGAACCTGATCTGTTGTCTTGTGTTTAAATAAACTTTTTCTGTCATAAAGTCTTACCCTTGGGGGTTTGTCTCAACTACAGTCCTTTTACTTGAAGCATAAACATAACTGATAGAGGAAGGATACATCAACCACCATGCCCTCAACAACTAGAGACTAGTGGTTTTGGCGTTGAGCTTGTGACATTACAGACCTGTTACTAGTAATCTGTGAACTATCATTAAAATCATCTGTAATACTTGAAGATTGGAGGTTGGCCAAGGTAACGCCAATTTTTTAAAAGGGGTCCGGGGGTTATCTGGGAAACTACAGAACAAATAAGCCTGACGTCAGTACCAGACAAAATGGTAGAAACCATCATAAAGAACTAAATTACTGAACATGTAGATAGTCATGGCTTAATGGGAGACAGCCAACATGGCTTTAGACAAGGAAGATCTTATTTTACTAATCTGTTATGTATTTTGAAGGTGTGAATAAACAGGTAGACAATGGTGAGTCGGTTGATATAGTGTTTCTGGACTTTCAGAAAGCCTTTGACAAGATCCCTCATCAGAGATTTTTGGTAAAAAAAAAGTCTTGCAGGACTACAAAAGGGGACTGTTACTTCTGGAGAGAGATCTGCAATTGTGAGTATATACTTCTGGGAATTTTCTGTAAGAAATTCTTTGTATTAAAGCTAATTAATCTGTGAACCCACTATTTTTTGTTAAATCAGTCGGGGCCTAGTAGCAGCAGTTTAAGTTTAAATTTAAAACACAGAAGACAACTTTCTGGATACATATCATACCCAGCAGAGTGCTTGTAGTTTAAATTAATAGTCACTCAGGGCCTAGTATCAGCAAAGTACTTTTAGTTTAAATTTAAAACACAGAAGAGAGCTTTCTGGTTTAATTTGGAACCCAGCAGAGAGCTTGTAGTTTAAATTTAATAGTCACTCGGGGCCTAGCATCAGCTAAGTACTTTTAGTTTAAAGTTAAAACACAGAAGAGAGCTTTCTGGTTAAATTTAGAACCCAGCAGAGAGCTTGTAGTTTAAATTTCATAATAAGTTAGAGCCTAGCAGCAGCAAAAAGCTATAATTTAAATAAGAATATAGATTAGCACAAAAGGCAAAACAGGGTCAGTACTCTTTGAAGAGCAAATAAAGTCTTCTAGAGAGCTTTACAAAGAGGCTTTACAAAGAGTGTCACGTCAGGACATGCTAGGGAGATAAAGTTCCTAGATGAAATAAATAACTGCTTCTTGGAGCAGCTGGTTCATGAACCAACCAGAGGGGAAGCCATATTAGACCTAGTCCTTAGTGGAACACCAGTTCTAGTGCAACAGATAAGGGTGTTGCGGCCACTTGGCAATAGTGATCATAGCATGATCACCTTTGATTTAATTAGTGGAGGAGGGATAGTAAGGAAATCCACAGTACTACCTTTTAACTTTAGAAAGGGAGACTATGATAAAATGAGGACAATAGTTAAGAAAAAACTAAAAGGAGCAGTTGCAAAAGTTAAAGACTTACATCAAGCTTGAGTGTTGTTGAAAAATACTATCAGACCTTTCCATGGAGTTGAAACACTGCTAACAGTCCTTTATGACACCTTACTAAGAGGAATCGATGACACAAAACAAGCCTTCATCCTAGTATTCCTCGACATCTCTGCCGCATTTGACAGTGTAAACCACATAACAATGCTTAACAGACTTCAACAAATAGGCATTACATCCACTGTCCATAACTGGTTCAAATCCTACCTATCAAACAGAACCCAAACAGTAAGAATTCTTAACCAGACATCTAACACATTCGACCAAACACAAGGCCTCCCACAGGGATCTGCACTATCAGCACTTTTGTTTAACATTTACCTACAGCCAATCAGCAATATCTTTAAACGTCATAGCGTTCATTATCATATTTACGCTGACGATATAATGTTCTACCTACCATTTAAAATCCCACACCCTCCACTACAACAGATAACAGAGTGCTTTAAAGAACTAACAATATGGCTCAATGAACAGAACTTACACATTAATTTCTCAAAAACTGACGTTCTATATATTACTAAAAACCAAACATACACACCCCCAAGCACCATCACACTTGATAACCATGAGATCAACATAAAAAAGGAAATAAAATACCTGGGTGTGATACTTGACAATAAACTTAACATGGATTCTCACATAAAATATCTAACAAAAAACATACACTACAAACTTAAGACCTTGAAACAACTAAGACCATTAATCCACTTACAAGACTTCATAACCATAATACAAGCCATCATCACCCCACACTTTGATTTTGCAAATTTAATCCTTAATGGCATCACAAAGCAAAATATTAAAAAGTTACAACTAACTCAGAACATAGCAGCAAGGATAATAATGAATATAAGCTCAATTGAACATATCACACCGACATTAGCCGAACTCCATTGGCTACCTATCCACAGCAGAATAAAATATAAGATATTACTTACAACATTTAAACTAATAAATAACT
Organism: Ichthyophis bannanicus; assembly: GCA_033557465.1. Classification (NCBI taxonomy): domain Eukaryota; kingdom Metazoa; phylum Chordata; class Amphibia; order Gymnophiona; family Ichthyophiidae; genus Ichthyophis; species Ichthyophis bannanicus. The sequence goes on from CM066034.1 coordinate 418,407,568, forward strand.
TAGCGCCAACTATACTCAATACACTCATCAAGATAGAAATAGATAAAAGATCACAAAGAAGTAGAAACACTAACACTATAGCAGTACCAAAAGACTACACAAAAGCAAAAAAACAAACCAACATGAGAGCATTCTCACACTCAGCTCCTACCCTCTGGAATAACCTTCCTGACAACATTCGCTCACTATCAGACATAAAGGAATTTAGAAAAAAACTGAAAACCCATTTATTCTCATTGCATTACAACCAAGGATCAGAGACTGGCCAGACGACAAAAAGAGATGCAGGTTAACTACTACAATTCAAACAACATATACCCACGTGCCTGAAGCTTATATAAAGTATACAACCACACGCGACATATGATACAATTTCTATATATTTACTATGTATATATGTTATAATAGTTTAATAATTTACTGTTTAAACTTTATACTGTTATCTGTACCTAGTTCATCTGTTCTATGTAAAATGACTTGGTATGATACTATCCATACCATATAACATACTGTTCATTGTAAACCGCACTTGATACTTGTGAAAGAGCGGTATAGAAATAATTGTGAAATAAATAAATAAATAAATAAATCTTGGCAGCCCAGACCAGCTGTATTCCACGCTTTAAGAAAAGTGGAAGGAAGTCCAAAAAACTGCCAGCATGGTTTAAAGGGGAGGTCAGAGAGGCTGTTGTTGCCAAAAAAGCATCTATCAGGAAATGGAAAAAAGAGCCAAACGGCAAAACATGGAAAGAGCACAAGCACTGACAAGTCAAATGCAAGGCATTGATAAAGCAGGCAAAGGGAGAATTTGAGAAGAAGCTTGCTGCGGAAGCAAAAACGCGAAATAAAGATTTTTTCAAGTACATTCGTAGCAAAAAACCTGTGAGAGAGTCAGTTTGTCCATTAGATGATAGAGGAGTTAAAGGGGCACTAAGAGGCGACAAGGCGATTGCGGAGAGTCTGAATGAATTCTTTGCTTCGCTCTTTACTGAGGAAGATGTAGGGATCGTACCCATGACTGAAGTGGTATTTAAAGGTGCAGAAGAATTGAAGGAAATATCGATACATCGGGAAGATGTATTACAACTATTAGATAAACTGAAGAGTAGCAAATCACCTGGGCCAGATGGTATACATCCAAGGGTGTTGAAAGAACTGAAATACGAGATTGCAGACCTGCTATTAGTAATCTGTGAATTTTCATTAAAATCATCTGTAATACCTGAAGAATGGAGAATCGCCAATGTAACTTTTTCTGTCATAAAGCCTTACCCTTGGGGGTTTGTCTCAACTACAGTCCTTTTACTTGAAGCATAAACTGTCGTCACTCCCCCTTGTGGCCAGGCGGTTGCCTAGGGCTGCAGGGGTTGTGGCGATTGACCTTTGTTAAAAACTTGCCTAAACTCATGTAGTTGTGTCCCCGAAAGGATTATAGCCAAGTGCAAGGTCGCAGGAAAATTTCTTTTATTCTCAGAAATCAGGAATTCCAAAACCAAGTCAATTCTTTAACATGAATTGATTGAAGATAAGGGAAAACAAAACTCAGGATACTTCTCCAAACATAACAATACTCAAGCCATTTATACAGTCCCTGGCTTGCTGTAGCCTTTAAACTGGCATTCAAGTAAAGACTTTATTTTCAATGATATTCTGTACTTGGTCTTCAGGAGGCGCTGTGCCACCCTCCGTTGTTCCACAGCAGGTGTAGCACAGTTCCTGACTCAATCAACTGCTTTCACACGTAGTGTAATTCCTTCTCAGTTGTAATACAAACTTTCAGCCTAGCTCTGGCCCTAGCAGCATTAAATGAAACAGCTACTTTTAAAAAGCATGGCTAAAAGTCCTGGCTTAAAAAGTCCTGGTAAAAGGAACTTCCTCAGTTATTTTACCTAATACACGGTAACTCAGAAACATACATTAACTTCATCCAGCTGGGTTTCTTTCTTCACTCAAACCCTCTTTGGTTCTCTTATGTTTCTCTTGCACAAATAGCACAGCTTATTTCCATATCTGAAATGCTATCTGACTCTCCAGAGACTCCTATTTCCATTTCCTCCACACTTGATTCTCCTGGGTCATTATTTCCCTGGGTATGCTCTTGAGAAGCCTCCCCAGCCTGCAGAGCCTTCAGTAGCTTTCCCCAGGCACCCTTAACAGTGAGAGAGTTAGCGGGGGAAGGGCAGGGAAAACCCCCTTCCTCTAATAAGCCTTTTAACCATCGTAAAGGGCTCACCTTAGTAGTGCTGGGTTTCCTGCTGACAACGTCCTTACTGGGTAGAGTTGAGCCAAGACCCTTTTGAGAATATTTCCTCCTCTGAGGACTCTTCTCCCGAGGTTTGCACAAGCCTTGTCAGCCTTTTACTCCTGGCTCTCACCGGCTTCTGTGCAAGGGATTCCCCTGGACTTCTTGTCCTTCCTTCCTGGAACCCTTGTGTCCTCTGTGTCTGGATTTTCTCTCTCTTTCTCTCCTCCCGAGGAAAGTCTCTTCTCTCCTCCTCGTGTCTGTGTCTGTGCTTGCCTTGGTGCTTGCTCTGAGCCTGTCCTCCGTCAGGAAAATCTGCTGTATGAGTGCAGTTTCCCTTCCTAAATGTTTGGGGCTGTCCTATCCCTTCTGACTCCGCCCCCAAACCACTCCCTTCTCCTCCCTCTATCTCCATGGGAACAGGGGGTGTGTTTTGGTCTGCAGTTCTCTTTGAGAAACTTTTCTCTTTCGTACTTGAGTTAACCCTTTCAGAGCCTGCAGTTCTTTGGGTGAAAGGAAAAAAAGGCAGTTTTCCCTTTATTTTTCCGGCCTCAGCAGCTGCTTCTCCACCACAAAACATAGCTGATAGAGGAAGGATACATCAACCACCATGCCTTCAACAACTAGAGACTAGTGGTTTTGGCGTTGTGCTTGTGACATTACAGACCTGTTACTAGTAATCTGTGAACTATCATTAAAATCATCTATAATACTTGAAGATTGGAGGATGGCCAATGTAACGCCGATTTTTAAAAAGGGTTCCGGGTGCTCCAGGAAACTACAGACCGGTGAGCCTCACGTCAGTACCGGGAAAAATGGTAGAAACCATCATAAAGAATAAAATTACTCAGCATGTTGATAGTGATGGCCTAATGGGAGACAGCCAACATGGTTTTAGACAAGGAAGATCTTGTCTTACTAATCTGTTATGTTTTTTTGAAGGAGTGAATAAACAGGTGGACAAAGGTGAGTCGGTTGATATAGTGTATCTGGACTTTCAGAAAGCCTTTGGCAAGGTCCCTCATCAGAGACTTTTGGCAAAACTAAAGAGTCATGGGATAGGAGGCAGTGTACTACTATGGATCAAGAACTGGTTAAAAGATAGAAAACAGAGGGTTAGGCTAAATGGCCAATTTTCCCAATGGAGAAAAGTGAATAGTGCTGTACCCCAGGGATCTGTGCTGGGTCCGCTGCTTTTTGACATATTCATAAATGACCTGGAAAGTGGAATAACGAGTGAGGTTATCAAATTTGCAGATGACACAAAACTATTTAAAGTGGTTAAAACCCAAGAGGATTGTGGAAAATTGCAAGACTGGGCATCAAAATAGCAGATGAAATTTAATGTGGACAAGTGCAAAGTTATGCACCTAGGAAGGAACAACCCAAACTATGGTTACACATTAGGAACCACCACCCAGGAAAAAAATTTAGGCGTCATTGTGGATAGCATGTTAAAACCCTCGGCCCAATATGCAGTGGCAGCCAAGAGAGCAAATAGAATGCTAGGTATCATAAGGAAAGGAATGGAAAATAAAACAAGGGCTATTATAAAGCCTCTGTATCGTTTCATGGTGTGTCTGCACCTTGAATATTGTGTGCAATTCTGGTCACCATATCTTAAAAACATAAGAACATAAGATATGCCATACTGGGTCAGACCAAGGTCCATCAAGCCCAGTATTCTGTTTCCAACAGTGGCCAATCTAGATCATACGTACCTAGCAGTTTCCCAAAGGGACACAGGTTCCACAATGCTTGTATTGGTTCAAGCATTGATATCCTGGGTCCCTTCTTAATAATGGTTTATGGACCTTTCCTCCAGGAACTTGTCCAAACCTTTTTTAAACCCAGCTACACCAACAGCCTTTACTACATCCTCCGGTAACAAATTCCAGAGTTTGATTACACGTTGAGTGAAAAAATATTTTCTTTTATTAGTCTTAAATAGTTTACCCTGTAGCTTCATTGCATGTCCCCTAGTCTTTCTATATTCTGATAAGGTAAACAATTGATCTACGTTTACACGTTCCACTCCGTTCATTAATTTATAGACTTCTATCATATCTCCCCTCAGCCGTCTCTTTTCCAGGTTAAAGAGCCCCAACCTTTTTAGCCTTTCTTCATAGGAGTATCCTTCCATCCCCTTTACCATTTTGGTGGCTCTTCTCTGAACCTTTTCTAAAATCACTATATCCTTTTTAAGATACGGCGAACAGAATTGCACACAATATTCAAGGTGCGGTCTCACCATGGAACGATATAGAGGCATTATAATATCTTTTGTTTTATTTTCCATTCCTTTCCTTATCATACCTAGCATTCTATTTGCTCTCTTGGCCGCCGCTGCACACACAATTTATCAAGATCCTCTTGCAATTTTTGACAATCCTCTTGGGTTTTAACAACTTTAAATAGTTTTGTGTCATCTGCAAATTTGATAACCTCACTCGTTATTCCACTTTCCAGGTCATTTATGAATATGTCAAAAAGCAGCGGACCCAGTACAGATCCCTGGGGTACACCGCTATTCATCTTTCTCCATTGGGAAAATTGGCCATTTAGCCCTACCCTTTGCTTTCCATCTTTTAACCAGTTCCTGATCCACAATAGTACACTGCCTCCTATCCCATGACTCTTTAGTTTTGCCCAAAGTCTCTGAGGAGGGACCTTGTCAAAGGCTTTCTGAAAGTCCAGATACACAATATCAACAGACTCACCTTTGTCCACCTGATTATTCATTCCTTTAAAAAAACATAACAGATTAGTAAGACAAGATCTTCCTTGTCTAAAGCCATGTTGGCTGTCTCCCATTAGGTCATGACTATCTACATGCTGAGTAATTTTATTCTTTATGATGGTTTCTACCATTTTTCCCGGTACTGATGTCAGGCTCACCGGTCTGTAGTTTCCCGGATCACCCCTGGAACCCTTTTTAAAAATTGGTGTTACATTGGCGATCCTCCAATCTTCAGGTATTAGAGATGATTTTAATGATAGCTCACAGATTACTAATGGCAGGTCTGCAATCTCGTATTTCAGTTCTTTCAACACCCTTGGATGTATACCATCCGGCCCAGGTGATTTGCTACTCTTCAGTTTATCTAATAGTTGTAATACATCTTCCCGATGTATCGATATTTCCTTCAATTCTTCCGCACCTTTAAATATCACTTCAGTCATGGGTAACATCCCTACATCTTCCTCAGTAAAGACTGAAGCAAAGAATTCATTCAATCTCTCCGCTATCACCTGTCGCCTCTTAGTGCTCCTTTAACCCCTTTATCATCTAATGGATGAACTGACTCTCTTACAGGTTTTTTGCTACAAATGTACTTGAAAAGGACTTTACTTCGTGTTTTTCCTTCCGCAGCAAGCTTCTTCTCAAATTCTCCCTTTGCCTGCCTTATCAATGCCTTGCATTTGACTTGCCAGTGCTTGTGCTGTTTCCAGGTTTCGTCGTTTGGCACTTTTTTCCATTTCCTGAAAGATGCTTTTTTGGCAACAACAGCCTCTCTGACCTCACCTTTAAACCATGCTGGCAGTTTTTTGGACTTCCTTCCACTTTTCTTAAAGCGTGGAATACAGCTGGTCTGGGCTTCCAAGATAGTATTTTTCAACCACAGCCAAGCCTGATGTACGTCTTTAACCTTTGCAACTGCTCCTTTTAGTTTTTTCTTAACTGTTTTCCTCATTTTTTCATAGTTTCCCTTTCGAAAGTTAAAAGGTAGTACTGTGGATTTCCTTACTATCCCTCCTCCACTAATTAAATCAAAGGCGATCAAACCTCATCTCTTGCAGTAGATCTGGTGTTCCACTAAGGTCTAGGTCTAATATGGCTTCCCCTCTGGTCGGTTCATGAACCAGCTGCTCCAAGAAGCAGTCATTTATTTCATCTAGGAACTTTATCTCCCTAGCATGTCCTGATGTGACACTGACCCAGTCGATACCGGGGTAGTTGAAATCACCCATTATTATTACTTCCCTGTAACCTTTGTTAGCTTCCTTGATTTCTTTGAGCATTTCATCATCCATTTGGTCATTCTGGCAAGGCGCTCGATAGTACACCCCCACTGCCATTGCCTTCCCCCTTTTACATGGAATTTCAATCCATATAGATTCTACAGCAGATTTTGTTTCCTGCAAAACTTTAATCCTTTCTGACTCAATGCCCTCTCTAACATAGAGAGCAACCCCTCCACCAATTTGATCAGCTCTATCATTACGATATAGTTTGTACCCAGGTATCACAGTGTCCCACTGGTTGTCCTCCTTCCACCATGTCTCTGATATTCCAATCATATCTAACCTTTCATTTAGTACTATATATTCTAACTCTCCCATCTTACTTTTTAGACTTCTAGCATTTACATACAAAGGATATAGTGTTATGTGAAAAGGTACAGAGAAGAGCCATCAAAATGGAAAGGGGATGGAAGGATACTCCTATGAAGAGAAGCTAAAAAGGTTAGGGTTCTTCAATCTGGAAAAGAGACAGCTGAGGGGAGATATGATAGAGGTCTATAAATTAATGAATGGAGTGGAACGGGTAAATGTAGATTGATTGTTTATGTCATCAGAATATAAAAAGACTAGGGGACATGCAATGAAGCTACAGGATAACCTATTTAAGACTAATAAGAAAAAATATTTTTTCACTTAACATGTAATCAAACTCTGGAATTTGTTACCCGAGGATGTAGTAAAAGCTGCTAGTGTAGCTGGGTTTAAAAAAAGGTTTGGACAAGTTCCTGGAGGAAAGATCCATAAACCATTATTAAAAGGGACCCAGGATATCACTGCTTGACCCAATACAAGCAATGAGGAACCTGTGTCTTTTGGGGAGACTACTATGTACGTATGACCTAGATTGGCCACTGTTGGACACAGGATACTGGGCTTGATGGACCTTGGTCTGACCCAGTATGGCTTATCTTATATTCTTAGAAGAATTAGTGAGGGTTCAAGGATCCAGGATGATGGTATAGGGTCAATGGGACAGTAGGTTTTAGAAGAGGAGGAAATGACCTTAAAAAGGGATAGCGTAGAGAAGGGGGTGAATGATGACAAGGAGTGCGAGAAAGCAAAAGTTGGAAGAAGGTTCCTTACTGAGAACCAGGAGAAGATCAGACCCCACGGTGAGAGTATAAGAGGATGGAAGTCTTGTTGCATCTGATTAACCTTATTAGTGAAAAACACAGCTAGTTGTTCAGCAGATGGGACTGAAGAGTGTGCAGAGAAAGTAGGTAGACGCAAGAGTCGAAAAACCACAGAAAAGAGCTGCTTAGGGCAGATGCAGGTGTTTGTGATGAGCATGCTTTAGTGGTTCTTTCAAGTCACTGTTACAGCAGTACAATAGGAGGAATGGATTTGGTGGAAAGTGACCAAGGAAGACACAGAACAAGAGCAACGCCACAATTGCTCGACTCTGCGAAGTTGATAGCATAAAAGGGAAAGTCCTGAATGGTACAAAGGCTTCCTACATTTGTGATACAGCATAGTTACTCACCTATAACAGGTGATCTCCAGGAACAGCAGGAATTTAGTCTTCACATATGGATATTGTCGGTACCGACAGAACCTGCATGGGAACGCTCCCCAGGGCCAATTAGAAAGCTTTCGGGAGCATCCCACAGCACCTGCATGCTGCCTTCCCGCCTTTCCCAACTGCCTCTTTCCAGTTGAGTTTAAAGCTGAGACAAAGAGAGAGAGAGGGAAAGAGAAAGAGATAGATAGAGAGATACAACTCCTAGGGGAGGTGGGTGAGTTGTGAAGACTAAATTCCTGCTGTTCCCAGAGATCACCTGTTACAGGTGAGTAACTATGCTATCTCCAGGAACAAGCAGGAATGTAGTCTTCACATATGGGGACTCCCTACCTTTAGATGCCATGGAGAGACCCCAGAAGTTGTGTGTACCTGTGAAAGGGCTCCACTTCCCCCCATGGATCTCTGGTATCCAACCAGGGATGGCGGGTAGGAGTTGATTAAGTATGGAACAGGTGTTGGAAAACATCCTGACCAAACAAGGCATCCCGGAGGGAGTCCTTGTCCAAGCAGTAATGGGCTGTGAAGGTATGAACCGAGGCCAAAGTGGCTGCTCGACAGATGTCGTCGATAGACACAGAGTGCAGATGAGCCATTGAAGCTGCCATGGCTCTCACATTGTGAGCTGTGACATGGCCCTCCAGAGGAAGGTTCTTACTCTGATAGGCAAAGGAAATACACTGTGCAATCCAGTTGGACAGTGTTCTCTTGGAGACTGGAGGTCCCAAATGAGAAGATCAAAAGCAACAAAGAGTTGAGAGGACTTTCTATGTTGCTGTGTTCTTTGTAAGTAAAAAGCTAAAGCTCTTTTACAGTCCAAAGTATGAAGATTCCTTTCTGCATTTGATGCATGAGGCCTTGTGTGGATGAGTCCTGACTACCTTGTCATGTTGGAACCTTGTATAAGGTGGATCAGCCACTATTGCCTGCAACTCACTGATGTGACATGCTGATGTGATTGCAATGAGAAAGATAACTTTCCAAGAAAGGAATTTCAATGAGGTAGTAGCTAAGGATTCGAAAGGTGGCTTCATGAGCTGGCCAAGAACCAGATTAAAGTCCCATGCCAATGGTGGTGGCTTAATGGGAGGCTTAGTTAGAAGAAGGCCTCTCATAAATCTTGCTATGAGAGGATAGGAGGAAATAGGTTGTCCATTTAAAGGCTTGAAAGAAGCCGCAATAGCACTTAAATGGACTCTTACTGAGTTAGTTTTAAGTCCTGCATTGGATAAATGAAGGAGATAATCCAGTAATGATTCCAGAGGTATTGCAAGGGGGTTAAGACCCTTCTGCAAGCACCATATGGTAAACCTTTTCCACTTGAAAGCATAAGAGCATCTTGTGGAAGGTTTTCTAAAAGCATAAAGGATATCCTTTACTTGCTGAGGAAGGTTAAGCAACCAAGCCCTGAGATGCAGAGACTGGGGATTAGGATGCCATAACATTCCGTCCTCCTGAGACAGGAGATCTGGAGCAGAGCCTAACTCCAGAGAGGGAGCTTGAGAGAGATGTAGAAGCAGAGGGTACCACACTTGCTGTGGCCAATGTGGAGCCATGAGAATCATACGGCCTCTGTCTCGCTGAAGCTTGAACAGGATTTTGGGAATTAGGGGAATGGGTGGAAAGGCATACAGGAAGTCTTGACCCCAATGAAGGAGGAAAGCATCCTTGGCCTGAGAGCCCTGAGCCGGAATTCTGGAACAGAACCGGGGAAGTTTGGCATTCAATGGACTTGCAAAGAGATCTATGTCCGGGGTTCCCCAAATTTGAAAAATCTTGGCCACCTGGTCTGCATGTAGAGACCATTCGTTTGGAAGCAGAACTCGACTGAGTTTGTCTGCCCAAGAGTTTTGTATGCCTGGAAGATACACTGCCAGGAGATGAATCTGATGCTCTCTGGCAAGGGCCCATAGTCGCAAAGCTTCGTTGCAAAGCGACAGAGAGCCTGTTCCTCCCTGCTTATTCACGTAGAACATGGCTACTTGATTGTCCGTATGAATGAGGACTGTCTTGTAGCTGAGCCGGGTGTGGAACACTCGCAGAGCAAGGAAGATTGCTCTGAGCTCCAAGAGATTGATGTGTAGATGAGTCTTTTGTGGAGTCCAAGTGCCTTGGATGGAGAGGTCTTTCAGATGAGCTACCCAACCCACTGGAGAAGCATCTGTTGTGAGAGTTGCCTAGGGTAAAGGTTGTTGAAATGGGTCCCCAGCAACAGGTTTTGAGTGGACTGCCACCATTGGAGGGACAAAATAAAGTATTTGTGTTTGCTATTTTGTCTGACAGGCACCCTGATGCCTCAATCCATTGAGTGGATAAAGTCCACTGGGCTGCTCTCATATGGAGGCGAGCATAAGGAGCCACATGCACGGTAGATGCCATGTGGCCTAGTAGTTGTAACATTTCTCGAGCAGTGAGATGAGGCTTTAGCACTGCTTGAGAAGCTAACGGCACCATGTGAAGGCAACGGGCCTGGGGGAGATAGGCCCTTGCTTTTCTGGTATCCAGCAAAGCTCCTATGAACTCTGAAGGATACGCATTGTGCAAGAATGAGAAGTCCTGGCCTCTGACTCTGATGGGGTTTGAATGAGCCAGTCGTCTAAGTAGGGGAAGACGAATATTCCTAGAGTGCGAAGAAATGCTGCTACCACAGCCATGCATTTCGTGAACACCCTTGGTGATGAGGCCAGGCCAGATTTAAGCACCCTGCATTGGTAGTGCTTTCCTTGGAGAAGGAACCGAAGGAATTTTCTGTGAGTTGGATGGATGAGAACATGAGTGTACACATCCTTGAGATCTAGAGAACAAAGCCAATCCTGACTCTGAAGGTATGGCAGCAGGGTTCCCAGAGAAATCATCTTAAATTTCTCTTTGAACAGGAATTTGTTCAATTCTCTGAGGTCTAAAATAGGTCTGTGTCCCCCTGTTTTCTTTGGGATAAGGAAATAGGGGGAGTAAAACCCTGTACCCCATTGAGGAATGGGTAACTCTTCTATTGCCCCTTGGGCAAGAAGCATAGTGACCTCTTGATCTAACAGGTTGATGAGAGAGGTCTGAGAATTGAACTGTCTTACCATTGTGGGAGGGGGAATGCAGATAAAATGAAGCTTGTACCCCTCTTTTATAATGGAGAGAGTCCAATGTTCTGCTGTTATCTGCCCACATCTGGGGGCAAAATGACACAACCTTCCTGGAATGGTGGAAGGCTCTGGTCCATTGAGAGCCAGGAAGGCTAAGTGCTCTAGATGAAAGTCAAAGGCCTTGTGGAGGCTGAGACTGCTGAGATGGTTGAGGCTTAGCAGTCTTTGCTTTCCTTTGTTTAGATGGTTGCTGACTCTTCCGGGCAGGCTGACCTGCAGAACGTCCCTGCTGGGAATAAGAGGGGTAGAACCTCTTCTTTTTTGAGAATGGTTTCTTGAAAGATTTCTTTCTTGCAGGATCAGCTGTGGCTTTGGATAACCTATCCAAAGTGGAGTTGTCAGCATCCAACTCATTGGCTTTCTCTTGCCAATTTTTGCCGAATAGATTCTCACCTGTACAAGGGATATTGCCCTGTTTGTCCTGCACCCAGAGCTCCAAATCGGATGCCTGGAGCCAGGCAATTCAATGTGCCCCTATGGCAGTGGCAGAGGTTCTGCTTATGCACTCAAAACAGTCAAAATCTGCACGATTGACAAATTAGAAACATCCTGGGCATGTTTAACCAGAGTGAGAAAATCCTGCCTCTTATCTTCAGGAAGAAGAGGGCTCAGAACCTCTAAATCTCCTGTGACTTCTTTAAGGAACATTCCCATATATAAAATAAAGGAACTGATCCTGGCAGAAAGCATGGAAGCCTGGAAAGTACGACGTCCCAAGGCATCCAAGGTTCTACACTCACATCCTGGAGGATTAGAGGCATGCTTCTTTGCACTCCTGATCCTTCTCATAGCTTATTACACTACAATAGAGTGGTGAGGAAGCTGAGTCTTCTGGAAACTAGGACAAGGAGGGACTCGACACATGGTATCCAGTCTACGAGAGTGAGGAGAGGTGGTAAGAGGTGTTTCCCACATTCTTAGCATGAGATCATGTAAGATCTCATGGATAGGCAAAGTAGCTGCCTCCTTAGGAGCTTTGGGATATTGTAGAATTTCCAGCTCCTTTTCTCTGGGCTCTGTTTCGGGAGCCACAGTAATGGAAAGGCCTCGAGCCACCTCCCTGATAAAATCCTGAAAGGAGATATCTTCTGGAGGAGACATCCTACGTTTAGGGGAGGAAGGCTCCTCCGGGAGAAGTATTCCGGTACTGACAGAATCGTCAGAATCCTCAGACTCCTCCGAGGATTCAAAGTACCTTCTGTCCAGATGCTCTTGTAGAGCACCATACCCGTACCGGGGGGAATCGGTACCGGTGTATCGGTACCGTAAGGCATATCATGACTGGGTGCCAGCAAAGCAGACACCGATGTCGATGCTGATGCTGTCAGTACCGGTACCGATACCGGTGCCAGAGTCGATGCTGGTACTGGTTGAACTGTCTGACGCAGTTCCGAGGGTGTCGATGCCGCAAGGAGAGCCGCCAGACTGCGTTCAATAGCCAGGAACCTCTGGTCTATCGATGCTGCTGATGCCTGGGTGTCGGTACCGGAGAAAGCAGCCGGTACCCCAGAGCATGGCACCAGTAGTTCTGCCGAGGTTAAGGCCTCGAGAACATCCTGGAGCCCCGATAATGCTTTGGAAGCCGAAGTCTCCCGCCAAGGCAATTTTGCCAGTACAGAACCCTCAAGGGCAACGCCAGAGGCATCTCGATGCTTAGAAGGAGATCTACCCTTTGAGGACCGGCCAGACTTATGTTTAGTTACCTGAGATCCATGAGAGGAAGACGAAGCCCTGAAAGATGTCGATGCCACAGAAGCTGCATCGGAGGGAAAAAGGGTGCTGAGCTTAGCAGCTTGGTTTTGTCAACTCCTCTTGGACATCAAGGCACAAGCCATACACTCCAAGATGGAGTGGTCAGGACCTACACATTTAAGACACCACTCATGGGTGTCGGTGACGGAGATGGTACCGCCACACTTGGTGCACTTTTTGAAACCCGAAGTGGGTTTTTCCATAGTGGAGTAAATTTTGGGCCTAAGGCCCAAAATGGCGCGTGCACCTGGAAAAATTTGGAAAAAAATAGTATATAATTTTTTTTTTTTAAAGAAAAAAGAAGAAGAAGAACCGGCGGTACCAGTATAGCATCGAGGAAGGCAGACGCGACCACAAAAAAGAGAATAAGGAAAAATTTTCTGCAGTGACAGGAACAACGACCTGCTGGCTCCACGGAAAATGAAGAACTGGAGAGAGGCAGTTGGGAAAGGCGGGAAGGCAGCACGCAGGCGCTGTGGGATGCTCCCAAAAGCTTTCTAATTGGACGCTGGGGAGCGTTCCCGCGCAGGCTCCGTCGGTACCGACGATGCCCATATGTGAAGACTACATTCCTGCTTGTTCCTGGAGATTGGCTAATACAAAGGACAAGAGATGCTAAAGAACTAAGTGCTGCAGTAAGAGTTGAATTCCAAGAGTGTGTTCATTGACTAATAATTATCGGAGAGAATAAGATATCAGAAGGGGGGAATGCCTGAAGTGTACAGGCTGTAATATGACTCCAAAATGGACCAGGGGAAATGTAGGCAGCAGGTACACAAAAGAGAGAGAGTAGCAAAAATTGAAAGAAGATAGTGTAGTGTTCTGTCCAGGGAAGAGAAATTCCATGAAAAGCTGAGAGTTGCAGATGAGAGGTAGAGGGGCAAGAAAAAGACCTAGAGTATGGCCAGCTGCATGGGTCGGGAATGTGATGTACTGGTGAAATGAAAGGTCTGAAATACAGGAGAGAAACAGCCTGTCCTGGTATCTGTTAGGCAAATCTATGAGAATGTTAAAATCCCCTATAATGAATAAATCAGTAAATGCTGTGGTGATGTCGGCTAATTATGTTAAGAGAGAGTCCCATAAGTGGGAGGAAAGAGAAGGAGGCACATAGAGAAGGAAAGAGAAAGGAAGCAGGATATTATGAGTCTGAGGCAGAAGAAACTAGATAAGGAGGGTCTCTGAGTACTGCAGAGGGAAGAGAATCTCCACTAGTCCCAGGGAGTTATGGTAGATCAGGAGGGTCTTGGAAGAGTGGGGGTAGAGAAAGCAGAGATGTCAGAGGGGAGAGAGTTGTTTAAGACAGGTTCCTCACCCTCCCTACGCCATGCTTCTGAAAGACAAAGCAGATCAAGATAGTAAAACAGAATGAAATCCTGCATTAAGCTAGTTTTAGAGCAAAGGCACTTGCAGTTAAGTAGAGCACAGGAAGTGGCAGGCAGTGGAGGATGAGATAAAGGGAGCAAAAAAGATGCAGATGTGAGTATACATGACTAGAGAAAATCAGGTCATAATTGGTGGGGAACAGAAGGATAAGGATAAGGATAACATGGGTGGTGTCGAGCAGAAAAAACTACTACAGTCTTCAATGTTTATCCTCTATGGGTGGGGTTAGGAGTGGATGGGTAGCCTAGTGATTAGATCAACAACCCAGTACCCAAGAGATCAGGTTTTAATTCCCACTGGCACTCCCTGTGATCTTGGGTTAAGTCAGTTTACCCTCCATTGCTTTGGAAGAAAAGTCCTGGCAATCTTGAAATGGGGTACTGGCATAGTGGCGTCCCAATCCAGTTGTTGTGATATCTGGTGAAGAGAGGACAAGACACAAATACAGGCAGATTACCTTTTCATTTGTCTACTATAGTAGGACTTGCTCACTCTTTTCCAATGAGAAGCCCTGATACAAGCTTGTGTCACTATATTTATACAATTTTTCATAGATGGTTGCCTATGCTTATCAGATCAGCTACTTAGCAACGGATATCCTGCAATCATGATCAGAACTACAGTTTCTATCCTGATAGGCATGGGTAGGTTGTCAAAGCAAATAGCTGGCTGGTTAAAGTGTAACCAACTGCAGAGAGACCTAAGATAGATGTGCTAGTATGATAGTAGTCAGAGACAGTTGGGGCCAAGGGGTAAGTAATAGTTGACTTATCAGAAAAAGCTATTCTCAGAAAAGGTTGGTTCTGTAAGGCTGGTGCCTGTTCAGAAACTAATGTCTGAGCCAACAGCATGGCTTCCTGTTACAAGATGAGGCCTGCTCTGAACCAAAGCCTGAACCATGGGGACTGCTCTGAACCAAAGCTTGAATTAAATAAGATGGATTCCTGTTTTGTTATAACTCAGCATTAAAACATGCAGATCAAGCAATTCTGCAGATTATGGACTTCACCACAGAAGTATTATTTTCTAGCTGACTACGTGCAGAAGAATTCATTATTGAGACCTTCATTATGCTACTGGTACTAGCATTTGCAACAATGTATGAATCTGCATGCCAGCAACTTTCACACCATGGACCTTTGTTTTCAGAAGGAACAGCTATTAGCTGTTACCGGATTTGCTGAAGATGACATACAGGATTTGAGACCAGCCAGACACTGGGACATCAGGACAAACAATTATACACTAGACAGAGGGAGAGATAGACAGGACACACATGTAGCCCAACATACACTTGCAGTACTCTGGGAACATGCTCAGAGGCTTGCAGAACACCTGGGAACTTAAACTTCTGTCACAGACTGCTTTGCTGGTTTACTCTGCCATTCTCTGTTCTTCATATGCTGGCTTGCCTGTCCCTCTGGTCTGTCCCTCTGGCTGGAAAGGCAATAGTGTCCAAGGGCAAAACCTTGGGATAGAGTGAATCTCTCCAACAAACCTGTAGCCGATGTTGGACTCCTGCCGTACTTTGACTTCGTGCCATTCCTGAGACAATTTCTTGGATCCAGAAGTGGACCCATGACAGCCAGAAGTGTTCTGGCAAGAGCTATGGTACTGGTCTTTAATTCTCCCCCCCCTAGCTTCGACAGAGATAAAGTACTGTATGTCAGAGTGCAGAACGAATCAGTGGCATTGGTTCCTGAAACAGAGATTAGGTTTCTTGGTAATTGTAACATAGAGTTGCATAACATACTACCTCAGAAAGCTAATTTATGATAATTTTTACACTATTTTTCCATCAGTAATAAAGTCTAATTTATATCACGTGGTTTGTTTGCCAGGTAGTTCTATGGAATTCTGGGAAAAATGGGGAGTAGCAGTTTTTCCTAGACATACTGAGTATTTATACATGTGTATTTATAGTCCAAGATAGACCTGATTTCTCAGAAGTAGCTGCATGTTTAAAGGTCAAAGATAGCTGATTGGTAACTGAGAAGGTGGCTGTGGTTAATAAACTTGTATTTTTCTGCTGACTACGTGCATGAAGATTTCCTGCAAAATCTGTGCAAAAAGCTACCTTTTGTAACTTCCTGCCCTTCTGCTATCTGTGTGTTGTGCATTTATTCATTATGCATTATCTCTATTTTTGATGTCTTTATTTCTTATTTCCAGTGTTTCTTATTTCCCATCTCACTACCCCCTTTGATTGCCTCATTGATACTGTAGGCAATCATATCTCCCCTCCCTCCTTCTGCTCAGGTTCTTCTTGGCCATGGGGGTGGCAGGGTGATCCTTGATCCAGTGTGGGGAGTATAGCTGATTATGTGTCATGAACTCAGAGCAAACTTGAGCCTCAATCTGGGGGAGTTCATAGATAAGAAGGCTAGCATTAATGGCTGTAACTAGAGTAAAACAGGTCTTAAAAGTTTGTATCAAACCTGGAATGCACTGAATGCAACAGCAGACAGAGACAAGGACAGCGATAATTGTAATTAAATAGAATACAAGTTTCTGTGACCAGCCCAAACCCCCAAACCAATCAGCTATGTTCCCTACCCAGTCTTATTTATGATAATGTCTTGAAGGGGCCTCTGTAAGTCTCTCATATCATTAATATGATCAGTTAAATTCAGGGTTTGGTTAGAAACGTAAGTACAGCATTCACTTCTTATCAAAGTACATACTCCTCTGTGTGAAGCAAGGAGATAATAAAGGGCCCAGCAGTTTTGGAATGCAAGGGTTTCTAACTGATTCATCTCATCCTAAATATTAACAAGAGCACTAGTGGCTTCCCTTTGTAAGACAGAACAGAAGCAATGGTACAAATATCCCATGATTCATAAAGACACCTAGGTAAGGGAAGATGGAAAAACCTACAGAGTCACCATCATATTGGGAGATAATCTTGTCTAGAGCCGCACTGTGGTCAGCTTATGCTGATCGGTGGTTTCTCCTGTATCCTGCTAGTGAGCCAGTGGTGATCCATATACCTAGGACCAGGCCTATAAAGCAGAGGCCTTGTCCCTCCTTTGGGAAAAGAGATAAAGCACAAACTCCACATACCCAATAGGTTCCTAGGAGTGGTTTCCAGGAGGCTAGTTTATTTATGAGTGTAGAGGGGAGATAACAGGAGCCAATGTGGCATAGCAGAGTAGTTAAGTTAGAGGAGGAAAGAATGCAAGTGGTGGATTTAGAAAGAGAATAAGAAAGAGTGGTGCTATTATAGATTTTCTGATACATGCAAACACTGTTACCCAAACTTTGACCCTTACCATTCTTCCAGAAGCAGAGAGATCCATGACCCAAAGATAGAAGAGATATTGGGAGCTTTGGACAGGGAAAAGCTAGTAACATTGTAATCACTGAAAGCAACTTCTGTACTTATTAAGAGAATGCCTGCCTATTGATTTGAAGGGATGTGAAAGCAAACATAACAATTCTGGGTAGTCGTCAATGCTATTTCTTTAAGCAATTTTACATGAAAGTTCTGTTCCCAGTGGCCTAAATGGTCCACACTATTATCTAAGGGGTCAGTAGTATTGGTAGAGACAGCTCAGGATGGTAACAAACTTTTTGTCTTTTAAAATTTGAAGCAATTGCATACCACAAGGGGAAGTAGTCTTAATTCAAACAGGAGCGATAACATTTTTAAGCTGGCCATAAGCTCAGCCTCATCACAAGAGGCAGTAACAGGGAAATATTCTACTTTCAGCATATTATAATGGCAGAGTGAGTAGGGCTTATGACCCTGGCACAGGCGACAATTTTTCCTATACCATGCTACTCCTGTAGGGCTTATTCTAGGCAGGCAGACTAAACAAATAATATGAACAGCATCAATCTAAGGGATATGTAACTGAAGAAGTTACACATATCTTAACTAACCACACAAAAAAATACAACCATGAATAATACATAAAAAGCAAAAAGAAAAGAAAGCATAGAGTATTTTCAGTTCTAGCTGTTTTTCTACAAAGCACCAGAGTTTCTTCTGGCAGGGAACTCCTCCTCAAAAGATAACACTTGGGGGTATGTTTACTAAACCTTCTTAATGTGCGCTCTGTGACGTTAGCGCACATTAAGGTACCTTAATGCGTGTTAATTGCGCTTTATCAGGCGCTCCGGTACCTTAGTGCGCGTTAACGCGCGCAGCGGCACAAATGAGCGCTGAAGGCGGGGAAAGGCTCCCGGAGGGCAGAGGAAGGCTCCCCAGGGGCAGAGAGAAGGGGTCAATGGGTGGAGAGTGGGAGGGCAGAGGCTCCAAGCACACTAACGATGTGAAATCCGAGGCTCAAAACTAACGCCAGTGAAAACCTGGTGTTAGAGCTGACTTAAAGGGCAGAGAAACCATTTCTGTGAGCAATGTACAGCAAAACCAGGGAAACCTACAAAAAAGTGATAAGTGTGATACATGTGCAAGGAACAAAAGTGCAAAGAAACATTGAAAATGACCCCAACAAAATATAAAAAAAACATAACCAAGCTGGGCAATAGTGATATTAATGGGAAACATCAAAAAGCACTCCTGAGAAAGCTCCAAAAAAAAGATATGAATTTTGGAAGGGTCTACGCTCCGTCCCCATACAAGGTGAATGATCCCACAGTGCAATTGCACTCATCAGGGTTTCCCTCTCCATTGCACAGGTTTCCTATGGGGTGCACATGTTCCACAACAGCAGGGCGGACATGTTGGAATGGGCAACTGGATAGATGCTGGGAAAGGGGACACAGAGGGCTGCAGACGGCACATGCTGTACTGCAGCTGGGCCACAGTGCGGACTAGGGTGATGCCTAGGTGGCCCATAGAAATGCTGAAACAGTAGAGCAGCCAGACAGGAACTGATGAGGGTCCAGCATGGGCACGAGTGTGCTTCCCACAGTGTCACAGGGGATAGTACCCAGTAGGGACCCCCAAGGGCACAGAACAGTGGCAGGCAGTGCTGGGGGGAGCGTGGACACCTATGCAGGCACCCCTACCCTAGAACCCGCACCTTAGGCAGCCGCCTACCCGCACACTGTATGGCCTGAGACTGCGCTCCACCAGCACCACCAGCAGAAGGACATGTCAGCAGGGTGGCAGAGGGGCACTGGTGGTGGAGGGGGCAGTGGCAGCTGCCCAGAGCAGACCGTGGCCTAGTCCTGTTTAGGTGGGTGCCATGCACTGCAACAGACAGGCCCCATCTGATGAACAGTCATTGTATCCCCAGGGAATGTACTGTCTCTGTGGCAACACAGTGGTGCAGTGCACACAGCCAGTGTGTTCAGGAGCAGAAGGTGACAGGTTCAAGTCCCAGATGTGGTTCCTGCCAACCCAGCCCCCTTTTTTTACCCACTGCTAATACAGACAGAACCTTTATTGCAGATAATGTAAACATGTCCAAAACACCTACATTGTACCCTACAGAGCACAGACACCATAAACAGGCGCATTACCTAGAGCAGAGTCTCCCAAATGCAGTCCTGGAGGCCCAAACACCATTCAGGTTCCATGCTGCCTCTAATAAAGATGCCTGTGCTGCATCTCTATGCACCGCCTCCATGGTATGCAGATGTATCTCATGCATATTCATGAGGGACAGTATGAAAACCCGAACAGTGTTTGGCACACCAGGACTGGAGTTGGGAAT
This sequence comes from Ichthyophis bannanicus, assembly GCA_033557465.1. NCBI lineage: Eukaryota > Metazoa > Chordata > Amphibia > Gymnophiona > Ichthyophiidae > Ichthyophis > Ichthyophis bannanicus. Next base: position 418,427,257 of record CM066034.1, read on the forward strand.
CTCTGCCGTAAAGCAGCAGCCAACAGGGGCAGACACACCCACACCCACAGGCTCCATTAGCCAATGCCTCCTGGAGAGGCAGGACATTGGGCTCTGCGTGCATCTCCCAATACTAGCACTTGCATACCGTAGCAATGACACCCTAAACTTGGGAATACGGTACACAGCTATCAAAAGGTAGCTATGATTACTGGCAGATAGCAATTCCTACGTTAAGCACGGTTTGCTGATTGAGCTCCATCATGGCAACCTTTCTGATGTCTGTGGAGTGTGCTTCACGTCTGGTGTCTGACAGTGTTTACCACCCTGGGGAGTGACCCCCAACAGTATTGTGTACCATATCCATGCCTGCACTGTGCCCAGGACTGGTGTGGTGGCCAGGGCTGCTAAACTCCTCTATAGTAGCACAATGCTGGCATAGGTGTGGGAGTGTGTGTCTGTCTATCCAGTGTGTGGTGGCTGCAAACACCCTCCACAGCCCACACTGCCAGCACTGTTGCCAGTATTGGCCTGCCAATGTGCGTAATGAGAAGCAAGGTACCATGGGTATAGCCCGGACAGGGTGGCCTGGCCAGGATGCATCTGCACAGGGCATGGGGAACTGGCTGGGACATTGTAGTGCTCGGCCACCACCTGCACAGACTGGGTGACCACAGCATGTCCTGCTGGGAGATCACTCTCACCCTGACTGTGCAGTGACCACAGCATGGCTAGGCACCCCCATAGTGCTGTATAGCATTTCTCTCATGTGATATTTGTGGGTTTCCTTTTGGGGCCCAGTCACTGACTTATCTGCTTGTTGTGTATGCTGACATCCCAGTTCAGGGTGCATGCATTTCCACCAGGAACATGCACTATGGACTAGCTAGCAGACTGTCTGCAGCTGGTATGTGTCTTGTTGGAGCGCCTTGCAGGGAGCAGCAGCTGAAGGCTTGCTGCAGGAGTATATCAGATAGTGGTGGGGTGCAGCTTAGCATATCCAGGCCTAATGTCTGTCTGCTATTGCGTTATGGATGTGTACAGAGCTGCATTGACTGCCCTGTAGGGTATCTGTTCCCCAGCAGGACTAGGGTTGATGGTCCCCTCTACTTGCAGGGAGGTAGAATTTGGATCTGTTGGTGGGAGACCCTCTTTACCACCCTCAGCCCTGGAGGAGGAGGAGGAGGAGGGTGGTGGTGGTACATAATCCTCCTAGGGGTCCATAGGGGCTACACCTGACTAAGACATACAGATATATCCAAGGTGTGTCTGCAGAAACTACCTATCTCACACATTAGCACTGCTGGAGACCTGCAGCATAGCCTAGCTCTGCTGTGGACCTGGTGCTGGGCACCCCACCTCACCCTCAGGGTGAGTGCAGTACTTGCACAATGTGACGGTGTATAGCTACTCTGTGCCAGTACCACACACGGTCAGTTCCCCCTACCAGACCGAGGTGCTGTGGGGGTGCATACCCCATCTTGTGATCATCTGTAGACTGCTGATTTGCATATGCAGTGCAGCATGGGTATGGGTGGGTTAACCCTATCCTGGTGACCACAGCAGACTGTTTGTGTGGTGACTTGCAGTCCTTCTGCAGCCAGCCAGGGGTTGGCTAGCAGCTATAGAGCTGTAGCCCACTGGTTACTTCACTGCCAGTGGAGCCAGAGGTCATGGGTTCAAACCCACAGTGGGGTTATTTGATAGGGCTGTCCAAAGCATTATCTATTTTTAATGTACATTAGTGCTGCCAGAAAAAACACCCTCAGCGTACTGTACCCATAAGGTGCCTCAGAGGGCGCTTTAAAGGGCGCCCTATGGGGCACCTTATGGTTACTGTCCATATAAGGTGCACTATACAGTATCCTATGGAGCGACTGATAGGGTGCCCTATAGGGGACATTATAGGGTGCCGTGGCGGATATTGCACTTTATAATGTGCCCTATGGAGTGCCTTATAGGGTGCCTTATGCGGCACCTTAGGTTACGACACATGAGGGTGTGTTTGCTGGCAGCAATTAATAAAATACAAATAAAGTGCCACAGGAAACAATACTTACATGTCAAATCTGATGCCTCAGCCAGCCTTACATATTAGGCACACTGGGGATCGAACTCATGACCCCTGTATTATCAGTCAGTGCCTTAACCCTTGTGCTACACTGCTGTTCCTCCTTGCATGTCAGCGCACCTACTTAAGATTTCCATGCGTTTAAATGCACAGTGCTGCCATCAAAAACAGTGCTATGACCTTGCTGTGCCTCATAGGACACCCTATATGGCACCCTATAGGCCACCCTTTCAGCAACATTGTAGGGTGCCATGGCATACAGTGCACTTTAAAATGTGCCCTCTGGGGTACCTTATGGGGTGCCTTATGCAGCACCTTATGTTACAGCGCTTTGAGAGTGCATTTGCTAGCAGCAGTAATTAAAATAAAATTAAAAAGCCTCATAATGCAATATTACACATAAACGGTAGTGCCTCAGCCAGCCTTATTCATTGGGCACAGTGGGGGATTGAACCCATGACCCCTGTACCATCTGTCAGTGTCTTTACCATTGTACTGCAGCCCTGTTCCTTTGTTTGTATATCAGTGCGCCTGCTTATGCTTTCCACACGGGTTTCTCATGTGCTAATGTGTGCGGCGCACAAGAGCGTGCAGCGCAGCACGCGCTAATCCCGTTTTGCTATTTTTGACCGGACCGCCCACTCCTTTTATGGCATCCTGCAGACTAACGCGGTGCACACGTTAAGAGGGTTTAGTAAACATACCCCATAGAATGGAATCAGTAGATAAATTCTCATAACCCAAAATAAGTTCAGATCCAGACCTAGAAAACAAAACTTATTTACTAAACATACACAAGTAAACGAATGTTTAATCACATTTGGAGTTGTTTTTTTTAACTTCCCCAATAAGGCTTATGGTTAGTCTAACAAAAGAAAATTTTACCACGGTTGCTCAAGACTTTCTTCATGCTAATATTGCAGTCATGCCAAGCTGTTATCTGCCGGAAACCTCCAAATTATTATTGCAGTAAATAACAAAAGTTATACTGCACAGCACACTTCCCTAACCACTAAATTAGAGAAAACAAACTTCACACTACAATTATGACATCAAAACTTTGTTTGATTAATTCTATTATTTCATAGAGCAATGACTTAAGTTTTTCCCTGTAAGTTTCAGTTTCTTCTATATTTACACTATCCATCCTAAACACTTGATTTTTAAATTTTTCAAACACAGAGTCAGTGGCTTGCTGCACTTTTTCAGTCTTAAACTGCCACCAACCATACACGACACATTCATGACTGATGTAAGATTTGCTTAAAAAGCCATTTCATACTGTAACCTCAATTTGTCCTACTGAAATGTTCCACCAAGGGGGAACGGCAAACTGTGGTTACTGTCAGTCATCGAATGTAAACATAAGGGCGCTATCACCAAACTTGCGCTTCATTTCATAATTAGGGCTTCCTTTCTCTTGCTCTACCTCACGAGCCTTCTCGCTCCACGTATCTAACTGAGATCTCTAATTAACCTTACTGGCTTTACATCACAATCACAATATACACACAGATAGCTGTCAATTCTTTAGTATACTCACTCACGGCAACCACTGCCACACGTATCCTTGAGACTTGTCTGCTGTTTCCAATTGCTGAAGAAACACAGAGATCAGAGAACGGCACCAACTGAAGAAAACCCCCTGATCTGGCCACAATACCACGGCTCTTTTAGTCTCTGGTCCCTCAAGCAGTGAGAAACAGGCAGAGAGTTATACAGAACACAATCACACACACAAAGTGCTACTTTCTTTGAGCTCAGAGGGAAAACGGCAAACGGTCTATGGAAATGCACAGTTCCACGCCTGCTGAATTCAAATTCTTCCTCCTGAAAAGCTCCTTTTATTGAAGAGAAAAGGGGAAGTAACAGTCATTTATTATAAACATGAAATAACACAAGGTGTCGCCAAAGTTCTTTTTACAAAGTAAGATCTGATTACAGTGTATTAGATGAAATTCACTTGATTATGACAAAATTATTAAATAATTGCAAAGTTGCAAAAATTATGTTGTGTCAGCAGGGACCTATAGGTGACTGTACAATGAACTATGGTTGTACAGTTCATAGCCTATGTTTACCCTTTATGCTTGCGTTAACAATGCTCCAGACTATTTTAAAGACGGTTACACAGAACTCATGATCATGACATCCTATTCTATTTAAGAGGAAGTAGGTGAAAAGCCAAACTTCTAAACACATTCTGTATCAAGAAATTCATCCATCTTCAATTACATACAGGGGATTCTGGTATCCCCTTTATCTGTCCATTTCTACAGTTTGTTTATGCCATCCAAATATAAAAAAGACTAGGGGACATGCAATGAAGCCACATTGTAACCCATTTAAGACTAATAAGAGAAAATATTTTTTCACTCAATGCATAATCAAACTCTGGAATTCCTTACCGGAGGATGTAGTAAAAGCTGTTAGTGTAGCTGGGTTTAAAAAAGGTTTGGACAAGTTCCTGAAGGAAAGATCCATTAACCATTATTAAAGGTGACCCATGAAATCCACTGCTTACCCCAATACAAGCACTGTAGAACCTGTGTGTCTTTTGGGAAAACTGCTAGGCACTTGTGACCTAGATTGGCCACTGTTGGAAACAGAATATTGGGCTTGATGGACCTTGGTCTGACCCAGTATGTCATATTTTATGTTCTTATGACTCACCACTCACACAGCAGCATGTCTGGGGGACATATGCGCAGCTCATAGAGAGCACATATGTGGTCAAATTGGGGACTCATTGTGTATATTTGCACAGTAACCAATGTGTGTGTGTGCCCATTTGCTTGCTCTGTCCATCTCCTGTAAATATGATGTTCCACCCATGTTATGTGACGCTATTGCTCTCTTCACAGCCAGAGAAGTCGAAGAACAGGTGCAGGGAGAGGCAGCCAGACAGATGTCCCAGCATCTGCAGGAGTGTCAGTCGCAGCACCAGCATGCACACAACTGACACAGGCAGAACCACCACAGCTGTCATGTGTAGCAGAGCATGGTGTAGCTGCCACATTTATAGACCATTCCACAGCAGTGTATACTGTAATCCTGCAGTGGCTGTAGTTATGGGCCTGTAGTGTGCCATAGAGGAGTTCAGTTGGCTGTTTTAGCCATTAACCATATAACAAGCATGATATCCCATTTACCTGACTACATTTGCTAAGCGGCTGCTGAGGCTACTTTCTCGTTTACCCATTTAGCCTAAAACTACATGCAGTAATGCATATTGAACTTAACTGCATATCGTTGCTAACTGGGGAAAATGCCGAATATCACTGGTTATTATCATCTTGTAAAGTGGTTTTCAGCACCATCCATTAGCGTTGATATTTTGAACTTCCTGTGTAGGAATCTAACATGGGTTTCCTCTTATCCTTTTAGGCAGGGCGTGCCTAGGATAAGGCATCATAACCACATATTTTGAATTTGTATGTGGGTAGCCCATAGGTGATGCAGTCACAGGTGGAGCACTACTCAACAGTTGTAGTGTACAGGTATGCATAACAGCAGACTAGAGGTGGCAAAGACCAAGAATGTGCAGAAGCAGGGCATCCTGGAGACATGGCAGGACCCTGAGCCTCAGGCAAGCAATGATATGCTGCACATAGCTCACCAGGAACTGTCATCAGAATGCCCAGCCACATAAGGCATGATCAATATGTCCACCAACCAACCCCACTAGCCTCAACACATCTTATGCAGTTGCTTTACTGATGTATGCCTGCCATCAGGAACAGACATCCCTGAAGCTTTCTAGTGCAAGTGTTCAAATTTATTGTTCAGCAGTGAGACAAACATTAATGAAATGGTGACCTCTTCCCACCCCACCCTCCAACTCATGGTCAGACCCTAGACGCTCTGCCACCTGGGCACTGCATCTCAATGGAGAAGTCTGTGAAGAATTGCTTGCAATGTCTTCTCCCTCTGTGACATACCCTGTCTCTGGAGGTTCTCCGCCTTCTGGTGCCTCTGCAGGAGGCCCCCCCTTGCCTGATACTAGCATCCTGGCCTTAGTGGGATGCCAAGAACTGCTGACGTGCCGAAAATGGAGGCCATGTAGGCTGCCAAATCCCTGAGGAACCGAAGCTGTGGATTGGAGTATTCCTTCTGCAAATATGGAAAGAAGTAAAAAAATTGCGGATGCCTTCCAATATGCATTACTTAGCCAAATGGTGATGGAACCGAACAGGAAAAGCTCGATGCTGGATTTAGTACTCACCAACGGAGATAGTGTGTCGAATATCCAGGTGGGTGCCCATGTGAGCAGCAGCGATCATCACATGGTGTAGTTTGAGATAAAAGCCAAGGTGGAATTCCAATCACAGCAAACTCAAAGTCCTAATCTTCAAAAACACTTACTTCAGTAAAATGGCCAGGTATCTGAAGGAGGAGTGGGAAGGATGGGAGGGGATAATTGAAGTGGAATTGCAATGGGCTAAACTAAAGGAGGTAATAAAAGGGGCAACAGATACATATATAAGAAAAGTGAATAAAAACAAAAAAGAAACCTATTTGTTTCTCCAAAGAAGTGACTGCACAAATTAAGGCAAAAAACACAGCTTTCACAAAATTCAGAAGTTCACAAACAGAGGAACACAGAAAAGAATACAGGATAAAACTAAAAGAGAGAAAAAGAGAAATAAGGATAGCAAAATCAAAGGCAGAAGAAAAGATAGCTAAAGATGTGCAGTGTGGCGACAGAACATTTTTTAGGTATATTCTGGAGAGGAGGAATATCAGAGGTGGAACTGCAGGACTCAAAAGTGCCAGGAACGGATTTGTGGAAAGTGACATTGAAAAAGCGAAAATGCTGAACAAATATTTCTGTTCTGTTTTTACTAAAGAAAATCCTGGAGAAGGCCACCTGTGATTGACAAATATACAAATGGGAATGGAGTAGATACCACACCATTCACAGAAAATGATGTGTTAGAACAGCTTGCAAAACTGAAAATGGTCAAGGCCATGGGACTGGATGGGATACATCCCAGGATACTGAAATATCCTGCAGAGCTGTTAAAGAATGTTTTTAATAGATTCTTGGAGATAGGAGAAGTTCCACAGGACTGGAAAAGGGCTGATGTGGTACCTCTTCACAATAGTGGTAATAGGGCAGTGACAAACTACAGGCCAGTAAGCCTTACCTTGATGACAGGACAAGTAATGGAGGCGCTCCTGAAAGAGCGAATAATAGACTTTCTCAAAACCATCAGGTTGCATGATCTGAGGCAATATGGTTTTACCAAAGGACAATCTTGTAAACAAATCTGATTGAGGTCTTTGACTGTGTGACCAGAGAACTAGATTAAGGACATTTGATGGATGTGATCTACCTAGATTTCAGCAAAGCCTTTGATACAGTTTCTCATAGGATGCTTATCAATAAATTCAACAGCTTGGGGATGGGTCCCAAGGTGGTGAACTGGATCAGAAATTTGTTGACTGACAGACAACAGAAGGTGACAGTAAATGGAACTCACTCAGATGAAAGGAAGACTATTAGCGGTGTGCTCTAAGGTTCAGTACTGAGACCGGTACTGTTCAATGTATTTGTGAATGATGTTGCTGAAGGGCTGAATGGAAAAGTCTGTCTTTTTGCAAATGACACAAAAATTTGCAATAGAGTGGACTCCCCTGAGGGAGTGGATAACATGAGGAAAGATCGATAAAAGCTGGAAGAATGGTCTAATATCTGGCAGTTAAGATTTAATGTGAAGAGGTTCAGTGTCATGCACTTGGGAAGCTGAAATCCAAGGGAATTGTATATGATAGGGAGCAAGAGGCTGGTGTGCACAGACCAGGAGAAGGACCTTGGAGTGATTGTTTCTGAGGATCTCAAGGTGGTGAAACAGTGTGACAAGGCGGTGAGAAAAACCAGGAGAATTCTGGGTTGCATACAAATAGGCATTACTAGCAGAAAGGAAGAGGTACTAATGCCACTGTACAAGTTGCTGGTGAGGCCCCACTTGGAATATTGTGTAGTTTTGGAGACCTTATCTCGCAAAAGATATAAAAAAAACTGGAAAAGGTTCAGAGGAAGGCGACCAAAACAATTTGGCTCTGTGTTAGAAGACTTATGAGAAGAGACTTGAAGACCAAAATATATATACTCTAGAGGAAAGAAGGGACAGGGGAGATTTGATTCAGACCTTTAAATACTTAAATAGTGTTAATGAACAAACAGACCCCTTCCAAAGATGGGGAAGCTGTAAAACTAGAGGGAATAACATGAAACTGGAAGGCAATGTCAGGAAATACTATTTCATTGAAAGGGTGGTGGATGCTTGGAATGTTCTCTTGTGTCCACTCACCAAGCAACTATGCATCTCCAAAGTATCCTTTGGCTATTACGTTCTTTCTTTATAACATTAACAAAATCCACCCATTCTTTTGTGAACACACAACTAAAACATGTATCCACTCTTTAGTCCTCTCCTGTCTAGACTATTGCAACCTACTGCTTGCTGGTCTCCCTCTGAATCATCTCTCTCCCCTTCAATCTGTTCAACACTCTTCTGCATGGCTATTCTTCCGCCAGCCTCATCATGCTCATTTTTCCCCTCTTCTCAAGTCACTTAATTGACTCTATCTGTTTCCACATCCAGTTCAAACTTATCCTGCTGATCTATAAATGTATTCACTCTGCAGCTTCTCACTACCTATCCTCTATTATCTCTCCCTACACTCCTCCTCGGGAATTCCACTCTTCTGGCAAATTGCTTCTATCTGTGTCCTTCTCTTCTAACTCCAGACTTCACTCCTTTCACCTTGCTGCTTCTTATGGCTGGAACAAACTACCTGAGTCTGTATGTCAGGAGCCTTCTCTGGCCCTTTTCAAATCCAGTCTGAAAGCTCACCTCTTCGCTGCTGTTTTCAGATCTTGACTCACCTGCTCTCCTTTGTGTTTTTTTATCATTCCCCCTAGATGTATCAGTGTCTACAGCTACTTTGTTTGCTCTGATGAGCAGGGACTATCTTTTATATGTGTCTTTGAAGTACTGCATATACCTTGTAGTGCTATACAAATGCTCAGTAGTAGCAGTAGTAGTAGTAGTAGTACTGAGAGAGGATAAATGCATCGTGGCAGCAGCTAGAGAACCGGGCACATACATCAGTGATAAGCATGTGGGCATTGACTACCACTTGCATATTCATGGAGTTGTAATTGTGGTGGTTTCTGAATTCCCTATGGTCCTGACCCGATGCCCTCAGTACAACATGGGTGCAGTCAATGTTCCAATGACAGATGGGAAGCCAGCTATATCGTACAATGCCTGCTTCATCCCCTATCTTTGTTCAGTAATAGTGGGGAAAATGATGTAGTTTTGCATCCTTCTCACCAGGGCAGTGGTGAAGGGATCAATGCAGTTGCATGTGGCAGACTGGGTGATGCCTCTGGTGGCACCAACAACATGCTGGAAGCTTCCTGTGTCATCTTCAGAGCAATTGGCAGTGCCTGGCTTTGGGCAGTGGCTGGCTCTAAATCCCTGCACAGCATCCTACACAGCTCTTTTTTTATGTCATTGTTCAGCTGATAGCATTGGTGCACCTCCTCCTCCAACAGTTATAGGTACATCACCCTTGATCTGTAGAACCATGGGATATGGTAGGTGCACCTCTGGCACTGGGTCACTGGCTGCTGCTGTTTGTGTACATTGTGCTTCCAGCTTTGTGCTCTGGTGTGTCGATGGCATCTCCACCTCCATTGCAGCCTGTGCAGACCCCATATTTCACAGGCAGTTCCTGTCCACGGGTATTGCAGCTACTTGGGTTTGCTGATGGTTCCGTCACCATGCTATATCTGCCCAAATCCCTGACCTTACCTTATGTGGTTTATTGCATCTGGGGCCACCACACTGCACTGTTGAATATCCCCGCAAAGCGGATATGTCCAGGCCATGCCCCCGTCATGCCTCCTTGGATATCTAGTTACAGCACAGCGCACTGCCCATATATTCGACACTAGCTATACAAATGATTAGTAGTAGTAGTAGTAGCCAGTTAGATGAAGATTCTGCATACCCGGATATGTACTATATAAATGGGTAAAACTGCTTTTTCACTGCCTTTCCGATGCCTAAGGCTTGCAATATCCAACATCTTTTCCCTTGGCATACTTGACTTTTTATAAAAAAACAAAACAAAACAAAAAACCCTTCTCTAGGCCCTAACAGCGGGAGACTTACACTGCAAGTAGCTGATATGCTTCCACAGGAGGTCTCAGGGTCCTGGCAGTTTACTACAGCTTCAATGGCTGCCATACTGCTACTACTCTTCCAAAAGCAGAACATCATCAAAAACAGCCACACTCTTAAACCACACATCAAAAGCAAGTGGGAAGAAGTGGGCAGAATAAAATCAATGCAAAATACACACAAGCCAGGTAAATGCTGGAAAGCAATGAGCACAAATGCTCGAAGCTTAGCCAAATAAATTCCAGACCTGGAAGCCCTAATGGTGGAAACGGATTTGGACATCGTGGCCATTACAGAAACATGGTTTAATGAATCGCATGATTGGGATATAGTCATAGCTAGCTATAATCTATTCAGAAGAGACAGAGAAAATGGAAAAGGAGGAGGAGTAGCCTTGTATGTCAAAAGTAGTATTAAAGCTACTGAAATGCAGGGAACATGGGGAAAAGAAGAAGCGCTCTGGATTGCGTTGGAAAGAGGAGATGACACTGTCATCCATATTGCTGTAGTCTACAGACCTCCGACTCAAATTGAAGAGAGAGATAAGGAATTGATTATAGATATTGCCAATATAGCAACAAAGGGGGAAGCAATCATATTTGGTGACTTTAATCTACCTGATGTGGATTGGATTACTCCTTCTGCACATCTGGAAAGAAGCAAAAAAATTGTGGATGCTCTCCAAGATGCATTAATTAGACAAATGGTGATGGAACCAACCAGGGAAAGCTCAACGCTGGATGTAGTGCTCACCAACAGTGATAACGTGTCGAATGTCTGCGTGAGTGCCCCTGTGAGCAACAGTGACCATCACACAGTGTGGTTTGAGATAAAAGCCACGGTACAGGCCAATCATAGCAAGCTCAAAGTCCTAAACTTCAAAAACACTGAGTTCAATAAAATGGCCGAGTACTTAAAGGAGGAGATGACGGGGTGGAAAGAGATAAGGGAAGTGGAATTGCAATGGACTAAGCTAAAGGCGGCAATAAAAGGGGCAACAGATAAAAATGTAAGAAAGATAAATAAAAACAAGAGGAGAAGGAAACCTATTTGGTTTTCCAAAGAGGTGGCTGCTCAAATAAAGGCAAAAAACACAGCTTTCACAAAATTCAAAAGCTTGCAAACAGAAGAACACAGAAATGAATACAGGATCAAGCTCAAAGAGTCTAAAAGAGAAATAAGGATAGCAAAATCAAAGGCAGAGGAAAAGATGGCTAAAGATGTTAAAGGTGGTGACAAAACTTTCTTCAGGTATATTCGGGAAAGGAAGAAGATCAGAGTTGGAATTGCAGGACTCAGAAGTGGTGGGAAAGGACTCATGGAAAGTGACACTGAAAAAGCAAAATTGCTGAACGAATACTTCTGCTCTGTTTTTACTAAAGAAGATCCTGGAGATGGACCAGCTGTGACTCCCAAATATAAAAATAGGAATGAAGTAGATACCACACCATTCACAGAAGATGAGGTGTTAGAACAACTTGCTAAACTGAAAGTGGACAAAGCCATGGGACCAAATGGGATACATCCCAGGATACTGAAAGAGCTCAGAGAGGTTCTTGCAGGACTATTAAAGGATGTCTTCAACAGATCCTTGGAAACAGGAGTGGTTCCTCGGGACTGGAGAATGGTTATGTTGTACCTCTACACAAAAGTGGTGACAGGGAAGAAGTGTCAAACTACAGGCCCGTGAGGCTTACCTTGGTGGCGGGAAAAGTAATGGAGGCGCTCCTGAAAGAGCGAATAGTGAACTTTCTCCCGCTTTCCTCCCGCTCAGAAGCTCCTGCCCAATCAGGGCAGTGGGAGTAACGAGAAAGCAGCACCGGACACTTTAAAAGCGGCACCCCTGCTAACGGGCAGCCGCTTCAACCACCCTCCACCCCGCAGACCTCCACAGCTCCCCCGATCGGGGTAGAGCGCCTGAGCAGGAAATCCTCCTGCTCAGAGGCTCCTGCCCAATTGGGGCAGTGGGAGCAACGAGAAAGCAGCACCGGACACTTTAAAAGCGGTGCCCCTGCTAACGGGCAGCTGCTTCAACCACCCTCCACCCCGCAGACCTCCACAGCTCCCCTGAACGGGGTAGAGCACCTGAGCGGGAAATCCTCCCGCTCAGAAGCTCCTGCCCAATCAGGACAGTGGGAGCAATGAGAAAGCAGCATCGGACACTTTAAAAGCGGCGCCCCTGCAGGGCACGCCCGCTCCTGGCGGGCCCGCGCCTGAGGGCCTCGCCAGAGGGCCCTTTGGCGCGGCCCTTAGGCACGGCACAGAGGCACACAAAAAGCAGGAATGGAAACAAAACAAGAAAAAAGGACAGACCCACCAACAGAACTGCAGCAACAAACACCCAGACACAAGACAACACAGAACAAGGACCTCAACACACCAAGAATCCAGCGCAGAACCACAGCACAGCCCTGCACACCAAGAAAACGCGCATCACAGAGGCGCAAACAAAAGGAACAAACAGACCTTACCCAACTGGAGCTGGGGAGCACAAAAACGGCGAAACAAACATCACAGCAACAACCGCAGCAACCAAAAACACACCAACCCACTACAGCAGCAGAAATACAACAACGGCGACCAAAGACTCCACCACTCCAAGGATTCAACACCAGGCACTCTCACAGAACATGCCACCTTTCTTAGCCCCCATCTACCTCCTCACTCCTCTCCTGACGCTCTACCCCTCCCCTACAGGCACACCCAATAACCTACTATGGCCTAACATCACAGCAGCACAACCCACACACACCTACAGCTCTAAACAAAACCACTCTCACACACGGCATACACCAACCCACACCCCCAACCCCTCAGACTATCACCACCTCTCCATCTCACTCATAAATGCACGCTCAGTCAGAAATAAGTACCACATGATCCAGGACCTAATCACAACTAAGAAGATAGACATCCTATGTATAACAGAAACCTGGCTAACAGATACCGACACAGTGATAATGAACCAGCTAACCCCAAAAGGATACAACCTCCATCACTGCTCTCGGGCACACACCAAAGGAGGAGGTGTCGCCATTATAGCAAAAGCCGACCTCCACCTCAGGATCCTTTCTTCAGAAACCACCAATGAAGCAGATCTCCTCACCCTCATCAGTAAACACCTTTCAATATGCCTAATCTACCGTGCACCTACCACAAACACTGACTTACCAAGGATACTACAATTCATATCTGAGAGCACTAGCTCGGCAAAGGAACAAATCATCCTAGGAGACTTCAACCTCCCATCACTTCAAGAAGAACAAGCAGCAACCTTCACCACCGCCATGGCAGCAATGAATCTGGTACAAATCATACAAGAACCCACACATGAAAAAGGAAACACACTGGACCTCATATTCCTAAACTACCTAACTGCCTCCTCATGTAAGAACCCGCAGATCTCACTTGTACCTTGGTCAGATCACTACCTCATTGCCATAACCCACACCTACCAACATATGACCAACAAGGAAGACAAACACCACACTAGAAGATTTAAAACATTTAACAAAGAGGACTTCTTAGCACAAACTCTACCCAAACTACAAACAAACTCCAGTAACATCGATGACCTAATTCACAACTGGAATACCACAATCTCCACAGCATCTGAAGCACCGACAAACAAAGCCAACACCAGACCTCCTTCCGCAAAGGCCAGATGGTTCACTCCCAGTCTCCGAAAGTTAAAAACAAAACTCAGAAGAACCGAAAGAAAATGGAGAAAAAACAAAAATGACAGTGACAAAACAAAATACCTATATGAACTCAACGCATACCACTTCGAGACCGACAAAGCAAAAAAACCCCTACCACACGAAAATCATAAACACATCCATAAATAAACCTCGTGAACTCTTTCAGATTGTCAAAAAACTGACAAAAGCACCCAATAACTCTGACCAACTACCGAAGATCCCACCAGAGCTACTAGCCCGACAATACAAACAGCTCCAACAACCCCAAAATCCAAATTTGAACGCAGAGGCAACTGCAACAAACCACCACCCCAACATACACAGCGACTGGACCACCTTCAAATAAACCACTACAGATGAAATATCATCCACCATCTCCCGCCTAAACACCACCACCTCTCCACTGGACCCCTGCCCCACTGACTGGATAAAGAAATCCAAAGACGACCTGAGCACGCCATTAACCCATATTGTCAATGAATCCTTCTCCCAAGGTCACATGCCAGACACCCTCAAAACTACAATCATCCGACCATCCTTAAAAAAGCAAAACCTGGATCCCCTAGACCCAGCAACCTACAGACCGATAGCAAGCCTACCATTCACCACCAAGATAATCGAGAAGATCGTCCAGCAGCAGCTTCAAGAACACCTGGACATCAACAGCATACTGGACCCACAACAACATGGCTTCCGCCCACTACATGGTGTCGAGACCCTCATGACCACACTGATGAACACCCTCATCATAGGAACACAAGAAAAACACTCTGGATATGCCATGATCTTCCTTGATATATCAGCAGCTTTCGACACCATCTCCCACAACATCCTCATACGCAGACTACAGACAATTGGAATCAAAGACACCGTACTTAAATGGTTTCAATCCTACCTAACTAATAGACAACAACTAATCCGTACCAGCACCTCGACCTCGCCCCCCTTCCAGCAACACCAAGGAGTACCTCAAGGATCCACGCTGTCAGCCATGCTCTTCAACATCTACTTACAACCACTCTGCTCAGTCATACATACACACAACATCAATTTCCACATATTTGCTGATGATATCATGCTCTACGCCCCAATTACAACCACAAACCCAACAAATATACATCTATCAGCATGCTTCTCCGAAGTGTCTGACTGGTTACAGGAAAACAACCTATCCATCAACATAAAGAAAACTGAAGCCCTCATAGTGACAAAAGACCCAGACTTCACACCACCCACACACCTCAACATAGGAACCACATGCATCCAAATACAGCCACAAATAAGATATCTGAGCATTATCATTGACCAAGCCCTAACCCTCAAGCAACAAATTACTAAAACCGACGGAATTATATTCCACAAAGCGAAAACAGTGCAACGTCTCAGACCCCTCCTCGAACCTCAAGACTTCAGGACGGTAATGCAAGCTATGACACTCCCACATCTGGATTACTGCAACATAATCTACCATGGACTACCAGCCACACAGACCAACCGCTCCGAACTGCATTGAACACCACAGCAAGAATCATTCAGAGAGCAAAGAAAAGCAACCACATCACCTCGATTCTAAGAGACCTACATATACTTCCCCTCGAAGCAAGAACTAAATACAAATCCATCCTACTCACCCACAAAGCCATCCACCAAACGCAGAACACCCAGCTTTGCACCCTGCTGTCTCGTCCAACCCACGGCAAAACTACCAGACAAGCCTCCAGCAACTCCCTCACCATCCCTCACAAAAGAACCAAATGCACTCAACGGACATGCAATCGAGCCTTTGAACTTTATGCTCCGTCCCTATGGAATTCTCTACCGAGCCAACTCAGAAACAATGACGATCTACTATCATTCAGAAAACAGCTAAAAACCATCCTATTCCAAGAATACTTTAAAACAACTCCCACCAAAAAGTGCACTAACCCCTGATCTCGCCCACCATGAACCTCTGATCAAATACTGCACTAAACTGTCCATGTCGAAAGTCTCTTATGTCGAAATCATCAATCTTGCCCACCCGGTGATGGCCCCACCTGTATACTT
Source organism: Ichthyophis bannanicus (assembly GCA_033557465.1). NCBI lineage: Eukaryota > Metazoa > Chordata > Amphibia > Gymnophiona > Ichthyophiidae > Ichthyophis > Ichthyophis bannanicus. The sequence goes on from CM066034.1 coordinate 418,443,255, forward strand.
AATTTCCCCACCCTTGTATGTAACGACGCTTTGACCCAGTGAAAAGCGGGATATAAATACAGTTAAATAAATAAATAAAATTTCTCAAAACCAACAGGTTGCAAGATCCAAGGCAATATGGTTTTACTGAAGGACAGTTATGCCAAACAAATCTGATTGAGTTCTTTGATTGGGTGACCAAGGAACTAGTTCTGGGGCATGCAATGGATGTCATCTATGTGGATTTCAGCAAAGCCTTTGATACTGTTCCTCATAGGAGGCTTGTCAATAAACTCACTAGCTTGGGGATGGGTCCCAAGATAGTAAACTGGATTAGAAATTGGTTGACTGACAGACAACAGAAGGTGATGGTACATGGAGCTCACTCGGATGAGAGGAAGGTGATTAGCGGGGTGCCTCAGGGTTCGGTCCTGGGCCCGGTATTGTTCAATATATTTGTGAGTGATATTGCTAAAGGACTGAATGGAAAAGTCTGTCTTTTTGCAGATGACACAAAAATTTGCAACAGAGTGGACTCCCCCGAAGGAGTGGTTAACATGAGGAAAGATCTACAAAAGCTGGAAGACTGGTCTAATGCTTGGCAACTACGATTTAATGTGAAAAAGTGCAGTGTCATGCACTTGGGTAGCAGAAATCCAAGGGAAAAGTACACGATAGGGGCTGAGAGGTTGGTATGCACAGTTAAGGAGAAAGACCTTGGTGTGATTATCTCTGATGATCTCAAGGTGGCAAAACAGTGCGACAAGGCAGTGGCAAAAGCCAGGAGGATGTTGGGCTGCATACAAAGAGGGATTACCAGCAGAAAGGAAGAGGTACTTATGCCACTGTACAAGTCACTGGTGAGGCCTCACTTGGAATACTGTGTTCAGTTTTGGAAACCATATCTTGCAAAAGATGTAAAAAGACTGGAAACTGTTCAGAGAAAGGCGACCAAAATGATTTGGAGCCTGCGTCAGAAGCCTTATGAGAAGAGACTTGAAGACCTAAATATGTACACTTTGGAGGAGAGGAGGGACAGGGGAGATATGATTCAGACCTTTAAATACTTAAAGAGAAATGATGAACAAACAAACCTCTTCCAAAGACGGGGAAGCTGTAAAACTAGAGGGCATAACATGAAGCTGCAAGGTGGTAAATTGAAAGACAATGTCAGGAAATATTTCTTCACTGAAAGGGTGGTGGATGCTTGGAATGCCCTCCCGATGGAAGTGGTGGGGACAAACACAGTGATGGAATTCAAAACGGCATGGGACAAACACAGTGGATCCCTTTACAGGAACAGGATAAAAGCAAAATAAACGGTACCATCTAACATCTGAACTATCTAGCGTCTCAACAAATAAGGGTGTCCTACATGGAGTGGTGGGTTCACCCCTAAACAAAAACAAAAACATGGGGAGGGATGGCCTGCACAGAGCGACAGGTGCACCTACACTTGCCATCTTGCTGGGCAGACTAGATGGACCATGCTGGTCTTTATTTGCCGTCAATTACTATGTTACTATGTTGCTCCCCAGGGGTTTTGCTTGTCTAATGGCAGGCAGTACACACAGACTGTCTCTCTCTATTACAACTCCAGATGTAGCTTTTCTGCAGGTTTTGGCTCTGGGACCTGTTCCTAGAACAGTTCTTTATTGGGATAATGCATGGCTTGCCTCTGTCTTCACAAGCTGGACTCCCATACTCTGCTGTACCTTGGCTCTCTCTTTGGCTCTTGCTCTATTCCTTCATTCTCTCTCTCTCTCTTTTTGCTACAGCTGGGCACTTCTGCTGCTTTTTTCCTACTTTGGTCCCAGCCTGTTGCTGTCAGCACTAGTCCCAGTGCTTACCTCCCTGTGGGCAATTTGTTTTCAATCCTTCTGCTGGCTTGGCTGTCTTTCTTCCAAGCTCTTCTTGGCTTAGCTGGATTGTTTTCTTTTACAGCTCTCTTACATAGCCTTCTGCCTTGATCTGGGGGTTTCTCTCTATTCTTGTTCTTTTCCCTTCTCTGTCCTTCACTCTCTTGAAAAAGGGGAAGGAAGAGTCTGTTATCTACTTTCAGTACTGCTCCTCCTCAAAATATGGACTTCTGCTCTCTCAGTATGTGAATTCTTTGATCTTCTGTCCTCTTTAGCACATGCCTGCAGGTGCCCTCTATATGCTGGTAAAATTACACCGGGAGGGGGGGAGAGTGAAACTCCAAGACTCCAAACAGCCACAAGCAGGAAACAGGAGGAGCACTATGCTCTTCAGACTTCAAGATATGGCATCAGTAGAACAAGGAGAGTAAGGAGATCTGACATCAGAGGAGCAAGAAGACCCTCCTTCAAGAGCAGAAGAATGGCATCAGTGACCACATAGTACAAATGCACAAATACAGGGGGAAATAGAGTCTTACTCCAGGAACACTTTGTTGATCAACAGCAGACACATGGAGAGGAGAGGTGAACTGAAACAGGAGGATGAGAGGCTGATAGTTGCAGCCCAGGACAGTGGCTTAAGAACAAGATGGTTTATAGCAAACACTGAAAAAACTGGCAAAACAGACATATGCCAATTCTGTGGGAAAGACCTGGAAACAGTGGCTCATCTCATAGCTGGCTGTGAATGTTTAAGTTTACATTTATGTTTATTTACATTTGCTTAACCCCCTTCACAACAGCAGCAGGGCAGTGTACAAAATTAAAAACAACTTAAAATAAGATATAAAAAGATAGAGCAAAATGCCACATCGTGATAAGACAGTCTAAAAAGAAACCAGTCACATGGGGAGAGGAGGGGGATGGAGAGGGGGAAGTGGGCAGAGAGGGAGAAGAAAACAGAGAGTTGGGAGGGGAAGAAAGAATCAGAAAGCTGGCAGATCAAAAGCATTATTAAACAGGTGAATTGTAGCAATGATTTGCACTTAGGGGTATGTTTACTAAAGCGCGGTAACGTAGCATCGGTAACATTAACGCGCAATAAGTAATGTTAACACGCGTTAACGTTACCAGATGCGTTAACGCATGCTAACGTCTCCGGCCGCAGAGAGTCCCGCAGAGGGTGGAGAGAGGGCAGAGAGAAGGGGTCAATGGGCGGGGAGTGGGCAGGGAGAGGCTCCTGCTACACTAATGTGGGGAACTGAACGGTTGAACATTACCGCAAGTGAAAACCTGTTGTTAGATGCACATTTGCAGGAGAGAGAAACCATTTCAGTGTCAGCAATGTACAGCATAGGCAGGGAGCCCAAAAAAGTGATAGTAGTGCTACATGTGCAGCAACAGCACAGTGCCCAAGTATGAAAGGGCACTATTGTGATGCTGCAAGTGGGGCATAGGAGGCTGCAGGCGGGACATGCAGCGGGGGCAGCTGGGGCACAGGGTGGACTAGGCATATGCCTAGATGGCACATAGGAATGCAAGAACTGGAAATCAGCAAGACAGCAACTGACCAAGGTCAAACATGCCCAGGAGTCTGTGTCCCACAGTGTCCCATCCAGGGGACATTACCCTCTAGGTACTCCAAAGGTCACACAGGTACCACTATGCCTGTAATAGGGCAATCGGTGCACATCTGGGGACCACACCAATAAGGGTCCACAGACCTTCCCCAGGATGTGTCCCAAACAGGTCGGAAGCCCAGGTAAATAAACATCCTTTTTTGCAGCCCATAGGAAGGCATTGCTGGGTCTGACCACACATTGTCTGAAACTATCTACACCCAGTAGGCCAAACCGGCTACACCGTACTGGAGTTGCATGCTCTAGCCTGTCCACAGTCTGCTGGCATAACACAATCTACCTACATTTACCAGGTCCACCCTAGACAATAGTGTCTAGATCACCAACCTGATGCCCCTGAGCCGTCTCCTCCCAGAATGGCAGGCACATAAAATTGGCAGGCGGTGCCGGGGGAGGGGAAGTGTAGATATCTATGTAGGCATCCCTACCCCAGACCCAAACTCTAGGCAGTCGCCTACCTGAACACTGGATGGCCTGGGACTGCGCACCACCAGCACCACCGGCATATGCGCATGTCATCCTGGTGGGGGAGGGGTGCTGGTGGTGGAGGGGGCAGTGGCATCTGTCCACAGCAGACCAAGGCCAAGCCCTGTTCAGGTGGGTGGCATGCAGTGCAACAGACAAGGTCTGTCTGATGAACAGTCATGGTATCCCCAGGGACTGACCTGCCTCTGTGGCAATAGTATGATGCAGTACACACAAACAGTGTGTCCTGGGGCAAACCATCACAGGTTAAAGCCCCAGCTGTGGCTCCTACAGACCATGTCCCTACATTTTACCCTACATAGCACATACAATATAAACACGTGCATCGGCCAACAGGGGCACAAACACCCACACCCACAGGCTCCACTATCCAAAGCCTCATGGAGAGTCAGGCTGTTGGGCCTGGCACAGAGCAGCAGTTACCATCAAAGCACTACTACTAGCACCTGCATACCTTAGCAATGCCTGCACTGTGCTCAGGACTAGTGCAGTGGGCAGGGCTGCCAACCACCCCTATCTGTGCACAATGCTGAAATAGGAGTGGGAGTGTGTGTATGTTTATCCATTGTTTTGTGGCTGCCTACTCCTCACTGGGCCCGCCGTGCTTACACTGTTTCCAACATTAGCCTGCTAATGTGCATAATGAGGAGCAAGGTATTGTGGGTATGGCCCAGACAGGGCGGACTGAGCCGGATGCATCTGCACAGGGTGTGGGGCAATGGCTGGATCATTGTAGTGCCCGACCACCACCTGCATGGACAGGGTGGCCACAGCATGTCATACTGGGAGGTCACTCTCACTCTGACTGAGCAGTGACCATGGCATGTCTAGGTTCCCACATAGTGCTATACAGTGTTTTTTTCAAGAGATATCAGTGTGTTCCCTGTTCTGGGGTCCAATCACTGAGATACCTGCTTGGTGTCTGTGCCTAAATCCCACTTCTGGGTGCACATAGTTTCTCTGGGAACATGCACTATGGACTAGCTAGAGGACTGTCTGAAGTTAGTATGTGCATGGCTAGAACACCTTGCAGGGTGCAGCGGGTGCAGACTCACTGTGCCCTCTGCTGGTGAATGTCAGATCTCTGCAATCTGTGCTGCCAGCCAGGAATACTCTCACCTCAGTCCTGTATCCTAAGGTGCCTTATAGAGTGCCTTGGCCCAAGGTGCCATAACCTAAGGTGTCTTATAACGCGGCTTAGGCCTAGATGGCTAAAAGCATGACATGCTGTAACATAAAGTGCCATTGCCCACAATATACTGGTTCTGCCGTGTAATACTGTGCATGTTATGGGTAAGTCGTGGTGTATTGCATGTACTACTGCCACGCATAGTAGTGTGTGTTACTGCGCCTCACTGCGCATACACCACGTAACTGCGTCATGATGCCCTGCACAGCAGACAACATGGCGGCGAGGTCCAGGAAGCCAGCGTTCAGCCACAGTGACCTGCACTTCCTTGCCCAATTGATATGCATCTGCCAGAGGTGCCTATTCCTGGGGTCAGCAAGGCGCCAGGACCTCACCAGGGTGACAAGGGCCTGGGGGTGACTCACCAGGCATTTCAACAGAGCTGCTGACTACCCACATGAAGTAAGTGCATGGGGACAGGTCACACAATGCAAGGAGTCCTTTTCCTGGAATTCTCTACCTGTCTCTGTCCGCCAAGCCTCCTCCCTGGCCATCTTCAAATCCAAATTGAAATCCCATTTCTTCACTATTGCTTTTTGTTCCTAACTCGTCCTTTCTTGTTCTCTCCATAAACATTTATTCTTGTCTTGTTAATTGTTATTTGTATTATCTAATTTATTTCATATTTTGTCTTGGCTAGATTGTGAGCTCTAATGGGCAGGGACTGTCTCTTTTTATGTTTGTACAGCACTTCGTATGTTGCAGCGCTTTATAAATGCTTAGTAATAATAGTAATAATAATAATAATAATGAGTGCAACACAATAGCCAGCAATCAACACACATCATACAACCACAACATGGGAGAAGGACCAGTCTGTGGGTCAACCTGTGATCAATGTAGGTGTGCAGGTTGTTGTGCGCAGGTCTGCCCTAACAGAGGTCTGTCATTAATCCTAGTGTTATGGTAGGTGCATAGGTTGTTGTGCACAGGTCTTCCCTAACCCCAGGAGGCCACAGGCCTCATTACAGAGATCTGTCATTAATCCTGGTGCTATGGTAGGCATGCAGGTTGTTGTGTGCAGGTCTGCCCTAACCCCAGGAGGCCACAGGCCTCATTACAGAGGTCTGTCATTAATCCTGGTGCTACGGTAGGTATGCATGTCATTGTGCGCAGGTCTGCCCTACACCCAGGTGGGCCCTGGATTACACAGAGAGTATGGAGTCACATCCCCTGGACATCAGTAGGTGCATCTGCTACTGTGTACATGCCACAATGGTGATGCACATGTGCAGCACCATCACCATTGCATACTGTGTCACAGGCATATGCAGTCTCAGAATATGATAGCTACATGTGGTCGTCATGTCGGCAGGTGTAGCAGACATGCAAAGACAGCGCATATGTGCAGGATGTGGTGCATGCCCCATCTCTCCCTGGCAACCCCATGTATGTAGACTGACACCATACAGCACTGCTAGTACAATACACATAAACTTCAGCATGGCAATGGCACACATGCTATGGTGCTGCCATGTCATGCAAGGATAGGCCATCAGGATGGTATGGGGTGCCTGGGAGGCAGCACACAGGACACATAGCTGGCAATCAACACATGCCCAGCCTCACACACACACATGCAGGTGGCAGTGGCAACAGCTAGCATCAGATCAACAGGGCACAGCAGCAGCAGCCTCCTGCTGCTCACAGCCATGTGTGATATGCATTAGCCAATGGCCAGGGATGACTGTCCCCTAATGGTCCCAAACATTGCTGTACTCGCAGGTGGAGGACCTACGCAAGAAAGGGTGTGAGATGCGCCAGCGCAGCCCGCACTTTCTTGATCGTCTGCAGCAGGAGGCGATGGCCCAAGGCAACAGTGAGTGTTGCAGTCTGTGCATCACACAACAGCATGTTCCAGTGGCACAGCAGCCTGTGGGGCCACATAATATGTTTCAATGATGTGGAAAACGCATGACCGCAGTGGTAATGTCTTGTTTCCCCCCACAGAGGATGCAGATGCTGGCGAGGGGCCATCATCCCCAGGGCCGCAGACACCCAGCCCCCCTGCGCCGGTGGCCATGTCCCATGGTGAGGAGGCAGGGGATGATGAAAGTGGCATGGAAGAGGACACAGAGGGGAAGGCCCCCAAGAGGGAGGTGTGGGAGGGAGGGGAGGGGGAGGGGTAGGTGGTGGGGGAAGGGGAGGGGGAGGGGGAGGCATGGGAGGAGAGCGGGGAGGGTGGGGAGGGGGCACATGGGTGGGTGGGGCCACAGGACAGCAAAGGGCACTGGGGGCTCCTGCTACCTGCCCCATGTGTCCAGCAATTTTGGCAGCCTAGGCTGTGGCTGCGGCAGAATCAGTGTCCTGCAGGGCCCCCTGCCTGCCTGGCAGAGCCCCCTTAGTCACTCCCCTCTGTGCGGGCATTCAGGACCGTGAGGAATAGGCTGTGAGAGGAGGTAGCTATGAGTGGAAATGGCAGTGTGGAACCTGTGTCATCTGGGAAAGCCACTAGGTACACAGGACATAAACTGATAACTGTTGGAAACAGGTTACTGGGCCTGAAGGATGGCCGTCTGGCTCAGTGAGGGATATGTCATGTACCAATGTCTGTTCCCATATAATGGCTACCATACACCTCACACTTTCACCCCACACCATCACCACCAGCATGCGTGACTCCCCAGTCAGCCAGTCACAGTGTACCCCACCATCTGCAGACCACCCCAAAACACACAATACCTGGCCCGATGTAGAGATAGCCACCCATGCACACAGTGGACCCCCCTCCCCACATCATGTCAGATCCCCATCACCCTCCCAGATGAACCCTCCCCCAAATGCAGGTACATCAATACCAACACCACCCAGGGTGGGCTCCCATACAGCCAATGCAGTTGCACCTACCCAATCCCAGGACCCCCTGCCACCTCCACCTCTGGCTCATGCATCCCTGCTGCCTCTGGTGACTGCTGGCCAGGTGCTCCCACACCCTCCCCTCCTGTTGTCTCCTCTCGCTGCATATCCCTGTTCTCACTGTCGTCTCCCTGCCTGTCACACATCTCTCGTACTCCTACACCTACCTCACCTACTCTACACCCTCGGCCTACAGCACATGCGCTAGACTATTTATGCATTTGCAGCTGCAGATGTGTGCGCTGTGCTGCGCATGCACTTGAGACATCTGCACACACCTTGCGAGTGTTGCACATGCATGTAGTGTGTAAGGCACATGCATTGCACATGCGCAGGCCACGTTCGTATGCGCCATGCATGGAACCGTACATTGCACATGCACTGTGCGCGTACCTGCTCACGTGGTACACATTTGCAATGCAGGGTTCCACACATGATGCTGCGCATGCAGCACATGCGCATCACAGGACGCATATAAATATGGCCTGCACATGTGCAACATGTGCAGTGCCGCATATGCCATGTTTGTACTTGCCATGCCGGGAAAAATGGTAGAAACCATCATAAAGAATAAAATTACTCAGCATATAGATAGTCATGACCTAATGGGAGACAGCCAACATGGCTTTAGACAAGGAAGATCTTGTCTTACTAATCTGTTATGTTTTTTTGAAGGAGTGAATAAACAGGTGGACAAAGGTGAGTCGGTTGATATTGTGTATCTGGACTTTCAGAAAGCCTTTGACAAGGTCCCTCATGAGAGACTTTTGGCAAAACTAAAGAGTCATGGGATAGGAGGCAGTGTACTACTATGGATCAGGAACTGGTTAAAAGATAGGAAGCAGAGGGTAGGGCTAAATGGCCAATTTTCCCAATGGAGAAAGGTGAATAGTGGTGTACCCCAGGGATCTGTGCTGGGTCCGCTGCTTTTTGACATATTCATAAATGACCTGGAAAGTGGAATAACGAGTGAGGTTATCAAATTTGCTGATGACACAAAACTATTTAAAGTTGTTAAAACCCAGGAGGATTGTGGAAAATTGCAAGAGGATCTTGATAAATTGGAAGACTGGGCATCAAAATGGCAGATGAAATTTAATGTGGAGAAGTGCAAGGTTATGCACCTAGGGAAGAACAACCCAAACTATGGTTACACGATGCAAGGTTCCACATTAGGAACCACCACCCAAGAAAAAGATTTAGGCGTCCTTGTGGATACCATGTTAAAACCCTCGGCCCAGTGTGCAGCGGCGGCCAAGAGAGCAAATAGAATGCTAGGTATGATAAGGAAAGGAATGGAAAATAAAACAAAAGATATTATAATGCCTCTATATCGTTCCATGGTGAGACCGCACCTTGAATATTGTGTGCAATTCTGGTCGCCATATCTTAAAAAGGATATAGCAATTTTAGAAAAGGTTCAGAGAAGAGCCACCAAAATGGTAAAGGGGATGGAAGGCTACTCCTATGAAGAAAGGCTAAAAAGGTTGGGGCTCTTTAACCTGGAAAAGAGACGGCTGAGGGGAGATATGATAGAAGTCTATAAATTAATGAACGGAGTGGAACGGGTAAACGTAGATCGATTGTTTACCTTATCAGAATATAGAAAGACTAGGGGACATGCAATGAAGCTACAGGGTAAACTATTTAAGACTAATAAAAGAAAATATTTTTTCACTCAACGTGTAATCAAACTCTGGAATTTGTTACCGGAGGATGTAGTAAAGGCTGTTAGTGTAGCTGGGTTTAAAAAAGGTTTGGACAAGTTCCTGGAGGAAAGGTCCATAAACCATTATTAAGAAGGGACCCAGGATATCAATGCTTGAACCAATACAAGCATTGTGGAACCTGTGTCCCTTGGGGAAACTGCTAGGTACGTATGACCTAGATTGGCCACTGTTGGAAACAGAATACTGGGCTTGATGGACCTTGGTCTGACCCAGTATGGCATATCTTATGTTCCTATGTTCTTATGTAACCCCATGTAGGGCATGCACATGGCAACCACAGAAATGCGCACAGTGCATGCGCCATGCAGGATTCTGCGCACAGCGCATATGAATGTGGCATACGCAGCACTGCACGTGTTGCACATGCGAAGGTCACATTTATAGGTGTCCTGTGATGCGCATGCACACAGCACACACAGGTATGTGCACGGCATGTATGAACGTGGCCTGCGCATGTGCAACACATGCACCTTACACACTATGTGCATACGCAACGTGCGCAGCATCATGTGCTACACATACGTTGCCCATGATATGCACACTGGGCGCGGAACGCTTTGTACAGGTGTGTTGTATTTGTTCTGATTGTTTGCCATACCCCACACCATATTAAGCCTCTGTTCCTGTTCTATCTGCTGTCCCTGATGGCCAACTTTGTAGTTGCTGTGTGTGCTATCCAGGTGTTGGAGGGTGAGGTGGAGCTGCGGTTGCCTGAAGGGGGAGATGGTGTCCATGGGGCTGTGGCTCCACAGGCCGGGGCTGTGCCGGCACGGCGCAAGAGGCAGGCCGGGGTGTGCCTTCACCAGCCTCGCTTCTACAGGCCCAGGGCCCAGCTCCAGGACAGGGAGACAGTGTTGTGCAACTGCAAACACTACCATTCCCTGAATGTGCAGGTTGTATGCGATGCAAATATGTGTATTCTGAATGTGGTTCCTAGGTTTGCAGGGTCCATCCATGACTCCTATATCTTGCATCACTCTGCACTATTCAAACAATTTGAGGGTGGACGATATGAGGATGGTGTCCTGCTGGGTGGGTATTTCTCATCTCGGACATGCACATGGTGTTCCTCTGAGTAACTGTATGCACTCATGTCTTTCTTTGTGGTGTGTCCTTAGTTGTGTGTGTGTGTCATTGGTGTGTGTGCTAACGTGGGGGGGGGGGAGGGTTGGATCTGCTAGCAGATCTTTTTTTTTTCCGGTACTGTGTGTTGGGAGCACATTCACCTTTGACCATTTTGGGCATTTTACATTGTCTTATTTGTGTTGACATGTTACAACACACATGTATGCTTCATGTATATCAACAGTGTATTATTGTCTCTGCCACCCTGTCTGGCCTCCTCAGGTACAAGTTCCTGCAACACCTTCTGTGTGTGGACAGTATCGTGGCCGTCCATGCTTGCACAAGTGTGCATCTCTGCCTTTGTCCAGGGTGCATTGGCATGTGTCTGCCTGATGTGCTCACAACTGTCGCTACTACCTTTCAGATACAGGTGTTTGGTCATGTGTTTAGTGTGGTTACAGATGATGTGTATTTCCCTCCTTCCCCTTCCCCAGTGTTCTGTGTCTCACACCTCTAGATGCTGGCGCATAGCTGTTGTGTGCCATCATGTGTCGTCAAATGTTTATGTCAGTCTTTTATTTGTTGTTGGTTTGCATGTACATGCTTGTGCATGTGTGTGGACATCAGCTCCTGATTTACCTTTCCACATTTCTTTCTGCAAGTGATGCCTGGTATGGGTGTCATGCCTGGTTGCTGATTCCTGTGCGTCTACTACAGACACGTGCAGAGATGAGGTACAATGAGGCCCTGCCTCCAGCTGCTCAGTCTTCGAGCGCACCTTTGGCATTTTGAAGAGTCGCTTTAGGTGTCTCGATAGGACCGGCGGGGCCTTACAATACCCACCCATGACTGTGGCACAGATCATTCTGGCCTGTTGCATCCTGCACAACATTGCTCTCAGGCACAATATCCCAGTCGAAATTAATCAGGATCTGGAAGATGATCCTACGTGCCATCCTGTATGTGCCAATGGTGACACACGTGAGGGCACGGCAATCAGGCGACAGCTGATTGAGGAGCTCTTCTCATGTAAGTACTGCATATGTGGGGACATGCATATGGGTGTACATGTACATGCTGCCGTGTGTGTTGCACAGCTCCATCATGACATATGTATGTTGCACTTGTGTTTCTGACTCCCCAGAATATGCTTTTGTACCTGCCTGGTGCTGTGGTACAGTGGCAACTGTGTGTATGTCATTCAATGTGCAGGAGACTGGGGTAGGTAGACATACAGGTAACTGTTCTATGGGGACAGTGCAGCATAGCACATGTCTGAGGTTATCTGTCCACTGCACATATGTTGTTGTACACCTCTTTGACCTGCAACCCCATACCCCATATGTTCATGTTGGCACACATATGCACATGTGTTCCTGACCAGTTCATGTTTTCCAACACTGTATTTGTGACACATCCAACTGAGCTGTGTGTGTCTACAGGTCCTAGGTGTTCTGGTGGTGGGTGGCACATACACCCTTCGCTGACATTGTGGCTTCAGCCAAAATCAGTGTATCATTGCATGGACTGAACGTTATTCTCCACTGATCTCCAATTGTGCACAGACAGATCGTATGCTACTGGTGGCATGCTCACCTTGTCATACTGTGTGTATGTGTGTGTGTGCTTTTTTGGCGTGTCTGTGTAATGATACACTATGCAGCCATCTTGCATCATCATGTGCTGGGATGTGTCTGTACACCTGTGGAGTGGTGGTGACTGTGCTATCTCTACCTTACTGCTATTGACCTTGTGAACATTTTGCACATGTGTTCTGTGTTGTGGACTGACCTATCTCTTGTGTGCTGACAGACCACTGTGCATCAGCATTTCTGTTTCACAGATGTCGCCATACTTTGGACATATGGCAACGATGGCTGGACATGGGGGCATGGTGATTCAACACATTTCAATGACATCTTCTGCCTTTACTGTGACATCTTGTGGCCTTTGCCTGCCTCAGACAGTCCCTAGCAGACACTTGCTGCACACACACGGTAGGTTGCACCTTGTATCTTTTGTGACTAACATCAACCTTTACATGTTTGTGTTTTGTTGTTTGTTTTGTGGAGTTTTTCTGTGGGGTCTCTGCGTACCAATGCTGATGGACATCAGGTGGACTTCTGAGCCACCTGTGTGACATGGGCATGGACATGACCATGTCCATATGACACCCTCATCTGCAGTGCCATTTCTGAATGTCCCCAACATGCACTGTGTTCTGTGTTGTGATCATGTAATGTTTGCATGTCTAACGTTTCATTATGTACATATTGATGTTTCACTCCCTGAAATTTGCCCTGATGTTGTGTGAAGCATATCATGACAGTGTTTCTCCTCCTTTTACCACAGGGCACAGCTAACACACACAGCACATCTACTACACTGCATCTGCAGTCACCATCACCCACCTGTTGGAGGACACAGCAACACCATGCAACGATCCTTGAGAGATGGTGCCATAGAATGCTTGACCTATGCGAGTGGGACACATGCCTATGATGGACATTATTGTTGGACTGGTAGTTTAAGCATAACAGGGATGACCAGTACACCGTTGCTGCCTGCTCTGGCTGGGTGTTGTGTTCATCACAGGAGACACACATCACCTTTGCAATACTGTGGCACATTGAGATATCACAGTTGACTATGCATGCCCAGGGATTCACGGACAGTCTTAACAGGCCATGTAGGGTTGCAGACACTATTTGCACTGTGGACACTGTGTACTGGTCCCTATGTGTGCAGCAGGGACTCATATACTCGCTGTATGTTGTACATCCATCTGACATTGTGTGTAGCCCATGTGTATGACCTTCCCCACAGGATATCCTTATCTGTTTGGATCAACAGGAGTATACAGCCATGCGTGTGGCACAGGGGAACATTGTGTAGGTCCTCTTCTATTTGTCTGGCTACCCTGCACTTGGACATGACATGCTGTTTGTCACCACACCACTTTGATGTGTGCCAACATCTTGGATTGCTGTTTGCCCTCACTGAGAGTGTCACAGTGCATCTGGGGCAGCACTGTGTCATGGTTCAATGTACATGGTGCATGTGCATGTGACTGAATATGTTGGTACACCAGTGCATGTGGTGGTGTGGATTATGTGTGGGCTACTGCCCCATGTTTGACCTTTCTTTCTACCTCTATGTACATGTTATTGTGTTTGGTTACTGTACAGACGTGCCACTCTACATTGATTTACAAACAAAACATTGCATGTCTGCACAGTCCTATTTATCCCCTGACATTCTGCCACTCACATTGCACCGGTAACTTTACAGTGTGGCAGTGTGAGTGTCCATTTTCTTCCTTCATTTGTGCATTCCATGTACCGTGACATATGTGTGTGGATCCTGTATCCACAGCACCCATTGCAGCAGACATTCTGCATGGTGCTATCTCTGCATATCTGTGAAGTTCTGCTTTGTTTATTCTCTGTGAACATGTGCCTCTCATACCTGTTACCATGTCCTCATTTTGCATTTTGGCAATGTTTTTGGTCCCATTTGTGCCACTTTGATTGCTATAATAAAGCAGTATCTGACAGCTGTTAAATATAAATATATATATATATATATATATATATATATATTGTGATAAGGAAGCTTATCATAGCTCAGGAAGGAGCTATAGAAAAGATGATGTGACTCTGAACAAGCAACCTGTCAGTTCTGGTAGAAATAAGAAAACAGAATTTTCACATAAAAGACTACCAGTCCCAGAATGCACCAGGTTTCCAGCAGCCATGAGAGGAGCTGAAGTGAGAAAACGTGTGTTCAATCAAGGGGGCTATGAGGTAATCCCTAAGCACTCATCTCAAAGGGCAGGGCCTGATTCAGCACAGCTGGGCTGTATTAGGGAGGAGCACTCATCAAGGCAAGATAAGAATAGAGTTTATTCTACAGAACACAAGCATCCACTTCACAAGCAGAAGGACAAGCATAAGCTCCAGGATTTTCTTCATGATCACCTTGGATATCAGCAGAAGCAGAAGCCAAACTGGACGGATAGAGAAGGAAAGAAACCCTCTGGAAGGAAGAGAAGACAAGCCTTTGAGAGGTCTAGAAGAGTCCAAGGCAGTACGTATACTGGGAGGTATTCCAAGGGCCAGCATAGACCATTGGACTGGAGACAGCCAGAGGAATGGTGTTGCAGGGATAGGAATCACCAGTGGCTACCTGTGAGAGAGACGGCTGCCCGTGGAAGGGACTCTAAGACCTATGCCAGAAGGTATGTGAGGAGAAATCCAGTGTCCAGGGATCAAGATTGGAAGGCTGGACATAAGAACTGGACTACATACTGGCCAGGCTATACAGAGAGGAACTATGGAAGCTCAGGTATGAACACTGATCTATGCCCTAGCTATAACAGTGAAAGACAGCAGGGAAATAAGTGTTCTCTTGAAAGGGCTCCATTGCAAGATTCATCTGTGCCAATTCATGATAGTGACCCTATGCTTATTGATGAAGGGGGAATTATAGCAGATGAAGATATTGTTTATATGGACTGCTCTCTATCCAAATGCTATTGGTAACTTTCTGTGAAAAAGCACAACAGCCATTACAAAGAATTATAAACTGGTTCTTTATTCCACTAAGAACAGCTCTTAAAGCAGGATTTGACTCACACAGTAAGAAAACCAGCCAGCTAAAAGGTTTCAGCTGGATAACTGATAGCAATTCAGATGCATCTAATTGCTTGTGAGCTAGGAGAAAATCACTGCTGGATCTGTGTGGAAAGTAATCAGAAGTTAACCTGACAAGAACAGTTTATTCCTTTCTTTGTGGCTTTTCATTTGTTAGTTATATGCTAAGAAAACATTAGCTAATTGCCTGACAAGTTTGAAGGTTGTTTTCCTGATTTGATTTTTGACTTTGTTTTTACAAGTTAAACACTGCAAGCAAGTAACCTAATTTATGTGCTACCAAGCATACATGTGCTGGGAGAAATAACCCCATCAATAAAAGAAGTATTTTATTGGCTTTACCACTGGTTTCACAACTAAATTATTGTTAGCAGCTGTGTCTGGTGGTGATTGAACTACATTACCCACAATACCTTGCAAACATCATATAAATATATGCATTGTCAAGACTGTGAAGATTCTCACCCCAGGCAGCCGTCTGACAATATATATATATATATCTGTCTGTACACTTGCTGACATTTTGCTGTGTATGCTTTCTCAGGTTTGTGCATCCTGTATTGCCGGGCAGATATGTTTTTGGGGACATTTCATGACTGATGGGTCCTCATTATGCACCACCTACTGTCTACATGCTACATGAATGCATATGTGACTACAGCATTTGGAGCGAGAAGTTGCATGGGGGGGGGGGGCTACTGCACAGTACACACCATGCAGCTCATGCACATTATCTGTACTGCTCATCATCTGTAGATGGGCCAGTGACTTCTGTGTGACATGTTGGATGCACATTTGTCTCTGCTGCTGCTTGACCACACTGACCAATGTATTTAGTGATTTACTGCTGATGTACATGGCTCACCTGTGCTCACATCCTTGTATGGTGGCAGCTGTCTATGTGCCAGCCGTCTGCCACCTCACAGGGTGCTACGGGTTTCCATACACACATTCCCTTTGAAGTAATATATTTGCATTGTGCTGGTTGTGGTTGTTTGGGATAGTGGTTACAGATGTGCATTGAGGTACCATAGGTTGCAGGTTTGATTCCCACATGTTCCTTTTCTTTTCTTTTCTTGTGTTCTGCTAACCTGACCATGCAATGGCTGCAGCTTCATCACCTCTCCACACACCCTTCCATCTCTTCACTGTGTACCACAGTGTGCCTTCTATGCAGCCTATCTGTCACATATTAGCTGTTACATATGGCTATTTCTTTGTACTGTCCATGTGAGCAGTCGGCTTGGAGGATTGGTATTGATGTTGTTGAGCTGGTCTGGGCCACATCAGTGTGCAGATTCAATTCTCACATGCTCATTTTTTGTTCTGTTCCCCATTTTGCCCTGGTCCACAGACCACCCACACAGCTGTCCCCTCAGCTGACCCCTGACGCCCTTTCTGTTTAGGTTCTTTGCTCTTTTGCATGCTGTTTCCACTGCAAAACATGTCATAGTGTGTGTACATGTGTTTATATGTGGCTCTCGTCCCAATTACAGACTGTGATATGAGCTGTAGATGGCTGTTATGCATGTGCGTTGTGTCATGGATACTGTTGGGGTTGCCCTATCCTGGCACACAGCAGGCGTTTTGTGTGGTGCCCTGCAGTGTTCTTGTATGCAGCCATTGCTGTGGCACTCACCATGGTGGTGTAGCCTACTGGTTTGTGCACTGACTTTCTGGCCAGTGATCATGGATTCAATTCCTCTGCTCTCCTTTTTAATGCCTGTCCTACACAACTACTTGTCATTCCTGTAACAGTCATGTCTCTGCAGATCTGTGCTGCCAGCACATAATACCCTCATCACAGTTGCCAACCATCCTCCTGTCCATCTATCTGTGTCTGTCAGCTGTGTAGCATCCTGTCTTCATGTGCAGGCTGCTACCCCATGTCCTGCACTGGTACCCTTTTCTGCATTGTGGCTCTTCATCCTTGCCTCTCCTATGACTGCTCTGTATGGCACTACTACTCTGTCCTCCTATCATTGCACTTATCTTGCCACCTCTACCTCCATGGGTGGACACGTATTCCCATCCTCTGCCACCCACTGTCATTGTAGCACTTTACATTGCCAACACTCTGTGCATCGGTACAGCTGCCTCCGATATGGTTGTCCACTTTACCGACTGCCACATAGGCTGCATGCAGATTTGGCAGGTCCATCAGCTCACACCTCTCCTTCCTTCCATCACTTGTCCATTGCCTTTCCTTGGTGCTCTGTGCAGTGTTAGGGTTACATCTGATTTTAGGCCTTACATTTCATGCTTGTCAACTTGGGGCACCTTACTGCCCTTTGGGCACCATAACTTGGATCACCTTAACATCCTTATGGCATCTTAACCTAGAGCACCTTATGGGGGAACCTTAGGTTAAGGCACTTTATAGGGCACCCTATAGGTTGCCTTAACCTGAGGTGCCTTATAGGGTGCCTTAACCTAAGGTGCCTTATAAGGTGCCTTGTAAGGTGTCTTAACCTAAGGCGCCTCATAGGGTGCCTTATAAAGTGCCTAGTCAGCCTTGTAATGTGCTTTGTTTATGTACTTTACAGTGCAATGTCCCATTAACGTGCGCTAACTGGCCAAGGCGCCCTTTAACGCGTGTTAGACAGCCATTGCTACCTTAACACCGGTACGCCCACTTCCTTATATGGCATTGCTCATGTTAACACTGCACTTAACGCCGGTAACGTTACCGTGCTTTAGTAAACATACCCCTTATTATAGGAATTTCTGATGGCAGAAAATTTCTTTATAGAACAGCACAATAAAGTATCGCGCCTTATCCATTGGCAACTCTGTAAGTACTACAACATCATTGTTCCTGAAAAGCACTGGGATCATGACCCTAAAAGAATTACAGAGAATGAAGAGGTTATGAGCAGGGCCGGCCCGTCCATTGAGCGAGAATGTTTTTTGCACAGGGCCCCGCGCAAAAAACATTCTGATCCTAAAGTAAAATAAA
The DNA here is from genome assembly GCA_033557465.1 of Ichthyophis bannanicus. NCBI lineage: Eukaryota > Metazoa > Chordata > Amphibia > Gymnophiona > Ichthyophiidae > Ichthyophis > Ichthyophis bannanicus. The sequence goes on from CM066034.1 coordinate 418,461,673, forward strand.
ATAATTTTAAAAAAAAGATGTCTTCTCCCGCTGCCGGGGCCGCCGCGGCAGAATCAAGTGTGCCGCGGGGCCCCCCCTGCCCAGCACAGCCTGCTCTCCCCCTCTATCCGCTCTCTCGTTCAGCTCAAAGTCACACGCGCCGGCTTTCAGAGTGCGAGGGAAGAGTTTCTCCCTCGCTGCTCTGTTAAGCCCGCGGGGGCTGATGGGAAGTTCTATGGGGGGGCTGGGGGGTTAGGAGTGGTGATGGGCTGGGGGGGATTAGGAGTGGTGATGGGCTATGGGGGGCTGGTGGGGATTAGGAGTGGTGATGGGCTATGGGGGGCTGGGGGGGTTAGAAGGGGTGATGGGGAATAGGGGGCTGAGGGTTAGGAGTGGTGATGGGCTATGGGGGGGCTGGGGGGGTGAGGAGTGGTGATGGGCTATGGGGGGGGTGGGGGTGTTAGGAGTGGTGTTGGTCTATAGGGGGCTGGGGGGTTAGGAGTGTTGATGGGCTATGGGGGGCTGGGGGGTTAGGAGTGGTGATGGGCTATGGGGGAGCTAAGTATATGGGCTGATGGGATTAGGACTGGAAGTGGGTTGATGGGGGGTTAGGACTGGTAATGGGCTATGGGGGGGCTTAAACTAAAAATTGGGTGATGGGGGATTAGGACTGGAAATGGGCTAGTGGGATTAGGACTGGGAGTGGCCTGATGGGGAGGTTAGGACTGGTAATGGGGTATGGGGGGGGGGGCTTAAACTGAAAATTGGGTGATGGGGATTAGGATGAAATAGGCTGATGGGAGGGGGGGTTAACACTGGAGGTGGGCTGATGGGGTTAGGACTGGTAATGGGCTGTGGGCTGTTGGGTGGGGTTAGGACTGGTAATGGGCTATGGGGGGGGTTAGGACTGATAATGGGCTATGGGGGGCTAGGACAGGAAATGGGCTGATGGGGAGGGGTTAGGTCTGGAGGTGGCTAGTAGGGGATAGGAAAGCAAAATGGCTGAGGGCTGTTGGGGGGGTTAGAACTGGTAATGGGCGAGGGGGGGGTTAAGACTGGTAATGGGCTGTTGGCTGATGGGGCTGTCTGGTAATGGGCTATGGGGGGGTAGGACTGATAATGGGCTAGGGGGGGGCTAGGACAGGAAATGGGCTGATGGGGAGGGGTTAGGACTTGAGGTGGGCTGATGGGGTTAGGACTGGTAATGGGCCGTGGGCTGATGGGGGGTTAGGACTGGTAATGGGCTATGGGGGAGTTAGGACTGGTAATGGGCTATGGGGGGGTTAGGACAGGAAATGGGCTGATGGGGAGGGGTTAGGACTTGAGGTGGGTTGATGGGGTTAGGACTGGTAATGGGCTGTGGGCTGATGGTGGGGGGTTAGAACTAGTAATGGGCTATGGGGGGGTTAAGACTGGTAATGGGCTGTTGGCTGATGGGGGCTGTCTGGTAATGGGCTATGGGGGGGGTTAGGACTGATAATGGGCTATGGGGGGGCTAGGACGAAATGGGCTGATGGGGAGGGGTTAGGACTTGAGGTGGGCTGATGGGGTTAGGACTGGTAATGGGCTATGGGCTGATGGGGGGTTAGGACTGGCAATGGGCTATGGGGGGCTGACTGGAAATGGGTTGATGGGGTTAGGACTGGAAGTGGGTTGATGGGGGGGCTAGGACTGGTATTGGGTTGGGGGGTTGCTAGGACTGGAAATGGGCTGATGGGGGCTAGGACTGGAAATGGGCTGATGCAAGGACTAGAAGGGAATGGATGCTGGGTGAGACTGGAACTAGAAGGGAGCTGATGTTGGGGGAGGATTAGAATGGGATGGGGCTGGGAGAGTAAAATGAAGAGGGGAAAAATATTTTGTGTGGGAGGGATAAAAAATCTACAGTTGGCCGGGTATTGGGAGAGTACGTGGGGATTGAGGATGGAGGGGTAAAATTTGAGTGCATGAAATAGGAATGAGGAAAGAGCAAAAGGAGAAAGATTAGTATGTTAAAGCAGATGTAGAGAGAGAGAATGGAAAAAAAACTAGAAGAGAGAAGAAAGGACAAATGGACAGCAGATGATGGAGAGTTAGCAGAAGACATGAAGAAACCAGAAGAAAGTGGCTGGAGCAATTGCAACTGAAAAAAATGCACAAAAGGTAGATTTGATATCTCTTTATTTTGAATTTATTAACTGGAATATGAAAGCTCTAGGAAATGTGCATCATTAACGTCTACGCTTTGGTACAAGAGGAAATTAATTTATAGTTTTATTTCTGCAGTGTTGTTGTACATTCCAAGTTTGGCTTTTGGGGTTCCCAGTTTAATTATTGTCTTCCTGTTTCTAAATCGTGATTCCTTGTTTGGTGATGGTCTATGTTCTGCATGTGTAACTGAGCTGAGGTATTCTGTTTATGTAATTCCTATTTGACATTGCCACTTGTTCTCTTTCCCCAGTAGGTCATGTATTGTTATTCTCTGAAATGTATTGGTTTAATATTTGCAGTGTTGCCTTTTGATAGGTATGGTATGGTGCTTTGTGAGTCCTGGTAGTGCTGTTAGGATACGGCGGGTTTGCTATGGTTGTAAATGGGCAGTGTTTGTAGTAGTTCCTAATGTGCCTGGCGGTTGGCACTGGATTATAGTAATGTAGAAATCTTTTAGTCTGTCTTTATCCATACACTCATTAAGAGACATGTTTACTAAAAGTTAGTGTATGTTAGCATTATGCAAATATTTATGCAAATAAGGCCACTTATGCAAATGAGGCCCCGCACCGAGTCTCCGCACATGGCCCCGCACCCCCCTTGGGCTGCCCCTGGTTATGAGCACCTGGGATACTCCCATTCCAACCAATAAAAAGCTGGATGTGAGGAAGCCGGATATAGTGGTAAAGAAGAAAAACACCAGAACAGCATTGATTCTGTGAATTGCGTTGAGAGGAAGAAAATATTCAAGTAACAAGAAATGCAGTCGGAGACTAAGAAAATGTGGCAGAAATATATTGAATTATTTCCCATCATGTTGGGTTTCACAGACCTAATTAAGAGGAATTTTCAAACACACCGTAGCAAGTTACCCATATATGTAAAATCTTACAAACTCCAAAGGGTGGCTCTCTTTGGCACGATGCAAGTACTAAGCCGAGTGTTAGCACTACATTTGAGAAACTGAGATCATGCTCCACATACCCTGGCTTAGAAGTGAGGCTCATGACTGCTATGGTATGCGCAAAACTTGCCCATTTCGAGACACTACCCTGACAGAAATGTTATTGAGGATTTTGATTTTAGATATTAATACCCTGTTAGCTAATAGATACATAGCAGTCTTATTGCACTTTGATCTTAGTGCAACTTTTGATTTAGCTGATCACAAAATTTTGATGATTGTCTTAAACTTTTGGGAGGTTTCACGAATGGTATATAACTGGTTTGATTTTTTTTTTTTTAAGAATAGGAGGTATAAAGAACAAATAGATTTGAACAGCTCAGAGAAGTGGGAGGCCATTTGTGGGGTCCCTCAAGGATTCCCATTTTTGTCAATTCTTATTAATATTCTTATGATCATGTTAGGATGGGCTCTTGATCAAGCCAACTTTAATTTTTATGAATATGCTGATGATATTTCTATATTGTTAGTTTTCTTGCCATCATCTTGTGATTTTATCCAATTATCAGTAATGCTATATCACAGTTAGAAAGGTGGGCAAAAATTGTGCATTTACATCTAAATGCATTAAAAACAAAGGACTTCTTTTTTAATAATTCTGAACCATTTAAAGGTTTACTAACTCAAGCATTGGACCAATTAGGACTCTGTTTTGATTCAATCCTTTGAGTTCTTGGTGTCCTGAATGATGACAGTCTATCCTTTGAGGCCCACATTAACTTGGTGATCTTAAAATTCTTTATTAAGTTACAGTACATCAATTGCACAAGATTAAAGCATACTTTTCTATTGACCATTTTTGTCTTGTATAGAGCTCTCCTCAAATCTCCTTCACCTCAACCCTTCAAAGACATCAACCATGTGGTTTACCTTTGGTGCTTCTTCTCCCTCTGTAGCTCCCATACTTTTTGATAGCCCAATACCACTGGTATCCTCCTTTCGATACCTAGGCATAGTCCTTGACTCAGAGCTCTCATTCCACGATCATATCTCTACCATTAGACATCAATCTTTCTTCTTTCTCCATCAGATCAAAGCAGTTAGTGATGTTCTGTCTCCCTCTTCACTCACCATATTTCTTCTTGCCCTGGTGATCTCCTGTATTGACTGCTGTAATGTCATTTTCCTCAATATCAGATTCATTGCTTGCAATTAGTTCTAAATACTGCCAACCGGATCATTTCTCACATCTCTTACTACAGCCATATTACACCTCATTTAATCGAACTTCACTGGTTACCAGTTTCTCAACGCATTCTCTTTAAAATCCTAATACTGACACACAGAGCTCTCTACACCCACACATCGCATTTCTTAGCTGACTCCTTGCAGTTTCACCCAGTGCCTCGTAGCCTCTGGTCTATTCACATTAATCGTCTCGAGCTTCCTTCCACTGCATGTGCCCACTTGGAATGAACCCGCAACTCCGCCTTTTTCTTTCTGGCTCCATCCTTATGGAATTCCCTCCCCCTGCCCCTCCACTTGGAACTGTCCTATCCCAAGTTCAAAGCACCCCTTAAAACTCATCTTTTTTTGTCCAACCTATGACCTCCCTGCCAGCCTTACCAACTGATTCTTTCTCCTGCCTCGTCTTTCCCTTCCTCTCTCTCGCTTCTTTCTATCGTGCTGCTTTCCTATCATTATTGTAGTTCTTTTCTGTTTCCTGGTCAAGTCTGGCCTTTCTAAGGGGTATGTTTACTAAAGTGCGTTAGTGCAATTCGCGTTAGGAGCCGTGGTAGAGACAGAAACCTCAAATAAGGACATGGGCGGTACATCGTTACGAGTAACGCGCGTTCCAAAAACTAACGAGCGTGACAGGGCGCTGTGGCGCGTTACCGCGCGTTAATCCTAAGGAGGCGTACAGAAACAAATCACAGAAACAGAGCTGTAGCACAATGGTTACCTCACTGACTACTGTCACAGGCAGCATGGGTTCGAATCCTCTGGGTTCCCCAGTATGCCCAATGCAGAAGGCTGGCCCAGGCACCATCCTGTACATTATGTAGGGAATGTACATAGTTTCCCCAGTTACTTCCAAGTTGATCTCCCTGTTTATTGTAAATACAACTCAAAGTTCCCTGTGTTGTATAGTTGATGTTAAATGTAAACCGCTCTGATCTAAAATAGAGCGGTATAGAAGAACTGTTAAATAAATAAATAAAATGAGGAGGCAAGTTTTTCTTTACGTTCAGTAGTGTTGCCAGCAAACACACCCTCACAGTGCTGTAACCGAAGGTGCTGCAGATGGCACCCCATAATGCACTACACAGGCTACATTATAAAGTGCACTGTCCACTGAGGCCCACCAAAATGTCCCCTATAGAACACCATATAAGGCAACTTAAAGGGCGCCAGATAAGGTGCCGCATAGGGTGCCTTACGAGGCACTCTAAGGTTATATTACGCTGAGGGGGTTTCGCTGGCAGCACTAATGTGCTTTAAAAATATACAATGCTGCAGACAGCCCGATAAAATAAGTCCACTGTGGGTCTGAACCCATGACCACTGGCCCCACAGGCCGTGAAGGAACCACTGGGCTGCAGCCCCATAGCTGCCAACAACCCCCTGGCTGGCAACTGAAGGGCATCAGGACACCACTCAAATGGCCTGCTGTGTTAGCTAGGATCTGTCCCAATGCAAGCATACCCATGATGCAATGCACATGCAGATCAGCAGTCCAGAGACGAACACAACAAGGGGTATGTACCCACACAGCCCCCTGGCACGGTAGGGCGAAATGACTGTGTGTGTCACTGTCACATAGTAGCAACAGACAGTAGCCCAACAGGGTGCCCCATAAGAAGTTAGAAAAGGCAGCCCCTAAGGCAGTTTGATCCGTAGCACAATGGTTAAGACACTGTCAGATGGTGCAAGGTCTGTGAGTTCAATGCCCCCTGTGCCTCTAAGGACTAAAGCTGCCTGCAACATTACCCTCCCCAAACCATAGTCATTGATTTGGATAACCAGTCAGCACTCTGTTAAAACCATAGATATCCTCCATTTTTGTCGGCCACAACCAACCTGAGAGGTGGGAGAAACTGCCCACCTCCCCTCATTGGGAGGGCCCTTTTAATCAAGAGAGCCTCAGCCCTCTAAAGAAGAAAATAGTGTGAATTTGCATATAGAACCATGTTTGAGAAATGTACAAAGTCAAATATATCCACAAATCATGTAATAAAGGAAATAAAACATCAAACCCTGCTGGAAACAAGTCAGGTAAGAATCGAATTGTTTTGCCATCGTACTCCTGCAGGAAACCCCACTATGCCATGCATTGTTCAGCCCAACTCTCGGCCCTGTATCAAGTGAATGTGTACCTGCCAGGCGGGGGTATCTGTGGATGAGTCTGCGACATTACCCTTACACCAATTCAGTGATGTCAGAAGCAGCTTGTTTTGTACGTCTAACAGGTTCTGCTGGCAAACACACACTCACAGGGCTGTGAGGGTGGTGCTGCTGTCAGCACCAATGTAAAGTAAAACTACAAAATGCCCCCCAAAGGGCCACCAAAAAATCCTTCTGTGGGCTGAAACCCATGACCTAGGGGCCCCCACAGGCATTGAAGTAGCTAGTCTCCCATATCGCTAGTGCAAATAACACAGTCCCAATAATGAGGTGGCCAGCCCATGGAGCAGAACTGTGAAATGCTCAAAACCCCCACACCGGATCCACAGCAGTTGCACTATGTACATACAAAGAATGCTTGTCAATGCTGATGGACTACATCTCTCTTCCGCTTGTCAATGCTGATGGACTACATCTCTCTTCCGCAGGGAAAAGAATCCTAAGTGAAAAATTCAGGCAGTATGTGGACATGCATTTAAACTAGGAAAAGGGGGTGACGGATGTGGAAGGTCAACATCTGCATGCCACCCCCAACAAAAGCAGAACAACATCAGAAACAGCCACACTTTTAAACCACACATCAAAAACATGTGGGAGGAAGTGGGCAGAACAAAATCAATGCAAAATACACACAAGCCAGGAAAGTGCTGGAAAGCAATGAGCACAAATGCTCGAAGCTTAGCCAACAAAATTCCAGACCTGGAAGCCCTAATGGTGGAAACGGACTTGGACATTGTGGCCATTACAGAAACATGGTTTAATGAATCACATGATTGGGATATAGCCATAGCTGGCTATAATCTATTCAGAAGGGACCGAGAAAATGGAAAAGGAGGAGGAGTAGCCTTGTATGTCAAAAGCAATATTAAAGCTACTGAAATGCAGGGGACATGGGGAAAAGAAGAAGCGCTCTGGATTGCGTTGGAGAGAGGAGATGGCACTGTCATCCATATTGCTGTAGTCTATAGACCTCCGACTCAAATTGAAGAGAGAGACAATGAATTGATTATAGATATTGCCAAGAAAGCATCAAAGGGGGAAGCAATCATATTGGGTGACTTTAATCTACCTGATGTGGATTGGATTACTCCTTCTGCACATCTGGAAAGAAGCAAAAAAATTGTGGATGCTCTCCAAGATGCATTATTTAGACAAATGGTGATGGAACCAACCAGGGAAAGCTCAACGCTGGATGTAGTGCTCACCAACGGTGATAGTGTGTCAAATGTCTGTGTGAGTGCCCCTGTGAGCAACAGCGACCATCACATGGTGTGGTTTGAAATAAAAGCCATGGTACAGGCCAATCATAGCAAGCTCAGAGTCCTAAACTTCAAATACACTGACTTCGATAAAATGGCAGAGTACATAAAGGAGGAGATGACGGGGTGGGAAGAGATAAAGGAAGTGGAATTGCAATGGGCTAAACTAAAGGAGGCAATAAAAGGAGCAACAGATAAATATGTAAGAAAAGTAAATAAAAGCAAGAGGAGAAGGAAACCTATTTGGTTTTCCAAAGAGGTGGCTGCTCATATAAAGGCAAAAAACACAACTTTTACAAAATTCAAAAGCTTGCAGACAGAAGAACACAGAAATGAATACAGGATCCAACTCAAAAAGTCTAAAAGAGTAATAAGGATAGCAAAATCAAAGGCAGAGGAAAAGATGGCTAAAGATGTTAAGGGTGGCAACAAAAATTTCTTCAGGTATATTCGGGAAAGGAAAAAGATCAGAGTTGGAATTGCAGGACTCAGAAGTGCTGGGAAAGGACTCGTGGAAAGTGACACTGAAAAAGCAAAATTACTAAACAATTACTTCTGCTCTGTGTTTACTAAAGATCCTGGGGATGGACCAGCTGTGACTCCCAAATATAAAAATGGGAATGAAGTAGATACCACACCATTCACAGAAGAAGAGGTGTTAGAACAACTTGCTAAACTGAAAGTGGACAAGGCCATGGGACCGGATGGGATACATCCCAGGATACTGAAAGAACTCAGAGAGGTTTTTGCAGGACCGTTAAAGGATGTCTTCAACAGATCCTTGGAAACAGGAGAGGTTCCTCAGGACTGGAGAATGGCTGATGTCGTACCTCTAGACAAAAGTGGTGACAGGAAAGAAGTGTCAAACTACAGGCCTGTGAGCCTTACCTCGGTGACGGGAAAAGTAATGGAGGCACTCCTGAAAGAGCGAATAGTGAACTTTCTGAAAACCAACAGCTTGCAAGACCCGAGGCAACATGGTTTTACCGAAGGACGATCTTGCCAAACAAATCTGATCGAGTTCTTTGAATGCGTGACCAGGGAACTAGATCAGGGGCATGCAATGGATGTCATCTACCTGGATTTCAGCAAAGCCTTTGATACTGTTCCTCATAGGAGGCTTGTCAACAAACTCAGTAGCTTGGGGATGGGTCCCAAGATGGTAAACTGGATTAGAAATTGGTTGACTGACAGACGACAGAAGGTGATTGTACATTGGAGCTCACTCGGATGAGAGGAAGGTGATAAGCGGGGTGACCCAGGGTTCGGTACTGGGCCTGGCACTCTTCAATGTATTTGTGAGTGATATTGCTGAAGGACTGAATGGAAAAGTCTGTCTTTTTGCAGATGACACAAAAATTTGCAACAGAGTGGACTCCCCCGAGGGAGTGGTTAACATGAAGAAAGATCTACAAAAGCTGGAAGACTGGTCTAAAGCTTGGCAACTACGATTTAATGCAAAAAAGTGCAGTGTCATGCACTTGGGTAGCAGAAATCCAAGAGAAATGTACGCGATAGGGGGGAGAAAGGTTGGTATGCACAGTTCAGGAAAAAGACGTTGGTGTGATTATCTCTGATGATCTCAAGGTGGCAAAACAGTGCGACAAGGCAGTGGCAAAAGCCAGGAGGATGTTGGGCTGCATACAAAGAGGGATTACCAGCAGAAAAGAAGAGGTACTTATGCCACTGTATAGGTCACTGGTGAGGCCTCACTTGGAATACTGTGTTCAGTTTTGGAGACCATATCTTGCAAAGGATGTAAAAAGACTGGAGACTGTTCAGAGGAAGGTGACCAAAATGATTTGGAGCCTGCATCAGAAGCCTTATGAGAAGAGACTTGAAGACCTAAATATGTATACTTTGGAGGAAAGGAGGGACAGGGGAGATATGATTCAGACCTTTAAATACTTAAAGAGAAATGATGAACAAACAAACCTCTTCCAAAGACGGGGAACCTGTAAAACTAGAGGGCATAACATGAAACTACAAGGGGGTAAATTGAAAGGCAATGTTAGGAAATATTTTTTCACTGAAAGGGTGGTGGATGCTTGGAATACCCTCCCGATGGAAGTGGTAGGGGCGAACACGGTGACGGAATTCAAAAAGGCTTGGGACAAACACAGAGGATCCCTTTACAGAAATAGGAAAAAACCAAAATAAACGGTACCATCTAACTTCTGAACCATATAACGTCTCAACAAATAGGGGTGTCCTACATGGAGTGGTGGGTTTACCCTTGAACAAGGATATGGGGAGGGGTGGCCTGCGCGGAGCGACAGGTGCACCTACTCTTGCCATCTTGCTGGGCAGACTGGATGGACCATGCTGGTCTTTATCTGCCGTCAACTACTATGTTACTATGTTACTATGAAACAAACCAAGGTCTCAGAAAACAAGGGCATATGGCAAACACAATCAAGACCAAGGCCAAGATCATTACCAAATATAAAAGGCCCAATAACATCACAGACCTGTTTCATAAACCGAAAGCCACTGGCAAAAGCAAAAGCAAACACGAACATACTATGAATATGTGGAGAAAGAATATGCAGATGTCTGTACCACCAGAACAATAACCCCCTGACTGGCCAAAGAAAAGGTGCCATGTCACCACCCAAAGTGCCTGCTGAGGGGTTAAGGATATGGGTGTAAGCAACAATACCCATGGTGCACTGCACATGTACATCAGCAGTCCCGAGATGAACATAGGAGGGGGTAGGCACCCCCACAGCGCCTGGCCCTGAAGGGAGAAATGAAACCATGTGTCACTACCATAGAGCAGCAAAAGACAGTAGCCCAACAGTGTGCCCAAGAAGAAGCTTGAAAAAGGTGACCAGTATGGTGCTGAGAAGGGTGCCCCATGCTAAGTGCAATATGAGGTACACAGGGATAAGAACCCTGGCCCATAGAACCATATGGCACGGTGCCCCAAAAAGGGTATGTGGGCCAAGGTCAGTGTGCCCTAGGGACTGCAAGTGGTGTCTGGTGGACCTGCAGGACCTGCGTGGAACAGAGACAGATGTAGTACGAACACCACAGAGAACCCACAGTAAAGACAATGAACAGGTGACTGACGGAGGGAGAGTAGGGAGTTACTGGACCCTCACCCCTGCGGACATCCCATGTGTCTGGCAGCAGTGCAGACAAACATGGTGCTGGCAACAGCAACACACCAAAGGTTGGTGGCACCCTAAAGTACTAGAAAAACATTGTGTGGCAGGTAAGGAGAATATGTGTCCCCAGTGGAGGTGGAGGTGGCCAGAGGAGTGGGCCTGCCACGCAGAACAGGCACAGGCCCGCAAAGCACAAAGAGATGCAATGCAGACAAAGGTAGCAGTGTAGGATGGGGTGACAGTGCACAGCAACATACAGGACATGTCACATCACACTGATGCAGATAGATGGACCAAAGGATGGTCCGCAACTCTGATGAGGATGATAAGAGCGGACAGGACATAGAAGCCAAGAGATGACTGTTACAGCAAACACAGGTACCAGTGCAGGAAAGGCAGCAAAACAGGAGAACAGAGAGAGTGAAAAGCCATGACCACTAGGATGGAAAGCGCTGCAGAAAAAAATAACTACAATAACACCATTAGACACACAGAAATGGATGCAGACAGGACCACAGCATGTCACCATACAAAACTACAGCTGTGTGTCAGGTGAGGGAACCCCAAAGACTAACCAAGATGCAGTACACATGTAGAGCAGGGGTCCACAGCCAACATCACAGTCCACAGGTGGGATGGGAGGCACATATGAACAGGTCCACACCCACCACAGGAAATATAATGCAGTGTAAACAACATGCAATATATCAGGGGAGCGACACATAAGGGCTGGAAGGGGCCAGGCCAATGGAAAGCCATGTGGATGGGCTGTGGTCAAAGACAATGGACTGAAAGAGGAGCATGTGCATGACCAACCAGTTCAGTGATGTGGCCCAGACCAACCGGCAGCAGCGGTCCCAATAAACAGGCAGCCCAGTCACATGCCCCACCCCAGGAGGGAAACTACAAAGAGTCAAGACAATGTGGCACACAGGCTGCAAACAGGCCACACTGACATGCACAGCTCAACCATGGAAGGGTGGGCGGAGATGTGATGGGGCTCCACACAGCATATGGGCAAGTAAGCATCAAACAAGGAAGGAAAAGATCAATGCCAGGTGTTGCTCAAACTGGCAACCTCCCGAGTGGCAATGAAATTGGTTGACCAATATCCCAAATATCCAAAACAACAAAAGTGCAAACAGTCGTCCACAAAAGGCAGTCACCAGACCCAAGCAGCCATTGTATCCTGTATCCCGGTGCACCATATGACCTGTAGAAAGACATGGGGCCTGTGTCGCTGCACACGTCGCCAGCACACACCCAATCCATTTTGCGAGTCCACTCACCTGTTGCTGCCTGTGAAGCCTACACACCATGAGCACCCCCCCACTGGTGCAGCCCCAAATCCTATGCCGCATCTCATCAGCAGTCGCTAACATACAGTAATATGTGATGTGGAGGGCTTCACCATGACATGTCCCCACAGTGTTCGCAACCACTGTATGCACAGCAGTCACCATCCCCAGCCACCAAAAGAACATGGTGAAAGCATGCAGAGTGACAAGGCAACATGCCATGTCAACAGTTATATATCAGGGCTACATATGCATGTACAGCTCACCCCCCCCCCCCCTTACTGTAAGAAACGACATACCCAGACAGTCCATGGCAGCAACGGTGGCCCAGTCCCCCCAGTGACAGTCAAAATAGGCCAGCAATGATTCTGAGAAGAAGGCCTGTGTCCAAATTACAGAGGCCCCTATCCCTGTGGCAACAATATCCAGGGACATTCTCACAGGGGTGCTGTGTCCACACACATATCGATGACGGGATCTCCAGATGTAGTGTAGTAGATGTGTCATGTATGTTGTCTGTGTCCTATGTGAAAATATGTAGATATCAGGAAAGGGAATGCCACACCAACCCACGGCCCCTGTAGGTCTGAAAGGAGACAGTCAGATAGAAAGAGGTCACCCCAGAATGCATAAATAGCACCACATGACATGGCCACAACACTGAGCACAGTGCACATGGACCACTGCAGGAGATGTCTCTGAAGACCATGACACATCCCAATATGTTCATGTAAATGCACATGACACACAGGCACCACTGGCGTCCAGAGCATGTCCAGCAGTGGTGGCGCACAGAGACAACAACGAAAGACATGATGATAGCAACAGGCCAAATGCAGCGCCAGCACATGGTGATGTCCCAGGGTTTGGAAGCCGAGGCCTACCTGAAAGGTAGAGCTGTGACCTGACTGGGAATGTCAGTGTCAGGCAAGAGCACAAAGAGCCCCAATAATGGCTGCAGACATCAATGGAGTGCGGACATTACCATGTGTGCATGGGTAGCTCTGAGTGCAGCATGTCCAAGGTGCATTGTGTTGTGTGGAAACAAAATGTTGACGTACATCGGTCCACCAGCAAAACCTGAGACATGTCTGAAAAGAATATATGACACATGCCCACAATGTACAATAGCCCACAAGCAGAAGGGAAAAGAGGGATGAGGGAACATCACTGGAGAGGTGGCCATACACATCCGTGAAACACACATAGGCAGCGAGGCGCTGAATGATCGGTCATGTAGACAGGTCAGGCAGACACAGAGACATACACTGTGAGACAAGGTATGCATGCCAGAAGGTGCAGATTGCAGGACCCCCGAAAATCACCGACAAGTGGAGACCCCCATCACAGTACATGCATGAGTGCCACGCATCCTGCTAATGCAACAATGGCAGTGAGTGATCCACATGCTCTCAAACAATACAATGCTCTGTGCCTGTGTACTCACACAGCCTGTCACTATGTGCAGCAGATACACCATTAAGACTCCCAAGATGTGCACAAGTAATGGCCACATGTGTGACAAACGGAAGCTAAGGGTGATGGAGTGATCAATGTTGTGGAGGATGCAACAGGCTAGTATGATCTTTGCCACAGTCAGGGGCCCAAACTGTAAGGCCCCGCCAGTCCTATCCAGACACCTGAAGTGACTTTTGAGAACGCAAAAGGTGCGCTCAATGACTGAGCGGCTGGAGGCATGGGCCTCATTGTACCGCATATCTGCCCTTGTCCGAGGGAGACGCACAGGGGTCAGCAGCCAGGCACGACACCCATATCCTGCATCACCTGCAAACAGAGATGGCAGAAAGTCACACGTGAGAAGATGAACCTATGGAACCCATGATGTAGCAATGCACAAATGGACAGCAGAGAAGCATGGTCACACACATCTGACGGCACAGCATTGCACACGATGGGGGTGCGCCAGAGTCTGCATCCGGGAGTCCAAAAACACACTGGGTGGTAAAAAGATGCGCAATTGTGCAAGTCGTGGAACATCATGATACATGGCACACAGGGGATATGTCAGTGGACCACAACCCTGGCGGGGCCAGGTGGGAGTGTCAGTGCAGATAGGCCAAGGCAAACAGTCATGCAGCAGACATGTGTGATAGCAGGTTCGCACACAGCCCATGACACGTGTCACCCCCTACATGGTGAGTGAGGAGGCCCCATACACACTGTACAGCATGTGTATGGTCCTGTGCCCCCAATCCCCTAATGTCCCCCCCTGGATGGCACATGCAAAAACCTGTGCCACATGGGGTGGGAAATGGACGCAACACACAGGAAGACATATGTCAAACCTCCAAAGGTATAGGAGCCACATCCATGGTGGGGACACACCATGCATGTCCAGATTGCCCCTGTACACGGGAGTTTGCGAAGTGAACAGCAGAGGCAAGGTACAGCCGACACCACATGGGTGCAGGGTGACCCAGATGAGCAAGAACATGCACATGGTAGGCAGGGAGACGTGTGGTAGTGCACAGAGGTATGTGACCACATTCCAGGTGACAGGGTGTGATGTAGTCACAGGCCAAGAATAGGCTGCACCAGGAAACAACAGCACAATGTCATGCATGCAGAGGACACAGGTGACAATGGTACCCCTGTGAAACACATAGGATGTGGGGAATACCTACCCAGCAGGACATAGACCTCATAGTGCCCAGCCTCAAACTGGCCGAACAGTGCTGAGTTCTGCAGGATATAGGAGTCATGGGCTGACCCCAGGAACCGCGGGACCACATTCATGATATGCATACCTGCATCACAGACAACCTGCACATTGAGGGAACGGAAGTGTTTGCGGTTGCGGTACACAACCTCCCTGTTGCGTGGCGGGACAAGGGCAACATGTGTGCAATCTATTGTGCCCATCACATGTGGTATCCCTGCAATCTGCTGGAATGCATGTCCCAGGGCCTCCCAATGTTGCCTACTGTTGGGAATGGCAATGTAATTCCCAGCCCGGCTGACCATGGCCCGCAGTACCTGGTGGAGGCAGCGAGAGAACGTTGGCCTACTCATCCCACCCACTGCGGCCACTGAGGATTGGAAACAGCCAAAGGCAAAGAAATGTAGGGCAACAAGGAGCTTGGCCAATCCCGGTATAGCATGTGACTGGGCAGTCAGGGGCTCGAGGTCAGGTTGTAGATCCTCATAGAGCTCCCTAATAGCCCCTGTGTCCAGCCAGTAGAGGGAGATTACCTGGTCCTCCCTGATGTTCTGGAGCATGGCCCTGGGCCTGTAGAGGCGTTGCAGGCGGGGTCGCCCCTCAGGATGCCTACGCGCCGTCATTCCCCCACACCCACTCGTGGACCCCCCACAGCTGCAGGCCTGAGTTGCATCGGGTTAGGACCCATGCCCAGTGCCACAGCCCCAGGACCATCATCTCCCTCTGCCAGAAAGCGCAGCCCAGCTAGCTCCAGTAATGCAACGACTGCACCACCTGCATTCACAGTCTGAGCCATGATAGACTTAGGATGGGGAACAGGTGGCTGGGAAATAGGGTGCGGGGCAGGCACAGAAATCACAATAACGATACACACCTGGTCAACCAAGAACATCCATCACAGCCAATACCCTGTAGTCAGCAATGTTCTGTAGGCAGCAATGTCCTGTAGTCAGCAATGTAGCGCGTGCAGGAGCGTGCGTCCTCCCGCATTGCACCCGACAAAAGCCATCAACGTGGTCCCCTGTGACACAGCATGGTATAAAGCTACTGCGAGGTATACCCCTTTCCAAATATGGAAAACGCCAAGATGTTACAGGGATGTTAACCGCATTCACACACGCGGGTACACGCAAAGCACGTGCCATGTAATGTGCGGCACGAAAACGTAACCATCGCCCAACGCGCATGGTAGTGCGCAGAACAAAAATATACGGGTACTACGACAGAAAAATATGTATTACTTACCTCCACAAAATTGGATTGTAGGAGGGGGGCATGTGTATTGTGTACACCCAGGGCTAAATCGGAGGAATACTGAACAGCTGGAAACCATGCACAGTAAGGCACGTAGGGTACATAATTACGTTACGTCCATGCGTGCGCAGGAGGAGAGCGCATCGCTGCGCACGTACGCAATGCACGTACGCAACGCGCCCAGAGCCACACCCAAAACATACCTATATTTACCTAGGGAGGACAAAATGGCACGCACCTCAGCACACATCCGGTATGGAGACCACCAACCAGATCTCTGAGAATGCCGGACCACGGC
Organism: Ichthyophis bannanicus; assembly: GCA_033557465.1. Lineage (NCBI taxonomy): Eukaryota > Metazoa > Chordata > Amphibia > Gymnophiona > Ichthyophiidae > Ichthyophis > Ichthyophis bannanicus. Next base: position 418,478,053 of record CM066034.1, read on the forward strand.
AACTACAAGCAATGGACACAATTGCTGATGATGGTGAGAGGTCTGGCTCATCTGGCCTACAGCAAACCCCACGTCAACAGACCACTGCCACAATGGGGCAAAGGCAGCGCCGGCCAACACTCCCAGAGGAGTTTCACAAGAGGGCAGTGAGGTTCAGCCAGGAAGAGAATGATCTCCTCCTGGCCAGCATCCTGGAACGTTATGAGATACTCTTTGGCCACCAAAGCTCAACAACATCAGGTGCCACACATGCCAGGGCATGGTCAGAGGTGCAGGTGGAGGTGGCAACCGCAGATGGCCCACACCGGGATGTAGAGAGCCTCAGAAAAAGATATTGTGACATCAAATGGAACATCCGTAACGAGCTTGCAAGGGAGAGGAGAGGGGCCCAGAGCACTGGAGGTGGCCCAGCACAGGTCGCCAACCTGACTGCACTGGATCGGCGCTTGGCAGAAAGGCTAGGGCACATGTATATCCATGGTCTTCCCCCTGAGTTGGACACAGCGCACCCAAGTGCTGGTAAGTGTGAGAGTGAGCTGCACCAGTGGGAGCCTGAAAACGCACATGTGTGGGGGTGGCCAAGGGTGGAGTGGGGTGGAGTGGGGTGTGTGTGGCATGATTTGGCAATATGAGGACCCAGGGGGCGGCACAGGCATACGGCCAGCTTCTGGCCCATGACCCATTGGGGGAGACATGTCCATGGTGGGCAGGGAGTGGCACAGCAAAGTGGATGGGTGTGGTGGCAAGGAGGACAGTCCTACAGTACCAGCAGAGGCTGCCAATGTGTTGCAAGGGAGATGGTGCAGGGCTGTTGGAGGCAGCACGGCCACACAGGTGGTAACGTGGCCGACGGGACAGCACAATGCACCTGTGTCTAACATGGACTGTGTTTGCAGGGCTGAAAGTGCTGACAGGGCTGCATGGTGTGTATGGCAGCATGCAAGGGGGGAGGGGACAGTGGAACCTGCAGGGCAAAGGGCCACATGGCATGGATAGATAGGTAAGGGGGGTGGGAGGGAGGGAGGGGCCCCTGCCAGGACCCATGTGGCTCACCCACACACATGTGCCCTTAGGGGAGTGGGACGGGTGTAGACAGGCAGTCATGCCTCATATTACCTATGTATCATTGTGGCCTACAGGTGACATATGCACTATTGATGCAGCAGAGGAGGTGCCATGGGACAATCAGCCCTGGCCATGCACCCCCATGGACCCTGTGCTGGAGGTGGCCCAGGTGGAAGCAGGTGTTCCCCCCACCCCCCCCAGGGGAGGACATTGGGACTATCACACAGCCTGCATGTGGAAGAGGAATGACCACCAATGACGCCACGGGGGAGGTGTCTGCAGAGGCCGACCAGTGAACCAGGGAAGCGGCGCTGTCCACTGTGTCGGACGTCATTCTGCAAATGCAGGCACACACCACAGCGGCACAGAGGGATACAGAGGGTGAGTGTCAAACTGTGTTTTGTTGTCAATGCCTCAGCATATGTGGTGGATGTTTTTCAATCTTACAATGCACTACCTGCTGTCTCCACAGGTATACGGCATTTACTGCGAGCGGGGCTGAGGGAACAGCGCCGGCAACGGTGTGCGCAATGGCACCACCAGCGCACGATGTCCGGGGTCTTGGTGGGGGTGCAGAAACTGGTCACAGCTGCGCAAAGCATGGCTGCGAGCCTTGCAATAATAGCGGCACACATGGGGCCGACGCCACCACCACCACCACCTCCACCAGCACCAGCGGAGGTGGCAGCAGCAGTAGCAATGGCGGCAGCAGAGCCACCGTCATCACAGGGTGGGAGGGGCCGTGCAAGGCATGGCAGGGGCAGGGGGAGTGGGAAATAAACCGCAACACAAGCGGCTGTAGCACATGTCATGTCTCCTGTGTTGCTTGTGGGGGGCAATATTACGCACAGCCCACCCGTGACTGACCCCAGGGCCTTCCCGATGCAAACTATTCTGGCAGACAGTGTAGGCACTGACACTGCTGTGGCCAGCATGGGATGCCCCACCTGCTCTTGGGCGCACACCAGCAGGCACACACTACCCAGCAGCTGCAGCCAACATCTGTTTTCCTCATACGTTCCCTGTGAGCCGGGGGAGGGGGGGGTTACAACTGGTCATGGGCTATTGAGGGGTGAAAGGGCATGACATGAGGTGGGCTGTGGGTGATGGGGGATGTGTTGGACTGGCAATGTGCATTGGGCTGATTGGGGGGGGGGGGAGGGCAGCCAATGGCCTATTCAGGGCTTCCTGGAAATGGCCTGATGGGGTTAGTACCGGACTTGGGTGGTTTGGGTTAGCTTGGATTGAAGATGCGTGGTGGTGGGATTTGACATACAGTGGACCCATGAAGGTGCAGGACTGTTACATGGGCTCATGGGGGGGGGGCTGGACAGATATCTTGGTGGGTGGAGGGGAGCTAGGATATGGCATGGGCCAAAGATGTTTCCAGGAAATGAATAGATCTGGCATCATAGGGTCCTGGGATGAACGCATGAGCTGCTGAGGGCACCCAGACAAAAATGGGGTGGCTATGCCCCACTCACTTTGATATGCCATCTTTTATGTGAACAGGATAGGACTGCATATATCCAGGTTTCGGACAACACCAACGAGATCAAAGCACAGCAGATACACTTATTCAGACTGCGACCATAGCTTTGAGGTGTGTACTGCATACCCTCAGTCATTGACAGGCACTACTGAGTCTACAAGCTGTCCTCTGATGACCATAGACTGTAGCACAGGCACATTTGGGATGACAGTCTAACTGCCAGTCTCCTCTGTTATGTATCCTACTGTGTCCGAAACCTGTCCCTGTGGCTTCTGGATAACCCTCAGTATAGCGCACATGACAGCACATGTGTAGGCTTCCCCACATGCCAACTACAGGTTAGGCTCCTCCCTTGGGACTAACAGCTGGCAATTTGCATAATATCCTGACCCTTAAGAGATGCCCCTCAAGCACATGTTTGGAGGGACTGACCATGTGGTAGCAGGGATCAGTGACAGAACAGCTGTCCATTGTTATGTTTAATCTTATTTATTTTCTATAGACGATTGACAGCAGTCACCCTTAATGCAGTGGAACCCTCTGAGCCTCATACAAACAACACCTCCCACAAACATGATATACACGAAGAATGGACCAAATTAAGGACCTAGCCCATGTCCCCCTGCGGCCATGTCCACTCTGTACACCCCTAGCCCTGTGCACTTGACGGCTCAGTGTCCATTAGCCCCCTTGCTGTGTCCATACCAGCATCCACCCTGGTCTGTGCCCATCACAGATGCTGCACATAGCCTTGCATGTTCCACCACAGCTGACCCCTAGGCACTGTTTAATGTGTGTGCATTTGGCCATGTGTGGCACTGGCCCATGTGATGCCCGTAATATTGCTCCACCCATGACACGGGTACAGTACCCTGCATCCTCCCGTTGTATCTCACACGGACACGCATGTGGATGCCCACATGTGTCAATCACACAACACTGACCCATAGCAAGGAGGGATATCTGGACACCACAGTTGATTGTTAACAATGTAAACCTTTATTTACAATAAACATTTGTCGCCACATTTGGCAGTGCCCAGCATGCTGACATTGCTGTCAGCCAACCCTGCTGCCTGCGGTGTGTGTGGCAGGCCATTGCATGGGCTGTCACAGAGCGGGTGTGTAATGTGCATCCGCACACTATACAACCCGGGGACCCATGTCACATGGTGGCTGATCCAGTGCGCCACCAGCTACAGGCTCCTCCAGCAAGCACAGCCGGTCAGCCACCATGGTTAGGGTTGCCAGGACCTGCCCCATGATGAGTGCGTGCTGCCTCTGGGCATGTGCATGCACACGCACAGCCGCTGCCACATACAGCCTGCACATGCAGCCACACAGACACAGGTCTCCCCATGTCTGTGTGGCTGCATCCAAGGTGTGGCTGTCAGCGGCTATGTGTGCCATGCCCACGTCCAGGAGGGATGCATCGCCATCACCATGGTGCAGGTGGCTGGTGCCCCCGTAGCCCTTTGACAGCCCATGCAGATGGGCACATGGCACACGCGGTACAACCCTCCCCGCACCCGCCTCATCCCCCTCCAGCTCCACGTTGCCCAGATCATCTCCCTCTGGCCCCTGTCCCCCCACAGCAGGGTCCCTCCCCTCCCAACCCACCTGTACCCGCCCCCCCAACACCTCTGCCCTCTCCCCCTCCCCTACCTCCTCCCCCGCCCTAGCCACCCGAATCAGCTCCATTTCCTCCTCTCCCGGCCCCCCCTCCTCCGCTTCCTCCTCCTCCCCCTCAGCATCGGTTGCTGCATCGCCCTCAAATTGTGGGGTGCCGTGCTCCTCCTCCATGGCCACTGGGTCGGCCACCACCTCCTGCCCGTCATCTCTCTGCAGCTCCTCCTGCCCTGCATCTTGCCCCACAGGCTCCTCGCCAGCATGTGCATCCGCTGTGGGAGAAGGGAACACGTGTCATCTCCATGGTCACACATCAGCCACAGCAGTCACATACATCCTGTGGTCATGACAGCCAGTGTACCACAGGGCCATGTCACATCATTTACCGTCCTGTTCAGCCATCCGCTCCCTCTGTACACGACGTACAAACTGGGGGTATCTTGCCCTCAGCTCCCGCGCTTTCTTACGGAGATCCTCGACCTATTGGAGTGACAACACATATTGACATTAGGGGACACACACCCTTTCGGGGCCTCTGCCGCAACACATATATTTCTCAGTATGCAATATAGTTAGGCCCTATGATCACAGACTGGGGCATTCCCCACAGCACCAGGATGAGGGGTAGGGCTCTGAGGTGAGGCCTACTACATCCTGGGGATATGGTTTGCCCTTGTGTTCATAGACTGGGGCATTCCCCACAGCACCAGGATGAGGGGTAGGGCTCTGAGGTGAGGCCTACTGCATCCTGGGGATATGGTTTGCCCTTGTGTTCACAGACTGGGGCATTCCCCACAGCACCAGGATGAGGGGTAGGGCTCTGAGGTGAGGCCTACTGCATCCTGGGGATATGGTTTGCCCTTGTGTTCACAGACTGGGGCATTCCCCACAGCACCAGGATGAGGGGTAGGGCTCTGAGGTGAGGCCTACTGCATCCTGGGGATATAGTTTGCCCTTATGTTCACAGACTGGGGCATTCCCCACAGCACCAGGATGAGGGGTAGGGCTCTGAGGTGAGGCCTACTGCATCCTGGGGATATAGCCCACAGCACCAGGATGAGGGGTAGGGCTCTGAGGTGAGGCCTACTGCATCCTGGGGATATGGTTTGCCCTTGTGTTCACAGACTGGGGCATTCCCCACAGCACCATGATGAGGGGTAGGGCTCTGAGGTGAGGCCTACTGCATCCTGGGGATATGGTTTGCCCTTCTGCTGTACCTAACTGTGAGGCGCTCCCATGCCCTTCTGACTATGGCCAGATTCTGCCTTCTTGATGATCCAGGGAAGAGGCATCTCTGTCTGAGGCAGAATAGCTCTGTGAGCAGGTAGAGCACCCTTTGATTGAATGCAGGCTTCCTCGACATTGCATCCATGTCTTCTGAAAGAATTTCTTGTGCGTAGCCACGTGCGTTGGTGCGGACGTAGCCACGTGCATTGGTGCGGGCGTGGATACGTGCGTTGGTACGGGCGTAGCCACGTGTCTTGGTGCGGGCGTAATAGCGTGCGTGGGTACGTGTGTTGTTACCAGCGTGGGCACTTTATATTACAAACTCTTTAGGGTGTCTTGCACCTATTAATTATGCTAACAGATGAAAGTGTGATGGCCTATGGTTTATCAGAGCCTGTGAGCAGGTTCTGGATTTTAAACCCCCAGGTTTTAGTACTGCTGCTACATATCCTGTGCATGGTTTCCTGCTGTTCAGTATTCCTCCGATTCAGCCCTGGGTGTACACACTACACGAGCCCCCCCTCCTACAATTCAATTTTGTGGTGGTAAGTAATACATTTTTTTCTGTCGTAGTACCCGTATATTTTTGTTCTGCGTACTACCACGCGCGTTGGGCGATGGTTACGTTTTCGTGACGCACATTACATGGCACATGCGTTGCGTGTACCCGCGTGTGAACACGGTTAAGGTCCCTGTAACATCTTGGCGTTTTCCATATTTGGAAAGGGGTATACCTCGCTGTAGCTTTACACCATGCTGCATTACAGGGGACCACGTCGATGGCTATTGTCGGGTGCAATGCAGGAGGACGCGTGCTCCTGTGCGCGCTACGTTGCTGACTACAGGACATTGCTGACTACAGGGTGTTGGCTGTGATGGATGTTCCTGGTTGACCAGGTGTGTATCATTATTGTGATTTCTGTGCCCTCCCCGCACCCTATTTCCCAGCCACCTGTCCCCCATTCTGTGTCTATCATGGCTCAGACTGTGAATGCAGGTGGTGCAGTCGTTGCATTACTAGAGCTAGCTGGGCTGCGCTTTCTGGCAGAGGGAGATAATGGTCCTGGGGCTGCAGCACTGGGCATGGGTCCTAACCCGATGCAACTCAGGCCTGCAGCTGTGGGGGGTCCACAGGCGGGTGTGGGGGAATGACGGTGCCGTAGGCGTCCTGAGGGGCGGCCCCGCCTGCAATGCCTCTACAGGCCCAGGGCCATGCTCCAGAACATCAGGGAGGACCAGGTAATATCCCTCTACCGGCTGGACACAGGTGCTATTAGGGAGCTCTATGAGGATCTACGACCTGACCTCGAGCCCCTGACTGCCCAGTCACATGCTATACCGGGATTGGCCAAGCTCCTTGCTGCCCTACATTTCTTTGCCTCTGGCTGTTTCCAATCCTCACTGGCCGCAGTGGGTGGGATGAGTAGGCCAACGTTCTCTCGCTGCCTCCACCAGGTACTGCAGGCCATGGTCAGCCGGGCTGGGAATTACATTGCCATTCCCAACAGTAGGCAACATTGGGTGGCCCTGGGACATGCATTCCAGCAGATTGCAGGGATACCACACGTGATGGGCGCAATAGATTGCACACATGTTGCCCTTGTCCCGCCAAGTGACAGGGAGGTTGTGTATCGCAACCGCAAATACTTCCATTCCCTCAATGTGCAGGTTGTCTGTGATGCAGGTATGCGTATCATGAATGTGGTCCCGCGGTTCCAGAGGTCAGCCCATGACTCCTATATCCTGAAGAACTCAGCACTGTTCGGCCAGTTTGAGGCCGGGCACTATGAGGACTATGTCCTGCTGGGTAGGTATTTCCCACATCCTATGTGTACCTACCATATGTGTTTCACAGGGGCACCATTGTCACCTGTGTCCTCTGCATGCATGACATTGTGCTGTTGTTTCCTGGTGCAGCCTATTCTGGGCCTGTGACTATATCACACCCTGTCACCTGGAATGTGGTCACATACCTCTGTGCGTTACCACACGTCTCCCTGCCTACCATGTGTGTGTTCTTGCTCATCTGGGTCACCCTGCACCCATGTGGTGTCGGCTGTACCCTGCCTCTGCTGTTCACTTCGCAAACTCCCGTGTACAGGGGCATCTGGACACGCATGGTGTATCCCCACCATGGATGTGGCTCCTACACCTTTGGAGGTTTGACATATGCCTGCCTGTGTGTTGTGTCCATTTCCCACCCCATGTGGCACAGGTTTGTGCATGTGCCATCCAGGGGGGGACATTGGAGGATTGGGGGCACAGGACCATACACATGCTGTACAGTGTGTATGGGGCCTCCTCATTCGCCGTGTAGGGGGTGACACGTGTCATGGGCTGTGTACGAACCTGCTATCACACATGTCTGCTGCATGACTGTTTGCCTTGGCCTGTCTGCACTGACACTCCCACCTGGCCCCCCCGGGGTTGTGGTCCACTGACATATCCCCTGTGTGCCAGGTATCATGATGTTCCACGACTTGCACAACTGCACATCTTTTTACCACCCAGTGTGTTTTTGGATGCCCGGATGCAGACTCTGGTGCACCCCCATCGTGTGCAATGCTGTGCCGTCAGATGCGTGAGACCATGCTTCTCTGCTGTCCATTTGTGCATTGCTACATCATGGGTTCCATAGGTTCATCTTCTCACGTATGACTTTCTGCCATCTCTGTTTGCAGGTGATGCAGGATATGGGTGTCGTGCCTGGCTGCTCACCCCTGTGGTCTCCCTCGGACAGGTGCAGAGATGTGGTACAATAAGGCCCATGCCTCCAGTCGCTCAGTCATTGAGCGCACCTTTGGTGTTCTCAAAAGTCGCTTCAGGTGTCTGGATAGGACTGGTGGGGCCTTACAGTATGGGCCCCTGACTGTGGCAAAGATCATACTAGCCTGTTGCATCCTCCACAACATTGATCTCAGGCACAATGTTCCAGTCGATATTAATGAGGATCTCGGGGTGGATCCTGTGTGCCCTTCTGCACTTGGCCATGGTGACACACGTGCGGGGATGGCAGCCAGGCAACATCTGATCGAGGAGCTCTTCTCCTGTAAGTTCTGCTTGTGCTGGGGACGTGTCTCTGGGTTTACCATGTGTGAGCTGGTGTATGGATTGTGCAGCACTACCGTGACATGTCTCGATGTGTCTGATGTGTTTTTGCCTCCCCAGGATGAACTTCTGCTTTCCGGGCCCCCAGGGATTGGCTGACCATACTGCCCGATGCTGTGCTGCGTGTGGGGAGTGTGTGTACATCACTGCAACATGCAGGTGAATCGGTGAGTTGGCATACAGTGTGGTTTGCATTGCTGTCGACATGTTTTGACACATATATGTTGATTTCTCTCCACTGCTCCTATGGTGCTGCACATGTCTCTGGCCCACTACTCCATCACACTTAGCTTCTGTTTGTCACACATATGGCCATTACCTGTGCACATCTTGGGAGTCTTAATGGTGTATCTGTGTACATAGTGACAGGCTGTGTGAGTACACAGGCACAGGGCATTGTATTGTTTGAGAGCATGTGGATCACTCACTGCCATTGTGGCATTAGCAGGATGCGTGGCACTCATGCATGTACTGTGATGGGGGTCTCCACTTGTCGGTGATTGTCGGGGGTCCTGCAATCTGCACCTTCTGGCATGCATACCTTGTCTCACAGTGTATGTCTCTGTGTCTGCCTGACCTGTCTACATGACCGATCATTCAGCGCCTCGCTGCCTATGTGTGTTTCACGGATGTGTATGGCCACCTCTCCAGTGATGTTCCCTCATCCCTCTTTTCCCTTCTGCTTGTGGGCTACTGTACATTGTGGGCATGTGTCATATATTCTTTTCAGACGTGTCTCAGGTTTGCTGGTGGACCGATGTACGTCTACATTTTGTTTCCACACAACACAACGCACCTTGGACATGCTGCACTCACAGCTACCCATGCACACATGGTAATGTCCGCACTCCATTGATGTCTGCAGCCGCTATTGGGGCTCTTTGTGCTCTTGCCTGACACGGACATTCCCAGTCAGGTCACAGCTCTACCTTTCAGGTAGGCCTCAGCTTCCAAACCCTGGGACATACACCACGTGCTGGCGCTGCATTTTGCCTGTTTCTATCATCATGTCTTTCGTTGTTGTCTCTGTGCGCCACCACTGCTGGACATGCTCTGGACCCCAGTGGTGCCTGTGTGTCATGTGCATTTACATGAACATATTGGGATGGTGTCCTGGTCTTCAGAGACATCTCCTGCAGTGGTCCATGTGAACTGTGCTCAGTGTTGTGGCCATGTCATGTGGTGCTATCTATGCATTCTGGGGTGAACTCTTTCTATCTGACTGTCTCCTTTCAGTCCTACAGGGGCCGTGGGTTGGTGTTGCATTCCCTTTCCTGATATCTACATATTTTCACATAGGACAAAGACAACATACATGACACATCTACTACACTGCATCTGGAGATCCCGTCATCCATATGTGCGTGGATACAGCACCCCTGTGAGAATGTCCTTGGATGTTGTTGCCACAAGGATAGGGGCCTCTGCAATTTGGACACAGGCCTTCTTCTCAAAATCATTGCTGGCCTATTTTGACTGTCACTGGGGGGACTGGGCCACCGTTGCTGCCATGGACTGTCTGGGTATGTCGTTTCTTGCAGTAAGGGGGGGGGGGTGAGCTGTACATGCATATGTAGCCCTGATACATAACTGTTGACATGGCATGTTGCCTTGTCACTCTACATGCTTTCACCATGTTCTTTTGGTGGCTGGGGATGGTGACTGCTGTGCATACGGTGGGTGCGAACACTGGGGGGACATGTCATGGTGAAACCCTCCACATCACATATTACTGTATGTTAGCGACTGCTGATGAGATGTGGCATAGGATTTGGGGTTGCACCAGTGGGGGGGTGCTCATGGTGTGTAGGCTCCACAGGCAGCAACAGGTGAGTGGACTCGCAAAATGGATTGGGTGTGTGCTGGCGACGTGTGCAGCGACACAGGCCCCATGTCTTTCTACAGGTCATATGGTGCACCGGGATACAGGATACAATGGCTGCTTGTGTCTGGTGACTGCCTTTTGTGGACGACTGTTTGCACTTTTGTTGTTTTGGATATTTGGGATATTGGTCAACCAATTTCATTGCTACTCGGGAGGTTGCCAGTTTGAGCAACACCTGGCATTGATCTTTTCCTTCCTTGTTTGATGCTTACTTGCCCATATGCTGTGTGGAGCCCCATCACATCTCCGCCCACCCTTCCATGGTTGAGCTGTGCATGTCAGTGTGGCCTGTTTACAGCCTGTGTGCCACATTGTCTTGACTCTTTGTAGTTTCCCTCCTGGGGTGGGGCATGTGACTGGGCTGCCTGTTTATTGGGACCGCTGCTGCCGGTTGGTCTGGGCCACATCACTGAACTGGTTGGTCATGCACATGCTCCTCTTTCAGTCCATTGTCCTTGACCACAGCCCATCCACATGGCTTTCCATTGGCCTGGCCCCTTCCAGCCCTCATGTGTCGCTCCCCTGATATATTGCATGTTGTTTACACTGCATTATATTTCCTGTGGTGGGTATGGACCTGTTCATATGTGCCTCCTATCCCACCTGTGGACTGTGATGTTGGCTGTGGACCCCTTCTCTACATGTGTACTGCATCTTGGTTAGTCTTTGGGGTGCCCTCACCTGACACACAGCTGTAGTTTTGTATGGTGACATGCTGTGGTCCTGTCTGCATCCATTTCTGTGTGCCTAATGGTGTTATTGTAGTTATTTTTTTCTGCAGCGCTTTCCATCCTAGTGGTCATGGCTTTTCACTCTCTCTGTTCACCTGTTTTGCTGCCTTTCCTGCACTGGTACCTGTGTTCGCTGTAACAGTCATCTCTTGGCTTCTATGTCCTGTCCGCTCTTATCATCCTCATCACAGTTGCGGACCATCCTTTGGTCCATCTATCTGCATCAGTGTGATGTGACATGTCCTGTATGTTGCTGTGCACTGTCACCCCATCCTACACTGCTACCTTTGTCTGCATTGCATCTCTTTGTGCTTTGCGGGCCTGTGCCTGTTCTGCGTGGCAGGCCCACTCCTCTGGCCACCTCCACCTCCACTGGGGGACACATATTCTCGTCACCTGCCACACACTGTTTTTCTAGTACTTTAGGGTGCCAACAACCTTTGGTGTGTTGCTGTTGCCAGCACCATGTTTGTCTGCGCTGCTGCCAGACACATGGGATGTCCGCAGGGGTGAGGGTCCAGTAACTCCCTACTCTGCCTCCGTCAGTCACCTGTTCATTGTCTTTACTGTGGGTTCTATGGGGTGTTCGTACCACATCTGTCTCTGTTCCACGCAGGTCCTGCAGGTCATCCAGACACCATTTGCAGTCCCTAGGGCACCCTGACCTTGACCTACATACCCTTTTTGGGGCACCGTGCCATATGGTTCTATGGGCCAGGGTTCCATCTGCACTCTCTTATCCCTTTGTACCTCATATTGCAATTAGCATGGGGCACCCTTCTCGGCACCATACTGGTCACCTTTTTCAAGCTTCTTCTTGGGCACACTGTTGGGCTACTGTCTTTTGCTGCTCTATGGCAGTGACGCACGGTTTCATTTCTCCCTTCAGAGCCAGGCGCTGTGGGGGTGCCTACCCCCTCCTATGTTCATCTCGGGACTGCTGATGTATATGTGCAGTGCACCATGGGTATTGTTGCTTACACCCATATCCTTAACCCCCCAGCAGGCACTTTGGGTGGTGACATGGCACCCTTTCTTTGGCCAGTCAGGGGGTTATTGGTTCTGGTGGTACAGACATCTGCATATTCTTTCTCCACATATTCATAGTATGTTCGTGTTTGCTTTTGCTTTTGCCAGTGGCTTTCGGTTTATGAAACAGGTCTGTGATGTTATTGGGCCTTTTATATTTGGTAATGATCTTGGCCTTGGTCTTGATTGTGTTTGCCATATGCCCTTGTTTGCTGAGACCTTGGTTTGTTTCATTGACAAGCATTCTTTGTATGTACATAGTGCAACTGCTGTGGATCCGGTGTGGGGGTTTTGAGCATTTCACAGTTCTGCTCCATGGGCTGGCCACCTCATTATTGGGACTGTGTTATTTGCACTAGCGATATGGGAGACAAGCTACTTCAATGACTGTGGGGGCCCCTAGGTCATGGGTTTCAGCCCACAGAAGGATTTTTTGTGGCCCTTTGGGGGGCATTTTGTAGTTTTACTTTACATTGGTGCTGACAGCAGCACCACCCTCACAGTGCAGAATCCTCATGGTGCCTCATCGGGAACCCTATAGCATGACCTATGGGGCGCTCTGTAACACGCCCCATAGGGTGCCCTGGCAGACAGTGCACATTTACCTTTACCCTCTGGTGTGCCTTGTAGGGTGCCCTATGCAGCACCTTCGGGTTATAGCCCTGTGAGTGTGTGTTTGCCAGCAGAACCTGTTAGACGTACAAAACAAGCTGCTTCTGACATCACTGAATTGGTGTAAGGGTAATGTCGCAGACTCATCCACAGATACCCCCGCCTGGCAGGTACACATTCATTTGATACAGGGCCCAGAATTGGGCCGAACAATGCATGGCGTGGTGGGGTTTCCTGCAGGAGTACGATGGCAAAACAATTTGGTTCTTACCTGCCTTGTTTCCAGCATGGTTTGACGTTTTATTTCCCTTATTACATGATTTGTGGATATATTTGACTTTGTACATTTCTCAAACACGGTTCTGGATGCGAATTCACACTATTTTCTTCTTTTGAGGGCTGAGGCTCTCTTGATTAAAAGGGCCCTCCCAATGAGGGGAGGTGGGCAGTTTCTCCCACCTCTCAGGTTGGTTGTGGCCGACAAAAATGGAGGATATCTATGGTTTTAACAGAGTGCTGACTGGTTATCCAAATCAATGACTATGGTTTGGGGAGGGTAATGTTGCAGGCAGCTTTAGTCCTTAGAGCCACAGGGGGAATTGAACTCACAGACCTTGCACCATCTGACAGTGTCTTAACCATTGTGCTATGGATCAAGCTGCCTTAAGGGACACCTTTTCTAACTTCTTATGGGGCACCCTGTTGGGCTACTGTCTGTTGCTACTATGTGACAGTGACACACACAGTCATTTCACCCTACCGTGCCAGGGGGCTGTGTGGGTACATACCCCTTGTTGTGTTCATCTCTGGACTGCTGATCTGCATGTGCATTGCACCATGGGTATGCTTGCATTGGGACAGATGCTAGCCAACACAGCAGGCCATTTGGGTGGTATCCTGATGCCCTTCAGTTGCCAGCCAGGGGGCTGTTGGCAGCTATGGGGCTGCAGCCCAGTGGTTCCTTCTTGGCCTGTGGGGCCAGTGGTCATGGGTTTGGACCCACAGTGGGCTTATTTTATCGGGCTGTCTGCAGCATTGTATATTTTTAATGCACATTAGTGCTGCCAGCGAAACCCCCTCAGCGTAATATAACCTTACAGTGCCTCATAAGGCGCCCCATGCGGCACCTTATCTGGCGCCCTTTAAGTTGCCTTATATGGTGTTCTATAGGGGACACTTTGGTGGGCCTCAGTGGACAGTGCACTTTATAATGTAGCCTGGGTAGTGCATTATGGGGTGCCATCTGCAGCACCTTCGGTTACACCACTGTGAGGGTGTGTTTGCTGGCAACACTACTGAACATAAAGAAAAACTTGCCTCCTCATTCCCTACATAATGTACAGGATGGTGCCTGGGCCAGCCTTCTGCATTGGGCACACTGGGTAACCCAGAGGATTCGAACCCATTCTGCCTGTGACAGCGGTCAGTGAGGTAACCATTGTGCTGCAGCTCTGCTTCTGTGATTTGTATCTGTACGCCTCCTTAGGATTAACGCGCGGTAACGCGCGGTAACACGTCACAGTGTCCTGTCACGCTCGTTAGTTTTTGGAATGCGCATTACCGGTAACGATGTACCGCCCATGTCCTTATTTGGGGTGTCTGTCTCTACCGCAGCTCCTAACGCGAATTGCACTAACGCACTTTAGTAAACATACCCCTACGTTTTTTAATTTATTGTAAACCAACCTGCTGGTCTCCGAAGGACTGATATATTAAGAAAGGCAATAGAGATAAAGATAAAGATTCTGGCTTTTTTAGATTATGGAACTATGTTCTTTATCAATTGTACACCTTATGCATTTGCAATTGTGTCAGAATACTGTAGCACACCTTATTTATCATGTGCCACGATATACAGCAGTAACCCCTTTATTTTATAAGTTACAATGGCTCAAGTTTTCCAATAGGACTTGTTTTTAGTTTTATATCTTTTTTTTATAAATTGTTTAATGATTTTGTTCTTATATGGTTTTCATCTTTATTATCTCCTTTCTAGCACACAAGTCTAGATGCTTACAATCGTTTTGTATGTTGTTATATCGTCCGTGCAAGGGAATTCAATTTAAAGATTGATTTACACACACTATTCCCTATATGGCAGCAATATTTTGGTCTGAATTACCAATGAAGTTAGAAAACACCCTTTTTCTCTTACATTTCCAGAAAAACTTGAAACATAGAAGCATGATGGCAGAAAAAGGCCACATGGCCTATCTAGTCTGCCCTTCTATATCAAATACTATAGTCCCTTCTTTTCCACTGGAGATCTTCTCTGTTTGTCCCATGCTTTTTTAAATTCAGATTCTGTCCTGATCATTACTACAACCACTTGAAGACTATTCCATGCATCTACCACTCTTTCCGTAAAGAGACATTTCCGCATATTACTCCTGAGGCTATCCCCTTTCACGCTCATCCTATGTCCCCTCATAACAGAGCTTGCTTTCAGTCAAAAGAGGCTCTCTTTTTGTGCATTATGCCACAGAGGTATTTAAACTTCTCTGTCATATATTCTCTATCCTGCCTTTCTTCTATCCTAGATATTAAGACTTTAAGGGGTTTGTTTTATGTTTGCCTTTATTTAATATACCGCATATCTGGTACCAAACTATGCAGTTTACAATAAAATCAGATAAAAAATCAGAAAGGAATTCCAGTGATTGTGACAGGAAAGAAAATAGCCAAACAAGTCTGTCTTCATAAGTTTTATAATGAAGACCACAAAATATTTTAGTAGCCACCCTCTGGACTCTTTTGAAGGTGTGGTCTCCAGAATTACACACAATACTCCAAATGAGATCACAATAGAGACTTATACAGAGGCACCATTACCTCATTTTTTCTGCTTGCCATTCCTCTTCCTATGTAACCAAGTATCCTTCTGGCTTTTGCCATTGCCTTTTCTACCTGCCTAGCCACCTTAAGATCATCCAAAAAGTGGTCATGTCATAGAGGGTACAGTCATATGTAGAAAAGAATGTGAAAAAAAACTCAAAATTCAAAAACTCAGGCTATGATCTTCTGCATAGTAGTAGCTTATAATATATTTAATAAATAGAAAACAGGTCTCAGACTCTGGGTTAGCTCACTCCTGCAGACTATGTCAAAGGATGTGTGCTACAGTTGCATCAACGACCCATGTTTTCACTTAATATTACTCCAATTAGTGGCAGGCAATTTGACATTTCATAGTAATAGATAGCAGAACACTTTTTTTGCTTATCTTATCATTCCACGACGCCTTCGTTCGGCTGCCATTCCGCGTTTCACATAACTGGCTAGTTTCATCAGGGGGTGAAATTTGAAATGTCAGTCGATCCCAGCCAACCTGCCTTGAAGCTGTTGTGAGTGTCTCAGAACTGGCTCTGTCAAAATAAACTCTTTAAAAAGAGTTTTCATGCCTTAATCAAACAAAAAACTGTTTAAAGGAGAACAATTTCAACCTGCAGACATCTTAAAAACAGAAAAACTAAACATTATTACCTCACAGTCGATATTCTAAATCCTTATGTTTGGCGCATTGACTTTGAGCCCATTGGCTTCCTCAAAAAAACGCCGTGCATGCGGACTTAGTGAATGGGGAGATCTTTTTATTCGGTGAGTAATTTTTAGAACATCAAACTGACGTAATAGAAAACTAACCAATCAGGCACCGGAATGATGTCATGCATTAAAAGAAAAACTTCTTCTGTTATGGTGTTAGAAACGAAAGTCTGCAGAAAGAACTAATATATCATAGGCAAGCTGCCCAGTCGATCATGTTATTCAGACCAGACGGATGGACTGTTTGTACATTATGAATCCAACGTTGTTCATGAATGATCAAAGTCTGTTCCCTAGTTTTGCCATTCTGTCCTGTGAATATCATATCTAAATAGAAGCATTTAAGATGTTCAAAAGCGTGTTGGTTAGAGAGACAATGTGCTACTATAGGTGCCTCAAGCACCCTACATTTAAGCCTGCTTCGATGTTCATTAATGCGGACCCGAAACGGTCTTTCCGTCTTGCATACATATAATAAGTCACATGGACATCGAATACAGTATATAACATAAGGGGAAGTACACGTGGTTGACTGCCGTAATACATATTTTTTACCCTTATACTGAAAATCCATTAGTGTCTCCAAAATTCCACAAATGTTGCATTCGCCACAGATCTTATGTCCTCGCGATTCAAATTGAAGGGAGTCCAGCGGCAACCTTAGCACCGTTGGGCTAAGTCTCTCTTTTAAATTCTTCTGACGTGTCCAGACACATCGAATCTGTTTTTGTGTTAGCCCTGGGAGAGTGCTGATCACATTCATATGTTTCCTAAGGGTCCGTTTAATGAAGGTACTGTATGGAGAGTATTTAGTGATCAAGTTTATCGTGGAGTCTTCCAATGGTGTTTTAGTCTTGGGTTGGAGAAGTAATGCCCGATTGTTATACAGTGCTCTTTTATAGGCTGCTCTAAGAATATGATCCGGGTAACCTCTGAGTTTAAAATCAGTCATAAGTTGCTTAGATTGCATTTTAAAAGTTCGTATATCTGAACAATTCCTACGATAACATAGAAATTGCGATAGAGGTAAACTATCCCGTAGTTGTTTTGGGTGGCCACTGCTGTAGTGGAGAAACATGTTCCGATCTGTTGGTTTTTTAAATATAGAGGTAATCCAGCCTTCAGTACCCTTTTCTATCTCAACATCTAAAAAAACTATTTTGTTGTTGTTGAAAACATGTGTAAATTGAATATGTGCATCCTGCATATTCAACCATTTGATAAATTCATCCAATTGGTAAGTGGAGTCATTCCACAACATGAACACATCATCTATGTAGCGTCGCCACATGACGATATGTTCTTTATACGGAGATATGGATAACCATTTATGTTCATATGTCCCCATGAACAGATTAGCCACTGAGGGGGCACAGGTAGCTCCCATGGCCACACCCGACACCTGCTGGAAAATTTGATGTTCAAATTCAAAATAGTTTTGAAAAATCGCTAAATCTGTCAGTCGTTCTAAAAACTGTAAATGGGCTAAGGTTAAATCGTCCCTATTACATAGGGCGGTCACAATTGTACTTCGAGCTGCCAATTGGGGGATATTTGTGTAAAGCGCTGTTACATCCAAAGTGACCAGCAGTACTTCATCATGTGTTGCCCATTGTGTATGGTCAGACAATATTTTTAAAAAATGAGACGTGTCCTTTAAATATGCTGGAATATCGATCAACAATGGACGCAAAAAAGAATCAATGTACGTTGAAGAATCAATTAGCAGTGGAAACCACCTATAAGAGATTGAAAATTGATCCTACGGCCGAATTACAAAAATTGATAAGAAACATCACCACACAAGCACTAGAGGATAAATTAATAAATAAAAAAGAATAGAAGTACCTGAATCCACCAAGTCCGACTACAACGAAACTATATCTAGTGCCGAAAATTCATAAGAGCCTTGTCAATCCACCCGGTCGACCAATAGTTTCCACCAGGGGCACCATTCTGGAACCCTTCTCAATGTACATTGATTCTTTTTTGCGTCAGCTGTTACCGTACTCACAAGACTCTGCCAAGAAATATGGAAGACAACATCATGGCCAACTGAATGGAAAAGATCTGCGTTTATACCAATACTAAAGAAAGGTGATCCAACTGACTGTGGAAATTATCACACAATCGCTCTGATCCCACATGCCAGCAAGATTCTACTGAAGATTATTCAAAAGAGACTACAACCATACCTGGAACAAGAACTACCTGAAGTGCAAGCAGGGTTCAGGAAAGGGCGAGGAACAAGAGACATCATTGCGGATGTGAGATGGATCCTTGAAAAGACTAAAGAATACCAAAAGGATATCTATTTGTGCTTTATCGACTATAGCAAGGCTTTTGACTGTGTAAACCATGAGAAACTCTGGGCCACATTAAGAAGCACGGGTATACCAGAACACCTGATCGTTCTCTTGCGTAATCTGTACATTGATCAAGAAGCAACAGTTCGAACGGAACAAGGAGAAACAGAATGGTTTAAAATAAGCAAAGGTGTAAGACAAGGCTGCATACTTTCCCCCTATCTGTTTAATTTATATGCAGAACAAATCATCAGAGAAGCAGGATTGTATGAAGACAACAGAGGTGTGAAGATTGGTGGAAGAGTCATCAACAACCTTCGCTATGCTGATGATACCACATTAATGGCTGAAAGTGAAGATGATCTGAAACATTTGCTTCTCACAATCAAAGAACATAGTCTCAAAATGGGCCTGCACCTTAATGTAAAGAAGACAAAGATCATGACAACTGGCATATTCAACAGGTTCATCGTTGAAGGAGAAGAAATTGAAATTGTGAACAACTTTAATCTACTTGGATCAACTATCAATAAAGAAGTAACAAGCAGTCAAGAAATCAGATGACGCATTGCTCTTGGCAGAATGGCTATGAAAGACCTAGATAAGATTCTCAAGAGCAGAGATGTCTCTCTCCATACAAAGATTCGACTTGTTCAAGCCATGGTATTTTCAATAACATCATATGGATGTGAAAGCTGGACAGTGAAAAAGATAGACAGGAAGAAAATTGATGCCTTTGAATTATGGTGCTGGCGGCGAATACTGTGTATACCATGGACTGCCCGAAGAACAAACCAGTCGGTACTAGAGGAGATCAAACCTAAGCTTTCTTTAGAAGCTCAGATGACAAGACTTCGACTTTCATACTTTGGACACATCATGCGAAGAGAGAGAGATTATTAGAGAAAGACATTATGCTTGGCAAGATAGAAGGTCAACGCAAAAGAGGAAGGCCAGCAATGAGATGGATCGATACAATAACAGCAGCTACGGGTACCAGTCTGTCAACAATGAGCCGCCTGACTGAAGACCGAACACAATTTAGAATAGCTATCCAGAGGGTCGCCATGAGTCGACTCCGACTCGACGGTACTTAACAACAACAACAACGAACTTTTAAAATGCAATCTAAGCAACTTATGACCGATTTTAAACTCAGAGGTTACCCGGATCATATTCTTAGAGCAGCCTATAAAAGAGCACTGTATAACAGTTGGGCATTACTCAAGATTAAAACACCATTGGAAGACTCCACGATAAACTTGATCACCAAGTACTCTCCATACAGTACCTTCATTAAACGGACCCTTAGGAAACATATGAATGTGATCAGTACTCTCCCAGGGCTAACACAAAAACAGATTCGATGTGTCTGGACACGTCAGAAGAATTTAAAAGAGAAACTTAGCCCAACGGTGCTAAGGTCGCCGCTGGACTCCCTTCAATTTGAATCGCGAGGACATAAGATCTGTGGCGAATGCAACATTTGTGGAATTTTGGAGACACTAATGGATTTTCAGTATAAGGGTAAAAAATATGTATTACGGCAGTCAACCACGTGCACTTCCCGTTATGTTATATACTGTATTCGATGTCCATGTGACTTATTATATGTATGCAAGACGGAAAGACCGTTTCGGGTCCGCATTAATGAACATCGAAGCAGGCTTAAATGTAAGGTGCTTGAGGCACCTATAGTAGCACACTGTCTCTCTAACCAACACGCTTTTGAAAATCTTAAATGCTTCTGTTTAGATATGATATTCACAGGACAGAATGGCAAAACTAGGGAACAGACTTTGATCATTCATGAACAACGTTGGATTCATAATGTACAAACGGTCCATCAAATTTCAAATTTCACCCCCTGATGAAACTAGCCAGTTATGTGAAACACGGAACGGCAGCCGAACGAAGGCGTCGGGGAATGATAAGATAAGCAAAAAAAGTGTTCTTCTATCTATTACTATGAAATGTCAAATTGCCTGTCACTAATTGGAGTAATATTAAGTGAAAACATGGGTCGTTGATGCAACTGTAGCACACATCCTTTGACATAGTCTGCAGGTGAGCTAACCCAGAGTCTGAGACCTGTTTTCTATTTATTAAATATATTATAATCTACTACTGTGCAGAAGATCATAGCCCGAGTTTTTGAATTTTGAGGGTTTTTTCACATTCTTTTCTTCCTTAAGATCATCAGCAACAATCACGGACAGAAGTACTTCGCTCCCTACACTGTACCGCTCTCTTGGACTTTTGCAGCCATAATGCATGCCCCTGCATTTTTTAGCATTAAATAAGAACATAAGAACATATGTACCTGGCAGGTTCCCAAAAAAGCACATAGCTGTCAAATTCTTGGCCATTCTTCAAGCTTAGCTAGATCCCTCCTCATGTTATCTACTCCTTCCTGGGAGTCCACTTTATTGCAGATTTAGGTATCATCTGCAAAGAGGCAAACCTTACCCCACAGCCCTTCCGCAATATCACTAACAAATATATATATATATATTTTTTTTTTTTTAAATCTTTATTTATCAATTATTAATAAATGATACATCCAAAAATTACATTGAATGAAAAAGAAAATCGGCATTACAAACTAATAACAACAAAAGAAAGGAAAGTAGATGATGATAACTTATCTTCAAGAAAAATATACACCCATTTACAAATTTAGACAACAAAATAAACAAAAATATTAAAAAGAATCAGACCAAGGACAGATCCCTGTGGCATGCTACTGGTAACCCCCTTATCCTCACATATTCAACAAATATCCATAAAACTTGTCATTTCTTTCTCTATAATATTAAGAAAATGTGTCCCTTCCTTGCTGAACACACTATCAAAGTACTTGTCCATTCTCTAATTACTTCCTGTTTTGAATATTTCAATCTCCTTCCTGTTAGTCTCCCTCTGAGTCACCTCTCTCCCATTCAATCTGTTCAGAGCTCAACTGCTAGACTAGTCTTTCACCAGCCACAATATTCTTATATGACCCCTCTTCTCAAATCACTTCACTGACTTCCTTCCATTTCCATTAACCGAGGCATGCGGACCCAGCGTCTCGGACCCCCTTTTTCCCCACCCCTAAACCCCTTTACCCCCTCCTTCCCCAACCACACAAAAGACACCACACCAAATATCATGGAACACAACTGGTCGCAGCTTTATTAACCTTTTACAATTTAACAATAAACCAACATAACATTCCAATCTATTAGCGTAGCCCAGCCACACCAGCCATACCATAGCAAAGTGCCTTGCCACCGCTAATGCCACAACTTGCCCCCCAGCAAGCTTCCTACCCCTTTCCCCCAACTTCGCCATGCTATTAGCAAAAGTCGGGTAGGGTTTAACCGGGTCAGGGGCACCCCGCCCCCGCCCAAGAGTAGCCTGAGGCTCTGGACCCCGGAAACCTCCAGGATCCCGCCAACCCCCCCAAGCTGCAACACCCCGATTTCCAACCCATTCAAGAGCCTTGGGTGGGCAGGAGGGAAGCCAGCACCACCAGCAGATGCCGACGAAAGACCATGTGGCGGCTGCCGACCGGTACTCCCCCTCGCCCCCCACACCACCAAATCCCTTTGATTGGCTCCCACACGGCCACATCCACCGGGAGCCAATAGATTCAAAGCACCTTCCCGCGCCCCCAGCCGGGGCCACACGTGGGGTCCCCGCACCAGGCTGCGTGCCCGGTTAAGGTCAGCCGCCGGGACCCCACCCGCGGCCTCACCATTAAACGAGGCATGCGGACCAGGCGCCTCGGACCCCCTTTTTCCCCACCCCTAACCCCCTTTACCCCCTCCTTCCCCAACCACACAAAAGACACCACACCAAATATCATGGAACACAACTGGTCGCAGCTTTATTAACCTTTTACAATTTAACAATAAACCAACATAACATTCCAATCTATTAGCATAGCCCGGCCGCACCAACCATACCACAGCAAAGTGCCTTGCCACCGCTAATGCCACAACTTGCCCCCCCGGCAAGCTTCCTACCCCTTTCCCCCAACTTTGCCATGCTATTAGCAAAAGTCGGTTAGGGTTTAACCGGGTCAGGGGCACCCCGCCCCCGTCCAAGAGTAGCCTGAGGCTCCGGACCCCGGAACCCTCTGGGATCCCGCCACCAGCACAGGCGACAACCTTGTTCCTGTGCCGCCCCCCCCCCCAACCCTAAGCTGTGACCAGCGAGCATCTCTACCCAACACGTATTCCAAGGCCTCCTGCCAGTCGTTAAGGAGAAGATCCATCCCAACTGGAGACAAATCCACCCTGTCACTCCTGTAAAGGCCCGCACACCCCACCTCCACCCACGAATGCATGATCTGGTAACCCCCCACTTCACAGACCCAACGGCCTATCTGTCAGTTAATTTTTGTTAGCCCCCGCGACCAATGCCACTGGCTTCAACAAGCAGGCCTTGGAACAATGTCAGACCACATCAAAATAACTCACGGAAACATTTCCCACAGCCACCCCAAATCCTCCTGGGCTGCCCTGATCAATTGCCTGCAGGACCAGGACACCAAGTCATTGCCGCCCAAATGCAAGATCAGCACTGCCGGCGGTCGCAACCTTCTCCCGTGGTGCGAAGCAAAGGCAGCAGCTGTGACCAGCGGAGTCCCCGCTCGCCCAGCCATGAGACAGTCACCAGTGCAGGGTCGATCCCCAAATTAGCTCCAATCAGCCGTGCCGCAGCTCGTTGTTCCGCCCAGTGGACAAAGGAATGCCCGATCACCCAACACACAGCAGGTGCCAGTCCCACACCTGTAAAAGAAATGAACAATTAACATCCCCCCGACCCCAGCAACACACTGCCCTTCACAGCTGAACATAACCTTGAAAGGCCTGTGAGCGCCATCTACCAATGCTCTGAATGACCTGTGCGGGCAACCCAGCCACAGCCGCACTAGTGGCAGCACCGATACGAAACGAATGCGGCGCAAACTGCATGGGGTCCTCCCCCACATAACGCAGCACCAACCTCAGGACTGCAGTCACCTGAAAACGGGTCAACACCCGCGTATTCTCATGAATGAAGAAACCCCCCTCCTGACTGGGGCGCACCAGCAGGTACTGCCGCACAACCACCAACGGGCATGTCACCAAGCCACAATCCGCCTTTAAAAACACCCAGAAACCTTTCCCCTGCTGATCAGTCTTGGATTTGGCCAAAAGGATCCGCAATTGCCCCGGCTCCACAGGAACGTGGTGGCGCTGCAGACCGCAGGCGTCCCCGATCCTGACCGAACCCCCCACCAACTCCCCAACCCGAAAAGCCCCAAAAAAGGCGAGACAAAACACCGCCCGAAACATGACAGCCTCGTACCCAGACGCCGCCACCCGCGGCAGAGCCTGAATAAGCCGTACAAGCAATTCATGCGTTATGGGCCGCCGCCTATCCCGAGGAGTTGGGCGAGCATGCTCCCACCCCTGCAGAAGCCTGCACTTTAAAAATGAACCCCCGGCCTGCGCGTCCCACCCCACCGCGCTAGCGAAGAAGTTGAAACCAGCCAAGTGCGATCGCACCGCCGATCTAGAGAACCCCATGCCCTTAGCCTCGGTAATATATCGACCAAGCAGGCCGTCAAGCAGATTCCGCGGATGCCACCCATGAGCCGTCAAAAATGCAGCCACCCTGTCACAGCCACGCTGATAAGCAGACCACGTCCCCGCAGACACCGAACTTCACAGCAAACTCAGCATCTCCTCAGGCCAATACTCCATAAGTGCTCGGGGACCACAGATCCTTACGCGTCCGCTTCTGGGGCCAGGGCCCAAAACTGCTCCAACTGAAAACGAGAAAGAGCATCAGCGATCTCGTTAATACATCCTGGTATATGCCTAGCCCGAACCACCACATTTAACTGTAAACACGCAAACACCACCTCCCTCATTAACCCAGCTACCTGCAAACATCGAGGAGAGTAGCGATTGACCACACTAACCACCGCTGCATTGTCACACCACCAGAGCAACCTGCGGTTGCGGAGCCTGTCCGACCATAACTCCAACACCACCCTAAGCGGAAAAAGCTCGAGAAAGGTGATATTGGTGGTCAACCCTGATACATGCCACGATTGCGGCCATCTGTCCTCACACCAGGCCCCGCCAAAGTAAACTCCCAACCCCACTTCCCGCGCTGCATCCGTATAGAGCTGCAGATCAACGCTGGAAACCTCCGCCGCCATCAGGACCGAAATCCCATTGTAATCCTCCAAGAAATGACTCCAAACCCTCAAGTCCACTTTCAGCGATGTCGTGACCCTGATCCGATGGTGCGGCTTCCACACCCCCGCCATGGAAGCCGCCAACTGCCGGGAAAAGACCCGTCCCATCGGTATCACTCTACACGCGTAATTTAAAGACCCCAATAAAACCTGCAACTCCCGCAAGGTGAGCTTGGAAGATGCCAGCACATTAGCCACCAAAACACGCAAACGGGCAATCTTCTCCAGAGGCAAACGAGCCACCATCTCCACCGAGTCGAGCTCCACCCTAAAAAGGTTATTCTCATGGTCGGACCCTCTATTTTTCCGGCTGCCAAAGGTACGCCCAGTTCCTGTAATAGTTCCATGAACCCCGTCAACATCTCCTGGCACTCATCCGACTGAGCTGCACCCACGAACAGAAAATCGTCCAGGTAATGCACAACGTTTGTTGAACCCCTTCTTTGCACCAGCGCCCACTGCAGGAAAGTACTGAACATTTCAAAGTACGCGCAAGAGACACAGCAACCCATAGGCATGCACTTGTCAAAATAATACTCTCCTTGAAATTGGAAGCCCAACAGATGAAAAGCAGATGGATGCACCGGCAACAAGTGAAAGGCAGATTCAAGGTCCACCTTAGCCAGCAATGCCGACCGATCCGCATCCCTCACCAGCTCGACTGCTCGGTCAAAGGACACGTACCGTACCGTGCAAAGTTCGCGCGGGATGTGGTCATTCACAGACCCACCCATAGGGCAGGACAAATTGTGAATTAGCCTGAACTTCCCAGGATCCTTCTTATGTACAAGCCCCAATGGAGAAATCACCATGTTCGGAAAAGGCGGAACATGAAACGGGCCTGCGATTCTACCCATCCGCAACTTGTCCCGCACTACTGAGGCCAACCGCTGCACCGAAGCAGAATTCCTAGCACTAGGCACATCCACTGCACCCCGTACTGGAATAACAAACCCAAACTGAAAACCGAACCCTAGAACAAACCTATCCCTCCGCCTAGGATAACGACGCAGCCACTCCCTCAGGGCGTCCACCCGTACTGGAGTCGGGGCCCGACCTCCCACCTCATCAAGGCTTGGAGGCTGTCCCCGAGGCTCCGTTGGGTGCTTTCTTAACACACTTGGCAGCGGAGTGCCCTCCGCCACAAATGGAGCAAAGGTGTTTGAACTTGCAATCAGGGAAAGGGCAGGTGGACCTATTGAACCTCCAACACACGTCGCTGACCCCCCCAGCCCCAGCCTTCTGCTGCAAAATGACCGCCCCCGGGCGAAAGGAATGAGCCGCCCCTGCCGGCAGCAACGAACCACCCCTCCCCCACCTGCGCCCGACCTAGCAGACATTTGGGTCAGCCAGAGGTTGATATCCTGCTTACCCCAGGATAATGACCTATTCTCTTCCATTTTGTCCCTGAACTTTTCATCGTAGTTCAACCACGACCAGCCATCATGCATCTGAGATGCCTCCAGTATAGAGTCCGCATACGCCAAGAGCATTCCATACTGCTCCGGCATGTGATGACCCCAAATTCTGGCTAGCCGCAAAAAGGAACGAGTCCAGTTAACTACATTGCGTGCCACCTTCTTAACTCACCCCACCTTCTCACCTCCTTCCTCTTTTTCCGACTCTCCCCCGATCGCTTCCTCCCGTCCAAAAGCCGAAAAATATTGATATAGCGCCGCTTCCGGATCTTACGACGCAGGCGCCTCGGCACCCCCTCCCACAGTTCTGGGAATGCAACCACCGATGGAGCCCCTCCCCCCTCCCGGGCCCCCGCCCCACCTTCGCTGCTTCCCCCATGCCATAACCCCTCCTCCCCAGATGCTGACGACAAATCACCCGTGGACGACAAGGAAGATGACTCCGAGCTATGATGCTGCCGACAAGAACGCCACCATTTTTTCCGTGCCCCACCCGCCGACTTCCTTCGCCCTTCCTGCCCTGCCATTCCATCACCCAACATGCCCGACAACTCACCTGCCGCCAGACCCACAGCCACAGTGGCAGCGGCATTCCCATCATCTACTTGTTTGACCACCACGCTGGATGCCTCTGCAGCAGCCCCTTGACTGTCCGCTGCTCCTCCGCTGGGCTGTGACCAAGGCTCCCGACCACCATCACCCATCCTCCAAGGTGGCTGCGCCATCGCTTGCCCCTGTAGAGACATAATAGAAAAAACAGGGGGGGGGGGAACTACCGGAGACCAAGCGGAAGGCCAGGGCCCTCCCCACTCTGCTCTAGATGTGCCCTGACCCCCCCAAGCCAATGCTCCCAAGGTGAGGGACCTCCAACCGCCATATATGCACCAGGGGCCAGAACCCAGCCCGCAGGAGAGGGGGTCCATTGAGCTACACCGGGCTATAGCCCCCCCCCCTCTGTCCCCCCCCAAGACCCCTAAGGCACCCTCAGACTCACCCCCTGGAACACCCGGCCCTCCTCCATCTGGCCTATTCTGCCCCCCCTACCCTCTCCTCTGCCCCAGTATCCCGCCGAGCCACCCAAGGGGGGGGGAGGGAGACCACTCGCCCCACCCCTCCACCCCCTGGCTCTACCCCCCCTGACTTTTTCCCCACACCAGCCCCACCCCAGCAGCCCCCCGCACCCCGCGACGCCCCCTGCCCCCTCCCAACCACCAAGCGCCTTCTCCCTACACCAACCCCCCTTCCACCACCAGTTTCACACCCCTGCTCCACCTGCACTGGTGCAGGATGATGCCCCAATGCCCTACTCCTCCCCCTTTCCCGCGCCACATGCCCTCTGCACGGCGACATTCCCAGCTCACGCAACCCCTGGTATTCCAACACTTGAAATTGCAATTGGCTGTATTTGCAATTTCCTATTACTTTAGCTTTATGATTATTTGTATTATTTAGTTGTTTTATTTATATATTTTGTATTTAATTAGTTTAAACCTACCCAACCCCGAGGCAGGTCCAATCAATACCCCGCAATCAATAAACCCTCCCCTGCCATCTGCCGCGGCACCGGACCAAGACAAGCCGCCTCCCCAGCAAAGGAAAACCAACGCTAACAATCCCCCACTCCACACAGCCCCCCACTTGCCTGTGCTTGTGTCCCTGGCACCGCCCAGTATCCGCAGCCGTGGTGCCACCAACGGACGAGATCTGCCGCTCCTTCTGCACAGCCACCGCCAAGGAACAGCCGCACCAGGCCCGAACTCCCGTAGCAGCCAACTCAACCCTCAGAGCACAGAAGGGCAAGCCAGCACCACCAGCAGCCGCCGACGAAAGACCATGTGGCGGCTGCCGATCGGTACTCCCCCTCGCCCCCCACACCACCAAATCCCTTTGATTGGCTCCCGCGCGGCCGCATCTGCCGAGAGCCAATAGATTCAAAGCACCTTCCCACGCCCCCAGCCGGGGCCGCGCGTGGGGTCCCTGCACCGGGCCGCGCACCTGGTTAAGGTCGGCTGCCGGGACCCCGCCCGCGGCCTCGCCATATTCGATTCAAACTTCTCCTTTTGACCTATAAATGCATTCATTCTTCTGTGCCTCACTACCTTTCCTTTCTCCTCTCTCCATACACCCTTCCTCATGAACTCCACTCTTCTACTAGCTTGCTTCACTCTTTGTCCTTTTTTTTCCACTGCCAGCTCCAAACTTTGATCCTTTCACCTTGCTACTCCTTATGCCTGGAACAAGCTACTTGAGTCTGTATGGTACGCTTCATCTCTGCCCCTTTTCAAATCCATGCTAAAGGTTCACCTGCCTGAGGCTGCTTTTGGATCCTGATCCCTTTTTCTCCTTGTATCTCCTTACCCTTCTCTATCCTACCCTTATTCTTATCCTTTGTCTTGTCTGTCTTAAGTAGATTGTAAGTTCTGATGCGCAGGGGCCATCTTTATTTGTGAAAGTACAGTGCTGTGTATGCCTTGTAATGCTTTATAAATGATTAATAGTAGTAATAATAGAAGTAATAGTGAGCTCCATTTACATGTTCCTTTCATATTTTTGCATGTATCCCGTCCATCTCCATCGCTTTGTCTACTTTTAGTTTAGCTAGTTTCTCACAAACACAGTCTTCTGTGTTCATGAGAAACTAACTAAACTAGTCACTTCTCCATCACTTCTGTTCCTATTTGTGGGTGTTTTCTGAGGTCTTTTTCGTGACCCTTCATCTGTGAACACAGAACAGAAATATTTGTTAAGCAATTCCACTTTATCCTCATCAGCTTCTACATATTCTTCTCCTTCATCCTTGAGTCTGACAATACTGCTTTTGTACTTCCTTCTCTCCCCCATTTTATTGCACTGGCTATTTCTTCTTCTTTTTGTATCTGCTTTCCTGACTACTTTGCTAGCTTCTTTAAGTTTTGCCAAATATAGATGCTTGTTTTACTCTCTCTGTGATCTCTTATATCTTATAAAGGCTGCTCTTTTTCTTCACCTTTTCAGCTACTTCTTTTGAGAACTATAGTGGCCTCCTTTTCCTTTTACATTTATTTACCTATCTACAAAAAGCTTTGTTGCCCTTAGATTATCCTCTTTCAGTTCTGCCCAATGTTTTTCTACATCCCACAGCTGATCCTATTCCGCTATTGACTCTTTGAGGTGTTGTCCCATCTTGATAAAGTTAGTTTTCATAAAGTCTGACCCTCTTAACCACACCATCCGAAGATCATTGGATGCAATATGATATCCCACTATGACATCAGAAACATTTTCCCTATTGGTAAACACCAAGTCCAATATGACCCCCTCATGTGTGGGTTTTGTTACTGGTTACTGGAATAGGTCTCTCTGTAGAGAATCTAGGATCTCCTGACTTCTAGGTGACCCTGCAGCAGGGATGTACATATCAACATCCGGCATATTGAAATCACCTATAAGTAGCACTTCTTTCATGACAATACTACATATATCTTCTATTAAATCCCCATCCACGTCTTGTGAGGGAGATTTGTATATCACACCAATGAAAATTGATTTCCCTTGCCCTCTTTCTAGTTTAACCCACAGTGCCTCCTCAAGCCCTTTTAAGCCCTGTAATTCTATAGCTTTAATATTATTTTTTACATATAGTTCCATTCCTCCTCCTCTTCTACCTACCCTGTCTTTCCTGAATAAAGTATAGCCCGGAATGGCTATCTGTGAACCATGTTTCCATAGCTGCCACTAAATCTAAATTAGCCTCTTCCAATAAAGCCTCAACATTTGGGATATTATTTCTCATGCTACAGGCATTTATATACACAACTTTCGAGATGTTGCCCTTTTACCCATTTCTTCAGAAGACATAGTTGTTTAACTCTAAATAATCTGTTCATAGATCTCTTTTTTTTCTGTGTCAATTTTCTTTTTATAAGCTGTGCTGAACCATGTTGATTGGGATTATAGCGGTATATATTGTATGTATATGTTAAGTAAAGACCTCATGTCTTTGCCTTTTTAACTCCATATACAGTCACTGATGCAGAAGCTATAAAACAAGAGGACATGACATGAAGCTACAAGGAGGTAAACTTAAAACAATATCAGGGAGTACTTGTTCACTGAAAAAGTGGTTGATGTGTCCCGGTAGAAGTGGTGGGAACAAGACAGTAATTGAATTCAACAAGGCACAATATAAACAGAGAGAATCCATACATAGCAAGAGGTGCATTCCTGCTCAAGGCAGAACTTAAATGATATTTATACTTCAAAAAAGATAGAGTGGAGGTAATTTATATAGAGCAGCACTTACAAGCCAAGATAAAGGCACAGAGTGAGGGTAACCTGCAGTAGTTATGACCCAAAGTAAAAACACATTACAGGGCAGACTGGATGGACTGCGATGGTCTTTTGTTGTTGTTGTTGTGGTTGCTGTTAAATGCCATCGAGTCAATGTCGACTCCTGGTGATAGTTGACGTAAACTTTGTTTGGTCTTCAGCCAAGCAGCTCATAGTTGATAGAGTGGTATCCATAGCTGCTGTTTTTGTATCGATCCATTACATTGCCAGCCTTCCTCTTTTATGATGACCTTCTGCCTTGCCAAGCATTATTTATTTATTTATTTATTTACTTCTCTTATATACCACGCTATGAAAATCAGTGCGGTTTACAATTGAACAAAAAACATACTGCAATGTCACACGACAATTGAGTTTTTACATTGAACATGGATGAGATAACCTGGAGGTAACAGGGGTAACTAATTACAGAGTAATTATTCATGGAGTATGGTGAGAAATTATACATATAGTATGGTGAGAAATTATACATATAGTATAGCTTGGTTTCAACATATTTATAAGAGGTTTAATCAATAAGATGTGTCTTTCTCCAATGATCTCTCTCTTCACATGATGTGTCCAAAGTATGAAAATCAGAAGTCTTGCCATCTGAGCTTCTAAGGAAAGCTTAGGTCTGATCTCCTCTAGTACTGACTGGTTTGTTCTTTGGGCAGTCCATGATATAGACAGAATTCATTGCCAGCACCATAATTCAAAGGCATCAATTTTCTTCCTATCATTTCACTTTCGCATCCATATGATATTATATTAAAATACCATGGCCTGGACTTCTAATCTTTGTATGGAGAGAGACATCTCTGCTTTTAAGAATCTTGTCTAGATCCTTCAAAGCCATTCTACCAAGAGCAGTACATCATCGTATTTCTTGACTACTAGTCCTTTCTTTATTGATTATTTATCCAAGTAAGTTAAAGCTGTTACCTATTTCAATTTCTTCTCCATCAGTAATGAACTTATGATTTTGCCAGTTGTCAGGTTCTTTGTCTTCTTTACGTTAAGATGCAGGCCCATTTTAAGACTATGTTCCTTGATCGTGAGAAGCAAATGTTTCAGATTATCTTCTCTTTCAGCCAGTAATGTAGTATCTTCCACCAATCTTCACACTTCAGTTGTCTTCATACAGTCCTGCTTCTCTGATAATTTGTTCTGCATATAAATTAAAGAGGTAAGGGGAAAGTATGCAGCCTTGTTGTAAACCTTTGTTGATTTTAAATCATTCTGCTTCTCCTAGTTCCTAGTTCCATCAATCAATATATAGGTTGTGAAAGAGAATGATCAGGAGTTCTGATATACCCATGCTTCTTAATATGTACCAGAGTTTCTCATGGTTTACACAGTCAAAAGCCTTGCTGTAGTCAATAAAACACATATGGATATCCTTTTAGTATTCTTTTGTCTTTTCAATGATCCATTTCACATCTGCAATAATGTCTCTTATTCCTCTTCCTTTCCTGAACCCTCCTTTCACTTCAGACAATTCTCATTCCAAGTATGGTTGTAGTCTCTGCTGAATGATCTTGAGTAAAATCTTGCTGGCATGTGGGATCAGAGCGATTGTGCGATAACTTCCACAGTCAGTTGGGTCACCTTTCCTCAGTATTGGTATAAACACAGATATTTTCCAGTAAGTTGGCCATGAATTTGTCTTCCAAATTTCCTGACAGAGCCTTGTAAGTATGGTAACAGTTTGATCCGATTGCTGTAATACTTAAATGGAAATGCCATCAATGTCCATTGCTTTGTTCTTTGATAAGGCTTTCAATGCTGCTTCGACTTCTTCTTTCATCACCAATGGTTCCTGATCATAAGGTACAGGTTGAAACGGATGTTGGTCCACTTGATCTTAACCTTTTCTTGATCTTCTCAGCATCATTCAACATGGATCCTTGAGTATCTTGTAGCATTCCAATTTAAGGCTGAAATTTTTTCTTTAATTCTTGTAGCTTTAGAAAAGCCGATCTTGTTCTTCCTCTAATAGCATCTGATTCTATTTTTTTGCATGTATCATTGTAGTACTTCTGTTTGTCTTTTCTTGCTGCACGTTGGAAATCTCTGTTGAGTTCTGCAATTGCCTTTCTTTCTCCTCTGACTTTAGCTTCTCTGCATTTCTGGACAATTTTCAGAGTTTTTTCAGTAATCCATTTTGGCCGTTTTTGCTTTTTTACCTTATGTAGAGACTTATCGCTTTCTTCCAACAAAACCTTCTTGATGTCATCCTATAACTCTTCTGGAAAACTGTAATTTGTATCTAAAGCAGCAAATTGATTTTTCAGGCAGTCTTTAAATTCCAGTGGTATATTCTCAAGGTCATATTTTGCTACATTCATGAGTGGCTTGCTCTTTTTCAACTTTAGCTTGAATTTGCATACTAATAGTTGGTGATCTGCACCACAGTTATCTCCAGGTTTTGTCTTTGTTGATGTTATCAAGCTTTTCCATCATTGTCTTCCACAGATGTAGATGTAGTCAATTTGATTTCTGTACAATCCATTGGGTGAATTCCACATTTACAGTCGGTACTTCTGTTACTGGAAGAAGGTCTTCCAGAATTCTATCAGTCTGTCTCCAGCTTCATTTCTGTTGCCAAGTCCATATTTTCCAACTACTTTACCTTCTTCTTTGTTGTCAACCTTTGTATTCCAGTCACCCATGACTATCAGGATATCCTCTTTGCATGTTCTGTCAATTTCAGCTTGTACTTGTTCATAGAACTCATCAATTTCATCCTCTTCTGCAGCTGTTGTTGGGCATATACCTGAATTATAGTTGTGTTGATGGGCTTTCCTCATAGACAAATAGAAATTAAGCCTTCGCTGACTGCATTGTATTTCATTACAATTCTTGCAAGTTTCTTCTTAATTATAAATGCAATGCCATTTCTTTTTTGTCTTTCATTTCCAGTAAATTATCATCAGATGCAAAGTGCACAAAGCAAGTCCATTTCAGTTCACTGACACCCAACAGATCGAGTTGTACACATTCCATTTCATTCATAACCACTTCCAACTTTCTTTGGTTCATGCTTCGTACATTCCATGTCCCCAATATTTAAGACATCTTTTCAGGTTCTGACTCTCTTTTCATGTGCAGCTACATCAGCAGATCCAACCACATCATAAATGCTGGCTTTACTCCAAGACATCTTCAGCTCATCCCAACAGCCATTTGAGTGCCTTCCAACCTGGCAGTCTCATCTTCCAGCACTGTAGTGCAATTTGTTTTGTGATTATCCATTGAGTTTTTGTGACAAGATACAGAAGTAGATTTCCCACGCCTTTCTTCCATGCAGTTAATTCCATTGTTGTTGCATTTGTCACAGAAATATGATCCTCTGCTTATAACACTGTCCCATTCTGCTGCTGCCCAGATGGGTGGTTTGTCTTAGTCTGGCACCATCATTTACTATGTTACTATGTTGCTATATTAAATTTCAGCTGAGAGTCAAAAATAATTCCCCAAAACATTATCTGATTCTTTTAAGGAATAGATTGACCATTGCAGTAAATAGGGGAATAAAAGGAAGCCTGTGAATAATTGAGACGCTTCCCTGATCCTAACAAGCACAGTGATAGAGAAATGAAGCACTTAGACAAGTGTCCTACAAGGATTGGGAGAATTCCTTTTAAGAAGTGGAGGCAGGGCACTTAGCCTTTAGCAAACTCTCAAAACCTTTCCTGGGTGTAGTAGGAAGTCCTAGGTTTATACTAGGGGAAGCCAGGATGATGAGTTCAAGTTCCATCTGACTAAGACAGGACAATGGATTCAAATCCCATTCGGTTAGATTTAAGTAACACTGGTTTTGCAGAGGAAGAGACAGAGAGAGCCCCTACAAAGAGTGAAGATGTTGGCAAATAGCAAGGAGCTGCTAAAGTGTTCCCCAAACTCTGCCTGAGTATTGCAGGAAGACCCAGGACACAATCTAGGGGACTGTGAAGGGAAACCAGTGAAGTAGGTCCCAGTTCTTCTGGTTTTAGAGGACGTTCTCCAGCTGGAACCTTACAATTAACTTTACACACAGTCTGGATCTTTGAAGGTCTCTTATATGTCTTCCTTATCTCCTTTTATCACATTTTTTTATTCTATATTCACATTTAATAATGTTATTTACTTCTGGACAATTTTAATATTTTAATTTCTATATGTGTTTTAAACTTGTATGTGATATTTATTATGATATGCGTGTTATTTTTTGTTTTATTGTACAGTCATAGAATTTAAATGGATACCTATGCGCACCGTGTCTGTAAATGTCACCTTTGCACTTTTCAATGGTTTTTTTTAGTAATTTGTATTTGTTTTATTTCTCATAAGACCTTTATGAGTTTGAATTTTTAACTTTAATTTTATCATTTATAAATTATATGTGTTTTATGTTTTTATAGTGGTATATTTATAGGATATTGTATTTTTATGATATTATGTGTT
The DNA here is from genome assembly GCA_033557465.1 of Ichthyophis bannanicus. Lineage (NCBI taxonomy): Eukaryota > Metazoa > Chordata > Amphibia > Gymnophiona > Ichthyophiidae > Ichthyophis > Ichthyophis bannanicus. The sequence goes on from CM066034.1 coordinate 418,513,098, forward strand.
CTCATATGTACATTGTATTTTTTGAGGTTTGTTTTCCATACCCCCCGAAGAAGGCCCAGGCCGAAACGCGTTGGGGACAATAAAGGAAGAGTTATATATCTGAATATTCGCCGGTCTTTGGTACCAGCTCCTTTGTCTCTAGTTTGGTTACTGCAGGTACTGTGTGCTCTTTTTTGTTTGGTATAAATAGGATGATGTCAGTGTAGAGGAGCTGATAAAGTGCTCCCCAAACTCTGCCTGAGTATTGCAGGAAGACACAATCTAGGGGATTGTGAAGGGAAACCAGAGAAGTAGGTCCCAGTTCTTCTGGTTTTAGAGGAACCTTTCCAGCTGAAACAAACCAAATGACTGAAATCATGGAAAGGAGTACTGATATGGTTAGCTCCTGGGAAGAGAGAAGCAGGATGGAATAGAATATCATGAACAAGGTCCTGAATGTTGCTATTATTATTGAGCTGCAGAGAAATTTTTCTTTGTCTTTTTTTATTTGGGGAGAAACATGGGTGCATGTTTACTAAACCATCTTAATGTGCGCCCAGTGTTAGTGTGCAGGATGCCATAAAAGGAGTGGGCGTTCTGGTCAAAACTTAGCAAGCACGCGTTATCGCGCGATAATGTGCGCAGAGCGCATTAGCGCCCAAGAAAGGGATCAGCGTGTCAACACACGTTAATCTTAAGTAGGCTTCTTGACCTATAAGCATAGCAACAGAGGTGTAGTACAATGGTTAATGCACTGACTGCTGGTACAGGGGTCATGAGTTTGATTCCCAAGTGGGCCTGATGAATAATAATACTTCTACCCAGTGCTGTCTGAGGCATTTTCCAGTTTAATTTAAATCTGTGCTGCAAGCAAACACACCCTCAAAATGCCTTAACATAAGGTGCCACATCAGCCGTCCTATAAGGCACTCCAGAGGGCATATTATAAAGTGCACTGTCTGCCCAGGCACCCTAGAATGTTGCCTATAGGGTGCCTTATAAGGCGCTTTATAGGGTACCCTATGAGGCACCGCAAGGTTACAGCACTGTTTGTGATGGCAGCACTGTGCATGTTAACGCATGGAAATCTTAAGTAGGCGCGCTGACATGCAAGCAGGAACAGCAGTGTAGCACAATGGTTAATACACTGACTGGTGGTACAGGGGTCATGAGTTTGATTCCCAAGTGGGCCTGATGAATAATAATACTTTTACCCAGTGCTGTCTGAGGCATTTTCCAGTTTAATTTAAATCTGTGCTGCAAGCAAACACGCCCTCAAAGTGCCATAACATAAGGTGCCACATCAGCTGCCCTATAAGGCACTCCAGAGGGCATATTATAAAGTGCATTATCTGCCCAGGCACCCTAGAATGTTGCCTATAGGGTACCCTATGAAGCCCCGCAAGGTTACAGCACTGTTTTTGATGGCAGCACTGTGCATGTTAACGCATGGAAATCTTAAGTAGGCGTGCTGATATGCAAGCAGGAACAACAGTGTAGCCCAATGGTTAATATACTAACTGATGGTGCAGGGTTCATGAGTTTGAGTCCCCAGTGCACCAAATGAATAAGGTTGGCTGTGGTAATTCCTTTTTCTGCTTGCAACTGTACAACAATCTGTGCTGCCATCTAAAAAGAACTGCACCCTAGTGCCATAAATTAATGCACCTTTTAGGGTGCACCAGAAGGCACATCCTAAACAACCATGTCAGCCAAGGTGGGTGATAATGTGCCCCAGAGGCCATGTTGAAAGGTTGCCAACTCCCAAGGCACCATAGTAGGCATCCCATAAGCTGCCTGAATCGAAGGTGTGTGTGGCGTAAGATGCCCCAAGGATGTATAGGTGAACCCAAAAACATTGGCCAAGAGCAGTAAGGTCCCCCAATTTGAAGGGCCAGAGAGGTATGTGCCAATCACACATGTAACCCAAACACTGCACAGAGCAGCAAGGAAAGACAATGCATAAGTAATGGAAGGACATAGATCAGAGCTGATGGACCACACAAATCAGCCTCCAGCCCATGTGGCAGCTAGAATAATGGACAAACATATCGGGGGCAGCTGTAGCTATGCACAGAGCAATGGTAATGTACATGCAATAATGACAGTGTGTGGCAGAGGATGGGAAGATGTGTGCAGCAGAGGAGGCAGAAATGGCAGGATAGGTGGAATGTCAGGATGACAGTGGAGTAGCAGTGCTATGCAGAGCACACACAGGAGAGGCAACCAGGGAGAGCTGCAATGCAGGAATGTGTAGAAGTGCAGGACGTGGTGAAGCAGCATGCACATCAGGCTTGGATGGCACACAGCTGGCAGACACACATAGATGGACAGAAGGATGATTCACAACTGTGATGAGGGTACAATGTGCTCACAGCACAGATCTTCACAGATATGACTGTCACAGGAATGAAAAGTAGTTCTGCAGGACAAGCATACAAATGAAAGAGAACAGAGAGGAATCACACCTATGACCACTACCACAAATGGCAATGCACAAACCAGTAGGCCACACCACCAACGTGAGCTCATTAGCAAAGGCTGCATGCAAAAATAGTGCAGCGCATCACACAAGACGCCTGCTGGCTGTCAGGACAGGCAAACTCCCAACAGTAACCATGACCAAATGCACATGCAGATCTGCTGTATACAGATCAGATCACAGTCTGTAATTGGGACCAGAGACACATAGAACTACATGCACACACACAATGAAATGTTATGCAGTGGATACAGCATGCAAAAGAGGAAAGAATCTAAACCCCTAGGGCAGCAGAGGATGCTCTGTGGAGCTGGTGCAAAATCTGGAACAGGACAGGAGAGAATTCAACATACAAACAGATATACCACACACCAGCTGAACCATAGCAATACCAAACCCCCAAGCACACTGCCATGTAAACACCATAAAGAAAGAGACCTATGTAACAGATAATATGTGATGGCTAGGCAGCACAGAGGGCACACCTTGGTGTACAGTGAAGAGAGGGAAGGGTGTGTGTAGAGGTGATGAACCTGCTGGTACCTAATGGTCAAGTTAGCACAACAGAAAAGAAAGAGATATACCACATGTGGGGATCAAACCTGCAACCTATGGCGTTATAACACATGCCTGTAACCACTACCCCAAACAGCACACTGAGCACAATGCAAAAATACTACCCCAAAGGGAGGGTGTGTATGGGAACCTGTAATACCCAGTGATGTGGCAAATGGCTGGCAGATACACAGCTGCCACCATACAAAGATGTGAGCACAGGTGGGCCATGTACATGACCAGCAAATCAGTAGATACAAGTGTCAATGTGATCAAAGAGTGGAGGAGTAGCCTAGTGCTTAGAAAACTGGCTTGGTCACCAAGCAACCAGTGTTCAATTCCCACTAGCAGTCCATGTGGCCTTGGGCAAGTCATCTAACCCTCCATTACCTTGGAAGAAAGACCTGACAATCTACTTCCAGTGACACTGACAAGAAAACCCTGGAGTCTCTGGGTCACAAGGAGTCAGGACTGACTCAAAGGCACACATTGTATTGCACGTTTGTCACCATGATCAAGCAGCAGCAGAGACAAATGTATATCAAACACATATTTTTATTTGGGTTCATCTTCACAGATAGTGTAGATACCGCCATCATAATATCAAGATGAGTGGATCCCAGGTGAAAGACGGAAACACATTTAGCAGGGCAGCAACCCACATCCTACAGAAAGGTCACTGGCCCGTCTACAAATGAAGGGCAGGAGACATAATGTGCAGCACGTGCATGGTATGCACTATGCATTAGGCCCCCACCCCCCACATGCTGCTGCATGCCTCAAATGTGTTACTCACATATGAGTGCATGTAGACAGTAGACGGTGCATGATGAGGGACCAGCACACATCAATCATGATCTGTTCCCTAAAACATATCTATCTGGCAACACAGGAGGCACACAAATGAAAACAGCATATGTTGTTGAAACATTGTAACTTTAAAAACAAAGATTGAAAGTAATGTTTCAGCTATCACATAATGCCTGATATAGGAATCCAAGCTGCAACAATGTAACCCTAAACAATCATCAAATGCACAATGAGGATATGCTAACAGGTAGCAGAGGAGCATGAACACAGAGAGAATTCAAATGAAAACTACCTACAGAACATGCAGAGATAACACCATGCAGGAGGTCCCCCTGCACTGCTTGGTGTGTAGACAGTGTCTGTACACATATATCATGGTACATGGAATGCACAATTGAAGGAAGACAACGGACACTCACACTGTGACACTCCAAATATAACGTGGCAATGTGAGTGTCGTTACCTCAGGGGATAAATAGGACTGTGCAGACATGCAATGCAAGGATTGTAAATTAATGCAGAGTGTCACATCTGTACAGTAAACAAACACAAGAAACAGTATATAGAGATGGAAATTAAGGGCAAACATGTTACAGTAAACCACACAGAAGCCATATTGCCTGTGCTGTGTTTCGCCAACATAGTCTGTTATATGCACATGCACCATCGACATTTCCCTCACCATTTCACTCTCCCAGCTCCATCCCATTCTGATCCTCCCCCAACATCAGCTCCCTTCTAGTTCCAGCCCCACCCAGCATCCACTCCCTTCTAGTCCCTGCATCAGCCCATTTCCAGTCCTAGCCCCCCCATCAGCCCATTTCCAGTCCTAGCACCCCATCAGCCCATTTCCAATCCTATCCCTGCCCCACCATCAGGCCATTTCCAGTCCTAGCTCCCCATTCATTTCCAGTCCTATCCAAGTCCCTCCATCAGCTCATTTCCAAACCCCAGCCCCCCAACAGCTCATTTATAGTCCTCTCCTAGCCCCACCATCAGCCCATTTCCAATCTTAGCACCCCCCCCCACAGCCCATTTTGAGTCCTATCCTAGCCCCTCCATCAGCCCACTTCCTGTCTTAGTACCCCCCATAGCCCATGACCTGTCCTAACCCCCTCCCCCCATCAGCCCACTTCCAGTCTTAGCCCCCCCATAGCCAATTACCAGTCCAAACCCCCTCCCCCCATCAGCCCAGCTAGGTTAAAAAAGAAACAAAACATGGCTACTGCTGCTGCTTCCACCGTGGCAGCGGCAGAATCAAGCATTCCGTGGGGCCCCCCCTGCTCTGCAGTGTCCTCCATGCAGCTTCAGTGTGGGCTTTTCAGAGCCGCGTGAAGGGAGAGTTTCCCTTTCTCACGGCTATGTTAATCCCGCCATGGGGCTGATGGAAAATCCCATCAGCCCCGCGGCGGGATTAACAGAGCCGCGAGAGGAGAAGCTCTTTCTCCTTGTGCGGCTCTGACAACCAACACTGAGGCTGCATGGAGGACACTGCAGAGCAGGGGGGGGGGGCCTCGCGGGATGCTTGATTCTGCCGCTGCCACGGTGGCAGCGGCAGCAGCCGGTTTGTAATTTTTAAACCTAGCTGGGCTGCTGCTCAATGAACTGGCCGGCCCTGGGTAGAGCTGCCCCTGAGGACTGGCAGCGGTGGCAAAAACACCTGGCGGGCTGCATAAATGTCCTTGGCAGCCCGCATGTGGCCCTCGGCCCATAGTTTGAGGACCCCTGATGTACACAGTGATGTGTGTGCTAGGTACTGGCCTATATATGCCTAATAGTGGTAGCAGGAGCTGTAGTGGTAGCTATGTAGCACATGTACGGGCCACAGCCAAACACACATTGATTGTGGGGTGGATGCATTACACAGTTGTATGTAGTTGCACCATGCAAACCTATCTGTGCTGTGTATGGTCTTCCACAACCTAGGTGACTACACAACCATGGGCCCAGCTGAGGAGGATGAAGTGCAATGGCCCCAGGATGTGCCAGAGCCCCAGCCCACAATGTCCACGGGCAGCACCAGTGATGGGGAATGGACGCCAGGGACACACATGGAGGCTGAGGCAGAGGACCAGACCCCAGACTTCACTGCCACAGAGGGTTCCGAGGTCATCCAAACCCACCACCCCATGCATGCGCCAGGGACAGAAGAAACCCCTCCACCAGACATGGACCCTATCCTTGCAGAGCTGTGGGAACACACTGCTGCAGCACGGCGCAATGTGGAAGGTGGGTAACAGCATACCCCACAATCCCCATGGGGTTGACTTTATGTAGTTTGCTTTGTAAATAGTTGCCCTTTGTTATCCAAGTTTTTTACCCTGTTATCTGTAAACTCATACGTGTTAACTGTACTGAGTATTTTTGTTCCATGTAAACCGCGCTGATGCCGAATAGTGTGGTATAGAAGAGACTCTAAATAAATAAAATAAATAAATAAATAACATCCACAACAAAATTGCATGTTGCCCACATAGCATAGTGTTCTGATGTTGGGGGGTGGGGGGTTGTCTTATGTCCTCTGTGTGTCTACCTCCTGTAGCATGGCTTGTCAGGTGTCAGCATTTGTGAGGGGCTCAGACACATGCACACTGTGCTTGGCCATATACCCCACATAAGCCAAAAGAGGAAACCAATGATCGCAGGTCACCCAGAAACCCTACGTGACAGACACCTCTTCATGGGTATTGTCACGCAGCATCATTTGTCAACATTATCTGCAGTGTGCGCCAGCATTATAGAAATGGGGACACCCCAGATATGTGTATATGTGTGTCTTGCCCCCTCAGATCATCTGACCTATCCCAGACGAGCAGTGTGCGGACCAGGCATTGACATATTAAACTGCAGCAATGTGCCATGTGTGAGATCTATGATTCTCATGACCCCTCATCCAGACCCCTTCCAGACATGGGGATGGCTCATGGGAGACACAGATCTAAGCATGGTCATGCGTTGCTAGGTTTGGCAGGCATGATTGTTCTGCAGACTGATCTTGTGGGATATGCGTGACGTGTATGTGTGATGGTTGGTTACTAGAGAGGTATCTCACATATCACCCTCAGTCCCACCCACAGGCACTCATCAGGCACTCCAGCGCATATACGTGGCTATGGGGGATAATGCCAGGGAGCTGCGGCTGCTCCGGGAGGAGATCCGGTCGGGGCGCTTGCTCGCATTGCGGACGCCATGGAGGACATCGTAGGCCTAATGCGGCAGCCAGCACCAGCACCAGCACCAGCACCGTCACCTGAGGCGCCAGTACAAGGTGCAGCACTGCGGGGGGTGTTGGGCTGTGGGAGGCATGGGCGGCCACGCTGGAGGTGACTGTGTGTCTAATAAACAGCCTTTAGCCAGTACATGCAACGTGTGTTTTCCATTGTGTGTCCCTGTGTTCCCCTAAGTAGTGTGCAAATGCATGTCATGTCCCTGACCATATGAGCCGCACACAGGCCCCTTGCTGGTGAGGTGTCTGTACTGCCAGGTATTACTGCACAGACACCATCACATGCCGTGTGTGCCAGCACTGTGTCAGGTCCAAGCCTCTGGGCCACAGTGTGGCGGTTTACACATACTCCCGGGTTGCACAGGGGGAATGTCCTGAAGCTACATGTGCAGTGTTGGCATCCGTCACCATTTTCCTCCCCGCATACCCCCTACATTTGACGCACATGTGTGACCATTGTCCCTGCCTGCAACACTGCCTACGTGCCTGCCCCCCCCCCCCACATAAGCATGCAGGTGGCACAGGCAGACAAGGATGGCTTGCGTAGGTCTGCTGCTCATACCCACAAACTTATACGGTTACTCACCGACCATCCCTGTCACATGTATTGTCCCAGGACGCACACAACAGCTTTACCCCTGAGTAGGTCCTGGGCACAGCAGTACATCTTACCCTGCCAGTGCAGAAGTATTGGTTTGCCAGTTCTACCATTGGCACACAGGCATGTTGCATCAGAAATGGTTCCCACACATTGTACAGAGAATGCACGTGGCTCAGTATCCTGGGACGGCCTCTACATTGCAACATCTCAGGGTCCACCCTGGTCTCACACACCTACACACATGGTCAGCCCCCACGACTGCATGTGGAGCCGGTCCATGCATGATACCCATGTCTACCTTTACTGCACATACCTGTCTACACACATAACCCAGGCTTGCATCCATAGTGTTTTGGTAAGGGAGACACATGACCATTGTGACTTATCAACAAATGTGTGTATATTTATCACAATAAACAATCCAAAACAAAATCAACACCCATCCCATGATGCATGCCCAGTGATGGAACACAGGACAGCACAGGGCACATGTGTGGACGTCACAGGTGCCATCACACATTCCTGTGATGCCCTTCAGGGGATGGCCACTGACAGGGCAGATGCTCCACCTCGGCGGCCACCCGCTGAATGGCTCTGGTCAGCCACTGGTATGTGTGCACTAAAAGATGTACGCGGTGCTCCAAGCCATCCAGGGCCACATACAGGTCCTGCACACACCTGCCACCACACACACACATAGTGCATGCAACCTGTGTGTGGCCCTGGATGGTGTATCCACATGCCGTGGCTGGCGGGAGCCCACAGTGCCCTGTGCTGCTCTGTGTTCCCCATCACCCTCCCATACCCAAACATCCCCCTCCTCCCCCCCTGCCACCTCCCACCTGCCCTCCACACCCTCCTCCACCCCTCACCCCACCCCCACATCAGTCACACCCTCTCCCTCCCCTACCACCCCGCCACCCACCCATTCCATGCCCCCATCAGCCCCCTCCTCCGATGCTGTGTCGGCCAGCTCTTCCGCCTCCTCCTCAGCCTCGCCCTCCATCTCAGCCCGGTCCTCCACCACCACCACCTCCACCTCTGTGGCATGGTGGGCACCTCAGGGCATATGCAGAAGTGGAGGGGTCTTCATGGTTGTCATCACCCTCTGTGGAAGATGACAGTCATCAGCACACTATCATGTGTGTCACATAACACATGTACTTATGCAGGCACCACACAGGCTGGTGGGCCAATGTGACATTTGTTACTGGGCAGCAAGGTCGCCAATACTCACCATCATGCTGTGACAGGGCCCCCCTCTGGAGGTGGGCAAGGTATTCTGCATGATGGAGGCGCAACTCTTGCCCCTTCTTCCGGAGATCCTCTACCTGTGGATGTGAAAACAATGGGTGGGGGCATCAGTGACCGTTTATCTCTGGTGGGTGGCCAACATAAACAAACATCTGTGTGGGCAGCATCTTGCTGCTCCTGCTCCACTGCTGTGTGTGTCATGTACAGCATAGTTACTCACCTGTAACAGGTGATCTCCGGGAACACCAGGAATAAGTCTTCACATGTAGGAGCAACCCACAGCGCCTGCATGCTGCCTTCCCACCTTTCCCAACTGCCTCTCTCCAGTTGACTTTAAAGCTGAGACAAAGAGAGAGAGATAGATAGGGAAAGAGAGAGAGAGAGAGAGAGAGAGAGAGACAACTCCTAGGGGAGATGGGTGGGTTGTGAAGACTTATTCCTGCTATTCCCGGAGATCACCTGTTACAGGTGAGTAACTATGCTATCTCCAGGAACAAGCAAGAATTAGTCATCACATGTGAGGACACCCTAGATGTAGATGCCAGGGAAGGATCCCCAGAGTGGTGAGGCCCTGTGGAGGGGTTCCACTTCCTCCCATGGATCTCTGGCATCCTGTAAGAGAGGTGGCTAGGAGTTGATTAAGTATGAAAGAGGTGTTGGAGAGCAGCCTGACCAACCATAGCATCCCTGCGGGAGCCTTTATCCAAGCAATAGTGGGCCGTGAACCGAGGACCAGGTAGCTGCTCCACAAATGTCGTTAATATAGACGGAATGGATGTGAGCCCTAGAGGCTACCATGACTCTCACATTGTGAGCGGGGACATGGGCCTCCAGTGAAAGGTGTTTGCTATGATAGATAAAAGTAATACATTGAACAATCCAGTTGGATAGAGATCTTTTGGAAACTGCTGTACCCAAATGGGAAGGATCAGAGGCTATGAATAGCTGAGAGGACCTTCTGTGTTGCTGGGTCCTCTGCAGATGAAAAGCCACAGCTCTTTTACAGTCCAAAGTATGAAGAGTCTTCTCTGCATTTGAAGCATGAGGCTTTGGAAAGACTACAGGTAACTAAACCTCTTGGTTCAAATGAAAGGAGGAAACCACCTTAGGCATGAAGTGTGGATGTGTCCTTAGGACTACCTTATCATGATGAAATGGTGTGTAAGGTGGATCAGCCACTAGAGCTTGCAACTCACTGATACGACTTGCTGATGTGGTTGCAAGAAGGAATATTACTTTCCAGGACAGAGACTTTAAGGAAGCAGTGGCTAAGGGCTCAAGAGGCGGCAGCATAAGCTGACCTAGAAGCAGATTGAGATCCCATGCCACTGGAGGTGGCTTAAGGGGAGGTTTCGTTAGATGCAGGCCTCTCATGATTCTGGATATGAGAGGATGGGATGAAATGGGTTGTCCATTGATGGGTTCAGAAGAAGCAGCAATGGCACTTAAATGGACTCTGACTGACTTAGGTTGGAGACCAGTGTTTGATAAGTAAAAGAGTTATTCCAAAAATGTTTATATAGGGATGACAAGAGGGTTGAAGCCCTTTTGTGATCACCAAATGGAATCTCGCTTCCACTTGACGGCATAAGAATGCTTGTGGAAGGTTTCCTGGAAGCATAACGGACATCTCGCAGTTCCTGAGTGAGGGGAAGGCCAAAGCAGTTTCAGCCTTCAGTAGCCAGGCTCTGAGGTGCAGAGACTGGGGGTTTGGATGCCATATTTTCCCCTCCTCCTGTGACAGTAAGTCTAGAGCTGACCCTAAGTCCAGGGGTGGAACCTGGGACAGATGTAGAAGCAGAAGGTACCACACCTGGTGTTGCCAGCGTGGGGCTATGAGGATCATTTTGCCTCTGTCCCTCAGGAGCTTGAATAGGGTCTTGGCAATCAAGGGAATGGGAGGAAAGGCATATAGGAATTCCTGCCCCCAGTTGAGGAGGAAAGCATCCCTTGCTTGGCAGCCCTGAGCCGGAATCCATGAACAGAACCGGGTAAGTTTGGCATATGATGGACTTGCAAAGAGGTCTAAATATTGAGTTCCCCAGAGTTGAAATACTCTGGAGAGTTGGTCCATGTGTAGAGACCATTTGTGCGGAAGCAGAACACGACTGAGTCTGTCTGGTCAAGAGTTCTGATTGCCAGGGAGATAGACTGCCAGGAGATGGATCTGCTGCTCTCTGGCAAATGCCCACAGTTGAAGAGCTTCGTTGCAAAGGGACAGAGAGCCTGTTCCTCCTTGTTTGTTCACATAGACCATGGCTGCGTGAAGTAGTATTCTCTTGGCCTGTAGAAGGGAATGGAATACTTGAAGAGCCAGGCGAATTGCTCTGAGCTCCAACAGATTGATGTGGAAATTAATCTCCTGACAATTCCAGGTGGCTTGGGTGGAGGTGTCCAGTAGATGTGCACCCCACCCCACTTTGGAGGCATCTGTTGTTAATGTGATCTGAGGAGGGGGTTGCAGGAAAGGTGACCCCTCCAACAGGTTTTGTGCTGACTGCCACCAGTCCAGGGACAGGGTACGGCGGTTTGAGTTTACTATCAGATCTGAGAGACAGCCTGTTGCTTGAGTCCACTGGGAAGAGAGGGCCCATTGGGCTGGTCTCATGTGGAGACGAGCATAGGGGACCACATGCACCGTAGATGCCATGTGACCCAGCAGCTGAAGCATCTCTCGAGCCGAGAGGTGAGTCTTTTGTATTGCTGAAGAAACCAGTTGCACAATGCAAGGACAGCGAGGCTGAGGCAGGTAGGTCTTTGGAAGTCTGGTATCTAGCCTTGCTCCTATGAACTCTAGCGATTGCGTGGGAGTCAGAAAGGATTTCTGGAGATCTATGACAGGGCCTAGATATTGGAGTCCATGCATTGTGTATGAGAGAGAGGCCTGGGCTTGTGTTTGTGACTCTGCCCGGATGAGGCAATCGTCCAAGTAGGGGCAGACAAATATTCACTGGTACGGAGAAAACCGGCTACCACAGCCATGCACTTTGTGAATACTCTGGGTGCTGAGGCAAGGCTGAAGGGAAAACTTTGTTTTGATAGTGTTTTCCTTGATGGAGGCACCAAAGGAACTTTCGGTGTGATTGGTGGCTAAGAACATTGGTGTATGCATCCTTGAGATCTAGAGAACAAAGGCAGTTCTGCCTGTGTAGGTCAAGAAGTACGTTTCCTAGAGAAATCATTTAGAATTTCTCTTGGAACAGGAACTTGTTCAGTTCTCTGAGATCTAAAATGGGTCTGTGACCTCCTGTTTTCTTTGGTATGAGGAAATAGGGGGAGTAGAACCCGGAACCCTGTTGAAGATGAGGTACCTCTTCGATTGCTCCTTGAGGTAAGAGATGTTTTACCTCTGGATTCAGTTGGGGGGAATTTTGAGAACTGAACGTCCTTACTATTGTAGGAGGAGGCAGGTTTTGGGAATGAAGCCTGTACCCTCTTCTATGATGGACAGAGTCCAGGGTTCTGATGTTATTTGCCTCCATCTGTGGATGAGGTGACCTAACCTTCCTGGGATTGTTGAAGGTTGTTTTCTCTGGCGTGGCAGGAAGGGCAGGTACTCTATCACGGAGTCAAAGACCCTGTGGGGGCTGAGGCTGCTGGGTCTGCTGAGGCTGAGTAGCTCTTGGCTTTCTTTGCTTAGTAGATTGTTGACCCTTTCTAGCAGCTTGTCCTGCAGGTTGTCCTTGCTGAGCATAGGACTGATAGTATCCTTTCTTTCTGGAGAGGAAAGGCTTTTCTAAGGCTCTCTTCTTTGCAGGATCTACAATTTTTGAAAGCCTGGTCAAGGTAGAATTGTCACCATCCAAATCTTTGGCTTTTTCCTGCCGGTTCTTCCCAAAAAGGTTTTCACCAGTACAGGGGATGTTGGCCAGTTTATCCTGTACCCAGTGTTCCAGGTGAGAGGCTTGCAGCCAGCCAAGTCTCCTTGCCCCAATAGCAATGGCGGAGACTCTGCCTATGCATGCAAAACAGTCAAAAGCTGCCCTGTTCACAACTTTGGAAATGTTCTGGGCATGCTTGACAAGTGCTAAATAGTCATGTCCTCTGTCATCTGGGAGATGTGGACTTACCAGTTGTAGATCTCCTGCGACCTCCTTCAGGAACATTCCCATGTACAGGATATAGGAACCTATCCTGCCTGAAAGCATGGATGTTTGGACGACACGGCAACCAAAAGCATCTAAGGTCTTACACTCCCTACCAGGAGGGTTGGTGGCATGTTGTTTGTAACTTTTAATTCTCCTCATAGCAGACTCCACCACGATGGAGTGATGAGGGAGCTGTGTTTTCTGAAAACCAGGGGACGGAGGCACACGATACATAGTAGGCAGCCTGTGAGAATGTGGAGAGGTGGTAAGAGGATAGAAATAGAATGCTAGGTATGATAAGGAAAGGAATGGAAAATAAAACAAAAGATATTATAATGCCTCTATATCGTTCCATGGTGAGACCGCACCTTGAATATTGTGTGCAATTCTGGTCGCCGTATCTTAAAAAGGATATAGCGATTTCAGAAAAGGTTCAGAGAAGAGCCACCAAAATGGTAAAGGGGATGGAAGGATACTCCTATGAAGAAAGGCTAAAAAGGTTAGGGCTCTTTAACCTGGAAAAGAGATGGCTGAGGGGAAATATGATAGAAGTCTATAAATTAATGAACGGAGTGGAACGGGTAAACGTAGATCGATTGTTTACCTTATCAGAATATAGAAAGACTAGGGGACATGCAATGAAGCTACAGGGTAAACTATTTAAGACTAATAAAAGAAAATATTTTTTCACTCAACGTGTAATCAAACTCTGGAAATTTTTTTACCAGAGGATATAGTAAAGGCTGTTAGTGTAGCTGGGTTTAAAAAAGGTTTGGACAAGTTCCTGGAGGAAAGGTCCATAAACCATTATTAAGAAGGGACCCAGGATATCAGTGCTTGAACCAATACAAGCATTGTGGAACCTATGTCCCTTGGGGAAACTGTTAGGTACATATGACCTAGATTGGCCACTGTTGGAAACAGAATTCTGGGCTTGATGGACCTTATGAGTCTCCCACATTCCCAAAAGAAGATCCTGTAAGATCTGATGTATTGGCAGGGTGGCTGCCTCCTTTGGAATTTGGGGATATTGGTGAATCTCTAGCTCCTGTGCCCTGTGCTCACATTCAGTTACTACTGAAATGGAGAGACCCTTGACTACATGTGTGATGAAATCCAGGAAGGGCATATCCTGAGGAGGGGACAATCTCCTCTTGGGAGAAGCAGGCTCATCCTGGAGAGGTACATCGGTACCCTCTGAGCTGTCAGAGTCATCAGACTCCTCAGAAGATTGGATGTATCTTCTCTCAGGATGCTCAGGTAAAGTGTGGTATCGGTACCGATTGGCCTCGGTATCGGAGTGACCCGGTACCGGGGTGTCCATACCGATACTCATCGGCACCAATGGTGCAGTTGCCGATGCCGGTCCCACAATTGCTGCGGATACCGGTGCTGGAATTTGCAGGGTCTGGGGTGGTACCAAGGTCTTTGATGCCGCAAGCATAGCCACCAGACTGCGTTCGATGGCCACGATCCTCTGGTCCATCGACGCTGCCAATGCCTGTGTATGAGTACCGGCCAAAGCCAGTACCCCAGAGCATGGCACCAGGAGTTCGGACGAGGTTGAGGCCTCCAGAACTTCCTGGAGCCCCAAAGTGGCTTTGGAGGCCAGGGACTCCCACCGGAGCTGTTTGGCCGGAGCGTGTTCCTCAAGGGAAATGCCGGAGGCATTCCGATGTTTGGAGGGGGATCTACCCTTTGAGGAATGGCCAGATTTGTGTTTGGTTACCTGAGATGCACGGGAGGAAGAGGAAGCCCTTGAAGACATGGCTGCCACTGAGGCCGCGTCAGAGGGAAAGAGGGTACCGAGCTTGGCTGCTCTATTCTGCCGACACCTCTTGGATAACATCCCACAGGCCAAACATTCAGACATGGAGTGATCTGGCCATAAGCATTTGCGACACCAATCATGGTTGTCAGTGACGGAGAAGGTACCGGCACATTTTGAGCATATTTTAAAAACCCGAGGAGTGCTTTTCCATGATGGAGGAGGGATTAGGGCCTAAGGCCAAACCAGGGGGAGACCTACAAAGGGGATTTTCCCTCTTTTTTTAAATTTTTTGTTTGTGTGAGGAAATCTGAACTTTTAGAGAAAGAAATTACAAGACCGGTGGTACCAGTAAAGAAAAAAAAGGCAGACTCTGCCACAGGAGTGGCAATAGAATAGATGTTTTTCAGCAATGACAGGAATGATGACCTGCTGGCTCTGTGGAAAACAACAAACTGGAGAGAAGCATTTGGGAAAGGCAGCACGCAGGCGCTGTGGGATGCTCCCAACAGCTTTCCTATTGGACACTGGAGAGCGTTCCCATGCAGGCTCCATTGGTACCAATGATACCCACATGTGAGAACTACTTCCTGCTTGTTCCAGGAGATTAACTGTTCCCAGTGCCACCTGCATGCATAGCTGTGGCTCTGGGTATGTGTGCAGTGACACCTATGTGCAGTGTGCGTGGCACCCTGAACACACCATTCCATTCCCCTGTGGCCCCCTTGCATGACATTGCATGACCATGCCATGTTTGGGTTGCCAATGATGGTGTCCAGGGTAACCCCCTAACCCCGTATGTGGTCTGGTGAACACATTTGTGTTGTCATGATCTACACACGTCATCCGACCCAACCCCACTGTCAACATGATATCCTAACAAACATGGGTGATGTGTCCATACATGGGACGTTGGGTGGGTGTCCCTATGCATCTTGCCAGGGGCCACTACCATGACATTTGGGTTTCTACAAGGCCCAGGATAGCAATGCTTGACCCACTACAAGCATTGTGGAACCTGTCTCTCTTGTGGATACTGCTAGGTACATATGACCTAGATTGGCCACTGTTGCAAAGAGCATACTGGGCTTGATGGACGTGAGTGTGACCCAGTATGGCCTATCTTATGTTGTTATATTCCTATGACCTGGGCCTTGTATGCTTAGGGCAGGTGTGGCTGCCAACACCAGGGGCAGGGGCCATTGCACCAGAATAGGCTATTGCCACCTGTGCTCATGTCAGGGTTTCAGTCTGTGCTGTGCAACCACAGCAGGTGCATGTATCCTTCCAACACCATCAGTAATGTTCATCTGCAACCAGGTATGGGATTCCTGGCAAGTGGGCAGATGTGTGACCTGACTCAGCATACAGTTCTGGGACATGGCTTTGTTACAGGCCTTTGTAATCAGATCTCATAGCTCATGGGGGTGGGGTGCTGTTACACACATCCACATCTGCACCTACCATACCATCTGGATACATCAAAGACGTGTGTGATGAGGTGTTGACCTCACAGACTAGGGGAGATGTGCAACCTACCCGCCATAACCTAACACAATATCTGAATGACATACCCACTATTGCAATCAGGTCTCAGGCCCCTGGGGGTTGGGTGTCCTGGCACACATCATCAGCACCATGCACCATAGCAGCAGGGTGACTGACAGTACACCTTACGCAGGTCTCAGGACTCCTGGGGATAGGGAGAAAGTACTGAACTGTATAGGCACACAGGACCATATCACCAGGGTGACTGACAGCCCACTTTGATAGGCTCCCAGGACTCCTGGGGATAGGGAGAATGTATTGAACTGTATAGACACACAGGACCATATCACCAGGGTGACTGACAGCCAACTTTGATGGCCTCTCAGGACTCCTGGGGATAGGGAGAAAGTACTGAACTGTATAGGCACACAGGACCATATCACCAGTGTGACTGACAGACCACTTTGATGGGCTCTCAGGACTCCTGGGGATAGGGAGAATATATTGAAATGTTTACGCACACAGGACCATTTCACCAGGGTGACTGACAGACCACTTTGATGGGCTCTCAGGACTCCTGGGGATAGGGAGAATTTATAGAACTGTATAGGCACACAGGACCATATCACCAGGGTGACTGACAGCCCACTTTGATGGGCTCTCAGGACTCCTAGGGATAGGGAGAATGTATTGAAATGTATACGCACACAGGACCATACACCAGGGTGACTGACAGACCACTTTGATGGGCTCTCAGGACTCCTGGGGATAGGGGGAATTTATAGAACTGTATAGGCACACAGGACCATATCACCAGGGTGACTGACAGCCCACTTTGATGGGCTCTCAGGACTCCTGGGGGTAGAGTGGATTGTAAAACAGCAACAGTAGCATTTCCATACTACCAGGGGCGCTGGGGACCCACTTTATTGGACTTTCTGGACAAGTGGGGGTAGGGCTGATGTTTTAGACTGCTGGGCCACACAAACCCATATCACCAATGGGACTAACATACCATTTTGGGCATGTTTCACAACCCCTGGGACTGGGGCAGATGTTTTACCCTGCAACTGCAGAACCCATCATACCAGCATGATGTTTAGAAAACCTCCTTAGTCAGATCTATGGGCTACCTGTGTTACGGTGTGTTGTAGCACATCAACAGCAGCAGCTGCCATGACACCAGGATGGCATCAGGAACTCTGTGAACAGGTCCTTAGTCCCCTGGGTACAGGGCAAACCACTCAGATGTGATATATAGACAATATGGCATGTGTGTTTACCTGATACACATAATTGAGATAGACTACCTACACACAGCAGCATGCACAGCTACAATCAACACTGGATATGTATATAGATCTACTGACCTGTCCCCATACACTTACCTCACGTGGGTAGTCTGCCACACGATTATACCGCCGTGTCAGCCGATCCCAGGCCCTCCGGACCCTCATCAGGTCCTGTCGCCTGGAGGACCCAGGAAACAGCTTGTGCTGCCTCACGGCAATCAGCTCTGCCAGGTAGCGCAGCTCCTGCCTGGTGAACGCAGGTTTGCGTGATCTGGTGGCCATGTTCAACAATTTCAACAAAGAGGAACGCACACACGCACGCTGCCCGCAGTTGGGCCCCACACCACGCCCATCTTTCTGCTGCACAGAATATGGTGTCACCAACAATATTTATACAGATCTATGCTGCAGACACACATTGCACTAATGTGTCTGACATTTAAAAACACATTTAGAATTTTAGTTTGTTATTTACACACTTGGGTCTCAAACCCATCACCACTGGTTCCTAGGGTACTGTTTGAACCGGTGTGCTATGCCTTTTCTCATAGCACTGACTGGCTAAACAGTTACACCAAGGAGTCCTGAGAGTCCATCAACATGGACTGTCAGTCACCCTGGTGATATGGGGTTGTGTGTGCCTATGGGGTATGTTCACTAATCCATCTTAATGTGAGCCCAGCAATGATGTGCAGGATGCCATAAGGGGGAGGGGGGCCTTCTGGTCTAAACGTAGGACTCACGCAATAGGTTGTGTACCACACATTATGACACGATGGAGGTAGGTGTACCACATTAATGTGTGTTAATCATAGGTAGGTGTGTTGACATAAAGACCTAGTGGCAGAGGTGTAGCACATTGATTGACAAACTGCCTGATGGTACAGGGGTCATGGGTTCAATCCCACAGAGCGGCTGTTGCATATGACTGCCTGAGACATTACCCTTTAATATCAGCAGTGCTTTGTGAGGCATTTGGGTTTTATTTTGATTTGTGCTGCCAGCAAACACACCCTCACATTGCCATAACCTAAGGTGCCACATCATGCATCCTATGCAGCATTCCTGAGGACACATTATAAGGTGCACTGTCCACCATGGCACCTTATAATGTTCCCTATAGGGCACCTTATAGGGTGCTTTTGAGGCACATTCAGGCTACAGCACTGAGGGTGTTGTTGCTGGCAGCACCAATTTAAATTATAAAAGAAAATGCCTCAGATAGCCCTATCAAATAACCTCACTGTGGGATCAAAACCATGACTTCTGGCTCCACAGGCAGTGAAGTCACCAGTGGGCTACATCTCCATAGCTGCTAACAAACTCCTGGTTGGCTACAGTAGGACTGCAGCCCACCACATGAACTGTCTGCTGTGGTTACCAGGATAGGGTTAAACCACACATACCCATGATGCACTGCACATGCAAATCAGCAGTCTACAGATAACCACAGAATGGGGTATGCACCCCCACACCACCTCAGCCTGGTATTGAGTACTGAGCATGTGTGTTACTGGCACAGAGTAGGTACTGACCGTCACATTGTGTGGGTCCTGTGCTCACCCTGAGGGTGAGGTGGGCTGCCCAGCACTATGTCCACAGCACCTGGCTCAGCTGAGATAGGCTATGGTGTGGGTCCCCATCAGTGCCAGTGTGTGATAGGTAGGTCTTGCAGATACACTTCCAAATACACCTGTGTCCATCTTTTATTTCTCAGTCAGGTTTAGCCCTTGAGCACTTTGATGCACCCGGAATAGTGCATATCCTGTGTGGGTGCCATGGCCACATGATTTATGTGACCCGGGGGGGTGGGGGGAGCTGTTTGGACCCATAGGTGGATTATGTAGTACCACCCAAACTGCCCTCTGGAGCTCAGGATCTCCCACCAACAGATCCACATTCTACATCACTCTAATGGTGGTGGTAAAGGGGACCATCAACCTCAGTCCAGCTGGGGGACAGACAACCTAGAGGGCAGTCCATGCATTTCTGTACACAGCCATATGGTGATAGCATGCAGACAGGAGGCCTGGAAATGCTCAGCTGCACACCACCACTATCTGACATTATCCAGCAGTGAGCACAGTGAATCTGCAGCCATACACATACTAACTGCAAACAGTCTGCCAGCTAGTCCATATCACCTGAGAGAGATGCTATTAGCACTATGGGGGACCTAGCCATGCCATGGTGACTGCTCAGTCAGGGTGAGAGTGACCTCCCAGCAGGACATGCTGTGGCCACCCTGTCCGTGCAGGTGGTGGCCAGCCACTACAATGTCCCAGCCATTGTCCTATGCCCTGTGCTCATGCATCCTGCCCAGGCCACCCTGTCCAAGCTATACCCACAGTACCTTGCTCCTCATTATGCACATTGGCAAGCTAACACTGGACACAGTGCAAATAGTGTGGGCTGAGTAAGGTGTTACAACCACCACACACTGGATGGACAGACACACACTCCCCACACCTATGCCAGCATTGTGCAAATATAAAGGCTTTTGGCAGTCCTGGCCAACTCACCAGTCCTGGACACAGTGCCGGCACGGCTATGGTATGCAATACTGTTGGGGTCAATCCCCGGGGTGGTGAACACTGTCAGACACCAGACCTTCTGCGGCTTTAATTAAATAGTGCTGCTGCACTCCTCCCACAGCCCCGATTGAGCTGGAGTGTCTGGGCTGGATGTCGGCTCGGGTGCTCGACCCCTCTCGGGGGAGATCAAAATGGAGCTTTTCCCGCTTCAGCGGCTTTAATTAAATAGTGCTGCTGCACTCCTCCCACAGCCCCGATTGAGCTGGAGTGTCCGGGCTGGATGTCGGCTCGGGTGCTCGACCCCTCTCGGGGGAGATCAAAATGGAGCTTTTCCCGCTTCAGCGGCTTTAATTAAATAGTGCTGCTGCACTCCTCCCACAGCCCCGATTAAGCTGGAGTGTCCGGGCTGGATGTCGGCTCGGGTGCTCGACCCCTCTCGGGGGAGATCAAAATGGAGCTTTTCCCGCTTCAGCGGCTTTAATTAAATAGTGCTGTTGCACTCCTTCCACAGCCCCGATTGAGCTGGAGTTTCCGGGCTGGATGTCGGCTCGGGTGCTCGACCCCTCTCGGGGGAGATCAAAATGGAGCTTTTCCCGCTTCAGCGGCTTTAATTAAATAGTGCTGCTGCACTCCTCCCACAGCCCCGATTGAGCTGGAGTGTCCGGGCTGGATGTCGGCTCGGGTGCTCGACCCCTCTCGGGGGAGATCAAAATGGAGCTTTTCCTGCTTCAGCGGCTTTAATTAAATAGTGCTGCTGCACTCCTCCCACAGCCCCGATTGAGCTGGAGTGTCCGGGCTGGATGTCGGCTCGGGTGCTCGACCCCTCTCGGGGGAGATCAAAATGGAGCTTTTCCCGCTTCAGCGGCTTTAATTAAATAGTGCTGCTGCACTCCTCCCACAGCCCCGATTGAGCTGGAGTGTCTGGGCTGGATGTTGGCTTGGGTGCTCGACCCCTCTCGGAGACAGCATCAAACCTGAATGATTTGTGGCCCTCCTGTACTGCATTTGGGGGAATGTGCTGTAGGTAATGCGCATGTTTATGGTGTCTGTGCTCTGTAGGGTAAAATATAGGTGTGTGACCCATGCTTATGTTCTCTGCAATAAAGGTTCGTCTTTACTATCATGGTTTAGTAGTGGGTAAAATATGGGGACTGGGTTGGCAGGAGCCAACGCTGGGACTTCAACCTGTAACCTTCTGCTCCTGAACACACTGGCTGTGTTCACTGCACCACACTGTGGCCACAGAGACAGTGCAGTCCCTGGAGATACCATGGCTGTTTGTCAGACAGAGCCTGTCTGTTGCAATGCATGGCGCCTACCTGAACAGGGCTAGGCTGCTGTCTGCTGTGGGCAGCAGACACTGCCCCCTCCACCACCAGTACCCCTCCGCCCCAATGCTGACATGGCCTTCTGCTGGTGGTGCTGGTGGTGCACAGTCTCAGGCCATCCAGTGTCAGCTGCCTATGGTGCGGGTTCTGGGGTAGGGGTGCCTGCATAGTTGTCAACACTTCCCCCCAGCACTGCATGCCAATGTTCTGTGCCCTTGGGGGTACCTGCTGGGTACTAGCCCCTGTGACACTGTGGGGGGCACACTCGTGCCCATGTTGGGCCCTCATCAGTTGCTGTCTGGCTGCTCTACTGTTTCAGCATTCCTATGGGCCAGTTAGGCATCACCCTAGTCCACACTGTGGCCCAGCTGTACCACAGCATGTGCCGCCTGCAGCCCTGTGTCCCCTTTTCCAGCATCTGTCCAGTTGACCATTCCGACATACTCGCCCTGCCATTGTGGAACATGTGCACGCCATAGGAAACCTGGACAACGAAGTCAGAAATCTTGCTCTGCGCAATTTCACTGTGGGCTCATTCACCTTTTATGGGGACAGAGCGTAGACCCTTCCAAAATTAATTTCTTTTTTTGGAGCTTTCTTGGGAGTGTTTTTTGATGTTTCCCATTGATATCACTATTGGCCAGCTTGGTTATGGTTTTTTTTCCATTTTGTTGAGGTAATTTTCAATGTTTATTTGCCCTTTTGTTCCGTGCACATTTATCACACTTATCACTTTTGTAGGTTTCCTTGGTTTTACTGTACATTGCTGACGGAAATGGTTTCTTTTCCCTTTAAATTGGCTCTAACGCCAGGGTTTCACTGGCGTTAGTTTTGAGCCTCGGATTTCACAGCATTAGTGTGCGGGGAGCCTCTCCCCTCCCACTCTCCACCCATTGACCCCTTCTCTCTGCCCCTGGGGAGCCTTCCTCCGCCCTCCGGGAGCCTTTGCCCGCCTTCATCTCTCGTTTGCGGTGCTGTACGCGTTATCGCGCGATAGGGTACCTGTGCGCCTGAAGACTCGCCATTACCGCGCGATAAGGTACCTTATCGCATGATAACGTCACAGAGCGCACGTTAAGACGGTTTAGTAAACATGCCCCATGGGGTAGTTAGCAGTGAGTCTAGTAACTGCTGGAAAACTGCTGCCATTCCTCTACTCTTTCTTTTTAGCAGCTGAAGGGCTGAGGAAGGATATAAAAGAATCTTGAAATGATTGACATGTTTTGCTTACTTTTGGTTTGCTGTGCACAAATGTAAGAGACAAATGGGAGGAGAGAAAGGGAGTGGAGTCGTCCCTCTTCCCCTGAAGGCAGGGCTGCAACCCTAGCCCAGCCCTGCTGACTGGGGTGGAACAATCTGCTCATGATAATTTGTGAGGAAGTAAGCAGAGGACTAAATGTCCTGCCTTAACTGTGTGGTTGGGGAAAGGAATGTAGCAGAAACTTGTTCCATCAGTAAAACTTACAAGCTAACCTGGGACACAAAACTCCAGGAGGGTTCGGAGAGGGAAAGCAAAGGAGAAAAAAGACCAAATCTTTTGAAGTCCAAGCCAGGCCTAGATATATGCATGGTTTTGCACCTGAAGAGGCTCAGCTCCAGAAAGAAGCAACTTAGATAGGCACAGTTCCAGCTACATCAGCAGTCCCTTCCCCTCGGTCTGCAGCCTTTCTCTTCCCTAGCAAGCAGGCCAAGTCCCTGCCCCAAAGGTTTCACAGGGGGGAAAGGAAGAATATGCCTCATTACAGTTCCAGTTTATCCAAAAGAAAACAAAGAAAGTTCAGCTTAGGGACTTATACTTTCTTACCATCTGCAGCAATCACACTCTGCATTCAAGTAAAATCCAAAAGGCAAAAAGACACAAAAAAATATATTTTCGCAACCCCATCTAAATGGCTAAACTTTGGTCATACCTCACACCTGTACCAGCCCTTAAACCACCAAAAGAATAACAAAAATAAAGTCCACAGCCTACTGGCTCATTTCACCTCTATTTCCTCCTCTGCTGCAGGTAAGAAACATGTCACCCATCTGAGATTTCCACTTCCATCTCTTCACAGGACCCTTCAGTGAGAGACTGGCTGGCAGCAAGGGAATCTCCTGGTTGGCTGCAAGCATTGGACCTGGTCACCCCAGGGAAACACCCTTTCTCTAAACCCTCCCCCAGTTTCCTGGTTTACAGATGACTTTCTCTTGATAGTGATTGACTTCTGGGAGGGAACACATACTGGTTGTGCTCTTAGAGAAAGTGTAGGTCCTCTTCC
Source organism: Ichthyophis bannanicus (assembly GCA_033557465.1). Taxonomy (NCBI): domain Eukaryota; kingdom Metazoa; phylum Chordata; class Amphibia; order Gymnophiona; family Ichthyophiidae; genus Ichthyophis; species Ichthyophis bannanicus. Next base: position 418,536,764 of record CM066034.1, read on the forward strand.
TCTACCATCTCCTGAACTACAGGAACTCTCCTGCCCCTGGTCCTATGCAGAACCTGTCTACAAAGGGGCTTCTGCTACTGGCTTTCCCTCAATTTGGGGACATCCTTTTTTTTTGCTCCAGGTAGATGGAAGCTCTTGCCATGGAGGGAATTCCTCGTCCACCCCTGGCTATCTTGCTCCCTAGTGGGGTGTTTCAGGAATGTGTCTTTGGTCTGATTCATTTTACCATTTTTGTTAGTGATACTGCAGAAGGCCTGTCTGGAAAGATTTGCCTCTTTGTAGATGATATGAAAATCTGCAAAAGAGTAGACACCCAGGAAGGAGTAGATAACCTGAGGAGGGATATAGCAAAGCTTGAAGAATGGTCAAGCATTTGGCAGCTGAGATTTAACACTAAAAAAAATGCAGGGCCATGAATTGGGCTGAATAAATCCAACGGGAGCGGTACAGTATAGGAGACGAAGTACTTCTCTCCATGAAAGAAGAGTGGGACCAGGGTGTGATTGTTTCTGATGATCTTAAGGTGGCTAAACAGGTAGAAAAAGCAATGGCAAAAGCTGTAAGGATGTTTGGGTGTATAGGCCCATTTGGAAGAAGGAGGTGATAATGCCTCTGTATAAGTCCTTGGTAAGACCTCATTTGGGATATTGTGTGAAATTCTGGAGACCACACCTTCAAAAGGATATAAATAGTATGATTATTATGATGTCAGTGCAGAGGAGCTGATAAAGTGCTCCCCATACTCTGTCTGAGTATTGCAGGATGACCCAGGACACAATCTAGGGGATTGTGAAGGGAAACCAGAGAGGTAGGTCCCAGTTCTTCTGGTTTTAGAGGAAGTTTTCCAGCTGGAACAAATGAAATGACTGAAATCATGGAAAGGAGTACTCATATGGTTAGCTCCTGGGAAGAGAGAAGCATGATGGAATAGAATATCATGAACAAGGTCCTGAATGTTGCTATTATTATTCAGCTGCAGAGAAATTTTTCTTTGTCTTTTTTTATTTGGGGAGAAACATGGGGTAGTTAGCAGTGGGTCTGGATACTGCTGGAAAACTGCTGCCATTCCTCTACTCTCTCTTTTGAGGAAGGATATAAAAGAGTCTTGAAATGACTGACATGTTTTGCTTACTTTTGGTTTGCTGTGCACAAATGTAAGAGACAAATGGGAGGAGAGAGAGTGAGGGGAGTTGTCCCTCTTCCCCTGAAGGCAGGGCTGCAGCCCTAGCCCTGCACTGCTGGCCGGGGTGGAACAATCTACTCATGATAATTTGTGAGGAAGTCAGCAGAGGACTAAATCTCCTGTTCTGTCTTAACTGTGTGGGTGGGGAAAGGAATGTAGCAGAACTGTAAAAGGTATTAAAGTGGTAACATTCTTACCATATTAAATGTGCCAGTGTTTTCCTGTGCTACTGGGAATGAACTATTTGTTACTGTGGTCTTTGGAGCTTTAGTGTTGTTTACAGTAATGTCTGGACCTATGCATGAATCCAGTGCTATCCTGTTACTTGTAATTCTTTCTTTCTTTCTTTAATTTTTTATTTTCAGAATTTTGATAACAAAAGGAACAGTCAATAACATAACCCTAAAATAGTCACAGACAAGTATACAACCCCCCCCCCCCCCCGTCCACCTCCTTCCCTGGTTCTCTGAGGAACTGACAGGTTTCTTGTGGTATTTGCAGAACAGCCATTAATGGGCAACCAAGATGGGAATAATATAGCTAAGAAAAAGGGTTACATGATTGTGACCCCCCTTTTAAGAAATTTTTGTTCGGGCAATTTTTGTTCTGGTTACTTGGTTTTTGTTCGGGCAGTAATGACCATCTTTTAATATTTAGTTCGACTTTATCAGGTTGGTGTAATCTACTATATAATTTCTCAAGTTTGGAATATTGGCATACCCAGTTCCACCATCGCTCCTGGTTTAAAGCCTGAAAGTTTTTCCAGTTTGCAAGAATATGTTTTATGGCAATGGTTATCATAAAGTTCAATAAGAAGGCTTTCTCACTGGAAATACCCAGGCAGAACTCTAGAGATCTTAAGGTGACCATGCTCATGGAAAAATTGGCTGAGACGTTAAAAATGTTTTGGATTCTGACCAATATTTGCTTCCAGAATCTCTGTACGAAGCGACAGTCAAAAAACATGTGTACAAAAGTGCCTGTCTCCTTCTGACAGGACCAGCACTTGCCCGAAGACGACTTATCCCATTTAAATAATTTTGCAGGTGTGATGTAAGCCCTATGTAAAAAAAAAAAAAAAAAATTGATTGTGTCATTAAGAATATATAAGAACATAAGATATGCCATACTGGGTCAGACCAAGGTCCATTAAGCCCAGTATCCTGTTTCCAACAGTGGTCAATCTAGGTAATACGTACCTAGCAGTTTCCCCAAAAGACACAGGTTACACAATGCTTGTAATGTGTCAAGCATTGATATCCTGGGTCCCTTCTTAATAATGGTTTATGGACGTTTCCTCCAGGAACTTGTCCAAACCTTTTTTAAACCCAGCTACACTAACAGCCTTTACTACATCCTCCGGTAACAAATTCCAGAGTTTGATTACACGTTGAGTGAAAAAATATTTTCTTTTATTAGTCTTAAATAGTTTACCCTGTAGCTTCATTGCATGTCCCCTAGTCTTTCTATATTCTGATAACGTAAACAATCGATCTACGTTTACCCGTTCCACTCCGTTCATTAATTTATAGACTTCTATCATATCTCCCCTCAGCCTTCTCTTTTCCAGGTTAAAGAGCCCTAACCTTTTTAGCCTTTTTTCATAGGAGTATCCTTCCATCCCCTTTACCATTTTGGTGGCTCTTCTCTAAACCTTTTCTAATAACGCTATATCCTTTTTAAGATACGGCAACCAGAATTGCACACAATATTCAAGGTGCGGTCTCACCATGGAACGATATAGAGGCATTATAATATCTTTTGTTTTGTTTTCCATTCCTTTCCTTATGATACCTAGCATTCTATTTGCTCTCTTGGCTGCCGTTGCACACTGGGCCGAGGGTTTTAACATGTTATCCACAATGATGCCTAAATCTTTTTCCTGTGTGGTGGTTCCTAAAGTGGAACCTTGCATCGTGTAACCATAGTTTGGGTTGTTCTTCCCTAGGTGCATAACTTTGCACTTGTCCACATTAGATTTCATCTGCCATTTTGATGCCCAGTCTTCCAATTTATCAAGATCCTCTTGCAATTTTCCTCAATCCTCTTGGGTTTTAACAACTTTAAATAGTTTTGTGTCATCTGCAAATTTGATAACCTCACTCGTTATTCCACTTTCCAGGTCATTTATGAATATGTCAAAAAGCAGAGGACCCAGCACAGATCCCTGGGGTACACCACTATTCACCTTTCTCCATTGGGAAAATTGGCCATTTAGCCCTACCCTCTGCTTTCTATCTTTTAACCAGTTCCTGATCCACAGTAGTACACTGCCTCCTATCCCATGACTCTTTAGTTTTGCCAAAAGTCTCTGATGAGGAACCTTGTCAAAGGCTTTCTGAAAGTCCAGATACACTATATTAACCGACTCACCTTTGTCCACCTGTTTATTCACACCTTCAAAAAAACATAACAGATTAGTAAGGCAAGATCTTCCTTGTCTAAAGCCATGTTGGCTGTCTCCCTTTAGGCCATGACTATCTAAATGTTGAATAATTTTATTCTTTATGATGGTTTCTACCATTTTTCCTGGCACTGACGTCAAGCTCACCGGTCTGTAGTTTCCCGGATCACCCCTGGAACCCTTTTTAAAAATTGGTGTTACATTGGCTATCCTCCAGTCTTCAGGAATTAGAGATGATTTTAATGATAGTTCACAGATTACTAATAGCAGGTCTGCAATCTCATATTTCAGTTCTTTCAACACCCTTGGATGTATACCATCCGGCCCAGGTGTTTTGCTACTGTTCAGTTTATCTAATAGTTGTAATACATCTTCCCGATGTATCGATATTTCCTTCAATTCTTCCGCACCTTTAAATACCACTTCAGTCATGGGTAACATCCCTATATCTTCCTCAGTAAAGACCGAAGCAAAGAATTCATTCAGTCTCTCTGCTATCGCCTTGTCTCCTCTTAGTGCCCCTTTAACGCCTCTATCATCTAATGGACCAACTGACTCTCTCACAGGTTTTTAGCTGCGAATGTACTTGAAAAAATCTTTATTTCGTGTTTTTGCTTCCGCAGCAAGCTTCTTCTCAAATTCTCCCTTTGCCTGCTTTATTAATGCCTTGCATTTGACTTGCCAGTGCTTGTGCTGTTTCCAGGTTTCGTCATTTGGCTCTTTTTTCCATTTCCTAAAAGATGCTTTTTTGGCAACAACAGCCTCTCTGACCTCACCTTTAAACCATGCTGGCAGTTTTTTGGACTTCCTTCCACTTTTCTTAAAGCGTGAAATACAGCTGGTCTGGGCTTCCAAGATAGTATTTTTCAACAACACCCAAGCTTGATGTACGTCTTTAACCTTTGCAAATGCTCCTTTTAGTTTTTTCTTAACTGTTTTCCTCATTTTATCATAGTCTCCCTTTCGAAAGTTAAAAGGTAGTACTGTGGATTTCCTTACTATCCCTCCTCCACTAATTAAATCAAAGGCAATCATGCTATGATCACTATTGCCAAGTGGCCCCAACACCCTTATCTCTTGCACTACATCTGGTGTTCCACTAAGGACTAGGTCTAATATTGCTTCCCCTCTGGTCGGTTCATGAACCAGCTGCTCCAAGAAGCAGTCATTTATTTCATCTACGAACTTTATCTCCCTAGCATGTCCTGCCGTGACACTGACCCAGTTGATACCGGGGTAATTGAAATCACCCATTATTATTACTGTACTGTAACTTTTGCTAGCTTCCTTGATTTCATTGAGCATTTCATCATCCATTTGTTCATTCTGGCCAGGTGGCCAGTTCTCTGTAAACCGCGCTATTTACAATCAGCGCGGTTTACAGAGAACGAAAGACCAGAACAACAGGCTGCTCGGTTTTACATAAAACAGGAAGATAAACTTGGATACGATAATATGGGGATAAAACTATATACATAGAATATTGATCTGTTAATTTGATCACATGAGAGAGGTATTTACGTAAAATTATCAATAGTGCTTGGGAAAGGAGGGAATGTGGTTAAGTTTGTAGTGAATATTTTGCACTTTATGTAGGGTAGTATTTGATGAATAGTTTATGTTTAAGGGCCTTTCTGAATTGGACTATGTCAGTTATGGCACGAATTTCGGGTGGTAGGGAGTTCCAATGTTTTGGGGCGCAAAACATGAAGGCTCTGTTTGCTGTTGATCGGCTACAAGTTGTCATGGCCTTCGGCATTATTAGGGTGTTTATCACTATTTGTCTTCTGGATCTAGTTGTTGGTAATGTTTGTGTGAGATCAGTTAGTGAGTTTGCAGACAAACCATGGATGGCCTTGTATGTGAGAATTAGGGTTTTGAATATGAGCCTGCCTTGTATCAGGAGCCAGTGGAGGGTGAATTTAATTTGGTCAGGGAGCCTTTGTTAGACCACAACCCTGGGAGAGTGGATAGGCCCTCTCGAGCAGGTATAGCCCTCACAGCTCTTATGGAATCCAGCATCATTGGGGTTTCCAGGGACGTGGAAAGAATCTAAGACTGTAGTTTGGGGACTGTGCTGCAATAGACCTCACAGCCTGATAAGGATGGCTAAAGCAAAGAATTATGCATCAGCGCTTTCCCAAGTTTCAAGATCAGGGGGAGGATGCACCAAAAATCACTCCTGACTCGGAACCTCAAGGGACGCCCAGAGTAATTGAGGAGGCAGTGCTTTCTACACTGGCGAAAAAGCAGGATCTGGCAGAGATTCTGCAAGAGCTTAAACTGTTTTGCACAGATTTCACCAAAGTGATTGCTGGCATGCGCGTAGATATTAAAGTCCTGGATGACCGGATATCTCATGCTGAGCTTCTTATTGGAGAACAAATGGACTCTGCGATAGAAGTTCAGACCAAAGTGAGGAAGTTAGATCAAATGTCTAAAGAGATGCTGGATCGGCTGGAGGATCTTAAAAACCAACAGCCATGGAGCAATGTGCGTATTCTTGGAGTCCTGGAAGGTTCGGGGGACAAGGACAATTCAGCAGACATCGTGCAAGAGATTTTTGCGTTTTGTGTCCCCTCGGCAGAGCGACCTGTTAAGTTGGAGTGGGCACACCGTACCCTTGGGCCCAGGAAAGTGAATAATACTCAACGGCGCCCTATAGTGGGATGCTTCTCTTTCTTCGAGGATAAGATGGCTCTGCTTCGTAGCACGCAAGGTCAGCGGTCCTTTGTTTTCAAAGGGCATGAGTTGCAGATCTTTCAGGACATTGCTCAACGAACTCTGGAGCAGAGGAAAAGTTTCCATCCCTTAATGCAGGTGCTGCAGAAGCGGTCTGTCTGGTATCGCTGTGGATTTCCCTTCTCATTGTGTTTTGAGTGGTAAGGCACTCAGAAGAGGATTTCGGAGCTCTCGGAGTGTTTACGTTTTGTGGACTCTCTCCAATACGGGGACCGAGCACCAACACACCATAAGCCGAATGGGGACTGGGAGGTCTCTGTGCCCAAGAGGAGGAAAGTTCCAAGATCTCACTGCTCTTCTGAGGCAGATGCTGAGGAAAGCGGAAATGCTGGAATGGATACCTCCACGCCCACCTGAATGAGAGACAGTATCTTCTTTGATATGATATTGTTCTGTTTAATTTCCTGCTGGTGGGGGGTGGGGCATACAAGATGTATATTAGTTTCATGTTGCTAGGTCAGGGTTCACCCCAAGATGGGATTGGCTTTAGGATGCTTTGTAGTCTTGTTTGATTCTCACTTTCTTTTATCTAAGGGTTGGAGGGTTGGGCTAGGCTCCCATGGTTCTGGGCTTACAAGTTTTATAGTTTTTGATTGCGTACAGTGGGGTAATGTCTAGTTGACTTATATAGTAGGTTTCTGAGGTGGCGAGTTGGAGAGGGGAGGGGGGTGAGATGTGGTAGAAGAACTTAAGTTCTTAGTGCCCCCACCAGGTGGGTGGTTACACTGCCCACGAGCCAAACTCTCATCGAGAGAATAATTGGGTTCATTTTGCTTCTTAAAGTGAGTTTGGATTCTGAGATGGGGTTAAGGGACGGGGGTATAGGGGGGAGGGGTGCGAAGGGGGGAGGGGAGAAGGAGGAAGAGGGTGGGTAAGATGGGACATGGTAAGTGGAAAGCAAAGAGGAAGGTTTGGATTAGGAGATGGAGAACAATACGGGGAGGTTGGGGAGCCTTTTGGATAGCAGGTGGGATAGAGCTTTGGTGGAGTAGTTGGGCAGTGGGAATACCGATGTTTGTATGGGCACGCGACGTTAATGATGATGTGAGTATAAAGTTCCGAGCAGATAATTTTGATAATGGTTAAGTTGTTGTCGTGGAATGTGCGGGGTTTGCACCACCCAATTAAAAGACGGAGGGTTTAGGGCAGAGTTGAATAGAGAACGTGCAGATATAGTCTTTCTTCAAGAGACCCATTTGGCTTCGGGAGTTCACTCGTGTCTACTGTCCCGAAGACTTCCTATAGTATATTCCGCAGGCCTTTCATCACACAAGAGGGGAGAAGCAATTTTGTTTGCTCAGAAATGTCAGTTTCAATTGGCTAACCAAATCCAGGACCCTCTGGGACACTTTTTGATAGTTTCCGGGGTACTTAATGGGGCGGCAATCACCTTGGTAAATGTGTATGCTCCCCCCGCGGATGTGGTGAGGTCATTAGAGTGTTTGTTTGATATCTTAGCAACCAAAGTGACAGGGGATATTGTAATGAGAGGAGATTTTAATTGTGTTCTCTCAGCGATTGATGGGTCCTCTGGTCCGCACACATTGTCAGGAGCATCTAGAGCACTTTCCATGTTGCTCTCGTCGCTGGCTCTAGAGGATGTGTGGTGCTCCCGTCATCCGGGAGAGAGAGATTACACCTTTTTTTCCTCAGTTCATCGCTCGTATTCGCGTATTGAGATGTGGCTTACTTCACAAACACTATCGGGGCAGATTGATAAGGTTAAGATAGGTATGAGAGGCCCATCTGATCACTATTTCATTGTCTTAAATTGGGAGCCCTTGGGTTCTGAGTATCCGGCGTGTGTGTGGTCCTTTCCTAGGCAGTTACTGCAAATGGAGGGCTTTGTAAGGCAGCTAGAGGAGAGCTGGAAGGAGTACCTGACTCACAACGATAAGGGAGGAATTTCAAATAATAATGTGTGCCTTCGAGCCAGTCCTGACTCCTGGCGACCCAGAAGCTCCTGGGTTTTCTTGGCAGTGTCACCGGAAGTAGATTGCCAGGCTTTTCTTCTGAGGCAATGGAGGGTTAAGTGACTTGCCCAAGGCCACAAGGAGTGCTAGCGGGAATTGAACCCTGGTTGCTTGAATACCAAGCCAGTGCTCTAACCACTAGGCTACTCCACTGACTCACAACGATAAGGGAGGAATTTCACCATCCTTAATTTGGGAGGCCGGGAAGGCGGTAATTAGGGGACAGGTCAATTCCTTGGCGGCTTCCTGTAAGTGTCAGAGTGAATGCCTTAAAGCAGATCTTAGATCATGAATTGAGGTTTTGGAAAGACAGTACAAGCGGGGTAAATGGCCCCTGATCTTTCGCCAATTGACAGAATTGCGTGGTAAGTTAGCGGCCCTGGGAACAGCAGACATATCCTCTGTTATGCTGAGGACTCAGAGGCACTTTTTTGAGCATGGAGACAAAGCACACAAATTACTATTATGGCAATTAAAAAGACAGTGTGTGAGGCGCAGAATGTGCACTGTCTGGGATGAGAATCATAAGCCGGTGATCAAGTCCGGTGAGATAGCTGAGCGGTTTGCTCGATTCTATAAAGATTTATATTCTGCCCAGCTGTCGGTGGAGAACTCAGTGATAGAAAATTTTTTGTCAGGTCTTCCTCTGCCTAAATTGTCGCACGAGGATAGGAGTGCCTTGGACAGAGAAATTAGTGTTGCCGAGGTGTGAAGGGCCATACAGCAGTTAAAGCCAGTGAAAGCAGCGGGTCCGGACCTGCTACCGGCAGAATTTTACAAAACATTAGTGGAACATTTGACGCCTGTTTTAACTAGGGTTTATAATTATACCTTGCTGGGTCGGTCGCTTCCGGAATCACAGCGCCAAGCTTTAATTACAGTAATCCCTAAGGAGGGTAAGGATGCTTCACAAGTCAGTAATTATAGACCTATTTCACTGCTAAATATAGACTACAAAATTCTTACTAAGGTTCTTGCGGCCCATCTAAACTCTAAGATATCGGCATTAGTGCATCCCAATCAGACCGGGTTTATTTCGGGGCGGCAGGGGTCGGATAACGTTCGGCATCTCATTAACATCCTACTTGGAGTGAGGCGGTTAGACGGCAATTACGGGGTCTTGTCTTTGGACGCAGAGAAGGCATTTGACAGGGTGGAATGGAGATATATTTTTGGTGTATTACGGCACTTGGAGTTGGGACCCTCATTTCTTATTTGGCTTTCAGCTGTATACACGGCTCCATCAAGTCAGGTGCAAGTTAATGGGTTTATGTCAGCGCCGTTTGCCTTAGAGAGAGGGACAAGGCAGGGATGCCCTCTCTCACTTCTTCTGTTCGCGTTAGCATTAGAGCCCCTGGCATTTCAATTAAGGATGAAGGAGGCCCGACTGAGAATCCCTTTAAAAAAACAGTTTCATGTGGTTTCGCTTTTTGCGGACGACACATTAATTTTCCTTTGGGAGCCAGCTTCAGCGTTTTCGGAGGTGATTGCAATCCTAATGGATTTCTCTAGGTTGTCAGGATATACGATTAATTTTATGAAGTCGGTCTTTATGCCATGTGTAGCTTTACGGGGGACATGTCAGTTAAAGGGAGACACTGTTTTTTCTCTGAGACCGGGCTTCAAATATCTAGGCATTCAGATTCGTCAGAAAGTGGAGGAGCTCTTTGCACACAATTATGCTCCGCTCCTTACTGCGCTAGCCAAGGAGACAGCAGCTTGGCAACCACTATCGGTTTCCTGGCTTGGTAGGGTGAATACCATTAAGATGCTGCTATTGCCAAAAATTATCTTTCTATTTCAGCAACTCCCGATCTTGGTTCCTAGGGCTTTCTTTCTTCGCCTGCGTCGGATACTTATGCAATTCATTTGGAAGGGGAGAAGATCGAGATTAAGTTGGAGCAATATGATGAGGCCTAAAACGGGAGGGGGGTGGGTCTCCACGATTTCGAGCTCTATTATCTGTACGCTTGCTTGCGAGCTATCCCAGTATGGCATTTGGGGGGGTCTCTGACTTGGGTGGAGCTGGAAGCCTCGAGTATTGCCCCGGCGCCAATAATATCGGTCCCTTTCGTAGAAGACACACGGGTACTTAGGCTAATTCGTTCACATCCTTTTTTAGGCCCCGTATGGACGACTTGGCATAGAATATGTGCCAAAACAACTCGCACCTTGGTGTGGTCCCCCTGTACCTCATTGTGGACTTTCGCCTCTGTGTGAAATCTGTCTCCGTCGCTGCAATGTACGTTGAGCACTATGCAGCTGGCCTCTCTACGTGGACTCTTCCCACAGCTCTCGAAAGAGGGGCTAGAGTCAAAGTTTCATTACCTGCTTTCTGAGTTTCAATTCCTACAATGCTGTTCTTGTTTTTTGGCCTCGGAGTTACGGGAGGCAGCTACATTGGTCCCTGCACCTTGGGAGAGACTTCTTTTCCTTTGGTAAAGGGTTTTTGGCAAAGTTATACAGAGCACTAGTGATCGCGGTTGCCCAAGTAGCTCCAGTTCCAAGGAGGTGTAAGCAATGGGAAGAACTCATACAGTCCCCAGAGGAAAACCTCTGGGAGGAGGTATTTCACTACACACACACATGTTCGATTTCCCTATCGCTAGTTAATACCCAGCTTCGGATTGTCTGGAGGATGTTAGTAGTTCCGGTTGACCTCTACCTTTGGGGGAGGTCTGATGATCCCCTATGTTGGCGACTATGTGGGGAGGTCGGTACCTTCACACACATGTGGTGGGGCTGTCTGATGATTAAGTCCTACTGGGGCCAGATTTGCGCTATGATTTTCCAGAGATTGGAGATCCCCCTCCCTTGCGATGTGGAACACTGCATATTGGCTTACTTTCACCCGGACCTGCCATCCAGGGAGCACAATTGATTGGTTCAGTGCTTGTTGTTGGCTGCTCGTTCGGTGGTTAGTCATTTTTGGAAGAGGCGGGCTGTCCCTACTTATGAGGAGTGGATGGTTAAGGTATGGGATCTATATCGTATGGAAAAGCTGACGATGGAACTGTGTGGTAGAAGGTGTAAGCTGAATGCTTTGTGGAGCAAATTCCTACCCCTGTAAGGTAGTGAGTGTGAGCGTGTCTGTCTCGCCTGTGGTGTGATAGGCTGGAAGATAAGGTTACGGTGCAATGGCTAGTTAGAATGTAAGGGGGGGTGCAGGTATGGTCTTGCAGAGTCTGGGGTCATGCGATCTTTGCCATTTTTTGGGGGAGCTGGGGGTATGGAACAGAGTGATTTTCAACCCTCTTTCCTCTTGCTCTGTGAGGGTTGTGGTACTGTGATGGATAGGTGGGGTGGGGGGTGGGGTGGGGAGGAAGGGGGTTAGGGAGATATATAAGGTGGGAAGAGGAGGTGTGGGGGGGATGGGGGTAAATACAGGAAGTCTCGACTTTAGGGGTAGCTTCTGTCTTTTGCTCTCCTTCTTGCTTTCTTTCTTCTAGAGTGATGGACTTATGTTTGAAGTTCTAAATGGGGCTTGGGGGCTAGGGTTTTCTTCTAGGTTTGGGAAGTTTCTTTCTTTCTTTTTGCTCTTTTATACGTTCTTCCTTTCGAGATTGTACTAGAAGTATCACACTGTATTCTAGAAGTACCAAACTATGTTCTAGAAGTTCCTAGTTATGTACTTGAGTCGCCTTATAAATGTTTATGCATTAGTATTGTTATAAGATGTCAATGCAAGAGTTATCCTGTGTTTGTTTGTTTCTATGACTTTCAATAAAACTTTATTAAAAAAAAATTGTGTTACCAGAAATAGAGAGATCTAAACCGCCTTGGTCTTTCAATAGATAGAAGCTGATTAGTGGAGCCCTCCTTTCAAGATGAACTGAGGTCTTCCATCAGAGCCTATTTTTGTACTAATAAATTAGGCGACTTTGCAAGTTGGGCTTGGTGGGAGGCCTTTAAGGCCATGCTCCGGGCAACAATCACTAGTAATAAAATTAAGGAGAATAAAAGGAGAAAGACCCAACTAATAGCTTTGGATAACCAAATTAAAGCCGGAGAAAGGTTGTGGATTAAACATCCTGATTCAGGTATACTATTAAGGCTACAAAGATAAAGATTCCAATATAATGAAATATTAAGCTCAGAAGTAGAACAAGTAATGCTGAAACAATCAGATAGGTTTCATGTTGAACAAAATAAAGCTGGTAAGCTCCTCGTGAATGCCTTAAGAGGGAAACAAGAAAGATGGAGAATAGTTTCCGTCTTGGATGACAACCAAATAAGGCTAACCAGCAGCAACCAAATCTTAGATGAATTCTCGAAATTTTATGACAACTTATATTCCTCAGATTCGAAATTAGATCCAGAAGCCTTCACAAATTTTGTGGGAAGCTTGAACCAGGCCAAAGTGGAGGCTCAACAAGCCAAGAGTCTGGGCAAACCCTTCTCAAGCAAAGAGCTTCGCATGGTAATTAACTCCATGGCCGCGGGGAAAGCCGTAGGCCCGGACAGGATCCCCACCGAATTTTATAGTGTTTTGTAATGAGCTGATTCCATATCTTCTGCTATATTATAAGGAGCTAGCCGAAGGTCAGGGTAATACAGGCAACTTCTCAGAAGCTACAATAATAGTCCTGGAAAAGCAAGGTAAGGACCCCAATCACATTATAAATTACAGACCAATATCCCTACTAAATGCAGACTATAAAGTCTATGCGAGTGTCTTAGCGATGAGGCTTGCTAATGTTATTGGGGACTTAGTACACCCCGACCAATGCGGCTTCATACCAGGGAGATCAAGATCAGATAATGCCCGGTTGCTCTGTAATCTATTATAGAGGGCCTCAGTGGATAACCCCCTTATGTTGGCCTCTCCCTCGACGCAGAAAAAGTGTTTGATAGACTAGAGTGGCCATTTCTTTTTCTTGCCTTGAAATGGTTTGTTCTTGGTGAGGACTTTATAAACAAGGTACGGGTGTTGTATTTGAGAATTAGAGCCCGTATATTTACCAATGGCATTTTATCCCGTTTCTTCTCCTTGCACAGAGGGACCTGACAAGGCTGTCTGCTTTCCCCTCTTCTCTTTAACCTTGCATTAGAACCTTTGGTCATAGCTGTCAGACAAAACAAGGATATAACTGGCTTTAATGTAGGGGATCTACAAGTGAAAATTTCGGCATATGCAGATGATCTCCTCCTTTTCACTCAACCATCTGAGGTGCCAAAAAACTTAGCACTGATAGACTCTTACTCCAAAATCTCAGGATATAAAATTAACTGTTCCAAGACGGTAGCCTTCCTATTGAATAATCTCTCAAATTCAGAATTAATGGCACCATTTCCTTTCCGGTGGGAGGCTGGAAACATTAAATACCTGGGAATATGGTATGACGCCTCAATAGACCATACAATTCAAACGGACATAGATGAGTTATTACATATGATTTGTAAAATGACTTTCTCATGGTCTCCTCTTTATTTCTCCTGGTGGGGGAGGTTAGAAACAATTAAAATGTCCCTAGCTCTAAAAATCAATTACGTGCTAGGAATGCTTCCTTTCACACTTCCGGCAGGACTATATGCAGACTTGGAAAGAAGTCTCATAAATTTCTTATGGAATGGCTCCCATCTGAGGATTGCTACCAAGAAACTTAAAGCTCCCAAATAAAAAGGCTGTGTCCATTTCCCCGACTTCCAGTGGTACCACCATGCCCTTCTCCTAAGGGCGTTGTGGTTGGACTCAGACGGTCTTGTTCAAAGACCAATATGGCTCGAGGTAGAGACCCGCACAGTCGCCCCATACTCCTTGTCTCATATGCTACTTTAAACTCAAAATTTTAAAACAATTACGTCCTCTTGTACTTCTACATGATTTTCTGAGCATTGTCCAGGCCATCATCACCCCACACTTTGATTTCGCAAATCTCACCCTACTAGGAACAACAAAACAAAACATTAAAAGACTCCAACTTGCCCAAAATGCAGCAGCAAGAATTGTAATGAAGGTTCCACCATTTGAACACATTACCCCTATACTAGCAAACCTTCACTGGCTCCCAATTCAATCCAGAATAAATCACAAATTGATTATCACTACATTTAAGACACTAAATACAATGGCCCCAGTCCCCTTAACAAAACTTATCACTAAAGACACATCCCAAACTACGCTACGGAGAGGCCACACGAATAAAATTAGGATCCCGAAAGAATTCACAACTACTAAAAAAACTACTAATAAAAAAGCGTTTTCACATGCAGCTCCCACCCTATGGAACTCCCTCCCCGAAGAAATAAGAGCATTAAATGATGCAAATGAACTCCGCAAGAAATTAAAAACATATCTATTCATCTCCCATTTTGGCACACTTGAAAATACCTTACCTCTAACAGGTAATGGTTAATAGCGACCTAGGGTACACCAACTCCAATTCTCCTACCTAACTACAATTAAAGTCGATTAAATAACTACTTGTAAATCTTGTAAATAGATATATGTAATAGTTCAAATTATGTAAATAGTTCGATTGTTATTTAACAAATTTTACCATATTTAGTCCACTCATGTTTAATGTATTTAGCAAAATTGTACCTAGTTAACTAATGTTCCATGTAAAACAGACTTGTAAATCTGTTCATTCTTTGTTCATTGTAAACCGCACCTGATCTGTGGAAGGTAGCGGTATATAAGCAACTGTTAAACAAATAAATAAATAAAATATGCTAGGAATGAAATACCCAGAGTGGGCAGCTGCGGGGAGAGTGATTCTGGCCACACAGGATGCTTACTTAAATTTGTCAGAGATGGTAGGCAAGGATAACCCGCCCTGAAGACAGACTGTGCTGTGGTGGAACCCACTGTTCAAAATCAGAGGGCAAAAGTTTGCATGGAAAAAATGGCAAGACTGTGGTATCTGGATGCTAGGGCACTTAATCGGTGAAAATGGTTGGAAAGATTTTGCCTCTCTGAAATCAGAGTTTTCTCTTCCAGAGGCTAGTCACTTCCAATGGGTGCAATTTAGACATAGCTTAGCTGCATCCAAAATAAAGATAAATGAGTTGGCAAAAGAGGGGGGCATTATATAAAAGCATCAAAGAAACAATTGTGCAGAAGGGTGCCATGTCTAGGCTTTACAACCTATTTAGAGATTATGCGCCCCATAATCTACTGGGGCTGACAAAAGTTTGGGAGTCTGACTTATCCCAGCCGTTACATACCAATTCCTGGAAGCTATTATGGGGCCCTATAACCAGGGCTTCTAGATCGTCTGCAGTCTTGAAGGACTAGAAAGAGGAACTGTTACTTCTGAAGAGAAATCTGTAATTGTGAGTATATACTTCTGGGAATTTTTCTGAAAGGAATTATTTTCTTTTAAAGCTAATTGATCTGTGAACCCACTATTTTTTGTTAAATCAGTCAGGGCCTAGTAGCAGCAGTTTAAGATTCAAGTTAAAACACAGAAGAGAATTTTCTGGTTACCTTTCATACCCAGTAGAGAGCTGTAGTCTAAATTTCATAGTCACTCAGGGCCTAGCAGCAGCAAAGTACTTTTAGTTTCAATTTAAAACACAGAAGAGAGCTTTCTGGTTAAATTTAGAATCCAGCAGAGAGCTTGTAGTTTACATTTCATAGTCACTCAGGGCCTAGCAGCAGCAAAGTACTTTTAGTTTCAATTTAAAACACAGAAGAGAGCTTTCTGGTTAAATTTGGAATCCAGCAGAGAGCTTGTAGTTTAAATTTCATAATAGGTTAGAGCCTAGCAGCAGCAAAGAGCTATAATTTAAATCAAATCAGAATATAGCTTACCTCAGCAGCACAGGACAGGGTACTGTGTAGCAGCCCTCTTTTAATAAGTGTTCTTTCACTCCCTCCCTCCCCACTCCCACCCGCCCCTGGGATAATCACAGCTTTATAGGTACTTGCACATCTTAAAAGACAGGAGGTGCTCTCAGGTGAAGCTCGTTACCCAAATCAGTCATACAATAAGGACCTGAGATTAATTAAACTTCAGGTGAACAAGGTATATTAAATTTATTAGGTACAGTTTTAGTGGTATAAATATCCATAGCAACCTTTAGTACATAAAGAACTTAAAGATCTAAACACAAACTTAAAACTAAGATGCAGACAGCAGTCCAGCAGCGGGATGGGGGCTTTCCAGTCTTTTGCATTGAGTGTCACATGTATGATTTTCTCCCAGTTGGTGAGAGGTCTTACGTGTGCACTAGGTGCAAGGAGCTCTTTGCTCTCAGGGAACGAGTCCGTTCTCTAGAGGCTAGAGTAGCAGACTTGGAAAACATAAGACAGACAGAGAGGTACATAGACGAGACCTACAGGGATATAGTCCTGAAGTCCCACCTCCAGTCTGGTAGCATCCCTGTTGCCATGGAGGAGAGAGGTCACGTGACAGGAGAGCATCACCCTGGTGTGGCAGGAAGTGATCCTGTAACTAGGACCTGTCCTCCAGGTGATGTAAGCCCCTCTCACACCGAGGAAGTTTCTCCAGGGCCATATGACCATGAGGGAAGGGCTAGGACAGCAGTTATAGTTGGTGATTTGATCATTAGGCATGTAGATAGCTGGGTGGCTGGTGGACGTGAGGATCGCCTGGTAACATGCCTGCCTGGTGCAAAGGTAGCGGACCTCACGCGCCACCTAGATAAGGTCTTAGATAGTGCTGGGGAGGAGTCTGCTGTCTTGGTACATGTCGGTACCAATGACATAGGAAAATGTGGTAGGGAGGTTCTGGAAGCTAAATTTAGGCTTTTAGGTAGGAAGTTGAAATCCAGAACTTCCAGGGTAGTGTTCTCTGAAATGCTTCCCGTTCCATGCGCAGGACCCAAAAGGCAGGCAGAGCTCCGGAGTCTCAATGCGTGGATGAGACAATGGTGCAGAGATGAGGGGTTTGGATTTGTTAGGAACTGGGGAACATTCTGGGGAAAGGAGGGGCCCTTCCAAAGGGATGGGCTTCACCTTAACCAGGATGGAACCAGGCTGCTGGCATTAACCTTTAAAAAGTAGATAGACCAACTTTTAAACAAGATAATAGGGGAAAGCCGACCATCGCCCAAGAGCGCATGGTTCGGAAGAATGTATCCTTGAAGGATACTATAAAAAGCAGAGAGGTTACAAAAAAGAGTAAAGTAGCCCAAATGCCCTCGAGTATGGAGCAGACAGAGCTTAAAGATCCCAAATTACCCATGTCTACCAATAGCCAAATTAATATGAATAAAATACAGTCTTTAAAATGCTTGTATGCAAATGCTAGAAGTCTAAAAAACAAGATGGGAGAGTTAGAATATATAGCACTAAACGAGCTGTTAGATATGATAGGAATATCAGAGACATGGTGGAAGGAGGACAACCTGTGGGACACTGGGATACCTGGGTACAAACTATATCGTAATGATAGAGCGCGGTTTACAGAGAACTGCGTGTGCTATTGAAAGAAAAAAAAAGACGTATAAGTCATTTGAATGCATGTTTCCCAAACTGTAAGATTCAAGTTAATTACTTTGCATTGTTGAGCTCTGTGCTGGGGGCTGGTGAACATGCCAGTGGCACCATGGGAGTTAACTACACTTTCTTTTTCCAGTAAATTCACCTGTTTTTCTGTATTTGAATTTTATGTCAGTGTCTAAAAAAAAAAAAGTATTCTTTGTTTTGATTTAGAATGAGCACATATCTCCATTTTAGTATTACACCAATTCCTCATATTGTTATAAGAATCTAAATTTGTATTTTCTGCCCAAAAAAAAACTAAATACAAAAAGAAAAAGGGGGAAAACATGTTGTGATGGGTGAAGTGGTATATTAAAAGAAAAGATACTAAGTTTTAATAATTGTCTAATGTTCTTTAGCAGCCCTGCCAAATAAAGATGCTGCCTTGTTGAGTTACGTGGGATTGGTAGTACTCCAAGAAGAAGAAGGGGGAGGGGGAAGTACAACATTCTTTTGTTTGTGCTTGTAGACTTCAGGCAGCTGGGGTAGTGGAGCGAGTGAAAGACAGTCTGATAAGAAGTTACTTCAGATCTGATGCAGTACAAGAAATTGAACTGGCTCTTCAGTGCTGTTGGCTGTGCCTGTGGACAACAGCGACCCCTACTGAAACAGCATCATGTGGACTGTTGTGTGACTTTTTGAACTGGTTCAAGCTTGTTTGCAATTTATGTAGAATAGTATAAACAGTATTGTGTGTTCTCTCCTTCTGCTCTCTCTCTGGGATGTGGCAAGTGTCTGCTGTATTATAGTTTAATGTAATCATGTATTGTCGAATATCAGGGTTTCACTGCTGTTGTACTTAATCCTTATCTTTGATGTTAGGCATTTTTTTTATCTCTCGTTTTTCTTCCTTCCAACTCCATACATTTTGTTTTTATGCCTGGAAGCTAGTGCAGCAGTCTCTATTTCTGTTTTTTGTTCTAAGCCATGCTTAAGGCTTACCTCTTTAAGGCTGTTTTGAATAAGTGATTCCCACATTGTCTATTTGATATGGCTAATTACACTAGAGAGGTTAGACCAGAGCCTCTCTGATTTACTTTGCAGGGCTTCGGATTCTGTTCCAGGAGGTTGCTGATCATGTGGTGACTACATAGTTTGTACCCAGCTGATTATTGTCAACTTGTTTTCATAGGGACTACTGTTTATAGCAAGAAACTGTGTTTGTGCATCCTGGGACTGCTCTACTTTCTCAGGACTGCTGCTTCCCCATTTTGCTGCCTGCTTGAATGATACCGACACTTGGACTCATGTCAGTCATTTGAAGGTTTCTCCAACTGTCACCTCTGTTCTATCTACTTCCTTCGTGTATGAACTGTTGTTGGCCAAGATGTTTGCTGCCAAACCTGCTCCTTGGGGCACTATTTGTTTCCTCCTTGCTGTCTCCATCATGTTTGTACTACTTATTGAGTTCCTTCATCCTGATGGACAATTAGCTTTACTTCTGCGTGTTCACAATACAACCCACATCTCCAAAGAAGTTCTCAATCAAACCCCTGCCTTGAACTGAACTCTTATCAGGACATTCTACTGAACTTTTTGATTCCCTTGTGTTCTCCATTGCTATTATTCTTTTGTGCTAATTGGATTTTGTCCTTTCTAGTCAGAAAAGTATGATATTTTCTTTATTCTTTTGCCCTGCTCTGCTCATTTTATATGATTGGGACCGCTCCCTGTTCACAATGTATTGTCGCTTCCCTGCTCTGGTCACACTATGGGTCAACCCCCCCTGTACCGCTAGGTAGTCCTCAGTTCCATGGGGGGGGCTAGGGATGGGGAGTCCTCATGGTCCGTGGGGGGGGGGGGGTTGTAACAGCTGGCCATTCCTCCTCCGTGCATCCTGCTCCACCATCCAGCATCACCGGGTTTTTGTTGTTTTTGTTTTGGTTACATTTCTATTGTTTAGTTGTATTGCTTTGATTTCTGTTTGTGGGCATTTGTTGGGAAATGGGCCAGGGGATGCCTTTTTGTTTCTTTTGTTTGTGTGGGGTGGGTGTGGTTCATTTGGGGTGGGTGGTATGTATGGGGAGGGGGTCCTTGGGTGGGTTTGGGGTGGGGGATGTGGGGTTTTACTCTGTGTTGTGGGATTAATGAGGGGGATGTTTTGGGGGGCTGTGGGTGGGGGTTTGTGGGGGGTTTTATTCATATGTATGGGGATGTGTTGGGTGCTGTTGGGGGGTGGGTGTTCGGTTGGGGTGAAATGTTATCCTGTGTATTGTTGCTGTATTTTGCTTTTGTTGGGGTGGGTGGGGGTTTTGGGGAGCTGGGACATCTGCTCCTGGACATTGCTGACTTTTGCTTTTCTTGAGGTGGGTGGGGATTTTGGGGCAGCTGGACATTTTCACGGACATTGCTGTATTTTGCTTTTGTTGGGGTGTGTGGGGGTTTTGGGGAGCTGGGACATATGCTCCTGGACATTGCTGACGTTTGCTTTTGTTGGGGTGGGTGGGGGTTTTGGGGGTGCTGGACTTGTGGACATTTGCGTTACATTGGGGTTCTCTTGAACTATGTTCTGCTGCTGTTTGGGGGGGGGTTGGGCACGGAGGGATGTTTTTGCCAGGTGTGGTGGTGGTTTGGGGTGGGTCACGGGGGGGGGGGGGGGTTGGTTCCTTGTCTATGCTTTGTCGGGGTGGGTGGGGGTTTTTGGGGGGTCTGGGACTGTTTTGGATTTGTGTGTTTTTCATTTGCTTTTGTATTTGTTGCATGTTTTCTAATTAAAAATTTCCCCCCCTGTACTGCAGTCATTATGACTTTTTCTCCTTTTTGGGTGGGTTACGGGGAATTTTAATTTTCATGCTGATGTTTATTGCTTGTATTCTTATTATGTGTTGTGCACTTCCTCTCCTGATTGCATTTGGATGTACATTGATTTAGTCTTCTGCTAAAAACCCTGTATATTGTATCTAGGGACCAGTATGAGCTCTTACCTCTGCAAGATCTTTCCCTGTCACAAAGGGTTCTTATTCATAGTCCCTAAATTTGGGTTTCCTGCCTTTGCCCCTCACCTCAGCGAAAAGAAAAAGAAAAATTGGAGAATGTTGGGATATTTTGGGTTTATATTTCGGTTTAGGGATAGTTTTGCTCCTTCAGCTGCTATCTGTGACTGTAATCATGGCCTGCCTGCAGTTTGCACGATGAAGAAAAGAAAATGTCCTGTGGGCTAAGAAAGTATATGCTACAAGACAGCTTTGTGGCCTGCTGTAGTCTGGAGGCCTTGCTTTGAGTAGAAGTACACGAAGTCAGGCTCAGAAGAGAAATTCAAGTCTGCTCAGAGAAATAATTAGCAGAAAACATACTTTCAGCCTTGACGAAAAGAAGAATGTAATTTAGCACCAGGAGATGAAAAGACCATAAACAGGCCAAAGGAATGCAGAAAAGATTTGCCCCACAGCACAGATAAGAAGCACAATTAAGCAAAGACCAGAAGACCTTGAGAGCACCAGCTGTAGAGAAGGCAGCCCTAAGGCATAATTGGCATTATTCATGGGAGGGGGCCTCAGAGAAGGAGTTCTAGCAGAGTTTTCTTTCTTTGCAAGCAACTCTGACTTTCTGAGGATGACATCAGAACTTCTAGAAGTTCTGTGACAGAGAATATCTATATAAGGGGATGGCTCCATAACTCAGTGGGCAGTCTGCTCCCCAATTCCGGTAAGGGAAGTGGACTGTCCACCACCTTTCTCAGACAGAGACTTTTGCTCAAAGCAGTTGCTGTTTGTTTGTTTTGGTACCCAAATAAAAAGCATTGTATTCGAGCAATTTGTTGTCTGAGTAATTTGTTGCTAATTGGTAATTGGTGATATCAGAAAAAAAACATGTGTTGTGGGATACAGGGCCCCACAAAATGCTCCCCCAGTTTCCTGGTTTACAGATGACTTTCTCTTGGTAGTGATTGGCTTCTGGAGGGAACACATACTGGTTCTGCTCCTAGGGAAGGTGTAGTTCCTCTTCCCCTACCATCTCCTGAGCTACAAGAACTCTCCTGCCCCTGGTCCTATGCAGAGCCTGTCTACAAAGGGGCTTCTGCTACTGGCTTCCCCTTAATTTGGGGACATCCTTTTTTTTTGCTCAAGGTAGATGGAAGCTCTTGCCATGGAGGGAATTCCTTGTCCACCCCTGGCTATCTTGCTCCCTAGTGGGGTGTTGCAGGGATGTGTCATTGGTCAGATTCATTTTACCATTTTTGTTAGTGATACTGCAGAAGGCCTGTCTGGAAAGATTTGCCTCTTTTTAGAAGATATGAAAATCTGCGACAGAGTAGACACCCAGGAAGGAGTAGATAACCTGAGGAGGGATATAGCAAAGCTTGAAGAATGGTCAAGCATTTGGCAGCTGAAATTTAACACTAAAAAAATGCAGGGCCATGCATTTGGGCTGAAAAAATCCAAGGGAGCGGAACAGTATAGTAGATGAAGAACTTCTATCCATGAAAGAAGAGCGGGACCTGGGTGTGATTGTTTCTGATGATCTTAAGGTGGCTAAACAGGTAGAAAAATCAATGGGAAAAGCTGTAAGGATGTTTGGGTGTATAGGCCCATTTGGAAGAAGGAGGTGATAATGCCTCTGTATAAGTCCTTGGTAAGACCTCATTTGGGATATTGTGTGAAATTCTGGAGACCACACCTTCAAAAGGATATAATAGTATGATTAGTATGATGTCAGTGCAGAGGAGCTGATAAAGTGCTCCCCATACTCTGCCTGAGTATTGCAGGAAGACCCAGGACACAATCTAGGGGATTGTGAAGGGAAACCAGAGAAGTAGGTCCCAGTTCTTCTGGTTTTAGAGGAAGTTCTCCAGCTGGAACAAACCAAACGACTGAAATCATGGAAAGGAGTACTCATATGGTTAGCTCCTGGGAAGAGAGAAGCATGATGGAATAGAACATCATGAACAAGGTCCTGAATGTTGCTATTATTATTGAGCTACAGAGAAAGCTTTCTTTGTCTTTTTTTATTTGGGAAGAAACATGGGGTAGTTAGCAGTGGGTCTGGATACTGCTGGAAAACTGCTGCCATTCCTCTACTCTCTCTTTTGAGGAAGGATATAAAAGAGTCTTGAAATGACTGACATGTTTTGCTTACTTTTGGTTTGCTGTGCACAAATGTAAGAGACAAATGGGAGGAGAGAGAGGGAGGGGAGTTGTCCCTCTTCCCTTGAAGGCAGGGCTGCAGCCCTAGCCCGGCACTGCTGACAGGGGGGGAACAATCTCCTCATGATAATTTGTGAGGAAGTCAGCAGAGGACTAAATGTCCTGTTCTGTCTTAACTGTGTGGGTGGGGAAAGGAATGTAGCAGAACTGTAAAAGGTGTTAATGTGGTAACATTCTTACCATATAAAATGTGCCAGTGTTTTCCTGTGCTGCTGGGAATGAACTATTTGTTACTGTGGTCTTTGGAGCTTTAGTGTTGTTTACAGTAGTGTCTGGAACTATGCATGAATCCATTGCTATCCTGTTACTTGTAATTCTTTCTTTCTTTCTTTCTTTTAAATTTTTTATTTTCAGAATTTTGATAACAAAAGGAACAGTCAATAACATAACCCTGAAATAGTTACAGGCAAGTACAGAACCCCCCCCCCCCCCCTGGTTCTGACAGGTTTCTTGAGGTATTTGCAGGACAGCCGTTAATAGGCAACCAAGATGGGAATAATATAGCTAAGAAAAAGGGCTACATGATTGTGACCCCCCTTTTAAGAAATTTTTGTTCGGGCAATGTATTGATACAGTAATGACCATCTTTTAATATTTAGTTCGACTTTATCGGTTTGGTGTAATCTACTATATAATTTCTCAAGTTTGGAATATTGGCATACCCAGTTCCACTATTGCTCCTGGTTTAAAGCCTGAACGTTTTTCCACTTTGCAAGAATAAGTCTTATGGCAATGGCTATCATAAAGTTCAAAAAGAAGGCTTTCTCACTGGACAGACCCAGGCAGAACTCTAGAGATCTTAAGATGACCATGCTCATCGAAATATTGGCTGAGACATTTAAAATTTTTTGGATTCTGACCAATATTTGCTTCCAGAATCTCTGTACGAAGCGACAGTGAAAAAACATGTGTACAAAAGTGCCTGTCTCCTTCTGACAGGACCAGCACTTGCCCGAATATGACTTATCCCATTTAAATAATTTTGCAGGTATGATGTAAGCCCTATGTAGAAAAAAAAAAATACATTGATTGTGTGATCACAGACGATCTAGAAGCCCTTGTTATAGGGCCCCATAATAGCTTCCAGGAACTGGTATGTAATGGCTGGGATAAGTCAGACTCCCAAACTTTTATCTACCCCAGTAGATTATGGGAAGCATAATCTCTAAATAGGTTGTAAAGCCTAGACATGGCATCCTTCTGCGCAATTGTTTCTTTGATGCTTTTATATAATACCCCCCTCTATTGCCAACTCATTTATCTTTATTTTGGATGCAGCTAAGCTATGTCTAAGTTGCACCCATTGAAAGTGACTAGCCTCTGGGAGAGAAAACTCTGATTTCAGAGAGGCAAAATCTTTCCAACCATTTTCACCGATTAAGTGCCCTAGCATCCAGATACCACAGTTTTGCCATTTTTTCCATACAAATGTTTGCCCTCTGATTTTGAACAGTGGGTTCCACCACAGCAGAGTCTGTCTTCAGGGTGGGTTATTCTTGCCTACCATCTGTGACAAATTTAAGTAAGCATCCTGTGTGGCCAGAATCACTCTCCCCGCAGCTGCCCACTCTGGGTATTTCATTCCTAGTATATGAGACAAGGAGTATGGGGCGACTGTGTGGGTCTCTTCCTCGAGCCATGTTGGTCTTTGAACAAGACCATCTGGGTCCAACCACAACACCCCTTGTTTTAGGAGAAGGGCATGGTGGTACCACTGGAAGTCGGGGAAGTGGACACAGCCTTTTTATTTGAGAGCTTTAAGTTTCTTGGTAGCAATCCTCAGATGGGAGCCATTCATTGGCTACCCATAGCATCTCGTATCAAATATAAAACAATAATATATATTTTTAAGATCAAGCAACACTGTTCTGCAGAAAGCCTGACTTCTCTCATTCAGTCAGATATCAGCAATAGACCAAGAAGAAGAGGGTCTTCCAACAGATTCAGCACATCAAATGATGTTAGAAAATCTCGTAAGGGCACCTCAGAGAGGGCATTTTCTTTTGCGGCGCCTACCATCTGGAACTCTATACCAAATGATTTAAGAGCAAATCAAGATCTCAATGACTTTAGGAAACAACTGAAAACTGTTCTGTTTACTGAATACTACGGTTATTAGAAAGACCAATCATATATATGTTGTATAATAGCTCACATTATAATATAGCTCACAATGTAGATAGCACAACTGATTCCAAGACACTATATCCTATTCTCATCAAACTATGTACATATTATCATTGATTATTTTCACCTTCACATTTTTGTATTTTTGTTTGTTTAACTGCTTTGATTATATGATAAGGTGGTATAGAAATCCAATTAAATAAATAAATAAATTCCATAAGAAATTTATGAGACTTCTTTCCAAGTCTGCATATAGTCCTGCCGGAAGTGTGAAAGGAAGTTTTCCTAGCATGTAATTGATTTTTGGAGCTAGGGACATTTTAATTGTTTCTAACCTCCCCCACCAGGAGAAATGAAGAGTAGACCATGAGAAAGTCATTTTATAAATCATATGTAATAACTCATCTATGTCTGTTTGAATTGTATGGTCTATTGAGGCGTCATACCATATTCCCAGGTATTTAATGTTTCCAGCCTCCCACCGGAAAGGAAATGGTGCCATTAATTCAGAATTTGAGAGATTATTCAATAGGAAGGCTACCGACTTGGAACAGTTAATTTTATATCCTGAGATTTTGGAGTAAGAGTCTATCAGTGCTAAGTTTTTTGGCACCTCAGATGGTTGAGTGAAAAGGAGGAGATCATATGCATATGCCGAAATTTTCACTTGTAGATCCCCTACATTAAAGCCAGTTATATCCTTGTTTGTCTGACAGCTATGGCCAAAGGTTCTAATGCAAGGTTAAAGAGAAGAGGGGAAAGGGGACATTCCTGATGGGTCTCTCTGTGCAAGGAGAAGGAACGGGATAAAATGCCATTGGCCAATATACAGGCTCTAGTTCTCGAATACAACACCGGTAACTTGTTTATAAAGTCCTCACCAAGCACAAACCATTTCAAAGCAAGAAAAAGAAATGGCCACTCTAGTCTATCAAACGCTTTTTCTGCATCGAGGTAGAGGCCAACATAAGGAGGCCCTTTATAATAGATTACAGAGCAACCGGGCATTATCTGATCTTGATCTCCCTGGTATGAAGCCACATTGGTCGGGGTGTACTAAGTCCCCAATAACATTAGCAAGCCTCATTGCTAAGACACTCGCATAGATTTTATAGTCTGCATTTAGTAGGGATATTGGTCTGTAATTTATGAGGTGATTGGGGTCCTTACCTGGCTTTTCCAGGACTATTATTGTAACTTCTGAGAAGTTGCCTGTATTACCCTGACCTTCGGCTAGCTCCTTATAATATAGCAGAAGATATCGAATCAGCTCATCACAAAACACTATAAAATTCGGCTTGGATCCCGTCTGGGCCTGCGGCTTTCCCCGCGGCCATGGAGTTAATTACCATGCAAAGCTCTTTGCTTGAGAAGGGTTTGCCCAGACTCTTGGCTTGTTGAGCCTCCACTTTGGCCTGGTTCAAGCTTCCCACAAAATTTGTGAAGGCTTCTGGGTCTAATTATGAATCTGAGGAATATAAGTTGTCATAAAATTTCGAGAATTCATCTAAGATTTGGTTGCTGCTGGTTAGCCGTATTTGGTTGTCATCCAAGATGGAAACTATTCTCCATCTTTGTTGTTTCCCTCTTAAGGCATTCACCAGGAGTTTACCAGCTTTATTTTGTTCAACATGAAACCTATCTGATTATTTCAGCATTACTTGTTCTACTTCTGAGCTTAATATTTCATTATATTGGAATCTTAATCTTTGTAGCCTTAATAGTATACCTGAATCAGGATGTTTAATCCACAACCTTTCTCTGGCTTTAATTTGGTTATCCAAAGCTATTAGTTGGGTCTTTCTCCTTTTATTCTCCTTAATTTTATTACTAGTGATTGTTGCCCGGAGCGTGGCCTTAAAGGCCTCCCACCAAGCCCAACTTGCAGAGTCGCCTAATTTATTAGTACAGAAATAGGCTCTGATGGAAGACCTCAGTTCATCTTGAAAGGAGGGCTCCACTAACCAGCCTCTATCTATTGAAAGACCAAGGCGGTTTAGATCTCTCTATTTCTGGTAACACAATTTTTTTTTAATAAATTTTTTTTGAAAGTCATAGAAACAAACAAACACAGGATAACTCTCGCATTGGCATCTTTTAACAATACTAATGCATAAACATTTATAAGGCGACTCAAGTACATAACTAAGAACTTCTGGAACATAGTTTGGTACTTCTAGAACATAGTGTGATACTTCTAGTACAATCCCGAAAGGAAGAACGTATAAAAGAGCAAAAAGAAAGAAAGAAACTTCCCAAACCTAGAAGAAAAACCTAGAAGAAAACCCTAGCCCCCTAAGCCTCATTTAGAACTTCAAACATAAGTCCATCACTCTAGAAGAAAGAAAGAAAGCAAGAAGGAGAGCAAAAGACAGAAGCTACCCCTAAAGTCGAGACTTCCTGTATTTACCCCATCCCCCCCGCACCTCCCCTTCCCCCCTTATATATCTCCCTAACCCCCCTTCCTCCCCACCCCACCTATCCATCACAGTACCACAACCCTCACAGAGCAATAGGAAAGAGGGATGAAAATCACTCTGTTCCATACCCCCAGCTCCCCCAAAAAATGGCAAAGATCGCATGACCCCAGACTGTGCAAGCCCATACCTGCACCCCCCTTAAATTCTAACTAGCCATTGCACCGTAACCTTATCTTCCAGCCTATCACACCACAGGCGAGACAGACACGCTCACACTCACTAACTTACAGGGGTAGGAATTTGCTCCACAAAGCATTCAGCATTCAGGGAGGCCTTCATGAAATACAAGAGATCACAGAGAGCAGAAGACAAGCATCTGTATTTGGAAAAACTTAGAGAAGCTAGCAAAGTAGTCAAGAAGGCAAAGATTCAAAAGGAGGAGGAAATAGCCAATGCAATAAAATGGGGGATAAGACATTTTTCAGATATATTAGTGAGAAGAGGAAGAGCAAAAGTGGTATTGTCAGACTCAAGGGTGCAGGGGGGAATATGTAGAAGCTGATAAGGATAAAGCGGAATTGCTTAACAAATATTTTTGTTCTGTGTTCACAGATGAAGAACCAGGAGCAGGACCTCAGAAAACACCCACAAATAAGAACAGAAGCGAGGGACATCTTGAACTATTTTCAAAAGACTGTGTTCGTGAGAAACTAGCTCAACTTAAAGTAGACAAAGCGATGGGACCGGATGGGATACACCCTAGAATACTGAGGGAACTTGGGGACGTTCTAGCAGCTCCACTGACTGACCTTTTCAATGCCTCGTTGGAGTCAGGAGTGGTGCCAAAGGACTGGAGAGAGGCTCATGTGGTGCCTTTACACAAAAGCGGAAGTAAGGATGTGGTTGAAAACTACAGGCCGGTTAGTTTAACTTCGGTGGTGAGTAAATTATTGGAAACGCTGCCGAAAGAGAAAATAGTGAGGTTTCTGGAGTCCAGCGGATTACAGGATCCGAGGCAGCATGGATTCACCAGAGGCAGGTCTTGTCAGACAAATCTGATTGATTTTTTTGACTGGGTGACCAGGGAGTTGGACCGAGGGAGAGCTCTAGATGTGGTGTATTTAGATTTCCGTAAAGCCTTTGACACTGTTCCTCACAGGCGACTTATAAACAAACTGAGCACCCTAGGGATGGACCCTAAAGTTACTGCTTGGGTTAGAAATTGGTTGGGTGGGAGGCGACAAAGAGTACAAGTAAATGGAGCTCACTCTGAGGAGAAGGATGTTACCAGTGGTGTGCCCCAGGGATCTGTCCTTGGTCCAATTCTTTTTAACATCTTTGTTAGTGATATAGCGGAAGGGCTGTCGGGTAAGGTTTGCCTCTTTGCGGATGATACCAAAATCTGCAATAGAGTAGACACCCAGGAAGGGGTAGATAACATGAGGAGGGATCTAGCTAAGCTTGAAGAATGGTCTAGAATTTGGCAGCTGGGATTTAATGTTAAAAAATGTAAGGTCATGCATTTGGGCTGCAGCAATCCAATGGAGCAATACAGTATAGGAGGTGAAGTACTTTTGTCCACTAAAGAAGAGCGGGACCTAGGCGTGGTTGTGTCTGATGATCTTAAAGTAGCTAAACAGGTGGAAAAGGTGACAGCAAAAGCTAGAAGGATGCTTGGGTGCATACGGAGAGGAATGGCTAGCAGAAAAAAGGAGGTGATAATGCCTCTGTATAAGTCTTTGGTGCGACCTCATTTGGAGTATGGTGTGCAATTCTTGAGACCGCACCTTCAAAAGGATGTGAACAGGATGGAGTCGGTGCAGAGGGTTGCTACCAAAATGATTAATGGGCTTCATTATAAAGCATATGAGGACAGACTTAAGGATCTTAATATGTACACCTTAGAGGAAAGGCGGGATAGAGGTGATATGATTGAGATGTTTAAATACCTCCGTGGCATAAATGTTCAGGGAGAGAGCCTCTTTCAATTGAAAGCAAGTTCTGCTACGAGGGGACATGGGATGAGGGTGAAGGGAGATAGATTCAGGAGTGATATGCAGAAATATTTCTTTACGGAAAGAGTAGTGGATCCGTGGAATAGTCTCCCAGTGGAGGTGGTAGAGATGAGGACAGTAACTGAATTCAAGAAAGCATGGGACCAACACAGAGGATCTCTAAAGGCAAAAAGTGGACTGTTGTAGTTGTTATGGAAGGACAGACTAGATAGGCCATGTGGTCTTTTTCTGTCGTCATATTTCTATGTTTCTATGTTTCTACCACACAGTTCCATCGTCAGCTTTTCCATACGATATAGATCCCATACCTTAACCATCCACTCCTCATAAGTAGGGACAGCCCGCCTCTTCCAAAAATGACTAACCACCAAACGAGCAGCCAACAATAAGCACTGAACCAATCAAGTGTGCTCCCTGGATGGCAGGTCCGGGTGAAAGTAAGCCAATATGCAGTGTTCCACATCGCAAGGGAGGGGGATCTCCAATCTCTGGAAAATCATAGCACAAATCTGGCCCCAGTAGGACTTAATCATTAGACAGCCCCACCACATGTGTGTGAAGGTACCGACCTCCCCACATAGTCGCCAACATAGGGGATCATCAT
Source organism: Ichthyophis bannanicus (assembly GCA_033557465.1). Classification (NCBI taxonomy): domain Eukaryota; kingdom Metazoa; phylum Chordata; class Amphibia; order Gymnophiona; family Ichthyophiidae; genus Ichthyophis; species Ichthyophis bannanicus. Next base: position 418,566,830 of record CM066034.1, read on the forward strand.
ACCTCCCCCAACGGTAGAGGTCAACCGGAACTACTGACATCCTCCAGACAATTAGAAGCTGGGTATTAACTAGCGATAGGGAAATCGAGCATGTGTATGTGTAGTGAAATACCTCCTCCCAGAAGTTCTCCTCTGGGGACTGTATCAGTTCTTCCCACTGCTTACACCTCCTTGGAACTGGAGCTACTTGGGCAACCGCGATCACTAGTGCTCTATATAACTTTGCCAAAAACCCTTTACCAAAGTTAGACAGGAAAAGAAGTCTCTCCCAAGGTGCAGGGACCAATGTAGCTGCCTCCCGTAACTCCGAGGCCAAAAAACAAGAACAGCATTGTAGGAATTGAAACTCGGAAAGCAGGTAATGAAACTTTGACTCTAGCTCCTCTTTCGAGAGCTGCGGGAAGAGTCCACGTAGAGAGGCCAGCTGCAAAGTTCTCAACGTACATTGCAGCGACGGAGACGGATTTCACACAGAGGCGAAAGTCCACAATGAGGTACAGGGGGACCACACCGAGGTGCAAGCTGTTTTGGCACATATTCTTCGCCAAGCCGTCCATACGGGGCCTAAAAAAGGATGTGAACGAATTAGCCTAAGAACCCGTGTGTCTTCTACGAAAGGGACCGATATTAGTGGCGCCGGGGCAATACTCGAGGCCTCCAGCTCCACCCAAGTCGGAGATCCCCCAAATGCCATACTGGGATAGCTCGCAAGCAAGCGTACAGATAATAGAGCTTGAAATCGGGGAGACCCACCCCCTCCCGTTTTAGGCCTCATCATATTGCTCCAACTTCATCTCGATCTTCTCCCCTTCCAAATGAATTGCATAAGTATCCGACACAGGCGAAGAAAGAAAGCCCTAGGAACCAAGATCGGGAGTTGCTGAAATAGAAAGATAATTTTTGGCAATAGCAACATCTTAATGGTATTCACCCTACCAAGCCAGGAAATCGATAGCGGTTGCCAAGCTGCCGTCTCCTTGGCTAGCGCAGTAAGGAGCGGAGCATAATTGTTTGCAAAGAGCTCCTCCACTTTCTGACAAATCTGAATTCCTAGATATTTGGAGCCTGGTCTCAGAGAAAAAACAGTATCTCCCTTTAATTGACATGTCCCCCGTAAAGCTACACATGGCATAAAGACCGACTTCATAAAATTAATCCTATATCCTGACAACCTAGAGAAATCCGTTAGGATTGCAATCACCTCTGAAAATGTTGAAGCTGGCTCCCAAAGGAAAATTAATGTGTCATCCGCATAAAGCGACACCACATGAAACTGTTTTTTCAAAGGGATTCCCAGTCGGGCCTCCTTCATCCTTAATTGAAATGCCAGGGGCTCTAATGCTAACGTGAACAGGAGAGGTGAGAGAGGGCATCCCTGCCTGGTCCCTCTCTCTAAGGCAAATGGCGCTGACATAAACCCATTAACTTGCACCTGACTCGATGGAGCCGTGTATACAGCTGAAAGCCAAATAAGAAATGAGGGTCCAAACTCCAAGTGCCGTAATACACCAAAAATATATCTCCATTCCACCTTGTCAAATGCCTTCTCTGCGTCCAAAGACAAGGCCCAAAAGCTAACTGCAGCATACACCCTCCACTGAGAGAAACGTCCAGGAACGCAAGCAAAAGCAAGACTCTTTCAACCACACCCGGCTCGAGCTCCCCTGATCGGGTCTGAGCTCGCCGGCACCAGTTACCATCGACAACGCTTCCGTCAAGTACCGCTGAACGACGAAGCGACGACTCCATGCAACAAGAGCTCCCTGGAACACAGGTTGAGCACGCCGGCTCCTGTTACCAGCCTCAGTACACCCGACCAGCATTTCTGATATAAGAAAACCACCGTGGCAAGCAGTTCAACAGGACAAACACTGCCGCTTCAAAAGCCCAGGTACTCTGGTACACCATGCCGCCCTTCCTAACCCCCATCTACTTTCTCACTCCTATCCTAACACTATACCCCCACTCAAGCACACTCAGCAATCCTCTCTACGCAGACACACTACCCTGCACAACCTCCTCTGCACAGACGCCATACCCTCACCCAACCGCACCCAATGACCTCCCATACACAGGAACCACAGCACCTCAACCTACAAACATCTGCGGCACCACACACAACCACACACACACACACCACACTCCACCCCTAACCACCAATCACACCAGCCACCTGCACCTGTCCATCTCACTCATAAACGCATGCTCCGCCAGGAACAAATACCACATGCTCCAAGACCTGATCATATCTGAGAAGATTGACATCCTATGTATAACAGAAACCTGGCTGACAGAAACCGACACGGTAATAATGAACCAACTGACACCAACCGGATACAGCTTTCATCACTGTTCCCGAACACACGCAAAAGGCGGAGGCGTAGCCATCATTGCAAAGGACAACCTCCACCTATGGACCCACGCCTCTGAAACCTCCGATGAAGCAGACATTCTCACCCTCACTAACAAACACTTCACGATATGCCTGGTCTACAGAACACCCGCTGCAAACTCCGACCTACCAAGGATACTACACCTCATCTCTGAGAGCGTTGACCCATCAAAAGAACCAATTATATTGGGAGACTTCAATCTCCCATCCCTCCAAGACACACAATCAGAAACATTCCTTAACGCCATGACAGCAATGGACCTGACACAGATCATAAATGAACCAACGCATGAAAAAGGAAACACACTGGACCTCATATTTCTGAACTCCCAAACATCCTCCTCATGCAGCAGTCCAACAATCTCACCAGTACCATGGTCAGACCACTACATCATCCACCTCTCCCATGCATATCAACCAAACACAAACAGAGGAAACACTCAACACACACGGAGATTCAAAGCATTCAACAAAGAAGACTTCCTGACACTAACCCTACCTAACCTACTTACGAATTCCAACAACCTTGATGACCTCATAGACAATTGGAACACCACAATCTCCTCAGCATCCAGTGCAACTCTAAACAAAACCAGCAACAAACCCATCTCCTCAAAGGCCCGCTGGTTCACCCCTGACCTCCGGAAACTAAAAACAAAACTTAGAAGAGCAGAAAGAAAATGGAGGAAAACCAAAAATGAAATAGATAAAAAGCAATACCTCTACGAACTCACTACCTACCACTCGGAGACCGACAATGCGAAGAGAAACTACCACACCAAAATCATCACGACAGCTGTAAACAAACCTCGAGAACTCTTCCAAATTGCCAAAAAACTGACAAAGGCACCAACCACTTCCGATCAACTCCCAGATATCCCCTCGGATCTCTTGGCCCGACAATACAAACAATTTCAGCAACCTCAACAACCTCACCTCTGCGCAACAACCACAAAGACATATCCCTGCACCACCATAAACGCAGACTGGAATACATTCAATGAAACCTCAAAAGAAGAGATATCTTCCACCATCTCCTGTCTGAACACCACTACCTCCCTGCTAGACCCCTGCCCTACGGAATGGATAAAGAAAACCAAGGAAGACCTGAGTGCCCCATTAACCTACATCATAAACAAATCCTTTAAACAAGGATACATACCAGATGCCCTCAAAACATCAATCATTCGACCAACCATAAAGAAGAACAACTGGACCCCCTGGACCCTACCTCCTACAGACCAGTTGCAAGCCTCCCCCTCACCACCAAGATAATAGAGAAGATAGTCCAACGCCAGCTTCAGGATCATCTGGACACCAACGACATACTTGACCCGCAGCAACACGGTTTCCGGCCACTACATGGAGTCGAGACCCTCATGACCATTCTAATGAACACTCTCATCATTGGAACCCAAGAGAAACAATCAGGATACATCCTGATCTTCCTAGATATATCAGCGGCCTTTGACACAATCTCTCACGAAATCCTCATATGCAGACTACAATCAATTGGAATCAAAGACACTGTACTCCAATGGTTCAGATCCTATTTAACCAACAGACAGCAACGGATCCGCACCTTCTCCACAACCTCGCCCCCCTACCAACAACTTCAAGGAGTACCCCAAGGATCCACCCTATCAGCCATGTTGTTCAATATATATCTCCGTCCGCTATGCTCAATCATACGCACCCACAACATCAACTTCCATATATACGCAGACGACATAATGCTCTACGCACCGATTACAACCACCAACCCAAAAAACGACCAGCTATCAGCCTGCTTCACCGACATGGCCAACTGGCTACAGGAGAACAATCTATCTATCAACATAAAGAAAACCGAAGCCCTTATAGTGACAAAAGAACCTGACTTCAAACCACCTACCCACCTCAACATGGGAACCACGCAAATCCAAATCCAGCCCCAAATAAGATATCTAGGCGTCATCATTGACCAAGCTCTCACCTTTAAACAACAAATCAACAAAACCGCTGGGATGATATTCCACAAAGCTAAAACTGTTCAACGCCTCCGACCCCTCCTAGAACCTCATGACTTCAGGACAGTAATGCAAGCTGTGACACTCCCTCATCTGGATTTCTGCAACATAATCTACCATGGACTTCCTGCCTCACATACCAACCCCCTCCGAACTGCCTTAAATACTACAGCAAGGATTATTCAGAATGCAAAGAAACGGGATCACATCACCCCAATCCTAAGAGACCTCCACTTCCTTCCAATACAAGCAAGAATCAAGTACAAAGCTATCCTACTTATCCACAAGACTATCCACCAAACACGGAACACCTCACTCCACCCCTTACTGCCTCGCCCATCCCACAACAGATCGACCAGACATTCCTCCAATAACTCTATCATCGCCCCCCACAAAAGAACCAAATCCACACAACGGACCTGCAACAGAGCCTTCGAACTTTATGCTCCATCCCTCTGGAACTCTCTACCAAACCACATCAGGAACAACGCTGACATCACATCATTTAAGAAACAGCTGAAGACAATCCTATTCCGTGAACATCTCTGAACAGAATTACCACCCTATCCGCATGATCTAATACTTAGATTCAGCAGAAGTATACATGTCTATGTCTACCCAAATCATTAATTGTTGCCCCTTGGTGATGGCCCCACCCTGAAAAATTGCTCCCCCCCCCCCTTATGTTATATGCTTCACCGCTTTGACCCGGTGAAAAGCGGTATATAAATGCAGTTAAATAAATAAATAAATAAATAAAGACCCCATAATTGCCGTCTAACCGCCTCACTCCAAGTAGGATGTTAATGAGATGCCGAATGTTATCCGACCCCTGCCGCCCCGAAATAAACCCGGTCTGATTGGGATGCACTAATGCCGATATCTTAGAGTTTACATGGGCCGCAAGAACCTTAGTAAGAATTTTGTAGTCTATATTTAGCAGTGAAATAGGTCTATAATTACTGACTTGTGAAGCATCCTTACCCTCCTTAGGGATTACTGTAATTAAAGCTTGGCGCTGTGATTCCGGAAGCGACCAACCCAGCAAGGTATAATTATAAACCCTAGTTAAAACAGGCGCCAAATGTTCCGCTAATGATTTGTAAAATTCTGCCGGTAACAGGTCCGGACCCGCTGCTTTTGCTGGCTTTAACTGCTGTATGACCCTTCACACCTCGGCAACACAAATTTCTCTGTCCAAGGCACTCCTATCCTCGTGCGACAATTTCAGCAGAGGAAGACCTGACAAAAATTTTTCAATCACTGAGTTCTCCACCGACAGCTGGGCAGAATATAAATCTTTATAGAATCGAGCAAACTGCTCAGCTATCTCACCAGACTTGATCACCGGCTTATGATTCTCATCCCAGACAGTGCACATTCTGCGCCTCACACGCTGTCTTTTTAATTGCCATAATAGTAATTTGTATGCTTTGTCTCCATGCTCAAAAAAGTGCCTCTGAGTCCTCAGCATAACAGAGGATATGTCCGCTGTTCCCAGGGCCGCTCACTTACCACGCAATTCTGTCAATTGGCGAAAGATCAGGGGCCCTTTACCCCGCTTGTGCTGTCTTTCCAAAACCTCAGTTCATGATCTAAGATCTGCTTTAAGGCATTCCCTCTGACACTTACAGGAAGCCGCCAAGGAAATGACCTGTTCCCTAATTACCGCCTTCCCGGCCTCCCAAATTAAGGATGGTGAAATTCCTCCCTTATCGTTGTGAGTCAGTGGAGGACCAGCCTAGTTGTTAGAGCACTGGCTTGGTATTCAAGCAACCAGGGTTCAATTCCCGCTAGCACTCCTTGTGGCCTGTGGCAAGTCACTTAACCCTCCATTGCCTCGGAAGAAAGGCCTGGCAATCTACTTCCGGTGACACTGCCAAGAAAACCCAGGAGCTTCTGGGTCGCCAGGAGTCAGGACTGACTCGAAGGCACACATTATTATTTGAAATTCCTCCCTTATCATTGTGAGTTAGGTACTCCTTCCAGCTCTCCTCTAGCTGCCTTACAAAGCCCTCCATTTGCAGTAACTGCCTAGGAAAGGACCACACACGCGCCGGATACTCAGAACCCAAGGGCTCCCAATTTAAGACAATGAAATATTGATCAGATGGGCCTCTCATACCTAACTTAACCTTATCAATCTGCCCTGATAGTGTTTGCGAAGTAAGCCACATCTCAATACGCGAATACGAGCGATGAACTGAGGAAAAAAGGTGTAATCTCTCTCTCCCGGATGACGGGAGCACCACACATCCTCTAGAGCCAACGACGAGAGCAACATGGAAAGTGCTCTAGATGCTCCTGACAATGTGTGCGGACCAGAGGACCCATCAATCGCTGAGAGAAAACAATTAAAATCTCCTCCCATTACAATATCCCCTGTCACTTTGGTTGTTAAGATATCAAACAAACACTCTAATGACCTCACCACATCCGCAGGGGGATCATACACATTTACCAAGGTGATTGCCGCCCCATTAAGTACCCCGGAAACTATCAAATAGCGTCCCAGAGGTGAGAATCAAACAAGACTACAAAGCATCCTAAAGCCAATCCCATCTTGGGGTGAACCCTGACCTAGCAGCATGAAACTAATATACATCTTGTATGCCCCACCCCCCACCAGCAGGAAATGAAACAGAACAATATCATATCAAAGAAGATACTGTCTCTCATTCAGGTGGGCATGGAGGTATGCATTCCAGCATTTCCGCTTCCCTCAGCATCTGCCTCAGAAGAGCAGTGAGATCTTGGAACTTTCCTTCTCTTGGGCACAGAGACCTCCCAGTCCCCATTTGGCTTACGGTGCGTTGGTGCTTGGTCCCCGTATTGGAGAGAGTCCACAAAACATAAACACTCCGAGAGAGCCGAAATCCTCTTCTGAGTGCCTTACCACTCAAAACACAACGAGAAGAGAAATCCCCACCGATACCAGACAGACTGCTTCTGCAGCACCTGCGTTAAGGGACGGAAACTTTTCCTCCGCTCCAGAGTTCGTTGAGCAATGTCCTGAAAGATCTGCAACTCATGCCCTTTGAAAACAAAGGACCGCTGACCTAGCGTGCTACGAAGCAGAGCCATCTTATCCTCGAAGAAAGAGAAGCATCCCACTATAGGGCGTAGATGAGTATTATTCACTTTCCTGGGCCCCAGGGTACGGTGTGCCCACTCCAACTTAACAGGTCGCTCTGCCGAGGGGACACAAAACGCAAAAATCTCTTGCACGATATCTGCTGAATTGTCCTTGTCCCCCGAACCTTCCAGGACTCCAAGAATACGCACATTGCTCCATCGCTGTCGGTTTTCTAGATCCGGTCCAACCAAGGAGCACTACACCACGTTATGTGACAGAACCCAGTCTATGCTACGTGGTGATCAACCAAGAAACCTTTATTAATTACTCTAAACCTGAAAGCCCGACAGGCCATGTTTCGTATTACCACTTCTTCAGGGGATACAGGTTTGCTGCAAAAACACAAATACATAACACATATAATACTTCTAAAATAAAAAGGTAAAAATAAAATTAATAATAGAATAGATAATAAAAATTAATAATAAAAATGAAATAAAATATAAAATAATAATCTTGTAAAACCAATAAGATAATAAATATTATATAATAAATTAATTAAAAATTAATTAAAAAATTGTTGTGAACAGGGTGTGTAATATCATTTATACATAATGCCAAAACCATGCATAAAACAAATATATAAATGAATGCAAAAATAATATGTAAATTAAATATGTAACAATTAATTGTAAAACCGAAGAGGATTGTGAAAAATTGCAAGAGGATCTTGATAAATTGGAAGACTGGGCATCAAAATGGCAGATGAAATTTAATGTGGACAAGTGCAAGGTTATGCACCTAGGGAAGAACAACCCAAACTATGGTTACACGATGCAAGGTTCCACATTAGGAACCACCACCCAGGAAAAAGATTTAAGCATCATTGTGGATACCATGTTAAAACCCTCGGCCCAGTGTGCAGCGGCGGCCAAGAGAGCAAATAGAATGCTAGGTATGATAAGGAAAGGAATGGAAAATAAAACAAAAGATATTATAATGCCTCTATATCGTTCCATGGTGAGACCACACCTTGAATATTGTGTGCAATTCTGGTCACCGTATCTTAAAAAGGATATAGCGATTTTAGAAAAGGTTCAGAGAAGAGCCACCAAAATGGTAAAGGGGATGGAAGGATACTCCTATGAAGAAAGGCTAAAAAGGTAGGGCTCTTTAAACTGGAAAAGAGACGGCTGAGGGAAGATATGATAGAAGTCTATAAATTAATGAACGGAATGGAACGGGTAAACGTAGATCGATTGTTTACGTTAGCAGAATATAGAAAGACTAGGGGACATGCAATGAAGCTACAGGGTAAACTATTTAAGACCAATAAAAGAAAATATTTTTTCACTCAACGTGTAATCAAACTCTGGAATTTGTTACCAGAGGATGTAGTAAAGGCTGTTAGTGTAGCTGGGTTTAAAAAAGGTTTGGACAAGTTCCTGGAGGAAAGGTCCATAAACCATTATTAAGAAGTGACAGAAGATATCAATGCTTGACCCAGTACAAGCATTGTGGAACTTGTGTCTCTTGGGGAAACTGCTAGGTACATATGACCTAGTTTGGTCACTGTTGGAAACAGAATACTGGTCTTGATGGACCTTGGTCTGACCCAGTATGGCATATCTTATGTTCCTATGTTCTTATGTTCATTAAATATCAAATCCAAACAGATATGGATACCATGCTATGTGTAACCTCTGTGTGCTAATGAATTGTCCTTGTCCCCCAAATCTTCCAGAACTCCAAGAATATGCACATTCCTCCTTCGCTGTCGGTTTTCAAGATCCTCCAGCCGATCCAGCATCTCTTTAGACATTTTATCTAACTTCCTCAGTTTGGTCTGAACTTCTATCGCAGAGTCCATTTGTTCTCCAATAAGAAGCTCAGCATGAGATATCCGGTCATCCAGGACTTTAATATCCACGCGCACGCCAGCAATCACTTTGGTGAAATCTGTGCGAAAAAGTTTAAGCTCTTGCAGAATCTCCGCCAGATCCTGCTTTTTCGCCAGTGTAGAAAGCACTGCCTCCTCAATTACTCTGGGCGTCCCTTGAAGTTCCGAGTCAGGAGTGATTTTCGGTGCATCCTCCCCTGATCTTGAAACTTGGGAAAGCGCTGAGGCATAATTCTTTGCTTTAGCCATCCTTATCAGGCTGTGAGGTCTATTGCAGCACAGTCCCCAAACTACAGAGTCTTAGATTCTTTCCACATCCCTGGAAACCCCAATGATGCTGGATTCCATAAGAACTGTGAGGGCTATACCTGCTCGAGAGGGCCTATCCACTCTCTCAAGGGTTGTGGTCTAACAAAGGCTCCCTGACCAAATTAAAGTCACCCTCCATGACTGTTGGGACCACACTATCCATCTATAGTATACTAGTTAGGGCACAGAAAAAATCGGGGTCATCACTATTAGGACCATAGATATTGAGAATTGAGAGTCTCAAACTCCCAATCATAATAAAAGATTTGGCCCACCTTCCAGAAGCATCATTACTAGCACTTTCTATCTTTAACCCCAATGATTTGCATGCAAGAGTTGCCACGCCATTTTTCTTGTGGTCTGCCGGGGAGGAGCCGATTAACATAAATTGCTTATCCTCCAGTTTGCTAGTCTCCTGTAAGGACAGGTGGGTCTCCTGTAATAAGATTATATCGGCTTGTTGCCGATTACAGTATGTTAGAATCTTCTTTCTTTTTATCAGGGTCTAAACAGGTGGACAAAGGTGAGTCGGTTGATATTGTGTATCTGGACTTTCAGAAAGCCTTTGACAAGGTCCCTCATCAGAGACTTTTGGCAAAACTAAAGAGTCATGGGATAGGAGGCAGTGTACTATTGTGGATCAGGAACTGGTTAACAGATAGAAAGCAGAGGGTAGGGCTAAATGGTCAATTTTCCCAATGGAGAAAGGTGATTAGTGGTGTACCCCAGGGATCTGTGCTGGGTCCGCTGCTTTTTGACAGATTCATAAATGACCTGGAAAGTGGAATAACGAGTGAGGTTATCAAATTTGCAGATGACACAAAACTATTTAAAGTTGTTAAAACCCTAGAGGATTGTGAAAAATTGCAAGAGGATCTTGATAAATTGGAAGACTGGGCATCAAAATGGCAGATGAAATTTAATGTGGACAAGTGCAAGGTTTTGCACCTAGGGAAGAACAACCCAAACTATGGTTACACGATGCAAGGTTCCACATTAGGAACCATCACCCAGGAAAAAGATTTAGGCTTCATTGTGGATACCATGTTAAAACCCTCGGCCCAGTGTGCAGCGGTGGCCAAGAGAGCAAATAGAATGCTAGGTATGATAAGGAAAGGAATGGAAAATAAAACAAAAGATATTATAATGCCTCTATATCGTTCCATGGTGAGACCACACCTTGAATATTGTGTGCAATTCTGGTTGCCCTATCTTAAAAAGGATATAGCGATTTTAGAAAAGGTACAGAGAAGAGCCACCAAAATGGTAAAGGGGATGGAAGGATACTCCTATGAAGAAAGGCTAAAAAGGTTTAGGGCTCTTTAACCTGGAAAAGAGACGGCTGAGGGGAGATATGATAGAAGTCTAAAAATTAATGTATGGAGTGGAACAGGTAAACGTAGATCGATTGTTTATCTTATCAGAATATAGAAAAACTAGGGGACATGAAATGAAGCTACAGGGTAAGCTATTTAAGACTAATAAAAGAAAATATTTTTTCACTCAACGTGTAATCAAACTCTGGAATTTGTTACCCGAGGATGTAGTAAAGGCTGTTAGTGTAGCTGGGTTTAAAAAAGGTTTGGACAAGTTCCTGGAGGAAAGGTCCATAAACCATTATTAAGAAGTGACTGAAGATATCAATGCTTGACCCAGTACAAGCATTGTGGAACTTGTGTCTCTTGGGGAAACTGCTAGGTACATATGACCTAGATTGGCCACTGTTGGAAACAGAATACTTGGCTTGATAGACCTTGGTCTGACCCAGTATGGCATATCTTTTGTTCTTATGTTCTTAATGCCCTTTACATTCAGGGATAAGTTATTTAACCCATTAGCGATGACAACTTAAAGAATTGGCATCTCTGACAAGCAGTAAGTAATAGCGCATCCATTAACCTTCCCCAGAGAGCCAACACATACTCCCCAAATCAACAAACAACAAATTGGGTGAGACAGCGAAAGGATTTAAATATGGCGCAGCCCAGACCTTGGGATACACTCCCACTATGAAATAGCTTACAACTGACCCCATCTCCAACCAAACAAAGCTTTTTGGGCTAAACAAAATTAACCTGCTAAACCATAAGGTTAATGGCACCACCGGACGGTTTCCCTTGGTTGAGTGCACCAAGGCTAATGTTTGAGACAGTTCGCCGTGGGTGTAGAAACAGACCCATTAAGCAGTTAAGTCCTGAGATTCTGGAGATACCTCCCAAGGCACTGTGCAGGTTTGGCAGCATTATAAGGCAGTGAAAGCCGATGTCCAGGCTCTTAGCTGACATCTCAACAGGCCCAGATAGGCAGCATCTGAGAAATCAAAGAGAGTTCAGAATTAACTTTGATGGAGAAGTAGAGATTCTTGATCCTCTATGAACAGCGTAAGCGCCGCTGGGTCCTCAAACGATTTGGTTGCACTGTTTAGAGTTACTTTAAATCGTGCGGGGTAAAATAGGCCATACCTTGCCTGGAGGCGCTGAACCCTTGGTCTCAAAGCAAGGAATTGTTTCCTCTTCTCCACGGTAGGTTTGCTGAAGTCAGGATAAAAGGCAATTTTCTGGCCTTCTTGTTGAAGAGAATGGCAGGCTTTTGCCGCAGCAAGTATATGCACAGCATGTTGATGCCTCAGCACACACAGGCTCATCGGGCGTGGCCTGTTGATTTTTGGGTTAGGTGAGGACAGGATACGATGCGCCCTTTCGATCTCCAGAGGGTGTGAAAATTCAATTTTTAAAAGCTTTTGTATTAGAGTTTCTAGGAATCAAAAGGGATCTCCCCCTTCTGCACCTTCCGTTAGCCTGACAATGCAAATGTTGGTGCGCCTTCCTCTGTTGTTCATATCTTCTATGCTTCTTTCAAGCCAATCCATTCTACATGATGACTTTATAATTTGGGAGAAGCGTTCCTCATGGGCCGCAGCGATCGCTTGTATATTAGTACGGGGTACCATACACTATTAGACTAACTAAAACTGAGAAAGAGTTAATTCTGTTCAGAACCTTGCTTAGAAATAAAACTTCATATATTAGCTTACTAGGTGAAGGTTTACATAAATAAAGAAAAGGGCAGGTTGTACTTCTAGCCTCTCTGTCTCAGGGTTATTGGCTAAAATACTCTCAGGGTTAGTAATTAGTAGATATCAAGAAGTATTCAAGGTTAGAAGATATCAAGTTATCAGCAGTGAACAATTATGTCAATTAGGTCATTTTATATCTTGGAATCCTGTATGTCTCCTCATAATAGCCACGTAACAGTAAACAATTATGTCTCGGACTCCATTTATGGCTCCACATTGACCCACACTGAATAAGTTGACCTACAATATGATAAACATACATGACGTATAATGATAAAGTGAAATTATGCTGTATCATCTAAAAAAGCCTTATAAATAAAGTGAACCATGGCTAATAAGTTAGAGTAAACAGGGAGAACGTGCTTCTCTCAGTTTCTCTCCACTGAAGCTTTGGTGTATTTTCTGTAGAACTGTGTTGTATTTATTGCTGTATTTGATAACCTTCCCATTGTTTGTGAATGTAGTTTTCTGTAGCTTCAAGAACCCAGTGAGGTTACTGGTGAGGAGAGAGTTAAGTAGTATCTTCAGTTGGTGCCATGACTCATCTACAGATTTCAACATTCCTGACAAGGAGGGAAGGTGAGTATTATCTGGTGCCAGCAATAAGCAATCTGTTAGGTGAACAGGTGTGGTCTCAATTGTGTGAATGGCATGTTGAAGCTATGGGTTTAGCTCTTCAGAAAGGTATCCCTTCTTATTGTATGCGTGAAAAATATGGAAATAGGGCTACTAATTATTTTGTGCACTGGCATGCACTGACTAATAATAATGTGCTTTTACAAGTTTCCTTTGGAGGGAACATTTTCTGTAGATAAGCTTTGTTATCTGAAATGTGCTTTGCAAGCTAAACACAGAATATGCAGTGCTCAGGAAGGGCTAGTGTTTGGTTGGTGGCAGCGAATGGCACATAAATTGAAGAATGAATTGTTTGGATTAGTGAATATTGATAAGATGAGTGAACCACAGGAAGGAGAAAAAGGTTGGTAATGTCTGGGCAGGGAAAGTCCCAGCCATTTTTTCTCCAGAGTATGATGCAATTGAAGCTGGAAGTGTTCCAGGTGTATTTCCGTCGTCTTCCCTTGACTGTTCTGAGAATTATGTAGTTTCTGAAGGGAAGATAGTCACTCGTTCAGCGAAATTAAGATATGAGATAAGAGATAAGTAAAGAATATTGGGAAATACACAGATCGCGAATTTTGGGACTTCCAATGTGTCCCAGCTCAGAGAAATGAATGACCTTCTTAGTCATGAAATAAAATGTTCCGTACATATCATAGATTCCTTAGAGGAAACAGTAAGAAATAATATTTCTGCTACAAAGGAATTAGGTATTTCTAGTAAACTTGGTCTGAATAAGCATTTTATGACCTATAGAGAGAAATGTATTCAACTACATAGTGCTATAAGTTTTTTTCAAACTGTTTTGCGTCAGTATAATAGTTCATGTCCTACTTGGGCTGCTTTAGATAATTTGCTTAGAACTGCGTTTTATAACCCAGCTGATTTTTATTCAGTTTGTGACATACCTTGTGATAGATTTCCAAGAGAAAACTCGAAGAGATAATTTTGTTTTAGTGGTTAAAAGATGATTTTCTGTTAAAATCACTAACAGTGGTAATAGTACACTTATAGCAAACCTGTGAAAAGGACTGGTTAAGATTGAACATCTTTAAGGCAGGATTCATTAATTGTTTTTGTAAATGTTTAATCCCGTGAGTAAAGGTATTTTTTTACAACTTAATCGATTGGCCAGCTAAAACAGCTACTGTAAGTCTAAAAAATGCTTATGTAAGTCTGAAAAGTGCCTGGTGCAGTGAGCTGACATTTGATGTGAAATGACTGAGTCGCTCAAGCTGACGATTGCTCAATCTTCCAGGAGCAAGGGGAGGGGTAAGATTGGAGCGCGAGAAAGTCATAGGAATCTTTAGCAAGACAGTTCAGATAAGCTTGTCATTGAGCTTTTGCAAGCAAAAACTGTCTCTGGAATCAGAGCAGGGGGATAGTCAGAGAGATGCTTTCCCTGCTACTGTTCAGCTGTATTCTTTGCAGATGTCACAGCTATTTATCCTGATCTCAGAAGACTTCTATCTGCTCTGTGGGCTGCCCCAGGATAAAATGTCGCACATTGTCAGTTGTGTTTCTTTCCTCTGAAGTGCTATTTTCCTGCAGATGCAAGCATCGTTATCTTGGAAAACTTTCATCTACAGCGCTGGGATCAGATATCGGATGCCTTTCATCCCGCCTGTAAGGGTCGCCGTGAGACCTGAAGTTTCGTTTCTTAGACTGTCAGCCGTGTCCATTGCCAGCAGTCGCTGGTGCAGAAGTTGTTATCTCCAGCCATACCATGTCACTTCAGTATGTGAGACTTCAACTCTTTTTGTGCTACAAGCGAGATTTGATGGCTGTACGGTAAGATGCTGATAAACTTGTGCAGAACCTGTACATAATGTGATTTTGCCAATTTCTCCCTGGACTTTTGTTGTGGATTTGCGATTTGCTTATGACTTGGCAAAGAGAAAGAAAATGCAGTTTTGTTTTTATCTGCTCTTTTTGAAGGTTAGTCTTGCATATTTGCAAAGGCCCTAGAAACTGCATTATCTGATGAAGAAACTCAACCATTCCTTTTTAATTTTCTTATGTGAATGATTTGTTTTTACTGTAAACTGAATTACTTATGTCATTGGTCAGATTTGTGCCTTTTATTAGTTTATCCTGTTCAGTTAGTTTGAGAGTTAATTCTGTTTAAACTGCAATTTGTATTTTAAAAATGTTACTTTCTGGGGATTGTCCTAACACTCTCTGGTCTGCTAGAGTGAAACCTGTGTTACTGTGTAAGTTTTCAGATTCATTAATTTCCTGTAAATGCTTGCTAGCAAATTTCTGTTGCTCAGAAGGATCGCAGTTGAAGGTTTGTTTTTGAATGCTACAATGTACTGGGAAATGCGCCATGTTTTAAATGTAAACATGTACTGGGAAGAGTGCCATGATTATTGTAAACTATTCAAATGGTTTGTAGCTATTTCTGATGTTTCTGTTATCTGTGTGCTTTGTAAGTCTTCACGACTGGTTGTAAACCAGAGCAAACTAATGAAATAACTTTGGGACTCCCGTAATGTCTACATTGTTTAATAGCAATATTTTTTTTACAATTGAAACTTCCTGGTTTTTGGTTCTGCAGCGACGGCTAGCAGACGAACTTGCAAATGGACAACCGTTTTGCAGACACATGAAAAGAAAGCCGGCAAGCTGTTTTTCAAGCATCAGTGTTACTGATTTGCAGTATTTAGCACTGGTTAAGATGACTTTATTTTCTCTTTTATCTCTATTTGAAGATACTTCTTTCGAAACCCATCTTTGAACTTCGTGACGTTCTGGGCAGCTGGGAAACAAATCATCTGTTTATTTACCCTGATCGTCTTTTGTTTCTACCTGGTTTTTTTTCTGCAGCGGAAGCTTATCGCTGTGGTTATGCATCTTGTCTTTTTGAAACTGTTTCAGGATTGACATTGTAGGGCTAGTGTAGGGAGAGTGTATATATGCCTGCTGAATATTTTGATTCTGCACCCTGTTTTGGTATCTGTTCTGTATCAGAGGAGGGAGGTGATATTCCTGATACAGCCTCCGATTGGCCCTTTTAGCCCTTATGGCAGTGTGTGTTTCCCCGGACATTATTTGAAATAATTAATGGATGCCTTGGCAGTCATCCCAGACGCCAGGTGTTGCGCAGCGCTATCTTAACTTATTGTGTACGGTTGCACTCAGCTCTGTTTGTTTTCCTTTTATTGCAAGTGACTCCTTAACGAGATGGCAAGTACTTTATATCTGGGATCCGCAGAATTATTTTAGCAGAAGTGAAGTCACCAGATTGGGTCCTGCTTAAGACTGCATTCGAAGACACTCCTAGCTCCGGAGTTCCTGGTCCATGTTGTGTGTTCCTGGTGGGATATTCAGCTTGTAAAGTGAGAAGACGTTCTCAACGAATGCATCTTATATGGTGGCCCCCTCACAAGTCCAGAAAGTGGCTTCCTGTGTCGGTAAATCAAGAGTTTGCAACGCAGAGTCTTATTGGACAAATAGTGATATTGAAGAAAAGGACTTTTATGATTCAAAGTATTTTCTGAAAGAACAGTGACATTACAGAGAAATTATTGTATTAAGTAAATTCTAAATGGACTATTCATGTAAAATGCTTTTATATAGCATTTAAAATGTTTTTATGAATTTATAGTAAGACCTAGAAGGATGAGGTTAGTTTAGATTAGTATTTTCCTGATATATATGTAATGACCTTTAGGTACTGAACCTCTACTTAATAAAGTAATTGAGAATTAGAGGGCCAGTATAGCAATAGTATATCTCATCATCATCTTAAGAAGAGTATTAAGAAGAGTAGGTATATATTTAGTTTGTCTTAGAATATTTTTGAGAATATTTTTATTGCTATGCATATTGGCTATGCATATTTCCTAATCTGGTCCTAGATGTGCTGTGGCAATTTATTAATGAAGCAGTATTGTATTCAGACTCATGAGGATGTTAGAAGGAATATCCAACTATTTTTGAGGCACACTTACACTTGATGGGAAAAACATTGTAAGTTATCAAAGTTTGTTGCTTGTCTTCCAACAGTGACAGCTCCTCAGCATGGAAGTTTACCAAGGGTTAGGCCTGAGATCTTTGAGGAGTTTTGTGACATATAGTCATATACAAACACAAATACAAACACAGAACCTAGAATAATAAAAGATATAGGTATGAAGATCCTATGTACAAGTTCTTATATTTCAGTAATTTACAAGTAATGTCAGTTAATGGGAACCAAGTGTGTAGTTCTAGCTACCCCTTTTTGGATGTCTCTAGTTCAGACCTAGGCATACCTAACCAGTATTAAAGTGAAATAATTTAATGGTCATGCCTCAGAGGGTTTTGAGTAATTGTATGCAGAATATATCCTGTCCTCAGTGAGTTTCTGAATCTCACATCTTAGCGGTTAAGCATTTTTTGCTGCGGCTCATTGTATTTGCTTTGCAAGCCAGACATTGCTGTTATCTGCCTCTCTTCAATATTGTCTGCATGGTAATTTAGTTTTTTGTGGTTTGGTAAAAGTAGAGCACTTTTTGAATGTTCAGCTCCTTCAATCTTTTGTTCTCCTGCTGTAGTTCTTGTAGACTCGCCCCACGACAGCCATGTTTCTTTTTCTAATTGCAAGAAGGGCTACAGATGTTTCTTCAAGTTGTCCAAGTTGTTTTTGCATTGTTAATTTTGGACTGTGCATTTTGGGTTTTTCATGTGCAGAATGATCACGAGTACTTCAAGGTTCTGGCACGTTTTCCCAAAACTGTGAATTTTTCTCTCTGCACTTCTGATTCTCTTTCTTAACCTCTCCAAACACTGGTTTACTGTTTGGTATAGTGTGAAACATAGCCTTCTGGTATTTTATTTTTGTTGAGCTGATTTTGTAATCTCCGATTTGAGAATTGATGTTTCGGTTAGTATTTTTGTAGTGCAGAGTTTCCCAGAGGTTGGTTAGGTGCTTGCTATATAGCCCCGATGGATACCCTATAGTGAATTGAACTATTAATTTGTTGTCAATTTCAAACAGATCTTTAGGCAGAAAAAGAGATGTTTCCCCTCAGGATGAAGTCATAGTGGCTGCTCTGTTGTTTCTTTTTAGGCAATTAGTGTGTATTGCAAGGTCCAGTAAACATAGTGTCAGCTTATGCAGTCAGGAACTGAATGGTTTTTAGATTTTCTCCTAGCAAAGGAAAATGCTGTATGCAGAGTACTAGTTGATATTTGTTGTAGTATGATTGATAATAGTGGAAAATAGTGAAAGGTCTATTGGATAAAGTCAGAAACAGTACTTTTGTTCCAAGTGAGAGTTATGTAAATTCCTTTTCAGCTCTCACTGATTCTTGGTCCTTCATACTGGAATTCAGTATTCAGTATTCAGGCCTTTGCAAGGCCTGTTAGCATTTTTGTTTGGTATTTTGGTATGTTTCATTTTAGAAGTATTACTCCTCTATGTACTGACAGTTGTTTCTCTATGTCAGCACTGGTTTCATTCCACCTCTTCACCTTTCACAGCTTTCTAAATCAGAAATCAGTAGGATCACTGACCCCTGCAATAATGTTATGGATTGGCCCAGAATCCAGTTGTATTTCCACTTCAATGGCAATATATGAGTTTCCTTATTTTAGAAATGATTCTTTCCAGAATCACAGGAGGGACTGAAAGCATGTATATTAGTACGGGGTACCATATACTATTAGACTAACTAAAACTGAGAAAGAGTTAATTCTGTTCAGAACCTTGCTTAGAAATAAAACTTCATATATTAGCTTACTAGGTGAAGGTTTACATAAATAAAGAAAAGGGCAGGTTGTACTTCTAGCCTCTCTGTCTCAAGGTTATTGGCTAAAATACTCTCAGGGTTAGTAATTAGTAGATATCAAGAAGTATTCAAGGTTAGAAGATATCAAGTTATCAGCAGTGAACAATTATGTCAATTAGGTCATTTTATATCTTGGAATCCTGTATGTCTCCTCATAATAGCCACGTAACAGTAAACAATTATGTCTCGGACTCCATTTATGGCTCCACATTGACCCACACTGAATAAGTTGACCTACAATATGATAAACATACATGACGTATAATGATAAAGTGAAATTATGCTGTATCATCTAAAAAAGCCTTATAAATAAAGTGAACCATGGCTAATAAGTTAGAGTAAACAGGGAGAACGTGCTTCTCTCAGATTCTCTCCACAGAAGCTTTGGTGTATTTTCTATAGAACTGTGTTGTATTTATTGCTGTATTTGATAACCTTCCCATTGTTTGTGAATGTAGTTTTCTGTAGCTTCAAGAACCCAGTGAGGTTACTGGTGAGGAGAGAGTTAAGTAAGCTCTTCAATGAACAGCGTAAGCGCCGCTGGGTCCTCAAACGATTTGGTTGCACTGTTTAGAGTTACTTTAAATTGTGCGGGGTAAAATAGGCCATACCTTGCCTGGAGGCGCTGAACCCTTGGTCTCAAAGCAAGGAATTGTTTCCTCTTCTCCATGGTAGGTTTACTGAAGTCAGGATAAAAGGCAATTTTCTGGCCTTCTTGTTGAAGAGAATGGCAGGCTTTTGCCGCAGCAAGTATATGCACAGCATGTTGATGCCTCAGCACACACAGGCTCATCGGGCTTGGCCTGTTGTTTTTTGGGTTAGGTGAGGACAGGATACGATGCGCCCTTTCGATCTCCAGAAGGCGTGAAAATTCAATTTTTAAAAGCTTTTGTAGTAGAGTTTCTAGGAATCAGAAGGGATCTCCCCCTTCTGCACCTTCCGTTAGCCTGACAATGCAAATGTTGTTGCGCCTTCCTCTGTTGTTCATATCTTCTATGCTTCTTTCAAGCTAATCCATTCTACGTGATGACTTTATAATTTGGGAGAAGCGTTCCTCATGGGCCGCAGCGGTCGCTTCCGCTCTGTCCATTCTGAATATTAAAGTTTGCATTTGCACTCTCAGTTCTTTCAGGTCTGATTGCAATTCGGATAAGGACTCTCCATTGGAGTCTACTCGGCTGCAGATCGCCCGTAACTCCTTTAAGATCTCTTGCATACCTTTGGACGTATCTTGCTGAGGCACCATTTTATGTGGGGATAGCGGGTCCGATTTAGATCTTTTTGTGCCAGACGTCGATGGATTTGTGAACTCCAAACGAGTTTGTTTGCCACCGGACATGCTCGTTGTCCACAGCCCAACGTTCGCCAGTAAGAAAAGGTTGAATTTATGGAGATGGCCAGGATTAACTGTCTCGGTCCCCGGGAGAGATTCTCTTATGCGGCCATGTTGGATTTTCGCTGGCTCCGCCTCCGCTTGTAATTCTTTCTTAGTTTTAGAACAGTTCAGAGTCAGAGTGATTTTGTGAACAAGAATTTGGGTTACAGAATGGAGCTATAATATTACCCTTACAAAAGTCTAGATGCCTGCCTGGTTGCATCCTACTGTCCCGTACTGGTGATGTCATATAAGATAGCATCAATCAATCCAAAATGATTTATATTACAAAACAAGACAGCCATACATTTGTCATGATGTAGTTTAATTTAAATGTGGTCTTCTACTTTGAAATTTATTGAAGACATTTATTTAATCTTGATAGACTCCTGCCCTAATAGTCAGTCCTTCCCATTAATTGAACATTATCAACATACATGTATGTACTAATACCACAGGACTGAATTACAGTAAAGTTGCTTGGGGTACAATAAGAATATTGAAAAGAACCAGAGATAATACTGATCGCTGAAGAACCCCTTAAGATAATTTCTTTAGATGTTAAACTAATGATTGCTGTTTCATATAAAAGGAGAGATCTTCTAGAAAGAGATAAACCAATTCAGAACTGTTCCTG
This sequence comes from Ichthyophis bannanicus, assembly GCA_033557465.1. Taxonomy (NCBI): domain Eukaryota; kingdom Metazoa; phylum Chordata; class Amphibia; order Gymnophiona; family Ichthyophiidae; genus Ichthyophis; species Ichthyophis bannanicus. The sequence continues at coordinate 418,587,999 of CM066034.1, forward strand.
AAACACCTAGATCTTGTAATCTAGAGAAAAAGCTAATTATTATAGAAAATCTGAAATAAAGTTAATTAAACTTGTTATAACTTCAACTACTGAAATTTATTTATTTAGTATAATACAATCTGAAATGGTCTCTGACTGTAACGAGGCGCTGGTCTGTCCATCATTATACTAGCTCCTCTAGGGCTGTCCTTATGCTGGCTTTGCATGTTCACGTAGCAAAAAGCTACCCCCAGTGCCAATGTCCAATTGGGAGTGGCGAATAGTGAGGAAACATTTGGTTATCCAACTTATTCCATTAGTAAATCTTATAAACTAACCTGGGACACAAAACTCCAGGAGGGTTAGGAGAGGGAAAGCAAAGGAGAAAAAAGACCAAATCTTTTGAAGTCCAGGCCAGGCTTAGGTATATGCATGTTTTTGCCCCAGAAGAGGCTCAGTTCCAGAAAGAAACACCTTAGATAGTGTCGCGAGCACTACCCTGGCGTATAAGCAGCGCTCAGACATAAAAATATGGGGAGGAGATTGGCCAGTAATCCAGAGGCCCAATTGGCTTTTGGTCCTAATTGTTTCCTGGACCTAATCTTCCAAAGAATCAAATGCACAAGTGGTGGGAAAATAAAGGCTTTTATTTCCCTTTCACGCAAGGGTTCAAAGGATTGGTCAATAACAACAAACGCAAATGTCCTTAACTCAGGTAAGAAAAAGTAAAACAAAAGTTTAAAGCAAACTGTTACTTTCACAGTAGCGCTGGTATTCATGCAAACAATAATGTTCTAGGCAGTAACTCATACAGCTTACAAGTCTGGCAAAGACTCTAGGCTTCCACTGGTACAGTACGTACAATCCATTTCGGTATCGGAAACCTCACTTGCCAGGTCCACTTGCATTGGTTCATAGGCGGACGCCTTGGACTCTGAGTCCCTGGGTTCAGGTACGGTATACTCAGGCTTTTTGTATAGCTCTTCCAGAACAGCCCAATGTTCTGGGTAACACTTGGGGCGTCGGCTCTGTGCTATTTTATATGGAGGAAACTCCTCTCTCCTTAGAGGTTTTGTGGCAGGTTTATAAAAACAGTTATTATTTAAGCCTTTCTTATCATGTAAGCTTTTCCTATAGCTTGCATCAATAAAAGCTTTACCTTGGGAATTTGGCTTCTTGGTTTCCAGCGAAGGTTGAGGCCTACACCAGTCTCTCCTTTGGCTGGCCTGTTCAGCACGGCTTAGGGCCTCCGGCTGTGACCCTGTAAATTCTAGACAACAGCTGCAGCAATGCCTTTTCCACTCTGGGCAAACAGCTTTTACTCCTCTGTGAGCTGAGACCTTCCCAGGTTCCTCCTTAGCTCTCAGACAATCACCTTTCACTCTAGGTGATCTTCTGGCAAGGGAATATTCAGGTTTAGGGTTATGTTTTCCTCTGTCTTGCCTTGCTTCCTGCTGCACACTGTCCTGCTGCATTCACTCTTGCGGTTTCCTCTCCAGCTGTCTCTCCAGCTGCCTTCACCGCTGCTCTTCCATCTGCCACCACAGCTGCCCTTGTCGGTTCTCTCACTGCTCTTGCCACTTCCTCTGCCACTCTGCCTCCAGTCTTCCACAGCCTCCTTAAGAAGTCCTTCTGTGCTCCTGGATTGGAAGCTGGCTGGCATTACGTCATGCTCAGTGGGGCGTGGTTCCATAGTCACTCTGGAGTCCCTCTGGCTCCCTCTATCTGGTTCCTCCAGATATTGCAACTTATATGTATCTTTTCCTTTATTTAAAACATTTTCCTTTCTCTCAACCAGGTCTGCAGGGTGACAATAGGCACAGTCCCAGCCACATCAGCAGTCCATTCCCCCTCGGTCTGCATCCTTTCTCTTCCCTAGGATGTAGGCCAAGTCCCTGCCCCAAACTGACAAGGTTCATGGGGGTGGGGGGGGGGGGAAGAGGGGGGAGGAGAACATGCCTCATTACAGTTCCAGTTTAGCCAAAAGAAAACAAAGAAAGTTCAGCTTAGGGACTTATACCTTCTTTCCTTCTGCAGCAATCACACTCTGCATTCAAGTAAAATCCAAAAGGCAAAAAGGCACAAAAAGATATCTTTTCGCAACCCCATCTAAATGCCTAAACTTTGGTCATGCCTCACACCTGTACCAGCCCTTAAACAACCAAAAGAAAAACAAAAATAAAGTCCACAGCAAACTGGCTCATTTCACCTCTATTTCCTCCTCTGCTGCAGGTAAGAAACATGTCACCCATCTGAGATTTCCACTTCCATCTCTTCACAGGACCCTTCAGTGAGAGACTGGCTGGCAGCAAGGGAACCTCCTGGTTAGGCTGCAAGCCTTGGACCTGGTCACCCCAGGGAAACACCCTTTCTCTAAACCCTCCCCCAGTTTCCTGGTTTACAGATGACTTTCTCTTTGTAGTGATTGGCTTCTGGGAGGGAACACATACTGGTTGTGCTCCTAGGGAAAGTGTAGGTCCTCTTCCCCTACCATCTCCTGAACTACAGGAACTCTCCTGCCCCTGGTCCTTTGCAGAGCCTGTCTACAAAGGGGCTTCTGCTACTGGCTTCCCCTCAATTTGGGGACATCCTTTTTTTTTGCCCCAGGTAGATGGAAGGTCTTGCCATGGAGGAAATTCCTCATCCACCCCTGACTATCTTGCTCCCTAGTGGGGTGTTGCAGGGATGTGTCATTGGTCAGATTCTTTTTACCATTTTTGTTAGTGATACTGCAGAAGGCCTGTCTGGAAAGATTTGCCTCTTTGTAGATGATAAGAAAATCTGCGATAGAGTAGACACCTAGGAAGGTGTAGATAACCTGAGGAGGCATATAGCAAAGCTTGAAGAATGGTCAAGCATTTGGCAGCTGAAATTTAACACTAAAAAAATGCAGGGCCATGCATTTGGGCTGAAAAAATCCAAGGGAGTGGTACAGTATAGTAGATGAAGTACTTCTATCCATGAAAGAAGAGCGGGACCTGGGTGTGATTGTTTCTGATGATCTTAAGGTGGCTAAACAGGTAGAAAAAGCAATGGGAAAAGCTGTAAGGATGTTTGGGTGTATAGGCCCATTTGGAAGAAGGAGGTGATAATGCCTCTGTATAAGTCCTTGGTAAGACCTCATTTGGGATATTGTCTGAAATTCTGGAGACCACACCTTCAAAAGGATATAAGTAGTATGATTAGTATGATGTCATTGCGGAGGAGCTGATAAAGTACTCCCCATACTCTGCCTGAGCATTGCAGGAAGACCCAGGACACAATCTAGGGGATTGTGAAGGGAAACCAGAGAAGTAGGTCCCAGTTCTTCTGGTTTTAGAGGAAGTTCTCCAGCTGGAACAAACCAAACGACTGAAATCATGGAAAGGAGTACTCATATGGTTAGCTCCTGGGAAGAGAGAAGCAGGATGGAATAGAATATCATGAACAACGTCCTGAATGTTGCTATTAGTATTGAGTTGCAGAGAAAGTTTTCTTTGTCTTTTTTTATTTGGGATGAAACATGGGGTAGTTTAGCAGTGGGTCTGGATACTGCTGGAAAACTGCTGCCATTCCTCTACTCTCTCTTTTGAGGAAGGATATAAAAGAGTCTTGAAATGACTGACATGTTTTGCTTACTTTTGGTTTGCTGTGCACAAATGTAAGAGACAAATGGGAGGAGAGAGAGGGAGGGGAGTTGTCCCTCTTCCCCTGAAGACAGGGCTGCAGCCCTAGCCCAGCACTGCTGACCGGGGTGGAACAATCTGCTCATCATAATTTGTGAGGAAGTAAGCAGAGGACTAAATCTCCTGTTCTGTCTTAACTGTGTGGGTGGGGAAAGGAATGTAGCAGAACTGTAAAAGGTATTAATGTGGTAACATTCTTACCATATAAAATGTGCCAGTGTTTTCCTGTGCTGCTGGGAATGAACTATTTGTTACTGTGGTCTTTGGAGCTTTAGTGTTGTTTACAGTAGTGTCTGGAACTATGCATGAATCCATTGCTATCCTGTTACTTGTAATTCTTTTTTTCTTTTTAATTTTTATTTTCAGAATTTTGATAACAAAAGGAACAGTCAATAACATAACCCTAAAATAGTTACAGACAATTACAGAACTCCCCTCCCCCCTCCCTGGTTCTCTGAGGAACTGACAGGTTTCTTGAGGTATTTTCAGGACAGCCGTTAATGGGCAACCAAGATGGGAATAATATAGCTACGAAAAAGGGCTACATGATTGTGACCCCCCTTTTAAGAAATTTTTGTTCGGGCAATGTATTGATCCAGTCAAGACCATCTTTTAATATTTAGTTCGACTTTATCGGTTTGGTGTAATCTACTATATAATTTCTCAAGTTTGGAATATTGGCATACCCAGTTCCACTATTGCTCCTGGTTTAAAGCCTGAAAGTTTTTCCACTTTGCAAGAATAAGTTTTATGGCAATGGCTATCATAAAGTTCAATCAGAAGGCTTTCTCACTGGAAATGCCCAGGCAGAACTCTAGAGATCTTAAGGTGACCATGCTCATGGAAATATTGGCTGAGACATTTAAAATTTTTTGGATTCTGACCAATATTTGCTTCCAGAATCTCTGTACGAAGCAACAGTCAAAAAACTTGTGTACAAAAGTGCCTGTCTCCTTCTGACAGGACCAGCACTTGCCCGAAGATGACTTATCCCATTTAAATAATTTTGCAGGTATGATGTAAGCCCTATGTAGAAAAAACAAACAAACATTGATTGTGTGATCACAGACGATCTAGAAGCCCTTGTTATAGGGCTCCATAATAGCTTCCAGGAACTGGTATGTAACGGCTGGGATAAGTCAGACTCCCAAACTTTTATCTACTCCAGTAGATTATGGGGAGCATAATCTCTAAATAGGTTGTAAAGACTAGACATGGCATCCTTCTGCACAATTGTTTCTTTGATGCTTTTATATAATACCCCCCTCTATTGCCAACTCATTTATCTTTATTTTGGATGCAGCTAAGCTATGTCTAAGTTGCACCCATTGAAAGTGACTAGCCTCTGGGAGAGAAAACTCTGATTTCAGAGAGGCAAAACCTTTCCAACCATTTTCACCGATTAAGTGCCCTAGCATCCAGATACCACAGTCTTGCCATTTTTTCCATACAAACATTTGCCCTCTGATTTTGAACAGTGGGTTCCACCACAGCAGAGTCTGTCTTCAGGGCGAGTTATCCTTGCCTACCATCTGTGGCAAATTTAAGTAAGCATCCTGTGTGGCCAGAATCACTCTCCCTGCAGCTGCCCACTCTGGGTATTTCATGCCTAGCATATGAGACAAGGAATATGGGGCGACTGTGTGGGTCTCTACCTCGAGCCATGTTGGTCTTTGAACAAGACCATCTGGGTTCAACCACAACGCCCCTTGTTTTAGGAGAAGGGCATGGTGGTACCACTGGAAGTCAGGGAAGTGGACACAGCCTTTTTATTTGGGAGCTTTAAGTATCTTGGTAGCAATCCTCAGATGGGAGCCATTCCATAAGAAATTTATGAGACTTCTTTCCAAGTCTGCATATAGTCCTGGCGGAAGTGTGAAAGGAAGCATTCCTAGCACGTAATTGATTTTTGGAGCTAGGGACATTTGAATTGTTTCTAACATCCCCCACCAGGAGAAATGAAGAGGAGACCATGAGAAAGTCATTTTACAAATCATATGTAATAACTCATCTATGTTTGTTTGAATTGTATGGTCTATTGAGGTGTCATGCCATATTCCCAGGTATTTAATGTTTCCAGCCTCCCACCGGAAAGGAAATGTGCCATTAATTCTGAATTTGAGAGATTATTCAATAGGAAGGCTACCCTCTTGGACCAGTTAATTTTATATCCCGAGATTTTGGAGTAAGAGTCTATCAGTGCTACGTTTTTTGGCACCTCAGATGGTTGAGTGAAAAGGAGGAGATCATCTGCATATGCCAAAATTTTCACTTTTAGATCCCCTACATTAAAGCCAGTTATATCCTTGTTTTGTCTGACAGCTATGGCCAAAGGTTCTAATGCAAGGTTAAAGAGAAGAGGGGAAAGGGGACAGCCCTGTTGGGTCCCTCTGTGCAAGGAGAAGGAACGGGATAAAATGCCATTGGCAAATATACCGCCTCTAGTTCTCGAATACAACACCCGTACCTTGTTTATAAAGTCCTCACCAAGCACAAACCATTTCAAGGCAAGAAAAAGAAATGGCCACTCTAGTCTATCAAACGCTTTTTCTGCGTCGAGTTAGAGGCCAACATAAGGGGGGTTATCTACTGAGACCCTTTCTAATAGATTACAGAGCAACCGGGCATTATCTGATCTTGATCTCCCTGGTATGAAGCCACATTGGTCGGGGTGTACTAAGTCCCCAATAACATTAGCAAGCCTCATCGCTAAGACACTCGCATAGATTTTATAGTCTGCATTTAGTAGGGATATTGGTCTGTAATTTATGAGGTGATTGGGGTCCTTACCTGGCTTTTCCAGGACTATTATTGCAGCTTCTGAGAAGTTGCCTGTATTACCCTGACCTTCGGCTAGCTCCTTATAATATAGCAGAAGATATAGAATCAGCTCATCACAAAACACTATAAAATTCGGCGGAGATCCCGTCCACACCTGCAGCTTTCCCCGCGGCCATGGAGTTAATTACCATCCAAAGCTCTTTGCTTGAGAAGGGTTTGCACAGACTCTTGGCTTGTTAAGCCTCCACTTTGGCCTGGATCAAGCTTCCCACAAAATTTGTGAAGGCTTCTGGGTCTAATTTCGAATCTGAGAAATATAAGTTGTCATAAAATTTGAGAATTCATCTAAGATTTGGTCGCTGCTGGTTAGCCTTATTTGGTTGTCATCCAAGATGGAAACTATTCTCCATCTTTCTTGTTTCCCTCTTAAGGCATTCACCAGGAGTTTACCAGCTTTATTTTGTTCAACATGAAACCTAGCTGATTATTTCAGCATTACTTGTTCTACTTCTGAGCTTAATATTTCATTATATTGGAATATTAATCTTTGTAGCCTTAATAGTATACCTGAATCAGGATGTTTAACCCACAACCTTTCTCCGGCTTTAATTTGGTTATCCAAAGCTATTAGTTGGCCCTTTCTCCTTTTATTCTCCTTAATTTTATTACTAGTGAAATTCTGGAGAGCACACCTTCAAAAGGATATAAATAGGATGATGTCAGTTCAGAGGAGTTGATAAAGTGCTCCCCATATTCTGCCTGAGTATTTCAGGAAGACTGAGGGGATGATTGGCAGATATGTATGTCTAGTATGGCTGCACCCTTACCTGAGGCTGTAATAAATTATGATGGCATGGAAGATAAGCATGTGGGCTGAGAGAATGAGTACCCAGAACCCAGCACAACAAGAGTACTCTTCGACTCTGATCTCTCTTTTTCTGCCCACGTTTCACATATCTCAAAGACTTCCTTCTTTTATCTTCGTCAGATTCGTGCTATCCGCCCCTTCCTCTCTCCCTCTGCTCTTACTACCCTCCTGCTATCTTTGGTTATCTCCCGACTTGACTTCTCCAATTCTGTTTTCTCAGGCATCACCAAGTTCCAGTTGTCACGCTTGCAAAGAATTCAGAATACTGCTGCCTGACTTGTGTCCCACTCCTCCCCTAGAGACCACGTCACGCCCCTTCTGCTTCGTCTTCACTGGCTTCCCATACCCTTCCGTATCCAATTCAAGCTTCTCACACTCGTTCACAAGGCCCTTCATACTACCACCCCACAATAACTTGCTGATCTCATCCACTTTCATACCCCTCGGCACACCCCTCGGTCCTTCCACCTCAATCGCCTTGCACTACCCCCTCCATCACAGGCCCACCTTCACTCCACCCGCTCCTCAGCTTTCTTCTTTGTAGGTCCCGCCCTCTGGAACTCCCTCTCCGCTACCCTCCGTCTCGAACCACATCACCCCACCTTCAAACATGCTTTAAAGACCCACTTATTTACCCTTGCCTTTGACCTTCCCTCTTCCCAGCCTTAGCCTCTCCCCTATGTCCGCTACTCTTTCTCTGTCCTATTATTGAATTGTAACTTCTTTTCCTTTTCTGGCCCCGAGCCTTGCTGTATTGTTGTTTTTCCTTTATTGTACACCGCTCTGTTTACCCTGAAGGGCGGTTAAGAAAGTAATAAACATAAACATAAGAGTAAAGCCAGAGGGAACCATACCCTGAGCAGAAGTGAACAGAGAATGGACCCAGTTAAGAAAGGACAGGTCAAGCCTGAACACGTTAACACAAGCCTGAACAAGTTAAACAGGCCAAGCAAAGCTGGTGATACAAAGTGCTCATAAGCCCTGAAGATTACAAACAGTGCCGGAAGCAACAGATGAGCAATGAAACAAAGGAAGTAGGTTGCGGTCAGAAGACTCAGCATTTGCAAAGTAAAAGATAAGAATAAAGCTGTTAATATGATAATGAGGGTAGGTCCCGGGGAAAGAGATTTGCAGGAATATGCAGAACTTTCTGGAACTTTGTGACAGAGAGGCATAAAAGGGGGGCAACAGCAGAGCATCAGGGGCAGCCTTCCCTCTCACCATCTTGGAGGTAGGGAACGTTGCCTGTACTCAGATCCCTCAGACAGACACTTGTGTATCTGTCTGGGGGATCTTATAGCTTTTTGCTTGTACCAAATAAAAGAGTTTTGCTGAAAAGTGACTGTGATCTGAGTTCTTTCCTATTTGCATGGGAAATTAACAGAATGAACCCTTACAATTGGCACCTGAACAGTGACCCGAGTATGTGAAACTCCTAAATTTTCTTAATTGCCCAGGGATTCCTGTGATTTTGGCTTTATATCAGAGATGAGGATACCTCCTCTCACACTGAGATACAGGAGATGAGGATACCGTTCCAAAAGGTAACGAGGGATATCTCCTAATATAGGAGATAAGGATACCGTTCTAAGAGGAACAAGAGATTGGATACCGTACGAAGACTCCATTGGTGAGTGTAGCATTTCCTGTCTGAACATCGTAGACGGAAGACTCCTCTAGAAGTTGGGTGAGTAAAGATATCTTTATTTGTGTATAAATATTGGTACCATGTATTATATGTGTATTTTGGGGAGATTTCTGGGAAAAGGGAGTGAAACGGCATTAGATTGTCTTATATCTGAGAATGATTGTGTATGACTGAGACGTACAATTCCGTACGAAGTGAGTGTGGAGTCTCGATCCGCGGTTCTGTACTCCTGCGAGGGGGACAGCCGGAGACAGATGAAGCGAAAGGAGGACTGTGTGTATAAGTCCCAGAGAAATATTTCTCTACCTCGTTCCTCTGTAAATAAAGAGGTTGAAGACATTGGGCCCTGCCTGTATCTCCCAATACTAGCAGTTGCATACCTTAGCAATGCCACCCTACACCTGGGTATACGGTACACAGCTAGCAAACGTTTCCTATGATAACTGGCAGATATCAATTCCTACGTTAAGCACAGTTTGCTGATTGAGCTCCGTCACAACAATTATTCTGATGTCTGCGGTGTGTGCTTCAGGTCTGGTCTCTGACAGTGTTTACCACACTGGGGAGTGACCCCCAACAGTATTGCGTACCATATCCATGCCTGTACTGTGCCCAGGACTGGTGTGGTGGGTATGGCTGCTGAACTCCTCTATAGTAGCACAATGCTGGCATAGGTGTGGGGGTGGCTGGCTGTCTATCCAGTGTGTGGTGGCTGCAAACACCTTCCACATCCCACACTGCCAGCAATGTTGCCAGTATTGGGCTGCCAATGTGCATAATGAGGAGCAAGGTACCATGGGAATAGGCCGGACAGGGTGGCCTGGCCAGGGTGCATCTGCCACAGGGCATAGGGCACTGGCTGGGACATTTTAGTGCTCAGCCACCACCTACACAGACAGGGTGACCTTAGTATGTCCTGCTGAGAGATCACTCTCACCCTGACTGTGCAGTGACCACAGCATGGCTAGGCACACCCATAGTTCTATATAGTATTTCTCTCATGTGATAGATATGGGTTTCCTTTTGGGGCCCAGTCACTGATTTATCTGCTTGCTGTGTATGCTGACATCCCAGTTCTGAACATAAGATATGCCATATTGGGTCAGACAAAGGTCCATCAAGCCCAGTATTCTGTTTCCAGCAGTGGCCAATCTAGGTCATATATACCTAGCAGTTTCCCCAAGAGACACAAGTTCCACAGTGCTTGTACTGGGTCAAGCATTGTTATCTTCGGTCACTTCTTAATAATGGTTTATGGACCTTTCCTCCAGGAACTAACAGCCTTTACTACATCCTCCGGTAACAAATTCCAGAGTTTGATTACACGTTGAGTGAAAAAATATTTTCTTTTATTAGTCTTAAATAGTTTACCCTGTAGCTTCATTGCATGTCCCCTAGTCTTTCTATATTCTGATAAGGTAAACAATCGATCTATGTTTACCCGTTCCACTCTGTTCAATAATTTATAGACTTCTATCATATCTCCCCTCAGCCGTCTCTTTTCCAGGTTAAAGAGCCCTAACCTTTTTAGCCTTTCTTCATAGGAGTATCCTTCCTTTCCCTTTACCATTTTGGTGGCTCTTCTCTGTACCTTTTCTAAAATCGCTATATCCTTTTTAAGATACGGCGACCAGAATTGCACACAATATTCAAGGTGCGGTCTCACCATGGAAGGATACAGAGGCATTATAATACCTTTTGTTTTATTTTCCATTCCTTTCCTTATCATACTTAGCATTCTATTTGCTCTCTTGGCCGCCGCTGCACACTGGGCCGAGGGTTTTAACATGGAATCCACAATGATGCCAAAATCTTTTTCCTGGGTGGTGGTTCCTAATGTGGAACCTTGCATCGTGTAACCATAGTTTGGGTGTTCTTCCCTAGGTACATAACCTTGCACTTCTCCACATTAAATTTCACCTGCCATTTTGATGCCCAGTCTCCCAATTTATCAAGATCCTCTTGCAATTTTTCACAATCCTCTTGGGTTTTAACAACTTTAAAAAGTTTTGTGTCATCTGCAAATATGATAACCTCACTCGTTATTCCACTTTCCAGGTCATTTATGAATATGTCAAAAAGCAGCGGACCCAGCACAGATCCCTGGGGTACACCACTATTCACCTTTCTCCATTGGGAAAATTGACCATTTAGCCCTACCCTCTGCTTTCTATCTTTTAACCAGTTCCTGATCCATAATAGTACACTGCCTCCTATCCCATGACTCTTTAGTTTTGCCAAAAGTCTCTGATGAGGGACCTTGTCAAAGGCTTTCTGAAAGTCAAGATACACAATATCAACCGACTCACCTTTGTCCACTTGTTTATTCACTCCTTCAAAAAAAACAGCAGATTAGTAAGAGAAGATCTTCCTTGTCTAAAGCCATGTTGGCTGTCTCCCATTAGGTTGTGACTACATGCTGAGTAATTTTATTCTTTATGATGGTTTCTACCATTTTTCCCGGTACTGACGTCAGGCTCACCGGTCTGTAGTTTCCCGGATCACCCCTGGAACCCTTTTTAAAAATTGGTGTTACATTGACGATCCTCCAATCTTCAGGTATTAGAGACGATTTTAATGATAGTTCACAGATTACTGACAGCAGTTCTGCAATCTCATATTTCAGTTCTTTCAACACCCTTGGATGTATACCATCTGGCCCAGGTGATTTGCTACTCTTCAGTTTATCTAATAGTTGTAAGACATCTTCCCGATGTATCGATATTTCCTTCAATTCTTCAGCACATTTAAATACCACTTCAGTCATGGGTAACATCCCTACATCTTCCTCAGTAAAGACTGAAGCAAAGAATTCATTCAGTCTCTCCGCTATCGCCTTGTCGCCTCTTAGTGCTCCTTTAACCCCTTTATCATCTAATGGACCAACTGACTCTCTCACAGGTTTTTTGCTACGAATGTACTTGAAAAGGTCTTTAGTTTGCATTTTTGCTTCCACAGCAAGCTTCTTCTCAAATTCTCTCTTTGCCTGCCTTATCAATGCCTTACATTTGACTTGCCAGTGCTTGTGCTGTTTCCAGGTTTCGTCGTTTGGCTCTTTTTTCCATTTCCTGAAAGATGCTTTTTTGGCAACAACAGCCTCTCTGACCTCACCTTTAAACCATGCTGGCAGTTTTTTCGACTTCCTTCCACTTTTCTTAAAGCGTGGAATACAGCTGGTCTGGGCTTCCAAGATAGTATTTTTCAACAACACCCAAGTTTGAAGTACGTCTTTAACCTTCGCAACTGCTCCTTTTAGTTTTTTCTTAACTGTTTTCCTCATTTTATCATAGTCTCCCTTTCGAAAGTTAAAAGGTAGTACTGTGGATTTCCTTACTATCCCTCCACTAATTAAATCAAAGGCGATCATGTTATGATCACTATTGCCAAGTGGCCCCAACACCCTTATCTCTTGCACTAGATCTGGTGTTCCACTAAGGACTAGGTCTAATATGGCTTCCCCTCTGGTCGGTTCATGAACCAGCTGCTCCAAGAAACAGTCATTTATTTCATCTAGGAACTTTATCTCCCTAGCATGTCCTGACGTGACACTGACCCAGTCGATACCGGGGTAATTGAAATCACCCATTATAATTACTGCACTGTAACGTTTGTTAGCTTCCTTGATTTCTTTGAGCATTTCATCATCCATTTGGTCATTCTGGCTAGGTGCTCGATAGTACACCCCCACTGCCATCGCCTTTCCCCTTTTATATGGAATTTCAATCCATATAGATTCTACAGCAGATTTTGTTTCCTGCAAAACTTTAATCCTTTCTGAGTCAATGCCCTCTTTAACATAGAGTGCAACCCCCCCACCAATTTGATCAGCTCTATCATTACGATATAGTTTGTACCCAGGTATCACAGTGTCCCACTGGTTGTCCTCCTTCCACCATGTCTCTGATATTCCAATCATATCTAACCTTTCATTTAGTGTTATATATTCTAACTCTCCCATCTTATTCTTTAGACTTCTAGCATTTGCATGCAAGCATTTTAGAGAATGTATTTTATTCATGTTAATTTGGCTATTGTTAGCCCTGGGTAAATTGGGATCTTTAAGCTCTGTCTGCTCCATACTTGAGGGCATTTGGGCTACTTTACTCTTTTGTGGAACCTCTCTGCTTTTGGTAGTGTCCTTCAAGGATACATTCTTCCGAACCATCCGCTCTTGGGCGACTGTCGGCTTTCCCCTAATATCTAGTTTAAAAGCTGCTCTATCTCCTTTTTAAAGGTTAATGCCAGCAGCCTGGTTCCATCCCAGTTAAGGTGAAGCCCATCCCTTCGGAAGAGCCCCTCCTTTCCCCAGAATGTTCCCCAGTTCCTAACAAATCCAAAACCCTCATCTTTGCACCATTGTCTCATCCACGCATTGAGACTCCGGAGCTCTGCCTGCCTTTTGGGACCTGCACATGGAACAGGAAGCATTTCGGAGAATGCTACCCTGGAAGTTCTGGATTTCAACTTCCTACCTAAAAGCCTAAATTTTGCCTCCAGAACCTCCCTACCACATTTTCTTATGTCATTGGTACCGACATGTATCAAGACAGCAGACTCCTCCCCAGCACTATCTAAGACCTTATCTAGGTGGCGCGTGAGGTCCGCTACCTTCGCACCAGGCAGGCATGTTACCAGGCGATCCTCACATCCACCAGCCAACCAGCTATCTACATGCCTAATGATCGAATCACCGGCTGTCCTAACCCTTCCCTCATGGGCACATGGCCCTGGAGAAACTTCCTCGGTGCGAGAGGGTTTTACATCACCTGGAGGACAGGTCCTAGTTACAGGATCACTTCCTGCCACACCAGGGTGATGCTCTCCTGTCACGTGACCTCTCTCCTCCATGGCAACAGGGGTGCTGCCAGACTGGAGGTGGGACTTCAGGACTATATTTATTTAATTATTTATTTATTTAATATTGTTTGTATACCGCACTATTTAACATCAGCACGGTTTACAGGAAACATAGATGTCCAAAGAGGGTGGAAACCTTGGACTTACATTAAACAAGGAATTCAAACTTGGATAACAGATAACAACTATGTACAAACTTTTCAATATAAACTATGTACACAACTCTTCCGGTCTCGTCTATGTACCTCTCTGTCTGTCTTATGTTTTCCAAGTCTGCTACTTTATCTTCTAGAGAACGGACTTGTTCCCTGAGATAAAAGAGCTCCTTGCACCTAGTGCACACGTAAACCTCTCACCAACTGGGAGAAAATCATACATGTGACACTCAATGCAAAAGACTGGAAATCCCCCATCCCGCTGCTGGACTGCTGTCTGCATCTTAGTTTTAAGTTTGTGTCTAGATCTTTAAGTTCTTACTTACTAGGGGTTGCTATGGGTATTTATACCAATAAAACTGTACCTAATATGTTTAATATACCTTTTTCACCTGAAGCTTAATTAATCTCAGGTCCTTAGTGTATGACTGATTTGGGTAATGAGCTTCACCTGAAAGCACCTCCTGTCTTTTAAGATGTGTAAGTATAAATAAAGACCTTTTCAAGTACATTCGTAGCAAAAAACCTGTGAGAGAGTCAGTTGGTCCATTAGATGATAAAGGGGTTAAAGGAGCACTAAGAGGCGACAAGGCGATAGCGGAGAGACTGAATGAATTCTTTGCTTCGGTCTTTACTGAGGAAGATGTAGGGATGTTACCCATGACTGAAGTATTTAAAGGTGCGGAAGAATTGAAGGAAATATTGATACATCAAGAAGATGTCTTACAACTATTAGATAAACTGTAGAGTAGCAAATCACCTGGGCTGGATGTTATACATCCAAGGGTGTTGAAAGAACTGAAATATGAGATTGCAGAGGTGCTATCAGTAATCTGTGAACTATCAAAATGCTGAAACAGTAGAGCATTCAGACAGCAACTGATGAGGGCCCAGCATGGGCATGAGTGTGCTTCCCACAGAGTCACAGGGGATAGTACCCAGCAGGTACCCCCAAGGGCACAGAACATTGGCAACTGATCCAACAAAGAAGTAAAGCTAGCAAAGTTCTTAATCTGAATCACAGACTGTTCTTCCAAATCAACAACTCGTGCCTGTATCTCTGAAACTTGTGCTTGAATATTTTCCACCTTATTTTCCAACTGCTCCATTGCAAGCGAAGTAGATATTGGGGTATGTTTACTAAACAGCGCTAATCGTGAATAACGCGCTTTATGTAACGTTAACAATCGTAAGCGCAGCATAATGCATGTTATGCTGTGCTTACAATCGTTAACGTTACATAACGCACGTTATGATGCGCTAACGATCGTAATGCCCCACGGCGCGGTAAAACACCGCAGAAGGTGGAGAGAGGGCGGAGAGAAGGTGTCAGTGGGCGGAGAGTGGGCGGGGAGATGCTCCCCTCACACTAACGTGCTGATTTTCAGGGCTGAATTCCAACGCGAATGAAAACCTGCCGTTAAAGGCACATTACAGTGGAGAGAAACCATTTCAGTGTCAGCAATGTACAGCCCAGGCAGGGAAACCAAATAAAAGTGATAAGTGTGATACATGTGCACAGAACAAAAGGGCACAGAAACACTGAAAATGACCCCAACAAACTGGAAAAAAACAATAACCAAGCTGGCCAATAGTGGTATCAATGAGAAGCATCAACCTCTCCCCCCCCCCCCGAGTAAACTCCATAGAACAGATATAAATCGTGGAAGGGTCTATACTCCGTCCCCATACAAGGTGAATGAGCCCACAGTGAAATAGCGCTGCTCAGGGTTTTCCCCACCATTGGACAGGGTTCCTATGGCGTGCACATGTCCCGCAACATCAGGGCGGGCATGTCGGAATGGCAACTGGACAGATGGATTGCGGACGGTAGGCTGCAGTATTAACATGTCAGATGCCAAAGGCGTCCCACACCCTAGCTAAGTAGCGCGACATAAAATTACTGCCACGATCGGTCAATACTTCTTTCGGGAACCCCACCTCACAGAACAATTTTATTAGTTCTGCCGCCACCGTATGGGCTGAAATGCTGCGTAAGGGGACCGCCCAGGGGATTGTGTTGCATGGTCCACCATGACTAATATATACTGATAGCCACGCGGCATTTTAATCATGGGACCCACTATGTCTACCGCTATTCTATGTATGGGTACTGCAATTACTGGTACCGGAATCAGTGGTACTTCTGTTGGCTTAATTGGGGAAACCCTCTGGCAAGAGGGACAGGCTTCACAGAATTTAGTTGCCTCTTTAAATACGCCTGGCCAGTAAAATCGTGCTAATACCTGGTCTAAGGTTCCTTGAATACCTTTATGCACTCCTATGGGATGATCGTGGGCCAGTCTCAATACCAGGGTTCTAAAGGTAATAGGTACTACCAGCTGCTTACGTATATTACCTGAAGCTGGTTCTAAACTCTCCTGGAATAGAATTCCCTCATCCAGGAAAAACCTTGGCAACGTATCCCTTCCTTCTTGGGCGTATTTGAAAGCTTGACTAAGAGCTGGATCAGCCTGTTGCTCTTTAGGAAAAGAGGGGAACCTGTCCATCAGCTCAGCAGGGACCCATGGTAATTCTAACCCGGCCCTAACCTCCGCTCTGTTCTGAGAGCGAGTCTGGCGTTCCCTGCATTTTTCTCCCTTACTCTTCCTGGTCTTATCCCCTGGAGTATTGATTAGGTCTTCGTGAGAAGGTAAATCTATTTGCACTGCCGTTGAAGATTCTCCTTCATCTTCCAAGGCTTTCGCCTGGTTTCTCGTGGAAACCATCCCCTCTCTTATCCGTCCATGTTATTGAAGACCTTTTTGAAATAGTGGCCAATCCCGGCCTAATACTAATTCATGTAGCAGGTGTGGGACTATGGCTAGGGGAATCTCTTTTCCTATTCCCAATCCTTTCACTAGGAGTTTGTAAATAGGATATGAGTATACCTCCCCATGCACACAGCGGATTTTTACAGTGCCAATGGGTAGATCAGGTATGGTTTAGGATTGGGCTTTTAACTTTTTCCAAAGGCCACGTGAAACCATACTCTGATCGGAACCAGAGTCCAGTAAGGCGTTTGCGCTCACCCCTTGGACTGTCACGGCTATGAGGAAACCTTCTCTAACCTGTCCTGGGTCAGTGGTCACTAGTGCCATCTTTACCCTACAGTTGCATTGTAAATGCTCCTCGCTACCACACTTAAAACAGGTTTTCCTGACATATCTTCCTTTACATTCAGGCAAACACAAGGCATTAACATTCGTTATCCTTTCCTTCTTTTCTGAGAATGCACTGGTTGTCCTACTAGAAGATATGCTTTTCTCCTGGGCGTTCCCTTCTGCTTCAAGGAAACGCTCAGTGAGCATGATCGCCTCCTGGGAGTTTTTGCAACCTTGCAAGGTCAGGAAAGTGCGGACATTCTCTGGGACAGCATTCACATACTGCTCCAACAGTATACTATCTAACACTGTTTCCAGGCTTTTACCCTCCGGTTCTAGCCATTTGTTTAGCAAACCTTTAAGGCGATAGTGTAAGGCTCTAGGCGTCTCACCCACCATTAATTTAGCTTCTCTAAATAAATGGTGGTATACTGAGGACGTCAGACCTACTCTATCTTTAATTACTTTTTTAACTTCATCATAATTATTGGCTAAATTTGGTGGTACAGTCTGGTAAGCCATCAGTGCCTCACCCGTGAGAGACATGGCTAGCCTGACCGCCCATTGGTCTTTAGGCCAATTCATTAGGTGAGCAACTCGCTCGAACGTTTTGAACGTGTCAGTTAATCGCCCAAAGTTCCATGCCTCTCTGGACCAAGGTCCTGAAGCATGATCTTGGCTCAATTCTGCTGAACCTGGTGAAGGTGGAACAGGTTCTGGCTCCTTCTTTATGGACTGGATCCAAGCTTCCATCAGCTGCATGAGCGGCTGCTGCTGCGCTGCCATCTGGGCTGTAGCTCGCTCTATAGCTTCCGTGGCTAGCTCGCGTTGGTGCTCGAACTGGGATGCCATCCAGGTGAGTACTTCCTTCATTTCTGTTGCCATCCTGAAAAGACAAAGCAGAGAACGCGACCACCAAGTGCGGTACCACAGTATAGCAGGTCTTATAAACTTTCCCACCAACTACACTGATACCCACTCAAGTATCCTCAAGTACCCCTTGGTTAGCTACCAATTACCTGATACTTTTGGTGCGTCAAGCTTGTAAACAACGTGGGTCTTTTCCTGTAGCAGACACGTCTTCTTCTGTTGGAAGTAGCCTTGCTAGACCTCTTCTTTAGCTTGTTTTGCAAAACTTTTCTTCTTGCACCTTTTAATCCTCTGCTGTACATGCGTGTTTGTGCCAATCCAAAAAACTACGCCAATCTGTCCTGTTCCCCCGCCTAGGGCCGATGGCTCTATGGCGAGGGCGACCTCATATGTTTTCAAGCATCCTTATTAACTACTATAGCAGCAAGGGTTGCTGGGAGTTGTAGTTTAAGTAGCTATTCAACAAATTGTGTTGTGGCACGAGGGTCCTTTTCTTAAACAGATAAATTTTTATTTGGGGATTCTTCCCTTGCACATGGGTTCAATGGCTCAAAACATGGCACGACAAAACAATAGGAAACCAGGAGCAAATTAAAGTCAGAAAACAAAACAGGTAATAAACTGTTTCTTCACAGCAAATAAACAGGCAGAACAACTTTGTATTTTCCTCATACAAAGTTGGCTTTTAACATAAGTCCAAATGGTCAATCTTACACAGAGAACAGTCCATCTCACAACTCTCCGATGTATCAGACTTGTTTTCTGGGTCAATAATCATATCCTCACTGTAATCATTGTAGTGCTGCTTTGGGGAACTTTTAGACTGCAACTCGTGGATAACTTCTTGCAGCTGCACTATGAAATCGTCCCTTTCATTAGCAGTGTCTTTTTCTAAGGCAGGAAACTGGTTCTTACTTAAACTTCTCACTACAGCCTTTGTGTCTGGTTCAAAGCATTTGGTAAGAATGTTTCTAATCTGAGCAACTTTCAGAGCCGTGCTATCTCTGCTCCTATTGGCACTAGCTTTTAATTGCTGTACTAGTTCTTCAGCTATCTTCTGGTTAGGAAATACTGCAGACGTACCTACTTTACTGGCAATGGCTTCTCTGTACTCCGAGCTTTCTGCCCTCGTGCAGGCAAACTGTTTTACCTTTCCCTCGGGTAGCTTCCACAGAGGCTTTGCTTCCAGTGTTTCAGGGTTAAAGGAAACGGACCTTCCAGAATCTTTCTCAACTTGACCTGGGTCTCCAAGTTTTCCTTGTTGTTGCTTTCCTGTGTACCTTTGCTGCTTGAGTGGCTCAGACTGCTGTTGAGTCTTCTCTGTGCCTTCGTTTCTCTTTCCTCCTTCTAATCCTGAGTTCCTTCAGTTACTTCCCTTCCTCGAGTTCCTTGAGCTCCTTTCCTTTGAACTCCTTCTCTCTGAACCCCTTGCTCCACTTGAACTAAAGTCTGACTCTGAAGCCGGTTTAAACTGGCTTCCTCCTGCAGCCACACCCCTCTGGTTACTCAGGTGGAAATCATTAGAGCTGCATTCAGCTTCTACGTCAGCACTATGGCTGAGCTCTGTTCTAGCTGAAAGCATTCTGTTCCTATGGGAACCTGTCTTGCTCTTACTTTTAAAGGCAGACTGCTCACTATTTTCCCATTCCATCTGATCAGTAGTGCTGTCACTATCACAATATTCATGAGGGACAGCATAAAAACTCAAACAGTGTTTGGCACCGCAGGACTGGAGTTGGGAACCTCTGCCGTAAAGCAGCAGCCATCAGGGGCAGACACACCCGCAAACACAGGCCCCATTATCCAAAGCCTCCTGGAGAGGCAGGACTTTGTGCTCTGCGTGCATCTCCCAATACTAGCATTTGCATACCTTAGTAATGCCACCCTAAACCTGGGAATATGGTACACATCTTTAAGGAGGTTGCTATGATTACTGGCAGATAGCAAGTCCTAGGTTAAGTTCAATTTTCTGAGTGAGCTGCATCATAGCAATATTTCTGATGTCTGTGGAGTGTGCTACATGTCTTGTGTCTGACAGTATTTACCAACCTGGGGAGTGACTCCTACAGTATTGCATAACATAGCCATGCCTGCAATGTGCCCAGGACTTGTGTGGTGGCCTGGGCTGCCCAACACCTCTATAGTTGCACAATGCTGGCATAGGTGTGGGGAGTGTGTGTCTGTCTATCCAGTGTGTGGTGGCTGCCAACACCCTCCACAGCCCACACTGCTAGCACTGTTGAAAGTATTGGCCTGCCAATGTGCATAATGAGGAGCAAGGTACCGTGGGAATAGCCTGGATAGGGTGGCCTGGCCTGGATGCATCTGCACACGGCATAGGGCAATGGCAATTGTAGTGCCTGGCCACCACCTGCATGGACAGGGTGGCCATAGCATGTCCTGCTGGGAGGTCACTCTCACCCTGACTGAGCAGTGACCATGACATGGCTAGGTTCCCCCATAGTGTTTTATAGTATTTATCTCATGTGATACTTATGGGTTTTCTTTTGGGGCCCAATCACTGACTTATCTGCTTGGTGTGTGTGCTGACATCCCCGTTCTGGGTACATGCATCTCCTCCAGGACCATGCACTATGGACTAGCTGGCGGACTGTCTGCAGCTAGTATGTGTCTTGCTGGAACACCTTGCAGGGTGCAGCTGCTGGAGGCTTGCTGTTGGAGAATATCAGATAATGTTGGGGAGCAGCTGAGCATTTCCAGGCCTGCTGTCTGTCTGCTATTGCGTTAAGAATGTGTACTGCTCTGTCTGTTCCCCAACAGGACAGGGCTTGCTGTTCCACTCTACTGATGCCATTGCATGGGAGGTAGACTGTGGATCTATTGGTGGGTGATCCTGTTTCCCACCCTGTGCCCCAGAGGGTGGGTTGTGTGGTGGTACATGATCAGTCCATTGGTCCATACACCACCCCCCCTTCACCTACAGCAGGTAACCATGGCACCAACACAGGATATGCTCTCTTCTGGGTGCATCATCGCCATAGGTACTAGACATCACCGGGACATACAGCAGGGCACAGATGTATCCTAGGTGTGTCTAATGGAACTACCTTTCACACACTGATGGGGACCTGCAGCATGACGTAGTTCAGCCATGAATGGTGCGGTGGACCTGGTGCTGGGCGCCTCACCTCAACCTTAGGGTGGGCACAGTACCCGCACAATGTGACTGTCTGTGGCTACTCTGTGGAAGTACCACACACGGTCTGTTCCCCCTACCTGCCCGAGGTGCTGTGGGGGTGCATACACAATCTTGTGCCCATCTCTCGACTGCTAATTTTCATGTGCAGTGCATCATGGGTACGGGTGGGTTAACCCTATCCTAGTAACCACAGCATACAGTTTGTGTGATGACGTGCAGTCCTGCAGCCAGCCAGGGCTTTGTTCACAGCCTTATAAGGTGTCCTATAGGGGACATTATAGTCTGCCTTAGCGGACAGTACACTTTATGATGTGCCCTATGGAGTGCGTTATGGGGTGCCTTATGCAGCACCTTAGGTTATGCCACCGTGAGGGTGTGTTTGCTGGCAGCACAAATTAAAATACATGTCAAATGCCTCACCAATCACAACTTAAATGTAAAGGGTGCTGCCACAGCCAGCCTTATACATTAGGCCCACTGGGGAATTGAACCCATGACCCCTGTACCATCAGGCAGTATTGCAACCATTGTGCTACAGCTCTGTTGCTGTGATTGTATGCCTGGGCGCCTTCTTAAGATTAATATGTGGTAACATGCCCTGTAGCACTCATTCATTTATGGTGCCTTGTAACGCGCGTTCTCGGCGCGTTCTCAGCAACGATGTACTGCACATGTCCTTATTTGGGATTTCTGTCTCTAACGAGGCTCCTAACGCGAATCGCACTAACGCAGTTTAGTAAACATACCCCATAGTCTTTAAAGCCAACGATGAAACCTGGGGGAGCAAAGCTTCCCCTAATGAAACTATAGCCTGCCATACTGCTTCCAAAGTAAAGTTAGTTGAACGCACAAAAGTAAACATCTTAGACTCACCTGAGACAGCTGTGACAGCTTGCACAGCTTCTATTTTTGTAGACAAATCTCCTCCTCCTCAGCTTGGCAGATACATCCGTTGCTAAACTTCCAGACACTGGTGTTTCAAACACCTCTGTTTGCCGTTGTTCTGAGGCTAACAGCCCCTCTTCTCACTCCACCCCTGGTCCTGGCCTTTGCAGCTCTGGAGAGTCATCCAACAGGGAAGATAATACCGGGCTCAGAGAAGCTCCAAGAAAGTGATGATACCGCAGAGCCTTTGATGCCCACCTCACATCAGGGAAGAAAGTTGATGCCGAATCAGCAGCCGAGCCCTCTGATTCCGGTAGCACTGCGGCTTGGCAAACCTCCCCCGTAACCACCAGATATTGAGGCACACGAATTAAGAAAGAATCCAGAAGTCTGCAAATCTCATCAGAAATTGGCGTAGAGGCAACAGGGAGTCTGGAAGGCAAAGACCCCCCCCCCCCCTTTACCCTTATGTTTCTTGCCCATAGAAAATCATGTGAGCTTCAAACAAGTCTAGCCACAGCCATCTTGAAACACCCCCCCCCCCATTTCTTCAAATACACAAAATTTAATGAAAATACATAACAATGCATCAGTTTTCTTTATTCATTGTGCAAAGCAGAACCATCAGTACAGTGTGAGGTCAAACAGTAACAAGAAAAGAGCTGGAAGAAAACTGGTTTTTTCCAAGTGTAGAAGACACGAAAACTTAATGAGAAAGTACTAGAAAATCAGTAATTTGGATTGCAAAGACTACTGATGATGAGACTAAAAACATTCCTGCTACAACAGGGTCACAAAAGTCTGAAAAATAACCCAGTGGCTTAAGTCTAGTGGAAAATTTCTGAGCAAAAACACAAACAGCAGCATAACCGGGTAGCCGGACATGGCGCTTCCCCAGCTCCAAACCCCAGCCCCCCCCTTCCCCTTCCCCTCCTTACACCCCCTATGGTACAAACCACAGACAACATTTTCATGCTAACAAACTGGTCGCAGCTTTATTTTTAACAGCAACATATTAACATTAATGCCAAGAGTACATAACTCTCCCAACCCAGCGGAGCGGTATGCCGCCAGCCATGCTACTAGCAAAGCGGCCCCGCCTCCGCTGCGGCCGTGGACCCCCCAACGGCCGAGCTCACCCAACCCCTATCCAACTTCGCCATATTACTAGCAAAAGTCTTCCAGGGGTTATCCGGGCAAGGGCACCCCGCCCCCACCCCAAGTGGCATAAGGCTCCGGACCCCGGAAACCTCCGGGATCCCGCAAAACAGCCCCCCCCCAGCTGCGACACCCCTCAATCTCCCCCCGAAACCACAAAAGGAAAAAAGGGGGCGGGCAGGTGGGACGCCGCGCTGACAGCCAGCAGCATGTGCTCCAGGCTCGCAACAGTGGCAGGAGCACATGCCCGCCTGGCCCGACTGATTGGCTCCGCCTGGCACGTGCACCCGCGGAGCCAATCAGATTGAATGATGCCACACTCCCCCCTTTGGCGCGCTCGTCCCCGACCGCCCGACGCTTGCAGGGTCCCGCGCCTAACTGGCACCCGGTTACTCTCAGGCGCCGGGACCCTGCCCATGCCCTGCCTAATAACCGGGTAGCCGGACACAGCGCTTCCCCAGCTCCAAACCCCAGCCCCCTCCCCTTCCCCCCCTTACACCCCCTATGGTACAAACCACAGACAACATTTTCATGGTAACAAACTGGTCGCAGCTTTATTTTTAACAGCAACATATTAACATTAATGCCAAGAGTACATAACTCTCCCAACCCAGCGGAGCGGTATGCCGCCAGCCATGCTACTAGCAAAGCGGCCCCGCCTCTGCTGCGGCCGTGGACCCCCCAACGGCCGAGCTCACCCAACCCCTATCCGACTTCGCCATATTACTAGCAAAAGTCTTCCAGGGGTTATCCGGGCAAGGGCACCCCGCCCCCACCCCAAGTGGCATAAGGCTCCGGACCCCGGAAACCTCCGGGATCCCACCACCGGCACAGGCACCATCACCACCTGTGCCGCCCCCCACCTGCTGAAAGCTGCGACCATTGATACCGGGACCTCACGAGACCCTCCAACAGCTCCTGCCAATCGTTCAGGAGGAGATCAGTTCCCACAGGGGACAAATTAACTCCATCCCCCCTGAACAACCCCCCACAAGACACCTCCGCCCAAGGGTGTTGCACCTGAAACCCGCCATGATCGCTCACCCACCTCCCAATTTGCCGGTTGATTTTGGTCAGCCCACAAGACCAGCGCCGCTGATCCCAGCACGCTGGCCTCGGAACAATATCCGACCAGACCAACGCAGCGCCCGGAAACAGGCGACGCACCAATTCAAAATCCCACTTAGCAGCCCTGATCAACCGCTTGCAGGACCACGCAGCCAAATCGTTGCCCCCTAGATGCAAAATGAGAATTGCTGGATGCTGCCTGACGCGGCCATGGTGATGGAGCAAAGGCAGCAGCTGCTCCCACCGCAGACCCCGCTCGCCCAGCCATGAAATCGCCACCTCATCCGCAGCCAGCCCGAGATTCGGCCCAAAGGGGCGCTCCGCCGCTCGCTGGACAGCCCAGTAAACGAAAGAGTGGCCAAGAATCCAGCAGACCAGCTTTCTCGGCTCCCCATCTGGAAGAGAAAACATAACCACATTAGTAACCCCCCCCCCCCCAGGAATGGCCAGGTCAGAGACGGACGTACCCTTCGAACGCCGTCGACCGCCACCTGCCAATACTTTGAATCTGAAGACCCGAGCAACCCGCCGCCGCCGCGCTGATAGCCGCACCGATGCGAAAAGAATGGGCCGAAAAAAGACGAGGATCTTCGCCCAACCGAGTCAGCGCGAGCCGCAAAACCGCCGTGAACTGAAAACGCGTCAATGCCCTACCATCCTGATGCGTAAAAAGCACACCGCCACCCCCTGGGCGCAGGGCCAGGAAGCCCTGCATGGAGGCCACCGGGCAGGTAAGCCCTCCCGTAGATCTGAGGACCACCCAAAGCCCCTTACCCCGCTGGTCCGTCTTGGACCGAGCCAGCAACACGCGCATCCGCGGATGCACCATCCACACGTGCCGCCGGAGCAAACAATTCCCGGGACCCGCCGATGCCGACGCGGCCACCAACTCCCCGACGCAAAAGGTGCCAAAAAACGCCAGGCAGAAAGCCGCACGAAAGAGCGCGCGCTCATACGGCGACCGGGCCACCTCCGGTAGCACCGCACACAGCTGCACCAGGAGGTCGTGCGTAACCGGACGACGACGATCGCGGAGACCCGGCTGAGAACGCTCCCAGCCCTGAAGCAAACGTCGCGCCAAAAAACCCCGCCCGGGCACCTCCCACCCCGTCGCCCTGGCAAAAAACAAGAAACCCGCCAGATGGCAACGCATGGACGATCGCGAAACCCCCCGCTCCTTAGCCCAGCTAACATACCCCCCCAGCAACTGATCCGGGACCACCCCCCCAGCCCACCCCTGCACTTGCAAAAACTCTTGCACTCGCTCGCAACCGATCCGATACGCCTCCCAGGTCCTGTCCGCCACCGAGCTCTGCAGAAGACACCTCATCGTAGCAGGCCATCGCTCCACACGTGCCAAGGGACCATCAGCCCGACCGGGTCGGCGTCCGGAGCCAACTCCCGAAACCGATCCAACTGAAAAAGGGAAAGAGCATCAGCCAGATCATTAGTACGCCCTGGTATGTGCCGAGCGCGCAAGTGTACATTTAAGCGCAAACACGCTAGCACGACCTGGCGCATCAGCGACGCCACTGCCCTGCACCGCGGAGAAAAACGGTTAACCACATGAACCACCGCCTCGTTGTCACACCACCACAACACCCCGCGGTTGGCTAACCTATCAGGCCACAACTCCAGCACCACCAAAATCGGGAAGAGCTCCAAGAAAGTAATATTGCTAACCATGGTGATGCGGCTTGCGCACACCAGCCGTCGCCGCTGCCAGCTGCCGACTAAACACCCGCCCCATGGGAATGACCTTACAGGCAAAGTTGAGGGAACCAAGAAGAACCTGCGCGTCTCTCAAGGTGACTGTCTTGGAAGCCAAAAGGTTGGCCACGAGAACCCGCAGCTTCCCCACCTTCTCACCGGGAGCCGCGCCACCATCCTCAGCGAATCCAACTCGACGCCTAAGACCACTATCGTTGTCGCGGGGCCCACCGTCTTCCCCTCCGCTAGAGGCACCCCCAGTTCAGCCGCCAAGCGAATAAAACCGCGTAATAAAGCACCACACTGCGCAGAATCGGCTCCCCCCCCCAAACAGAAAATCATCCAGATAATGGACCACCCCCGAACAGCCAACCGCCTGCACCAACTTCCAATGCAGGAAGGTACTAAACTTTTCAAAGTAGGCGCACGACACCGAACAGCCCATCGGCATGCATTTATCGTAGTAATACGCCCCCTCAAATTGGAAACCCAACAACGGAAAAGACGAAGAGTGGACGGGCAACAGTCGGAAAGCCGATTCCAAATCCACCTTGGCCATCAACGCCCCAGGACCCAACCGAGACACAAGCTCCGCCGCCCTATCGAAAGAGGCATAGCGCACCGAACAAAACTCCCGCGGGATAAGTTCATTGACAGAGGAGCCCATCGGAGCAGACAAATTATGAATGAGGCGAAACTTCCCCGGTTCCTTCTTGGGCACCACACCCAAGGGGGACACCACAAAATCCGGAAAAGGCGGGCCACTGAACGGCCCCGCCACCCTGCCAAGCTGCAACTCGGCCGACAACTTCCGCCGGGCCACCTTGAGCCAGCGCCGCACACTGGGGGAATTACGAGCCACCGTGCCCGCCGCCCGACCCCGCACCGGAATAACGAAGCCAAATTGAAAACCCTTCTCCAAACATAATTTGTCATGCACCTTGGGGTACCCGCGAAGCCACATACGCAAAACGGGGACCCGAATAGGGGAGGGCGCCAGGCACGAATCGGCCGGCCTACTTGGAACCGGACCCCGGGAGGGAGGGGCCCCCTTTTTTAACACATTTGGATGCGGAATGGGACCCCCCACAGACGGAGCACGCATGCCGGAACTTGCAGTCCGGGAAAGGGCACGAGGCTCTGTTGAACCTCCAGCACACGTCTCCGCCCACCCCGACGGCAGCACGTGCCTGCCCCGCGGGGGGCTCCCCTCGAAAGGACCGGTTCGCCCTGCCAGTCGCCCCCAACCCCACCCTGACCCCCCTACCCCCCCCCACCCCCTTTCACCGACATCTGCGTTAACCAAAGGCTAATATCCTGCGTACTCCAGGTCAGCAAACGGTTCTCCTCCATTTTGTCACGAAACGTTTCGTCATAATTAAGCCACGATCAACCTTCGTGCACCTGCGACGCCTCCAAGATCGAGTCCGCATACGCCAATAGACTACCGAATTGGTCCGGCCAACGACGCCCCCAAACGCTCGCCAATTGCAAAAAAGCCCGGACCCAATTGACCACATTACGCGAAACACGGTGAAGCCGCCCAGCCTTTTCCTCCTCTTTCCGCTTCTTTTTACTATCACCCGAGCGCTTCCTGCCCTCGAGCAAACGGAAAATGTCAATATACTGCCTACGCGTGATCCGACGCCGTAACTTCCGAGGAACCCCCTCCCACAGCTCCGAAAGGGAGGCAACGGAGGACACCGCCGAGCCCGCCCCAGCCGACGCATCGCCCCCCTGGGTCACCCCCCTCCCATCCTCAGCACTTGAGGACCCGAATCCACCGACGACGAAGAGGACGACGAGTCCGAATCACGCCTCCGACGACACGCATGTTTCCGCTTCCGCCCCTTTTTCCCGACCGCGCAGCCCCCGACCCCCCCGGAGCTCCGCCCAATGCAGTCAACTCACCCGAAGCACCTCCCGCCGAACCAGCAGGGGCAGGTGCAGGCAATCGTCCTGGGGGATCCTCCGTCCGCGACTGCAGACCGGCCCCTTGTGCAGCGCCGTCCACCGCCGTCGTCCCGCTGGGCGCACCAGGAACAGGATCCATGTTCGCCGGACCAGCCGTAGCCCCCGCCGCCGACACGACACGAGGCGCGGACAACCAGGGAACCTGCGGATAGAAAAAGGGGGGGCAGAGAGGCGAGAAACCAGGAGACCATGGCTGCCAGGCCCCCAACCACTCTGCCCGCGAGGACCCCTGCCCCCCAGCCACCCACTGGTCCCAAAGGGGGGAAGAGCCCAGTGGCAAAACACTCCCAGGCGGGATCACCAGCCCCCCATGCCCCTGACCACCCTCAGCGCCCCGACCGCCAAGCGAGGGCTCAACCGAAAGGCCCCCGGAGGCAGCCCCACCCCCAACACCGACCCCACCTCCCCGCCAACGCCTGCCCCCCTTCCCCCCAACTGACATCACCCCCCGCATGGGGGCCCTACCCCGTGGAGTGGCCAGCGGAGCCACAACAGCCCCCTCCCCCATAGACCCACGCCCACCACGCCGGCCACGAGCAACTCGGCCTCTAGCCACAGCCCGAGGCACGGAAGGGGACCCCCCAACCCCCCGGACCGGATTCAGGCCTCTCCTTGGTCTACCAGCCCCCCTCCCCCCTACCCCAACTCCTGGTCCTGCCCGCGGCCTCCGGGCCGCCCCCCGCCCCCTCAAGGCCCCCCCCTGCTTGACTGCCCGCCCCCCCTTTGCCCCACGACCCCCCCCTGCCATGCCCAAACTACTTCGGGTTTCTTTTGTGCCCCCTTGGAAGCAAGCCGCCACCAAAACTGTCCCTCCACTCGGGAAAAACTTGCCTTTTGCCGAAGGCACCGTCCCGCCGCCGGAAAAACCGAGTCGGAGCTGCCCCGCCGCTTGGGAAACTGCCGACGACCAGCCGCACAGGAACATGCCGCGCCGACAGCTAGCAGCATGTGCTCCAGGCTCGCAACAGCGGCAGGAGCACATGCCCGCCTGGCCCGACTGATTGGCTCCGCCTGGCACGTGCACCCGCGGAGCCAATCAGATTGAATGATGCCACGCTCCCCCCTTTGGCGCGCTCGTCCCCGACCGCCCGACGCTTGCAGGGTCCCGCGCCTAACCGGCACCCGGTTACTCTCGGGCGCCGGGACCCTGCCCACACCCTGCCTAAATAGAAGAGGTAAGCATATTGGACCACACTTGCAATTAACAACATCAATTCTGCAGAGGTCTTTCCATAATAACTAAAACATATACGATATGAGAATTTAAGATCACTCCTCCAATCGACTCCTGCAGATTAGTTTAAAAGAGACTAAGAGAATATCAGCATTTTTTCTTCAGACATTTACTCATACACTATTATAGTTGAACTTTCAACATTATACATATATTCGCCATACTGTTTTAATTACTTAATTCACTTGTTTGAATGTAATTGTATCATTCACTTTTTCCCTTTAAGTAAACAAACTTGCTTGACTTAACTTGACTAGCAATTCACTTTTTTCCAGTTAAGTTACTAACTTCTCTTTCCTTTAAAACACTTAACTTTTCTTAAACCTTTATTACATCACACAATTTTATCAAATATCTAAATATATCAAAGCATGGAAGATCTTCCCGTTCATTCACATCAATCATAACTAGAAATAGAATTTGGAGAATATATCATCAATCATTTTTTTCCCAAAGCATACAGAGACATAAAAAACACCAAAGAGTAATATTTCTAATAATATTTTTCAGCATTTGCATTATTAAACATAGAATGGAATCAGTAAATAAATTCTCATAACCCAAAATAAGTTCAGATCCAGACCTAAAAAACAAACTTATTTACTATATATACACAAGTAAGAGAAATAGTTAATCACATTTGGAGGTATTTTTAACTTCCCCAATAAGGCTAACAAAGAAAATGTTACCACAGTTGCTCAAGACTTTCTTCCTGCTAATATTGCAGTCAAGCCAAACTGTTATCTGTGCCGGAAATCTCTACATTATTACTGCAGTAAATATCAAAACTTTTATACTGCACAGCACACTTAATCACTAAAGTAGAGAAAACAAACTTCATACTACAATTATGACATGGAAATCAGTCCTTCAAAACTTCTATTTCTTTCATAAAGCAATGGCTTACGTTTTTCCCTGTAAGTTTCAGTTTCTTTTATATTTACTCTATCCATCCTAAACACTGGATTTTCAAACACAAAGTCAGTGACTTGCTGCACATTTTCAGCCTTAAATCATACACGGTACATTCATGACTGGTATGAAATTCTCTTCAAAAGCCATTTCATACTGTAACTAACCTCAATTTGCTCTACTGAAATGTTCCACCAAGGAGGAACGGCAAACTGTGGTTACTGGCAGTCATCAAATGTTAACATAAGGGCGCTTCACCAAACTTGCGCCTCATTTCACAATTAGGGCTTCCTTTTCTCTTGCCCCATCTCACTTCATTTATCTAACTGAGATCTCTAATTAACCTTACCGACTTTACATTACAATCACAATATACACACAGATATCTGTCAATTCTTTAGGATACTCACTCACGGCAACCACTGCCTGTGTCCTTGAGACTTGTTTGGTGTTTCCAACTGCTGAATGAACACAGAGATCCGAGTCACGGCAGAAACTGAAGAAAACTCCGTGATCTGACCACAATACCACGGCTCTTTAGGTCTCTGGTCCAGAAAGCAGTGAGAGACAGGCAGAGACTAATACAGAACACAATCACACACACACAAAGTGCTATTTTCTTTGAGCTCAGAGGGAAGATGGCAACAGACAGTCTATGGACACGCATAGTTCCACGTCTGCCGAATTCAAAGTCCTCCTCTTAAAAGCTCCTTTTTATTAGAGAAAAAGAGGAAGTAACAGTCATTTATTATAACCATGAAATAACACAAGGTGAGTCAGAAAGGATTAAAGTTTTGCAGGAAACAAAATTTGCTGTAGAATCTCTATGGATTGAAATTCCATGTAAAAAAGGGGAAGGCGATGGCAGTGGGGGTGTACTATCGACCGCCTGGCCAGAATGAACAAATGGATGATGAAATGCTCAAGGAAATCAAGGAAGCTAACAAAAGTTACAGCACAGTAATAATAATGGGTGATTTCAATTACCCCGGTATGGACTGGGTCAGTGTCAAGGCAGGACATGCTAGGGAGATAACATTCCTAGATGAAATAAATGACTGCTTCTTGGAGCAGCTGGTTCATGAACTGACCAGAGGGGAAGCTATATTGGACCTAGTCCTTAGTAGAACACCAGATCTGGTGCAAGAGATAAGGGTGTTGGGGCCACTTGGCAATAGTGATCATAGCATGATTGTGTTTGATTTAATTAGTGGAGGAGGGATAGTAAGGAAATCCACAGTACTACCTTTTAACTTTCAAAAGGGAGACTGCAAAAATGAGGAAAATAGTTAAGAAAAAAACTAAAAGGAGCAGTTGCAAAGGTTAAAGACTTACATCAAGCTTGGGTGTTGTTGAAAAATACTATCTTGGAAGCCCAGACCAGCTGTATTCCATGCTTTAAGAAAAGTGGAAGGAAGTCCAAAAAACCGCCCACATGTTTTAAAGGTGAGGTCAGAGAGGCTGTTGTTGCCAAAAAAGCATCTTTCAGGAAATGGAAAAAAGAGCCAAATGACGAAATCTGGAAACAGCACAAGCACTGGCAAGTTAAATGCAAGGCATTGATAAGGCAAGCAAAGGGAGAATTTGAGAAGCTTGCTGCAGAAGCAAAAACGTGTAATAAAGATTTTTCAAGTACATTCGAAGCAAAAAACATGTGAGGGAGTCAGTAGGTCCATTAGATGATAGAAGGGTTAAAGGGGCACTAAGAGGCGACAAGGCGATAGCAGAGAGACTGAATGGATTCTTTGCTTCGGTCTTTACTGAGGAAGATGTAGGGATGTTACCTATGACTGAAGTGGTATTTAAAGGTGCAGAAGAATTGAAGGAAATATCAATACATCGGGAAGATGTATTACAACTATTAGATAAACTGAAGAGTAGCAAATCACCTGGGCTGGATGATATACATCCAAGGGTGTTGAAAGAACTGAGATATGATATTGAAGACCTGCTATTAGTAATCTGTGAACTATCATTAAAATCATCTGTAATACCTGAAATTGGAAGATGGCGAATGTAACACCAATGTTTAAAAAGGGTTCCAATGGTGATCCAGGAAACTACAGACCGGTGAGCCTGGCGTCAGTACTGGGAAAAATGGTAGAAACCATCATAAAGAACAAAATTGCTGTACATGTAGATAGTTATGGCTTAATGGGAGACAGCCAACATAGCTTTAGACAAGGAAGATCTTGTCTTACTAATCTGTTATGTTTTTTTGAAGGTGCAAATAAACAGGTAGACAAAGGTGAGTCGGTTGATATAGGGGCATGTTTACTAAACTGCGGTAATGTCATTCGTGTTAGGTTCTGCGTTGATGAAACAGATGCCCATATAAAGGAGTGGGCGGGGCAGCACTAAAGCTGTGTCAGATAAGGCGCGTTATAAGGCACGTAAGAAGGCATGTTAGAAGGCATCCTATGAGGCACAGTACAAGGCACGTTATAAGGCACCTTATTAGGCGCAGTACAAGGCATGTGCCTTAACGTGCCTTGTACTGTGCCTAATGAGGTGCCTTATAACGTGCCTTGTACTGTGCCTCATAGGATGCCTTCTAATGTGCCTTGTACTGTGCCTAATTAGGTGCCTTATAATGCCCTATAAGGATTGTTGCAAATGTGGCGAGGGTACTATGGGCTGGCAGCACAGATCTGCAAAGATATGACTGTCACAGGCAAGCAACATATCTGCCTTGGACAGAAGGGAACAACAAGGAATTGAACCCATTACCTCTGCCTTCACAGCCATCAAAGTAACCAGTGGGCTATATCTATATAACATCGAACACCACGCTGGCTGGCTACAGAAAGAGTGCAGGTCACCACACAAACTCTCTGCTGTGGTTACCAAAATAGGGTAAACCCACCCGTACCCATGATGCATTGCACATGCAGATCAGCAGCCTACATCTGATCAAAAGATGAGGTATGCACCGCTATAGCACCCCAGCCTGGTAGGGGGAACTGACCGTGTGTGTTACTGGCACAGAGTAGCTACAAACAGTGACATCATGCGGTTCCTGTGCTCACCCTGAGGGTGAAGTGGGGGGCCCAGCACCAGGTCTGCAACACATGGGATGGTTAAGATAGGCTGTGCTGCAGGTTCCTGTCACTGCTAGTGTGTGATGGGTAGTCCCTGCAGACATACCTAGGATACCCCTATATCCATCTGTATCTCCCAGTCATATTTAGGCCATGTGGACTATGATGCACTCAGAATAGTGCATATCCTGTGTGGGTGCTATGGTCACCTGTTATAAGTGAAGGGTGGTGTTCGAACCCCAAAGCAGATTATGTAGCACCACCCAACCTTCCCCTATGGGTCAGGATCTCCCACCAAGAGATCCACATTCTACATCTCTGCAATGATGGCAGTAGAGGGGAGTGAGCACCCCACAGGGAGATCACTGCATATCTGTACACATCATATAGGGCAATAGGCCTGGAAAAGCTCAGCTGCCCCTACCCCTAACTGACATTCACCAGCAGAGGGCACGGTCAGTGTCCACCCACTGCACCCTGCAAGGTGCTCCAGCCATACACATGTTGACTGCAGACAGTCCACTAGCTAGTACATGTTCCTGTGGGAACCGTGTGCACCCAAAAATGGGATGCGAGCACACACACCAAGCAGGTATGTCAGTGACTGGGCCCCAGAAAAAGGAACCCAGAAATATCACATGAGAGAAATGCTATATAACACTATAGGGTACCCCAGCCATGCCGTGCTCACTGCACATTCAGGGTGAGAGTGACCTCCCAGCATGACATGCTGTGGCCACCCTGTCCGTGCAGGTGGTAGCCGGGAACCACAATGTCCTAGCCATTGGCCCATGCCCTGTGCAGATGCTACCTACCCAGGCCGCCCTGTCCGGGCCATACCCACAGTACCTTGCTCCTCAGTGCAAGCATTGTGGGCTCAGTAAGGTGTATGCAGCCACATAACACTGGATAGACATACGCACACTACCACACCTATTTCAGCATTGTGCAAATATGGAGGTGGTTGGCAGCCCTGGCCGCCACACCAGTTCTGGGCGCAGATCAGGCATTGCTATGGTACTCAATACTGTTAGAGTCACTCCCCGGGGGAGTTAAACACTGTCAGAAACAAAACCTGAAACACACTCCACAGATATCAGAAAGGTTGATATGATGGATCCCTGTCAACAAATTGTGTTCAACGTAGGATTTGTTTCTGACATTATTCATAGCAACCTTTTGATATATGAGGAACATGTTTCCATGTTTAAGACGGCATTGCTAAGGTATGCAGGTGCTGGTATTGGTAGATGCTGCTGCGCGGAGGGCCGAACAGCTTGACTCTCCATGAGCCGCTGCATAGTGGGGCCTGTGGGTGTGGGTGGTTCTGGCCCTGTCGGCTGCTGCTTTAGGGCAGAGGTTCCCACCTCCGGTCCTGATGGGCCAAACACGGTTCAGGTTTTTATGCTGTTCCTAATGAATATGCATGGTTACATTTGTATACAATGGGGGCGGTGCATGTAAATTCATCTCATGCATATTTATTAGGGACATTCTGACAACCTGCATGGTGTTTGCCCCTCCAGGACTGGGGTTGGGAAACTCTGCTCTAGGGATTAAACATGTTTATGGTGTATGTGCTCTGTAGAGTACAATATAGGCATTTATGGTGTGTTACTTTTATCTGCAATAAAAATTCCATCTTTATTACCACGGCTTAGTAAGGGTAAAATGAAGGGACATGGTCTGCAGGAGCCACAGTTTGGACTTGAACCTGTGCCCTTCTGCACCTGAGTAAACTGGTTGTGTGTACTGCAGCAAGCTGTTGCCACAGAAGCAGGCTATTCCCTGGGGTTAGCATTACTGTTCATCAGACAGACCTGGTCTGTTGCACTGCACTCCACCCACCTGAACAGGGCTTGGCCTTGGTGCGCTGTGGGCAGATGATACTGCCCCCCTCCACCACCAGTATTCCTCCGCCACCATGCGGACATGCCCTTATGCCGGTGGTGCGCAGTCCCAGGGCATCCAGTGTGCCAGTAGGTGGCTGCTTATGGTGTGGAGTCTGGGGTAGGGGTGCCTACATTGACATCCGCGGTCCCCCCCCCCCAGCACCGCCTGTCAATGTTATGTGCCCTTTAGGGTACCTGCTGGGTGATGTCCACTGGGGCACTGTGGGTCACACACTCGCTGCCATTTTTGCCCTTGGTCAGTTGCGGGCTTGCTGTTTTTCTGTTTCTGAGTTACTATGTGCCACCTAGGCATCTGCCTGGTCCACCCTGTGCCCCAGATGTCCCACTGCATGTCCCGCCTTCAGCACCCTGTGTCCCATTTGCAGCCTCACCGTCATGCCCACTCGTACTTGGCCACTATGCTGCTGCTGCTGCACATGTAACTATCACTATTATTGGTTTCCCTGCCTTTGCTGTACATTGCTGACTGAAATGGTTTCTCTATCCTGCAATTGTGTGCTAATGCCAGGTTTTCAGTTGCGTTAGGATTCAGCCCTTAATTTCACCATGTTAGTGTGAAAGGGGCCTCTCCCCGCCCACTCCCCTCCCATTGACCCCTTCTCTCCACACTTTTCTGGCCTTAACGTGGCCGGGAACGTTAAGGCTTGTTACGTGCCATTAAGGTGCCTTAACGTTACAGAACGTAACATTAAAGTGCCTTAACGTTATATACTGTGCCTTAACGTAGCCCCTGCTACGTTACTGCAGTTTAGTAAACATGCCTCTTAGTGTATTTAGACTTTCAGAAACCCTTTGACATCAGAGACTTTTGGCAAAACTAAAGAGTCATGGCATAGGAGACAGTGCACTATTGTGGATCAGGAACTGGTTAAAAGATAGAAAGGAGAGGGTAGGGCTAAATGGCCAATTTTCCCAATGGAGAAAGGTAAATAGTCATGTACCCCAGGGATCTGTGCTGGGTCCGCTGCTTTTTTGATATATTCGTAAATGACCTGAAAAAGGGAATAACGAGTGAGGTTATCAAATTTGCAGATGACACAAAACTATTTAAAGTTGTTAAAATCAAAGAGGTTTGTTGAAAATTGCAAGAGGATCTTGATAAATTGGAAGACTGGGCAACAAAATGGCAAATGAAATTTAATGTGGACAAGTGCAATGTTATACACCTAGAGAAGAACAACCCAAACTATGGTTACTGAATGCAAGGTTCCACATTAGGAACCACCACCCAGGAAAAAGATTTAGGCATAATTGTGGATAACATGTTAAAACCCTCGGCCCAATGTGCAGTGGCAGCCAGGAGAGCAAATAGAATGCTAGGTATCATACAGAAAGGAATGGAAAATAAAACAAAGGATATTATAATGTCTCTATATTGTTCCATGGTGAGACCGCACCTTGCATATTGTATGCAATTCTGGTCGCCGTATCTTAAAAAGGATATAGCGTTATTAGAAAGGTTCAGAGAAGAGCCACCAAAATGGTAAAGAGGATGGCAGATACCCCTTTGAAGAAAGGCTAAAAAGGTTAGGGCTCTTTAACCTGGAAAAGAGACAGCTTAGGGGAGATATGATAGAAGTCTATAAATTAATGAACGGAGTGGAACGGGTAAACGTAGATCAATTGTTTATGTTATCAGAATATAGAAAGACTAGGGGACATGCAATGAAGCTACAGGGTAAACTATTTAAGACTAATAAAAGAAAATATTTTTTCACTCAACGTGTAATCAAACTCTGGAATTTGTTACCGGAGGATGTAGTAAAGGCTGTTAGTGTAGCTGGGTTTAAAAAAGGTTTGGACAAGTTCATGGAGGAAAGGTCCATAAACCATTATTAAGAAGGAACTCAGAATATCAATGCTTGACCCAATACAAGCATTGTGGAACCTGTGTCTTTTGGGGAAACTGCTAGGTACGTATGACCTAGATTGGCCACTGTTGGAAACAGGATACTGGGCTTGATGGACCTTGGTCTGACCCAGTATGGCATATCTTATGTTCTTATTTCCAACGGTTCCATGTAAACTTTCCTTCTTGTTGAATGTAAACCATTTTGCCTTGCAGAAAAATGCTATATAAAATCAGTTAAATAAATAAACAAATTACTAAACCACAGGTCTGGCAATTAAAAATAAAATATTGTTCTTGGTGGCATAACCGTTTTAGATTAAAAAAAACACCACCATCCCCTTTAACTTGTTTAATTACAAAATATCTTAACTTCTATACAGTATGGGCCATCTGGTGCCAATGGCACCAGCCTTGTGAATGTAAAAATTACTGCAATAGTTCATTCCTTCCAAAGCCAGCAGTGCAGGAGAATTAAATTGAGTAATTTTTCACAGTTTAGCATTAGAAATAAAAAACGAATAGCTGGAAAGTCAGTGTGGAGATTGGCGTACACCACTGTTGTGGTCGATGTGTGGTTTTTGCTCCATATTAGAGTTAGATCTGTTTACTCAGTGTTTCATCTGAGATATCATACTACCTGTGCTACTAAGGGAGAGGTTTATGCAGCGCTTTGTCCTTGTCAAAAACTTTATATAGGTCAGCATTTAAAACAGACATTATTGAACATCTCACCAATTTCGACAGGTTGGGGGGGGGGGGAAGAGACTGCCTCCTTGGTCACACATTGCATTTAGGCGTCTTCATGGATAGTACATTGAAACCCTCTGCCCAGTGTGTAGCAGCAGCCAAGAAAGCAAATAGAATGCTGTGCAATTTTAATATGCTCATGCATGCTAGTGTGAGTAACTCAAAAAGACACACCCTGGTGCTCTTTCATATGAGAATTATAGCTTTCGTTTCTCAACCTTGAGGTAAAGAAATTGAAACTCATTTAAGGATAAATAGAGACAACTGCAGTTCCCAGGTACCATGTGTTCTCATTGCTGGACAGGATATTGAAGAGCACGGCCGTTGCATGCTACCCTCTGACATAGTTACGCACTACCTCTGACAGGTGAGCTACTGAATGTTCTGGCACCAGACTTCCAATGGCACTGACAGAGCCACTCCTAGAAATATAGATTTCAACAGATAAGGTCTCTCTATTTTCATTTGTGGGAAATCTGGGGACAACGTAGTTCTATTTATTTCTGAGGGAAAGCTTTGTCTTACTTATTATTGGAGGAACTTTGTTCTACTCATTTCATTGGGGGAAATGTGTTTCTTTTATTTTGTATGGAGAATCTACTACTACTATTATTATTATGATTATTATTTTTATTATTTGTGTAGTGTGCCTGTGAAGGGTAATTCTATAAACTCCCATATAGTTAACACAAGTTTTTAGGTTCGCTCCTATTTTATAAAGTCAAATCCATCTGTATGTTTACGTGTGTAAGTTTTCATACTCAAATGACTAAAATGCCACAATTTAGATACCTAAATGGCACATAAATTTACCCTCAAGATATATATATAATTGTTTGAGAATAGCCCTAATTATGGATGCTGATACTGATTACCCTATTGATATTTAGCACAGTAAGGCACCACAATCTGCTTATAAAACACATAATTTTAGAAGGTTTCCATTTATTATGAAAAACTCTTACCTAGATATTGGGTTATAAGTATTTCTCCAATGTAAAACAGTAGGTACTAAATCATGTGGAATTAAGCCTGATCAAGCCCTCTCTTAAATCTTAAGCCAGAAGGAATGGCCATCAATAAAGAACATAGGAAGAAAACATAAGCCATACTGGGTCAGACAAAGAGTCTACCAAATCCATTATCCTGTTTCCAACAGTAGCCAATCCAGGTCACAAATACCTGTTAGGTTCCCAAAAGATATTTATTTTATTTATTTATTTATTTATGCTTTTCTTCTATACCGCCTCTTCCAGAGATCAAAGGCGGTTTTCAGATAACGAAAATTGAACAAAGTTTTACATGGAACAGTGTTTGTAACTATTTACATTCAACTTTTGTATGAACAATAACAGCTTTTGTAACTAATTACAGTCAACTCTTACATGAACAGTAGCATTAACAATGCCATTAACTATTTACATTGAACATTGGATACTGAACGTTGGACATATTACACAGATAACTTTGAAAGTATCTTTGTATTTATAACATTTATTAATCCTTTTTCATCTGAGTTTGTTTTTTCTTTTTTTTTTAGGTGTATTGGGTATGGGGGGGGGGGGGTTGTTATCTGGAGTTATAGTGGGAGATTTGTGAGGTGTATTGTGGAGGGTGGAGAGAGTTCAGTTAAGTTTGCAAAGTGTTCAGTGAATAGGTGTGTTTTAAGTTCCTTCCTGAATAGATGGAGGTCTTTTATCATGCGGAGGTTAAGTGGTAGTTTATTCCAGAGAGTGGGGGCGGCATATGAGAAGGCTCTGGAGCTTGTTGGGTTTTTTGTTTTGCGGATGTTTTTTTGTATGTCCAGTGAGTGGGTTGTGTTTTGCCTGCTGGTTCTGAGTTCCAGTGGAGCATGCAGGAGGGTGGCTAAGTGTGAGGGTGAGATGGCGTTGATGAGCTTTAATGTCATTAGTAGTATTTTATATGTTATTCTGCTATTTATGGGGAGCCAATGTAGTTCAAATAGAATGGGAGTTTTGTGGTCAGTCAGACGAGCTTTTGTTGTTACTCGGGCACAGATGTTTTGAGCTCTTTGTAGTAGGCTAGTATTTGCAAGTGGCAAGCCATTTAGGAGACTATTACAATAGTCAAAATGGGCATATTTCATGCTGCATGTCTTGGCGGATGGATTTCCTCAGTCCTCTTTATAATGTTTTATGGACTTTTCCTCCAGGAACTCATCCAAACCTCTTTTAAAGCCAGCTACACCAACAGCTTATACTACATCCTCTGGTAACGAATTCCAGAGTTTGATTACACATTGAACGAAAAAATATTTTCTCCAATTAGTCTTAAATATGCTACATTGTAGCTTCATTGCATGTCCCCTAGTTGTTTTTACTTTTTGAAGGAGTAAACAACAGATCTATATTTAACCATTGCACTTCATTCATTAATTTATAGACCTCAATCATATCGCCCCTTAGCCATCTCTTTTCCAGGTTGAAAAGCCCTAACTTTTTAAGCCTTTCCTCAGGGGGATATCTTTCCATCCTTTTTACCATTTTGGTCGTTCTTCTCTGTAACTTTTCTAATTCTGATATATCCCTTTTAAGATATGGCGAACAGAACTGAACATAATATTCAAGGTGTGGTCGCACCATGGAACAATACAGAGGCATTATAATATCCATGGTTTTGCACTCCATTCCTTTCCTTACGACTCTTAGCATTCTATTTGCTTTCTTTGCTGCTGCTACACACTGAGCAGAGGGTTTCAAAGTACTATCCATGAAGACGCCTAAATCCTTTTCCTGGGTGGTGGTTGCTAATGTGGAACCTTGAATCATGTAACCATAGTTTGGGTTGTCAACTTTAAATTTCATCTACCATTTGGATGCCCAGTCTCCCAATATTTCAAGGTCTTTTAGCGATTTTTCACAATTCTCTTACGTTTTAACAAGTTTGAATAATTTTGTGTCATCTGCAAATTTGATTACTTCACTCATTATTTCTATTTCCAGGTCATTTATATACTATGGGCCTGATTTTCATTTAGAAAGGCTATGCACTGCATCGGCACATAGTCTGCCTGCCGACCCCCTTAAAGCAGATCTTCTGTTCTGCGGTGATGAAAGTGAAAATCCGGGATTGGTTGGACACGCAGGCAGCTGCCAAAGCTAAGCAGGTGGCATTGAAAATTGCTGCTACCCACTTAGTCCTTTCCTCCACCCCCCGCTTCACCTTGAAATGCCTCAACATGCCCCAATGCTAACCGCATAGCATTGGGCGCGTTAGGGACTTAACCATGATTTTCCAAAGGCACTGCCCATGTAGGTGCCTTTGGAGAATCCTGGTTAAGGCATTTATACAGGTAATTTGGGCTGTTACCCATGTAACTGTCTTTGAAAATTGGGCCCTATATATATTAAAAAGCAGTGGGCTCAGCACAGATCCCTGGTGTTCTCCACTATTCACCTTTCTCTATTGAGGAAATTGGCTGGTTTCTATCTTTTAACAAGTTCTTAATCCACAATAGTACATTGCCTCCTATCCCATGATTTCTTAATTTTCTTGAGTCTCTTATGAAGGACCTTGTCAAAGGCTTTCTAAAAATCTAGATACACTATATCAACTAGATCACCTTTACCTTCCTGGTTATTCACACCTTCAAAAAATGAATATAAGAGATTAGTGAGACAAGACTTTCCTTGGCTAAATCCACATTGGCATTTTCATTAAATCATGACTAGCTACATGCTCAGTGATTTTGCTCTTTATAATGGTTTCTGACATTTTGCCCTGCACTGTCAAAATTAATGGCCCATCTTGTCGTATTAAAAACTGTAGGACATGTAGGGAATAGAGAGGCATCCAAAGAATAAATGAAAATTGTCCCAACTGACCTTAGTAAAGGGTAGAATCAGAGAACAATACTAAGGTCTCACGCATTATCAAAACAGACACAGGAAACACTTGGACACCTTAACTGTATTTCCTTTTCTTTTGTTTTAGCCTTCGATCAACGAAATTTCTCTGCTCAAATATACTAACTTCCATTTGGTTGACTTCTTTGTATTCAGCCTCTGATTGCAATCCACGGACAGATGATATATCAGTGCATTTTTCCTAAAAAAAATGGTGCCGGTACTTATATGCAGGGCTCTTGCATTTATACATGAGGACAATAGTCAATTTTAGCAGGGAATGAAAATTTACCAGAACTCCATACCACCACATGCCTCCTCAAAAAAAGCTCTGAAGTAAATTGTTATTGAGCAGGCTATGTGAGTGTAATTATGGAAACAGGATTACTATGGGTGTGACAGGTATTAAGAGTATTGCAGTGACCTAATCTTTTATGCAGACAAAGGGTAATATTTACTGAAGTGTGGAGCAGGGAAAATGTTTGTCAATGAGAGGCATCCACTATGCAAGTAATTAGCATGCGATGACTGCCAAAACAGTCATGAACTCTCCTGCAGATGACATTACCTGAAGAGGAGGCATTATCTGCAGCTGCAGCCACATCGCCAAGATGCTGTTCCTTCTTCAGCAGCCACCCCCCCCCCCCCACAGTACCCTCTCCCATGCTCAACAGTGCTGGTTCTGCAG
The DNA here is from genome assembly GCA_033557465.1 of Ichthyophis bannanicus. Lineage (NCBI taxonomy): Eukaryota > Metazoa > Chordata > Amphibia > Gymnophiona > Ichthyophiidae > Ichthyophis > Ichthyophis bannanicus. The sequence continues at coordinate 418,630,134 of CM066034.1, forward strand.
ATCTTCCAATCCAGGCACTAGCACAATTGCAGTCTAACACCCATCAGAACCACTATTCCCCCCCCCCCCCCTTGGATAGCAGACTACCCCTAAGGGCTACTGTCTTGGGAAGATCTTGGAATCATTCCCCCCTATACAATGATGCCCGCTAGCCAGGTGGCCAATGCCCCTACCCCCGATCTCCATACATCTAGGTTAGCCAGTGGGCCAATAGCCCCCCCCACACACACACACACACTTTCCCAGACCTCAAACCATGCCGTCTAGTCAGTCAGCCTATATCCCAACTTCCTGCTCACCCTTACCTACAGGGACAATACTTGTGCAGTGGTCCAGGAGCAGGAGTGGTCCTGCCTGCTCCTGCCCCATCTCCGTCACTAGCTAAAATAGTGCCAGTCTTGTACTGCTGCCACTCTAGCGAGAAGATGCTGATGTCAGGATGCAGCACCATGAGACTGGAAACATGCAACCAAAAACTGAATTAGAAACCTCAAACTAACTTGCATGCAGTTCAGCTCAGAGCTTGGAAAACAGAAGTGCATTACCTCCTGCATTGTACAAAATCCAAAGAGAGAACAGATGGATATTTTCCAAAGCTGACATGTTCCAGAAACTAAAACCTGAAAGTAAAATTATTTTTCTACCTTTATTGTCTGGACATTTTATTATGATTGTACTGGTCCTAGTCTCTCTTTTTCCTTGTTGGTCTTCTAAGTTTTCTTATAGGATCTTTCTTTCATTTCTTCTTATTTATTTATTTAACAGTTTCTTCTATACCGCCCCTTCCAGAGATCAAGGGCGGTTTACATTGAACAGTAAACAAAAATGTGTATACTTCTGTATACTTTACATGGAACATGGTTTTAGCTATATACAAGTGTTATTACAGGGAACATACTTTTATACGTTAGCTGGAACAGTGTTTTTAAACTATATACAGATTATATTACATGGAACATAACATAACTAATTACAAGTAGTTATTTACAAGAGCGATAGAACAAACAGGTTGGGTAAGTCTTTTGCGTGTTGGGTGGAGTGTGTAAGGTTTCTTGTGTTAGTCGTTTGTTCTGTCTTGAGTAGTGTGGATGTGTTTCTGTGATTGTTGGGGAGAGGTTTTTTGTTGATAGGGGATTTCAAAGTGGTTTGTGAAGAGGTAGGCTTTAAGTTCTTTTTTGAATTGATGAAGGTCCTTTATCATGCAGAGGGTTAGTGGTATTTCATTCCAGAGAGTGGGGGCAGCAAAGGAGAAGGCCCTATCACTTGTTGTTGCTTTAGTTTTTCTGAAGGTTGTTTTTATGTTGAGGGAATGAGTTGCATTTTGTCTGCGCGTTCTAGTTTCTGATGGGGGGTGTATAAGAGTAGATAATTGTGAGGGAGAGATGTTATTAAGGAGTTTGAAAGTAGTCAGGAGGATTTTATATTTTATTTGGCTACTTATAGGGAGCCAATGCAAGTCTAACAGTATTGGGGTCACATGGTCTGTTAGTTTAGCTTTTGTGATCATCTTGGCGCATATGTTTTGGGCTCTTTGGAGTAGGTAGATGCTCTTTAGTGGTAAACCATTTAGGAGACTATTACAATAGTCGAAGTGGGGGGTGATGAGGGTATTGACTACTGATCTAAAGTCATGTGTGTTAAGTAGCGGTCTCAGGTGTTGTATTGTCTTGAGTTTATAGAATATGGTTTTTACTGTCTGTTTTATGTGTGGGAGCATGGTGAGTGAGTGGTCTAATATTATTCCAAGGTACTTTACCTCCTTTTTAACAGGTATAGGTGTGTTATTTATTGTGATTGTTGTTGGGTAGTTGTAGTCAGTGTCTGGCTTTCTCGTTATGAACATTGCTTCTGTTTTTTTGAGGTTGATGCTTAGATGGTTGTCTTCAAGCCATGTGGCAGTATCATTCATGCATTGGAGTAAGCTATTGTATTTGGGGTTGTTGGGGTTTATGGGGATGGCAAGCATGATGTCATCCGCGTATATGAAATGGTTGATTTTATGTTTCTTGAATATGTTTGTAATGGGTTGAAGTGCAGGTTGAAGAGGAGGGCGGAGAGGGCTGAGCCTTGGGGGATACCCTGACCTTGAGGGAAAGTTACTGATGTTTCTTGACCCAATTGTACCCGTATTAATCTATGTGAGATGTATGACTTGAACCATTCAAGGACTGTCCCTCCTATTCTTAAATTTTCTAGCCTGTTGATGAGTGTATTATGATTGATGCTGTCGAATGCGGCAGATAGATCTATGAAAAGAAGTAGGAAACCTTGGTTGTTATCATTAGTACCACTGATGAGGAGGTCCGTCAGTGCGATTAGGAGAGTTTCAACTCCATGGAAGGGGCGGAAGCCAAACTGATGTGCATCAAGGAGTTTGTGCTCATCAATGTGGTCCTGTAATTGGAGTTGTATGTTTTTTTTCTATTATTTTGGCAATGAGTGGTATGCTAGCTATTGGCCTGTATGAGTTTGGGTCTTTTGGGTCTAGTTTATTGTTTTTTATAATGGGGCAGATCGAGGAGAGCTTTAAGGCGTTGGGCATAGTGCCTTGAGACAGTGATTGGTTCACTATGTATTGGATGTTTTCTGCAAGAAAGTCCTTAGTAGACTTGATCCATGACACCGGGCATGGGTCAAGCGGGGAGGTTGTGGTGTTGATCATTGTTATAATTTTAAGGATGTGTTTTCGTTCAACCTTGTGGAAGGTTGTCCATTCATAATTACTGTCATGATTTGATTTTATTGTTGTGGTTGGAGTATGAAGTTTTTTCTTTAGTTTTTCAGCAAAATGTGATGCTAGGGTTTGTACAAAATGTGATGCAAGGGTTTGTCCATTTATTGTATCTTGTTTCGGTTCTGGGTTGTGTATTTTTGTTAGTGTTTTCACAATTGAGAAGACATGGCAGGAAATTCTCTCCTCCTCCTCTTACTGTCTGCTCCCCTTCCTACAGGCTGGTTAGTTTAACTTCAGTGGTGAGTAAATTATTGGAAATGCTGCTGAAAGAGAAAATATTGAGTTTTCTGGAGTCCAGTGGATTACAGGATCCGAGGCAGCATGGATTCACCAGAGGCAGGTCTTGTCAGACAAATCTGATTGATTTCTTTGACTGGGTGACCAGGGAGTTGGACCGAAGGAGAGCCCTAGATGTGGTGTATTTAGATTTCAGTAAAGCCTTTGACACTGTTCCTCACAGGCAACTTATAAACAAACTGAGCACCCTAGGGATGGACCCTAAAGTTACTACTTGGGTTAGAAATTGGTTGAGTGTGAGGCGACAAAGAGTACAGGTAAATGGAGCTCACTCTGAGGAGAAGGATGTTACCAGTAGTGTGCCCCAGGGATCTGTCCTTGGTCCGAACCTTTTTAAAATCTTTGTTAGTGATATAGCGAAAGGGCTATTGGGTAAGGTTTGCCTCTTTGCGGATGATACCAAAATCTACAATAGAGTAGACACCCAGGAATGTGTAGATAACATGAGGAGGGATCTAGCTAAGTTTGAAGAATGGTCTAGAATTTGGCAGATGGGATTTAATGTTAAAAAATGTAAGGTCATGCATTTGGGCTGCAGCAATCCAAGGGAGCAATATAGTATAGGGGGTGAAGTACTTTTGTCCACTAAAGAAGAGTGGAACCTAGGCTTATTTGTGTCTGATGATCTTAAGGTAGCTAAACAGGTAGAAAAGGCAACAGCAAAAGCTAGAAGGATGCTTGGGTGCATACGGAGAGAAATAGCTAGCAGGAAAAAGGATGTGAAAGTGATAGTCTTTGGTGGGACCTCATTTGGAGTATTGTGTGCAATTCTGGATACTGCACCTTCAAAAGGATATAAACAGGATGGAGTCAGTACAGATTGTGGCTACTAAAATGGTTAGTGGTCTTCCTTATAAAGCATAAAGCATATGAGGACAGACTTAAGGATCTTAATATGTACACCTTAGAGGAAAGGCGGGATAGAGGTGATATGATTGAGATGTTTAAATACCTCTGTGGCATAAATGCATAGGGGAAGAGCCTCTTTCGATTGAAAGCAAGTTCTGCTATGAGGGGACATGGGATGAGGGTGAAGGGGAATAGATTCAGGAGTGATTTGCGGAAATATTTCTTTACGGAAAGAGTGGTGGATCCGTGGAATAGTCTCCCAGTGGAGGTGGTAGAGATAACGACACTGTCTGAATTCAAAAAAGCATGGGACAAACACAGAGGATCTCTAAAGGAAAAAAGGGGATTTTTGTAGTTGTCAATATGGAAGGACAGACTAGATAGGCCACGTGGTCTTTTTCTGTCATCATTTTTCTATGTTTCTATGTTTCACTATATGTAACATTATTCTTTCCTTTGTATCTTTTTTTCTATTTCTCTGTTCTGCCTCATTGTCCCTCATTGTTAGGTTTTATTCCTCCTTCTCCCCCTTCAGCCCTCAGTCTCCCATTTATCGTCTTTCAGTTTTCCACTCCTGCTCTCAACCCACCACCGACTATCACACACTCTACTTCCCTTTTCTAACATTTTTATTCATCAACTCTGAGTCATCCCTTCCTTTCTTAACATCTGTATCCTGTCTCCTCCCAACATCTGCTTGCTGCTTCCTCCACCCCCACCCACAGTTCTTGATTCCTTCCCTCCTATTTCCCCATTTCTTAGTAACTAGATTCTGCCCATCTTCCCCATACATGGATCCTGGATTCTGCCTTCCCTTGTTTCCCAGCCACAGGCTCTTGGATTCAGGGCATGTGCTATCATTATGCAAACTAGGCAGGCACCTAGAGTGCCAGTCCTCCATGGGAGGGAGCACCCATTACCGCCACTGTTGCTCCTCACTGGGTCCTACAGTCGTGGCAATGGCTTGAAACATCCTTGTGTTGCTTACCTTCAAATTTTGGTGCCACAGGGCTGAATACTTCCACCCCAACTGATGGCCAACTTCCTGTTTGCATGGAGGTGGAAGCAGCTTCCGCACAAGGGATGAGGGTCATCTAGAGGGCACCTCATTTCCTTTCATCAGCCCAGCCTGGATTGTATCTATCCTTCCACATATGTTGCTCATCAGTTCTACAATTCTGCCTCCCCCAACCATTTCTCGACACCTACTTCCTGTCTATGTGACCCACAATCATCAGGAGCTTCTTTTTCTACTGCCATTGCTGTGGCTCCGACATTGACCACTGGCTATGCATACATTTACCACTCATGGCAGGAAATTCCTCTTATTGCTGCTAATCTCACAAGAAGGATGTTACAAGACTAGCAGCAAGGAGAGGAAGCTCATGCTGTGAATTTTAAATGTGTGCCCTGCCAGTGGTCAGTATGAGAATAGTGACAGTGAAGGAAGCTTTAGCTTCTACCACTGCTAGTCAGATTTTTTCCAAAAAAGCCCACTACTGTGCTGCATGATGCTTTGGGAAGTCTGTGCATCTGTGCTTCCCTCTCTCCCCTGGAACTACTGCCCTTTGCACATACACAGTTTACACAGTGGGTCATGTTCTCTTTGGGAATAAACTCCCTCCAAAGTAGCCCAAAGTATTTCTATGGGAGAAACAGAACTGGATTTTATAGTATAGAAACTATGGTACACTAAAACAAAGCAATTAGCCAGTCTGAAACTTGCAATTCCCCCTCTCTTCTTCTCTCCTCCCTGCCTCAGACACACTAAGCCAATATTTATATAAGATATACACACACACATACAGATACACACAATACAGATACAGGCAAGGGATGTGCAGGCAAAAAAAATTTGCTTTGTTTGCATGTTTTTTTTTATTTTGTTTTGTTTTGTTTTGTGTCATTATATAACTTCATTTTGGGGCAGTTCTGTTAATTTAAGAGGCAGCTGTGACTGCTGCACAAATAAAAACTGTAGCTGAAAGGATGCTATAAGTTTCAGGCAAAAAACAAAAAATCATTTTTTTCCAACAGTTAGAGGCTGAATTCATGTCAGTGACCATCTGGTTACAAGGCACACATTTTGCAAATATGCCACCATCATCTTTTCATGGATGGTAGGGGGCTGGCTTTACCAAATATTGCTGCATGGCTGATGATTTTCTTTCCAGATTGGCCCAAAGTTTGTGTGGTCTACAGCTCTGTGGAAAATACCAACTGATTTATTTTGCCTTGTGAATCTATTGACTCCTGCTGTAGAGATTTATTCCAAAGATTCCGGTTTATTTTTGCCATGTTCTTGTGCCAGAAGGTATGCAAAACCAAGGGGTATGTTTACTAAGCAGTCTTGACGTGCGCCCGGCGATAGTGTGCAGGCTGCCATAAAAGGAGTAGGCATTCCGGTCTTAGTGTAGCAAAATGGAATTATGTTTGTGTGGTGACGTGCAGTCCTTCTGTAGCCAGCCAGGGGTTTGTTAGCGGCTGTAGCCCACTGGCTACTTTGCCTGTAGAGGCAGAGGTCATGGGTTTGAACCCACAGTGGGATTATTTGATAGGGCTGTTGGAGGCATTATCCATTTTTAATGTACATTAGTGCTGCCAGCAAAACCACCCTCAGAGTACTGTAACCTTAAGGTGCCTCATAAGGCACCCTATAAAGCGCCTTATAAGGCGTCCTATAGGGGACATTATAGGGTGCCTTGGCGGACAGTGCACTTTATAATGTGCCCTCTGGAGTGCCTTATAGGGCGCCTTATGCGGCACCTTAGGTTACGGCACTGTGAGGGTGTGTTTTCTGGCAGCACTAATTAAAATAAAAATAAAATGCCTCACAAAGCACTGCTTAAACATAAAGGGTAATGCATCAGCCAGCCTTATTCATTAGGCACACTGGGGGATTGAACCTATGATCCCTGCATCATCACACAGTGTATTAACCAATGTGCTATGCCTCTGCTGCTCTGTTTGCATGTCAGCGCACCTACTTAAGATTAATGTGCGTTAACATGCATAGCTCAATCCATCGCACGATAATGTGCGCAGCACGCGTTATCGCGCGATAATCCCGGTTTGCTACGTTTAGACCGGAACGCCCACTCCTTTTATGGCATCCTGCACACTATCACCGGGCGCACGTTAAGACTGCTTAGTAAACATACCCCAAAGTGTATGATTACTAAATGGTGCTGAAGGTGCACTATTAGCGAATGCAAAATGGCACTGTTAAGGGTCTCAATGGGCAATAAAGGATGGGGTGGGAAGTAAGCATTCCAGTATTACTGGTGCTAGCAATCAGTTAGTGTGCAGTAAGTGGACAGTGAGTGGTAAGAATGCCTATGTGCACATTAACACCCGATAAGGGTAAGGTCACAGCAATAGGAGGTGAACACGTTACATCCACATGACCGTGTGAAACATTATAGGAGGTGAATGTGGGAGACAGTTGGATGTTGGCAGTGAAGAGTGCATATATACTCCATGGTGATGCCCCTGGATGCCTCCTTTCCAACGTTGTTTTTTTTTTTTGTTCACCACTTCATTTGCATCATATGTTTTTTTAAAGCAAAACAAATTAAATGCTGCTCCTCCTTTCTGATATAGTAATCATAGGCTTTAGTCTCCATTCATCATTAACACATTACATTGAATGGGCTGTGTCCCTAGTTTTCAGTTTTAATAGTCCATTTTAGATGCTGCTCCCATTTCAAGACATGGGGGTATGTTTACTAAAGGGCACTAACGTCACAGTGGCAGAATTAGCGCATGATAAGATACGTTACCGGGAAATCAAGGCACTTTATTGTGCGATAACATACCTTATTGCGTGATAATGTGCCTGTGACGTTAAGGCACCCTAACGCCGTTAAATCCAGCACTGAAGGGCAGAGGAAGACTCCCCAGAGGGAGGAGAGAAGGGATCAGTGGATGGAGAGTGGGAGGGGAGAGGCTCCAGGCACACTAACGCTGTGGAATCTGGATCTGATCACTAACGCCAGTGAAACCCTCGCGTTAAGGCACATTTGCAGGAAAGAGAAACCATTTCCGTCAACAATGTACAGCAAAGCCACAGAAACCTAAAAAAAGTGATAGTTGTGATACATGTGCATGGAACAAAAGGGCAAATAAACATGGAAAATGACCTGAACAAAATTTAAAATCACCATAACCAAGCTGGCCAATAGTGATATTAATGGGAAAAATAAAAAAACACTACTGAGAAAGCTCCAAAAAAAAAGATATCATTGTTGGAAGCAATGTTCCCTCTAATTTTCTGTAGGCTGTGTGCGCATAAAATATCAGCTGTGCAGCTTTTGAAGGAAGATTAAATTTTTGTGCACCACATAATGACACTCGGAGTTATGTACTTTAAAATTTGACTACATGTCAGAATACAGGATGTACACCACGTTGATTTTAATCAAATTAAATGAAAATAGATGATTACTAAATGAAGCGGAAAATTTCTAGTAATTACAATCACAGCTTTTAAATTTTAAGACCTCTATATTGTTTTCTATCAGAATCAGAACCATAATTTTTGTGCGCTCTGTTGTAAAGTATGTACCCTCGCTCGGCGAGGTGCTTGCGCGCGCACACGCGCACAACTTAGAGGGAACAGTGGTTGGAAGGGTCTATGTTCTCTCCCCCTACAAGGTGAATGATCCCACACTGAAATAGCGCTGATCAGGGTTTTCCCTTTTTATTGGACAGCTTTCTTATGGCATGCACATGTGTGGCAACAGCAGGGTGGGTATGTCGGAAAGGGCAACTGTACTGATGCTGGAAATTGGGATACAGAGGGCTGCAGGCGGCACATGCTGTGTTGCAGCTGGGGCACAGTGCGGACTAGGGAGATGCCTAGGTGGCACATAGGAATGCTGAAACTGTACAGCAGCCAGACAGCAACTGATGAGTGCCCAACATGGGCACGAGTGTGCTTCTCACAGTGCCACAGGGGACAGTACCCAGCAGGTACCCCCAAGGGCACAGAGCATTGACAGGCGGTGGTGGGGGGGAAGCGTGGACGTCTATGCAGGCACCACTACCCAAGATCCCACACCATAGGCAGTCGCCTACTGACACACTGGATGGCCTGAGACTGCGCACCACCAGCACCACCAGAATAAGGGCATGTCAGCATGGTAGCGGAGGGGTACTGGTGGTGGAGGGGGCAGTGGTATCTGCCCACAGCAGACCATGGCCTAGCCCTGTTTAGGTGGGTGCCATGCCCTGCAACAGACAGGCTCTGTCTGATGAACAGTCATGGTATCCCCAGGGAATAAACTGTTCCTGTGGCAACAGTGTGGTGCAGTACACACAGCCTGTGTGTTCAAGAGCAGAAGGTAATAGGTTCAAGTCCCAGCTGGGGCTCCTGCCAACCCAGTCCCCATATTTTACCCAGTACTAAACCATGCTAATAAAGACAGAACCTTTATTGCAGATAACATAAACATGCCTGAAATGCCTATATTTTACCCAACAGAGCACAGACACCATAAACATGTGCAGTACCTAGAGCAGAGTTTCCCAAATGCAGTCCTGGAGGGCCAAAAACCATTCAGGTTTCATGCTGTCTCTAATACAGATGCCTGTGCTGCATTTCTATGCACCGCCCCCATGGTATGCAAATGTATTCATGCATATTCATTAGGGACAGCATGAAAACCCGAACAGTGTTTGGCCCACCAGGACCTGAGTTGGGAACCTCTGCCCTAGAGCAGCGGCCAACAGGGGCATAAACACCCACACCCACAGGCTCCACTATCCAAAGCCTCATGGAGAGGCAGGATGTTGGGCCCTGCATGCAGCAGCATCTCCCAATACTAACACTTGCATACCTTTGCAATGCCGCCCTAAATCTGGGAATACGTTACACGTATATCAAAAGGTTGCTATGATTAATGGCAGATAGCAATTCCTAAGTTCAGCACAATTTGCTGATTGAGCTGCATCATAGCATCCTTTCTGATGTCTGTGGAGTGTGCTTCAGTTCTGGTTTCTGAAAGTGTTTACCAACCCGGGGAGTGACCCCAACAGTATTGCATACCATAGCCGTGCCTGCACTGTGCCCAGGACTGGTGCGGTAGCCAGGGCTGCCAAAAGCCTCTATATTTGCACAATGCTGGCATAGGTGTGGGAGTGTGTGTCTGTCTATCTAGTGTGTGGTGGCTGCTAACACCTTACTCATCCCACACTGCTTTCACTGCTTCCAGTGTTAACCTGCCAATGTGCATAATGAGGAGCAAGCTACTGTGGGTATGGCCCGGACAGGATACATCTGCACAGGGCATAGGGCAATGGCTGGGACATTGTAGTGCCTGACACCGCCTGCATGACAGGGTGGCCACAGCATGTCCTGGTGGGTGGTCTCTCTCACCCTGACTAAGCAGTGACCACGGCATGGCTAGGTTCCCCCATAGTGCTTTATAGTGTTTTTTTCAAATTATATTTATGGGTTCTCTTTTTTGAGACTCAATCACTGACTTATCTGCTTGGTGTGTATGCTGATATCCCAGTTTTGGGCATATGCATCTTCTCCAGGAACATGCACTATGGACTAGCTAGCAGACTGTCAGCAGTTAGTATGTGTATGGGTGTTTACATCTTGCAGGCTGCAGTGGCTGGAGACTCACTGTGCTTGCTGCTGGAGAATGTCAGATGGTGGTGGGGGGCAGCTGAGCATTTCCAGGCCTTCTGTCTGTCATTGTCTTATGGATGTGTACAGATCTGCATTGACTGCCCTGTAGGGTGTCTGTTCCCCAGCAGGACTGGGGTTGATAGTCATCTCTACTGCCACCATTCCAGGGAGGTAGGATCTGTTGGGGGGAGATCCTGTTTCCCACCCTGAGCCACAGAGGGTGGGTTGTGTGGTGGTGGTACATAATCCACCTAGGGGTCTAAACACCCCCCCCTTCACTTACATTCATGTGACCATGGCACCAACACAGAAAATGCACTGTTCTGGGTGCATCATAGCCCATAAGGGCTAGACATAACTGAGAAATACAGATGGACACAGATGTATCCTATGTGTGTCTGCAGAAACTACCTATCACACACTGTCATGAGGTGGATCAAATAGTACCTATGGAAATAGGAAAAACTGAGCAGAGCAGTTCTAATAGTGACAGATTAGAGCAGCATATGGACCAGGGTTGCTATGGGCAACGAACACAAACCGAAGTACCAGGTGTAAGAGCACGCCCAAGCAGTAGATTACCTCATAGCCCATTAGGTAATGAGGGACAGCTGGGGGGAGGCGAGGCTCAGAGAAACACCAAGAGTGATGCAGTTAAAAATCACTCACCAGAGGTCAGAGTTAGAGCCTATGGGAGAGCCTATGAGGGAGCAGAGGAAAGAGCTAGTTGGGGAGCCAACAGGAGAGCTGATTGCAAACTTGACCAGAGAGCTGGACATGAGGTCAGAGCTTCACATGGAGACTCACACAGAATCCTACAGGAAGAAGCCCAGGAGAAAATACCAGGGATTTGTTTCAGGGAGCAGTGCAGGACTGAACAAAAGCCCAGTGGTCTGAGCCACGGAGGTATTTCTGAAGGCAAGCTTAGAAAAGCTGTGGGAAAGAATCTTCCTAAGAACAGGTACCAGGAGGGCAAAAGTTTTTATCTGGAGGATACTTTTGTGCCCAAAGAGAAATGGAAAGAGAAAGGCAGTGAGAGGCTTTCATTTGAGAAAAGCTCAGTTAAGTTTCCTGTGCCCAGAAGCTCTGTGAAAACCAAGCCAGAAGGTAGGCTTATTCCTCATAATAGAAGGGAAGCTGAAAGTCAGAGTTTTTCCTACACTTACCCAAGAGTGTGTGGCTCTCAGGAAGGAAACTCTGCAGTGTGTGATAACCTCCCATTTTACTCTGGTAGAGAGGAGGAGGGGAGCCCGCTTAACAGAGAAGAGGGATTGTTTAAAAGTAGCCTGAGTTACAATCCTATAGAAGATAGCTCCGGGGAAGCATGTGAGGATATGCAATGTGATTTTTGTGATGAAACACCTGCTGAATCCTACATGGATTGTACACTAATAATTTCAGATGATATTTCTTCACTGTGCTGAACTGACCAGAGAGAGAATCTGTTTAAGGGAACAGAAGTGAAAAAACGTGCTTGTTTTAGGAATAAGGACTGTTTTGCATTACCTTTGTTTTGTCAGGCTGAAGATACAAGCATTCATTTTTGTTATAGTAGTTTGCCTTTATTTCATACCAGAAGTATGGTTTTTGTCCTTTGTTCATATGTGCTGAAATTCACCCGGGACGGGTAAATAAAAAGACCTCTTTTGAAGCCTTGCTACTTGACTGCAACTACACTCTTAGATTAGCTTGTGGGACTACAAATCCCAGGGGGAATTTCAACACCTGCTTGAGAAACCCTCACTGTTTAAGAAGAGGCCCCACTGTAGCTCCCCTGCTTTATGCCTCTGGGAACCTATAGGTAGGTGACAACACACACTAGCACTAAAGGGGACCTGCAGCATGGCCTATTTCAGACATGAAAGGTGCTGTGGATCTGGTGCTGGGTGCCCCACCTCACCCTCAGGGTGAGCACAGTACCCGCACAATGTGACGGTCTGTAGCTACTCTGTGCCAGTAACACACACGGTCAGTACCCCCTACCAGGCTGAGGTGCTGTGGGGCTGCACACGGTCAGTTCCCCCTATCAGGCCGAGGTGCTGTGGGGGTGCATATCCCATCTTGTGATCATCTTTAGACTGCTGATTTGCATGTGCAGTGCATCATGGGTACGGGTGGGTTAACCCTATCCTGGAAACCACAGCAGACAGTTTGTGTGGTGACATGAAGTCCTTCTGTAGCCAGCTAAGGGTTTGTTAGTAGCTGTAGCTCACTGGTTATTTAACTGCCTGTGGTGCTAGAAAGGCATGGGTTTGATCCCACAGTGGGGTTATTTGATAGGGCTGTCTGAGGCATTTTCTGTTTTTTAATTTAAATTAGTGCTGCCAGCAAAAACACACTCACAGTGCTGCAACTTTAAGGTGCCTCATAAGGCGCCCTATAGGGAACATTATAAGGTGCCTAGGCTGACAGTGCACTTTATAATGTGCCCTCTGGAGTGACTTATAGGGCGCCTAATGCGGCACATTAGGTTACGGCACTGTGAGGATGTGTTTGCTGGCAGCACTAATTTAAATTAAAAAAGAAAATGCCTCAGACAGCACTGATTTAAAGTAAAGGGTAATGACTCAGACAGCCTTATTCATTAAGCCCACTGGAGAATCAAACTCATGACCCTTGTTTCATTTATCAATGTATTAACCATTGTGCTACACCTCTGTTGCTGTATTTGTAGGTCAGCGCGTCTAATTAAGGCTAACGCGCGTTAACTTGCCAGGGCTCCCTCTATCGCATGAAAATGGACTTTATCGCATGATAACCCGAAATGCTATCTTAAGACCAGAACGCCCACTAATTTATATGGCATTCATCACAGTAAGACTGCAACTAACGCCGGTAACATTAAGACGGTTTAGTAAACATACCCCATAGTAGTAATAAATTCAGGAGAATAATGTTCTTACTCTTTTATTACCTCTAGCATACAGAATTACAATTGCACATTAGCATTCTTCCAAAAGACTTTCACAGAGTGCATATCTGAGTACCTCCATAGAATAAAAGAGTATTGCTTTCACACTACCTCATTTGGATTTTCTTCCACCCCTTTTTCTCTTTCATATCTACATCACCATTGTTCTCTGGCCTTCACTTGGGTTGCAGCTTGTTGTGCTGCGAGGGCTTGCGTGCATCAGTGATGCTGAGAGCTAAACTATCGGTAGTTTAACTACTGGCAGGATCTCCCAAGATGGACAGGTCTCAGCTGAGGTGCCAGACCAAGACAAACCATCCATCTGGGCAGCAGCAGAATGGGATAGTGTTGACGGCGGAGGATCACATTTTTGTGACAACGGCAACAACACCAAACTGCGCAGAAGAAAGGCCCGGCAATCTACTTCTGTATCTTGCCATGAAAACCCAATGGATAGTTACAACAAAACAAATTGTGCTATGGTGCTGGAAGATGAGACCCCCAGGTCGGAGGGCACTCAACTAGCTACTGGGGAAGAGCTGAAGACTTTTCAGAGTAAAGCCAGCATTTATGATGTGGTTGGATCAAAGCCCTCGGGAAGTCTGACTGCTGATGTAGCTGCGCATGAAATGAGAGTCAGAAGCTGTAAAGATGTCTCACACATTGGAACATGGAAAGTACGAAGCATGAACCAAGGGAAGTTGGAGGTGGTCAAGAATGAAATGGAACGTGTACAACTTGATCTGTTGGGTGTCAGCGAACTGAAATGGACTGGCATCGGGCATTTTGTATCAGATGATCACATGGTCTACTATGCTGGAAATGAAAGACAATGAAGAAATGGTGTTGCATTTATAATAAAGAAGAAACTTGCAAGAACTGTAATGAAATACAATGCAGTCAGCGAATGCTTAATCTCTATTCGTCTACGAGGATTGCCTATCAACACAACTATAATTCAAGTATATGCCCAACAACAGCTGCAGAAGAGAATGAAATTGAAGAGTTCTATGAACAAGTACAAGCTGAAATTGACAGAACATGCAAACAGGATATCCTGATAGTCATGGGTGACTGGAACGCAAAAGTTGGCAACAAAGAAGAAGGCAAAGTAGTTGGAAAATATGGAATTGGCAACAGAAATTAAGCTGGAGAAAGACTGATAGAATTCTACAAGACCAATGATCTATTCATCTCAAACACCTTCTTCCAGCAACACAAGCGGCGACTGTACACATGGACTTCACCCAGTGGATTGTATAAAAATCAAAATGACTACATCTGTGGAAGTCAATGATGGAAAAGCTCTATAACATCAACAAAGACAAAACCTGGAGCTGACTGTGGTACAGATCATCAACTACTAGTATGCAAACTCAAGCTAAAGTTGAAAAAGAGCAAAACACTCATGAATGCAGCAAAATATGACCTTGAGAATATACCACTTGAATTTAAAGACTGCCTGCAAAATCGATTTGCTGCTTTAGATACAAATGACAGAGCTCTGGAAGAGTTATGGAATGACATCAAGAAGGTTGAGTTGGAAGAAAGCGAGAAGTCTCTACAAAAGGTGAAAAAGCAAAAATGGCCAAAATGGATGATGGAAGAAACTCTGAAAATTGCCCAGAAATGCAGAGAAGCTAAAGCCAGAGGAGAAAGAAAGACAATAACAGAACTCAACAGAGATTTCCAACGTGCAGCAAGACAGGACAAGGAAAAGTACTACACTGACACTTGCAAGGAAATAGAAGCAGAAACTACTAGAGGAAGAACAAGATCGGCTTTCCTAAAGATACAAGAGTTAAAGAAAACGTTCCAGCCTCGAATTGGAATGTTACAAGATGCTCAAGGTTCTATGTTGAATGATGCTGAGAAGATCAAGAAAAGGTGGAAGGAATATACAGAGTTTTTATATGATAAAGATCAAGTGGACCAACAGCCGTTTCAACCTGTACCTTATGATCGGGAACCATTGGTGATGAAAGAGGAAGTTGAAGCAGCATTGAAAGCCTTATCAAAGAACAAAGCACCAGGCATCGATAGCATTCCTACAAAAGTATTGCAGCAATCTGATGCAGCTGTTACCATACTTACAAGGCTCTGCCAAGAAATATGGAAGACAACATCATGGTCAACTGACTGGAGAAGATCTGTGTTTATACCAATACTAAAGAAAGGTGATCCAACTGACTGTGGAAATTATCGCACAATCGCTCTGATCCCTCATGCCAGCAAGATTCTACTGAAGATTATTCAAAAGAGACTACAACCATACATGGAATAAGAACTACCTGAAGTGCAAGCAGGGTTCAGGAAAGGGCAAGGAACAAGAGACATCATTGCAGATGTGAGATGGATCCTTGAAAAGACTAAAGAATACCAAAAGGATATCTATTTGTGCTTTATCGACTATAGCAAGGCTTTTGACTGTGTAAACCATGAGAAACTCTGGGCCACATTAAGAAGAATGGGTATACCAGAACACCTGACGTTCTCTTGCGCAATCTGTACATCGAACGGAACAAGGAGAAACAGAATGGTTTAAAATAAGCAAAGGTGTAAGACAAGGCTGCATACTTTCCCCCTACCTGTTTAATTTATATGCAGAACAAATCATCAGAGAAGCAGGATTGTATGAAGACAACAGAGGTGTGAAGATTGGTGGAAGACTCATCAACAACCTTCGCTATGCTAATGATACTACATTATTGGCTGAAAGTGAAGATGATCTGAAACATTTGCTTCTCACAATCAAAGAACATAGGGATATGTTTACTAAACTGCGGTAATCGTGAATAACGCGTGTTATGTAACATTAACGATCGTAAGCGCAGCATAACACATGTTATGCTGCGTTATTATGCGCTAACGATCGTAATGCCCCGCGGCGCGGTAAAACACCGCAGAAGGTGGAGAGACGGCGGAGAGAAGGGGTCAGTGGGCAGAGAGTGGGCGGGGAGAGGCTCCCCTCACACTAACGTGCTGAATTTCAGGGCTGAATTCCAACGCGAATGAAAACCTGCCGTTAAAGACACATTACAGGGGAGAGAAACCATTTCAGTGTCAGCAATGTACAGCCCAGGTAGGGAAACAAAAAAATGTGATAAGTGTGATACATGTGCACAGAACAAAAGGGCACAGAAACACTGAAAATAACCCCAACAAACTGGAAAAATACAATAACCAAGCTGGCCAATAGTGGCATCAATGAGAAACATCAATCCCTCCCCCCCCCCCCGAGTAAGCTCCGTAGAACAGATATAAATCATGGAAGGGTCTATACTCCGTCCCCATACAGAGTGAATGAGCCCACAGTGAAATATCGCTGCTCAGGGTTTTCCCCACCATCGGACAGGGTTCCTATGGCATGCACATGTCCCACAACATCAGGGCGGGCATGTCGGAACGGCAATTGGACAGATGCCAGAGAAGAGGATACAGAGGGCCCCAGGCGGCACATGCTGTGGTGGAGCTGGGCCACAGTGCGGACTAGGGTGATGCCTAGGTGGCCCATACGAATGCTGAAACAGTGGAGCAGCCAGACAGCAACTGCTGAAGGCCCAACATGGGCACGAGTGTGTTTCCCAAAGTGTCACAGGAGATAGTACCCAACAGCTACCCCCAAGGGCACGGAACATTGGCAGGCAGGGCTGGGGGGGAGCATGGACATCGATGCAGGCACCCCTACCCCGGAACCCACACCATAGGCAGGCGCCTACCTGCACACTGGATGGCCTGAGACTGCTCACCACCAGCTCCACCAGCAGAAGGGCATGTCAGCATGGTGGCTGAAGGATACTGGTGGTGGAGGGGGCAGTGGCAGCTGGCCAGAGCAGACCGTGGCCTAGCCCTGTGTAGGTGGGTGCCATGCACTGCAACAGACAGGCCCTGTCTGACCAACAGTCATGGTATCACCAGGGAATGCACCATCTCTGTGATAACATGGTGGTGCAGTGCACAAAACCAGTGTATTCAGAAGCAGAAAGTCACATGTTCAAGTCCCAGCTGTAGTTTCTGCCAACCCAATCCTCATATTTTACCCACTACTATAACGTGCTAATACAGACAGAACCTTTCTTGCAGATGACGTAAACATGCCCAAAACACCTACATTTTACCCTACAGAGCACAGACACCATAAACATGCACATTACCTAGAGCAGAGCCTCCCAAATGCAGTCCTGGAGGGCCAAACACCATTCCGGTTCCATGCTGCCTCTGATAAAGATGCCTGTACTGCATTTCTATGCACCACCCCCATGGTATGCAGATATATCTCATGTATATTCATGAGGGACAGCATGAAAACCCAAACAGTGTTTGGCACCGCAGGACTGGAGTTGGGAACCTCTGCCGTAAAGCAGCAGCCAACAGGGGCAGACACACCCGCACCCACAGGCCCCATTATCCAAAGCCTCCTGGAGAGGCAGGACGTTGGCCTTTGCGTGCATCTCCAAATACTAGCACTTTCATACCTTAGTAATGCCACCCTAAACCTGGGAATATGGTACACATCTTTAAAGAGGTTGCTATGATTACTGGCAGATAGCAAGTCCTAGGTTAAGTACAATTTTCGGAGTGAGCTGCATCATAGCAACCTTTCTGATGTTTGTGGAGTGTGCTACAGGTCTTGTGTCTGACAGTGTTTACCAACCTGGGGAGTGACTCCTACAGTATTGCGTACCATAGCCATGCCTGCACTGTGCCCAGGACTTGTGTGGTGGCCTGGGCTGCCCAACACCTCTATAGTTGCACAATGCTGGCATAGGTGTGGGGAGTGTGTGTCTGTCTATCCAGTGTGTGGTGGCTGCCAACACCCTCCACAGCCCACACTGCTAGCACTGTTGCCAGTATTGGCCTGCCAATGTGCATAATGAGGAGCAAGGTACCGTGGGAATAGCCTGGATAGGGTGGCCTGGCCTGGATGCATCTGCACATGGCATAGGGCAATGTCAATTGTAGTGCCTGGCCACCACCTGTATGGACAGGGTGGTCATAGCATGTCCTGCTGGGAGGTCACTCTCACCCTGACTGAGCAGTGACCATGGCATGGCTAGGTTCCCCCATAGTGCTTTATAGTATTTCTCTCATGTGATATTTATGGGTTTCCTTTTGGGGCCCAATCACCGTCTTATCTGCTTGGTGTGTATGCTGACATCCCCATTCTGGGTACATGCATCTTCTCCAGGACCATGCACTATGGACTAACTGGTGGACGGTCTGCAGCTAGTATGTGTCTTACTGGAACACCTTGCAGGGTGCAGCGGCTGGAGGCTTGCTTCTGGAGAATATCAGGTAATGGTGGGGGGCAGCTGAGCATTTCCAGGCCTGCCGTCTGTCTGCTATTGCATTATGGATGTGTACCACTCTGTCTGTTCCCCAGCAGGACAGGGGTTGCTGGTCCCCTCTACTGCTGCCATTGCAGGGAGGTAGACTGTCGATCTATTGGTGGGTGATCCTGTTTCCCACCCTGTGCCCCAGAGGGTGGGTTGTGTGGTGGTACATGATCTGCCCATGGGTCCATACACCCCCCCCCCCCCTTCACCAGGTAACCATGGCATCAATACAGGATATGCACTATTCTGGGTGCAGCATCGCCCATAGGGACTAGACATGACCAGGACATACAGCAGGGCACAGATGTATCCTAGGTGTGTCTAACGGAACTACCTATCACACACTGATTGGGACCTGCAGCATGGCGTAGTTCAGCCATGAATGGGTCTGTGGACCTGGTGCTGGGTGCCCCACCTCAACCTTAGGGTGGGCACAGTACCCGCACAATGTGACTGTCTGTGGCTACTCTGTGGCAGTACCACACATGGTCTGTTCCCCCTACCTGGCCGAGGTGCTGTGGGAGTGCATACCCAATCTTGTGCCCATCTCTTGACTGCTGATTTGCATCTGCAGTGCATCATGGGTACGGGTGGGTTAACCCTATCCTGGTAACTACAGCATACAGTTTGTGTGGTGACGTTCAGTCCTGCAGCCAGTCAGGGCTTTGTTCACAGCCTTATAAGGTGTCCTATAGGGGACATTATAGGATGCCTTGGCGGACAGTACACTTTATAATGTGCCCTATGGAGTGCATTATGGGGTGCCTTATGCAGCACCTTAGGTTATGCCACCGTGAGGGTGTGTTTGCTGGCAGCACAAATTAAAATACATGTCAAATGCCTCACCAATCACAACTTAAATGTAAAGGGTGCTGCCTCAGCCAGCCTTATTTATTTATTCAATTGCTTTTCTATACCGCACTATTTATTATCAGCGCAGTTTACAGGAAATGTATTTGTGCAAAGAGGGCAGTTCAATGCACTTACAATAATCAGCGTAAATAAACATGGATAACAGGTTAACAGGTAACAACGATTTACAACTATTTACAATTTAGTATGCAGATTTATACACCTATCTCATTGGTAAGTACAGTTGATACGCAATGACATTCTGTAAATTAAATAGAGGTGGGTTCGGGAGGTAGTGGTGTCGTGGGCATGGGACTCGTGTGGAGAGAGTTGGACATGAGTGAAGGTGGCTGAGAGCTGTCATTTGGGATGGAGAAGTGCTGGGTAAATAGGTGACGTTTCAACGCTTTCCTAAATTGAAGAAGGTTGTTGATGGCGCGGATGTCAGGTGGGAGAGCATTCTAGCAGGAGGGTGCGTAGAAGGCAAAGGCACGGTTGCTCGTAGTCTTGGAGCATTTAATGAGTGCCTTGGGAAGGATGACAGTGTTAGTAGCAGCTGACCTCCTCATCCTGTTGGGGGGGGGGGTTATCTGGACTAAGTCAGAGAGGGAGGTGGACGTGCAATTATGGATGGCCTGGAAAGTCATTGTTAGAATCTTAAATTAAATCCTGTAGTGGACGGGGCCCAGTGTAGGTGTTTTAGTATGGGGGTAATGTGTTCCATTCTGGAGGCTTGTAAACGGGGGCGCTGGTCGTGAAAGTCCACAGTCTTGGCAAAGGCAAAATATTATTATGACTTGCAAAGGATTGTGGGGAAGGTAGTTCATTCATACCAGAATCAGCCGTTCACAAAATAATGAGTTGTGATGCTCGAGTGTAAGCAAAGAAAAACAGATTTTATTCATGGGGTTAATTCTCCCACACAGATTTACTTGGTAACACAAAAGAACACTTGCTTCAGTATTGTACTCAGGAAAAACAAAACATGTTATAAGGTAACTGAACTTCTTAAGCAATAAATCAATAAATACCTTGATGGGAAACAGAAAAGGTCTTTTTGATGGCTCCTGCTAATGATCTTCTTAGCAGTGCTCCAAAAGGCAAAAACAAAACCCAAAAGTAACAAAACTGTTCTTTATCAAGGATAACTTTCTTCTATTCACACACACAAGGAAGAAGTTTCCTTCTAGAGCTCACGTGCACTTGTGCCTGGCTCATTTACAAATAATTAGCCAGCTGCAAACCCCCTTGCTGGTTCACTCTCTCTACGTGGCTCAATCCTACCCTAAAGCTTTCTTGCAGAGACTTTTCTGGGTAGATAAAAGAACAAGTTACAGTTCCTTTTGGTGGTTGTTGTATTAGTGAGAAAGTACTTTAAAACAGCAGCTTAGACAGAGAGCAATCCATGTATTCCAATTGGTCATTTGATATATCTCCTTCTTCCTCAAATATCATGGAATCAATATCATGGTCTGGCTCAGAATTCCTTAATTGATCCCTCTCAGGATAATATTTGTTTCCCTGCTGTCTTCCTGGTGAAGAGCTAGGGCATAGATCAAAGTTCATACCTGTGATCCCCTTGCTGTTAGGTTTCCTCTCCAAGTATCCTGGCCAGTAAGTAGTCCAGCTTTTATGTCCAGCCTTCCAATCAAGATCCCTGGACACTGGGTCTCTCTTCACATACCTTCTTGCACCGGTCTTAGGGCCCCTTCCAAATGCATCCGTCTCCTTCAAAGGTGCCGTCTGGGAATTCCTGGCTCTATATCCCCACTCCTCTGGCTTCCTCCAGTCCAATGGAGTATGCTTGCCTCTGGAATCACTCCTAACACACGTACTGCTGTGGGCTCCTTCTTTAGACCTCCAAGATGTCTTTCTCTTCTTTCTGCATTGCTTCTGCTGTTGTAGCCCTCTCTCTTCTTTCTCCAATGGCTTCTGTTTCTGGATCTGCAGCTTCTGCTTCTCCCTGTGCTCCTTATTCCTCATCTGTGTAGAATATCTTTTACTTTTAAAGTGCTTAGAGGGACACTCCACCCTAGCACAGCCCAGGTGTGCTGAATCAAGCCCTGCCCTTGGAGATGAGTGATTGGGGATTACCTCATAGCTCTCCTGATTGAACACACGTTTCCCCACTTCAGCTCTTCTAGAGGCTGTTTGAAACCTGGTGCATTCTGGGACTGGTAGTCTTTTATGAAAACATTCTGTTTTAGTATTTCTACCAGCAAAGACAGGTTGCTTGTTCAGAGCCAATTCACCTCTTTTATAGCTTCCTCCTGAACTATGATAAGCTTCCTTATCACAAGGCTCCATGTAGAGTTCTTGCTGCAGCGTTCATTGCCAACTGTAAAGGATGTAGGGTGCTCTTCAGAAGTCCTGCAGTATGGAGTTGATGTGGTCGAAATGAGGCATTACTAGAGCTTGAAATACTGTTCTGAAGTCAATCGGGTCTAGCAGTTGTCTAATGTGGCGCAGTGTTCGGATTTTATGGTATACTGCCTTTACCATGTTGGATATCTGCTCCTTCATATTTTGTTGGTCAAGGATGATACCAAGGTATCGTATCGTAGGTTTGGCAAAGAGTTCGGCATCACGCACTTTTATGGATGATGGTGGAGTGAATGCTTGGTCTCTGCAGACGAATAGGACTTCAGTTTTCTTGAAGTTTATTTTTAGCTTCTGGTTGTGTAGCCAGTCTGTAACCGCGTCGAAGCATGAGGACAGGCAGAAGAGATCTGGGTGCTCAGTTGATATTGTTGTGTACATCAGAACGTCATCAGCATATATTAGACAGTTGATGTGGAAGGATCAAATGGTGGCGCAGATGGGTTGCATGTAAACATTAAAAAGAAGTGTTGAAAGTGAGGACCCTTGTGGTACACACTTCGCTTGCAGGAATGGATCTGATCTTGAGGGGCCGGAGCGAACATGTTGCCATCTTTCATTTAGATATGATGTGCACCATAATAGCGCAGTGACGTGCACTCCCTTCTCAGCAAGGCGGGAGAGAAGTAGGTCGTGACTGATGGAGTCAAAGGCACTGCGATGTCTAGGAAAATGAGAGCGAAGGATTGCCTGAGGTTGTTGATACCTACAGTTAGGGTGTTGAATAACGTGGTTAAGAGAGTTTCAACCCCATGTGACTCGCGGAACCCGTGTTGGCAGGTGTCCAAGGGTGAGTTATTTTCAATGTGGTGGTCTAGTTGTCATTGGACTATTTTTCCATAATTTTGGCTAGGAACGGGATGCTTGATATTGGTCTGTAGGAATCCATTTTAGCAGGGTCAAGTCTGTTGTTTATGAGCAGGGGTCTGATTGAAGTTTGATTCAGGCTGTTGGGGAAGGTTCCGGTCAGGGCCTTATACATTAGGCCCACTGGGGAATCAAACCCATGACCCCTATACCATCCGTCAGTGTTGTAACCATTGTGCTACAGCTCTGTTGCTGTGATTGTATACCTACGCCCCTTCTTAAGATTAACGTGTGGTAATGTGCCCTGTAGCACTCATTCATTTATGGCGCCTTGTAACGCGCGTTCTCGGTGTGTTCTCGGCAACGATTTACCGCCCATGTCCTTATTTGGGATTTCTGTCTCTAACACAGCTCCTAACGCGAATCGCACTAATGCAGTTTAGTAAACATACCCCATAGTCTCAAAATGGGCCTGCACCTTAATGTAAAGAAGACAAAGATCATGACAACTGGCATAATCAACAGGTTCATCGTTGAAGGAGAAGAAATTGAAATTGTGAACAACTTTAACCTACTTGGATCAATTATCAATAAAGAAGCAACAAGCAGTCAAGAAATCAAACGACGCATTACTCTTGGCAGAATGGCAATGAAAGACCTAGATAAGATTCTCAAGAGCAGAGATGTCTCTCTCCATACAAAGATTCGACTTGTTCAAGCCATGGTATTTTCAATAACATCATATGGATGTGAAAGCTGGACAGTGAAAAAGACAGACAGGAAGAAAATTGATGCCTTTGAATTATGGTGCTGGCGGCGAATACTGTGTATGCCATGGACTGCCCGAAGAACAAACCAGTCGGTACTAGAGGAGATCAAATCTAAGCTTTCTTTAGAAGCTCAGATGACAAGACTTCGACTTTCATACTTTGGACACATCATGTGAAGAGAGAGATCGTTAGAGAAAGACATCATGCTTCGCAAGATAGAAAGTCAACGCCAAAGAGGAAGGCCAGCAGTGAGATGGATCGATACAATAACAGCAGCTACGGGTACCAGTCTGTCAACAATGAGCTGCCTGACTGAAGACTGAACACAATTTAGGATAGCTATCCAGAGGGTCGCCATGAGTCTACTCCGACTCGACGGCACTTAACAACAACAATATTGTTCTCTGGGGTACCCTCTGCCCTGTGTTCTATTTATTTGTTTTGTTTTATGTCATTAGGTCCTATTGACAGATAGTTTTTATTGTTTTTTACTGTTCTTAGTTTTTTAAGAGCATTATCTGGGTGTTGTTATATATTAATTTTACTGTTTTTATCATTATTATTATTTTCATGATATGCTATTAACAACTTCATTTTATCAGTTTATCATTGTTTTTATTGTTTTACATTCTCTTTTATACTTTATCCAACCTCATTATTGTTTATTTATTATTATTATTTTTAATGTATAATTATTTATTTATTATCTGTTTATTTTTTAAGATGCATACCCCCTGAGGAAGGCGTTTGCCGAAACGCGTTGGGGATCAATTAATAAAGGCACCTATGACCTCCGCATGCTTCTTGCTTTTTGTGAGTAGTTAGAAATGTGCCATGCAGTCACCTGCCAGGCAAAGGAATGTGCACAACATAGAAAACAGGCACCGGTTATGAGTAAGCACCAGTCGTGGCACCTGCCAGCTATGTGTTCTGTGGCCCCACTGAATAACAAGGAGTAGCGGCACACGCCTAAATCTTTTTCCTGGGTGGTAGTTCCTAATGTGGAACCTTGCATCGTGTAACCATAGTTTGGGTTGTTCTTCCCTAGGTGCATAACCTTGCACTTGTCCACATTAAATTTCATCTGCCATTTTGATGCCCAGTCTTCCAATTTATCAAGATCCTCTTGCAATTTTCCACAGTCCTCTTGGGTTTTAACAACTTTAAATAGTTTTGTGTCATCTGCAAATTTGATAACCTCACTCGTTATTCCACTTTCCAGGTCATTTATGAATATGTCAAAAAGCAGCGGACCCAGCACAGATCCCTGGGGTACACCACTATTCACCTTTCTCTATTGGGAAAATTGGCCATTTAGCCCTACCCTCTGCTTTCTATCTTTTAACCAGTTCCTGATCCACAATAGTACACTGCCTCCTATCCCATGACTCTTTAGTTTTGCCAAAAGTCTCTCATGAGGGACCTTGTCAAAGGCTTTCTGAAAGTCAAGATACACAATATCAACCGACTCACCTGTGTCGACCTGATTATTCACTCCTTCAAAAAAACATAACAGATTAGTAAGACAAGATCTTCCTTGTCTAAAGCCATGTTGGCTGTCTCCCATTAGGTCATGACTATCTACATGCTATGTAATTTTATTCTTTATGATGGTTTCTACCATTTTTCCCGGTACTGACGTCAGGCTCACCGGTCTGTAGTTCCCCGGATCACCCCTGGAACTCTTTTTAAAAATTGGTGTTACATTGGCGATCCTCCAATCTTCAGGTATTAGAGATGATTTTAATGAAAGTTCACAGATTACTAATAGCAGGTCTGCAATCTCATATTTCAGTTCTTTCAATACCCTTGGATGTATACCATCCGGAACAGGTGATTTGCTACTCTTCAGTTTATCTAATAGTTGTAATACATCGTCCCAATGTATCAATATTTCCTTCAATTCTTCTGAACCTTTAAATACCACTTCAGTCATGGGTAACATCCCTACATCTTCCTCAGTAAAGACCGAAGCAAAGAATTCATTCAGTCTCTCCGCTATAGCCTTGTCGCCTCTTAGTGCTCCTTTAACCCCTTTATCATCTAATGGACCAACTGACTCTCTCACAGGTTTTTTGCTATGAATGTACTTGAAAAGGTCTTTACTTCGCGTTTTTGCTTCCGCAGCAAGCTTCTTCTCAAATTCTCCCTTTGCCTGCCTTATCAATGCCTTGCATTTGACTTGCCAGTGCTTGTGCTGTTTCCAGGTTTCGGCGTTTGGCTCTTTTTTCCATTTCCTGAAAGATGCTTTTTTGGCAACAACAGCCTCTCTGACCTCACCTTTAAACCATGCTGGCAGTTTTTTGGACTTCCTTCCACTTTTCTTAAAGCGTGGAATATAGCTGGTCTAGGCTTCCAAGATAGTATTTTTCAACAACAGCCAAGCCTGATGTATGTCTTTAACCTTTGCAACTACTCCTTTTAGTTTTTTCTTAACTGTTTTCCTCATTTTATCATAGTCTCCCTTTCGAAAGTTAAAAGGTAGTACTGTGGATTTCCTTACTATCCATCCTCCACTAATTAAATCAAAGGCAATCATGCTATGATCACTATTGCCAAGTGGCCCCAACAACCTTATCTCTTGCACTAGATCTGGTGTTCCACTAAGGACTAGGTCTAATATGGCTTCCCCTCTGGTCGGTTCATGAACCAGCTGCTCCAAGAAGCAGTCATTTATTTCATCTAGGAACTTTATCTCCATAGCATGTCCTGACATGACACTGACCCAGTCGATACCGGGGTAGTTGAAATCACCCATTATTATTACTGTGCTGTAACTTTTGTTAGCTTCCTTGATATCTTTGAACATTTCTCATCCATTTGGTCATTCTGGCCAGGTGGTCAATAGTACACCCCCAATGCCATCGCCTTCCCCCTTTTACATGGAATTTCAATCCATATAGATTCTACAGCAGATTTTGTTTCCTGCAAAACTTTAATCCTTTCTGACTCAATGCCCTCTCTAACATAGAGAGCAACCCCTCCACCAATTTGATCTGCTCTATCCTTACGATATAGTTTGTACCCAGGTATCACAGTGTCCCACTGGTTGTCCTCCTTCCACCATGTCTCTGATATTCCAATCATATCTAACCTTTCATTTAGTGCTATATATTCTAACTCTCCCAACTTATTTTTTAGACTTCTAGCATTTGCATACAAACATTTAAGAGAATGTATTTTATTCATATTAATTTGGCTGTTGTTAGACATGGGTAATTTGGGATCTTTAAGCTCTGTCTCCTCCATACTTGAGGGCATTTGGGCTAGTTTACTCTTTTTTGGAACCTCTCTGCTTTTGGTAGTATCCTTCAAAGATACATTCTTCCGAACCATCCACTTTTGGGCGACTGTCAGCTTTCCCCTAATATCTAGTTTAAAAGCTGCTCTATCTCCTTTTTAAAGGTTAATGCCAGCAGCCTGGTTCCATCCGGGTTAAGGTGAAGCCCATCCCTTTGGAAGAGCCCCTCCTTTCCCCAGAATGTTCCCCAGTTCCTAACAAATCCAAAACCCTCATCTCTGCACCATTGTCTCATCCATGCATTGAGACTCCGGAGCTCTGCCTGCCTTTTGGGTCCTGCGCGTGGAACAGGAAGCATTTCGGAGAACGCTACCCTGGATGTTCGGGATTTCAACTTCCTACCTAAAAACCTAAATTTAGCCTCCAGAACCTCCCTACCACATTTTCCGATATCATTGGTACCAACATGTACCAAGACAGCAGACTCCTCCCCAGAACTATCTAAGACCTTATCTAGTTGGCGCATGAGGTCCGCTACCTTCGCACTAGGCAGGCATGTTACCAGGCGATCCTCACGTCCACCAGCCACCCAGCTATCTATATGCCTAATGATCAAATCACCAACTATAACGGCTGTCCTAACCCTTCCCTCATGGGCACATGGCCCTGGAGAAACTTCCTCGGTGCGAGAGGGTTTTACATCACCTGGAGGACAGGTCCTAGTTACAGGATCACTTCCTGCCACACCAGGGTGATGCTCTCCTGTCACATGACCACTCTCCTTCATGGCAACAGGGATGCTGCAAGACTGGAGGTGGGACTTCAGGACTATATCCCTGTAGGTCTCGTCTATGTACCTCTCTGTCTGTCTTATGCTTTCCAAGTCTGCTACTTTAGCCTCTAGAGAATGGACTCGTTCCCTGAGAGCAAAGAGCTCCTTGCACCTAGTGCACACGTAAGACCTCTCGCCAACTGGGTAAAAATCGTACATGTGACACTCAATGCAAAAGACTGGAAAGCCCCCATCCCACTGCTGGACTCCTGTCTGCATCTTAGTTTTAAGTTTGTGTTTAGATCTAAGTTATTTTCTTACTAAGGGTTGCTATGGATATTTATACTAATAAAACTGTACCTAATACGTGTAATATACCTTGTTCACCTGAAGCTTAACTAATCTCAGGTCCTTAGTGTATGATTGATTTGGGTAACGAGATTCACCTGAGAGCACCTCCTGCCTTTTAAGATGTGTAAGTACCTATAAAGCTACAATTATCCCAGGGGTGGGTGGGTGTGGGGAGGGAGGGAGGGAGGGAAATAACACTTAATAAAAGAGGGCTGCTACACAGTACCCTGTCTTGTGTTGCTGAG
Source organism: Ichthyophis bannanicus (assembly GCA_033557465.1). Taxonomy (NCBI): domain Eukaryota; kingdom Metazoa; phylum Chordata; class Amphibia; order Gymnophiona; family Ichthyophiidae; genus Ichthyophis; species Ichthyophis bannanicus. Next base: position 418,658,318 of record CM066034.1, read on the forward strand.
GTAAGCTATATTCTGATTTGATTTAAATTATAGCTCTTAGCTGCTGCTAGGCTCTAACTTCTTATGAAATTTAAACTACAAGCTCTCTGCTGGGTATGAAATGTAACCAGAAAGTTCTCCTCTGTGTTTTAAATTTAAACTTAAACTGCTGCTAATAGGCCCTGACTGATTTAACAAAAAATAGTGGGTTCACAGATTAGTTAGCTTTAATACAAAGAATTCCTTTTAGAAAATTACCAGAAGTATATACTCACAGTTGCAGATCTCTCTCCAGAAGTAACAGTCCCTTTTTCTAGGCCTTCAAGACCACTCAGTATGCCAAGCCTCCATTATTCCCATCTTTGACTACTGTAACACAATTTACAAGGAGCTCCCCAAATCCACCATCCTTCCACTCCAGCTCGCTCAAAACACTGCTGCATGCACCATTTTCAGAGCCTCCAGACACACCCAAATAACACCCATTCTAAAAGCTCTCCACTGGCTGCCAATTGACTCTCGAATCAAACACAGAGCTTTCACCGTCATTCATAAATCTCACCATCAGCTCACTTCCATTCAATTTCAGACCCTTATCCGCAAACCTGTGACCAACAGACCACAAAGACAAAGCACCCAGAACCAACTCAGCCTGCCATCATAAATATGCAAGAGTACCCAGTACGCTCGCCAAAGAGCCTTCATGCTATATGCCCCTTCCCATTGGAACTCACTACCACCTGCACTATCTTGACCCAATTCCATCATGCCTTCAGAAAGACCCTGAAGACATACCTTTTTCAGGAACTCTTCGGCGCAGATTAGCCTACCAATCCACATGGGATGACCTAGCACACAATATCCCTGCCTCCCCACCATTGCAAGCACACACCCCTTAATAAGACTCCCTCTGGCCCCTCCCTCTCAGGTTGATCCGACAGCGGTAACCCCACTGCCATTGGAGAACACGCGACTATGCAATATTTTACCACATGATGTTCCCCCTTCACCTCTGCTGTTTGTCACTACCCATTTGCAGCACTGCTGTTAAGATGTATAAGTTGTCTCGTCCACTTTATAATTCAACCTCCCCTTGTTAACCTCACTGTTTAAGTTGTTATTGTTCACTTGGCATTGTATCTTGCTTACACCCCCTGTCAACTCCACTGTTGAATTTTGCTTTGACTGTACACCATTTTGACTGGTAGAAAAACCGTATAACAAATCCAGTTAAATAAAATAAATAAATAAACATATCAGCCTGAACACACAACACTGTGACTGCCATTGCAGGACCATATTTTCATGGGGATGACATATAGTATGCCAATTTCATCAACAGCATGCCAACAGCCAAAACTCTGGCAACATGTGTGTTATACATGTCATGTCACCTTTGTTAATTAAGTGCATACATGTCCCATGTTGCTTATGCCAGAATACCATATGTGTCCTCCACACAGTACTGGGACATACAGTGCAAGGAAATTCACCATCATGCAGATCTCAGATAAGTGAGGCATGACTATGGTTCCTCTGGGATGATGGGATCCCATGGTACATACCACTGGTGGTGTACCAAAGGGTCACCAGGGACACCAATATGAACTGCATCACATGCTTTGATGCACCTGGACAATGGTGATATGGAGTTGAATTAGGGACATAGATAGCCCTGCCAACTGCTTCCTGCTTGGAGGGAACACACCACCCAGTCCTGGGATAACAGTGCTTGGTGTGCAGACATGTGATTGTGCGGCCCACATGGGTGACCCCAGGGATGGCCACATAGCCAATGCCTGCAGCCAATAGGGAATCTCCAGGATGAGGATAAACCCCAACTATGCACACAGTTGGCAACCCTTAGTACAGAACCACAGGTGAATGTGTGCAGTTACCAGGGACTATGACTGGATGCAGCCCCTGCCCTGTGCCAGGAGCCCTGTGGCCAACACTGTGGCAATAGTGTGTGACAAGGCCTGCACTGATGGTGTAATGACCGCATAAGTCAGCTGCATGTTGGAGTGGTGGCAACACTGCTCCAAAAGGCTGATGGCATAGGTGGAAAGAGACAGGATGTTACAGGGCAGGAAGAGGCACAGCAGTGGCAGCCATCCTATTGATCCAGCCTGGGTGCCAATACAGTCAAAGTAGGACATATACCTGGCAAGCACATATATTGGTCTCTGATAGGGTTGGCTATAGAGATCCATATATGCCCCCCAGCTCTCCCTAGCAATGGCTACAGCCCAATGCAAATAGGGCCCTTTGGTCTAGCTAGTCACATGGATTGTCACAGGGAACACAGAGAGACATATGACTGCATACAATGGAGGGACACAAGAATTTGAAGTGGGATGCAGGGAACATCTGGGGCTATAGTGTAGGGCTGGCACATCATTGTGTACTAAAGGACTAGTGGGATGGACCTGTGCAGTGGTGTGTGAACCTCTTACATAGGCTGCATTATCCATCCAAAGCCAGCTATATTTGGACAATCTGTCCAAGGTCACTGGCAAATCCTAAGCATATCATACACTGGTGCCCATTCTGAGGTGGCAGCCACTACTGCATACTATTTATTTATTTATTTGCATTCTCTTATATACTGTGCTATTCTGCATCAGTGCGGTTTACATTGAACAAACTGAAATTACATTGAACAGGGCAATATAACTTGGAGATAACTATTTTACAGGGAACATGGGCTATGGAGGGTTAAGTGCCTTGCCCAAGACCACAAGGAGCACCTGTGGGACTAGAAACCCCAGTCCTTCGGTCCCAAGGTTGCTGTCCTCTAGTGGGATTTGAACCCCCGACCTTCCAGCCTGAAGTACCTTGCTCCAACCACTAGGCCACTCCTCCACTCCATACGAACTGACTTGGCTGTGAACATATGTATAGCTTTCCTGAGGACATAGTGTCTCAGTACAGGTAATTGAAATATGAGTCACACTGGAATCCAAATGACCCATCAGATTTGTGTGCCAGTACAGCCAAGGGGACGGAATATGTGATAGCAAATCAGTGCATGGTGGTATGGCCGTATGTCGGGTTTAAGGTTGATGTGGATCAATGGGTGTGTATCGCATCTAATGATCCACATCCTGGCACGTTGAAGAAGTCGCATTGTTTATCAGTGGAGGACCAGCTCCAAGTCATTGGTCTCGAAGAGGATAGGCATTCCAAGCCCCACATTGCAGCCCAGGTCAGCTGTAACCACAGCACTGATGTCTGCATGATGCAGATGCATCAGGGGACAGGAAAGACATAGGATTGACATTGTAGTATTTGGCCTAGAATGTCAACCAAGAGGGATGCCAGGGCCTTGCTAAGAACATCACTAGCCAACCGCAAGCCAACAATCCCAGAGTGTTTGCAGGATGTGGTCTGTTGCAGTGTGCATGTCCACTGTGAGGAGACACTGCAATGGGAATGGGCTTAGGAGGAGCATGGCACGATGGAAGCTACTGCTAATGGTGGAGCAGAGGAATGGATGCCCAGCATGGGCATCGAGGTACCCAAACTGGTACGAAGCTGACTGAACAGACAAACTATATTGTGTCGACAGCACACTCTGCATTATGGATGTCCAGGCTGCACTCTATGTGAGGCGCTGTTCCCCTGGGGGGTATGAGGCAGAGTGCCTGGATTTCCCCATCAAGCATCCAACCAGTGCCATGATGTGGGGATGCGTGGCAGCCAATGGCATGGGAAAATGCCATATCATTGACAGGATGGGGAATGCAGCAACAAACACAGGTATGATGCATATGTGCATCCTGCCATCAGCTCCCTGGCAGATATCTCCACCAGGATGGCAATGCACCTTGCCATGCAGCACTGTCTGATGCTGAGTGTAAGAGAATATGTGGTGTTCAGGTGGCTGCCTGGCCAGCACATTCATCTGACTTCACCATGAATGAGAATCTGTGTCACAGGGTAGCAGGTGAGCTCGCCACGAAGCAGCCATCAAACAAGACAGAAGCTATTAAGTCACTGAATGTTGCCTGGAAGTGCATCATAACCCTTTCAAAATGGCCCACCACATGCTGGACAGATGTTGTCTGGTGAGAAGGAACAAGGGCGGGTGCATCAACAACATAACATCACTCTTCCTAGGGCTACCCAATTAGAGTATGAAGCCAACATGCACACTGCCAACATACATGGAACAGAGGACACAACGAATCATGAACACACATAGTATCACTGTACACTGGTTTACAACCAAGAAAGCACTGTACACATACAATCCTTGGGGAACATACAGGCAATGGCAAACAAGTCAGATCTGCACAAGCGCCGAAAGGGTTGGCAAAGACACACAGAATGGGATGTAGACTAACACATTGCGACCTTTAGAGCCAAACAACAAAACTGCCAAATCCCTACAAATTAGGCCTGACCTCCACACACCATTGTACTGCATAGGTGTAGAGCAGTGATGTGTGAGGCAGGACATCTGGCACCACCTTCCAGTGGGTCCCCATGTGGCCATTCAGGGATGGGCATGTAACAATCGTCTGCAGCAGCACTGTTGACAATCCCCATAGGCCGTTCACCATGGCAATGTAAAACAAATACACAGAATCCAAATGTGGCATAGAGGCTATGTGGGCCATTGTAAAACAACAGCACCTGTGATGGCCAGACAGTGCCACCAGCCCATGGAAATGGGTGATGTCCTCAAGGAATGCTAGTGGGAATTGAACCCAAATCTCCCAGTCTCCACATAAATCTCTTCCCCACTCTGGAATTATGAATCTGTCAGATCTCACTCCTACTGGAACTGCCATCCTTATTTACTGGCACCCATCATTAATTGGTCTCAGCAGCTGTGATCCTCAGGATCACAGAATCACAAGGACTCATGCACCAAACTACCAGCATGAGAATACCCTGATGGAGGCTGTCATTACCTCCCTGCACTGAGCCATCACCATGTGGTTTGTTTGTGTATGTAGGAGAGAGTCACAGGTGCTGAAGTATCATGGCAACCTATTGAAGTGACTGGGAAAGCCACTGAGGCCTGCAGCATGTGGCTCATCAGACATTGTTGGATTGCATGGCCTTTACTGCCTACCTCATCACTTATTTACCCTCCTGACACTGCAGTATATTAAACTAACAGGGTAACTAGAATCAGCCTCTGCTTGCTAATCCTTATGAATCCTAACATTCTCTAACAGCACTGAAAGAATAAACTGGGAACACACCTGTGATCGGTAGTCGGTGCTCACATGATTTTATTCAGCCCTTGACTGATGACTAATGTTTTTAATATTTTTTAGATATATAGCTTATTTGAGATAAGGTTTGCCTTTTGTTTACATCGCTGTTAATTGATTTTTCCCTCTATTAATAATTTTCCTTATCTGATAGCTCACTGTCTTTTAAGACTTTTACTTATCTGTGTATGTAGGAAAGAGTCGCAGGTGCTGAAGTATCATGGCAACCTCACTTGGTTTGCAGCTTGTCGTGCTGCGAGGGATTGTGTGCATCAGTGATGCTGAGAACTAAGCTATCGGTAGTTTAACTACTGGTAGGGTCTCCCGAGATGGACAGGTCTCAGCTGAGGCGCCAGACCAAGACAAACCACTCATCTGTGAAGCAGCAGAATGGGATAGGGTTGACGGCGGAGGATCACATTTCTGTGACAACGGCAACAACACTAAACTAACTGCACAGAGGAAAGGCCCGGCAATCTACTTCTGTATCTTGCCATGAAAACCCATCTGGGCAGCAGCAGAATGGGACGGTGTTGGCGGCGGAGGATCACATTTCTGTGACAACGACAACACCACCAAATTTAAACTGCATGGAAGAAAGGCCCAGCAATCTACTTCTGTATCTTGCTATGAAAACCCAATGGATAGTCACAACAAAACAAATTGTGCTATAGTGCTGGAAGATGAGACCCCCAGGTCGGAAGGCACTCAACTAGCTACTGGGGAAAAGCTGAAAACTTTTCAGAGTAAAGCCAGCATTTATGATGTGGTTGGATCTAAGCCCTTGGGACATCTGACTGCTGATGTAGCTGCGCATGAAATGAGAGTCAGAAGCTGTAAAGATGTCTTACACATTGGAACATGGAACGTACGAAGCATGAACCAAGGGAAGTTGGAGGTGGTCAAGAATGAAATGGAACGTGTACAACTTGATCTGTTGGGTGTCAGCGAACTGAAATGGACTGGCATCGGGCACTTTGCATCAGATGATCACATGGTCTATTATGCTGGAAATGAAAGACAAAGAAGAAATGGTGTTGTATTTATAATAAAGAAGAACTGTAATGAAATACAATGCAATCAGTGAACATTTAATCTCTATTCGTCTACAAGGAATACCTATCAACATAACTATAATTCAAGTATATGCCCCAACAACAGCTGCAGAAGAGATTTGAAATTGAAGAGTTCTATGAACAAGTTCAAGCTGAAATTGACAGAACATGAAAACAGTATATCCTGACAGTCATGGATGCTGGAACGCAAAGAGCGGGAACAAAGAAGAAGGCAAAGTGGTTGGAAAATATGGACTTGGCAACAGAAATGAAGCTGGAGAGAGACTGATAGAATTATGCAAGACCAATGATCTATTCATCTCAAACAACTTCTTCCAGCAACACAAACGGCGACTGTACACATGAACATCACCCAATGGACTGTATAAAAATCAAATTGACTACATCTGTGGAAGTCAACGATGGAAAAGCTCTATAACATCAACAAAGACAAAACCTGGAGCTGACTGTGGTACTACTAGTATGCAACTACTAGTATGCAAACTCAAGCTAAAGTTGAAAAAGAGCAAACCACTCATGAATGCAGCAAAATATGACCTTGAGAATATATCACTGGAATTTAAAGACTGCCTGCAAAATCTATTTGCTGCTTTAGATACAAATGACAGATCTCCAGAAGAGTTATGGAATGACATCAAGAAGGTTGTGTTGGAAGAAAGCAAGAAATCTCTACAAAAGGTGAAAAAGCAAAAAGGCCAAAATGGATGATTGAAGAAACTCTGAAAATTGCCCAGAAACGCAGAGAAACTAAAGCCAGAGGAGAAAGAAAGACAATCGCAGAACTCAACGAAGATTTCCAACATGCAGCAAGATAGGACAAGGAAAAGTACTACAATGGCGCATGCAAGGAACTAAAAGCAGAAACTATTAGAGGAAGAACAAGATCAGCTTTCCTAACGCTACAAGAGTTAAAGAAAAAATTACAGCCTCAAATTGGAATGTTACAAGATGATCAAGGTTCTTTGTTGAATGATGCTGAGAATATCAAGAAAAAGTGGAAGGAATATACGGAGTTTTTATATGATAAAGATCCAGTAAACCAAGAGCCATTTCAACCTGTACCTTATGATCCGGAACCATTGGTGCTGAAAGAAGAAGTTGAAGCAGCATTGAAAGCCGTATCAAAGAACAAAGCACCAGGCTTTGATGACATTCCCATAGCAATATTACAGCAATCTGATGCAGTTGTTACTGTACTTACAAGGCTCTGCCAAGAAATTTGGAAGACAACATCATGGCCAACTGACTGGAAAAGATCTGTGTTTATATCAATACTAAAGAAAGGTGATCCAACTGACTGTGGAAATTATCGCACAATTGCTCTGATCCCACATGCCAGCAAGATTCTACTGAAGATTATTCAAAAGAGACTACAACCATACATGGAACAAGAACTACCTGAAGTGCAAGCAGGGTTCAGGAAAGGGCGAGGAATGAGAGACATCATTGCAGATGTGAGATGGATCCTTGAAAAGACTAAAGAATACCAAAAGGATATCTATTTGTGCTTTATCGACTATAGCAAGTCTTTTGACTGTGTACACCATGAGAAACTCTGGGCCACATTAAGAAGCATGGGTATACCAGAACACCTGATCGTTCTCTTACACAATCTGTACATTGATCAAGAAGCTACAGTTCGAACGGAACAAGAAGAAACAGAATGGTTTAAAATAAGCAAAGGTGTAAGACAAGGCTGCATACTTTCCCCCTACCTGTTTAATTTATATGCAGAACAAATCATCAGAGAAGCAGGATTGTATGAAGAGAACAGAGGTGTGAAGATTTGTGGAAGACTTATCAACAACCTTCATTATGCTGTTGATACCACATTACTGGCTGAAAGTGAAGATGATCTGAAACATTTGCTTCTCACGATCAAAGAGCATAGTCTCAAAATGGGCCTGCGCCTTAATGTAAAGAAGACAAGGATCATGACAACTGGCATAATTAACAGGTTCGTCGCTGAAGGAGAAGAAATTGAAATCGTGAACAACTTTAACCTACTTGGATCAACTATCAATAAAGAAGCAACAAGCAGTCAAGAAATCCGACGACACATTGCTCTTGGCAGAATGGCTATGAAGGACCTAGACAAGATTCTCAAGAGCAGAGATGTCTCTCTCCATACAAATAGTTGACTTATTTAAGCCATGGTATTTTCAATAACATCATATGGATGTGAAAGCTGGACAGTGAAAAAGATAGGCAGAAAGAAAATTGATGCCTTTGAATTATGGTGCTGGCGGCGAATTCTGTTTACCATGGACTGCCCGAAGAATAAACCAGTTGATACTAGAGGAGAGCAAACCTAAGCTTTCTTTAGAAGCTCAGATAACAAGACTTCGATTTTCATACTTTGGACACATCATGCGAAGAGAGAGATCATTAGAGAAAGACATCATGCTTGGCAAGATAGAAGGTCAACGCAAAAGAGGAAGGCCAGCAATGAGATGGATCGATACAATAACAGGAGCTATGGGTACTAGTTTGTCAACAATGAGCCACCTGACGGAAGACCGAACACAATTGAGGGCAGCTATCCAGAGGGTCGCCATGAGTCGACGCCGATTCGATGGCACTTAACAACAACAACTTATCTGCCATTTTTATTTCATTTTATTTCATTTATTTTATCTTTATTCACTTATGACCTTATTATCCCACTCTTTCTTCTAATTGTACTTCCCCTCTCTGCCATTTCTTATGACCCCCACCTCATTCTTTGTTCCTTTTTCTGATCCTCCCTAACCTTCTTCCCTCATTCCACCAACCCAATACCCCTCCTCTTTCTTACACTCTCTCCGCCTTCCCTATTTCCTCCCTCATCTTATCCTCCACCCTTTCCTTATCTCTTGGGCTCCACCTGTTTCTTCCTTTCATTCATCCCTCTCCTTCCTATCTAAAACAACCTCATCCTTGGTTCCACTGTGCTGTCTCCCCTCTCCCTCGCACTCTTCTTTGCCTTGTCCTTCTGTCTTCTGGTGACATTAATCCCACCCCTGGCCCTTCTTCATTTTTCTCTCACTCCTATATTAGTTCCTCTTTCCACTACTGCAATCTCATCCATATCCTTCTCCTTTCCACCTCCTCTCTCCCCTTCTCATGTGCCTTGTGGAATGCTCATTCAATTTCTAATAAACTACCCTTTACCCATGATCTCTTTATTTCTCATGCTTTCTATCTTGCTCTTACTGAGACCTGGTTCCTCCCCAGTGACATTGTTTCGGTTGCTACCCTCTCTCATGGTGGCTACCAGTTCTCACCCACTCCTCATGCCAATGGCTGCAGTGGTGGCGTTGGGTTTCTACTATCTCCTTCTTGCCAATGTCAATCCCTCTTTCTACCTCTGTCCCATTCCTTTCCCTCCTTTGAACTCCACTCCATCCATCTTTTTAATCCCCTATCTCTCTGGATCGCTGTTATCTATAAACCCCCTGACAAGTCCACTTCTGCCTTCCTCACTGATTTTGACTTTTGGCTTTCATTATTCCTGGATTCTTCTTTCCTATCCCTTATTCTTGGTGACTTTAATTTTCATATTGCTAACTCTTTTGACCCCTATGCATCTAAGCTCCTTTCCCTTACCTTCTCTTTCAACCTCCAGTTTTGCTCTTCTGCCCCATTCATCAGCTTGGTCACTGCCTTGACCTTGTTTTCTATTCTAATTGTTTACCTTCTAATTTCCGCACCTCAGTTCTTTCCCTATCTGACCATCACCTCTTAAGTTTCACTCTTCATCACTCCCTGTCTCAGTCTTGCCTAATCTTCTCTTATCTTTTTAGGAATCTTTATGCTATCGATCCACTGACTATATCCAATATTGTCTCTTCTCTTCTTTCTTCCACTTTGTCCTCTAAGTCTGCTGATGAGGTCATAGTTTCCTATAATACCGGTCTCTCCTCTACTCTGGATACTCTTGCTCTGCCCATAGCATATCCTGTGAGGTACGCTGCACCTCAGCCCTGGCTGTCTTCAACTACCCGCTACCTATGCTCCTGTGCCCGCTCAGTTGAATGCACTTGGCTCAAATCCCATTCTTTTTCTGAATTCCTTCACTTTGAATTCATGCTTACTTCTTTCCAGTCTGCCATTGCACTCGCTAAGCAAAACTATTTTATCCATCTGACTGTCTTGCTTCTAACCCCCGTCATCTCTTCTCTAAACTCAATTCTGTTCTTAAGGCACTACCACCTCTAATCCTTCCTTATCTCTCTGCCCAAACCTTACTCACTATTTCCATGACAAAGTCCATAAGATTACTCTTCAATTACCTACTAAATCTTGTTCACCCACTCTTCCCCCTCTCCAATTCCAACTTTTCCCCTCAACTTCTACTACCCTTTCATACTTTTTTAAAAATCTCTGAAGAGGAAACTTTTCTTCTTCTTTCCTCCTCTAAACTCACTGTCTGTTATTCTGATCCTATCTCCGCCCATCTCCTCAGCTCCATCTCCTCCTCCATCATCCCTTCTCACATATTCTCAACCTTTCACTCTTCACTGCAACCTTCCCTGTAGCCTTCAAGCATGCTGTGATCACTCTTCTCCTCAAAAAGCCTTCACTTGACCTTACTTGTCCTTCTAATTATCGACCCATCTCCCTTCTCCCATTCATTTTCAGACTTTTTGGATATGCAGTTCTCTGCCTTGAATTTTTCTCTTCTCATGCCCTCCTTGATCCACTCCAGTCTGGTTTTTGTCCCTTTCACTCTACTGAAATGGCTCTTGCCAAAGTCTCCAGTGACTTGTTCCTGGCTAAGTCTAAAGGCCTTTTCTAAATTTTCAATCTTCTTGACCTTTTTGCTGCTTTTGATACTGTTGACCACCTCCTCCTCCTCAACACATTATCCTTTCTTTGTTTTAGGGGCTCTGTGCTGTCTTGGTTCTCTTCTTATCTCTCCAGTCGCTATTTCAGTGTTTGTTCTGGTGGTTCCTCCTCTAGTGCCATCCATCTTTCAGTTGGTGTACTCCAAGGATCTATTCTAGGACCTCTCCTTTTCTCTTTCTACACCCAGTCCCTTGGTGCCCTCATCTCTTCTCATGGCTTTCAGTATCATTTTTATGCTGATGACTCAAATCTTCACCTGACATTTCTCTTACACTCCAAGCTCATATCTCTGCCTTCTTATCTGACATCGCTGTCTGGATGTCTCACTGCCATCTGAAATTGAACATGGTTAAAACCAAACTTCTTTTCTTTCCCCCTAAACCCTCCTCCCTCTTTCTCCTTTCTCTATCATTGTTGACAATACTCTTTTTCTTGTCTCCTCAGCCTGCAATCTTGGGGTCATCTTTGACACCTCCCTTTTCTTTTCCACACATATTCAACAGATTGCTAAAACCTGTCATTTTCTCTGGACAAACTATTAAAATTCTTATCCACTCTTTAGTTACCTCCCATCTTGACTATTGCAACCTCCACCTTGCTGGTCTCCCTCAGAGTCATCAATCTCCTCTTCAATCTATTCAGAAATCTGCTGTGTAGCTAATATTCTGCCAGTCCTGATACACTCATATAACCCCTCTTCTGAAATCACTTCACTGGCTCCCCTTCCATTTCCATATCCACTTCAGACTTCTCCTTCTAACCTGTGAATGCATTCACTCTACTGCCCCTCATTGTCTTTCCATGCTCCTCTCTCCCTACACCCTTCCTCGTGAACTCTGCTCCTCCTCTGGTTTCTTATCTCTATGCCCTCTTTTCTTTTTCTACTGTCAACTCCAGATTTTGATCTCTTCACCTTGCTGCTCCTTATGCCTGGAACAAACTTCCCATATTTTTGAGTCAAGTTTCATCTCTCTCCCTTTTCAAATACATGCTAAAGACATACCTCTTTGAGGCCGCTTTTGGATCTTACTTTCGTGTTCCCCTTGTGTCCCTTTATTTCTCTTGTATTGTGTTGTCTGCCTTAACTAGATTGTAAGCTCTATGAGTAGGGACTGTCTTCTATATGTGTTTGTACAGTGCTGCATATACCTTGTAGTGCTATATAAATGATTAATAGTTGTAGTAGTAGGGGCTATGGGGGGAGGGGGTTGTGTATTGCCATGGACAAAAAAATCATTGGTAGGGGGAATGTGAACCCCAGACTCCTGTATCCCCTGCATGTGCCATAACCACTCAGCCATGCAGGAACAGTAAGCCAACCATGTGTGGCGCATTAAGAGGCTGATTCTGTGAATGGCCAGTGACCGGTGTCATGATGAGATGGCCCACACAGTGAGCGCACGCCAACACTGGCACCTATTACTAGACCTATCTGTATCCCAGTGACTCAGGCAGACAATCTCTGAACACTGCCACAGTGCTGGGCAATGTACCTATGCCTCTCACTGGAGTCAGCCTAATTCCCATGATCCTCCTCAGCATGGGAACACATGCAAATACTGGAGACAATGTGTACTGGACACATATTCTCATCTGGAGTGCAGACATGTGGTAGTGGGTGTCTGTGGCTACTGCACACCTTCCCCAGAAAGATGTGGCTGTACTGTCACTCCACTCAGCCTGACCTAAATGTTATGCTCATGTGGATTTGTCACTTTCAGTACTAACAAAACTTATAGGCCTCCTATGTCATGGTTCACAGTTCAATCATGCAGTGAGTGCTGCAGGACCACTCTGCTGTTTGCAGAGCTCACTGCTGCATAATGTGATCTTTTACAACAACCTACAGTGGCAGCTGCTAAGGGACTGTGGCCCACTTTGCAGATGTAGTTGCTGCTGAGCACTGTCACATCTCAATGCTTGGAGCAACTCCATGACCAATGATGTATGATCAGGGGGTTACTCCCATGGATGGGAACCAGAGTGGGGATGACTGTAATGTCCCAGCTAGACACAGCTACTGAGGCCACCCTCTGCCTGTCCACCTCTGTTGACATGGGGGGATGCAGACTATGTGGTTGCCCCTATGGGTGTGGACAGGTGTGGGGAGGACTGTGAGATTTCAGCCAGGCACCAACACCCACACCAGCCTTTGTCTGACCACCTCTTGGCACATTTGCAATGCACAGCCAGGCCATTTCCATCGCCATGGGCATCTCTGGGATGGCCCCACACTCACAGGGGACCAGCGAGGGATGCGGCTGTGATAACCATTGCCCTACCATAAGGGCACTCCTAGCTGCATAACATCCTATGAGTGCACATAGTCATCATGGTGTTGTGGATGCAGTGTTCACAGCATGGGGATAAGGCAGCTAGTCCAGGGAGGACCCAACCCAATCTGGGCTAGGGCTATATCATTGTGGCTATACCATATGCCCAGCAGGTTTTGCTGCTTTGGCAGCCACAGATCCACATATCTATCAGGGTAACCATGCTGTAATTATCCCAGTTGCATGGGGACTAGATGATCAGCTGGCCAGGCACGGCCCATGACCCGCAGCTCGTGTCTCACCCCCCCCCCCACCATCTGCATCCATGATGCATTGCATCATCACAGACACCACAGTGTCTGTCAGTGGCAGAGCAGCCAGGGATGGAGTGGAGGAGTGGCCTAGTGGTTGGGGCAAGGTACTTCAGGCCGGGAGGTCAGGGGTTCAAATCCCACTAGAGGACAGCAACCTTGCGCCAGAAGGACTGGGATTTCTAGTCCCACAGGTGCTCCTTGTGGTCTTGGGCAAGCTACCTAACCCTCCATAGCCCATGTTCCCTGTAAAATAGTTATCTCCAAGTTATAATGCCCTGTTCAATGTAATTTCAGTTTGTTCAATGTAAACTGCACTGATGCAGAATAGCACAGTATATAAGAGAGTGTAAATAAATATAAAATAAATGGGGAGTGACTGTAGAAAGATGTGGCCTGGTGTTGCAGACAATGTCCTACTTCCTACAGTCAGACAACAAAGCTAGAAAAAAATAATTTCATATTAGTGATTTGACTACAAAATCATCATAATTTTGAAATCAAATATTGTTACTTGTTATTGTGATTAATTATTGTGGTTTAAATAAGTAAATTTTATAAATAAATACATATTGCAAAGGCCTATAATATATTTTCAACAAATTATTACAGTGACAGTGCGTTAAAGGTAAAGGAAGAGAGACACATTTGATTTTATCATTGGGGGTCATCACAAGTTGACCAATGTTAAAAGGGGTCGCGGTACAAAAAAGGTTGAGAACGGGGGGCGCTAGTGAGCCCACAGAGGAATGGATGGGTTTCTCTGAAGCTCCGAGCCGGGATCATCTTGTCCCCGATAAAACTTGGCGAAATGCAATTCTTTTAGGAATCGCTGCTCATGGCTTTAAGTGTAGGAATAGTGGCTCGATGTAAATTTTGTTAAGTTTCTGTATCGAGCTAAACTGATGGCATTTATTGGAGCAGATTTGGCTGATTGGATCTTCTCAGATCTAGTTGCAATTCTTGATAAGCCTAAGTCCAGCGGAGCGGATCGGATGTTAATTATTGAGATGCTTTGATCATCGGACTGGCAGAATGATGTACACGATCAAGAATTGTGACATAACACAGATTAGATCGCAAATAGAGGATCGCTAAAAAGCATCAGTGCCTCTTTCAAAGTTATCCGCCCCCCCCCCCTCGATGCCTGTGGTGACAGGTGCTCGCTGATATTCCTTCTGTAAAAGCATCTCCCTGTCTTATCTAAGGATGGATCGCGAATCCGCTGCACAATTCTGATGTCTTTCATTTATTCAAAATGAGAGTGACAGAGTCCCCGTTTGATTCTGACTGATGTGTTTTAGAGGCGGGAAAACTGGCAGGACAGCCATTACCACATGGCAGTGACTCGCAGCGTTGGAACGCAGATGACAGCGGGAACATCAGCCATTTTATGTTATTTTCACACTGACAGCTTTCACAGATTGGCATAGAGATCCCTGTTTGCTGATCACGAATATGACAGCGGTATGGCTCCGAGGCATGAAAGTTTGCTCAAGATTATAGGATAGCAGGATTCTGAAAGATGGATTTTTGTTTTTCTCTAATGATTTTAGGATCATTACAGTTGTGAAGCAGATAGTAAAATTCCTGCTGGGCTGATCTCATTCCGATCTGAGGCAGTCTGATAGGGGACATCTCTGAGCATCAGACAGAGCAGCACTGACACCTTGCTGCTGATCTTTAAATATTTGGAACACTATTCTCTTCTGCTATATTTCCTAAAGTTACCAATAAATTCAGCAAATTAATGGACTGGCTCTGAAAGGTCTCCGTGGGACTGCACTGGGGACAAGGCTGTACAGAGATATCTCGCTGGGTTGTGAGCTGAGATTTTCACATTGAGCAGATTCACTGGACTTTTGTGAGCGTTTGACACCATCTAGTGGCTATTGCCCTCATTGCAATATACTTCTCACACCTTTTTTTTTTAAACGATGTTTAGGGGTGGTGAGGAGAAATAATATCACACTCCCTGTACCACTCCACAAGCTGACTCAATTTGGGATTGGATACCTAGAGGCAGCATTCTGTTATGCTGAGGCATATTGCTGGACTTCCAGAACGCAGATTCTGAAAGCTTTGAATAATTTACTGAGCTACCTGGGTTGTTCAGGATGTCTACAAAGAATCATTACGCCACTGCGCTCTCTAAATTCTCCAGGAAAACTGAACAAGCAGGATCTACTCACATGGCTGGCGCATCAGGGTCCTCTACTGTGACATCTGACTCTGGTGCAGATCAGAACATGGGAGCTCAACCGGTGTCCAAGGCAGATCTGATGGAAATTTTACATGAATTGCATTCCTTTCATCTGGAATTTTCTAAGGCAATCAAGGATCTTCAGTCTGATCTTAAATCTCTAGATGATAGAGTAACCCAAAGGGAAGTAAATATCGGCAAGCAAATGGATTCCACAGTGGAACTTCAAACTAAGATATATAAGCTGGAACAATTCACTACGGATATGAAGGAATGTCAAGATGATATAGAGAATAGGCAGTGGAGAAATAACATCAGAATTTGGGGGGTGCCGGAATCTACCAATACAGCTGGTAATATTATTGCATTAGTTCAAGAGATATATGCTTTTTGCATGCCTGCGTGTTCTTCTCCAGTTAAAATAGAAAGAGCGCATTGGAGTGGCAGTGTGAATTCTGGGGGAGATATTAGAACACGTCCCATCATCGCCTGCTTCCAAAGTTCTGAAGATAAAGCTGTGTTAATGAGAGCACTTCGGGGAAAATGGCCCTTTTTCTATTGAGAGTGGGAATTGCAAATTTATCAGGATCTATCAGCCTTCACCCTGGAAAAACATCAGAGTTTCAAACCCTTAACACAGATTCTACAACAAAAGCAGATTAAATAACGCTGGAACTTTCCTTTTGCTTTAATTTTTGAGTGGCAAAATAAAACCCAAAAAAATCACAGATTTATCGGTGTGTATGGACTTTGTTGATCATATTCAATATGGTGATAATCGCATTCCACATCAGCGCAATGTACATCCTGAATGGGAAGTTTCAATGTCTAAAAGACGGAAGATACCTCGCTCGCGATGTCAATCAGAAGCGGATGCTGATTATCATGCCCTTAAGGCTATGGACACTGCTGCTCCTCCTTGAAGTCACTTGAACTTTATTTTTTTCTGTATAAATGGACTGAGTTTCTTAATGGAATGGGGTTTTCTGTTTCCATTATGTAATTCAGGGATATGCAACTTTCATTTTTTAGAGGATACTGTATGCTGTATCCTATTATTTCTTAGAAATCATATGATACAGAGCAGATGCTTTACTTAGTTGCTACTATAGTTTACTACAATATAAGGAGGGGGGTGGAACTATTCCTACATTTGAAGTTTGTTCGCCTAGTAATGAACTGTTTATGTACAGGGGAGGGATATAGTTGGCTGAGGTTTAAATGGGATTATTTTCACCCCTTTGGCGACTTAGGGGTATGTTTAATAAACTGTCTTAACGTGCACCTGGCGATAGTGTGCAGGATGCCATAAAAGGAGTGGACGTTACGGTCTTAACGTAGCAAAACGGGATTATCGCACGATAACGTGCGCTGCGCAGATTATCGCATGATAACGCGCACTGTGCAGATTATCGGGTGAAACGCCACTAAGCACGTTAACGTGCGATAATCTTAAGTAGGCGCGCAGACATGCAAACATAGAAGCAGAGGTGTAGCACAATGGTTAATGCATTGACTGAAGGGGTCATGAGTTTGATCCCCCAGTGTGCCTAATGCATAAGGCTGGCTGAGGTATCACCCTTTACATTTAAGTAGTGCTTTTTGAGGCATTTTACTTTTATTTTAATTAGTGCTGCCAGCAAACACACCCTCATGGTGGCGTAACCTAAGGTGCCGCATAAGGCACCCCATAGGGCACTCCATAGGGCACATTATAAAGTGCACTGTCTGCCAAGGCACCCTATAATGTCCCCTATAGGACACCTTATAAGGCGCCTTATGGAGCACCTAAGGGTTACAGTACTCTGAGGGTGTTTTTGCTAGCAGCCCTAATGTACATTAAAAATAGGCAATGCCTCAGACAGCCCTATCAAATAACCCCACCATGGGTTTGAACCCACGACCTCTGGCTTTTCAGGCAGTGAAGTAACCAGTGGGCTACAGCTCCCAACAAACCCCTGGCTGGCTGCAGAAGGACTGCATGTCACCACACAAACTGTCTGCTGTGGTTACCGGGATAGGGTTAACCCACCCGTACCCATGATGCACTGCACATGAAAATCAGTAGTCTACAGATGGGCAGAAGATGGGGTATGCACCCCCACAGCACCTTGGCCTGGTAGGGGGAACTGACCGTGTGTGGTACTGGCACAGAGTAGCCACAGACCGTCACATTGTAAGAACATAAGAACATAAGACATGCCATACTGGGTCAGACCGAGGTCCATCAAGCCCAGTATCCTGTTTCCAACAGTGGCCAATCTAGGTCATACGTACCTAGCAGTTTCCCCAAAAGACACAAGTTCCACAATGCTTGTACTGGGTCAAGCATTGATATCCTGGGTCCCTTTTTAATAGTGGTTTATGGACCTTTCCTCCAGGAACTTGTCCAAACCTTTTTTAAACCCAGCTATACTATCAGCCCTTACCACATCCTCCGGTAACAGATTCCAGAGTTTGATTACACGTTGAGTGAAAAAATATTTTCTCTTATTTGTCTTAAATAGTTTACCCTGTAGCTTCATTACATGTCCCCTAGTCTTTCTATATTCTGATAGCGTAAACAATTGATCCACGTTTATCCGTTCCACTCCATTCATTAATTTATAGACCTCTATCATATCTCCCCTCAGCCGTCTCTTTTCCAGGCTAAAGAGCCCTAACCTTTTTAGCCTCTCTTCATAGGAGTAGCCTTCCATCCCCTTCACCAATTTGGTGGCTCTTCTCTGTACTTTTTCTAATAACGCTATGTCCTTTTTAAGATACGGTGACCAGAATTGCACACAATATTCAAGGTGCGGTCGTACCATGGAGCGATACAGAGGCATTATAATATCCTTTGTTTTATTCTCCATCCCTTTCCTTATGATACCTAGCATTCTGTTTGCTTTCTTGGCCGCCGCTGCACACTGGGTGGAGGGTTTTAACATGTTATCCACGATGACTCCTAAATCTTTTTCCTGGGTGGTGGCTTCTAATGTGGAGCCTTGCATCGAGTAACTATAGTGTGGGTTGTTCTTTCCTAGGTGCATGACTTTGCACTTGTCCACATTAAATTTCATTTGCCATTTGGATGCCCAGTCTTCCAATTTATCCAGGTCCTCCTGCAGTTTTCCACTTTCCTCTTGGGTTTTAACAGCTTTAAACAGTTTTGTGTCATCTGCAAATTTGATAACCTCACTCGTTATTCCCTTTTCCAGGTCATTTATGAATATGTCAAAAAGCAGCGGACCCAGTACAGATCCCTGGGGTACTCCACTATTCACCTTTTTCCATTGGGAATATTGGCCATTTAGCCCTACTCTCTGCTTTCTATCTTTTAACCAGTTCCCGATCCACAATAGTACACTGCCTCCTATCCCATGACTTTTTAGCTTTGCCAAAAGTCTCTGATGGGGGACCTTGTCAAAAGCTTTCTGAAAATCCAGATACACTATATCAACCGACTCACCTTTGTCTACCTGTTTATGCACACCTTCAAAAAAACATATCAGATTAGTAAGACAAGATCTTCCTTGTCTAAAGCCATGTTGGCTGTCTCCCATTAGGCCATGACTATCTACATGCTGCGTAATTTTGTTCTTTATGATGGTTTCTACCATTTTCCCTGGTACTGACGTCAGGCTCACCGGTCTGTAATTTCCCGGGTCACCCCTGGAACCCTTTTTAAAAATTGGTGTTACGTTGGCGACCCTCCAATCTTCAGGTATTACAGATGATTTTAATGAAAGTTCACAGATTACCAATAGCAGGTCTGAAATCTCATATTTCAGTTCTTTCAACACTCTGGGATGTATACCATCCGGTCCAGGTGATTTGCTACTATTCAGTTTATCAAATAGTTGTAATATATCTTCCCGGTGTAGCGATATTTCTCTCAATTCCTCTGCAGTATCACCTTTAAATACCACTTCAGTCTTGGGTAACATCCCTACATCTTCCTCAGTAAAGACCGAAGCAAAGAATTCATTCAGTCTCTCCGCTATAGCCTTGTCTCCTCTTACTGCCCCTTTTACCCATCTATCATCTAACGGTCCAATTGACTCTCTCACAGGCCTTTTGCTACGAATGTACTTGAAAAAGTCTTTATTTCGTGTTTTTGCTTCCGCAGCAAGTTTCTTTTCAAATTCCCGCTTTGCCTGCCTTATCAATGCTTTGCATTTAACTTGCCAGTGCTTGTGCTGTTTCCAGTTTTCATCATTTGGCTCTTTTTTCCATTTCCTGAAGGTTGCTTTTTTGGCAGCAACAGCCTCTCTGACCTCACCTTTAAACCATGCTGGCAGTTTTTTGGACTTTCTCCCACTCTTCTTAATGCGTGGAATACAGCTGGTCTGGGCTTCGAGGATAGTAGTTTTAAATAACGCCCAAGCTTGCTGTAAGTCTTTAACCTTTGGAACCGCTCCTTTTAGTTTTTTCCTAACTATATTCCTCATTCTATCATAGTCTCCCTTTTGTGCGGGTACTGTGCTCACCCTGAGGGTGAGGTGGGGTGCCCAGCACCAGGTCCACAGCACCTTTCATGTCTGAAATATGCCATGCTGTAGGTACCCATCAGTGCTACTGTGTGTGATAGGTAGTTCCTGCAGACATACCTAGGATACATCTGTGTCCTTCTGTATTTCTCAGTCATGTCTAGCCCTTATGGGCTATGATGCACCCAGAATAGTGCATATCCTGTGTTGGTGCTATGATTACATGATGTAGGTGAAGGGGGGGGGGGGGGCGGTGTTTGGACCCATAGGCAGATTATGTACCACCACACAACCCACCCTCTGGGGCTCAGGGTGGGAAACAGGATCGCCCACCAACAGATCCACATTCTACTTCCCTGCAATGGTGGCAGTAGAGGGGACAATCAACCCAGTCCTGCTGGGGAACAGACACCCTACAGGGCAGGCAATGCAGAGCTGTACACATCAATAAAGCAATAGCAGACAGACAGTAGGCCTGGAAATGCACAGCTGTCCCCCACCACTATCTGACATTCTCCAGCAGCAAGCCTCCAGCCGCTGCACCCTGCAAGGTGTTCCAGCAAGACACATACTAGCTGCAGACAGTCTGCTAGCTAGTCCATAGTGCATGGTCCT
Source organism: Ichthyophis bannanicus (assembly GCA_033557465.1). Taxonomy (NCBI): domain Eukaryota; kingdom Metazoa; phylum Chordata; class Amphibia; order Gymnophiona; family Ichthyophiidae; genus Ichthyophis; species Ichthyophis bannanicus. The sequence goes on from CM066034.1 coordinate 418,679,308, forward strand.
GGAGGAGATGCGTGTACCCAGAACTGTCCCAACCTACAGATAGCTTCTTGCACCTCCTCTATTTGAATAGGTCTTTCTAAGGAATTAAAGGTAGCCTCCGAAATCTGAGGAAGATTAGATTCATTTAGCCAGCAATTTAGCTGATGATCATCAGCAGAGACTTGCGAAGTGTACAGGGTTTTATAAAATTTTGCCAAACAATCAGCCATCTCAGTAGATTTCTTAAATTGGTTTCCTGCATCGTCGACAATAGTTGAAATTTTCTTTTTCAATCTCTGCCATTTTAATTGCCAAAGAAGCAAAGGGGGGAAAGAAAAGGAAGAAGGGAAAGTGGGAAAAGAAGGGGAAGGGGAGGAGGAGAGAGAGGGGGAGGAGGAGGAGAGAGAGGGGGAGGAGGAAGAAGGAAGGAAAGGAAGGGGGACGAGGAACACATCAAAGAGAATAATAGATTGACTTAGCTCAAGGAATAGTCCATAGATATTCTCTCACAATATCTATGGACTACTCCTTGTGCTAACCCATCTCAGTCGACAACCCGGACTACTCCAAAATAACAAACTGCTTCACACATATGTCAAACTGGCTTCAAAAAAACAACCTCTCAATAAACTACAGTAAGACGGAGGCACTGATCATCATTATGGGACGCGGGAAAAGCGATGATGAGGGGACATTTGATATCACTTTCGAAAGCGTTTCAGGAACAAAAAATGTTACAACAGGATAATCTGCGCACTCAGATAACTAAACTCAAGAGGATACATAAGTGTACTCAGAATAGGAAAATTTGGGGTAAGTTAATAGCCTTGAGAGGTGAATTAGCTGCTTTGGAAACAACTGAGAGAGCATCTCAAATGCAGAGAACAAAGCGTAACTTCTATGAACATGGTAATAAAGCCTGCTGTGAAAATATCCACAGTAATTGACTGGCAACTAGATATAAAGTTAAGCCCCACCACAGCTCTGGACATGTTGGAACAGTATTGAACCAATCTGCAGCTGTCAGTGCCCATTGGAGAGACTGCCTGAATCCTGCTGTCACCCTGCCAAATGAGTTGTACTGCATCAAGATAATGTGGACATCTTAGGAATGTCAAAGAACATGGTGTCCACCTTGACTCTAGTTGACTATTGGCCAGAGTGTGGGCCAAGCATGGCTGTGTTACCTGTGACCATGGACTCTTTGAACAATCTGTCATTGTCACAGCAGTCATAAGTAGGAGGTGCATTCCCCAGCATTACATTTGCAGATGTGTGTTGTGAGACTGTACAGAGACTGCTGTCTATGAGTAATTGATAGATACTCACATGTCAGTGTGCTGGTTTGCACTGTATGGGTGCCCCTCAACATACCTGGGGATAATATTAACTGGGGATGAGAATATCACTTGTTAGGACACATGGCAGGTGACAACAGTATGGTGCAGTATATGCAGCCAGTAGGTCCAAGGTCACAGGTTCAGGTCCCAGCTGTGGTTCCTAACCATGTCCCTGTGGTAACAGGGTCGGCCATCCGGCCTCAAACCTGGCCGACTTAATCTTGCTCCAGGGTCTCTCGGAAGGGGAGTATGGCGAAACAGCACGACTCATCAGGCATTGTCCTATTACCTACTGTGTCGTTTAGATGGCCCGAACTGGGGCTATGTCAAGGCCACTCAATACAGTCGCCTTCTAATCAATGCCATATCTTCAGCACCTCACTAACCGTGATGTCTGCACCAATCTTGGAGTGGATCCCACCTTCACCCACGAAGATCAGGGAGCTGTACGTGACCCTCCCCTGCCTCTACCAGCAAGGTCATGGATAGGTACTGGCAGCGGACAACCCTAGGATCCAGGAAAATACTTCTGGCGGACCCTGCCAACTAACCCAACTGTGGCTCCCACTTTACCTGTGGCTCCCACTTACCCTGTTCGTTGACTACTGACCAGAGGGACAGCATCCAAGACACTTCCCCCCGCAACTTTGCGGAGCACCCATCATCATCGGCCTGGCAGAGCCCTATACCTCACAGCCCTATACCATGACCCTCTCCTGCATCTCTGACGAAACTTCACAGCTGAAACTTCACAGCTGCCATGCCAATGGCATAACCGAGACCTGCACTCTTGCGGCTCTCTCCAGGAACAGGGACCACGGGGATGACAGACTGCCTGATAATCCTGCAGAGCGATTCTTAAAAAAAAAAGGCCACTATGGGGATCACCAAACCCGGGACCCCTTAGGATCAGCCCACGGAATCACTATGCCTCAATTACAAAGGGCAGAGGCACATGAACACAGGTCATCAGTGCAAGACCTGAAGACACATCATGTTAGGAATTTGAGGTTTGCCCAATAGGCTCAGTGGTTTAGTATCACTGTTGGTGAGCCATGTTTGTCCTCTCCTGTGTACCGGCCTGATTCTCACATGCTGGGTACATGCTGAGTACCACTATCTCGCTGTTCTGCTGAGTACCACGCGGCTCTCACTCGAGTATCACTATCTCGCGGCTCTGCACTCAAGAGCCTTTCTGAGTACCACTATCTCATGGCTCTGTAAGCGAGGGCCAGGCCAGACAGCCAACAGCATGACCATAGTCGCAAACCAGCACATGAAGAGAATAGGTTCCCATTCCCTGCAATAAATCTCCTCCCTTCTCCACTCCCATCCAGGCAAAGCACAAGACAAGGTGCTCTCCCACTAGGACATTGCCAGAGGACAATGCGTGACTCAACAGCCTAGCCCTGTCGACAGGTTGTAATTCAACCTGACCCACAGATGCCATATGCATGAAACAGGTGCCACAGCACCAAGCTACATGCGTGTCTTACAGCACCTGGCGCAAGTTCAGCACACAGATCGTTGTCCATTGCCACCTCAGCTGACTGCTCACACCAGCCTCGCAGCCTCCCTGACCAGCCCTTTGAGGATTACCCCTATGACAGAGTAGGCAAAACTGAGGTAGGCAGAACTGAGGTAGACCTCCAGAAAACCTTCTGATGCAAACTGCCGGTGCTGGTGGCGCACTTCTGCCCTAAGACTACAGGCTCCTTCCCTGGAGGAGCAGAGGCTTCATTTCGGAGCTCCCAACACAGCTACATACCCGCTTCCACGGAGCAGTGCACCAGCAACTAGGGGCCATACTCTTCATCTCATGCAACCTCTGGCCACCACATGCCCAGGACATACACGGGACAGTGCACAAGGGACCAGACTCTCCATCTCGCCTGCCCCCATGCCAGGGGTGCGCACACCCCTAGAGGTCCTCCCTGTGTCCTGCTCATGTAGCATACATCTGCAAGGCCACCTAGACCTCGCAATGGGGACTATCACATCACCTGGGCACCGGTTCACACCGTCCAAGAGAACCATGAACCAGGCAGCCCCAACAATCTGGACTGCCACCTCCGCATGCTGCCCGGGACTGCAACCCCCGCATGCTGCTCGGGCCTGGAACTGACTTGGGTCAACCTCTTACCCCTGCAAGCCAATGCTGCCTTGCCATGCCCCTGCATAGCCAATGCCACCTGGCTATCCCTGTGCGCAGCGATCACCTCACTAATAACTGGGTCAGAACGAGGCCCATCAAGCATCACCTCGCTAATAACATAGACCGGGAAATTCCATAGTGGCCAATCTACAGTAGGGCAGGTCTCCCCAGAGACACAGGTTCCCTAATACTTGTATTGGGTTCTACAACATCCTCCGGTAACAAGTTCCAGAGTTGACTATACGTTAAAAAAAAAAAAGACGAAAAGAGAAGCCTCTCTTACCAGTTGCACCACTCTCGTGACCAGCAATTTGATGCCGTTGCTTCAGTTGCTCCGCACCACTACTGCTCGATGTGCCTACATCTCTGCTACCGCACAGGTGCACCTTGTAACTACACCCCCTGCATATGCCTGCATCGTAACTGCACCCATAGAGGCATAGCACACTGCTTAATACAATGACTTCAATGGCAGAGGTCATGGGTTCAATCCCACAGTGGGTTTCCTGGTAACTACACCCTCTCACAATGCTGCCACAAGTTGCAACATGTTCTTGTTACAACAGGCAACATGCTGCCTACATTGTCTTGTTACAGCAGGTAACATGCTGTACCACAAGGGCGCATGCCAGCCCTGAAGAGGGGTCTTCGCCTTCAACCATCCACCACAGCGCATGGCAGCTTGGGAGGCACCAAGTGTGACTGACTCATCCTGCTTGTCCTAGGAGAAAATGGAGTTACTTACCTGTAACAGGAGTTCTCTGTGGACAGCAGGATAAATCAGCCACACATATCCGCCCACCTCCCCTAGGAAGGGGTCGGCCTCTGTCCTGGTGCCCTCCTCCTTGCAGCAAAAGGCTCAGCTAGTGACATACTGGTTAGCTAGGGGCGGGCAGGGGGATGGGGCCAGTTGGCCCAAGCTCAGAAGGGTGGAAAGCCCTTCTGAGCTATGGAGAGTACTTCCATCTCGGTGCCGTCAGATGACATCACCTGCTGTCCACGGAGAACTCCTGTTACAGGTAAGTAACTCTGTTTTACCCAGGGCTGATTGTAAAATACTGATGCTCAAAGACAGGACTGGAGTTCAATTGTGGAAGGGAGATTTCTCCCCCAGACATCATAGAACATAATCCTAGAGCAAAGGGAATTGGGGTCCTGTTTAGCCAGGTTTTTAATGCCTTCAAAATTTGGAGCCCTAAGCTATTGCCTATGTCTAAATCCAGGCCTTCATTTACCTGTACCCTGTTTTTGCCTCCCACTCAACCATTTTCTAACCCATTTGGTCACTTTAGGGTCCATCTGTAGGACACTCAATTTAATTATAAGTCATCTGTGCAGAACAGTGTTGAAGGCTTTACAGAAATCTAATTATACCACATGTGGCACTCTTCCTCGGTCCAAATCAATGGTCATCCAGTCAAAGAAATTAATCAGATTTGTTTGACAAGATCTGCCTCTAGTAAACCCATGCTTCCTTGGATCCTGCAATCTAATGGATTCCAGAAACCTCATTATTATCTGTTTTAGCAGCATTTCTATTAATTTACTCACCACAGAGATCAGACTAACTGGTCTGTAGTTCCCAATCTCTTCCTTACTTCCACTTTTGTGCTGAGGGATCACATGTGCCCTTTTCCAGTCCTCTGGGACCATTCCTGACTCTAAAGAAGCACTGAAAAGATCAGACAACAGAGTCACAAGTTCCTTCAATACTCAGAGATGTAACACATCTGGCTTCATCAATTTGTCTACTTTTAGTTTAGTTAGCTCTTCAAGAACACTGTCTTCTGAAAATCACTCAAGATCTCCTCACTGCCATTCTTCTTTGTGTGTGTTTTCTGAGATCCTATCCCAGGCATTTCATCTGTGAATACAGAACAGAAATATTTGTTAAGAAACTCTGCTTTATCCTCATCAGCTTCTAGTAGTCATCTACTTCACCCTTAAGTCTGAAAATTCCACTTTTCACTTCCTCCTGTCATTAACATATTTGGAAAATGTTTTGTGTCCCCATTTTCCTGCATTGACTATTTTTTTCCATTTGTATCTTTGGTGTCCTGACTATTTTCCTAGCTTCTGTTAGCTTTTCCAAATGTTCAAGCTTTTCTTCCACTTTCTGGGATATTTTAGGAAAACTAGCCTCTTTTCCTCACCTTTTCAGCTACTTTTTTGAGAACTATCATGGCCTATTTTTCCTTTTGTATTCATTTACTTTCCTAACACAAAGGTCTGCTGCCCTTAATATATCACCTTTCAGTTTTGCCCACTGCTATTCTACATCCCCCAGCAGTTCCCATCTAGCTAATGACTCCTTGAGATTTTGTACTATCTTGACAAATTTAGTTTTCCTAAAGTCTAGGACACTTACTTCGGAATGAACTATCTATGCCCTTGTATTATTACTAAATAACACCATCCAGTGATCACTGGATGTGAGATGATCACCCACTACAAAATCAGAAACACTGTCCTCATTTGTAAGCACCAGGTACAATATAGTCCTTTCCCATATGGTTTCTACTGCCAGTTGATGGAATATTTTTCCCTGTAGAGAATCCAGGACCTCCTTACTTCTAGACAACAATTCAGCAAGAATGTCTAAATCAACATCTGGCATAATGAAATCATCTATCAGTAGCACTTCTCCTTTCATTGCTAGACTGAAAATATCTTCAATTAAATCTCTATCCAATTCTTCTGACTGTGAAGGAGGTCTGTATATCACATCAATGCAAACAATGCTCTATTCTCTTTTTCCAATTTAACCCACAATGCCTCTTCCTTCTCTCATAAGCGCTGCAATTTTGTAAAAAATAGTATTACAGCTGCATATGGTACCATTCCTCCTCCCTGTCCTTCCTGAATAAATCATAGCCCAGTATAATTATATCCCAGTAATGGCTCTCCGTGAAATACATCTCTGTGACCACCACTAAATCCAAGTCAGCCTCGAAATCCAGAATCATATTTCCCATATTATGAGCATTAATACAAACCGCTTTTCAAATGTTGCCCCTTTTTCCCATTTCTACAGAGGTATTTAATGTTTTGCTTACTTAAGGGCTTTTACTTACCTGGAAACTTTCTGCGCCCATCCCCACCAAATCTACTTTAACTTTTAAACCCTCTTCAGTAAGTTAGCCATTTTGCTGCCTGACAAAGCTACTGACGGAATCAATCACAGCTTAATATTCTGTCTAGGTTGAAGCTGGGAGAGTCAATAATAGTACCGGAGAAATGATAGAAACAGGAAATCCCTAGAAATTCTGGAATTATGTTTTTGAAATGTAATTTTGACGTTTTAACTGCATTAGATTTATGTCTCATAATCTTTTTTCCTTATTTTTTCATGTTTAAATTTGTATCCTTCCTTCGAAGGCCTTAAACGTTTTGTAGGTTCTGGACATTGGGCTAATGGTGCCTAATGGTAAATTTGGCACTGTCTGTCGCCTCTTGGCAATGGTCCGCTGGGGAACTTGCTACATTTGTTTTTATTCTGTGAATTCTGTGTAGTCTTCTGGGGAGGGGGTTCTATGTCTGTTTGAGTTTGCAGCACCTTTAGTTTTGTAAAGTTCCTGTTTATCCCCAATATTTTCTATGTATAATGTTTTTTGGGATCAACAGCTTTCATTTGTTACAGATCTCATTGTATACCTGGCCACATTTATCCAGAATCTGTCTTCAACTAAAACAAATTTATAGAACTACAAAGCTTTAAAGAGGATTATGGATAAAAATGTACAGCAAAGGATTGCTACTCATCACTGAAACTCTCACTTCACTTGCAAAGAACTGTGCAGATTCTTTTTTCAAAGTAAAAAGAGGTGGCAGGTTACATAAAGCCTTATGCCCCTTTTTTTCTTAAGTATGCATGAATAAAATGTGTGAATAGTAAAATATTCATACATAGCTTATATTTTCTGGAACACTGAAAAAATATAGATGAGACCAATTTCACAGATTTTTCTCATACTCATAATTCGGCCTGACTTGGAGCAAAATCATTGAACTTAATTGCTTTTCTATAAAAATAGGTCCATTTCCATTTATGTTTAATTATCATTTTCAGAGATGATATGAAAAACTTTAATTGTGACACAAAGGAGAAGAAAAAATTGCCTTAACAGTTTCTTCTTCTGACATATAATGCCAGCAAACACTGAGGTCAATCTTGGGCTGCTTAATCCTTCATAATCTTCCTCTTTGGCATAAAATCCAACTCTAATTTTATTATATCCACTGTTTTGTTTCTAGCACATCTTCAATACTATTAGCAACCCTTTCAGCTTTAATCTAGACAGAATATTAACCTTTGATTGTGAGTAGTCTTTGGGATTCATAAAGGGATTGATGGAGTCAAAATATCCTATTCTAGTAATACTGTAACAAACTTTTTTTAAACAGAAAATGGAAAACAATTTGAACCAGAAATATGAGATGAAGATCCGCCCTTACATTGATGTAATTGACTCACTGAGATCTCTGGGGATAAAAAAGGATTTGACTTTACCAGCAATCACCGTGATTGGAGATCAAGGCTCTGGAAAAAGTTCTGTTCTAGAAGCACTGTCAGGAGTCGATCTTCCCAAAGGAAATGGTGAGAATTCTATTCTTTGACCCGGTGAAAAGCGGGATATAAATGCAGTTAAATAAATAAATCCTTCAGCATCTCCTTAAAATGTCTGCATTATATTTACGTATTAAATCACTCAGTGTTTAGCTGGATGTGTAGTAAACTTCTGGCAGTTTGTTGTGGGAAACAGTATCTGTTCAGCAGTCATCTGAGTCTTGTTAACTTCTCCTTTACAAGGCGACTTTGTTTCTCTTTTTAGGTGCATTTTGTATAAAATCAATAGTGTGTCTTTGTTGAGGGTATGTTCTCTATGCCTGTCCATCCAGGACAGTATCTGAATTCAATAAAGCATGGGACAAATACAGAAGATCTCTAAAGGAAAAGAAGGGACTATAGTAGTTGATTTGGAAGGGCAGACTGGATAGGCATATGGTCTTATTTTACCGTCGTGTTTCTGTATTTCTTGCTTTTGTATCTGAGGAGCCATTGAGATTCCTACATTCTACTGATTGAAGATGCAGAACTAGAATGAAGTGCTGGTGAGGTTTCTTCCTCACACACTTAAGAGGAGGTTGAATTCACATTCTCATGACAGAATGAAGTGCTGGCCCCAGAGAAGAGAAATAGGAAGAGGAAGCGAAAGAAAAGGAAGAGGGAAGAGAAGTTTGAGGAAGAGAAGAGATGGAAGGGAAGGGATTGATTCATACTATTCACCTGTTCACATACAATACAAACATTGTGAAACCTGTGTCCTTTGGGGAAACTGCTAGGTACTTGTGACCTGGATTGGCCACCTTTGGAAATAGGATATTGGGCTTGATGGACCTTGGTCCTACTCAATATGGCATTTCTTATGTTCTTATGTAAAAGGGGAGGGGAAATGGGAAGGAAAAATGGGGGGGGGGAGGGGAGTGGAGAGAATGGAGGAGGGGAGAAGGATGACATAGGAAAAGAGAAGGAATCAAGGGAAGTGAGGAGGGGGTTAGGGGAAGGAAGGAAGGAAGGACGAGAGATTGGTCAATAATTACCTGGAGAGTATGTCCAAAGTCCAAATTCCATTTTTATAATGGGTGAATCATGTTCCCATTTTACAGTGACTACCCCCTGTGCAAGACCAGAATTGGCCAAGTTGACAAACAGAAGAGTGAAAGAGGACCCGCAGCCCTTTTAAAGATATGGTGATATTTCATCTTTTAGAGACCCTGAAAATTTCAGCAAACTAACAAACTTTCCAAGCTGAAATTGCGTTAGTCAATTTTTGTTTCTTTCCTTTCTGGTTGTCTCTCCTCCTGAACATAAGAGTGTGAACAAAAATTTCAAGAGTATAAGGCTGACAGGTTCTTAATATTTATAGTCAATGAGATGGTGTAGTGGATCACTAAGACAAATTCTCATGGCACAAAGGTGACCAGCCTCCTCTGTAAAATATAACTTGTCTTTAAGGCACAGACATCTGTAAACAGTAAAAAAACCCAACAAAAACAAAAAAGCCCGAATTAAGACATTCCATTAAAACAAATGTATGAAACAAATTGAAAAAAGACCAAAAAATCCAAACCAAACGAACTGAAAATTTTTGGTCTGTGCATATCCTTACTAAAAAAAACAAACAAACAAATCCTGAGGCAGCCCTGATAGTTGTTTTGCCACATAGGAAATGAAATAGACTGGAGCAGAGGGCCGTTTGGCAACAGTTCAGGCCCTAAACCCAGTGGGGTCGGGGCAAAGGGAGCAAGAACATGCAGAAAGTCATGGCAGATAGGTCCATGGAAGCAACAAGAAACAAGAGTTATCTCCAGGAACAAACAGAAATGTAGTCTTCACATATGGGTAAGTCGGTACCAACAGACAGGGCCGTACCGAGGGAAGATCGTGTCCTGTGCGACTTGCACATTGGGCGCGTGCCCCCCCACCCCCCCCCCGCGGCCGCATGCTAAGCAGATCTTTCCCTCCCTGCAAGGGTTAAAGGGCGCATTTTAGCTTTCTTCCATTGCCTGCCGCCGCTCAGAGAAGAAAAAGTGGCAGTGGGAGGCACATCAGGTGTGCCTCTTCTCTCCCACCGTGGGGGGGGGGGGGGGGGCGCGTGTCCAATGTGCAAGTCACACAGGGCGTGATCTTCCCTCTGTATGACCCGGTCCGTTGGTACTGACTTACCCAAATGTGAAGACTACATTCCTGCTTGTTCCTGGAGATTACTCTTCTCTGGGTCCTCTTTCACTCTTCTGTTTGTCAACGAAGAACTGAGGAAGGAGAACTGGAAAGGTGGGAAGGCAGTTATGCAGGCACAGTGGGACACTCCCAAAAGCTTTCCTATTGGATGCTGGGGACACTGTTCCCTCTAAGCTGTGCGCGCGTGCACGCGCACACACCTCACCAAGCGAGCGCACATACTTTATAACAGAGCGCACAAAAATTATGGCTCTGATTCTGATAGAAAATTTCACAGACTTCTTAAAATTTATAAGTTATGATTGTAATTACTAGAAATTTCCTGCTTCATTTAGTAATTGTCTATTTCATTTAAGTTGATTAAAATCAATGTGGTGTACATACTGTATTCTGACGTGTAGTCAAATTTTAAAGTATATAACTCCGAGTGTCATTATGTGGCACACAAAAATTTAACCTTCCTTCAAAAGCTGCACACATCTGATATTTTATGCGCACACAGCCTACAAAAAATTAGAGGGAACATTGGCTGGGGAGCGTTCCCATGCAGGATCCGTTGGTAGGTCCTACCTAGCCCTGTGTGAGCAGTGCGGCCGCGGCGGGAGAGAAGAGGCGCGCCCAATATTCAAATCGCCAGCATGCTAAGCAGATCTTTCCCTTCCTGCAAGAGCAGGGAGGGAAAGATCTGCTTAGCATGCTGGCGGAAGGCTTAAGGGGCGCATTTTAGCTTTCTTCTGTTGCCTGCCGCCGCTGAGAGAGGAAAAAGTGGCAGCAGCAGGCAACAGAAGAAAGCCAAAAAGGACCTCTTAAGACTTCGTGCGCTGTGCGGCCGCACCGCTCGCACAGGGTTATTTACGGGCCTGCCAACGGATCTCGCACGGGAACGCTCACCAGCATCCATTAGGAAAGCTTTTGGGAGCATCCCACTGCGCCTGCGTAGCTGGCTTCCCACCTTTCCAGCTCTCCCTCCTCAGTTCTTCATTTTCCATTGAGCTGACAGGAAGCAACTCCTGTCACCGCAGAAAATTAGCTTTTTTCTTATTTTTTGTGGTCATGTCTGCCTTCCCGTCGACGCACGTACCAACTCCGTTGGTGCTTTCTTTCTTTACTCTAAAAAAAAAAAAACCTCTTCAGTGAGGGAAGAAAACCTTCTTCCTTGAGGCGCATTGATGCCATCTTAGGCTTAGGCCTCCTTTTTGTCAAAGACAAAATGGAGAAAACAGCCAGTGGTTTCAAGAGGTGTTCCAAATGTGGTAGTACAATTTTCGGCCACAGACACCCATGACTGGTGCCTTAAAGGTTTAGGACTCAATCATCAACCCTCAGAATTTCCTCTTTGTAGGAAGATGACAAAGAGAGACCTTCAGAATCGAGCTGCAAAATTGGGCACCCTCTTTGCTCCGATGCAATGTCTATAGCATCAATGTCATTGAGAGCTTCTTCTTCAAGGGATCTCAGGTTATGAAACCTAAGTCTACAACGAAGACTGGCTGGTTTTCCAAGGGTAGATCTCTTTCTAAACATTGAGATGCCTTAGGTGTTGCCCTGGAGATGGACACACCGGCCAAACAACCCCGGTGGGAGGACTTTGCCTCCAAAGCCTTAGTGGGGTCCCAAGATGCTCCTGAGGCCATCACCTCTGGAGTGTGCCTGGTGCCATGCTCAGGGATCATGGTCCACAACTCCGGTACTGATACTCAAGCATCAGCAACCTCTGTGGATCCTATGGATCCTAGCCATCGAGCAGAGCTTAGTGGCCTTATTGGCGGCCTCCATACCGGTAAAGCTGTTACAGTCGATTCCTCAGACATCGGTACCGACTACAGTACCAAAAGAGGCAGCATTGACTTTTTTACCGCTTACTATCCTACTGCCCATGCCGGCCCTCTAATCCGTTTCTGGTACCAAGGTTCCAGCACCACAACCTTCAGCTACTGCCTTTGAAAGGTATGGAGTACATGCAGAGCACGAATACCCTGGCTGTTGATACTTCCAACTCCAATTCTTCCTGGGAGATGAGAATTCTCCTGGAGGATCCATCTCCAGCCCCACAATGTTGAATGTCCCTCCAGAGGACATGTCCTTCCAGGACTTTATTCACGATGTTGCTCGGAGTCTGTCCATAATAGTGGCTTCAGAGAAAGAGCCTAGGGCTGAAGAACTTGAAATCCTTCAATACCCTGAATACCCAAAGGAAGCTGCTATTCTCCCTATGAATCGAATACTTCATGACCTTATGCTTCGTATGTGGGAGACACCCCTAACCATCTCTCCACATACTCAATGACTCGATACAATGTACCAGGTACCGGAATGTCCCGGCTTTCAAAAGGAATCGGCAATGAGTTGAATAAAAAGTGCTAAAACACATTCCTCGAACCCTCCAGGCAGAGAATCGAGGACCCTCAACACTTTTGGTCATCAATGCTTTCAGGTCTCCATGTTATCGGCCAGAATCAGTTCTTATATGCTCTATACAGGTATGTTCCTTAGGGAGATGGCTAAGGATTTGGAGTTGATGGCTCCTCTTCTCCCTGATGATAAGAAAGCTGATTATCTCACCCTTGTAAAGCATACCTGAAACGTTTCAAAATTTGTTAACAGGGCAACGTTTGATTGTTTTGAATGCATCAGTAGAACTTCGGCTATATGCATTGGTGCACGCAGGATTGTTTGGCTCCAAGCTTCTGATCTTGAACAATGGGTTCAAGACAAGCTGAATAATATTCCCTACACTGGAGAAAAACTTTTTGGCAAGGATTGGCAGGACAAGGCTTCTCATCTAGAATCCGAGAATCCCACTCTAAATAGACTGTCTAGATCTACTGCTAACCCAGCTAAGAAAAAGGCGGCAAAGAAAGCTTTTTTAAATAAAAAAAGAAGCACTATTCTTCTTCCACCCCTGTGGTGCACTCTCCAGTCCATGCTTCCCAGAAGGGGCAGCAGCCTCCAAAGCAGCAGAGGAAAACTCATACTCCCAGGTCACAGCAACCTCAGCTGACCTAACCTCCACAGGGTCTTTGACTCCTTTCTGGAGAACATAGCCGTTCTGCCTCTGGAGATTCCAGATCCTATCTACATTCCCAGCAGACTTTGTCACTTTGCCCACAGGTGGCATCTTGTAACATCAGAGCACTGGACTCTCTCTATAATAAGGGAGGGCTACAAGCTTCATCTATGAAGTCTCCCCCCCCCCCGACTCCTCCAAGAGAGTTCTCAACCCCTTCTCACCGCTCTGCTGTTACAAGAGGTCACCTCCCTTCTCTCTCAGAGTGCAATAGAAGAGGTACCAGTCTCCCAGCAGGGTCTGGGCTTCTATTATCCATACTTCCTCATTCCAAAGGCCCATTCTGGACCTCAGAGAACTCAACAAGTACCTACTTCTGGAGAAGTTTAAGATGATCTCCCTAGGTACTCTGCTCCCCTATCTCCAGAATCAAGATTGGCGTTGTTCTTTAGATCTAAAGGATGCATATACTCACATACTTATTCATGCACAGCACAGAAGGTTCCTGCACTTCCTGTTCCAAGGGAGACTTTATCAATACAGAGACCTGCCTTTTGGCCTCGCCTCTGCCCCAAGAGTCTTTACAAAGTGCATGGCAGTGGTAGCTGCATTCCTAAGGACTCTAGGGATATTTGTCTTCCCTTACGTAGACGACTGGCTCATTCGAGCAAACACATCTCTAGAGGTCAGTCTCTCCCTTTTGCACACCATGCAGGTGCTGCAGCTCTTAGGATTTGTAATAAATCTTCCAAAATCCCAACATTCATAGGGGGTCTCTTAGACACTCAGCAATCAAGAGCCTTTCTGTCCCAAGCACGTTGTGCTCGGCTCATTCAGCTTGCATCTCAAGCAAGCCTCAAGACCTTTCTCACTGCTCGAGAAATGCTGCAACTTCTGGGTCATATGGCATCAACAGTACATGTTGTTCCATATGCTTGTCTATATATGCGGGCAGCTCAATGGACCCTAGCTTCTCAGTGGTCTCAAGCATCAGGTCGCCTGGGAGGCAAAATAATGGTCTCTTCATGCCTCATCTCATCTCTCTAGTGGTGGCAATCCCCAGAAAACCTCCTGGTAGGGTCACCTTTTCAGATGCCAGCACATCAATGTACCCTGATAATGGATGCATCCAAAATGGGCTGGGGAGCTTATCTGGACAATTTCTCCACTCAGGGACTTTGGTCTTATCAGGAGTCACAACTTCACATAAATCTGCTAGAACTCAGAGCCATCCACAATGCTCATCTTCACTTCTGCACAATTCTAGTCCAGACGGACAACTAAGTAGCCATTCTCTACTTGAACAAGCAGGGTAGCACAGGCTCTTGGACCCTTTTCAATGAAGCCCTGCACCTGTGGTTCTTCACTATTCAGCATCACATTCACCTACTTGCGGTGTATTTTCCAGGCAAACAGAATATCTTGGCAGACAAACTCAGTCGAGTCCTGCTATCCCACAAGTGGTCTCTCTATGCGGACAAGGTTGCTCACATTTTCCAGATCTCGGGAACCCCAGACATAGACCTGCTTGCAAGTCCTCAGAATGCCAAATTTCCCCTCTTCTACTCCAGGATGCCTGCTCAGGATAACCAGCATGCAGATGCCTTCCACCTCCACTGGGGTCAAGGCTTCCTGTCTGCCTTCCCTTCCGTTCCCCTCATTCCCAAAACTCTTTTCAAACTCCAGAGATACAGGGGTTACATGATTCTTATAGCCCCGCATTGGCCACAGCAAGCGTGGTATCCTCTCCTTCTACGTCTGGCTCAAGCTCAGCCGGTAGATTTGGGGTCTGCTCCAGATCTCCTCTCGCAGGAGAATGGGACACTACTGCATCCCAATCCACAGTTCCTACATCTTGCAGCATGGCTACTGAAGGCATAGCCTTCCAGAACATCAACCTCTCTCAACAAGTTAAAGATATCCTTTAGCTTCAAGAAAGCCTTCCACCAGGCACTCCGAGGCCTTCAGGTAGTGAAGATTCTCTGGTGTTCTGGAAGGGATCTTAACCCCTTCTCAGCTCCGGTGGATGCATTACTTGAATATCTTCTCCACCTCTCTTTGTCTGGACTCAAAACCAATTCAGTAAGAGTACACCTAAGTGCAATTGCGGCCTCTCACATACACTTAGATGGTCAGCCCATCTCTTCTCTATCGCTCGTAGCACACTTCATGAGGGGTCTTCTAGGGAGGGCTCAGTGGTTGGGACAGGTTACCTCAGGCCAGAAGGCCAGGGGTTCAATTCCCACATGGGGACAAGCAACTTCAGGCCAGAGGGACTGGCATCTCTAGTCCCATGGCCACTTCTTGTGGCCTTGGGCAAGCCACCTAACCCTCCATTACCTCAGGTACACTTAGATTGTGAGCCCTTCAGGGACAAGGGAATAAAAAGTACCTGTTAGTATACACATAAACCACACTGATTCTAAAGAGCACAGTATAAAAAAAGAAATAAATAAATTCTATTAACTAAATCTCCCATTAGGCCACCTCCAGTAGCATGGGATCTCAATGTGGTTGTAGGATAGCTTCCGAGGCTGCCCTTTGAACCTTTAGCCACTACTTCTCTGAAGATTCTCACCTGGAAGGTCACCTTCCTTATTGCCCTCACTTCATCAAGATGCATTAGTGAGCTCCAGGCTTTAGTGGCTGACCCTCCTTACACTCGATTCCACCATGATAAGGTAGTCCTTAGGACTCATCCCCACTTTATCCCAAAGGTGGTCTTGCCCTTCCACTTAAACCAGTCGATTTACCTCCCTGTCTTTTTCCCTAGACCTCATTCCTCTAGGGCAGAAACAACCCTTCACACTCTGGACTGCAAACATGCTTTGGCTCTTTATCTCCAGAGAACTCAAGAGCACAGAAAAGCTACCCAACTTTTCATTGCCTTTAATCCAAGTCACCTGGGATTGCCAGTATCTAAGCAAACTCTCTCCAGATGGATAGTGGATTGCATCTTTTTTGCTTATGAAAGTGCAGGACTCTCTCTTGAGGATCACATCACTGCACATAATGTTCAGGCCATGGCTACCTCTATAGCAAATCGACACTCTGTAGCGATTGATTTGATATACAAAGCAGCCACCTGGTCTTCCATCCATACTTTTGTTGCTCACTATTGCCTAGACAAGGACTCCCGCCGGGATGCTTTGTTTGGCCAAGCTGTTCTCCAGCATCTCTTTGAGACTTAAATCAACTCCTACCCTCCTTCCCGGGTTTCGATACCAGACATCCTTGGAAAATATATGACCTACTTGCTTATGCCTGTGAACCACAGCTCACTCTGAGGTCATCTCTGGCATCTCCGAGCTAGGGAGTCCCAAATGTGAAGGCTATATTCCTGCTTGTTCCTGGAGATAACGTAGTTACTCATCTGCAACAGGTGATATTTTGCATCCACAGAACCCCCTCCCTCAACAGTGGGTGCAGACCATAACTAGGACATTCATCCACAGAACTCAAAACAAACAAACAAACATTATCCAGTACCAGGCATATTGTGAACTAATACAAAATCCTATAACAAAGTCACTGAGTATCTATAGAGCAAATCTACCATACCATACCAGCACCAACTTCCAAAACTCACATAAGGAGACCATCCAAAAAAAAGCGTCATTGTAAAAACTACAGTGGGCCCTGGAACATCCAAACACCTATTTGAAAAGCTGAACAATTCAGATTACTACAGTACAGATCCCTACATACAAACTCCCTGTTAACAGGAACCTGGTCTTGGTCACACACTCAAAACACAGACCCTCTCCAAGTACAGAATAAGTGACCATAACCTAAAAACAAACATATATAGATAAAAATTAAATTGCAACCCCAAGAAGCCAGATTCTGCTTACAGTGCAATACCAGAGAAATAGAAAGAGATGCATTTCCATGTACTGTATAAAATATAAAGATAGCACCAAGTCTGGCCATTAAATTGAAAATAAAATTATCTTCTAACTTTGTTGTATGACCATTTTATTCTCTGATCATGTAGGTCCTAATCTGAGTTTCTGCTTTTCTCTGTCTCCCAGTGCACCCTCCTTTCTACTTTCCCCCAGGGACAACACGAGAGTGATGTGAAGACTCACTGTGGCATCATTTGCATAAAATTAGTATACTTTATTTTAAAATGAATATGCCACCTATCTAAAATCCTAGGTGGCTTCTAAACATACACATGCAATTTAGTAAAACAATATTGCAATAAAACAAACATGATAAAAAAATATGAAATTTCATTAATGAAAATTCACTTACACAGGCCCCTCCCCCAATCAAACCATTATAATTATCTGCACATCAGATTTATTTTGCTATGACTACATTATTGATGAGGAGAGAAGATATAAAATTACAAACTAATCCTGGTAGCCATGAATTCAAATGTTGGATTGGATTGTGCTAGAGCTGGAAAAGTCTGGAACTCAGCAGCGGTAAAACTATCAGGCTACTAAACAAAATTAAACTGAGACGTTCCCTGAAAATTCAAAATTTCCTTGAATCTGAACTGACGAAATATTTTAAATTTGTCTGCCAGCACAAAGAACGCAATAAGCCAGACTCTGTATGAAGTGCAACATCAGATAGAGATGCCGTTCCCTATACTGTGTAAAATATAAAGATAGCGCAAAGTCCAATCACTAAAATTAAAATATAATTATTTTTTCTACTTTTGTTGACAGAACATTTTATTCTCTGATCATGCTAGTCCCGATCTGAGCTTCTGCTTTCCTGTCTTCTCTTAGCTCTCTTTCTATGGTCTATAGTCCATCGGCCATTTCTTATCTCTTCTTTTGTTTTTTTCACTTCCTTTCATCAACCTATTTCCAGTCCCAGTAACCCTTCCCAGTATCATCCCCCTTTCCAGTCATCCCCTCCCAGTACCTTCCAATGTCAACTTGCATTCCCACAACTGCCACTGGTATCCATTCCATTCCAGTCCCCTTCGTTCCTCACTGTCCAGTCCTTTCTAGTCCAAATACCATCGCAGGTATCAACTCACTTCCACTCCCAATGCCACTCCCCCCATCATTTCCCATCCAGTCACACTACCCTCTGTCCATTCCCCTTCCAGTGCCATCCACACGTGTCAGCTTCCTTCCATTCCCCATCCCTAGTGTCATCACCCTACCAGTCCCCCTCCAATACCATCCTCAGGTATCAGTTCCCTTCCAGCCTCCTCCTCCTCTCCATATCAGCTCTCTTCCAGTCTCTTCCTCCCCCCCAGGTCAGCTCCCTTCCTGCCTGCATCTCCCCCCCATGTGCCAGCTCCTTTCCTGGCCCCTCCTTCCCCTGGCAGCCTTTCTCAGCATCCAGTCCTTTCCAGTCCCATTCTCCCATCCCCCAACATCAGCCCATTTTTAGCCCTAGCCCCCAGTTGTCTTCCAGGGCTATCAGCTCTATCCTCCCCTCCCCGCCATCAGCCCATTTCTAGTTCTAGTCCCCAGTCTTTTTCCAGGGCCAGCAGCTCTCTCCTCCCTCCCCCCCCCCATCAGCTCATTCCATTCCTAGCCCCCTCATCAGTCCGTTTTCAGTCCTACCCCCCCCCCCCGATCATCCCACTACCAGACCCTGATCAGCCTATTTCCCATGGTAGCCCCCCATCAGTCCAATACCAGTCTTAACCTCCCATCAGCCCATTACTAGTCCTAGCCTCCCCTAATCAATTCATTACCAGTCATAGCCCCCCCAATTGGCTCATTTCCAATGCTAGTCCCCCCTTAGCCCATCACCATTGCTAGCCTCCTTATCAGCCCATTTCCAGTAACAGCCACCCCCTTGATTAGCCCATTACTAGTCCTAGCCTTCCCTAATTAACCCATTACCAGTCCTAGACCCCTGATCTACCCATTACCAGTGCTAGCCCCCTTAATCAGCCCATTACCAGTCCTATCCTCCACTAATCAGTCCATTTCCAGTGCTAGCCCCCCCCCCCCCAATCTGCCCATTTCCACTGCTAGTCCCCCATCAGTCCATTATCAACCCTAATCCATACTGAGATAAGCCTATTTCCAGTCCTAGCCCCCCCCCCCCTCACTGAGAGGCCCCATACTTGCCTGACTGGCCCGGTGCCCCGGCTCTGAAGAGCCACAAGAAAGAACTATATTTCCTTTTTTTCCCATGGTTCAACCCAGTCCTTGTGGCATACCTAGGTCTGTCAGGTTTTCAGGATTCCCACAGTGAATACACGAGATAAATTTGCATGTACTGCCTTCATAAGAACATAAGATATGCTATACTGGGTCAAACCAAGGTCCATCAAGTCCAGTATCCTGTTTCCAATAGTGGTCAATCTAGGTGACAAGTACCTAGCAGTTTCCCCAAAGGACACAAGTTCCACAATGCTTGTTATGTGGCAAGCAGTGGATTTCCCGGATCCCCTTTAATAACGGTTTATGGACCTTTCCTCCAGGAACATATCCAAACCTTTTTAAAACCCAGCTACACTAACAGCTTTTACTACATCCTCCGGTAACGAATTCCAGAGTTTGATTATGCGTTGAGTGAAAAAATATTTTCTCTTAATAGTCATTAGTCCCATTAGCCATTGTATGCAAATCTATCTCTTGCATATTCATTGTGGGAGTCCTGACAACCCATGAGCCTAAGTGTGCCCCAAGGACTGGATTGAGAAGCATTGACTTAGTGCATCTGCATCCTGGGGGCACTCATTGCCAATGCTGCTACCCCTCTCCAGTACCTGCAGTGCTTAGCTCAAGCCTCCAGCACTGTGTCATGGTTTGTGGCTTCTAGGACTTGCTGTTTCTGTCCCCTTTATAAAGTGGAAGTGGAGTTTGAAGCTTGTTGCTTCTTTATTGATAGTTGATCCATGTAGGTTAAAGTTGTCCATGATTTCAATTTCTTCTCCATCAACGATAAACTTATTGATTTGCCAGTTGTCATGATCTTTGTCTTCTTTACATTAAGGTGCAGGCCCATTTTAAGACTATATTCCTTGATCTTGAAAAGCAAATGTTTCAGATCGTCTCCACTTTCAGCCAGTAATTTGGTGTCATCAGCATTGTGAAGATTGTTGATGAGTCTTCCACCAATCTTCACACCTCTGCTGTCTTCATACAATTCTGCTTCTCTGATGATTAAAGAGGAGGGGAAAAATATTCAGCCTTGTCATACATCTTTGCTGATTTTAAACCATTCTGTTTCTCCTTGTTCCATTTAAATTGTTGCTTCTTGATCAATGTACAGATTGTGCAAGAGAACGATCAGGTATTCTGGAATACCCATGCTTCTTAATGTGGCCCAGAGTATCTCATGGTTTACGCAGTCAAAAGTCTCACTGTAGTCAATAAAGCACAAATAGATATCCTTTTGGTATTCTTTAGTCTTTTCAAGGATCCATTTCACATCTGTGAGGATGTCTCTCGTTCCTCGCCTTTTCCTGAACCCTGCTTGCACTTCAGATAGTTCTTGTTCCAGATATGGTTGTAGTCTCTGTTGAATAGTCTTCAGTAGAATCTTGCAATAATTTTGCTATGAATGTAGTCAAAAAAGTTTTTATTATGCATTTTTGCTTCCACAACAAACTTTTTTTCAAATTCTCTCTTTGCCTGCCTTATCAATGCCTTGCTTTTAACTTGCCAATGCTTATGTTGTTTCCAGAGTTTGTCATTAGGCTCCTTTTTCCATTTCCTGAAGGATGCTTTTTTGGCAACAACAGTTTCTCTGACTTTGCCTGCAAACCATGCTGGCAATTTTTTAGCCTTCCTTCCACTTTTCTTAAAACGTGGAATATATCTGGCCTGGGCTTCCAAGATAGTACTTTTAAACAATGTCCATACTTGATGTAAACCTTTAAGTTTTGTAACTGCTTCTTTTCATTTTTTCTTAACTATTTTTATCATTTTATCATGGTCTCCCTTTTGAAAGTTGAAAGGTATTACTGCTAATATCATTGTCGTCTTTCTTCCATTTATGGTTTGTAATACCTGTTCTCTGTAAAATGGTTTGTTTAAAGTAAACCATCCATGATCTCTGGAAGGGGCAGTATAGAAACACTGCTTAAATAAATAAATACATTTATTAAATCAAATGTAGTCATGCTATGATTACTATTGCCAAGTGGTCCCACAATCCTTATCTCTTGCACTAGATCCCATGTTCCACTAAAGACTAGGTCCAAAATAGTTTCCCCTCAGTAGAAACACCAGTGCTGACTAAGACCCAGGATATAGAGGAAGGAAAGAATTCAGGATTTTGCCTCCTTTCATCTGAAAGGAAATGCAAGGGGGTTGAAGTCTATTGAAGAAGAGTTGTATGTGGAAGAAGAGAAAGGAACAAGGCTAGTATTCAGAGATTAGAGTCTTAGAGAGGCATTTCACATAGGATGTACTGGTCATCTGCAGGACACCCAAAGGACATGCAGGAAAAGGATGTGATTCCAGAACCGGGCATATGGATGTCCAGGTTGGTGGTAAAATAGAACAGGGGACGTGTTTTCAAATGGACACACAATGCAGATGAGGCACCCGGACAGCCAGCTAATGCAGAATACAGTTACAAGGATGCCCAGGATGCTTTCCATGTACACAGGCCCATGGATGTCCAGGCTCAAGTGATGACATGCAAGCCTGTACAGCAACATTGTGTCTGAACATGAGGGCAAGTGGAGAAGTTGGCAGCATGTCTGGCAGACTTCTAAACCTCTCCTGTATGGACACAAATGCCTGTGCCACCTTATGATTGCAAGTTTGATTCTGCGTTAACTGAAAAAAATATTTTCTCTTAGTAGTCTTAAATGGCCCTCACTTTGTTTTCAGCTTGTCATGCTGTGAGGTCTTGTGTGCATCAGTGATACTGAGGGCTAAGCTATCAGTATTTTAACTACTGGCAGGGTCTCCTAAGATGGACAGGTCTCAGCTAAGGTGCCAGACCAAGACAAACCACCCATCTGGGCAGCAGCAGAATGGGACAGTGTTGGCGGCAGAGGATTACATTTCTGTGACAATGGCAACAACACTAAACTTAAACTATGCAGAAGAAAGATCTGGCAGTCTACTTCCATATCTTGCCATGAAAAGCCAATGGACAGTCACAACAAAACAAATTACACTATAGTGCTTGAAGATGAGATCCCCAGATCAGAAGGCACTCAACCGGCTACCGGGGAGGAGCTGAAGACTTTTCAGAGTAAAGCCAGCATTTATGATGTGGTTGGATCAAAGCCATCAGGACGTCTGACTGCTGATGTAGCTGCGCATGAAATGAGAGTCAAAAGCTGCAAAGATGTCTTACATATTGGGATATGGAACATAAGAAGTATGAACCAAGGGAAGTTGGAGGCAGTCAAGAATGAAATGGAATGTGTACAACTTTTATTTATTTTTATTTATTTATTTAGCAAACACTTATATACCGCTGCTTCCAGCGATCAGCAGCGGTCCGATTACAATAGGAGAACTGTCAAATCAGTACAGTAGAATTTGGGGCGCGCATAGGTTGATTCGGAGGGTAGGCACATCACATCACACAATATGTACATATATACAAATGACCAGTATACACAAATCAAATTCAAGAGTAATAAATGCAGTAGAATTTGGGGCGCGCATAGGATGATTCGGAGGGTAGGCACATCACACTAGTGGTGTAAATAAGTGTATCTGTATAAGTATAAGTATATCCGTATACATGTATATCTGGATACATGTATACTCATACCTTGGGTATAAGGGGCACTGTTACATAAATACACTGATGTGGGATATGCACATATATAACTTGATCTGTTTGGTGTCAGCGAACTGAAATAGACTGGCATTGGGCACGTTGCATCACATGATCTACTGCTGGAAATGAAAGACAAAGAAGAAATGGTGTAGCATTTATAATTAAGAAGAAACTTGCAAGAACTGTCATGAAATACAATGCAGTCAGTGACCGCTTAATCTCTATTCGTCTACGAGGAATGCCTATCAACACAACTATAATTCAAGTATATGCCCCAACAACAGCTGCAGAAGAAGATGAAATTGATGAGTTCTATGAACAAGTACAAGCTGAAATTGACAGAACATGCAAACAAGATATCCTGATAGTCATGGTGACTGGAACGCAAAAGTTGACAAGAAAGAAGAAGGCAAAATGGTTGGAAAATATGGACTTGGAAACAGAAATGAAGCTGGAGAAAGACTGATAGAATTCTGCAAGACCAATGATCTAAAATGCTTGTATGCAAATGCTAGAAGTCTAAAAAATAAGTTGGGAGAGTTAGAATATATAGCACTAAATGAAAGGTTAGATATGATTGGAATATCAGAGACATGGTGGAAGGAGGACAACCAGTGGGACACTGTGATACCTGGGTACAAACTATATCGTAATGATAGAGCTGATCAAATTGGTGGAGGGGTTGCGCTCTATGTTAGAGAGGGCATTGACTCAGAAAGGATTAAAGTTTTGCAGGAAACAGAATCTGCTGTAGAATCTATATGGATTGAAATTCCATATAAAAGGGGGAAGGCGATGGCAGTGGGGGTGTACTATTGAGCACCTGGCCAGAATGACCAAATGGATGATGAAATGCTCAAAGAAATCAAGGAAGCTAACAAAGTTACAGCGCAGTAATAATAATGGGTGATTTCAATTACCCCGGTATCGACTGGGTCAGTGTCATGTCAGGACATGCTAGGGAGATAAAGTTCCTAGATGAAATAAATGACTGCTCATCAAGAATATTGTCTGTTTTTTATTCCATTCTTGAACTTTTTCTTCAGAAACAAATGACTTAAGACAAGAGAACTCAAACAGTTTAGTATCATTTATTACTGACTCTAGGCTGGGTCTTGTAGACAAAACGTATTCTAAAGATGACTCTAGCTCACACCACTCTGGTTGGTTTTGAAGGAGAATCTATTGTTTCCCAGTCTCCTATAAGTGAGTGGTCCACTGATCCAAGTAATCAATGCGAGTGCTGTAGAAAGATGACATAGATTGCTTGAAATCTGTTTCATCAATGCTGCCCTCTTATTCAAGATATTTTATCTTCTTTCTGATTGTAAGAGGCAAAAATACTTCATTCTTCCTAGTTTCTCACTTGTTTCTAAGGTCACTGATTACTCCAGCCACCTCTATCATTGAGATTTTTTGAGACTCAATTTTTAAAGTCGCATTTTGGAAAATCACTGCCTGACTGTTCCGAAAAAACAGTTAAACATTTGCTGATTCAATCTTAACAAAGTTTTGGATGATAACTGAGCAATTTTCCTGGCTCAGAACATATGATTTCACTGATTGGAACATTTTAATTAATCTCTTTATGGCTGGTAGTAAAACCAGCCATCTAATGTTACTGTATCCAAGGACCTTTGACACTCACTCTCAATGAAGTCACACAGGGGCGGCCCAAGGGGGGTGCGGGGCCATGTGCGGAGACTCGGTGCGGGGCCTCATTTGCATAAGTGACCTTATTTGCATAAATATTTGCATAATGCTAACATACACTAACTTTTAGTAAACATGTCTCTTAATGAGTGTATGGATAAAGACAGACTAAAAGATTTCTACATTACTATAATCCAGTGCCAACCGCCAGGCACATTAGGAACTACTACAAACACTGCCCATTTAGAACCAATAGCAAACCCGCCGTATCCTAACAGCACTACCAGGACTCACAAAGCACCATACCCTACCTATCAAAAGGCAACACTGCAAATATTAAACCAATACATTTCAGAGAACAACAATACATGACCTACTGGGGAAAGAGAACAAGTGGCAATGTCAAAGAGGAATTACATAAACAGAATACCTCAAACCTCAGTTACACATGCAGAACATAGACTATCACCAAACAAGGAATCACAATTTAGAAACAGGAAGGCAATAATTTCCTGCCCCCACCACCATCCACAGCTCTCCCCTGCACGGGGATAGAGCCTCCGGCAGAGAGGGCAGCAGCCGAGCATCTCCTGCCCAATCCGGGCGCACCGAGGACGATTTAAAGAGCGCGCCATTGGGCGCGTGTCCTTTCCTGCCCCCACCACCATCCACAGCTCTCCCCTGCACGGGGATAGAGCCTCCGGTAGAGAGGGCAGCAGCCGAGCATCTCCTGCCCAATCCGGGCGCACCGAGGACGATTTAAAGAGCGCGCCATCGGGCGCGTGTCCTTTCCTGCCCCCACCACCATCCACAGCTCTCCCCTGCACGGGGATAGAGCCTCCGGCAGAGAGGGCAGCAGCCGAGCATCTCCCGCCCAATCCGGGCGCAGCGAGGACGATTTAAAGAGCGCGCCATCGGGCGCGTGTCCTTTCCTGCCCCCACCACCATCCACAGCTCTCCCCTGCACGGGGATAGAGCCTCCGGCAGAGAGGGCAGCAGCCGAGCATCTCCCGCCCAATCCGGGCGCACCGAGGATGATTTAAAGAGCGCGCCATCGGCCGCGTGTCCTTTCCTGCCCCCAACACCATCCACAGCTCTCCCCTGCACGGGGATAGAGCCTCCGGCAGAGAGGGCAGCAGCCGAGCATCTCCCGCCCAATCCGGGCACACCGAGGACGATTTAAAGAGCGCGCCATCGGGCGCGTGTCCTTTCCTGCCCCCACCACCATCCACAGCTCTCCCCTGCACGGGGATAGAGCCTCCGGCAGAGAGGGCAGCAGCCGAGCATCTCCTGCCCAATCCGGGCGCACCGAGGATGATTTAAAGAGCGCGCCATCGGGCGCGTGTCCTTTCCTGCCCCCACCACCATCCACAGCTCTCCCCTGCACGGGGATAGAGCCTCCGGCAGAGAGGGCAGCAGCCGAGCATCTCCCGCCCAATCCGGGCGCACCGAGGACGATTTAAAGAGCGCGCCATCGGGCGCGTGTCCTTTCCTGCCCCCACCACCATCCACAGCTCTCCCCTGCACGGGGATAGAGCCTCCGGCAGAGAGGGCAGCAGCCGAGCATCTCCCGCCCAATCCGGGCGCACCGAGGACGATTTAAAGAGCGCGCCATCGGGCGCGTGTCCTTTCCTGCCCCCACCACCATCCACAGCTCTCCCCTGCACGGGGATAGAGCCTCCGGCAGAGAGGGCAGCAGCCGAGCATCTCCCGCCCAATCCGGGCGCACCGAGGACAATTTAAAGAGCGTGCCATCGGGCGCGTGTCCTTTCCTGCCCCCACCACCATCCACAGCTCTCCCCTGCACGGGGATAGAGCCTCCGGCAGAGAGGGCAGCAGCCGAGCATCTCCTGCCCAATCCGGGTGCACCGAGGACGATTTAAAGAGCGCGCCATCGGGCGCGTGTCCTTTCCTGCCCCCACCACCATCCACAGCTCTCCCCTGCACGGGGATAGAGCCTCCGGCAGAGAGGGCAGCAGCCGAGCATCTCCCGCCCAATCCGGGCGCACCGAGCACGATTTAAAGAGCGCGCCATCGGGCGGGCCCGCGCCTGAGGGCCTCGCCAGAGGGCCCTTTGGCGTGGCCCTTAGGCGGAGACCTGGCGGAGGCCTAGAAACTCTCGATTACAGAAGCTGGAACATACAACAACAGTCTCTCTCCTGTCGTTTACAATAACGAAACTCTAAACGCATTGCAACTTTCATCTCCTACATTGCTTTAAAATGCAAGACACCAGCAGCAACTAGGGTTCAACACGCAGACAGAAGAAATACCCTCACCGACCACCATCCTACACCAACAGACCTGTGATACCAACATACAGTCAACCAGCTGGAGCTCCCTTGTAGTAGAACTACATCCCTTCACAAAGGAAACAGACCATCCATCGATCTCAGCAAGTATAACTCTCCCTAATGATTTAGATATAACAGAGACTTCCAACATACCAAACTATAAAGATATACTGTTGTCAGTAGACCTTTACTGTTATTGATAGACCTCACTGTTGTCAGTAGACCTTACAGTACTATTTACAGCCACATTTACTGTTGTCAGTAACCCACGTAATATTACCTTTAATCTTATATACTGTTGTCAATAACTCTTGATATCAGTAACCCAAAGAACATAGTCAGTAGCCTCATATACTGTTTTACTACTGTCAGCAACTATATAACACTGTCAGAAGATCATATCACACTGTTAGTAACACATTTACTGTTGTCAGTAAACTACTAACTCTATTAGTCGCCTCATATACTGTTGCCAGTAGCTTAGTGTAATACTACTACTAGAAGACTCATATATTGTTGTCACTAACCTATATAGCATTGTTAGTAGCCTCATTTACATCTCCTCAACCGCAAGTATACCTCCTACAACCATCTAAACAGCCTCTCCACACTAAAAACAAAAACTGAACTTTGTAACTAAATAGTTTTAAATCCATTGCATCAGGATAAGAAACAAGGCCAGAAAATAGCTCACTGTACCTTAAACGATATACTATCCCCAGTAGTCTACATTTAGATTGCTGTTAACCAGAGACCATTGTACTGTTACCTATACTCTATTGTTACTGTTGCCAGTATTATATACTAAGAAATACCTCACGGTAACCAGCCACACTACTATACCCAATGCTAACAAAAGTATCAAACAGGCCTCTTCCTACTTGTTACTGTTTAGCTACTTACTTGCTATTGTTACCTATTCACTTGATACTGTTTAGTTTTGTAACACTGTACCAGTACCAGATCTAAACTGACACATACAACAAAAATGCTTCTAAAAGTGGCTTATATCTGCATCCTCCTAACAATCATAATTAACCTAACACTAAGTCTTAACATTAAAAACTACCAGACAATTCCAATCATACATACACCAAATCGGAACAACTTCCATATTGGTCATTATTCCCCACACAAACAGACTAAAATAAACTACCACAGACTCATCCAAATAAAACAAATTAATCTACAACATACCACACAGCTTAACCACCATCACAAGTCTACATCTTTATCATGCACCCTTATAAATGCTCGATCATTGAAAAATAAAATCCCTATAATTAATGATCTACTCGCTGACTCAAAAACAGATATTCTATGCATAACAGAGACTTGGCTCACAGATACAGATACAGATACAGTTCTCCTAAATCAACTGCACAACTCAAACTATGATATCTCCTACTCACATAGAACCAACAAAAAAGGAGGTGGTATATTGATTATGACAAATAAAAACCTAAAAGCCAAAAAAATACTAGCTAATTCAAACAACAACATGGACACGCTCATAATAAAAATAGATCACCTCAGAATCTGTTTAATTTATAGACCCCCCAACCAAAATGCTGATAGCCTCCAATCATTAATTGAACTCCTCAACTTATCTTCAGAACAGAGTCCTCTAATTGTCCTAGGTGATTTCAACCTTCCCTCACTACCAACGAATGATTCTAACCTCTTTCTTGAAACAATTCAAGATCTCGAATACCATCAAGTAATAAACATACCTACCCACACCAAGGGTGGTACCCTTGATCTAGTACTACTACCTAACTTATGCTTTAAACTGTTTAATCCAGACTCTATAGAATGCACTCAAATACCGTGGTCTGATCATCACCTTATCAAACTAAATCTCAATTACAATTTATTTATTTTATTTTATTTATTTATTTTACATTTCTTATATACCGCACTATTTACGATCAGCGCGGTTTACATAAAACAAAACAGAATCCGACAATGAACAAGAGTCAGGTCATTACAATGAACAGGAGCAATCAACTTGGATAACGGGGGAAACTATGTACATAAATGGAATACTGAAATTGGTAAACTATGTACACAAATGGGATACTGAATACCAACGACACCATAAAACACAAAAGAAATGACCATACAATTAAATTTAAAAAATTTAACGAAACTGAATTTCTGGATGCCACAATCCCTCTCTTTGATCCTTCTCCAACATCCCTGGATGAAGCAGTCAAAAACTGGCATACTACCATAAACAATGCAGCCCAAATACATCAAACTAATAAAAAATCAACCCACTCAAAAACCAAGGGCACCCCATGGTTTAATAGCACTTTAAAACAAATGAAAAGAGAGCTAAGAAAACTAGAACATAAATGGCGCAAAACCAAATCCACTATTGAGAAAGAAATATACTACAACCACCTCAAAAACTATAAAGATGCCATAGATAACTCAAAGAAAAATTACTATGCTACAATCCTATCAAAATCATATAACAGACCAAGAGAACTATTTTCCATAATTACCAACCTAACAACCAACCCTCAAGATTCTAACAAGGAAATCACTGACATCTCTGCACAAACTCTAGCCAATTATTATCAAAACAAATCAAAACACTCACCAATGACCTTAGATCCTATCTACAAACCTCTCCATATGCTAAATGAATGGCCAGAATTTTACCCTTTATCCAAAATATCATTAAAGAATATCATTATCAATCTTAACACCACAACATCCTATCTAGACCCTTGTCCAGTAACCTGGATAAAAAACACACTACCAACACTTCTTTCATTCATACTTCCTATGGTCAATTTATCATTACTCCAAGGTTACCTCCCACCCACCCTTAAACAAGTACAAATCAGACCAATCCTGAAGAATAATACACTTGACAAAACCTCCCCAAAATCTTACCGACCTATCTCAAGTATACCATTCTTAGCAAAAGTCATCGAAAAAACTGTACAAATACAAACACAAGAATTTCTTGACTCATCCTACCCGCTAGATGACCAACAATATGGATTTCGCCCCAAGCATGGAGTTGAAACACTCCTGACTGTTTTTACCGATACATTACTAAGAGGAATAGACAACCACAAAAAAGCTTTTATCCTCTTATTTATTGACATATCAGCCGCTTTCGATAGTGTTAACCATTCAATAATGCTTAACTACTTAAGACACATAGGAATATACTCTACAGTTCACAAATGGTTCACCTCTTATCTGAGCAATAGAACGCAAAATGTTAGAATAAGCAATCAAACTTCTGAATCATATAAATTTGAAACAGGATTACCACAAGGCTCAGCGCTTTCAGCTCTACTATTTAATATATACATAAAACCAGTTTGCAATATCTTTAAGAAATATGGTGTACTCTATCATCTATATGCAGATGATATTATGATGTACATCCCATTCACTATCCCTAACATACCGTTGCAACTCCTTTCGGATTGTTTTAATGAAATAACATTATGGCTAAATGCCCACAATCTCCTAATAAACCATTCAAAAACTGAAGTGCTAATAGTCACCAAAAACCAAGATTATACCCCACCAACACATATAACACTTCAAAACCAAGAAATTAAAATAAAGAATGAAGTGAGATACTTAGGAGTCATTTTAGACAAACATCTCACTCTAGATACCCATATCAGAAATACCACAAAGAAAATTTACTACAAACTTAAAATACTTAAACAACTTAGACCTCTTGTTTACATACATGATTTTATCAGTATAATCCAAGCCACTATAACCCCCCACTTTGATTTTGCGAACCTTATATTATTAGGTACATCAAAACAAAACATCAAAAGACTGCAACTCGCACAAAACTCAGCAGCTAGGATAATAACAAAAACACACTCTCATCAACATATAACACCAATTCTAGCATCCCTTCACTGGCTCCCAATTCAAAACCGAATAACATATAAAACACTAATAACAGTATTTAAATCACTATTTGATTTGACACCATCTACTTTAAGTAACTTAATTACCAAAGAACATCCAAAACCTACTCAAAGAAAAAAATCAACTAAACAAACTTAAAACCCCCATAGATTTCATAAAAACAAATAAATCAACAAACAGAGCGTTCTCACATGCAGCCCCAACAGCCTGGAATTCCCTCCCTGTTGAACTAAGAATATTAACAGAGATTAATGAATTCCGAAAAAACTGAAAACACACCTCTTCACAATGCACTACAACACTATAGAACAGCCATCAAAAGAATTAGACAAAGGCTAAACAGTTTTATCTACATCTCACTATAACAGAAAAGAAAACCTGCCCTATCTGCATCTGTACTACTCATGATTATATCCCACATAACTTGCATATGTATTTAATAATATAATGTTAATGTACATAATGTATATAGTGTTGCACTGTTCAGTGCTATCTGTTCAACATTTCTGTTTACTGTACATTGGTTATAGTTATATGACGTTATATGTAAAACAAATCCATGATTTGTTGCCTGTTGTTATTTGTGAACCGCAGCTGATCTTAGGAAGCTGCGGTATATAAGAGATTGTTAAATAAAATAAATAAAATAAATAAATAAACTGGGAACCCCAAAAGCCAAACTTGGAATGTACACCAACACTGTAGAAATAAAACTATAAATTAATTTCCTCTTGTACCAAACAAAGCGCAGACGTTAATGATGCACATTTCCCCAGAGCTTTCATATTCCAGTTAATAAATTCAAAATAAAGAGATATCTTTCTACCTTTTGTGCATTTTTTTTTCAGTTGCAATTGCTCCAGCCACTTTCTTCTGGTTTCTTCATGTTTTCTGCTAACTCTCCATCATCTGCTGTCCATTTGTCCTTTCTTCTCTCTTCTAGTTTTTTTTTCCATTCTCTCTCTCTACATCTGCTTTAACATACTAATCTTTCTCCTTTTGCTCTTTCCTCATTTCTATTTCATTCACTCAAATTTTACCCCTCCATCCTCAATCCCCACTTACTCTCCCAATACCCGGCCAATTGTAGATTTTTTATCCCTCCCACACAAAATATTTTTCCCCTCTCCATTTTACTCTCCCAGCCCCATCCCATTCTAATCCTCCCCCAACATCAGCTCCCTTCTAGTTCCAGCCTCACCCAGCATCCATTCCCTTCTAGTCCCTGCATCAGCCCATTTCCAGTCCTAGCCCCCCATCAGCCCATTTCCAGTCCTAGCAACCCCCCAACCCAATACCAGTCCTAGCCCCCCCATCAACCCACGTCCAGTCCTAACCCCATCAACCCATTTCCAGTCAGCCCCCCATAGCACATTGCCAGTCCTAACCCCCCCATCAGCCCACAGCCCATTACCAGTCCTAACCCCATCAGCCCACCTCAAGTCCTAACCCCTCCCCATCAGCCCATTTCCTGTCCTAGCCCCCCCATAGCCCATTATCAGTCCTAACCCCCCCAACAGCCCACAGCCCATTACCAGTCCTAACCCCATCAGCCCACCTCAAGTCCTAACCCCTCCCCATCAGCCCATTTCCTGTCCTAGCCCCCCATAGCCCATTATCAGTCCTAACCCCCCCATACCCCATTACCAGTCCTAACCTCCCCATCAGCCCACTCCCAGTCCTAATCCCACCAGCCCATTTCCAATCCTAATCCCCCATCACCCAATTTTTAGTTTAAGCCCCCCATAGCCCATTACCAGTCCTAGCCCCCCATCATCCCACTTCCAGTCCTAATCCCATCAGCCCATATAAAGACTTAGCTCCCCCATAGCCCATCACCACTCCTAACCCCCCATAGCCCATCACCACTCCTAACCCCCCAGCCCCCCATAGCCCATCACCACTCCTAACCCCCCAGGCCCCCCATAGCCCATCACCACTCCTAACCCCCCCACAGCCCCTCCATAGCCCATCACCACTCCTAACCCCCCCCAGCCCATCAGCACTCCTAACCCCCCCAGCCCCCCCATAGCCCATCACCACCCCTAACCCCCCCAGCCCATCACCACTCCTAACCCCCCCCCCCCATCACCACTCCTAATCTTCCCCCCCCCCAGCCCAGCCCAGCCCAGCCCAGGGAAAATTAAAAAAAAAAAAAAGCTGTCTTCTCCCGCTGCTGGGGCCACCGCGGCAGAATCGAGTGTGCCGCAGGGCCACCCCTGCCCAGCAGAGCCTGCCCTCCCCTGTATCCGCTCTCTCGTACAGCTGCCTGCAGTCTCACGCGCCGGCTTTCAGAGTGCGAAGGGACTAGTTTCCCTTTCGCGGCTCTGTTAAGCCCACGGGGGCTGATGGGAACTTCCCATCAGCAGGGCCGGCCCGTCTATTGAGCGAGAATGTTTTTTGCACAGGGCCCCGCGTTTCAGGGGGCCCCGCGCAAAAAACATTCTGATCCTAAAGTAAAATTAAAAAAAAAAAAAAAGCTGTCTTCTCCCGCTGCCGGGGCCACGGCGGCAGAATCGAGTGTGCCGCGGGGCACCCCCTGCCCAGCAGAGCCTGCCCTCCCCTGTATCCGCTCTCTCGTACAGATGCCTGCAGTCTCACGCGCCGGCTTTCAGAGCGCGAGGAAAGAGTTTCTCCCTCGCTGCTCTGTTAAGCCCGCAGGGGCTGATGGGCAGGGGCGGCCCAAGGGAGGTGCGGGGCCATGTGCGGAGACTCGGTGCGGGGCCTCATTTGCATAAATATTTGCATAATGTTACCATACACTAACTTTTAGTAAACATGCCTCTTAATGAGTGTATGGATAAAGAAAGACTAAAAGATTTCTACATTACTATAATCCAGTGCCAACTACCTGGCACATTAGGAACTACTACAAACACTGCCCATTTAGAACCCATAGCAAACCCGCCGTATCATAACAGCACTACCAGGACTCACAAAGCACAAGAACCTACCTATCAAAAGGCAACACTACAAATATTAAACCAATACATTTCAGAGAACAACAATACATGACCTACTGGGGAAAGAGAACAAGTGGCAATGTCAAATAGGAATTACATAAACAGAATTCCTCAGCTCAGTTACATGTGCAAAACATTGACCGTCACCAAACAAGAAATCACAATGGAGAAACAGGAAGACAATAATTAAACTGGGAACCCCAAAAGCCCAACAACACTGTAGAAATAAAACTATAAATTCATTTCCTCTTGTACTAAACAAAGCGCAGACATTAATGATGCACATTTCCCAGAGCTGGCATATTTCAGTTAATAAATTCAATAAAGAGATATTCTTCTACCTTTTGTGCATTTTTTTTCAGTTGCAATTGCTCCAGCCACTTTCTTCTGGTTTCTTCGTGTCTTCTGCTAACTCTCCATCGTCTGCTGTCTATTTGTCCTTTCTTCTCTCTTCTAGTTTTTTTCCATTCTCTCTCTACATCTGCTTTAACATACTAATCTCTCTCCTTTTGCTCTTTCCTCATTCCTATTTCATCCACTCAAATTTTACCCCGCCATCCTCAATCCCCACTTACTCTCCCAATATCTGGCCAATTGTAGATTTGTCTTCCCTTCCACACAAAATATTTTTCCCTCTCCCAACTCCATCCCATTCTAATCCTCCCCCAACATCAGCTCCCTTCTAGTTCCAGCCCCACCCAGCATCCGCTCCCTTCTAGTCCCCGCATCAGCCCATTTCCAGTCCTAGCTCCCCCATCCGAGTCCCTCCATCAGCTCATTTCCAATCCCAGCCCCCCATAAGCCCATTTCTAGTCCTATCCTAGCCTCACCATCAGCATCATTTCCAGTCCTAGCTCCCCCATCCGAGTCCCTCCATCAGCTCATTTCCAATCCCAGCCCCCCCAACAGCCCATTTCCAGTACTATCCTCACCCTCAATCAGCCCATTTCCTGTCCTAGCCCCCCCTCACTCAGCCCATTTCCAGTCCTAGCTCCCTCCCCTCACAGCCCATTTCCATTCCAAGCCCCCCTCCCCATCAGCTATTTGTAGTTCAAGCCTTCCTTCCACTCAGCCCATTTCCATTCCAAGCCCCGTCCCCATCAGCTATTTGCAGTTCAAGCCCTCCTTCCACTCAGCCCATTTCCAGTCCTAGCCACCCCCAGCCCATTACCCGTCCTAGCCCCCCCCCATAGCCCATTACCAGCCCTAAGCCCCCCCATCAGCCCACTTCCAGTCCTAAGCCCCCATCACCCCATTTTCAGTCTTAGCCCCCCCCCCATAGCCCATTACCAGTCCTAACCCCCATCAGCCCGTTTCCAGTCCTAGCCCTCCATAGCCCATTTCCAGTCCTAGCCCCCCCCCCCATAGCCCATTACTAGTCCTAACCCCCCATCAGCCGTTTTGTTTTGTTTTTTAGTCTGCTTTTGCTAATGTAGAATGTTTTTTGCGCGGGGCCCCCT
Organism: Ichthyophis bannanicus; assembly: GCA_033557465.1. Lineage (NCBI taxonomy): Eukaryota > Metazoa > Chordata > Amphibia > Gymnophiona > Ichthyophiidae > Ichthyophis > Ichthyophis bannanicus. The sequence continues at coordinate 418,714,518 of CM066034.1, forward strand.
GAAACGCAGGGCCCTGTGCAAAAGACATTCTTGCTCAATGGCCCTGGCGATGGCATTGAATATTGAGCTTCGCTGCACATGCCCCAGAGCCACTGAGACTAACCAGGTAGCGGAGATATGCACCCCTAACCAGTTAGCATCTGAGGCTAAAACTAGGTGAGCCAAAAGCTGGCCTAGTTTTAGCCATGATTCAATAACTAGGTAGTGGTGCAATATCGCTGCTATCCAGTGAACGGCAATCTCTGCCTCCACTCTACTCCAACATGCCCCGATGCTAATCGCAGAACATCAGGGTGTGTAGCAGGGTTTGAAGGGGATATTCATTGGCTCTAACCATGTAAGTGCCAATGAAAATATCCTGATTTAGGGCACTTACATGGTTTACTGGGCTGTAAACTGTCTAAATGCCTTTCAGATATCAGGCCTTAGTGTTTTCTGAAGGCCTCTCCTTGGGTAAGTATCAGTTCAAGGTAACATCTCAACATAATTCCATCAAATAGGAAAATAGAATTGACACTTCCCAAGCTGAGAGGATTTCAGTTACCAGTCTGTAGCTTGCTGCCTCTTCTTTCTTGCCACATTTGGGAAGAGGGACTGCCTCCGGCCTTCTCCAATCCTGCAGCACCTCCCCAGTCTCCAGGGATGTATTAAACACATCTTTTAAAGGTTCTGCTAAAACCTCCCTGAGCTCCTTCAGTATCCTGGAATGTATCTGATCCATTCTCATGGCCTTATCCACTTTCAGTTTTGCAAGCTGTTCAAAAATATTGTCTTCTGTGAATGATGTTGCATCTATTCCATTCCCCTTGTTACCTTTGTCAATCATACGTGGCCCTTCTCCAGCATTTTCTGTTGTGAACACAGAACAGAAGTATTTGTTTAGCAAGTCAACATTTTCCCTATCACTTTCCCAAAATTGTTCCTCAGCATCTTGGAGTCTTGCAATTCCACCTCTTGTTTTCATTCTTTCCTCATTATACCTGAAAAAAAGACTTAACAGCCCTCTTCTGTGTGTGCTTTTGCCATCCTAATTTCTCCCTTTGCCTCTTTCAGCTTTATCTGGCATTCTTTTCTATGTTCCTTTTTTTGTGATTCTCTGAAAATTGTGAACACTGCTATTTTTGCCTTTATTTTTGCAGCCATTTCTTTGGAGAACCATATCAGTTTCCTTTTCCTCTTGCTTTTATATACTTTCCTTATATATAGATCTGTTGCCCTTGTTATAGCCTCTTTCAGTTTAGCCCACTACCTTTCTACTTCCTTTATCTCTCCCACCCTGTTAGCTCCTCCTTCAGATACTTTCCCATTTTTTAAATCTAGGCCTTTCAGTTTGCTGTGATTGGACTCTGCCTTGGCTTTTACTTCAAACCACACTATGCAGTGATCATTGCTGCTCAAGTGGTCACTTACCAGGATACTAGACATACTGTCTCCATTAATGAGCATAAAATCCAGCGTTGAGCCTTCTCTGGTGGGTCCTTACCAGTTGCCTGAGCAAAGACTCTTTTAGGGCATCCATGATTTCTCTACTTCTTCCATATTTGTAGACGGGATACTCCAGTCCACATCTGGCAGATTAAAGTCATCCAGTATCACCACCTTACCTGTTTTTACTACCTCTGTAATATCATTGATCAAATTTCTGTCTATTTCCTATGTTTGAGATGGAGATCTGTAGACATCTTCTCTTTCTAAACCAATCCACAGTGCTTCTTCTTTTCCCCAAGTTCCCTGCATTCCAGCTGCTTAATACTATTGCTGCCATAGAAGGCTATCTCTTCTCCTTTCTTGCCCTTTCTATTCCTCCTTTATAGATTAAATCCAAGTATGGCAATATCCCATTCATGAAACTCATTAAACCATGTTTCCATGATGGCCACAATGTCCGAGTTCATTTCCACCTTCAGGGCTTCCAAGTCAGAAACTTTATTCCTAGACTGTGAGCATTTGTGGTCATTACTTTTCAGTAGATTTTGGTAGCCTTGTTTCTATTGTGCATGGATTTTATTCTTGATTCTTCTTCTCTTGTGTTATTGATGCATGAGTTAATATTATGTCTCTTTCTATTTTTACTATTACTGTAATACTGTTGCTGGGAGTGAAATCTTGAACTTGTTTTCCTCTTTCCCTAGTCCTTGTTTTTCTCTTTCATCCTCTTTCCCTAGTTTAAATGCCTGTCTACATATTGCATGAATTTTTTTGCCTAGGATCTTTTTTCTTGCTACAGACAAGATGTACTGATCAAAAATGATGCATCCAAATGGACGCATCATTTTTGATCAGTGAGTCATTTACGTCCTACGAAACTGGACCGCAATTTATAGACAGACAAGATGTAGACTATTGTTACAGTATAGCCAGTGATGATTTCTTCTGTTATTATTACCAAATACATAATCAAAATAATTAACCTGAAAAGCAAAATAAATACCATTCAATACTGGTAGAGTAATCACTGACAAAGTTTATGTCAATTTGGCTAGTATAGCAACAAAAACAAAACCGGTTTTGAACACTGTTCATCATATGTTATCTAATGCACATGAAATTATTTGTGATGATTTGTTCATGTTGATCAGTGTAATTAACGGTTTTTAAATTTTGGGAGGGCATTTCTGGTACACTGTATGTCATCTTTCTTGTCTAAGGCCACCTCTTGCTGGCTCTTGATTTTCATTCATTGCCACAGCTGGCCACATCTTTGACCAGCAAGGAGTGGGAACTTTGCTGACTTTTGGGGGGATGTTTACTAAACTGCGGTAACATTACATAACGCGTGTTATGTAACGTTAATGATCGTTAACGCCTCATAAAGCGTGTTATGATGCGTTAACAATCGTTAACGTTACATAACGCGCGTTAACCAACATTAACAATCGTAATGCTCCGCGGCGCGGTAAAACACCGCAGAAGGTGGAAAGAGGGCAGAGAGAAGGGGTCAGTGGGCGGAGAGTGGGCGGGGAGAGGCTCCCTTCACAATAACGTGCTGATCTGAAGAGCTGAATCCAAACGCGATTGAACACCTGCCGTTAAATGCCCATTACAGGGGAAAGAAACCATTTCAGTGTCAGCAATGTACAGCCCAGGCAGGGAAACCTAAAAAAAGTGATAAGTGTGATACATGTGCACAGAACAAAAGGGCACATAAACACTGAAAATGACCTCAACAAACTGGAAAAAAAAAACATAACCAAGCTGGCCAATACTGGTATTAATGAGAAACATCAACCCCTCCCCCCCCCCCGGGTAAGCTCCATAGAAAAGATATAAATCATGGAAGGGTCTATACTCCGTCCCCATATAAGGTGAATGAGCCCACAGTGATATAGCGCTGCTCAGGGTTTTCCCCACCATCGGACAGGGTTCCTATGGCGTGCACGTGTCCCGCAACATCAGGGCGGGCATGTCGGAATGGCAACTGTACAGATGCCGGAAAAGGGGATACAGAAGGTCGCAGGCGGCACATGCTGTGGTGGAGCTGGGCCACAGTGCGGACTAGGGTGATGCCAAGGTAGCCCATACGAATGCTGAAACAGCAGAGCAGCCAGACAGCAACTGCTGAAGGCCCAACATGGGCACGAGTGTGTTTCCACAGTGGCACAGGGGATAGTACCGACCAGCTACCCCCAAGGGCACGGAACATTGGCAGGCGGGGCTGGGGGGGAGCGTGGACTTCTATGCAGGCACCCCTACCCCAGATCCTGCACCATAGGCAGCTGCATATCCGCACACTGGACGGCCTGAGACTGCGCACCACCAGCACCACCAGCAGAAGGGCATGTCAGCATGGTGGCTGAGGGATACTGGTGGTGGAGGGGGCAGTGGCAGCTGCCCAGAGCAGACCGTGGCCTAGCCCTGTGTAGGTGGGTGCCGTGTACTGCAACAGACGGGCCCTGTCTGACGAACAGTCATGGTATCACCAAGGAATGTACTGACTCTGTGACAACAAGGTGGTGTAGTGCACAAAACCAGTGTATTCAGAAGCAGCATGTCACAGGTTTAAGTCCCAGCTGTGGTTCCTGCCAACCCAGTCCCCATATTTTACCCACTATTACAACGTGCTAATACAGACAGCACCTTTATTGCAGATGACATAAACATGCCCAAGACACCTACATTTTACCCTACAGAGCACAGACACCAAAAACATGCACATTACCTAGAGCAGAGTCCCCCAAATGCAGTCCTGGAGGGCCAAACACCATTCCAATTCCATGCTACCTCTAATAAAGATGCCTGTGCTGCATTTCTATGTGTCACCCCCATGGTATGCAGATGTATCTCATGCATATTCATGAGGGACAGCATGAAAACCCAAACAGTGTTTGGCACCGCAGGACTGGAATTGGGAACCTCTGCGGTAAAGCAGCAGCCAACAGGGGTAAACACAACCACACCCACAGGCCCCATTATCCAAAGCCTCCTGAGGAGGCAGGACTTTGGCCTCTGCGTGCATCTCCCAATACTAGCACTTGCATACCTTAGTAATGCCACCCTATACCTGGGAATATGGTACACATCTATCAAAAGTTTGCTATGATTACTGGCAGATAGAAATTCCTAAGTTAAGTACAATTTTCTGAGTGAGCTGCATCATAGCAACCTTTCTGATGTCTGTGGAGTATGCTACAGGTCTTGTGTCTGACAGTGTTTACCAACCTGGGGAGTGACTCCTACAGTATTGCGTACCATAGCCATGCCTGCACTGTGCCCAGGACTGGTGTGGTGGCCTGGGCTGCCCAACACCTCTATAGTTGCACAATGCTAGCATAGGTGTGGGGAGTGTGTGTCTATCTATCCAGTGTGTGGTGGCTGCCAACACCCTCCACAGCCCACACTGCTAGCACTGTTGCCAGTATTGGCTTTCAATGTGCATGATGAGGAGCAAGGTACCGTGGGAATAGTCTGGATAGGGTGGCCTGGCCTGGATGCATCTGCACACGGCATAGGGCAATGGCTCGGACATTGTAGTGCCTGGCCACCACCTGCACGGACAGTGTGGCCATAGCATGTCCTGCTGGGAGGTCACTCTCACCCTGACTGAGCAGTGACCATGGCATGGCTAGGTTCCCCCATAGTGCTATATAGCATTTCTCTCATGTGATATTTATGGGTTTTCTTTTGGGGCCCAATCACTGACTTATCTGCTTGGTGTGTATGCTGACATCCCCGTTCTGGGTACATGCATCTCTTTCAAGACCATGCACTATGGACTAGCTTGCAGACTGTCTGCAGCTAGTATTTGTCTTGCTGGAACACATTGCAGGGTGCAGTGGCTGGAGGCTTGCTGCTGGAGAATGTCAGATAATGGTGAGGGGCAGCTGCCCATTTCCAGGCCTGCTGTCTGTCTGCTATTGTGTTATGGATGTGTCTGTCTCTGTCTGTTCCCCAGCAGGACTGGGATTGATGGTCCCCTCTACTGCTACCATTGCAGGGAGGTAGAATGTGGATCTATTGGTGGGTGATCCTGTTTCCCACCCTGAGCCCCAGAGGGTGGGTTGTGTGGTGGTACATAATCTGCCTATGGGTCCATACACCCCCCCCCCCTTTCACCTACAGCAGGTAACCATGGCATCAACACAGGATATGCACTATTCTGGGTGCATCATCGCCCATAAGGACTAGATATGACTGAGAAATATAGAAGGACACAGATGTATCCTAGGTGTTTCTAATGGAACTACCTATCACACATTGATGGGGACCTGCAGCATGGCGTATTTCAGCCATGAGAGGTGCTGTGGACCTGGTGCTGGGCACCCCACCTCAACCTCAGGGTGGGCACAATACCCGCACAATGTGACTGTCTGTGGCTAGTGGGGAAGTGCTACTGATAGGAGATTTCAATATACCAGATGTTGATTGGCACATTCCTGCTGCAATATCATCTAGATGTAAGGAGATCCTGGATTCTCTACAGGGAGAACTATTCAGGCAATTGGTAACAGACCCCACACGTGAAGGGGCCATACTGGACTTGGTGCTTACCAATGGTGAAAGTGTTTCTGATGTTGTAGTGGGAGATCATTTTGCATCCAGTGATCACCAGATGGTGTGGTTCAGTATTAGGACTAGGGCTGTTAGAATCCATTCCAAGGTGAGGATCTTAGACTTTAGGAAGACTAACTTTGCAAAGATGGGCCAATACCTCAGGGAGTCGTTAGTGGGATGGGAACAGCTGGGGGATGTAGAAAAAACAGTGGGCAAAACTGAAAGGGGGTATTTTAAAGGCAACCAACCTTTTTGCTAAAATGGTAAATAAAGGCAAAAGGAACAGGAGACCGCTTTGGTTTTCGAAGGAAGTAGCTGTAAAAGTGAAGAAAAAGAGGGAGGCCTTCATGAAATACAAGAGATCACAGAGAGAGGAAGACAGGCATCTGTATTTGGAAAAACTTAGAGAAGCTAGCAAAGTAGTCAAGAAGGCAAAGATTCAAAAGGAGGAGGAAATAGCCAATGCAATAAAATGGGGGGATAAGACATTTTTCAGATATATTAGTGAGAAGAGGAAGGGCAAAAGTGGTATTGTCAGACTCAAGGGTGCAGGGGGGGAATATATAGAAGCTGATAAGGATAAAGCGGAATTGCTTAACAAATATTTTTGTTTTGTGTTCACAGATGAATAACCAGGAGCAGGACCTCAGAAAACACCCACAAATAAGAACAGAAGCGAGGGACACCTTGAACTATTTTCAGAAGACTGTGTTCGTGTGAAACTAGCTCAACTTAAAGTAGACAAAGCGATGGGACCGGATAGGATACACCCTAGAATACTGAGGGAACTTGGGGACGTTCTAGCAACTCCACTGACTAACCTTTTCAATGCCTCGTTGGAGTCGGGAGTGGTGCCAAAGAACTGGAGAGAGGCTCATGTGGTGCCTTTACACAAAAGCGGAAGTAAGGATGTGGTTGAAAATTACAGGCCAGTTAGTTTAACTTCGGTGGTGAGTAAATTATTGGAAACGCTGCTGAAAGAGAAAATAGTGAGGTTTCTGGAGTCCAGCGGATTACAGGATCCGAGGCAGCATGGATCCACCAGAGGCAGGTCTTGTCAGACAAATCTGATTGATTTCTTTGACTGGGTGACCAGGGAGTTGGACCGAGGGAGAGCTCTAGATGTGGTGTATTTAGATTTCCGTAAAGCCTTTGACACTGTTCCTCACAGGCGACTTATAAACAAACTGAGCACCCTAGGGATGGACCCTAAAGTTACTGCTTGGGTTAGAAATTGGTTGGGTGGGAGGCGACAAAGAGTACAAGTAAATGGAGCTCACTCTGAGGAGAAGGATGTTACCAGTGATGTGCCCCAGGGATCTGTCCTTGGTCCGATTCTTTTTAACATCTTTGTTAGTGATATAGCGGAAGGGCTGCCGGGTAAGGTTTGCCTCTTTGCGGATGATACCAAAATCTGCAATAGAGTAGACACCCAGGAAGGGGTAGATAACATGAGGAGGGATCTAGCTAAGCTTGAAGAATGGTCTAGAATTTGGCAGCTGGGATTTAATGTTAAAAAATGTAAGGTCATGCATTTGGGCTGCAGCAATCCAAGGGAGCAATACAGTATAGGAGGTGAAGTACTTTTGTCCACTAAAGAAGAGTGGGACCTAGGCGTGGTTGTGTCTGATGATCTTAAAGTAGCTAAACAGGTAGAAAAGGCGACAGCAAAAGCTAGAAGGATGCTTGGGTGCATACGGAGAGGAATGGCTAGCAGAAAAAAGGAGGTGCTAATGCCTCTGTATAAGTCTTTGGTGCGACCTCATTTGGAGTATAGTGTGCAATTCTGGAGACCGCACCTTCAAAAGGATGTGAACAGGATGGAGTCGGTGCAGAGGGTGGCTACTAAAATGATTAGTGGGCTTCATTATAAAGCATATGAGGACAGACTTAAGGATCTTAATATGTACACCTTAGAGGAAAGGCGGGATAGAGGTGATATGATTGAGATGTTTAAATACCTCTGTGGCATAAATGTTCAGGGAGAGAGCCTCTTTCAATTGAACGCAAGTTCTGCTACGAGGGGACATGGGATGAGGGTGAAGGGAGATAGATTCAGGGAGTGATATGCGGAAATATTTCTTTAAGGAAAGAGTAGTGGATCCATGGAATAGTCTCCCAGTGGAGGTGGTAGAGATGAGGACAGTAACTGAATTCAAAAAAGCATGGGACCAACACAGAGGATCTCTAAAGGTAAAAAGTGGACTGTTGTAGTTGTTGATATGGAAGGACAGACTAGATAGGCCATGTGGTCTTTTTCTGTCATCATGTTTCTATGTTTCTATGTTACTCTGTGCCAGTACCACACATGGTCTGTTTCCCCTACCAGGCCAAGGTGCTGTGGGGGTGCATACCCAATCTTGTGCCCATCTCTCGACTCCTGATTTGCATGTGCAGTGCATCATGGGTACAGGTGGGTTAACCCTATCCTGGTAATCACAGCAGACAGTTTGTGTGGTGACGTGCAGTCCTTCTGCAGCCAGTCAGGGCTTTGTTCACAGCCTTATAAGGTATCCTATAGGGGACATTATAGGGTGCCTTGGCAGACAGTGCACTCTATAATGTGCCCTATGGAGTGCGTTATGGGGTGCCTTATGCGGCACCTTAGGTTATGCCACCATGAGGGTGTGTTTGCTGGCAGCACTAATTAAAATACAAGTCAAATGCCTCAACAATCACTACTTAAATGTAAAGGATGATGCCTTAGCCAGCCTTATACATTAGGCCCACTGGGGGATCGAACCCATGACCCCTGTACCATCAGTCAGTGTTGTAACCATTGTTCTACAGCTCTGTTGCTGTGCTTGTATGCCTGTGCACCTTCTTAAGATTAACTCGCGGTAACGTGCGATGTAGCGCTCGTTAATTTATGGCGCCTGGTAACGCGCGTTATCGGTAATGATGTACCGCCCATGTCCTTATTTGGGATTTCTGTCTCTACCGTGGCTCCTAACGCGAATCACACTAACGCAGTTTAGTAAACATACCCCTTGATTTCACTACATCCAGTCTCCCTCCTCTCTACCCCTCCCTTCCCCCATCATATCTTTTATCACCAACTCCTTCATTCTTCTGGTAGTGGCACTGACCTCCCTGATAACTACTGTGGCCGTGCCCCGTCCGCCTAGGTGGTTGCCTAGTGGGGGAGCGCTGGACATCACTCTTCTTTTGTGTAGTTGTGGGTTTGCTTTTTATTTCTTTCTTTCTGGAACCAATTTTGGCAAATGACCTTGCTGAGGCAAATGACCTTGATAAGGCGAACAGAAATATTAAACTGAAAATACAGGATATTTTCTCCCTTAAACCTCTCAGCAAATACTCTTCAAGTAGTTTCTTCACTCTTGATACCTTTTAGCTTCTTCCATTAACAAAAGCAGTATAACACCGTTGAATGCACAGTTTCCCAAAAACTTCAGTAAGACAGTTTTGACTCTACACTCTCAGCTGCTGCAGATTAGGACATCTCTCCTGTGCTGCCTCTTGGTTTAAAACCGCTAGCCTTGTTAACCTGGCTTCTTCAGAGATACAACCGGCTGCTTTTAAACACCGAGGTTTTTGTGACTTCTTGTCTGCTCTTCACCTTGGCACACAATAACACCAGCACAGATTATCTTCTTAACCTGTTACCCACAGCTTCTTATAAAAGCATTAAACACGGCTTATACAAATCCCACACTCCATGGATTCTGCAGAGGACATTGGACTGTCTGAGTACAGCTCTACTTCCATTTCCTCAGGGGTGCTATAACACTCAGGGCTTGGGGCACGTTCTGGAACGCTATGCTTTACTTCTTTTAAAAGCTTAAGAAGCTTCCCCCATTTTAACTTCTGGCTCCCCCTTTTCACTGGGTCAGAAGCTCTTGCCCTTCTTTCTCTTAGCCACTCCTGTTCAGGACACACATGAGTTGCTTTACTGGCAGAAACCCTCTTTTTAACTGGTTTTCTGTACTGCCTGTTCACAGATTCAGGACTTGAGCTGCTACTTTCAGAATCAGTCATATACTCCTGACCTCTTCCCCAGCTCCTCTCATGCCCACAACCTTTGCACTTGCCTTGGGAGTTATGGCTGGTCCCCTTTGAACCTCCAGGCCTTACAGCCTTATACTGCTGTTTCTTCCCTTGGTTCCTCTGGACTCTTGGCCTCTCCTCCTGGCTTTTAGCATGCAGTTTTCCTTGAGCACGTCCTGCTTGTTCTGCAACTTTCCTTCCTTGTCCTCGTCCTCTCTCTCTCTCTGCTTCTGCTTCTGGTTCTCCTTCACTTCCTGAGTGACGCAGGTTAAATATCCTGTAGCTTGTTTCCTTCCCTGGCCCCACCCCCTCTCTGCCTGCACGAGCTCTAGAGGCTGGGTGTGGCTTCAAGCTAACCCTGTTAGTGTGTGTTCTAGTTTCTCTTTCTGCCTGGGAGCTATGCTTTAGTGAGCCCATCCCCCTCTCATGAGAAAAAAACTCTTTTTTTTCAGTTTTAAAGGGCTCAGCTACCTGTGCATCACCACATATCCCCCCCCCCCCCCTTAAGCTATTACCGGCTGGCGCCACAACCCGCGCACAGCTGGTAATCCCAACTAAAGCTTGTGGGTCATTGTCCTGCTCTGTAGCTACTTCCACAGCCCGCTCCTGCCATGGGCGTAGTACACTGATATGGTACACTTGCTGCCTCCCCTTCCCGGTTTCCAAAGTATATGTCACAGGACCCACCCGTTTTAAAACCCTGTAGGGCCCTGTCCAGGCATTTTCAACTTCGTAACTGGCCGCGGCAACCCTTACCAGTACCTTATCTCCTACTCTCAGGACAGATGGTCGTGCTCGTCGGGCATGATAAGCCTTCTGATGGGCCTGACTCGCTTTTAAATTCCCTTCCACCGCTTCTGCCATACGCTGCAAGCGGCCTTTCAAAACAGTTAGAATTTCAGGCACCCCCGGCGGATGATTCGCCATGACCTTCTGACAGGACGGGCAAGAGGCGCAAAATCTTGACGTCTCCCTATAAACACCGGGCCAATAAAACCTAGCCAATACTCGCTCTAAGGTCCCTTCTACCCCTTTATGCCCTCCCATTGGGTGAACGTGAGCTAATTTTAAAACTATGCTCCTAAATGAATGAGGTACCACTAACTGTCTCCTAGTGTCGCCTGACCGTGCATCTATACTTTCCCTATATAACACATTGTCTTCCAAGAGAAATCTTGGTAGGGTCTCAGATCCTTCTCTGGCCTTTTCAAATGCTCGGCTTAAGGCAGGATCTGCCCTCTGTTCCCCGGGAAAGGAGGGAAATTTCTCTTTTAACTCGGCAGGAATCCAGGGCAATTCCTGTCCAGCTATCAAATCAGCCCTGTTCTGCGCCCTGGTCTTCCTCTCCCGCCTCCTTTCAGGTTTTCCTTTCCTAGGAATGTTTTTGGCAGGAGTGATTAAGTCCCCTGGAAGGATGTCCCTGGCATCGGGTCTTCCTGAGGGCTATTTCCTTTTTCTATGGGCTTACAACCTGAAGGGGTAGTAATCATACCTTTTTTACTGTCCTTTAGCCTGGGGTCAGCCACCTTTCCTAACTGGGGTAAGGTTTTCTCCCTGGCTGCGGTATTTTCAGTAGCCCTATTTTCTCCTAGCCTGGGGTCAGCAACCTTTCCTATCCGGGGTAAGGTTTTCTCCCTGGCTAAATTACCTGCCTGTGGAAAGGTAGCGGGTTGGTTGGCCTCACCCTGCAACTCTTCCGCTAAACCCTTCCTGAACTGTGGCCAGTCACGGCCCAGAACTACCTCGTGTGGAAGCTTGGGTACTATGGCTACCTCCATCTGTTTTCTCAGGCCTACTCCCTCTATTATCACAGACTGAACGGGGTAGGTAGAAGCGGCGCCATGGACACAGCGTATCCTAATATGATTCCCAGAGGTCAGTGGTGAGGGTTTGTCTTTCGCCTCTATTTGATGCCAGAGCCTCTGGGAAATCATAGATTGGTCTGCGCCTGAGTCCAATAATGCCTCCGTTGGTATCCCCTCTACCTCCACCCTTAACAGGAACCCTTCTCCTGCCTCTCTGTGCTGGGTTGTTATCAAGGCCTTCTTGGCTCTACAGTCCCTCTTTAAATGACCAGCTTCTCCGCACGAGAAACACTTTCTCTGCATTTTATATCCTCTATACAGCTTTACATTTTCCTCTGCACATCCCTCAAGCTTGGCCTTCCTTTCTAGTGACTCCAATTTGTCGTTTTTAAAAACACCCCCTCTCTCTGGGCTTAACTTGTTAGCCTCCAGAAAGCGGTCGGTCAAAGCAATGGCCTCCCGAGTGCTTTTGCAATCTTGGAGTACTAGGAAGGTTTGCACACTGCTTGGTACAGACTCCATGTATTGCTCTAGGATAATTGTATCTAATATAGACTCCATATCCTTCACTTCTGGCGTCAGCCACTTGTACACCAGGCCTTTCACACGGTGATACAATGCCTGAGGCGTCTCACCTGGCCTCAACTTGCATGTGCGCAACTGCCTGCGATAGACCGTCGGATTCAAACCTAAGCGATCTTTCACAGCTTGTTTTACATCCTCATAATTCTTAACTGAACCAGCAGGCATAGCTCTGTAGGCCGCTAAGGCTTCGCCCGTGAGAGAAGCGGCGAACCTTAGTGCCCACTGCTCTTTTGGCCATCCGGCTAAGAGAGCTATCCTCTCGAAAGCCTCAATGTAATCCTCCACATCGTCCTCTTTCGTGAGGCACCCACCTGAGAAAGTCCCAGTCCCTGGCCAGTCCCAGCCCTGAAAACCTGCCCCTGCACCTGGCACAGTCCTGGCAGCATCTTCCTTCTTTCCTTGGGCCTTCAGCCAGCTGGACATTGCCTCAATGAGCGGCGCTTGCTGCGACTGGAACAACGCCTTTGCCTGCTCCAGGCTCTGTCTGGACAACTCCTGCTGTTTGGCTATCTGGCCAGCCGCCCAGTCCAGGATGTCTCGTGATTCCATGGCTCCGCTTTCCTGTGGAGAGAACAAAAACACCAACACCAAGTGCGGAACTTTTTTTCTATTTTCCCCTTCCTTGGTGATTATTTCCCAACAGCTCCCCTCTTACACCAGAGCTGTCCAGAATTAACCCTCCAGCCTACGGGTTACCTGGTTCTGGTGCAGAGTCTCACTTTGTCAACTCCGTTGATCCGGAATCCAGCTCCACCGCCACTCCGGATTTCCCTTCTGCACTGCAGACCTGGGGTTGACTCGGCTGCTCCTGGGGATGTCTCCCCTTCGCCTTTAGTCCGGCTTGCCTCTCTAGCATGCCAACTTGCTTCCAGCGAAAAATCCTGCCAACTACGCCACCTGTGGCCGCGCCCCGTCCGCCTAGGCGGTTGCCTAGTGGGGAGCGCTGGACATCACTCTTCTTTTGTGTAGTTGTGGGTTTGCTTTTTATTTATTTCTTTCTGGAACCAATTTTGGCAAATGACCTTGATAAGGCGAACAGAAATATTAAACTGAAAATACAGGATATTTTCTCCCTTAAACCTCTCAGCAAATACTCTTCAAGTAGTTTCTTCACTCTTGATACCTTTTAGCTTCTTCCATTAACAAAAGCAGTATAACACCGTTGAATGCACAGTTTCCCAAAAACTTCAATAAGACAGTTTTGACTCTACACTCTCAGCTGCTGCAGATTAGGACATCTCTCCTGTGCTGCCTCTTGGTTTAAAACCGCTAGCCTTGTTAACCTGGCTTCTTCAGAGATACAACCGGCTGCTTTTAAACACCGAGGTTTTTGTGACTTCTTCTCTGCTCTTCACCTTGGCACACAATAACACCAGCACAGATTATCTTCTTAACCTGTTACCCACAGCTTCTTATAAAAGCATTAAACACGGCTTATACAAATCCCACACTCCTTGGATTCTGCAGAGGACATTGGACTGTCTGAGTACAGCTCTACTTCCATTTCCTCAGGGGTGCTATAACACTCAGGGCTTGGGGCACGTTCTGGAACGCTATGCTTTACTTCTTTTAAAAGCTTAAGAAGCTTCCCCCATTTTAACTTCTGGCTCCCCCTTTTCACCGGGTCAGAAGCTCTTGCCCTTCTTTCTCTTAGCCACTCCTGTTCAGGACACACATGAGTTGCTTTACTGGCAGAAACCCTCTTTTTAACTGGTTTTCTGTACTGCCTGTTCACAGACTCAGGACTTGAGCTGCTACTTTCAGAATCAGTCATATACTCCTGACCTCTTCCCCAGCTCCTCTCATGCCCACAACCTTTGCACTTGCCTTGGGAGTTATGGCTGGTCCCCTTTGAACCTCCAGGCCTTACAGCCTTATACTGTTGTTTCTTCACTTGGTTCCTCTGGACTCTTGGCCTCTCCTCCTGGCTTTTAGCATGCAGTTTTCCTTGAGCACGTCCTGCTTGTTCTGCAACTTTCCTTCCTTGTCCTCGTCCTCTCTCTCTCTCTGCTTCTGCTTCTGCTTCTCCTTCACTTTCTGAGTGACGCAGGTTAAATATCCTGTAGCTTGTTTCCTTCCCTGGCCCCACCCCCTCTCTGCCTGCACGAGCTCTAGAGGCTGGGTGTGGCTTCAAGCTAACCCTGTTAGTGTGTTCTAGTTTCTCTTTCTGCCTGGGAGCTATGCTTTAGTGAGCCCATCCCCCTCTCATGAGAAAAAAACTCTTTTTTTTCAGTTTTAAAGGGCTCAGCTACCTGCGCATCACCACACTACTTCCTCTTGGGCCACCAATTCCGCTATTCTTTGGCAGCTATTTCTGCTCCTAACCACCTCTTCTATCTCTACACACTTGTCTCTGTTTGCTTATACTGTCTTAACTTGAGGAAGGAGGTTTTACCTCTAGAATCCTAGTCAGAAAATGTACTATAAATGTCCAATAAAAAGGTGTCACCTTGTATTGCATTTTATGATTGCTTATTTATATTTATTCGCCATTAAAGAAGACTAACACAGCAACCACACTACTATCTACATATACATGTTTGTGCATTTGCTAAAACAAGCACACAGATAGATGGTCAAACAGACAGACAGACAGGACTGATCCTCCACAATAGACACTCTAGCTTTTTGTGAAATGTGCTTAAAAATGGAAGCTGATACACAATATAGATAGTAGTTTTAGAAGGTTTGTGCAGCTTTTAC
Organism: Ichthyophis bannanicus; assembly: GCA_033557465.1. Lineage (NCBI taxonomy): Eukaryota > Metazoa > Chordata > Amphibia > Gymnophiona > Ichthyophiidae > Ichthyophis > Ichthyophis bannanicus. The sequence goes on from CM066034.1 coordinate 418,729,610, forward strand.
ATGTGTAAATTACAATTGCCTGTAAAACATTATTTTAAAAAGCTGCTATTTACATGTATACATTGTGGTCCCACTGTTTCTGCCACCCTAGGCAGGCCTGCCATGCTGCCATTGTCTCCTTGTGCCAGCCGGCCAACCATGCCCCCCCATATGCCATTAAGCCTTTCACCAGGGGAAGCTGGGCAGAATGGTGGACTCTTCTTAAAAGCGGCATCAGAGCTGCTGCTTCAGCACCACAGTGGACCTAAAAGCATATGTGGTAGGTCGTGATCGTGCGCACATGCACAGTTGCTTTAATGTCCACGGCAGCGCTGATCCACCACTTCAAAGAAGACAGGCTTGCCCTGGTGGCCACCAGTATGTGCTGCCCTGTTTCACTAGGGGGACAGGCTGGCTTCAGTGGTGGCATGAGGTTTTCTGGCACACTAGGCCAAAGACTGTGCCTTTGTCCAGCCACCAACTTGCACTGAAATGGCGATGGCTGAACTGCCGCTTCAGCGCTGCATCAGACCTTAGAGTGCCCATGCACATGTGTGCTTATGGCCTGCCATTCCTGCCCCCCCCCCCCCAATGCAACTTTCTTGGAGGACAGGCAGGAGTGGAAGGCTGGAACTATATGTGCATGGGCATTTTAAAGCCTGCCATGCCACTGAAGCAGCAGTTCAGCTGCTGCTTCCTGGGGGTTGGGTTAATAATGCTGCCACCAGAGTCTGCTGCCCTAGGTGAATGCCTAGTTTGCCTAGTGGACAGGCTGGCCCTGGCTGACTCTGCACATATAGAACTACAGCATGCACAGTTTCCAAGGGAGTGATATTGTGGGCATGTTTTGGAGAGCTTGGAAAAGTTTGTAGTTCCAATTTTGCAAAGGTAAAAGAACACATATTGAAAAAAACAACCTAGACTACATGGACCATACTGGTCTTTATCTGCCATCATATGCTATGTTACTATGTTAGACAATGACATTTACACCTGCTCCAAGACAGGCACTTGCAAGTGTATTTTCTAGCATCCTTATACATGTTTATAAAGGGGTCCGCATTCAGCAAGCCAATTATAAAATACCCACAAAATGTGCATGTGCTGATTTGGATGTCACAGTTTCTACCTAGACACACTGTAGGCCCTATTCCATTCCCGACACTGATCCCCTTTGTACGTCCTTTCTGAGCCAGACATACAGACAGGATCACGATTTTGATCCTACAGGGCACATCTAGCCCCGCGGGATCATAATCGTGATCAGGCATGTGTACATACAGGCCAGGACTGCGATTCTGTCCGGCCTGCACGTACATGCACAGCCCAGCTAATTCACAATTCCGGCCTCATGAAAATAATGTTTATTCCCTGCAGCCCAACCCCCTATCTGGTCTCCTAAGGCCAGGGTCGGACTGTGGGGAATATCCCCTGGCCTCCCTACCCCATCTGCACCCCCGGCAATTTAAAAAAAAAAACACGTTTAGGGAAGTATTCCACCTTGGAGGTGGAATAACTTCCCCGCACATGTCACCAGCCCTGGATGTACAGGACTGACATTAGAATCGGCCCTGGACCGCCCCAGACTCTACCCCCAGGTTACCCCTTCCCTGCACCTATCTAACTTCCCCGCACAACCAGCGGGGAAGTTATTCACAGGAAGGAGAAGGCACGCATAGTGGGAATGGACATCCTGTTTGGGCATCCATCCCTGCTATTCATGGCTCAGAATAACCCTGTGTGTAAAATCAAGCTTCATGTATGGAAAAAAAATCATGGCTAAACTAACCAATCAAGGCATCAATTTGTAATCATTCTTCCAATGAAAAACACTTTTTGATATAGCACATTCTACTTCTTATTTTTTTCTTTTTTATATTGTGTGCTTATACAATATTATTATATTGTATATCAAATAAAAAATGTGCTCAAAGTGTTCTACACATGAATAATAATTAACCAAAACAGTGCCAAGAAAATATTTAAAGATACTAGGGTTCCATGGAAGAATGAAATCACAGGATCCAATATTACAAAAAAAAGGAAGATCCTAAATTAGGCTCCTAGGGCCTGATATTCATTTGGGCAGGCTATGCATAGCCCTGCCAGCCAAACCCTAACCCCGGATATTCAATGCCGGGGTCATATGTGGCCCCGGCATTGAATATCCAGAGATCGCCGCACATGCCAGAAGCCGCATTAGCTAACTGGACAGTGGCAATATTGCATGCTGCCTGGTTAACTCCTGCACCTTAAAGATAGGCAAGGGTTTTTCTCACCTATCTTTTAGACACAGGTTACAAACCAAACAGCATGCAATATTGTTGCTGCCCGGTTAGCAACAGTCTCTTCCTCCGCTTCACCCCAGAACACCCCCAACATGCCCCGATGCTAACCGCATAGTAACAACATGTAGTGGGGTTAGAAGGGGATTTTCAATGGCATCAACCATGTAAGTGCCATTAAATATCATGATTAAAGGCATTTACATGGTTTACTGGGCTGTAAATCGTGTAAATGCCTTTCAAATAGCGAGCCCCTAAATTTTTGCCATATTTACATCCAAAATTAGGAGTTTAGGGACCCCTTTTACTAAGGTCATTTTTTATACTTAACACGCATTTTGAATAAAAATTAACATGCAGTAAGTGCAACAGTCATATGCTGTCTGAGGGTATGCTCACCATGTTCCCTCAGTTACAATGCTTGAAAATACCCTAACATGTTGCAGTAGCATTCGCAATTAACATGGGTATATTTAATGCCACTCATTCAGGCAACATTAAGGGGTATGTTTACTAAACTGCGGTAATGTTACCCGCGTTAGGTTCCGTGGTAATGGTATGGATGCCCATATAAAGGAGTGATCGGTGCATCGTTAAAGCAAGCCGTGTCAGGTAACACGTGATACAAGGCAATAACGTGCAGTACAGTGCGCGGTACAGTGTGCCATGGACCCACCACGCATGAACATCACAGCGGATGGCAAGCAGCAGCGCATCCAAAGGGGTTGCAATCCAAGGCGCGCTGACAGTACAAGACGCGCTGAGGGATGTGCAGACATGGTGCTACATGAAAAAAGGAGCCATAGGTGTAAGGCCATAGACCACAGGCAGCTGGTAACATAATCTGGAATGGGGACGTGAGCCACAGATAACACAGGCACACACACCATGAAATGGTGTGCAGTGAAACAGCATGCAGAAGAGTAAACAAATATAACAGAAAGGGCATCAGGGGTCTGTCTGAAGGGCCAGCTGTGCGGATGGTGTGTGTATAAGGGCAAAATGGGCAGGGAAACCAAAAAGGAGTAAGAGGGAATTGAACTAGTAAACTGAAGAGGCCAGCACAGCTCACTGACACCAATACCAAACCACTGAGCCACCTGCCCACCCTGACATCCCAAAGAAAGGGAGCAAATGTAACAGCTAGCATGTGACGGATAGGCAACATGGAGGAGACACTGCAGTGTACAGTGAAGAGAAGGAAGGGTGTGTGGATAAGGGACAAAGCTGGAGCCATTGTATGGGAAGGGGAGCAGAATAACTGAAAAGAAAGGAAAAGGAACCTGTGGGACCCAAACCCACATTGGTGCCACGCACGGCTGCAAACACTATCTCAAACAACCACAACAAGCACAATGCAAATATGTTCCACCAAGTGGACATCATGTCTGCTAGATTATCATGCAGTAGGGCATCCTACGTGCATTGCGCCGAATGCGTGTTGCAGAGAACGCATGTAGCAGAGCGTCAGACACGCATAGCAGAGCATCAGACGTGCGTGACTGTACAGAGCTTCCTACGTGCCTTATAAGATATGACTAGGTGCCTTAGCATATGTGGCAGATTATGGCGCATAACAACGCACGTCTGAAACAGATGACATGTGTGCTATTGTGCACGCTGCAACGTGCGTGCACTGTAACATGCATAAGATGCAACACTCGTACGTTACAATACTGCACACTACAGTAGACCACCTGTCCACTGCCCCTCCTCCATGCCCCCACCAGTTCTAGGACTACAGCTGTACCCCAGCCCCCAACCATGGTCTGACATTCACCAGCAGCAGGAACAGGCAGCCTGTACCTGCTGCACCATGCCAGGTGTCCCGGCCATGCACGAACTAACTGCAGGCACTCCGCTAGCCAGTCTATCCTGCATGTTCACAGTGGAACTGTGCGCACCCAGACCTGGATTGTATGGCACAGGTACCCGTAAGGTGCCCCAGTAACTGGCCCTCCAGAAAAGGGGGCACACATATTACACTTAAGACAGATATCATGTAGCACTATGTGTTCAGCATGGTCACTGTTCAGCATGACGTGATGTGGCCACCTTGTCCATGCAGGTGGTGGCATACATGGACATCCTCACATCCCCCATATCACCGCCTACCAATATTATGTCCCTTCCACATGGGGGAGGGGGGTGGCTGGAGGGATGACAAGTCAGTGCCCTAGCAACTATTGGCTAGGGTGGACCAGGTAGCTGTAGGTGGATTGTGTTTGGCCTTGGTCAGCTGCTGTCTTGCTGATTTCCAGTTTCTATGTTCCTATGGGTCACCTAGGTGACAGCCTAGTCTGCCCTGTGCCCCAGCTACTCCCACTATATGTCCCGCCTGCAGCCCCCTATGCCCCATTTGCACCATCGCTATAGTGACCGTTCATACTTGGGCACTATGCTGTTGCTGCATATGGAGCACTACTATCACGTTTCTTGGGCTCCCTGCCTGTGTTGTAAATAGCTGACGCTGAAATGGTTTCACCCTCCTGCATATCTGCAGCTAACGACAGGTTTTCATTCCTGGTAATGTTCAGGCCTTCAGTACCCCGCGTTAGTGCCACGGGAGCTTCTCTCCGCTCACTCCCCGCCCATTGATCCCTTCTCTCCACTCTCTCTCCACCCTCTGCGGGATTTACCGCAGACGGAGATATTAACGCGTGTTAGGTATGCTTAATGCGTGCTAACGTTACCTAACGCAGTTTAGTAAACATACCCCTAAGTGTATCCATGCTAACTGCAATGTGCTGACCATATCTCCTCTCCACCTCTAACCTGCTCAGTCATCATCCCATTGTGCAGTGTGCAGTTACTACAGGAATTAGCCACATAGCAACTGTCATGCTGGCGCAGTAACAGCGAGGGTCTGCACAACCAGTTAACTAATTCTCCATGGTAACCACTTAGCACACTTTAGTAAAAGGGCTCCTAAACTGTAGATTGAAAAGGTATCTTAATTTAGGAGCCTAAAAGTTATGCTTATAAATATAGGCCTGCCATTCATATGCCTTGATTTATGAGCCTAAAGTGCTAAGCTCCTAACTTTTTTGTGATGCCTTATTGCCACCCAGTTTTTCTGTTCCTAAATTTAGAGGTTTAATGTAATTATTGGTATAAATGCAGGCTCTCAGGCTTAGTAAATTTTCAGAGGCCCATATAGGACAATATTCTCAAAGTTAGGAGCTTAAATCCTTTGGGGGGGCATATTCACAGAAACAGCCAGTGCTATTAAAGCGGCTGGCTGTCACTGTGTTAAATTATGCACACATATTCAATGCCAGTGCCGTATTTTGCCACTAACACTGAACATCCTGTTTCCTGGTTAGTGTTTTAGCTAACTGGTCAGTGGTGATATTCAGCCACTAGCTGGGTAGCTAAACTGGCTAATGTTAGGTTAGCCTTTTTTCTGTCAATCTTTAGCCAGTTTAAGTTAGCTGGCCAGCAGCTGAATATTGCCACTGACTAGTTAACTCTAGTGCCACTCCCAGATTGCCTCTGAAAGGTCCTGATGCTAATTGGCTAGCATCAAGGCATACAAACCGGGTAACAGGAGATATTCAGCGGCACTAGGCAGTTTAGTGCCGCTAAATATCCTCTTGATTGCAGTTTATCCAGTTAGCGGGTCTGCTAATCAGTTAAATGATTTGAATATGCATCTCTTTGAATATTAGTCTCACATTTTCTTCTAATCATTTCTCAACAAATAGGCAAACTGGTGTTTGGTAATGTGTTTATAACAGCTTGTTGTTATGTAACAGGTTTTTTATACTGCTATATCATTTCAGTCAAAGGGGTATGTTTACTAAACCGTCTTAACGTGCGCCCGGCGATAGTGCGCAGGCTGCAATAAAAGGAGTAGGCTTGTAGGTCTTAAAGTAGCAAAACGGGATTATCGCGCGATAACGTGCGCTGCGCACATTATCGGGCGAGACGCTGCTAAGCACGTTAACGCGCGGTAATCTTAAGTAGGCACGCAGACATGCAAACACAGAAACAGAGGGGTAGCACAATGGTTGATACACTGACTGATGATACAGGGGTCTTGAGTTTGATCCCCTAGTGTGCCTAGTCCATAAGGCTGGCCAAAGCAGTAGCTTTTACGTGTAAGTATTGATTTCTGAGGCATTTTATTTGTAGTTTAATTAGTGCTGCCAGCAAACACACCCTCAAGTGCCGTAACCTAAGGTGATGCATAAGGCAACCTATAAGGCACTCCATAGGGCACATTATAAAGTGCACTGTCCGCCAAGGCACCCTATAATGTCCCCTATAGGGCACCCTATAAGGCGCTTTAGAGGACACCTGATAAGGCACTTTATAAAGCGCCCTATAAGGTGCACCTTATGGTTACAGTACACTGAGGGTGTTTCTGCTGGCAGCACTAAAGTACATTAAAAACAGACAATACCTTGGACAGCTTTATCAAATAAGCCCACCATGGGTTTGAACCCACAACCTCTGGCCCCACAGGCAGTGAAGTAACCAGTGGGCTACAGCTCTATAGCTGCTAGCAAGCCCCTGGCTGGCTGCAGAAGGACTGCATGTCACCACACAAAATGTCTGCTGTGGTTACCAGGATAGGGTTAACCCACCCGTCCCCATGATGCACTGCACATGCAAATCAGCAGTCTATAGATGGGCACAAGATGGGGTATGCACCCCCACAGCACCTCAGCCTGGTAGGGGGAACCGACCGTGTGTGGTACTGGCACAGAGTAGCTACAGACCGTCACATTGTGCGGGTACTGTGCTCACCCTGAGGGTGAGGTGGGGCGCCCAGCACCAGGTCCACAGCACCTGCCATAGCTGTGATATGCCATGCTGTAGGTCCTTATCAGTGCTACTGTGTGTGATAGGTAGTTCCTGCAGATACACCTATGATACATCTGTATTTCTCAGTCATGTCTAGCCCTAATGGGCTATGATGCAACCAGAATAGTGCCTATCCTGTGTTGGTGCCATGGTTACATGATGTAGGTGAAGGGAGGGTGTTTGGACGCATAGGCAGATTATGTACCACCACCCAACCCACCCTCTGGGGCTCAGGGTGGGTAACAGGATCACCCACCAACAGATCCACATTCTTCCTCTCTGCAATGGTGCAGTAGAGGGGACCATCAACCCCAGTCCTGCTGGGGAACAGACACCCTACAGAACAGGCAATGCAGAGCTGTACATATCCATAAAGCAATAACAGACAGACAGTATGCCTGGAAACACACAGCTGCCTCCCACCACTATCTGACATTCTCCAGCAGCAAGCCTCCAGCCACTACACCCTGCAAGGTGTTCCAGCAAGGCACATACTAGCTACAGACAGTCTGCTAGCTAGTCCATAGTGCATGTTTCTAGAGGAGATGCGCACACCCAGAACCCTATGCTATGTACAGATGAATCCAGGCCAGGCCAACCTATCCTGGCTATTCCCACGGTACCTTGCTCCTCATTATGCACATTGTTAGGCCAATACTGGCAACAGTGCTAGCAGTGTGGGCTGTGGAGGGTGTTTGCAGCCACCACACACTGGCTAGACAGACACAGACTCCCCACACCTATGCCAGCATTGTGCAACTATAGAGGTGTTTGGCAGCCCTGGCCACCGCACCAGTCCTGGGCACAGTGCAGGCATGGCTATGGTACGCAATACTGTTGGGGTCACCCCCCAAGGTGGTAAACACTGTCAGACACAAGACCTGTAGCACACTCCACAGACATCAGAAAGGTTGCTATGATGCAGCTCACTCAGAAAATTGTACTTAACCTCGGAATTGCTATCTGCCAGTGATCATAGCAACCTTTTGATAGCTGTGTACCGTATTCCCAGGTTTAGGGTGGCATTGCTAAGGTATGCAAGTGCTAGTATTGGGAGATGCACGCAGGGCCCAACATCCTGCCTCTCCATGAGGCATTGGATAATGGAGCCTGTGGGTGCGGATGTGCCTGCCCCTGTTGGCCGCTGCTTTAGGGCAGAGGTTCCCGACTCCAGTCCTGGTGAGCCAGACACTGTTTGGGTTTTCATGCTGTCCCTTATGAATATGCATGAGATACATCTGCATACCATGGGGGCGGCGCATAGAAATGCAGCACAGGCATCTTTATTAGAGACAGCATGGAACCTGAATGGTGTTTGGCCCTCCAGGACTGCATTTGAGAGACTGCTCTAGGTAATGCGCATGTTTATGGTGTCTGTGCTCTGTAGGGTAAAATGTAGGTGTTTTGGGCATGTTTACGTCATCTGCAATAAAGGTTCTGTCTGTATTAGCACATTTTAGTAGTGGGTAAAATATGGGGACTGGGTTGACAGGAACCACAGCTGGGACTTGCACCTGTGACTTTCTGCTTCTGAACACACTGGCTGAGTGTACTGCACCACTGTGTTGCTACAGAGACAGTGCCTTCCCTGGTGATACCATGACTGTTCATCAGACAGTACCTGTCTGTTGCAGTGCATGGCACCCACCTACACAGGGCTAGGCTACGGTCTGCTCTGGGCAGCTGCCACTGCCCCTTCCACCACCAGTATCCCTCTGCCACCATGCTGACATGCCCTTCTGCTGGTGGTGCTGGTGGAGTGCAGTCTCAGGCCATCCAGTGTGCGGGTAGGCGGCTGCCTATGGTGCGGGTTCTGGGGTAGGGGTGCCTGCATAGCTGTCCACGCTTCCCCCCAGCACCGTCTGCCAATGTTCTGTGCCCTTGGGGGTACCTGCTGGGTACTATCCCCTGTGACACTGTGGGAAGCACACTCGTGCCCATGTTGGGCCCTCAGCATTTGCTGTCTGGCTGCTCTACTGTTTCAGCATTCCTTTGGGCCAGCTAGGCATCACCCTAGTCTGCACTGTGGGCCAGCTGCACCACAGCATGTGCCGCCTGCAGCCCTCTGTGTCCCCTTTTCCAGCATCTGTCCAGTTGCCCGTTCCAACATGCCCGCCCTGCTGTTGTGGAACATGTGCACTCCATAGGAAACCTGGCCAATGGAGTCGGAAACCCTGCTCAGCGCAATTACTCTGTGGGCTCATTCACCTTGTATGGGGACGGAGCATAGACCCTTCCAAAATTCATATCTTTTTCTTGGAGCTTTCTTGGGAGTGTTTTTTGATGTTTCCCATTGATATCACTATTAGCCAGCTTGGTTATTTTATTTTTACATTTTCTTCTGTACATTTTCAATATTTATTTGCCCTTTTGTTCCGTGCACATGTATCACACATCACTTTTTGTAGGTTTCCCTGGTTTTGCTGTACATTGCCAACGGAAATGGTTTCTTTTCCCTTTAAATCAGCTCTAATGCCAGGGTTTCACTGGCGTTAGTTTTGAGCCTCGGATTTCACATCGTAAGTGTGCGGGGAGCCTCTCCCCTCCCACTCTCCACCCATTGACCCCTTCTCTCTGCCCCTGGGGAACCTTCCTCCGCCCTCCAGGAGCCTTTCTCTGCCTTCAGCGCTCATTTTCGCCGCCGCGCACTACGGTACCTGTGTGCCAGATAAAGCGCCATTATTGCGCGATAAGGTACCTTATCACGCGATAACATCGCAGAGCGCACATTAAGAAGGTTTAGTAAACATGCCCCAAAGTGATTTACATTGTAACTTAAATTTGGTAATGTACCTTAAACAGGGACATTCATAACTTGTTTTTGAGACAATGGAGGATTAAATTACTTTTCCAAAGCCACAAAGAGTGCTAGTGGGAATCAAACCCTGGTCTTTGGTCCTAAGCCAGTGTTCTAACCATTAGCCTACTCCTCCACTCCATGTTTTGCATAAATTTTATACTTAACTTCATGAAAAACCTTCACTCTGTACAATCATTCTTATTCTGCAAGTCTGTAATTGACAGTGCACAATTGGACGAGTTAGGGGGAGAACGGCGGCATTGACAGCACTTTGCAGTTAGTACTAGTGTTTTGGGCACCCACTAACTGTGACTGTAGCTGTTTGCATAGTTGCATTTCACACCACTTCAAGGCATGGTGTTATGTGCACCCATGTGCTGCTTAATGTACTACAACACGTTACCACTGTGCTAACAGCAGGAGGATGGATGCACATGCCTTCAAAATTTAGCTCAGGCCTCTGTACTAGTTTTATATCCCCAACATGTGTGTACTTTAGTAAGCATGTCCCTAAATCAATGACTATGGGCAAATTTCTAATGTTACATTAACTTGTTAAATAGAAAATATTTCTTTAAGTAATTGACCTTTTTTCTATGTAATTATTTTGCAGGTATTGTTACAAGATGTCCTCTAAAGCTTAAACTAAGAAAAGGAGAAAATAACTGCAATTGGTATGGACAAATTAGCTATAGGGATGTAAAAAGAAAGCTGAAAAATCCCTCTGAGGTGAAAGATGAATTAGTAAAAGGTAAATGTTATTTGCATCCCCTATAGATCTTGAATTTTAGATTTGATTACTTGCTTTTTCCAAATCTGAGCTCAAGTTATTACAATTATTTCTCTGCTTAAAGGGACTTACAATATACTGTAAATTGTACTTGAAGTAGTAGAGAATGAAGTGACTTGAGGTAATAAAGAATGTAAGCAACAGAAGTGAAATTTAAACCCTGGCATCTCCCTACCTAAATCTTTTTTCGTATTGCAGAAGGGGAGTTTTTTTTATGTTGTGTAAAGCTCTGCCTATTAGAGTTCATTTTTTTCTTTTTCCAGTTTTCCATTCAGAGCAAGCTCTTTGAAGCCCTTGACCTCATCAGGTGTTAGTGGATCTTGATTAACTTGCAAAGGTGCCAGGCAGCTGTGTGCTCTATAAAGGTCTACAGTGCCTTACAAGTACTGGCATTCCTAATAGGGTCTCTATTGCAAGCAAGGCTGTGTGATTTTTAAATACAAGCTCTCTGCCTGAGAGCTCTTAAAGGAGTTTTGGTCTTCATTTTTATAAGCCAAATCTTTTTCTGTATTGCAAAGAGAAATTTTTGTGGTTTGGGGTACAGCTCTATCTATTGGCATTCATTATTTCCTCATCAGATGTTAGATCCCTCCCTACCCACCTGAGCTCCCATCCATCCCATTTGAGAATTCTTGCTTTATAGAGCTAATCCCCAGGGTTATAGAGCTAATGACAGGGTTGTTAGAACATGCATAAAAGAGTTTTACTGCTTTTTCTTTTAAAGGACAACTGAATAAAAGTTAGAGTCTATGGTAGGTCTCTCTCTTTTATTTCAACAAGTACCAAAGCTCCACCAACTGAAAGATGCTGGGAAAAAATCATATTGACAGAGCTGTTCTCCCCGTTGCAGCTTCTGCTTCTGTCCAGACAGAAAGCCCGATGCCAATTGAAGAACTAGTTCCATGTGCAGGATGGCTGTGAACTAAAGCCCTCATTAAACAAATGATGGCGCTCAGAGAAGAGGGCAAGGCTGAGAAGCATTAGAGACAGAGAGAAGTACATTGTTGAGATGCTTCTTGAAACACTCAAGCTGTCCAACAGAGATGAAGATGGGAGGCTACAGAATGAAGAGAGTTGGACACGAGTCACCAGAGCCTGCAGAATCAACAATCCAACTCCACCAGTCCTGGAATTGAAGAACCAGTATGCAGCTTTGGAAGTGGAGGAGAAGAAAACATCCCAGGAAAGGGAAGAACCAGAGTTCAAATACCCCAAAGTTGCAGACTCAGAGACCCACAAGGAAGCGAAGGGTAGTGGTGACTTGTGACTCTCTTCCGAGGGGTACTGAGGCATCCATCTGCCAACCAGACTTGATGTCCAGAGAGGTGTGCTGTCTGCCAAGTGCCAAAATCCGAGAAGTTACAGAGAGTTTGCCAAGACTCATCAAGTCTACTGACTATTATCTGATGTTGCTAATCCATGTCAGCATAAATGATACTACTAGGTATCCCTCTGAGCATATCAAAAGTGACTTCATGACGTGACAGAGGGTGAAGCAGATAGGTGTGCAGGTGGTGTTCTCTTCAATCCTCCTGGTTGGGGTAAAGGCCAAGGCAGAGAAGCTCGCATCCTGGAAATGAATGCACGTCACTCCCTGCCTCCTTTCTCTTCACTGGCTCCCGGTTAATGTCAGATTCATCTACAAACTTCTTATCACCACCCACAAGGTCTTACATACCAGCACTCCACAGTACTTGGCTGATCTCATTCACTTCCAATCAGTCCCACGTCTTCTCCGATCTGCTCACGGCAATCATCTATTTTTCCCTTTCCCTTCCCCTTCCCAGGCTCATCTCGAACTTACCCATCACTCTGAATCTTCTTTCATAGTCCTGCTTTATGGAACTCCCTTCCACACACTCTCCGCTCTGAATTATCTTTCCCCCACTTCAAAGCACTTCTCAAGACACACCTTTACTGTCAGGCTTATGATCTCCCTGTCCCCACCAATGGTCTCGCCTCCTTCCCGCAGGGCCCCCTACCCGTTGCAACTCACTGATGCTACAACCTACCCTCCTGCAGTTCCCCTCCCCCCTGCCCCTCTGTCCCTTTCAGTTCCCTGGTTAGTCCGGTTCTTGTTCTGTCTCTCATTTGGTTTCTCTCTTTTCTTTTACTTTCCTATCTGTTAATGGCATTCCTCTTCCTGCTTTATTTTCGGTATCCAATATTCTTTTTATTTTACACCGCGCTGACGCTTCGGCAAGGGCGGTATATCAAATTTCACAAATAAAGATATAAAGAAAGACATGGCTGTGTGGATGGTGTCATTGAGAGTGTTTTGGTTTCCTAGACCATGGGATGATATTCCATGGGTTGCAGAGCAGAGATGGCATCCATCTGTCCAAGAAGGGTTAAAGTGTTTTCTGCAGCAGACTGGCTATCCTACTGAAGAGGGCTTTAAATTAGATTAATTGGGGATGGGTGAAGAAAACCCCCTGGTAAATGAAACATTAAATACCTCTCTAGAAATGGGTTAAAGGGCAACATTTGGAAAGTAGTGTGTATAAATGCCTTAGCATGGGAAATAAGATCCCAGCTCTTGAGGCTTAAATGGAAGAGGCTGACTTGGATTTAGTGGCAGTTATGGAGACATGGTTCACGGACAACCATGATTGGGATGTAATTATACCAGGCTATACTTTATTCAGGAAGGACAGGAGAGGAATAAGGTGAGGAGGAGTGGCACTATATTTAAAAAAATAATATTAAAGCTATAGAATTATAGTGTTTAAAAGGGAGTGAGGAGGCACTGTGGGTTAAACTAGAAAGAGGGAAAGGAAAACTATTCAGAAGGCCTGCTGCAATGGGTGCTATGGATATAGGAGCATCACACTTATGTCAAGGTACATGGAATGCACAAATGCAGATAGAAAATGGACACACCTACTGACACATTGCAAAGTTACTGGTATAATGTGAGTGGCACAATGTCATGCGATAAATAGGACTGTGCAGACATGCAATGATTTGTTTGTAAAGCAATGTAGAGCATCACATCTGTACAGTAACCAAACACAATAACATGTATGTGGAGGTAGAAAGAAAGGTCAACAATGGTGCACTAACCCACACAAAATCCATATCGGCACAAGCACTGGTGTACCAACATATTCAGTCACATGCACATGCACTGTGTACGTTGAACCATGACAGAGTGCTGCCCCAGATGCACAGTAACACTCCTGACGAGGGTCAAACAGCAATCCAAGATGTTGTTGCGAATCACAGTGGTGTGGTGGCAAACAGCGTGTCATGTCCAAGTCTAAGGTAGCCAGACAAATAAAAGAGGACCTACACAATGTTCCTCTTGTGCCACACACATGGCTGTACGCTCCTGTTGATCCAAACATATGAGGATATCCAGCGATGCAAGTCACACAGATGGGCCACACAAACAAACACAATGTCAGATGGATTTACAACATACAGCGAGTATGTGAGTCCCTGCTGTACATGTAGGGACCAGTACACAGTGTCCACAGTGCAAATGGTGTCTGCAACCATACATGTCCCTTTAAGACTGTCCTTGAATCCCTGTGCTTGCATAGTCACATGTGATATCTCAATGTGCCACAGTATGTCAAAGGTAACGTGTGTCTCCTGCGATGAACACAACACCCAGAAAGAGCACAGCAGCAACGGTGTGTTGGTCATTATTGTGATACTGAAAGTACCAGTCCAAAATAATGTCCATCATAGGCATGTGTCCCACTCGCATAGGTCCATCACCATATGGCACCATCTCCCAAGGATTGTTGCATGGTGTTGCTGTGATGTGACACAAGTGGGTGATGGTGACTGCAAATGCAGTGTAGTAGATGTGCTGTGTGTGTTGCCTGTGCCCTGTGGTAAAAGGAAGAGAAACACTGTTATGGAATGTGTCACACAACATTAGGTCACATTGCAGCGAGTGAACCATCAATCTGTACATAATGAAACGTCAGAAACCAGTCCAAAGGCATGGTATAGTGGAAAAACGGAGCCTTTATTAAACAAATGCCGACCCGACACAGGCCGTGTTTTGTCACACTTCATCAGGGGTCGATTTGGCATGTACTAAAAAAAAAACATATAAATACTTATAAACATAAAAACATAAAGGAACAAACCAATTGCAAACATGTTCCATAAATAAATTAAAAATATATATAAAAACGCTAATAATCAACAATGAAGTGACAAATAATTCATAAAAATTCAAAATTAAACATCATGTAAAAATAAATAATACAGAGAAACAAGCGAGTGCACCCAAAAAAAGGGGATTAAAAGATTAAAAATTATATGTAACATATAAAGCCATAAATTCCTCTATGGTTTTATATGAATGACCATTTCTGCATGTGCAGCCATCATTGCCACATGTCCAAAGTATGGTGACATGTGTGAAACTGAAATGTTGATGTGTAGTGGTCTGTCAGCACACAAGAGATAGGTCAGTCAACAACACAGAACACATGCGCACAATGTTCACAAGGTCAACATCAGAAAGGTGGAAATAGCACATTGATCACCACTCCACAGGTGTCCAGACACATCCCATCACAAGATAATGTGATATGGCTGCACAGTGTATCGTTACCCAGACACGTCCAAAACATACACACACACACAGTATGACAAGGTGAGCATGCCTCCAGTAGCGTACGGCCTGTCTGTCCACAATCCGAGCTCAGTTGAGATAATCATAACAGTCCATGCTATGATACACTGATGTTGGTTAATGCAACAATGTCAGGGAAGGGTGTACATGCCTTTCACCGCCACAACACCTAGGACCTGTAGACACACCCAGCTCGGTTGGATGGGTCCCAAATACAGTGTTGAAACACATGAACTGGTGAGGAACACATGGGCATATGTATGCCAACATGAACATATGGGGTATGGGGGCACATGTCAAAGAGGTGTACAACAACATATGTGCAGTGGACAGATAACATCATACATGTGCTATGCTGCATTGTCCCTACAGTACAGTTACCTGATTGTCTACCTACCCTAGTCACCTGCAAGTTGAATGACGTACACACAGTTGTCACTGCACCACAGCACCAGGCAGGTCCAACAGCATATTCTGTAGAGTCACAAACACAAGTGAAATAGACATATGTCATGATGTACTGTTGGAACACACATGGCAGCATGTACATGTATATCCATATGCATTTCCCCACATATGCAGGACTTACATGAGAAGAGCTCATTAATCAGATGTTGCCTGATTGACGTGTCCTCACGTGTGTTACTATGGGCACATACAGGATGGAACGTAGGATCATCTTCCAGATCCGGATTAATTTTGATTGGGATATTGTGCCTGAGAGCAATGCTGTGCAGGATGCAACAGACCAGAATGATCTGTGCCACAGTCATGGGTCGATATTGTAAGGCCCCGCCGGTCTTATCCAGACACCTGAATCGACTCTTCAAAATGCCAAAAATGCGCACGATGACTGAGTGGCTGGAGGCATGGGCCTCATTGTACCTTATCTTTGCACGTGTCCGTGGAAGACACACAGGCACGACACCCATATCCAACATCACCTGCAGAAAGAAATGTGGAAAGGTCAATCAGGAACCGATGTTCACACACATGCACACAAGCATGTAGGTACAAACCAACAGCAGAACGAAGAATGACACAAACATATGATGGCACATGATGGCACACAACAGCTATGCAGAAGAACACAAGGAGCAAAAGACGTATAATGGTCACAGGAATCTTTATTAGAAAAACCCCCAATGCGTTTCGGCAATGCCTTCCTCAGGGGGCATGCAGCTTGCAATATAAAATAAGATAAACAATATAGCCACTTATACAATAAAAACAATACTAATACATGCAAAACAGAGAACATCAATACTTAGTTAAGAAATAAATGATTAAAGAATGATAACTGTTAAAAAACAATCAAAAGATAAAAATGAAAAAAACAACAACGCAGGACAGCAAAAGGCAATAGACATATTGGAAACAGATTTATAAACACTACTTTGAATGAGTGGTTGAGTGAGATCAATAAAATATACAAATAAATACTCACAGAGAACATCTTGTGTTGTATTTCACATGTAAGGTAGTGTACAAAAAACACCCTTACTATAAGATCAAATAATAAAACAAAAATATAATATTAAAGACACAAATATTTTTATATAGTACTCATGCTATTGAACAATCATGGAAACAAGATGTATTCATTAAATCAAATACTGTGAGTCATGTGAGCAAGAAGTTAAAAAATTAAGTCAAGAGTACATGTGTTCCCTTAGTATCATAGAAAAATGCTGATATATTAATATGGTGTAAACATTAAAAAAGACAGCAGGGAACATTATGAATAACTATCAAAAAGCCTGGGCTAGTATTACAAATGTGTGTGCTTGAAATAATAAATCAATGCACTTTGTAAAGGCATGCACAAAAGTAAATTGTTCTAATGCTGAACATAAGAAGATGAACGTCATAATACTATAGTGCAGTGTGTTTAAATATCTGTCATTTGAAAAGTATATGTATGAACCAGAAAGTACATGTGTATAAACTTGCAAGATTGGAGCAATGTTGAGTCAGCTAATCGCTAATTGTTATTGAGTGCTGCAGTTGATGAGAGGTATCTAAAGAAACGCTGACATTTAAACGTAACTTCCTTGAGCGTTTATATGCAAATTGAGGGAGCGTGAATAAATTGATAAATAAAAACATCATATATATATACACAAGATGCAAAATAATAATAATAGAACTGATTACTGAGTGCTTCTAAATGTTTTGGTTGTTAAACAGTGTCTTAACAAATTACTGACCTTAAAGTATAAAATCAAAATGTTCCGCCGTGAAATGTTGGGAAGCTGTGCTTCAGCACTGGAGAATTATGAATAAATAAAATACGAAGTTAAACCAATAAGTGTACTTGCATTTTATACGACAATATTGAACAAACAGGCCATGAGTACCCCGTACAGTCAAACCTCGGTTTTCATGATTAATCCGTTCAAAAAAGTCTGACTAAAACCGAAACGGACTAAAACCGAAGCAAGATTTCCCATAAGAAATAATGTAAATTCAATTAATCCGTTCCAGACACCCAAAAATATTGACAAAAAATACATTTTATAGAGAATAACTATATTTTTACATACAGAAAACAATGAGAAATACATATAAATGACTAATGAAATGGATAAATGAGCATGTAACATCACTTTTACCTTTATTGAAGACTTTTGTTGGCATATGGGACGCACTCCAGCCAGCTCCAGCTGCCCTCCCCTCCGGGGATCGAGCAATCACCACCAGCAGCGGAGGTGGGAACAGCCATCTTGGCCGGCTGCCCAATTGGGGCTCCAGCCTGCCTTGTAAAAGAGAAGCGCCATCGGGCGCTGGGAGAGGGACACACTCCAGACAGCTCCAGCTGCTCTCCCCTCCAGGGATCGAGCAATCACCACCAGAAGCAGAGGCGGGAACAGCCATCTTGGCCGTCTGCACAATCGGGGCTCCAGCCTGCCTTGTAAAAGAGAAGCGCCAATAAATATGGAAGACAGTCAATCAGCAAGAAAATCAAAATAAAGAAAATCCCACTTCTGGCCACAAGATGGTGCTCCATTTTCAACTGTACGAAAACCGAGACAACGTACGAAAACCGGAACAAAATCTTGATGAAAAAAGTCAACGAAAACCGAATCGTACGAAAACCAGGGCATACGAAAACCGAGGTTTGACTGTATACCAAAAATATCCAAAGAGTACCGACCTTAATTGTAAAATCAAAGGTAATCCGCCGTGACACGTTTTTGTTCAAGGTAGAGAAGCCGGCAAGTGTACCGAACTGTGCTTTTATAGACGCTAAAAGACGCACCAAAGGAATGAAACCTGATCTTGTGGGCGGAGTATTGTCTAGACGGTACTTTATTATTACTATAGTTTCCAAGATTATTCTTAATATTATAGGATAGGTAACTGTGCTCCAGTATGAGCGGTTTTTGTACTCTCTGGACACAAAATAAGTCCATTAACATGCTCTTTATACTGAAGCATTTTTAGTATATGTTCATAAACGTTTTTCATTTTAATATAATACATTTTTTACATGTAGGGATATCTCAATATGAGTAATCATATAAGTACTGCCCAAAGACATGCACGATTAGTTTATAATATTCATCCACAAAGTTATTTATTTATTTTTTAACAAGAAACCTCTTTCAAAGGACGAGCATACAGTACTTTTTTATACGGCTTTATGCCAATCTTTGAGATTGCTTTCAAACAAAAAAATATATATTTTTTATGCATTTGTTGTATTTATCAAATAGGTGGTTTTAGCATTTTTCCCCTAGTTTTGGGTATCATCATATTTTGTAGTTCTTTGCAGTTCTTTCCCCAAACTAGCAACGTAGTGAGTTTGACCGGCGACAGTATTTATTTGTATATTTTATTGATCTCACCCAACCACTCATTCAAAGTAGTGTTTATAAATCTGTTTCCAATATGTCTATTGCCTTTTGCTGTCCTGCGTTTTTTTTTTCATTTTTATCTTTTGATTATTTTTTTAACAGTTATCATTCTTTAATCATTTATGTATTCTCTGTTTTGCACATATTAATATTGTTTTTATTGTATAAGTGGCTATATTGTTTACTTTATTTTATTTTATATTGCAAGCTGCATGCCCCCTGAGGAAGGCGTTGCCGAAACGCGTTGGGATTTTTTCTAATAAAGATTCCTGTGACCATTATACGTCTTTTGCTCCTTGTGTTCTACTGGCTTCCACTGCAAGAGCGAGCACTCTCTTTTGTGTTTACCACACAACAGCTATGCGCCAGTGTCTGGAGGTCTGAGACAAAGAACACCGGGGAAGGGTAATGAGGGCAACACACATCATCTCTGTCCACACCAAACACAAGACCAACCACCTGTACACGAAAGGTATTAGCGGCAGTCATGAACGCATCAGGCAGACACACGCCAATGCACCCTGGACAAGGGCAGAGATGCACACGTGTGCAAGCATGTGACAGCCATGATACTGTTCACACACAGCAGGTGTTACAGTAACATATACCTGAGGAGTCCAGTCAAGATGCCAGAAATGACAAAACACTGTTGATTTACATGAAGCATACATGTGTGTTGTAACGTGCCAACACAGATATAACAATGTAAATAGGTCAAAATGGTCGAAGGTGAATGGGCTCCCAACACACAGTACTGCAGGAAACAAATCAGGAAGCAAATCAAACCCCCCCCCCCCCAGATTATCACATACAGATAATTAGGGACACACCACAAAGACAGATATGTGCGTATACCGTTAGTCTGAGGCTGAGAACTGTAGTTGTCACCTGAAAGGTGTTGCACAACACCATATAAGGGACACACCATATCTGCCCATACGTTCCCTGTCTAAAAGGCCCGTGCAACGGAGCAGCAGTACCAAACACCAATGGAAACCACATGTGTGCAGAGACACCCAGAAGAGCCATGACACACATATGGTAGACATATGTCTTTGTAGAAACCCACAAAGGTATGTGACCACATCCTCGGAGACAGTGACATGGTGTGATAGTGGGCACAGCTCCATACTGTACATAGTTCCCCTGTTCTATCCCAAGTTATATATCCTGTTATTATGTAAGCCTATGACTGTTTGTCTGTGGCAATATTTCTGTTATTTGTAAACCACACTGATACGAAAAGCGCGGTATAGAAGAACTGTAAATAAATAAATAAATACAAGGTCAGTGCTCCACCACCACAGCACAAAGCAAGGGATATAGAGGTCATAATTGCAAATAGGACCAAGTAAATCACACAATGGCTGGGCAGAGATATGCCACTGCCTGACGGCCAGTGTCCTGAATGTTCCCAGAAAATAAGTCAGACCTGCATCAGGGCATGTCATGTGTGTCACAAGGGATATGCAGTCAGAAAGGTCTAACAGCAAACCACAGGTGAGCGTGGCCCACCCATGAGAGTTGACAAGCACCCCAGGACACAGGAACACCATGTGCACGTTAGAAATGAGAAATACCCACCCAGCAGGACACAGTCCTCATATTGTCTGCTCTCAAATTGGTTGAATAGTGCAGAGTGATGCAGGATATAGGAATCATGGGTGGACCCTGGAAACCTAGGAACCACATTCAGAATACGCATATTTGCATCACATACAACCTGCACATTCAGGGAATGGTAGTGTTTGCGGTTGCGGAACACTGCCTCCCTGTCTCTGGGTGGGACCAGGCCAACATGTATGCAATCAATAGCTCCCATCACGTGTAGTATCCCTGCAATGTGCTCAAAGGCCAGGTTCAGGGTCCCCCACTGTTGCCTACTGTTAGGAATTGTAATGTAATTCCTTACCCAGCTGACCATGGCCTGCAGTACCTGGTGGAGACAGCGTGAGAAGGTGGGCAGGCTCATCTCACCCACTGCAGCCACTGATGACTGGAAACAGCCAGAGGCAAAGAAATGTAGGGCACCCAGGAGCTTGATCAAACCCGGTATGGCATGTGACCAGCCAGTCTGGGGCTCGAGGTCAGGTCTTAGATCCTCAAAGAGCTCCCTAATAGCCCCTGTGCTCAGACGGTAGAGGGAGATGACCTGGTCCTCACGCATGCCCTGGAGCATGGCCCTGGGCCTGTAGAGGCGAGGCTGGCGAGGGCACACCTTGGCATGCCTATGGCACCATTTGGGTACAACCCTGGTCTGTGGAACCTCCACAGCTGCAGGCCTGTGTTGCAGCAGGACCTCACCCATGCCCTGTGCCATATCCCCATGGACACTATCTCCCTCTTCAGGCAACTGCAGCTCCTCCTCACCATCCAATGCCTGGATCACACAACCAGCAAAGACAATGTGAGCCATCATGGACATCACATAGAGGAAAGACACATGCTAAATATGATGTGGGGAGTGGCAAACAATCAGAACAAACACAACACATCTGTGCACACCAGCACACCAGCAGGTGCACACCAGCAGCAGCATATCAAATCATTCCGGGCCCTGTGTGCATAACACGCCCTACGTAAGTGTAGCGAGTGTAGCACCATAGCGCGCGTACAGATGTACGGGGGCATAACATTAACCATGCCTCGTAGACATGCACAACATTCCTTCCACATGCACAGGGTGTGGTCTTGCGTGCGGCGCACATGCACAATGTGTGTGCGTCCCCGTGCCCGCATCTGCAAGCCGTGGTTCCTCGTGCGGTTCACATGTGCATGGCACGGGGATGTGTGTGCCTTCTGCATGTGTACCGCATGCAAGAAGGCGCCCGCATACGTACCATGCAAGGAACTGTGCCTTGCGCATGTGGATGCATTCTTGTGTGCGGTGCGCATGCACAATGCGCGCACGGCCACGCGCCATGCGCATGCATAAAGCGCATCCACATGCTCAGAAGGCTGAGGGTGTATAGTAGGTGTTATAGGAGTTGGAGGATGGAGCGATGTGTGATAGGCAGGGAGAGGATAGTGAGAATAGGAACATTCAGCACGAGGAGACAACTGGAGTGGAAGGTGGGGGAACACCTAGCCAGCAGTCCCCAGAGGCGGGAGGGATGCGTGAGCCAGAAGTGAAGGTGGCAGGGTCATTGGGGACATCCCGGCCCACATAGCAGCAGCCAGAGAGGCCACCAGGTGGGAAGCGAAGGAGGAAGCCGGTGCCCACGGAGGCAAGGAAAAGGGCCCTGAGATTCAGCCAGCAGGAAAATGGTATCCTGCTGGCCTGTGTGCTCAACTTTCTGCACATTTAGAGGATTCTTTGGTTCTTCACCCCCGTCAATCCGGTTTTCGTCCTGGGCATAGCACTGAATCTATTCTTATATCTTTTCTTAATGAGTTGCACGTCGCTCACGACAGGGGTTCTATTTCCATTGCTGTTGCACTTGATCTTTCTGCGGCTTTCGATGTTGTTGACCATCGCACTCTTCTTCTTCGTCTCAGCTCTATTGGTCTTTCTGCGTCAGTTCTCCATTGGTTTCATTCCTTTCTCTGTGATCGTTCTTTTTCCGTTCTTATTGGTTCCGACTCTTCTCCCCCCTTGCCTCTTCACTGCGGTGTCCCTCAAGGTTCTGTCTTGTCTCCCTTGCTGTTCAATATTTTCCTGGCCCCTCTTGCTCTGCTCATACAGCAGCACGGCATCTCGGCATACTTTTATGCCGATGATATTCTTCTCCTTTTTCACACCTGTTCACTCTCTCCAGATATTGGTCCTCTTGATGCTTGTCTTTCTTCAGTTTCTGCCTGGTTTGCGGACAACTTTTTACACATTAACTTGGCTAAGACTTCGGCGATCTGGTTCACTGCAGGTGCCCCCATTCCCTCTTTGTCTCCTTCTCTTTCTGCTGGGCCTATCCCCTTGGTCACCTCTCTGCGTTATCTTGGGGTTACGTTGGATCCTGCATTAACTTTCAGGGACCATATCTCTTCCGTGGTGCAACGTTCTTTTCACACTTTACGCCAACTTCGAGCAATTCGGCTTTTTCTATCCCCCTCTTCTATGACTACACTTCTTCTTGCTTTGGTGGTTTCCCGTTTGGACTATTGTAACGCATCTTTAGCCGGTCTTTCACTCACTCAGCTTCGTCGTCTTCAATTAGTACACCACACTGCCGCCCGTCTTCTGACTCACTCTCCTCGATCAGCGCACGTCACCCCTTTGCTTCGTCTACACTGGTTACCTGTCCCTTTTCGCATTCAGTATAAAATTCTGATTTTCGTGCACCGGTCTTTGCACACAGGTATTCCACTCTCTCTCTCTGATCTGGTCCATTTTTCTTGTCCTCCCAGAGTGCTTCGATCTCTCCATCTAAACCGTCTTTTTCTACCACCTCCTTCCCAGGCTCATCTCGAATCCACACGTTCTTCTGCCTTCTTTTTCCTTGGTCCCCGTCTTTGGAATTCACTGCCACTTTCGCTACGATTGGAATCCTCCTTCTCTGCTTTCAAAGCCTGTCTCAAGACCTACCTCTTCTGCACAGCTTTTGACCTCCCTTTCCCCCCTCCCCCTGTGACTGTATGATTGTTTGTCTGTTTTTTTATCTCTCCTTTACTTTTTCTATATTTTATCTCAGCACTGTCCTTTACTCTACTTAAATGGCGTTCCTTTCTGTTTCCTTCCCAGTAGCTCCGTTTTGTTTTTATTGTGAACCGCTGTATGCCAATTTGGTTTAAGCGGTATATTAAATTTTAAATAAAGATAAAGATAAAGATTACGAGGTCCTGTATAGGCAGCTAAGCAGCAGAACACCAATCAGCACTCAGACCATGGTGTGGGAGGAGGTCCCGGAGGCTGTAGCCGAGGCTGGTGGGCCACACAGGGACCTGGACAGCCTACGGAAATGATTTAACGACATAAAGCATGGAGTACATGCCCACATGACTGTGGAAAGACAGCATGGTGGGGTGGACCCATTGGACCTGCCCTGACACCCCTGGAGCAGCAACTGCTGAACACTGGGCCAAATATACCAGCATGAACTGTCCCCAGTGCTGGACACAGCACATCCACTGGCAGGTATGTGTGAGATATGTATTCCAGGAAAAGCTAACAACCCAGCACATGCAGGGGCAGCCTCAGGGGGGTGTGGGGCCATATCCTGAGACCCAGTGTGGGGCAACATATCCACAAGAGGCCACAGATGCAGCAACAGTTGCCAAATTGGTTTGGAAAAGGTTTGGACTGGTTCCTGGGGAAAGTCCATAAACCATCATTTGAAAGGGACCCAGGATATCAAAGCTTGACCCAGTACAAGCATTGTGGAACCTGCGTCATCTGGGGAAATCTCTAGGTACATAGGACCTAGACTGACCACTGTTGGAAACAGGATACCGGGCCTGATGGACTGTTGTCCGAGCCACTATGGCATATCTCATGTTCCTATGTATGTTCCCATGTAATGTTAGCATACACCAACTGATGTTAAACATGCCTCATAATGAGTGCATGGACAAGGTATATATATACAGATATGTATATGGACAAGGTATATATATACCAAATATATACAGTACCATAATCCAGTGGCAGCTGGCGTCCACATTAGGAAGAACTGCAGACACTGCCCATCTAGAACCCCTAGCAGACCCACCGTAATTTGATAGCACTACCAGTACCCACAATGCACCACACCAGACATAACATAGGGCAGCAGTGCAGATATCAAACCTATACATTGCAGAGACTACAACATACATAACCTATCGGGCACAGAGAACAAGTGGCAATGTGAACTACAATACACAGAAACATGAAACATCAGCTCATTTACACATGCTGAACACAGACCATCGCCAAACAGATATCAAGGAAGCACAATGTAGACATAGGAAGACCAACATATAACTGGTAATGCCAAAAGCATAACATAGAATGTACACCACCACTGTAGGGAATGACCTACACAGTAATGTCCACGTGTACAACAAATAGTGCAGACATTCATGATGTACATATCCCAGAGCTGACATATTCCAGCTATGAAGGTCAATGGATAGGGATAGCTCCCCACCTACATGCATTTGTATTCTCAGTTGCAATTGCAACAGCCACATTCCTCTGGTGACCTCGTGTCATCTGTGAACACTCCATCGTCTGCTTTGTGGTTGCCCGTCGTCTCTCCTCCAACTGCACCGACACATGGTGATACCCTCCCTGTCTGGTCCATCCCATTGGCCTATGATGTGTGGACCACATTATAACCGCATTGACATCGGTTTCAGGCAGTGCATACATCGTGGTAGATAACAATGTAACATGCATGTGCAGGACCACCACATTTAAACTGTGTACCATGTTCCTCCCCAGGCAACACACAAGCCATTGAAGCTGAGGATACAGAGGACGGTATGGAGACAGGTGCAGGGGCCCTGGCCAATGCATCAGCTGTCAACGTTGCAGACAGGGCTGATGTGGAGGCCCCAGGGGGTAAAGTGACACAGGAGGAGGAGGGGGCAGTGATGGTCCACCTCCCATCGGAGAGCAGCAGCAGCAGCACTGTAGTCGATGAGGGGGCCCAGACCGTGAAAGAGGAGCCCATGTTGGCAGCACAGAGGCCATTGGCAGGCCTGGAGCTGGGAACAGCACCCACCGCCATGGGGGAGGTCCTGTGTGAAATGCGTGGCCACTCTTGCCTTGGCCCATGCTGACACTGAAGGTGGGTGACTGACCAGATGGTTGTATGTGGTGGGGTGGCACCCCACCTCCCAGATATGACAGTGAGGGAGCACACCTGCACACTGACAGTGCATGTCCCCACATACATGTACCCCCATTGTCATGTCTGGGAGGTGGGTTCACACCCACAGGGGAAACAACATGTCAGCTGCATAGGGGCGAGTGTGGCTAATGTACGCAGATGTCTAGCAGGACATGTGGCAACACACAGGGGTAGGCACTGAGGGTAGCACAAAAGGGGGGCTGAGGTACAGTCAAGCTGCCACCTGGGGATGGGGGAGCGTACCACAGCATGACTGTAGGGTGACACAACCCACCCTGGCAGATAACAGGTCCCCCACACCACAACAGCAGGTCTGGCCCGCAGCAACAGGTCCCTGTCCTCCGTGGGTCACATTTGGAATGGCACTCTTCGCTTTAACTGGGTCCTGACAGATGTAACAAATACACTGAGTGCACAGATGACACAGCTATGGTGCATGGACATCCTATTTTCCCATACCTCAGATATCCCCCCCAGCTGCTACCTACATTTGCAGATTTCACACCATACGTAGCAGTTCCCCTTTGTAGTCTGCCAGGACACCAGTTGCATGTGTCACAGTGGCATGTGTGAACCAGGTATCACAGGTGACCCCTTTTTCTCCCGCAGGCATATGAAAGGAGTTCATGGCCATTCGACTGCACGGACAACATCAGGAGATGCAGGTGTTCCGGCAGGAGGTGGCCCAGCTTCAGGATGTCACACTGCAAAATGCACGGGTGACTGAGGCCATGGTGGCAGGGATCACCAGAATAGCAAGGCACTTGAGGCCCTCGCTGGATGGGGCAGCAGCCAGCAACAGTAGCAGCACCAGCACGGAGGAGTGGGAGGGGGCCAGGTCGGCGCGGGCAGCCACACAGGCAGTAGAGGTGGGGGGGATGTGCCAACATTACATTGTTATTAAAGGCATCTGATTTTGTTGACACCTGTTTCCACATATCCAGTGTTGCTGTCTCTGCTTCCAGGGTTAGTCTGTCCCTCATGTGGTCATTTTGGTCACATACCCTTTGCTGTGGCACCTACACCTTGTGGCATGGGATTACCTGACCCCATCCCATGTCACGGGGTAGGGGGGTGTCTGCACAGTCACCGCCTACCACATTTATGTGTTGGCCTGCCACATGTGCCGTGCACTGTGCCATGTGTATACTGCTGGCATGTCAGTACCACAGGCATGTGCCCATGTCTGCAGGACATACCAACACATGGGTATATCCGGTGGCTGTGAGGGATACATACTTCAGTGCACATGCCCATCCCCTACCCCTGCTGTGGGGACTGTACCATGTATGTGACAGATGGATTGCAGCCACCCATACACACAGGAACATGCTCACACGTGTCACTCTCAGTGCAATGGCATGTCAGGAAATGAGACACATGACTAGGAATGGCTAGCAGAAAAAAGGAGGTGATAATGCCACTGTATAAGTCTTTGGTGCGACCTCATTTGGAGTATAGTGTGCAATTCTGGAGACCGCACCTTCAAAAGGATGTGAACAGGATGGAGTCGGTGCAGAGGGCGGCTACTAAAATGATTAGTGGGCTTCATCATGAAGCATATGAGGACAGACTTAAGGATCTTAATATGTACACCTTAGAGGAAAGGCGGGATAGAGGTGATATGATTGAGATGTTTAAATACCTCCGTGGCATAAATGTTCAGGGAGAGAGCCTCTTTCAATTGAAAGCAAGTTCTGCTACGAGGGGACAGTGGATGAGGGTGAAGGGAGATAGATTCAGGAGTGATATGTGGAAATATTTCTTTACGGAAACAGTAGTGGATCCGTGGAATAGTCTCCTAGTGGAGGTGGTAGAGATGAGGACAGTAACTGAATTCAAAAAGGTATGGGACAAACACAGAGGATCTCTAAAGGTAAAAAGGAGACGTTGTAGGTGTTATGGAAGGACAGACTAGATAGACCATGTGGTCTTTTTCTGTCGTCATATTTCTATGTTTCTATGTTTCTATGATATGTTAACGTAACATATTTTCAAATAACTATGTATATATTTACAGTATTACACCTTATATATATGTACAGCTGGTACCTTGTTGGGGCCTCACCCCCCTGCCCCGGATGTGGTAGCTATCCCGGGTCACAGGATGGCACAGGGCAGGGGTGCCATGTACCAATGTGGTGCTCACACTCCATGGGGGCCACCCTGGCCGGATGGCTGATGAGCTGCTCTGCCTGTGATAGCCTCACGCAGCATGCGCAGCTCATCACCCATCCATACCACGGCATCTACCACCTGCTCCATGGTGCAGGTCTGCTCTCGCTGTGCTTGGGACATGGCACACAGTGCCACAGACAGGTGGCGTGCACACTTGCCCCCACACAGTCACCATGTGCCTGCTGTCTGTGTGGAGGCATCCGTACACGTCCTGTCTGCAGCACTGTATGCCAGTCCTGCGGCCAGATGGGCAACATCCCCAGACCCATGGGGCAGGTAGCAAGGGCCCCCAGTGCCCTGTCCAGTCCTGTGCCACTCAGGACTGGCCACGACCTGCCCAGTGAGCCAGGATGCACCCATGGAGGTGTGTGTGGACCTGCCAGGCCCACATGCCAAATGAAGGTTCTGGCACGTCATATACCTCCAAGGGTGCATCCTGACCCACACCCACCCAATCCTGCTGCCACTTCCCCTCCACTGCACCATCCTCCTCTTCAGTCTCCCCCTGCTCCTCCCCCTCCCCCTCCCTGGCCTCCCACTCCTCCTCCCCCTCACCCTCCCTGGCCTCCCCCTCTCCGCCAGTGCTCCCCACTTCTCTTCCACTGCCGCATCTTCCACATCCTCCTCTTCCTCCTACTCCATTTGCTCTGCCTCCGCCTCCAGGGGGCTGCCCAGCTGTGACTGCACCTGTGCACCACCAGCACAATTGTGTCTGGACTGCGAGGACCCCTTGTCGGCATCTGCGTCTGCTGTGGGGGGAAACCAGACATTACCACATCAGTCATGTCTTCACCTCTTCATGGAAACATAGTAGGTGGCCACACAGGCTGATGGGGCATTGGAACATGCTGTTGTGTGCCACAGAGGCTGCATCACTCACCGTCACATGTGGCCATCGCCTCATGCTGAAGCCATTAGAGAAAGTGAGGGCACCGCTGCCTCATCTCCCGCCCTTTTCTCCTCAGATCCTCCACCTGCGGATACAGCAATGGTTAGGGGCTATTAGGGGACAGACATCCCTGGCCTTCATCTGCTGCATATCATAAATGGCTGTTGGCAGCAGGAGGTTGCTCCTGCTACACTTTGTCGGTCCACTGCTTGCTGTTGCCAATGCCACCTGCATGTGTGCAAGTGAGGCTGGGCATGTTAGGATTGCCCCCTATGTTTGTGTGCTGCCACCCGGTCATCTCATGCCTACCTGATGGCCTTCCCTTGCGTGACATGGTCGCCCCATGGCATATGTGGCATTGTCATGCTGTAGATCATCTGCGTCATACAGGTGGTACTGTCTGATACCTTTATCCGTGTGATGGGAAGGCAAGGGTGAGTTGGGGTGTGTGCCACAACCTACACATATGCGCAGTATCTGCATGTCTGCTACATCTTTTGACATGAAAACCACATGTGGCTATCATATGCTGTGACTGCATATGCTCGTGCCACAGTACACAGTGGTGATGGTGCTGCACATGTGGGTAACCATTGTGGCATGCACACAGCAGAATATGCACCTGAGAGGGTCCAGGGGAGGTATCACAGATCTCTCTGTATAGTCCAGAGGACACCTGGGGTTAGGGCAGACCAGCGCACATCAACAGGCGCACCTACCATAGCACCAGGAGTAAACACAGACCTCTGTCAATAGGCCTGGGGCCACCTGGGGTTAGGGCAGACCTGCGCACATCAGCAGGTGCACCTACCATAGCACCAGGATTACTAACAGACCTCTGTCAATAGGTCATAAGAACATAAGATATGCCATACTGGGTCAGACCAAGATCCATCAAGCCCAGTATCCTGTTTCCAACAGTGGCCAATCTAGGTCATACATATCTAGCAGTATCCACAAGAGACACAGGTTCCACAATGCTTGTATTGGGTCAAGCATTGATATTTTGGGTCCCTTTTTAATAATGGTTTATGGACCTTTCCTCCAGGAACTTGCCAAACCTTTTTTAAACCCAGCTACACTAACAGCCTTTACTACATCCTCCAGTAACAAATTCCAGAGTTTGATTACATGTTGAGTGAAAAAAATATTTTCTCTTATTTGTCTTAGTTTACCCTGTAGCTTCATTACGTCTCGTAGTCTTTCTATATTCTGATAGCGTAAATAATTGATCTATGTTTACCTGTTCCACTCCATTCATTAATTTATAGACCTCTATCATATCTCCCCTCAGCCATCTCTTTTCCAGGTTGAAGAGCCCTAACCTTTATAGCCTCTCTTCATAGGAGTAGCCTTCCATCCCCTTTACCATTTTGGTGGCTCTTCTCTGTACCTTTTCTAATAATGCTATATCTTTTTTAAGTTACGGCGACCAGAACTGCACACAATATTCAAGGTGCAGTCGTACCATGGAACGATACAGAGGCATTATAATATCCTTTGTTTTATTTTTTATTCCTTTCCTTATGATACCTAGCATTCTATTTGCTTTCTTGGCCACCGCTGCACACTGGGCGGAGGGTTTTAACATGTTATCCACGATGACGCCTAAATCTTTTTCCTGGGTGGTGGTTCTCAATGTGGAACCTTGCATCGTGTAACCATAGTGTGGGTGGTTCTTTCCTAGGTGTATAACTTTGCACTTGTCCACATTAAATTTCATCTGCCATTTGTTTGCCCAGTCCTCCAATTTATCCAGATCCTCCTGCAGTTTTCCGCAATCCCCTTGGGTTTTAACAACTTTAAAAAGTTTTGTATCATCTGCAAATTTGATAACCTCACTAGTTATTCCCTTTTCCAGGTCATTTATGAATATGGCAAAAAGCAGTGGACCCAGTACAGATCCCTGGGGTACTCCACTATTCACCTTTTTCCATTGGGAAAATTGGCCATTTATCCCTACCCTCTGCTTTCTATCTTTTAACCAGTTCCCGATCCACAATAGTACACTGCCTCCTATCCCATGACTTTTTAGTTTTTCCAAAAGTCTCTGATGGGGGACCTTGTCAAAGGCTTTCTGATAGTCCAGATACACTATATCAACCGACTCACCTTTGTCTACCTGTTTATTCACACCTTCAAAAAACATAATAGATTAGTAAGACAAGATCTTCCTTGTCTAAAGCCATGTTGGCTGTCTCCCATTAGGCCATGACTATCTACATGCTGAGTAATTTTGTTTTTTATGATGGTTCCTACCATTTTTCCCGGTACTGACGTCAGGCTCACCTGTCTGTAGTTTCCTGGATCACCCCAGGAATCCTTTTTAAAAATTGGCGTTACATTGGTGACCCTCCAATCTTCAGGTATTACAGATGATTTTAATGATTACTAATAGCAAGTCTGCAATCTCATATTTCAGTTCTTTCAACACCCTTAGATGTATACCATCTGGTCCAGGTGATTTGCTACTATTCAGTTTATCAAATAGTTGTAATACATCTTCCCGGTGTAGCAATATTTCTCTCAATTCCTCTGCAGTATCACCTTTAAATAACACTTCAGTCATGGGTAACATCCCTACATCTTCCTCAGTAAAGACCGAAGCAAAGAATTCATTCAGTATCTCCACTATAGCCTTGTCGCCTCTTACTGCCCCTTTTACCCCTCTATCATCTAACGGTCCAATTGACTCTCTCACAGGCTTTTTGCTATGAATGTACTTGAAAAAGTCTTTATTTCGCGTTTTTGCTTCCATAGCAAGTTTCTTCTCAAATTCTCGCTTTGCCTGCCTTATCAATGCTTTGCTTTTAACTTGCCAGTGCTTGTGCTGTTTCCAGTTTTCGTCGTTTGGCTCTCTTTTCCATTTCCTGAAAAATGCTTTTTTGGCAGCAACAGCCTCTCTGACCTCACCTTTAAACCATGCTGGCAGTTTTTTGGACTTTTTTCCACTTTTCTTAATGCGTGGAATACAGCTGGTCTGGGGTTAGGGCAGACCAACGCACATCAACAGGCGCACCTACCATAGCACCAGGAGTAAACAGAGACCTCTGTCAATAGGCTTGGGTCCACCTAGGGTTAGGGCAGACCTGCACACATCAGCAGGCGCACCTACCATAGCACCAGGAGTAAACAGAGACCTCTGTCAATAGGCCTGGGTCCACCTAGGGTTAGGGCAGACCTGCACACATCAGCAGGCGCACCTACCATAGCACCAGGATTACTAACAGGCCTCTGTCAAAAGGGCTGAGGCCACCTGGTTTTAGGGAAGACCTGGGCACATCAGCAGGCGCATGTACCATAGCACCAGGATTACTAACAGACCTCTGTCAATAGGCCTGGGGCCACCTGGGGTTAGGGCAGACCTGCGCACATCAGGAGACGCACCTAGTATAACACCAGGAGTAAACACAGACCTCTGTCAATAGGCCTGGAGCCACCTGGGATTAGGGCAGACCTGCACACATCAGCAGGTGCACCTACCATAGCACCAGGATTACTAACAGACCTCTGTCTATAGGACTGAGGCCACCTGTGGTTAGGGCAGACCTGCGCACATCAGCAGGCACACCTACCATAGCACCAGGAGTAAACACAGACCTCTGATAATAGGCCTGAGGCCACCTGGGGTTAGGGCAGACCTGCGCACATCAGCAGGTGCACCTACCATAGCACCAGGATTACTAACAGATCTCTGTCAATAGGGCTGAGGCCACCTGGGGTTGGGGCAGACCTGCGCATATAAGCAGGTGCGCCTAACATAGCACCAGGATTACTAACAGACCTCTGTCAATAGGCCTGAGGCCACCTAAGGTTAGGGCAGACCTGCGCACATCAGCAGGCACAACTACATTGCTCCCAGGTTAAGCCACAGACCTGTCCTTTACCCCTGATGTGCTTGTATGATATGTGTGTTGATTGCTGGCTACTGTGTTACATTCCTTGGTTTGTGCGACCTCCCCCCATGCACTTACCTCACGTGGGTAGTCGGCAGATGCATTGAAGCGCCTGGTTAGGTGCCCCCAGGCCCTCCTCACCCTGATGAGGTTTTGTCTTTTTGAGGAGCCAGGGAAAAGGCGCTTCTGCCTGCATCAGATGAGGCACCTGAGTACCTGTAGTTCAGAAAAAGTAAAGACTAGTTTTCGGGACCACACTGCCATTTTATCTGCTGTGTTTAGAGCTGGGCCTCATGATGCAGTTATGTTGCATATGTGCAGTACAGCACAGTAATGAGCGTTACTACACGTGCTGCATCACGACATCCGTAGCACGTGCAATAATGTGTTTTAGGCTGTCTCTAGATATATGGTGTAGACACGTACTTTAGATTGATGTGGCGACGCACAACGCATCTACCACTGTGCACGCAGCGCATGTCGTACACTGACTGTGCATTTCAATATGTTCTCTATGTGCATAATGTGTAACGCATGGTCCATACGTTATGAACATTATGTGTGGTGCTTTACAACTCTGGGGGCATTATGCTAGAGTGAACGGTGGTTTTCGTGATGGTGCCGCCATTTCGTCTACTGTGTTTAGAAAGGGACCTGTTCATTGTCTTTCTTTTTTGCTCTCTCCAGTTTTAGGGTTATAGGTGGTTTTTGTCCTTAAAGCTCATGTTTGTTAACCTGATGCATCTTACAGTTCTTTAGGTACCTTAACCAAAGGTGCCTTAGGTGGTGGATGTCATCAAGAGGGTTAGACCAGATATGGATCTATTGCTATGGCACTGGCAGACCAACAGTAGTACTGGGAGCCTCCACTGCCTCCAACCATGGTCTGACACTCACCAGCAGCAGGCACAATCAGACTGTATCTGCTGCACTCCACCAGGTGTTGCAGCCATGCACAAACAAACTGCCAACAGTCAGCTAACCAGTCTATATTGCATGTTCACAGAAGAACTATGTGCACCTGGACTTTGGTTGTATAGCACAGACACCCAACAGGTGTCTTAGTGATTAGGCCTCCAGAAAAGGGGTACACATATATCACTTGAAACAAACACTATGTTGCATTATGTGGAAACATAGCCTCGTCGTGGTCACTGCTTGGTCAGAGTGAGAGTGTCCTCCCAGCATGATGTGCTGTGGCCACCTTGTCTATGCAGGTGGTGGTTGAGCACTACAATGTCCCAGCCATTGCTCTACCACCACTGCAGTCGCATCCTGCCTGATCCTCCCTGTCTGGGCCATACCCTCAATACCTTACTCCTCAGTATGCAGATTTGCAGGCTGGTGCTGGCAACAGTGTACGTTTTGTGGGCCCACTGCAGAGTGGGACGCCACACCACAATAGATGGACATGCACTCACCCATTCCTATTGCAGTATTGTGCAAAGATAGGGGTGGTTGCCAAACCTGACCACCACATTGGTCCCAGTCACAGTGCAGGCATTGCTAAGGGGTACAAAAGCTAGTTGTGGTCTCTGCTGATAACTGCTGCTCCAAGCTGCCTGACTCTCCATGGAGCTTTGGTTAGTGGGACTGTGTGTGTGGATGTTTTTAATACTGTTGGCTGATGCTTTTGGGATTGCAGATGTTGATGTTGTATCTGCAATGTGGGTAATAGGTAGGGACATGCATTGCAGATCCACAGCTGGGACCTGAACCTGTGATCCTCTGCTCCAGGACACACTGGCTATGTGTACTGCACCACACTGTTGCCACAGAGGGGGTGCAATCTCTGGGGCCACATTTTCTCTTTATAAGCCAGACCTTTTTTATTGCACTGCACACGGCACACTGGGGCAGGTCATGACCTTGGTCTGCTGCAAGCAGGTGCCACCACTATCGACACCCCCTCTGCCATGCTGACATGCCCATATACTGTCGTTGCTGGTTGTGTTCAAGTCCAGGGCCATCTACTGTGCAGGTAGGTGGATGCCTAGGTTCAGGGTCTGGGTGCGGTGGCATACATGGACATCCACACATCCCCCCTATCACCACCTGCCACTGTTCTGTCACATCCACATGGGGGGTGAGATAGCTGTGGGGTGTGAGGTTTGTGATCTGGCAACAATTGGCTAGGGAGGACCTGGTTGATTGACTATGTTCTGCCGGCAGACTGTGGTCAGGCTGGGGCATGCAATGCGGGTCCAGTGTATCCATTATGGACTACTGGGTGTATACATATTTCACCCAACGTGTGGTCACACCCTACTTAGCTGGGTTTACGGACAGTTTGGGACTTATCCTGGGGAAGGTCCATAGACCCTTGTTAGAGTGGTCCCCAAATGTGCACTGCTTTTCCCATTACAGGCATTGTGGTTCCTGTGTGATGTTTGGGGTACCTGCTGGGTACGTGTCCCCTGGATGGGACACTGTGGTACACAGAGTACTGGGCATGTTTGACCTTGATCAGACATTGTCATGCTGATTTCCAGTTTCTGTGTTCCTATGTGCCATCTAGGTGACAGCTTAGTCCACCCTGTGCCCCAGTTGCCCCCACTGCATGTCCCACCTTCAGCCCCCTTTGCCCCATTTGCACCATCACCATAGTGCCCTTTCATACTTGGCCACTATGCTGTTGCTGCAAATGGGCACTACTATCACTGTTTTTGGGATCCCTGTCTGTGCTGTACATTGCTGACATTGAAATGGTCTCTCCCTCCTGCAAACGTGCATTTACCGACAAGTTTTCACTCGCGGTAATGTTCGGGCCTTCATGTACCAGCGTTAGTGTAGCAGGAGCCTCTCCCTGCCCACTCGCCGCCCACTCCCTACCCATTGACCCCTTCTCTCAGCCCTCTCTCCACCCTCTGAAACAGTTACCGCTGCTGGTAACGTTACCATGCATTAACATTACATCAGGTAACGTTAATGCGTGCTAACGTTAGATTGGGTAACATTATCACGCGGTAACGTTACCAGTGCTACATTACTGCAACTTAGTAAACATACCCCTTGGTGTCTTTGTAGCATCTCTGATTAATGTCCTCCTTGCCCGGACTGTGAGTTTTGGTGTGTGGCCTTCTCTTGTCAGGTTTGTAGTGGTGCCCTATTCTTTCTGTTTTGTTATAATGGATTTAATGGTGCTCCATGGGATATTCAGAATTTGGGATATTTTTTTATAACCCAGCCCTGATGTATACTTCTCCACAACTTTGTCTCTGACCTGTTTGGATTGTTCCTTGCTCTTCATGTTGTTTGCTTAGTGGTGTTGCAGAGTCAGGGGCTTTCAGAACAGGTATATTTATACAGTCATTATGTAACAGATGATGTGACACTGATTGTACACAGGTGAAACTTAATCAACTAATTGTGTGACTTCTGAGGTTAACTGGTTGACCAGATCTTATTTAGGGGTCTCACAGCAAAAGGAATGAATACATATGCACTCACAACCTTTCAGGTTTTACTTGTTTTTTTTTAATATACAAGATATTTTATTGTCATTTCACTTCACCAATTTGGACTATATTGTTAGGTCCATTACCTAACATCCAAATGAACCTCTATTTTCATTCCAGGTTGTGCGTAATTCGACAAAACAGGCCAAAAAACAAGGGGATGAATACTTTTGCCAGGCACTGTAAATGTAACAGGAAAAGGAAGCCACTATAATTCTCAAAGGAAGTAGCTGAAAACATGAATAAAAAGAGGGAGTCCTTCATGAAATATAACCGATCACAGAGAGAGGAAGACAGGCATCTAAATTTGAAAAAATCTTAGAAAAGTTGGCAAAGTAGTCAGGAAATTAAAGATACAAAAAGAAGAAATAGCCAGTGCAATAAAATTGGGGGGAGGGATAAGACAACTTTGAGATATGTTAGAGAGAGAAGGAAGTGTAAAATTGGTATTGTCAGACTCAAGGGTGAAGTGGAGGAATATGTAGAAGCTGATGAGGATAAAGTGGAATTGTTTAACAAATATTTCTCTTCTGTATTCACAGATGAAGGGTCAGGAGCAGGACCTCAGAAAACACTAAAAAATAGGAACAGAAGTGATGGAGATTTTGAACAATTTTTAGAAGACTGTTTGTGAGGAATTAACTAAACTAAAAGTAGACAAAGGGGTATGTTTACTAAAGGGCACTAACGTCGCAGTGGCAGAATTAGCGCGTGATAAGGTACGTTACTGGGCGATCAAGACGCGTTATCTCGCAATAACGTACCTTATCGCGTGATAACGCGCCTGGGCGTTAAGGCACCCTAACGCCGTGAAATCCGGCGCTGAAGGGTAGAGGAAGGCTTTCCAGAGGGCGTAGAGAAGGGGTCAATGGGTGGAGAGTGGGAGGGGAGAGGCTCCAGGCACACTAATACTGTGGAATCTGGGTCTGATCACTAATGCCAGTGAAACCCTCGCATTAAGGCACATTTGCAGGAAAGAGAAACCATTTCCGTCAGCAATGTGCAGCAAAGCCAGGGAAACCTTAAAAAAAATGATAGTTGTGATACATGTGCACGGAACAAAAGGGCAAATAAACATGGAAAATGACCTGAACAAAATTTTAAATCACCATAACCAAGCTGGCCAATAGTGATATTAATGGGAAAAATAAAAAAGTACTACTGAGAAAGCTCCAAAAAAAGAGATATCATTTTTGGAAGGGTCTATGCTCTGTCCTACTACAAGGTGAATGATCCCACATTGAAATAGTGCTGATCAGGGTTTTCCTTTTTTATTGGACAGGTTTCTTATGGCATGCACATGTGCGGCAACAGCAGGGTGGGCATGTTGGAAAGGGCAACTGTACAGATGCTTGAAAATGGGATACAGAGGGCTGCAGGCGGCACATGCTGTGGCACAGTCGGGGCACAGTGCAGACTAGGCAGATGCCTAGGTGGCACATAGGAATGCTGAAACTGTACAGCAGCCAGACAGCAACTGATGAGGGCCCAACATGGGCACGAGTGCGTTTCTCATAGTGTCACAGGGGATAGTACCCAGCAGGTACCCCCAAGGGCACAGAACATTGGCAGGTGGTGGTGGGGGTGGAAGCGTAGACGTTAATGCAGGCACCCCTACCCCAGATCCTGCACCATAGGCAGCCGCCTACCGGCACACTGTATGACCTGAGATTGCGCACCACCAGCACAAGGGCATGTCATCATGGTGGCGGAGGGGTACTGGTTGTGGAGGGGGCAGTGGCATCTGCCCACAGCAGACCATGGCCTAGCCCTGTTTAGGTGCGTGCCAAGCACTGCAACAGACAGGCTCTGTCTGACAAACAGTCATGGTATCCCCAGCAAATGAACTGTCCCCGTGGCAACAGTGTGGTGCAGTACACACAGCAAGTGTGTTCAGAAGCAAAAGGTCACAGGTTCAAGTCCCAGCTGTGGTTCCTCCCAACCCAGTCCCCATATTTTACCCAATACTAAACTGTGGGAATGAAGACGGAACCTTTATTGCAGATAACATAAACATGCCTATATTTTACCCTACAGAGCACAGACACCATAAACATGTGCAATACCTAGAGCAGAATTTCGCAAGTGCAGTCCTGGAGGGCCAAACACCATTCCGGTTTCATGCTGTCTCTAATAAAGATGCCTGTTCTGCATTTCTATGCGCCTCCCCCATGGTATGCAAATGTATCTCATGCATATTCAATAGGGACAGCATCAAAACCCGAACAGTGTTTGGCCCACCAGGACCGGAGTTGGGAACCTCTGCCCTAGAGCAGCGGCCAACAGGGGCAGAAACACCCGCATCCACAGGCTCCATTATTCAAAGCCTTATGGTGAGCCAGGATGTTGTGCCCTGCATGCAGCAGCATCTCCCAATACTAGCACTTGCATACCTTAGCAATGCCACCCTAAACCTGGGAATACCTTACACATATATCAAAAGATTGCTATGATTAATGGCAGATAGCAATTCCTAAGTTAAGCACAATTTGCTGATTGAGCTGCATCATAGCAACCTTTCTGATGTCTGTGGAGTGTGTTTCAGTTCTGATCTCTGACAGTGTTTACCACCCTGGGGAATGACCCCAACAGTATTGCGTACCATAGCCATGCCTGCACTGTGCCCAGGACTGGTGTGGTGGCCAGGGCTGCCAAAAGCCTCTATATTTGCACAATGCTGGCATAGGTGTGTGGAGTGTGTGTCTGTCTATCCAGTGTGTGGTGGCTGCCAACACCTTACTCAGCCAACACTGCTTGCACTGTTTCCAGTGTTAGCCTGCCAATGTGCATAATGAGGAGCAAGGTACTGTGGGTATAGCCCGGACAGGGTGGCCTGGCCAGGATGCATCTGCACAGAGCATAGGGCAATGGCTGGGACATTGTAGTGCCTGGCCACCACCTGCACAGACAGGGTGGCCACAGCATGTCCTGCTGGGAGGTCACTCTCACCCTGACTGAGCAGTGACCACGGCATGGCTAGTTTCCCCCATAGTGCTCTATGGTATTTATCTCAAATGAAATTTATGGGTTTTCTTGTCTGGGGCCTAATCACTGATTTACCTGCTTGGTGGGTGTGCTCACATCCCAGTTTTGGGTGCACACATCTCCTCCAGGAACATGCACTATGGACTAGCTAGCAGACTGTCTGCAGTTACATGTGTATAGCTAGAACACCTTGCAGGGTGCAGTAGCTGCAGACTCATTGTGCTTGCTGCTGGTGAATGTCAGATGGTGGTGGGGGGCAGCTGAGCATTTCCAGGCTTTCTGTCTGCAATTGCCTTATGGATGTGTATAGATCTGCATTGACTGCCCTGTAGGGTGTCTGTTTCCCAGCGGGACTGGGGTTGATGGTCCCCTCTACTTCCAGCATTGCAGGGATGTAGAATGTGGATCTGTTGGTGGGAGATCCTGTTTCCCACCCTAGGCCACAGGGTGTGGGTTGGGTGGTGGTACATAATCCACCTATGGGTCCAAACA
The DNA here is from genome assembly GCA_033557465.1 of Ichthyophis bannanicus. NCBI lineage: Eukaryota > Metazoa > Chordata > Amphibia > Gymnophiona > Ichthyophiidae > Ichthyophis > Ichthyophis bannanicus. The sequence continues at coordinate 418,769,410 of CM066034.1, forward strand.
CCCTCCTTCACTTACATCATGTGACCATGGCACCAACACAGAATATGCACTATTCTGGGTGTGTCATAGCCCATAAAGGCTATATGTAACTGAGAAATACTGATGGACACAGATGTATCCTAGGTGTAGTCTGCAGGAGCTACCTAGCGCTAGTGCGCATGCACACTCCCAAACTGAAGTGGACCTGCAACATGGTCTATTCCTGCCATGAAAGGTGCTGTGGACCTGGTGCTGGCTGCCCCACCACACCCTCAGGGTGAGCACAGTACCTGCACAATGTGACAGTCTGTAGCTACTGTGTGCCAGTAACACACATGGTCAGTACCCCCTACCAGGCTGAGGTGCTGTGGGGGTGCATACCCCATCTTGTGATCATCTGTAGACTGCTGATCTGCATGTGCAGTGCATCATGGGTACGGGTGGGTTAACCCTATCCTGGTAACCACAGCAGACAGTTTGTGTGGTGACCTGCAGTCCTTCTGTAGCCAGCCAGGGGTTTTGTTAGTAGCTGTAGCCCACTGGTTGTTTCACTGCCTGTGGAGGTAGGGGGTCATGGGTTTGATCCCACAGTGGGGTTGTTTGATAGGGCTGTCTGAGGCATTTTCCTTTTTTAATTCAAATTAGTGCTGCCAGCAAAAACACCCTCACAGTGCTGTAACCTTAAGGTGCCTCATAAGGCGCTCTATAAAGCGCCCTATAAAGTGCCTTATAAGGCACCCTATAGGGAACATTATAGGGTGCCTTGGTGGACAGTGCACCTTATAATGTGCCCTCTGGTGTGCCTTATAGGGTGTCTTATGCGGCACCTTAGGTTATGGCACTGTGAGGGTGTGTTTGCTGGCAGCACAGATTTAAATTATAAAATAAAATGCCTCAGACAGCACTGAGTAAAAGTAAAGAGTAATGTCTCAGCCACCCTTATTCATTAAGCCCACTGGGGGATTGAACTCATGATCCCTGCACCTTCAGTCAATGTATTAACCATTGTGCTACAGCTCTGCTGCTGTATTTATAGGTCAGCGCGCCTACTTATGATTAACACGCATTAACTTGCGCTGCTCCCTCTATTGGGTGATGATGTGCGCAGTGCACATTATCGCGCGATAACGCGTGATTGCTATGTTTAGACCGGAACGCCCACTCCTTTTATGGCATCCTGCACATTATCACCAGGCGCACGTTAGGACGCTTTAGTAAACATACCCCAAAGTGATGGGACTGGCTGAGATATATCTCAGAATATTTAAGGAACTTGGGGATGTTCTAGCGGCTCCACTGACTGACATTTTAAATGCTTCTTAAGAGTCAGGAGTGGTCCCAGAGGAGTGGAGAAAGGCACCTATGGTCCCTATACACAAAAGCGGAAGTAAGGATGTGTTTGAAAACTACAAGCTAATTAGTCTAACTTCTTTGGTGAGTAAATTATTTGAACTCTGCTAAAAGGAAAGATAGTGAGGTTTCTAGAATCCAATGGATTGCAGGATCCGAGGCAGCAAAGGTTTAACAGAGACAGGTCTTGTCAGACAAATCTGATTGATTTCTTTGACTGGGTGACCAGAGAGTTGGACCGAGGGAGAGCCCTAGATGTGGTGTGCTTAGATTTCAGTAAAACCTTTGTCATCGTTCCGCACAGGTGACCTATAAACAAACTGAGCATAAAGTGACTGACTGGGTTAGAAATTGGTTGAGTGGGAGGTGACAAAGGATACAGGTAAATGGAACTCACTCTGAGGAGAATGAGATTACCAGTGGTGTGCCACAGGGATCTGTCCTTTGTCGGATTCTTTTTAATTTCTTTGAAAGTGATAGTGCAGAAGGGCTATTGGGTAATGTATGCCTCTTTGCAGATGATATCAAAATCTGCAATAGAGTAGAGACTCAGGAAGGAGTAGATAACATCTAGTTAAGCTTGAAGAATGGTCAAGAATTTAGCAGCTGAGATTTAATGCTAAAAAATGCAGAATCATGCATTTGAACTGCAAAAATCTAAGGGTGTGGTACAGTGTAGGGGGTGAAGTACTTCAGTTCACAAATGAAGAGTGGGACCAAGGCGTAATTGTTTCCAATGACCTTAAAATGACTAAACAGGTAGAAAAGATAACTGCAAAAGCCAGAAGGATGCATCCAACCTTGATCTTTACTTCTCCACAACTTTGTCTCTGACCTGTTTGGAGTATTCCTTGGTCTTCATATTGCTTGCTTCATGTTGCAGAGTCGGGGTTGGGTGCATAGGGAGAGGAATGGCCAGCAGAAAAAGGAGGTGCTAGATCCTCTGTATAAGTCTCTGGTAATCATTTGGAGTATTGCGTACAATTCTGAAAACCACACCTTCATAGGGACTTAGGATGGAGTTGGTGCAGAGGGTGGCTACCAAAATGGTCAGTGGTCTTCATTATAGAACATATGAAGACAGACTTAAAGATCTTAATATATATAAATTAGAGGAAAGACGTGATAGAGGAGATATGTTTGAAACATTTAAATACCTCTGTGGAATAAATGCACAAGAGGAGAGCCTCTTTCAATTGAAAACAAGCTCTTCTATGTATAAGGAGACATAGGGGTATGTTTACTAAACCGTCCTAATGTTACTGGTGCTAGTTGCAGCGTTAATGTGAAGAATGCCATATAAGGTAGTGGGCGTTCCGGCGGCAAGGTAGCAAGAATCTGTATCGCACGATAGTGTGTGCCGTGGCACATTAACGCACGTTAACCCTAAGTTCATGCCACCGCAGTGTTAGAAGATGTAGAGATATAACCAACTGGTTACTGCAATGACTGTGGAGATAGAGGTCATGGGTTCAATCCTGCAGTTGTGTTATGTAAGAAAGCTGTCTGAGGCATTTCCTTTTTTAATTTAAATCAGTGCTGCCAGCAAAAACACCCTCGCAGTGCTTAACCTAAGATGCCGCATAAGGCGCCCTATAAGGCATTCCATAGGACACATTATAAAGTGCCCTGTCCACCAAGGCACCTTATAATGTGCCCTATAGGGTGCCTTATGAAGCACCTTAGGCTATAGCAATGTGAGGGTGTTTCTGCTGGCAGCATTGATTTTAATTAAAAGGAAAAGCATCAGACAGCCTTATTAAGTAACACCACTGTGGGATCAAACCCATGACCTCTGCCTTTGCAGTCATTGAAACAACCAGTGGGCTACATCTCTATAGTATCTGACATGCTGCTGGCTGGCTACAGAAAGACTGCAGGTCACCACACAATCTGTCTGCTGTGGTTACCAGGATAGGGTAAACCCACCTGTACCCATGATGCACTGCACATGCAGATCAGCAGCCTACATCTGATCACAAGATGTGCTATGTGCATCTATAGCACCCCGGCCTGGTAGGGGGAACTGACAGTGTGTGTTACTGGCACAGAGTAGCTACAGACTGTGACGTTGTGCAGTTCCTGTGCTCATCCTGAGGGTGAGGTGGGGTGCCCAGCACCAGGTCTGCAGCACTGGCTTGCTTGAGATAGGCTATGCTGCAGGTCCCCATCAGTGCTAGTGTGGGATAGGTAGTCTTGGCAGACACACCTATGATGCACCTGTGTCTATCTGTATTTCCCAGTCATGTCTAGCCCTTGTGGACTATGATGCACCCCAAAAACTGCATGTTCTGTGTGGTTGCTATGGTCACATGTTATAAGAAAAAGGTGGTATTTAAACACAAAAGAAGATTATATAGCACCACCCAACCCACCCTCTGTGGGTCAGGGTGGGGGACAGAATCTCCTACCAACAGATCTACATTCTACATCTCTGCAGTGGTGGCAGTAGAGAACCCCAGTCCTGCTGGGGAATACACATCCTACAGGGCAGTCAATGCAGATATGTACACATCGCATAGGGCACTGGCAGACAGGCAGAAGGCCTGGAAAAGCCCAGCTGCCCCCACCACGATCTGACATTCACCAGCAGAGGGCACAGTCAGTTTCCACCCACTGCACCCTGCAAGGTGACCTAGACATACACATGCTAACTGCAGACAGTCTGCTAGCTAGTACATAGCACATGTTCCTGGAGAAACTGTGTGCACCCAAAAATGGGATGTGAGCACACATACCAAGCAGGTATGTCAGTGACTGGGCCCCAGAAAAAAAAAACACATAGATATCACTTGAGAGAACAACTGTATAGTGCTATGAGGGAACCTAGCCATGCCATGGTCACTGCTCAGTCAGGATGAGAGTGACCCCAGCATGACATGCTGTGGCCACCCTGTCCGTGCAGGTGGTGGTCGGGCACTACAATATCCCAGACATTGCCCTATGCCCTGTGCAGATGCATCCTGCCCAGGCCGCCCTGTCTGGGCCATTCCCACAGTACCTCGCTCCTCATTATGCATATTGGAAGACTAACACTGGAAACAGTGCAAGCAATGTGGACTCAGTAAGGTGTAGGCAGCCACAAAACACTGGATAGACATACACAAACTCCCACACCTATTTCAGCCTTGTGCATATATAAAGGTGGTTGGCAGCCCTGGCCGGCACACCAGTCCTGGGCACAGTGCAGGCATTGCTATGGTACTCAGTACTGTTAGGGTCGCTTCCCAGGGTGGTAAACACTGTCAGAAACAAGAACTGAAACACACTCCACAGATATCAGAAAGGTTGCTATGATGAATCTCTATCAACAAATTGTGTTTAACTTAGGATTTGTTATCTGACATTAATCATAGCAACCTTTTGATATATTTGGCACGTGTTTCCAAGTTTAAGACGGCATTGCTAAGGTAAGCAGGTGCTAGCATTGGTAGATGCTGCTTTGCGCAGGGCCCAACAGCCTGTCTCTCCATGAGCTGTTGGATAATGGAGCCTGTGGATGTGGGTGTTTGTGCCCCTGTTGGCCGCTGCTCTAGGGCAGACGTTCACAACTCCGGTCCTGGTGGGCCAAACACGGTTCAGGTTTTCATGCTCTCCCTAATGAATATGCATGGTTACATTTGCATACAATGGGGACGGTGCATACAAATGCATCACAGGCATATTTATTAGGGACAGCATGAAACCTGAATGGTGTTTGGCACTCCAGGACTGCAGTTGGGAAACTCTGCTCTAGGGATTGCAGATGTATGTTCTATGTAGGGTGTATATTCTATGTAGGGTAAAATATAGGTATTTATGACGTGTTTATTTTATCTGCAATAAAGATTCCGTCTTTATTACCATGGTTTAGTACTGGGTAAAATATAGGGACATGGTCTGCAGGAGCCACAGCTGGGACTTGAACCTGTGACCTTTTGCCCCGAATATACTGGCTGTGTGTACCGCACCAAACTGTTGTCACAGAGGTAGATCATTCCCTGGGGATACCATGACTGTTTGTCAGACAGACTTTGTCTGTTGCAGTGCATGACACCCACCTAAACAGGGCTTGGTCTTGGTCTGCTGTGGGCAGATGCCTATGCCCCCTCCACCACCAGCACCCCTCTGCCACCATGCTGACATGCCCTTGTACCAGTGGTGTTGATGGTGCGCAATCCCAGGCCATCCAGTGTGCTGGTAGATGGCTGCCTAGGGTGCGTGATATGGGGTAGGGGTGCCTGCATAGACATCCGCGCTTCCTTCCGGCACCGCCTGCCAATGTTATTTGCCCTTTGAGGTACTTCCTGGGTACTGTCCCCTGGGACACTGTGGGACACACACTCGTGCACATGTTTGCCCTTGATCAGTTGCTGTCTTGCTGGTTCTCCATTTCTACGTTCCTATGTGTCACCTAGGCATCTGCCTAATCCAACCTGTGCCCCAGCTGCCCCACTGTATGTCCTGCCTGCAGCCCCCTGTACCCCATTTGTAGCCTCACCGTAGTGCCCTTTCGTACTTGGGCACTATGCTGTTGCTGTACATGTATCACTACTATCACTTTTCTTGGTCTCCCTGCCTTTGCTGTACATTGCTGACTGAAATGGTTTCTCTCTCCTGCAAATGTGCCTCTAACGCGAGGCTTTCACTGGCATTAATTTTCAAACCCTGATTTCACAGCATTAGTGGAGGAGTGGAGCAGAGCGGAGTGAAGGAGTGGCCTAGTGGTTAGGGCAGGGTACTTCAGGCCAGAAGGTCGGGGGTTCAAATCCCACTAGAAGACAGCAACCTTGGGCCAGAAGGACTGGGGCTTCTAGTCCCACAGGTGCTCCTTGTGGTCTTGGGCAAGCTACTTAACCCTCCACAGCCCATGTTCCCTGTAAAATAGTTATCTCCAAGTTATAATGCCCTGTTCAATGTAATTTCAGTTTGTTCAATGTAAACCACACTGATGCAGAATAGCATCGTATATAAGAGAATGTAAATAAATAAAATAAGTTAGTGTGCCTGGAGCCTCTCCACACCCACTCTCCACCCATTGACCCCCTTCTCTCCACCCTCTGGAGAGGCTTACTCTACCCTCTGTGCACCTTAACGCCACCAGAGACATTATTGCACAATAAGTAACATTATCACATGGTAATTTACCATTATCACATGATAATGTTACTTATCGCACGATAATATCACCACTGAGACATTAGCACTGTTTAGTAAACATAACCCGTAGGATAAGGGCGAAAGGGGATATACTCAGGAGTAAATTGCAGAAGTATTTCTTTACGGCAAAAGTGGTAGATGCATGGAATAGTGTCCTAGTGAAGGTAGTAGAGATCCCAACGTACATCTCCTTTGTACGTCCAAGCTGACCCGCACGTACAAAGGAGATCATGATTCTGATTCCGCGGGGCACGACTCTCCCCATGGTATCAGAATCACGAACCATTTAAAAGCCACGAATCCAGTTGCTGCTAAAAAAGTTAATTCCCCACAACCAGACTCCCGATCCGGCCTCCTAAGGCCAGGATAAGTCTGCAGGGAATTAACTCTGCCCCCCCCTGCCCCTTCCATGCCCTGGACTACTTTAAAAAACATGACCAGGGGGAGTTATTCCACCTTGGAGGTGGAATAACTTCCCCGGCCATTTCGCCAGCCCTGGACGTACAGGGCCAATATTAGAATTGGCCCTGTATGTCCAGGGCCGGTGACCGCCCACTTCCTGCCCACTCTGCCGCCAGGCCACCTCTTCCCCGTCCCTGACTAACTTCCCTGCACAACCGGTGGGGAAGATAGTCGGGGGCTGCAGCCGGCACGAATAGCAGGGATGGACATCCCAAGGGACGTCCATTCCTGCTATTCGTGTCTCAGAATTCAATAATTCAGAAAAGCAGAGACAAGCACAGAAGATCTCTAAAGTAAAAGAATGGACTTTAGTATTTGGTATGGAAGGGCAGACTAGATAGCCCATATGGTCTTTTTCTGCCTTCATGTTTCTATGTTTCTAGCTTTGGCTCTTAGCCTGCTGCTCTATTGGGCTACTATTCAATTCCATGGACTAAGCCATTTTCAAGGCAATTTTAACTAGGTTATTCACAAGTTATCTGGGTAATACTGGAAGCTGAAAGTAACTCTCCCCATCTGTGGGTAAAAGTAGCCATGCTTGCTCTTATCTGCGCCAAGGGTCGTAGAGTACCTTTTTGTCTGGGAGAAAGGAAGCCAATAAGTCATTCTCTGTCCATGCCCCATCAAGCTTCCTAGTAGCCTATAATGCAGTGGTGCACCCCACTCCATAGTCATGCTGTAGCACAAAGAGTGGGGAGTAGCAAGCAATATGCAGAGATTTAATTTTAATATTCCCATCTGGGCCATCCCGTCCATTGAGCAAGAATGTTTTTTGCACAGGGCCCTGCGTTTTTTGCACAGGCCCCCGCTGCATCAGCCCCGGCGAGATTAACAGAGCCGCGAGAAAGGAAACTCTCGCGGCTCTGAAAGAAGCCTGCGTTCGGGGATTCGACACTAGCCTACGATGCAGGGAGGCTCTGCCGGGCAGGGGGGGGCCCCGCGGTGGCACTCTTGATGCTGCCGCGGCAGAAGCAGCTGTTTTTTTTTATTTTTTAATTTGGGATGATGGGGGGAAGGGGGTTTAGGACTGGTAATGGGCTATGGGAGGGGTTAGGACTGGTAATGGGCTGATGGGGGATTAGGACTGGTAATGGGCTATGGGGGGGCTAAGACTGTAAATAGGCTGATGGGGGGCTAGGCCTGGAAATAGGGTGATGGGGGGGTTAGGACGTAATGAACTTATGGGGGGGTTAGGACTAGTAATGGGCTATGGGGGGCTAGGACTGGAAATGGGCTGATGGGGGGTAAGGACTGGTAATGGTCTGGGGGGGCTAAGACTGTTAATGGGCTGGGGGGTTGCTAGGACTGGAAATGGGCTGAGTGGAAGGAGGGCTTGAACTGCAAATAGATGATGGGGATGGGGGCTTGGAATGGAAATGGGTTGTGAGGGGGAGGGAGCTAGGACTGGAAATGAGTGAGTAGGGGGGCTAGGACAGGAAATGGGCTGATGGAGGGGCTAGAATAGGACTGGAAATTGGCTGTTGGGGGGTGCTAAGATTGGAAATGGGCTGTGGTGGGGGTTTGGATTGAAATGGACTCATGAAGGGGCTAGAACTGGAAGTAGGCTCATGGGGGGCTTGGATTGGAAATGGGCTGAGTGGAGGGGAGCTAGGATTTGACATGGGCTGATGGGCTCATGGGGGGCTGGGATTGGAAATGAGCTGATGGAGGGACTCGGATGGGACTGGAAATAGTTGGGGGAGCTAGGACTGGAAATAGGCTGATGGTGGATCTAGGATAGGACTGGAAATGGGCTGATGCGGGGACTAGAAGGGAGCGGATGCTGGGTGGGACTGGAACTAGAATGGAGCTGATGTTGGGGGAGGATTAGAATGGGATGGAGCTGGGAGAGTGAAATGGGGAGGGAAAAAATATTTTGTGTGGGAGAGAAGACAAATCTACAATTGGCCGGATATTGGGAGAGTAAGTGGGGATTGAGAATGGAGGGGTAAAATTTGAGTAGATGAAATAGGAATGAGGAAAGAGCAAAAGGAGAAAGATTAGTATGTTAAAGCAGATGTAGAGAGAGAATGGAAAAAAAACTAGAAGAGAGAAGAAAAGACAAATGGACAGCAGACGATGGAGAGTTAGCGGAAGACACAAAGAAACCAGAAGAAAGTGACTGGAGCAATTGCAGCTGAAAAAAAATACACAAAAGGTAGAAAAATATCTCTTTATTTTGAATTTATTAATTGGAATATGTCAGCTCTGGGAAATGTGCATCATTAACGTCTGCGCTTTGTTTAGTACAAGAGCAAATTAATGTATAGTTTTATTTCCACAGTGTTGTACATTCCAAGTTTGGCTTTTGGGATTCCCAGTTTAATTATTGTCTTCCTGTTTCTAAATTGTGATTCCTTGTTTGGTGACGGTCTATGTTCTGCATGTGTAACTGAGCTGAGGTATTCTGTTTATGTAATTCCTATTTGACATTGCCACTTGTTCTCTTTCCCCAGTAGGTCATATATTGTTGTTCTCTGAAATGTATTGGTTTAATATTTGCAGCGTTTCCTTTTGATAGTTAGGGTATGGTGCTTTATGAGTCCTGGTAGTGCTGTTAGGATACGGCGGGTTTGCTATGGGTTCTAAATGGGCAGTGTTTGTAGTAGTTCCTAATGTGTCTGGCGGTTGGCACTGGATTATAGTAATGTAGAAGTCTTTTAGTCTTTCTTTATTCATACACTCATTAAGAGGCATGTTACTAAAAGTTAGTGTATGGTAGCATTATGCAAATATTTATGCAAATGAGGCCCCTTATGCAAATGAGGCCCAGCACCCCCCTTGGGCCGCCCCTGATTCCCATGCATGCTTCATGGTACTAACTTTCATACCTGAATTTTCAAAGTGAAACTCCACAGACCTGTAGCCTTTAAGACTACCTTTTGGGGCACTGAGATAATATGGGAAAACAGTGGGGGAAGCATGTGCTTTCTGAACACTCACTGAACTTGCTAGAAGAATACGGATCCAAATATCCCTTAACTGCTCTGCTGAGGGAAAGCTGTTCTGTGTATAACCTATTATGACTTGTCTCTGAAATAATAGATCTGTACATACCAAAGAATTCTGTATGAACAGCTGAACGTTTTCTGGAGAAAACATGAACGGTTCTTAATAAATAAGGCAAGGTACTGAACCCCCTGCTTTGGAATCTTAGAAATTTTCATTCTTAAAAATCTTTTACAATTTCATCAAATAAGTCTAAAGAAAAAACTAAAGAAAATATACATGGTTTGTGGTCCCTCACTCGATATGAATATCTCAGTGGGGAGACTTGAGTCACATACTTCACGGGAGGTAGTGCTGTCCTGTTTCAGTCGATTGCATGGTTCTGGAATGGAAATAGGGTGGATTGGGAAGTGGGTGGAGTCTGCAATCATTCATTCTACTACAGGCACCCACAAACTGACAGGGTTTGTTCTAAACCATTAAAGTTTACTGAAAATCCAAAAAGGAATTGATAAACCTGAAGAGCATCAATTAGCAAAAATTACCGTTCACTTTTTCTCCCACTTCTCTACAGTTGAGAAAAAAAGCCTTTTCTTCACTTACTGGGACTTGCCTCTGCAAAATGCAGCCTTCTCTAACTTTTTTCTAAACTACTTCTTATTTGGAGGAAAATCACAGGCACAGACTTTTGACACTTTAGACACTTCCTCCTGAATACAGTTCCTATTAAATACTGGACTCAGATGTATCAGCAGGTACTTCAATCTGTAGATTCCTGGCCCACCTTGTCTAATCTCCTGTCATTAGAATCTTCCTCTTCACTTCCAGGATCAGTGGAAGCCTTTTATTCTTCTTCTGTCAAGAGGCCTCTTCCTGCTCCTGAGGGCCGGCACTAGCCATTAGGAGAACTAGGCAGTCACATGGAGCATTAACATTTCCATGGCACCCCATTGTTGCAGCTGTCGCCCCTTTCTAGGACCTGAAGCCTCTGGCACTACCTATGGTTGGTTCTTCCACTCATTCATAATCAGATATCCTATTTGCATGGGTGCAGAAGTAGCCACAAGCAATGTTCCCTCTAAGCTGCGCTGGGTCCTCCAACAGCATTCCTGCCGGGGGGGGGGGGTGCAGCGCGATCGACGCTCTGCCCCTCCCCCCACCAGCGGGAATGCTGGAGGAGGACTCAACGCAGCTTAAAGAGAACATTGGCTGCGGCGTGTGTTAGACCCAACAGTAGAGTTGTTGGGTCTAACACAGCCCGCAGCCAATGGTATCTCTAAGCTGCGCCTGGTCCTCCGCCGGCATTCCCGCTGGTGGGGGGAGGGGCAGAGAGTCGATCGTGCTGCACCCCCCCCCCCCCCCCCGGCAGGAATGCAGGCAGAGGACCCAGCGCAGCTTAGAGGGAACATTGGCCACAAGTAACTTTTGCACATTTTCTTTCAGTTCATTCTGAATATCTGAACTCCTTGGTTTGGATGGACATTAGATTCAAACTCTTTGCTCCATCTCCAAAAATTTAGTTAGTAATTTTAAGAATAAATAATAGAAACAGAGAAAAATGATGACAGAAAAAGAACACATGGCTTATCTAGTCTGTCCTTCCATATCAACAACTACAAGTCCATTTTTTTTCCTTTACAGATTTCTGTGTTTGTACCATGCTTTTTTGAATTCAGATACCATCCTCACCTCTACCACCTCCACTGGGAGACTATTCCATGGATCCACCACTCTTTCTGTAAAGAAATATTTCCGCATATCACTCCTGAATCTATCCCCTTTCAGCATCACTTTTGGCAAAACTGAAGAGTCATGGGATAGGAGGCAGAGTACTATTGTGGATCAGGAACTGGTTAAAAGATAGAAAGCAGAGGGTAGGGCTAAATGGCCAATTTTCCCAATGGAGAAAGGTGAATAGTGGTGCACCCCAGGGATCTGTGCAGGGTCTTCTGCTTTTTGACATATTCATAAATGAACTGGAAAAGGGAATAATGAGTGAGGTTATCAAATTTGCAGATGACACAAAACTATTTAAAGTTGTTAAAACCCACGAGGATTATGGAAAATTGCAAGAGGATCTTGATAAATTGGAAGACTGGGCATCAAAATAACAGATGAAATTTAATGTGGACAAGTGCAAAGTTATGCACCTAGGGAAGAACAACCTAAACTGGAGTGGAGTGGAGTGGCCTAGTGGTTGGGGCAAGGTACCTCAGGCCGGAAGGTTGGGGGTTCAAATCCCACTAGGGGACAGCAACCTTGGGCCGGAAGGACTAGGGTTTCTAGTCCCACAGGTGCTCCTTGTGGTCTTGGGCAAACCACTTAATCCTCCATTGCCCATGTTCCCTGTAAAATAGTTATCTCCAAGTTATAATGCCCTGTTCAATGTAAACCGCCTTGATATCATGAAAGGCAGTATATAAGAATTGTTAAATAAATAAATAAACTATGGTTACACGATGCAAGGTTCCACATTAGGAACTACCTCCCAGGAAAAGGATTTAGGCGTCATTGTGGATAACATGTTAAAACCCTCCGCCCAGTGTGCAGCAGTGGCCAAGAGACCAAATAGAATGCTAGGTATCATAAGGAAAGGAATTGAAAATAAAACAAAGGATATTATAATGCTTCTGTATCGTTCCATGGTGTGACTGCACCTTGAATATTGTGTGCAATTCTGGTCATCGTATCTTAAAAAGGATATAGAGTTATTAGAAAAGGTTCAGAGAAGAGCCACCAAAATGGTAAAGGGGATGGAAGGATACTCCTATGAAGAAAGGCTAAAAAGGTTAGGGCTCTTTAACTTGGAAAAGAGACGGCTGAGGGGAGATATGATAGAAGTCTAGAAATTAATGAACGGAGTGGAATAGGTAAAGGTAGATTGATTGTTTACATCATCAGAATGTACTGTAGAAAGACTAGGAGACATGGAATGTAGCTAGAGGGTGAACTATTTAAAACAAATAAGAGAAAATATTTTTTCACTCAACATGTAATCAAACTCTGGAATTTGTTACCGGAGGATAAAGTAAAAGCTGTTAGTGTAGCTGGGCTTAAAAAAGGTTTGGACAAGTTCCTGGAGAAACAGTCCATAAACCATTATTTAAAAGGGACCCAGGATATCACTGCTCAACCCAATGCAAGAATAGTGGAACCTATGTCTTTTGGGGAAACTGCTAGGTACTGTCGCGTCCTCCCGCCCGGGCCAGTGGCCAATGAGCAAGAGGTCTCACCTTAATTGCCCTTCTGAATACTGTCCCCAATATGGCTGCCAGCATGGACTGCTGGGATATGTAGTTTCAGCTATTCTTTTGAGCAAGCAGTGTGACCACACGGTTTATTTGGCAAAAACAGAGAATTTTATTTTTCAGGGTTTCCCCCTCGCATCAAATTCATTGCACTAAACACAGGTAAGGATAATTTCTCCCAAAGGCAAAGGATAAATAAACTCCAACAGGCTTAACTCAAACAGACAGGAATTTCTTCTTCACATTGTCAACTGGTAACTACCTTCTAAAGCTAAGGCTGTTGACCATATCAAAGTAACTTAAGCTTTCAACAAGTTTCTTTTCTTTCACAGCTTCCATAGAAAAGAGGTTATAACTGTTTTTAAACTTCCAGCCAGTTTCTTTTCTTTCACACCCTATAGAAACAAGCTACAATGGCTTTTAAACTTCTAGCAAGTTTCTTTCCCTTCTCAGTTCCCAGAAACAAGCTTATAATTGCTTAAACAAACCACTCCTTCACACGGGCTTGAGTTTAGCACATGTTCAGTTTGTTTGCCTTGCAATAAGAACATTGCATTTCTTCGGTATCACTTTCACATGGGCTTTCACACAATTCTATTTCCATTTTGTGAGTAGACTCACTAGAGCTATCTTCCTGTGGACAGGTATCATAGGATTTATGATTTACATCCTGCAGAAGCTCATCCAGCTTTAGCAGCAAGCATTCTCTCTGATCTGCAGCAACAGGCTTTAAAGACGGAGTTTCTCTCTCCCTTATCAGCCTTTCAATATCTCTCACTGCTGAGTCACGGCAATCAATGGCACACTTCTTATTTCTGTCTGAAGCTTGCTTTACAGCCTTCTGGCTAACACAGCGTCTGGCACTTTTTCTTAGCTCTCTAACCACTTCTTCAGAAAGAGCCTTGCTAGGAACTTCAGGCAACTTATTCTCTCTACCTCCAGGGCTCAACTGGCTTCCCGAGCTGTTTCCCCACCTGGGAATTGACTCCTCCAGCTTCCTTTCTCTGGGGTACCTTGATTCCAGGGCTCTCTGCTGCTCCGCTCCTAGCTGCTTCGGACTCTCTTGCTGCGTGCTTTCCTGCAAGTTCTGCCGTGTCTGCTGCTGCCTGCTTTGCTTCTCACCTTCCTCTCCTCTATCAAACACTGAAGCAGTTTTAAACTGGTGCTTCTTAGGCACCACGCCTTTCTCCATGCACACGTGAGAGCTGTTAGGGCTCAACCTAGCTCTAATGTCATTAAGTGGTCGGGGCTTAGTACTAGCTGTAGTCTGCCTCGGAGCTTGTGGTTACTATGGGAACTCTGTTGATCTCTGCTTTTAAAGGCACAGGTCTCACTTTCTTCCCATTCCATCCCTTCTATACAGCTCTCCTTACCACACATTCCCTCCTTTAAGATATTACGGGCTGGGGTGATATCTTCATCATAGCACGTAATTCTAGCTGCAGCATCAGTATCTTTCTCTTTGCATGTGACTCTAGACAATGCATCTGCGTTCTGATATAGCTTGCCAGCTCTATGTTCTATACAGAAATCAAATGCTTGAAGCGCCATGTACCATCGCGTTAATCTGGCATTATGATCCTTCATCTGGCCAAGCCACTTCAATGGGGCATGATCGGTCATCAAGAGGAATTTCCTGCCCGCCAGGTAGAATTTTAGAGATTCCACAGCCCACTTTATCGCCAGGCACTCTCTCTCGATGGTTGAGTAATTTCTCAGCCGGGGACAGCTTCCGACTAAGAAAAAGCACTGGATGCTCGACGCCTTCATACTTCTGTTAGAGCACCGCTCCCAACCCGGTCTCGGAGGCATCTGTCTGCAGAATAAATGGTAGACTGAATTTCACCTCACGCAATACTGGGGCTACACATAGCTCTTCTTTTAACCTCTCAAAAGCTGTTTCTGCTTCCAGGGTCCACCTCAGTTGATTCGGCATATTTTTCTTGAGCATATCTGACAAAGGTGCGCTCTTTTCAGCGAAGTGAGATATAAATCGCTGGTAATATCCCACCAAGCCAAGGAAACTGCGCAGTTGCTTCTTGCTGGTGGGCCGGGGAAAAGCCTTCACACTTTCGACCTTATTCAGTAAGGGCTTCACTGTACCGTGTCCAACCAAGTGACCCAGGTACTTTACCTCTTGGCTGCCAAACACGCACTTTGCCGGATATAGGGTCAGGCCTGCCTCCCTCATTGCCTGCAACACTGCTCGTATCCTGGATAGATGTTGATCCCATCTGACACTATGAATAACAACATCATCCATATACGCCGTAGCGTATTCCTGATGAGGTCGGAGTACCAGGTCGACGAGGCGTTGACAAGTGGCAGCGGCTCCATGTAGGCCAAATGGCATTCGCTTGAACTGGAATAGGCCTACTGGCATACTAAAGGCGGTTTTCTGGCGGGATTCCCTGGTCAGAGGAATCTGCCAGTAGCCTTTCGTCATATCCAGAGTCGTGAGATACCTGGCCTGGCCTAATCGATCAAGGAGCTCCTCTATCCGAGGCATGGGGTACGTATCAAACTTTGAGATGGCATTGACTCTCCTGAAGTCAATGCAGAATCTAAGGGATCCGTCAGGCTTGGGAACCAGCACGATCGGGCTGTTCCACGGACTCTGATTCTTCAATCACTCCTTGATCAAGCATCTCTTTTACTTGATCTTTCACTTCCTGCCTCTTGGCTTCTGGCAGTCTGTACGGGCGCTGTCGTACCACTTCACCCGGTGGTGTTAAGATTTCATGCGCGATGAGCCTTGTTTCCCCCGGTACAGGCGTCAGGACATCAGAAAAACCCTTAATTAGCTGCTCCAATTCCTGCTTCTGTGTCCATGAGAGGCCTTCCCCCATCCCTGGCTCAGGATTCTTCCTGCAATCGCTCAATTGGGGTCCTAGGTCGTCTTCTATCTTCTCCTGCACCGTCGCTGCCAGTCCTTGCAGGTCTGCATACCCCATAGAACCGAAACCTTGGGTTCCTCGCACTGTGTCCAAAATCATGGGTACCTCCTCAAGAGGAGAGAACCAAACTCTTTCACAAATAAGCTGGGCTATGCGGTCTCCCACACTTACTTGGAAGTCTTCCGATCCAAAGTTGAACAGCAGAATCTTGACCACACCTCTATAGTCTGGATCTACGACGCCGGCCCCAACATCGATAAAATGTTTCACTGCTAAGCAGGAGCGGGGTGCGATGCGTCCATAGCAGCCGCTGGTACTTCCATCTGGAGGGCGGTATTTACTAACGCTTTGCCATGCTTAGGGACGATCACATCTTCTGCACTATACAAATCAAATCCGGCTGCTTGTGAGGTGGCTCTTGTTGGTGCTCGTGCTTCTGGACTCATTTTGCAATACCGTAATACAAATATGGGTTTCTTAGCGGGTTCCTCCTTAGGCAGGCGTGGGATAGATTTTCGAATCTTCCCGAACAAGGGGCTAGGAACGGCTGCTGGCTTGACTACTTGCTGGTTTGGGATTTCAGGTGGGGCGCTTGCAACCACCATCCCCTCCCTCTTATGTAAGCGTTGTTGCATGCCCTTCTGGAACTGGGGCCAGTCCCTCCCCAGCACTACTTCTTGGGGTAGACGGGGCACTACGGCCACTGGGATCCCTTTCTCTATCCCTAGCCCTTTTACGATGACGCGATAAATGGGATATGTGGATGCTGTCCCATGCACACACCTAATCCTCACTGTGCCAATGGGTGAAAGGGGTGTTTCCTTACCTTGGACCCTTATCTTCCGCCAAAGGTTTTTGGACAACATGGACTGGTCAAAGCCTGAGTCTAACAAAGACCTTGCCGGTACCCCTTGCACTGTGACTGCTAGCAGAAAACCTTCTCTAGCTTTTCCCGGGTCATCTATTTTCAGTGCTGTCCTCATCTTACATTCACGCTGTAAGTGACCCTCACTTCCACATTTGAAACATGTTCTTTTAACATATTTCTTCCTATCAATAGGTACACAGACATCTTTAACAACATTCTTTGGCTTCCCTTCCCTTTCTGATACAGCATATGGGACTTTCACAGAAGCAAAACCCTTCTCTTGAGCGACCGCGTCCACTTCAAGAAACTGCTCAGCGAGCACAATAGCCTCCTGAGTGCTTCTGCAACCCTGCAATATCAGGAAGGTACGAATCCTTTCTGGTATAGCTGCCAAGAATTGTTCAAGTATGATGTTATCCAGTATTGTTTCTAAGGTTTTACCTTCTGGTTCCAACCACTTGGTAACCAGACTCTTTAGTCGATGGTACAACGCTCTAGGTGTCTCACCGGAACCCAGTCTGGCATTTCGCAACAGACTGTGATACACTTGAGGGTGTTAAACCTAATCTATCTTTTATGGCTCTCTTTACTTCGTCGTATTTATTGGCAAAAGCCGATGGTACAGCTTAGTAGGCGACTAAAGCCTCACCGGTAAGTGATAATGCTAACCGTACCGCCCATTGGTCTTTTGGCCAATTAGCTACATGAGCTACACGCTCAAACACTTCCAAGAAGTCATCAATATTGTCGTTATCCGTTGACTGTCCAAACCTCAATGTCTCTTTGGACCATGGTCCAAAAGCACTGGCTAGACACAGTCCTGCTAAACCTGTAGTAGGAGGGATAGGCGCTGATGTCTTCTTCATCTCCTTCATCCAAGCCTCCATTAACTCCATCAATGGCTTTTGCTGTGCCTCTAGTCTGGTGACTGCTCGCTCTTGGATCTCCAACGACAGGTCTTTCTGCCGCTCAAACTGAGAAGCGATCCAAGTGAGGACCTCCTTCACTTCCACCGTCATCGTGCTCTCTGCAATAACAAAAGAGAGAAACAGACCACCCAAGTGCCGTACAAAACACGGTGCAGTACTCTTTGTCACTGACTTCAGCACCGCCCTCCCAGTACCAGTATCCTAACTAACCCCAGTTAGATACTGATTACCTGGTACTGGTTTTGCTTCTCGCTTATCTCAATGTAGGGTCTCCGCGGAACCACCAACTCTCCATCTCAGTCGCACTCAACCTCCAACCGAAGTCTTCCGGCAGACTTGAGGAATGCGCTGTTGCTGTCTTAATCCTTGTGCATGCGTGCTTAGCGCAGAATCCGTAGCAACTATGCCACTCTGTCGCGTCCTCCCGCCCGGGCCAGTGGCCGATGAGCAAGAGGGCTCGCCTTAATTGCCCTTCTGAATACTGTCCCCAATATGGCTGCCAGCATGGACTGCTGGGATATGTAGTTTCAGCTATTCTTTTGAGCAAGCAGTGTGACCACACGGTTTATTTGGAAAAACAGAGAATTTTATTTTTCAGGGTTTCCCCCTCGCATCAAATTCGTTGCACTAAATACAGGTAAGGATAATTTCTCCCAAAGGCAAAGGATAAATAAACTCCAACAGGCTTAACTCAAATGGACAGGAATTTCTTCTTCACATTGTCAACTCTTAGCTTCTTTCTGGTAACTACCTTCTAAAGCTAAGGCTGTTGACCATATCAAAGTAACTTAAACTTTCAACAAGTTTCTTTTCTTTCACAGCTTCCATAGAAAAGAGGTTATAACTGTTTTTAAACTTCCAGCCAGTTTCTTTTCTTTCACACCCTATAGAAACAAGCTACAATGGCTTTTAAACTTTAGCAAGTTTCTTTCCCTTCTCAGTTCCCAGAAACAAGCTTATAATTGCTTAAACAAACCACTCCTTCACATGGGCTTGAGCTTAGCACATGTTCAGTTCGTTTGCCTTGCAATAAGAACATTGCATTTCTTCGGTATCACTTTCACATGGGCTTTCACACAATTCTATTTCCATTTCATGAGTAGACTCACTAGAGCTATCTTCCTGTGGACAGGTATCATAGGATTTATGATTTACACCCTGCAGCAGCTCATCCAGCTTTAGCAGCAAGCGTTCTCTCTGATCTGTAGCAACAGGCTTTAAAGACGGAGTTTCTCTCTCCCTTATCAGCCTTTCAATATCTCTTACTGCTGAGTCACGGCAATCACTGGCACACTTCTTATTTCTGTCTGAAGCTTGCTTTACAGCCTTCTGGCTAACACATCGTCTGGCACTTTTTCTTAGCTCTCTAACCACTTCTTCAGAAAGAGCCTTGCTAGGAACTTCAGGCAACTTATTCTCTCTACCTCCAGGGCTCAACTGGCTTCCCAAGCTGTTTCCCCACCTGGGAATTGACTCCTCCAGCTTCCTTTCTCTGGGGTACCTTGAGACACGTTTCTGCCTTGATTCCAGGGCTCTCTGCTGCTCCGCTCCTAGCTGCTTCGGACTCTCTTGCTGCGTGCTTTCCTGCAAATTCTGCCGTGTCTGCTGTTGCCTGCTTTGCTTCTCACTTTCCTCTCCTTTATCAAACACTGAAGCAGTTTTAAACTGGTGCTTCTTAGGCACCACGCCTTTCTCCCTGCACACATGAGAGCTGTTAGGGCTCAACCTAGCTCTAACGTCATTAAGTGTGCGGGGCTTAGTACTAGCTGTAGTCTGCCTTGGAGGCTTGTGGTTACTATGGGAACTCTGTTGATCTCTACTTTTAAAGGCACAGGTCTCACTTTCTTCTCATTCCATCCCTTCTATACAGCTCTCCTTACCACAGTACGAATGACCTAGATCGACCACTGTTGGAAACAGGATACTGGGCTTGAAGGACCTTGATCTGACACAGTATGGCATATCTTATGTTCTTATGTTCTCAACCCATGTCCCCTCATAACAGAACTTGCTTTCAATTGAAAGAGGCTCTCCGCCTATGCATTTATGCCATGGAGGAATTTAAAATATCACTTCTATTCCGCCTTTCCTCTAAGGTGTATTAAGATCCTTAAGTCTGTCCTCATATGTTTTATAATGAAGACCACCAACTATTTAGAAGCCACCCTCTGTACTGACTCCATCCTGTTTATATCCTTTTGAAGGTGCGGTCTCCAGAATTGCACACAAATGAGGTCACACCAAAGACTTATACAGAGGCACTATCAGCTCCTTTTTTATGCTAGCCATTCCTCTCCCTATGCACCCTTCCAGCTTTTGCTGTCACCTTTTCTACCTGTTTAGCTACTTTAAGATCATCAGACACAACCACACTGAGGTCCTGCTCTTCTTTAGTGAACAAAAGTACTTCACGTCCTATACTATAATGCTCCCTTAGATTGCTGCAGCCCAAATGCATGGCCTTGCATTTTTTAACATTAAATCCCAGGTGCCAAATTCTAGACTATTCTTTAAGCTTAGCTAGATCGCGCCTCATGTTATCTATACCTTCCTGTGTGTTTATTTCAGATTTTGGCATCATCACCTTACCCAATAGCCCTTTCGCTATATTACTAACAAAGATGTTAAAAAGAATCGGACCAAGGACAGATTCCTGGGCACACCACTGGTAACATCCTTCTCCTCAGAGTGAGCTCCATTTACCTTTACCCTTTGTCGGCTCCCACTAAACCAATTTCTAACCCAAGCAGTAACTTTAGGGTCCATCGCTAGGATGCTCAGTTTGTTTATAAGTCACCTGTGAAGAACAGTGTCAAAAGCTTTACTTTAAATCTAAATACACCACATCTAGGGCTCTCCCTCGGTCCAACTCCCTGGTCACCCAGTCAAAGAAATCAATCAGATTTGTCTGACACATCCTTACTTCCGCTTTTGTGTAAAGGGACCACATAAGCCTCTCTCCATTTCTTTGGCACCACTCACGTCTCCAATGAGCCATTGAAAAGGTCAGTCAGTAGAGCTGCTAGAACATCCCCAAGTTCCCTCAGTATTCTAGGGTGTATCCCATTTGGTCCCATCACTTTGTCTACCTTCAGTTTAGCTAGTTTCTCACAAATACAGTCTTCTGAAAATTCTTCAAGATGCCCATTGCTTCTGTTCCTGTTTGTGGGTATTTTCTGAAGTCCTGTTCCTGGTTTCTCATTTGTGAACATAGCACAGAAATATTTGTTAAGCAATTCCACTTTATCCTCATCAGCTTCTACATATTCCTCCCCTTCACCCTTGAGTTTGACAATACCACTTTTGCCCTTCCTCTTTTCACTAACATAACTGAAAAATGTCTTATCCCTCCATTTTATTGCATTGGCTATTTCCTCCTCTTTTTGAATCTTTGCTTTCCTGACCACTTTGCTAGCTTCTCTAAGGGGCATGTTTACTAAACTGTGGTAATGTCATTCGCGTTAGGTTCCGCGGTAAAGATACACATGCCCATATAAAGGCATAGGCGGGGTATCATTATGGCAAGCCGTGTCAGGTAGCACGCATTATAAGGCACGTTATTAGACACAGTAGAAGGCACGTGCCTTGTACTGTGCCTAATAAGGTGCCTTGTAATGTGCCTTATAATGTGCCTTGTACTGTGCCTAATGAGGTGCCTTATAATGTGCCTTGTACTGTTCCTAATAAGGTGCCTTGTAACGTGCCTTGTACTGTGCCTAATTAGGAGCCTTATAACACCTTATAGGGATTGATGGCAACTGTGTTGAGGGTACTATGGGCTGGAAGCATGGATCTGCAAAGATATTACTGTGACAGGCAAGCAAAATATCTGCCTTGGATAGGAGGGAACAATGAGGAATTGAACCCATGACCTCCCCTACAACGTCAGTGTACTACCACATAGAGGCTGTACCTCTATGGCCTGTTGCATAGCAATGGCTGGGTACAGAACGACTGCAGGTCACTGCACAAACCGTCTGCTCTGTGTGCCAGGATAGGGTAACCCCACCAGCATCCATGATGAATTGCACATGCAGAACAGCGGCCTACAGCTGATCACCAAATGGAGTCTGCACTTCCCCGGTACTGCAGCGTGGTAAGACAGACTGACAGTGTGTGATACTGGCACAAAGTAGATACAGACCATGCCATTGTGCAGGTTCTGTGTTCACCTTGAGGGATAGGATGGGCGCCCAGCCCTAGATCCACAGTACATGTGGTGCTAGAGATAGGTCCTGCTGCACATCCCAGCACTGCCAGTGTGTGACAGGTGTTCCCAGCAGTACAACCAAAGGTACATCTGTTCCAGCTGTGTTCTGCAGTCACATGTGGCCCTGTGGAACCGGACACCACCTAGATTAGTGTGTACCCGGTGTTAAGGTCTGGCTGCCATGGGTACCTGTTATCAGGGCAGTGGGGTGTCTAGACTCGCATGAGGGCGAGGTAGCACTGCCACTATGGGTCTAAGTGGTATGTGCTATATACCCCAAGGGGTCTCAATCACCCCTTTTGTAGATGAGAGTGTGGTGGGACGGGTGCATGCACCCTGCAGCATAGCTGCAGTATCAGCAACCACAGCCCTGCTGACAGAGGACAGTCCTCCAGGGCTGCTGGGCCAGTGCTATACCTATGACCATTGCAGACCAGCAATGGTGCTTGGGGTAGGCAGGGGAAGGCTCAACTGCCCCACACCACGGTCTGCCATTCATCATCCTACAAGGTGTTCCCACCATGCACAGGCAAACTGCAGACAGCCCACTAACCAGCCCATAGTGCATGCTCACAGGGGAACCTTGTGCACCAAGAGGTGAGATACACAGCACAGACACCAAGCAAGTATCCCTGTGATTGGGCCCCAGAACTGGGAACACACAGATATCACTGAAGACAAATAATGTGGGGCACTATATGGGAACATAGACATGCCATGGTCACTGCTCGGTCAGAGTGAGAGTGACCCCCTCCCCCCAGCATGACATGCTGTGGCCACCCTGTCCATGCAGGTGGTGGTTGAGCAGTACAGTGTCCCAGCCATTGCCCTCTACCCTGTTCAGATGCAACCTGGCCAATCCACCCTGTCTGGGCCATACCCACAATACCTTGCTCCTCATTATGCACATTTTCAGGCTAACGCTGGAAGCAGTGTGAGCAATGTGGGCTCAGTGAGGTGTTGGCAGACACAACACCATGGAGAGACATATGCACACTCCCACACCTATCTCAGCATTGTGCAGAGATGGAGGTAGTTGACAACCCTATCCACTGCACTGGTCCTGATCACAGTGCCGACATTGCTAATCTGTGCAGGGGATAGTAGTAGTGCTCTGGTGATAACTGCATCTCTGAACTGGGGCCAACAGCCTGCACTCCATGAAGCTGTGGATAGTGGAGCCCTTGTGAGTGGGTGTCTGTACCCCTGTGCACTACTGCGTTGGGGTTTGCCCATGTTGTTGCTGTGACTGCATTGTGGGCTAAAACTATGGGGAGATACTCTGCAGGATCCACAGATGGGACCTGAACATCTGATTCTCTACTCTTGGACATGCTGGCTGAGTGTATGGCACCACACTGTTACCACAGCAGCATAGTGGTCCCTGGGTCTACTCTTACGTTTCTCGGCCAGACTTCTTCTGTTGCACTTGTGAGACTATACCCTCCTTAGGCACCTGCCTAGGTAGGTGGTATAGCTGTATTTCTTAAAAGAATAATCTGTAGTCGTGTGTCCAAGTATAATTAAAGCTGGGCTTTATTCCCCTTCCCTTGAGGATTGCCTTCCAGATACAGTAGATAACGATAACAAAAATAAACTGTTGCTTCACAGGAAAAATAAAAGCTTTTCAAACTATAACAAGGCTTCTTGCTTTTTAACATAAAGAGTCTATCTCATCAGAAAAACAAAGAGCACAGTCCATGGGTTCTGGACCAGTCTCTGGGCTTGAACTTTCCCACTGCATTAAATCAGGACCTGGTCCTGTAAATGGGCACCATGCTTCAGCATTGCTGGTTTCACCACCTGGCCCCTGAGAGACCTCAGCTTCTATGGGAGGAGACTGTTCTGTGCAGACATGGACATGAGGAGCTGTGCTTGGGGCTTCTTTCCAGTACCCACTCCAATAAGGGTTTTCTGACCCACTGTAAGCTTGGCTCTTTATAAAAGGACCCACTTCCTTCCCTCTGGAGAAAACAGGGTACTTATCTTTCTTTCTGGTATAAAGAGTTTCCAGCCCTTCCTCTGTTAACCAGGGTTTCTTCTCTGGAGTGTAAGCTGCCTTTCTCCGGGAGTTCCAAGCATTAGGCTTAGCGGAGCTGTAATCACCTCCTGGCTTCAGTGAGCTTTCTTGAGTGTGACGTTTGCTCTCTACCTGCTTGGTTGCCTTCCCCGGTATGAGGACCCCTCTGGCTTGGAAGTCTCTTGCACTGCTTTTCCCAGCACTCTCTGGTTCAACAGCTTGCTTCCACTCTGCCCTCTCTCTTCGTGACAGCGTCTCTCTCTTTGTCTGCTTCTGAATCTGACTCCCTTCCTGAGTCTGTCTCCTCCTCTCTCTGCTCCTCTCTCTGCCTTCTCTGTGGGATTTCCCACCTGGTTTTATCTCCCTGCTTGTTGTATGTTGTACGTGATTCTTTCCTCAGGTGAGCATGATTAGGACTCTGAGTTTCTACTGCGTCACCAATGCTATGAGGAAAGTTTGTTTCTCTATTCCTTGCTTCCCTGCAATCTGAATGTCTTAACTGCTCATGTGGCTGTGAGGTAAGCTCTTCTTTTCCTTTTCCTTTTATTATCCCAGGCTCAGTGCTGTCTACCTCATGACACACTGCACACCACATACTGGTACAGGGCACGGCCTAGGTCCACTTCAGGTTGGTGCTACTGCTCCCTCCAGCACAATCACCCACCCCCTCTGCCATGCCGCCATGACCATATGCTGTCGGTGCCGGTGGTGCGCCATCCCAGGCCATCCAGGGGGCAGGTAGGCAGCTGCCTAAGGTGTGGGTTATGGGGTAGGGGTACCTACATAGATGTCCATGCTTCTCCCGGCACCGCCTGTCAATGTTATGCGCCCCTTGGGGTGCCTGCTTGGTAATGTCTCCTGGATGGGACACTGTGGGACACAGACTCATGGGCATGTCTGACCCTGGTCAGTTGCTGTCTTGCTGGTTTCCATTTTCTGCATTCCTATGTGCCACCTTGGCAACCGCCTAGTCCACCCTGTGCCCCAGTAGCCCCCACTGCATTTCCCGCCTGCAGCCCCATGCCCCATTTGCGCCATCACCATAGTGGCCTTTCATACCAGGGCACTATGTTGTTGCTGCAAATGGAACACTACTATCACCTTTCTTGGGCTCCCTGCCTATGCTGTACATTGCTGACACTGAAATGGTTTCTCTCTCTTGCAAATGTGTGCTAACGCCAGGTTTTCAGTTGCGTTAGGATTCAGCCCTTAATTTCTCCGTGTTAGTGTGGAAGGGGCCTCTCCCCGCCCACTCTCCACCCATTGACCCCTTCTCCACACCCTCTCTGGGACTTACCACGGCTGGGAACGTTAAGGCGCGTTATGTAACATTAAGGCACGTTAACGTTACGTTACGTTAACGTGCCTTAACATTACATAACGCGCCTTAACGTAGCTGCTGCTACGTTACCGCAGTTTAGTAAACATGCCCCTAAGGGGTATGGTTACTAAGCGGCGTTAATGTAGCAATGGTAATGTTAATGCGCGGTAACGTTACAATGTGCGGTAACGTTACCAGCAGCAGTAAATGTCCCAGAGGGTGGAGAGAAAGCGGAGAGAAGGGGTCAGTGGGCAGGGAGTTGGCAGGGAGAAGCCCCTGCTACACTAACGCTGGAATATTAATGCCAGGACATTACCGTCAGTGAAAACCTGTCGCTAAATGCACATTTCAGGAGTGAGAGACTATTTCAGTGTCAGCAATGTACAGCACAGACAGGGAACCCAAGAAAAGTGAAAGCAGTGCTCCATTTGCAGCAACAGCATAGTGCCCAAGTATGAAAGGGCACTATGGTGATGGTGCAAATGGGGCAAAGGGGGCTGCAAGCAGGACATGCAGTGGGGGCAACTGGGGCACAGGGTGGACTAGGTTTTCGCCTAGGTGGCACATAAGAACACAGAAAGTGGAAATCAGACAAGACAGCATCTGACCAAGGTCAAACATGCCTAGTACTCTGTGTTCCACAGTGTCCCATCCAGGGGACATGAACCCAGCAGGTACCCCAATGGTCACACAGGTACCATTATGCCTGTAATGGGGCAAGTAGTGCACATCTGGGGACCACTCTAACAAGGGTATACAGACTTTCCCCAGGATGCGTCCCAAGCTGTTCGTAAATCCAGCTAAATGAACACCTTTTACTGCAGCCCCTGGTAAGGCAGTGCAGGGTGTGACCACACGTCATCTGAAACATATACACCCAGTAGTCCAAACTGGGTACACTGTACCTGCATTGCATGCTCTAGCCTTTCCACAGTCTGCTGGCATAATACAATCGACCTACATTTACCAGGTCCACCTTAGCCTATAGCTGCTAGATCACCAACCTGACACTCCCGAGCCGCCTCTCCCCATGTGGAAGGGACATAACATTGGCAGGTGCTGATGTGAGGGATGTGTGGATGTCTATGTATGCCTCCCAACCCCAGACCCCAAACCCTAAGCACCCGCCTACCTGCACATTGGATGGCCTGGAACTGTACACCACCATCACCAAGAACATATAAGCATGTCAGCATGGCGGGGGGGGGGGGGGGGAGTATTGGTGGAGGAGGGGGCAGTGGCACCTGCCTGCAGCGGACCAAGGTCATCCTTGTTCCAGTTCATGGTGTGCAGTGCAACAGACAAGGTTTGTCTGATGAAAATCAAAGGTAATCCCAGGGACTGCTATGCTTTCATGTCAACAGTGTGGTTCAGTACACACAGCCAGTGTGTCTTGGAGCAGAAAGTCACAGGTTTAGGTCCAGCTGTGGATTTTTCAAAGCATGTCCCTATGTTTTACCCTACATTGCAGATACAACATCAACATGTGAAATCCCCAAAGCATCGGCCAACAGGGGTACAAACATCCACACACACAGGCTCCACTATCCAAAGCTTCATGGAGAATCAGGCTGTTGGCTCTGGCAGGGAGCAGCAGTTATCATCAGAGCACTACTACTAGCTCCTTCATACTTTAGTAATGCCTGCACTGTGATCAGGACCAGTGTGGTAGGCAGGGTTGCCAACCACTCATATCTTTGCACAATGCTGCAATAGGAGTGTGAGTGTGTGTGTGTGAGTGTGAGTGTGTGTATGTGTATCCATTGTTTTGTGGCTTCCTACTCCTCATTGGGCCCACAATGCTTACACTGTTTCCAGTATTAGCCTGCAAATGTGCATACTGAGGAGCAAGGTATTGTGGGTATAGCCCAGACAGGGCGGATTGGACAGGATGTGTCTGCATCAGGGGTAGGACAATGGCTGGGACATCGTAGTGCCTGACCACCAATGTCATGCTGGGAGAACACTCTCACTCTGACCGAGCAGTGATCATGTCATGGCTATGTTCCCACATAGTGCTGTATTGCTTCTGTTTTTTTATGATATCTGTATGCTCCCTGTTCTATGGCCCAATCACTGAGATACCTGTTTGATACCTGTGCTGTATATCCTAATTCTGGGTGCACATAATTCATATGTGAACATGCAGTATGGACTGGCTAGCGGACTGTTTGCAGTTAATATGTGCATGGCTGGAACACCTTGTGGGGTGCAGCAGGTTGCAGTCTGACTGTGCCTTCTGTAGGTGAATGTCAGACCTTGGTGGGATGGCAGCTGAGGTTTTCCAGGCCTACTTCCAGGATTACTGCTGGTCTGCTAGTGCCCTTGTAACAGGTACAGATCTGGACTACACCCTCCTTGGGGGGGAGGCAGATTTTTGCCAACAGGACTGGGGTTACTGGTCCCACAGCCATTCTTCATGGCTGAGTCACATGTCCCTCCACTGCCTCAATTACAAAAAGGTTGATTGTGGGCACCTTGGAGCATATACTGTACATGACACTGTCCTGGAGAGAGCAGTATATTAGACAGTGCTACATAATACCTCATGTGAGTCTAGACACTCCTCTGCACTGATAACGGAAGACCATGGCAGCCACACTGTAACACTGGGTAGGGCCTGGTCCACCAGGGCCTAGATGTGACTGAGGAATACAGATGGACACAGGATTACTTTAGGTTCCACAACAGGGAACAATTGCCACACACTGATAAAGATGGGGATCGGCAGCAGAGCCTATCTCTAGCACCACAGGTACTGTGGATCTGGTGCTGGGTGACCATCCTCAACCTCAGGGTAAACACAGAACCTGCACAATGGCATGGTCTGTAGCTGCTCTGTGCCAGTATCACACACTGTCAGTTTTTCTTACCAAGCTGAGGTACTGGAGAGGTGCATTCTCCATTTGGTGATCAGCTGTAGATTGCTGTTCTGCATGTGCACTGCATCATGGGTACTGGTTGGGTTACCTTAGCCTGGCATACAGCAGACATTTTGTGCAGTGTCCTGCAGTCTTTCTGTATCCAGCCATTGCTGTGGAACTAGCCATAGGAGGTGTAGCCTACTGGTTAATACAATAACTCTCTATGCGGGGGTCATGGGCTCAATTCCTCTTTGTTTTCTTTTTTTATGCCTAGTCTATTCAAATAATTTTCATGCCTGTAACAGTTACATCTCTGCAGATCTGTGCTGCCAGCCCATAACACCCTCACCACAGTTGCCAACCATCCTTCAGCCCATCTGCCTGCGTCTGTCAGCTGTATACAGTCATGTCTTCTTGTGCAGCCTGCTATCCCATGTCCTGCACTGGTACCCTTTTCTGCATTGCACTCTTTGTGCTTGCCTCTCCTGTGCTTGATCTGAGTGGCACTACTACTCCTCTGTCCTCCTATCATTGCAAATATCTTGCCACCTCTGCCTCAACTGGGGGATACGTATTCCCATCCTCTGCCACCCACTGTCATTGCAGCACTTTATATTGCCAACACCCTGTGCATCGGTACAGCTGCCTCCAACATGTTTGTCCACTTTACCAGCTGCCACATAGGATGCCCGAAGATATGGCAGGTCCATCAGCTCCCATCTCTCCTTCCTTCTATCACTTGTTCATTGCCTTTCCTTGGTGCTCTATCCAGTGTTAGGGCTATAGCTGTTTTTATGTCTTACAGTTCATGCTTGTCAACTAGAAGCATCCTACTGCCCTTAGGGCACCTTAACGTCCTTAGGGCACCTTAACCTAAGGTGCCTTAGGTTAAGGTGCCCTAAGGGCTTTAAAGTGCCTTATCCTAAGGTGCCCTTAGGGTGCTTTAACCTAAGGTGCCTTAACCTAAGGCGCCTTAAGTCAAGGTGCCCTAAAAGCTTTAAGGTGCCCTAACTTAAGGCGCCTTAGATTAAGGCACCTTAAAGCCCTTAGGGCGCCTTAAGTTAAGGCACCTTAACTTAAGGCGGCTTACATTAAGGTGCCTTAGAGCCCTTAGGGTGCCTTGTTCGCCTTAACGTGCCCTGTTTGTCAGCCTTAATGTACAATGTCCTGTTAACATGCGCTAAATGGCCAAGGCACCCTTTACTGCACATTACACAGCCCATTGCTCCTTTTACGCCAGAACGCCCTTTACCTGCCCACTTCCTTATATGGCATTGATAACATTAGCGATGCACTTATTGCTGGTAACATTATCGCCGCTTAGTAAACATACCCCTAAGTTTTTCTTTCAAAAACCATAGCAGTCTCCTTTTCCTTTTACCTTTATTTACCATTTTAACCAAAAGATTGGTTGCCCTTAAAATATCCCCTTTCAGTTTTGCACACTGTTTTTCTACATTCCCCAGCTGTTCCCATCCCGCTAATGACTCCCTGAGGTATTGGCCCATCTTGGCAAACTTTGGGGTATGTTTACTAAACTGTCTTAACGTGCGCCCGGTGATAGTGTGCAGGCTGCCATAAAAGGAGTGGGCGTTTCAGTCTAAAAGTAGCAAAACGGGATTACCGCGCGATAACGCGTGCTGATGCGCACATTATCGGGCGAAGCGCCACTAAACGTGTTAACGCCTGGTAATCTTAAGTAGGCGCACAGAAATGCAAGCATAGAAACAGAGGTGTAGCACAATGGTTAATGCACTGACTGATGATACAGGGGTCATGAGTTTGATTCCCCAGTGTGTCTAATGCATAAGGCTAGCTGAGGCATCAGCTTTGATATGTAAGTATTGTTTCTTGAGGCATGTTATTTGTATTTTAATTATTGCTGCCAGCAAACACACCCTCACATGCCGTAACCTAAGGTGCCGCATAAGGCACCCTATAAGGCACTCCATAGGGCACATTATAAAGTGCACTGTCCGCCACGGCACCCTATAATGTCCCCTATAGGGCACCCTATAAGACGCTCCATAGGACACCTTATAAGGCACCTTATATGGACTGTAACCATAAGGTGCCTCAGAAGGCACTTTATAGGGAGCCCTATAAGGCGCCTTATAGGGTGCCCTATAAGGCGCCTTCTGAGGCACGTTATGGTTACAGTACTCTGAGGGTGTTGTTGCTGGCAGCACTAATGTACATTAACAATAGACAATGCTGTAGATAGCCCTATCAAATAACCCCACTGTGGGTTTAAACCCATGACATCTAGCTCTACAGGCAGTGAAGTAACCAGTGGACTACAGCTCTATAGCTGCTAACAAACCCCTGGCTGGCTGCAGAAGGACTGCATGTCACCACACAAACAGTCTGCTGTGGTCACCAGGATAGGGTTAACCCACCCGTACCCATGATGCACTGCACATGCAAATCAGCAGTCTACAGATGATCACAAGAGGGGGTATGCACCCCCACAGCACCTCGGCCTGGTAGGGGGAACTGACCGTGTGTGTTACTGTCACATTGTGCTGGTACTGTGCTCATCCTGAGGGTGAGGTGGGGCGCCCAGCACCAGGTCCACAGCACCTTCCATGGCAGAAATAGGCCATGTTGCAGGTCCCCAGCAGTGCTAGTGTGTGAGATAGGTAGTTCCTGCAGACACACCTTGGTTTAGCCCTTATGGACCCATAGGCAGATTATGTGCCACCACTCAACCCACCCTCTGGGGCTGAGGTTGGGAAACATGGTCTCCCACCAACAGATCCACATTCTACCTCCCTGCAATGGTGGCAGTAGAGGGGACCATCAACCCCCAGTCCTGCTGAGGAACAGACACTCCTACAGGGCAGTTAATACAGCTCTGTACACATCCATAAAGCAATAGCAGACAGACATTAGGCCTGGAAATGCTCAGCTGCACCCCACCACTATCTGCTATTCTCCTGAAGCACGCCTCCAGCCACTGCAACCTGCAAGGTGTTCCAGCAACACACATACTAGCTGCAGATAGTCTGCTAGCTAGTCCATAGTGCATGTTCCTGGAGGAGATGCATGCACCCAGAACTAGGATGTCACCATACACACCAAGCAGATAAGTCAGTGATTGGGCCCCAAAAGAGAACCCATAAATATCACATGAGAGAAATGCTATATAGCACTATGGGGGAACCTAGCTGTGCCGTGGTCACTGCTCAGTCAGGGTGAGAGTGATCTCCCAGCAGGACATGCTGTGGCCACCCTGTCTGTGCAGGTGGTGGCCGGGCACTACAATGTCCTAGCCATTGCCCTATGCCCTGTGCAGATGCATCCTGGCCAGGCCACCCTGTCCGGGCTATACCCATAGTACCTTGCTCCTCATTATGCACATTGGCAGGCCAATACTGGCAACAGTGCTGGCAGTGTGGGCTGTGGAGGATGTTTGCAGCCACCACACACTGGATAGACAGACACACACTCCCACACCTATGCTAGCATTGTACAACTATAGAGGTGTTCAGCAGCCCTGGCCACCGCTCCAGTCCTGGGCACAGTGCAGGCATGGCTATGGTACGCAATACTGTTGGGGTCACTCCCCAAGGTGGTAAACACTGTCAGACACAAGACCTGTAGCACACTCCACAGACATCAGAAAGGTTTCCATGATGCAGCTCAATCAGAAAATTGTACTTAACTTCGGAATTGCTATCTGCCAGTATTCATAGCAACGTTTTGATAGCTGTGTACCGTATTCCCAGGTTTAGGGTGGCATTGCTAAGGTATGCAAGTGCTAGTGTTGGGAGATTCACGCAGGGCCCAATGTCCTACCTCTCCAGGAGGCATTGGATAATGGAGCCTGTGGGTGTGGGTGTGTCTGCCCCTGTTGGCTGCTGCTTTACGGCAGAGGTTCCCAACTCCAGTTCTGGTGGGCCAAACATTGTTCGGGTTTTCATGCTGTCCTCATGAATATGCATGAGATACATCTACATATCATGGGGCGGCGCATAGAAATGCAGCACAGGCATCTTTCGTAGAGGCAGCATGGAACCTGAATGTTGTTTGGCCCTCCAGGACTACATTTGGGAGACTCTGCTCTAGGTAATACACCTGTTTATGGTGTCTGTGCTCTGTAGGGTAAAATGTAGGTGTTTTGGGCATGTTTATGTCATCTGAAATAAAGGTTCTGTCTGCATTAGCACGTTTTAGTAGTGGGTAAAATATGGGGACTGGGTTTGCAGGAACCACAGCTGGGACTTGAACTTGTGACCTTCTGCCTCTGAACACACTGGTTGTGTGCACTGCACCACCGTGTTGCCAAAGAGACAGTGCATTCCCTGGTGATACCATGACTGTTCGTCCAGCAGGGCCTGTCTGTTGTAGTGCATGGCACCCACCTACACAGGGCTAGGCCACAGTCTGCTCTGGGCAGCTGCCATTGCCCCCCTTCACCACCAGTACCCCACTGCCACCATGCTGACATGCCCTTCTGCTGGTGCTGCTGGTGGTGCGCAGTCTCAGGCCATCCAGTGTGCAGGTAGGTGGCTGCCTATGGTGCGTTTTCTAGGGTAGGGGTGCCTGCATAAACATCCACGCCCCCCCCCCCAACACCGCCTGCCAATGTTCTGTGCCCTTGGAGGTACTTGCTGGGTACTTGCTGGGTACTATCCCCTGTGACACTGTGATAAACACACTCGTGCCCATGTTGGGCCCTGATCAGTTGCTGTCTGGCTGCTGTACAGTTTCAGCATTCCTAAGTGCCACCTAGGCATCTGCCTAGTCCGCACTGTGCCCCAGCTGCACCACAGCATGTGCCACCTGCAGCCCTCTGTATCCCATTTTCAAGCATCTGTCCAGTTGGCCATTCCAAAATGCCTGCCCTGCTGTTGCCACACATGTGCATGCCATAGGAAACCTGTCCGATGGAGAGGAAAACCCTGCACAGCGCAATTTCACTGTGGCCTCATTCACCTTGTATGGGGACGGAGCATGGACCCTTCCAATATTCATATCCTTTTTTTGGTGCTTTCTTAGGAATGTTTTTTGATGTTTCCCATTGAGATCACTATTGCCCATCTTGGTTATTTTATTTTTCCATTTTCTTCTGTTCATTTTCACTGTTTATTTGCTCTTTTGTTCTGTGTACATGTATCACACTTATCACTTTTTATAGGTTTCCCTGGTTTTGCTGTACATTGCTGACGTAAATGGTTTCTTTTCTCTTTAAATCAGCTCTAACGCCAGGGTTTCACTGGCGTTAGTTTTGAGCCTCGGATTTCACATCGTTAGTGTGCGCGGAGCCTCTCCTCTCCCACTCTT
The DNA here is from genome assembly GCA_033557465.1 of Ichthyophis bannanicus. Classification (NCBI taxonomy): domain Eukaryota; kingdom Metazoa; phylum Chordata; class Amphibia; order Gymnophiona; family Ichthyophiidae; genus Ichthyophis; species Ichthyophis bannanicus. The sequence continues at coordinate 418,802,935 of CM066034.1, forward strand.
CACCCATTGACCCCTTCTCTCCGCCCCTGGGGAGCCTTCCTCCGCCCTCCGAGAGCCTTTCTCCGCCTTCAGTGCTCGTTTGCGCCTCTGCGCGCGTTATCGCACTAAGGTACCTCTGCGCCCGATGAAGCGCCATTATTGTGTGATAAGGTACCTTATCGCACGATAACGTCGCAGAGCACACATTAAGATGGTTTAGTAAACATACCCCTTAGTTTTCCTAAAGTCTAAGACCCTCACTTTTGAAAGGATTCTATCAGCCCTAGTGCTAATACTGAACCACACCATCTGGTGATCACTGGATGCAAAATGATCTCCCACTATAACATCAGAAACACTTTCACCATTGGTAAGCACCAAGTCCAGTATGGCCCTTTCACGTGTGGGGTCTCTTACCAATTGTCTGACTAGTTCTCCCTGTAGAGAATCCAGGATCTCCTTACTTCTAGATGATGCTGCAGCAGGAATGTGCCAATCAACATCTGGCATATTGAAATCCCCTATCAGTAGCACTTGCCCATTCCTAGCAATGCTGCGTATGTCTTCAATTAACTCTCCATCCACCTCTTCCTCTTGTGAGGGAGGTCTGTATATCACATCAACGCAAATAGATGTCTTTTTCCCTCTTTCTAGTTTAACCCACAGTGGCTCCTCTCTCCCTTTTAAGCTCTGTAATTCCAAAGCTTTAATATTATTTTTAACATATAGTGGTCCTTCTCCTCCCCTTCTTCTTACCCTTTAGGACATGGTTACTCTGGTTTGTGACCAGCTATATTCAAGCACTATTAGATGGAAAATATGCCAATGGTGTAGTCAAAGATCAGAAATGCCAAGTGTCACTTGGGGCAGTTTCTCCAAATGGGTTAGTTTTGCGCATATCACAAAAGGTTAATACAGGTACAAACATATCAATCATCCAAAAATCACCTGTCACAATCTCCCTCTGTTCTCTATTTCTTCTCAAATAATTAATATTATGATCATGTTGGAAATGGTTCAGAGAAAGGTGACCTAAATAATTTGGAGCCTGCACCAGAAGACGTATGAGAAGAGACTTGAAGATCTAAATATGTATACCCTAGAGGAGAGGAGAGACAGTGGAGATATGATACAGACCTTTAAATACTTAAAGAGTATCAGGAACAAACAAACCGTTTTCAAAGATGGGAAATTGTAAAACTAGAGAGCATAACATGAAGCTGCAAGGGGATAAACTGAAAGAATGGTGGTTGCTGGGAATGCCCTCCCGATAGAAATGGTGGTGGCAAATACAGTGACGGAATTCAAAATGGCATGATACAAACACAGTGGATCCCTTTATAGCAACAGGATAAAATCAAAATAAACTTACTATCTCTTATATCTCAACAAATAGGGATACACATGGAGCAGTGTGTACACCCTAAGGTTGCCAACTGGTTCCTGATGTGCCTGATAGGCCTGATCCAGTCCTGGCTTTAGACCAGTGAGTGCAGGGACATGTAATTCTGATTTCTGCATTGCACGCTATAAGAAAAGCAAGGTCACAAGTCCCTGAATGCAGTGGGTAAACCAAGGACTGGATTTAGCCTCTCAAAGCATGACATATGATAGATAAATCACAAAAAGGGATACCTATCATCCCAAGCCACCACCGTCTAAGCTCCAGTCACCGCTGAGAATATGTGCTGCTGAAACTCCTGCTACCGCTACTCCAGCAGCACATAGCGGTGACTGGGAGCCTGTAGACAGTGGTGGCTTGAGAAGATAGATATCCCTTTTTGTGTTTTTTCTAGCATGTGTCATGCTCTGAGAGTTTGCAGGGGGCAGCCACTATTGATAATTTTGATTTGGAATCACTATTTTAATAAAATGGAATTATATTGAACAGGTGACTGGTAAGAGTATTTCAGAGCCATTGATGTGAGGAAGATCGAGCCTGGTTCAAACTAAACTTTTACCATTGCCCTTACCTCTTTGTATTCTGAGGCTCTTTTCCCCTTCCATATTCAGTGTTTACCTGATGTGACAGGCATGAAAATGATCTGAGTAGCACAGTCACAAAAAGAACCCATAGAAGTCAAACCTCTGTCCTTTGTATATGGAGGGATTGCACTAACCAGTAGGCCATACCTCCACACCTCACTACACAGCAATGGCTGGATACAAAGAGACTGCACGTCACTGCCTAGAACAGGGGTGGGCACCTCCGGTCCTGGAGGGCCGCAGACCAGTCAGGTTTTCGGGATATCCCTAATGAACATGCATGAGATATATATGCATTAGAGATATCCTGCCAACCTGACTGGTTTGTGGCCCTCCAGGGCTGGATTTGGAGACCCCTGCCTTACACCTCTGTCATTTAAGATTGTGAGTGGGCAAGGTACAGATGTCATAGACATCGAAAGGGTATATAGAATGTGTCACATTCCTCCTCAATTCTCACCACCACCAAAAAGTTGTCTAATAGACAATTTTTTGGTGGTGGTGAGAAGTGAGGAGGACTGACATATTCTATCTAACCTCTTTGATGTCTTGGACATCTGCACCTTGTCCACTCACAATCTTAAATGACAGAGGTGTAAGGCAGGGGTCTCCAGATCCAGCCCTGGAGAGCCACAAACCAGTCAGGTTGGCAGGATATCTCTAATGCATATATATCTCATGCATATTCATTAGAGATATCCCAAAAACCTGACTGGTCTGCGGCCCTCCAGGACCAGGTTTGCCCACCCCTGGCCTAGAATGTTTGCTGTATGTGCCAGCATAGGGTAGCCCCACCAGTACCCATGATGCAGTGCGCATGCCCAACAGCAGTCCACAGCTGATCACCAAATGGAGAATGCACATAACCAGCACCTCAGGCGATATGTAAGATGCACTGACAGTATATGATACAAGCACAGAGCAGATACAAACAGTGTTACCGAGCAGTTTCTGTGGTTACCCTGAGGGTGAGGATGGGCGCCCAGCACTAGGTACCCAGTACCATGCATTGCTAGAAATGGTCACTGCTGCAGATCCCCAGTACTGCCGGTGTATAGTTGACATTGTCTGTAGTTAATATACTCTTGTCTGAAAAAGACCAATCTAAAGCAGTGTATGGCAATACCTAGTGTTGCAATGCTGATACCAACTACCCAGGGGTAGGCAAGGGGTCATCTTGACTTGCATAGGGTTGTCATCATGGCCCTGCTAATACAACTAGAAGTAGGCCTGAACACCACACATCCCAACCACCTAGGTCTGACATTCACCCACAGTCACGCTACACTTGCTGTCTGCCACTAGGTTTAACAGCAAGGCACATGATAACTACAGATAGTCTGCTGGCTAGTGCACTGAGCAATCTTGGGCATTCAGCAGATGGTTCAGTGATCAAGCCCCCAAAACAAGATGTGCACCCACATTATTAGAACTAGACACGATTATAACACTGTGTGGACACATAGCTATGCCATGGTCACTGCTCGGTCAGAGTGAGAGTGCCCTCTCAGCATGACATGCTGTGGCCACCCGGTCCATGCAGGTGGCAGATGGGCACTAAGATGTCACAGCCGTTGTCCTACCCCTGATGCAGACAAATTCTGGCCAATCCGCCCTGTTTCAGACCATACCTACAATACCTTGCTCCTCATCATGCACATTTGTATATCTACATAGGGGTCAGCCTGAGGCCTGAATAGTGGGGATGGGATCCCGTGTGGACATCCATCCCTGCCAACCAGCCACCTCTGCCAACCCTGACAAACCTCTCAGTATGTACATAATGGTCGTACCAAGAAGCTAGCCATGGGTGGGAAAGGGTTGGGGTGGTGGTGGAGAAAGGGGGGTAGTGGATGGTCTGTGGCCCTGGACATACAAGGCTGGTACGGATGTTGGCCCAGGTCACCTGGGGCCAGAGGGCATGTAGTGGCAGAAGGGGGGGATGGATGGATGGTGACTGCCTGCGTGGCCTGAACAGTTCACAGCATGGTGGGCCAAGATGTGTACACATTTATTTATATTCTCTTATATACCGCGCTATTCTGCATCAGTGCAGTTTACATTGAACAAGCTGAAATTACATTGAACAGGGCATTATAACTTAGAGATAACTATTTTACAGGGAGCATGGGCTATGGAGGGTTAAGTGGCTTGCCCAAGACCACAAGGAGCACCTGTGGGACTAGAAACCCCAATCCTTCCAGCCCAAGGTTGCTGTCCTCTAGTGGGATTTGAACCCCCGACCTTCCGGCCTGAAGTACCTTGCTCCAACCACTAGGCCACTCCTCCACTCCATGCAAGCCCAGTCTATGCCACGAATAGTGGGTATGGATGGCCCGTTGGGATATCCATCCCCGCAATCTGCACTATAGATGGGGGTGTCAGAGGGGTGGATGGGGGCGGCATCAAGGTGGGTCATGGGTGTTTGATGACTCTGGATATATAGGGCCAATTCCAATGCAGGCCCTGTATGTCTGGGGCCAACAGCATAGACGGGGAGCACCTTCCACCTCTGAGGTGGGATAGATTCTCTGATGGGGCAATGGACCGCAGGCCTGTGGCTGTAAAGCGGTGGGTGGGGGTAGACAGGCTTCCCCACAGCCTGTTGCCAGCCTAAGGAGGCAGGATCAGGGGTCAGGCTAGGGGTAAAAGGTCACAGGTGCTGGTGGCTGGGGATCATGGCAATACAATGGGGCAGCACACAGGAGAGCAAGGCTTCTGCAGGACCAGTAGAGTACACAAGGAGCAGAAGCAATGGACAACCCAGTTGCTTAATACTAAAACTTTATTGAAGATCCCCGATGCGTTTCGGCTTGCGCCTTTCTCAAGGGGAGAGTTGCTTACAAAAAACAAATAAAAACAGTTAAATGCATACATAAATTTCATTTTGGAAAGGCCACCGGGTCACATTTATATAATAAATTAATTTAAAATAAATAAATTTAATTTGAAACCAAAAGTTAAAACATAATAACAAGTAAAAAATGTATAATAAATTACACAGGTTAATATAATAGATCCATGTATTAAAATTAAAAAAACCATAATAGTAAAGAAACATAATTAAACACAATCAAAAAACATAATTAAAAAACATAATTGAAAAATGTACCTATATGATTAAAAAACATAGACAAACAGACGCAGGGCAGAGAGGACAAAAAACTACTCACTGAATTGTGCACCGCAGTGCCGTTGAAATTTAAAGGACACTAGACTCCTTACTGTGCCTCTATATAAGTAAAAAATAAATAAATAAATAAAGAAGAAGTAGACAATTGTTAAACCTTGAAGCTTAGAAAAAAGGGTGGTTTGCATCAAGTTACTGAAAGAGCTAATTCAGTAAGTAGAAAGCTCATGCAGAGTAAACTCTATATAAAGGTAAAGACAACTACTCTTAAAAAGAATTAAAACCATGTCTCAATTGTCAAATAATTTAAGTTTCAAAATGACATTATTAAGCACTTGTTTTGCTATACAAGCAGTGTGTGCTTAATACAATACCCCTCATACCGCGATTAACTAAAACTCGTGTGAGAAATATATGTAGAAATTAAAAGAACCTACTCACTGAGACAGGCACCTAAGTGCCGAGACACTGCTTTGCGATGAATTCTATTGTGACTCTGTATGATGAATATGAAACACATTAGATTGTAAGCCGGTAGAGCTCAAGTAATTTGGTTAAAAAAGCAGATCGTGGCAGTTACCTGTTGGGAGCTGCACAGACTACTCAATATAGCAGTTCTGGTTAGACGAAAAAATCTTGAAAGGGTAGGACACAATTGCATTCTTCCGAATCGGATCAGAATGCTTTTCTGAGACACTATTTTAAGAACGCTGATTTTCGCGCCAAAGGGGGCGTGGCTATCTGTCTCCAATCACCGAAGGATCTTAAGAAGATTGACAAGAAGATGAACTGAACTAAGGGAAGCCATTGTTCTATGAATCGATGTTTAAACATAAAATCCTATTAAAAAAAATTTTGATAAAAGAACCGACTGCTCTTCATCTTATAGGAACAGTGTTATAAAAAAGTGTGTAATGTCCCAAATAGCAAAGCTACTTGACGAAATAACGGCTCTAAAAACCAAGGTCAAAAAAAGTATAACACGCATCTATTTTTAAACATAGACTACTGTTACAGCCTTTTGACGTATGCCTTATCCAACCTCTACATCAAAAATGGTTAAGATCGTATGTATTGAAAATTTTTTTATATATATGTGTGTACTTCAAATGAAAAACAGATAAAAACATACGGCTGAAGAAACATCATAAATGCCGCATACTGTAGAAGACAATTAAAAAACTGCATGCCTGTAGAACAGACTATATAAACTAAACATTGTGAAAAAATACTTTTAATATTGCGTGGCTGTGTGAAATGACCGAACTTTTTATATACCAAATGGTTTTGTTTATAGAGACAGACTCCGAAGTGAAACATTACTACACATTTAAACATAAAATCTAAATATTGATTATTATCTAAAATTAATATTATCAAACTGTTTGTTGATGTGAAATATGCAATTTTGAATAAATGAAATTAAAATAATAAATTAATAAATAATAAAGTTAAAAAATTTTTTTTTAAAAAGGAGGGGATAATATGTCATTAAACAATTAAATGATATAGTAATGCCACTTCCACCAAAATTAAAAAATATATAATAAATATAATAAAAATAATAAATGATAATAAAATAAAATAATAACATAATTAAAAATTAAATAAAATAATAAATAAATAAAACATAAAAAAATCAAATGTATATTAAAAATTAAAAATTTAAAATTTAAATTTAAAATTAAAATTTAAAATTTAGAATTAAAAATTAGATAAGAAAAATTGGATAATAATTAAATAGTTAATAATGAGATAATGAACCAAACTATCCAAAAATGTGAAGAGATGAAAACCTCTTATTCTCACACACGTGATCCACAGCAAATATGAGGATAAAATATATATATATAAAAAATAAAAAAATAAAATATAGAAGACCTATAAAAACCAATCTTGTCATTGTGTGCAATGAAATGGATAAAAAATGGGAACAGAGATTGTTCTATGAATTATGAATTATTGATTATGTTTGAATTAAGGGCTTATATTGCTCAGGTGACCAGTAGTTTTAGAATTATTGATATACGTAAATGTATTATTTACATTTAAAAAATGGTAGTTAAACCAAAATCTTTATAAAAGAGTATTTAAAATAATAAAAATAATTATTAAATAAATACAAAAAACTTTTATATATAAAAGAAAATAAATTTAATAAATAAATAAATAAATAAGTCAGTGAATTACATGTGTAAAAGCTAAATATCACATAACCTAAGAGAATGGATAACAGCACTCCAATCCTCCCAAACAACTGAATATATATAAAATATGATTCTAGCACCACTGTAAATAGCCCACCCTGTATATAGCTCAAACAAATCAAGCACCCAACACATCCCTCACACAACTAAGTTTTATCCTCACTGCATGTACAACACACACACTTTACCTGATTGCTTGCTGTGATACCACCTTGATTATTAAGATAAGGCGGTTTAGAAATACTGTTAAATAAATAAATAAATAAATAAATAGATACCATGCAAAATGAATGGAAGATCACAGGAACACAGACATGTCTACCTCTTGATTAAGACCATTGGGTTCTAAACTATTAAATTCATATATGAATCGTTGTTCTAACTTAAGGAGAGACTTGTCTACATCCCCGCCTCTCCAATGTGGAGTAACTACTTTTAAAACCACATATTTCAAATCTTGTATAGAATGATTCATTTTAAGCCAGTGGACAACAAGTGGGCGATCAGGGACACCTCGTTGGAGACAACGTCTGTGTTCTATAATGCGAGTACGCACCTGACGTTTGATTTTACCAATGTAAGCTAGATTGCAAGGACATAAAATCAAATAAATGACGTTTTCTGTTTTGCAATTAGAAAACGTGTGCAAATATACTTTATAATTGGTAGTAGGGTGCATAAAATTTTTTTTTGCTAAAATGGTGTGTGTACAAACGGAACAGCTTCCACATTTATAATGACCCTTAATGCTTAATGGAGGTTTTTTATATGTTAAGGCTGAAGGTACCAAAATGTTGGCTAAATTCGGATTCCGTTTGTAAGCTATCATTACCCTCTTTTGAGCAAAAGTAGGCAAGGATGTAAGTAATTGCCATTCTTGTTTAATTATCTTAGTAATTTCACTAGAGTAATTTGAAAAAGTTAAGGGGCAAACAATAAGGTCCGTTTCTTTATTACGAACTTTCTTTGTTAAAAGAGAACTACGGTCTGCGTTACAGGCCCTAAAAAAAGCCTTTTTTATACTTTTTTGGGGGTAGCCGCGTTGGCTAAATCTGTGATGCATTTCTGACGCATGTTTGTCAAAATCTGTTTCATTGGTACATAATCTTTTAATCCTCAAAAATTGACTGGTGAGAAGATTGTATTTCAAAGAGGTGTTGTGAAAACTATTGTAATGTAGTAAATTATTGCGATCAGTAGGTTTGCGATACAGGTCTGTAATGAAACATTCCTTTCCTTTCTTTATCAAAATGTCTAAATAGACTATCTCCTTTGTACTGTATTGGCCTTCAAATTGTAAGTTTGAGTCTAAACTATTAAGCCATTGAAAGAATAGTTGTAAAGTGGTTTCAGTTCCATTCCAAATCATGAGGACATCGTCTATATATCTCTTCCACAGTCGTATCTGAGTTTTAAAAGGATTAAAAGTTAAAAATTGTTTTTCAAAATTGGCAACGTATAGGTTGGCAACATCAGGTGCCATTGAAGACCCCATAGCAACCCCCTTTATCTGTTTACGAGCCTGGTCCGGTGGTGCCAGGAGTGCCCCACGGGATCAGTATTGTGGCTCCCTTTGTGTTTCTGTTTCTGACTAGGCACACAGAGGGCCACAACAGCCGGAATGGAATTGTGCTGATGGGGCATTCCTGCTGCTGCCCAGCCATGCCACCCACCCACCCACCCCCAGTCCCAGTGGCACAGGCAGCCTACATCAGACAAAGTGCGTCTCTATGAAGGACCTCATCTGGGGCAGAGGCCCTAGCACATCTACCATTGCAGTCAGATCATAGACCCCTTGTATCTACCATGTTAGTGGCAGTGTTTCTGTAGAAGTGGATATATTGCATGAAATCATCCCCATACTGGATAAGTCACCTGTCATGTCACTAAGAATGGGCCTTCTGCTGTCACTGGTTTTGGGGACTTTTTCAAACAACCTTTATGGAGCCTCTTAATAGTAAATATCTGGGTGGGATTCTCCAATCTCTTTTGCCATATGGGCCTAATGTTTACTGCTGGCCCCAGGGCTGGCCCTACGAATGAGAAGCTGTGTTCTTTGCACATGGCCCTGCTTTACAGTCTCACAATTCAACCCCTGACATTTGCAAATGAGGCCCCCCCCCCAATAAGTCACTGCACATGGCTCCAAGACCCCCTACCTTCAACCTGACTCTTAGTTTATCTCTGAGCATGCCCATCATCCTGTTCTCTCCCTCAGCTCCTCTAGATAGGCCCCAGGAATCGACAACATGACAACCACTTTCATCCTCATTTTCCTAGATATACCGTCCTCATTTGACTCTGTAAACCACAAAATCCTAATTAACCACCTAAAACACCTGGGCATAGGTGGTACTACTCTACAATGGTTTCAACTGCACCCGACAGATTTGCGTCAAAAACAACCTATCTAACTCTTTCACTCAACCTCAGGGTGTCCCACAGGGATCTGTATTATCTGCACTTCTGTTTGATATATATCTGCAATATCAGCTGATCACACAATTTAGACTATAGAATGTATGTAGATGGTATAATGCTATTCACCACTTTGACACCAGAGATCTTAACTACGCAAAGATTACCAGCTGTTTCAATGATGTCTCTGAATGGCTCAACTCAGATAACTTCACAGTTAACTTGAAGAAAACAGAAGCACTCATTAGTACTAGGAATGAAACATTCAACCCTCCTAGTTCACTACACATAAACAATGCCTCACTTGAAATACAAAAAGACGTACAATACCTTGGGATATACCTTGATCAAAACCTGGACTTCATCAAACCATAATACCTGGGTACAAACTATATCGTAATGATAGAGCTGATCAAATTGGTGGAGGGGTTGCGCTATATGTTGGAGAGGGCATTGAGTCAGAAAGGATTAAAGTTTTGCAGGAAACAAAATTTGTTGTAGAATCTCTATGGATTTAAATTCCATGTAAAAAGGGGAAGGCGATGGCAGTGGGGGTATACTATCGACCGCCTGACCAGAATGAACAAATGGATGATGAAATGCGCAAAGAAATCAGGGAAGCTAACAAACGTAATCTTTGCGTAGTTATTCAACTACCCCGGTAATTCAATTACCCCGGTAATCTCTGCGTAGTGATTTCAATCACCCCGGTATCGACTGGGTCAGTGTCACAGCAGGACATGCTAGGGAGATAAAGTTGCTAGATGAAATAAATGACTGCTTCTTGGAGCAGCTGGTTCATGAACCGACCAGAGGGGAAGCCATATTGGACCTAGTCCTTAGTGGAATACGAGATCTAGTGCAAGAAATAAGGGTGTTGGGGCCACTTGGCAATAGTGATCATAGCATGATCGCGTTTGATTTAATTACTGGAGGAGGGATAGTAAGGAAATCCACAGTACTACCTTTTAACTTTTGAAAAGGAGACTATGATAAAATGAGGAAAATAGTTAACAAAAAACTAAAAGGAGCAGTTGCAAAGGTTAAAGACTTAGATCAGGCTTCGGTGTTGTTGAAAAATACTGTCTTGGAAGCCGAGACCAGCTGTATTCCATGCTTTAAGAAAAGTGGAAGGAAGTCCAAAAACTGCCAGCATGGTTTAAAGGGGAAATCAGAGAAGCTGTTGTTGCCAAAAAAGAATCTTTCGGGAAATGGAAAAAAGAGCGAAACGATGAAACCTGGAAACAGCACAAAGCACTGACAAGTTAAATGCAAGTGCATTGATAAGGCAGGCAAAGGCAGAATTTGAGAAGAAGCTTGCTTTGGAAAAAAAAAGCAAAATAATGACTTTTTCAAGTACATTAATAGAAAAAAACTGTGAGAGAGTCAGTTGGTCCATTAGATGATAGAGGGGTTAAAGGGGCACTAAGAGGCACCAAGGTCTTTACTGAGGAAGATGTAGGGATGTTACCCATGACTAAAGTGGTATTTAAAGGTGCGGAAGAATTGAAGGAAAATCGATATATCGGGAAGATGTATTACAGCTATTAGATAAAATAAAGAGTAGCAAATCACCTGGGCCGGATGGTATACATCCAAGGGTGTTGAAAGAACTGAAATATGAGATTGCAGACCTGCTATTAGTAATCTGTGAACTATCATTAAAATCATCTCTAATACCTGAAGATTGCAGGATGGAGAACGTAACGCCAATTTTTAAAAAGGGTTCCAGGGGTGATCCGGGAAACTACAGACCGTTGAGCCTGGCGTCAGTACCGGGAAAAATGGTAGAAACCATCATAAAGAACAAAATTGCTGAACATGTAGGTAATCATGGCCTAATGGGAGACAGCCAACATGCCTTTAGACAAGGAAGATCTTGTTTTACTAATCTATTATGTTTTTTTTGAAGATGTGAATAAACAGGTAGACAAAGGGGAGTCCATTGATACAGTGTACTACTTAAAGTTGTTAAAACCCAAGAGGATTGTGGAAAATTGCAAGAGGATCTTGATAAATTGGAAGACTGGGCATCAAAATGGCAGATGAAATTTAATGTGGACAAGTGCAAAGTTATGCAACTAGAGAAGAACAACCCAAACTATGGTTACGTGATGCAAGGTTACACATTAGGAACCACCACCCAGGAAAAAGATTTAGGAGTCATTGTGGATAACATGTTAAAACCCTCGGCCCAGTGTGTAGCGGCGGCCAAGAGAGCAAATAGAATGCTAAAATGGGCCAATAGAATAGAATGCGAAGATGGGCCAATACCTCAGGGAGTCTTTAGTGGGATGGGAACAGTTGGGATATGTAGAAAAACAATGGGCAAAATTGAAAGGGGATATTTTAAGGGCAACCAACCTTTTTGTTAAAATGGTAAATGAAGGAAAAAGGAAAAGGAGACCGCTATGGTTTTCGAAGGAAGTAGCTGAAAAAGTGAAGAAAAAGAGGGAGGCCTTCATGAAATACAAGAGATCACAGAGAGAGGAAGACAGGCATCTGAATTTGGAAAAACTTAGAGAAGCTAGCAAAGTAGTCAAGAAGGCAAAGATTCAAAAGGAGGAGGAAATAGCCAATGCAATAAAATGGGGGGATAAGACATTTTTCAGATATATTAGTGAGAAGAGGAAGGGCAAAATGGTATTGTCAGACTCAAGGGTGCAGGGGAGGAATATGTAGAAGCTGATAAGGATAAAGCGGAATTGCTTAACAAATATTTCTGTTCTGTGTTCACAGATGAAGAACCAGGAGCAGGACCTAAGAAAACACCCACAAATAGGAACAGAAGCGAGGGACATCTTGAACAATTTTCAGAAGACTGTGTTCGTGAGAAACTAGCTCAACTTAAAGCAGACAAAGCGATGGGACCAGATGGAATACACCTTAGAATACTGAGGAACTTGGGGACATTCTAGCAACTCCACTGACTGACCTTTTCAATGCCTCGTTGGAGTCGGGAGTAGTGCCAAAGGACTGGAGAGAGGCTCATGTGGTGCCTTTACACAAAAGTGGAAGTAAGGATGTGGTTAAAAACTACAGGCCGGTTAGTTTAACTTCGGTGTTGAGTAAATTATTGGAAACGCTACTGAAAGAGAAAATAGTGAGGTTTCTGGAGTCCAGCAGATTACAGGATCCGAGGCAGCATGGATTCACCAGAGGCAGGTCTTGTCAGACAAATCTGATTGATTTCTTTGACTGGGTGACCAGGGAGTTGGACCGAGGGAGAGGTCTAGATGTGGTGTATTTAGATTTCAGTAAAGCCTTTGACACTGTTCCTCACAGGCGACTTATAAACAAACTAAGCACCCTAGGGATGGATCCTAAAGTTACTGCTTGGGTCAGAAATTGGTTGGGTGGGAGACGACAAAGAGTACAAGTAAATGGAGCTCACTCTGAGGGGAAGGATGTTACCAGTGGTGTGCCTGGTCCTTGGTCTGATTCTTTTTAACATCTTTGTTAGTGATATAGCAGAAGGGCTGTCGGGTAAGGTTTGCCTCTTTGCAGATGATACCAAAATCTGCAATAGACTAGACACCCAGGAAGATGTAGATAACATGAGGAGGGATCTAGCTAAGCTTGAAGAATGGTCTAGAATTTGGCAGCTGGGATTTAATGTTAAAAGATGTAAGGTCATGCATTTGGGCTGCAGCAATCCAAGGGAGCAATACAGTATAGGGGGTGAAGTACTTTTGTCCACTAAAGAAGAGCGGGACCTAGGCGTGGTTGTGTCTGATGATCTTAAAGTAGATAAACAGGTCGAAAAGGCAACGATAAAAGCTAGAAGGATGCTTGGGTGCATACGGAGAGGAATGACTAGCAGAAAAAAGGATGTGATAGTGCATATGTATAAGTCTTTGGTGCGGCCTCATTTGGAGTATAGTGTGCAATTCTGGAGACCGCACCTTCAAAAAGATGTGAACAGGATGGAGTCAGTGCAGAGGATGGCTACTAAAATGATTAGTGGGCTTCATCATAAAGCATATAAGGACAGACTTAAGGATCTTAATATGTACACCTTAGAGAAAAGGCGGGATAGAGGTGATAGAGGTGAGATGTTTAAATACCTCCGTGGCATAAATGTTCAGGGAGAGAGCCTCTTTCAATTGAAAGCAAGTTCTGCTATGAGGGGACATGGGATGAGGGTGAAGGGAGATAGATTCAGGGGTGATATGTGGAAATATTTCTTTACGGAAAGAGTAGTGGATCCATGGAATAGTCTCCCAGTGGAGGTGGTAGAGATGAGGACAGTAACTGAATTCAAAAAAACATGGGACCAACACAGAGGATCTCTAAAGGTAAAAAGTGGACTGTTGTAGTTGTTGATATGGAAGGACAGACTAGATAGGCCATGTGGTCTTTTTCTGTCATCATGTTTCTATGTTTCTATAAGGAAAGGAATGGAAAATAAAACAAAGGATATTATAATGCCTCTATATCGTTCCATGGTGAGACCTCACCTTGAATACTGTGTGCAATTCTGGTCGCCCTATCTTAAAAAGGAACATAAGAACATAAGATATGCCATACTGGGTCAGACCAAGGTCCATCAAGCTCAGTATCCTGTTTCCAACAGTGGCCAATCTAACTCATACGTACCTAGCAGTTTCCCCAAAAGACACAGGTTCCACAATGCTTGTATTGGGTCAAGCATTGATATCCTGGGCCTCTTCTTACTAATGGATAATGGACCTTTCCTCCAGGAACTTGTCCAAACCTTTTTTAAACCCAGCTACACTAATAGCCTTTACTACATCCTCCAGTGACAAATTCCAGAGTTTGATTACATGTTGAGTGAAAAAATATTTTCTTTTATTAGTCTTAAATAGTTTACCTTGTAGCTTCATTGCATGTCCCCTAGTCTTTCTATATTCTGATAAAGTAAACAATTGATCTACGTTTACCCGTTCCACTCCGTTCATTAATTTATAGATTCTATCATATCTCCCCTCAGCCGTCTCTTTTCCAGGATAAAGAACCCTAACCTTTTTAGCCTTTCTTCATAGGAGTATATTTCCCTCCCCTTTACCATTTTGGTGGCTCTTCTCTGAACCTTTTCTAATATCGCTATATCCTTTTTAAGATACGGCGACCAGAATTGCACACAATATTCAAGAAGCGGTCTCACCATGGAATGATATAGAGGCATTATAATATCTTTTGTTTTATTTTCCATTCCTTTCCTTATGATACCTAGCATTCTCTTTGCTCTCTTGGCCGCCGCTGCACACTGGGCCGAGGGTTTTAACATGTTATCCACAATGACGCCTAAATCTTTTTCCTGGGTGGTGGTTCCTAATGTGGAACCTTGCATCGTGTAACCATAGTTTGGGTTGTTCTTCCCTAGGTGCATAACTTTGTACTTGTCCACATTAAATTTCATCTGCCATTTTGATGCCCACTCTTCCAATTTTTTGAAGATCCTCTTGCAATTTTCCACAATCCTCTTGGGTTTTAACAATTTTAAATAGTTTTGTGTCATCTGCAAATTTGATAGCCTCACTCGTTATTCCACTTTCCAGGTCATTTATGTATTTGTCAAAAAGCAGCGGACCCAGCACAGATCCCTAGGGTACACCACTATTCACCTTTCTCCATTGAGAAAATTGGCCATTTAGCCCTACCCTCTGCTTTCTATCTTTTAACCAGTTCCTGATCCACAGTAGTACACTGCCTCCTATCCCATAACTCTTTTTTTTAAATTGAAATTTCAGTCAATTACAATAACCAAATAAGTAAAGGTCAATCAGAAATACAAAAACAAGAGAAAGATAACCTGCCTCTTGCAAGATATTACAAAGGAAATGAACATCCATGATACAGTCCACATCATGAAACCACGCTGCTCAAACAATTCAAAAAGAAAAAGCAAACAAATAACAGGGAAAAAAGGGGCCTAGGACCCAAATAGGAGGTCAATTATTTATCACTGGTCTAATTCTACCACTTTCCTGTCAGCCACAAAACTTTCTAAATGAAGCACACCAGTAAATACATATGAAGTATCACCAAGACCAATAATGCATTTACAAGGAAATCGCAGAAAGAACGAAGCACCCAAAGCTAACACCTGCGGCTTCAACTTTAGAAATTGCTTCCTACGCAATTGGGTACTGCGGGCGACATCAGGGAAAATATTGATCCGCTGGCCACAAAACTTAGTCAACTTCACCTTAAAAAAGGCACGAAGAATACGTTGCTTCATTTCAACCGAGGTAAAAGTGACTAGCAGAGAGGCCCGCGTACCAATATTGTCCTGTGAGTCCTCCAAAAAGGCAGTAAGATTCTCTAATGGGGCAACAATCTCATCAAGTCCACCCTCTACCACATTAACTTGCTTGACTGAGGAGGGAATGTAATATAAACTGGAAATATCAATGGAATCTGAGATGGCCAACACATCTTTAAAATACTTATCCAATAGGATTTTATGAGAAAGCAAAGACGAATAAGGAAAATTAAGAAATCGCAAATTGCAAGATCTAAAGGAATTCTCCAGGGCTTCAACCTTATTATGTAACAACAATGAATCCTTTATACCAGCAACACTTGAGGTATGTAAGGGGAGAACCTGGGATTCCAATGTCTTAACAGCCAAATCAACAGAAGTAATTTTCTCATCAAGCTGCCGCAGAGCCACTGTGGCCTCTTGTGAGAAAACAGATAAAGAATTTAAGGACGTTGAAACTTTATTATCAATAGACTATCCCATAACTCTTTAGTTTTGCCAAAAGTCTCTGATGAGGGACCTTGTCAAAGACTTTCTGAAAGTCCAGATAAACTACATCAACCGACTCATCTTTGTCCACCTGTTTTTTCACATCTTCAAAAAACATAACAGATTAGTAAGACAAGATCTTCCTTGTCTAAAGCCATGTTGGCTATCTCCCATTAGGCCATGACTATCTACATGCTGAGTAATTTTATTCTTTATGATGGTTTCTACCAATTTTCCCGGTACTGACATCAGGCTCACTGGTCTGTAGTTTCCCGGATCACGCCTGGAACCCTTTTTAAAAATTGGTGTTACATTCGCGATCCTCCAATCTTCAGGTATTAAAGATGATTTTAATGATACTTCACAGATTACTAATAGCAGGTCTGCAATCTCATATTTCAGTTCTTTCAACACCCTTGGATGTATACCATCTGGCCCAGGTGATTTGCTACTCTTCATTTTATCTAATAGTTGTAATACATCTTCCCAATGTATCGATTTCCTTCAATTCTTCCGCACCTTTAAATACCACTTCAGTCTTGGGTAACATCCCTATATCTTCGTCAGTAAAGACCGAAGCAAAGAATTCATTCAGTCTCTCCACTATCGCCTTGTCGTCTCTTAGTGCCCCTTTAACCCCTCTATCATCTAATGGACCAATTGACTTTCTCACAGGTTTTTTGCAACTAATGTACTTGAAAAAGTCTTTATTTCGCGTTTTTGCTTCCGCAGCAAGCTTCTTCTCAAGTTCTCCTTTTGCCTGCCTTATTAATGCCTTGCATTTGACTTGCCAGTGCTTGTGCTGTTTCCAGGTTTTGTCGTTTGGCTCTTTTTTCCATTTCCTGAAAGATGCTTTTTTTAGCAACAACAGCATCTCTGACCTCCCCTTTAAACCATGCTGGCAGTTTTTTGGACTTCCTTCCACTTTTCTTAAAGCGTGGAATACAGCTGGTCTGGGTTTCCAAGATAGTATTTTTCAACAACATCCAAGCTTGATGTAAGTCTTTAACCTTTCCAACTGCTCCTTTTAGATTTTTCTTAACTATTTTCCTCATTTTATCATAGTCTCCCTTTCGAAAGTTAAAAGGTAGTACTGTGGATTTCCCTACTATCCATCCTCCACTAATTAAAACAAAGGCGATCATGCTATGATCACTATTGCCAAGTGGCCCCTACACCCTTATCTCTTGCACTAGATCTGGTGTTCCACTAAGGACTAGGTCTAATATGGCTTTCTTACTGGTCAGTTCATGAACCAGCTGCTCCAAGAATCAGTCATTTATTTCATCTAGGAACTTTAACTCCCTAGCATGTCCTGTCGTGACACTGACCCAGTCGATACCGGGGTAATTGAAATCACCCATTATTATTACTGCGCTGTAACTTTTGTTAGCTTCCCTGATTTCTTTGAGCATTTCATCATCCATTTGTTCATTCTGGCCAGGTGGTCGATAGTACACCCCCACTGCCATTGCCTTCCCCTTTTTACATGGAATTTCAATCCATAGAGATTCTACAGCAAATTTTGTTTCCTGCAAAACTTTAATCCTTTCTGACTCAATGCCCTCTCTAACATATACCGCAACCCCTCCACCAATTTGATCAGCTCCATTATTACGATATAGTTTGTACCCAGGTATCACAGTGTCCCACTGATTGTTCTCCTTCCACCATGTCTCTGATATTCCAATCATATCTAACCTCTCATTTAGTGCTATATATTCTTACTCTCCCATTTATTATTTAGACTTCTAGCATTTGCATACAAGCATTTTAGAGACTGTATTTTATTCATATTAATTTGGTTATTGGTAGACATGGGTAATTTGGGATCTTTAAGCTCTGTCTCCTCCATACTTGAGGGCATTTGGGCTACTTTACTCTTTTTTGGAACCTCTCTGCTTTTGGTAGTATCCTTCAAGAATACATTCTTCCGAACCATCTGCTCTTGGGCGACTGTCGACTTTCCCCTATTATCTAGTTTAAAAGTTGCTCTGTCTCCTTTTTAAAGGTTAATGCCAGCAGCCTGGTTCCATCCCAGTTAAGGTGAAGCCCATCCCTTCGGAAGAGCCCCTCCTTTCCCCAGAATGTTCCCCAGTTCCTAACAAATCCAAAACCTTCATCTCTGCACCATTGTCTCATCCACACATTGAGACTCTGGAGCTCTGCCTGCCTTTTGGGTCCTGCGTGTGGAAAGGGAAGCATTACAGAGAACACTACCCTGGAAGTTCTGGATTTCAACTTCCTACCTAAAATCCTAAATTTAGCCTTCAGAACCTCCCTACCACATTTTCCTATGTCATTGGTACCGACATGTACCAAGACAGCAGACTCCTCCCCAGCACTATTTAAGACCTTATCTAGGTGGCGCATGAGGTCCGCTACCTTCGCACCAGGCAGGCATGTTACCAGGTGATCCTCACATCCACCAGCCACCCAGCTATCTACATGCCTAATGATCGAATCACCAACTATAACGGCTGTCCTAACCCTTCCCTCATGGGCACATGGCCCTGGAGAAACTTCCTCGGTGAGAGAGGGTTTTACATCACCTGGAGGACAGGTCCTAGTTACAGGATCACTTGCTGCCACACCAGGGTGATGCTCTCCTGTCATGTGACCTCTCTCCTCCATGGCAACAGGGATGCTGCCAGACTGGAGGTGGGATTTCAGGACTATATCCCTGTAGGTCTCGTCTATGTACCTGTCTGTCTTTCTTAAGTTTTTCAAGTCTGCTACTCTAGCCTCTAGAGAACGGGCTCGTTCTCTGAGAGCAAAGAGCTCCTTGCACCTAGTGCACACGTAAGACCTCTCACCAACTAGGAAAAAATCATACATGTGACACTCAATGCAGAAGACTGGAAAGCCCCCATCTCGCTGCTGGACTGTTGTCTGCATCTTAGTTTTAAGTTTGTGTTTAGATCTTTAACTTACTTACTAAGGGTTGCTATGGATATTTTTACTAATAAAACTGTACCTAATACATTTAATATACCTTGTTCACGTGAAGCTTAATTAATCTCAGGTCCTTAGTGTATGACTGATTTGGGTAACGAGCTTCACCTGAGAGCACCTCTTGTCTTTTAAGATGTGTAAGAACCTATAAAGCTACGATTATCCCAGGGGCGGGTGGGTGTTGGGGAGGGAGGTGGGAAATAACACTTATTAAAGGAGATTGCTACACAGTACCCTGTCTTGTGCTGCTGAGGTAAGCTATATTCTGATTTGATTTAAATCATAGCTCTTTGCTGCTGCTAGGCTCTAACTTATTATGAAATTTAAACTACAAGCTCTCTGCTGGGCTCTAAATTTAACAAGAAAGCTCTCTTCTGTGTTTTAAATTTAAACTAAAAGTACTTTGCTGATGCTAGGCCCTGAGTGACTATTAAATTATTTACTGATGCTAGGCCCTGAGTGACTATTAAATTTCAACTACAAGCTCTCTGCTGGGTTCCAAATTTAACCACAAAGCTCTCATCTGTGTTTTAAATTTAAACTAAAAGTACTTTGCTGATACTAGGCCCTGAGGGACTATTAAATTTAAACTACAAGCTCTCTACTTGGTATGAAATGTAACCAGAAAGTTCTCTTCTGTCTTTTATATTTAAACTTAAACTGCTGCTACTAGGCCCTGACTGATTTAACAAAAAATAGTGGGTTCACAGATTAATTAGCTTTAATACAAAGAATTCCTTTCAGAAAATTCCCAGAAGTATATACTCACAATTGCAGATCTCTCTCCAGAAGTAACAGTCCCCTTTTCTAGTCCTTCAAGGCTGAGGATCACAGAGCTCTAGTTGAGCTATTTATGCCTGTGCTGCTGAGGTAAGCTGTGACTAACTTCCTGGGTGATTAACAGTCCTTGCCTGGATAGAAGGAGTCTTTCAAAATGGCCTTTTGACCTGCCACCTGTTGTTAACACCTACTGAAAATGTTTCACAGGTCTCTTGCCCCCTAGGTAGAAGGCCTCTTTGTAAAGGTCTCTAGAAGACTTTACTTGTTGCTCAAAGAGTACTGACCCTCTTTTGCCTTTTGCGCTAAGTTATACTGCTTAGCTATTTGTTGATGCCAGGCCCTGAGTGACTATTTGCTGATGCTAGGCCCTGAGTGACTATTAAACTATTTGCTGATTCTAGGCCCTGAGTGACTATTAAATTTAAAGGACATAGCGTTATTAGAAAGGTTCAGAGAAGAGCCACCAAAATGGTAAAGGGAATGGAAGGATACCCCTATGAAGACAGGCTAAAAAGGTTAGGGCTCTTTAACATGGAAAAGAGACGGCTAAGGGGAGATATGATAGAAGTCTAAAAATTAATGAATGGAGTGGAATGGGTAAACGTAGATCGATTGTTTACGTTATCAGAATATAAAAAGACTAGGGGGCATGCAATGAAGCTACAGGGTAAACTATTTAAGACTAATAAAAGAAAATATTTTTGCACTCAACGTGTAATCAAACTCTGGAATTTGTTACCGGAGGATGTAGTTAAGGCTGTTAGTGTAGCTGGGTTTAGAAAAAAGGTTTGGACAAGTTCCTGGAGGAAAGTTCCATAAACTATTATTAAGAAGGGACCCAGGATATCAATGCTTGACCCAATACAAGCATTGTGGAACCTGTGTCTTTTGGGGAAACTGCTAGGTACGTATGACCTAGATTGGCCACTGTTGGAAACAGGATACTGGGCTTGATGGACCTTCGTCTAACCCAGTATGGCATATCTTATGTTCTTATGTTCTTATAAATTCAGATGTCTACTCGCACAGTTTACAATAAAACCAAAATGAGCATCTGAGACCACTGCTCTCCTCCATGTATGTTCATTCTGTAACCCAGGCACTCATAAGCCCCCATTTTGACTACAGTAACAGCATACTCCATGGTCTCCCAAAGAAAACCCTAAAGCCCCTAGAATGTGTTAAAAAAACAGTTGTGTACACAATTATTTATTTTATTGAACAGGCTTTATATGCTGCTTTATCATTTCAATCAAAGCAGTTTACATTGTAACTTAAACTTGGTAATGTATGTTCAACAGGGATATTGATAACTTGGATTTTTCTGAGGCAATGGAAAGTTAAGTGACTTGCCCAAGGCCACAAGGATTGCTAGTGGGAATTGAACCCTGGTTTTGGGGTTTCCTAACCAGTGCTCTGGCCATTAGGCTACCCCTCCACTCTGAGGGACAGTTATGACAGACAATGTATCTGATCACATAGCACCAGGGCCGGATTTACCTATACGCCAGTTACGCCGTGGCGTAGGGCCCACAGCTGGCAAGGGCCCACAAAAATTGAATACTGGCGTATAGGTAAATACTAGTATAGTTTAAAAAAAAAGCTGACTGCTGCTGCCGCGGCAGCATGGACCGTCCCGCGGGGCCCCCTCTGAATCCCTCCCTCCCTCCGCGACGGCTGAGCCCCTCCGTGCCGGCTTTGAGAGGCGCGAAGGAAGAGTGTCTCCCTCGCGTCTCTTTAAGCCCGCAGGGGCTGATGGGAAATCCCATCAGCCCCTGCGGGCTTAACAGAGACGCGAGGGAGACACTCTTCCTTCGCGCCTCTCAAAGCCGGCACGGAGGGGCTCAGCCGTCGCGGAGGGAGGGAGGGAGGGATTCAGAGGGGGCCCCGCGGGACGGTCCATGCTGCCGCGGCAGCAGCAGTCAGCTTTTTTTTTGCTTTTTGAGACTCGAGTGTGTAGCAGTTTTGGAAGCTCAATCTGGTTGTGATTCTGATCCCGTGGGGCTAGAGTTTCCCCATGGGATCAGAACCCCGGCTACATCTGTGCGTCTGCACAGAAGGTCGGGCCATCGATGTCAGAATCGCACCCAAACAGTTTTTAGAGCTTACCCGTGTCATTCTCTGAATGGTGGTGAGTGTTTAAACTGATATATTTATTTTGTAGTTATGATGTTTTTGTGGTTTATATTTTACCAATTATGCACTTCTACTATTCCTTGACACAGGCGCTCTTTGTCATGTCTGTTCTTAATAGATTAACTTTGATTCCTTTTTTTATATATGTCATTTTTTGTATTTTAATTATTTGCTATTTATTGGTTGTATATCATTGAATCCACACTTTTTTAATGTAATTGTTTTATAATAAGTATTTAGATTATCATATGAGTTTGGCTTTTAACACATACATTTATATTTATTTATTTGTCCATATGTGATGATCATCTTTTACATATACTTTTTATATTTATTTATTGTTTTGCTATGGTTTTGTTATGTTTTAATGATAACCCATGTTGTATTATGGGCCCGATTCTGCAAGGCAATTAGCAATGGGGAGTGGGGTGTCTGTGTGTATGCGTGTATGTGTGTATGGGGCAGGGGTAGGGCATGCACATGTTTGTGAGTGTGTGTGTGTTTTCGGTGCAAGGGTAGTGTATGTGTATGTGTTCGGGATTGAGGTATTTTTGTACTGGTATGCAGGTAGTGCAGAGGTGGAGTGCCTGTGTGCATGTATATAACTAAAAGTTAGTATATGGTAACATTATGCAAATATTTATGCAAATGAGGCCCCTTATGCAAATGAGGCCCCGCACCCCCCTTGGGCCGCCCCTGTTGGGGGCCCACAATTTTTGTTGGCGTAGGGCCTCACTCAAGGTAAATCCGGCCCTGCATAGCACCCATCCTGTTTCAGCTCTAATGGGCCCTTATTCTTCAAAGAATCAAATTCAAAGTTCTCATGATCATTTTTAAAACAATAAACAACATAGCACCAACATACCACAGCACACTGATAAACATTCTACAACACACATGAACAAAAAGAGACAACCTGACAAACATGCTATCCACATCTATTGATGCCAGAAAACTAAACCAATCTACAACCAACAGGGCATTCTCAATCTATGCCCCTACCCTATGGAATAGTCTTCCTAACACTCTAAGGGGTATGTTTACTAAACTGCGGTAACATAGCAGCTGCTATGTTAATGCGCGTTAACGTTGCCTAACGCGCGTTAGCGTTCCCGGCCGCGGTAAGTCCCTCAGAGGGTGGAGAGAAGGGGTCAATGGGCGGAGAGTGAGCGGGGAGAGGCCCCTTCCACACTAATGTGGGGAACTGAAGGGCTGAATCTTACCGCAACTGAAAATCTGGCGTTAGCACACATTTGCAAGAGAAAGAAACCATTTAAATGTCAGCAATGTACAGCATAGGCAGGGAGCCCAAGAAACGTGATAGTAGTGCTCCATTTGCAGGAACAGCATAGGGCCCAAGTATGAAAGGCCACTATGGTGATGGTGCAAATGGGGCATAGGGGGCTGCAGGCGGGACGTGTAGTGGGGGCAGCTGGGGCACAGGGTGGGCTAGGCAGTCACCTAGGTGGCACATAGGAACATAGATACCGGACATCAGCAGGATAGCAGCTGACAAAGGCCAAACAAAATCCACCTACATCAACCTGGTCCACCCTAGCTAACAGTTGCCAGGGCACTGACCTGACATCCCCCCCAGCCAACCCTCCCCCAAGTGGAAGGGACATAATATTGGCAGGCAGTGATGGGGCGGATGTGAGGATGCCCATGTATGCCTCCCCACCCCAGACCCCGCTCCCTAGGAAACCGCCTACCCACACAGTGGATGGTCTGGGACTGCGCACTACCAACCCAACAGCATATGGTCATGTAAGCATGGCAGGGGGGGTGCTGGAGGGGGCAGTGGCACCTGCCTGCAGTGGACCTAGGCCATGCCCTGTACCAGTATGTGGTGTGCAGTGAACATAAAAGGTCTAGCTGAGGAAAAGTACATGTAGCTCCATGGACTACTATGCTTCTGTGGAACAGTGTGTTGCAGTACACACAGCCAATATGTCCAAAAGCAGAGCGTCACAGGTTCAAGTCCCAGCTGTGGATCTTGCAGAGCATGTTCCTATATTTTACTCTACAATGCAGATACAACAGCAACATGTGCAAAGCCCAAAGCAATGACGAACAAGGGTACAAACACCCACTCACAAAGACACCACAATACAAAACTGCATGGAGAGTCAGGCTGTTGGCCCCAGCACGGAGCTGCATTTATCACCAGAGCACTACTACTACCTCCTGCACAGTTTATCAATGTCGGCACTGTGCTCAGGACCAGTGTGGCGGCAGGGTTGCCAACCACCCCTATCTTTGCACAATGCTGCAATAGGAGTATGTGTGTGTGTATGTCTATCAATTGTTCTGTGGCTGCCACACCTCACTGGGCCCACAATGTCCCACTGTTACCAGCGTTAGCATGAATATGTGCATAATGAGGAGCAAGGTATTGTGGTTATAGCCCGGACAGGGTGGATTGGCCAGGATGCATCTTCACAGGGTGTGGGTCAATGGCTGGGACACTGAAGTGCCCGACCACTGCCTGCATGGACAGGGTGGCCACAGCATGGCATGCTGGGAGGGCACTCACTCTGACCGAGCAGTGACCATGGCATGTCTAGGTTCCCACATAGCATTTTACATTATTTGTTTCTAGTGTTATTTGTGTGTTTCTAGTGCTGTACCCTAATCACCAAGATACCTGCTTGGTGCACATAGTTTTTCTGTGAGCATGTACTATGGACTGGCTAGTGGACTCTCTGCAGTTAGACTGTGCATGGTTGAAACACCTTGTAGGGTGTTGTAGGTGCAGTCTGACTGTGCTGTCTGCTAGTGAATGGCAGAAAATGGTGTGAGGCAGTTTGGGTTTTCCAGACTTAACCCCAGCATTATTGCTGGTTTGCCACTGCCTCAGTCACAGGTATGGCTCTAGCCCACCAACCCTTTTGGGCTGTCTTATACCATAAGGATGGAGGTTGCTTCACCAGGGCTCAGGCACCTGTCCCTTACTTACAAAAAGGGTGATTGTAGACCCTTTGGCATATATAGTGTATACCACTTTGACCTGTAGAGGCACTGCTATACAAATCTTATGCAAGTCTAGAAACTCCTCTGCCCTGATAACAGGTGCCCATGTCATACAGACCCTAATACTGGGTACACACTAATTTGGTGGTGTCTGGTCCTAGAGGGCCACATGTGACTGCAGGATACAGACAGACACCAAATTACCTTTGGATGCACTGCAAGGAACACCTGTCACACACTGGTAGCAATGGAGATGTACAGCAGGACCTATCTCTAGCACCACGTGTACTGCAGACCTAGTGCTGGGCACCCATCCTATCCCTCAGGGTGAACACAGAACCCGTACAATGGCATGGTCTGTAGCTACTCTATGTCAGTATCAAGCACTGTCAGTTCATCTTTCCAAGCTGAGGTACCAGAGAGGTGCAGACCCCATTTGGTGATCAGCTGTAGACAGCTATTCAGCATGTGCATTGCATCATGGGCACTGGTGGGGTTACTCTATCCTGGCACTCAGAGCAGACAGTTTGTGCGGTGACCTGCAGTCCTTCTGTACCCAGCCATTGCTGTGAGATATGCCACGGAGGTATAGCCTGCTGGTTAGTACAATGCCATTCTCGGCAGTGTTCATAGGTTCAATTTCTCATTGTTCCCTCCTTTCATGCCTGTCCTACTCACATAGTTTGCATGCCTGTAACAGTCATATTTTTGCAGAGCTATGCTGCCAGCCCATAATACCCTCGCCACAGTTGCCAACATTCCTTCGGTCCATCTATCTGCATCTGTCAGCTGTGTAGAGTCCTGTCTTCCTCTGCAGGCTGCCACCCCATGTCCTGCACTGCTACCCTTTCCTGCATTGTGCCTCTTCGTGCTTGCCTCACCTGTGCCTGATCTGCATGGCACCACCACTTCTCTGTCCACCCATCATTGTAACTATCCTGCCACCTCTGCCTCCACTGGGGGACATGTATTCCCATTGTCTGCCACCCACTGTCTTTCCAGTACTTTACATTGCCAGCACCCTGTGCTTTGGTACAGTTGCTCCCACCAAGTTTGTCAACAGTACTGGCAGCCACATAGGATGCCCGCAGATATGGCAGGTCCAGCAGCTCCCAGCTCTCCCTCCTTCACTCACCTGTTCATTGCCTTTCCTCTGTGCTCTATCTAGTGTTAGGGCTACATCTGTCTCTATGCCTCACAAGTCATGCATGCCATCCTGAGGCACCTTGCAGCCTTAGGGCACACTAACCTAGGGCACCGTAACCTTGTTAGGCCACCTTAACCTATGGTTCTATAACCCACGGTGTCTTCTAAGGTGCCTTGTCCAGGGGTGCCTAATACAGCACTTAGCCTAAGGAGCCCTATAGGGCACCTTACAAAGCACCTTATGAGGCACCTTACAAGGCACCTTATAAGGCACATCACAAGGCACCTTATAAGGCACCTTACTTATAAGGCACCTTAGAAGGTGCCTTGTACTGTGCCTTGTAAGGTGCCTTATACGTAAGGTGCCTTATAAGGCACCTTGTAACGCGCATTAGTCTAAGGCTCCTTGTAACGCGCGTTAGCTGATACGGCTTGCTTTAACGATGCACAGCCCATGCCTTAATATGGGCATCTGTACCATTACCGTGGAACCTAACACGGGTGACATTACCACAGTTTAATAAACATATCCCTAAGAGAAATCAAAGACGTAACTCAATTCAGACAACATCTCAAAACATTCATCTTTACAGACGACTATCAATGTGATTGGCCATACATTGCCCTATCAACGCTTCATCACACTCATCAACTGCCTGTCTCCATGCACTTGACTTACATTACTCTACTGTAGGATATCAACCGGGCCACTAATGTTAATAGCTCCTGTAAATAGTTCTGCACTTTTGTGTTACTGTTAAATATCTATTGCACATCATCGTTTGTTAGTTATACATTTGTTACATACTTGTTCCTTGTTCCTTGTAAACCATTCTATAATTGTTCCTTATAAACTGCCTTGTGCAGTAGTTACAATGTTATCTGTAAACTGCTCTGATTACCAAGACAAAGCGGTATATGACAATTAATATGTGAGTAAATACAGAAAATAAATATTATGCCTTGAGCTGCATAGCAGGGTTGTTTTGGTAGCCCTATTGGATGAGAACTATGTAATTATTTGCCATGAGATGTTTAGGTAACACTAATGAAACAGAGTAAAACAACCAGTACTTGTTTGTATATTTAGCAATAGCTCTCCAAATAAAGACATTGGTGAGAAGTATCATGATGTTATTTGCCTAGAGCCCAAAAGGAACTGTTTTATAACCATGATGTCCAAGACTCATTGAACATGGGCTTAGAAAAACATGTGGAACCATCCCAGCATTAGACATGTTCTGCGGAAGGCGAATGCACATATCTTTCCAGACGTGTAAATGTGTTTGATATTCTGGAAAGAGAGACGTCTATGTCACTGTACGTCTAACTGCTATAAAATATGTAACTCTGGCATGGACACGCCTCTGGAATGCCATATTACTGGCTACAAACCAGACGTCAATACAGGTGCTTTCATATGTAAATGGCTTCAAAGGTACCCTCGCAAAAGAGGAACCTCACTGAAGGGGAGCAGGCCCTCCTCATTGATGTGGTGCTTACCAAGTATAGCACATTCATGGGCACTGAGGAGGCACATGTGGCTGCCTTCGTTACTGTGGCCATATGTATCTTTTGGTCCTGTTTCGCTGGAACTTCCTGTCATTTCTCATGCACCTTATACATGTCCCTCTTTTGTGCATCATCATACATCTGCATCCTGTGCACTCTGCTACTGCAGGGACACAGGTAGTGTCACTGTCACACCTCTTGTTGGGTTGCGGTGGGGCACAGAGCAGTATACTATGTTCAGCTGTATGCAGTGACATTTCTTTCCCTTCTTTTGGTCCCTCTAGTTCTGGCTACTATTGGACCCCTATTGCTTCCACATGGTTCAGTTTGTTTTCCTTCAGTCTGCATATTCTTGCACCTAACTGAACATAAGGGCATAGGTATTTCCATATTGATTCAGATCAGAGGACCATGTAGCCTATTAGTATTTCCAGAGGTGGCCAATCTGGATCACAATTGCAGAGTAGCATCCTTGAAACATAGCAATATGCTACACTGCTTACCCCCAGGGTATGTAGTTCTTTTTCTCCACGTCTATGGTAGAGACCTTTCCTTCAGGTACTGTTCCATATCCTTTTATAACCCAGCTATGCTACCTGCTTTATTTAAACATAGATGTCCTTCTGTGTTGTTACAATAGCATGCTGGCTGCAGGAGCTGTGGATATTTCACAAAGCTAAAACTCTAATTTTCTTTCTTATCTCTGATGCTTTCTAGTTACCAATATAGAGTCTAACTGTCTGTTTTGTGGGAATTGTTAATATAAAGTTTAACTATGGTTATAAATTAAGCTTGGGGATATTCAGCCTACTGGAACCTGAGTATCCAGATAACAAAGATTTAAATCTGTTGGAGAAGGCTTGCTTTTTCTGGGAGGGGGAGGAGAAAGTTTTTGTTCTCAGTTTTTGCTCTCAGGCAGGGGCTAATTTGAGCCCATCTTACACCTGGCCAGTGGCCACACCTACAGATCTCTGAGGCTGGCTGCAGGAGCTGTGGATATTTCACAAAGCTAAGACTCTAATTTTCTTTCTTATCTCTGATGCTTTCTAGTTACCAATATAGAGTCTAACTGTCTGTTTTGTGGGAATTGTTGGATCCTAAGATGGTAAATTGGATCAGAAATTGGTTGACTGACAGACGACAGAGGGTGATGGTAAATGGAGCTCACTCGGATAAAGAGAAGGCGATTAGTGGGGTGCCCCAGGCGTTGGTCCTGGGCCAGGCACTGTTCAATGTATTTGTGAGTGATATTGCTGAAGGACTGAATGGAAAAGTCTGTCTTTTTGCAGATGACATGAAAATTTGCAACACCGAGGGAGTGGTTAACATGAGGAAAGATCTACAAAAGCTGGAAGAACAGACTAATGCTTGGCAATTAAGATTTAATGCAAAAAAGTGCAGAGTCATGCACTTGGGTAGCAGAAATCCAAAGGAATTGTACGCGATAGGGGGCGAGAGGTTGGTGTGCACGGATCAGGAGAAAGTCCTCGGTGTGATTATTTCTGAAGATCTCAAGGTGGCAAAACAGTGCGACAAGGCGGTGGCAAAAGCCAGGAGGATGTTGGGCTGCATACAAAGAGGGCTCACTAGCAGAAAGGAAGAGGTTCTTATGCCACTGTACAAGTCACTGGTGAGGCCTCACTTGGAATACTGTGTTCAGTTTTGGAGACCGTATCTTGCAAAGGATGTAAAAAGACTGGAAACTGTTCAGAGGAAGGCGACCAAAATGATTTGGAGCCTGCATCAGAAGCCTTATAAGAAGAGACTTGAAGACCTAAACATGTACACTTTGGAGGAGAGGAGGGACAGGGGAGATATGGTTCAGACCTTTAAATACTTAAAGGGAATTAATGAACAAACAAACCTCTTCCAAAGACGGGGAAGCTGTAAAACTAGAGGGCATAACAGGAAGCTGCAAGGTGGTAAATTGAAAGGCAATGTCAGGAAATACTTTTTCACAGAAAGGGTGGTGGATACTTGGAGTGCCCTCCCGATGGAAGTGGTGGGGGCAAACATGGTGACAGAATTCAAAATGGCATGGGACAGACACGGTGGATCCCTTTACAGCAAAAGGATAAAATCAAAATAAACTGAACCATCTAATTTCTCTCAACAAATAGGGGTGTCCTGCATGGAGTGGTGGGTTCACCCCTAAACAGGAATGTGGGGAGGGGTGGCCTGCATGGAGCGGCAGGTGCACCTACTCTTGCCATCTTGCTGGGCAGACTAGATGGACCATGCTGGTCTTTATCTGCCGTCATTTACTATATTACGATGTTAGCAGGTCTAACGTAGACATCCAAAATGGATATACACATTTTTGTCAGAATACGGTTTAGACGTTTATGCTGCTGGTAACGCCCACGCTCATTACCTTTATGCCCATCTCCAGACTGCCCGTATATCTCGTCTATACGTGTAGAGCACCTTGCTGTCAGACTTGTGTCTAGACTTTCAAGTGCCGAACATGTCCAACTTGTACGTTCCTACGGTTTATTTGTGGTTCAGAATAACCCTGTATGTCAAGTTTTAATAAACATTTATTTGTTTTATTTACTTAACTGTTTTTCTACACTGCCTTATCTGGGAATCAACTACAAAAAAGAATCACCAAACATGCCGAGTCTTCCAAAATCTATATGTAACAAATTTTTGTTGGATGGAACAGCAGGAGAAAAAGACTTATCCCTCTCGAATGCTGATAATATCCATTTTTATCAAGAAAAGCTCAAAGAACTACACTTATCTTATAAAAAGCAGATGCTTTTAACAGGAATGCGTTCTAGTGAAATTTTAAAAAAAAAGATCCCCAGAATCACAACGTGCACATTTCGAGTCCAAACTTAGACTCTGTATCAAGTGCCACTGAGTAGTATCTCGTTAAAGGGCTTCTTTCAAACTGCCACAAAACGCCAAAGTCTTAGGGGTATGTTTACTAAGCAGTCTTAACGTGCGCCTGGCGATAGTGTGCAGGATGCCATAAAAACAGTGGGCATTCCAGTCTAAACATAGAAAACCGGGATTATCGCGCGATAACGCGCGCTGCGCACATTATCGTGCGATGGATTGAGCTATGCACGTTAATGCGCGTTAATCTTAAGTAGGCATGCTGACGTGCAAACAGAGCAGCAGAGGCATAGCACATTGGTTAATACACTGACTGATGGTACAGGGGTCATAGGTTTGAGCCCCAGAGCACCTAATGAATAAGGCTGGCTGAGACATTACCCTTTACTATCATTAAAATCATCTCTAATACCTGAAGATTGGAGGATCGCCAATGTAACACCAATTTTTAAAAAGGGTTCCAGGGGTGATCCGGGAAACAACAGACCGGTGAGCTTGACGTCAGTACCAGGAAAAATGGTAGAAACCATCATAAAGAATAAAATTACTCAGCATGTAGATAGTCACAACCTAATGGGAGACAGCCAACATGGCTTTAGACAAGGAAGATCTTGTCTTACTAATCTGTTATGTTTTTTTGAAGGAATGAATAAACAGGTGGACAAAGGTGAGTCAGTTGATATTGTGTATCTGGACTTTTCAGAAAGCCTTTGACAAGGTCCCTCATCAGAGACTTTTGGCAAAACTAAAGAGTCATGGGATAGGAGGCAGTGTACTACTGTGGATCAGGAACTGGTTAAAAGATAGAAAGCAGAGGGTAGGGCTAAATGGCCAATTTTCCCAATGGAGAAAGGTGAATAGTGGTGTACCCCAGGGATCTGTGCTGGGTCCGCTTCTTTTTGACATATTCATAAATGACCTGGAAAGTGGGATAACGAGTGAGGTTATCAAATTTGCAGATGACACAAAACTATTTAAAGTTGTTAAAACCCAAGAGGATTGTGAAAAATTGCAAGAGGATCTTGATAAATTGGAAGACTGGGCATCAAAATGGCAGATGAAATTTAATGTGGACAAGTGCAAGGTTATGCACCTAGGGAAGAACAACCCAAACTATGGTTACACGATGCAAGGTTCCACATTAGGAACCACCATCCAGGAAAAAGATTTAGGCATCATTGTGGATACCATGTTAAAACCCTCGGCCCAGTGTGCAGCGGCGGCCAAGAGAGCAAATAGAATGCTAGGTATGATAAGGAAAGGAATGGAAAATAAAACAAAAGATATTATAATGCCTCTATATCGTTCGATGGTGAGACCGCACCTTGAATATTGTGTGCAATTCTGGTTGCCGTATCTTAAAAAGGATATAGTGATTTTAGAAAAGGTTCAGAGAAGAGCCACCAAAATGGTAAAGGGGATGGAAGGATACTCCTATGAAGAAAGGCTAAAAAGGTTAGGGCTCTTTAACCTGGAAAAGAGACGGCTGAGGGGAGATATGATAGAAGTCTATAAATTAATGAACGGAGTGGAACGGGTAAACGTAGATCGATTGTTTACCTTATCAGAATATAGAAAGACTAGGGGACAAGCAATGAAGCTACAGGGTAAACTATTTAAGACTAATAAAAGAAAATATTTTTTCACTCAACGTGTAATCAAACTCTGGAATTTGTTACCGGAAGATGTAGTAAAGGCTGTTAGTGTAGATGGGTTTAAAAAAGGTTTGGACAAGTTCCTGGAGGAAAGGTCCATAAACCATTATTAAGAAGTGACCGAAGATATCAATGCTTGACCCAGTACAAGCATTGTGGAACTTGTGTCTCTTGGGGATACTGCTAGGTACATATGACCTAGATTGGCCACTGTTGGAAACAGAATACTGGGCTTGATGGACCCTGGTCTGACCCAGTATGGCATATCTTATGTTCTTATGTTCTTATGTTTAAGCAGTGCTTTGTGAGGATTTTTATTTTAATTAGTGCTGCCAGAAAACACACCCTCACAGTGCTGTAACCTAAGGTGCTGCATAAGGCACCCTATAAGGCACTCCAGAGGGCACATTATAAAGTGCACTGTCCGCCACTGTACCCTATAATGTCCCCTATAGGATGCCTTATAAGGCACCCTATAAGGCACTTTATAGGGTGCCTTATAAGGCACTTTATGGGGCGCCTTATGAGGCACCTTAAGGTTACAGCACTGTGAGGGTGTTTTTGATGGCAGCACTAATTTACATTAAAAAAAAAGTCAATGCCTCAGACAGCCCAATCAAATAACCCCACTGTGGGATCAAACCCATGATCTCTGGCTTTATAGGCAGTGCAGTAACCAGTGGGCTACAGCTACTAACAAACCTCTGGCTGGCTACAGAAGGACTGCATGTCACCACACGCACATTCTGCTGTGATTACCAGGATAGGTCAACCCACCAGTACCCATGATACACAGCACATGCAAATCATCAGTTTACAACTCATCACAAGATAGGGTATGCACCCCACAGCACCTCATCCTGGTAGTGGCAACTGACTGAGTGCACCCCCACAGCACCTCAGCCTAGTATTTATTTATCTATTTAACAATTCTTTTATACCGCGCTATTAAAATCAGTGCGGTGTACATAGAACAAGAACATACTACAATGCATACAAGTAACATTGAGTTTTACATTGAACAGGGAACTTCAACAATAGTAGGGGGTGCCGACGGTGTGTGTTAGTGGCACAGAGTAGCTACACACCATCACATTGTGTGGGTACTGTGCTCACCCTGATGGTGAAGTGGGGCAGCCAGCACCAGTCCGCAGCACCATTCATGGCAGGAATAGTGAGTGTGCGTGCATGCATGCATGCCTGCCTGCCCGCTCTAGGATACCACCAGTATCCATCTGTAGTTGTCAATCAGGTCTAGCCATTATGGGCTATGATGCACCCAGAATAGTGCTAATTCTGCATTGTTGCTATGGCAATTGACTGGGTGGGGGTTAGCTTTCTGTCCCAGATTCCACAGTGTTAGTGTGCAGGGAGCCGAGTCTCCCCTCAGCATTCATTTGCACCACTGAGCACATTATCACACACATATACCTCTAACTGGGATATTCAATGGCACTAACACAATGCCTCTGAATATCCGCAATCTTCTCTCTTACACGCCCCGATGCTAACCTCTTAGCATCGAGGCATGTTGTGGGCATTCCGGGGAGGAGTGGGGGTGGCAGCAGCTTCCCAGATGCAGTAGATAACCTGGCAGTAGCGATGTTGTATGCTGCCTGATTAGCAATAGATGAGGCAAAAGCTCGCCTATCTTTCAGCCGCAGCAGCTTAGCAGGCAGCTTGGTTACACTGCCCAGTCATCTACTGCACCTGGAAAGCTGTGCGTCCAACCCGGATATTCAATGCCAGGGCTGCATATGACCCTGACATTGAATATCTGGGGTTAAGAGTCAGTGCACATGGCTATGTGCCATAGTAGCGCATAGCTGGCATAACTCAACATTGGGCCCAAAGTGTACATGTAGACATTGATGCAAAATGTTTTAAATGGTTGCTGTAATGAGTACAGTACTGGGGTTCACAGCTAGCCCTACCACTAAGCAGACTAGGTGTTCACTTAGGGGCAGCAAACATTCAGGGTTGTCATCAATGCCAGAGTGACAGAAATCAGCAGTATTAAAATAAAACAGCTATCACTGCCTATCTCTTCCACTTGTCACTGTCATTACATTGCTTATGTGAGTATTTTCGTTCACTGTAAACCGCACTGATGATAAATAGTGCGGTATAAAAGAACTGTAAATAAATAAATAAAATGCTGCTGCTGCTACCTTAACAGCACT
The DNA here is from genome assembly GCA_033557465.1 of Ichthyophis bannanicus. Lineage (NCBI taxonomy): Eukaryota > Metazoa > Chordata > Amphibia > Gymnophiona > Ichthyophiidae > Ichthyophis > Ichthyophis bannanicus. Next base: position 418,837,560 of record CM066034.1, read on the forward strand.
AAAGACAACTCTGAGGAGCTGGCAAAGGAATTCTGAACACATGAGTGCACTCAAGCACTAACCCCCCTCCAAACTTCACTTTTAGAGGGAGCAAACCTGAGCCAAGTTGTCTAGTGCAGGTGAAGGGGGCAGTAACAATATTGGTGATGGCAGTGAGAGGTGGCAGATGTAAGCCTAATAATGGGAAGGAAAGAGGGGAATGCTGGACACTAGGAGAGAGATAGGGAAGAGGAGCACCCTAGGGATGGAACCTAAAGTTACTGTTTGTGTTAGAAATTGGTTGAGTGGGAGGTGACAAAGGATACAGGTAAATGAGGAGAAGGAAGTTACCAGTGGTGTGCCCCAGGGATCTGTCCTTGGTCCGATTCTTTTTAACATCTTTGCTAGTGATATAGCAGAAGCGCTGTCAGGTAAGGTTTGCCTCTTTGCAGATGATACCAAATTCTGCAATAGAGTAGAACCCAGGAAGATGTAGATAACATGAGGAGGGATCTAGCTAAGCTTGAAGAATGGTCTAGAATGGTCTAGAATTTGGCAGCTTGGATTTAATGTTAAAAAATGCAAGGTCGTGCATTTGGGCTGCAGCAATTCAAGGGAGCAATATAGTTTAGGGGGTGAAGTAATTTTTGTCTACTAATGAAGAGCGGGACCTAGGCGTGTTTGTGTCTGATGATCTTAAAGTGGCTAAACAGGTAGAAAAGGTGACAGCAAAAGCTAGAAGGATGCTCGGGTGCATACAGAGAGGAATGGCTAGCAGAAAAAAGGATGTGATAGTACATCTGTATAAGTCTTTGGTGCGGCCTCATTTGGAGTATTGTGTGAAATTCTGGAGACTGCACCTTCAAAAGGATATAAACAGGATGGAGTCAGTACAAAGGGTGGCTACTAAAATGGTTAGTGATCTTCATTATAAAGCATATGTGGACAGACTTAAGGATCTTAAAATGTACACATTAGAGGAAAGGCGGGATAGAGGTGATATGATTGAGACGGGGAGAACCTCTTTCAATTGAAAGCAAGTACTGCTATGAGGGGGCATGGGATGAGGGTGAAAGGGGATAGATTCAGGCATGATATGCGGAAATATTTCTTTATGAAAAGAGTGGTGAATCCGTGTGATAGTCTACCAGTGGAGGTGGTAGAGATGAGGACAGTATCTGAATTCAAAAAAGCATGGGACAAACACAGAGGATCTCTAAAGGAAAAAAGGGAACTGTTATACAGTAGTTGTTGATATGGAAGGACAGACTAGATAGGCCATGTGGTCTTTTTCTGTCATCATTTTTCTATGTTTCTGTGTTTCTAACTAAAGGAAAAAGGAGATCCAGGATGCTTGAGGGTGGGATAGGAAAGAGGAAAGGAGATGATGAATGTTTGAGGAGGGGGTAGAAAAGAGGAAGGAGGTTGCTAGACACTTGGAGGGGGGATTAGAAAGCTCATTACCCAAATCAGTCATACACTAAGGACCTGAGATTAGTTAAGCTTCAGGTGAACAAGGTATATTACACGTATTAGGTACAGTTTTATGAGTATAAATATCCATAGCAACCCTTAGTAAGTAAAGAACTTAGATCTAAACACAAACTTAAAACTAAGATGCAGACAGCAGTCCAGCAGTGGGATGGGAGCTTTCCAGTATTTTGCATTGAGTGTCACGTGTATGATTTTCTCCCAGTTGGTGAGAGGTCTTACATGTGCACTAGGTGCAAGGAGCTCTTTGCTCTCAGGGAACGAGTCCGTTCTCTAGAGGTTAAAATAGCAGACTTGGAAAGCATAAGACAGACAGAGAGGTACATAGAAGAGACCTACAGGGATATAGTGCTGAAGTCCCACCTCCAGTCTGGCAGCATCCCTGTTGCCATGGGGGAGAGAGGTCACGTGACAGGAGAGCATCACCCTGGTGTGGCAGGAAGTGATCTTGTAACTAGGACCTGTCCTCCAGGTGATGTAAAACCCTCTCGCACCGAGGAAGTTTCTCCAGGGCCATGTGCCCATGAGGGAAGGGTTAGGACAGCCGTTATAGTTGGTGATTCGATCATTAGGCATGTAGATAGCTGGGTGGCTGGTGGACGAAAGGATCACCTGGTAACATGCCTGCCTGGTACGTAGGTAGCGGACCTCACGCGCCAACTAGATAAGGTCTTAGATAGTGCTGGGGAGGAGTCTGCTGTCTTGGTACATGTCGGTACCAATGACATAGGGAAATGTGGTAGGGAGGTTCTGGAGGCTAAATTTAGGCTTTTAGGTAGAAAGTTGAAATCCAGAACTTCCAGGGTAGCGTTCTCCGAAATGCTTCCTGTTACACGTGCAGGACCCAAAAGACAGGCAGAGCTCCGGAGTCTCAATGCGTGGATGAGACAATGGTGCAGAGATGAGGGTTTTGGATTTGTTAGGAACTGGGGAACATTCTGGGGAAAGGAGGGGCTCTTCCGAAGGGATGGGCTTCACCTTAACCGGGATGGAACCAGGCTGCTGGCATTAACCTTTAAAAAGGAGATAAAGCAGCTTTTAAACTAGATATTAGGGGAAAGCCGACAGTCGCCCAAGAGCTGATGGTTCGGAAGAATCTATCTTTGAAGGATACTACCAAAAGCAGAGAGGTTCCACAAAAGAGTAAAGTAGCCCAAATGCCCTCAAGTATGGAGCAGACTGAGCTTAAAGATCCTAAATTACCCATGTTTAACAGTAGCCAAATTAATATGAATAAAATACATTCTCTAAAATGCTTGTATGCAAATGCTAGAAGTCTAAAAAATAACATGGGAGAGTTAGAATATATAGCACTAAATGAAAGGTTAGATATGATTGGAATATCAGAGACATGGTGGAAGGAGGACAACCAGTGGGACACTGTGATACCTGGGTACAAACTATATCGTAATGATAGAGCTGATCAAATTGGTGGAGGGGTTGCTCTCTATGTTAGAGAGGGCATTGAGTCAGAAAGGATTAAAGTTTTGCAGGAAACAAAATCTGCTGTAGAATCTATATGGATTGAAATTCCATGTAAATGTGGGAAGGCAGTGGGGGTGTACTATCGAGCGCCTTGCCAGAATGACCAAATGGATGATGAAATGCTCAAAGAAATCAAGGAAGCTAACAAAAATTACAGTGCAGTAATAATAATGGGTGATTTCAACTACCCCAGTATCGACTGGGTCAGTGTCACGTCACGACATGCTAGGGAGATAAAGTTCCTAGATGAAATAAATGACTGCTTCTTGGAGCACCTGGTTCATGAACCGACCAGAGGGGAAGCCATATTAGACCTAGTCCTTAGTGGAACACCAGATGTAGTGCAAGAGATAAGGTTGTTGGGGCCACTTGGCAATAGTGATCATAGCATGATCACCTTTGATTTAATTAGTGGAGGAGGGATAGTAAGGAACTCCACAGTACTACCTTTTAACTTTCGAAGGGAGACTATGATAAAATGAGGAAAACATTTAAGAAAAAACTAAAAGGAGCAGTTGCAAAGGTTAAAGACGTATATCAAGCTTGGCCCAGACCAGCTGTATTCCACGCTTTAAGAAAAGTGGAAGGAAGTCCAAAAAACTGCCAGCATGGTTTAAAGGTGAGGTCAGAGAGGCTGTTGTTGCCAAAAAAGCATCTTTCAGGAAATGGAAAAAAGAGCCAAACGACGAAACCTGGAAACAGCACAAGCACTGGCAAGTCAAATGCAAGGCATTGATAAGGCAGGCAAAGGGAGAATTTGAGAAGAAGCTTGCTGCAGAAGCAAAGATGCGAAGTAAAGACCTTTTCAAGTACATTCGTAGCAAAAAGCCTGTGAGAGTCAGTTGCTCCATTAGATGATAAAGGGGTTAAAGGAGCACTAAGAGGCAACAAGGCGATAGCGGAGAGATTGAATGAATTCTTTGCTTCAGTCTTTACTGAGGAAGATGTAGGGATGTTACCCATGACTGAAGTGGTATTTAAAGGTGCGGAAGAATTGAAGGAAATATCGATACATCGGGAAGATGTATTACAACAATTAGATAAACTGAAGAGTAGCAAATCACCTGGGCTGGATGGTATACATCCAAGGGTTTTGAAAGAACTGAAATATGAGATTGCAGACCTGCTATTAGTAATCTGTGAACTATCATTAAAATCATCTCTAATACCTGAAGATTGGAGGATCGCCAATGTAACACCAGTTTTTAAAAAGGGTTCCAGGGGTGATCCGGGAAACTACAGACCGGTGAGCCTGACATCAGTACCGGGAAAAATGGTAGAAACCATCATCAAGAATAAAATTACTCAGCATGTAGATAGTCATGACCTAATGGGAGACAGCCAACATGGCTTTAGACAAGGAAGATCTTGTCTTACTAATCTGTTATGTTTTTTTGAAGGAGTGAATAATCAGATGGAGAAAGGTCAGTCGGTTGATATTGTGTATCTGGACTTTCAGAAAGCCTTTGACAAGGTCCCTCATCAGAGACTTTTGGCAAAACTAAAGAGTCATGGGATAGGAGGCAGTGTACTATTGTGGATCAGGAACTGGTTAAAAGATAGAAAGCAGAGGGTAGGGCTAAATGGCCAATTTTCCCAAAGGAGAAAGGTGAATAGTGGTGTACCCCAGGGATCTGTGCTGGGTCCGCTGCTTTTTGACATATTCATAAATGACCTGGAAAGTGGAATAATGAGTGAGGTTATCAAATTTGCAGATGACACAAAACTATTTAAAGTTGTTAAAACCCAAGAGGATTGTAGAAAATTGCAAGAGGATCTTGAAAAATTGGAAGACTGGGCATCAAAATGGCAGATCAAATTTAATGTGGACAAGTGCAAGGTTATGCACCTAGTGAAGAACAACCCAAACTATGGTTACACGATGCAAGTTCCACATTAGGAACCACCACCCAGGAAAAAGATTTAGGCATCATTGTGGATAACATGTTAAAACCCTCGGCCCAGTGTGCAGTGGCGGCCAAGAGAGCAAATAGAATGCTACATATAATAAGGAAAGGAATGGAAAATAAAACAAAAGATATTATAATGCCTCTATATCGTTCCATGGTGAGACTGCACCTTGAATATTGTGTGCAATTCTGGTCGCCGTATCTTAAAAAGGATATAGCGATTTTAGAAACGGTTCGGAGAAGAGCCACCAAAATGGAAAAGGGGATGGAAGGATACTCCTATGAAGAAAGGCTAAAAAGGTTAGGGCTCTTTAACCTGGAAAAGAGACGACTGAGGGGTGATATGATAGAAGTCTATAAATTAATGAACAGAGTGGAACGGGTAAACGTAGATCGATTGTTTACCTTATCAGAATATAGAAAGACTAGGGGACATGCAATGAAGCTACAGGGTAAACTATTTAAGACTAATAAAAGAAAATATTTTTTCGCTCAACGTGTAATCAAACTCTGGAATTTGTTACCGGAGGATGTAGTAAAGGCTGTTAGTGTAACTGGGTTTAAAAAAGGTTTGGACAAGTTCCTGGAGGAAAGGTCCATAAACCATTATTAAGAAGGGACCCAGGATATCAATGCTTGAACCATTGCAAGCATTGTGGAACCTGTGTCTCTTGGGGAAACTGCTAGGTACTGTAGGGATTATTAGTAGCACAAAAATAAGTTAGACTCTCTGTTGTCCGGGGGGAATGGCTACTAATACCCAGCCCAAAGTTCGGTGAGTTATTCTGGCAATGAGCCACGAAAGAAGCCTGGTCTGCAGATATATATTAGACTTTATTATGGACAGCCAGGTAGAAAAATATAGAAACATACATATAGCTAATTAGAAACATGAGGTAGAAATTTGTTATAGTACAGATGTACAATTGGATAACGTAATAAATCACTAATTAGTAACCAGACGTCACTGATTCACTCTGCACTGAGGAAAGATATGAAATATATTGCTAACCCCTTGCCCATCCGGGGGAGGAGAGATAAGTCAGTACCTTAGCTTCGTCGGGCACTCAGGAACAGCACAGTCCAAGGAGGCGGCTGCTAGCAAAATGCAGGCTCCAGCCCCGTCAGAGGCAAGCCGCAGTACGTCCGAACTGGAGGTATCTGTGAAAGTCTTATCTCAGACCTTTGGAGGATGGCCTAGCCCACACTTAGTGGCCGTCTTGCGGAAGGCTCAGGTCGCAGGAATCAGGTACGCAGTGCACAGCAGGAAGGAATCGGTGCAGAAGTCTTTATGAACAGGTGGGAAAAGCCTCCAACTCTTACTATGTTCCAGCGCAGATTGCATTATTCTCTGTAAGAATACTCCATCATAGGTCCGATGATTGGTTGGCACCAGGCAGTCTGAGGTGTTCTCAGCGAATCAGGAGGTAAATGATGGGCATCTTCTTGCAGACAAAGGATCCATAGTAAGAAGTCATGCAAAAGCAACAGTATGTAACTTCTGGGCATATGTACAAGTGTCCAAGGACACCGAAGCAGCAGATGTTCTTGCATGTGGGCAGTAAATTAGCCACGGACAATAGCTTCTGTATGTATGCACACTTAGAAACGCTGCGCAAGCAGTTGCTTGGAGGTCAGGTTTGTAGCTGAACACAGCAAAAGTGTAGTGAAGAATCCATCTTGTCTGTTCAGTTTGGTTCAGGCCTGAGTTGCTGAGCAGGCCGGAGATTTGCATGTAGAAGTACAGGGGTACCAGCCCTACATCTCCCCCCCCCCCCCTTGTAAGATGGAGGATGCTACAAGGGAGTACACTCCATCGTACAAAGCCTAACTAGCAGTACAACCGTGCAGGTCAGAACCAAATGACATATGATTGACTAATGCATGAGAAGTGGAGAATACATCAAGCACAAAAGATGCATGAAAGCAATACTGCATGAGGAATAATACAGTGAATACACTCAAGCAATAAAAGAAGTCAAAATAAAATGACATAAATACAGTCAAGTCAATTCAAACAATATAATGCATGGTAACTTCAAACTCAAGAGTATATAGTGGACCTTAACCAAAAAGGTATATCAATAATGCAATATAATGTGTTAGTGTAACACCAAGGTGAACACTCAAAGGTAATGATAAGCAATGTATAACTGTGTTAGTAAAATGAACACATGCTATTTATGAAAAAAACAACTCAAGTAAGAGTAATGGAGAACTTTCAAAGAAAATGGTGACACTTATTCAAAAGTGTGACGTTCCAGCAAATCCTGCAGATGCATGGCAGGCAGCAGAGGTGCAGGATGCATAGAGCGACGAAGAGTACGAATCTGTCTCTGTTGATACAAAGAAATAAGGAACTGGAGCACCAACAGAAAGAAAAGACCAGGCCCAATGACATGTGACATAAAATCAGTTTGTAAAATGTCCACATCACGTGAATCAAAGTTATAATCAGCAATGGCAAGGTTGTCCTGGTCAATAGACAGTTCAACTGTGTGAGAGTCCTTATAGTCCAAAAGATAGGTCAAGGCTGCAGTGAAGTCAATCTCATGACCGCAAAACACATCCAATATCTGGAGCTCTGTCGAAACAGGGTCAGCATCTAGATAAAACAAGGAAACTCCACCAACATTAACAATGGAGTTCTTGGGAACATCAATCAAGCAAACATTGCAGGGTAGGGGAACTCTATTATGAATGTCATGTTTATTCATGGTGACCAGGAGTTCACTCAAAGGGATACTAACCAGCCAAACATTGTTGACAACAGCAACTTTCGTCTCTGAAAAGTCATCGTACTTGGTCATGATAACTTTACATTGTTCTTTCACATTTTCAGCAGACAACCCACAAAGAGCCGCAGAAGTGTCCTTCAGGAAAGGTTTACCAGGACACAACCAATGAATGTCTTTAGAGCGTTGGCACATGCCGAGATTAGGTACCACTGTTGTATATTAGTGGTGCGTGCAACAGACGATTCAAAATGTTTCTGTAAAACATGTCGGGGATCTAGGGACACAAAAACTTTCTGTGTGACAGTCTGGGACTGTGTAATCAGGAAACCAGGCGCATCCTGTAGCACGACACCAGAAAGTGGGCCAGGCTCAATCAATCTGGCAACCTCGGATCCCGCTAACATCAAAATCAGGAACGGGACCTTCAAAGTCCGGGACTCCATCTGTAAAATAAAACAAACAGGCTATGCTGCCTCAAAGTTAGAAGCACTCACTTTATCAAGAGGTTCTTCAGGAAGGAGCTTACTGGGATGACACGGTCTAAGCTCATTAATGTGGACCCATTTAAGGGAGCCTTCCCTCTCAGTACCTGACTTCATTCGAATTTGATAAGCAACAGGGGAGGCTTTATCCACAATAGGAAATGGACCGTTCCAGCTAGGTAGAAATTTACAGTCTTTGACCTTATTCTTACCAAAATTGTAGTAGAATACCTTATCGCCAATCTGGTATTCATTATAGGTAGTCCTCAAATCATAGTAGGCTTTCCTACCCCTAGCAGCAGTGTCCAAATTCTTTTGGGCAAAGGCAAAGGCACTTTGCAAGTGTTGTCTTAAATGGGCAACATATTCATGAGCAGTTGTAGCAGCAGCGAGATTCACATTAGTGACTTCTTTCATTAGTCCTGTAAAGAAGATAAAGGGGTAAAACCATGTCCCTACCTGTCATCATCTCAAAAGGGGACACACCAGTAGCACGATGACGCATGGCTCTGATAGCCATCAGGACCAAGGGCAGTTTGATGTCCCAGTCCTTCCCAGAGGAAGAAACATACTTTTTCAAGATACTGATGATAGTTTTGTTTGCTCTCTCCACTTGTCCAGAGGATTGTGGACGATAAGCAATGTGGACTTTGGCCTTCACACCTAGTACCTTCCACAGATGCTTAATGACTTGTCCCGTGAAGTGGGAACCCTGGTTGGATTCCACTCGCATGGGGAGGCCCCACCTGCTGAAAACATGGTTTAACAACAAGGTGGCCGTGGTCTCGGCGGTACAGTTGGGTGCTGGGATGCACTCGACCCACTTAGTAAATAAGCAGGTAACTGTCAACATATATCTGTTGCCTCGAGAGGATCGGGGCACGGGGCCGATCCAATCAATCTGGAGATCAGACCAAGGCATGGTCAGACTTCTGTTTCTCAAAGGGGCTCTATGAGAAGGAGCTGCAGGTTGAAATCTGCAACAGGTCAGACAACCTTTAGTATACAATTGGACATCTTGGTACATGTGGGGCCAGTAGGCCACTTGTTTCAACGTTTCATAGGTTATTCGGTCACCTCTATGACCGGCACAAGGTTCATCATGAGCGTGCTGTAACATAACTCCTCGGAAGGCCCAAGGTACCACCCATTGCACAATACCATGCTTACTCGTCCGTATCAACAGATCTTTCTGGAGATGGAACATGTCCTTGGAGATGTAGAGGATCCTCAGTTCCTCATCGTCCTGACAATCCTCCAGAGTTAATGGGTGTTCCTGGGGGTTCTGCAGAAAAAGGTAGAAACGTCCAAGAGTAGGATCTTGTTTCTGGGCTTGCACGAGGTCGAGATCTGTGCTCTCGCCACACCATTGAACCACAGGGGGCATGGTGGATAATTGAGCTTGTCGCCGGGTAACCGCCGTCACAATTCGAAATCCATTGGTCTCGGGGGCCTCCAACTGCCAGAGGTCTCCAGAGACAGCACCCTCCTTGGAAAGCTGATCAGCTAGATCATTTCCAATCTTGTCAGGATTATCAACACGGGAATGACCTTTCACTTTCTTCCAGGAGATGGTCATGTCATTTTCATGAGCTACCTTGTCCAAGGCCAGAATCAATCCGGCATGTTTGACAGGTTTCCCTTTGGAATTCAGCATATTGTTAGATTTCCAAATGGGTAAGTGGGAAACAAAATTCTGTTGGACGTAGTCTGAATCAGTACAGATGGTTAGGGTGTGAACCCCTCCCTGAGCAGCGGACTGGAGAGCTGCCAGGGCTGCAGCTAGCTCTGCATACTGATTAGTCTTGGTACCCAGACGGTACTTCAAGGGTTCACAAGGGTGGTTCTGGTTCCAAACTACACCTATACCTGCTACCAGTTCATGGTCAGGCTCTCGACGGTAAGCACAACCGTCCACATACACCTTGGGGTAGCCTTTACAGAGGTTCTCATCGTAAGGACGATGACGAGAAGGCTCAGGCTTACATGACTCCATTTCGGTGTCTAAATCACCCACTAAAGGTTCTCTGGCAGTGCAATCATGCAATTCAGCCAGGCCCTGTGCGGCGGCATCCTTGCGGTTTTGAGTATACCTTACCTCTAGGGGCCAGCCCTGCAGTGCTAAGGTCCAGGAGACAATGTGACTGTTTGACACTTGTCCCGATTTAATCTGATCACTGCCTAGGAACTTGATGGGTTGGTGATGAGTCTCAACAACCAGCCTCTCACCTTGAATATAACTGCGGAAATATTGGAGGGCCCAGACTGTGGACAACAAGGATTTCTCACTGTCAGAGTATTTCTTCTCCACTTCCATTAAAGCTTTGCTGGCATAGGCAATAACTTTCCTATCTGTGTCATGCATCTGGTACAGAACAGCACTCATAGAGTGATCAGTGAAACCTAGTTCCACGAAGAATTCTCTGCCACTCTCTGGATAGGCAAGACAGGGAGCTCGACTCAAAGCCGCCTTCAGCTCTTCTAGAGCTGCCTCTTGGTCGGGATTCCATGCCCAAGGTTCATCTCTTTTGAGGAGTTTGACCAGGGGTCGGGAAATCTCCGCATATTGATCCACAAATTGGCGGGAATAATTGCAAATGCCCAAGAATGAGCGCAGCTCACTCACGTTGGTCAGACGTTTGAGTTGTTGCAAGGCCGAATTCTCTTCCTTTGAGGCCGCAGTCCCTCAACAGAAACTTCGTAACCCAAGTAATTGAGGGATTTCCGGCACCATTGGCCCTTTGACAAGGACAGCTTTGCTCCCGCAGCTTTCAGCTGCTGGAAAACATGCTCTATTTCTTGCAAATGGTCAGTGAAACTGGCGCTCTTCACCAGAATGTCGTCTACATAGACGAGGGTGCCTCTAGTCTCAGCATCAGGCAAAGCCTTATGCAGGAAAATATTGAAGTCTGCTGGGGCATTCAAATAACCAAACGGTGTCCGATTCCAAGTATATTGTCGCCTACCGAAGGTAAAAGCCAGCTTATGCTGATCTTCTGGATGGAAAGGTATAGTCCAAAATCCTGAGGCCAGATCCAGGCTTGTAAAGTACCTTGCGCCCTTGATGGTGGCTAAGTTCTGTTCCAGATGTGCCATAGGCCATCTGGATAGGGGTACCTTTTTATTAAGCTGGCGATAGTCCAAAGCTAAGCGCCAGCTAGAATCCTTCTTGATGACAGGCCACAGTGGGGCATTGTAAGTACTGTTGCATTGACGTATAATTCCCTTTTGTTCCAGGGAATTAATGATTTCCTGAATGGATTCATAGGAGGCCAATGGGATTTTATACTACCTCACAAAGACGGGTTTACTGTTTGGATCCATAGGAATACGGGTGACATGTAGGTCGGTGAGACCACAGTCATAGGTGTCAGTGGCAAACAGGTCCTTGTGACGGTACAGCAGTTCTTTTAATTGGGCCTTTTCTGACTCATCAGTGCAGGCGTCTGCTTCAGCAAGTTTTCCCGCAACCATTTCGTCAAATCCCAGAACAGGTTTGTTTGAGGGTATTTCAACCTTCTCCTCAATCTCATCTTGGAGAGAGGAGACCTGGATGGCGTGGACAGCATGGGGCTTCCCCCCCTGGTGGGTGAGGGAACTAACAGCCTCATCGAGTTTACTTAACAAAATCAGATGGTCAGACTCGAGGTCCACCTGAGAGGTCACAGCACTATGTGGCCAGACAAACTGTAAGGTGAGGAGGCCACGGGGTGAGGATCGGACACACGCAGGGGTCCCCCCCCTCACAGATGTTCCAGGAAACAGGGGCTTGCCCAATAATCTGGAGAATCAATTCCACACTTGGGAACGATTCTCCCACTAGGAATCCCAGGGGTTCACCTTTCACAAGGTGAATTTATTTATTTATTTATTTACAGTTTCTTTTATACCGCACTATTCGACATCAGCGCGGTTTACAATGAACAGAAACTACACTTACCAAATATTGATCAGTGCTTACAATGAACAGCTGGGTATACATTAAACAGGTTTACATTCAACAGGTTTCATAAACAGAGGAACATAATAACTATGTACAAAAAGCAACTATGTACAGAACAACTAGGCGCAGCTATATGTTTCTTGATGAGGGAAGAAGCAAGGTGAGATTGCAGCTCTTCGCGTTAAGACTATGGAGAGCATGGGTTTAACGTGTTGACATGAATGCGATCTGGGTTTGGATTGGTAAGCAATAAGTGTAAGGAGGGAGCTGTGGCCTCCATGCAGGGTATGGGACCCATGGCTAGGCCCAGCTCCTGAAAACGGGAATTTGGACTGAAGAAGACCAAGTTGTCTGAGACCACATGTCCTCGGGTCACCTGTATCTGCAGGGGACAATCCCGTACCCTCCCAGGTATTTGGATGTCTTCTGCACTGACCACTTCACAGACTTGAGGAATAGTCTGACCAGCCCGTAGGGATGGGCGGGCACCAGAGAACTCCACTGGATCTCCTTCCATCCTACTCCAAAGGATGTTGTTCACAAAATCCACATACGTTCCCAGTCGAACAAGGCAATCTGAGCCTAAGGAAAGGGGCACCTCGAGTCCTCTGATGATGGAGAAGGTGTGCCGAAAACCTTTGACCCCAACTTGCAAGGGGAGATTGCAGTAGCCCATTAATGTCTTGAGCCCTTCCCCAGGCACTTGGAACGAAGTCTTCGCTCCCATTACCCAATCAAGGGTAAGTTGTTGTTTGAGCCGATAGAAAAGAGTCTCACTGATGAGGGAGTGGTCACAGTGGGGTAATAGGTAGGCCCTTTCCTTTTGGGACATGCCCACCTGCACATATATAAAGGGACCTTTCTCAGCCGAGAATATGTCCGTCAGTCTCCTAGGGTGGTCTAGGCATGGATGGGATGGAGGAGGGGCTTGTACCTCACAACCTTCCACAGGTTCCTTCAGGAATATCTGCAGACAGTCAGTATCAAGGACAATGTTAGCTACTGAACCTACTGCAATGGCAACCACGTCGCTGATGCCCTGATCCTCATTTCCAGCCCTTTTATACTGGAGCTGAAGGATTTGGGGATCAGCTGACCTCTGGAAATTAATCCTGATGGCAGGGCCGGCCCGTCCATTGAGCAAGAATGTTCTTTGCACAGGGCCCCGCGTTTCAGGGGGCCCCGCGCAAAGAACATTCTGCTTTTTTTTTTAAATTATATTAAAAAAAAAAAAAAGCTGGCTCTGGCTGCTGCCGCGGCCTCCGCGGCAAAATGGAGTGTCCCGCGGGGCCCCCTCTCCTCACTGAGCCTCTCTGCAAGGGCTTTCAGATTCGCGAAGGGAGAGCGTCTGTCTCCCTCGCGTCTCTGTTAAGCCCGCAGGGGCTAATGGGAAATTTCCCATCTGCCCCTTTAGACGCGAGGGGCTGATGGGAACTTTCCCATTAGCCCCTGCGGGCTTAACAGAGACGCGAGGGAGACACTCTCCCTTTGCGAATCTGAAAGCCCTTGCAGAGAGGCTCAGCGAGGAGAGGGGGGCCCCGCGGGACACTCAATTCTGCCGCTGCTGCTGCGGCGGCAGCGGCAGCAGCCAGAGCCAGGTTTTTTTTTTAATTTTGAATTTGCCATAAGCCGATATGGGGGGGGGGTGTTAAGACTGGGGCGGGGCTGGGCTGGGGGGGCTGTTAAGACGGGGGCTGGGCTGGGCTGGGCGGGGGTTTAAGACAGGTTCAGGCCTGGGCTGGGCTGGGGGGGGGTGTTAAGACTGGTGCTGGGCTGGGCTGGAGGGGTGTTAAGACTGGGGCTGGGCTGGGCTGGGCGGGGCTGGGCTGGGCTAGGGGGGTGTTAAGACTGATGCTGGGCTGGGCTGGGCTGGTTTGGGGGGGTGTTAAGACTGGTGCTGGGCTGGGCTGGGGGGGGTGTTAAGACTGGTAATGGGCTGGGGGGTTAAGACTGGTAATGGGCTGGGGGGGGTTAAGTCTGGTAATGGGCTGTGGGCTGATGAGGGCTGTCTGGAAATGGGGTGATGGGGGTTAAGACTGGTAATGGGCTGGGGGGGGCTAGGACAGATAATGGGCTGGGGGGGCTAGGATTGGTAATGGGCTGTGAGCTGTTGGGGGGGGGGGTTAGGACTGGTACTGGGCTCTGGGGGGGTTTAAGACTGGTAATGGGCTGTGGGCTGATGAGGGCTGTCTGGAAATGGGGTGATGGGGGTTAGGGCTGGTAATGGCTGGGGGGGGGGGTTAAGACTGGTAATGGGCTGTGGGCTGATGGGGGCTGTCTGGAAATGGGGTGATGGGGGTTAGGACTGGTAATGGGCTATGGGGGGATTAGGACTGATAATGGGCTATGGGGGGGGGGCTAGGACAGGACATGGGCTGATGGGGAGGGGTTAGGACTTGAGGTGGGCTGATGTGGTTAGGACTGGTAATGGGCTGTGGGCTGATGGGGAAGGGGGTTAGGACTGGCAGTGGGCTCTGGGGGGCTGACTTGAAATGGGCTGATGGGGTTAAGACTGGAAGTGGGCTGATGGGGGGTTAGGACTGGTAATGGGTTATAGGGGGGGCTTAAACTGAAAATGGGGTGATGGGGGGTTAGGACTGGAAGTGGGTTGATGGGGGGCTAGGACTGGTACTGGAAATGGGCTGTTGGGGGGAGCTAAGATTGGAAATGGGAGGTGGTGGGGGCTTGAATTGAAATGGACTCATGGAGGGGCTAGAACTGGAAGTAGGCTCATGGGAGGGCTTGGACTGGAATTGGGCTGAGTGGAGGGGAGCTAGGATTTGACATGGGCTGATGGTGGGGCTAGGAAATAACTAAAAATGGGCTGATGGGGGGCTAGGATTGGAAATGAGCTGATGAAGGGACTCAGACTGAAAATGGATGGGGGAGCTAGGACCGGAAATGGGTTGATGGGGGGTAGGACTGGAAATGGGCTGATGCAGGGACTAGAAGGGAATGGATGCTGGGTGAGACTGGAACTAGAAGGGAGCTGATGTTGGAGGAGTATTAGAATGGGATGGGGCTGGGAGAGTAAAATGGAGAGGGAAAAATATTTTGTGTGGGAGGGATGAAAAATCTACAATTGGCCGGTTATTGGGAGAGTAAGTGGGGATTGAGGATGGAGGGGTAAAATTTGTGTGGATGAAATAGGAATGAGGAAAGAGCAAAAGGAGAAAGATTAGTATGTTAAAGCAGATGTATAGAGAGAGAATGGAAAAAAAAAACTAGAAGAGAGAGAAGAAAGAACAAATGGACAGCAGACGATGGAGAGTTAGCAGAAAACATGAAGAAACCAGAAGAAAGTGGCTGGAGCAATTGCAACTGAAAAAAAATGCACAAAAGGTAGAAAGATATCTCTTTATTTTGAATTTATTAACTGGAAAATGAAAGCTTTGGGAAATGTGCATCATTAACGTCTGCGCTTTGTTTGGTACAAGAGGAAATTAATTTATAGTTTTATTTCTACAGTGTTGTTGTACATTCCAAGTTTGGCTTTTGGGGTTCCCAGTTTAATTATTGCCTTCCTGTTTCTAAATTGTGATTCCTTGTTTGATGATGGTCTGTGTTCTGCATGTGTAACTGAGCTGAGGTATTCTGTTTATGTAATTCCTATTTGACATTGCCACTTGTTCTCTTTCCCCAGTATTCTCTGAAATGTATTGGTTTAATATTTGCAGTGTTGCCTTTTGATAGGTAGGGTTTGGTGCTTTATGAGTCCTGGTAATGCTGTCAGGATATGGCGGGTTTGCTATAGGTTCTAAATGGGCAGCATTTGTAGTAGTTCCTAATGTGCCTGGCGGTTGGCACTGGATTATAGTAATGTAGAAATCTTTTAGTCTTTCTTTATCCATACCCTCATTAAGAGACATGTTTACTAAAAGTTAGTGTATGGTAACATTATGCAAATATTTATGCAAATAAGGCCACTTATGCAAATGAGGCCCCGCACCGAGTCTCCGCACATGGCCCCGCACCCCCCTTGGGCCACCCCTGCCTGATGGACATGTTTGTGCGTTCCACCGAACAAGGACCACTAACTCTGCTGTCATGTTTTACCTTAGCATAAGGTATGGGATGTGTGACTTGTGTCCAGATCACTTCCTGGACGTAGTCCAGAATGGGGCGTAACTTTTCAAGAGCTCATTGCCAATCAAGAATTCTTCCCCAGGGCACTTTGTAATGATGACAGGAAGTTTCACCTGTAATTTTCCAATTTGGAGGTTAAGCCAGACCTGCCCCATTGACTCTATGGGCTGATTCCCATAAGCTGCGAGTGACAAATCACTGGGTGTGATGTGTAGGGTCCTCTGACCCCCCAAGGAAGCAGTGAGTCTATCAAAGAGACTCGAGGTAATCAGGGTAGCCTCAGAGGCTGAATCTATCAGTCCCTCACAGAGAAAAGCCTGCTGAATTGTAACAGGAACAGTGTACCTCTGTCCTTTTGGCTTGAGTTTACCCAGAAAGTACTTGTGCTTCCTGATGGTGTCGAAGGCTGGACCCTCGCTGTCCATTGCAGGACTGTCACTCTGTGTCCATGGGGTGGCATCTCCAGCTGTTCTGGATATCTGAACTGGCTGCACCTGTGCAATAGTGACCTGTGGGACAGAAACAAAGTCGGTTAGTCATTCAGTCTCATTAGAAGGGAAAGAGGAGTCAACAAGTTCCTCCTCTGGCTTCTGAGGCTTTGCTCGTGGCTTAGGTGGCGCACTACTAGCAGAAGCCTCCTGTGAGGAGCTGAATGCAATGGTAGCCTTCATCATATCTGTCAACTCGCTTATTCTCTTTTCCAGTTCCTGGTACTTATCAAAACTGGGCTTTCTCTTCCAGTTCCGGTTCTGCTGAGTGAAACGCTGATTCCCAGAGCGCTGCTTAGACCCAGATGACTGGTTATTCTGGGGTGGCCTGGGAGGATTCTGTGGAACAGAAGGAGAAGAGTTACTTTCCAAAGAAAGAGTAGATTTTACAGCACTAACACTTGTCAGACGGCTGCCTGGGTGAGAATCTTCACAGTCTTGGCAAGTGCATATATCTATATGATTTGCAAGGGATTGTGGGCAATGCAGTTCATTCACACCAGACACAGCTGCGGACAATAATTTAGTTGTGCTCAAGTGTTAAAGCCAATAAGATATTTATTTATGGGGTTATTTCTCCCAACACAGATATGCTTGGTAGCACATAAATCAGGTTACTTGCTTCCAGTGTTTAACTTGGAAAAACAAAATAAAAATCAGGAAAACAACATTCAAACTTGTCAGGCATTAGCTAATGTTTACTTAGCATATATCAAACAACAAACCAAAAGCTACAAAGAGAAAAAAAAAACTGTTCTTTTCAGGTTAACTTCTTATATCTTCCCACATAGATTCAGAAGTGATTCTCTCCTAGCTCACAAGCAACTAGGTAAGGCTCAATTGCTAGCAGTTATCCAGCTGAAACCCCTTTAGCTGGCTTGCTTTCTACTGTGTGGATCAAATCCTGCTTCAGGAGCTTTTCTGAGTAGATTAAAGAACAAGTTTGTATTTCTTTGTGATGGTTGCTGTACTTTATAACAGAAAATCACCAAAGGAGTTTGGACAGAGAGCAGTCCATATAACACATTCTTCATCTGCAATCATTCCCCCTTCTTCAACAAGCATGGGTTCAATATCATGGATTGGCATAGATGAATCTCTCAGTGGAGCACTTTCAGGAGAATACTTGTTTCCCTGCTGTCTTTCAAGGTTATAGCTAGGGCATAGATCAATGTTCATACCTGAGCTTCCATTGCTGTTAGAGTTCCTCTCTATATAGCCTGGCCAGTATGTAGTCCAGGTCTTATGTCCAGCCTTCCAATCCAGATCCCTGGACACTGGATCTCTCTTCACATACCTTCTGGCACGGGTCTTAGGATCCCTTCCACGTGCAGCCGTCTCTCTCACAGGTACCGTCTGGAGATTCCTAGCTCTGCAGCACCATTCCTCTGGCTTTCCCCAGTCCAGTGGTGTATGCTGGCCCTTGGAATGCCTCCCAGTATACGTACTGCTCTTGACTCTTCTAGACCTCTCAAAGGCTTTTCTCCTCTTTCTTCCAAAGGGTTTCTTTCCCTCTCTGTCCGTCCGGTTTGGCTTTTGCTTCTGATGATCCTTCAGATGAAACTGATGATCAAGCTCAAGCTGATTCTCAGGATAATGAGGATAATTCTCTGTAAAATAAACTCTACCCTTATTCTGCTTAGATGAGTGCTCCTCCCTAACACAGCGCAGCTGTGCTGAATCAGGCCCTGCCCTTTGAGATGAGTGCTTAGGGATTACCTCATAGCCCTCCTGATTGAACACACGTTTCCCCACTTCAGCTCCTCTAATGGCTGTTGGAAACCTGGTGCATTCTGGGACTGGTAGTCTTTTATGGGAAAATTCTGTTTTCTTATTTCTACCAGAACTGACAGGTTGCTTGTTCAGAGTCACTTCACCTTTTCTATAGCTCCTTCCTGAGCTATGATAAGCTTCCTTATCACACACTCTGTTTTGGCTCCTTGGCTTTGCTTGGAGCCTTTACTGTGCTGCCATCAGTGTTGGCTCTCATGTTAGGAAAAGCTTCAAAAATCCACTCAGCGTGTTCTATCACACGTGACAGGGGTTTGTGACGCTTGTCAGACATATAAGCCTTAACAGATGGAAGGAGCAACTGACAGAAAAGATTACAAAACTCCTGATGGTGTTCTATTGTTTCCCAAGAAGGATCACTCTGGAAGAAGGTCTGCCTAAGTCTGTAGGCAAACTCTTGGGGTGTTTCATTTTCCCTATAAGTCATACTATATGCTGCCTGTTTTGCAGCGATAGCATCAGGATATGGCCCATAATGTTTCTTTAGTGCCTGTTCAAAGATGACGATGTCCTTCTTTTCATCGTCTGCCATGGCCCGAATAAACTGCTGACAGGGTACATCAAAGGACCATGGAAGATACAGAACCATGCCCTCCCCCCTGGCAATATTCAGCACCCGAAAGGCATCTTTGACTGCAGCTAAATGTTCATTTATTGTGGCACGACCATTTTTCTCAAAAGGTGTGACCATACTCCGCAAAGTTTTAATAATTTGCAATTGGGCGACAGAAGCACCTTCATTTGTTTGTTTTCCTTGCAGGACACGGGAGCATAGAGGATTTCGCTTGCCTTCAGCTCCCTCTGGTGGTCGCTGCTGGTACAGTTTTCCATCACTAGAGGGACTTCCCACCCCCCCCTCCACCGCTCCCTGTATGGGGAGGGGTCGAGAGTAGGGTGTTTCACTCCACCCTGTTTCTCTCCTGTGCTCATGCGCTGATGGAAGAGAACTGACTTTGTTCTGGAAAAGCTGCCTTTCTACACTGGGCAGGGTTTCCAGTGGCAAACTGCCGTCATCTACCCTTTGGTAATTTGAGAAGCCTAGAGGGCTCAAATTATCCCTGTACTCTGTCTCATTACTCTGAGAGGTAGACACACAGGCCAATTCAAAACAATCAGCTCTTAATTTCTGGATTTCGAGGTTAACTCTCTGTATTTCCTGCCCACATTCCTGACATGCAACAGCTAGCTCTCTCTGGAGACTAGCCGTGCGCTGTTTCGCTGCATTTATAGCAGTCTCTGCTGCATTTAACTCAGCTATCAGAGCGCTCTCTCGTTGCTCATAAAGAGCAGCATCCGCTTTTAATCTCCTTGTCTGGGTGGCTACCCAGTCTTCTGTGTGAAACATCGTTACAAACACAGGAATAGCTGCTAGAATTACTCTAACTCTGTAAGACGTAACTCATGCAGAGATCCCGTAAAGTGGGTTTCTGAGAGACGTAGCTCATTCAGAAATACTTATCCCGGACGAGCCCCCATTATTATGTAGGGATTATTAGTAGCACAAAAATAAGTTAGACTCTCTGTTGTCCAGGGGGAATGGCTACTAATACCCAGCCCAAAGTTCGGTGAGTTATTCTGGCAATGAGCCACGAAAGAAGCCTGGTCTGCAGATATATATTAGACTTTATTATGGACAGCCAGGTAGAAAAATATAGAAACATACATATAGCTAATTAGAAACATGAGGTAGAAATTTGTTATAGTACAGATGTACAATTGGATAACATAATAAATCACTAATTAGTAGCCAGACGTCACTGATTCGCTCTGCACTGAGGAAAGGTATGAAATATATTGCTAACCCCTTGCCCATCCGGGGGAGGAGAGATAAGTCAGTACCTTAGCTTCGTCGGGCACTCAGGAACAGCACAGTCCAAGGAGGCGGCTGCTAGCAAAATGCAGGCTCCAGCCCCGTCAGAGGCAAGCCGCAGTACGTCCGAACTGGAGGTATCTGTGAAAGTCTTATCTCAGACCTTTGGAGGACGGCCTAGCCCACACTTAGTGGCCGTCTTGCGGAAGGCTCAGGTCGCAGGAATCAGGTACGCAGTGCACAGCAGGAAGGAACCAGTGCAGAAGTCTGTATGAACAGGTGGGAAAAGCCCCCCCAACTCTTACTAAAGTTAAAGCGCAGATTGCATTATTCTCTGTAAGAATACTCCGTCATGTTGTTGTTGTTGTTAAGTGCCATCGAGTCGGAGTCGACTCATGGTGACCCTCTGGATAGCTATCCTTAATTGTGTTCGGTCTTCAGTCAGGCGTCTCATTGTTGACAGATTGGTACCCGTAGCTGCTGTTATTGTATCGATCCATCTCATTGCTGGCCTTCCTCTTTTGCGTTGACCTTCTATCTTGCCAAGCATAATGTCTTTCTCTAATGATTTCTCTCTTCGCATGATGTGTCCAAAGTATGAAAGTCAAAGTCTTGTCATCTGAGCTTCTAAAGAAAGCTTAGGTTTGATCTCCTCTAGTACCGACTGGTTTGTTCTTCGAGCAGTCCATGCTATACACAGTATTCGCCGCCAACACCATAATTCAAAGGCATCAATTTTCTTCCTATCTGTCTTTTTCACTGTCCAGCTTTCACATCCATATGATGTTATTGAAAATACCATGGCTTGAACAAGTCGAATCTTTGTATGGAGAGAGACATCTCTGCTCTTGAGAATCTTATCTAGGTCTTTCATAGCCATTCTGCCAAGAGCAATGCGTCGTCTGATTTCTTGACTGCTTGTTGCTTCTTTATTGATAGTTGATACAAGTAGGTTAAAGTTGTTCACAATTTCAATTTCTTCTCCTTCAACGATGAATCTGTTGATTATGCCAGTTGTCATGATCTTTGTCTTCTTTACATTAAGGTGCAGGCCCATTTTGAGACTATGTTTTTTGATTGTGAGAAGCAAATGTTTCAGATCATCTTCACTTTCAGCCAGTAATGTGGTATCATCAGCATAGCGAAGGTTGTTGATGAGTCTTCCACCAATCTTCACACCTCTGTTGTCTTCATACAATCCTGCTTCTCTGATGATTTGTTCTGCATATAAATTAAACAGGTAGGGGGAAAGTATGCAGCCTTGTCTTACACCTTTGCTTATTTTAAACCATTCTGTTTCTCCTTGTTCCGTTCGAACTGTTGCTTCTTGATCAATGTACAGATTGCGCAAGAGAACGATCAGGTGTTCTGGTATACCCATGCTTCTTAATGTGGTCCAGAGTTTCTCATGGTTTACACAGTCAAAAGCCTTGCTATAGTCGATAAAGCACAAATCGATATCCTTTTGGTATTCTTTAATATTTTCAAGGATCCATCTCACATCTGCAATGATGTCTCTCGTTCCTCGCCCTTTCCTGAACCCTGCTTGCACTTCAGGTAGTTCTTGTTCCAGGTATGGTTGTAGCCTCTTTTGAATAATCTTTAGTAGAATCTTGCTGGCATGTGGGATCAGAGCGATTGTGCGATAATTTCCACAGTCAGTTGGATCACCTTTCTTTAGTACAGTCAAACCTCGGTTTTCGTTTGCCCCGGTTTTCGTACGTTTCGGTTTTCGACGTCTTTTCTCACTGAGATTTTGTCTCGGTTATCGGATATCGCCTTGGTTTTCGTAAAGAATGTGGAATTAGGTGAGCCAGTGCTGCCAGATCTGAAAACCAATATACAACTCCTGAAGAAGTGTCATGGGATAGAAGGCAATACATACACCCTCGTGCTGGTCTGTATACACTGCCCGCCCAGTCCCGGCAGCACTACCCCCCGGACTCACCGATCGCGTGTTGAGAAGCGAAAGTCAGCTGAGCAACATCCTCGAGCCAGAGTCAGAGATGCAAGGATTGCACAGAGAGGAAGGCCCCGATCTCTCCACCGCCTACCTGTTCTCTGGAGCGCCCCCTCAGGCTCGGAGGTAGCAGGGTAGCTGTCAATGTAAGCAGGAGATGTTGCATGAATGTGGGAGGCAGTTCTTTCTCTTGCAGGGTACGCTTGCAAATTGCTGTTGAGACGGAGTCAGCGATCAGATTACAGTGCCGTACAGTACAATATCTGTGTGTTTGCTGTCCTGTGGACGATCGGGCAGGTGAGAGAAGTGACAGGAGCTGGGTGTCTGGAACGGATTAATTGAATTTACATTATTTCCTATGGGAAATATTGCTTCAGTTTTCGTACGTTTCGGTTTTAGTCAGACTTGTTAGAACGGATTAATCATGAAAACCGAGGTTTGACTGTATTGGTATAAACACAGATCTTTTCCAGTCAGTTGGCCATGATGTTGTCTTCCATATTTCTTGGCAGAGCCTTGTGAGTACGGTAACAGCTGCATCAGATTGCTGCAATACTTCTATGGGAATGCTATCAATGCCTGGTGCTTTGTTCTTTGATAAGGCTTTCAATGCTGCTTCAACTTCTTCTTTCATCACCAATGGTTCCAGATCATAAGGTACAGGTTGAAACGGCTGTTGGTCCACTTGATCTTTATCATATAAAAACTCTGTATATTCCTTCCACCTTTTCTTGATCTTCTCAGCATCATTCAACATAGAACCTTGAGCATCTTGTAACATTCCAATTCGAGGCTGGAACTTTTTCTTTAACTCTCGTAGCTTTAGGAAAGCTGATCTTGTTCTTCCTCTAATAGTTTCTGCTTCTATTTCCTTGCAAGTGTCATTGTAGTACTTTTCCTTGTCCTGTCTTGCTGCACGTTGGAAATCTCTGTTGAGTTCTGCGATTGTCTTTCTTTCTCCTCTGACTTTAGCTTCTCTGCATTTCTGGGCAATTTTCAGAGTTTCTTCCGTCATCCATTTTGGCCGTTTTTGCTTTTTCAACTTTTGTAGAGACTTCTCGCTTTCTTCCAATACAAACTTCTTGATGTCATTCCATAACTCTTCTGGAGCTCTGTCATTTGTATCTAAAGCAGCAAATCGATTTTGCAGGCAGTCTTTAAATTCCAGTGGTATATTCTCAACGTCATATTTTGCTGCATTCATGAGTGGTTTGCTCTTTTTCAACTTTAGCTTGAGTTTGCATACTAGTAGTTGATGATCTGTACCACAGTCAGCTCCAGGTTTTGTTTTTGTTGACGTTACAGAGCTTTTCCATCGTTGACTTCCACAGATGTAGTCAATTTGATTTTTATACAATCCATTGGGTGAAGTCCATGTGTACAGTCGCCGCTTGTGTTGCTGGAAGAAGGTGTTTGAGATGAATAGATCATTGGTCTTGCAGAATTCTATCAGTCTTTCTCCAGCTTCATTTCTGTTGCCAAGTCCATATTTTCCAACTACTTTGCCTTCTTCTTTGTTGCCAACTTTTGCGTTCCAGTCACCCATGACTATCAGGATATCCTGTTTGCATGTTCTGTCAATTTCAGCTTGTACTTGTTCATAGAACTCTTCAATTTCATTCTCTTCTGCAGCTGTTGTTGGGGCATATACTTGAATTATAGTTGTGTTGATAGGCAATCCTCGTAGACAAATAGAGATTAAGCGTTCGCTGACTTCATTGTATTTCATTACAATTCTTGCAAGTTTCTTCTTTATTATAAATGCAACACCATTTCTTCTTTGTCTTTCATTTCCAGCATAGTAGACCATGTGATCATCTGATGCAAAGTGCCAGATGCCAGTCCATTTCAATTCGCTGACACCTAATAGATCAAGTTGTACACGTTCCATTTCATTCTTGACCACCTCCAACTTCCCTTGGTTCATGCTTCGTACGTTCCATGTTCCAATGTGTAAGACATCTTTACAGCTTCTGACTCTCATTTCATGCGCAGCTACATCAGCAGTCAGACTTCCCGAAGGCTTTGATCCAACCACATCATAAATGCTGGCTTTACTCTGAAAAGTCTTCAGCTCTTCCCCAGTAGCTAGTTGAGTGCCTTCCGACCTGGGGGTCTCATCTTCCAGCACCATAGCACAATTTGTTTTGTTGTAACTATCCATTGGGTTTTCATGGCAAGATACAGAAGTAGATTGCCGGGCCTTTCTTCCACGCAGTTTAAGTTTGGTGTTGTTGCCGTTGTCACAAAAATGTGATCCTCCGCCGTCAACACTCTCCCATTCTGCTGCTGCCCAGATGGGTGGTTTGTCTTAGTCCATCATAGGTCCGATGATTGGTTGGCACCAGGCAGTCTGAGGTGTTCTCAGCGAATCAGGAGGTAGATGATGGGCATCTTCTTGAAGACAAAGGATCCATAGTAAGAAGTCATGCAAAAGCAACAGCATGTAACCTCTGGGCATATGTACAAGTGTCCAAGGACACCGAAGCAGCAGATGTTCTTGCATGTGGGCAGTAAATTAGCCACGGACAATAGCTTCTGTATGTATGCACACTTAGAAACGCTGCGCAAGCAGTTGCTTGGAGGTCAGGTTTGTAGCTGAACACAGCAAAGGTGTAGTGAAGAATCCATCTTGTCTGTTCAGTTTGGTTCAGGCCTGAGTTGCTGAGCAGGCTGGAGATTTGCATGTAGAAGTGCAGGGGTACCAGCCCTACAGTACATATGACCTAGATTGGCCACTGTTGGAAACAGAATACTGGGCTTGATGGAACTTGGTCTGACCCAGTATGGCATATCTTATGTTCTTATGGGATAGGGAAGAGGAAGGAAGCTGCTGCAACTACTACTACATTTGTATAGTGCTACAAGGAAGAATTGCAGTGGCTAAACTAAAAGAGGCAATAAAAGGGGCAACAGAAATATACCTCATATGTAAGGAAAGTAAATAAAAACAAGAGGAAAAGGAAACCTATATGGTTCTCCAAAGAAGTGACTGCACAAAGAAAGGCAAAGAACACAGCTTTCACAAAATTCAGAGGAACACAGAAAAGAATACAGGATAAAGCTAAATGAGACAAAGAGAGAAATAAGGATAGCAAAAGCAAAGGAGGAAGAAAAGATGGCTAAAGATGCGAAGTGTGGAGACAAACCTTTTTTCATGTACATTCAAGAGAAGGGGAAGATCAAAGGTGGAATTGCAAGACTCAAAAATACTAAGAACAGATTAGTGGAAAGTAACATTGAAAAAGCAAAAATGCTAAACAAATACTTCTGTTTTTGCTAAAGAAAATCCTGGAGAAGACCCACCTATATAAATGGGAATGGAGCAGATGCCAAACTATTCACAGAAGATGATGTTTTTGAACAGCATGAAAAACTGAAAGTGCACAAGGCCATGGGACTGTATCAGATACACCCCAGCATACTGACAGAGCTCAATGAGGTTCTGGCAGGGCCTTTAAAGGATGTTTTTAATAGATCCTTAGAGATGGGAGAGGTTTTGCAGGACTGGAGAAGGGCTGATGTGGTACCTCTTCACAAAAGTGATAATAGGGAAGATATGACAATCTTTAGGCCAGTAATCCTTAACCTGGTGGCAGGAAAAGTAATGGAGGTGCTTCTGACAGAAAGAATAGTGGACTTTCTATAAATCAATGGATTGCATGATCCGAGGCAGCATGGTTTTACCAAAGGATGGTCATGCCTGACACATTTGATTGCGTTCTTTGACTGGGTGAACAGAAAACTAGATCAAAGGCATGCAATGGATATGATCTACCAAGATTTCTGTAAAGCCTTTGTTACTGTTCCTCAAAGAACAGTATCCTTATCAATAAACTGAGCAGCCTGGGGATTGGGTTCCAAGGTAGGGAAATGGATCAGAAATTGGTTGACTGTCAGATGACAGAAGGTGGTGGTAAATGGAACTCACTCAGAAGAAAGGAAGGTGAGTAGTTCCATGCTGTGGGGATCAGTCCTGGGACCGATACTGTTCAGTGAATTTGTGAGAGTAATATGGCTGAAGGATTGAAGGGAAAAATCTGCCTTTTTGTAGATGACGCAACAATTTGCAACAAAGTGGACTCCTTTGAGGGAGTGGACAACATGAGGAAAGATCTACAAAAGCTTGAAGAATGATCTAATGCTTGGCAGTTAAGATTTAATGTGAAGACGTGCACAGTCATGCACTTGGGATGCAGAAACCCAGGGGAATTATACAGAAACATAGAAACACGATGACAGAAAAAGACCACATGGCCTATCTTGTCTGTCCTTCCATTTCAACCACTACAACAGTCCCCTTTTTTTCCTTTAGAGATCCTCTGAGTTTGTTCCATTCTTATTTGAATTCAGATACTGTCCTCATCTCTACCACCTCCACTGGGAGACTATTCCACTGATCCACCACTCTTTCCATAAAGAAATATTTCAGAATATCACTCCTGAATCTATCCCCTTTCACCCTCATTCTATGTCCCCTCGTAGCAGAGCTTTCTTTCAATCGAAAGAGGCTCTCCTCCTGTGCATTTATGCCATGGAGGTATTTAAACGTTTCAATCAAATCACCTCTATCCTGTCTTTCCTCTAAGGCATACATATTAAGAACCTTAAATTTATCCTCATATGCTTTATAATGAAGACCACTAAACATTTTTGTAGCCACCCTCTGTACCGACTCCAGCCTGTTTATATCCTTTTGAAGGTGCAGTCTCCAGAATTGCACACAATACTCCATATAAGGTCACATCAAAGACTTATACAGAGGCACTATCACATCCTTTCTTCTGCTGGCCATTCCTCTCCCAATGCATTCAAGCATCCTCCTAGCTTTTGCCGTCGCCTTTTCTACCTGTAGCTACTTTGAGATTATTAGACACAATCATGCCTAGGTCCCACTCTTCTTTAGTGGACAAAGGTACTTCACCCCCTATACTATATTGCTGCCTTGGATTGCTGCAGCCCATAAGAACATAAGATATGCCGTACTGGGTCAGACCAAAGTCCATCAAGCCCAGTATTCTGTTTCCAACAGTGGCCAATCTAGGTCATATGTACCTAGCAATTTCCCCAAGAGACACAAGTTCCACAATGCTTGTACTGGGTCAAGCATTGATATCTTCGGTCACTTCTTAATAATGGTTTATGGACCTTTCCTCCAGGAATTTGTCCAAACATTTTTTAAACCCAGCTACACTAACAGCCTTTACTACATCCTCCGGTACCAAATTCCAGAGTTTGATTACACGTTGAGTGAAAAAATATTTTCTTTTATTAGTCTTAAATAGTTTACCCTGTAGCTTCATTTCATGTCCACTAGTCTTTCTATATTCTGATAAGGTAAACAGTCGATCTACGTTTACCCGTTCCACTCCGTTCATTAATTTATAGACTTCTATCATATCTCCCCTCAGCCGTCTCTTTTCCAGGTTAAAGAGCCCTAACCTTTTTAGCCTTTCTTCATAGGAGTATCCTTCCATCCCCTTTACCATTTTGGTGGCTCTTCTCTGTACCTTTTCTAAAATCGCTATATCCTTTTTAAGATACGGCGACCAGAATTGCACACATTATTCAAGGTGCGGTCTCACCATGGAACGATATAGAGGCATTATAATATCTTTTGTTTTATTTTCCATTCCTTTCCTTATCATACCTAGCATTCTATTTGCTCTCTTGGCCGCCGCTGCACACTGGGCCGAGGGTTTTAACATGGTATCCACAATGACTCCTAAATCTTTTTCCTGGGAACCTTGCATCGTGTAACCATAGTTTGGGTTGTTCTTCCCTAGGTGCATAACCTTGCACTTGTCCACATTAAATTTCATCTGCCATTTTGATGCCCAGTCTTCCAATTTATCAAGATCCTCTTGCAATTTTTCACAATCCTCTTGGGTTTTAACAACTGTAAATAGTTTTGTGTCGTCTGCAAATTTGATAACCTCACTCGTTATTCCACTTTCCAGGTCATTTATGAATATGTCAAAAAGCAGTGTACCCAGCACAGATCCCTGGGGTACACCACTATTCACCTTTCTCCATTGGGAAAATTGGCCATTTATCCATACCCTCTGCTTTCTATCTTTTATCCAGTTCCTGATCCACAATAGTACACTGCCTCCTATCCAATGACTCTTTAGTTTTTCCAAAAGTCTCTGATGAGGGACCTTGTCAAAGGCTTTCTGAAAATCCAGATACACAATATCAACCGACTCACCTTTGTCCACCTGTTTATTCACTCCTTCAAAAAAACATAACAGATTAGTAAGACAAGATCTTCCTTGTCTAAAGCCATGTTGGCTGTCTCCCATTAGGTTGTGACTATCTACATGCTGAGTAATTTTATTCTTTATGATGGTTTCTACCATTTTTCCCGGTACTGACGTCAGGCTCACCGGTCTGTAGTTTCCCGGATCACCCCTGGAACCCTTTTTAAAAATTGGTGTTACATTGGCGATCCTCCAATCCTCAGGTATTAGAGATGATTTTAATGATAGTTCACAGATTACTGATAGCAGTTCTGCAATCTCATATTTCAGTTCTTTCAACACCCTTGGATGTATACCATCCAGCCCAGGTGATTTGCTACTCTTCAGTTTATCTAATAGTTGTAAGACATCTTCCCGATGTATCGATATTTCCTTCAATTCTTCCGCACCTTTAAATACCACTTCAGTCATGGGTAACATCCCTACATCTTCCTCAGTAAAGACCGAAGCAAAGAATTCATTCAGTCTCTCTGCTATTGCCTTGTTGCCTCTTAGTGCTCTTTAACCCCTTTATCGTCTAATGGACCAACTGACTCTCTCACAGGTTTTTTGCTACGAATGTACTTGAAAAGGTCTTTATTTCGCGTTTTTGCTTCCGCAGCAAGCTTCTTCTCAAATTCTCTCTTTGCCTGCCTTATCAATGCCTTGAATTTGACTTGCCAGTGCTTGTGCTGTTTCCAGGTTTCGTCGTTTGGCTCTTTTTTCCATTTCCTGAAAGATGCTTTTTTGGCAACAACAGCCTCTCTGACCTCACCTTTAAACCATGCTGGCAGTTTTTGGACTTCCTTCCACTTTGCTTAAAGCGTGGAATACAGCTGGTCTGGGCTTCCAAGATAGTATTTTTCAACAAAACCCAAGCTTGATGTACGTCTTTAACCTTCGCAACTGCTCCTTTTAGTTTTTTCTTAACTGTTTTCCTTATTTTATCATAGTCTCCCTTTCGAAAGTTAAAAGGTAGTACTGTGGATTTCCTTACTATCCCTCCTCCACTAATTAAATCAAAGGTGATCATGCTATGATCACTATTGCCAAGTGGCCCCAACACCCTTATCTCTTGCACTAGATCTGGTGTTCCACTAAGGACTAGGTCTAATATGGCTTCCCCTCTGGTCGATTCATGAACCAGCTGCTCCAAGAAGCAGTCATTTATTTCATCTAGGAACTTTATCTCCCTAGCATGTCCTGACGTGACACTGACCCAGTCGATACTGGGATAATTGAAATTACCCATTATTATTACTGCTCTGTAACGTTTGTTAGCTTTCTTGATTTCTTTGAGCATTTCATCATCCATTTGGTCATTCTGGCCAGGTGCTCGATAGTACACCCCCACTGCCATTGCCTTCCCCCTTTTATATGGAATTTCAATCCATATAGATTCTACAGCAGATTTTGTTTCCTGCAAAACTTTAATCCTTTCTGAGTCAATGCCCTCTCTAACATAGAGCGCAACCCCTCCACCAATTTGATCAGCTCTATCATTACGAAATTGTTTGTACCCAGGTATCACAGTGTCCCACTGGTTGTCCTCCTTCCACCATGTCTCTGATATTCCAATCATATCTAACCTTTCATTTAGTGCTATATATTCTAAGTCTCCCATCTTATTCTTTAGACTTCTTGCCTTTGCATACAAGCATTTTAGAGAATGTATTTTATTCATGTTAATTTGGCTACTGTTAGACATGGGTAAATTGGGATCTTTAAGCTCTGTCTGCTCCATACTTGAGGGCATTTGGGCTACTTTACTCTTTTGTGGAACCTCTCTGCTTTTGGTAGTATCCTTCAAGGATACATTCTTCCGAACCATCCGCTCTTGGCGACTGTCGGCTTTCCCCTAATATCTAGTTTAAAAGCTGCTCTATCTCCTTTTTAAAGGTTAATGCCAGCAGCCTGGTTCCATCCCGGTTAAGGTGAAGCCCATCCCTTCGGAAGAGCCCCTCCTTTCCCCAGAATGTTCCCCAGTTCCTAACAAATCCAAAACCCTCATCTCTGCACCATTGTCTCATCCACGCATTGAGACTCCGGAGCTCTGCCTGCCTTTTGGGTCTTGCGCGTGGAACAGGAAGCATTTCGGAGAATGCTACCCTGGAAGTTCTGGATTTCAACTTCCTACCTAAAAGCCTAAATTTTGCCTCCAGGATCTCCCTACCACATTTTCCTATGTCATTGGTACCAACATGTACCAAGACAGCAGACTCCTCCCCAGCAATATCTAAGACCTTATCTAGGTGGCGCGTGAGGTCCGCTACCTTCGCACCAGGCAGGCATGTTACCAGGCGATCCTCACGTCCACCAGCCACCCAGCTATCTACATGCCTAATGATCGAATCACCAACTATAATGGGTGTCCTAACCCTTCCCTCATGGGCACATGGCCCTGGAGAAACTTCCTCGGTGCGAGAGGGTTTTATATCACCTGGAGGACAAGTCCTAGTTACAGGATCACTTCCTGCCACACCAGGGTGATGCTCTCCTGTCACGTGACCTCTCTCCTCCATGGCAACAGGGGTGCTGCCAGACTGGAGGTGGGACTTCAGGACTATATCCCTGTAGGTCTCGTCTATGTACCTCTCTGTCTGTCTTATGTTTTCCAAGTCTGCTACTTTAGCCTCTAGAGAACGGACTTGTTCCCTGAGAGAAAAGAGGTCCTTGCACCTAGTGCACACGTAAGACCTCTCACCAACTGGGAGAAAATCATACATGTGACACTCAATGCAAAAGTCTGGAAAGCCCCCATCCTGCTGCTAGACTGCTGTCTGCATCTTAATTTTAAGTTTGTGTCTAGATCTTTAAGTTCTTACTTACTAGGGGTTGCTATGGGTATTTATACCAATAAAACTTTACCTAATACGTTTAATATACCTTGTTCACCTGAAGCTTAATTAATCTCAGGTCCTTAGTGTATGACTGATTTGGGTAATGAGCTTCACCTGAAAGCACCTCCTGTCTTTTAAGATGTGTAAGTACCTATAAAGCTATGATTATCCCAGGGGTGGGAGGGAGGGAAATAACACTTATTAAAAGAGGGATGCTACACAGTACCCTGTCTTGTGCTGCTGGGGTAAGCTAAATTCTGATTTGTTTTAAATTTTAGCTCTTAGCTGCTGCTAGGTTCTAACTTCTTATGAAATTTAAACTACAAGCTCTCTGCTGGGTACTAAATTTAACCAGAAAGCCCTCTTCTGTGTGTTAAATTTAAACTAAAAGTACTTTGCTGTTACTTGGCCCTGAGTGACTATTAAATTTAAACTACAAGCTCTCTGCTGTGTATGAAATGTAACCAGAAAGCTCTCCTCTGTGTTTTAAATTCAAACTTTAATTGCTGCTACTAGGCCCTAACTGATCCAACAAAAAACAGTGGGTTCACAGATTAAGTAGCTTTAATACAAAGAATTCTTTTTAGAAAATTACCAGAAGTATATACTCACAGTTGCAGATTTCTCTCCAGAAGTAACAGTCCCCCTTTCTAGTCCTTCAAGACAGCCCAAATGTATGACCTTGCATTTTTTAACATTAAACCTTAGCTGCCAAATTCTAGTCCATTTTTCAATCTTAGCTAGATCCCTCCTCATGTTATCTACATCTTCCTGGGTGTCAACGCTATTGAAGATTTTGATATCATCCGCAAAGAGGCAAACCTCAGTCTTGAAGGACTACAAAAGGGGACTGTTACTTCTGGAGAGAGATCTGCAATAGTGAGTATATACTTCTGGATTTTTTCTGAAGGGAATTCTTTGGATTAAAGCTGATTAATCTGTGAACCCAGTGTATTTGTTAAATCAGTCAGGGCCTAGTAGCTGCAGTTTAAGTTTCAATTTAAAACACAGAAGCGAGCTTTCTGGTTAAATTTAGAACCCAGCAGAGAGCTTCTAATTTAAATTTTGTACTAAGAGCCTAGCAGCAGCAAAGAGCTTTAATTTAAATCAAATCAGAATATAACTTAGCATAAAAGGCAAAACAGGGTCAGTATTCTTTAAGCAATAAATAAAGTCTTCTAGAGACCTTTACAAAGAGGCCTTCTACCTAGGGGGCAAGAGACCTGTGAAACTTTTTAAATAGGTGGTAAAGCCAGGTGGCAGGTCAAAAGGCCATTTTGAAAGACTCCTTCTATCCAAGCAAGGACTGTTAATTACCCAGGAAGTTGGTCACAGCTTACTTTAGAAGCACAGGACAGTGTACTGTATAGCAGCCCTCTTTTAATAAATGTTATTTCCCTCCCTCCCTAACACCCACTCACCCCTGGGATAATCATAGCTTTATAGGTACTTACACATCTTAAAGGAAAGGAGCTGCTCTCAGGTGCAGCTCTTTATCAAAATCAAGGATCTGAGATTAATTAAGTTTCAGGTGAACAACCTTTTTCCCGGCAATGTTTCTGTATGGGAACATGACAAACGCTACCTATTTTTTATGTATGCGATTTTTGAATACAAATATTCTTTGCAGAATGTGAACAAGTGGTGACATCATATTTAACAGTGATGCAAACATTAAATGGTCTCAGTTGCACAACAGTTTTAATTTCACTTAAAGTTTCACATTTTTTACAATTTGAGGGTAAGTCAAATTTAGCAGTTATAATTTTGAGATACTTGGTTGTTTTACATTTTGATGCTGATCATTGTGTATGAGGCATGCCTGGTCGTATTGCACAGGTGCACTCACATTTTATTTGATTTGTGATGGGGGGTAAATTATATGTATATGTCTCATGTTCCTATATAGGAACACTGCCAGGATTATCCAAAAGTCGACTAATAATTCCCAGTGCGCATTGTTTTCAGATAATTCCTTCAGTTTTGATAAATAATGGATACAAGAAGCTTCTATGGCACCAGACATAGCAAAATTCATCGGGCAGTTACAGTCCAAGATGCTATGTCAACTGTGGAACGTTTAACTTCTCCTTCAACCATCATTGTGTTGCCGCCGTCTGCAAGTGATTCTGCAGCTGACTGTGATGTCGAAGATGTTCCTGACAATTTGAACAATGATGACCCCTTTGAAACTGCTGGCGAACTGGAAGTGATAGCAGAGGAGACAGATGAAGATGAGAGTGTTAGTAGTGAAGAAGAAAGCAGCCCTCCAGCAAAAAAGTGTAAGAATCTGAAGCAGAAACAGGCAATTCAGTGGAAAAAAAGTCAAAAATGTTCACTGAGGTAATTTCATCGCTGGTGCCAAGTCATTTACCTGACAAGTTTTCCCGTTCTGTTGTCGCTTCCTCCGGTTTCCATATGGAGCCTTATATTTGATGACAAAATGCTGACGGAAATTGTAACGCAAAGCAACCTTTACACTAACCAAGATAAGCACGACAGTCAGTTTCAGGTCACAGTGGATGAAATTTGCCGCTTTCTGGGAATCCTGCTATTGTCTGGCTATCACGTCCTGCCACAGGAGTCAGACTACTGGAGCAGTCAGCAAGATCTAGGCGTGCCTATTGTCCATGAGGCCATGAGCAGCAAGAGGTATCAGAACATCAAAAAATACTTTCACTTGGCTGACAGTGCTGAACTAAAATGCAGGTGACAAGACAGCTAAGGTTGCTCCACTTATTACTGCCGTCAACGTGAATTTGGTGCAGTTTGGGTTTTTCCACAATGAATTGAGTATTGACAAGTCTATGGCTCCATACTTTGGCTGCCACAGCATGAAAATGTTTATAAGAGGAAAACCAATTAGATTTGGTTTTAAGTGGTGGTGTATGTATGGCATTGACGGCTACCCTTACAAGATTAAGCTGTACACCGGACAAGAAAATTCTACACATTTGATGGAACCTCTGGGCTCCAAGGTCATAAACCATATGGTTGATGTTATTGAAAAGCATTCAGATGTAATTCGTCACCACCTGTTCTTTGATAATTTTTTTACAATTTACGCACTGATCAAGTCACTCGCAGAGAGAAATGTTGCAGCTACAGGAACGATTCGAGAACTGAGAAGTGGCGGAGCACACAAAGAACTTTGAAGTACAAAGGACATGAAGAAGAGTGGCCAATGAGGAGACTATTATTACCGATGTGATGGGTCAGTCTATGTAGCAAAGTGGCATAACAATTCTGTTGTCTGCATTGCAAGCAACAATCTCACACATGACCCACTTCAAATCGCACGTCGCCGAGTCAAGAGTACATCAGATGTTGCTGTGTCTCAACCCTTTCTGGTGAAGCGCTATAATGAAGGAATGGGTGGAGTGGATCTCATGGACAGGCTCTTAACAAGCTACAGGCCATCTGTGCGTGGAAAGAAATGGTGGTGGCCACTATTCACAAACGTCCTCAATGTATCTGTCGTGGCTGCTTGGAAAATACACTGTCACCTTTATGGAAGTGACATGGATCATCTGATATTCAGACGTGACATCACCTTGTGTCTCTTGAAGGGCACTGCCATTCAGGAACATTCAATCAGATCAAATCACGTAACCAAATTGCCAAAATATTCCGGCAGGCACAGGAGTTACTTCATGAACACATAAGCTGCATGCAGGGATGCTGTTGCATGTGTTCAAAGAACACTACGGTCATGTGCAGGGTCAGCAAGTTCCGGCTTCACTCCGATAAGGGCAAAACTTGCTTTGTGGACTACCACAAGTGACAGACATGCATACTGTAGCATTAGTCACTAGTATCTGTTTGATTTATCTGTTATCTTTGCGTTCTAGTAGGATGTTCTCTTGCATGGGTTGAACGTACAATTTCTTGGCAATGTTCCTGTATAGGAACATAAATAAAAAACTATAAAGACAAACTCTGAATCTATTGACACTATACTTACGTCTTGCAGTCATTACATGTAGTAAGGAAAAGAACACTGTTAAGAAATTAATAGCGTTTTTGTGGTAGTGCAAGGAAAAAGGTTACATTTATTAAGTACACTTTTATTAGTATAAGTATCCACAGCAACCCTTAGTAAGTAAAGAACTTAAAGATCTAAACACAGGCTTAAAACTAAGATGCAGACAGCAGTCCAGCAGCGAGATGGGGGCTTTCCAGTCTTTTGCATTGGGTGTCACATGTATGATTTTCTCCTAGTTGGCGAGAGGTCTTACCTGTGCACAAGGTACAAGGAGCTCTTTGCTCTCAGGGAATGAGTCTGTTATCTAGAGGCTTGAGTAGCAGACTTGGAAGACATAATAAAGACAGAGAGGTACATAGACGAGACCTACAGGGATATAGTCCTGAAGTCCCATCTCCAGTCTGGCAGCATCCCTGTTGCCATGGAGGAGAGAGGTCACGTGACAGGAGAGCATCACCCTGGTGTGGCAGGAAGTGATCCTGTAACTAGGACCTGTCCTCCAGGTGGTGTAAAACCCTCTCGCACCAAGGAAGTTTCTCCAGGGCCATGTACTGTCAGACGGCTGCCTGGGTGAGAATCTTCACAGTCTTGGCAAGTGCATATATCTATATGATTTGCAAGAGATTGTGGGCAATGTAGTTCATTCACACCAGACACAGCTGCTGACAATAATTTAGTTGTGCTCAAGTGTTAAAGCCAATAAGATATTTATTTATGGGGTTATTTCTCCCAACACAGATATGCTTGGTAGCACATAAATCAGGTTACTTGCTTCCAGTGTTTAACTTGGAAAAACAAAATCAAAATCAGGAAAACAACATTCAAACTTGTCAGGCATTAGCTAATGTTTTCTTAGCATATATCAAACAACAAACGAAAAGCCACACAAAGAAGAAAAAAACTGTTCTTTTCAGGTTAACTTCTGATAACTTCCCACATAGATTCAGAAGTGATTCTCTCCTAGCTCACAAGCAATTAGGTAAGGCTCAATTGCTAGCAGTTATCCAGCTGAAACCCCTTAGCTGGCTTGCTTTCTACTGTGTGGGTCAAATCCTGCTTCAGGAGCTTTTCTGAGTAGATTAAAGAACAAGTTTGTATTTCTTTGTGATGGTTGCTATACTTTGTAACAGAAAGTTACCAAAGGAGTTTGGACAGAGAGCAGTCCATATAAACACATTCTTCATCTGCAATCATTCCCCCTTCTTCAACAAGCATGGATTCAATATCATGGATTGGCACAGATGAATGTCTCAATGGAGCACTTTCAGGAGAATACTTGTTTCCCTGCTGTCTTTCAAGGTTATAGCTAGGGCATAGATCAGTGTTCATACCTGAGCTTCCATTGCTGTTAGAGTTCCTCTCTATATAGCCT
Organism: Ichthyophis bannanicus; assembly: GCA_033557465.1. Taxonomy (NCBI): domain Eukaryota; kingdom Metazoa; phylum Chordata; class Amphibia; order Gymnophiona; family Ichthyophiidae; genus Ichthyophis; species Ichthyophis bannanicus. The sequence goes on from CM066034.1 coordinate 418,874,162, forward strand.
GGCCAGTATGTAGTCCAGCCTTCCAATCCAGATCCCTGGACACTGGATCTCTCTTCACATACCTTCTGGCACGGGTCCTAGGGTCCCTTCCACGTGTAGCCGTCTCTCTCACAGGTACCGTCTGGAGATTCCTAGCTCTGCAGCACCATTCCTCTGGCTTTCCCCAGTCCAATGGTGTATGCTGGCCCTTGGAATGCCTCCCAGTATACGTACTGCTCTGGACTCTTCTAGACCTCTCAAAGGCTTTTCTCCTCTTTCTTCCAGAGGGTTTCTTTCCCTCTCTGTCCGTCCGGTTTGGCTTCTGCTTCTGATGATCCTTCAGATGAAACTGATAAAGCTCAAGCTGATGCTCAGGATAATGAGGATGATTCTCTGTAGAATAAACTCTACTCTTATTCTGCCTAGATGAGTGCTCCTCCCTAACACAGCGCAGCTGTGCTGAATCAGGCCCTGCCCCCTGAGATGAGCGCTTAGGGACCACCCCATAGCCCCCCTGATTGAACACACATTTCCCCACCTCAGCTCCTCCAATGGCTGTTGGAAACCTGATGCATTCTGGGACTGGTAGTCCCCTATGGGAAACTTCTGCCCTCTTATCTCTACCAGAACTGACAGGTTGCTTGTTCAGAGTCACTTCACCTTTTCTATAGCTCCTTCCTGAGCTATGATAAGCTTCCTTATCACATACCCCCCTGCTTAAGTTATTACGGACTGGTGTCACTGGTGAAGCTTCTTCTCTACAGTCCGTAATACGGGAAAGGGCATCCGCATTCTTGTGTAACTTCCCAGCACGATGTTCAACTTGAAAATCAAATGCCTGTAAGGCCATGTACCAGCGTGTCAACCTGGCATTGTGGTTCTTCATTTGCTGCAACCACTTAAGTGGGGCATGATCTGTGACCAACTGGAACTTTCTCCCTGTAAGGTAAAACCTTAATGCCTCCACTGACCACTTAATAGCTAAACATTCTTTTTCTATTGTGGAATACTTTTGTTCAGCTGGTGATAACTTCCTGCTCAGGTACATCACAGGATGCTCCTCCCCTTCATGACACTGGGATAGAACCGCTCCTAGCCCTACATCCGATGCATCTGTTTGAACCAGAAAGGGTTTCTTGAAGTCCACCCCTTTCAGTACCGGTCCTGTACACAATTTTCCTTTTAAGACTGAAAACGCTTTTTCAGCTTCAGGTGTCCACTTTAGCTGGTTTGGACAATTCTTCCGCAGCATATCCGTGAAAATTGCACTTTTCTCTGCGAATTGCGGTATAAACCTGCGGTAGTATCTAATAAGTCCTAAGAAACTTCTTAGTTGTTTCTTTGTTGTTGGAGGAGGAAAATTCCTGATGCTATCTACTTTACTCATTAGAGGTTTAATTTTTCCTCTTCCCACTAGGTGGCCCAGGTATTTTACCTCCCTATTTGCAAAGGCACACTTCTTCGGGTTTAAAGTGATTCCCGCTTGCTTCATGGAGCACAAGACTGCCCTGATCCTCTTCAGATGCTCCGCCCAGGTGTTACTATGGATTATGACATCATCCATATATGCAAAAGCATAATTTTGGTGGGGTCGAAGTACCTGATCCACTATCCTTTGGCAGGTAGCCGCTGCTCCATGCAGTCCGAAAGGCATCCTCTTGAACTGGAAAAGGCCAACGGGGGTGCTGAACGCAGTCTTCGGCTTCGACTCCCTGGTGAGAGGGATTTGCCAATATCCTTTTGTCATATCAAGGGTGGTTAAGTATTGTGCCTGTCCCAGCTGGTCCAACAGCTCTTCAATTCTTGGCATTGGATATGCATCAAAAACTGATATGGCGTTTACCTGCCGGAAGTCAATACAAAATCTTAAAGATCCATCAGGCTTCGGCACCAGGACTATGGGGCTATTCCAGGGACTCTTTGACTCCTCTATTACTCCCATGTCCAACATCTCCTGGACTTGTGCCACTACTTCCTGTCTCTTGGCTTCAGGCAAGCGGTATGGCCTTTGACGAACTAATTTCCCAGGTGGAGTTATTATTTCATGGGCAACCAAATGTGTCTCCCCAGGTATGGGTGTCAACACATCTGGAAATTCTTTAAGCAATTTCCTAATTTCTTCCTGTTGTACCACTGTCAGGTCCTCACCTATTTGGGGCTCTGATTTTTCTTTACAATCAGATACCTGGGGTCCCAAATCTTCCTCTTCATTCACCTCCCTCTCTCGGGCACAGGTGGCAGCTAGGCTTTTAACCCCTTTGACGTCAGTAGAACCAAAGCCTTTGGTTCCACGCTCAGAATTTTCCAGGGATGTGACCTCCTCCACAGGTGGAAAACCCAGCCTCTCACAGATCAATTGGGCAATTCTGTCTCCTGTCTTCACGTGATAATCATTCTGTCCAAAATTAAATAACAGAACTTTAATATTGCCCCTGTAATCGGGATCAATTACTCCCGCACCCACATCGATGAAATATTTAAGGGCTAATCCGGACCTTGGGGCTACTCTCCCATAGCATCCAATAGGTATTTCCACTTGGAGACCAGTGTCCACCAGGGCTCTCCCTTGGCTAGGTACAGTCACATTTTCTATGCTGCACAGGTCAAACCCAGCAGCTTGAGGGGTTGCCCGCTTAGGAGCTTGGGCCTTCTCTGTGACCCTATGATACTTTAGGATGAATGTCTGCTTTGGGGTAGCTTGGTCTTCTGGACGCTTAACCATCTTTTTAGCTGGGGTCTGAGGACTTCCAAATAAAGGCCCGGGAGCTATTACCATTAAACCTTCTCCCTCCTTCTTTCCTAGTCCTTCCACTAGACCCTGCTTAAATCTTGGCCAGTCTCTTCCTAGAACCAAATCAAAGGGTAGCCTAGGCACCACTGCTAACAGAACTTCCTCTTGTTCCCCCAGGCACTTAACCTTTAGCCTATAGGTGGGATATGATGTTGCAGCACCATGAATGCATCTGATGTGAACTTGGCTTTCAGGTGTTTTAGGCACAAATCCTTCTTGGGCCTCTATCCTCTTCCAAAGCCTTTTTGACATCATACTATGGTCTGCCCCAGAGTCTAACAAAGCATTTGTGGTAATTCCTTGCACATCAACCATCAAAAGAAATCCTTCTTTGGGCTGTTTTAAATCCACACCCACTAAGCTAGTGTGTGTCTGGCATCTCTTTTCTAAATGTCCCCATTTTCCACATTTGAAACATTTCTTTCTATTCCACTGTGTCATCTGGTTTGATACAGTACATTCATTTTCAGAAACATTTTTAATTATTTTCTTTTCTGATACAGCAGATCTTGCCTCAGCACCAATCTTCAGAGGGCCACCCATTCTATGGCAAGCCTGCGTGGCTTCCAAGAATCTCTCTGCTAGCATGGTTGCCTCTCCAAGATTTTGGCAATTTTGCTGTATAAGGAAAGTGTGCAAATCTTTAGGGACCGCAGACATAAATTGTTCAAGCATTATAATGTCGAATAACATCTCTACAGTCTTTTGCTCAGGCTCCAACCATTTTACAGCTAAACCTCTGATTCTCTGACTCAGAGCCCTGGGTGTTTCACCCACTCTCAATGTAGTAGCTCTAAACATTCGCCTATACTCTGAAATAGACAACCCTAGGCGATCTCTAATAGCAGCCTTTACATCCTTATAATTCAAAGCCTGGGCTGCTGGCATTGCTCTGTAAGCTGCAAGCGCCTCTCCAGTTAATGAGGCTGCCAGCCTTACTGCCCACTGGGTCTCTGGCCATGCTAATGCTTGTGCCACTCTTTCAAAAGACTCTAGAAAATCATCAACATTATCATCTGGAGTTATCTTCCCAAAACTAAATGCCCCAATCCCTTGATTGAGTCCCACACTGTCCACATGTGGTGTACCAGTATTTACTGCTGGTCTTGCATCTGTTCCACTTTGGCTCTGCAGCTTAACTAGGGCTTGCACCAGATCAAGCACTGGCTTCTGCTGGTCCATTAAGGCTTTCATAGCAGTGTCCTGAGCCTGCTGTGCTAGCTCCTGCTGCCTGCTAAACTGGGCTGCCATCCAATCAGCTAGTTCCCTTGGATCCATCTCGATCCCTGCAAGAAACAAAAAAAAAAACAAAGTGCACCACATTCCAAACAGGTGTGGTTTTTTTCTACTTTTTTTTTTTTAATTATCCCTGTGCCTTACTCCCATCCACCACTAGACATGCCCAGGTACTTATTACCTTGTCAGTGATGAATCCAGCTCTGCACAGGGTCTTTTCCTCCTGGGACAGCTTCCTGGAACAACCACTTCTCCTCCAAAGTGCAGTTGAGGGAAAATCTTTTTTTTCCAGCTTTAAACTTGAACTTTAGTTGTAATCGTCAGCAAGTAAATCCCTTTTGTGCAAAAGCAATCCGAAAAATCTTTAACCCAAAATTAGCTGTAGCTGATGCACGGTTAATAGTAAAAACTTCTCTTCTTGTGGACAACTTCACATCAGCGATTTAACTGTTGTTGAAAAAAACGCCGCTGATGTGAAGTTCTCCACAGGAAGAGAAGCTTTTACTATTAACCGTGCATCAGCTACAGCTAATTTTGGGTGAAAGATTTTGGCTGGTATACAAACCATTCCCCTGAAGAACCTCAAGCTATTGGGAGAAACGCAATTCAACGTTGTATGTGAGGCGTTGGGAATAATAGAGAATTCCAAAGGAAGCATGAGATCAGATTGAGCTATCGCCATTATTTTGGTATTCTCGTCTTTATCGAAAAGCTAAGTGAATAATTTTATTTTTAACAACAGGACTGAGAGGTCCAATGTGGCAAACCAAGTTTACATAAAACACTATGGAGAGAGGGAGGTGTGCAATTTAAAAAGAAAAAAAGAAAAATTGGACATTCGGCCATTGATGCAAATGGGCATTGATAGACGCTGTTTTAAAGTGTCTTTCACTGTAAAGCCCTTAGGTCTGAGGCCATTCTGTAGCTATTGAAAAGACTCCCCCTATAAGCAATAAGTTAACATTGGGGCAACAACAATTTTCTAAGTGAGAGATATACTACAGTTGCTCTATAAAATAGAAACCCATTTTTTCTTGTAGTTGTTGATATGGAAGGACAGACTAGATAGGCCATGTAGTCTTTTTCTATCATCATATTTCTATGTTTCTATCATGGGAATAGCAGAGTGTATAGTACTATGGTGCACTCACTGTTTTTGGAGATATGGGCTTCTGGGCCTGGCAATGGGCTGATAGTGGGGCTGTGGGGGCTTTGCTTAGGATTGGGTTATTACAGGGGCTGGGAGATGACTGATACTGGAACTGGGATAATACTGGGAATGGGGGGCTGGGACTAGAAATGGGCTGATATTGGTGATGGGGGGCACTTGAAATGGGCTGATACACAGGCCGGCGAGGGGGATTGACTGATCCTGGCAAAGGGCTAATACTAGGTCTGGGGAGATGGGACAGGAAAAGTGCTGGGACTAGAAGAGAGCTAATTCTTGGGCAGGGGTAGAGTAGGAAAAAGAGGGAGATGCTGGAGGCTGGGGGAGTGAGAAAGGAGAGGAGAACAGATATTACAGGGAGTTAGGAAGAAGCAAAGTCAACCAAGGAAAGGTTGAGAGGGAGGGGGTTTAAGAATGTATGCTGGGGTAAGGAGGAAAGACAAGGCTAATGAATATTGGAGAAGGAAGTAAATGGGAAAGGGTAGCAGGAGACAGGAGGGCAGGTACTAGGGACATAGACTGTGGAAAATCAGGGACTCTGACAGATGGAGACTCTTAAGATTGGATGAGAAAATAGAAGAAAGACTCTAGGATTTCTATGTTTCTAAGATAGATAGACTGGGTATTGGGATTTTAAGTGCAGATTCAAAGCTTGGATGAGTTTGTGAGTGGGAATTTGGAGTTGCTTGGGGGATAGTGGGGACTAAGAAATTGGTCAGATATTAAGAGGACAGTGACAACAAGGTGATTAGGTGAGGGGTATAAGTAGGGTTGTGAAACCAAGGGCAGAAGTATGGTGAGGGGAGAAGATTTGAAGGACCTAGAGTGTTTGGGGAGAGATTTGTGGCAAATGAAAAGAACAGCATGCTATGGAGTGGATGAGAGCCACAGGAAGACACAGGTCTTCCTTGAAACCAGTGAAAGAGGGTATAAATGGGAGAAGTAAAAGGGGATATGGAAGCCTGGATGAGGGTAAGACATAAGAAAGATCCTGGAGGTAGATTTATGATAAGTGTTAGGGAATGAGCTGGGAATGGTAAAGGGATGGGAAGCAGTAGGTGGTAAATGAGACTGGAGAGGAGATGAATACAGAGGTAGACTTGAAAGTGGGTGAAAAGCCAGGGGAGGGGGGAGATAGGATGCTAGCAAAGGAATTAGGCAGATGTGGAATGGACGGACTAGGGAAGTAAGATTATTTACTTATTTTATTTATTTAACGATTCTTCTATACCGCTTTTCAGATTATCAAAGCAGTTTACATTATGACACATGGAGGCCAATTCAGAGATGTATGTCCCTGGGCCGTCTGGACATCCAGACATCCAGACGGCCTGGGGATGAACCCGATTCTGCTCCCGCAGGGGCAAGACAGCCCCACGGGAGCAGAATCATGGTATAAGGCCAGGACATCCATGACGTGCCCTGTTTCAGACACCCTGGATATCCCAACACTTATCCAGCTAGCCCAGCCAGGCTCCTGCGTGGAGCCACGGTGCCATTGTGTCATGTTGCCATGGCACCATGGCCCCATGCAGGGGCTACAATCCCCGGCAGACTCCAACATTCTTCATTCTCCACTGCTCAATCCCCATTTGGGCCTATCATGGCCAGGGTCAGACTGTGGGGAACCCCCTGTACCCCCTTACCCCGCTTACTGGTCCCGGCTGCTGACAGTCCTGCCATCCAGGTAGAATAAGTCCCCTGTCTATCCTGGTGAATCCGGATGTACACAGCCATGACCAAAATGGGCCCTGTATGTCTGGGTTGTGTGCCCCACTGCCGGCCTGCCCACTCTCCACCCTGTCACCGCCCCTGCCCACCCCTGTCCAGAGCTCCCCCAACAGAACTCTCCGCACATCTCCAAATCGGATGTACATCCCTGCTATTCATCATTCGGAATGACCCCCATAATGTCTAGTTGTCAAGGGAGTTAGTGGTGTTGTCACTAATGAGAGACTAGAATTTGAATAGAATTTTTTTGTATGTTGAGATTTAACGTGAAACATCCTACTTCTGCTCTGCATCTGTTGTTGGGAGAGTTTTATTGGTGAGTCTGGGAGTGTTCTATATGAATGAATAATTATGCCCTATCAGACTAAAGGCAATTAAGTGTTCACTGGCAAATGCATAATTAGTCTGTGCATTTTCAAAAAAATATACAGATAATATCAGGCTTTTAAATTACAGAATGGCTAGGTATTATCTGTATACTTGGGGGGCATGTTAAGGAGCAAGGGTAGGTCAGAAAATTATCCAGATAGTGGCAATATTCAGACATTATTCAGGTAAGTTACATGTCTTGTTTAGGTCTGTGGAATATCAGGCCTAGCCTGAACAGATAATATAATGACCACACCATCACTCTCTATATATTTAGCTCCGCGATCTATATGGACAGTGACAAAGAATACATAAATTAAGTTAAATGGGAGCGTGGAATTTAACATGCCAGTGGATTGAAAATGTACTCCTATTTGTGCAGCTTGCAAGATCAGACCCAAGGTGGGAGTTGCAAAAGCAAAATACTTAGGGGTATGTTTACTAAACCGTGCAATTGTGCGGGCACACTTGAGCGTGCGCTAAGGTACCTTAGCGCATGCTAATAGTGCGTTTCTGGGCCCCGCACACGTGCACGCTGCACTAACGGGCCCGCACAAGTGCGCGGCGCGCTGAAGTGCGATAGAGGCGTGGAAAGGCATTCCGAGGGCGGAGGAAGGCTCCCGAGGGGCGGAGGGATGGGGTCAATGGGTGGAGAGTGGGAGGGGAGAGGCTCCCCGCACAGGAGCGGGGCTGAAATTCTAGCTAAAAAATACCGTGAGTGAAAACCTCGCGTTAGAGATGATTTAAAGGGAAGAGAAACCATTTCTGTCAGCAATGTACAGCAAAACCAGGGAAACCAACAAAACGTGAGCAGTGTGATACATGTGCACAGAACAAAATAGCAAATAAAAATTGAAAATAACCACAACAAAATTCTAAAAAATTATAATCCAGCTGGGCAACAGTGATATCATTGGGCAACAATAAAAAACACTCCCAGGAAAGCTAAAAAAAAAAAGGAATGATTTTTGGAAGGGTCCACGCTCCGTAGACTCTTCCAAAAATCTTTTTTTTTTTAGCTTTCCTGGGAGTGTTTTTTAATGTTGCCCATTGATATCACTATTGGCTAGCTTGGTTATGTTTGTTTCCCCTTTTTTCGAGGTCATTTTTGAGGTTTATTTGCCCTTTTGTCTCCATACAAGGTGAATGAGCCCACAGTAAAATTGTGCAGAGCAGGGTTTCTGACTCGTTCGGCCAGGTTTCCTATCTCCAGGGACTGCACTATCTCTGTGGCCACAGTGTGGTGCAGTGGACACAGTCAGTGCCTGCAGGACCAGAGGGTCACAGGTTCAAATCCCAGCTGGGGCTCCTGCCAACCCAGTCCCCATATTTTACGCACCACTAAACCGTGATAGTAAGGACAAACCTTTATTGCTGAGAACATACGCATGGTTAAGACACCTATATTTTACCCCACCGAGCACAGACACCATAAACAGGCACATTACCTAGAGCAGAGTCTCCCAAATGCAGTCCTGGAGGGCCCACACCATTCAGGTTCCATGCTGCCTCTAATAAAGATGCCTGTGCTGCATATCTATGCACCACCACCATGGTATGCAGATGTAGCTCATGCATATTCATGAGGGACAGCATGAAAACCTGAACAGTGTTTGGCACACCTGGACTGGAGTTGGGAACCTCTGCCGTAAAGCAGCAGCCAACAGGGGCAGACACACCCACACCCACAGGCCCCATCGGCCAATGCCTCCTGGAGAGGCAGGACATTGGGCCCTGCGTGCATCTCCCAATACTAGCACTTGCATACCTTAGCAATGCAACCCTACACCTGGGTATACGGTACACAGCTCTCAAACGTTTGCTATGAGTACTGGCAGATAGAAATTCCTACGTTAAGCACAGTTTGCTGATTGAGCTCCATCATAAAAATCATTCTGATGTCTGCGGTGTGTGCTTCAGGTCTGGTCTCTGACAGTGTTTACCACCCTGGGGAGTGACCCCCAACAGTATTGTGTACCATATCCATGCCTGTACTGTGCCCAGGACTGGTGTGGAGGGCATGGCTGCTGAACTCCTCTATAGTAGCACAATGCTGGCATAGGTGTCGGAGTGTGTGTCTGTCTAGACCAGGGGTGGGCACCTCCGGTCCTGGAGGGCTGCAGACCAGTCAGGTTTTCGGGATATCCCTAATGAACATGCATGAGATATATATGCATTAGAGATATTCTGCCAACCTGACTGGTTTGTGGCCCTCCAGGGCTGGATTTGGAGACCCCTGCCTTACACCTCTGTCATTTAAGATCGTGAATGGGCAAGGTACAGATGTCCTAGACATCGAAAGGGTATATAGAATGTGTCACATTCCTCCTCGATTCTCACCACCACCTACACAGACAGAGTGACCTCAGTATGTCCTGCTGGGAGATCACTCTCACCCTGACTGTGCAGTGACGACAGCATGGCTAGGCACCCCCATCGTGCTATATAGTATTTCTCTCATGTGATATTTATGGGTTTCCTTTTGGGGCCTAGTCACTGACTTATCTGCTTGTTGTGTATGCTGCCATCCTAGTTCTGGGTGCATGCATTTCCACCAGGAACATGCACTATGGACTAGCTAGCAGACTGTTTGCAGCTGGTATGTGTCTTGATGGAGTGGCTTGCAGGGTGCAGCGGCTGAAGGTTTGCTGCAGGACAATATCAGATAGTGTTGGGGTGCAGCTTAGCATATACAGGCCTAATGTCTGTCTGCTATTGTGTTATGGATGTGTACAGAGCTGCATTGACTGCCCTGTAGGGTGTCTGTTCCCCAGCAGTATTGGGGTTGATGGTCCCCTCTACTGCCACCATTGCAGGGAGGTAGAATGTGGATCTTTTGATGGGAGACCCTGTTTGCCACCCTCAGCCCTGGAGAAGGAGAGTGGTGGTACATGATCCTCCTAGGGGTCCATAGGGGATAGACCTGACTGAGACAGACAGAGATATCCAAGGTGTTTCTGCAGAAACTACCTATCTCACACTGCTTTGGACCTCCAGCGTGGTCTCTTTTAGCTATGGAAGGTGCTGTGGACCTGGTGCTGGGCGCCTCACCGCACCCTCAGGGTGAGCACAGTACCCACACAATGTGACGGCATGTAGCTACTCTGTGTCAGTAAAACACATGGTCTGTACCCCCTACCAGGCCGAGGTGCTGTGGGGGTGCACATGGTCAGTTCCCCCTACCAGGCCGAGGTGCTGTGGGGGTGCATACCCCGTCCTGTGTTTATCTGTGGACAGCTGATTTGCATGTGCAGTGCATCATGGGTATGGGTGGGCTAACCCTATCCTGGTGACCACAGCAGACTGTCTGTGTGGTGACGTGCAGGCTCTCTGCAGCCAGCCAGGGGCTTGCTATCCGCTATAGAGTTGTAGCCCTATGGTTACTTCACTGCCTGTGAAGCCAGAGGTCATAGGTTCAAACCCACAGTGGGGTTATCTGATAGGGCTGCCCAAAGCATTATCTCTTTTTAATGTACATTTTTGCTGCCAGCAAAAACACCCTCAGCGTACTGTACCCATAAGGTGCCTCTGAGGGCGCTTTATAGGGCGCCTATAGGGCACCTTATGGTTCCCGTCCATATAAGGTGCACTATACATTATCCTGTGACGCAACTTATAGGGTGCCCTTTAGGGGACATTTTAGGGTGCCGTGGCAGACAGTGCACTTTATAATGTGCCCTATGGAGTGCCTTATAGGGTGCCTTATACGGCACCTTCAATTACGGCATGCGAGGGCGTGTTTGCTGGCAGCAATTAATAAAATAAAAATAAAGTGCTGCAGGAAACAAAACGTACATTGCAAAGCTGATGCCTCAGCCAGCCTTACGTATTAGGCATCCTGGGGAGCAAACGCATGACCCCTGTATCAGCAATCAGTGCCTTAACCATTGTGCTCCACTGCTGCTCCTCCTTGCATGTCAGCGCACCTACTTATGATTTTCATTCCTTAAACTGCACAGTGCTGCCATCAAAAACAGTACTCTGACCTTGCGGTACCTCATATGGCACCCTATAAAGCGCCCTATAAGCAACATTCTAGGGTGCCTTGGCGGACAGTGCACTTTAAAATGTGCCTTATGGGGCGCCTTATGTTAACACGCTTTGAGAGTGCATTTGCTAGTAGTGCTAATTAAAATAAAAATAAAATGCCTCCTAAAGCAATCTTCCCCATAATACATAATACCTCAGCCAGCCTTGTTCATTGGGCACTGTGGGGGATTGAACCCCTGATCCCTGCATCATTGGTCAGTGTCTTAACCATTGTGCTGTCTTTCTGTTCCTGTGCTTGCATATCAGCGCGCCGCCTTATGCCGCCCAATATTAAAATTCCTCCTAAAGCAATAGCACACCGCCTTATGCTGCCCAATATTGAAATGCCTCCTAAAGTAATGCCTCAGCCAACTGTCTTCATTGGGCACTGTGGGGGATTGAACCCCTGATCCCTGCATTATTGGTCAGTGTCTTAACCATTGTGCTGTGGCTCTGCTCTCCTGCTTGCACATCAGCGCGCCACTTATGCCTCCTGCGCAGCTTTCTCATGCGCTAATGTGCGGAGCGCATATTTAAATCCCGGTTTTTCTTTTTCAGAAAGAAACGCCCACTCCTTATATGGCACCCGCACACTAGCGTGGCCCGCACATTAGCGGGGTTTTAATAAACATGCCCCTTAGGGTGCTAAAATCCCTTGAGCTGGCCCTGCGGAGACTCTACCAACATTAACAATGGAGTTCTTCGGCACAGCAATCAAACAAATATTACAGGTTAGAGGAACTCTGTTGTTGATGTCAGGTTTATTCATAGTGACCGTGAGTTCACTCAATGATGTACTGACTAACCAAAAACATTAACAACAGCAGCCATAGTTTCATATTTAGTCATGGTAATTTTGCATTTTTTTTAAAATCTTCAGTAAAGAGACTATAGCAGTGTTCTTCAGGAAAGGTTTACCTGGGCAACCAATGAATGTTGATACATACCTAAATTAGGAGCAGGATTTTGTTGTGGGTCATCAGAGAGAGTCTAAATCAGGGGTCTCAAACACGCGGCCCGCGGGCCGCATGCGGCCCGCGAGACAACTTTGTGCGGCCCGCGACGGCGGAAAACCAAAAATCCCCCAAAACCCTGGCTTCTGCTGCTGCCGTTGCCGCCGTGGCAGCAGCAGAATCAATTGTTAAATTTTAAAAAAAAAAACGGACTTCTGCTGCTCAAGCAGCTGTCCTGCGGCCCCTTTCCCTCTGCCCGGAGATCCGACTCTGCTCTCAGCGGCGTGCTTTTCAAGCCGCGAAGAGAGTATTCCCCTCTCGCGCGGCTTGAAAAACCGCGTGAGAGGGGAATACTCTCGTCGCGGCTTGAAAAGCACGCCGCTGAGAGCAGAGTCGGATCTCCGGGCAGAGGGAAAGGGGCCGCAGGACAGCTGCTTGAGCAGCAGAAGTCAGTTTTTTTTTTTAAATTTAACAATTGATTCTGCTGCTGCCACGGCGGCAACGGCAGCAGCAGAAGCCAGGGTTTTGGGGGTTTTTTTGTTGGCCGGTAATGAGCTATGGAGGGGCTGACTGAACTGGAAGTGGGCTATTGGCAGAGGGGTGAGGGGGGGGGTTATGACTGGTAATGGGCTGGGGGGGGGGGTTATAACTGTTAATGGGCTATGGTGGGGGCTAGGACTGGAAATGGGCAGATGGGGGTTAGGACTGGAAGTGGGCTATTGGCAGGCGGGGTAATGACAGTTAAAGGGCTGGGGGGGGTTAAAACTAGTAATGGGCTATGGTGGGGACTAGGACTGGAAATGGGCAGATGGGGGTTAGGACTGGAAGTGGGCTATTGGCAGGGGGGTTATGACTGGTAATGGGCTGGGGGGGGTTATAACTAGTAATGGGCTATGGTGGGGGCTAGGACTGGAAATGGGCAGATGGGGGTTAGGACTGGAAGTGGGCTATTGGCAGGGGGGGTTATGACTGGTAATGGGCTGGGGGGGGGTTATAACTAGTAATGGGCTATGGTGGGGGCTAGGACTGGAAATGGGCAGATGGGGGTTAGGACTGGAAGTGGGCTATTGGCAGGGGGGGGTTATGACTGGTAATGGGCTATGGTGGGGGCTAGGACTGAAAATGGGGTGATGGGGGAAAAGAAAGCAAGTGGGCTATGGGGGGACTAGGACTGGTAATGGGCTATGGGGGGGGTAAGACTGAAAATGGGGTGATGGGGGGGTAAGACTGGAAGTGCGCTATGGGGAGGTTAGGACTGGTTATGGGCTATGGGGGGTCTAGGACTGGTAATGGGCTGGGGGGGTTGCTAGGACTGGAAATGGGCTGAGTGGAAGGGGGGCTTGAACTGCAAATGGCTGATGGGGAGGGGGGCTTGGAATGGAAATGGGCTGTGAGGGGAGGGAGCTAGGATTGGAAATGGGCTGATGGGGGGCTAGGATTGGAAATGGGCTGATGGTGAGGCTAGGATAGGACTGGAAATGGACTGATGCAGGGACTAGAAAGGAGCAGATGCTGGGTGGGGCTGGAACTAGAAGGGAGCTGATGTTGGGGGAGGATTAGAATGGGATGGAGCTGGGAAAGTGAAATGGAGAGGGGAAAAATATTTTGTCTGGAAGAGAAGACAAATCTACAATTGGCCAGGTATTGGGAGAGTAAGTGGGGATTGAGGATGGAGGGGTAAAATTTGAGTGGATGAAATAGGAATGAGGAAAGAGCAAAGGAGAAAGATTAGTATGTTAAAGCAGATGTAGAGAGAGAGAGAATGGAAAAAAACTAGAAGAGAGAAGAAAGGACAAATGGACAGCAGACGATGGAGATAGCAGAAGACACGAAGAAACCAGAAGTGGCTGGAGCAATTGCAACTGAAAAAAAATGCACAAAAGGTAGAAAAATATCTCTTTATTTTGAATTTATTAACTGGAATATGTCAGCTCTGGGAAATGTGCATCATTAATGTCTGTGCTTTGGTACAAGAAATTATTTATAGTTTTATTTCTACAGTGCTGAGGTATTCTGTGTAATTCCTATTTGACATTGCTACTTGTTCTCTTTTCCCAGTAGGTCATGTATTGTTCTCTGAAATGTATTGATTTAATATTTGCAGTGTTGCCTTTTGATAGGTAGGGTCTGGTGCTTTGTGAGTCCTGGTAGTGCTGTTATGATACGGGGGGTTTGCTATGGGTTCCAAATGGGCAGTGTTAGTAGTAGTTCCTAATGTGCCTGGCGGTTGGCACTGGATTATAGTAATATAGAAATTTTCTAGTCTTTCTTTATCCATGCACTCATTATGCAACATTATGCAAATATTTATGCAAATGAGGCCCCTTATGCAAATGAGGCCCGTGTCTTATGCGGCCCCCGGGTTACTTTACAAGTCCTCATTCGGCCCTCAAAGCAATTTGAGTTTGAGACCCCTGGTCTAAATACTCAAGTGTGTCAACACACGGGTAAAGGTTATCAGACCAATTGCCAATATTTCATTGGTAAACTTAATCAGGCAAAATGAAAGGTAAATTTAAAAAAGAAGCAATTTCCATCTTCTATAGAAACATAGAAACATGAAGGCAGAAAAAGATCATATGGCCTATCCAGTCTGCCCTTATATACCAACTACTATAGTCCCTTTTTTTCCTTTAGAGATCTTCTGTGTTTGTCCCATGCTTTCTTGAATTCAGATACTGGCCTGGTCTCTACTATCTCCACTATAAAGTGCATCAACATATAACAGAATAGCATTTCTCACGATAGAAAGGGACAGTGAAAAGGGCTGTGTTTTTGACTTTATATCTCTGCCTCAATGTACCAGTCTCTTAACAGCCCACACCCCCTTCCTGCACAACACAAGGCTACTCAGAAGTTGATTTCTTACCATCATGACAGAACAAGTCAACTTGAACACAAACTGGATTGGCACAATGTTATTTCTGGGTATTTTATTGAAAGTATTAGTGATAATGTCTGTGGATGCTAGGTATGGGGGAATCAGGCCTTGCTTCAGGTTACTGACAACTGTTGCCTAGTTCTCTAAACAAATACAGTGTAAATACAATGTAAATAGTTTCCCCCAGTTACTTCCAAGTTGATCTCTCTGTTTATTGTAAATACAACTCAAAGTGCCTGTGTTGTATAGTTGATGTTAAATGTAAACCGCTCTGATCTAAAATAGAGCGGTATAGAAGAACTGTTAAATAAATAAATAAATAAAATAAAATTATAAGTTCATGCACTGATTGTATGAAAATACGTTTGTCATTAAACAAACCTTTGATCTTATTCAATTCTGTTTTCTGTAAAATCTGTTCAGAATGCAGATTAACAGTAGTTACAGTATCATCTAGGGTCTTGCTGTATTTATCCAGTGTCTCAAGAATCCTAGAATAAAGCTGAAGTGGTACCATGTGTGACACTAGATAACACTCATGTTGGAGTGAATCCATTTCCAAAACATTCTGTTCTAATGGCCACCTCCATGAATGGTGTTCATGGAATATGGTTAAACTTTGAACTTCTGTAAAAATCAAAATTTTCTTTGCTCTTTATAAGTCTTTAACTTTCAGCTTCACAAACGATCCTCTGGGTGGCTCTACTACTACTACTACTATTAATCATTTAAAAATGTGTTTCCCCACTAAGGCTGTCATTCTGCAATGCAGTTGCCGAGCTGTATGTCCCGCTGGGACGTGCAGCCCCACAATCCATGCTGTGCCGATTCGGCAAAGGCTCGCCCCCCACGTCCTGTGCTTCAGAACGGGGAGAGCTGGTGGGAGAGGGAGGAGGCGGGATCGGGGGTGGAGCGGGAGCAGGCACCCGGCAGCATGTGCATGGGAGATTCTGATCATGGGCCTGCTGGGACGTGCAGTTCAAACAACCTTAGTGGTGGTTTAAACTATACTTCTCGGCCGATTGGGCCTGGGGAGCCACTGTCAGGGCCGGGGCCGGCTGTGGGGACCCCCTCCATCCAATCCAGGATGCAGGAGGCCAACCGTGGGTTGGGTGGAGGGGCTTTTGGGTGCTGGAGCTGGGGCTGTGGAGGGTGCCTGTGGGAAAGAGATCTCCGCAGGAAGAGGGGGCATGCAGGGCCGTCCACAAGCCCTATTCTGGCACCCACAGGAAGGTATTGCTTCCACGGACTAGAATAGGGTCTTAACAGTCCTGTCTTCATTGGGGACATCTGGATGTGTCCCTTCCAGAATCGGGCTCTAAATCTTCATATGGTCTGTGTATAACAAGACAGTAGGGATGTGCATTTGTTTGAAATGAAAAGAGAAATATCAACAAAACTTTCTCTTTTGTTTCACATAGTTTTAATCTAAACCATGGCGCTTATTTTTGTTTCCTCAGAGTCCAGGCTGGCTTTCAACTAGTGACTTTTGGATTGAGGCAAGCTTCTTTTAGATGAGCCACTGTGATTCATTGGGGCTTGTTTTAGCCAGCACTCTTGTATTGCTTGTCTGGGCTGCAGCTCTATTTAAAATGCTAATTCAATTTTAAATTCTCCTTTAGAGATTTACTGTAAAAGTTTTCTTTTGCTATGTTTTTGTACCAAAAGCTCTGTCTCTGATAACGTCTAGGCTCATATCCTATACATAAAATGATATTCATTTTCTCACAGTTAAGTGACTATGATGTTAACATGTGAGGGTTATGGAGAGGTAGGAAGGAACAATGAAAAGGGCTATGATTCAGACCTTTGTTTTGTATGAGGTCCTAACCCCTGACAAAGGCTCATGCTAAAACACGTGTAGGGAGACCTTGTTGGATACCCAATAAAATCTTGCCCCTATGCACGATTTGTTGTAAGTCCTGCTTTCTTTTGCTGTGTGGACATTGCATGTAGGAGAATCGTGTGCTGGTCAGTCCCTGCTAGAATCAGGGACAGGATATTACTGGGTATACTGAAGCTGAGAACACTCATCCCCGGAGGGCTAGGGGTTCAAATCACACTGGAGGACAGCAACCTTGGGCCGGAGGAACTGGGGTTTCTAGTCCCACAGGCACTCCTTATGGCCTTAGGCAAGTTACTTAACCCGCCGTTGTCTCAGGTACAAAACATAGATTGTGAGCCCTTTAGGGATAAGGGAAATATATACCATACCTGAATTTACACTGCTTTGACCCAGTGAAAGCAGTATATAAGCATTGCTAAATAAATAAATAAATCCTATCAGAGACCAAGAAGAACAACCCAAAGATTACAGATGTATACTTCTTGCAGACAAAACTTTTAATACAAATATTTAAATAGTATTGAAAACTCATGGTTCTGCATCTGAACAATAGTGACATTTTTATGGTAATGTAATATTGCTTTATCACTATGTGGTCAAAGGGTTGATAATAGATACTTTTAAATCTCTTTTTCTTACTCTGGTTGAAGTTCCTACCATGGGTTTTTAATATCTGTATTAGTTTACTTTGTCTTTTCTTCATCCTAGCTCAGAATTCCATAGCTGGTACAGGAGTTGAAATCCATGAAGATTTAATAAGCTTGGAAATCATCTCTCCAAATGTTTCAGATTTGACACTGATCGACCTACCTGGTATAACACGAGTGGCTGTAGGGAATCAGCCCAATGACATTGGAGAAAAGGTGAGACAATGTATAAGCATTTGTTTCATTGCAAACTATGGATTAACAAAGAAGTTTTGCATCTGAGGCAAAGAAAAAAAGAACTGCAGTATTCCAAGCTTTCTGCAGGACTACTGAGAAAAACTGTTCTTGCTAGAAGGATTCTGCAATTTTAATTATTTACCTGCTGGTAATTTCTCAGACTCTTGGGATAAAGGGGGCACTCTGGGTTTAAACTGATAAAATTTCTGTCTAATTTAAAGTTCTGTGTTTTTCAAAGTCACATAGGGCACTGTTTTAGCAAGCCAGCATCTATTACTTGTTTCATTCTCTCCCACTTAAGCCGACTCCCACCCACTCCAGGCATAATCTTAGATCTATAGGCTCTTACTACTATTACAGGGACAGAGGTAGTCAAATTCACTTTCAGGTGTAGCTGGTTATCCTTATCAGGTATAGTTAAATAATTTAAGGCCCTGAAATTAATCCCGACATGAACAAAGTACCTTAAACCTATTAAGTATTATGTACTTGTATTATACAACTATCCCTAGCAAGTTTAAGTAAGTTTAAATATCTTAACGAAACCTTAAAACTAAGATGCAGACAGCATTCCAGCAGAAAACTGGGGCCTATCCAGTCTTTTGAGTGTCACATATATAATTGAGTGTCAAATGTACAATTTTCTCTCAGTTAGTGAGGGGTCTTGTGTGTGCACTAGGTGCAAGAAGCTCTTTGCTCTCAGGGAACAAGTCCAATCTCTGGAGGCTAGAGCAGCAGACTTGGAGGAGTTAAGGAAGACAGAGAGGTATATAGATGAGATCTGCAGGGACATAATACTGAACATAGTCAAAACCGAGCTCCTTATCTTTCATGCTAAACCCACCTTCCCCCTTTCACCGTTCTCTATTTCTGTGGATAACACTACACTCCTCCCTGTTTCCTCAGCTTGCAACCTTGGGGGTCATCTTTGACTTCCTCTTTCTCTGCACACATCCAACAGACAACTAAAACCTTTCTCCATAACACTGGCAAAATTCATCCCTTCCTTTCTACACATACTATTAAGACACCTATCCGCTTTTTAGTCACCTTTCCTTTAGACTATTACAAACTCTTCCTTGTTAGTCTCCCTCTGAATTACTTTCTACTCTTCAATCTGTTCAAAATTCAGCTGCATGGCTAATCTTCCACCAGCCTTGATATGCTCATATAACCCCTCTTCTCAAGTTGTTTCATTGTCTCCCAATCCATTTCCGTATCCAGTTGAAACTTCTCCTACTAACCAATAAGTGTACTCATTCTGCTGCTCCTCACTACCTTTACTCTCTTATCTCTCCCTACACCCCTCCTTGGGAACTCCACTCTTCTGGCAGATCACTTCTATCTGTGTCCTTCTCTTCTACTGCCAACTCCAGACTTTAATCCTTCCACCTTACTGCTCCCTATGCCTGGAACAAACTACCTGAGTCTGTGTGTCAGGTTTCATCACTGACCCTTTTCAAATCCAGGCTAAAAACTCACCTCTGAGACCAGTTTTGGATCCTGATCCATTTAGTCTCCTATGTGTTTCCTTACCATTACCCTAGATATATCCTTATCCTCAGCTGTTGTGTTGTCGGTCTTGAGTAAATTGTAAGCTCTGACTGTCTTTTACATGTGTCTGTACAGCGCTATACAATGATCAGTAGTAGTAGTAGCAGTAGAAGTACTACCTCTAGTCTGGCAGCCACTCTGTTGTCATGGACGAGGGAGGTAACATGAAAGGAGAGCATCATCTTTGTGTTACAGGAAGTGATCTTGTGGCTAGGACCTGTCCTCCAGGTGATGTAAAACCCTCTCACACCAGGGAGGTTTCTCCAGGGCCAATTGCCCATGAGGGAAGGGTTAGGACAGACATTATAGTTGCTGATTCCATGATTAGGTATGTCAATAGCTAGGTGACTAGTGGATATGAGGATCACCTGGTAACATGCCTGCTTGGTGCAAAGGTAATTGACCTCACATGTCACCTAAACAAGGTTTTAGATAGTGCTGTGAAGAGGCCTGCTGTCTTGTTACATGAAGGTACCAATGACATAGGGAAGTTATGTCAGGGAGGGAAGTTATGGGAGGGAGGTTATGGAGGCCAAATTTAGGTTTTTATGTAGGACGTTGAAATCCAGAATTTCTAGGGTAGCATTCTCTGAAATCTTTCAAATACCACACGCAGGACCCAAAAGGCATGCAGGGCTCTGGAGTCTCAATAATAATGAGTGAGAGTCTCTGAATAACGAGCGAGGTGATCAAATTTGCAGATGACACAAAATTATTCAAAGTTGTTAAAACACAAGTAGACCTTGAAAAAATGAAAGACAGGATATCCAAATGGCAGATGAAATTTAATGTGGACAAGTGCAAAGTTATGCACATAGGAAATAACAACCCAAACTATGGTTACATGATGCAAGGTTCCACATTAGGAACCACCACCCAGGAAAAAGATTTAGGTGTCATCATGGAAAATACATTGAAACCCTCTGCCCAATGTGCAGCAGTGGCCAACAAAGCAAATAGAATGCTAGGAATCATAAGGAAAGGAATGGAGAATAAAACCAAGGATATTATAATGCTATCATTCCATGGTGCGACCACACCTTGAATATTGTGTGCAATTCTGGTCACCATATCTTAAAAAGGATATAGCAGAATTAGAAAAGGTACAAAGAAGATCCACCAAAATAGTAAAGGGGATGGAAAGATAATCCTATGAGGAAAGACTTAAAAGGTTAGGGCTCTTCAACTTCAAAAAGAGACGGCTGAAGGGAGATATGATAGAGGTCTATAATGGAGTAAAATGGGTAAACGTAGATTGGTTGTTTACTCCTTCAAAAAATAGAAAGAGTAGAGGTCCTCAAGGAAGCTACAATGTAGCCCATTTAGGACTAATAACAGAAAATATTTTTTCACTCAACGAGTAATCAAACTCTGGAATTTGTTACCGGAGTATCTAGTAAAAGCTGTTAGTATAGCTGAGTTTAAAAAATGGACAAATTCCTGGAGGAAAAGTCAATAAATTTTATTAAAGGGGACCATGGAAATCCACTGCTTACCCTGGGATAACAACTACTACTACTACTATTACTACTACTACATTTGTATAGTGCTACAAGACGTACACAGTGTTGCACAGACACATGTAAAAGACGGTCCCTGCTCATCAGAGTTTGCAGTTTAATCAAGACAAACAACACAGTAGCTGTAGACATAGGATACATCTAGGGGGAATGGTAAGGAAACATAAATGGGGTTTAGGTGAGTTAAGATCTAAAAGCGGTAACAAAGAGGTGAGTTTTCAGCCTGAATTTGAAAAGGGTCAGAGAAGGCACCTGACGTACAGACTCAGGTAGTTTGTTCCAGGCATAAGGAGCAGCAAGATGAAAGGAATGAGGAAGGGTGTAGGGTGTCACCACCAGGTGGGCAGGCTGCCGCCTAGGGGTAGCAGGTCTGTGTCTGATGGTGGTTATGAAGAACAAGTAGTTGTAGACATGAATGGTAAAGATAAATTAGGATTTATTTCCCCTCCCGGGGTTGGATTCTTCAAAAGGTACACCACATAAACTTAAGACAAATAAGCCATACTTTCTGGCATGTTATAAAGGAAAACAGGAAAACTCCTTCTTGCTTCTTAATTAAATGATAAATGAGAATCTTAGGAATACTCAGCATACAGTTCCTCTATAGACAAACAGGCACACTTGACCTTCAGTGTTAACCTTAAGCACTACACAGCCTCTGTCTAACATAAAGAGGTTATTCTGTCAGAAATTGTTAATGTACAGTCCATTGGATCATCCAAAGAGCATTCACTGGGACAATCAATGACCATGGGTTCCTGCAAGGTTTCAGAAGGACCTGTGTTTTCCTTGCCACAGAATGTTTGTAAGTTCCCTTGCAATGTCTCGTTACAGAGCCTATCTGACCAGCTCCCTCTAGGGCTGGAATAGCTGTTACCGTATTCCTCTGAGTCTGGGAGAGAAGGAAGCCACCATTCAGGGTTTCCAGAATCCAATTTCTTATAAGAGTTTCTAACTCTAGAATGTCTGTTGGTTCTACCTTCAGGCTTTGGCACAGAATAAAAGAATTCTCCTCCCCTATCAGCACAGGGTTTAGCTCTGCGTGTCTTTCTCTGAGGCTTGGGAGTTTCAAACACTTCCTCTTCTGATATGCAAGTGTCTTCAATAGAATACCTCTCTCTTTCAGGGTCTTGGAACTGCTCTCTCACTAGCTCTCTGGGTAAATCCCTCGGTTGGTTTTTACAGCACTGCTCTCCCCTTGGATTTCTCCCACGAGGCTTCTGAGCATTAACCCTCCAGTTATTTCTACTGCCAGTAAACTTTCTTAACTCTATTTCAGAATCACTCTCAGGTTTATAACTTTCGTATACATACTGTTTCACTTTCTCAGGTTTCCATTCATTCTGGGTGGAACGTTGCCTCTGAGTTTCAAACTGCGTCACATCAGATGAACACTCACAGCTGTTCTCTGACTCCACGGCTCCTAACTGCTTTCTCCTGAGGTGTTCTGGGTATCTTGTGGATTGAACTTCTCCTAGTTCCTGTTCCTGTTCTCATCCCAGTTCTGGTTCTGGATCTGAATCTGAATCTGTAACTCCTGCGTGACTCTTATAGTAGCTATTAGCCCTTCCTCTATTCAGGTGCAAGCTATTAGGAACTGGGGATTGTTTGTCAGCTGGGCGTGTCTGCAAACTTCGTGGCTGGGTTTGTTTATGTTGCCCCTGACAACTACTGCCCATATTGCTTGCCTGCCTGTCAGCTTCCCAGCTAGAATTCACAGAATCCTGTGTTTTTAAGGCAGAGAATGGATCTTCCTCATTACAAGGGAGAGATAAGAGAGAAAAGGTAGTGAGGAGCTGCAGAGTAAATGCACTTATAGGTCAGCAGGAGAAGTTTAAACTGGATGTAGAAATGGATAGGGAGCCAATGAGGTGATTTCAAAAGAAGGGTAATATGAGCATGAAGAGGCTGGTGGAAGATTTGCCTCGCAGAGGAGTATTAAACAGATTAAAGGGAAGAGAGATGATTCAGAGGGAGACCAGCAAGGAGTAGGTTACAATAGCCTATACGGAAGGTGACTAAGGAGTGGATAATTGTCTTAGTAGTGTGTTCAGAAAGGAATGGGCGAATTTTGTTGATGTTGTAGAGAAAGAAGTGGCAGGTTTTAGCTTTCAGTTGGGTGTGCCTTCTCTCTTAAAAACTAACAAGCAGTCATATCACTTAAACCATTTAATACGACTAAAATATTGGAGGCATCAACAATGGTAGATGGCTGAGCTTTCAAAGACAATATTTGGTTTGATTCGATGTAAACCGCTTTCATCCTGTGAAAAGCAGTATATAAGCACTGCTAAATAAATAAAATAAATATTGGTTTCTTCTTTTAATATTAATGTTCTTATATGCACAAAAATTGCTTCCACATCCATTGCTTTGTGAAGTATCTCCAAAGCCTTCACTTAGGGCTGATGGCTGCTTCTATAAAACAAAATGGCATAGAATAAACTTTTCTTTGAATCAACTTCTTCATGACTGTGAAGTTGTCGTTTTTTCACACCACAATGTCCACCAATTTTAGAGGCAAACACACGTCACTTCCTCTTGCCATTCAATTAAATCATTATTTCTTCTATAACAAGTGATTTTTATAAAATGTCGACCACTCAGTTTTTGGCACTGAGATCATTGGGTGTTTTTATATTTAATAAAAACTATCCAGTTTTGCTCTCAATGCCAAAGTAATCAGTTGAGGCCCTCCTTTCTTCACTCATAACCAAATTTAGTAAGTTGTTTCCTAATATAAATTAAAGAACATGGGCATATTATAATATATAGCACCCCTGCAGTGCTACAAGGAAAATGAACATAGATTGGTTTCCTGTTAGGTAAATTAATTGGATTATCTGTAAGTACTTGTGAGAATACTTGGCACTGATTACTTGTAAAACAGTTTTGGTGGTGTACATTTTGGTATGCCCATGTTCTTTAATTTATGTTGGGAAAACAACTTGCAAGTTTTGGTTAAGAATGAATCAACATAGATAGGAGCAGAGTTTCCATTTATTATTTTGATGTCGACAGGGGGGGGGAATGAAAAATACCTTGATTTATTATTTTGATGTTGATGTTTTTATTAAATACAGTAACATCTATTGTCTCAATGCGAAACTGAGTGGTTAGAATTTTATAAAAAACATTTGGTACAGAAGACATCATGATTTAATTGAATGATGAGGTGAAGTGACGTGTGTCGGTCTTTTTAAAATGATGGCTTTTGTGTGAAAAAATGCTAATTCCCAGCTATATAAGAAGCTGATTCAAAGAAAAGTTTAATATGCAGTTTTGTTTTTCAGAAGCAGCCATCAACCTCGGACACAGACACATGCCAAAATATCAATGTCAGGTGATCAGGCTACAACTCTGAAAAGATAAGTTATTGGAAGTTAAAAACTTTATTGGGAATGTAAGGAGAGTATATAGACTTTGTAGGTATTTCACAAGGAAGTGGATGTGAAAGTGATTGTGCACATATGAATCTATACAAAATAAAAATCTGAATATTAGCATTAAAAGTAGACACAAATGAAGAGAATGAACAACATATATGACTTTGAAAGCTCAGTTCTGTACCTTTGTTGATGCCTCTAATATTTCAGTAATGTTAAGTGACTTAAGTGACATGATTGTTCGTCGGTTTACAGAGAAAAACATGATAATACATTATACAACTATATACATCATGCAATTGCTAGGTTTTGATTTCATAACTATATACAATTATAACTATGTACAGTAGTACTGGGGGAGGAGTGGCCTAGTGGTTGGGACAAATTACCTCAGAGTGGAGGGCCAGGGGTTCAAATCCTACCAAAGGACAGCAACCTTGGGCCAAAAGGACTGGGAACCCTAGTCCCACAGGTGCTCCTCATAACCTTGGACAAGCCACTTGACCCTCCATTGCATCAGGTACAAAAATATAGATTGTGAGCCCTTTGGGGACAAGAGAACAATATATATATAATACCTGAATGCATACTGCTTAGACTGGTAGAAAAGCAGTATATAAGCCTAAATAAATAAACATCAGGTTCTGTCCTTCTGTGATGTGTTAATGTGGGCTTTAAAAGTGAGGTGCTGTTTGAGTGTGGCATATACATTAGTATGTAGGGATGGGGTGTGTGTTGAGCCATGGCTAGGGAGTAACGTTTGAGTGGAGAATGTGTACTGTGGACACATAGTAGGAGTGCTAGAAGAGTGTAGAGTAGAGGGTAATAAGAACATAAGAACATAAGATATGCCATACTGGGTCAGACCAAGGTCCATCAAACCCAGTATTCTGTTTCCAACAGTGGCCAATCTAGGTCATATGTACTGTCGCGGGGCTGCCCCCGTCTACGCCTTATTACTCTTGGGGTGACCCCAGGCAAAGATTAAACTAGGCAGTCAAGGGAATGTAAGTTCACTCGGCGTAGTTGAGAGAAGTGACCTCACAGATTCCAACTACCTAGGAGCACTCATTAATGAGACCAGGTGGAGGGAAATAAGGCTTTTATTCCCTGGTTAATGCAAAGGTTCAACATAAGAGATAATCCATGAAACGGAAAGTCCTTTGTGTCAAAAGGTACCAGTATTTACAATGGTTGCTTAATTGTTGCTTCACAACTAAGG
Source organism: Ichthyophis bannanicus (assembly GCA_033557465.1). Classification (NCBI taxonomy): domain Eukaryota; kingdom Metazoa; phylum Chordata; class Amphibia; order Gymnophiona; family Ichthyophiidae; genus Ichthyophis; species Ichthyophis bannanicus. Next base: position 418,899,711 of record CM066034.1, read on the forward strand.
CAGGTTTCATTACCGGAATTTCAGTACAAGAAACAGCACTTACATTTCATTCATTCTTCTTCACTATATAGAGCATACAGACTCTGGAGCTGAGGCCGTGCACCAGTCACATTCCATAAGCTCTGGTAGAGATAAGGGAACAGTATTTGGATATTCAATCTCCATGGACTCCCCTTCGCTATACTCAGTAGAGGAATGTTCACTGTCCCTGTCTGACCCAGCTTTGTAGGTTAGGACTCTGGAGTCTGGCTTCCCATAGCCAGGGGTTCTTAAGGCTGCAGGAATTTTACTGAACCAATCTGGTTTCTTTCCCCTCTCATAAGGAGCACGGGTTTTAGCAGAGCCTTTAGGAGCACAATATTCACAGTCATTGGGTAATGTTTCATACCTGGATTTAGATGAGTTGAAATCACCAGTGTTTTCTCTTCCAGCTACTTTCCTTTGGTAGCTGAGCCTCTGCCTGCCAGCGTTGGATACAGCTGTGCTTCTAGGCAGTTGAGTAAAACTTGTCCTGGATTCTCCTCTCTCTCTGGGTAAAAACTCCAGCTGACCATAAAAGTGCTTTCCTCTCTGACCTGGTAAAACTTGGTAATGATCCTTCAGAGATTGTAAGCTCTTCTCAGAACCCTTCTCCCTGGTTCCTGGCTTCCGTCTCTCTGTTCTGGATTCAGGCAGACTGTAAGAACAGGGCGTGGCAGACACTCTCACCTTAGAGCTGGCTCTAGCAAACTTCCCTTGTGCAGCAGGGTCAGTTTGGGCCTTCTGGCTCCCAACCTTGTGAAGTCTGTTCCCACTCAGGTTCTTCTCAGTCCTCTCTTGATGGCTCTCAGCCTTCCCTCTGTGGCTCTCAGCCTTCTCTTGCTCCTTCTCTAGGTGCCTCTCAGCTCTCTCTCGGTGGCTCTCCTTCTTCTCCTCTTCCTTCTCTACTCCAGAAGCATTCTGTTCTGATTTATAAAGCAAACTGCCTGGGATGACTTCCGGGTTCCCTTCCAGGTGCAAGTCATCAGAGTTCCTAGGCTCATTAACTCCCGAATGTCTGTTCCTGCTCCCTCTAGCTGTGCCTGGGGGTAATTGCACACCTAGTTCCCTAAAAGAAACAGGATTTCTTTTCAACCACTCATCTTTATTGACACACGCCTCATGACAGTACCTAGCAGTTTCCCAAGAGACACAAGTTCCACAATGCTTGTACTGGGTCAAGCATTGATATCTTCGGTCAATTCTTAATAATGGTTTATGGACCTTTCCTCCAGGAACTTGTCCAAACCTTTTTTAAACCCAGCTACACTAACAGCCTTTACTACATCCTCCGGTAACAAATTCCAGAGTTTGATTACACGTTGAGTGAAAAAATATTTTCTTTTATTAGTCTTAAATAGTTTACCCTGTAGCTTCATTGCATGTCCCCTAGTCTTACTATATTCTGATAACGTAAACAATCGATCTACGTTTACCCGTTCCACTCCGTTCATTAATTTATAGACTTCTATCGTATCTCCCCTCAGCCGTCTCTTTTCCAGGTTAAAGAGCCCTAACCTTTTTAGCCTTTCTTCATAGGAGTATCCTTCCATCCCCTTTACCATTTTGGTGGCTCTTCTCCGAACCTTTTCTAAAATCGCTATATCCTTTTTAAGATACGGCGACCAGAATTGCACACAAAATTCAAGGTGCGGTCTCACCATGGAACTATATAGAGGCATTATAATATTTTTTGTTTTATTTTCCATTCCTTTCCTTATCATACCTAGCATTCTATTTGCTCTCTTCGCCGCCGCTGCACACTGGGCTGAGGGTTTTAACATGGTATCCACAATGACGCCTAAATCTTTTTCCTGGGTGGTGTTCCTAATGTGGAACCTTGCATCATGTAACCATAGTTTGGGTTGTTCTTCCCTAGGTGCATAACCTTGCACTTGCCCACATTAAATTTCATCTGCCATTTTGATGCCCAGTCTTCCAATTTATCAAGATCCTCTTCAAATTTTTCACAATCCTCTTGGGTTTTAACAACTTTAAATAGTTTTGTGTCATATGCAAATTTGATAACCTCACTCGTTATTCCACTTTCCAGGTCATTTATGAATATGTCAAAAAGCAGCGGACCCAGCACAGATCCCTGGGGTACACCACTATTCACCTTTCTCCATTGGGAAAATTGGCCATTTAGCCCAACCCTCTGCTTTCTATCTTTTAACCAGTTCCTGATCCACAATAGTACACTGCCTCCTATCCCATGACTCTTTAGTTTTGCCAAAAGTCTCTGATGAGGGACCTTGTCAAAGGCTTTCTGAAAGTCCAGATACACAATATCAACCGACTCACCTTTGTCCACCTGTTTATTCACTCCTTCAAAAAAACATAACAGATTAGTAAGACAAGATCTTCCTTGTCTAAAGCCATGTTGGCTGTCTCCCATTAGGTTGTGACTATCTACATGCTGAGTAATTTTATTCTTTATGATGGTTTCTACCATTTCTCCCGGTACTGACGTCAAGCTCACCGGTCTGTAGTTTCCCGGATCACCCCTGGAACCCTTTTTAAAAATTGGTGTTACATTGGCGATCCTCCAATCTTCAGGTATTAGAGATGATTTTAATGATAGTTCACAGATTACTGATAGCAGTTCTGCAATCTCATATTTCAGTTCTTTCAGCACCCTTGGATGTATACCATCTGGCCCAGGTGATTTGCTACTCTTTAGTTTATATAATAGTTGTAAGACATCTTCCCGATGTATCGATATTTCCTTCAATGCTTCCGCACCTTTAAATACCACTTCAGTCATGGGTAACATCCCTACATCTTCCTCAGTAAAGATCGAAGCAAAGAATTCATTGAATCTCTCCGCTATCGCCTTGTCGCCTCTTAGTGCTCCTTTAACCCCTTTATCATCTAATGGACCAACTGACTCTCTCACAGGTTTTTTGCTACGAATGTACTTGAAAGGGTCTTTATTTCGCGTTTTTGCTTCCGCAGCAAGCTTCTTCTCAAATTCTCTCTTTGCCTGCCTTATCAATGCTTTGCATTTGACTTGCCAGTGCTTGTGCTGTTTCCAGGTTTTGTCATTTGGCTCTTTTTTCCATTTCCTGAAAGATGCTTTTTTTGCAACAACAGCCTCTCTGACCTCACCTTTAAACCATGCTGGCAGTTTTTTGGACTTCCTTCCACTTTTCTTAAAGCGTGGAATACAGCTGGTCTGGGCTTCCAAGACAGTATTTTTCAACAACACCCAAGCTTGATGTACATCTTTAACCTTTGCAACTGCTCCTTTTAGTTTTTTCTTAACTGTTTTCCTCATTTTATCATAGTCTCCCTTTCGAAAGTTAAAAGGTAGTATTGTGGAGTTCCTTACTATCCCTCCTCCACTAATTAAATCAAAGGCGATGATGCTATGATCACTATTGCCAAGTGGCCCCAACACCCTTATCTCTTGCACTAGATCTGGTGTTCCACTAAGGACTAGGTCTAATATAGCTTCCCCTCTGGTCGGTTCATGAACCAGCTGCTCAAAGAAGCAGTCATTTATTTCATCTAGGAACTTTATCTCCCTAGCATGTCCTGACGTGACACTGACCCAGTCGATACCGGGGTAATTGAAATCACCCATTATTATTACTGCGCTGTAACTTTTGTTAGCTTCCTTGGAATTTCAATCCATATAGATTCTACAGCAGATTTTGTTTCCTGCAAAACTTTAATCCTTTCTGAGTCAATGCCCTCTCTAACATAGAGCGCAACCCCTCCACCAATTTGATCAGCTCTATCATTACGATACAGTTTGTACCCAGGTATCACAGTGTCCCACTGGTTGTCCTCCTTCCACCATGTCTCTGATATTCCAATCATATCTAACCTTTCATTTAGTGCTATATATTCTAACTCTCCCATCTTATTCTTTTGACTTCTAGCATTTGCATACAAGCATTTTAGAGAATGTATTTTATTCATGTTAATTTGGCTATTGTTAGACATGGGTAAATTGGGATCTTTAAGCTCTGTCTGCTCCATACTTGAGGGCATTTGGGCTACTTTACTCTTTTGTGGAACCTCTCTGCTTTTGGAAGTATCCTTCAAAGATACATTCTTCCGAACCATCCGCTCTTGGGCGACTGTTGGCTTTCCCATAATATGTAGTTTAAAAGCTGCTCTATCTCCTTTTTAAAGGTTAATGCCAGCAGCCTGGTTCCATCCCGGTTAAGGTGAAGCCCATCCCTTCAGAAGAGCCCCTCCTTTCCCCAGAATGTTCCCCAGTTCCTAACAAATCCAAAACCCTCATCTCTGCACCATTGTCTCATCCACGCATTGAGACTCCGGAGCTCTGCCTGCCTTTTGGGTCCTGCGCGTGGAACAGGAAGCATTTCGGAGAATGCTACCCTGGAATTTCTGGATTTCAACTTCCTACCTAAAAGCCTAAATTTTGCCTCCAGAACCTCCCTACCACATTTTCCTATGTCATTGGTACCGACATGTACCAAGACAGCAGACTCCTCCCCAGCACTATCTAAGACCTTATCTAGGTGGCGCGTGAGGTCCGCTACCTTCGCACCAGGCAGGCATGTTACCAGACGATCCTCACGTCCACCAGCCACCCAGCTATCTGTTAGCATTGTTAGCAATAGTTCAGACAATAGCAATAATTCACAGTACTGGTGTAGAACATCAGGGCCAGGTGCCATGTTGTGATGGTAGTGGGATTGCCTTCTGTTGCTGATGTGGCTGGGACTGTTTGCTCGGAGAGAGAATCTGCTGAGGGTGGGTCCAGAGGGTTGTTGCTAAAGGCACGAAGTGGATGCCGGGGGGGGGGGGGGGGAGGGGGATTAATCTGTAGTTGATCTTGTGCTGCCAGTGGCCGTTTTCCTCCTCTGTAGGTCATGGATGGAGATTGAGTCTTGAGGCAGTGCTTGCTTTCACTACCGTTCCACTCCTAATGGCCATGCCAAAGAGCCCTCTGGCAGGACTGGCAGGCACGGGTGCATCTAAGCGCACTGAACATTTAAACTGTGCTGGTTCCATCCTTGCTGGGCCCTGATTGGCCTTGGTGGTGGAGAGCAGGAGAATCCTGCATTCCCACTCCCTGCTGCAGACGCCAATCGGGAGTCAGTCAGTCAATCAGTGATTGCCTAGGGTTGTCTATTTCAGAGTATAGGCGAATGTTTAGAGCTACTACATTAAGAGTGGGTGAAACACCCAGGGCTCTGAGTCAGAGAATCAGAGGATTAGCTGTAAAATGGTTGGAGCCTGAGCAAAAGACGGTAGAAATGTTATTAGACATTATTATGCTTGAACAATTTATGTCTGCGGTGCCTAAAGATTTGCACACTTTCCTTATACAGCAAAATTGCCAAAATCTTGGAGAGGCAACTATGCTAGCAGAGAGATTCTTGGAAGCCATGCAGGCTTGCCATAGAATGGGTGGCCCTCTGAAGATGGGTGCTGAGGCAAGCTGTGCTGTATCAGAAAAGAAAATAATTAAAAATGCTTCTGAAAATAAATGTACTGTGCCAAACCAGATGACACAGTGGAGTAGAAAGAAATGTTTCAAGTGTGGAAAATGGGGACATTTAGAAAAGGGATGCCAGACACACACTAGCTTAATGGGTGTGGATTTAAAACATCCCAAAGAAGGATTTCTTTTGATGGTTGAGGTGCAAGGAATTACCAAAAATGCTTTATTAGACTCTGGGGCAGACCAGAGTATGATGTCAAAAAGGCTTTTGAAGAGAATAGAGGCCCAAGAAGGATTTGTGCCTAGAACCCCTGAAAGCCAAGTTCACATCAGATGCATTCATGGTGCTGCAACATCATATCCCACCTATAGGCTAAAGGTTAAGTGCCTGGGGGAACAAGAGGAAGTCCTGTTAGCAGTGGTGCCTAGGCTACCCTTTGATTTGGTTCTTGGAAAGGACTGGCCAAGATTTAAGCAGGGTCTAGTGGAAGGGCTAGGAAAGAAGGAGGGAGAAGGAATAATGGAAATAGCTCCCGGGCCTTTCTTTGGAAGTCCTCAGTCCCTAGCTAAAAAGATGGTTAAGCTTCCAGAAGGCAAAAATGTAGGTAATAAGAGGGGCCTTGTATCCACCCGCTGGCAGGCTAAGGTAGAGAGCCAAAAGGAGGAGGGGGAGCAGGCAGAGTTATTAGGAGACTTACCCTCTCATGATGATTTAATAACCCCATCATCTGGTAAAGTAAGAAAGTTGAAAGCACAAAAGTGGCGTGAGAGACTTTGCAGAGCACAGGGAAGGGCTGAGATGTTAGCTGGTCAAAGTTTACCTTGGGTGCCAGCTGAGGTAGTGGCAAAGTTTCCTAACTTTCCACAAGAGCAGCGAGCTGATCAAGCTCTCACCCGAGCTTTTAAGTATGCTCATGAGGGCAGGGAGGAGTTGCCCAGATTCAGACTAGATAATGAAATATTATATAGAGAGAGTCAGGACCCCAGAAATGGGACCATACGTAAACAATTGGTGGTACCCACAACTTTCAAAGGGCTAGTACTTAGATTAGCGCATGATCATCCAGTTGGAGGTCATAAAGGTATGCAAGGAACGCTGGATCAAATACTTATGCGTTTTTACTGGCCAGGTATTTTCAAAGAAACTGCCCAGTTTTGTGCTGCATGTCCAGCGTGTCAGCGAGTTACAGCGGCTCACCCACCGGTGGTGCCATTGATTCCCATGCCAATTATCACAGACCCAATTGGTCGCATTGCCATGGATATTGTAGGCCCATTAGTCAAAACGCCCTGAGATTTCCAATACATCCTAGTTATGGTAGATCAGGCAACAAGGTTTCCCTGGGCCATACCATTGAGGAATGTTTCTGCAAAAACAATAGCTTTAGAGCTAGTAAAATTGTTTTGTGAAGTGGGATTCCCAAGAGAGGTGTTGACTGACCGAGGGTCCAATTTTGTATCCAAATATTTGGCCCAGGTCTGGGATGCCTTTGGCATTCATCACGTAAAAACCTCAGCCTACCATCCACAATCAAACGGTTTGGTGGAGAGATTCAACCAAACTCTCAAACAAATGTTGAGAAGGGGGTTAGCAGGAGAGGTAAAAGAATGGGATATGTTATTGCCCTTTGCCTTATATGCCTGCAGGGAAAAAATTCAGGTGTCCCTAGGTGTAACTCCATATGAATTGATGTATGGTAGGGCTCCCCGGGGTTTGTTAGATATTTTGAGGGAACAATGGATTGATCCTGAACCAGGAAGTCAGGAGGTGCCACAGTTCCTACGTGACCTGAGAGCACGTTTGAAAAGGACCTCGCAGGTTGCTGAGAGGAACCTGCAGGACAGTCAAGTGCGCCAGAAAGGGTGGTATGATAGGAAGGCCAAAAGCCGCCAATTAAGCATTGGTGAAAAGGTTTTGGTTCAAGTAGCAGGTACAGCCCCAAAATTTGAAGTACAGTGGAAAGGGCCATGGAAGGTTGTTAAACAAGTGAGCCCAGTGTCTTATATGGTAGAAAATGCAAGAGGGCGTATGCAGACCTACCATATTAATGTACTTAAGTCTTGGAAGGAGAGGCCTGTAAATAATAATGACCCTGAAGCCAGTCGGGAAGTAAGTGAGCTTCAAAAAGATAGCACTCTCGTAGGTATTACGGACTGTAGGAAAGAAGTTTCACCAGTTAAACCAGTCCGTAATAACTTAAGCAGGGGGGTATGTGATAAGGAAGCTTATCATAGCTCAGGAAGGAGCAATAGAAAAGGTGAAGTGACTCTGAACAAGCAACCTGTCAGTTCTGGTAGAAATAAGAAAACAGAATTTTTCCATAAAAGACTACCAGTCCCAGAATGCACCAGGTTTCCAACAGCCATTAGAGGAGCTGAAGTGGGGAAACGTGTGTTCAATCAAGAGGGCTATGAGGTAATCCCTAAGCACTCATCTCAAAGGGCAGGGCCTGATTCAGCACAGCTGCGCTGTGCTAAGGTGGAACACTCATCAAAGCAGAATAAAGGTAGAGTTTATTCTACAGAGAATTATCCTCATCCTCAGTTTCTTGGAGATTCTCATCTTGGACAGCTTCATCATCTGGAGGATCATCAGAAGCAGAAGCCAGAGCGGATGGACAGAAAGGGTAAGAAACCCTTTGGAAGAAAGAAGAGAAAAGCATTTGGAAGGTCTAAAGGAGTCCAGAGCAGTACGTATACTGGGAGACATTCAAAAGGCCAGCATACACCATTGGACTGGGGAAAGCCAGAGGAATGGTGCTGCAGGGCTAGGAATCTCCAGACGGTACCTGTGAGGGAGATGGCTGCACGTGGAAGGGACCCTAAGACCCGTGCCAGAAGGTATGTGAAGAGAGATCCAGTGTCCAGGGATCTGGATTGGAAGGCTGGACATAAAAACTGGACTACATACTGGCCAGGCTATTTAGAGAGGAACTCTAACAGCAATGGAAGCTCAGGTATGAACACTGATCTATGCCCTAGCTATAACCTTGAAAGACAGCAGGGAAACAAGTATTCTCCTGAAAGTGCTCCATTGAGAAATTCCTCTGTGCCAATCCATGATATTGAACCGATGATTGTGGAGGAAGAAGGAGAAGTCTTAGATATAGGCTGTGATTATATGGATTGCTCTCTGTCTAAACTCCTTTCATAATTTTCTGTTACAGAAAGAAATACAAACTTGTTCTTTAATCTACTCAGAAAAGCTACTGAGTAGGATTTTGAGCCACGCAGTAGAAAGCAAGCCAGCTAAGGGGTTTCAGCTGGATAACTGCTAGCAATTGAGCCTTACCTAATTGCTTGTGAGCTCTGAGGGATTCACTTCTGAATCTATGTGTGAAGATATAAGAAGTTAACCTGAAAAGAACAGTTTTTCCCTTCTTTGTGGGTTTTGCTTGTTGTTTGATACACTGCTAAGAAAATATTAGCTAAAGCCTACAGAAAAGACCAGTTTGTTACCAACCAGGTCTTTATTCTTTTCATTTGATTGCCTGACAAGTTCATCTGTTGTTTTCCTGATTTTGTTTTTCTAAGTTTAACACTGAAAGCAAGTATCCTGTTTTATGTGCTACCAAGCATATCTGTGTTGGGAGAAATAACCCCATAAATAAATATCTTATTGGCTTTACACTTAGGCACAACTAATTATTGTGAGCAGCTGTGTCTGGTGTGAATGGACTGCATTTCCCACAATCCCTTGCAAATCATATTGATATATGCACTTGCCAAGACTGTGAACATTCTCACCCAGGCAGCCGTCTGACAATGTTTACCCATTCCACTCTGTTCATTAATTTATAGACCTCTATCCTATCTCACCTCAGCCATCTCTTTTCCAGATGGAAGAGCCCTAAACCTTTAATCCTCTTTTCATAGGAGTATCCTTCCATCCCCTTTACCATTTTGGTGACATTTCTCTGTAATTTTTCTAATTCTGCGATATCCTTTTTAAGATATGGTGACCAGAATTGCACAAAACATTCAAGGTGGAGTTGCACTATGGAACAATATAGAGGCATTATAATATCCTTGATTTCATTCAACATTCTTTCGTTATGATTCCTAGCATTCTATTTGCCTTCTTGGCCATTGCTGCATACTGGGCAGAGGGTTTCAATGTGTTATCCATGATGATGCCTAATTCTTTTTCCTGGGTGGTGGTTCCTAATGTGAAACCTTACATCATGTAACCATAGTTTGGTTGTTCTTTCCTAGGTGAATAACTTTGCGTTTGTCCACATTAAATTTCATCTACCCTTTGAACATCCAAGCTTCCAAGTTATCAAGGTCCTCCTGCCACATTTCACAATAGTCTTGGGTTTTAAGAACGTTGAATAATTTTTTGTCATCTGCAGATTTGATTACATCACTTATTATTCCCATTTCCAGGTCATTTACGAATATGTTAAAAAGCAGCGGACCGAGCACAGATCCGTAAGACACTCTACTATTCACTTTCCTCCATTGGGAAAATTGGCCATTTAACCCTACCCTCTGCTTTCTATCTTTTAGCCAGTTCATAATCCACAATAGTACATGGCCTCCTAACCTATGACTTTTTAAATTTGCCAAGAGTCCCTCATGAGGGACCTTGTCCAAGGCTTTCTAAAAATCCACATCCACTATGGCTTCTATATCGACATGCTATTCGCCCCCCCCCCCCCTCCTAGAGGTGGAATAAGTTCCTCTGCACATCAGGGGACAGCAGTGAGGCGAGGGCATACAGGGGGTTCCCTGCAGCTCGAACCTGCCATGGCAGGCCACTTCAGTGATCGGGCTGCAGGGAAAGGAACAAGTGTCAGGCAGCTGGGGATCACAGCTCCTGAATGGAGCCGCAGTGCCATGGCAACGAGATACCATGGCAATGCATCTCCATTCAGGAGACTGACTGAGCTAGCTCGGCAGGGCCTGTACATGCAGGCAGATCTGAATCAGGCCTGGCCTGCATGTTCAGGCCCAGAATCAATTACAATCCCGCGGGGCATGTCTAGCCCCCATGCAATCAGAATTAGATGGGCCTCTCTGCGTCCTGCTTCCGATCCAGCGCTCAGAGACCTGGGCGGCCAACTTGAAATGTGCCTCTACATCAACCAGCTCATCTTTGTCTACCTGTTTATTCACACCTTTAAAAAAATTTAACAGATTTGTAAGACAAGGCTTTCTCTCATTAAACCATGACTATCTACATTTCAGAAATGTTGTTGTTTATAATAGTTTCTACCATTTTGCCCAGTACTGGTATCAGGCTCACTGGTATGAAGTTTTCCGGATCATCCCTGAACACTTTTTAAAAATTGGTGTTACATTGGTCTTTCACCAATCTTCAGGTATTACAGATGATTTTAATGATAGTTCACAGATTACTAATAGTAGATCAGCAGTCTCATCTTTCAGTTCCTTCAACACCTTGTAAGTATACCATCCAGGTGATTTTCTACTCTTTAATTTATCAAATAGTTGTAATACATTTTCCCGGTTTATCAATATTTCTTTCAATTCTTTCGATACATCGCCTTTAAATACCAGTTCAGTCATGAATAGCTTCCCTACATCTTATTTAGTAAAGACTGAAGCAAAAAATTCATTCAGTCTCTCCGCTATGGCCTTGTCGCCTCTTAGTGCCCCTTTTACCCCTCTACTATCTAATGGTCCTACTGACTCTCTCATAGGTTGTTTGCTATGAATTGGGACGCTCCTACCTGGGACCAAGGGCTTACAGGCAGGAGTGGCCTTGGAATGTCCTTTTTGGAATAAAGCTGTGTCAGATATTCTGGGACCTGTAGTTTGCTTGTCTCCCTTAAGGACAGAGCTGTAGTTATGACTCGAGTAGTAAAGGCTGCAAGAATATTTATTTGTGGGGTTTTTTTTTCTCCAACGCATCAAAGTTCAGTACAACAAACGCAAAAAGGATGCAACTCCAACATAAAGGTTGAAACAGAAACACAGGAAATGCAACAGAAATTAACTCAGCACTATTTGGCTGTTTCACAGTTCCTCTGACTTCCACTAGGCACTTCCTCATTTGGTCACTCAAGGAAAAACACATAAACTGAAACAGCTGCTTTTCTTTACAGCACGGCTTCTTACTTTCAACAGGTGATTAAGCTTCTTAAACAACTTGTAATGTTTTCCCAATGTGGCAGCAGGTATGGAAAACTTACTCTGTATTCCTTCATACAGTTTTCAATGCTCTTTAACCCTGCTGTCTTCTATTAGACATGTGGAACAGTCCATGGCAGAAGGATCATATTCTATTGTAGGCAAACAAACATCCACCTGCATACTTTCTTCAGAGCTAGAGTTAGTGGTATCTTTGTCAGGTTTATTATCTTTCCCTGACTTTCTTTCCAGAAACTCCTGAAGTTGGCTTAAAAGCAATTCAGCTTATCTGTGCACATTTTCATTAGGATAACCATCCTCCTTTTCTGATAAAAGCTTGCTTATGGCTCCCACCCCAGGGGGTTCAGCTGTCCTGCTTTTATCAGAGGGATAGCTCTCAGCAAGGGTAAGTCCCTTCCCCCACTTGCTATTAGCTGACTGTCCTCGGTTTGTCTTTTGGACATTAGCATAAGTAAAAGGCTTCTCAAGCAAGGAGTTGAAATAAGAAATATCAGCTTTACCTTTGACAGGGACTTTTAGATAAGTGCTGGTACCTTTTCTCCTGCTATCTCCCAGGTTCTGGAACACAGCTTTCTTATTGCTATTTCCACTGCCCTTCTGGTAATTGTTAGGCTGATAGCTTTCCCCTGGGCATTCTCTGCTGCCGTTATAGCCTTGACTGCTGTAGGTCCCACTACCGTTACTCCACGTATTTGCTCTGCTAGCTTTCTTGTTCCCAGGCTCTACCTTGCAGTAACGTTTCTTCCAAGGTTGTTCCTTGCTCCATTGTTCATTGCTCCCAGGTTCTGCTCTGCTCCAAGGTTCTAGCTTGCTTATCTTTCTGGCAGTTCTTCCTGAACTCCTTCCTGAACTGCTTCCCGTCTCTTTCATCTCTCTCTTCTCTCCCATCTCTCTCCTCTCTCTCTGCATTGCTTGAGGATTTAAAAAGGGTTCACTTCCCTGCACTCCCTGACCTTCCCCTGGGCATGACCAATCAGTGAACACACCTGTCTCCTCCTCTGAGCTGAGGTGTGGCCTGGGCTCAGCAGAGAGCTGTGTTTTTTTCATCTCTGACTTTAAAATCCTGTGTGTCAGTGCAGTGTTATTTACTCCAACAGGATTTTCCCCTATTTCCATCTCTTCTTGAGAGCATTCCTAACTACAGATCCCCCCCCCCCCTTAAGATATCACGGGCTGGCCTATTATCACTGGCACAGCACGTGATACGGCTCAAAGCATCTGCATTTTGGTGGAGTTTGTCAGCTCTATGCTCTACCTGAAACTCAAAGGCCTGGAGAGCTATGAACCACCGCGTCAGACGTGAATTATGATTGTGCATCTGGTTGAGCCATTTCAATGGAGCGTGGTCGGTGATCAGTATAAATTTTCTGCCCATGAGATAGAAACGAAGAGCATCAATAGCCCACTTGATGGCTAAACGTTCGCGCTCTATTGTTGAATAATTTTTTTCGGCCGGTGCTAGTTTTCGGCTGAGAAATAATACCGGGTGTTCCATGCCTTCGTGCTGTTGTGACAAGACGGCGCCGAGGCCAGTCTCAGACGCATCTGTCTGTACTATAAACGGCTGGGAAAAATCGACACCCCTCAGAACTGGTGCTGCACAGAGTTTCTCCTTCAAGAGGTCAAATGCGCCGTCAGCGTCCTTGCTCCACTTGAGTTGATTAAGTGTGTTTTTCTTTAACATATCGGTTAAGGAGGCGCTCTTCTCTGCGAAGTGTGGAATAAACCGCCGGTAATTGCCTACCAAACCTAGGAAGCTGCGCAATTGCTTCTTATTCGTAGGTCTAGGAAAGGCTTGGACGCTTGCAATCATACTGATAAGAGGTTTCACTACACCATGGCCCACTAGATGGCCCAAATACTTGACCTCCTGACCTCTGAATAAGCATTTGGCTGGGTTTAGCGTGAGGCCCTTGTCCCGCATCGCCCGCAGGACAGCCTCAACCCTGGGCAAATGTTGAGTCCATGTATCGCTGTGTATGACCACATCATCCATATATGCGACCACGTAGGCCTGGTGTGGACGCAACACCAGGTCCATCAATCTCTGGCATGTGGCGGCAGCCCCGTGTAGGCCAAAGGGCATTCTCTTGAAATGATATAGGCCAACGGGTGTACTGAATGCAGTTTTCTGGCGTGCCTTTCTTTTAAGAGGGATTTGCCAGTACCCCTTCATCATGTCCAGGGTTGTGAGGTATCTGGCTTGCCCTAGGCGATCAAGGAGTTCTTCTATGCATGGCATGGGGTAGGTATCGAACCGGGATATCGAGTTGACTTTTCTGAAATCTATACAAAACCGCATGGAACCGTCTGGCTTTGGTACCAGGACGATTGGACTATTCCATGGGCTCCGGGACTCCTCTATTATTCCCATGCTCAACATCTCTCGGACCTGCCGAATGACCTCGTGCTTCTTTGCCTCCGGCAACCTGTAAGGTCGTTGCCTTATTACTTCCCCTGGAGGCATTGCAATCTCATGGGCAATTAGTTTTGTCTCGCCCGGCATTGGCATGAGAACATCTCTATATCTAGCCAGCAGCTGTGCGAGTATTTGTTTTTGCGTCCACGAGAGCCCCTCACCGACTCTGGGTTCTGGGTTCCCTTTGCATTCGGCCAATTGTGGCCCGAGGTCCTCATCCATTTTCTCCTCCACCGAGGCTGATATCCCCTGAAGACTGGTACTCCCCGTAGACCCAAAACCTCTAGTTCGCCGGGTCGTCGTTGATAGGCCTGGTACCTCTTCGAGAGGGGGAAGACCTATCCTCTCGCATATTAACTGCGCTATCCGATCACCGGTGACTATTCTAAAATCTTCTTTTCCAAAATTGAAGATGAGTACTTTTACAGAGCCTCTGAAATCCGGGTCTATGACGCCAGCTCCAATGTTTATAAAATGTTTTAGAGCAAGACCGGAGCGGGGGGCTATGCGTCCGTATCAGCCCAACGGCATCTCCATCTGCAGTGCTGTATCCACCAGAGCTTTTCCCTGCCTAGGAACTACTACATCTTCAGCGCTGCAGAGGTCAAACCCCGCGGCATTGGCCGAGGCTATCCTGGGGGCTTGAGCACTCGGGCTCATTTTGCAGTACCTGAGTACAAACTTGGGTTTTCCCGCAGTCTCTTCCTTTTGGGATCCGGTCTTCCGCTCTTGCTTACTGGCTTGGGCAAACAACAGGCAGGGAATCAAATTTGTCTTCTCCGTTGTTTGGGCCAAAGCCTCCACTTTGGGTTTTCTAGAACCAGGATCTTTTCTCAAGTGCAACCCTTGTTCCACCCCCTTATGAAACTGTGGCCAGTCTCTCCCCAAAACTACAGTATGGGGCAGCTTAGGTACTACCGCTAAGGGAATAGTTCTGTTCGCCCCCAACCCTTTTACTTGGAGACTATACACAGTGAAGTACCCCCATGAATGCAACGAATTTTAACTGTGCTTACAGACTGAATTGCTACTCCTCTATTCTGGGCCTCGATCTGCTGCCAGAGCTCTTTTGACAGCATGCTCTGTTCAGCCCCCGAGTCCAACAGCGCTATGGTAGCAATCCCTTGCACCTCCACTGAGAGTAGAAAACCTTCTCTAACATTTTGAGAATTTTCTGCTACCAGTGCTGTCTTTACCAAACAGTTTCTCTGCACATGGCCCTCTTTACCACACTTAAAACATTTCCTCTTGGTTACAGGACCTTTCAGAGTTGGCATTCACATTCTCACGGACTCATCTTTTATCTCCCACCTCCTTTCTGATACAATAGTTGCTGCCCCCTTTGAAGCACTGCTACCTTCATGGGCAGTTAACTCTGCCTCCATAAAGTGTTCAGACAGCGTAACAGCTTCTTGCAGGGTTTTACAGCTTTGTAGGATCAGGAAGGTGCAGATTTCACTAGGTAAGGCATTCATGTATTGTTCCAATACTAAACTATCTAGAATGGATTCTATGGATCTCCCTTCTGGAGTTAGACACTTATTTACTAAGCTGCGAATTCTGTGACATAATGCTTTAGGGGTCTCGTTTGGCCGTAGTTTTACAGCTCTTAGAAGGTTGTGATAAACTAGTGGGGTGAGCCCCAATCTTTCTCTAACTGCCCTCTTGAGCTCATCATAATTTCCAACGAGCATTGGTGGCATGGCTCGATAAGCGGCCAAAGCTTCCCCAGTAAGGGACGCCGCAAAGCACATGGCCCAGTGCTCCTTAGGCCAAGCACTAAGGTAAGCACTCTCTCAAAACTTTCGATGAAATCATCGATGTCATCTTTCTCTGTGAGCTGACCAAAGTTAAACATTGCCCCAGCTTGAAAACCAAGTGTACTTAAAGAAGCTGGTGGGGTGAAACCTGGTGGAGTTACTGGTGGTTCAGTCTGCTTCTTCTGCTCTGTCAACCACGTCTCCAGCAGTTCAAGAAGAGGTTTCTGTTGAGCTTGGAAGTTTGCAGCAGCCCTCTCCTGCACTTCTAAAGCCAAGTCCCTCTGCCGCTCAAATTGTGCTGCCATCCACTTGAAGACGTCTTGCGACTCAAGCGACATCGTGGAATTCTGCAAGCACAAAACACAGACCAAAGTGCGATACCACAACAACAAAACCTTCTCTCTCTTTTTTTTTTTTTTTAAAGGCCTAGCCTTTACCCTTGCCCTGGTATCCTAACCTCCCACAGGTGGATACCCTTTACCTGGCTTAGGTGGATTTTCACACTTATCACCGATGAAGACTCCTGTAGCCTACTTTGTACTGCCTTTCTTCCCCCTTCTCGGATGCTCCACAGCTGGGCTCCTCAGGGAAGTTATTTCTTACAGATTCTGGCATTGCTGTTTTAGCGCATGCGCGGTATCCTCAAGACTACGCCACTTGCAACGCTCCTACCTGGGCCCAAGGGCTTACAGGTAGGAGTGGCCTTTGGAATGTCCTTTTTGGAATAAAGCTGTGTAGTTGTCACCAGGAATTCTGGGACCTGTAGTTTGCTTGTCTCCCTTAAGGACTGAGCTGTAGTTATGACTCGAGTAGCAAAGGCTGCAAGAATATTTATTTGTGGGGATTTTTTTCTCCAGTTTCTTAAACAACTTGTAATGTTTTCCCAATGTGGCAGCAGGTATGGAAAACTTACTCTGTATTCCTTCATACAGTTTTCAATGCTCTTTAACCCTGCTGTCTTCTATTAGACATGTGGAACAGTCCATGGCAGAAGGATCATATTCTATTGTAGGCAAACAAACATCCACCTGCATACTTTCTTCAGAGCTAGAGTTAGTGGTATCTTTGTCAGGTTTATTATCTTTCCCTGATTTTCTTTCCAGAAACTCCTGAAGTTGGCTTAAAAGCAATTCAACTTGTCTGTGCACATTTTCATTAGGATAACCATTCTCCTTTTCTGATAAAAGCTTGCTTATGGCTCCCACCCCGGGAGTTCAGCTGTCTTGCTTTTATCAGAGGGATAGCTCTCAGCAAAGGTAAGTCCCTTCCCACACTTGCTATTAGCTGACTGTGCTCGGTTTGTCTTTTGGACGTTAGCATAAGTAAAAGGCTTCTCAAGCAAGGAGTTGAAAAAAGAAATATCAGCTTTACCTTTGACAGGGACTTTTAGATAAGTGCTGATACCTTTTCTCCTGCTATCTCCCAGGTTCTTGAACGCAGCTTTCTTATTGCTATTTCCACTGCCCTTATGGTAATTGTTAGGCTGATAGCTTTCCCCTTGGCATTCTCTGCTGCCATTATAGCCTTGACTGCTGTAGGTCCCACTACCGTTACTCCACGTATTTGCTCTGCTAGCTTTCTTGTTCCCAGGCTCTACCTTGCAGTAATGTTTCTTCCAAGGTTGTTCCTTGCTCCAATGTTCACTGCTCCCAGGTTCTGCTCTGCTCCAAGGTTCTAGCTTGCTTATCCTTCTGGCAGTTCTTCCTGAACTCCTTCCTGAACTGCTTCCCGTCTCTTTCGTCTCTCTCTTCTCTCCCGTCTCCTCTCTCTCTGCATTGCTTAAGGATTTAAAAAGGGTTCACTTCCCTGCACTCCCTGACCTTCCCCTGGGTGTGACCAATCAGTGAACACACCTGTCTCCTCCTCTGAGCTGAGGTGTGGCCTGGGCTCAGCAGAGAGCTGTGTTTTTTCATCTCTGACTTGAAAATCCTGTGTGTCAGTGCAGTGTTATTTACTCCAACAGGATTTTCCCCTATTTGCATCTCTTCTTGCGGGCATTCCTCACTACAGAATGTACTTGAAAAAGGTTTTATTATGCGTTTTTTCTTCCACAGCAAGTTTTTTTTCAAATTTTCTCTTTGCCTGCCTAATCAATGCCTTGTATCTAACTTGACAGTGTTTATGTTGTTTCCAGTTTTCATCATTTGGCTCCTTTTCACATTTTCTGAAAGATGATTTTTTGGCTACAACAGCCTCTCTGACCTCACCTTTAAACCATGCTGGCAGTTTTTTGGACTTCCTTCCACTTTTCTTAAAGCGTGGAATACAGCTGGTCTGGGCTTCCAAGATAGTATTTTTCAACAACACCCAAGCTTGATGTACGTCTTTAACCTTTGCAACTGCTCCTTTTAGGTTTTTCTTAACTATTTTCCTCATTTTATCATAGTCTCCCTTTTGAAAGTTAAAATCTAGCACTGTGCCGTCCTTCTTCTATTTATTAAATCAAATGCGATCATGCTATGATCTCTATTGCCAATGGCTCCAACACCCTTATCTCTTGCACCAGTTCTTGTGTTCCATGAACCAGCTGCTTCAAGAAGCAGTCGTTTATTTCATCTAGAAACTTTATCTCCCTAGCATGTTCTGCCGTGACACTGACCCAATCAATACTGGAGTAATTGGATTCACCCATTATTATTACTGTGTTATAACCTTTGTTAGCTTCCATGATTTCTTTGAGCATTTCATCATCCATTCATTCTGGCCAGGTGGTTGGTAGTACACTCCCACTGCCATCGCCTTCCCATTTTTACATGGAATTTCATTCCACAGAGATTTTACAGTGTATTTTGTTTCCTGTAAATGTTAATCCTTTGCGACTCAATGCCCTCTCTAACATAATGTGCAACACCTCCACCAATTTGATCTACTCTATCATTGTGATATAATTTGTAGCCAGGTATCACAGTGTCCCATTGGTTGTCCTCTTTCCACCAGGTCTCTGAGATACCAATCATATCTAACCTCTTATTTGGTGCTATATATTTTAACTCTCTCATCTTTTTTTTTCGGTTTCTAGCATTTGCATACAAGCATTTTAGAGGTTGTATTTTATTCATAGTAATCTGGTTATCAGTAGGCAAGCGTAATTTGGAATCTTTAAGCTCTGTCTGCTCTGTACTTAAGGGCGTTTGGATTACTTTTGTCTTTATTGGAACCTCGCTGTTGATATGCCCTAACTTCAGTCTTTTGCTAGTATCTTTCAAGGATACCTCACTCCAGACTGTGCTCTCTTGGGTGATGGCTTTTCCCTATTATCTAGTTTAAAAGCTGCTCTATCTCATTTTTAAGGTTAATGCTAGCAGCCTGGTTCCATCCCAGTTAAGGTAGAGTTCATCCCTTTGGAAAAGCCCCTCCTTTCCCCAGAATGTTGCCTAGTTCCTAACAAATTCAAAGCCCTCTTCCTTGCACCATCGTCTCATCCATGCATTGAGACTCCAGAGCTCTACCTGCCTTTTTTGGGTCCTGCACATAGAACAGGAAGCATTTCTGAGAATGCTACTCTGGAAGTTGTAGATTTCAATTTCCTACCTAAAAGCCTAAATTTGGCCTCCACAACCTCCCTCCACATGTACCAAGACACTAGACTCCTCCTTAGTGCTATCTAAAACCTCATCTAGGTGGGGCTTAAGGTCCTCTACTTTCTAATCAGGCAGGCATGTTATCAGGTGATCCTCATGGACACATAGCCCTGGAGAAACCTTCTTGGTGCGACAGGGAGGACAGGTCCTATTTAAAGGATCACTTCCTGCCCCACCAGTGTGATGCTCTCCTGTAATGTGATCTGTCTCCTCCATGGCAATAGGGAGGCTATCGGACTGGAGTAGGACTTCATACTACATTCCTGACTTTCAAGCACTACGCACTATCTACGTTCCTGTGCCTGTTCAGCTGAGCATGCTTGACTCAACTCCCGCTCCCTTGCAGACTTTCTACACTTCAAATTCATGCTTATCTCCTTCCAGTCAGCAATAGCACTTGCCAAACAAGACTATTATGTCTATTTGACTAACTGTCTTTCTTCTGACCCTCATCATCTCTTTACTACTCTCAGTTCTCTCCTCAAGGTGCCTCCACCTCTGACCCGTCCCTCCCTTTCTGCCCAAATCCTGCTGACTATTTCCAAGGCAAAATCCACAAGATCACCATTCAATTCCCCACAGTCAGCCACTTCCCCTCACCCCCCTCTTCACTCCCATCTTTCCCCCTCTACCTTTCCTACCCTTTCTTCCTTTTATGTGATCTCTGAAGAGGAAACTGTACACCTTTCTTTCTCCAAACTCACTATCTGCTCCTCTGATCCTATCCCCACCTGACCTCTAAGCCCCATCTCCTCCACTGTAATCCCTTCCATCTCTCATATTCTCAACCTATCGCTCTCCACTGCAAGTCCCTGCAGCCTTCAAGCATGCTGTAGTTGCACCTCTCCTCAAGAAATTCTCACTTGATCCTACCTGTCCTTCTAATTGTTGACCCATCTCCCTCCTCCCCTTCATTTCTAAACTACTTGAATGTGCGGTTCACCACCACTGTCTTGACTCCCTCTTCTCTCATGCCCTCCTGGGTCCTCTACAATCTGGCTTTCGTCCTTTACACTCTACTTTACTCTGTCCTCATCCTTCTTGACCTCTCTGTTGCTTTTGACACTGTTGATCACAACCTTCTCTTTGATACCCTGTCCTTGCTTGGTTTTAAGGGCTCTGTACAATCCTGGTTCTCCTCTTATTTCTCCCATCGCTTTTTCAGTGTTTGTTCTGGTGGATCCTCCTCTGCTGCTATCTCACTCTCAGTTGGTGTACCCCAAGGGTCTGTCTTGGGTCAACTCCTTTTCTCTCTCTATACCCAGTCCCTTGGTGCAATCATCTCTTCCCATGGCTTTCAGTACTATTATATATTTATTTATTTATTTATTTAGACAGATTTGTATACCACCTTATCCTACAATCAAAGTGGTCACATCACAATTGGAGGGTTACATTTAACATGAGGGTACTTAACAAAATTATATAGTGAACTCGTATGTCTAGTTGGGATGAGTGGGTATTGAGTAAGTGGAGGTAGTTGCATTACCATTCGGGTGGAGACTGTTGTCTGTCTGCTCATAGGTTTCTGTAAAGAGCAGGGTTTTAAGGGCCTTGCAGAAGTCTATGATGTCATTTAATACCCTCAGGCTCATTGGGAGGGAGTTCCAAAGTGTGGATGCCAGTAGTGAAGGAGCTCTACTTGAAGTTGTTTGTTTAGTCTTGTGATATTCTGCAGGTGTGCCGATCATGTTGTCAGTATTGGTCCTCCTTGGTCTATTGCTAATATCCCTTGTTATGATATCTTCGAGTGCATCTGCTGAGAGATGGTGAATGATTTTAAAGATGATCATGATTGTCTTAAACTTTGCTGTGGCCATCATTGGGAGCCAGTGCAGTTGCTGTAAGATGGGGTGATGTGCTCAGTTCTTGGAGTGTCTGTAATTATGCGTGCTGCAGTGTTTTGTACCATTTGGAGAGGGTGTAAGGTCTGCTGAGGGAGGCCTTGATATAATGAGTTTCCGTAATCAAGCAGAGATGTGATGAGTGCTTGGCACACTGCGGAAGTGGTCCTGGCGGAGTATTGGCTTTATCCTTCTGATGGTTCTCAAACATTGATAGGCCTTGTTTGCGGTTTTGGTGATGTGGGATTTCAGGTTCAGAGCTCTGTCCATTGTGATGCTCAGGTACTTCACTTCATCTTTGATTACTATGAGTTTGTCTGGAATGGTGATAGTTTGTGGTGGAATGAAGGTGGGGTTCCTGGTGACGAAAATTGCCTCACTTTTATCGTAGTTTACCATTAGGTTATTGACTGTGAGCCAGGCTTTCGTGTCTTCAAGGCATCTGGTTATTGTTGTGGTGTTGAGTGCTAGTAGGTTGATTGGAGCATACACCATGATGTCGTCAGCATAGATGTGATAGTGGAGTTTGTGGCATTTGATGATGTTGCATATGGGTTGTATGTAAATGTTAAAGAGCATTGATGACAGGGCTGAACTTTGTGGTATTCCCTGCGTGACGGGGAACTGTTGTGATTTCTTTTGGGTGCATTTGACTTGTTGCATTTGATCTTCCAAGTAGGAAGTAAACCACTTCAGAGTATTCTTGTATACCGCTATCTGCTGCAGGCGTTGCAGTAACCTGGCGTGGGACACAGTGTCGAAGGCTGCCGAGATGTCCATGAACACTAGCAGGAATCCATTCTTTATGTTATCCATGCCTCTTAGGAGATTGTCAAAGAGGGAAATGAGTAGTGTTTCCATACCATGCTAGGGTTTAAAGCCATGCTGATGGGGACTTCCGGTATAGCAATGAGCTGATCAGACGGGTGAAGATCGGCTCCAGGTATCCAACCCCGCTAATCTGCAACAAATCTAGTCAGAAAGTCGGGGAGCACCGCTAACCTTGCTGGCGATTTGCTGAGGAACCCCTGCAAGTGTGGAAGTGAGCCGTTACAACACGAGCGGCGGGCCGATGTCAGCGAAACCTCCACGGAGGGAGAGGACACATGTCTCAGAGGTCAAGATGATGGAGGGAGCGCCTAAGAGCCCTAAAGTGGCTGATCCGCCTGGCCTGGTCACTGAAGTGAGCGTGGCGGTGGTGCGCGCGTTGGATAGCCGCTTCCAAGAATTGGCAGAGCAGCTACAAAGTGTTAGCCAGCGTATCACAGAGTTTTCCGGGCGCATAGAACAGGCGGAAACCCGCATCTCCAATGTTGAAGATGCTCAGCAGTCCCTGCAGACTAAGGTGGAGGCCCTAGAGACATTGGTGAAACAACAGGGTGAAAAGATAGATGACCTCGAGAACCGGGGGCATCGAAAAAACCTCCGGTTCGTCGGGATCGCGGAGAGTGTGGGGATGCGGCCCTATATGATTTTCTGCAAGCCTGGATTGGGAAGCTCCTGAGCGGCAAAGGAGATGGCCCGGTGAGGCTGGAGCGCGTGCATCGGCCTGGCCCTAAACGTGAGCAGGCGCGGAGACCGCGTGCAGTGATAGCGCGCTTCCTGGACTTCCGCCAAAAAGAGGAGGTATTGCAGGTGGCTCGGGGCCGTAAGCTGCAAAAGGGAGAGCTGGATCAAATCTTGGTGTTTCAAGATTACTTGGCCCTCGTGAGTCAACAGAGGAGGGCCTTCTCCCCGGTCTGCGCCCAAATACTGAACAGAGGAATCCGTTTTGCCCTGCTTTACCCGGCCCGACTTTGTGTGGACTTCCAGGGTCAGACCCGCTACCTGCCGACACCAGGGGAGCTGCAGAGGTTTTTGGACAGCCTGCCGGCTGAGGCGGACTCCGCTCAGTGAGGAAGAGAAGAGCGTCAGAGGCGAGGCGAGCTGCATCGCTTGTTGGTTTGTGTGAATCCCTGGGAGAGCTTAGGCCCTGAAAAATGGACAGCGTAGCGTACTGCACCCCTGAGACCGAGACTGATACGAAGGCTGGGGATAGTTCCGGTGGGTCAGGGGTGTACAGGGCCTGGGTTGACTGAGTGTCTATGTGCCTGTTTATGGCTAAGACTATGACGCTTGGCAGGAGACAGTTTGTATAGATACAAAGTGTACTGCTATTGTAACTGTTTACTTTGTTTCTCTTCTCTTTGTAACATCTATTCTGTGTTTTCGTTCTTTCTTGTGCTGCTGTAAAATTTTGACCTGTTCTCCCATGGCAGTAGGTCTTTGTTGTTAGCCTTGGGGCCCGGAGAGCGGCCCTCCTAAGAGTACCTTGGGAGGGGGTGGGGGGCTTGGGGAGACCCAGAGAAGGTCCTAGTTGGGTATGTACCACGGAGGGCTGAAAGGGGGGATATCTTGTGTGAAGAACCAAGCAGTCTCGGTGTCACGGGGAGTGGGTATCATAGCGTTATGGGGAAGGGACAGCTTCTGCTAGGACCCGGTGGGAAGACCCGGGGATATAGTGTGGGGGGGGGAGGGCTCGGGGTGATTGGAGAGGGGTACAATGGAGGAGTGACGGGTGGTATGACCCGGCCCTGAATTTAATTCCACCGGGACTTCAAAAGGTGGGGGGTGGATCAGCAGAGGACCTAGTTGGGTTCTGGGAGAGTGGTTGGTGAGGTTAGAGCCATGGTGGTGGAATTTCCATGGAGATATCCACACCGAGAGTTGCTTTGCTAGAGGGGCTGGGGTTGGGTTCGGGTAGAGGGGGGAAGGGTCTCATCTCTAGGGTTCGCGGACTCATGGAGACATATCCGATAGGTGGTCTGTAGGGAAGGGAGGAGCCCAGGAGAGGGGCGAGAGGTGAGAGTGGAACCTGCTGGGGTGGTTAGATAATAAGTTAAGGGGTGCCCACGAGAAAAGGGGTGGACCCGATTGCCATAGGAAGTCAGTCTGGCCAGATGGGTGGACTCGGAGGGTTGGTACTTGAGGGAGAGAGGGGGAATGGGTGGGGGGGGGGAGGGGAAGAGAGGGTTGGGGGGAAGGGAGGGTTTGTAGGGGGAGGGGTAGAGTACACTCCATTTCTATTTTGCTGGCAGAGCCTTATTTCTTTGTGTAGTAAGCAGGAGGGTTTCCAGGCTGGGGGGACCCCTTCTGTGCGACTAGAGTTTGTGGCCTCGATGACTCTTGACACTGCCCCGTGACTCTGAAGATTATAACTTGGAATGTTTGTGGGCTGGGGAACCCAATCAAGCGATATAAAATTTTGCAGGCGTTAGCCAGGCAGAGGTGCGACATAGCCCTGCTGCAGGAAACTCACCAGACGGCCAAAGAGCACAGTAAATTGTGTCGAGACTGGGTGGGGCAGGTGTGTGGATCACCCACCTTGGGTAAAAAGGGGGGGGTTGCCATCTTGATACATAAACGGGTCCGGTTCGAAGTGGCTAAAGCTGTGGGAGATGCAGAGGGGAGACTCATGTTGTTATATGGCCGGCTGGAAGGGAAACCTGTGATTTTGGGGAATCTCTATGGGCCCAACGTGCTGGACTCCAGCTTTTATAGTGGCTTGGCCTCCAATGTGGAACAGCTACCGGAGTGTCCCATTCTTCTGGATGGAGATTTTAATGGGGTCCTGGACGTGGAGTTAGACACATCAAGAGGAGGGGAGGCGAGGGATAGGGCCCCGACAGCCCGAATGTTGCAGCGTTTCTGTAAGAGATTGGGTTTGATAGATCCGTGGTGGTTGGTACATCACCAGGAGAGAGATTTCACGCATCAGTCCAGAGCACATGGTACTAGCGCTCATATTGATTACCTTTTGCTCTCTGGGAGCATGTTTGTCCACACAGGGGACGTACAGATCGGGCCTCTGGAGATTTCGGACCATGCAATGGCCTAGTTGGGGTTGCAGTGGGGAAGGGATCAAGTACGATCGAGGATCTGGAGATTCCCACTCGAGCTGTATAGGGATGGTAGTTTTCAGTGATTCTTACAGCAGCGCTGGCGCGAGTTTGAAAGTGATCATCAGTGCCATAAGGATGATCCGGAATTAGTTTGGGAGACGGTTAAAGTAGTATTTTGAGGGGATATTATTGGATTCACGGCCAGGAAACGTCGGCTGATAGTGGACAGAATCATTCGCCTTGAACGACGGGTCACTGGGTTGAGACGTCTTTGTGCACGGAACCCGACGATCGCCACTAGAAAATGACTTTGGGAAGCCCAGGTGGACCTCAATGAACTTCTACATCAGAGGGCCAAGACATCGGCTCTTTATTATCGCTATCAATTACACTGTCATGGGGATAAACCGGGGAAATTGCTAGCCAGATGTTTGAAGGGTCATCGAGGTTCATCATTAGTGGTGGCGGTCCGCGATGCTAGTGGGATGCTGCATAGGGAAAGCAGGGAGATTGCACGGGTATTTTGTACATTTTTTCAATCCCTATATGCAGCGGAGCCTGCATCTTCTACAGAGCTGCATGAGTATCTGACAGAGGTGGATTTGCCCCAGTTGACAGCGGATCAGAAACGGCAATTGGATCGGCCCATATCTTTACAGGAGGTGTGTACAGTAATATCTGCAGCTAGTTGTTATAAAACGCTGGGACCGGATGGTCTGGGCACAGAATTTTATAAAATCCTTAAGGAGTATGTAAGTCCTGTGTTGGTGGAGGTTTTTGGTAGGCGAGCGGAACAAGGGACCTTCAGGTGGGGGCGTAATCACGCTCACATTACATTGATCCCTAAGCCAGGAAAGGACCCGACACTAACCACTTCTTATCGGCCTATCTCACTGCTAAATTTTGATCTCAAGCTACACGCGAAGATACTGGCATTGCACCTGGCAAGTGTTCTGGGTGACTTAGTGCATGAATCCCAGGTCGGATTTGTCAAGGGGCGGTATGCGGTTCGGAACATGCGTACGATCTTGGCTTCTTTGGAATGCGTGCATAACCAGCCACTCCCTTCGTTACTGGTTAGTTTTGATGCCGAGAAGGCTTTTGATAGGGTTGACTGGCAATATCTGAGATGCTTGCTCCCTTGGTATGGTTTGGGTAGCTCTTTTTGTAGGATGGTGGAAAGTCTATATGCTCAGCCGTCAGCCGGGATACTGTGTAACGGGGTGCTCTCGGAGGCTTTTTCTCTGGAACGAGGTACTAGACAGGGCTGCCCACTTTCGTCTTTACTGTTTGTCTTATCTTTAGATCCTTTAATACGGTCCATAGAGGCCTCTCGAGAAATACAAGGGGTTCAGATAGGGACATAGGCGTTTAAGCTTGCAGCCTTCGCAGACAATCTTTTGGTGCACTTGCTTTCTCCTGATCACTCGTTGCCGGGCTTATTGGCAGAATTCACGAGATTTGGGCGGTTTGCGGGGCACCGTATTAACACAGACAAATCGGTGGCCTTGGATGTTTCGGGCCAGTTATGGGGGACATGGGAGAGGTTCCCTCTCAAATGGGCAGACAGGGAGTTTATCTATTTAGGTATTGTGTTGACTGGACAACCCCAGGCGTTATATTCGTGTAATCTGGAGCGTGTCATGAGGGGCTGCGGACTCAGTTGAAGACATGGGGGTACCTCCCTCTTTCCTTGTCTGGGAGAGTAGCAGCAGTTACAATGGTAATACTGCTGCGGATTTTGTATTGGTTGCAGACGCTACTGGTTTGGCTGTTGTGTCGGGATGTGCGGCGGTTGGAAGCTATGCTTAGGGGGTTCTTATGGAGGGGGAGAAGGGCACGTATCCCATGGGCCCGGATGCTGGGGAAATGGCATGAGGGAGGAATGGGACTTCCAGATATCTGGACTTATGCCCTGGCTTGTCAGGCTAGGCACATTGGGGACTGGATGGGGGGCACGGAATCTTTCACGCTGAGGGTACTGGAGGAGGGTCTAGTGGCCCCACATACTTTGTTGGGAGTGTTACATGAGGCGGATCGGGATCTTCCCAGTACTATAGTACATAGTGCACTGATTGGCTCCACTAGAAGAACCTGGAAGCAGCTTAATACGTTTTGTAACGCACCGTGGAGTACGTCCAGTTGGTTACCGCAGCAAGGGAATGTACGGTTTCCCCCTGGATCTGAGTCGGCAATTTTCCGGGATTGGCGAGAGCGGGGTATACGGAATGTGTGACATTTAGTAGACCCTTCAGGTAAATGTAAATCTTTTCAGGCTCTGTGTCAAGAGTACGAGTTGTCTCCTAAACATTGTTTTGCCTACTTGCAGGTTTCTCATTACGTGTCCTCCCTGTCAAGAGATGTGCTGATAATAGAACGTTCGGCACAGATCATGTAATTTTTAACTATAGGGGGAGACAATCCACCCTCGATTTCGGAATTGAAGCTCCGCTTGAATGGATTCCGGGTAATCCCGGATTATTGGGTGGTGGAGGAAGCGTGGGAGGTGGAACTGGGGAGGGAGGTCATCCCTGGAACGATACGGTCGACTCTGAAGCGGATAGTGCGAATTGCATCAGGGGCACGGTGGAGGGAGATTCAGTTCAAATGTATCACTAGGGCCCATTTTTCATCAAGACGGGCATTGCGTAGTCATTTAACGACCGATGGGCGCTGTCCCCGCTATGCGGAGGAGTTGGCGTCTTTGTCGCATATGTGGTGGGACTGTAGGGTCCTTCGGTCTTATTGGGCTAGGATTTGTTCCTTCATGAGTAGTTTACTCCAGCAACAACTGCGATGGTCTGCTTCTCTGGTGGTATTAGATTGGATTGACCCCCCCTGCCCAGTGAGAGTGGGAGAACAGTTACTGTTGCATAAGGCCTGCCTGGTGGGGAAGGGGCCGATCCTTCGACGTTGGAGGGAGCGGGATCCACCTACTTTTGGGGAATGGCGCAATTGTTTCCATCAATTTATGCTGATGGATAGATGGATGGCGCGGGGCAGTGTCAAACATTGGTCTGCCTTTATGCTGATCTGGGAACCCTATATTCAAAGCGTGGGGGCCCGGTGTCGCAATGAAATCCTACAGGTAGGGGATAGCGCTGCGTGGCATATAATTGGGAGGGCTCTGTCTGTAATGGATAAATGCTGGAGTGTGGGATGGGGGGAGGGTGGGGGAGGAGAGAGGGGGAGGGGGGAGGGGATACGTTGTTATACTCCACCTGATTCCTGTTTGTTTGTGGGAACTCTCCGGGAGGGGATAAGAGTACACCCCCCCCCCCCTTGGAGAGGTTTGTTTTAACACTTCTTGCTGTTTTGTTGGTGGTTGATAAATAAAGTATTTTAAAAAAAAATTAAAAAACCATGCTGATGCATGTCCAGTAGGGCATTCATGTCAATATGGTCCTGAAGTTGCCTTTGCACTGTCTTTTCAACGATTTTCACAAGGAATGGTAGGCTGGAGATGGGACAGTATGATTTTGGCTCAGAGGGGCTTAGATTATTGCTTTTAAGTATCGGTCATATCATGACCGATACTTAAAAGGGATTGCGGCATGTATCCTTGTTGGAGTGAATCTTTGATGATTTTGTGAATGTGATGGGAGAGCTGGCTTCTTGTGGCTTTGAGCCAAGACACTGGGCATGGGTCTGATGGTGAGGTTGTTGTGTTGAGTCCATTTATTATGTGCTCTACTTAATGTGTTGATGGTATGCTGAAGTCCTCCCAGGTTTGATGCTGCTCTTTCACTTCATGGTCATCTGTCTGTGGTGTGATGGAGCATGTCTGGATAATGTTTTTCGATTTCATGTAGTCCGCAAATTCCTGTGGGTCAAGATGGTGGGTACAGTGCTGTGTGGGGTCCTTAGTAAGCTTTTGGAAAATGCTAAAGAGTTCTCTCGGTCTGTTGACAGATTTCATGATGAGGTTTTCTATACCGCCTTATCATTAATTCAAACTGGTTTTTATGGAACGAATACAGCAACAGACTTTTACATAGAACAGGGAATTAAAACCTGGAGGATTATATGGGGTAAATGATACATTTAACAATTGCTAACTATATACAGTTACATTGTTGCAGTGTGATGTGTTACTGCTACATTCAACAGTTATCTGCTATTTACAGCTGTATTTTTGCGATAAGGCACTAGATTTTTTAGGTGGGACCATAGTATTCAAAGACGAAGTGAGTCCTTATGGCTTTCCTGAAGTCTAGTAGATCTTTGATTGCACATATTGAGGCGAGTAGATCATTCCACAGCTGGAGACTGTACAGGGAGAAGTCTCTACCACAAGTGGATTGCTTTGCTGTTCTGAAGCTTGGTGGAGTTTCCAGGATGTTGATGTCTGCACCTCTTCTCGTTCTGGTTGGACAGGCTTTCCTGATCAATGGTTGAGGAGTCATTGGAGATTTGCAAGAGGAAAACTGCAAGTGGAAAATTGCAAGAGGATCTTGATAAATTGGAAGACTGGGCATCCAAATGGCAGATGAAATTTAATGTGGACAAGTACAAAGTTATGTACCTAGGAAAGAACAGCCCAAACTATGGTTACACGATGCAAGGTTCCACATTAGGAAACACCACCCAGAAAAAAGATTTAGGCGTCATCATGAATAACATGAATAACCCTCCGCCCAGTATGCAGTGGCAGCCAAGAGAACAAATAGAATGCTAGGTATCATAAGGAAAAGAATGGAAAATAAAACAAAGGATATTATAATGTTTCTGTATCGTTCCATGGTGCAGTCGCACCTTGAATTTTGTGTGCAATTCTGGTCGCCGTATCTTAAAAAGGATATAGCATTATTAGAAAAGGTCTAGAGAAGAGCCACCAAAATGTTAAAGGGGATGGAAGGATACCCCTATGAAGAGTGGCTAAAAAGGTTCGGGCTCTTCAACCTGGAAATGAGACGGCTAAGGGGAAATATGATAGAGGTCTATAAATTAATGAATGGAGTGGAATGGGTAAACGTAGATCTATTGTTTACGTCATCAGAATATAGAAAGACTACGGGACATGCAATGAAGCTACAGGGTAACCTATTTAAGACTAGTAAGAGAAAATATTTTTTCACTCAACGTGTGATCAAACTTTGGAATTTGTTACCGGAGGATGTAGTAAAAGCTGTTAGTGTAGCTGGGTTTAAAAAAGGTTTGGACAAGTTCCTGGAGGAAAGGTTCATATGCCATTATTAAAAGAGACCCAGGATATCACTGTTTGACCCAATTCAAACATTGTGGAACCTGTGTCTTTTGAGGAAAATGCTAAATACTTGTGACCTAGATTGGCCACTGTTGGAAACAGGATATTGGGCTTAATGGACCTTTGTCTGACCCAATATGGCATATCTTATGTTCTTATGTTCTTAATATTTTGAAGATTATTATTATATTCTTGTATTTAGTATGTAGAGTGACAGGGAACCAGTGTAGTTGGTGGAGTGTAGGGGTTATATGGCTTTATTTTGCAGTTCCTGTGATGATTCTTGCAGTGGTGTTTTGCACCAGTTGCAGAGGGAGTATTGTTTTCTTAGGTAGGCCATGATAGATCACGTTGCAATAATGTATTATGGGAGTTACTATGACTTGGCATACTGTTCTGAAGTCATTGTCAGTTAGTAGTGGTTTGAATTTGTGTGTTGTTGTTGTTGTTAAGTGCCGTCGAGTCGGAGTCGACTCATGGCGATCCTCTGGATAGCTATCCTAAATTGTGTTCGGTCTTCATTGTTGACAGACTGGTACCCGTAGCTGCTGTTATTGTATCAATCCATCTCATTGCTGGCCTTCCTCTTTTGCATTGACCTATCTTGCCAAGCATGATGTCTTTCTCTAATGATCTCTCTCTCCGCATGATGTGTCCAAAGTATGAAAGTCGAAGTCTTGTCATCTGAGCTTCTAAAGAAAGCTTAGGTTTGATCTCCTCTAGTACAGACTGGTTTGTTCTTCGGGCAGTCCATGGTATACAAAGTATTCACCGCCAGCACCATAATTCAAAGGCATCAATTTTCTTCCTGTCTATCTTTTTCACTGTCCAGCTTTCACATCCATGTGATGTTATTGAAAATACCATGGCTTGAACAAGTTGAATCTTTGTATGGAGAGAGACATCTCTGCTCTTGAGAATCTTATCTAGGTCTTTCATAGCCATTCTGCCAAGAGCAATGCGTCGTCTGATTTCTTGACTGGTTGTTGCTTCTTTATTGATAGTTGATCCAAGTAGGGTAAAGTTATTCACAATTTCAATTTCTTCTCCTTCGACGATGAACCTGTTGATTATGCCAGTTGTCATGATCTTTGTCTTCTTTACATTAAGGTGCAGGCCCATTTTGAGACTATGTTCTTTGATTGTGAGAAGCAAATGTTTCAGATCATCTTCACTTTCCGCCAGTAATGTGGTATCATCAGCATAGCGAAGGTTGTTGATGAGTCTTCCACCAATCTTCACACCTCTGTTGTCTTCATACAATCCTGCTTCTCTGATGATTTGTTCTGCATATAAATTAAACAGGTAGGGGGAAAGTATGCAGCCTTGTCTTACACCTTTGCTTATTTTAAACCATTCTGTTTCTCCTTGTTCAGTTCGAACTGTTCCTTCTTGATCAATGTGCAGATTGTGCAAGAGAACGATCAGGTGTTCTGGTATACCCATGCTTCTTAATGTGGCCCAGAGTTTCTCATGGTTTACACAGTCAAAAGCTCTGCTATAGTCGATAAAGCACAAATATATATCCTTTTGGTATTCTTTAGTCTTTTCAAGGATCCATCTCATATCCGCAATGATGTCTCTCGTTCCTCGCCCTTTTCTGAACCCTGCTTGCACTTCAGGTAGTTCTTGTTCCAGGTATGATTGTAGTCTCTTTTGAATAATCTTCAGTAGAATCTTGCTGGCATGCGGGATCAGAGAGATTGTTCGATAATTTCCACAGTCAGTTGGATCACCTTTCTTTAGTATTGGTATAAACACAGATCTTTTCCAGTCAGTTGGCCATGATGCTGTCTTCCATATTTCTTGGCAGAGCCTTGTAAGTACGGTAACAGCTGCATCAAATTACTGTAATACTTCTATGGGAATGCAATTAATGCCTGGTGCTTTGTTCTTTGATAAGGCTTTCAATGCTGCTTCAACTTCTTCTTTCATCACCAATGGTTCCAGATCATAAGGTACAGGTTGAAACGGCTGTTGGTCCACTTGATCTTTATCATATAAAAACTCTGTATATTCCTTCCATCTTTTCTTGATCTTCTCAGCATCATTCAACATAGAACCTTGAGCATCTTGTAACATTCCAATTCGAGGCTGGAACTTTTTCTTTAACTCTCGTAGCTTTAGGAAAGCTGATCTTGTTCTTCCTCTAATAGTTTCTGCTTCTATTTCCTTGCATGCGTCATTGTAGTACTTTTCCTTGTCCTGTCTTGCTGCACGTTGGAAATCTCTGTTGAGTTCTGTAATTGTATTTCTTTCTCCTCTGGCTTTAGCTTCTCTGCGTTTCTGGGCAATTTTCAGAGTTTCTTCCGTCATTCATTTTGGCCGTTTTTTCTTTTTTACCTTTTTTAGAGACTTCTCGCTTTCTTCCAACACAACCTTCTTGATGTCATTCCATAACTCTTCTGGAACTCTATCATTTGTATCTAAAGCAGCAAATCGATTTTGCAGGCAGTCTTTAAATTCCAGTGGTATATTCTCAAGGTCATATTTTACTGCATTCATGAGTGGTTTGCTCTTTTTCAGCTTTAGCTTAAGTTTGCATACTAGTAGTTGATGATCTGTACCACAGTCAGCCCCAGGTTTTGTCTTTGTTGATGTTATAGAGCTTTTCCATCGTTGACTTCCACAGATGTAGTCAATTTGATTTTTATACAATCCATTGGGTGAAGTCTATATGTACAGTTGCCGCTTGTGTTGCTGGAAGAAGGTGTTCGAGATGAATAGATCGTTGGTCTTGCAGAATTCTATCAGTCTTTCTCCAGCTTCATTTCTGTTGCCAAGTCCATATTTTCCAACTACTTTGTCTTCTTCTTTGTTGCCAACCTTTGCATTCCAATCACCCATGACTATCAGGATATCCTGTTTGCATGTTCTGTCAATTTCAGCTTGTACTTGTTCATAGAACTCTTCAATTTCATTCTCTTCTGCAGCTGTTGTTGAGGTATATACTTGAATTATAGTTGTGTTGATAGGCATTCCTCATAGACGAATACAGATTAAGCGTTCGCTGACTTCATTGTATTTCATTACAGTTCTTGCAAGTTTCTTCTTTATTATAAATGCAACACCATTTCTTCTTTGTCTTTCATTTCCACCATAGTAGACCATGTGATCATCTGATGCAAAGTGCCCGATGCCAGTCCATTTCAGTTCGCTGACACCCAACAGATCAAGTTGTACACATTCCATTTCATTCTTGACCACCTCCAGCTTCCCTTGGTTCATGCTTTGTACGTTCCATGTTCCAATGTGTAAGACATCTTTACAGCTTCTGACTCTCATTTCATGATTTTGTGTAGGATTCTCAAATTGCTGTAAGCTGATCTGGTTGTTCTCTTTATGTGAGGTTGGAAGCTGAGTTGATGGTCGAAGGTTACTCCGAGGTATTTGACCTCTTTTTTGTTGGTTACAGTGAGGTCTAGGATCTTGATTGAGTCTGGATGGGAGAATTTAGTATTTCTGGTAATATTCTTCGGTTCTGATTTTTTAAAGTTTATGGAAAGATTCTGTCCTTTGAGCCACTTTGACATTGATTCAAGGCATGCTGTGATTTGTGAGCAACCTGGGTGACTGATGTTAATTTGAGTGAATAACATGATATCATCTATGTATATTCTGTAGTGGATGTTGTATTGTTTTATTATGTTGCATATTGGTTGAATATATTTATTAAATAACAATGCAGAGAGGGCCAAGCCTTGTGGAACACCCTGGTATTGTGTGGAAGGTTTAGATTGTTTGTTTTTGGTTCTCACTTGCTGGTTATGGTGGGACAGCTAAGAAAGAACACACTCTAATACAGTACCATTTATTCCTGTATCTCAGAGTCTTTGTAGCAGAGTGTTGTGGTTAACAGAGTCAGAAGCAGTAGTGATATCTATGAAGCATAAGACGAAGCCATGTAGTACATTGTCTATGCCTGTAACAAGGGTGTCCATAAGTGATGTAATAAGTGTTTCTACACTGTGATTTTGATTAAATCCATACTGGCGGGGGTCTAATCGACCATATGTGCCTAAATGGTCCTGTAGTTGATTTTCGATTAGTAGATATCTTCTCGATTATCTTGGTTACAAAAGTGAGACTTGATATTGGACAGAAGGAGCTTGGGTCCATTTTATTGAGGTTATTGTTCTTCAGGATTGGTCTAATGGAAACTTGCTTGAGTTGCAGGTGGAGGTATCCTTGAGTGAGTGATGATTCATCGATCTTTTATAGGTATGATATTAGATATTCTTTTGTTTGCTTAATCCAGTTAGCCGTACATGGGTCGATAGGTGAGGTTGTTGTGTTAATATTGATTATAACAGATCACGTTGTTTTCTTGTTGGGATTTGAAATGTTTCCCATGCTGCATCCGTGATGTGCTGTTAGTTGGATTTGCTTGGTTTTTCAGGTGATGTCTGACTGTACTTCAACTGCATGAAGTCTGCGAGGTCTTGTGGGGATATGGAGTTTGAATCATCTGGTTCCATTGGTTCTTTTGTCAGACTATTTACTATATTGAAGAACTCCCTCGATTTGTTAATGGACCAGAATGGTTGTGAGTCCCTCATCTTTTGCACTTGGGGCTCTGAATATGAAGCAGAGTACTAGCTGCTTATTTGAAATAGTTATTATATTGCTTTCTTTGGTCTGGAAGGAGAAGGTGGTATTAAATTTTAGGTGTGTCTTTGCAATGACTAACACACTTACAGTTCTTTGTGAGGGTCTTGTGGAGTTGTGTATTGTGTATTGTTGTGAGGTGATTTGGTTTATAATGACATTATCTGTGTCAGAGAGCCATGTTTCAGTGACACACATAATATCTATGTTCTGGTTCTGTATGTAATCCAATATAGTATTGAATTTGTTGCGGATTGATCAAGCATTGACTAAAGCACAGTTGAGGGAGGTTTAATGTGATTTCTTGGTGTGGGTTATTTCCTTATAGGTAAACGGGGTTATAAGGATTAATTTTCACAGTCTGTTAAAATGGGTTTAAATTGATGTTTATCTTGTGGGGCGGAAAGCTGCCTCATTGTATAATTGGTATCAGGTGGGTAGGAAATGGTAGGTTGGCTTCACCAGTATTTGTGTACTTGATCTTGAGGAGCAGGAGTAGAAGGAGGAATATAAACATTATAGTCTTACACATTGTGTATGGGTTGGTATATTTAGTAAGAGATTGGAATGATTTATTCTATGTGTGGAATGTGTGGTGCTAGTATATAATCTTGTTCAGTTAAGCAGAATGGAGCAAGGTTTACTCACAATTTGGTCGGTTTCTGAGGCTTGTGGTTATTCGTTTGTCGCACAAATGCATCCTGTTCAATGCTGTTTTCTTAATTTTTCAGCTGTGTAGGGTGATGTTCGCAGGAAAGATGTTTAGTGATGCTTCAAGGAGGCATATTTTATCGTTCATATTTCAAGTGCCCACTCAACTGCCCTGCTCAAGGGCCACACCTAAGGGCCCTCTAGCGAAGGCCTCAGGCGTGGACCCGTCAGATGCGGGCACGCCTATGAGTGCTTTCTTTTTAAAGCTGACTGCTGTGCCCCATTTGGGCTTTGGCAGGGGGAGCGGGAGGGGCAAGAGGCTCCCGCTTTCACCCCTGATGCTGGATTGGGTGCAGAGGAGTGAGTCCAGGTGAAGAGATTGCTGCTCCAGCGTGCTTTCTTTTTAAAGCTGGCTGCTGTGCCCTGATTGGGATTTAGCGGGGGGAGCAGGAGGGGCAAGCAGCTCCAGGTTCCACCCTCGATGCTGCATCAGGTACAGAGGAGTGAGTCTAAGTAAAGAGCTTTATGCTGATAACTCCCAGAACTACCTCTCTACACCTGAAATCTCTCCGGCAATCCAGACCCGGATTTCTGCCTGCCTTTCTGACATTGCTGCTTCGATGTCTACCGCCACTTGAAATTCAACATGGCCAAAACTGAGCTTCCTATTTTTCCCCTTAAAATCTCCTCTCCTCTTCCTCCTTTCTCATTCTCTGTGGATAACTCTCTACTCCTCCCTGTTTCCTTGGCTCGCAACCTTGGGATTGTCTTTGACTCCTCTCTCTTTCCTTCTACACACACATCCATCTGATAGCTAAGACCTGACATTTCTTTCCCTATAACAAAATCTGCTCATTCCTTTCTGAACACATTATTAGGACACTTATACACTCCTAAATCACCTCCCATCTTGACTACTGTAACCTACTCCTTTCTGGTCTCCCTTTGAATCATATCTCTCCCCTTCAATCTGTTCAACACTCTG
The DNA here is from genome assembly GCA_033557465.1 of Ichthyophis bannanicus. Lineage (NCBI taxonomy): Eukaryota > Metazoa > Chordata > Amphibia > Gymnophiona > Ichthyophiidae > Ichthyophis > Ichthyophis bannanicus. Next base: position 418,936,212 of record CM066034.1, read on the forward strand.
CTGCGCGGATGATCTTCTGCCAGACTCATCATGCTCATATTACCCCTTTTCTCAAGCCACTTCATTGGCTCCCTATCCATTTCTGCATCCATTTCAAACTTCTCCTGCTGACCTATAAGTGCATTCACTCTGCAGCTCCTCACTACCTTTATTCTCTTATCTCTCCCTACATCCCCCCCCCCCACCTTGGGAATGCCACTCTTCTGGCAAATTGCTTCTATCTATGCCCTTCTCTTCTACTGCTTACTCCAGAATTCAATCCTTTCACTTTGCTGCACCTTACGCCTGGAAGAAGCTACCTGAGTCTGTATGCCAGATGCCTTCTCTGACCCTTTTCAAATCCAAGCTGAAAACTCACCTCTTTGCTGACACTTTTGGATCTTGACTCACCTGATGTCCTTTGAGTTTCTTTACCATTCCCCCCAGATGTATCCCTGTCTACACCTACCATGTTGTCTGTCTTGACTAGATTGTAAGCTCTGATGATCAGGGACTGTCTCTTACATGTCTGTGCAGCACTGCATACATCTTGTAGCACTATACAAATGCTCAGTAGTAGTAGTAGCAGTAGTAGTAGTAGTAGTAGGTCTCATCTATATACCTCTCTGTCTTCCTTATATCCTCCAAGTCTGCTACTCTATCCTCCTGAGAGTGGACTCATTCCTGAGAGCAAAGAGCTCCTTTCACCTAGTGCACATATAAGAACCCTCACCAACATGGAGAAAATCATACATGTGACACTTACTGCAAAAGACTGGAAAGCCCCCATCTCACTGCTAGACTACTGTCTGCATCTTCGTTTTAAGGTTTTGTTTAGGTATTTTAGTTCTTTACTTACTTAGATTTTCTGGGGATTCTTATACTAATACAACTAGACCTAATGGGTTCTATTCGTCCCCCTTGCTGTCCCTGACTAAGCCTCCCTGTAAGAACAAAACGTTTGTATGGGGAGGCTTAGATGGGGGTGGGAAGAGGCAGTGCAGAGGCAGAGTTAGGGCAGGCAGTAGGCGGTCCATGGCCCCGGATGTACAGGGTCATCTGGGTGTGCTTTTTGTCCTGGGGCCTTATTTCTGAACCAACTGTTGGGTGCACATGGTCTCTCTGCGCACATGCAATGCATACTGACCAACAGGACTGTCTGCTGTTGGTATGTGCATAGCTGGGATACCCAGTGGGGGGCAGCAGGTGCAATCTGACTGTGCTTGCTGTAGATGAATGTTAGACTTAGGTGGTTGGGAAATGAGGTCTTTCAGGCCTACTCCCAGTATCACTGGTAGGACCATCAGGGCCTTAGTTAGGGGCTGCTCAAGGCAATCTGCTGCCTGAGACGAAAGATGAGATGGCGCCCCCCCGTAGAAAGGGCAGGGAGTTTTCAAAACTCCAATCAGGGACTGAACCAAACCAAAAAGCTGATTAGATTATATGGAGGAAATGCAAGATGTTGGCACATCAAGGAACTAAAAGAGAGCGAGAACCACAGCACAATTTATAAAACTAAATAATAACTCATTTTTATTTTGTTGTTATAAACTGCGTTATGGTTATTGTTTTTTCTTTTTCAACATATATTTTGATTCCACAGAACCCCCTTCAACAGTGCTTGCAGAGCAGAACCAGGACATTCACCCACAGAACTCAATATCTTTAAAAAAAAATCTGATTCTGATCATCTCACTAACAACAACAACAAACATTCTCCGGTACCAGGCATATTGTAAACTAATACAAAACCCTACAACAAAGTCACTGAGTATCTATAGAGCAAATCTGCCATACCATATCAGCACCAACTTCCAAAACTCACATAAGGAGCCCACCAAAAAAAGCGTCACTGTAAATACTACAGTGGGACCTGGAACATCCATACACCTATTTGAAAAACTGAACATGTCAAATTACTACAGTACAGTATAGATCTTTATGTACAAACTCCATGTTAACAGAACACCTGGGCTCAGTCACACACTCAGAACACAGACCCTCACCAAGCACAGAATAAGTGACACAATCTAAAGTAAAAATAAAAATACGCAGACAAAATTTAAACTGAAACCCCAAGAAGCCAGGCTCTTCAAGCAGTGCAACATCAGATAGATAAGATATGTAGTTCCCCCATACAGTATAAAAAATAAAGATAACACAGTCCAATCACTAAAATGAAATACAATTATTTTTCTACTTTTATTGTCTGACCATTTTATTTTCTGATCATGCTGGTCCTGATCTGAGGCTTCTGCTTTCCTGTCTTCTCTTAGCTGTCTTTCTGTGGCCTATGGTCCATCTGCCATTTCTTACCTCTTCTTTTGTTTTCTTCACTTCTTTCCATCAGTCTATTTCCAGTCCCAGTAACCCTTCCCAATGTCAGCCCATTTCCAGTCCTCCCTCCCAGTACCTTCCAATGTCAACTTGCATTCCCATGACTGACACTGGTGTACATTCCCTTCCAGACCCTCTCCTTCCCCACTGTCCAGTCCCTTCTAGTCCAAATACCATGTCAGCCCCTCTCAGCATCCACTCCCTTCCAGTTCCATTCTCCCATCCCCTCGCATCAGCCCATTTGTATCCCTAGCCCCCAGTTTTCTTCCAGGACCAGCAACTCTATCCTCCCCTCCCCACCATCAGCCCATTCCCAGTTGAAGCCCCCCAATCAGCTCACTTCCAGTGCTAGTCCCCCTCAACCCCATTACCAGTGATAGCCTCCCCTAATCAGCCCATTACCAGTCCTACCCCCCCATCAGCCCATTACCAGTCCTAGCCTCCACTAATAAGCCCATTTCCAGTCCTAGCCGCCCCCGATCAGCTCATTTCCAATGCTAGCCCCCCATCAGTCCATTACCAGTCCTACCCCACCCCATCAACCCATTACCAGTCCTAGTGTCCCCTAATCAGCTCATTTCCAGTGCTAGTCCCCCCTCAGCCCATTACCAGTGCTAGCCCTCCTAATCAGTCCATTACCAGTCCCAGCCCCTCCTCGATCAGTCCATTCCCAGTCCTAGCCTTCCCTAATCAACCCATTACCAGTCCTAGCCCCCCATCAGCCCATTATAATCCTAACCTGCACTGTCTCTCCCCTTTGTCCAGCATTTATTCACTGTCTGTCCAGTATGTCCCTGTCTCTCTCCCCTTTGTCCAGCTTTTGCCCCCTGTCTCTCCCCTTTTTCTAGTACTTGCCCCCTTGTCTCCCCCTTTGTCCAGCATTTTCCCCGTCCCTCCCCTTTGTCCAGCATGTCCCCATCTTCCCCTTTGTCCAGCACTTGTCCCCGACTCCCCCTTTGTCCAGCATGTCCCCTGTCTCCCCCTTTATCCAGTATGTCCCCATCTCCCCCTTTGTCCAGCACTTCTCCCCCTGTCTCCCCCTTTGTCCAGCATATCCCCATCTCCCCCTTTGTCCAGCATTTGCCCCCCTGTCTCTCCCCTTTGTCTACTACTTATCCCCCTGTGTCCCTCCTTTGTCCAGCATGTCCTCTGTCTCCCCCTTTGTCCAGCATGTCCCCATCTCCCCCTTTGTCCAGCACTTGTCCCCCTGTCTTCCCCTTTGTCCAGCATGTCCCCTGTCTCCCCCTTTATTCAGCATGTCCCCATCTCCACCTTTGTCCAGCACTTGTCCCCCTGTCTCCCCCTTTGTCCAGCATGTCCCCATCTCCCTCTTTGTCCAGCATGTCCCCTGTCTCCCCCTTTGTACAGCATGTCCCTGTCTCCCCGGTTTGTCCAGCATGTCCCTCACCATTGTCTTTCTTTGTTGTCCTCCTCCTGTCCCCATTCCCTCCACCTGCACCTCTCATCCAGCGGCAGCAGGGGCATTCCGACTGTTTTTAGATTTTGCCGTATCTGCCCTGCCTCTGTCTTCCTGCCACATTTTTTTCCTCAAGAAATGCTTGCAGCAAAAAAAAGCAGCTGGAAGGCAGAGGCAGGGCAGAGGTGGCAAATTCTGGCCTGCCTTTGCCTTCCCACACGGGAAATCAGAGGCAGGCCAGAAGCTGCAAAATCTAAAATTAAAACAGATCTGGCGTGCTGGTGTCGGGAGTGCCGCCCCTGTCGGAGTGTTGCCTGAGGAGATCGCCTCAGGCGGCCTAATGGAAGAACCATCCCTGGCCTTAGTAACAACTTCATGTGCATCTAGCAACCCCTCCCCTCTGGTAGCATGTGGCCATGGCATCAGCATTGTAACACTGGGTATAACAATGCACTGTTCATCATTGGTACTGGTGGGGCTACCCTATACCAGCACACACAGCAGACGTTTTTAGGCAGTGACCTACACAGTGTCTTTGTATCCAGACCTACAGTGTCTTTGTATCCAGACATTGCTGTGTATGGAGGTGTAGTGTACTGGTTAGTTCAAGGTCTTCTTAAGCAGGGACAGGGATTCAATCCCTACCTCTTCTTTTTGTGACTGTGCTACTCAGATCATTTTCATAACTGTAACAGTCAGGGCTCTGCAGATCTATTCTGCCAGCCCATATCACTCTCTCCTCAGCTGCCATCCATCCTTTGGCCCATTTATCTGCCTCTGTTGGCGGTGTACAGTCCTGTCTTCTTGTGCAGGCTGCTACCCCATGACCTACGCTGGTATCCTTTTCTGCATTACAGCTCTTCGTGCTTGCCTCTCCTGTGCTTGATCTGCATGTAACCTCTACTACACTGACCTCCAGTTGCTGCTAACATCCTGCCACTTCTGCCTCCACTGGGGGACATGTCTTCCCCATCCTATGCCACCCACTGTCATTGCAGTACATTACATTGGCACCACCCTGTGCATCAGTACAGCTTCCTCCCACATGCTCATCCACTTCACTGGCTGCCACATAGGGTGCCCATTGATATGGCAGAAACATCAACTCCTACCTGTTCTTCCTTCCCTCACCTTTACATTGACATTCCTTGGTGCTCTGCCCAGCGTTTGGGTTACAGTGATTTTCCTTCCTTACGGTGCATGATTTCCACCTTAGGGCAACTTGTCTCTCCTTAGGACACCTTGTCTCATGTTGGGATACCTTATCTCCTGTTGGGGCAGCTTAACTGCTAGGGCACCTATTCTCCTGTTAGGGCACCTTAGCTGTTAGGGTGCCTTAACTCCTGTTAGGGCGCCTTAGCTCTTGGGGCACCTTATCCCATGTTAGGGCACCTTATCTCATGTTTGGGCACTTTATCTCATGTCAGAGCATACTAGGAGAGCACCTTATTTCCTGTTGGGCCACCTTCTCCCATGTCAGAGCACCTTCTTTCATGTTAGTGCATCTTAACAGGGCACCTTCTTTCCTGTTAATCACTTTATTACATCTTAAGGTGCCTGGTCATCTTAACGCCCATTATCCTGTTAACTCACATTAAAGAGCCCTATCGCCCATTAACGCCATAACACCCCTTGCCTTATATGGGCTAATGCCCGTTAACGTGGTCCTTAGTACCTGTTATTTTAATACCCTTTAGTAAACATACCCCTTAGAGTATATTCCAGAAGATAAATATTTAGAAGTGCAGATCTATTTCCAGCTGTAGTAGTCCCTTTTGGTAATCCTTCAAGACAGCAGCCTGGTTAGCTACTGCAGCTTCCAGTATGTGTGGTGATCCCTGGATACTCAGTGCCAGGGCCAGATATGACCCCGGCATTGAATATCCAGGGTTAAGGGTTGGCAGGCAGAGCTATGCGCCATAGCGGTGCATAGACTGCCCATTTGAATATCAGGCCCTATAATTTTCTTTTATTTGCAAACTGCTCTGATAAACTTGGTTAAAATGGCAATCTAGTAAATCTTTTAAACAATCGTCTTTTCCTAAACTCTTTTTTTCTGCTCTTTCTTTCACTACAGATCAAGAAACTAATTAAAAAATATATTCAAAAAGAAGAGACTATAAATTTAGTAGTGATACCATGTAATGTGGATATAGCAACCATAGAAGCACTGGAAATGGCTCGTAAGATGGATCCCAATGGGGAAAGAACTCTTGGTAAGCTAAAGTATATGTCAAGATATCTGCTATCTGTCATTCTTTCCTTTCCTCTGCCTATGGCATTCCTGGGCATTCCTAACAGGGGCTCTACAGGTCAAACAACAGTAAGGATTTGAGGGTTTATTTTTATTAAATTGCTAGCTGTCTGATTGGGAGCTCTTAAGAGGGTTCTGGTATATTTTTAAAGCAAAGTTACATTCGTTTTGGTGGTTTAGTGGCAATATTTTCTGCAGTAGAGTAGCTTTTAAACTCTAGTAACCTTCTCAGCTTTTGGAAACTTCTGACACCTAATCAGGTGTTAGTGGGCCTGATTAGCCTGTGAAGGAACTGAGAGCAGCTGAGACCTGCATAAAAGGCTTCAGAACCTTGTCCTGTTGAGGCATTCCTAACAGGGGCTCTACAGGTCAAACAACAGTAAGGTTTTGAGGGTTTATTTTTATTAAATTGCTAGCTCTCTGACTGGGAGCTCTTAAAAGGGTTCTGGTATATTTTTAAAGCAAAGTTACATTTGTTTTGGTGGTTTACTAGCAATATTTTCTGTAGTAGAGTAGCTTTTAAACTCTAGTAACCTTCTCAGCTTTTGGGAACTGCTGACACCTAATCAGGTGTTAGTTCCCTCCCTACCCACCCTTACTGAGCAGTCTTGCTTTATAGGGCACCTCACCATTTAACAAAGCACAGGGACTTGGAATAGCACATGTTGAATATAAATAAAGAGATTTAACTGCTTTTTCTCTGAAAGGACAGCTGGGAAACCGGCTGGTACTTTGGTAGATCTCTCTCCTTTGCTTTAACAGATAACTAAGCGCCACGAACAGAACAATGGCTGGGAAAAATCATATCGCTAAAGCTGTTGCCCCCACTATAGCTTCTACCTCTGCCCAGAGAGAGGTCCCAATGCCAGTTGAAGACTGGTTCCATGTGCTGGGTGCCTGCATGCTGAAACTCTGAGTAAACAAGTGGAGGAACTCAGAGAGGAGGTGGCAAGGCTGAGGAGCATTCAAGACAGTGAGAAGTACATTGATGAGATGCTTCTTGAAACATCCAAGCTCTCTAACAGAGGAGAAGATGGGTGCCAACAGAATGATGAAGGTTGGACACAAGTCACCAAGGCCTGTAGAATCACCCATCCAACTTCTCCAGCCCGTGAACTGAAGAACCATTATGTAGCTCTGGAAGTGAAGGAGTTGAAAGTATCCATGGAAAGGGAAGAACCAGAGCTCAAGTGCCCCAAAGTTGCAGAATCAGTGATCACAAGGAAGTGAAGGTTAGTGGTGGTTGGTGACTCTCTTCTGAGGGGTACTGAGGCGTCCATCTGCCGACCAGACTTGATGTCCAGGGAGGTATGCTATCTGCCTGGTGCCAAAATCCAAGATGTTATGGAGAGTTTGCCGAGACTCATCAAGCCCACTGACTATTACCCAATGTTGCTAATCCATGTCGGAACAAATAATATTGCCAGGTATCTCTCTGAGCATATCAAAAGTGACTTCATGGCTCTAGGACAGAGGGTGAAGCAGTTAGGTGCACAGATGGTGTTCTCTTCAATTCTACCTGTTGAGGGTAAAGGCCAAGGAAGAGAGGCTCGCATCCTGGAGATGAATGCATGGCTGCGTGAATGGTGTTATCGAGAGCGTTTTGGTTTCCTAGACCATGGAATGCTGTTCCAAGGGTTGCAGAGATGGCATTCATCTGTCCAAGAAAGGTCAACGCGTCTTCAGTAGTAGACTGGCTAATCTACTGAAGAGGGCTTTAAACTAGATTCATTGGGGATGGGTGAAAAAAGCCCCCAGGTAAGTGAAAGCCCCCAGGAAAGGGATGCATTAAATACCTTTATGGAAATGGGTAACAGGGGTAACATATGGAAAGCAGTGTGTATAAATGCCCGTAGCATGGGGAATAAGATCCCTGATGTTGAAGCTTTGGTGGGAGTGGCCGACTTGGAATTGGTGGCAGTTACAGAAACATGGTTCACAGAAAACCATGACTGGACTGTAACTATACCTGGCTATACTTTATTCAGAAAGGACAGGGTAGGAAGAAAGGGAGGAGGACTGGCACTATATGTATAAAATACTATTAAAGCTTTGGAATTACAGAGCTTAAAAGGGAGAGAGGAGGCATTGTGGGTTAAACTAGAAAGAGGGAAAGAGAAATCTATTTGCATTGGCGTGATATACAGACCTCTCTCACAAGAGGAAGAGGTGGACAGAGAGTTAATTGAAGACATACGCAGCATTGGAAAGGGGAAGTGCTACTGATAGGGGATTTCAATATGCCAGATGTTGATTGGCACATTCCTGCTGTAGTATCATCCAAAAATAAAGAGATCCTGGATTCTCTACAGGGAGAACTATTCAAGCAATTGGTAACAGACCCCACACATGAAGGGGGCCATACTGGACTTGGTGCTTACCAATGGTGAAAGTGTTTCTGATATTATAGTAGGAGATCATTTTGCATCCAGTGATCACCAGATGGTGTGGTTCAGTATTAGGACGAGGGCTGTTAGAATCCATTCAAAGGTGAGGGTCTTAGACTTTAGGAAGACTAACTTTGACAAGACGGGCCAATACCTCAAGGAGTAGTTAGTGGGATGGGAACAGCTGGGGGATATAGAAAAACAGTGGGCAAACTGAAAGGGGATATTTTAAGGGCAACCAACCTTTTTGTTAAAATGGTAAATAAAGGTAAAAGGAAAAGGAGACCACTATGGCTTTCAAAAGAAGTAGCTGAAAAAGTGAAGAAAAAGAGGGAGGCCTTCATGAAATACAAGAGATCACAGAGAGAGGAAGACAGGCATCTATATTTGGAAAAACTTAGGGGCATGTTTACTAAAAACCGCCAATGTGCGCAGCCGCACAATAGCGCACTAAAAGCGTATTTAAGAGTGCTTAAGCGCCCCACAAACGTGCGATGAAGCCCCGCACCCTTGCGCGTCACAGTAACGGGTGCCGCAGAAGTACGCACCCGCAAATGTCCGATAGAGGCGTGGAAAGGCTAACGGAGGGCGGAGGAAGGCCCCGGAGGGGCGGAGAGAAGGGGTTAATGGGCGGGGAAGGGGAGGGGAGAGGCCCCTCGCACAGTTGCGTTGCCGAATTTACAAGGGAAAAATAGCGCGAGTGAAACACTCGTGGTAGAGGGCATTTAAAAGTAAGAGAAACCATTTCCGTCAGCAATGTACAGCAAAACCGGGGAAACCTGCAAAACGTGAGCAGTGTGATACATCTGCACAGCCCAAAAGTGGAATTAAAAATAGAAAAGGACCACAACAAAAATTGTAAAAATAGTAAGTCAGCTGGGGAACAGTTATAGTAATGGGCAAAACTAAAAAACACACCCAGGAAAGCTCCAGCAAAAAGAAATGATTTTTGGAAAGGTGTACGGAGCGGAGACTCTTCCAAAAAACATTTCCTTTTTGTTGGAGCTTTCCTGGGAGTGTTTGCTATGGTTGCCCATTAATATCACTGTTGCCCAGCGTGGTGATATTGTGTCCCCCATTTTCCGTGGTCATTTCCGGGGTTTATGTGCATGTTTGTCACCAGACAGGGTGCATGTGCCCACAGTAAAAATGCGTAGAGCAGGGTTTGTAACTCCATCCTGCCAGGTTTACTACCTCCAGGGGCTGCACTGTCAGTGTGGTGCAGTGGACAGAGCCAGTACCTCGAGGGTCAGAGGTTCAAATCCCAGCTGGGGCACTTGCCAGCCCAGTCCCTATATTTTACCCACCACTAAACAAAGATAGTGCAGAATCCCTTGTATTGCAGGGAACATAAGCATGGGGAAAACACCCATATTTTATCCAAGTTGTTCTCCTGTTCATATGTAAACACAAAGTACTATTGGAAATGTGTATGTTCGTTGTTTATTGTAAACCGCACTGATGCTGAATAGCGCGGTATAAAAGAGACTTTAAATAAATAAATAAATTAAATAAATAACACCGCACACACACCACAACAATGGGCATTACCTACAGCCACGTCCCCCAAATGCAGTCCCATACTGCCACATTGCAATCAGGTCATCTTCTTTTTCTGAGAGAGGCTCATGCCAGCATGTTGGCGGACGAGTACATGTGGTGCAGGGGGCAGTGGCTGCTAGCCACAGAAGACAGAGGCCTAGCCATGTGCAGGCTGGCACAGTCCACTGCAACAGACAGGCCCTGCCGGATCCACAGTCATGGATGTTCCCGGGAATCCAGCCAACCTGTGGCTACACGGTGGTGCAGTGCACACAGACAGTGCATGCAAGAACAGAAGGTCACAGGTTCAAAGCCCAACTGGGGCTACTGCCAATCCTCCCCACATATTTTTCCCACAACTAAACAGTGATAGTAAGGACACACCTTTCGTGGCGAGGACATATGCAATGGTACTACGTCTATCTTTTACCCCATTGAGCACAGACACCATGAACAGGGGCAGTACCTAGAGCAGAAGCTCCCAAATGCAGTCCTGGTGGGCCACACACCAGTCAGGTTCCATGCTGCCACTCATACAAATGCCTGTGCTGTATATCTATGCACCACCCCCATGGCATGTAGATGTAGCTCATGCATATTCATGAGGGACAGCAGGAAAACCCGAACAGTGTGATGCAAACCTGGACTGGAGTTGGGAATCTCTGCCGTAAAGCAGCAGCCAACAGGGCCAGACACACCCACACCCACACCCACAGGCCCCATTGGCCAATGTCTCCTGGAGAGGCAGAACATAGGACCCTGCGTGCATCTCCCAATACTAGCACCTGCATACCTTAGCAATGTCACCCTACACCTGAGGTATACGGTACACAGCTCTGAGACGTTTGCTAGGAGTACTGGCAGATAGATATCCATACGTTACGCACATACTGCTAGTTGACCCCATCAGAACAATCAGTTAGGTGTTTGCGGTGCGTGCTCCAGGCCTGGCCTCTGACGGTATTTACCACCCTGGGGAGTGACCCCCAGCAGTACTGCGTACCATATCCATGCCTTGCCGTGCCCAGGACCGGTTTGGTGGGCAAGGCTAATTACCGCCTCAATAGTAGCACCATGATGGCATAGGTGTGGAAGTGTGTGTCTGTCTATACAGGGGGTGTTGGCTGCAAGCCCCTTCCACAGCCCACACTGCCAGCACTGTTGCCAGTATTGGCCTGCCAATGTGCATAATGAGTAGCAAGGGACCATGGGTACATCTCAGACAGGGTGGGCTGACCAGGATGCAGCTGCACAGGGCATAGGGCACTGACAGGGACATGGTAGTGCCCGGCCACCACCTACACAGACAGGGTGACCTCTGTATGTGCTGCTGGGGGATCACTCTCACCCTGAGTGTGCAGTGACGGCAGCATGGCTAGGCACCCCCATAGTGCTATATTGTGTTTTTTCTCATGTGATATATATGGGTTTCCTGTTGGGGCCTCTTCACTGACTTATCTGCTTGTGTGTGCTGCCACCCCAGTTGTGGGTGCATGCATTTCCATCAGGACCAACCAGCAGACTGTGCACAGATGGTATGTGTCTTGATGGAGTGCCTTGCAGGGTGCAGTAGCTGATGGCTTGCTGCAGGAGAATATCAGATAGTGGTGGGGTGCATCTGTGAATATCCAGGCCTAATGTCTGTCTGTTATTGTGTTATGGATGTGTGTGGAGCTGCTTGGATTGCCCTGTAGGGTGTCTGTTCCCCAGCAGGGCTGGGGTTGATGGTCCACTCTACTGCCATCGGGGGAGGGGGAGGGGGAGAGGGTGTGGGATGGGGATCTGTTGGTGGGAAACTGTGTTTTATCCACCTGGGGAGGGGGTTCCACTAACTGAGGCAGACAGAGATCTCCAAGATGTTTATGCAGCACCTACCTATTTCACAGGTTATTGCTGCTTTGGAGCTCTGGCATGGCTGCATTCATCCATGGAAGGTGTTGTGGACCTGGTCCTGGGCGCAACATCACAAACTCAGGGTGAGCACAGTAACCGCACAATGTGATGGTGTTTAGCTACTCTTTGCCGTTTGTCCACCCACTCAGGACACCCTACCAGGCCGAGGTGCTGTGTGGGTGCACACGGACACCTCCCCCTACCAGGCCGGGAAGCTTTAGGGGTGCAGTTCCCATCTTGTGTGCATCTGTGGACAGCTGATTTGCATGTGCAGTGCATCATGGGTACAGGTGGCCTAACCCTATCCTGTTTACACCAGCAGACTGTCTGTGATGTGACGTGCAGGCTATCTGCAGCCAGGCAGGGGCTTGCTTATAGCTATAGAGCTGTAGCCCAATGGTTACGTCACTGCCTGTGCAGCCAGAGGTCATGGGTTCAAACCCACAGTGGGGTTCTGTGATAGGGTTGTCCAAAGCATTATTTTAATTTACTGTACATAACACCCTGCAATAACACCCTCAGCGTACTGTACCCATAAGGTGCCTCTGAGGGTGCTTTATGGGGCGCCCTATAGGGCACTTTATGGTTGGCATCCATATAGGGTGCACTATACATTATCCTGTGTCGCAACATACATGCTGCCCTATAGGGGACATTCTAGGGTGCCTTGGCGGACGGTGCACTGTAACATGTGCCTTATGGGCCGCCTTATGTTAACATGCTGTGAGAGTGCGTTTGCTAGTAGTTATCACAAAATAAAATTAAAAAGCCTCCTACAGCACTCCACAACATAAAACATACTGCCTCAGCTAGCCTTTTTCACTGGGCATTGTGAGGAATTGAACCCCTGGTCCCTGCACCATTGGTCAGTGTCTTAACCATTGTGCTGTGGCTGTGTTCCTTTGCTTTAGCATCAGCGCGCCACCTTGTGCCCATCAGCGTGCCGCATCCTGCTGCCCACAATTAACAGTGCGCTGCCTTATGCCGCCCAAAATGAACAGTGCGCCGCCTTATGCCGCCCGAAATGAACAGTGCGCCGCCTTATGCCGCCCAAAATGAACAGTGTGCTGCCTTATGCCGCCCAAAATGAACAGTGCGCCGCCTTATGCCGTATAAAATTACTTTGCCTCCTGACACACTTTTCCACATTCAAGGTGGTGCCTCAGCCAGCCTTTTTGGGTTGCGCACACTGGGGGATTGAACCCATGGCCCCTGCACCATTGGTTATTGTCTTCACTGTTGTGCTACGGCTCTGTTCCTATATGTGCCCAGCTGCGCCCCACTTAGCCTTCCCACGCGCTAATGTGGGCCCCGCACATTAACGCGACGCGCACACGTACGGTCGTTTTTTTTTCCTTTTTTGGCCTGAACCGCCCACTCCTTATATGGCACAGGCACACTACTGCGGCCCCGCACATTAGGAATGTTTAGTAAACATGCCCCTTAGAGAAGCTAGCAAAGTAGTCAGGAAAGCAAAGATTTAAAAAGAGGAGGAAATAGCCAATGCAATAAAATGTAGGTATGAGACATTTTTCAGATATGTTAGTGAGAAGAGGAAGGACAAAAGTGGTATTGTCAGACTCAAGGGTGAAGGGGAGGCATATGTAGAAGCTGATGAGGATAAAGCGGAATTGCTTAACAAATATTTCTGTTCTGTGTTCACAGATGAAGAACCAGGTGCAGGACCTCAGAAAACCCCCACAAATAGGAACAGAAGCGAGGGACATCTTGAACAATTTTCAGAAGACTGTGTTCGTGAGAAACCAGCTCAACTTAAAGTAGACAAAGCGATGGGACCGGATGAATACACCCTAGAATAGTGAGGGAACTTGGGAACATTCTAGCAGCTCCACTGACTGACCTTTTCAATGTATCGTTATAGTTGGGATTGGTGCCAAAGGACTGGAGAGAGGCTCATGTGGTGCCTTTACACAAAAGCGGAAGTAAGGATGTGGTTGAAAACTACAGGCCAGTTAGTTTAACTTCAGTGGTGTGTAAATTCTGAGTGGAGGAGTGGCCTAGTGGTTGGGGCAAGGTACTTCAGGCTGAAAGGTCAGGGGTTCAAATCCCACTAAAGGACAGCAACCTTGGGCTGGAAGGACTGGGGTTTCTAGTCCTACAGGTACTCCTTGTGGTCTTGGACAAGCCACTTAACCCTCCATAGGCCATGTTCCCTGTAAAATAGTTATCTCCAAGTTATAATGCCCTGTTCAATGTAATTTCAGTTTGTTCAATATAAACCACACTGATGCAGAACAGCACGGTATATAAGAGAAAATAAATTATTGGAAACACTGCTGAAAGAGAAAATAGTGAGGTTTCTGGAGTCCAGCGGATTACAGGATCCAAGGCAGCATGGATTCACCAGAGGCAGATCTTGTCAGACAAATCTGATTGATTTCTTTGACTGGGTGACCAGGGAGTTGGATCGAGGGAGAGCCCTAGATGTGGTGTATTTAGATTTCAGTAAAGCTTTTGACACTATTCCTCACAGGCGACTTATAAACAAACTGAGCACCCTAGGGATGGACACTAAAGTTACTGCTTGGGTTAGAAGTTGGTTGGGTGGGAGGCGACAAAGAGTACAGGTAAATGGGGCTCACTCTGAGGAGAAGGATGTTACCATTGGTGTGCCCCAGGGATCTGTCCTTGGTCCGATTCTTTTTAACATCTTTGTTAGTGATATAGCGGAAGGGCTGTCAGGTAAGGTTTGCCTTTTTGCGGATACCTGACATCATGTGCCCCGATGTGGAGGGGCCCTCACTGGCAGGATCCTCCTCTGTGGGGGATGACAGTCATTAGCACACTATTATGTGAGTCACATACCACATGTACATAGTTTGGCCGCGCACAGGCTGGTGGGCCACTGTGACATTTTCAACAGAGCTGCAGAGGCCGCAACACTCACCTCGACGTTGAGACATTGGCCGCCTCTGTAGGTGGGCAAGGACCTCTGGACAGTGCAGCAGCAACTCCTGACCCTTTTTCCATAGGTCCTCTACCTAGGGGGGGAAAGCAATGGGAGGGTGCATTAATGACCATATATCTCTGGTGGGTGGCGAACACATATCACACATCTCTGTGCGCAGCATCGTGCTGCTTCTGCTCCTCTGCTCAGTGTGTCTTCTACTAACGGTTGCCAGTACCATCTGCATGTATGGCTGTGGGTCTGGGCATGTGTGTACAAAACATATAACCAACATGAAATCCACAATCCACTGGCAGTTTGCCTTGCTAACTTTGGATAGGGCTGAGTACGGGGCCTGAGTTGGGTGTGCTGGCTTGTGCTGTTGTTTTTCATTGCTTGTGTATTTCATGTTGGTTATATGTTTTGTTGGACAGTTGCTTTTCCCCTGATAAAGCAAGGATGCTTGCGAAACGCTTTTGAGCTCTGGATTGAGGCGTCGGGAAATGGGAAGCAGGACGGCCACCCTTTGAGGCACAAAGCATGGTTTTTAAAGTTAAGTGCTGTCTCATTGATTGTGTTTGGGTGGCTTGTCGGGATCTGCACGGAAGGTCATTGATGTTATAAGGGCTTGTGCATTATGACAGTTTAGTCTGTTGTATGCGTGTTATAGGCCCATGGTTACTGAGACCTTCTGTGCAGTATTGTGTGTTTAACAACTTATAAGGAACATTGATATATATACTTGAATGTTGAAAGATGATGAATATGGAAGGATCTGGACCAGTACTTTTTGTTTTTGTGGAGTGGGCATTGTGAGGTTTTGTACCCTTGCACCAGCATCTATAATGTTCCTCTGCAATCAGTTATGGGGCTCCTGGGGAGTGGGCAGATGTGTGACCAGAAACTGCATACACATCAATGATATATGGATTTGTTTCAGACCTTCGTAATCAGGTCTCATGGCTCCTGAGGGTGGGATGGTTTACAGCACATCCACAGCTGCACCTACCATACAATCAGGATCCATAACAGACATGTGTAATGAGGTCTGGGCCTCCGGGGAATAGGGCAAATGTGTGTCCAAACCCGGCATCACCTACCACAATATCTAGATTCCATACCCAACTTTGCACTCAGGTCTCAGGCCTCCTGGGGGGTAGGGTGTCTTAGCACACATCATCAGCAACATACACCATATCACCAGGGTGACTGACAGGACACTTTCAGCAGGTCTCAGGGGGTAGGGTGGAATATAACACATCAACAGCAGCATAAACCATACCACAAGGGTGACTGACAGCCCACTTTGATGGGCTCTCAGGCTTCCTGGGGGTAGGGTGGATTATAACACAGCAACAGCAGCATTACCCATATCACCATGGTGACTGACAGCCCACTTTGGGCATGTCTCAGGCCTCCTGGGGGTAGGGTAAAGTAGAACACAGCAACAGCACCATTACCCATATCATCAGAGTGACTGACAGCCCACTTTGATGGGGTGTCAGGACTCCTGGGGGTAGGGTGGATTATAACACAGCAACAGCAGCATAAACCATGCCACCAGGGTGACTGAGAGACCATTTGGAGCACGTCTCAGGACCCCTAGGGGTAGGGCAGATGTGTGACCCTGCAACTGCAGAACCTAACATATCAGCATGATGTTTACAAAATCTCTTTAGGCAGATCTATGGGCTCCTTGTGTTACGGCGTATTTTAACACATCAACAGCAGCAGCTGCCATAACGCCAGGATGACATCTGGAACTCTGTGATCAGTTCCTTAGCCTCCTGGGGATAGGGAAAACCACTTTGATATGATACATAGGCGGTATATCATGTGGGTTTAACTAATAAACATAAATGAGATAGAATGCCTACACACAGCAGCATGCACACCTACAATCCACACTGGATATGTATATGGATATACTGACCTGTCCCCATACACTTACCTCACATGGGTAGTCTGCAAGACGATTAAAGCGCCTTGTGATGTGGTCCCAGGCCCTCCACACACGCTCCAGATCCTGCCGCTTTGAAGAGCTGGGGAAAAGTTTCATCTGCCTGGTGCAGATCAGCCCTGCAAGGTGCCTGAGCTCCCTGCTGGTAAAGGCAGGCTTTCTCGACTGAGTAGCCATTTTCTGCACTGCCTTGCTCACGCACGCATGCAGATGCGTGCCCCAGCGTGGATCATTAAGGCGCGCTAGCAACATGCCTGTGCCATGGCTGGTACACAGGAATGGTGGCGCAATCAATATATATAATGTGCAGGATGCAATAAAAAGAGTGGGTGTTCCGGTCTAAACGTAGCAATCGCACGTTATCACGTGATAAAGTGCACCGCACACATTATCGCGTGATTGAGGGAGCCATGCCACGTTAACATGTGTTAGTCTTAAGTAGGCGCGCTGAACTGCAAATACAGCAGCAGAGGTGTAGCACAATGGCTACTGCACTGACTGATGGTATGGGGTCATGAGTTTGATCCCCCAGTGGACTTAATGAATAAGGCTGTCTGAAGCATTACCCTTTACTTTAAACCAGTGCTGTGTGCGGAATTTTCTTTTTTACTTTAAATTAGTGCTGCCAGCAAACACACCCTCACAGTGCCGTAACCTAAGGAGCCACAAAAGGCACCCTATAGGGCACTCCAGAAGGCACATTATAAAGTGCACTGTCCACCACGGCACCCTAGAATGTTCCCTATAGGGCGCCTTATGGGCGCTTTATGGTGTGCCTTATGAGGCACCTTAAGGTTACAGCATTCTGAGTGTGTTTTTGCTGGCAGTACTAATTTAAATAAGAAAAAGAAAATGCCTCAGACAGCCCTATCAAATAACCCCACTGTGGGATCAAACCCATGATCTCTGGTTCTAGAGACACTGAAGTAACCAGTGGGCTACATCTCTACAGCTACTAACAAACCCCTGGCTGGCTACAGAAGGACTGCAGGATACCACACAAACTGCTGTGGCTACCAGGATAGGGTTAACCCAACCGTACCCATGATACACTGCACATGCAAATCAGCAGTCTACAGATGATCACAAGATGGGGTATGCACCCCCATAGCACCTCAGCCTGGTAGGGGGAACTGACCGTGTGCACTCCCACGGCACCTCAGCCTGGTAGGGAGTAATGACCGTGTGTGCTACTGGCACAGATAAGCTACAGACCATCACATTGTGCGGGTACTTTGCTCACCCTGAGCATAAGGTGGGGCACCCAGCATCAGGTCCACAGCACCTTTCATGACTGAGATAGACCATGCTGCATGTTCTTATCTGTGCTAGTGTGTGAGAGATAGGTACTTCTTGCAGACACACCTAGGCTACATGTGTGTCCATCTGTGCTTCTCAGTCAAGTTTAACCCTTATGGGCTATGATGGACTGTGTTAGTGCCATGGTCACATGATCTAAGTCAGGGGTCTCAAACTCAAATTGCTTTGAGGGCCAAATGAGGTCTTGTAGAGTAACCCGGGGGCCGCACAAGATGCAGGCCTCATTTGCATAAGGGCATCATTTGCATAAAGGCATCATTTGCATAAATATTTGCATAATGTTACCATACACTAACTTTTCGTAAACATGCCTCTTAATGAGTGTATGGATAAAGAAAGACTAAAAGATTTCTACATTACTATAAACCAGTGCCAACCGCCAGGCACATTAGGAACTACTAGAAACACTGCTCATTTAGAACCCATAGCAAACCTGCCATGTCCTAACAGCACTACCAGGACTCACAAAGCACCATACCCTAACTATCAAAAGGCAACACTGCAAATATTAAATCAACACATTTCAGAGAATAACAATACATGACCTACTCGGGAAAGAGAACAAGTGGCAATGTCAAATAGGAATTACATAAACAGAATACCTCAGCTCAGTTACACATGCAGAACATACACCATCACCAAACAAGGAATCACAATTTAGAAACAGGAAGACAATTAAACTGGGAACCCCAAAAGCCAAACTTAGAATGTACAACACTGTAGAAATAAAACTATACATTGATTTCCTCTTGTATTAAATAAAGTGCAGACGTTAAAGATGCACATTTCCAACAGCCCACTTCCAGGCCTAACCCTTCCAACGCCCCATCTTCATTCTTAGCCCCCCCATAACCCCATTTTCTGTCTTAGCCCCCCAATCAGACCACCTCCAGTCCTAACCCCCATCACCCCATTTTCAGTACTATCCCCCCATCACCCCATTTCCAGTCCTACCCCCCCAGCAGCCCACATCAAGTCCTGCTCCCCCCCCAGCAGCCCACATCAAGTCCTGCTCCACCCCCAGCCCACATCAAGTCCTGCTCCCTCCCCCCCCAGCAGCCCACATCAAGTCCTGCTCCCTCCCCCCCCCCAGCAGCCCACATCAAGTCCTGCTCCCCCCCAGCCCACATCAAGTCCTGCTCCCCCCCCCAGCAGCCCACATCAAGTCCTGCTCCCCCCCAGCCCACATCAAGTCCTGTTCCCCCCCTCCCTCCCTCCCAGCAGCCCACATCAAGTCCTGCTCCCCCCCCCAGCAGCCCACATCAAGTCCTGCTCCCCCCCCCCAGCAGCCCACATCAAGTCCTACTCCCTCCCCCCCCCAGGAAAATTAAACTTTAGAAAAAGCTGGCGGTAGCAGCAATATCGCAAGTCCCGGGGGCCCCCCCCCCCCCGGCAGATCCCTTCCTGCTTGCCTGCCTGCCTGTCAGTTCTTCTCCGCTTCGGCTTTCAGAGCCGCGAAGGGAGAGCTTCTCCCTCGTGACTCTGTTAAACCCGCTGGGGCTTATGGGAAATTTCCCATCTGCCCCGGCGAGCTTAACAGAGTCGCGAGGGAGAAGCTCTCCCTTCGCGGCTCTGAAAAGCCGAAGCAGAGAAGAACTGACAGGCAGGCAAGCAGGAAAGGATCTGCCGGGTGGGGGGGGGGGCCCCGCGGGACTTGCGATATTGCTGCTATTGCCGGGCAGATGGGAAGGGGCCGCGGGACAGCAGCAGCAGAAGCCGTTTTTTTTTTTTTTTCCTGTGCATCGCGGGCCGCACAAAGGTCTCTCGCGGGCCGCATGCGGCCCGCGGGCCGCGTGTTTGAGACCCCTGATCTAAGTGAAGGGGGAGTGTTTGAACCCATAGGCAGATTATGTACCACCACCCAACCCACGCTTTGGGGCTCAGGGTGGGAAACAGGATCTCCCACCAAAGAGATCCACATTCACAAACACGCTACAGCGCAGTCAATGCAGATCAGTATGCATCCATAACACAATGGCAGGCAGACAGACAGAAGGCCTGGAAAAGCTCAGCTCACAGTGCAGGCATGGCTATGGTACGCAATACTGTTGGAGTCACTCCCCAGGGTGGTAAACACTGTCAGAAACCAGACCTGAAACACTCTCCACAGACATCAGAAAGGTTGCTATGATTCAGCTCAATCAGCAATTGTGCTTAACTTGAGAATTGTTATCTGCCATTAATCATAGCATTAATCATATTTTGTTATCTGCCATTAATCATATTTTGATATTTGTGTAACGTATTCCCAGATTTAGGGCAGCATTACTAAGGTATGCAAGTGCTAGTATTGAGAGATGCTGCTGCGCGCAGGGCCCAACATCCTGCCTCTCCATGAGGCTTTGGATAGTGGAGCCTGTGGGTGTGGGTGTTTATGCACCTGTTGACCGCTGCTCTAGGGCAGAGGTTCCCAATTCCGGTCCTGGTGGGCCAAACACTGTTCTGGTTTTCATGCTGTCCCTAATGAATAATCCAACACAAAAACCTTCCTCCTGAGTGTAGAATAATATCAAAATCAAAAACACAAAAACCCAGTGAAAAAGAACCAATTATTCAGAACATTTTTTTTTTTTTTGTCGGAATGGCCAACCCAGTATAGAGGAAAAACACCTCTTACCGCTGTGGCCTGTCCCTTTTAATCATTTAATCCAAAAAAGCATTCATTAAAAAATAGCTAATACTTACCGTATTGAAGAAGAACAGGCTGTAGAAATGCTGTAGTCAACAGTGTGCCAGGTACGACGTGACACGTTTCGGGGGTACATCCATAAGCCCCCTGCTTCAGGTCAGACCACTGTTCAATAACGTCAGCCACTGTTCGGCCATTCCGACAAAAGAATGTTCTGAATAATTGGTTCTTTGTCTCTAATGAATATGCATGAGATACATTTGCATACCATGGGGGCGGCGCATAGAAATGCAGAACAGGCATTTTTATTAGAGACAGCATGAAACCTGACTGGTTTTTGGCCCTCCAGGACTGCATTTGGGAAACTCTGCTCTAGGTATTGCACCTGTTTATGGTGTCTGTGCTCTGTAGGGTAAAATATAGACGTTTCAGGCATGTTCATGTTATCTGCAATAAAGGTTCCGTCTTTATTACCACGGTTTAGTACTGGGTAAAATATTGGGACTGGGTTGGCAGAAGCCACAGCTGGGACTTGAACCTGTGACCTTCTGCTTCTGAACCCAATGGCTGTGTGTACTGCACCACATGGTTGCCACAGGGACAGTTCATTCCCTGGGGATACCATGACTGTTCATCAGACAGAGCCTGTTTGTTGCAGTGCACGGCACCCACCTAAACAGGGCTAGGCCATGGTCTGCTGTGGGCAGATGCCACTGCCCCCTCCACCACCAGTACACCTCCGCCACCATGCTGACATGCCCTTCTGCTGGTGGTGCTGGTGGTGCGCAGTCTCAGGCCATCCAGTGTGCGGGTGGTGGCTGTCTATGGTGCGGGATATGGGGTAGGGGTGCCTGCATAGATGTCCGCGCTTCCCCCCCACCACTGCCTGCCAATGTTCTGTGCCCTTGGGGGTACCTGCTGGGTATTATCCCCTGTGACACTGTGAGAAACACACTCGTGCCCATGTTGGGCCCTCATCAGTTGCTGTCTGGCTGCTGTACAGTTTCAGCATTCCTATGTGCCACCTAGGCATCTCCCTAGTCTGCACTGTGCCCTTGCTGCACCACAGCATGGGCCGCCTGCAGCCCTCTGTATCCCATTTTCCAGCATCTGTACAGTTGCCCCTTCTGACATGCCCACCCAGCTGTTGCGGCACATGTGCACGCCATAAGAAACCTATCCAATAAAAAGGGAAAACCCTGATCAGCGCTATTTCAATGTGGGATCATTCACCTTGTAGGGAGACAGAACATAGGCCCTTCCAAAATTGCTATCTTTTTGTTTGAGCTTTCTCAGTGGTGTTTTTTTATTTTTCCCATTAATATCACTATTGGCCAGCTTGGTCATGGTGATTTTAAATTTTGTTCAGGTCATTTTCCATGTTTATTTGCCCTTTTGTTCCGTGCACATGTATCACAACTATCACCTTTTTTAGGTTTCCGTGGCTTTGTTATACATTGCGGACGTAAATGGTTTCTCTTTCCTGCAAATATGCCTTAATGTGAGGGTTGCACTGGTGTTAGTTTTCAGACACAGATTCAACAGCGTTAGTGTGCCTGGAGCCTCTCCCCTCCCACTCTCCACCCATTGACCCCCTCTCTCCGCCCTCTGGGATGCCTTCCTCTGCCCTTTAGCGCCGGATTTCACGGCGTTAGGATGCCTTAATGCCGCAGGCGCGTTATCATGCGATAAGGTACGTTATTGCACGATAACGCACCTTTATCGCTCGATAACGTACCTTATCACGCGCTAATTCCGCCACTGAGATGTTAGCGCCCTTTAGTAAACATACCCCATAGTGTATGACAGCCGATGAAGACCAGTATGGTCCATATAGTCTATCCAGCAAGGTGGCAAGAGTATGTGCACCTGTCGCTCTGTGCAGGTCACCCCTCCCTATGCCTTTGTTTAGGGGTGTGCCCACCGCTCTGTGTAGGGCACCCTTGTTTGTTGGGATATAAGAGATAATTAAGTTTATTTCAGTTTTATCCTGTTGCTATAAAGGGATCCACTGTGTCTGTCCCATGCCATTTTGAATTCTGTCACTGTGTTTGCCCCCACCACTTCCATCGGGATGGCATGCCAAGCATCCACCACCCTTTCAGTGAAAAAGTATTTCCTGACATTGCCTTTCAATTTACCCCCTTGCAGCTTCATGTTCTGCCCTCTAGTTTTACAACTTCCCCGTCTTTGGAAAAGGTTTGTTTGTTTATTAATACTCTTGAAGTATTTAAAGGTTTGAATCATATCTCCCCTGTTCCTCCTCTCCTCCAGAATGTGCATATTTAGGTTCTCAAGTCTCTTCTCATGTCTTCTGATGCATGCGATCATTTTGGTCACGCTCCTCTGAACCATTTCCAGTTTTTTTATATCTTTTGTGAAATATGGTCTCCAAAACTGAACACAGTATTCTAAGTGAGGCCTCACCAGTGACTTGTACAGTGGCATTAGTACCTCTTCCTTTCTGCTGTTAATTCCTCTTTGTATGCAAACCAGCATCCTCCTGGCTTTTGCCATTGCCTTGTCACACTGTTTCGCCACCTTGAGATTCTCAGAAACAATCACTCCAATGTCCTTCTCCTGGTCCTTACACACCAACCGCTCACCCCCTATCATATAAAATTTCCTTGGATTTCTGCTTCCCAAGTGCATGACATTGCACTTCTTCATCTTAAATCTTAACTGCCAAGCATTAGACCATTTTTCCAGCTTTTGTAGATCTTTCCTCGTGTTCTCCACTCCCTCAGGGGAGTCCACTCTGTTGCAAATGTTCATGTCATCTGCAAAAAGACAGACTTTTCCATTCAGTCCATCATCAATATCACTCACAAATACATTGAACAGTACCAGTCCCAGGACTGAACCCTGGGGCACCCTGCTAATCACCCTTCTTTCATCCGAGTGAGCTCCGTTTACCATCACCTTCTGTCATCCGTCAGTCAACCAATTTCTAATCCAGTTCACCACCTTGGGACCCATCCCCAAACTACTGAGTTTATTGATAAGCCTCCTATGAAGAACAGTATCAAAGGCTTTGCGGAAATCCAGGTAGATGACATCCATTGCATACCCCTGATCTTGTTCTCTAGTCACCCAGTTAAAGAACTCAATCAGATTTGTTTGGCAAGATCATCCTTTGGTAAAACCATGTTGCCTTGGATCATGCAACCTGTTGGTTTTGAGAAAGTCCACTATTTGTTCTTTCAGGAGTGCCTCCATTACTTTTCCCGCCACTGAGGTAAGACTCACAGGCCTGTAGTTTGTCACTTCTTCCCTGTCACCACTTTTGTGAAGAGGTACTACACCAGCCCTTCTCCAGTCCTGAGGAACTTCTCCTGTTTCCAAGGATCTGTTGAAAATATCCTTTAATGGCCCTGCAAGAACCTCTCTGAGCACTTTCAGTGTCCTGGGATGTATCCCATCCGGTCCCATGGCCATGTCCACTTTCAGTTTTGCAAGTTGTTCTAACAAATCATCTTCTGTCAATGGTGTGGTATCTACTTCATTCCCATTTTTTATATTTGTGAGTCACAGGTAGTCCTTCTCCAGGATTTTCTTTAGTAAAAACAGAGCAGAAGTATTTGTTTAGCAATTTCACTTTTTCAATGTCACTGTCCACGAGTCCATTCCCAGCACTTATGAGTCCGGTAATTCCATCTCTGATTTTCCTCCTCGCCCAAATATACCTGAAGAAAGTTTTGTCACCGCACTTCACATCTTTAGCCATCTTTTCCTCTGCCTTTGATTTAGCTTTCCTTATTTCTCTTTTTGTCTCTTTTAGTTTGATCCTGTATTCCTTTCTGTGTTCCTCTGTTTGCAAGCTTTTGAATTTTGTGAAAGCTGGTTTTTTTGCCTTTATTTGAGCAGCCACTTCTTTGGAGAACCAAATAGGTTTCCTTCTCTTGTTTTTATTTACTTTCCTTACATATTTATCTGTTGCCCCTTTTATTGCCACCTTTAGTTTAGCCCATTGCAATTCCACTTCCCTTATCCCCTCCCACCCTGCCAACTCCTCCTTCAGGTACTTGGCCATTTTACTGAAGTCAGTGTTTTTGAAATTTAGGACTTTGAGCTCGCTATGATTGGACTGCACCTTGTCTTTTATCTCAAACCACACCATGTGATGATTGCTACTGCTCACAGGGGCACCCACCCAGACATTCGACACACTATCACTGTTGGTGAGCACTAAATCCAGCATTGAGCTTTCCCTGGTTGGTTCCATCACTATTTGTCTAAGTAACGCATCTTGGAAAGCATCCACAATGTTTTTGCTTCTTTCCAGATTTGCAGAATTGAGCTTTCCCTGGTTGGTTCCATCACTATTTGTCTAAGTAGCGCATCTTGGAAAGCATCCACAATGTTTTTGCTTCTTTCCAGATTTGCAGAAGGAGTAATCCAATCCACATTAAGTAGATTAAAGTCACCCAATATGATCACGTCCCCCTTTGTGGCTATCTTGGCAATATCTATAATCAATTTGTTATCTATTTCTTTGATTTGAGTCGGAGGTCTGTAGACTACACAATATGGATGACAGTGCCATCTCCTCTTTCCAACACAATCCAGAGCGCTTCTTCTTTTCCCCATGCCCCCTGCATTTCAGTAGCTTTAATATTGCTTTTGACATACAAAGCTGTTCCTCCTCCTTTTCCACTTTCTCTCTCTCTCTTCTGAATAGATTATAGCCAGCTATGGCTATATCCCATTCATGAGATTAAAAAAAAGGACAGCAACATGGGGGACTTGAACCTGCTCCCTAGGGTACACAAGCACACATCTCTAATCACTATGCTAACCCCACTCAGCTACTGCAATGAGAATATGTTCCACTAAAGGGAATGTATGTATGTATGTATATTTGTATCTTCCTGTGATGTGTCAGCAGATTTACACACATCCTGCTGCCACCTTTCAGGGATTTTTGGTCAAGTGGGCTATGTTCATCAAGATTATGCAACAGTATACGTTGGTTAGTGTGGAGATGCAGCAGGTGAGACAAGTTGTGTTCAACATGTCCCATATACATTTAGTGCTATGTCCACAGATGATGTGCAGGACAGACCCTGTCTAGGAGCTACATTGTGTGCACTGTTCAGTATGGCCCCCCCATGCATTCCCACGCTCTGCATGCCTCAGTCACATGTGCGTGCATGTAGACAGTATGTGGTGTATGATGAGGATCCAACACACTCATCTATGAAATGTCCTCCAGCACATACCTGCCTGTTAGTGTAAGACACACATTCCAGCACATGCATATAGAGCAAAAAATGTGAATGTGTATGGAGAGGAACATATCTGCCTTGGATGATGTGCATACAAGGAGAACATAAGAACATAAGAACATAAGAAATGCCATACTGGGTCAGACCGAGGTCCATCAAGCCCAGTATCCTGTTTCC
This sequence comes from Ichthyophis bannanicus, assembly GCA_033557465.1. Classification (NCBI taxonomy): domain Eukaryota; kingdom Metazoa; phylum Chordata; class Amphibia; order Gymnophiona; family Ichthyophiidae; genus Ichthyophis; species Ichthyophis bannanicus. Next base: position 418,962,243 of record CM066034.1, read on the forward strand.
AACAGTGGCCAATCTAGGTCATACGTACCTAGCAGTTTCCCCAAAAGACACAGGTTCTGCAGTGCTTGTACTAGGCCAAGCATTGATATCCTGGGTCCCTTTTTAATAGTGGTTTATGGACCTTTCCTCCAGGAACTTGTCCAAACCTTTTTTAAACCCAGCTATACTAACAGCCCTTACTACATCCTCCGGTAACAGATTCCAGAGTTTGATTACACGTTGAGTGAAGAAATATTTTCTCCTATTTGTCTTAAATAGTTTACCCTGTAGCTTCATTACATGTCCCCTAGTCCTTCTATATTCTGATAGCGTAAACAATTGATCCACGTTTATCCGTTCCACTCCATTCATTAATTTATACACCTCTATCATATCTCCCCTCAGCCGTCTCTTTTCTAGGTTAAAGAGCCCTAACCTTTTTAGCCTCTCTTCATAGGAGTAGCCTTCCATCCCCTTCACCAATTTGGTGGCTCTTCTCTGTACTTTTTCTAATAACTCTATGTCCTTTTTAAGATACGGTGACCAGAATTGCACACAATATTCAAGGTGCGGTCGTACCATGGAGCGATACAGAGGCATTATAATATCCTGTTTTATTCTCCATCCCTTTCCTTATGATACCTAGCATTCTATTTGCTTTCTTGGCCGCCGCTGCACACTGGGCGGAGGGTTTTAACATGTTATCCACGATGACTTCTAAATCTTTTTCCTGGGTGGTGGTTTCTAATGTGGAGCCTTGCATCGTGTAACTAAAGTGTGGGTTGTTCTTTCCTAGGTGCATAACTTTGCACTTGTCCACATTAAATTTCATCTGCCATTTGGATGCCCAGTCTTCCAATTTATCCAGATCCTCCTGCAGTTTTCCACAATCCTCTTGGGTTTTAACAACTTTAAACAGTTTTGTGTCATCTGCAAATTTGATAACCTCACTAGTTATTCCCTTTTCCAGGTCATTTATGAATATGTCAAAAAGTAGCGGACCCAGTACAGATCCCTGGGGTACTCCGCTATTCACCTTTTTCCATTGGGAATATTGGCCATTTAGCCCTACCCTCTGCTTTCTATCTTTTAACCAGTTCCCGATCCACAATAGTACACTGCCTCCTATCCCATGACTTTTTAGCTTCGCCAAAAGTCTCTGATGGGGGACCTTGTCAAAAGCTTTCTGAAAGTCCAGATACACTATATCAACCGACTCACCTTTGTCTACCTGTTTATGCACACCTTCAAAAAAACAGATCAGATTAGTAAGACAAGATCTTCCTTGTCTAAAGCCATGTTGGCTGTCTCCCATTAGGCCATGACTATCTACATGCTGTGTAATTTTGTTCTTTATGATGGTTTCTACCATTTTCCCTGGTACTGACGTCAGGCTCACCGGTCTGTAATTTCCCGGGTCACCCCTGGAACCCTTTTTAAAAATTGGTGTTACGTTGGCGACCCTCCAATCTTCAGGTATTACAGATGATTTTAATGAAAGTTCACAGATTACCAATAACAGGTCTGCAATCTCATATTTCAGTTCTTTCAACACTCTGGGATGTATACCATCCGGTCCAGGTGATTTGCTACTATTCAGTTTATCAAATAGTTGTAATATATCTTCCCGGTGTAGCGATATTTCTCTCAATTCCTCTGCAGTATCACCTTTAAATACCACTTCAGTCTTGGGTAACATCCCTACATCTTCCTCAGTAAAGACCAAAGCAAAGAATTCATTCAGTCTCTCTGCTATAGCCTTGTCTCCTCTTACTGCCCCTTTTACCCCTCTATCATCTAATGGTCCAATTGACTCTCTCACAGGCCTTTTGCTACGAATGTACTTGAAAAAGTCTTTATTTCGTGTTTTTGCTTCCGTAGCAAGTTTCTTCTCAAATTCCCGCTTTGCCTGCCTTATCAATGCTTTGCATTTAACTTGCCAGTGCTTGTGCTGTTTCCAGTTTTCATCATTTGGCTCTTTTTTCCATTTCCTGAAGGTTGCTCTTTTGGCAGCAACAGCCTCTCTGACCTCACCTTTAAACCATGCTGGCAGTTTTTTGGACTTTCTTCCACTTTTCTTAATGCGTGGAATACAGCTGGTCTGGGCTTCGAGGATAGTATTTTTAAATAACACCCAAGCTTGCTGTAAGTCTTTAACCTTTGGAACCGCTCCTTTTAGTTTTTTCCGAACTATATTCCTCATTCTATCATAGTCTCCCTTTTGAAAGTTAAAAGGTAGTACTGTGGATTCCTTTACTATCTGTCCTCCACTGATTAAATCAAACATGATCATACTATGATCACTATTGCCAAGTGGTCCCAACACCCTTATTTCTTGCACCAGATCTGGCGTTCCACTAAGGACTAGGTCCAGTATGGCTTCCCCTCTGGTCGGTTCATGAATCAGCTGCTCCAAGAAGCAGTCATTTATTTCATCTAGAAACTTTATCTCTTTAGCTTGTCCTGCTGTGACACTGTCCCAGTCGATACCGGGGTAATTGAAATCACCCATTATTACTACTCTGTTGTGGCTTTTGTTAGCTTCCTTGATTTCTTTGAGCATTTCATCATCCATTTGTTCATTCTGGCCAGGTGGTCGATAGTATACTCCCACTGCCATCACCTTCCCCTTCATAAATGGAATTTCAATCCATAGAGATTCTACAGCAAATTTTGTTCCCTGCAAAACTTTAATCCTTTCTGACTCAATGCCCTCTCTAACATAGAGCGCAACCCCTCCACCAATTTGTTCAGCTCTATCATTACGATATAGTTTGTATCCAGGTATCACAGTGTCCCACTGGTTATCCTCCTTCCACCATGTCTCTGAGAGTGCAATCATATCTAACCTCTCATTTAGTGCTATATATTCTAATTCTCCCATCTTATTGTTTAGACTTCTAGCATTGGCATACAAGCATTTTAGAGACTGTATTTTATTAATATTAATCTGGCTATTGGTAGGCATGGGTAATTGGGAATCCTTATGCTCTGTCTGCTCCTTATTCATGTGCATGTCCAATCTGTTGCACCTCTACTGTCATCACCAGTGCCAAAGAACTCTTATGCCATCTATATCCTTGATACCCCTCCCAGATGGGGATGTACTGCCACCAGCATGAACCTGCATGTGGTAAAGTAGTTTTACACATCACCCAAAAGAAGCTACAAAGGGAAACAGGAACTGACATGCAATTGGTCCGGGCCATGTGTGGCAAGAATGTAGCTTTCTTCCAATGCAGTACCCATGTTGATTTCTGTGATACAATCTGTGGGCAATAAAGCAGCAGCACAGTGGTGGAGACACCACTCTATGCCACATCCCCTGACAATATGGGGCTCTGCTGCATCAGCTGTGAGTGTGCCTGATGTGGACAACATGAATATTGTGACACTGGAATGGATGTAGCATTTAGTAGGCACATCAAACTAATGCAGTGATGGTGTCAGCTATATAGAGTGCGGAGCCTATACACATCCTTGGCCTACATCAACTGGGAACTGGATGGACAAGGTAGAGCTGCGCCCATAACAAATAGTTGGGAGGCAATGGCCAAGATAGGAGGGGAGACAGGACCTTACACCCATGCTGTGCAAGGGTAACGTGGAGAGGGTTGCGGTGCACTGTGTGCAATGCGTCTAAGGCCCACATAGGATGTCAACAGGGCACTGGCTCATGGACTATGGCAGGGTATATGTCAATGGGGACATTGCCATGACCAGTGTCAGTAGTGTGTTACAGATGATACACAGACTGTGAGGGATACAGGATGGCATGAGGGGGGTGGATGTTGCGGCAGCAGCAATGACCCACCTGTTCATGTTTAATACAGACAAGGGAATGGAGGCCGATGGTGTGGCACTCAAGAGGACACATGCAGTAGGTGGAGGGTTACTGGAGGGGAGTTGTGAGCACAGCATGCTTTCTGGGTGCAGGAATCATTGCAGCGGACATGGATAGGAAGATAATATGAAAGCTGGACGGCACTACAGTGGGGGAGATGGAGCCTGGGGATATGTGTGGATAGGATCAGGGGATCAGGTGCTGCATTTGGGATATGAGATAAGGTGTGCTGCCTCCTCCTCAGTGATCACAGGACTGGAGGTGAGGTTAGCCACAGTGGGTGTGGGTACATTGGATGTGATAGGGGTGATGTGTAGACCCACTTGAAGTTGTGGGGTTTGTGAGGCTGATCCTATATATATGGAACAGTAAATAGTCAGTCAGGGTTTGTGAGGAGAGTGTGTGGGAGTTGTTAGAGGCTGTGAGGTGAAAGCATGACACAGACAGCATGTGCCAGGTGTGTGAGAGTTGTTCTGATATACATCATGGTCCTGTTTGTCAAATGTTTTGGCTGACTGTCAGGAGACAGGCCTGTCAATAATTGTGATGTTTCAGACATGTCTTCCATCAATGTCACCTCAAACCCTGCTATGCATCTACGCACATGCATTAAATCTGCACTCACATTGGCCACATGTTAGTTTTATTTTGGGTTGTGACCTCCCCTTTCGGAAAATACATTGATGGGACCCACAACCCCACAAAAAGTGAGTGTAGCCTCTTACAACATGTGCCTCAACATGCAATATTATGGTCTGTCACCCACCTTCAAGGTCAGCAACGGTTGTGTCAGTATAGTGCTGCATCTCCTACAGCATCTCCCTCATCATGTGTTGAGAGGGTCCTGTCTCAGATGTGCATTGGACCGAGCATGGTGGCATTTCAGGCACCGTTTGAGTGGTCGTTGTGTCTTACCTATCCTCTGTGCTGCTGCTCCCTGTGAGGTAGCGGTGTATTTCTTCTTCTCCCTCCTCTTCCTCCCCACACACCTCCTCTCTCTCAGTTGCCTCCTCTGCAGCAGATGCAGCCACCTATGCCCCATGTCAGCATCCTTGGTTTGTGGTACCTACCTCCATGAACTTACCTCTCGTGGGTAGTCTGCTTGCACATTGTATCACCTTTTCCAGGTGCTACCACACCCTCCTCACTCTAAACAGGTCCTGCCGCTTGGAGGAGGATGGGAAAAGGCGCCTCTGGTGGCAGCAGATCATCCTTCCCAGTATGATCAGGTCACCCTGGGAGAATTCTGACTTCCTGGAATGGGATGCCATCTTGTCTGTTGTTTTTAGTGATGGATGTCATGATGCATTGTTGTGCCAATGTGCAATAATGCGCGTTACGGCAAATTGTCATCCACGTGCAGTATTTCACTTTATGGTGCATTGCGCAGCTGCCAGGATGCAGCATGCACCACCACATGCGACATAATGCATGTAACAACATTTAGCGCATGCGGCATTACGTGCATTGCTACATATGGCACAAATCACGGGGATGATGCATGGTGCGTATACCACCGTACACGCCCCGCATTTCATCTTCTCAACATGCATTAATCTATGTGCCATACTCGACAGGTGGTATAGATGCAGACCTTCCACAGACGCCCCACGCAAGACACGGTGTCTTATGCACCATCTTGCAATGTATACATGCAACATCAAGCGCATAGCGCAGGTTGGACGTGCACTGTGCATAACGCTACGGACGGCGCCTAATGCACGGTACACCCCACATGGCCTGTACACTGTACGTGCTCTGACTGCTGCCTTATGAATTGGCCATGTGTTGCATGCAGAGTGCATTGTGTGGCACTGCAAACATTTCAAAAGATGTGACTATCTACTCATGTCTTCTGAGGGTAGAAGGGGGCACAACGTCATGCAGTTTGCATCAGGTTGGTGGTTCTTGGAAATTGAACACATGATGTCTTGGATGTGTGAGTGCTACCCCTAACCACTGGGCTACACACTACATTGCTTATCTAGCTGTGCAGCTATACACATATCTATATGTCTGTATCTGTATAGCTGTGGGTGTGTGTGCACTTCTGTATACAGTAGCTATTCTGTGGTGTTGTGGGTTGGCTCAATGGTTACCGCAGCTAGCTAGTACACAGGGGATCATGGTTGCAGATATAGTCACTGAATCACTTTACACTTCTTTGCCTTTTATGTAGAGCCTATATGTCTGAACTATATTTTCAGGTTAGTACATGTGTGTTTTGTGGACAACATAGCCAAATGGCCCATATGGTACCTCGGTGTCTCACTGCATCCATCTTCACTCTCTGCCCCTCAGACAGGCTATGGACAGCATGTAGTGATTCTCTCACCACCCTAGAAATCCATGCTGTACCATGCAGCCAACTACCAGCATCCGAGCTGATGTTTCTGTTTCTAGCCACAGGCCCTGTCCTTCCGTCCATACTTTGTGCCATTGGTGCAGATCTATCTTCACTTATTCATTCATTCCACCATGACCCATGATGCATTGCACAATCAAACCTATTGTCTACATATCCTTCATGACCAGTAGAGGCTCAGGACATTCACATCAGGACAGGGGTTTATGGACACTCATGGCCTACAGGACACTTACATCATCAGTGACCATTAGGTAGCTTTTGTGGAGGTTACCATGAATGGAGAGGGTCAATGGACATCTGGTCCACACAGTATATGATACTGACACCTACACCTCAGGTTCAGTCAGAGATCCACATTGCACCTCTTGGCATGTATGTGTACAATGTGACTATATCCTGCTCTTGGATGCTTTAGACGCCATTTTCATCTGATTTTTGTCCAAAAAAAAAAGCAGTTAGAACAGCTGTATTCTGACAAATATTTCTGATTATAGAATGCCTAGTCATAGGAGGATGCTCTGCAGGGGAGGGCAGCTCTACCTATGATAGGATTCATACACACACAGCAGCAGCCAACACATATATCACTGCATATTGGTTTAAGAGTGATTGGTGCAGTTTGGACTGTCACCTATCAGAGACAGGTGTAGCTGACTGCCTGCATGTATCATCATGTCTAGGGACATTTGCTGCATGCATGCCACAGAACTGTTGTTGCACACAGACTACTTGTGTGCTATACAGGCTATCTGTGATAGACAATTTCACCACTCTGAGGCAACAGGTGCAAAATGTGAGGTGTCAGACAGACAACTGCAGCTATATTTGGTATATTACACAATGTCATTGCACAGCTCTTGATGGATCACACCACATTTGTGGTGATGGTGTCATAACAACATTCTTTGGTGTCTTCACCCTAGTCATGGTGATGGGTCTGACATGGGCAAGCATATATTCCCTCTCCCACATATGCATCCTGTGGCAATGATGCTGTTTCATGTAGTTCCCAGAATCGTCTTCCCTTCATTTGTATCGCATTGTACTATGTGACACTGCTGTGGATGTGAGGTGCATGGTGGAGTGGCTGTTGAGCCTCATTCATGCTGCAGATACTTGGAACATCACATAAAAGTAACCTCTTCCACATTTCAAGATGCTGCATGGCCCCACTCTACATGTGGAGGTGAGCAGGACACCATCAAGTGTGGCTTTCTTCATGCATCCTACTACTACTACTACTATTCAGCACTTGTAAAGCGCCACGCATGCATCCTGGTTGGTCCCTGCCACAGGACCATGTTGCTATGGTGTGCAAGACACAGGGCAGCTGTTGCACTGCAGGTGTGGAAGCAGGTTATGTTCTCTGCTCTGTTGTGCTGTTCTGTGCTGTTGTGTTTACAGCTGCTCACTGTGATGATGTAGATGTGTCTACTGCTGCTTGGTTGTGTTGGTGTCTGAACCCTTATTGGGCAAATGTTTGGTATTTACACATGCTGATATTCTTCCTGCACTATGGTATAAAATGTAACCATGGGGACATATCCATTGCCAGGACATGAACCCATAACCTTCTATTTCTGTTTACAGCCACCATATTGGGTGTACCACAGTGATGACCCAGTGAAAGCAAAATTCATGTGATTGTATGCTTTCAATAGGATGAGCCTTGGCAGATCTTGTCTTGCACATGCTGCACTTGAAGTGCCAAAAGAGTCTGTGATATGAACAGGTTGGTGTTAATTATGCACTTTGGCCCATCATGTTACCACTGGGACATGGTTAAGAAACCTGGTCCACTGGCAGGACATGAAACCATTTTGTATACAGTGACTATACAGGGTGCACCACAATACTGCTACAGTGATATGGACATCCATGCTGATTGTATGCTTTCCATCAGATGAGCTTTGGCAGATCTTATCTTGCACATGGTGCACTTGAAGTGTCAAAAGAGTTTGTGATACAAACAGGTTGGTGTTATTTATGCACTTTGGTCCATCATGTTACCACTGGGACATGGTGAAAAGCATTGTCTATTGGCAGGACACAAACCCACAACCTTTAAGTCTGGTATACAGCAACTATACAGGGTGCACCACAATGCTGCCACAGTAGTGTAGACATCCATGCTGATTGTATACTTTCCATCAGATGAGCCTTGGCAGATCTTGTATTGCATATGGCATAGTGGACATTGGCAGAGCTGTTGTCAGCTGCACACAGGTGACACGCACTTCCACCTTACCCCACACATGATGCTGAGGTGGGCATGTGCCATCAGTGTGGTTGTGCATGGGCACTGACCCCGGAACATGCAGGTAGGCAGGTAGCTGGGCATAACTTCCTTGTCACTCAGAGCCATAGTTGGTGAGGCACAGATCACTGCACACCACCAGTGGTTTCCCTGTATGTTTTGGCAGGTTCCTGGGGAGGGTCCCTGGTGAGGGGCACACCTTTGACCTGATTATCCCTTTGCAGAGATTTTGTCTCCTTTTTTTGGGGGGGGGGGGGGTACCTATGAGGCACATGTGCCATAGTTCATACAATGCTGGTCACAGGATACTGGCCATTTTGGACCTTGGTCAGACGCTGTATTACATATTTGCCGGTGTTCTGTTGATATATGCTACCTCGGCAGCCACCTGGTGTGCATTGTGCCACCGCAGCAACCACTGCATTTTCCACCGGCGCCCTACTATGCACCATTTGCTCCATCATAACAGTGCCCCTTTGTGGCTGGACATGTGCTGTTGTTGTTTTTTTTTTGTTGTTGTTTTTATTTATTTATTATTTAAGAGTTTTACAAAATAATCAAGCAAACCTTGTACAGAAAAGATAAATCATCCAGGAACTATTCATCAAGAAAAAAAACTTAAAAGAATACAAACACAGAAGTATCTGTAGTCCTCATAAATGGAGGGATGTGGAACAAAAAAGCCCACAGTTGGCAAGAGGAAACACCAACTAGGGATAAGCAAAATGCAAATAATATGTGAGAAAAGAAAATTTAGAGGGCTGCGGAGCCCTGAGGTAGACTTAACCATAACAGTGTGGTCACTAACACTATACTCAATGTTTAACCTTCAAGCACCTCAGTGGGAGAAAATATAAGAGGCATCCTAGCACCAATAAAAGCAGATAAATCTTCTGGCTGATAAAAAATAAATCTTTGTGAATTAAACACAACAATACATTTAGAGGGAAAATGTAAATAGTAGGTTGCCCCTATCTGCAAAACCGAAGGTAAAGCAAAGGAGAGCAAAAACTCCTGCAAACAAATTAGGAGGGCACAACGAGCAGAAGTGAATGATGACCACAATGGCTTAAAAACTATCCTTTATTGAAGATACCCTTGAAGATCCCCGACGCGTTTCAGCTTACGCCTTCCTCAGGGGGATGGAATATGCACGGTAGTGCTGTATAGGGTTTGGAGACGTTATGGTCTTCAGTATTATGTTAATTTTGCCACTGTCGTGATTGCAAAACCAGGCTGACGCTTTTTTTAGGAAGCTTGAAGAAACACCCAAAACAGGTTATGTGGACGGCAAGACTATATACCCTCACAGTGCCATAACCTAAACCTCCATAGCCCATGTTCTCTGTAAAATAGTTATCTCCAAGTTATAATGCCCTGTTCAATGTAATTTCAGTTTGTTCAATGTAAACCGCACTGATGCAGAATAGCGCGGTATATAAAAGAATATAAATAAATAAATAAAATAAGGCACCCTATAAGGCATTCCATAGGGCACATTATAAAGTGCCCTGTCCACCAAGGCACCTTATAATGTGCCCTATTGGGCGCTTTATAGGGCGCCTTATGAGGCACCTTAGGTTACGGCACTGTGAGGGTGTTTTTGCTGGCAGCACTGATTTAAATTAAAAGGAAAAGCCTCAGACAGCCTTATTAAATAACACCACTTTGGGATCAAGCCCATGACCTCTGCCTCCACAGTCATCGAAGTTACCAGTGGGCTGCATCTCTATAGCATCTAACACACCGCTGGCTGGCTAAAGAAAGACTGCAAGTCACCACACACACTGTCTGCTGTGGTTACCAGGATAGGGTAAACCCACCCGTACCCATGATGTACTGCACATGCAGATCAGCAGCCTACATCTGATCACAAGATGGGGTATGCACCTCTATTGCAACCCGGCCTGGAAGGGGGAACTGACCGTATGTGTTACTGGCACAGAGTAACTACAGATCATGACATGGTGCGGTTCCTGTGCTCACCCTGAGGGTGAGGTGAGGCACCCAGCACCAGATCTGCAGCACCTGGCTTGGCTGGGATAGGCTATGCTGCAGGTCCCCATCAGTGCCAGTGTGTGATAAGTAGTCTTTCCAGACACACCTAGGATACCTCTGTGGCCATCTGTATCTCCCAGTCACGTCTAGCCCTTGTGGACTATGACGCACCCAGTGCATATATTGTGTGGTTGCCATGATCACTTGTTATAAGAGAAGGGGGGTTTCTGGACCTACATGTGGATTATGTAGCACCACCTACCAACTCGCCCTCTCTGGGTGAGGGTGGGGGCCAGGATCTGCCACCAACAGAACCAGACTCTACATCTTTGCAATGGAGGCAGTAGAGGGACATGATGAAAGGTTGTGGGACCATCAACCCCAGTCCTGCAGGGGAAGGGCACCCTCCAGGGAAATCACTGCAGATCTGTACCTATCACATAGGGCACTGGCAGTAGGCCTGGAAATGTTCAGCTGCACCCCACCATACTCTGACATTCACCAGCAGTCAGTCTTCACCCACTGTACCCTGCAAGGTGTTCCAGCCATGCACAAGCTAACTGCAGACAGTCTGCTAGCTAGTACATAGTGTACCCAGAAGTGGGATGTAAACACAAACACCAAGCAGGTATGCCAGCAATTAGGCCACAAAAATGGAAACACCCAGACATTACAGGGGAAACACTGTAAAGCACTATGTGGGAACCTGGACATGCCATGGTCACTGCTCAGTCAGGGTGATAGTGACCTCCCAGCATGACATGCAAGTGGTGGTTGGGCACTACAATGTCGCAGCCATTGCCCTATGCCCTGTGCAGATGCATCCTGCCCAGACCGCCCTGTCCGGGCCATACCCACAATATCTTGCTCCTCATTATGCACATTGGCTGGCTAACACTGGAAACAGTGCAAGCATTGTGGGCTCAGTAAGGCAGTGGTTCTCAACCCAGTCCTCAGGGAACCCCAGGCCAGTCAGATTTTCAGAGTACCCACAATGAATATGCATGAGATACATTTGCATACAATGGGGGCGGTGCATACAAATGCATCTCAAGCATATTTCTTAGGGACAGCATGAAACCTGAATGGTGTTTGGCTCTCCAGGACTGCACTTGGGAACCTCTGCTCTAGGGACTGCACATGTCTATGGTGTATGTGCTCTGTAGGGTAAAACATAGGCGTTTATGGTATGTTTATTTTATCTGCAATAGAGGTTCCTTCTTTATTACCACGATTTAGTACTGGGTAAAATAAAGGGACATGCTCTACAGGAGCCACAGCTGGGACTTGAACCTGTGACCTTCTACCCCTGAACACATTGGCTGTGTGTACTGCACCAAACTATTGCTACAGAGGGAGCTCATTCCCTGGGGATACCATTACTGTTCGTCAGACAGACCTTGTCTTTTGCAGTGCATGGCACCCACCTAAACAGGGCTTGGCCTTGGTCTGCTGTGGGCAGATGTCACTGCACCCTCCACCACCAGCACCCCTCCACCACCATGCTGACATGCCCTTATGCCAGTGGTGCAAGTGGTGCACAGTCCCAGGCCATCCAGTGTGCCGGTAGGCGGCTGCCTATGGTGCGTGATATGGAGTAGGGGTGCCTGCATAGACATCCACGCTTCCCCCCGGCACTGCCTGCCAATGTTATGTGCCCTTTCGGGTATTTGCTGGGTAATGTCCATTGTGGAACTGTGGGACACACACTCGTGGACATGTTTGCCCTTGGTCAGTTGCTATCTTGCTGGTTTTCCATTTCTACACTCCTTTGTGTCACCTAGGCATATGCCTAGTGCCCCAGCTGCCCCACTGCATGTCCCGCCTGCAGCCCCCTGTACCCCATTTGCAGCCTCACCATAGTGCCCTTTCATATTTGGGCACTATGCTGTTGCTGCACATGTATCACTACTATCACCTTTCTTGGTCTCCCTCCCTTTGCTGTACATTGCTGACTGAAATGGTATCTCTCTCCTGCAAATGTGCCTCTAACGCGAGGTTTTCACTGGTGTTAATTTTCAGACCCTGATTTCACAGCTTTAGTTTGCCTGGAGCCTCTCCCCGCCCACTCTCTGCCCTCTGGAATGACTTACTCCACCCTCAGTGCACCTTAACGCCACCGTAGACGTTATTGCACGATAAGTGATGTTATCGCGCAGTAATCGCCTGATAATGTTACTTATCGCGCGATAACATCGCCGCTGCGACATTAGCGCTGTTTATTAAACATACCCCTTAGAAATCTTAACCCCGTAGAATAAAGAAAACCGTTTTTTATAAAATAATTTAATCAACCACTCTCTATCTGAGACCAAGGTAAGTGTAACTAACAAGGTAGAGACTTTAACAGAATCCAAAGTAGGTGAAGTGAGTAAGTCAGATGGACACTGTGCTGTTGTTGCAAAAGGTGCACTACTATCACTTTTTGGACTCACCTGTCTGTGCAGCACATTGCAATTTTAAATAGGCTCTCTGTCCTCACTGTGCATTCTTACTGCCTGGTTTTGAATGGCGGTAATGTCCCTGGTGTTTAGCTTACTGCGTTAATGTCGCAGGGCCTGATTCCCTCCCACTGACCGCCCATTGACCCCTTCTCTCTGCTGTCTCTCCACCCTCTGGGACATTTACCACTTCCAGTAACGTTAACGTTACCAATTTATTTATTTATTTAACCAGTTTTGTATACCACCTTATCCTTCAATCAAAGTGGTTGACAAGACAACAAAGGCTTACATATTGACGTTATGGGAAAACAAAAAACAATACATTACAATATAAATACAAAGCAAAACAGTATGTTACAATACTATATCATAGCGAAATTAAATATTCATAATGATCAATTTAAGTTATTTCACCAAATGATTCTATAAATAAATAAATCTTTAAAGATTTGCGAAAGTCTTTAATGTCTTCCTGAGTTAAGTCTTCAGGAATAGAATTCCATAACTCTGGTGCCATAAAGGAAAACGTTCTTTTAGAAGTCATTTGTTTTGATTTATTGAAGTTCAAAGGAGTATTAAGTTTATAGATATTTTGAGATTGTCTTGGTCTTATGCTCTTGTCTTTTGAAATTATAGATTGTAGAATATCCGCTGAGGATTGGTGAAAATTTTTGAAAATAGTCATTAGGTTTTTGTATTTTGCTCTTGCAATAACCAGAAGGAAATGTAGCTGTTTGAGGACAGGAGTTATGTGTTCAAATTTTGTAGAGCCAGTTATAATATGCGCAGTGTTGTTCTGAACTAATGCTACATTACCGCACTTTAGTAAACATACCCCTAAGTATTTGTTTAAGCCAATGTCAGCTTGTTGCAACACCAGTTTCATTTCTCTTTTTTTATGACAAGTGAACCTTTTTATGTTTTGAGGAGCTTCTGGAAACAGTATCTCAAACCAAACAGAAAGTATACTATGAATTCAAAGATTAAAATAAGCCAAAATAATTTAAAAATCTAAAACATGTTCAGCCAAAACTAGAGTTCTAGTTTCCTTTGAGATACAGAAGGCAGATGGGCAGGGTCGATACAAGGAGATGAGGTGACTTATGTGAACCTCATCCCTATAAGGTGCGGAAGAATTGAAGGAAATATCGATACATCGGGAAGATGTATTACAACTATTAGATAAACTGAAGAGTAGCAAATCACCTGGGCCAGATGGTATACATCCAAGGGTGTTGAAAGAAGTGAAATATGAGATTGCAGACCTGCTATTAGTACTCTGTGAACTATCATTAAAATCATCTCTAATACCTGAAGATTGGAGGATCGCCAATGTAACACCAATTTTTAAAAAAGGGTTCCAGGGGTATTCCGTGAAACTACAGACCAGTGAGCCTCACGTCAGTACCGGTAAAAATGGTAGAAACCATCATAAAGAATAAAATTACTCAGCATGTAGATAGTCATGGCCTAATGGGAGACAGCCAATATGGCTTTAGACAAGTTAGATCTTGTCTTACTAATCTATTATGTTTTTTTGAAAGTGTGAATAAACAGGTGGACAAAGGTGAGTCAGTTGATATAGTGTATCTGGACTTTCAGAAAGCCTTTGACAAGGTCCCTCATCAGAGACGTTTGGCAAAACTAAAGAGTCATGGGATAGGAGGCAGCGTACTACTATGGATCAAGACCTGGTTAAAAGATAGAAAGCAGAGGGTTGGGCTAAATGGCCAATTTCTCCAATGGAGAAAGGTGAATAGTGGTGTACCCCAGGGATCTGTGCTGGGTCCGCTGTTTTTTGACATATTCATAAATGACCTGGAAAGTGGAATAACGAGTGAGGTTATCAAATTTGCAGATGACACAAACAATTTAAAGTTCTTAAAACCCAAGAGGATTGTGGAAAATTGCAAGAGGATCTTGATAAATTGGAAGACTGGGCATCAAAATGGCAGATGAAATTTAATGTGGACAAGTGCAAAGTTATACATCTAGGGAAGAACAACCCAAACTATGGTTACACATTGCAAGATTCCACATTAGGAACCACCACCAGGGAAAAAGATTTAGGCGTCATTGTGGATACCATGTTAAAACCCTCGGCCCAGTGTGCAGCGGCAGCCAAGAGAGCAAATAGAATGCTAGGTGTCATAAGGAAAGGAATGGAAAAGAAAACAAAAGATATTATTATGCCTCTATATCTTTCCATGGTGAGACCGCACCTTGAATATTGTGTGCAATTCTGGTCGCCGTATCTTAAAAAGGATATAGCGTTATTAGATAAGGTTCAGAGAAGAACCACCAAAATGGTAAAGGGGATGGAAGGATACTCCTACGAAGAAAGGCTAAAAAGGTTAGGGCTCTTTAACATGGAAAAGAGACAGCTGAGGGGAGATATGATAGAAGTCTATAAATTAATGAACGGAGTGGAACGGGTAAACGTAGATCGATTGTTTACATTATCAGAATATAGAAAGACTAGGGGACATGCAATGAAGCTACAGGGTAAACTATTTAAGACTAATAGAAGAAAATATTTCTTCACTCAATGTGTAATCAAACTCTGGAATTTGTTACCGGAGGATGTAGTAACGGCTGTTAGTGTAGCTGGGTTTAAAAAAGGTTTGGACAAGTTCCTGGAGGAAAGGTCCATAAACCATTATTAAGAAGGGACCCAGGATATCAATGCTTGACCCAGTACAAGCATTGCGGAACCTGTGTCTTTTGGGGAAACTGCTAGGTACGTATGACCTAGATTGGCCACTGTTGGAAACAGGATACTGGGCTTGATGGACCTTGGTCTGACCCAGTATGGCATATCTTATGTTCTTACACCCCCCTCTCCAGTGCCCATTGCCGCTGCTGCTGCCCCTCTCCGGGATGTGCAGCGGTGGCAATGGACACAAATAGCCCTGTGGCACTTACCTTGAAACTTCGGTAAGATTGGGGCTGTTTGCTTCTGTTCCTATGATCCCCGATGCCAACTTCCTGTTTGTAAACAGGAAGTCATCATTGGGTGGTCTGATGGGGTGAAAGCAAACAGCCTCATGGTGCTAAAGTTTCAAGGTAAGTGTTGCAGGATTATTTTAGGCCATTAGCACCGCTGCTGGTCCTGAGAGGGGCATTGGCACCCCTGAGATGAACAATGGGCGCTCTTGAAGCCCATGCTACGAGCCAGCAAAGATCTATCGGATTTTAGAAAAAAACTCAAGACGCACCTATTTCAAAATCATTTCAACCTGTTCTAAATCCACATGAAGGGCAACTATCTACCCAAAGACCCAGAGAACCTTCTATGTAAAAATGTAAATATGTAAACTCTTTTCCCCATAGACTAGAAGTATATAATTTTCTGTGTGCCATCCTTTCCTCCCGAATCAATTATGTATATACCATAAATTTCCTGTCTTGATTGGACAGCTTTTTCTATGTAATCATACCCGCTTCTGATCGCTGGAAGGAGCGGTATACAAATGCTTGCTAAATAAATAAAATAAATAAATTTGTGATCTAAGCAGCCATCTAGTTTGCCTAATGGTAGCACCAGCCCTGCTGATGGGCCATGCTGGTCTTTATCTGCCATCATTTACTACATTACTATGTAACTATGTGAGCTTTAGCTTTATATTGCACTAATTCTTTCATTATCATATTTCACAGGCATTCTGACAAAACCTGATTTGGTTGACAGAGGAGCAGAAAATGCTGTTATGACAATAATGAAAAATATAGAGGTTCCGTTGTCAAAGGGCTACATGATTGTGAAGTGCCGTGGGCAGCAAGATATTGATAATGATTTGACAATGGAGGATGCGATGCAGAAAGAGAAATCCTTTTTCAAGACGCATAAATATTTCAGGTAGTATGAATGGTGCCCATTTTATTTATTTAAAAACACTTGCAGATGGCCTTCCAGGAACTGACAAAAGTTTTGTATCACCAAAGCAGTGTCCAAAATAAGAACAAATAAAATATAAAAAGTTCAATCTTAGCATACAAATACAATAAAATAAACAATGTAATATGAAACAAAAGAGAAAACAAACCTAAGTCACCAGCAACTGGGTACAGGTCGACTGTGCTGCATACCCAGCTGATGGACAATAGCCATACCTTGGCTGCTATCTTAACAGAAATAAAGGCAATGAAGAAGAGCTGATAGCTGGGCTGGAGAGCAAGAACCATGCTTCCTAGCTATTTTATAACAGATGGTGGAAAGAACATGATTTAGGCAGTGAAGAGGGTATCTCGCACACTGGCACTTGGTACCATGAGACTCTCAGAGCCTGGGGCCTGTCTTAAAGATACTGATCAATAAGTACCAAAAAATATCAGGATGTGAGTGTGAAGCAGCAGGGAATTTGTGCTCAAGCTCATTGGGGATGTTGGCAACAGGTGGAATTCCACTTATATGATGTTGAGGAGGATAGTGGAGAAACAGGCAGTTCTCCATTAGATGTTATTGGAACGTGCTGTCTTGATACATTTTGATACCGATGACATAGGAAAGTGTGGGAGGGAGATTCTGGAAGCTAAATTTAGGGGCATGTTTACTAAACCGTGGAAAAGTAGCAAGTGTGCCGTTAGCACACAACAACGGGGGACTTGTGCCGTTAGCGGGTACTAACACAACCTTAGCGTGCACTAACTGTACCGGCATTGTAAAGTGCCCTGTGGGCGGAGAGTAGGTGTCCACAGAGTGGAGAGTGGGGATTAATGGGCAGGGACTGGGCGGGAACAAGCCATGCTCCCTTAACGACGACACCTTAACAGCAGAAACCCTAACACATATCAAATCCTGGCGGAAAGGTTGTATTTGGAGGAGAGAGAGCCTATTTAAACGTCTGCAATGTGATGCACAGACAGGAGAGCCCAAGTTAGTGATAGTAGTGCTCCATTAGCAGCTACAGCATAGTGCCAAGTATGAAAGGGCACTATGTTGATGGTGCAAATGAGGCAAAGGAGGGTGCACGTGGGTCACGTAGTTGGCGCTGCTGGTGCACAGGGCATACCAGGCAATTGCCTAGGTGGCACAAAACTCCCAAAACCACAATTAGCTAACCCCACACAGACCTCCCTCACACACACAAAAAAACTTATGATAAAAAAAATGGAAATAAATTCCACCACTTAGCAATGACCTATAAATATTCTGTAACACATTGTATAAAATCACTTGTAAATAACCTATGTAATTAGTTTGGACAGTTTATCGCATTTATTATTTGTAAAAAGTTAGAAATGTTCTGTTCAATGTAAATGTATACCGAAGTATACAAAATTGTTAACTTGTTCCATGTAAACCGCCCTTGATCTCTGGAAGGGGCGGTGTAGAAGAAATAGATAAATAAATAAATAAGAACATAGCACTTAAAAAAATGCCAGATTGTGTCAGACCAAGGTCCATCATGCCCCGTATTCTGTGTCCAACAGTGGCCAATCCAGGTCTACCTAGCAGTTTTCCCAAAAGACACACAAGATCCACAGTGTGTGTATTGGGCAAGCAGGGAATATTCTGGACCCCTCATTAGTAATGGTTTATGGACCGTTCCCCACGAACTTGTCCTAACATTCCTGAAACCCAAACACACTAACAGCCTTTACGACATCCTCCGGAAGTGAATTCCAGAGTTTGAATACATGTTGACTGAGAAACCATTCACTCCCAGTAGTCCTCAATGGCCTACACTGTAGCAACATTGCATGTCCCCCTACTGTAGTCCTACTACATTTTGATGGCATAAACAATCAATCTACGTTTACTCAATTTACTCCTGGCAATATTTTATAGACCTCTAACATAACACCCTTCAGTCATATGTTCCCCAGGTTGAAGAGACATAACACTGGCAGGCAGTAATGGGGTTCCTGGAGAGGCAGATAGCTGTGAGGAGGATATGTGGCCATCCATGTATGCCTTCGCCTCCCCCCCTGTACCCTTCACCCTAGGCACTCCCAACCCGCATGTTGGCTGACCTGGGACTCCATACCACCGATACTGACAACACATGGGCATGTCAGCATGGTGTGGATGGTGTTGGTGGATGGGACAGTGGCACCTGCCTGCAGCAGACCAAAGCCATGCCCTGATCCAGTGCACCATGCACAGTGCAACATGTGCCAAGGTCTGTCTGCTGGGAAGCATGTTATCCCCAGGGACTGCTGCACCAATGTGGTGCACTACACACAGTTGGTGTGTATATGAGCAAAAGATCACAAGTTTGGGTGCTGGCTATAGATCATGCAGTGCATATCTTTATGACTAACTTTTATCCCACAATGCAGGTACAACATCAACATGTGCAACGCCCAATGAATCAGCCAAACAGGGTACAAACACCCACTCAGACAGACTCTACTATACTTAGCTGGATGGAGAGTCAGGCTGACAGCACCAGCACACTGAGCGGCCGTTAACATCAAAGCGCACTACTAGCCCCTGCACAATGAGCACACCTTAACAATGCCTGAGCTGAGATTGGGACCAGAGTGGCAGGCAGGAATGCCAACCATCCTCATTTTTGTACAGTCCATCAATATGTGTGTGTGTGTGTGTGTGTGTGTGTGTGTGTGTGTCTCCATTGTTTTGTGGCATTCTACATCTCTGCTCCTCACAGTGCCTAAACTGTTTCAGTGTTAGCCTGCCAATGTGCATGATGACGAGCAAAGTATTGCGGATATGGCCTGAAACAGGACGGATTGGCCAGGATGTGTCTGCATCAGGGGTAGGGCAATGGCTGGGACGTCATAGTGCCTGACTGCCACCTGCATGGCCTGGGTGGCCACAGCATGTCATGCTGGTGGGGCACTCTCACTCTATACTGACCAGCAGACTATCTGCAGTTGGTATGTGCATGGTTGGTAAACCCAGCAGTGGACAGCAGGTGCAGTCTGACTGTGCTTGCAGTGACTCAATGTTAGATTTAGGTTGTCAGGATGTGGGGCATGCAAGGCTTACTCCTGGTTTTAGCAGAATAACCAGCAGGACAATAGTAACAACTGAATGCAGATCTAAAACCTCCCTCCCCCTCCCCCTTCCCCTTCCCCTTCCCCTTCCCCTTCCCCCTCCCCTTCTCCCCCTCCCCCTTCCCCTTCCCCCTCCCCCTTCTCCCCCTCCCCCTTCCCCTTCCCCTTCCCCCTCCCCCTTCTCCCCCTCCCTCTTCCCCCTCTCCCCCTCCCCCTCCCCCCTCCCCCTCCCTCTTCCCCCTCTCCCCCCTCCCCCTCCCCGTTCCACCTCCCCCTCCCCCCTCCCCCTCCCCCTTCCCCCTCCCCTTCCCCCCTCCCCCTCCTTGTCCCCATCCCCCCTTCCTTCTCCTCCCCCCTCCCCTTCCCCTTCCCCTTCCCCTCCCCCTCCTTCCCCCTCCTTGTCCCCCTCCCCCTCCTCTTCCTCTTCCCCTTCCCCTCCTCCCCCTTCTCCCCTCCCTCCCCCTTCTCCTCCCCTCCCCTTCCTCCTCTCCCCCTTCTCCCCTTCTCCCCTCCCCCTCCTCCTCCTCCCCTCCCCCCCTTCTCCCCTCCCCCTCCTCCTCTCCTTCTCCCCTCCCCCCAATAGTGGGCATCGCCACTATAACCCTCATTATTAACAAGCACTGATTTAGGTGGGCCCCTATCAGAGATGGACAGAGCACAGAACCAAATATAGCTAACAAACAATACCTACCACAAACTAGCAATAACAAAGCTCTACAATATATACAGCAGAGACAATTTCTGCTACTGGAGATCTGGTGCTGGGCGCCAATCCTCACGCTCAGGGTGACCGCAGAAAATGTGCAGTAACACGGTTTGTATCTGCTCTACTGTATGCTTGTATCACACACTATCAGTGCACTTACATATCGGCTGAGATGATGGATATGTGCATTTTCCATTTGGGGATCAGCTGTAGGCTGGTTTTGGGCCTGTACACTGCATGATGGATACTGGTGGGGCTACCCTATTCTGGCACATACAGCAGATATTTTAGGCAGTGACCTACAGTCTCTTTGTATCCAGCCATTGCTGTGTAGTGAGGTGAGGAGGTGTAGTCTACTGGTTAGTGCAATGTTTATATAAGCATGGTACAGGGGCTCAATACCTATTCCTTTTATGACTGTGCTACTCAGATCATTTTCATGCCTGTAACAGTCAGGGCTCTGCACATCGGTGCTGCCAGCCCATAATACCCTCTCCTCAGCCGCCATCCGTCCTACGGCCCATCTATCTGCCTTTGTTTTCTTGTGCAAGCTGCTACTTCATGACCTGCACTGGTACTCTTTTCAACATTTCAGCTCTTCATGCATGCCTCTCCTGTGCCTGATCTGCACGTCACCACTTCTACTCTGTCCTCCTGTCGCTGCAAACATCCTGCCTCTGCTGGGGGACATGTCTACCCCATCCTATGCCACACACTGACATTGCAGCACTTTACATTGGCACCACCCTGTGCATAGATACAGCTGCCTCCCACATGCTCATCCGCTTTACTGCCTATCACGTAGGGTGCCCACTGATATGATTGAAGGGTAAGGTGGTATATAACACTGGTTAAATAAATAAATCTCTATCTGTCCTTCCTTCCATCTCCTTTACATTGACATTCCTTGGTGCTCTATCCAGCGTTTGGGTTACAGCTGTTTTCGTGCCTTAAGGTGCATGCTTTCCACCTTAGGGCACCTTATCTCTCCTTATAGGACACCTTGTCTCATATTAGGGCACTTTATCACAAATTAGAGCACCTCGTCTCTCCTTAGGACATCTTGTCATCTTACTGCACTTGGTCATGTTAACTCACCTTAAATGCCTCAAGATGCACTAACGCTGGGATGCCGCCTACACACCCAATTCCTTATAAGGCTTTAGGAACCTTAACGCTGCCATTACCACATATGACTTTATTGCATTTTAGTAAACATACCCCTATAATGTCGCTTATGACACAATGTATGCTTTCAGGAGCATCTAGGACTGCACGCCTATCACAGCACTCTCTGATGCTGCATCCCCTCCGCTGACTCCACTACTACCATCACCCACCCATGACACAGCCAAGACCCACACTGACCGGCATCACTAGACAGCTGCCTATCTAGCCTGGTTGACGGTGCAGGCCTGCTGTAGGTCAAACATGCTCATCACACATATTGCCACATTGCCGTAACCTAAGGTGCCGCATAAGGCGCCCTATAAGGCACTCCAGAGGGCACATTATAAAGTGCACTGTCCGCCAAGGCACCTTATAATGTTCCCTACAGGGCGCCTTATAAGGCGCCTTATAGGGCGCTTTATAGGGTGCCTTATAGAGCGCTTTAGAGGGCACCTTATGAGGCACCTTAAGGCTATAGCACTGTGAGGGTGTTTTTGCTGGCAGCACTACTTTAAATTAAAAAAGAAAATGCCTCAGATAGCCCTATCAAATAACCCCACTCTGGGATCAAACCCATGACCTGTGGTTCCACAGGCAGTGAAGCAGTGAAGCTACAGCTACTAACAAACCCCTGATTGGCTACAAAAGTACTGCAGGTCACCACACAAACTGTCTGCTGTGGTTACCAGGATAGGTTTAACCCACCCGTACCCATGATGCACTGTACATGCAAATCAGCAGTCTAAAGATGATCACAAGATGGGGTATGAACCCACACAGCACCTCGGCCTGGTAGGAGGAACTGACCGTGTGCACCTCCACAGCACCTCAGCCTGGTAGGGGGTACTGACCGTGTGTGTTACTGGCACAGAGTAGCTACAGACCGTGACATTGTGCGGGTACTGTGCACACCCTGAGGGTGAGGTGGGGCACCCAGCACCAGGTCTACAGCACCTGTCATGGCTGAAATATGCCATGCTGCAGGTCCTCATCAGTGCGAGTGTGTTGTGATAGGTAGCTCCTGCAGACACACCTAGAATACATCTGTGTCCATCTGTATTTCTCAGTCATATCTAGCCCTTATGGGCTATGATGCACCCAGAATAGTGCATATCCTGTGTTGCTGCCATGGTCACATGATGTAGATGTAGATATTTATTTATTTATCTGCATTTATATCCTGCTTTTCACCGGGTCAAAGCGGTTGGGGGATACATTTAACACGAGGGGATATGAGACACATACACTAATACTTACAGGGAACATGGGCAATGGAGGGTTAAGTGGCTTGCCCAAGACCACAAGGAGCACCCGTGGGACTAGAAACCCCAGTCCTTCCGGCCCAAGGTTGCTGTCCTCTAGTGGGATTTGAACCACCGACCTTCCGGCCTGTAGTACCTTGCCCCAACCACTAGGCCACTCCTCCTTCCATGTAGAGGAAGGGGGGTGTTTAGACCCATAGGCAGATTATGTACCACCACCCAACCCACCCTCTGGGGCTCAGGGTGGGAAACAGGATCTCCTACCAACAGATCCACATTCTATCTCCCTGCAATGGTGGCAGTAGAGAGGACCATCAACCCCAGTCCTGCTGGGGAACAGACACCCTACAGGGCAGTCAATGCAGATCTGTACACATCCATAAAGCAATAGCAGACAGACAGTAGACCTGGAAATGCTCAGCTGCCCCCCACCACTATCTGACATTCTCCAGCAGCAAGCCTCCAGCCTGTGCACCCTGCAAGGTGTTCCAGCCAGACACATACTAGCTGCAGACAGTCTGCTAGCTAGTCCATAGCACATGTTCCTGGAGGAAATGCATGTACCCAGAACTGGGATGTCAGCATACACACCAAGCAGATAAGTCAGTGATTGGGCCCCAAAAGAGAACTCATAAATATCACATGAGAGAAATACTATATAGCACTATGGGAGAACCTAGCCATGCCGTGGTCACTGCTCAGTCAGGGTGAGAGTGACCTCCCAGCAGGACATGCGGTGGCCACCCTGTCCGTGCAGGTGGTGGCCGGGCATTACAATGTCCGAGCCATTGCCCTCTGCCCTGTGCAGATGCATCCTGGCCAGGTCACCCTGTCCGGGCTATACCCATGGTACCTTGCTCCTCATTATGCACATTGGCAGGCTGACACTGGCAACAGTGCAAGCAGTGTGGGCCGAGAAAGGTGTTGGCAGCCACCACACACTGGGTAGACAGACACACACTCCTACACCTATGCCAGCATTGTGCAACTATAGAGGCTTTTGGCAGCCCTGGCCACCGCACCAGTTCTGGGCACAGTGCAGGCATGGCTATGGTACGCAATACTGTTGGGGTCACACCCCAGGGTGGTAAACACTGTCAGATACCAGACCTGAAACACACTCCACAGACATCAGAGAGGTTGCTACGATACAGCTCAATGAGCAGATTGTGCTTAACCTAGGGATTGCTATCTGCCAGTAATCATAGCAACCTTTTGATATATGTGTACCGTATTCCCAGGTTTAGGGTGGCAGTGCTATGGTATGCAAGTGCTAGTATTGTGAGATGGTGCTGCACGCAGGGCCCAACATCCTGCCTCTCCAGGAGGCTTTGGATAATGGTGCCTGTGGGTGCGGGTGTTTCTGCCCCTGTTGGCTGCTGCTCTAGGGCAGAGGTTCCCAACTCCAGTCCTGGTGGGCCAAACACTGTTTGGGTTTTCATGCTGTCCCTAATGAATATGCATAGATACATCTGCATACCATGGGGGCGGCACATAGAAATGCAGCACAGGCATCTTTATTAGGGACAGCATGATGCCTGAATGGAGTTTGTCCCTCCAGGACTGCATTTTGGGAGACTCTGCTCTAGGTATTGCACATGTCTATGGAGTCTGTGCTCTGTAGGGTAAAATATAGGCATTTCAGGCATGTTTATGTTATCTGCAATAAAGGTTCCCTCTTTATTACCACGATTTAGTACTGGGTAAAAGATGGGGACTGGGTTGGTGGGAGCCACAGCTGGGACTTGAACCTGTAACTTTCTGTTCCTGAACACACTGGCTATGCATACTGCACCACACTGTTGCCACAGGAACAGGTCATTCCCTGGGGACACCATGATTGTTCGTCAGACAGGGCCTGTCTGTTGCAGCGCATGGCACCCACCTACACAGGGCTAGGCCACAGTCTGCTCTGGGCAGCTGCCACTGCCCCCTCCACCACCAGTACCCCTCTGTCGCCATGCTGACATGCCCTTCTGCTGGTGGTGCTGGTGGTGCGCAGTATCAGGTCATCCAGTGTGCCGGTAGGCGGCTGCCTATGGTGTGGGTTCTGGGGTAGGGGTGCCTGCATGGACGTCCACGCTTCCCCCCAGCACCGCCTGCCAATGTTCTGTGCCCTTGGGGGTACCTGCTGGGTACTATCCCCTGTGACACTGTGGGAAACACACTCATGCCCATGTTAAGCCCTCATCAGTTGCTGTCTGGCGGCTCTACTGTTTCAGCATTCCTATGGGACACCTAGGCATCACCCTAGTCTGCACTGTGGCCCAGCTGCACCACAGCATGTGCCGCCTGCAGCCCTCTGTATCCCCTTTTCCAGCATCTGTCCAGTTGCCCGTTCTGACATGCCCACCCTGCTGTTGCGGGACATGTGCACACCATAGGAAACCTGTCCAATAGAAAGGGAAAACCCTGATCAGCGCTATTTCACTGTGGGATCATTCACCTTGTATGGGGACAGAGCATAGCCCCTTCCAAAATTGATATCCTTTTTTTTTTTTGTTTTCCCAGGAGTATTTTTTGATGTTTCCCATTAATATCACTATTGCCCAACGTGGTTATGTTTTTTTTTTCCAGTTTGTTCAGGTCATTTTCAATGTTTATTTGCCCTTTTGTTACTTGCACATTTATCACACTTATCACTTTTTGTAGGTTTCACTGGCTTTGCTGTACATTGCTGACGGAAATGGTTTCTCTTCCCTTTAAATCTGCTCTAACGCGAGGGTTTCACTCGCGTTAGTTTTCAGCCCAGGAATCCACAGTGTTAGTGTGCAGGGAGCCTCTCCCCTCCCACTCTCCACCCACTGACCCTCTCTCTCCGCTCCTGGGGAGCCTTCCTCCGCCCTCAGCGCTCGTTTGCGCCGCTGCACGCATTAACGCGCGATAAGGCGCCTTATCGCCCGGTAAAGCGCCATTATCATGCGATAAGGCGCCTTATCATGCGATAACATGACATCAGCGCAAATAGCACCCTTTAGTAAACATACCCCTTAGTCTTTTAGGTAGAACGTAAAAATCTAGAACATCCAGGGTAGCATTCTGAAAGATTCTTCCCATTCCATGCATAGGACCCAAGAGGCAGGCAGAGCCCCAGAGTCTTAATGCATGGATGAGACAATGGTGCAAGGAAGTGGGCTTTGGATTTGTTAGGACTGGACAACATTCGGGGGGGGGGGGGGGAGCTGTTCCAAAAGGATGGGCTCCACCTTTACCAGGGTGGAACAGGCTGTATTAGCATTTTAAAAAGGATAGACAGTACCTTTTAAACTTGATAATGGGGGAAAGTCGACAGTCGCCCAAGAGTGCATGATTAAACGGTAGTAGCAAATAGGGAAGTTAGGCCATCCTGATACAGAGGTTCCAATAAAGATAAAAGTAACCCAGATACCTTTAAGTAAAAATCAGACAAAATTGAAAGGTTCCAAATTGTCCCTGTCATTCGATAGTCAGATGTTAATATGAACAAAAAACAAATATAAATTCTAGAAGTCTACAAATTATGGGGTATGTTTACTAAACCGTCTTAATGTTACCCAGCGCTAGTTGCAGCGATAATGTGAAGAATGCCTTATAAGGAGTGGCGCGCCGGTCCTAAATAAGCAAGAATCTGTATTGTGCGATAGTGGGCGCTGTGGCACGTTAACGCATGTTAACTCTAAGTACATGCCAGCGCGGTGTTAGCAGCTATAAAGATGTAGCCCACTGGTTACTGCAATGACAGTGGAGGCAAAGGTCATGGGTTTGATCCTGCAGTGGTATTGTCTAAAAAAGCTATGTGAGGTATTTCTTTTCAATTTAAATCAGTGCTGCCAGCAAAAACACCCTCACAGTGCCGTAACCTAAGGTGCCGCATAAGGTGCCCTATAAGGCGCCCCATAGGTCACATTATAAAGTGCCCTGTCCACCAAGGCACTATAATGTTCCCTATAGGGCGCTTTATAAGGCGCCTATGAGGCACCTTAGGCTACGGCACTGTGAGGGTGTTTCTGCTGGCAGCACTGATTGAAATGAAAAGGAAAAGCCTCAGGCAGCATTCATACATAACTCCACTGTGGGATCAAACCCATGATCTCTGCCACCACAGTCATTGAAGTAACTAGTGGGCTACATCTCCATAGAGTCTAACATATGGCTGGCTGGTTACAGAAAGACTGCAGGTCACCACACAAACTGTCTGCTGTGGTTACCAGGATAGGGTAAACCCACCTGTACCCATGATGCACTGCACATGCAGATCAGCAGCCTATATCTGATCACAAGATGGGGTTTGTGCCTCTATAGCACCCCGGCCTGGTAGGGGGAACTGACCATGTGTGTTACTGGCACAGAGTAGCTACAGACCGTGACATTGTGTGGTTCCTATGCTCACCCTGAGAGTAAGTGGGGAGCCCAGCACCAGGTCCGCAGCACCAGGCCTGCAACACCAGGCATGGCTGAGATAAGCTGCACTGCAGGTCCCTGTAGACACACCTAGGCTACACCTATGTCCTGGTCACGTCTAGGCCTTGTGGACTATGATGCACCCAGAATAGTGCATATTCTGTGTGGGTGCTATGGTTACATATTTTAAGTGAAGGGTGGTGTTATGTACCCCAAAGTGGATTATGTAGCACCACCCAACCCACTCTCTGTGGGTCAGGGTGAGGGACAGGATCTCTCACCAACAGCTCCATGTTCTACATCTCTGCAGTAGTAGCAGTAGAGGGGAACAGCCACCCTACAGTGAGGTCAGTGCAGATCTGTACGCATCACATAAGAGCAGCAGGCCTGGAAAAGCCAAGCTGCCCCTCCACCCCTATCTGGCATTCACCAGCAGAGAGTCAGTTTCAACCCGTTGCACCCTGCAAGGTGTTCTAGCCATATACACGCCACCTGCAGACAGTCAGCTAACTAGTACATAGTGGATGTTCCTGGAAAAACTGTGTGCACCCAAAAATGGTAGGTAGGTAGGTATGTATGTATAAACAAACAAGAGCGCGCGCATATGTCAGTGATTGGGCTCCAGAAAGGGGAACCCAGAGATATCAAGTGAGAGAAATACTATATAGCACTATGGGGTAACGTAGCCATGCTGTGGTCACTGCTCAGTCAGGGTGAGAGTGACCTCCCAGCATGACATGCTGTGGCCACACTGTCCGTACAGGTGGTGGCCAGGCACTACAATGTCCCAGCCATTGCCCTATGCCCTGTGCAGATGCTTCCTACCCAGGCCGCCCTGTCCAGGTCATACCTACAGTACCTTGCTCCTCATTATGCACATTGGCAGGCTAACACTCCTTGAACCCCTAGGCCAGTCGGGTGTTCAGGATAGCCCTAATGAATATGCATGAGATATATATGCATTAGAGATATCCTGCCAACCTGACTGGTTTGTGGCCCTCTAGGGCTGGATTTGGAAACCCCTGCCTTACACCTCTGTCATTTAAGATTGTGAGTGGGCAAGCTGCAGATCTCCAAGACATCAAAAGGGTAGACAGAATGTGTCACATGGCTCCTCAATTCTCACCACCACCAAAAAGTTAACAAATAGACAATATTTTGGTGGTGTTGAGAAGCAAAGAGGCATGTGACAAATTCTATCTAACCCTTTAGATGTCTTGGAGATCTGCACCTTGCCCAGTCACAATCTTAAATGACAGAGGTGTAAGGCAGGGGTCTCCAAATCCAGCCCTAGAGGGCCACAAACCAGTTAGGTTGGCAGGATATCTCTAATTTTTTATTTTTTTTTTAATTTATATTCTCTTATATACTGCGCTATTCTGCATCAGTGCGATTTACATTGAACAAACTGAAATTACATTGAACAGGGCATTATAACTTGGAGATAACTATTTTACAGGGAACATGGGCTATGGAGGGTTAAGTGGCTTGCCCAAGACCACAAGGAGCACCTGTGGGACTAGAAACCCCAGTCCTTCCGGCCCAAGGTTGCTGTCCTCTATTGGGATTTGAACCCCTGACCTTCCGGCCTGAAGTACCTTGCCCCAACCACTAGGCCACTCCTCCACTCCATATATATCTCATGCATATTCATTAAGGCTATCCTGAACACCCGACTGGCCTAGGGGTTCAAAGAGGACTAGTTCAGAACCACTGCACTGGAAACAGTAAGGTGTAGGCAGTCACATAACTCTGGATACACCAGGGGTGTCCAACCCTGTCCTGGAGGGCTACAATCCTGGCAGGTTTTTGGGATAGCCCTAAAGAATATGCATGAGCTATATATGCATTAGAGATATCCTGCCAACCTGACTGGTTTGTGGCCCTCCAGGACTAGATTGGGAGACCCCTGCCTTACACCTCTGTCATTTAAGATTGTGAGTGGGCAAGGTACAGATGTCCTAGACATCAAAAGGGCAGATAGACTTTGTCACATTCCTCCTCGCTTCTCACCATCACCAAAATGTTGTCTGGGATAGACATACATGCACTACCACACCTATTTCAGCATTATGCAAATATTGAGGTGGTTGGCAGCCCTGGCCACTACACCAGTCTTGGGCACAGTGCTGGTACTGCAATGGTACTCAATGTTGTTAGGGTCACTCCCTGGGATTTTAAACACTGTCAGAAACACACTTCACAGATATCAGAAAGTTTGCTATGATGAATCTCTGTCAACAAATTGTGTTCATCTTTGGATTTGTTATCTGACATTAGTCATAGCAACCTTTTGATATACGTGGAACGTGTTTCTATGTTTAAGACAGCATTGCTAAGGTATGCAGGTACTAGTATTGGTAGATGCCGCTGCGCGCAGGGCCCAACAGCCTGACTCTCCATGAGCTGCTGGATAGTGGGGCCTGTGGGTGTGGGTGTGGTTGTGGGTGTTTGTGCCCCTGTTGGCTGATGCTCTAAGGCAGAGGTTCCCAACTCCAGTCCTGGTGGGCCAAACATGGTTCAGGTTTTCATGCTGTCCCTAATGAATATGCATGGTACATTTGCATACAATGGGGGCGGTGCATGTAAATACATCTCATGCATATTTATTAGGGATATCCTGACAACCTGAATGATGTTTGTTCCTCCAGGACTGGAGTTGGGAAACTCTGCTCTAGGGATTGCACATGTTTATGGTGTATGTGCTCCGTAGGGTAAAATATAGGCGTTTATGGCATGTTTCTTTTATCTGCAATAAAGATTCTGTCTTTATTATCACGGTTTAGTAATGGGTAAAATGTGGGGGACATGGTCTGCAGAAATCACAGCTGGGACTTGAACCTGTGACCTTCTGCCCTGAATAAACTAGCTGTTGCCACAGAGGCAGGTCATTCCCTGGGGATAGCATCACTGTTCATCAGACAGCCCTTGTCTGCTGCACAGCACGCCACCCACCTGAACAGGGCTTGGCCTTGGTCTGCTGTGGGCAGATGCCACTGCCCCTCCACCACCAGTACCCCTCTGCCACCATGCTGACAAGCTCTTCTGCCGGTGGTGCTGGTGGTGCGCAGTCCCAGGCCATCCAGTGTGCCGGTAGGCGGCTGCCTATGGTGTGGGATCTGGGGTGGAGGTGCCTACATAGACTTCTGCACTTCCCCCCAGCACCACCTGTCAATGTTATGTGCCCTTTGGGATACCTGCTGGGTGATGTCTGCTGGGATACTGTGGGACACATACTCGTGGGCGTGTTTTGACCTTGGTCAGTTGCTGGCTTGCTGATTTGCAGTTTCTGAATTACTATTTATTTATTTAACATGTTTTATATCCCGCCTTATCCTTCAATCAAAGCGGCCACAGTACAATACAATACATTTCAATACATGACACATGTACAACAGAGATTACATTACAAGTTTTGTATCCCACCTTTTCCTTAAATCAAAGCGGTTAATACAGCACAAGTTACATAAAAAGGTAGGGAAACAAGCATCAGCTGCCCCACTGCATGTCCCGCATTCCACCCCCTGTACCCCTTTTGCAGCCTCACCTTAGTGCCCTCTCGTACTTGGGCACTCTGATGTTGCTGCACATGTATCACTACTATCACTTTATGTATCACTACTATCACTTTTCATGGTTTCCCTGCCTTTGCTGTACATTGCTGACTGAACTGGTTTCTCTTTCCTGCAAATGTGCCTCCAGCGCGAGGTTTTCACTGGCTCTAATTTTCAAACCTTCATTTCACGGCATTAGTGTGCATGGAGCCTCTCCCCGCCCACTCTCTGCCCATTGACCCCTCATCTCCGCCCCTGGGGAGCCTTACTCCGCCCTCTGGGGAGCCTTACTCCACCCTCTGCACACCTTACCGCCACCGGGGACATTATCGCGTGATACATGATGTTCTCACACGGTAATGCACCATTATTGCTCGATAACGTCACGTATCGCGTGATAACATCGCAACTGCGCCGTTAGCGCCGTTTACTAAGCATACCCCTATATCACAATGATAAGATAGATCACATAGGTGGAGGTGTAGTGCTATATGTTAAAGAGGACATTGACTCCAACAGGATAAAGATTCTGCAGAAAACAAAATACTCTGTAGAACAGTGGTTCTCAACCTTTTTTGTACCATGACCCCTTTTACCATTGGTCAACTTGTGGTGACCCCCAATGATAAAAGTAAATGCGTCTCTCTTCCTTTACCGTTAATGCATTGTCGCTGTAATCAATTGTTGAATTATTAATATATTATAGGCCTTTGCAATATGTTTTTATTTATAAAATTTACTTAAACCACAATAATTAATCACAATAACAAGTAACAATATTTGATTTCAAAATTATGATGATTTTGTAGTCAAATCACAATATGAAATAAAATTATTTTTTCTACCTTTGTTGTCTGACCAATTTATTCTCTGATCATGCTGGTCCCGATCTGAGGCTCTGCTTTCCTCTCTTCTCTTAGCTCTCTTTCTGTGGTCTATAGTCCATCTGCCATTTCTTATCTCTTCTTTCATTTTCTTCACTTCTTTCCATCAGCCTATTTCCAGTCCCAGTAACCCTCCCCAGTATCAGCCACTTTCCAGTCCTCACTCTCAGTACCTTCCAATGTCAACTTGCATTCCCATGACTGCCACTGGTGTCCATTCCCTTCCAGTCTCCCTCCTTCCCCACTGACCAGTCCCTTCTAATACAAATACCATGGCAGCCCCTCTCAGATCCACTCCCTTCCAGTTCCATTCTCCCATCCCCTCGTATCAGCTCATTTGTAGCCTTAGCCCCCAGTTTTCTTCCAGGGCCAGCAGCTCTATCCTCCCCTCCCCACAATCAGCCCATTCCCAGTCGAAGCCCCCCAATCAGCTCGCTTCCAGTGCTAGTCCCCCCTCAACCCCATTACCAGTGCTAGCCTCCCCTAATCAGCCCAATACCAGTCCTACCCCCCCCCATCAGCTCATTACCAGTCCTAGCCTCCCCTAATCAGCTCATTTCCAGTACTAGTCCCTCCTCAACCCCATTACCAGTGCTAGCCTCCCCTAAACAGCTCATTTCCAGTGTTAGTCCCTCCTCAACCCCATTACCAGTGCTAGCCTCTCCTAATCAGCCCAATACCAGTCCTACCCCCCCCCCATCAGCTCATTACCAGTCCTAGCCTCCCCTAATCAGCTCATTTCCAGTACTAGTCCCTCCTCAACCCCATTACCAGTGCTAGCCTCCCCTAAACAGCTCATTTCCAGTGTTAGTCCCTCCTCAACCCCATTACCAGTGCTAGACTCCCCTAATCAGCCCATACCAGTCCTACCCCCCTATCAGCACATTACCAGTCCCAACCCCCCCCTTGAGCAGTCCATTCCCAGTCCTAGCCTTCCCTCATCAACCCATTACTAGTCCTAGCCCCCCCCATCTGCCCATTATAATCCTAACCCGCACTGTCTCTCCCCTCTGTCCAGTATTTATCCCCCATCTGTCCAGTATGTCCCCGTCTTTTCCCTTTGTCCATGTCAGTCCCCCCTCCCTCCATGTCAGTTCCCTCTGTCCATGCCAGCCCCCCTCCCTCCCTCCGTCCATTTCAGCCCCATCCCTCCCTCCATGTCAGCCCCCCTCTGCCAAGTCAGCCCCCCTCCCTCCCTCCATCCATCCATAAATGTCAGCCACCCCTCCCTCCCTCCATGTCAGCTCCCCCTCTGTCCATGTCACTCCCCCTGTCCATGTCAGCCCCCCTCCCTCCCTCCATCCATCCATCCATCCATCAATGTCAGCCCCCTCTCTCCCTCCCTCCCTCCATGTCAGCCCTCCCCTCCCTCCCTCCATCCATCCATGTTAGCCCCCTGTGCATGTCAGCCCTCCTCCCTCCCTCCCTCCCTCCCTCCCTCCATCCCTCCATGTCAGCCCCCCTCTGTCCATGCCCGCCCCTCCCTCCCTCCCTCCCTCCCTCCCTCCATCCCTCCATCCATCAATGTCAGCCCTCCCCTCTCTCCCTCCCTCCCTCCATCCATCCATCAATGTCAGCCCTCCCCTCCCTCCCTCCCTCCCTCCATCCATCCATGTCAGCCCCCTCTCTCCATGTCAGCCCTCCCTCAGTCCATGCAAGCCCTCGCTCCCTCCCTCCCTCCATGTCAGCCCCCCTGTTCATGTCAGTCCCATTGCAGGTTCCCTGCCCCCTCCTCCCCTCTCCCTGCTACTGCTCTGTTCTTCTGAAGCCGCGGCTCCCTGTCTCTTAGGGAAACGCAGCTGTGCCTGTGAAACCACTGCGGAACTTTCCCATCTCTCGACGGGCTCCGTGCAGCATTGTCCCACCTCCAAAGGAAGTGGTAAACAGAGAGGTAGCTAGAATGTGTCACATTCCTTCTCGATTCTCACCACCACCAAAAAGTTCTCTAATAGACAATATTTTGGTGGTGGTGAGAAGCGAGGAGGAATGTGACAAATTCTATATAACCCTTTTGATGTCTTGGACATCTGTACCTTGCCCACTCACAATCTTAAATGACAGAGGTGTAAGGCAGGGGTCTCCAAATCCAGCCCTGGAGGGCCACAAACCAGTCAGGTTGGCAGGATATCTCTAATGCATATATATCTCATGAATATACATTAGGGATATCCCGAAAACCTGCAGGGTTGCAGCCCTCCAGAACTGGATTTGAGTAGCTCTGGCATAGGCCAACAAGGGAACAAACACCCACACTCACAGGCTCCACTATCCAAAGCCTCATGGAGAGTCAGGCTGTTGGGCCCTGCACACAGCAGGATCTACCAATACTTGCACCTGCATACCTTAGCAATGCCATCATAAACATGGAAACACGTTCCACATATATCAAAAGGTTGCTATGATCAATGTCAGATAACAAATCCTACATTAAACACAATTTGTTAACAGAGATTCATCATAGCAACCTTTTGATACATGTGGAGTGTGTTTCATATTTTGTTACTGACAGTGTTTACCACCCCGGAGAGTGACCCTAACAGTATTGAGTACCATAGTAATGCCTGCACTATGCCCAGGACTGGTGTGGTGGCCAGGGCTGCCAACCACCTCTCTCTTTGCACAATGCTGACATAGGTGTGGGAGTGTGTGTATGTCTATCCAGTGTTTTGTGGCTGCCTAGACCTTACTGAGCCCACAATGCTTGCACTGTTTCCAGTGTTAGCCTGCCAATGTGCATAATGAGGAGCAAGGTATTGTGGGTATGGTCCAGACAGGGCGGTCTGGGCAGGATGCATCTGCACAGGGCATAGGGCAATGGCTGGGACATTGTAGGGCCTGACCACCACCTGCACCGACAGGGTGGCCACAGCATGTCATGCTGGGAGTTCACTCTCACCCTGACTGAGCAGTGACCATGGCATGTCAAGGTTCCCACATAGTGCTATACAGTGTTTTTCTCAAGTGATATCTGGGAGTTCCCATTTCTAGGGCCCAATTGCTGGTATAACTGCTTGGTGTTTGTGTTTACATCTCACTTCTGGGTGCACACAGTTTTTCCAGGAGCATGCACTCTGTACTAGATAGCAGACTGTCTGCAGTTATCTGGAACACCTTGAAGGGTGCAGTGGGTGAAAACTGTCTGTGCCCCATACTGGTGAATATCAGATTGTGGTGGGGGGCTGCTGAGCTTTTCCAGGTCTACTGCCTGTCTGCCAGTGCACTATGTGATATGTACAGATCTGAAGTGATTGTCCCAAAGGGCGCCCTTCCTCTGCAGGACTGGGGTTGATGGTCCCACAGCCTTTCATCATGTCCCTCTACTGCCTCCTTTGCAAAGATGTAGAGTGTGGTTCTGTTGGTGGCAGATCCTGGCCCCCACCCTCACCCAAAGAGGGTGGGTTGGTACTTGGTGCTACATAATCCACATGTGGGTCCAGACACCCCCCTGCTCTTATAACAAGTGATCATGGCAACCACACAGTATATGCACTATTCTGAGTGCATCATAGTCCAAAAAGGCTAGATGTGACTGGAAGATACAGATGGCCACAGAAATATCCTATGTGTAACTACCAGGACTACCTATTACACACTGTCACTGATGGGGACTTGCAGCACAGCCTATCTCAGGCAAGCCAGGTGCTGCGGATCTGGTGCTGGGCGCCCAACCTCACCCTCATGGTGAGCACAGGAACCGCACAATGTCACGGTCTGTAGCTACTCTGTGCCAGTAACACACACGGTCAGTTCCCCCTACCAGGCCGGGGTCCTGTGGCGGCACATACCCCATCTTGTGATCAGAGGTAGACTGCTGATCTGCATGTGCAGTGCATCATGGGTACAGGGTGGGTCTACCCTATCCTGGTAACCACAGCAGTTTGTGCGGTGACATGCAGTCTTTCTGTAGCCAGCCAGCACTGTGCTTGCAACTATAGTAATGTAGCCCACTGGTTATTACAATGACTGTAGAGGCAGAGGTCATGAGTTCAATCCCACAATGGTGTTATTTAGTAAGGCTGTCTGAGGGATTTCCTTTTAATTTAAATCAGTGCTGCCTGCAAAAACACCCTCACAGTGCCGTAACCTAAGGTGCCTCATAGGGCGCCCTATAAAGCACCCTATAGGGCACATTATAAGGTGCCTTGGCAGACAGGGCACTTTATAATGTGCCCTATGGGGTGCCTTATAGGGCACCCTATATGGCGCCTTATGAGGCACCTTAGGTTACGGTACTGTGAGGGTGTTTTTGCTGGCAGCACTGATTTAAATTAAAAGGAAATCCCTCAGACAGCCTTACTAAATAACATCACTGTGGGATTGAACTCATGACCTCTGCCTCCACAGTCCTTGCAATAACCAGTGGGCCACATCTCTACAGTTTCTAATACTGCGCTGACATGGACTTAAGGTTAACGTGCATTAACGAGCCAAGGCGGCCTCTATTGCATGATACAGATTTCTTGCTACCTTGCCGCCGGAACACCCACTACCTTATATGGCATTCCTCACATTAACGCTGCAACTAGCACCGGTAACATTAGGATGGTGTAGTAAACATACCCCATAGAGTAGGGTCAATTTTTTCAATGCAGGGTGTTCTGACAGACATGGCACAGGGCTAGGAGGTGGCTGTGCTGCTGTGCCATTGGCCCCAACACCCACCCCCTCTGCCTGCATGAGTCCCACCAAACTGCACAGGAAGCCAGATATAGATGTCTGGTATGCTGCCATCTCCCATGTGGCACTCCATGTGCAGTCTGTGGTCCAGCCACTCCTTGTGTTCGGCCTCCCCACCCTGTTCTTCCACCTGCATGCCCTTCCGGATACCCTGCCACTTGGACAATATGCCCTCAGTGCCTGCCACCGGGCGTGCACCCTCCTGTCATAGTTCCATGTCCAAGTCATGCTCCCTGCAAACACTGGCTCCTCCAGGATGGCAAACTGTAGCTCAGCAAGTGGTGCGTCATCCGCAGCGGGCCCCACAACACTGGCAGAAAACACAAAACAGGAGCACTGCTCGCAAAGTCAACTGAAGAACCACAGAAGCGAGTAGATATGGAAGTCACATACGCTTTATTGAGTGAAAAAACCCCAACGTGTTTCGGCGATTGCCTTCATCAGGGGGTACTAGAGGACAAACAAAACAATGTAATAAAATAAAACAACAACATTGTATAAAATATGAATTATGAAAACAATATGAAATATTATAAAAATAAAAAATATAAAATATATATAAACATAAACACGCATAAACAAACCATACGAAATAACAAACAGACAATATAAGATAATAAAATCATAATATACTTACAAGTAATCTCTATCAATACACTAGATGGAGCGCATATAGTAATAAAGATATGGCACAAAACCAGTCGTGTAGTAGACAATGCTAAAAAATATATATATAAAAAGGAAAATGCCATTAATAACAAATACAGCATTGAACAATTAAAAATGGCAATCAAACATTAAACATAAACATAACACTAAAAATGGACCTAAAGTGGAGCTATTAACACTCCAAGACAGACTCGTCTTTGGAAAAGACCCTATACAATCATATAAACCCAAAGGAACCCAAATACATGTAGTGTTATCAAAAAGAAGAAACCTGAACATTATCAATAAAAGTAATTATATGCAGCAACATTGTTGCAAACCACTAATAAGGAGTAACAGGGGTTCTGAGGTTAAATGAAAGTGCAACTAGAGACACCATAACCACGAAATGATGAACAAAGGCAATTACCTAAAGCCCGTGACCAGGCTTATAACGTAAATTCTTAAAACCGGCATGTTTTCAGGGTAAAAAATTCTTCCTAAAGACTACATAAACATAAAAAATGGCATGGAAAATAGAATTTATAAAAAACTGAATGAATAATCGCCAAAAAAAACAGTGGTAGATGTTCCTAACAAAACGGAACCTGACAAATGTCAACAAAGATTACACAGGTACACTACCAAAAAACTGCCTCCAGTTTTGCAACTGATTCCTATAGATTTTGGGGTGCTGAATCCAGGAAAAATAGCCAAAATGTTCCATCACGTCACGTTTTCTTGCAAAATTAGATTTCTTACCCATATAAGGAATGTTCACATAATTTCTTTTTAGCCGACTGCAGTTTATTTTCTTGGCCCAAAATAGAGGTTGTAATGGTTAACTAACTAGAAACACTCCCTCATGATATTTTAGAGTGTTTTGTATTCATTTTATACATTAACAGGACAATTGGGAGGCAGGGGGCTAAATCCAGTACTCGCGCTGGCGCATGTTCTTTCCTGTTCGCCTCGCCTCGTTCGCGCTCGCTCAAACATGGTGGTTGCGACATGAACGTTCCTGTCAAATTTCAGTTTCTTGCAAGTTCATTATTACCTTTTGTTTGCTCAGTCGTAATCCAGCTTTATTCCGAAGTGGTTCACTACAGTTGTAGTTTGCAGTGCTGTGTATTTGTGATGGCTCACAGAGCCAGAGGTTGCGTCAACTCTCTGGACAGTTTTTGTTTTATTTGTGGGGAATATACCGTGAAAAAGCGGCAGAGGAACATTTCTGCATTTATTAAAAAAGTATATTTCGCCTATTTCGGTTTGAAGTTAGGCGATCAAGACAAACCGTGGGCTCCTCACAAAGTGTGCAAGACATGTGAGGAAGATCTACGTTTATGGATGAAAGGTAAAAAACAAGCATTTCGTTTCGGAATACCTATGATGTGGCGTGAACAAAGAGACCACAGCAGTGACTGCTATTTTTGCTCTTGCATTGTGAAGGGATACAACTTAAAAAATAAGAACGTAATAAGTTACCCCAACCTTCCCTCAGCAATTAGGCCTATGCCTCATAGCAACGAAGTACCTGTGCCTGAACCACCAAAATCTTTGGATCATATTTGTGTGGACGGTTCTGATCATGATGAGACTCATCAGATGGCTTTTCCCGATGAGTCCAGTACTTCCGAGTTTGAAACTGAACCAGATCCGAAACCTGAACTTTTCTCTCAAGCTGAATTGAATGATTTAGTCCAGGATTTAGGACTCCCAAAAGATGCTGCCCAACTGCTAGGTTCTCGGCTTAAACAGAAAAATCTATTGTCACCAAGAACATTTTATTGGTACCGCAACCGCGAGACACAATTTTTGAAGTATTTCAGCAAAGAGGAAGATTTGGTATTTTGTAACGATATATACGGAGTGATGGAAAAGTTTAAACTCAAGTATGATCCTGCTGAATGGCGGCTGTTCATTGATTCGTCAAAAGACAGCATAAAAGGTGTTCTTCTTCATAATGGCAACACATTCGCTTCAGTTCCTATTGCTCACTCTGTTATTCTCCAAGAAAAATACGAGAATCTTACAACTACGTAAACTAGAAAGACGATGGCGCAAAAAACAGACTACCATAGCCCATCAAAACTACAATGCATATCTTGCATTACACAGAGAGAAAATAAGTGAAAAAAGGAAACAATATCACTCAATGATTCTTAAACGATCACTGAACAAAACACACGACCTATTTAATATTGTAAAATCATTAACAGGGGACCCATCACCAGCAAGCCCACACATGCCCCAACCCCAGGATTACTCGGACTATCTACAATCCAAAATGATCCAATCCAACATGACTTCATCTAACTACAACACGTCCAATCCACTCAGTACACCAAAACCTACACCACTACTTAAATTCGCTGCAGTATCTGCTAAAGAAATTGAAGACACCATCACATCCATCAATCTCACCACGGCTCCTAATGACCCCTGTCCAGCGAGCTGGATAAAGGAACTTCGACATGAACTAAGCCAGTCATTAAGCAACATAACCAACCAATCATTATCAAGGGGTGTCTTCCCACAAAGCTTAAAACATACGTCAATCAGACCCCTGCTAAAGAATAGTCGACTTGATACATCCAAAGTTGAATCATACAGACCTATATCAAGCATTCCACTGCTTGCTAAAATCATTGAGAAAATAGAACAGAGACAGATCCATCAGCACATCGATGACGAGGCACCCCTCGATCCAGTCCAACATGGATTCAGAGAATCGCATGGGGTAGATACCATCTTAACTACCCTATTCGATAAACTAATCACAGGAACCGACAACATACACCAAGGTTTCATCCTTATATTTCTTGACATTGCTGCCGCATTTGATTCTGTGAATCATAAGATACTACTACAACGCCTTCAAGAAAAAGGATTACAGGGCACCACACTTCAATGGTGTGAATCATACCTAACTAACAGATGGCAGCAAGTAAAAGCAGGTAACGCGTTCTCTGAACCATTCTTAGAGAAGCAAGGAGTACCACAGGGATCTTCCCTGTCTGCCCTATTATTTAACATTTATATGCAGCCTATCTGCTCCTTGATTCGCTCATTAAATGTAGAATGCCTCCTGTATGCTGACGACATACTACTATACATTCCATTTACCATCGAACAACCTGATTTCTCCCCTATCATCAGATGCTTTGATACAGTTGCTGAATGGCTTCTCACTCAAAACCTGAGGATTAATCATAGCAAGACTGATGTCCTCTTTGTCACAAGGAATCAGAAGTTCACCCCACCACCCAACCTACAAGTTAAAAACGCTGAACTTAAGACAAGAGACTCCATTCGATACCTAGGCATCACCCTAGATCAGCGATTGGATATGACAACCCACATAAAGACTGTTACCAGAGCAATATATCACAAAATACGAACCCTACGCCACCTCCGCCCACTACTGGACTTTTCAGAATATCGAACCATATTTCAAGCCCTAGTGATCCCACACCTAGACTTAACGAACACCATCCTCCATGGTCTTCCACAAGCAACCCTCAGCCCGCTTCGACTGGCCATGAACTCAGCTGCTAGGGTGCTTACAGGTACATCAAGATCGGAACATATAACTCCAGTAATGAAAAATCTACACTGGCTACCACTACAAGCCCGAATTCAATACAAAGTACTGGTCATGACCTTCAAGGCACTGAAGAACCATTCTCCCACACCAATCAGTAAACTGCTTAACAACACACCCAACATCAGAACCAGAAGATCTACACTATCGAACATGCTAATGGTACCTAAGCTCACCACAAGATGTACGAAGGCAACTACCAAAAGAGCTTTTTCAATTTATGCTCCGACAGCCTGGAATGACCTTCCCGCTGGTATTCGATCCATATCCAGCCTCATCTCCTTCAGAAAGGCAATAAAACACCATCTCTTTCTAATTCACTATTCTGAAACAAATCCCGAAGAACATAAATCATTCACACTCACCTCACACCTTAACTGCCTTAACACCCAATATGAGAATGGTTAGGTGCTCCCCCCTTTAGTTCTATCCATTCTACCACCTGACCTATATATGATTACCGTAGACCTCAATTACTAGAATATTTAACTCTATGTAAATACTTTGTAGATATCATGTGAATAGTTCCCCTGTTATCCCATTTTTTGAGTATTCCTTGTTCTATGTAAGCACATTGTGATATTAATGCATTGTTGCACTGTTCAGTTTTAATGTAAACCGCACTGATTTCAATAGCGCGGTATATAAAAAATAAAAATATATATATAATATAAATTTGGCCCTGATTCTTCAGAAGATTCGTTATGATGAGCATAAGTGGATGATTTGTGGAGACTTTAAAATTCTATCCATGTTATTAGGGCAGCAATCCGGTTTCACCAAATATCCCTGCTTCCTTTGCTTGTGGGATAGCCGGGCCCGCGACCTACACTGGGGGAAAAAAGACTGGCCAATTCGGGAGTATTTTAGACCCGGTGAGAAAAATGTTCTTCATGAGAGCTTGGTACCTCGTGATAAAATTCTATTACCACCTCTCCACATTAAGTTGGGTCTCATTAAGCAATTCATCAAGTCCCTTCCAAAAGATGGTGAGTGCTTTCGGTACCTTGGCTCAAAGTTCCCCCGACTTTCTGAAGCAAAGCTAAAGGAAGGAGTGTTTGTTGGCCCTGATATAAGGAAACTCATTTCAGATGGAGCATTCGCTGAAACGATGTCTGAGAAGGAAAAAGAAGCCTGGGATTCCTTCAAGGATGTTGTTCTCAAATTCTTGGGGAACAGGCGGGATGAGAACTATAAGGATATTGTTGCCAGGATGCTCAATGCCTTCAAAGAACAAGGCTGTAACATGAGCCTGAAAGTCCATTTCTTGCACTCCCATGTGAACTACTTTCCCGAAAACTTGGGGGCGTACAGTGAAGAACAAGGTGAAAAGTTTCACCAGGACATCAAGGACGCAGAGAGAAGGTACCAAGGAAGATGGAACACCACTATGATGGCTGATTTCTGCTGGTTGCTGCTGCGGGAAACCCCAAATGAAAAATACGCCAAGCAGCGCACCAAGAGAAGCATTCGGGGGAAGAAGAAACGGGCCCACCAGGAGATTGATTGACCCAAGAATGACTTTAAAATCTAAACTGTGTTGACAAATATCGTGTTTTTACTAAACTTTGAAATAAAAATTTGCTAGTTATTACCACAGTGTCGGATCTCATTTATTAGAATTTTATTTTCACACCATCGGGTGTTTGTCTTCATGTATTGCAATGGTGCGGTTTGCGTTTTCTATTCTTACATACATACCTGTACAACATTTTTTGCACATTTCTTTGCTTTGCTTTGTGTCTAACCTCGCTCTTATATGCTCAATGTTTGTGCACATGTATGTGGCTGTTTTAAGTGCAGACAATTTTGCTACCATCACAGTGTGTTTTGTTGACATTACTCTATTCTTATGTGCTGCCTTGTTACAATTTTCTTTATTCTTATTTGAATAACTAGTAAACAATTAGTATAAAGAATTCATCCAAGAAACTTTTATCTCGATCGCACTCAATATGAAACGTTCACCTCAAACTGCTAACCCAATGTAGCAAAAAATCTGTACGTGATGGAGCAAATTGGTTACCAGATTTGGATTCAGCGCACCAAAAAACGTAAAAATCAATCGAAACATTAGAGGCAGTTTAAAAAAAAAATGTTTTAGTGTACCTGTGTTTATGTTACCTATAGGACCTTCCCAAAAGATGCGCATAAAAACCAAATGCAAAAAAATAAATAAATAAAAGTATCAATTCTTTAGGCTCAAAAAGCGATTGCCTAAGCACCCTAAGCAAGCTGTGCCAGCAATTCTAGAGAACGCCGGATCTGGCGCGCTTTTAAAATTAAGGGTACAACATAACATTGCATATGCATAAAAACCGTAGAACCAGGGGAAGATTGAAAATCATGCAGTGTAACAACATATGCTACATTAAAACCACAACTATAAATCCTACAAAGTAAACAATTGCTTGAGCTTAAAAAGCGATTACCTCAGCACCGTCAGCCAGCCATGCCAGCAATACTCGAGAACGCTGGATTCGGTGCGCTCTAAGGGTTAAAGGGTACAACGTAAAAATACATAGGCATGAAACAATGTAAAACCAGAGAAAAATTGAAAATCATACAATAAGACAGTGTATATTACATTAAAACCACAACTATGAAACCTAATTAAAACTCTCCTTAAAACTCTCCCTAAAAGAGCGAGTTTTTAAAAAAAAAACTTGAAAACTGTTCGCAAGAACAAAGCACATCAATGGCTCACATAAAGAGGTAGTAATGAAAACTCAGTGATGCATCTCAGTAAAATATAACCCATAAATAAAGGGGAAGAGATGATAGAAACCCCAGTAGTAGGTGTTACTTACATAACAAGACCTATACATTATATCGGCATTATTTTATACAACAGTACAACACCCTTATTAAACCTGCAAAACCCTCCAAAAAGTGCATATAAACCAAACAATAAGAATAACAACACTTCAGGCACGAAGAACAAAAACCCCGACACCACACTATTCATGAAAACGCCAGAATTAGCGCGCTTTCAAGGGCAGAGGAACAAAA
This sequence comes from Ichthyophis bannanicus, assembly GCA_033557465.1. Classification (NCBI taxonomy): domain Eukaryota; kingdom Metazoa; phylum Chordata; class Amphibia; order Gymnophiona; family Ichthyophiidae; genus Ichthyophis; species Ichthyophis bannanicus. The sequence continues at coordinate 419,005,996 of CM066034.1, forward strand.
TAAAAAATAAATAAATAAATAAATAAAACCAGAGGAAGGCAACTCATGCACAGCTTCAAACAGCAGTGGAGACACCACATTTGCAACCATTGCAGGTACAACAAAAATTATTATATAGTATGCAGTGTGTATTACAATAAAACAATCACTATACACCTGCAAAGTGAACAGTAAAACTATATTTAAAAAGAAAGTATAAAAAGCGTATAACCTATGCACAGGACCTGAAAACTGACAAAATAACCGAGAGCTACATAGGTTATAACAAAACTAAAAGCTACATGGGTTATAGCAAGACTGCCAATTAAAAATCCAAACGCACCGTGGCCATCAAAATTGGACTACAACACAGGAGGATCGCAGTCTTGAAAGGACAATGCAACTATAATGAAACTACAACTACCGTGACACATGATAAAAAGCTACATAAAACCATAAATTAAAGGAAAACTGCCAGATTGAGATCCTGATTAAGACCCAAAGGATCCACTGACTGCAACTCATAAATAAACCGCTGTTCAAGTTTGAGTAATATTGAATCGATGTTTCCTCCACGCCAGTGTGGATGTACAACTTTCAAAACAAAAAATCTTAAATCAGATACAAGATGATCCTTTTCAATCCAATGAGCAACCATTGGTTTGTCTGGAACCCGTCTCCCTAAACAACTTTTATGTTCGATGATACGTGTCTTCACAGGCCGAGTAGTTTTACCAACATATAACAACTTACATGGACACATGACTACATATATAACATTACTGGTCAAACAATTAGAATAATGATTGAGAAAAAACTTTTTCTGAGTGACTGGGTGTATGAACACATCCTTTATTATAATACCATTCAAACATACAGAGCATCGCCCACATTGGAAATGACCTTTGATTTTAACAACTGGTCGTGGTTTAGATAGAGCTGAGGGAACTAAGTAATTTTTTAAATTACGATTCCTTTTATGTGCAATGGTCAAGGATTTGTGCGCCAAAAAAGGAAGTGATGAAATCTAATGCCACTCCCATCTAAGAATTGAGGAAATATCTTTAGAGAGGGCCGAAAAAGTTGGGTATCTTCTTCTGAAGAAGTGTGTTCCTATCTAATGTTTTAACTTTATTGTATGCCTTTTGAATGACATGTATAGGATATCCTCTTTCCTTAAACCTAGCATTCATATTAGTCCATGTTTTTCAAAATCATTTTGCATGGTGCATAACCGCCTAACTCTAAGAAGTTGACTATAAGGAAGGTTGTCCTTCAAAGATTTGTTGTGAAAGCTGTCATAACGTAAAAGGGTATTGCGATCAGTGGGCTTACGATACAAGTCCGTGAGAAATCCATCAGCACCCTTTTTGATGTTAATGTCAAGATATGAAATCTGAACCGAACTAAATACCCCTTCAAATTGTAAATGTGTATCCTGAGAATTAAGCCAAAGAAAAAAGGACTGTAAATTTTCTTCATCGCCATCCCAAATCAAAAACATATCGTCTATGTATCGCAACCATAGTTTAATGAATTTCTTAAATGGATGATGCTGTTCCTCAAATTCCCTCTTACGTTCATGACTCCACGCATGTCATCAATATTTTGAATGATTTCACTGGTTACCATGAGCATTTAATTTTGGTGACATTGGATATAAACTCCCTTTACACTAACATCCCACAAGCTGCTGCCTTAGAGGTTATTGCTAATAGACTCATTAGAAGAAGTTCCCCGGTCCATATTCCTACGTGTTTTCTCACCCAGATGGCTGCTCTTGCTATGTGTGAGAACTTTTTTTGTTTTCGGGGAGTTTTCTATAAACAGATCAAAGGGTTTGCCATGGGCTCCTCCATGGCACCTGACGTGGCAAATCTTTATGTCACTAAATGTATATAGTTTACCCTGTTTTCCAAGTTACTTGTTCCTGTTCAATGTAATGACCTGACTTTTGTTCATTGTCGGTTACCTTCTTGTTTTATGTAAACCGCGCTGATCGCAAATAGTGCGGTATATAAGAAATGAAAATAAATAAATAAATAAAATAAAATAAATAATTTTGAGTACCAGTTCTTACAGCATCATCCATTTAAGAAATTCATTAAACTATGGTTGCGATACATAGACGATATTTTTTTGATATGGGATGGCGATGAAGAAAATTTACAGTCCTTTTTTCTTTGGCTCAAGTCTCAGGATACACATTTACAATTTGAAGGGGTATTTAGTTTGGTTCAGATTTCATATCTTGACATTAACATCAAAAAGGGTGCTGATGGATTTCTCACGGACTTGTATCGTAAGCCCACTGATCGCAATACCCTTTTACGTTATGACAGCTTTCACAACAAATCTTTGAAGGACAACCTTCCTTATAGTCAACTTCTTAGAGTTAGGCGGTTATGCACCATGCAAAATGATTTTGAAAAACATGCGACTAATATGAATGCTAGGTTTAAGGAAAGAAGATATCCTATACATGTCATTCAAAAGGCATACAATAAAGTTAAAACATTAGATAGGAACACACTTCTTCAGAAGAAGATACCCACCAATGAAAGCAAAGTAGATTGTGCCTTAACATTTTCGGCCCTCTCTAAAGATATTTCCTCAATTCTTAGACGGGAGTGGCATTTGATTTTATCACTTCCTTTTTTGGTGCACAAATCCTTGACTATTGCACATAAAAGGAATCGTAATTTAAAAAATTACTTAGCTCCCTCAGCTCTATCTAAACCACGACCAGTTGTTAAAATCAAAGGTCATTTCCAATGTGGGCGATGCTCCGTATGTTTGAATGGTATTATAATGAAGGATGTGTTCATACACCCAGTCACTCAGAAAAAGTTTTTTCTCAATCATTATTCTAATTGTTTGACCAGTAATGTTATATATGTAGTCATGTGTCCATGTAAGTTGTTATATGTTGGTAAAACTACTCGGCCTGTGAAGACACGTATCATCGAACATAAAAGTTGTTTAGGGAGACGGGTTCCAGACAAACCAATGGTTGCTCATTGGATTGAAAAGGATCATCTTGTATCTGATTTAAGATTTTTTGTTTTGAAAGTTGTACATCCACACTGGCGTGGAGGTAACATCAATTCAATATTACTCAAACTTGAACAGCGGTTTATTTATGAGTTGCAGTCAGTGGATTCTTTGGGTCTTAATCAGGATCTCAATCTGGCAGTTTTCCTTTAATTTATGGTTTTATGTAGTTTTTTATCATGTGTCACGGTAGTTGTAGTTTCATTATAGTTGCATTGTCCTTTCAAGACTGCGATCCTCCTGTGTTGTAGTCCAATTTTGATGGTCACGGTGCATTTAGATTTTTAATTGACAGTCTTGCTATAACCCATGTAGCTCTTAGCTTTGTTATAACCTATGTAGCTCTCGGTTATTTTGTCAGTTTTCAGGTCCTGTGCATAGGTTTCACGCTTTTTATACTTTCTTTTTAAGTATATTTCTTTTTAAGTATAGTTTTACTGTTCACTTTGCAGGTGTATAGTGATTGTTTTATTATAATACACACTGCATACTATATAATAATTTTTGTTATACCAGCAATGGTTGCAAATGTGTTGTCTCCACTGCTGTTTGAAGCTGTGCACGAGTTGCCTTCCTCTGGTTTTATTTATTTATTTATTTATTTTTTTTTTATTTTGTTCCTCTGCCCTTGAAAGCGCGCTAATTCTGGCGTTTTCATGAATAGTGTGGTGTCAGGGTTTTTGTTCTTCGTGCCTGAGGTGTTGTTATTCTTATTGTTTGGTTTATATGCACTTTTTGGAGGGTTTTGCAGGTTTAATATGGGTGTTGTACTGTTGTATAAAATAATGCCGATATAATGTATAGGTCTTGTTATGTAAGTAACACCTACTACTGGGGTTTCTATCATCTCTTCCCCTTTCTTTATGGGTTATATTTTACTGAGATGCATCACTGAGTTTTCATTACTACCTCTTTATGTGAGCCATTGATGTGCTTTGTTCTTGCGAACAGTTTTCAAGTTTTTTTAAAAAACTCGCTCTTTTAGGGAGAGTTTTAAGGAGAGTTTTAATTAGGTTTCATAGTTGTGGTTTTAATGTAATATACACTGTCTTATTGTATGATTTTCAATTTTTCTCTGGTTTTACGTTGTTTCATGCCTATGTATTTTTACGTTGTACCCTTTAACCCTTAGAGCGCACCAAATCCGGCGTTCTCGAGTATTGCTGGCATGGCTGGCTGACGGTGCTGAGGTAATCGCTTTTTAAGCTCAAGCAATTGTTTACTTTGTAGGATTTATAGTTGTGGTTTTAATGTAGCGTATGTTGTTACACTGCATGATTTTCAATCTTCCCCTGGTTCTACGGTTTTTATGCATATGCAATGTTATGTTGTACCCTTGATTTTAAAAGCGCGCCAGATCCGGCGTTCTCTAGAATTGCTGGCACAGCTTGCTTAGGATGCTTAGGCAATCGCTTTTTGAGCCTAAAGAATTGATACTTTTATTTATTATTTTTTTTGCATTTGGTTTTTATGCGCATCTTTTGGGAAGATCCTATAGGTAACATAATCTTTGTTGACATTTGTCAGGTTCCGTTTTGTTAGGAACATCTACCACTGTTTTTTTTTGGCGATTATTCATTCAGTTTTTTATAAATTCTATTTTCCATGCCATTTTTTATGTTTATGTAGTTTTTAGGAAGAATCTTTTACCCTGAAAACATGCTGGTTTTAAGAATTTACGTTATAAGCCTGGTCACTGGCTTTAGGTAATTGCCTTTGTTCAACATTTCGTGGTTATGGTGTCTCTAGTTGCACTTTCATTTAACCTCAGAACCCCTGTTACTCCTTATTAGTGGTTTGCAACAATGTTGCTGCATATAATTACTTTTATTGATAATGTTCAGGTTTCTTCTTTTTGATTACACGACATGTATATTTATCTTATTGTTTGTCAATTTGGGTTCCTTTGGGTTTATATGATTGTATAGGGTCTTTTCCAAAGACGAGTCTGTCTTGGAGTGTTAATAGCTCCACTTTAGGTCTGGGTTTTCCATTTTTGGTGTTATGTTTATGTTTGATGTTTGATTGCCATTTTTAATTGTTCAATGCTGTATTTATGTTATTAATGGCATTTTCCTTTTTATATATATATTTTTTAGCATTGTCTACTACACGATTGGTTTTGTGCCATATCTTTATTACTATATGCGCTCCATCTAGTGTATTAATAGAGATTACTTGTAAGTATATTATGATTTTATTATCTTATATTGTCTGTTTGTTATTTCGTATGGTTTGTTTATGCGTGTTTATGTTTATATATATTTTTTATTTTTTATTTTTATAATATTTCGTATTGTTTTCATAATTCATATTTTATACAATGTTGTTTTATTTTATTACATTGTTTTGTTTGTCCTCTAGTACCCCCTGATGAAGGCAATCGCCGAAACGCATTGGGTTTTTTTCACTCAATAAAGCGTATGTGACTTCCATATCTACTCGCTTCTGTGGTCCCACAACACTGGCAGTCATACTGGCCTGCCCCTCCGCCCTGGGTGGCAAACGCAACAGCCCTTCTGCACTGGCTGTCAAAGTGGGATGCTCTGTAATGCTGGCTAGCTGGTGTACTGGCATCACAGGCCATGCTGCACCCTAGCTGGTCACTGGCATCCTCCATGGTGGGCTGTGAGGCTTCCCTCAGTGCACTGGTCCCAGGCAGGTAAGATGGTGTCTCTGGCAGGTCTGTGGAAGAGCAAAAGTGGCAGAGGTTAGTGACTTGGCATGCTGTCATGGCCCGAGGGGTGGCACCCGGTCAACCACAGTGCCAGAAGCTGGCACACAGCCCGCACTGTACCTATCCTATGCAGCACCTGTGGTCAGACAAATGGACAGGCATGGGCTGGGTGGATGGAGTCACAGTGGGGACACAGACATGGCTGTTGCATCCACACCTATGCTATGGGGCACTCATACTCACTCCCTTGTGAGTCCATGGTGGAGCAGTGGAAGCCCAGAACCCCTGCAACGCCGACCTCCTACACATACTGCAGCACCTACTCCTCCAGTGGGGTGAGGCTGCACTGCTGTGCAGGTGACAGCCTGCTATTGCTGGCCCTCTTCTCCGTTGCTGCCTGATGGACCTTGCGCCACTTTTATTTGAGGTCCTCCATGTCACGGTTTTGGTGGTATAGTGCATTGACCCTGATTGCAATGTCCTGCCACACTGCCTGCTAGGTGCTGGCATCCTCAGCCACAAAGAAGGCAGTGTGCTGCTTCAGAATGAGCCCCAGGGTCATGGCTGTCTCAGATAGAATGAAGTTTGCCTTCCTTGTGCACTTTGTCGCTGCCAGTGCCTTGTCAGCCATCATGAAGCAGCAACGCAATAAGGCAGCATTCACTTACCCAAATAGGTCCTCATGCATACGCGAGTAGAGCACCCATTGGGGCCACGCCCCATCCAAAGACATATCTGGTATGTGCATGGGTGCCGATGCTACAACACCATAGGTCTCCATACCCGCAAAGTGCTGCGCGACAGCATGATAGGTGTGCAGGGATTCCCAGACCGCGATACCAGGTAGGGCGCATAACACAATAGGCAGACATGTCGACAGTGTGCGCGCCACCCCGATAGTGTGCCTTCGTGGGCCAGGGGGCATCCTGCACATGCTGCGCTACTGTGTTGCGTGGGTATGCCAAGGCACAACCCTTCCTGACGGTCAGCCTGCTGAAGCACTGCCTGTACTCTTCTTCCTGGGTTGGGACCCTCTGCCATACACATGCAGGATGGGAATTCTCATACTCCATGACCATGGGCCCCTGGACCCCCTCTGCTGGGCCCCTCCTCTCCTGGACCCTCACCCCTGGTCCCCCACCCCTGGACCTTCACTCCTGGATCCCCCCTCACCATCCACACACTGGATGACACAGCACTTACAAACAATAAAACATTTATTAGACAACTGTCAACATATATACATCCTGCCAACAGTGGCAAACATTATTGCACTTTACAGTCTTTGCGATCCACCTCAGCCCAGGGCATATCTGACAGGAGGATCCCTGCCTGTGCCCTCATACAGCTGCTGTGAGGGCCTCTAGGTGCAGGCCAATGGTCCGTGCTTCCTCCCTAAGAAGGCATACCTCTGCCATCAGGGCAGCCAGGGTCTAGTCACTCCATGGACAAGGGGGTGGTGGCACTAAGGGTCTGGGCACGGCACAGCCAGGGTGCACCTCTGGGTGCTGGAATTACTGTGGAGGACCCCAGCTGCATCTCCCCAGCTTTCAAAGACAGCCTTTGGGAGATGCCATCAAGCATGCATGGTCCCCTTCTCGCCCTAGGGTGCCATCTTACTCAGTCTCCTTTTTTCAGCGGAGCCCTACATACGTTTGTCTCTTTTCCCCAGAAAAAAAGTTGGTTTTCTCATGCACTTCTGTGCCTTTTCCAGTAGGCACTGGTGCCTTTCCTGTTTCTGAGTCCCATTGCCCTGGTATCGCGGGCCTCAGAACCTGTTAGTTATGTTTTCTTCTATCCAGCATGTTTCTCGCCTTTTTTAATCAATAGCTGCATCAAAGATCTTAAACCTCACTGAGGCCCTTTTTGTTCCAATGGCCATCAGGTTTAAGAATTGTGATTGATGCTCCAAGAACATGTCCCTCACTGACACACACAGTTATTGCCTCAGGTGTCTGGGTGCTGACCATGACCCAGAGGCGTTCTCCCTGTGCAGAAATATGTCTGCTCTGGCCATCCAGAGTCACCAGCAGAAGCAGGATGACATCATCCACAGGGCAGACTCAACCCCGTGTGCTCTAAGGCCCTGCTGGATCTTCAGAATCGCATAAAGCCCCCACAGTACCCGAGCGGACACACAGACACTCTGACCAGCGAGAGCGTAAGAAGAAGAAATCCTCAAAGGTCTCTTCCTGGGAAGCAGACATGCATGGCAAGTCCCATGCGTGGTTCTTCCTCCCCTGACGGGCATCTGAAGAGTCGGAGTGAGAGCGGCTGGTGAAGGTACCCAGGACTGACGTCAAGGCCTCCAATGACGAAACTTGGACACCAAGACCTATCCCGTTGAGGATTCCCTTTCCTCCCCAAAGCCCGACCTGGTCACCCCGGTGTCAATGTTGAAGACTGCAACCCCCAAGTGGGAAGCCAGGATGCTGGTATTGGAATGCAGTGTTTCTGCATTCCTTGCCTTGCAGCAAGTGTTGATGCCCGACACTGCTAGTATATGTGCCAAGATCTCAGGGACCTTGATGTTGAGGACTCCCCAGGCTGCCAAAGAGATCCTTGAGTGGCCCATGCCTTGAGCAGATCCTCGGTGAGGGTCTCGATCCCACTGCCAGCCCTCAGGAGCGAGATCTTCCCTGGTGAGTACTTCTGGCTCTGGCCAAGCCTCAGCTGTGATTCATTGAAGGTTGGATCCAACGATGCCTTTAGAACCATCAGGCCCGAGTCTTCAATGGACTACTCAGACTGGGAGTCCAACGTCAAAACTTCCCTAGAGACACGGGCACACCATGACTTCCCCTCAGATTTGTCGCTGCCAGCGTCGAGCCACCAGTCCCCGCCCAAAGATACCTCATTCCTCGAGTTGGTCCAGGACATGGCGAAGGCACTCTCCCTTATCACAGAGTCAGAGGAGGATCCTCGTATGGAGAAATCAAAATCCTCCAGTACGAGGCCCCACCCAAGGAGGCCCTCATGGTCCCAATCTCCTCCATCCTCGGATGACTCCTTCTCTGAATTTGGGAAATACCAGCATCGATGCCAATTGTTAGCTGACGTCTGGATGCTATGTACTGGGTCCAGCAAGGCCCCAGCTTCAGGAAGGCACAACACCGTCATACCTCTATGGTGGTCATGTCACCATGCATCAACAAAAAAGCTCACAGACGCACTCCTTGATGCTCTCAGGCAGGGAGTGCCATGCCCTCAACATCTTCGGGCATAAATGTTACCAGGGCTTGATGCTGGCGTGCCACATACAGACTTATCAACTGTATATCAGCATGTACCTCCAAGACCTAACCAAGGAACTTGGGAGTTTCACAGCAGGTTTCAGTGGAGACCACCTCAAATGCTTCCAGACCCTCATGAAGTCTGTCAGAGAATGCTTGAAGTGGGTGGCCGCCGCAGGCATCGGTGCCTGACACATCAGACCTCAAGCAATGGGTCCAGGAAAAGCTCCTTGATGTCCCGTGCCTCTATAAAAACCTCTTTAGAAAGCTTATGGAAGACAAAGCGGAGGAGATTGAGACCAAGTATGTCACCAGGACTTGACTCTTGAGGAAGACTTCCACTCTTCCCAGGAAGAAACCACAAGGGAACAGGCCTCCCTTCCACCGGAAAGGCTAGCCTTACCAAGGCTATCCCCCATACCAGGCCCCCCAGACTCCTCAGCATGGTTATCAGGGTAAGGGAGCAGGCCAGGGCCCATGTAAGCCTAAGGGCCCCAAGCCCCAGACACCAGCCCCAGCTCAGACTGGGTCAGGGTTTTGACTCCCAGAGCATAGCCTCTCTATCCATGGAGAACCAGCTACCAACGGGGGGCGCCTAATTCATTTTGCCCACCAGTTGACTGCCATCACCACTGACTCCTGAGCACTCTGGGTGGTCAGGGAGGGCTGCCTCCTTCACCTGGACCAGACGCCTCCCTCTTTCTTTCCAGGAGAGTCCTAGACTTGAGAAACCTGAACAAATTCCTGGTGTGGGAAAAATTCAAAATGTTCTCCCTTGGAATGTTGTTGCCCTACCTCCAGCAGGGAGATTGGTTATGCTCCTTAGACCTGTAGTTGGGGTGGATCAGGATGTGCTTATACCCACATCCTGATCCACCCCAACCACAAGCAGTACTTAAGGTTCATGGTCGGCGGCAACTACTACAGTACAGTACAGTTCGGCCTAGCTTAAGCACCATGAGTCTTCAATAAATGCATGAGAGTGCTGACCGCATACCTCCGTCTCCAAGGGGCCTTTGTCTTCCTATACCTGGACGACTGGATAGTAAATGGAGACACTGCCTCTGAGGTGCAAAAGCCAATGGTCCACACCATCAAGGTCCTGCAACACCTAGGAAAAAACACCCCAAATCCCACCTAGGAAAAAACACCCCAAATCCCACCTCACTCCAAAACAGGACCTGGAGTTCATAGATGCTTGCCTGGACACTCTACAGGCCAGGGCCTTCTTTCCCCTGCATAGGGCAGTTCGCCTCAGATTCCTGGAAACCGAGGTGCAGTGCCATCACACTGTGTCAGCACAGTCCATGCTCTGCCTGCTAGGCCACATGGCTTCCACAGTCCACGTGGTCCCCAATGCCCACCTCCACATGCGGGCAGCTCAGTAGTGCCTCTGCTCACAGTGGACTCAGGCCACAGGCAGGCTCTGGGACAAGGTCTTGATGTCCCACCAACTAGTAGAGTCTCTTAACTGGTGGCAGGATGCACAGCACCTACAGAAGGGCATGCCTTTCAACACCCAAACCCCCAAAGTGTCCTCACTACGGATGCCTCTCTACTGGGCTGCGGTGCAAATAGTCTCTTGAGGAGATCCAGAAGTAGATCAACCTGCTGGAGCTCAGAGCCATCTTTCTGGTGATCAGGGCCTTCCACCACTGTCTGCAGCACCAGTCGGTGCTGGTCCAAACAGACAACCAGGTTGCAATGTTCTACCTGAACAAGCAAGGAGGCATGGGGTCTTACCGTCTCTGCCAGGAGGCAGTAGCCCTCTGCTTGTACGTGATCAGTGAGGGGATGCTCCTCAGGGTGATATATTTTATGGGCCAGGACAATGCCCTGGTGGACAGACTGAGCAGGAACCTTCAGCCGCACGAATGGCAACTGGACCCAGGGTGGTACAGTGGCTATTCCAACTATGAGGAACCCCATGTTTGGACTTCTTTGCCAGCCCCGTCAATGCTCAACTGCCCTGCTCCTTTTCCCCATCCGCATCAGTCCTGGATAGTGACGGACACCTTCCTCATCTCATGGTCAGAGGGCCTTCTGTATGCTGTCCCTCCCACATTACTGATTGCGCGAACCCTCTTAAAGGTCCACCGGGACAAGGCTTCCATGATACTTGTGGCCCCGCGATGACCCAGACAACCTTGGTTCCCCCTGTTACTCCACCTATCGACAGAGCTCCTGGTCCTTCTGGGGAGTTCCCAGGACTGCTGACCCAGGAGGAGGACTTGCTTCTCCACCCCAACATGAGGCCCCTCTCGCTAACAGAATGGCTGTTGAATGGGTTGTCCTAGCACTCTTCATCCTCTCCAGGGAGATGGCAGAAGTCCTCCTGGTCTCTCGTAAGAACACCACGAGATGAGCCTATGCCTTCAAGTGGTGCAGATTCTCAGTATGGTGGGCAGAGCAATGGGTTGACCCATTCTCCTGCCAGGTGCACATGGTACTGCAATACTTGCTCCACCTCTCTCAGGCCGGACTCAAGTCCAACTCCATTAGAGTACACGTAAGTGCACTCTCCACACACCATCACTCCATAGAGGGCAAGCCTCTATCTGTGCAGCCCCTCATTACCCAATTCATGCGGGATTGCTGCTCTCTAAGCCCCCAATCTGGCTGCCTCCGGTGGAATGGGATCTCAATGTGGTTCTGGCAAAGCTTACCAAGCCACCCTTTGAACCTTTGGCTTCCTGCAATTTGCAATACCTATCTTGGAAGGTTGTCTTCCTGGTGGCACTCACCTCTGCCTGCAGAGTCAGCAAGCTTCAGGTCTTGGTGGCCGAGCCACCTTACACCCACACAAGGTTCTACAAGAACAGGGTCATGCTTCGCACCAACCCAAAATTCCTTCAAAGGTGGTATCCATTTTTCACCTTCTTTCCACAGCTCCACACCGACAAGACAGCGGCCGTTCTCCATACTCTGGACTGCAAAAGGGCCCTGTCCTTCTACCTGCAGCATAAGGGCCACCGCAAAGCCTTACAGCATTTTGTTTCATACAACCCCAGTCAACTGGGGGAGGCTGTCACAAAGTGGACCCTGTCTACCTGGATGGCAGACTGCATCATCTTCAACCACAATTAGGCTGGGCTATCTTTGTAATGCTGGGTCACAGCATACAATGTCAGGGCTATGACAGCCTCAGTTGTGAACCTACGCTCTATCCCTATGGCAGACATCTGCCAGGCTGCCACCTGGTCATCAGTCCACAACTTTTGCAGCTCACTACTGCCTGGAGAGGGAGTCCCGGCAGGACAGTGCCTTCGGCCAGGCCGTACTCCGTAATCCAATTGGGTTTAGGCAACTCCTGCCCTCTGACCCTTCTTGTTCAGGCTACCAGAGCCATGATTCTCCCTGGACACTGTCCTCAGATTTGCTTGCAGCTGCTCACGACTGGGCCATGTTTTTGCTTTCTTCTACAGGTCCTTGGTAACCTGTAGCTAGGGAGTCCAATATGTGAGGACCTACTTCCTTCTTATTCCTGGAGAAAAAGTAGTTACTCACCTGTAACAGGTGTTCTCCATGGACTGCAGGAATCAGTCCTCACAACCCTCCCACCTTCCGTTGGAGTTGCTGTACATTTTTGGCCATCTTCTTTTGTCGGCTCTAGCTATGTTATCTGACTGAATAAGATGGCACCCTTGGGCTGGAAGGGGACCACACATGTGTGGTGGCATCTCCCAAAGACGTTCTTTGAAAGCTGGGGAGATGCTTTCACGAGGGTTCCATCAGCATTGATATCACCCATATGTGAGGACTGATTCCTGCTGTCTCTGGAGAACACCTGTTACAGGTGAGTAATTACGCTTTTCCAGCAGTAGCAGGAACGGTGGAGGAAGTGTGTTTTATTGGAAGGGGATTACTTTGAAGGAGACTGAGTTCAATGACGTCAGTGTTATACTTCTTGTATTATTGTACAAGTCTCGATACTTTTTTGATCACACCTCATATTGCTCTATGGTGCAACCGCACTTTGATTATTTTACACAGTTGCTTTTGAAAATGGCTGTATGTGTGTAAATTTAACACTGAGACTTTGTGCATACCAAAGAGCAGGTGCAAATGTGAATCCACAAATTTTCTGCAAAGCAGAAGTACGCACATATGTTTGCCTGCTGAAGATAATGTCGATTTACATTGGCCCGTTATGCACACCTAAAATTGTCATAGATTAGCAGACGTTCCCTTCCACCACATCAATGACTTTTCCAAAATATGCCTTTTAATTTTATATTTTGATGATTGTTTTATATCTTGCAGCTCTCTTCTGAATGAAGGCAAGGCTACCATTCCCGTTTTGGCAGAAACACTGACAAATTTGCTTATGGAACACATTTGTGTAAGATAAAAGTAGCCACAATTAAGTTAAATATGTTGCTTTATTTTACTTAAAATCTGTGAGAAATGACTGGAATTCTTTACTCTCTTTAGATAACAACATTTTTTATTTTAGTGACACTAAGGGGTATGTTTACTAAACAGCGCTAACATTGCAGCGGCGCCGTTATCGCGTGATAAATGACGTTTTCGCACAATAATGGCACATTACCGTGCGATAACATCACGTATCACGCGATAACGTCTCCAGCGGCATTAAGGTGCGCAGAGGGTGGAGTAAGGCTCCCCAGAGGGCGGAGATAAGGGGGTCAATGGACGGAGAGTGGGTGGGGAGAGGCCCCAGGCACACTAACGCTGTGAAATCAGGGTCTGAAAATTAACGCCAGTGAAAACCTTGCGTTAGAGGCACATTTGCAGGAGAGAGAAACCAGTTCAGTCAGCAATGTACAGCAAAGGCAGGGAGACCCAGATAAGTGATAGTAGTGATAAATGTGCAGTAACAAAACATGCAAAAACCAGAGAGATAATGACCAGAGCCAAAATAGAAATATAAAACACCAAGCTGGCCAATAGAAAAAACAATGATAAACGGTAATCAACACTACCCATAAAGAATAAAAAGGAAGATATCACATTTGGAAGGGTCAATGCTGATTCCCCCTACAAAGTGAATGTTCCAACATTGATAGTGTTGATGAGGGTTTGCTATGGTGTATATTGGGCAGCTTGCTTGTGTCTTTCACATGTGCAGCAAAAGCATAGTGCCCAAGTATGAAAGGGCACTACGGTGAGGCTGCAAATGGGGTACAGGGGGCTGCAGGCGGGATATGCAGTGGGGCAGCTGGGGCACAGGGTGGACTAGGCAGATGCCTAGGTGACACTTAGGAATGTAGAAACAGAAAATCAGCAAGACAGCAACTGACCAAGGGCAAACATGTCCACGAGTGTGTGTCCCACAGTGTCCTAGGGGACAGTACCCAGCAAGTACCCCAAAGGGCACATAACATTGGCAGGCGGTGCCAGGGGGAAGCATGGATGTCTATGCAGGTACCCCTACCCCATATCACGCACCATAGGCAGCCACCTACCGGCACACTGGATGGCCTGGGACTGCGCACCACCAGCACCACCGGCACAAGGGCATGTCAGCATGGTGGCGGAGGGGTGCTGGTGGTGGAGGGGGCAGTGGCATCAGCCCACAGCAGACCAAGGCCAAGCCCTGTTTAGGTGGGTGCCGTGCAGTGCAACAGACAAGGTCTGTCTGACGAACAGTCATGGTATCCCCAGGGAATGATCTGCCTTTGTGACAACAGTTTGGTGCAGTACACACAGCCAGTATATTCAAGGGCAGAAGGTCACAGGTTCAAGTCTCGGCTGTGGCTCCTGCAGACCATGTCCCTATATTTTACCCAGTACTAAACTGTGGTAACAAAGACAGAAACTTTATTGCAGATAAAATAAACACGCCATAAATGCCTATATTATACCCTACAGAGCACATACACCATAAACATGTGCAATCCCTAGAGCAGAGTTTCCCAACTGCAGTCCTGGAGGGCCAAACACCATTCATGTGTTTGGCCCATGCTGTCCCTAATAAATATGCCTGTGATGCATTTTTATGCACCGCTCCCGTTGTATGCAAATGTATCTCATGCATATTCATTAAGGACAGCATGAAAACCTGAATCGTGTTGGGCCGGCAAGGACTGGAGTTGGGAACCTCTGTCCTAGAGCAGCAGCCAACAGGGGCACAAACACCCACACCCACAGGCTCCACTATCCAACGGCTCATGAAGAGTCAGGCTGTTGGGCCCTGCGTGGAGCAGCATCTACCAATACTAGCAATGCCGTCTTAAACTTGGAAACACGTTCCACATATATCAAAAGGTTGCTATGATTAATGTCAGATAACAAATCCTAAGTTAAACACAATTTGTTGACAGAGATTCATCATAGCAACCTTTCTGATATCTGTGGAGTGTGTTTCAGTGTTTGTTTCTGACAGTGTTTACCACCCCAGGGAGTGACCCTAACAGTATTGAGTACCATAGCAATGCCTTCACTGTGCCCAGGACTGGTGTGGCAGCCAGGGCTGTCAACCACCTCTATCTTTTCACAATGCTGAAATAGGTATGGGAGTGTGTGTATGTCTATCCAGTGTTTGTGGCTGCCTATACCTTACTGAGCCCACAATGCTTGCACTGTTTCCAGTGTTAGCCTGCCAATGTGCATAATGAGAAGCAGGGTACTTTGGGTATGACCCGGACAGGGTGGCCTGGGCAGGATGTATCTGCACAGGGCATAGGACAATGGCTGGGACATTGTAGTGCCCGACCACCACCTGCATGGATAGGGTGGCCATAGCATATCATGCTGGGAGGTCACTCTCACCCTGACTGAGCAGTGACCATCGCATGGCTAGGTTCCCCCATAGTGCTATGCAGCATTTCTCTCAAGTGATATCTATGGGTTCCCTTTTCTGGGACCCAGTCACTGACATGCCTACTTGGTGTGTGTGCTCACATCCCATTTTTGGGTGCACACGGTTCCTCCAGGAACATGTACTAGCTAGCAGATTGTCTGCAGTTAGCATGTGTATGGCTGGAGCACCTTGCACGGTGCAGTGGGTGGAGATGGACTGTGCCCTCTGCTGGTGAATGTCAGATTGTGGTGGGGGACAGTTGAGCTTTTCCAGGCTTGTCTGCCAGTGCACAATGTAATGCATACAGATCTGCATTGACTATGCTGTAGCGTGTCTATTCCCCAGCAGGACTGGGGTTGATGGTCCCCTCTACTGCCACCTTTGCAGAGATGTAGACTGTGGATTTGTTTGTGGGAAATCCTGTTCCCCCCCCCCCTCCCAAAGCAGGTTGGGTGGTGCTAAATAATCTGCTTTTGGATCCAAACACCACCCTTCTCTTATAACATGTGACCCCGACAACCACACAGGATATGCACTATTCTGAGTGCATCATAGTCCACAAGGGCTAGACATGACTGGGAAATACAGATGGACACAGGTGTGTCTGCAAAGACTACCTATCACACACTAGCACTGATGGGGACCTGCAGCACAGCCTATCTCAGTCAAGCCAGGTGCTGCAGACCTGGTGCTGGGCACCCCACCTCACCCTCAGGGTGAGCACAGGAACCACACAATGTCACGGTCTGTAGCTACTCTGTGTCAGTAACACACATGATCAGTTCCCCCTACCAGGCCAAGGTGCTATTGAGGTGCATAACCATCTTGTGATCAGATGTAGGCTGCTGATCTGCATGTGCAGTGTATCATGGGTATGGGTGGGTCTACCCAATCCTGGTAACCACAGCAGACAGTTTGTGTGGTGACCTGCAGTCTTTCTGTAACCAGCCAGCTATAGAGATGTAACCCATTGGTTACTTCAATGACTGCAGAGGCAGAGGTCATGGGTTTGATCCCACAATGGTGCTATGTAAGAAGGCTGTCTGACGCATTTCCTTTTAATTTAAATCAGTGCTGCCAGCAAAAACACCCTCACAGTGCCGTAGCCTAAGGTGCCTCATAAGGCACCCTATAAAGCGCCCAATAGGGCACATTATAAGGTGCCTTGGCAGACAGGGCACTTGATAATGTGCCCTATGGAGTGCCTTATAGGGTGCCTTATGCGGCACCTTAGGTTATGGCACTGTGAGGGTGTTTTTGCTGGCAGCACTGATTTAAATTAAAAGGAAATGCCTCAGACAGCCTTCTTTCATAACACCACTGCAGGATCAAACCCATGACCTCTGCAGTCATTGCAGTAACCAATGGGCTACATCTTTATAGCTTCTAACACTGTGCTGGCATGAACTTAGGGTTAATGCGCGTTAACGTGCCAAGGCGCCCACTATCGCATGATACAGTTTCTTGCTACTTTGCTGCCGGAACGCCCACTACCCTATATGGCATTCTTCACATTAACGCTGCAACTAGCGCCAGTAACATTAAGATGGTTTAGCAAACATACCCATAAGGGGTATGTTTACTAAGCGGTGGTAATGTCACATGTGTAATATTAACGTGCGGTAACGGTACCGGCAGCGATAAATGTCCCAGTGGGTGGAGAGAAGAGGTCAATGGGTAGGGAGTGGGCGGGGAGAAGCGCCTGCTACACTAATGCTGGCACAGTAACGCCAGGACTTTACTGCCAGTGAAAACCTGTCGATAAATGCACATTTGCAGGAGAGAGAGACTATTTCAGTGTCAGCAATGTAGAGCACAGACAGGGAGCCCAAGAAAAGTGATAGTAGTGCTCTATTTGCAGCAACAGCATAATGCCCAAGTATGAAAGGGCACTATGGTGATGGTGCAAATGGGGCAAAGAGTGCTGCAAGTGGGACATGCAGTGGGGGTTGCTGGGGCACAGGGTGGATTAGGCAGTTGCCTAGGTGGCACATAGGAACACAGAAACTGGAAATCAGCAAGTCAGCATCTGACCAAGGTCAAACATGCCCAGTAGTCTGTGTTCCACAGTGTCCCATCCAGGGGATATGTACCCAGCAGGTACCCCAAACATCACACAGGAACCACAATACCTGTAATGGGGCAAGCAGTGCACATCTGGGGACCACTCTAACAAGGATCTACGGACCTTCCCCATGATACATCCCAAACTGTTCGTAAACCCAGCTAAATGAACACCCTTTACTACAGTCCCTGTTAAGGCAGTGCAGGTTGTGACCATGCATTGTCTGAAACATGTATAAAACCAGTAATCCAAACTGGGTACACTGTACCCACATTGCATGCACTAGCTTGTCCACATTCTGCTGGCATAACACAATCTACCTATGTTTACCAGGTCCACCCTAGCCAATAATTTCTAGATCACCAACCTGACACCCCCAGCCATCTCTCCCCCATGTGGAAGGGACATAACATTGGCAGGTGGTGATGGGGGGGAATATGTGGATGTCCATGTATGCCTTCCCACCCCAGACCCTATACCCTAGGCATCAGCCTACCTGCACATTGGATGGCTTGGGACTGTGCACTACCAGCACCGACAGCATGTGGGCATGTCAGCATTGCGGGGAGGGGAGGGGTGTTGGTGGTGGAGAGGGCAGTGGTACCCACCTGCAGCGGACCAAGACCATGCCCTGTTCCAGTGCGTGGTGTACAGTGCAATAAACAAGGTCTGTCTGATGAAAATCAAAGGTAGCCCTAGGGACTGTGATGCTTCTGTTCCAACAGTGTGGTGCAGTACACACAGCCAGTGTGTCTTGGAGCAGAGTGTCACAGGCTCAGGTTCCAGCTGTGGATCTTGCAGAGGATGTCCCTACATTTTACCCTACATTGCAGATACAACATCAACATGTGCAATCTCCAAAGCATCGGCCAACAGGGGTACAAACACCCACTATCCAAAGCTTCATGGAGAGTCAGGCTGTTGCCACCGACACGGAGCAGTAGTTATCACTAGAGCACTACTACTAGCTCCTGCACACCTTAGCAATGCCTGCACTGTGATCGGGACCAGTGTGGCGGGCAGGGTTGCCAACCACCCCTATCTTTGCACAATGCTGCAATAGGAATGGGTGTGTGTGTATGTATATCCATTGTTTTGTAGCTTCCTACTCCTCACTGGGCCCACAATGTGTACACTGTTTCCAGCGTTAGCCTGCAAATGTGCATACTGAGGAGCAAGGTATTGTAGGTATGTCCCGGAAAAGGCGGATTGGGAAGGATGCACCTGCATCGGGGGTAGGGCAATGGCTGGGACATCATAGTGCCTGACCACCACCTGCCTGGACAGAGTGGCCACAGCATGTCATGCTGGGAGGACACTCACGCTGACCAAGCAGTGATCATGGCATGGCTATGTTCCCACATAGTACTATATAGTCTCTGTCTCTAGTGATATCTGTTTGCTCTCTTTTCTGGGGCTTAATCACTGAAGCACCTGTTGGGTGTACATAGTTTCTCTGTGAACATGCAATATGGATTGGCTAGCGGATTGTCCACAGTTAGTATGTGCTTGGCTGGAACACTTGGTGGGTGCAGCAGGTACATTCTGACTGTGCCTTCTGCTGGTGAATATCAGACCTTGGTGGGTGGCAGCTGAGGTTTTCCAGGCCTACTTCCAGTATTACTGCTGGTCTGCCAGTGCTCTAGTAACAGATACAGATCTGGTCTAACCCCACCCTGGAAGACAGCCTTTGGCCAGGGGGACTGGGGTTGCTGGTTGCACAGTCATTATTCATGCCTGTGCCCCATCTCCCTCCAGTGCCTCAATTACATGTTTATTGCCTGCCCCTCTGGAGATAAGAGAGGAGGAGTGGCCTAGTGGTTGGGGCAAGGTACTACAGGCTGGAAGGTCGGTGGTTCAAATCCCACTAGAGGACAGCAACCTTGGGCCGGAAGAACTGGGGTTTCTAGTCCCACAGTTGCTCCTTGTGGTCTTGGGCAAGCCACTTAACCCTCCATTGCCCATGTTCCCTGTAAGTATTAGTGTATGTGTCTCATATCCCCTCATGTTAAATGTATCCCCCAACCACTTTGACCCAGTGAAAAGCGGGATATAAATGCAGATAAATAAATATATATATTGTAAACCACTTTGGCCCAGAAAGTGTGGTATATTAGGCATTGCTACATGAACCTCATGTGAGTCTGAACACCTCTCTGCCCAGAAAATGGGTGGTTATAGTAGCCACATTGCAACACTGGGTATACACCATTCTGGGTGGACCCAGTTCTACCAGGGATAGATGTGACTGAGACATACAAATAGACACTAGGTTCTACTACAGAGAATAGATGTTATACACAGATAACAATGAGGATCTGCAGCAGAGCTTATTTATAGCAACACAGGTACTGCGGACCTGATGCTGGGCACCCATCCTCAACCTCAGGGTGAACACAGGACCTGCACAGTGGCATGGCCTGTAGTTGCTCTGTGTTAGTGTCACACACTGTCAGTTCTTCTTACCAAGCTGAGGTGCTGGAGAGGTGCATTCTCCATTTGGTCATCAGCCGTAGACTGCTGTTCTGCATGTGCATTGCATCATGGGTACTGGTGGGGTTACCCTATCCTGGCACACACAGCAGGCATTTTGTGCAGTGACCTGCAGTCGTTCTGTATCCAGCCATTGCTGTGCAAAGAACCATGGAGGTGTAGCCTACTGGTTAGTACAATGACTCCCTAGGCAAGGGTCATGGGTTCCATTCCCCTTTCTTCTCGTTTTTTTATGCCTGTCCTATTCAAATAATTTTCATGCCTCTAACAGTCACATCTCTGCAGATCTGTGCTGCCAGCCCATAACACCCTCACCTCAGTTGCCAACCATCCTTCAGCCCATCTATCTGCCTCTGTCAGCTGTGTAGAGTCCTGTCTTCTTGTGCAGGCTGCTACCCGATGTCCTACACTGGTACCATTTTCTGCATTGTGGCTCTTTGTGCTTGCCTCACCTGTGCCTGATCTGCA
The DNA here is from genome assembly GCA_033557465.1 of Ichthyophis bannanicus. Classification (NCBI taxonomy): domain Eukaryota; kingdom Metazoa; phylum Chordata; class Amphibia; order Gymnophiona; family Ichthyophiidae; genus Ichthyophis; species Ichthyophis bannanicus. The sequence continues at coordinate 419,026,731 of CM066034.1, forward strand.
TGGCACCACTACTCCTCTGTCCTCCTATCACTGCAAATATCCTGCCACCTCTGCCTCCACTGGGGGACACATATTACTATCTTCTGCCACCCACTGTCATTGCAGCACTTTACATTGCCAACATCCTGTGCATCGGTACATCTGCCTCCCACATGTTTGTCCACTTTAATGGCTGCCACATAGGATGCCCGCAGATATGGCAGGTACATCAGCTCCCACCTCTCCTTCCTTCCATCACTTGTTCATTTCCTTTCCATGGTGCTCTGTCCATTGTTAGGGTTACAGCTGTTTTTATGCCTTACAGTTCATGCTTGTCAACTTGAAGCACCTTACAGCCCTTAGGGCACCTTATGTTAGGGTACTTTACTGCCCTTAGGGCACCTTAACATCCTTAGGGCACTTTAACGTAAGGTGCCTTATCGTAAGGTGCCCTAAGGGCTTTAAGGCACTAAAGTCCTTAGGGTGCCTTAACCTAAGGTGTCTTAAACCAAAGGCACCTTAATTCAACACGCCCTAACTTAAGGCACCTTCGGTTGTGGCACCTTACAGCCCTTAGGGCGCCTTGACTTAAGGAGCCTTAGGTTAGGGCACCTTAAAGCCCTTATGGCACCTTATCAGCCTTACATGCCCTGTTTGTCACCTTAACGTGCAATGTCCCGTTAATGTGTGTTAAACGGCCAAGGCTCCCTTTAACACACGTTAAACAGCCCATTGCTCCCTTTACGCCGGAATGCCCCCTACCGGCCCACTGCATTACATGGCTTCAGGTACCTTAATGCTGCACTTACGCTGGTAACTTTACCGCAGTTTAGTAAACATATCCTATATATTTTTAGCACTTTTAATGACAATTTTGTTGTATATTATATTTTTAATTTTTATTTATGAGTAGTCTCTTACTCCTTTTATTCATTAAGATTTTACATACATGTCTCTTTCTCCTTCCTTTTTTTATCTAGCTTTTTTTTTATCTAACTCTTCTATCTAGATACTTACCTTTTTTATGCCTTGTGCTGCTTTTATTCTGTGGTTTTTATTTATTTATTTTATTTACATTTCTTATATACCGCACTATTTGATATCAGCGCGGTTTACATCGAACAAAAAATTCAGCACCAAAAACAAGCGTCTGAGTTACAATAAACAGGGACATAAAACTTGGATAACAGGGTAAAATCAGTAACTGGGATCATAAAACCTGGATAGCAATGCGATTACGAATAACGGAATATAACAGTAAACTATTGACATCTTAAATGATAGCGCAGATGAGATTTAAGACAGGCCAGTAGAACCTTATACCAAAGGTCTGTGGAACCTTACTAAGTGGGAAATTCTGGTTCAATAGGTGATTCGGTGTGCCTATGATTCACCGAGAGGGGGCGTGCCTCTGCACTCACCGGGAAGTATTTAAGGAATAAGTAGTGTTTGAGAGCTTTTATAAATTGCAGTAGGCTGGTGATTGCTCTAATATCTGGCGGTAGTGCATTCCAGAGTTTAGGGGCACGAAGGCTGAAAGCCCGGTTTGCTGTTGCTGAGGTGCTTCTAGTAAGTTCACGGGGAACCATTAGCGTATTTAATGCAATTGATCTCCTTGATCTATTCGGGGCTATGGGTTTGATGAGTTCGGCTAATGATGTGGGGGAGAGACTATTTACCACTTTGAATGTAAGTAGTAATGTTTTGAATATGATCCTGGCATGTATAGGAAGCCAGTGTAATTGCATCAGCAGGGGCGACACATGCTCACCCCTAGATGCCCCATAGAGAACCCTCGCAGCGCTATTCATTGCAAGCTGTAGGGGGTTCAGAGTGGATTGAGGGAGGCCTAGCAAAATGACATTAGCATAGTCAAAGTGAGGCATGATCAGAGCCTGATGGTGCGAAAATCCTCAGGTTCAAGCAGGGGGCGAAGATGTCTTAGTGACCGGATTTTGTAGTATATGATTCTTACAGTATTGGCTATATGTGCTTTCATGTCAAGGTTCTGGTCGAGTGTAACACCCAGATATCTTATATTGGGTTTTGATTGTAACTCAGCATCCTTCACCTTCAGGAACTGTGGGGGGCTGAAGCTCGGGTTCTTAGACATGAAGAGTACCCTCTGTCTTCTTATGTTGAATCCTTAGGTTTTGTGACAATAGCCATTGCGATATGGCATCAAAGCAGTTACTTAGTGGGGATAGGTCCAATTTGTCTGTGTTGAAAGGCATATAAAGCAGGACATCGTCCGCATATATCATGCAACTCACATTGAAGGACCTGATGATCTTGCAAATAGGTTGCATATAAATATTGAACAGTAAGGCAGAGAGGGAGGAGCCTTGCGGGACTCCCTGTCCTTGGTGAAATGGATCAGACATCACTCCACCAGACCGAACGTGTTGCCATCTTTCAGATAAGTACGATCTACACCATTCAAGGGCAGTTCCGCCAACTCCTTTCTCTTTTAGTCGTATTAGGAGGAGGTCATGGTTCACCGAGTCAAAGGCTGCGGCTATGTCCAGGAACACAAGTGCAAAACCCTGTCAGACGTTATTGATACCAGAAATTATGTTATTGAGGAGAGATGTAAGGAGCGTTTCTACTCCGTGTGACTCTCTGAAGCCATGTTGGCAAGGGTCCAGAGGAGCCGTGGAATCAATATGGTCTTGCAATTGGCATTGGACTTCCTTTTCTATTAATTTCGCGAGAAAAGGAATACTAGAAATGGGTCTGTAGGATTCTGCCTTTTGAGGATCTAACTTACAGTTTTTTAACAGTGGTCTGATGGATGTTTGTTTGAGGACAGAGGGGAACGTACCAGACTTGAAGGACAAGTTTATTATTTTAGTTATTATTGGGCTGAATTCGCAACGAATTTAGTTTAAGTTAATTTTTATCTCATTTGTGAGGTTGTTTATTTCTCCTTTTGATTGCTCTTTTTTACAGTCTTCCTAGGTTCCCGATTTTTATAAATTCTTTACCGTGGTTCTATCTCTGGTTTTATGTTTTTATTGTATTTGCAATTTGTTTTTTAGGGTGTTGTTTTTTAATTATTCGCAACCGGAAGAACAGTTTTTAAAATCAATATATCCCTTCCATGGCCAGGCCACGATGGCATACCAAGTTTTTTACTATCCCCCTTCTTTTCTCTTCTCACCCCTTTTTTAAGATGCCAGATGGATGCTCTCCGTGTTGTATCTTTCTCTTTTTTTTGTCTTGAGATGCAATGTATCAGCCTCCCTGGTACCTCAAGTGGTGCCTTCAATTTCTTTCCATATTATGTTTCCTTCCTTTTTTTGTATTATGTGTTCTTTACTTTTCAATTTTTAATCTGTGGGGCATAATTCATTTTGATCACACATTGACTACAATCTTAGGTCCACATATTCATCACCAGGAGTGATATTACAATTTTATCTATAAATTGGTTATCAACACCTTTTCATCATCTATCTATTCAGTATTTTATTTTTTACATTGTTCATTGTTATTTCACTTGATATTCATTTTTATACTGAATAACTGTAAATCCTCTGACTTCTCCTGTTTCGGGTGCAAATCGTAGCTCTCTGGTTCTGCCCAGACTCACTGTCACGCTTCACATGGGGGTAGTTAGGATTACGGAATACAATGTGGATTTTGAAGCTCTGGAACGAAATATTTTGTTAAAAACATGTACAATTCTCCAGGTCAGAAAAATAGATAATGTTACAATTTTTCCACTTGGAGTTGCATATAATGAATTGCTAGAGAATGGTTAGGTGGGGTTCGGACTGCGGTTTTGGCACCAAAAGGTGTCCCTTTAAATGAATGGAACTGTTGCATTCAGTTTCTTTATTGCTGAATTAGAAATGCTTGCAGCAGTGAGTTATGAGCTATCTTTTGGGTGCCTGTTCCCCTCATATACATATATTTTAACACATGAACACAGTTTGTAATGCTGCTATATCTTTGTTTGTTTATTTATTCTCCTTGGTCTTACCTTTGTCCATTGCAGTGAATGATTTTTAACGCATCAAATTTATCTGTTACACACATGGTTGTGTTTCAAGGGAATAGATAGTGAGTTCCTTATTTTATATATACATTATCTACATGTGTTGGTCTTTTCTGTTACTAGCTGATATAGTTATTCCTGTCATGTATTTTAGTATCTGTTCATCTTCTTGTGCTCTATTGTTTTACATGCTCTATTAGTTTACATTTCAAATTATTTTATAAGAAATGTGCTCTTTTAAAATAATTTTATGTTATTAGCAGTTATGGTATAAGATGTTTTGTCATATATAATTCTTTTTCATTATGCATATGTTTAATATATCTTTTTATATGTTTTCCACAATGGTTTTTAGTGTATGTATGTATTTATTTATTTATTTTCTATTTGTTTGTTGTGTTGGAGGTTTCGAGTTATACCCCCTGATGAAGGCACAAGTTGCTGAAAGACTGCTGGTGTTGGGGTGATAACAATAAAGTCTATTCCAATTTTGAGAGGGTTTGCTGGTCTCCTTGCTCTTCCTCTTACTTTAAAATGCAGTACATCACAGCCATGTGTGCGTGTGTTTGTGTATCTCTGTTGTGTGTGCTGTGCATGTGTTGCGTCTATGGGGGAGGATGTTACTGGGGTTGATGAGGCAGTTTTGGGGGGCTGGAGACAGATGGAGAAAGGTAGATATGGAGGTGGGAATAGTTTGCAGGGTGGTGAGGCAGTAACCGTGGTGAGTCTTTGGGGGTGGGGACAGTTGAAAGTGGAGATTTTTTTGAGAGTGACAGTTTTTGGGGATATTTTTTTGGGGGGGAGTAAGAATTTGCAAGGTGGTGAAACAATTTTAGGGTGGTAGTTTCAGGGACAGGGCAGTTTGTGGATGGTAGGGCAAATAAGAGTTCTGTTGAAAAAGTGGTAGGAAAGTTGTTTGGACAATTTTTGGGAGTGGGGTAATTGCGGGGGATATTTGTTATAGATGGAGCAGTTTGAGAGGTGGTGGGGTGATTACGAGGGTGTATGTTTTAGCAGTATGTGGGGTGGTAGGGCAGTTTGCAAGATAGTAGGGCAGTTACAGCATGGTATCTTTGCAGTGGGACACTTTGCAGGGTAGTAGCGTAATTGTAATAGGGTAGTTTTTGGAGGTGGGGCAATTGCAGGGGTTAGATTTTGGAGGTGGGTCAGTTGTGGGAAGGGGTATTTTGGATGGTTAGGTGCATAGAGAACAGGGAGAAAGATTTTGAAAGGAGGATTTCCGTAACTGCTGTGTTTCACTGTATTTTAAGTTTTCTATGCTACAGGAACTGGAAATCACTTCTCTCATTGAAATGCACTGTACTATTTTTGGGGAGGCTTATTTCTCTGGAAATCCCAGTCCAACGTGGCCCCTTTTTGCAGTCAGTTGGTCTTGTTACTAATTTTTCCTCATATGCCAAATTCTTATTGTATTCTGTTCGTTTTCTTAAGAGTTATTTTGCTCCCAGAAAGATACAGTAGATGGACATAGATTGGAGGAGGGGCCTAATGGTTAAGGCAGCAGCCTAAACTCAGAAAGACTAGGGTTCAAGTCCCACTCATGCTCTTTGTGGTCTTAGGTAAGTCACTTAACCCTCCATGGCCTTTGCGGGCAGGGAAGTTCATACTGTACCTGAATGTAACTTGTATTGATCTTCTTCTGGAAAGATAATGCAGACATTTTTAACCCCTTTTGTATAATTCTTTCCAACTTGCTTTGGGCTGGAAAGAACAAAAAGCTATGGGACAAGCTGTGTGTGGAAACAAAAATATAGCCAGAAACCAAGCATAGTGTGCAGAAAGGAAAATGCATAGAATGTATGGGCCTTAAAGTGATGTTCTTTATTTTTCTCTTTTTTTTCAGAAATTTCTGCCTGATTTGACAAGGCAGATAAACACCAAACTTCAGGAGGTAATGAAAGAGTTAGACCTCTATGAAGAAAGTATTCCGGAATCAGAGGATGCCATATATGCTTATCTTCTAGATGTAAGTCATAGATAGAGGTAATGTTATAACAGGACAGGTATCTATTTGTCTTTATAAAATACTAGAAACATACAAACATAATGGCAGAAAAAGACCACATGGCCTATCTAGTCTGCCCTTCCATATCAAATACTACAATAGTCCCCCTTTCTCCTTCATAGATCCTCTGTGTTTGTCCCATCCTTTTTTGAATTCAGATAGTGTTTTCATCTCTACCACCTCCACTGGAAGACTATTACGCACATCTACCACTCTTTACGTAAAGAAATATTTACGCCTATTACTTCTGAGTCTATCCCTTTCACCTTTCAATCAAAAGAGGCTCTTCTATGCATTTATGCCACAGAGGTGTTTAAACATCTCAATCATATCTCCTCTATCCTGCCTTTCCTCTAAAGTGTACATATTAAGATCCTTAAGTCTGTCCTCATATGCTTTATAATGAAGACCACAATCAATTTTTAGTAGCCACACTCTGCACTGAATCCAACCTGTTTATATCCTTTTGAAGGGGTGGTATCCAGAACTGCATACAATACTCCAAATAAGGTTGTACCAAAGACTTACGAGTATACAGAGGCACTATCACATCCCTTTTTCTGCTGGCCATTCCTCTCCCTATGCACCAAAGCATCCTTCTAGCTTTCACCATCACCTTTTCTATTTGTTTAGCTACTTTAAGATCATCAGACACAATCATGCCCAGGTCCTGCTCTTCTTTTATGGACAGAAATACTTCACCCCCTACACTGTTCAGCCCCCTTGGATTTTTGCATCCCAAATGCATTACCCTGCATTTTTTAGCATTAAATCTCTGCTGCCAAATTATTGACCATTTTTCAAGCTCAGTTAGATCCTTCCTCATGTTATCTATTCCTTTCTGGGTGTCTACTCTATTGCAGATTTTGGTATCATCTGTAAAGAGGCAAACCTTACCTGACAGCCCTTCCGCAATATCACTAACAAAGTGGAAATCCTGCAGAGATAGCATCTACATTACACCTTCTCAAGAGGAGGTTTTAATGTCTGCTGATAGATATCAAGATGTGCACATAAATTAAGGTTTTTTATAATATGCATGCATACTTTGCAACTTATGTAAGCATAGTTGGGAAGTGTAGTCTGGAAGACCAGGAGCAAAGTACATACGTGCCTGCCCTCAATCATACTTTCTCCTGGTGCAGTTTTATAAGACAACTTATAAAATTGAAATATACCAATATATTGTCTGAGGGGACAAGTTTCATGAAGAGTTGATATCAACTGAGGCTTAGACAGATATTTACAAATTACAACCAAACACATTAAGGGTCTCAAACAACTAGTGAGGAGAAAAGACCTTGATGCATAAGCTGCTATTCCCCTAACAAGTGGTTAACCACCAAACGGGAGTTGCCTTATTGAAAATCTATGGTCTAAAAAGCTCTGCAACAAACTAACAAAATAGAGAAACTAAGCTTCGTTCCTCAAAAAAATGTTAAACTTTTTATTAAATTTCAAATACTGTGTTTCTAATTTAGGTTGAACAGCTACTAATTATGATACAAGCTCCACTAATTTACCAAAGACTAACTTGATATTAAATTAACATGCATTGGCGATCAGGTCTCAGAGTCAAACGTGACTGTACACTGAACCTGCTTATATGGTGCAGTGAAACGCCCTTAACACATCAGTGACCTGTATGTATCGCTAGTTTTTAGAAACATTAGTATTTGCTTTATTTTTTCTATATTTCTAAGAAATAACATCAGTTGATGCACTGGAATATAGAATTTTAAAAACTGGAAAAAAGTGACTTGTTAAGTTTTTTAAATGCACGTGGAGATTTCCTATTTTTCAACAAGGAATGTTAAATGAGCCACTTGTTCCATACAATTATGTCACTTGAATCTTCATCTTGCCATATCCGGAATTCTGATTTCAACTAAGACCTCTATCCACAGCGTATGCTAGCTGTCTCTTGTTCTTAGATTATATTTGTTAGACTCATAGCTTCCCGTCATCGGTTTGTTATCAGTGACCGGTATGTTAACTTCTATTCCCACCGCAGCCGGTGTTTTAGCTTCAATGCCCTGGTTTTCTACTCTTGGGCAATATTCACAATATATGCTCCCACTCTTGGGCAGTATTCACAATTTATGTTCCCAACGCATTATCATGGCGTCGTAGCGTTTCACATCTAGCGTTTCATCAGGGGAATACCTTGATTAAAAATACAAGCAATTACCTTAGTTTAGATGTACTGCATTCGGAAGAAAGTAAAGTCAAAGTTAGTCAAATTCCACAGTGAAATACTCACGGCTCTTCTCAATCCTAATTCTCTGCTCAGAAAACACCGCGCATGCGGGATAAAGATTGCCTCTGGGATTTAAATGGTTCCCAAGGGATCGGATGAAAAGTGCCTCCACAGTTTGAGCAGTGAGTATCACTGGCATGCACTCCATTCAATGGATGAGTTTAAACCATTAGGGCTCACAGTATTCAGCCGGAAAATCCATTCTTGTTCCCGGCGTAAAAGGGTCTGTTCTTGAGATTTCCCTCGTGTACCTTGAACAACATGATCTATGCAAAAACATTTAAGTGTGGTAAAAAAAATGTTGTTTATCGATGCAATGAGATACCATAGGGGCTTGTAACACCTTACAATGCAGTCTGCTCCGATGTTCTTTCATTCGGATATGAAAAGCACGATTGGTTTTGCCAATGTACAACAGCGAACAGGGACAAAGGACTCCATAAACCACATGAGTGGAATGGCATGTAGTTCTATGTCTTAAATAATAAACTTTTTCTTGATGTGTAAATTGTTGTATTTCTAATGTGATATCACATATGGAGCATTGACCGCACTTGTAACGGCCCACTGGTTTTATCTGATGTTCCTGCACAGACGTTCTTAACACCGTAGGAGAGAGAATCTCTTTCAAATTTCTATGACGTTGCCATACACATTGAATTTTTTAATTCTCCAGTCCCGGGGTGCTACATAAAACATTATTATGTTTCTTAAGGATCTTTTGGACCTGTTGACTGAATGGGGAATATTTTGTTACTAATTTAGGTTGAGGCACATTCCAATGTGGCCGTCCAGATCCCTATGCGGCCGATCATAATCAGGATGCCCAGAGGTAGATCCGATCCTGATCCCGTAGGGGCTAAAAGTGCCCACGGGAACAGAATCAGGTCTAAAGCCTGAATGTGCAGGCTGGGCCCTGATTCTGATCAGCCTGCATGCCCAGCAGATCCATGGCTACCTCAGTCAGGCTCCTGAATGGAGCCGCTGTTCCATGGCGTCCCATCGCGAATGCCGGCCGCTGCCAATTTCATTCTTTCCCCACAGAAGGACCCTTGATCCAACCTCCCATGGCCAGGGTCTGTCTGTGGGAAACTTACTTGACGCCCCTACCTTTATTTCCAGGCTCATCAGCGTGATCCCCCAATGTCCATGGAATAAGTTCCCTGTCTACGTTCACGGCCCCGGACGTACAGGGCCGACCTCTGAATCGGACCAGTATGTTCAGGATCGCAGACCACCCATGCCCCGTTCTTGCTGTGCCTCAGCAATGCCCCCCTCCCACACCTGTCTAAGCCTCCCCATACAAATATGGGTGAGCAAAATATAATTTCCACCACATTTCAAGAAAACATTCTGACAGTGGCATGTAATGAGAACACCACTAGAGTTTAAAAGAACTACATGAGCCAATCCAAGAGATGCAGAGGCAGGGCACGCACTGACCAATCACTGACAAGCTCCTACATTCCTACATTCATTCATAAAAAGACACCCCGCTCAATCTTATTGTTTAAACCTTACGATTCAACTGAATTGAGAAGGAATATCCATTTTTACTCCCTCTGTAGCAGTAACTTGCCTCGATCTCCCCCTCTAAAGGAAGGGGATAACGTGTCAATGGCCTTATACCAAATGTCTTCAAATACAGGGTGAAAACACTGAAAATGATCTTCTAAGGGAGCTTCTTCCTTCACTGTAGGCAAACTATATTTATGCTCAGAGAGACGAACCCAAAGCTGTCTTGTAGTTTTTCCTATATAGATTTTCTGACAAGGACAACAAAACATGTAGACAACAAATGAAGATATATAAGATGTGGACGTTCTAAGCTGACAGGTTTTACCATTAGCAGTGAATTCATCACCCACTTCCATGATTGCGCAAAAAGCACATTTACCACATCGTACATGCCCTTTGGAATTGTTATTTTCTTCTATAGAGGCAACTGCTGGGCATAAAAAGTCACGCAAATTGTGTTCCTTACTAAATACTATCCGAGGCTTTAAGCCAGATAAGGTCGGATGTGTATTAAGTGTGGACCATCTTTTTCTTATTACTGAAGCTATACAGGACGACAATGATGAATATTGAAGGACAGAAGTGATTTTATTAGAATGATTAGCTGTAGGGGAAGACATTTTAGGTTGATCAATTCACTCATGATGGTTAAACTTAACTTGCTTATTGGCCTTATGGAGCACATTAGTTGGGTACCCTCACTCCATTAATTTACCACACGTCTTCTTTGCTTGTAGAAGGTATGCTTTCTCTGTAGAACAAATTCTCTGGCAGCGCAGTAACTGTGAAAATGATAAACTGTTCCTTAAATGTGCAAAACGAAAACTGCTGTATTCCAAAAATTAATTACGGTCCATAGGTTTTGAGAACAAAGTAGTGTGAAAAACATTACCATCTTTAACAGAAACATCAAAAAAATGACAACAGTTGCAATCTCAATAAACGGTGTTGTCTGGTGGAGACCCTGGCCTGAGGACTTGGAGGAACAAGCATAAGTGATGCCAAAGGAAGTGATATGCTTCTCCTACAGACTTTCTCAGTGCACTCTTAGCAGGCTGTTACTTTGAAGTCATGGCTTTCTACTCAGGGATTCCATGTGGACAGCAACAGTACAGTTGTGCCACCCATGTGCATTTATTGGTTACTATATCTTTCTTTGTGTTTCCTACCTCATACCTTTAGACAGAGAGAAGGCTAAGCAGATGCACAAAGTCAGGCAGAGAGGATGATTAGGCAGACAGGGAACAGAAAGACCAGGTGGACACACTGAGTTAAAGGAGACACAGACAGACAAGTACAAAGAGGGCATCAGAGAGCAGGCGAGAAGGTAAAAAAGGATTAGTAGAGAATAAGGAGGATGGAAAGAGGCAGAGGACAAAGAAGTATAAAGAGGAACAATAACTCACCACTATCTCTCAAGCTAATCTCCAGAACCAATAAGTAATCCATGCACCAGTTCCTAAACAATAAAGAGTTATGTACCATTGATAGAAGATGTCAATTCATATGCTCACATTTTTTTGTGACACAGGTGCATACTTACAATCCTGTGTACCTTTCTTTGTGACATCCTATGTATTGTACATGCATGTTATGGGAGGAGTGGTCTAGTGGTTAGGACAAGGTACTTCAGGCCGGAGAGTCGGGGGTTCAAGTCCCACCTGGGGACAGCAATCTCAGGCCGGAGGGACTGGGATTTCTAGTCCTATAGGCACTCCTTGTGGTCTTGGGCAAGCCACTTAACCCTCCATTGCCCATGTTCCCTGTATGTATTAGTGTGTGTGTCTCATATCCCCACATGTTAAATGTATCCCCCAATTGACCGCTTTGACCCGGTGAAAAGCGGGATATAAATACAGCTAAAATAAAAAAATTAAAAAAAAATTATACCCCTTTATACGCATATCTGCTTTTATAGAATAACTTCCTGGGAAATGCCCGCACAGGTACACCTACTCTGGGGTTCACCAAATTTCCTCATTATTTTTATGTGCTTTCATAACATACGCATATTCTACCCCAACTTTGTCCCCAGTCATTCTGAGAAAATATTTGCTGAGAGGTTCTTACCACATACATTTAAATATGTATAGCCCAGGCAATTATGTAAATACTGTTCTATCCACAGAAATGCGAGGATGCATCTGCACAGGGCATAGGGCAATGGCTCGGACATTGTAGTGCCTAACAACCACCTGCACGGACAGGGTGGTCACAGCATGTCCTGCTGGGAGGTCACTCTCACCCTGACTGAGCAGTGACCACGGCATGGCTAGGTTCCCCCATAGTGCTATATAGTTTTTCTCTCATGTGATGTTTATGGTTCCCTTTTGGGGCCCAATCACTGACTTATCTGCTTGGTGTGTATGCTGACATCCCAGTTCTGGGTACATGCATTTCCTCCAGAAACATGCACTATGGATTAGCTAGCAGACTGTCTGCAGCTAGTATGTGTCTGGATGGAACATCTTGCAGGGTGCAGCAGATGGAGGCTTGCTGCTGGAGAATGTCAGATAGTGGTGGGGAGCAGCTGAGCATTTCCAGGCCCTCTGTCTGCCTTGCCTTATAGATGTGTACAGATCTACATTGCCTGCCCTGTATGGTGTCTGTTCCCCAGCAGGACTGGGGTTGATGGTCCTCTCTACTGCCACCATTGCGGGGAGGTAGAGTGTGGCTCTGTTGGTGGGAGATCCTGTTTCCCACCCTGAACCACAGAGAGTGGGTTGGGTGGTGGTACATAATCCACCTATGGGTCCAAATACCCCCCCCCCTTCACCTACATCATGTGACCATGGTACCAACACAGGATATGCACTATTTTGGGTGCATCATAGCCCATAAGGGCTAGACATGACTGAGAAATACAGATGTGTCTGCAGGAACTACCTATCACACACACTAGCACTGATGGGGACCTGCAGCATAGCCTGTTTCATCCATGAAAGGTGCTGTGGACCTGGTGCTGGGTGCCCCACCTCACCCTCAGGGTGTGCACAGTACCCGCACAATGTGACGGTCTGTAGCTACTCTGTGCCAGTAACATACATGGTCAGTACCCCCTACCAGGCTGAGGTGCTATGGGGTGCACACGGTCAGTTCCCCCTACCAGGCCGAGGTGCTGTGGGGGTGCATACCCCATCTTGTGATCATCTGTAGACTGCTGATTTGCGTGTGCAGTGCATCATGGGTACGGGTGGGTTAACCCTATCCTGGTAACCACAGCAGACTGTTTGTGTGGTGACATGCAGTCCTTCTGTAGCCAGCCAGGGGCTTGTTAATAGCTGTAGCCCACTGGTTACTTCACTGCCTGTGGAGCCAGAGGTCATGGGTTTAAACCCCCAGTGGGGTTATTTGATAGGGCTATCCAGAGCATTGTCAATTTTTAATGTACATTAGTGCTGCCAGCAAAAACACCCTCAGAGTACTGTAACCATAAGGTGCCTCAGAAGGCGCTTTATAGAGTGCCCTATAAAGCGCCTTCTGAGGCAACTTATGGTTACAGTCCATATAAGGTGCCTTATAAGTTGTCCTATGGAGTGCCTTATAGGGTGCCCTATAGGGGACATTATAGGGTGCCGTGGCAGACAGTGCACTTTATAATGTGCCCTATGGAGTGCATTATAGGGTGCCTTATGTGGCACCTTAGGTTATGGCACGTGAGGGTGTGTCTGCTGGCAGCAATAATTAAAATACAAATAAAATGCCTCAAGAAACAATACTTACATGTCAAAGCTGATGCCTCAGCCAGCTTTATGCATTAGGCACACTGGGGGATCAAACTCATGACCCTTGTATCATCAGTCAGTGTATTAACCATTGTACTACACCTCTGTTTCTGTGTTTGCATGTCTGGGCGCCTACTTAAGATTACCGCGCGTTAACGTGCTTAGCCCGTTAATGTGCGCAGCAGCGCGCGTTATCACGCGATAATCCCGTTTTGCTACTTTAAGACTGAAACGCCCACTCCTTTTATGGCAGCCTGCACACTATCGCCGGGCGCACATTAAGACGGTTTAGTAAACATACCCCAAAGATTAGCTCACAGAGTTTCTGTGGTGCTGGATGAATATCATCGTCCTCTTACCAAATCAGGAGATATTGCGCAGAGGTTTGCCAGATTTTACAAGGATCTATACTCTACTCATCTCTCAGCAGATGCCTCCACTATTTATAATTTTTTGTCAGGGCTTCATCTGCCGCAGTTGTCTGGGGAGCATCGGGACTTGCTAGATAGAGAGATTCAGATTAAAGAGGTACAATTGGCAATGAAGTGGTTAAAATCCGCCAAAGAGCGGACCTGACATGCTCCCGGCAGAATTTTACAAATCTGTCTCGGATCAGATCACTCCCTTGTTAACTAGGGTTTACAATTCCATCCTTCAACGAAAACGTTTGCCCGACTTGATGAGACAGGCCTTAATTACAGTAATCCCTAAGGAGGGAAAAGATCCCTTACAGGGCAGTACTATAGGCCCATTTCTCTGTTGAATGTAGATTACAAAATTTTTACTGCAATTCTTGCCTCCCGTTTGAGCTCCATTGTACAAGATCTAGTCCATCCGGACCAAATAGGCTTTATTAAAGGGAGAGAAGGCTCTGACAATGTCCGCCGCCTCATCAACATCTTGGCTGGGGTTAGGAAGCTCAATGGCAGCTATGCGGTTCTCTCCTTAGATGCGGAAAAGGCGTTTGACAAGGTGGAGTCGGAATTTCTTTTAAGTGTTTTGCACCATTTCGGATTTGGACCTTCATTTCTTGCCTGGATCTCGGCTCTTTATAGGGAGCCGTTGGGAATGGTTCAAGTGAATGGCTTCCTTTCATCGCCCTTTTCCTTAGAACGCGGTACCAGACAGGGCTGCCCTCTTTCACCGCTTCTGTTCGCTCTAGAGCTGGAGCCCCTTGCTGTTCAACTTAGGTCCCTCCAATCTCAACTTGGCATTCGCCTTGCAGATCAATACCACATTGTCTCAATGTATGATGATGATACTTTAATATTTCTTCGGGAGCCGAAATATGCTATGCCAGTACTTACCTCAATTTTGACGGAATTTTCTTATTTGTCTGGGTACTCGATTAATTTTCAGAAATCTGTAATGATGCCTTGTCTGACACGTTGTGGTGCAAGACATCTGGAGAAAGACGGTCTTTTTCCAAGGGTTATGGGTTTCAGATACCTGGGAGTGCAGATCTCCCAGAGAGTTGAGGAGCTTTATAAGTGCAATTATGCCCCCCTCTTAATCTCCTTGTCTAAAGAGACTGCTGCTTGGCAAGCGTTATCGGTCTCCTGGCTTGGTAGAGTGAACACTATTAAGATGTTACTCCTTCCCAGAATCCTCTTCTTCTTTCAACAACTTCCTATCCATTTGCCCTGTTCATTTTTCCTGCACTTGCGAAAGCTTCTTATGCACTTCATCTGGCAGGGGCGGAGATCGAGATTGAGTTGGAATACAATGATTCGTCCCAAAGCCTGGGGAGGGGTTGGACTCCCCAATTTTGAACTCTATTATTTCTGCGCCTGCTTGCGGGCCATCCCACTCTGGTGCTTGAAAAGGACTGCAGCCTGGGTTGGGTTGGAAGCCCATTCAGTTTATCCGATACCTCTTCCAGCAGTCCCTTTTGTCACAGACAGTTCGCAGTTACGGGATATCCGCTCACATCTTTTTCTCAGCCCAGTTTGGAAAGCCTGGCATAAAATCTGTATTAAGACGTCCCAGGCATCCGTGTGGTCCCCGTATATGCCTGTAGGAGTTTTTCCCTTTGTCAGATCCTTTCCTGTGGCTGTTCAAAGAACCCTGGACTTTCTACCTGTGGCAACACTTTTTCACAAATCTGAGGTGTTATCCCATTCCCAGCTAGAGTTGAACTTGCCTATTTCGCTTTCGGCATTTCAATACTTTCAACTTCGTCACTGTTTTTCGTCCCCCTCTATTAGTGAGGCAGCTAGGCGCTCGCCCGCTGTTTGGGAAAGACTTCTCTTCTTACTGAAATCTGATAAAGCTCTCTTAGCACGTTTATATCGCTCTTTATCTGGTGATCTGGCATCAGCAGCATCTAAATTGAAGGCTTGTGATTGCTGGAAAGAGGTTATTCAGCCTAAATCAGATGAGTTTTGGATCGAGGTGTTTCATTATGCGCATACATGTTCTATTTCTTTATCTTTAGTCAATACGCAATTGAGAATTGTCTTCCGCATGTCTCTGGTGCCCACCTCCCTCTTCCGTTGGGGGCGAGCCGCTGATCCTCTTTGTTGGAGGGCTTGTGGTGGGATAGGTACTTTTTCTCATATGTGGTGGGATTGCCCTAAAATACAAGAGTATTGGCTCCAGATATATAAAATGATCTCTCAACAATTAGAGGTCAGCTTCCCTTTTGATGTGGAACATTGTATTTTAGGCCACTTTTGCCAGGGCTTGCAGTCCCCAGTGCACACTAGTATGGCCCAGTGTCTCCTGCTGGCTGCACGTTCTGTGGTCAGTAGATTCTGGAAGAGATCAACTGTTCCTATGTTGGATGAGTGGATGGTTAAGGTGTGGAATCTCTATCGAATGGGAAAACTGACTGCAGAGTTGCGGGATGAGTGAGATAAATGGAATAAGTGGCACGTTCTATGGAGTCAAGTGTTACCTCTTTGATTTTGATAGGGGATTTGGCTTCAGCCTGTCTCTACTCACCAGATCCGGCTTGCTGATGCTTTACGCTGTGTCCCTCTCTTTCTCTCTATCTTGACGTTATTGGCTGTGTGCGCAGGCTATGTATCTCTGCTTTAGCTTAGGGGGGGGAGTAGGGGGGAGGGGGGAAGTGGGGGGTAGGGATGAAAGAAGTGAGCATTTGAGGTTGATTCAAGCTAGTGAAAGTCTTTCACATTCTTCTCTTCTACTTTAGGTTCCGATTTCCTCCTGTGGGGCAGTTGCTTCCTTGTAATGTTACTGGCATTTGATCGGTAGGTTTGCCTCTGATAAAATTTTTTAGTAGCTCTTTAGTATATTAGTTTTCACTTTCAGACTCTGTCTAGAGAATCTTGAATTTCTACCTTTGTCTCCATCAGGGGGTAACGAGTTAAATTCTGTACTTATGTAACTAGACCGATTCAAAGTGCTTATGTTTTTGCAGCTGATTGTATTCGTGTATTGCTATTTGTATTGAATTTGGTTCATGAATTTCAATAAAAATTTATACACAAAAAAAAAAAAGGTTTGGACAAGTTCCTGGAGGAAAGGTCCATAAACCATTATTAAGAAGGGACCCAGGATATCAATGCTTGACCCAATACAAGCATTGTGGAACCTGTGTCTTTTGGGGAAACTGCTAGGTACGTATGACCTAGATTGGCCACTGTTGGAAACAGGATACTGGGCTTGATGGATCTTGGTCTGACCCAGTATGGCATACCTTATGTTCTTATGTTCTTAGGTGGTTCCCTAAGGCATCAGTTTCTTAGGTGTGGCAAAGAGCAAGGCATTCAAAGCTAAACAATAGATTCTCCCATTTGGAAAACTTTATTTTGGAGAAGCAGAGAGCAGTAGAGGTGACGAAGGGTGATTAACTGTAATTGACCTCCTATCATGGGCCTTGCCTTATTTGCTGTTTATTTTTTTTATTTCTCTGATTTAATATTAATCCCAGTCGGGTTCCTTAATGTGGACTTAATCTACTTTGTTGTTATAGTTTGTGCATGTTTACTGGTTTCTTGAATTTATGATTGACCTTGTTTATTTTGGTTATTGTAATTTTGATCAAAATTCATAAATAAAAAAAATAAAAATAAAAAAATAAACAATAGATTCTGACAGCCATGGGAGCATAAGGCTTAAGGTTTTCCTAGGGCACCAACACCTTGAACCAACTTTGGGGCCAGCTCTGTGCATGGCAATGCATGTCACCATGAGGTAATGTTGCAGAAAATAAGAGAATGCAACATAGTTAACTGTTCTGCTTTATCTGCCTGCTTTTGCCATTTATTTATTTTATTTAGTTTCTATACCGCTCTATCATTAATTCAGGGCAGTTTACAATGAAGATCACAGCAACAACAATTCTACATAGAACAGGGTAATGAACTTAGGGGGGGGGTAGTATATGGAGTACAACGAAAGAGCATAACTTTTAGTTATATACATGTGTGCTTTGGTGGATCTTTTAGTGTGTTACATATGGTTAAGGGTAAGGGTATAGAAACATAGAAACATAGAAACATGATGACAGAAAAAGACCACAAGGCCCATCTAGTCTGTCCTTCCATAACAACAACTACAACAGTCCACTTTTTATCTTTAGAGATCCTCTGTGTTGGTCCCATGCTTTTTTGAATTCAGTTACTGTCCTCATCTCTACCACCTCCACTGGGAGACTATTCCATGGATCCATTACTCTTTCCGTAAAGAAATATTTCCGCATATCACTCCTGAATCTATCTCCCTTCACCCTCATCCCATGTCCCCTCATCGCAGAACTTGCTTTCAATTGAAAGAGGCTCTCTCCCTGAACATTTATGCCACGGAGGTATTTAAACATCTCAATCATATCACCTCTATCCCGCCTTTCCTCTAAGGTGTACATATTAAGATCCTTAAGTCTGTCCTCATATGCTTTATAATGAAGACCACTAATCATCTTAGTAGCAACCCTCTGCACCGACTCCATCCTGTTCCACATCCTTTTGAAGGTGTGGTCTCCAGAATTGCACACCATACTCCAAATGAGGTCGCACCAAAGACTTATACAGAGGCATTATCACCTCCTTTTTTCTGCTAGCCATTCCTCTCCGTATGTACCCAAGCATCCTTCTAGCTTTTGCCGTCGCCTTTTCTACCTGTTTAGCTACTTCACGGGGTTTAGATGAGGCAGAGGGGTAAGTGTTTCATGTGATTAGTTTATTGAGCTTCATGGTTGTTAAGAGACATTTTAACTGTCAAGAGAGTCTTGTATGGTGCACTGTGTAGTCAATGAGTTTGACCATAGTATTCTATAAATAGGTGTGTCTTGATAGCTTTTCTAAAGTCCATTAGGTCTTTTATAGCTCATATGTCTGGAGGTAAGTCATTCTATAGTGAGGGAGCATACATGAAGAGGGCTCTCCTATATGTGGATTGTCAGGCTTTCGTCCTGATCGTTGGGATTTCTAGGGTGTTAATGTTGGTTGTTCTTCTTGTTCTGGTGTGTTATGTTTTCTTGATTATTGGTTGAAGGGAAGGGGGTGACAGGTTGTTGATTATCTTGAAGATTAATGTTAAAACCTTGTACTTAGAAAGAACTTTGACTGGGAATCAATATAGTTGTTGAAGGGTGGGGGTTATGTGGCTGTATCTGGCTATTCTGATGATAATTCTTGCTGTAGTGGACTAGTTGCAGAGGTAGTATTGTTTTTTGGGGAGGCCCTAGTAGATTATATTGTAGTAATCCATTATTAGTGTTACTATGACTTGGCATACTACTCGGAAGTCGCTATCACTGAGTAGAGGTTTGAGCTTACGTATTGTTCGTAGTTTGTGGTAGGCTGATTTGGTTACTCCTTTTGGGATTGGAAGTTGAGTTGTCGGTCAAATGTAACTCCCAGGTATTTGATCACTGGCTTCGATGCTAGGGTGTGATCAAGGAGTTTCATCGAGTTTGGTGGGGAGAAAATGGCATTCCTGGTTATATGTATCATTTTAGATTTCTTAAAGTTTACTGACAGGTTTTGATCTTTTAGCTACAGTGTCATCTTTTGTAGGCATGAAGTAATTTGTGTGTAGTTTGGTTTTCTGATGTTTATGGGAGTGCATTTGGGCTGCAGCAATCCAAGGGAGCAATACAGTATAGGAGGTGAAGTACTTTTGTCCACTAAAGAAGAGCGGGACCTAGGCGTGGTTGTGTCTGATGATCTTTAAGTAGCTAAACAGGTAGAAAAGGCGACGGCAAAAGCTAGAAGGATGCTTGGGTGCATACAGAGAGGAATGGCTAGCAGAAAAAGGAGGTGATAATGCCTCTGTATAAGTCTTTGGTGCAACCTCATTTGGAGTATGGTGTGCAATTCTGGAGACCGCACCTTCAAAAGGATGTGAACAGGATGGAGTCGGTGCAGAGGGTTGCTACTAAAATGATTAATGGGCTTCATTATAAAGCATATGAGGACAGACTTAAGGATCTTAATATGTACACCTTTCAAATGAAACAAGTTCTGCTACGAGGGGACATGGGATGAGGGTGAAGGGAGATAGATTCAGGAGTGATATGCAGAAATATTTCTTTACAGAAAGAGTAGTGGATCCGTGGAATAGTCTCCCAGTGGAGGTGGTAGAGATGAGGACAGTAACTGAATTCAAAAAAGCATGGGACCAACACAGAGGAACTCTAAAGGTAAAAAGTGGACTGTTGTAGTTGTTGTTATGGAAGGACAGACTAGATAGGCCATGTAGTCTTTTTCTGTCAGGTTTCTATGTTTCTATGTTTCTATGAATACCATAATGTCATCTGCATATATCCTGCATTGAATGTTGTGCTGTTTTATAATGTTGCATATAGGTTGAATATACAAATTGAAAAGCAGGGCTGAGAGAGCTGAGCCCTGTGGGACACCTTGTTGTTGTGTGAAAGGATTTGATTGTAGATTTCCAGTTCTCATTTGTTGTATGCGGTTGGATAGGTATGAAATGAACCATTCCAGCACTTTACTATTGATGCAAGTTTCCCAAAGCCTTTGTAATAGGGTATTATGGTTGACGGAGTCAAATGCTGCAGTGATGTCAATGAAGCAAAGGACAAATCCTTTCTGAAAGTCATCTATGCCAGTTATGAGAGTATCCATAAATGAGGTGATGAGTGTTTCAACCCTGTGGTTCTATTTAAATCCATATTGGTGTAGGTTCAGTGGGGCATAGCTGTCAACATGATCTTGTAGTTGATGTAGTACAAATTTCTCGATTATCTTGGTTATGAAGAGGAGACTTGATATTGTTTGGAAGGAGCTAGGGTCTTTGAAGTTGAAGTTCCCACTTTTTTGAATAGGTCTTATGGATGCTTGTTTGAGTTGTGGTGGGAGGTAGCCTTGTGTGAGTGATGCTTTGACAACCTTCAGTATGTATTGTGATAAGGTGAGCTGTGAAGATGAGATGGAATGGGAGAGAAGTGAGGAATGTGCCTTTAAAGACAGATGTAATCAGGGTTCCCACAGAAACCACAAGCCACCGGAGCATGCAGTAGCTAGAGCTAAGCCCTGCCCAAACAGTGACGTAAGAGCTAGGTTGAGCCCTAACAGCTCTCACATGTGCAGAGAGGAGGGTGTGGCTGAAAAGAAGCACCATTTTAAAGCTGCTTCAGAGTTTGGTAAAAGTAGTCGGGAGGAAAGGAGCCAGGAGGAAAGAGGCTACAAGAAAAGGGAGCTCAAGGAGCAAAGGAGAGGAGGAGGAAAGACAGCTGATTCTTACTCTCAGAAAACCGTGGAACCAAGGTTGGAACCTGTCCTAAAACACCCCAGAGAAGAGAAGCTGGAAAGGTTTGTTTCCACGTGGGGAAACAGCTCAGAGAGCCAGCCAAGTAATAGAGGTGGGGCAGACAAGTTTGCTACAGTTCCTAACAGAGGCTTTTCTGAAGACGTGGTCAGAGAGCTGAGGAAAAGCTCTGAACGTTGTGCTAGCCAAAAGACAAGGAGAGCAACTCCAGGCAGGAACAGGAACAGTTCAAGTAAGTGCTGTGAGTCAGCTCTTGAGGCTGTTAAAAAGCTATTCCATGCGAGAGAAACTCCTTCTTTAAACTATGCTGGTACAGAGCAGAAAGAACACTTTTTAGGGAAACTGAAAGAGTTTCTGCAGAGTGTAAAATGTAAACCTTCTGATATAAGCTCCCCAGAAGATGATTCAAATGAAGCCGTGGAAGATATGCAGATAGAAATGTATGAAACTCCTTGTGATAATGACGCAGTAGAAATGGAATGTTCATTTTGTAAGTCAAACAAACTAAACATGTGCTAGGCTCAGGCCAGGAGAAGAAGTGTATTTAGCCTGGTTTGTCAAGCTGAGTGAGAAAGAAACTCTGACTAAGAAGTTTTAAAGTCTGCCTGATGTGATTAGCAGCCATAGCAGTGAAAGGCATGTGTCTGAAGGAAGCGGAGTGCCGCTGCTGTGGAAAGAATATTCCTGACTTTGATGTTAAGCCTGTTTTGTTCATCTTCATCATTTAATTTTGGAGAACTTATCCTTGCCTTGTTTATGCGCTATGAATTTTGATGTGAGGGAGAAACCCCGGAATAAATTTCTTTGTTTTGCCTGACAAACTGTGTGGTCACACTACTTTGCTTGGAGAGTATCTAAAACTTCAAGTCCCAGCATTCAGTGCTGGCAGCCAAAAGCCTGGGACAGTACTCAAAGGGCAAATAAGGCAGCCCTTTTGCCTACCGGCCATTAGCCTAGGCAGGGGGTCACGACAGTATGGCATTAGGTATTCTCTTGTTTGTTTGACCCAGCTCACTGGGCATGGGTCCATGGGTGAGGTAGTTGTGTTGATATTGGTTATAATTGAGTTGAGTTGTTTTTCTGAGGGGATGAAGAATGACTCTCACTTTTCTATGTTCTTGTGTTGAAAGTTTTGCATGGTTAGCTGGTTTGGTTTTTTGATTTGATTTTGCATATATTTTAATGGTAGGAAGTCAGCCATTTTCTGCAGTGTTATGGAATTCATATTGTTTAGTGCTATTGGTTCCTTCGTCGGTCCATTTACTATGTCAAACAGTTCCCTCAGCTTGTTAAGGGATTTCATTATTAGATTTGTATGGTGTTCCTTTTTGCATCTGTTTATCAGGTCATGACATTGCGCTTGCATTTCCGTGTATTTTGTATGATGTTGTTGGTCTTTGGTTCGACGCCATAGTCTCTCAAGCTTCCTAAGCTGTTTTTTTATGTTCATTGATTTCATTGTATATATATATATACAACGTATAGCTCGTCCTCAAATATGTAAACACCAAACAGGTTCCTCCCCTATTGACTTCCTATGTATATAGTTGCCCCCTCTCTCCAAGTTTCATTCCCTGTTCAATGTAATGACCAGACATTTGTATATTGTCGGATGTTGTTGTTCTTTGTAAACAGCGCTGATCATAAATAGTGCGGTATATAAGAATTGTAAAATAAATAAATAAATTGGAGAACCATGGAGCATTCTTCTTTTTCTGTTATTTTGTAATAGTTTGGTTGGAGCTATTGATGCTCTGTTGAGTGTTTCATTCCAGTTAGCAATAGTGGAATCAAGGTTAGATGTGGGGGGGTTTTAAGGACAGGTAGTACTTGCTCTGGGAATTTTTCTTTGTGGATCATTTGAAATCTCCTTTTTTCTTTTGGTGTTACATTTGGTGTTTTATCTTTTACAGGTGCGTCTTAACTGCTGTGTGTGACACCTCAGTATATAAGTTCCAACCCATTCAAATTTAGTCAAGCAGGAAAACCAGTCTGTAATTTCAATACAGCTTTTTATTGCAAGGTCTGCAATAACACGTTAGGACTAATGAATGCAGCAAGCTAAAATAAGTCTAATACTTTCAAGGTTCCTGCTGAAGCAGAAGTAACTTCAACTCATGTGAGCTTCAATCACTATCTGCTCAGTTACAATCTGTCTTATCACACTTTTTATACACTTTTTCAATAGGCTTACATGACTAAGTTGTCATAGACAATTTCTTTGTTCCCAAGTGCAAGACATATTATACTTCCTTAACTAATCCCACGAAGGCTACTATCCCTTCCACCCCCTTGGTTCCCATCTCCATTTTCTTAGTACTTTATGCCATGTTTGCAGTTTCTCACTCTGTGACTCATCACAAATGTCAGTTCATATCGTACTGTCTGTACATCTGCTATTCTGTTCCTGCTTATCTGGTTTTTCTTTGTATATCACATATTGATGAGATCCAACTTGGGCCAAGTATCTCTTTTTCCATACATGTATCCCCTTTTTCTTTTGCAAAACACAGTTTGTTCCAAGGGGAGGGAAAGATTAAGTTCCAATTATACTTTTTCTATTCCATGCTTCAGGTGCTAATCATTGTATGCTATTTCAGGCTTCCATTCAAGACCACTAGTACAAGACAATCTCAGTGAATTTCTTTTCTTCTCTACACATTACATGCAAGTAAGGCCTTAGCTTGAGCCAAGTAATCTGAACATGATTTCCTTTCATCCTTGGGAGAAACAGCTTGTACAAGAGGCGGGGGATGAATACATTACTGATTATACAAGCTTAATTTTTCATGGTTATACAAAATGGAGTCAGACAAACAAAATGGAATCAGGATGAAATTCATTTCTCATGATAATGTGAACAGTGCATTGTAACAGAAATCCTGTGGTTATGGGCAACCATAAAATGATGAGTCTATAAGGTTTTTTTGGTAGATTTACAAATAACCACTAGGTTTCAGCTCTGCTGCCTTTTTGATACTTCAACAATAAAATAAACATATTTAGAATGGGGGTTATTCTGAACCACGAATAAGCCATATCTCCAGGAACAAGCAGGAATGTAGTCTTCACATATGGGTATCGTCGGTACCGATGGAGCCTGCGCGGGAACGCTCCCCAGCATCCAATAGGAACACTTTTGGGAGCATCCCACAGCACATGCGCGCTGCCTTCCCGCCTTTCCAACTGTCCCTCTTCAGTTCTTCGCTTTCTGTGAGCCGACAGGACACATACCCTGTCACCGCAGAAAATTTCTTCTTTAAACTTGTTTTCTTGTGGTCTCGCCTGCCTCCGCACAACACCTACGGGTACCGCCGGTTCTTTTTTCTTCTTTTCTAAAAAAATAAAAAAAAATATATATATATTGTGATGCAGCAAGGGGTACACAGCTCATGGAAGGGCAGGTAAAAGAAAGACTTACCTCAGATTCAGCATTGGAAAAGAGCACTAGGCACTCTGAATCAGTTGAGCAAAGGAAATTGTTACTGCGTAACAAACAGAAAACTCATCTGGAACACCTGATTGAAATTCCCCAGGTCACGTGCAGGGCTAGGGATTACTTAAGACAGGGTTCCAGTCAGAGAGTAGCAAGAGTGGTGGCAGGAAGAGTTGCAGAGGGAGCAGCAGATGCAGTTGCACCAACAGATGCAGATGAAGGCAGAGAGAGAGAAAGGCACGTTACAACTCTCGAGCAAGGCAAAAGCCGGGGAGAGAGTGGCAGGAGGTGTGGCTCTCATCAGCTGAGCAGAAACCCCAGGGGAGTGCTGGGAGGAAACTTTTCTCACGGAGAACCAGGAAGTGAATCTGGCTCCAGCACTCAGGAAGAGAGGTTCAAGGCAAGCTGTACTAGGAGAAAACCTGCTACCAGAATTATCCTTGAAGGGAAGCCAGGAGTGTCCCACTACACAAGAGACCGGTATGTGCCAGCTCTAAGCACAGGTCAGTGTAAGAAGAAAGTATCGGGGGATGGGAACTCCAAGCACATCTGCAGCATAAGAAATAGTTGTAAAGCTAGGACCAGTTATACTTCTGCACAACCAGCCTGGGAGGCTAGAACCAAAAGATATAGGGAGCCAAGTACCAAGGCAATCCCTGCAGAGAGAAAGAAACCTCCTTATGCTTACAGGGAGAGGTTTAAAACTTATAACTGCCAAGGGCGTGGTCCGGATTATAACCGCACGAAGCAAGGTGGTTCAGAGCTGTTGTTCTGGGAGGAAAGCCCAGGCAGAAGCTACTACAGAGGGACGTATAGACCCGAAGGGAGAAGAGCCTCCAGTGATTACCATAGCGAGTTGTCACAAGACGCTGTGTCTGAACACTGTTCACAAGAAGAGTCCGACACAGGGAGTTTGGGAAGTGCTGGAGAAAGCATGGTATGGGAAGATGGTAACAATCTTCCAGAGCCCATTCCCATGGATTGCAGCATGTGTTATAAATGCAGCCTTGATATTTGAGTAAATGCAAAAGAGAACTTTGTGCATGTAATAAAGAATATATGTTTGCCACTATTTTTGTTACTTCGCTTACGTTTTGAAGTTTCTGTTCTTCTTGACAGTCCGAGCGGGACGGGGAATAAAATCCCACTTTATTTTCATTCAATTTGCTCTGAAAGACTCTTTTATTTATAAAGCCGGAGCAGTTACTTGTCTTATAGACCCTAGGCAACCGCCTATACAGGGCTAAAAGGGCTCTAACCACGGGCCCCATCACAAGTTGGAGTAGTTTTATCGGATCCAGTCAAGGAGACAAGGAACTATGGGGCGGAGTGACAACGCGGGAAGAGCGAAGTTGGCGCGCCCAGAGGAGGATCCAGGTTCCAAGAGTGCGACGGCAAGCACCTTCTCAAAATAAGAACCTCCACCTTGCTCAGGTAATGGGTATTTGGGCACAGGTTGGGAGGATCTCTGGTGAGAAGGAAAAGGCTTGGGAGGAAGAAATTTTTCTTTCCTTGTTACTATAGTGCCACACTTGGTGTTCGTGTTTCTGATTTATTTCCAGGAAAAGAGATGACGACGATGGATGCACAGGAGGTCCTAAGATGGATGAGCATGCAGTTTGAGAAGCAGGGAGAGCTAGCTCGAAAGAACCAGGAGCAGGCCATCGCTGCCCTGATGGATCAACAGAAGCCCCTGACTGACTTGGTGCATACTCTCCTGAAGGAGCCAAAGAAAGAAGAGTCGCCAGCTGCAGTACCTATCTGTGGGGTAGGCCCACAGAGTTGTGGGATATGGACACTGGGACAAATGCATGCTAATGACAATTTTGATGATTTTGTGCAAACTTTTGAAAGGATAGCTCTTAATGCTAAGTGGCCAGAAGAGCAATGGGCCGTTAGGCTGGCCTCAGCGCTAACCGGCGAGGCTCAGGCAGCCTACAGGGCCATGCCTGCAGCTCTAGCAGCTGATTATCAGGAGGTTAAGAGAGCTGTGCGTGATAGGTTGGGCTTAACACCTACCATGTATAGACGCATGCTCCTGTCTACCCGGATTCAACCCGATGAAACCCCAAAGGCACTATATCACAGAGTGCATGGGCTGGTTTTAAAGTGGCTTGAACCCGAGGGTAAACCGATTGAAGAGGTAATTGACCTAATTGTATTAGAGCAATTCTTTGAGGTAGTGCCAGAAGAGGTTAGAACATTTCTGACCCTACAGAATTGTAGAACCTCTGCTGAAGCAGCGCACCTAACCGAAAGGTTCTTTGAGGCTGAAGTAATGAAAGAAGCCAGCGCTGGCAGCAGGTTAGGGTTAGCCAACTCTGTAAAAAGTACCAATGTTTCTCCAAGGAACATAGTGAGTTCAAAGGAACCCATGTATAGGAAAGTGGAAGGTAACAAAATGTTAAAGTGCTTTAAGTGTGGAAGAAGTGGGCACTTGAAGAGAGAATGTATGTCTCGTACAGCACTTGTCACTAGACATGATCACCACACAGCGGCAGGTTTCCGTGTAGATGTGGAGGTACAGGGAGTCCCAGCTAAGGCCTTGCTTGACTCGGGGGCCGACCAAAGTATGGTCTCCCGCCAGTTTTGGAAAACCATACAGGCCCAGAGGGGTTTTCTCCCGAGTCAGCAAGAAGGAACAGCGAAAATACAATGTGTGCATGGAGCAACAACTTGGTATCCTTTATTTAGGGTAAAAGTTAGGGGTTTAGGCACACGAAGGGAAGTCTTAGTAGCCATCATTCCCAAACTACCATATGATATAGTGTTGGGAAGGGATTGGCCACCCTTCTATAAAGGCATAGAGGGCAGTACGTGCATAAAGGGAGGATTAGTTTCCACCAGATCTCAGGCGAAGGGACTGAGGACCCCTAGTGAAACTTTAGTGGAGGAAAATCCTGCCCCTGTAGTAGAAGAAGGAGAGATAGAACCGGAAGAGGGGGAAGAGGTGATGGCAGATGAAGGCCTACACGAGCTTCCCAGACATGAGGATTTAATTGCTACCCCCAGCGAGGGTAAAAAGAAAAGTAAGGGTGAAAAGCGCCGGGAGAGACATCACCGAGCCCAGTTGAGAGCCGGAGTAGCCGATGGGCAAGGGTTACCCTGGGTACCGGCAGACCTAGTAAAAAAGTTTCCATCTTTTGCCAAAGAGCAGAAAGCAGACCCTGTATTAAAATACGCCTTCAAGTTCGCAAAGGCAGATAGAGATGTGCTCCCCAGGTTCCTATTAGAGGATGATATCTTGTATAGGGAGAGTAGTAATCCCCAAAATGATGCCATTAGGAAACAGTTGGTAGTTCCTACCACCTTTAAGGCAGTTGTCATGAGGCTCGCTCACGACCACCCCATTGGAGGGCATAAAGGGGTGCAGGCCACACTCGACCAAATTCTCGAGCGTTTTTACTGGGCGGGAGTGTTTCGGGAGACGAAGAAATTTTGTGAGGCCTGTCCGGCTTGTCAGCGAGTAAGCGCTGCTAAGCCTGTAGGAGTTCCCCTGATCCAAACGCCTACCATAACAGAACCGGTTAGGAGAATGGCAATGGATATTGTAGGGCCCCTCGTGAGAACCCCTAGGGGATTTCAATACATCCTGGTTATCATGGATGTAGCCACTAGATTCCCCTGGGCAATTCCTTTACGGAACATTTCCCCCAGGTTTATAGCCACAGAATTAATAAAATTATTTTGTGAGGTGGGTTTCCCGAGGGAAATGCTCACAGACAGAGGAAGCAATTTTGTTTCAAGATATTTAGCGCAAGTATGGGATGCTTTTGGCATCACCCATATAAAAACAGCTGCGTATCATCCACAGACAAACGGTCTGGTGGAACGCTTTAACCAAACCCTTAAGCAGTTGCTGAGGAGGGTGTTAGAAAGGCAAATGGCGGACTGGGACGTTATGCTCCCATTTGTCCTATACGCTAGCAGGGAGCGAACGCAAACCTCCCTAGGAACATCCCCCTATGAACTTATGTTCGGACGGGCACCACGAGGGGTCTTGGACATTTTGAGAGACCAGTGGGTGGAACCGGGTGAGGAAGAAATAGGAGTTCCCCAATTTCTTTGCGGGCTACGGAGTCGCCTCCAGAGGGCATCTCAAGCCGCAGATAAGAATTTACAGGATAGTAGGAAAACACAGAAAAAATATTATGACAGGGGTAAAAAACCGCGACAGCTGGCAACAGGCGATAAGGTCGTGGTAATGGTTGCTGATCCAGGGCCAAAATTTGAGGCCCGGTGGAAGGGTCCCTATACGGTAATGGACCGCAAGGGTCCGGTGTCATATGTGGTCAAGAATGACAGGGGACGCCTTCAGACGTTCCACATAAATGTATTGAAACCATGGCATGAAAGGATGGCCACTGTTAGCCGTTTCAGCATACTACCCAAGTACCGGGCAGCACGCACATGTCCACAGAAACCCTGGGAGGAGGGTAACCCATTATACAGCAGGTATGAGGGAACACTCATGAAACCAGGGCAGATTCCGGGCTGTGTGCACGAAAGTTCACCATCCCGGAATATCTTAAGAGGGGGGATATGTGATGCAGCAAGGGGTACACAGCTCATGGAAGGGCAGGTAAAAGAAAGACTTACCTCAGATTCAGCATTGGAAAAGAGCACTAGGCACTCTGAATCAGTTGAGCAAAGGAAATTGTTACTGCGTAACAAACAGAAAACTCATCAGGAACACCTGATTGAAAATCCCCAGGTCACGTGCAGGGCTAGGGATTACTTAAGACAGGGTTCCAGTCAGAGAGTAGCAAGAGTGGTGGCAGGAAGAGTTGCAGAGGGAGCAGCAGATGCAGTTGCACCAACAGATGCAGATGAAGGCAGAGAGAGAGAAAGGCACGTTACAACTCTCGAGCAAGGCAAAAGCCGGGGAGAGAGTGGCAGGAGGTGTGGCTCTCATCAGCTGAGCAGAAACCCCAGGGGAGTGCTGGGAGGAAACTTTTCTCACGGAGAACCAGGAAGTGAATCTGGCTCCAGCACTCAGGAAGAGAGGTTCGAGGCAAGCTGTACTAGGAGAAAACCTGCTACCAGAATTATCCTTGAAGGGAAGCCAGGAGTGTCCCACTATACAAGAGACCGGTATGTGCCAGCTCTAAGCACAGGTCAGTGTAAGAAGAAAGTATCGGGGGATGGGAACTCCAAGCACATCTGCAGCATAAGAAATAGTTGTAAAGCTAGGACCAGTTATACTTCTGCACAACCAGCCTGGGAGGCTAGAACCAAAAGATATAGGGAGCCAAGTACCAAGGCAATCCCTGCAGAGAGAAAGAAACCTCCTTATGCTTACAGGGAGAGGTTTAAAACTTATAACTGCCAAGGGCGTGGTCCGGATTATAACCGCACGAAGCAAGGTGGTTCAGAGCTGTTGTTCTGGGAGGAAAGCCCAGGCAGAAGCTACTACAGAGGGACGTATAGACCCGAAGGGAGAAGAGCCTCCAGTGATTACCATAGCGAGTTGTCACAAGACGCTGTGTCTGAACACTGTTCACAAGAAGAGTCCGACACAGGGAGTTTGGGAAGTGCTGGAGAAAGCATGGTATGGGAAGATGGTAACAATCTTCCAGAGCCCATTCCCATGGATTGCAGCATGTGTTATAAATGCAGCCTTGATATTTGAGTAAATGCAAAAGAGAACTTTGTGCATGTAACAAAGAATATATGTTTGCCACTATTTTTGTTACTTCGCTTACGTTTTGAAGTTTCTGTTCTTCTTGACAGTCCGAGCGGGACGGGGAATAAAATCCCACTTTATTTTCATTCAATTTGCTCTGAAAGACTCTTTTATTTATAAAGCCGGAGCAGTTACTTGTCTTATAGACCCTAGGCAACCGCCTATACAGGGCTAAAAGGGCTCTAACCATGGGCCCCATCACAATATGTATACATATATTTTGTGATGAAGAAGCCCCATTCTATACCTTAAAAGCACAAGATTCACGGCATTTTAGTCCTGAAGCTGACAGGCAAACAGACCATCTGAGCAGCTGTTGTCAGGGACAACAGAAACAAATGCAGCCACGAGGTCTGAAAAAACACTCAGCTGGGAAACATTCCCTAGTTCCTGATAGCGTGCACCTGAGAAGGGGAAGAGCTTACAGCCCTTATAAGGACAGTGCAGGGAACACAGGGTTAGAACTGGGAGGAGAACGGAAAGAACTGTTAGAACAAGCTGATTTACCTGGAGCAGCTGGCCGAGAGGAAGCAGGAGGAGTTTCCTACCTTGACCCAGGAAGTGAGTCAGAGCCAGAGCCAGGAAGGATTCACCCGAGTAACTACCCAGAGTCCTACAGGAGGAAGCAGCTAGCAGAAGCAGAGACCAGGTGTGAATGTCCTGCTGATTGCAAACACTTTGGAGCATGAAGGCTACGTTCTAGCCGGAGTGAATGGAAGCCAAAGGCAAAACTGTATGTATCAGGAAGCTGTGACCTGAGGAATGATTATAGTGGGAAGTTAAGAGTTGTGAATGATAGAAATTCTTATAGAGTGAATGCAGAGCAGCCTCGTGCAGGAAGTCCAAGGTGGGGGCAGGGCTGTAACTCCCAACAGAAGGATTCAAGCGGAGAGCTGAGCAGAGAGCAAGTGAAACCTCCAGAGAAAGAAAGACATTACCCAGAGGACGTGTGTATGTCTGAAGATGACCTGATAGAAATCCCTAAGCCTCAGAGAAAACCCCGCAGGCTAAAACCTGATATTAGGAAGAGAGTTTATAAGAACCCTGAGGGGTGGCTTCTCTCTCTCCCAGACGCCAAAGAGTACGAGGGCACTTATTTTAGCCCTAGAGAAAGTGCTGCCGAGAGACACTGTGACGGCACGGCACAGGGGAACTTGCAAGCACATTTTAACAAGGAGAGTTCTGAGTGCACGCAAGAACCGATGATAATTGATACACTCAGTGAGTGTTCTTCCTACGGTGACCCGATGGACTGCACACTGATTTTATCAGATAAAATAGGATATTTGTGCTAGTCAGAGCTGTATAGTGTGAGAGGAAAAACACTATAACTACTGTATTTGAATGCCTAACTTTACTTTGAAGCAAGAAGAAATTGTTCTGTTTGTTCCTTTATGTTTTGGCCAGAAAGCATGGCTTATTTCTTTTGAGTACTTGTGTTTTGTTATTTTGAATGATCCGACCCCGGGAGGGGAATAAATCCTCATTTGCCTTCTACCACTCGAGTTGTGCAACTACATTCATCGCCTTCAGAAACCTTTTCATTTGGTGCTAGGTGCCATTTTGGGCATTAGGCCCCATTTTTCCTAAAAAATGGAAAAAACAGCTAGTGGTTTTAAAAAATGTACTAAGTGTGGCGGTACCATCTCCATCACTGACACCCATGACTGGTGTCTAAAATGTTTAGGCCCTGACCATTCTCCATCTGAGTGTCCCTCCTGTATGGGGATGACTAAAAGAGGAAGACAAAACTGAGCTGCAAAGCTCGGTACCCTCTTTTCTTCGGATACCAGGTCCATTGCATCGACGTCTTCAAGAGCCTCGTCTTCCTCCCATGGATCTCAGGTAACTAGACATAAGAGCCAGTCTTCAAAGGGTAGCTCTCCTTCAAAGCATCGAGAGGCCATTGGCATTGCCCTTCAGGAAACTACACCAGCAAAACAGCCCCGGCGGGAGGCTTCGGCCTCCAAAGCACCAACAGGGTTCCAGGATGTTCGCGAGGCTTCAACCTCGGCAGAACTACTGGTGCCATGCTCAGGGGTTCCGGCCGCTTTTACCAGTAGTGATACCCAGGCATCGGCAGCATCGATAGACCAGAGATTCCAAGCTATCAAACACAGTCTTGCAGCTCTCCTTACAGCTGCGGTACCGTTTCCACTGACGGTTCAACGGGCACCAGTACCAACACCAATACCGATGCCAGCACCAGCACCGGTACAGATACCGGTATCAGCACCGACGGTACCGCCCCCGGTGGAAATCCTTCCCATGCTGACTTTTTCTGGCATCGACAAATCGGTACTGGACCAACTCGATACAGTTACAGTAAATATGTTAGGGTACATCCTTCCCCATTGTGTCTGGGTTTGTATTTGTTACTCCATCCATCCCTTTCCCCATCCTAGATCCCATGTCATTCCTCTTAACAGAGAAAATGATTCCCCCACCATAGCAACACCATCCACTTTTCTTTGTCCATGTTATAATTTTGATTAGTCCTTTTTAAACAACTCCTCTCCTTCTGTTTTTCCTTGTTATTTTCAGGCACAGAGGATCATTAGTTCCCTGGACCTTCCATTGTTCATCTGAAGGAGCTTCGCCTGGACCTTTAATATGTGTATAATGAGTGCAACCTTTTTCCACAGTTCTTACAGCAGTCTCAATACTTAGCAAGACCTGGAATGGGCCCTCCCAGTCTGGTTGCAATTTGGACTCCTTCCAGGAATTTATCAAGACCCACTGTCATGGTTTGAGACCGTGAGCTGCAAACTCCAATGGGGGTGTTTGTGCCAACAGTCCTTTATTCCTGAGAACAGATAAAGAAGAGGACAGCCCAAGTATATATTCTTTAGGAAACTTATCTTTAGTTTCAAACTGAGGAGGCTCCTTTAATTGTCCCATATAGGGTAATCCAAATAACATTTCATACGGGAACAACCCTAAATCTTTCCAAGGAGCTGTTCAGATTCTTAACAATGCTAAGGGCAAACACTTAGTCCAAGGTAATTTTGTTTCTAACATCAATTTGGCTAGCTGCTTCTTTATAGTCTGATTCATGCGTTCCACTCTTCCTGAGGAAGGTGGATGCCATGGAGTATGGAAATCCCAGGATACTCCCAGAGCTTCCATTATGTTTTGCAATACCTTGGCTGTGAAGTGACTTCCCTGGTCTGCGTCAATGTGACCTATCATTCCATATCTTGGAATGATTTGTTCCAAGACTATTTTTGCTACTCCTATTGCTGTGTCAGCTACCATGCGATATGCCTCCACCCATCCCGTAAAATGGTCCACTATTACCAAGAGGTACTTCACCCGCCCAACCAGGGGCAACTCAGTGAAATCAACCTGTATACTTTGGAATGGACAAAGACCAGGGTCTCTGCTTCCCTGCAGTTGTTTCCTAAGGACCTTTTTGTTTATCTTCTTACAGGTTATATACCTCTCACACACTTGCTTGGCTATTGTGTATATTCCCATACACTCATAGTGCCTTAGAATCAGATCACGTGCTCACCTCACACCCCAGGTTCCGGTAAGCATCAATAGCAAAAGAATTACCGAGCCAACCCCCCCAAACAAAAATATTTTTAAAAACACTTATCTTTTTGTCGGATGAAGCCGAGGAAA
Organism: Ichthyophis bannanicus; assembly: GCA_033557465.1. Taxonomy (NCBI): domain Eukaryota; kingdom Metazoa; phylum Chordata; class Amphibia; order Gymnophiona; family Ichthyophiidae; genus Ichthyophis; species Ichthyophis bannanicus. The sequence continues at coordinate 419,060,695 of CM066034.1, forward strand.
GTCAGAACTACACTCTAACCCCTCCAGATGGCCTTATCCATTTTATTAAATAATTGTATTTCATTCAGAAAACTTAGCTTAATGTCCACCAAGATCCTTCAAAGAGCAGCACAACACAATTCTCTTCAAGCTTAGCATGACGTGCACGTTTCGGGATCCGTTCCCTGTATCAAGTGCAATCTCCTTCATGCTGTGCCAACCGCCAAATGTCGCTGAGCTCACTTACTCGGTATATTTTCAGAAGGGAGTATTTTATTGGCTATCAATAGCCGTCATTTAGCAGAACAATCCAATCAGAAAGTAGGAGCGCCCCACCACACCAGGGGAACCCCACCACGTCATGGAATACATTACATGAGGCTAGCCCAAGCAGATTGAGACTCTGCACTCACTTAGAATCAGATCACACATTGCCTGTACCCCCCAATGACTCCCTTAATGTAGAATGGCCATAATTTCTCTCATTATTTGTTTGTTTACCATCTGCCTGCCATCAGGTAAAACCCATTTTCCCCCTTTCAGTTTTTACTGCCCCTATATCTTTGAGTTTTCATTTTCCCTTTCAGTCAATATGGGATTTTCTGCCTGACTCTCTATTTCTGGGGCTAAATTGTATATAGGGGTTAAGTTTTCCTCTAAGGCAGTTTCATCTGCTAATCTATTTCCTCTGTCTTCAAAAGAATTCCCTGCTTAATGACCATTTACATGCACCACTGCTATTTCTTATGGCAGCAGCAAATTCTTTCACACTTGCTGAATTAATCTTTTCACTGTTTACATATAAGTTAAGGATTTGACATAACCGCCCTTCGTCCGTGCCAAATTTCAGCCAGAAGACTGCAGCTAGCTTTATGCTTTTTTATTTTGTCCATGTAAAACAGCAATTCTTAAAACACTTCTTTGCTTTATCCTTATTCTTAGTGTGTTCATTAATCTGTCATTTACTTCAACATCCCCGAGATCTGTACTGCCAGCCCCGTCCTTACTCGAGTTTCCTTTAGAATTCCTAATCCCATTGAGACTTCTTTCACCAATGTGCTTTTCACTTCATCTCTCTCCGACTGCACTCCTTGCAGATGTGTCGGAACCGCAGATTGAGACTCCGCACTCACTTCGTGTCTAGGACACATCTCATACACACAACAATCTGTCTTGATACCCAACCACCAAGGTAATACTTTACAGTCTTGTTTCTTACCTTGGTTCGTGCACAGAATTACCTGGTTGATGCGTTTGTGCCTGCTTAATATCTGGTCTGCTTCACTGAGTCTGTATTGATTTTTCATTCATGGTCTTGGGATTTTGCTGACAGTACACTGTCGGAGCCCCCCGTCATCGATACACGAAGCCATTGAACTCAACGGGATGCATCTCCCCGTCCTCGGTGGCCTCCTCCAGCGATGACACAATCCCAGACAAGCCACCAATCTGTAATAAAATATAACATTTTACACAATAACAGACTCCTCAGTGAAGCAAAGGGTTACTTTAATTATATTCTTACAAGAATGGTGCCTGACTGAACAGATACATTTATCCTCTGTTTCACAGTTCTTTTATAGTACACTATGTCCTCTCCCTCTTCCAACATGTCTGTAACTCATTGGTTAATATTGTCTCAGTCCACTTCTTGCACTTCCGCACCTGTGGCAGGCTATGTGATACTAGCCATATAGTCGCTTCTTCCAGGATGCAGATATACAACAAAGGGAGTCAGAAAGTCATTACATACAACATTATATTACAGAGTGGTAGATGAGTGGAATACAAGAATTATATTACATTGTAAAAATAACATATCACATTTGTTTATATCACATATGCATGTTTCCTTCTCCTCCCAGGTCTATCAATGCAACTGCCTGCCTGCTTGCCACAACACCACCTCCATACACAAGACCCTGTCTCATCCTACTGCCACATCTCCAGTGCTGCCACACCCCGGTCCAGGGCTTGCCCTGGTCCCTCAGGCCTCCTCTGTCCTGTGTGCCTGCATTACTGACTGGCGAGGCCATGGGCTGAGGGGGCCACAGGGACAGTACTAGTAGCAGGCAGGAATGCCAACCATCCTCATTGTTGCACAGTGTGTCAATGCATATATGTGTGTGTGTGTGTGTCCATTGTTTTGTGGCTTTCTACACCTCACTGAGCCTTGCACTGCCTAAGCTTGGGGTGGCCAACTCAGGTCCTGGTGCACCATAATTCAGCCTGGTTTTTGTGATGTCCCTAAAGAATATTTATGAGATATATTTGCATCCACCGCCTCCCCTTGTATCATGGGTATTCATTGGGGCCATCATGACAACCAGGCTGGATTGTGGCACACCAGGACTGGAATTGGCCACTCCTGACCTAAGCCGTTTCAGCGTTAGCCTGCAAATTTGCATGATGAGGAGCAAGGTATTGTGGGTATGGCTTGATACAAGGCGGATTGGCCAGAATGTGTCTGCATCAGGGGGTGGGCAATGGCCGGGACATCATAGTGCCCAACTGCCACCTGCAGGGACCGAGTGGCCACTATCTGTCATGCTGGGATGGCGCACTCATTCTGATCGAGCAGTGACCATGGCACAGCTATGTATCCACATAGTGCTTATATAGTATCTAATTCTAGTGTCCCTTGGGGAAACTGCTAGGTACGTATGACCTAGATTGGCCACTGTTGGAAACAGAATACTGGGCTTGATGGACCTTGGTCTGACCCAGTATGGCATATCTTATGTTCTTATGTTCTAGTGATATGGGTTCATGTCCTGTCCTTGGAGTGCAATCACTTGGCTGCTGGGTGCACACAAGCGCTCTGTGTGCTGCCCGTCTGTAGTTGGTAGGTGCATGGATGGTAAGCCCAGTGACAGGCAGCAGGTGTGGAGTGACTGTGCTTGCTGTGGGTGAATGTTAGACCTTGTTTGTTGGTACAGGGGGGTGTTCCAGACCTACTCCCAGCTTCATTGGTACAGCAATGGTAACAACCCCATGCAGTTCTAGACAGACCACCCCCCCCCCCCCCAGTAGTTGGCATCGCAATTATAACACTAGGTATCAACATGCACTGTTTTAGGTGGGTCCCGGTCAGAAAGGGGCATATCACACTGTAGGCAACACTTGCCACACACTGGCAATTTTGGGGATCTGTGGCACAGGCAGCAGAGACCATTTCTAGCACTACAGGTAGTGGGGACCTATTGCTGGGCGTCTATCTTCACCCTAAGGGTGACCGCAGATACTGCTCGGTGACATGGTCTGTATCTGTTGTGAGCTTGTTTCACACACTGTCAGTGCATCTTACATATCACCTGAGGTGATGGATATGTGCATTCTCCATCTTGGGATCAGCTGTAGGCTGCTGTTGAGCATCTGCACTGCATCATGGGTACTGGTGGGGACTACCCTTTGCCAGCACACACAGCAGATGTTCTAGGCAGTGACCTGCAGTCTTTTCATATCTAGCCATTGTTGTGCTGTGAGGTGTAGAGAAGTAACCTACTGCTAGTGCAAGGCCTCCATAAGCAGGAGACAGGGGTTCAAATCCTACTGGTTCTTTTTGTGTGACTGTGCTACCCAGATCATTTCCATGCCTGTAACATTGGATACCGAAGGTGAGAAGAGCCTCAGAATCCAGGGAGGTAGGGCCAATGATGAATGTCAGCATCAAATCAGGCCCAATCCTCCTCATATCAACAGCTCTATCAATCGCCTGTTCGATATGACACCATTTCATGAAAACAGTGATTCCACATTGTCGGTAGTAGCTGCCCCCTTCAAACTCTCAGAACATATCGCATGCGAGAATAACCACATTGAAGGTACACCTATCCTCCCAGGCCACTGCCATCTACAGGCTCCCGGTCACCGCTAATACTCCTGTTACTGGAGTATCAGCGGTGGTTTTTGCGGCAGCACAGATCTTCAGCTGTGATTGGGGGCCTGTAGAAGGCGGTGGCTTGGGAAGATAGGTGTTTCTTTTTTTTGTTTGCTCACATGTGTTACACTTTGAGAGCATGCAGGTACAGGTAATACTGATACTGATAATGTGGAATTGCTATTTTTAAAGACTGGAATTTGGGGGGCGCTCGTGAGCCCAACAAGACGGCAACGAATCTGTGAGGCTTCTTAGCCACATGTCCCAATTAAGAAAACAACTTGCTTATTTACTATCTGCATCAGGTCCAAAATGATTGCAGAAATCAAGCTGAGACAGTCAATTTGAAGGATGGCTTCAGGATTTACATTGGTTGCTCAGAAGCCTTAAAAAAAATACGTTCTCCGAAAAGCTTCCCGTTCCACATGCAGAACGCAAAAGGCAGGCAGAGCACCGGAGCCTCAATGCGTGGATGAGACAATGGTGCAGAGATGAGGGTTTTGGATTTGTTAGGAACTGGGGAACATTCTTGGAAAAGGAGAGGCTCTTCCAAAGGGATGGGCTTCACCTTAGCCGGGATGGAACCAGGCTGCTGGCATTAACCTTTAAAAAGGAGATAGAGCATCTTTTAAACTAGATAATAGAGGAAAGCTGACAGTCGCCCAAGAGCAGATGGTTCGGAAGAATGTATCCTTAAAGGATACTACCAAAAGCAGAGAGGTTCCAAAAAAGAATAAAGTAGCCCAAATGCCCTCGAGTATGGAGCAGACAGAGCTTAAAGATCCCAAATTACCCATGTCTACCAACAGCCAAACTAATATGAATAAAATACAGTCTCTAAAATGCCTGTATGCCAATGCTAGAAGTCTAAAAAATAAGATGGGAGAGTTAGAATAGATAGCACTAAATGAGAGGTTAGATATGATTGGAATATCAGAGACATGGTGGAAGGAGGACAACCAGTGGGACACTGTGATACCTGGATACAAACTATATCGTAATGATAGAGCTGATCAAATTGGTGGAGGGGTTGCATTCTATGTTAGAGAGGGCATTGAGTCAGAAAGGATTAAAGTTTTGCAGGAAACAAAATTTGCTGCAGAATTTCTATGGATTGAAATTCCATGTAAAAAGGGGAAGGCGATGGCAATGGGGGTGTACTATCGACCGCCTGTCCATAATGAACAAATGGATGATGAAATGCTCAAAGAAATCAAGAAAGCTAACAAAAGTTATAGCGCAGTAATAATAATGGGTGATTTCAATTGCCCCGGTATCCACTGGGTCAGTGTCACGGCAGGACATGCTAGGGAGATAAAGTTCCTAGATGACATAAATGACTGCTCCTTGGAGCAGCTGGTTCATGAACCGACCAGAGGGGAAGCCATATTAGACCTAGTCCTTAGTGGAACACCAGATCTAGTGCAAGAGATAAGGGTGTTGGGGCCACTTGGCAATAGTGATCATAGCATGATTGCCTTTGATTTAATTAGTGGAGGAGGGATAGTAAGGAAATCCACAGTACTACCTTTTAACTTTCGAAAGGGAGACTATGATAAAATGAGGAAAATAGTTAAGAAAATGCTAAAAGGAGCAGTTGCAAAGGTTAAAGACTTACATCAAGTTTGGGTGTTGTTGACAAATACTATCTTGGAAGCCCAGACCAGCTGTATTCCACACTTTAAGAAAGTGGAAGGAAGTCCAAAAAACTGCCAGCATGGTTTAAAGGGGAAGTCAGAGAGGCTGTTGTTGCCAAAAAAGCATCTTTCAGGAAATGGGAAAAAGAGCCCAACGTCGAAACCTCGAAACAGCACAAGCACTGGCAAGTCAAATGCAAGGCATTGATAAAGCAGGCAAAGGGAGAATTTGAGAAGAAGCTTGCTGCGGAAGCAAAAATGCAAAATAAAGATTTTTTCAAGTACATTTGTAGCAAAAAACCTGTGAGAGAGTCAGTTGGTCCATTAGATGATAGAGGAGTTAAAGGGGCACTAAGAGGCGACAAGGCAATAGCGGAGAGACTGAATGAATTCTTTGCTTCGGTCTTTACTGAGGAAGATGTAGGGATGTTACCCATGACTGAAGTGGTATTTAAAGGTGCGGAAGAATTGAAGGAAATATTGATACATTGGAAAGATGTATTACAACTATTAGGTAAACTGAAGAGTAGCAAATCACCTGGGCCGGATGGTATACATCCAAGGGTGTTGAAAGAACTGAAATATGAGATTGCAGACCTGCTATTAGTGATCTGTGAATTTTCATTAAAATCATCTGTAATACCTGAAGATTGGAGGATTGCCAATGTAACGCCAATTTTTAAAAAGGGTTCCAGGGGTGATCCAGGAAACTACAGACCAGTGAGCCTCACGTCAGTACCGGGAAAAGTGGTAGAAACCATCATAAAGAATAAAATTACTCAGCATGTAGATAGTCATGGCCTAATGGGAGACAGCCAACATGGCTTTAGATAAGGAAGATCTTGTCTTACTAATCTATTATGTTTTTTTGAAAGTGTGAATAAGCAGGTGGACAAAGGTGAGTCGGTTGATATAGTGTATCTGGACTTTCAGAAAGCCTTTGACAAGGTCCCTCATCAGAGACTTTTGGCAAAACTAAGAGTCATGGGATAGGAGGCAGTGTACTACTGTGGATCAAGAACTGGTTAAAAGATAGAAAGCAGAGGGTTGGGCTAAATGGCCAATTTTCCCCAATGGAGAAAAGTGAATAGTGGTGTACCCCAGGGATCTGTGCTGGGTCCGCTGCTTTTTGACATATTCATAAATGACCTGGAAAGTGGAATAACGAGTGAGGTTATCAAATTTGCAGATGACACGAAACTATTTAAAGTTGTTAAAACCCAAGAGGATTGTGGAAAATTGCAAGAAGATCTTGATAAATTGGAAGACTGGGCATCAAAATGGCAGATGAAATTTAATGTGGACAAGTGCAAAGTTATGCACCTAGGGAAGAACAATTCTAACTATGGTTACACGATGCAAGGTTCCACATTAGGAACAACCACCCAGGAAAAAGATTTAGGCGTCATTGTGGATAGCATGTTAAAACCCTCGGCCCAGTGTGCAGCGGCAGCCAAGAGAGCAAATAGAATGCTAGGTATCATAAGGAAAGGAATGGAAAATAAAACAAAAGATATTATAATGCCTCTATATCGTTCCATGGTGAGACCGCACCTTGAATATTGTGTGCAATTCTGGTCGCCGTATCTTAAAAAGGACATAGCGTTATTAGAAAAGTTTCAGAGAAGAGCCACCAAAATGGTAAAGGGGATGGAAGGATACTTCTATGAAGAAAGGCTAAAAAGGTTAGGGCTCTTTAACCTGGAAAAGAGACAGCTGAGGGGAGATATGATAGAAATCTATAAATTAATGGAGTGGAACGGGTAAACGTAGATCGATTGTTTACGTTATCAGAATATAGAAACACTAGGGGACATGCAATGAAGCTACAGGGTAAACTATTTAAAACTAACAAAAGAAAATATTTCTTCACTCAACATGTAATCAAACTCTGGAATTTGTTACCAGAGGATGTAGTAAAGGCTGTTAGTGTAGCTGGGTTTAAAAAAGGTTTGGACAAGTTCCTGGAGGAAAGGTCCATAAACCATTATTAAGAAGGAACCCAGGATATCAATGCTTGACCCAGTACAAGCATTCCGGAACCTGTGTCTTTTGAGGAAACTGCTAGATACATATGACCTAGATTGGCCACTGTTGGGAACAAGATACTGGGCTTGATGGACCTTGGTCTGACCCAGTATGGCATATCTTATGTTCTTATGCCAATGATCGTGAGGGACACAGTGCTTAAAAAACAGTACCAGTGCTGCCACTGCTCCCCTGACTGTCTTCTGCTCATTAGGCTCAAAGGCCTCGATCTGGGGATCCCCCTGAGCCCACAACATCTGCCCTTGCTGCCTCCTGGTTCCCTGATGCTCTGAAGACAGGAGTGAGTACAGGCTCTGAGAAGTTTAAAATCGTCGGGGAAATTGCTACCCGTGTCTCCCTCTAGCACCGCGACAAAATTTAAATTAACATTGAGCCTATCTCTTGCTTGCTACTGTGGTGAAATCGGGCTGTTTAAAAGTACTTAGAGCGTGATCGTGGAAGTTTTCGGCTGTTTCTGAGTCTCAATTAATAATCTCTTCATCTGGAACGCATCCTGAAATGCAGGAGAGAAGTACTGCTTCGGCGGAAAAATGCTGGAACACAGTAATGGAACGCATGAAAATACAGCTAAGATGGCCGACAAGATTTTGGAACGCATAGTTGGAATGCATCAGACGATTGACTTAATCGAACCTCTTGCATCTTTCTTGGTCTCTCAGAAACTTACAACAGGCCTAATTTAAACTTCGCGCCAGCAGGCGCGCCCGCGACTGGCGGGCCCGCGCCTGAGGGCCTCGCCAGAGGGCCCTTTGGCGTGGCCCTTAGGCGGAGCACGAGAGGCGGCACAACAGAACCCTCACCAGTGACCTTACGCCTGACCAAGAATCCAGCGTCCTACCAACATCTGATCTGTAAGAATGTGGTTTTGCTGAATATCGTCATCTATTGTAAGCCACAGTAACTTACAAATTAACCCGATAGCATCATAATGTATTAGTTACTATCTTAGCATTGCAATTTTGCCAGTTGGAAAGTCAATGTAAATTGCCAGCTTTGCACGTTTAACGGTGTTCACCACAATACTGCACTCTCTATAAAGTATGTCAATATCTTGCATGTAAACTGTACCTGATCTATTTTGCTCTTTCATATAATTGCTCCTCTGTATACAAGAATCTCATCACTGTACTATACCTCATAACTGCGGGGCACTACCCTACTATTACACTGCCCCACCTCCTAGTTACAGTGTCTCACACACAATACAAACCCCTCAGAATGGCCCTCCAGGTCGCTGTCATTCTTAGCCTCTACCTCCTCACCCACTGGCTTGGAACCACCCAAGCCCTTTTCACACCACATGGCAGGATTCCAATCCTGAATAGCCATGGAAAAAGATGGAATAGTCCCCCTTACTACAACCCAGGAAGTGACGCTTACCCGCGCCACTCCCACCTGATACATGTAGCACTCCAGCTATCCAAAACACCCAACCAGGAAAAACCTTTGAGATGCCGACCCCTAAAATGTGCCATCATCAATGCACGTTCCATCCGCAAAAAATGGCCTGTGGTCCTTGACACAATCTCCTTCTACGACCTTGAGATCCTCTTAATCACAGAAACATGGCTATCACCAGAAGACAACATCCTCCTCAATCAACTACTTCCCCCCAATTTCTCCATACACACGAGACATAGGGAAAATAAAAAAGGAGGAGGGGTGCTCATAATCTCTAAATCAGACCTCAACTTCAACATTGTGGACTCTTCTAGCACAAATAGCCTGGACACCCTCTCTGTTGCTAACCAACAATGCTCCCTTACCCTGTTATATAGATCACCATCTACTTCTCCAGTTGACCTTCCAACCATTATTGACCTTGCAGCTAACGCCCGCACTCCCAACAAACCAAATTGGATAATGGGTGATTTCAATCTCCCATCGCTACCCCAAAACCACGCAAATGCGTTCCTTGATGCAATGGAAGACCTGGGACTCAAACAAATCATAAATGAACCCACACATACGAAAGGGAACATTCTGGACATGGTTTTTGTGCCACATCCAGTCATGGTCAAAAACCACAATCTGCCAACATCAATCGTGGATGTACCCTGGTCAGACCACAAATTGATCATTATCCAGATTCCCAGCAACAATGACCAGCTGAACAGAGGCCAACCCACGAACATCACCTCTCGAACTTCCACTAGATGCTTCCGCCCCTTCGATAGGGAACTCATCCTTTCGGAGACCCCTTCACTCATTAACAAAACAACACCTGACCTTGATGAACTAATCTCTTGCTGGAACTCCAGCCTGCTTGCCATCTCACAACACCCGAACCCTAAAAATACAGCAAGATCGAAAAGAAGATCATCCCCATGGTTCTCTCCTGAGCTGCGTGCTTCTCTCACGCAACTACGTAGACTCGAACGCAGATGGCGCCGATCGCGCTCACCGGAAGATCAGACCGCATACCTAACCCACCTTGCAATACATCGAGAAACAATCACTACCAGAATGAGACAATATCACACTGACACCCTAAAGAGGTCTTTGAATAAACCACGTGACCTCTTCAATCTGGTCAAATCCCTCTCAAAGGAACCATCGCCCGAGCAACACAGCGAAATTCACCCACAAGAATTCGCTGATTATCTGCAATCCAAGATTGTGCAAACTAACAAGGTCGCAGCAGTCCAATATCAAGAACCAACCGATCTCTCACCACTTAACTTCTTTTCCACACCATCCAATAAATGTATTGAGAACACTATAGCATCACTCAACACCTCCACTGCACAGACCGACCCATGTCCAGCTTTTTGGATCAAGGAGCTACGTGATGTGTTCAGCCCTGTCATCGCAAATATAATGAAACTCTCCTTTACAACAGGTTATTTTCCCACTTCACTCAAGCAGACTTCCATTAGACCATTACTGAAAAACCCCAAACTGGACCCGCAAAGGGTTGACTCCTATCGACCAATAGCTAGCATCCCCCTCTTAGCCAAAATAATTGAGAAAGAAGCCCAACGTCAAATTCAAGATCACATAGACTCTGTTGCTCCCTTAGACAACTGCCAACATGGGTTCAGAGAACATCATGGGGTTGAGACACTACTTACTGGTCTATTCAACAATATCATCACAGGAATTGACAACATCCGTCAAGGCTTTGTGCTTTGTGAGTCACGAAATCCTCCTCGGAAGACTAAAAGAAAAGGGTGTCTGCAACAATGCACTAAAATGGTGTAAGTCTTATCTGGACGATAGATGGCAATATGTGAAGTCTGGATCAGAAAAGTCAAGCCACTTCCATCAAAAGCAAGGGGTACCTCAAGGATCCTCATTATCCTCCTTACTCTTCAATATCTACATGCAGCCCATCTGCAATATCATAAGATCATTCAACGTAAACTGCATGATTTATGCAGATGACATTCTCTTGTACATGCCTTTCTCCACAACCCACATGGACCTGACCCCTCTCACAGATTGTTTCAATGCAGTTTCAACATGGCTCCTGACACAGAACCTACGTATCCAGCATAAAAAAACAGAGGTCCTTTTCATCACCAGAGACTCCAACTTTACGCCCCCGTCCCACATCAGTGTCAAGGAAGCTGATTTGCAAACTAAAGATGCAATAAAATATTTGGGAGTTACCCTGGACCAGCATCTAGACATGAAACGCCACATAAGCAACATAGTCAAAGCCATCTACTTCAAAATCCGCTCCCTCAAACACCTTCGCTCCCTGCTGGACCCAAACGATTTCTGAACCATATATCAAGCGCTGATCCTGCCGCATTTTGACTTTGCAAATGCCATCTTACAAGGTCTCCCCCAATCCACACTAACCCCCTTACAGTTGGCCATGAATGCCGCAGCTAGGGTCCTCTATGGTGCATCCAGAAATGACCACGTTACTCCTATTCTCAAACAGCTGCACTGGCTACCGATCCACGGGAGAATCACCTTCAAATCCCTTTTACTAGCATTCAAGGCAATCAAAGGTACTTCATCCCTCTCACTCACGCATCTAATCCACATGGTCCCCCCCAACAGATCAAGAAGAATATCAGCTGTAAACCTGCTAGCTATACCAAAGGCTGCGACAAAGTCCAACACGAATACCACAAACAGAGCATTCAGTTTTTATGTCCCCAAATGCTGGAGCACTCTACCCCCCGACATTAGGGCCATTACCAATCTATATCAGTTCAGGAAGGCTCTCAAAACCTTCCTTTTCTGCCAATACTTCCCAGACAGCAACTGAACTAGATATCCCTTCCAAGAAATGACCCAGTCTAGAAATGCCCTCTCAACTTATATCTACAGTGTAGATAGCTTATGTATATAGTTAACCCAGTTATCCATGTTTGTACTCCTGTTCAATGTAAAACCTGACAGTTTTTCGTTATGGTCGTTTGTTATGATGTAAACCGCGCTGATTCTAAATAGCGCGGTATATAAGAAACTGTAATAAATAAATAAATAAATAAGAACATAAGATATGCCATACTGGGTCAGACCAAGGTCCATCAAGCCCAGTATCATGTTTCCAACAGTGGCCAATCTAGGTCATACGTACCTAGCAGTTTCCCCAAAAGACACAGGTTCCACAATGCTTGTACTGGGTCAAGCATTGATATCCTGGGTCCCTTCTTAATAATTTATTTATTTTAACATGTCTTATATACTGCCTTTCATGCTATCAAAGTGGTTTTACATTGAACAAACTGAACTTATGTTGAACAGGGCATTATAACTTGGAGATAACTTTTTTTTTACAGGGAACATGGGCAATGGAGGGTTACGTGGCTTGCCCAAGACCACAAGGAGCACCTGTGGGACTAGAAACCCCAGTCCTTCTGGCCCAAGGTTGCTGTCCTCTAGTGGGATTTGAACCCCTGACCTTCCAGTCTGAGGTACCTTGCCCCAACCACTAGGCTACTTCTCCACTCCTTTTTATGGTTTATGGACCTTTCCTCCAGGACCTTTCCTCCAGGAATTTGTCCAAACATTTTTTAAACCCAGCTACATTAACAGCCTTTACTACATCCTCCAGTAACAAATTCCTGAATTTGATTACACGTTGAGTGAAAAAATATTTTCTTTTATTAGTCTTAAACAGCTATAAGACTAATAAACAGGTCTGCAAAAAAATTTTTTCGAGCGCTGTTTTGGGTATTCCACGTAATCTTTATGTTTTTTGGTGTGCTGAATCTGAAAATGACCTCCATTTTGTCATAGGACATCACGTTTCCTGACAATGTAGGTAACTATGTTAAATAAGGCAATACCTCAAAATAAATGGAAATAGACATAAAATTAAAGTTTTATTACAGTATTTTCATGAAAATCCTTTTTTGAACTGAAATGAGCTCACCTACACACACTAAACTCGATTCTTCTTCCTTGTGAGGCTCCTCTTGGTGCATTTACGCTTGTGAGTAGCATCTGGAATGTCTCTCTGAAGCATCCAACAGTAGTCTGCCATCATTGTAATGCTCCATTTTCCCTGGTATCTCCTTTCCATCTCTTTAATGTCTTGGTGGAATCGTTCACCTTGTTCCTCACTCACAGCTCCCAAATTTTCAGGAAAGTAGTCAAGATGGGACTTGAGGAAATGCACTTTCAAACTCATCAGGCAACCTAAAGCTTGAAATGCTTTCAGCATTCGTCCGACGATCTTTTTGTAGTGAGGATCTTTGTTATTGCCTAAAAATTTCTGTACGACTTCTTTAAATGCAATCCACCCTTCTTTTTGAGGATCCGTCATGGTACTGACAAACTCTTGATCAACTATAAGCCTTCTAATGTCTGATCCGACGAACACACCTTCCTTCAATTTTGCCTCCGACAGGCCTGGAAACTTGGTGACCAAGTATTTGAAGCATTCTCCATCTCTTAGAAGTGATTTTACGAATTGCTTCATCAATCCCAATTTTATGTGGAGAGGTGGTAGAACTTTACGGGAAGGTACCAAAGTTTCTCAGAGGACATTTTTTTCACTGACTGTTAGCACCCTCGGCTGCCAACTCTTCTTGGTCCAGTGATTTTGTCGGTCTCGTCTGTCCCATAGACACAGAAAACAAGGATATTTGGTATACCCAGCTTGTTGCTCGAGCAGCATGCACAAGACCTTCAAGTCCCCACACACTTGGGGGTATGTTTACTAAACTGAGGTAAATAGTAATTAGACCTTACCTGCTAATTAGTGTTCCTGGAGGAACGACAGTCCAGTCCCTTTACTTCTGGGGTTACGCAACCCTTCCAGCAGCTTGGAGGCTGAGACCAACCTTTTTGGGGATGGAGCGGTATAAATACCACTGGGACCACCCACCAACTCCAGTAACCGAATGAAAAAGCAGACTAAACGAATTTCTATCACCAACCTACATAACATGAAACCTCAAAGGAATATTTAACCATCAAACTGGGTTTTTTTTTGTTTTTGTTTTTTTTAATGGAATAGGAGTGGGAGAGGAGGGATGGCAATGGGCGGTGGGGGTTACCTGAGTCTACCCGCGCCGGCTCTCTCCTGCACTCTCTCATCCTGAACCGGCCCCACGCTCGGTCCGATGCTCTTCTATGAACCATAAGCCTTACGGCCGCTGGAACCAGGTGGGATCAGGGACTGGACTGTCGTTCCTTCAGGAACACTAATTAGCAGGTAAGGTCTAATTACTATTTCCTTATCGTCACTCCAGTCCAGTCCCTTTACTTCTGGGATGTACCAGAGCAGTTCAGTCCTGGGTGGGATCTGGCATACCGGACTGAAGAACCGCCAGACCAAACCGAGCATCCGCTGAACTCTGTACGTCCAGCCTGTAGTGCTTGGTGAAGGTATGCAGAGAGGACCAAGTCGCTGCCCTACAAATATCCAGTGGGGGAACAAGGCTGAATTCCACCTAAGAGGTAGCCTGAGCCCGAGTGGAGTGCGCACGCAGACCCACTGGAACCTGCTTCCCTCTCAGGATGTAGGCGGAAGCAATCGCTTCTCTGATCCACCTGGAGATGGAGGCCTTGGCCGCCGCCTCCCCTTTGTGCAGACCTCCGAACTGAATGAATATCCAGTCGGACTTCCGGAAGGGCGCTGTGCGAGAGAGGTAATGCTTCAAGGCCCTCTGGACGTCTAGGAGACGAAGTTTGTTGTCCCTACCTTCATGACCCTCGGCCGAGAAGGCCGGGAGGGTAACTGTCTGGTTCACATGAAAGGGAGAGATAACCTTGGGCAAGAAGGAATGAACCGTGCGGAGAACCACATTGTCCTTGAGAAAGGACAGAAAGGGGGGCTGAGAAGACAGCGCCTGCAATTCTGAAACCCTCCTGGCCGAACAGATGGCGACCAGAAAAACTGTCTTTAAGGTTAAATCCTTTAAGGAGGCCCTCTTCACTGTCTCGAAGAGCTCCCCAATCAAGGTATTTAGCACTAGGTTGAGATCCCAAGGGGGGATGACCGACCTCCGTTGAGGACACAGTCGTCTAACCGCCCTTAGGAACCTGGAAACGTCCGCGTGGGCCCCTAGGGGCTTGCCATGGACCTTGCCTCTATAGTAAGCGATGGCCGCCAGCTGGACTCTTAAGGAGCTGTGCGCTAGGCCCTTGTCAAAACCTGCTTGCAAGAATTCCAGAACCTCCGGGACTGAGGCCGTCAGGGGTTTCCGTCGGTGTTCTGCACACCAGGCTTCGAAGGTGCGCCAAATTCTTACATAGGAGAGACAGGTGGAGTGCTTCTTAGCATTCAACAGCGTCGAGATTACTGCACCTGAGTAACCTCGTTTCAGGAGCCGCGCCCTTTCAATAGCCAGGCCGTAAGTGAGAATCGATCCACGTGAGGCATCTGAACCGGGCCTTGTCTCAGCAGGTTCCTTTTGCAAGGGAGCCACCAAGGTTGGTCTGCGATCAACCTCACCAGATCCGCATACCAGGGGCAACGAGGCCAATCCGAAGCTATGAGGATTACCAATCCCTGGTGAGACTCCACTCGCTGGAGAACCTTTCCGATCAGGACCCAAGGGGGAAACACGTAGAGAAGACCCTCCGAAGGCCACTTCTGGGACAGGGCATCCAGGCCCTCGGACATTCTTTCCTTCCTCCGACTGAAGAATCTGGCCACCTTGGCAGTCGAGAACCGTGCCATGAGATCCATGACTGGGAGTCCCCATCGGGCCACTATTCGGTCGAAGGTCTCCTGCTCCAGTTCCAACTCTCTGTGGTCTATCTTGAACCTGCTGAGGAAGTCGGCAGTGACGTTGTCCGCACCTGCCACGTGTTGAGCTGAAAGCGCTTCCAACCGAACCTCCGCCCACTGGAATAGAGCGTCTGCCTCCTTCTCCAAGGCGGGGCTGCTGGTGCTGCCCTGGTGGTTGATGTAAGCCACCGCGGTGGAGAGCACGCGAATTGCTGTCTTTTGCACTAAGGCCTCGAGAGCCTTGAGCGCTAGGACGACAGCCCGCAATTCCAGTCTGTTGAAGGGCCATTGAGACTCCAACGGTGTCCAGCAACCCTGGACGAACTGGTCCTCGCAGTGCGCTCCCCAGCCTGACAGGCTGGCATCCGTCATCAATAGTAACCACTGGGGAGGTTAGAGGGGCATTCCGCGATCCAGATTCCTTGGGCACCGCCACCAGCGGAGTGACTGGTCCGCGGAGCACAAGGTAACTGCATTGACAGAGGATGATGCTGGGGGGACCACCAACGCAATAGCGCCCGCTGCAACGGCCGCATGTGGGCCCTGGCCCATGGCACTACCTCTATCGCCACAGCCATTGTTCCCAGAACCTGAAGATAATGCCACGCCGAGGGATTTCGTCTGCCTAGAAACTGCGTGACTAAGAGCCTTAGCTCCGTTGATCTTGTACGTGACAGGAATACTCTGCCCCTGTTGGTGTCGAATCTTGCCCCGAGGTACTCGAGTTCCTGGGAGGGAGTCATTCTGCTCTTTGCATGATTGATGACCCACCCCAACTCCTCTAGAACCTGGATCACTCTGGCCGTTGCCGAGTGACTTTCCTCTTCCGACTTTGCCCGGATCAGCCAATCGTCTAAGTAAGGGTGCACTAAAATTCCCTCCTTCCGAAGGAAGGCCGCTACCACCACCATCACCTTGGTGAACGTCCTTGGAGCCGTAGCTAGGCCGAAGAGTAGGGCCTGGAATTGAAAATGGCCTCTTGGCACTGTGAACCTCAGGAACTGTTGATGGGACTTCCTGACCGGGATATGCAAGTAGGCTTCTGTCAAATCGAGGGACGTTAGGAACTCCCCGCCCCTCACGGCTGCTATGACTGATCATAGGGTCTCCATTCGTAAATGTGGTACCCTGAGACTGACCTGTTTTAGATCCAGGATGGGACGAAAAGACCCTTCCTTCTTTGGTACCATGAAGTAAATCGAGTACCGACCCGAGCCGCACTGGTCTGGTGGTACTGGGATGATGGCCCCGAGCGCTATTAGTCGGGCGAGAGTTGCCTCTATTGCCCCCCTCTTTGTAGAAGAGCCGCAGGGAGACTGAACAAAGGCTGGAAGTATTTGTTTTGCAAATTCGAGAGCATAGCCTTCTCTGATCACTTCTAGGACCCATTGATCAGACGTGACCCGGGACCAGGCGGGAAGAAACTGCCTTAAGCGTCCGCCCACCGGCAGCCCTTCCCCCTGGACCCCCGTCATCTCATTGTTGTTTTCTAGGTCCCGAGGAGGAGGAGAGAGCCCCAAAACCTCGGCCTGCTCCTCGAAACCCTCTAAAACTTTGTCCCCTCGATGGAAAACGGCCCCTGGGAAACGTGTTTGACCTGGCAGGGCGAAACCTCCGAGAATCCCTAGGCTGGGTACACACTGGGGCTAGGGGGCGCCCTTGCTTTGGTCTATCTTCCGGGAGTCTGCCACCCTTAGACTCTCCCAGGTCCTTTACCAACTTCTCTAAATCCTCTCCAAATAAGAGCTTCCCCTTAAAGGGAAGTCGACTCAGGCGTGCTTTCGAGGACGCATCAGCTGCCCAATTCCGTAGCCACAAATAACGCCTAGCCGCCACCACCGAGGCCATGTTCTTGGCTAGGCTTCTGATGAGGTCATACTGACTGTCCGCCAAGTAGGCTGCACCGGACTCCACCCTAGCCGAGTTGGCCTGTGCTTCGCCCGTTGGGCCCTCTGTTGCCTGGAGCTGTTGTGCCCACCTTAAACAGGCCCATGCCACCCAAGCCCCTGACACGGAGGCCTGCAAGGCGAGAGCGCTTACATCAAAGGCTTGTTTCAGGAGCGTATCCAACTTCCTGTCTTGAGCATCCCTTAAGGCCATGCTGCCCTCAACTGGAATAGTAGTCTTCTTAATAACTGCTGATACCGCCGCATCCACCCTGGGAGACTTCAGCAGTTCCTTGTCTGCCTCTGGAAGAGGGTATAGGCGAGTCATGGCCCAGACTCCCCTTAAACTTGACTCTGGTTGATCCCATTCTTCCTGGATCATCTGACGCACCACCCTGTGGACAGGGAAAACCTTCTGGGATCTCCTAATGGCCTGGATTAATGGGTCCTCCAACGCCTCTTCCTCTGCTGGCGTGTCCGAGGCCACATTGAGAACTTTCAGGGACTCATTAATTAATGCCGGGAGCTCCTCTCGGCGAAAGACTCTAATTATCCGTACTTGATCTTCTTCCGGGATTTCCCCTTCTTCAAGCTCCTCCTCTTCCTCGTCCAAGTCCTTATCAGAGCTATCCTCCTCCGGGGTACCCTGTGAGAGGGACGCTAGCGGCTCCTCACAACTAAGACAGGGACGCTTAGGAGGAATATCGGATTCCGGGTTGCTTTCTTTCAAGTGCCTAGCTGACTTGTCGTCCGCAGACGGACCAGCCTCTGCTGTTCCTAAGACCTGCTTACGCAGGCAGTAGGCCCTAAAAGCTAAACGTAAGGAAATCAGGCATATAAGAAATAAAAATGAAATAAAGGTGAAATAAAAGTGAAAATTTAAATGATCTAAATAAAGGGAAGACTCCAATAAGCCCTAGGCTTACGGAACCCTCCAGCTACTTGGAGGCTGAGAATACTGGAGTTGGTGGGTGGTCCCAGTGGTATTTATACCGCTCCATCCCCAAAAAGGTTGGGCTCAGCCTCCAAGCTGCTGGAAGGGTTGCGTAACCCCTGAAGTAAAGGGACTGGACTGGAGTGACGATAAAGAATCGTGAATAACGCACGTTGTATAACGTTAACGCTCGTTAGCACGTCATAACGCGTGTTATGATGCGCTAACAAGCATTAACTTTATACAACGCGTGTTCTGACGCGCTAACGAGCGTAATGCTCCGTGGCGCGGTAAAACACCGCAGAAGGTGGAGAGAGGGCGGAGAGAAGGGGTCAATGGGCAGAGAGTGGGCGGGGAGAGGCTCCCCTCACACTAACACGCTGAATTTCAGGGCTGAATTCCAACACGAATGAAAACCTACCGTTAAAGGCACATTACAGGGGAGAGAAACCATTTCAGTGTCAGCAATGTACAGCCCAGGCAGGGAAACCAAAAAACAGTGATAAGTGTGATACACGTGCACAGAACAAAAGGGCACAAAAACACTGAAAATGACCCCAACAAACTGGAAAAAAACAATAAACAAGCTTGGCAATAGCGGTATCAATGAGAAACATCAACCCCTCCCCCCCCCCGAGTAAGCCCCATAGAACAGATATAAATCGTGGAAGGGTCTATAAGCCGTCCCCATACAAGGTGAATGAGCCCACAGTGACATAGCGCTGCTCAGGGTTTTCCCCACCATCGGACAGGTGCACATGTCCTGCAATATCAGGGTGGGCATGTCGGAATGGCAACTGGACAGATGCCGGAGAAGGGGATACAGAGGGCCGCAGGCAGCACATGCTGTGGTGGAGCTGGGCCACAGTGCGGACTAGGGTGATGCCTAGGTGGCCCATACGAATGCTGAAACAGCGGAGCAGCCAGACAGCAACTGCTGAAGGTCCAACATGGGCACGAGTGGGTTTCCCAAAGTGTCACAGGGGATAGTACCCAACAGCTCCCCTAAGGGCACGGAACATTTGCAGGCGGGGCTGGGGGGGAGCGTGGACGTCTATGCAGG
This sequence comes from Ichthyophis bannanicus, assembly GCA_033557465.1. Lineage (NCBI taxonomy): Eukaryota > Metazoa > Chordata > Amphibia > Gymnophiona > Ichthyophiidae > Ichthyophis > Ichthyophis bannanicus. Next base: position 419,080,272 of record CM066034.1, read on the forward strand.
CACCCCTACCACAGAACTCGCACCATAGGCAGCCGCCTACCTGCACACTGGATGGCCTGAGACTGCGCACCACCAGCTCCACCAGCAGAAGGGCATGTCAGCATGGTGGCTGAGGGATACTGGTGGTGGAGGGGGCAGTGGCAGCTGCCCAGAGCAGACCGTGGCCTAGCCCTGTGTAGGTGGGTGCCATGCAATGCAACAGACAGGCCCTGTCTGACCAACAGTCATGGTATCACCAGGGAATGCACCATCTCTGTGATAACATGGTGGTGCAGTGCACAAAACCAATGTATTCAGAAGCAGAAGGTCACAGGTTCAAGTCCCAGCTGTGGTTTCCGCCAACCCAGTCCTCTCATATTTTGCCCACTACTATAACATGCTAATACAGACAGAACCTTTCGTGCAGATGACGTAAACATGCCCAAAACACCTACATTTTACCCTACAGAGCACAGACACCATAAACATGCACATTACCTAGAGTAGAGCCTCCCAAATGCAGTCCTGGAGGGCCAAACACCATTCAGGTTCCATGCTGCCTCTGATAAAAGATGCCTGTGCTGCATTTCTATGCGCCACCCCCATGGTATGCAGATGTATCTCATGCATATTTATGAGGGACAGCATGAAAACCTGAACAGTGTTTGGCACCGCAGGACTGGAGTTGGGAACCTCTGCCGTAAAGCAGCAACCAACAGGGGCAGACACACCCGCACCCACAGGCCCCATTATCCAAAGCCTCCTGGAGAGGCAGGACTTTGGGCTCTGCATGCATCTCCCAATACTAGCACTTGCATACCTTAGTAATGCCACCCTAAACCTGGGAATATGGTACACATCTATCAAAAGGTTGCTATGATTACTGGCAGATAGCAATTCCTAGGTTAAGTACAATTGTCGGAGTGAGCTGCATCATAGCAACCTTTCTGATGTCTGTGGAGTGTGCTACAGGTCTTGTGTCTGACAGTGTTTACCAATCTGGGGAGTGACTCCTACAGTATTGCGTACCATAGCCATGCCTACACTGTGCCCAGGACTGGTGTGGTGGCCAACACCTCTATAGTTGCACAACACCTCTATAGTTGCACAATGCTGGCATAGGTGTGGGGATACATTTAACATGAGGGGATATGAGACACATACGCTAATACTTACAGGGAACATGGGCTATGAAGGGTTAAGTAGCTTGCCCAAGACCACAAGGAGCACCTGTGGGACTAGAAACCCCAGTAAAACAGAACCCACCAATTACTGCTGAAGAGTTTAGTTGACAGTGGTGTAGTTGTCCACAGGTCCACAGTACAGCATTGCTTATACAACAATGATTTGCATGGGAGAACTATCAGAAGGAAACCTTTTCTACAACGTCATTGCAAAAGTCATCGTCTAACGTATGTAAAAGAAAACCTTTATAAACCTGAAACATTTTGGGGACAAAGTACTTCAGACTCATGAAACAAAAATTGAACTGTTCAACCACAACCATTTGGCGAGAAAAGGATTTGGAGAAAAGAATACCTAGACAACCTTTAAGCATGGGCGAAAGAATGGATTCAAGTAAATATTGACATATTCTAAAAGCGAATGTTCCACGGTTAGAGAAGAATCTGAAGTGGAAAAGGAGGTTGGATATTTCAACAAAACAACTCAAAAATCAACCCAGACGTTCCTACAGGAAAGAAAGATAAAGGTTTGTGAATGGCCTTCACAGTCCCCAGACTTGAAAATTATGACAAATGTGTCAGTTGAGGACTTGTTTATCCCACGGCGAATGCAGCAATAGGCTCTACCCACACCTGCCCCCGGTGGTTTTTGTCATTTCCTCCCAGAGTTTAAAAGAAAAAACTTTTACTGACGCACATATTGCAGACACATGTACAAGGAGCAGACATGCTCCTTTGTGTGTCCTTTCATAGACCTCCAACGTGTGCCTCTATGCATTCTCGTTTTAGCCCTTTCTGTACATTTCTTCCTCATCTGCCTACAAACCTTGATCCTAGTTGGCCAAGGCTATGGGCCTCCCAACACATGGATCACCCTTTCATAGGACAGAGCTTCAGTTTCAGCACGTGACCACTATTCCACTAATGCAGAAGCAGCCCAAATATGTGAAGTGCCATTTACATAGGGGGCTCCACGTGGGGAATAGGACAATCACATTTCCTCAGTATTGACACAACTCTTCCAAACACAGAGCCCTTGTAAAGCACATACATGGACATGCAGGATGCACGTTTATTTGCTAGCATGTATAGCCAGAGCATCCCTTTTAGAAACCTACACATGAGGAAAAAGAGCAGCATCACACAGGGCTTTGCACGGGCATGTGCCATCATCTATATAAGTAGGCGCTCATTTTGCAAGAGCTGTGTGTGTGCATTTATGGGCATTTACAGTAGTAAGTGCCACATTTTAAAAATACAAGAATGGCGAGTTAAGGAGCTGAACAAAATAACTTTAATGAATTTCTGAGTTGTTACACACCACCAAGGTTAGCAAAATTGTCTTCTGAATCACTACTGGAGACACCCAAGTCCAAATGCGTGCATGCCTGAGAGAAGGTGCAACAGCCAGTGTGGAAATTTCGTAAACTATGGTGGCTATTTTAGAAGCATCCCTATGTGTACACTGGGTTATAGATATAAATGACATTTTAGAAAGCGGCTATTTACATGTGGTGATGCATATCTCATTGAGTTTTCAGGAGGTGTGGTAAGAGCAGGGAGAAAGTGGTTTGGCCACGTCTAACCTATCGATGTGTATGCCCCTCTTACAATGGGAATCCGTGCCGATGGAAAAAAATCTAGTGGCTGGCATTTCAACCAGACTCAAAGTACCAAGAAGTGCCTGTTTGAAATGGCCAAGTGTAAAGGCAGAGGTCTGTCTCCTCTTCTCATGCCAAGACAAGCATTGTCTTTTGGGGAAACTGCTAGGTACGTATGACCTAGATTGGCCACAGTTGGAAACATGCTACTGGGCTTGATGGACCTTGGTCTGACCCAGTATGGCATATCTTATGAGTGTGTGTCTGTCTATCCAGTGTGTGGTGGCTGCCAACACCCTCCACAGCCCACATTGCTAGCACTGTTGCCAGTATTGGCCTGCCAATGTGCATAATGAGGAGCAAGGTACTGTGGGAATAGCCTGGATAGGGTGGCCTGGCCTGGCCGCATCTGCACAGGGCATAGGGCAATGGCCAGACATTGTAGTGTCCGGTACCACCTGCACGGACAGGGTGGCCATAGCATGTCCTGCTGGGAGGTCACTCTCACCCTGACTGAGCAGTGACCATGGCATGGCTAGGTTCCCCCATAGTGCTATATAGTATTTCTTTTATGTGGTATTTATGGGTTTCCTTTTGGGGCCCAATCACTGACTTATCTGCTTGGTGTGTATGCTGATATCCCCGTTCTGGGTACATGCATCTCCTCCAGGACCATGCACTATGGACTAGCTGGCGGACTGTCTGCAGCTAGTATGTGTCTTGCTGGAACACCGTGCAGGGTGCAGCTGCTGGAGGCTTGCTGCTGTAGAATGTCAGATAATGGTGGGGAGCAGCTGAGCATTTCCAGACCTGCCATCTGTCTGCTATTGCGTTATGGATGTGTACTGCTCTGCATTGCCTGCCCTGTAGGGTGTTTGAGCCCTAGCAGGACTTGGGTGATGGTCCCCTCTACTGCCACCATTGCAGGGGGGTAGAAAGTGGATCTGTTGGCGGGAGATCCTGTCCCCCACCCTGAACCCCAAAGGGTGGGTTGGGTGGTGGTATGTAGTCTCCCTGGTAACCACAGCAGAATGTGGGTGTGGTGCCGTGCAGTCCTCCTGTAGTCAGCCGGGTGTTTATTAGCAGCTCTAGCCCACTGGTTACTTCACTGCCCATGGAGCCAGAGGTCATGGGTTCACAACCCACAGTGGGGTTCATCGATAGGGCTGTCTTAGCCATTGTCTATTTTTATTGCATATTAGTGCTGCCAACACAACCACCCTCAGGGTACTGTCACCTTAGGTCGGCTCATAAGGCGCCCTATAGTGCGCCTCATACGGCGGCCCTATAAAGCGTCTTATAAGGTGCCTTGGCAGACAGCGCACTTTATAATGTGCCCTACGGAGTGCCTTCTAGGGTGCCTTATGTGGCACCTTAGGTTACGCCACTGTGAGGGTGTGTTTGCTGGCAGCACTATTAACGTACAACTCAACTTCTTCACAGCCCAAAACTTTCGGGATCCAAACATCTGCCTAAATATTCCTATCAAATGGTATATAATACATGACCATGGCAGAGGGAACGTCACTATTGGAACATATTGAGTAAGACGGGTACAATTTTCCTGACATATGCAAACATTAACCTGGCTGCAGACTGTGGATTAAAATATTATAGTAGGCTTTCAAAGAGTTACACATGATGCCTCAGCCAGCCTTATTCATTAGGCACACTGGGGAATCAAACCCATCACCCTTGTACCATCGGTCTGTGTAGTAACCATTGTGCTACAGCTCTGTTTCTGTATTTGGGTGTCTGCGCGCCTTCTTAAGCTTAATGCACAGTAACGAGCCCTGTAACGATCGTTGCTGCGTGGCGCGTTATAGCGCGCGTTATCACTAATGATGTACCGCCCATGTCCTTTTTTGACATTTCTTCCACTAACGCGGCTCCAAACGCGAATCACACTAACGCAGTTTAGTAAACATACCCTTTGGTCTTCATATTTAAGTTTATGAAGAACCATTTCCAAGTTCTCGTAGGTTTCCTTCAAGTGTACAGAATGACCTACAGGTATGGAAGCGTAAAAAACGTTGTGGAGTAAAACTGCTTTAAGACTTCTTTTTGAAGAATTTATAAAAAGACGCCATTGCTCTGAATCATATTGGATTTTAAATCGACCCATCAGACCTTCGACATCGATACAATAAACCAACTTGTCTTCCTGGGCGAAGCAAAGAACTAACTCCTTTTCACGATGTCTGAACCATGAAGATGACACTCCTGGCAACAATAAATTCCTGCTTTTCAGCCTTGATCCGAGTAACTCAGCGGCATTTTTGGGAAGATTCGTCTCTTACCAAATCATTCATCTCCTCCTGAGAAAACAATTTTGGTCTTGTATCATTTTCAAAGTCAGAACTTGATTCGTCATCTGGTTCAGGTGTGACTTCACCTTCATTGGAGCTAGGTATCTCTTCCAAGGTAGCAGGGGCCTTGGGTACTGGTATATCTGTGCCATGGAGGATGCGACGAATTGCCGAGTGAAGATTGGGGTATGAAATGGAATGCTTCCATTTGGAATTAAACCCTTTCACATCGCAAGAACAAAAGTAACAGTCGTCACTATGGTTCTTTTGCTCTCGCCATACCATAGGAATCCCATAACGGAAAGATTTTTTCTTACCCTTGAACCAGATTCGGAGGTCCTCAACACACCGTTTGCACACTTTATGAGGCGCCCAGATTTTATCTTGATCTCCAATTTTTAGTCCCAAGTATGCAAAGTATACTTTTTTCACAAAGTCTGTAATATTCTGCTGTTGCTTCAACACTGTATATTCACCACAGATGAAACAGATGAGCCATAACATAATGATTGAAGAATGACGAGCTAACACGAATTGCGATGAAAAAGTGTGAACAGCCTAGTATAAGCATTGCAAAACCTGTGTCTTTTGGGGAAACTGCTAGGTACGTATGACCTAGATTGGCCACTGTTGGAAACAGGATACTGGGCTTGATGGACCTTGGTCTGACCCAGTATGGCATATCTTATGTTCTTATGTTCTTAACCAAGAACCTGATGATGATTCGTGCACAAGTGTGGCATGCAGGAGAGAACAGCTCTGTGTCTGTACACAAGACATCACAGTGCTGGCCACGCCCCCCCTGCACTGACAGAAGCTGCTGCTATCTGTCCTGTGTCTCCCTCCCACTGGATTCTTCAGGAAAGATTAACCCCTTCTACCATTAGAAGCACGGACTTAAAACTTGCTTAGCTTATGTATATATTGCTGACCATCAGATTTACAGTGCTATATTTTTTTTTTACATAACTCTGACAACCCCTTTAAGGGTTTTTTGGCATTTTATATCTTAAATGCACTTATATGAATTAATTAATAGTAATTTGAATTAATTCATAGTAATTTGAAAAAAATTGATAAATTTGAAGACAATTTTGCATGTTGTGGCAAATCATGACGTCTAGGAGTTTTTTCAATATTTTATTTGTTTTCAGCACACCAAAATACATGGAAATTAGATAAAAATAATTCAAACAGCTTTTTAGTCGCAGACCTTTATACCCTATAGCTTCATTGCATGTCCCCTAGTCTTTCTATATTCTGATAATGTAAACAATTGATCTATGTTTACCTGTTCCACTCCGTTCATTAATTTATAGACTTCTATCATATCTCCCCTCAGCTGTCTCTTTTCCAGGTTAAAGAGCCCTAACCTTTTTAGCCTTTCTTCATAGGAGTATCCTTCCATCCCCTTTACCATTTTGGTGGCTCTTCTCTGAAACTTTTCTAATAACGCTATATCCTTTTTAAGATACGGCGACCAGAATTGCACACAATATTCAAGGTGCGGTCTCACCATGGAACGATATAGAGGCAATATAATATCTTTTGTTTTATTTTCCATTCCTTTCCTTATGATACCTAGCATTCTATTTGCTCTCTTGGCCGCCGCTGCACACTGGGCTGATGGTCTTAACATGTTATCCACAATGACGTCTAAATCTTTTTCCTGGGTGGTGGTTCCTAATGTAGAACCTTGCATCGTGTAACCATAGTTTGGGGTGCTCTTCTCTAGGTGCATAACTTTGCACTTGTCCACATTAAATTTCATCTGCCATTTTGATGCCCAGTCTTCCAATTTATCAAGATCCTCTTGCAATTTTCCACAATCCTCTTGGGTTTTAACAACTTTAAATAATTTTGTGTCATCTGCAAATTTGATAACCTCACTCGTTATTCCCCTTTCCAGGTCATTTATGAATATGTCAAAAAGCAGCGGACCCAGCACAGATCCCTGGGGTACACCACTATTCACCTTCCATTGGGAAAATTGGCCATTTAGCCCTACCCTCTGCTTTCTATCTTTTAACCAGTTCCTGATCCACAATAGTACACTGCCTCCTATCCCATGACTCTTTAGTTTTGCCAAAAGTCTCTGATAAGGGACCTTGTCAAAAGCTTTCTGAAAGTCCAGATACACTATGTCAACCAACTCACCTTTGTCCACCTGTTTATTCACACCTTCAAAAAAAACATAACAGATTAGTAAGACAAGATCTTCCTTGTCTAAAGCCATGTTGGCTGTCTCCCATTAGGCCATGACTATCTACATGTTGAGTAATTTTGTTCTTTATGATGGTTTCTACCATTTTTCCTGGTACTGACGTCAGACTCACCAGTCTGTAGTTTCTCGGATCACCCCTGGAATCCTTTTTAAAAATTGGTGTTACATTGGCGATCCTCCAATCTTCAGGTATTACAGATGATTTTAATGAAAATTTACAGATTACTAATAGAAGGTCTGCAATCTCATATTTCAGTTCTTTCAATACCCTTGGATGTATACGATCTGGCCCAGGTGATTTGCTACTCTTCAGTTTATCTAATAGTTGTAATTCATCTTCCTGATGTATCGATATTTCCTTCAATTCTTCCGCACCTTTAAATACCACTTCAGTCATGGGTAACATCCCTACATCTTCCTCAGTAAAGACCGAAGGAAAAAATTCATTCAGTCTCTCCACTATCGCCTTGTCGCCCCTTAGTGCCCCTTTAACCTCTCTATCATCTAATGGACTAAATAACTCTCTCACAGGTTTTTTGCTACGAATGTACTTGAAAAAGTCTTTATTTCACATTTTTCCTTCCGTAGCAAGCTCTTTCTCAAATTCTCCCTTTGCCTGCCTTATCAATGCCTTGCATTTGACTTGCCAGTGCTTATTTATTTTATTTATTTATTTATTTAACAGTTCTTCTATACCGCTCTATTTTAGATCAGAGCGGTTTACATTCAACATCAACCATACAACACAGGAACCCTGAGTTGTATTTACAATAAACAGGAGATCAACTTGGAAGTAACTGGGGGGAACTATGTACATTGTATAACATATCTACATCTTATTTACACTGGGGGTCCTGATTCCATTTCAGTGGGTATCTTCTGAGCGATCAGTTGATTATCCTTTTTCATGCTGAGTCTGATTGTTTAATTGCAATGAGTGATTGTCTGAGGGGGCATATGTATGATTACTAGTGCTGGATTCAGGGTAGTATGTGGTGAATAGGTGCTGCTTTAATGCCTTCCTGAAGTCAATTAGGTAAGTGATGTTTCGAATAGAGGTGGGGAGAGCGTTCCAAGCTCTGGGTGCGTAAATCGTAAAGGCCCTATTTGTCGTTGCTTTTGTGCATTTTGTTATTACTGCTGTTTCGAGGTTTCGTCGTTGGGCTCTTTTTTCCATTTCCTGAAAGATGCTTTTTTGGCAACAACAGCCTCTCTGACCTCACCTTTAAACCATGCTGGCAGTTTTTTGGACTTCCTTCCACTTTTCTTAAAGCATGGAATACAGCTGGTCTGGGCTTCCAAGATAATATTTTTCAAGAATACCCAAGCTTGATGTAAGTCTTTAACCTTTGCAACTTCTCCTTTTAGTTTTTTCTTAACTATTTTCCTCATTTTATTATAGTCTCCCTTTCGAAAGTTAAAAGGTAGTACTGTGGATTTCCACTAATTAAATCGAATGTGATCATGCTATGATCACTATTGCCAAGTAGCCCCAACACCCTTATCTCTTGCACTAGATCTGGTGTTCCACTAAGTACTAGGTCCAATATGGCTTCCCCTCTGGTCGGTTCATGAACCAGCTGCTACAAGCTTTAAATATAAAAGAAGTGAGTGTGATAAGCTGCAGATCTGTTGGCCCCAGTCATTCTCCAGGAAAACCTCAACAGCAGATCTACTTACTACCTCACTTGTGTCATAAATTAGCCTGGGGCTCTACTGTGTGGCCATTAAGTAAATTTGCATGTCTGAGCTCTATTACAGCTCTGATTTAGTTCTTCTGTTCTACATCATGGCAAAAGTTAAATCATATGCTTCTGCCCTTTCCAAATTCTCCAGAACTACTGATCCAGATCCTGAACTCTCTTTGGTGACCAAGCACAGCTCAACGGCATTAGTAATAGATGAATATGTGATCTTATCATTAGCAACGAAAAAAGATCTTTTGGAAATATTGCAGGAACTAAAACTTTTCAGAATGAATTTCACTGAGGCTGTGACTGACATGCGTGCTGACCTGAAAGCCTTGGATGACCAAGTAACGCAAACTGAAGTCAATATTGGAGAGCAAAATGACTCTGCGGCTGCTCTCCAGACCAAGTTCAAAAAAATGGATTAAATAACAAAAGAACTGCAGGAGCGCCAGAGAAGAAATTACATACGAATCCTAGGTTTTCCGGAAAGTCCTGGAGAATGAGAGGACTCACATAGTTCAAGATATATTTACCTTCTGTGTAACAAACTCTCCTCAACCGGTGAAACTAGAACGCGCCCATCGTAGGCTTGGGGCCAGAAAAGACACCAATGCAATCCCTCGCCCAATTATTGCGTGCTTCAGCTTTTTTTTAAGGACAAAGTGGCTCTCTTATACAGGAACTTCAGGTCTTCCAAGATCTCTCGCATCGCACCTCGGAGAGATGCAAAAGCTTCCGACCCCTCACACAAGCTCTTCAAAAACGGGCTGTGCCTTATAGATGGGGTTTTCCTTTTTCATTGATCTTTGAATGGAATGCCACAAGGCATCAAATATCAGATTTACCAGAGTGTTTGGACTTTCTAGACTCCTTACAATATGGTGAGCATCCGCTTCCACAATGTAATTCAAGGGGAGACTGGGAAGTTTCTACTGCTAAGCAGGGAAAGATCCCGAGATCCAGGTGTTCGTCAGATGTGGATCAAAAGAGCCCTTCTGCCCACTCAGCTCCATCCTAAGGGGTTCATAAGTTGATTTATTCCATATGGTTTCTATGTTTGTTCCATCATATCTCTCATGCTGAGGTCTTTAGCGAGGCAGGTTGTACCTTGCCCCTCCTCAAAGAGCCTTAGCGAACCTGAAAGTTAATAGGTAGAGATGTGGTTTTAAAAGTTAAATGTGTTAACACATCTCTGTGCGCAGCATTGAATGTGGGCAGAGAGCTTATGTGTGGTAAGGTAGAGGTGAAGGATGAGGGATGAGGTGAGAGGGGAAATACAGGGGGAAGTGCCCATGTAGAGAAGTCCTTTTCTTCACAAATAGTGGGATGTGTTGATGTTTGATCTCCTATGGAACTGGGAGTAATGGAATGGAAGGTATGTTACAAAAGAACATAAGAATATAAGAAATGTCATACTGGGTCAGACCAAGGTTAATCAAGCCCAGTATCCATTTCCAACAGTGGCCAATCTAGGTCAAACGTACCTAGAAGTTTCCCCAAAAGACACAGGTTCCACAATGCTTGTATTGGGTCAAGCATTGATATCCTGGGTCCCTTTTTAATAATGGTTTATGGACCTTTCCTCCAGGAACTTGTCCACACCTTTTTTAAACCCAGTTATAATAACAGCATTTACTACATCCTCTGGTAACAAATTCCAGAGTTTGATTACACATCGAGTGAAAAAATATTTTCTCTTATTTGTCTTAAATAGAAACATAGAAATATGAAGACAGAAAAAGACCACATGGCCTATCTAGTCTGTCCTTCCATATCAACAACTATAACAGTCCCCCTTTATCCTTTAGAGATTCTCTGTATTTGTCCCATGCTTTTTTGAATTCAGTTACTATCCTCATCTCTACCACCTCCACTGGGAGACTATTCCACAGATCCACCACTCTTTCCATAAAGAAATATTTCCGCTTATCACTCCTGAATCTATCCCCCTTCATCCTCATCCCATGTCCCCTCATAGCAGAATTTGTTTTCAATCTAAAGAGGCTCTCCCACTGAACATTTATGCCACGGAGGTATTTAAACATCTCAATCATATCACCTCTATCCCGCCTTTCCTCTAAGGTGTACATATTAAGATCCTTAAGTCTGTCCTCATATGCTTTATAATGAAGACCACTAACCATTTTAGTAGCCACCCTCTGCACCGACTCCATCCTATTCACATCCTTTTGAAGGTGCGGTCTCCAGAGTTGCACACTATACTCCAAATGAGGTCACACCAAAGACTTATACAGAGGCACTATCACCTCCTTTTTTCTACTAGCCATTCCTCGCCGTATGCACCCAAGCATCTTTCTAGCTTTTGCTGTCGCCTTTTCTACCTGTTTAGCTACTTTAAGATCACCAGATGCAACCACGTCTAGGTCTCGATCTTCTTTAGTGAACAAAAATACTTCACCCCCTATACTATATTGCCCCCTCGTTTTTTAACATTAAATCCCAGCTGCTAAATTCTAGACCATTCTTCAAGCTTAGCTAGATCCCTCCACATGTTATCTACACCTTCCTGGGTGTCTACTCTATTGCAGATTTTGGTATCATCCGCAAAGAGTCAAACCTTACCCGACAGCCCTTCCGCTATATCACTAACAAAGATGTTAAAAAGAATCGGACCAAGGACAGATCCCTGGGGCACACCACTGGTAACATCCTTCGCCTCAGAGTGAGCTCCATTTACCTGTACTCTTTGTCACCTCCCACCCAACCAATTTCTAACCCAAGCAGTAACTTTAGGGTCCATCCCTAGGTGCTCAATTTGTTTATAAGTCACCTGTGAGGAACAGTGTCAAAGGCTTTGCTGAAATCTAAATAGACCACATCTAGGACTCTCCCTCTGTCCAACTCCCTGGTTACCCAGTCAAAGAAATCAATCAGATTTGTCTGACAAGACCTGCCTCTGGTGAATCCATGCTGCCTCGGATCCTGTAATCTGCTGGACTCCAGAAACCTCACTATTTTCTCTTTCAGCAGCATTTCCAATAATTTAATAACCACCGAAGTTAAACTAACGGGCCTGTAGTTTTCAACCACATCCTTACTTCCGCTTTTGTATAAAGGCACCACATGAGCCTCTCTCCAGTCCTTTGGCAGCACTCCTGACTCCAATGAGGCATTGAAAAGGTCAGTCAGTGGAGCTGCTAGAACATCCCCAAGTCCCCTCAGTATTCTAGGGTGTATCACATCCGGTCCCATTGCTTTTTCTACTTTAAGTTGAGCTAGTTTCTTACAAACGCAGTCTTCTGAAAATTGTTCAAGATGGCCCTCGCTTCTGTTCCTGTTTGTGGGTGTTTTCTGAGATTCTGCTCCTGGTTCTTCATCTGTGAACACAGAACAGAAATATTTGTTAAACAATTCCGCTTTATCCTTATCAGCTTCTACATACATACATACATACATAGGGAGGAGTTGTCTAGTGGTTAGGACAAGGTACTTCAGGCCGTAGGGCTGTGGGTTCAAGTCCCACCTGGGGACAGCAATCTCAGACCAAATGGACTGGGATTTCTAGTCCTATAGGCACTCCACTGCCCATGTTCCCTGTAAGTATTAGTGTATGTGTCTCATATCCCCTCGTGTTAAATGTATCCTCCAATTGACCACTTTGACCTGGTGAAAAGCGGGATATAAATACAGCTAAATAAATAAATAATATTCCTCCCCTTCACCCTTGAGTCTGACAATACCACTTTTGCCCTTCCTCTTCTCACTAACATATCTGAAAAATGTCTTATCCCCCCATTTTATTACATTGGCTATTTCCTCCTCTTTTTGAATATTTGCTTTCCTAACTACTTTGCTAGCTTCTCTATGTTTTTCCAAATATAGATGCCTGTCTTCCTCTCTCTGTGATTTTTTGTATTTCATGAAGGCCTCCGTCTTTTTCTTCACTTTTTCAGCTACTTCTTTCGAAAGCCATAGCGATCTCCTTTTCCTTTACCTTTATTTACCATTTTAACAAAAAGTTTGGTTGCCCTTAAAATATCCCCTTTCAGTTTTGCACACTGTTTTTCTACATCCCCCAGCTGTTCCCATCCTTCTAACGACGTATTGGCCCATCTTGGCAAAGTTAGTCTTCCTAAAGTCTAAGACCCTCACTTTTGAATGGATTCTAACAGCCCTAGTGCTAATACTGAACCACACCATCTGGTGATCACTGGATGCAAAATGATCTCCCACTATAACATCAGAAACACTTTCTCCATTGGTAAGCACCAAGTGCAGTATGGCCTCTTCACGTGTGGGGTCTGTTACCAATTGCTTGAATACTTCTCCCTGTGGAGAATCCAGGATCTCCTTACTCTAGATGATACTGCAGCAGGAATGTGCCAATCAGCATCTGGCATATTGAAATCCCCTATCAGTAGCACTTCCCCTTTCCTAGCAATGCTGTGCATGTCTTCAATTAACTCTCTGTACACCTCTTCCTCCTGTGAGGGAGGTCTATATATCACACCACTGCAAATAGATTTCTCTTTCCCTCTCTCTAGTTTAACCCACAATGTCTCCTCTCTCCCTTTTAAGCTCTGTAATTCCAAAGCTTTAATAGTATTTTTTCCATATAGTGCCACTCCTCCTCCCCTTCTTCCTACCCTGTCCTTTCTGAATAAAGTATAGCCAGGAATAGTTACATCCCAGTCATGGTTTTCTGTGAACCATGTTTCTGTAACTGCCACTAAATTCAAGTCGGCCACTACCACCAAAGCTTCAACATCAGGGATCTTATTTCCCATGCTACGGGCATTTTATACACGCTTCTTTCCATATATTACCCCTGTTACCTATTTCCTTAAAGGTATTTTATGTATCACTTACCTGGGGGCTTTCTTCACCCAGCCACAATGAATCTAGTTTAAAGCCCTCTTCAGTAGATTAGCCAGTCTACTACTGAAGACGCGTTGACCTTTCTATGACAGATGGATGCCATCTCTGCTCTGCAACCCTTGGAACAGCATCCCATGGTCTAGGAAACCAAAACACTCTCGATGACACCATCCAGGCAGCCATGCATTCATCTCCAGGATGCGAGCCTCTCTGCCTTGGCCTTTACCCTCAACAGGGAGGATTGAAGAGAACACCACCTGTGCACCTAACTGCTTCACCCTCTGTCCCAGAGCCATGAAGTCACTTTTGATATGCTCAGAGGGATACCTGGCAGTATCATTTTTTCTGACATACATTAGCAACATTGCGTAATAGTCAGTGGGCTTGATGAGTCTCGGCAAACTCTCCGTAACATCTTGGATTTTGGCACCAGGCAGACAGCATACCTCCTTGGACATCAAGTCTGGTCAGCAGATGGATGCCTCAGTATCCCTCAGAAGAGAGTCACCAACCACCACTACCCTTCGCTTCCTTGTGGTCACTGATTCTGCAACTTTGGTGTTCTTGAGCTCTGGTTCTTCCCTTTCCAGGGATGCTTTCACCTCCTCCATTTCCAGGGCTGCATAATGGTTCTCCACTTCAAGGGCTGGAGAAGTTGGATTGGTGATTCTGCAGGCCCTGGTGACTTGTGTCCAACCTTCATCATTCTGTTGGCACCAATCTTCTCCTCCTCTGCTGGAGAGCTTGGTTGCTGCAAGAAGCATCCCATCAATGTACTTCTCACTGTCTTGAATGCTCCTCAGCTTTGCCACCTCCTCTCTGAGTTCCTCAGAGCTTCAGCATGCAGGCACCCTGCACATGGAACCGGTCCTTCAACTGGCATTGGGACCTCTGTCTGGACAGAGGCAGAAGCTGTAACTGGGGCATCAAATTTAGTGGGTATGATTTTTCTTAGCCATTGTTCTGTTCGTGGAGCTCAGGTATCTGTTATAGCAAAAGAGAGAGATCTACCAAAGTAGCAGCCGGTTTCCCAGCTGTCCTTTCAGAGAAAAAGCAGTTAAATCTCTTTAATTATATTCAAACTGTGCTGTTCTAAGTCCCTGTGCTTTGTTAAATGGGGAGGTGCCCTATAAAGCAAGGCTGCTCACTAGGGGTGAGTGGGAGTTGGGGTGGGTAAAGAGGGAACTAACACCTGATTTGGTGTCAGCAGTTCCCAAAAGCTGAGGTTACCAGAGGTTAAAACCTACTCCACTAAAGAAATATTTCTACTAAAGCACCAAAAAGAATGTAACTTTGCTTTAAAAATATACCAAAACCCTTTTAAGAGCTCCCAGCCAGAGAGCTAGCAATTTAATAAAAATAAACCCTCAAATGCTTACCGTTGTTTGACCTGTAGAGCCCCTGTTAGGAATGCCTCAACAGGACAGGGTTCTGAAGCCTTTTATGCAGGCCTCAGCTGCTCTTAATACATTCACAGGCTAATCAGGCCCACTAACTCATGATTAGGTGTCAACAGGGCAGGGTTCTGAAGCTTTTACCCTGTAGCTTCATTGCATGTCCCCTAGTCTTTCTATATTCTGATAACGTAAACAATTGATCTACGTTTACACATTCCACTCCGTTCATTAATTTATAGACTTCTATCATATCTTCCCTCCAGCCATCTCTTTTCCGGGTTAAAGAGCCCTAACCTTTTTAGCCTTTCTTCCTATCACTTAGCGTCTTCCACAGGGCAAGGCGATTTGCCCACTCTTGATAGTGTTTTCTCCTTAGTATAATGCTGTCCTGTAAATCCAGGGTAGAGAGGAGCAAATATGCTAATGGGGAGGAGGGGTTGGGGAAGAAAGAAGGGGAAAGAGAGAGAGGGTAGGAGGATGTATGAGAACAGAAGAGAGAAACAGAAACTGGGAATGGATTGCTCAGAATCGCAATTGGGAGTGGATTTGGTGGGGGACAAGTTTTTGGATAAATACAAAAAGAGAGAAGAGAGTTAGCAACCAAGCAATGGAGAATGCATCTCACTCACTTTCCGATGGAGCATTTTATTCTATGCATTTACTTATATAGGTTATGGTGAAATTAACCTCATGGAATGTTAGGGGCTTACACATCCCAGTTAAGAGGTGCAGGGTATTTGACCAAATTCGCAGAGAGCATGCTTATATAATTTTCTTGCAAGAAACGCATTTGGCTCCCGGGGCTCATAGTAGTCTGACATCCCGAAATTTCCCTGTTGCTAACTCTGCTGGTTTCTCTACCCATAGAAGAGGGGTTGCCGTATTGCTTGCACAGAAATATCCCTTCCAACTTCTAAACCAGATAGCAAACCCTAAAGGCTGCTTTCTAATTCTTTCTGGTACACTTTCTGGGGTCCCGATTTCCTTTATAAATGTATACATCCTACCTACTGAAATAATCCAATCTCTAGCAGAGCTTATGGAGGTCCTAGCAACACAGGTGACCTGGGAAATGGTAATGGGTGGTGACTTTAATTGTGTTTTTTTCAGTCCTTGACAGATCCTCTGGCCTTAGATTGCTGCCAAGGCCAAGTCAGTCTCTATCTACCCTAACATCTAATTTCACTTTGGAAGACATAAGGCGCTCTCAACATCCAGAAAAGAAGGACTATACTTTTCTCTCTTCCGCACATGATACATATTCCTGCTTAGATATGTGGCTAGTGTCTAAACAGTTAGCATCTCAAATTGGTCAAGTCAAAATTGGAACTAGAGGACCCTCGGATCATCATATAATTTCTCTAGAATGGGAAGTTGGGAATATCAAAACCCCCCTCATTCTTGGGCTTTCCCTCGACATCTATTAAAAAATGTAAATTTTGTGCAACAGTTGCAAAAGGGATGGAAAGAGTACGTATTTCATAATGAAGGGGAAGAGACACCACAGTTTCTGTTATGGGAAGCAGGTAAGGCAGTTCTGAGAGGACAGGCCATTTCCCTATCAGCAGCTTTCAAACGTCAGACGGCAGCTGCCCAGAAAGATCTAGAGGCCAAATAGCCGTTTTAGAGCAACAGCATAAGCATTGGTCGACATCTAAGACCTGGCGTCATCTTACAGCCCTGCAGGGAAAATTAGCAGCATTAGAGATAGAGGAGATTAGAAACAAAGAGACATAGAAAAATGACAACAGAAAAAGACCACATGGCCTATCTAGTCTGTCCTTCCATATCAACAACTACAACAGTCCCCTTTTTTTCATTAGAGATCCTTTGTGTTTGTCCCATGCTTTTTTGAAATAAGATACCGTCCTCATCTCTACCACCTCCATTGGGAGACTATTCCACGGATCCACCACTCTTTCTGTAAAGAAATATTTTTGCATATCACTCCTGAATCTATCCCCTTTCACCCTCATCCCATGATCCCTCATAGCAGAACTTGCTTTCAATCGAAAGAGGCTCTCCCCCTGTGCATTAATGCCATGGTGGTATTTAAACGTCTCAATCATATCACCTCTATCCCGCCTTTCCTCTAAGGTGTACATATTAAGATCCTTAAGTCTCTCTTCATATACCTTATAATGAAGACCACTAACCATTTTGTTAGCCACCCTCTGTACTGACTCCATCCTGTTTATATCCTTTTGAAGGTGAGGTCTCCAGAATTGCACACAATACTCCAAATGAGGTTGCACCAAAGACTTATACAGAGGTATTAGCACCTCCTTTTTTCTGCTAGCCATTCCTCTCCGTATGCACCCAAGCATCCTTCTATCTTTAGCTGTCACCTTTTCTACCTGTTTAGCTACTTTAAGATAATCTGACACGACCACGCCTAGGTCCCGCTCTTCTTTAGAGGACAAAAGTACTTCACTCCCTATACTATATTGCTCTCTTTGATTTGCTGCAGCCCAAATGCATGACCTTGCATTTTTTAACATTAAATCCCAGCTGTCAAATTCTAGACCATTCTTCAAGCTGCGCTAGAACCCTCCTCATGTTATCTATACCTTCCTCGGTGTCTACTCTATTGCAGATTTTGGTATCATCCGCAAAGAGGCAAAATTTACCCGATAGCCCTTCCGCTATATCACTAACAAAGATGTTGAAAAGAGTCGGACCAAGGACAGATCCCTGGGGCACACCACTGGCAACTTCCATCCCCTCAGAGTGAGCTCCATTTACCTGTACCCTTTGTTGCCTCCCACTCAACCAATTTCTAACCCAAGCAGTAACTTTAGGGTCCATCCCTAGGGTGCTCAGTTTGTTTATAAGGCATCCTGCTTATTGAGAACCCGCCAACACTTATATGAGGATGGGAACAAAGCGAGCAAATTTCTCCTTTGGCAATTGAACGGCAATGATTAGCTCATCGGGTGTCTATGGTTTCTGATGAACATATTCAGAGACTTCAGAAATCCAAAGACATTGCACAATACTTTGCTCGGTTCTATAAAGGTCTATACTCCTTGCAGCTTTCAGCAGATTCTGCCGACATACATCGATATCTGTCCGACTTACACCTGCCACAGCTGTCTGAAGATGCGCGCGAGGCATTAGACAGAGAAATCACTCTTGCAGAAGTACATTTAGCCATAAAGCAGCTAAAGAATGCTGAAGCCTCTGGCCCAGATATGCTCCCGGCAGAATTCTATAAAACACTCTCAGATCTTGTTGCGCCAGGGCTAACAAAAGTATTTAACAATATCTTACTTCACCAGCAACTTCCTGAATCCATGTACCAAGCTTTAATTACTGTGATACCTAAGGAAGGGAAAGACCCCCTACAGGGTAGTAGTTACAGGCCAATTTCCCTGCTTAATATTGATTACAAAATTTTCACAAAGATTCTTGCTTCACGTTTAAACTCTAAGATGCAAGAAGTAGTACACCAAGATCAGACTGGATTCATCAAAGGTCGTCAGGAGTTTGAGAACATATGTTGCCTTCTTAACATCATGCTGGGCGTTTGACGCTTAGAGGGCAATTATGCAGTTTTATCTTCAGACGCAGAAAAAGCATTTGATAAGGTGGAATGACACTATCTCTTGAGCGTACTACAGCATTTTGGGTTCAGACCCTCTTTCCTACCCCCTTAGAACAGTTAAGGTAAATGGATTCCTCTCGACACCGTTCTCTCTAGAACGAGGTACTAGACAAGGATGTACGCTTTCTCCACTCCTGTTTGCACTTGCGCTAGAGCCGCTAGCCATACAACTTCAACTCATGAAGCAACGCTGGGAATTCCCCTCGCTAACAGACATCATATTGTATCTCTTTATACGGACGGCACTTTAATCTTTCTCCGAGAGCCTGCCATTAGCATACCAGTTCTGATATCGCTACTGAAAGACTTTTCTCATTTATCGGGATACAAGATTAACTTCCAGAAATCAGCTCTGATGCCTTATTTGTCAGCCCGAGGGGAATGCGCCCAGATAAGGGAATGCAGTTTTCCTATGGTCTCCAGCTTTAGATATCTAGGTATACAGATCACTCAGCACTTGGAAGATCTTTATGTGCGGAACTACTCCCCTCTGCTGACCACTATAACCAAGGAGATTTCAGCTTGGAAATCCCTCTCAGTGTCCTAGTTAGGTAGAGTGAATACGATAAAGATACTTCTACTTCCAAAAATTCTCTTTTTATTTCAGCAACTTCCTATCCAAGTACCACGCTCTTTCTTTCTTCAGTTGCGACGGGTTCTCATGAGTTTTGTTTGACAACGACGCCGCCCTCGGTTAAGCTGGCATACGATGACTTGTGTTAAAGTAGCAGGGGGTATAGGTCTTCCTGATTTTGAGCTTTATTATTTAAGCTCCTGCCTAAAAGCAATTCCTTTGTGGTCGCTTAGCAACTCCTCTGCATGGGTTGACTTAGAAGTTAGTTGAGTCTCACCAATTCCCTTAACTACCATCCCTTTTATTACTGAGAAACTGTAGGTGTGCGCCATACGTACTCATATATCTTTCTAGGCCCAATATGGACAGCTTGGCAAAAGATCTGTGTCAAGGTTGCTTTACCCTCCTTATGGTCCCCGTATACTACTCCAGGAGCCTTCACCTTTGCTAGGAACCTTAAATCACCTCCACGACAGGTTCTAGATCACTTATGTCTTGCTTCACTTCAGGACTATGCGGTCTTTTTGTCTCTACCTCGTCTGGAGTCGTTATTGCAATCCACATTCTCGTCATTTCAATACTTCCAATTTTGCCACTGATTCTCTTCCAAGCCTATCTTAGAGGCAGCTAAACGCATATCTACAGCATGGGAGAGGATTATATTTGACTCTAAGACCGACAAGGCTATCTTGGCGAGGTTGTACCGATCGCTATCCGGAGATGTGTCCTCAACTTCACCTCTTCCAACTTCTTGCATCCGCTGGGGCGACGATATATCTAATACGACGGAGAATTTTTAGGTAGATGTTTTCCACTACTCACATACTTGCTCAATATCCTTATCCTTAGTTAATACCCAGTTACGTATAGCTCTGCAAATGTCTATTGTTCCGATTTCCCTATATCGGTGGGGTCGGGCTGATGACCCCTTATGTTGGAGATTATGTGGGAAAAAAGGGACCTTCTTTCATATGTGGTGGGAATGCCCGAAAATTAAATCTTTTTGGTTAACAGTCCACACCAGGGTAACTCAAAAATTAAGGGTCTCCTTCCTACGCTGAACACTCTATACTAAGATACTTTAATTCAGACCTTCTTATGAGAGATGATACCCGAATGACTCAATGCTTACTTCTGGCTGCACGATCAGTGATCAGCCGATATTGGAAGAGAAGCGCTGCACCCACGTGCAATGAATGGATGGTGAAGGTCTGGGACATTTACCGAATGGAGAAGATGATGCAGAAATGTGCAGGAGAGTGAATGAGTTGCATCGTCTCTGGGGCCAATTTCTGCCAATTCAAGTGAGAGTGTAAAGAATGATGCTGGGTAGTGTTCTGATTCCTAATGCCTATAATCCTCCAGACACTGTTTGATCCTCCACGGATCCCA
The DNA here is from genome assembly GCA_033557465.1 of Ichthyophis bannanicus. Taxonomy (NCBI): domain Eukaryota; kingdom Metazoa; phylum Chordata; class Amphibia; order Gymnophiona; family Ichthyophiidae; genus Ichthyophis; species Ichthyophis bannanicus. The sequence goes on from CM066034.1 coordinate 419,101,069, forward strand.
TAAGCTGATGAGCTACTATTTACCCTTTACCTTTCTTCTCTTGCCAAGCTTTTTACAATACTCCTCTTCTTACTCTCGACATTGAGTTTAAAAGGATGAGGGAGGGAAGGAGGGAGGGAGGTGGGGAGAGAGGGAGGTGGGGATGGAGGGAGGGGGATGGAGGGGAAGGGGGAGGACTGAGGGGAGGGGGGGCAGATAAAAGAAAGTCACCTGACTGGATGGGTCAGAAGTATTGTTGGCTGGGTCCTAATCCTCTAAAGATCACACCATTCAGCTGTGTATAGTTAGAGCCCTCAATGATTACCACTATGGGTTCTTGGTACTTATTGCAGTCTTCCATTCAATGTTTACTTACTTAGGGAGAAAACCTGTTACCTAATATTGCATTGTCCTATTTTGCACCATGACTATTTCCTTTTTCATAAAAGGTTATCAAGACTGTTACTCCCATGTCTTTCAGATTGTCCAGTTTGGGTGTTAGCCAGATTCTAGTAGATGAAGAGGGGGTGGACCATGAGAAAGAATGTACCAATGATGTGTATGTGTATTGATAACTATACCGAGTTTATTGATATCTGTACTATGTTACGTTATTGACTTTCAATAAAAATTTTGACACACACAAAAAAACCCCCCCTGGATTTATATCAAAGAGGCGATTGATAGGTGTATTGCAGAGTCATTGCTTTGGGGAGGATCAGGCCTGGTTTGAATTTAACTGTTGCCATTGCCCCTACCTCCTTGGAAACTGAAGCTTTATTTGCCTTCAAAATCCATTGTTTACCTAATGTGCTGTACAACAAATGGTAGAGTGATATACCTTGCCGTATTCGTATGATTTACATTCTAGAGGTGACCTTTTAGGGCTTGTGCATGCTGTGCTGCACATTGTCATGGGATGGGGATGGTAGCGTTTATACCCACGTGTCATATGCAGGGCTGTTTCTTTGTGGACACAGTGGTGGCTGCATGGGACTGTTTCCCATTGGAGGTGGTGCTGTTGTGGACAGTATCAGACGTCATGGGGCAGGCAAAGGGTTCTCTCAGGGGACTGGTGTGGTGGTTGGAAGTGGGGGTCAGCCTAGGTCAGCCATGTATTGTGCGCATAGTAAGCAATACCCCTGATGAAATGGAGTTCCCACAAAACAGAGATCTTCGTAGGGTGAGGGTAGAGTGATATGCCCTCAGGAGAGGCCTTTCAGGTTGATACATCATTTGGAGACACCCCGCAGCTCAGGATTTTGATCTTCAGCTTGGAAGCTACATCTAAAGGGGTGGGCTGGGTTGTTGAAGGTGTGTGTCCAGCTGAGTTCTACTGTATTTAGTTTCAGATGACAGTGGGAAGCTCACTGTGAGGCATGGCGCCTATGCAGTTCATTTGATTTTACTGCTGGGGATTCTGTGTATCTGCGGCTGTATATTAAGATGTTTAAGTGAAGTTGGGATTTGTGCCGTTCCAGAGTTTCAATATTTTGTAATGTAATAAAAAGGTTTCATAAATATGATTTATGAAAAAGAGGGTTATGTTAGACCTATGATAAGGCACATCCCTTTCACACATGTATTATTCTTGCTGCATAGAGGGAGAAATATCTTTACTGGGGTCTTTTCTCCTCTGCTTAGAACCCTTGTGAAGGGACTGATGTTGGAATTTCTTGAGGGTTTTGTACTGTACTAATGAGTTTACATAGCCAGTGTTTTCATAAGTTAGATACCAGTGTGTTCTTTTGATTGGGTAAGTTGTCTTTACTAGCACTATGTCTCTATGTTTCCACTGTGCTGTGTTTTAGGCCATGTTGCTGCACTGTTACATACAGTAGGTTTTTTTTCACTGTGTTCAGGTTTGTCCATTCTGCCTTTTTTCCACCTTGCTGTTGTGTTTCTGTTTGCGTGTTTCCTATGTAGGCCCTGTTTTGTGTGTTCACTGTCATTTGTTTGTGTGGTTACCCAGTTTGCCCCTGCTCCTTTTCCCATTTCACTTTGCAGCTACCTCCTGGCTCTTTGCACTGTTGTTTTACCCCACATGCTTTTCCGCTGCCTCCTCCCTTTCCTGCTTTGCCCTACTTACTGTGTCAGGGTGATCCTTATTCTTTCCCAGCCCCTGCGTGATGCAGTAAGGGCTGGCCTTCTGTGCCCTGTGGGGAGCAGGACAGCATCCTCCTCCAGCACTATCCTGCAGAGCAGGTGAGTTTCAGCCTCCAAGAAGTTGATGCTTCAGGTGGCCATCTTCCAGGGCTCTGGCGGTGGCGGGAGCTTCCTATTTCCTGTCGCACGTGGACAACTGTTCAGTTGGACACGTTTTCGGCATGTTGCGAGTTACACGTGTTAGTTAAATGTGACCATAACTGACGGCACAGCTGGACATGTTTTCGGCATGTCATGGGTTAGACGTGCTACTTAAATGTAGCCGGAACACTGCTTTATGGGAGATGCACATTTTCCGGCTAGACGTATAATGCCACATTCTGTTTCCCGGTTACACATCTAACGTATGCATCCACTCTGCATGTCTTGATCAGAATAGAGCTCAATATATATTATCTATGAGTTGTGACTAATGCTGAGAACCAGGGAAACCAGGCTCCAAACTCCATCAACACTCCTTGTCAGCTTGGGCAAGCCACTTAACCCTCCATTACCTCAGGCACAAACTTTATACTGTAAGCTCTCTAGGGATAGCAAAATGCCTATTGTACCTGAATGTAACTTGCCTTAAGATACTACTGAGAAAGGTGTGAGCTAAATCCAAATCCAAAATCCAGTGCCAGACATATTGTGAAGTAATTCAAAACCTTACAAAGGTCATCCGTGACCTATGGAGCAATTCTTCCATACCATAAAAGCATTAACTTCCAGGAGTCACACAATAAGGGCCCTAGTGGCCACTAGAACATCCATTCACCAAGTTGATGAAGAAAGCTGGCATTTAAGTTGCACACTACTAGCTGTGTGCACAATTTCATACTGTACAAATAGTGCGAAAGTTTTATATGCAGCAAAGGGTGCATATGCAAATGATATGTACCAAACTTCGACATAAAGGGAGAAGGAAGGGGGGCAATGCATGCACAGACAATAGACGTGCTACCGACTGTGCAGCGTGCATGTGCATGTGCATGTGCATAGATTTCACGCACGCACGTCTGTACCTCCTCATCCTCCTCTTACCTTCTGCATTCTCCAGGTCACTGTTGTTTGCATCTCTGCTGTTCTCCCCACTTCTTTCATGTGTAGCTTTAGCCTGTGCAAGGAGCAAATCCACTAAAGGGTAAGAAGCAAAAGAAGCAAAAGACATATATTCTTACATGCTGAACCTTTCGCTTATACAACCAAAGATCAACATGCGCAGCTCATTTGGGTATCATTTGAATATGCATGGTACTGTTGTGTGTGCATTCCTTTCTGTGCACATCAATCTTTTCTCTGCATTGATCACTGGCTGTGGTTGTGCATACACGTCATGCTATCTGAGTGCAAAGGCCGTGCTGGTGTTTTCTGCATTGGACTACAAGTGGGTAAATTAAACAAGTCAGATTAGCATAGACTGATCTTACAGAGACATTCAGTGCTAACAGAATACCTGGCCTTTCTCACACATGCAGATCATAGGTAGATCCTTGCCAAGTATAGAATAAAGAACCACAAACTAAAAATAGAAATATGTAGACAAAAATTAAACTCAGACCCCAAGAAGCCAGACTCTTCATGTAAGGCAGGATCATAGAAATAGATGCAGTGATGCATTTCCCCTCATACTGTGCAAAATATAGATAGCAGATTAAATCTCAAAAACTGACAGTCCTATCACTAAATTACTTTTTCTACCCTTGTTGTCTGGCCATTTAATTTTTGTACTTCTGTTGGTCCCAGTCTCTGGTTTCTGCTTTTCTCTGCTTTCGCTTAACTTTCTTTTGAGGGGCTTCTGTCTTTTGTCATTACTCTCTCTCCTCATGTCTTCTTCCCTGTCTCTCTTCCCAATTTCTATCCAGCATCTCTTCTCTGTCCTCCCCACATTTGTGCAGCATTGCGATGTCTCCTTACTCCCATCCCTATATCTAGCATCTTCCCTGTCCCTCTGCTCTCCCCGGGTCCAGCATCTCCTCTTGGTTTTCCAGTACTCTCCATGTCCAACATCTCGCCACAGTCTCTCCTTGCCCCCCTGTGTCATCACCCCATCCTCTTATTCACCCATCTGCCCCCAGCATCCACCCTTTGTATCCGTAGTTTTCCTTTCCCTATCCCCAAGTCTGCATATCCCCTCTGCCACCATATACACTCTCCTGTGTCCATCCCATCCCAGCCACTACCTCTTCTTCCTTTCCCCATCCCAATCCAGCATCTTATCTTCCCTCCTCCCCTCAGCATCCTCCTTCACTCCTACCAGTCCCTGTGTCCACCCTCACCCCAAGCCACCTTGTCTCCTTTTTGTCCCTATCCCCAATGTAGTATCTCTTCTTCCCCCACCCACCCAGGATCTTCCTTCACTCTACCTCATTCATATCACCCCACCCAGCCCAGCATGCTCTTTCAATCCACTCCACTCCCCCCATCACTGCTGCTTCCCAGAAGCTGTCATCTGCAGTCCACAGCAGAAGTGAAAAACACAAAACGGGTGCAGACTGGGCACATTGACTCTGAGTGTGCTGTCGTTGCTAGCTCTGCCAGTCCTACCTGCCCCCTCAACAACAGGCAGCAACATGGAATCAATGTCTCTGCTCTTCTTTTATGCTCTCTGCCACTACCGCTGCTGGGGCCCTCAATTGACAGATTCCAGGATGTGTCAGCAGAGATGAGAAGGCTTCTTCTGCCCCAAATCGTGAGAAATGTGGCTGTGATTTGACAGGGAGAGAAAAGAAGATTGCAGTTGGGGTTTGCAAAGTTTAACCTTCCCAAGCCTCTTATATGGGGTGCCTATGCCCAGTGTCAGTTCACTCTGCATGCAGCACAAACCTGAAGAAACAAACATAAATGTACCGTATTTTCCGGTGCATAAGACGACTGGGCGTATAAGACGACCCCCTACTTTTCCTGTTAAAATATAGGGTTTGGCCTATACTTGCCGTATAAGACTACCCCTCTTCCAGCGCACACCAAAGCCATGCATGTATCCTCTGAATACCATACACACATAACCAAAGTGCCATTATTTTTACCCCAAAATAACAGATATCCTGAAAAAGTATTTTATAAATATTAAAAGGACCTCAAATAGTCTGAGTGAATAGAACTTCTAGCTAGAGAGTCAAAAGGAACTTAAGGCCACGAAGCCAGATATGCTCAAATGTCATCATCAGCCCATAAAGCTAAACACAGCATTGTCTCCAAATGGGCAATAAAGTTATAATTCCCCCAAAATGTTTGAATATGATTTAAAAAAAAGTTTCTTATATATACCAAAAAGGTGACCCGCTGAGGGAAAGAATGTAGCACTTGAGCTGATGACGAGGACTGCTGTCCCCGCTACATGGAAAGCCCTTCCCAGTATGCAAAAGCATGATTTTAAGCCAAAACAGGGACCCCCCTTTTTTTTTCTTCTTTTCAACGTACCGAGGCATCAGCCACAGAAGACTCGCTCTGCCGATCTGCAACCCAGGAGCGTCGACCCGAGCTGCTTTGGTCTCGGAGCTCGCAGAAGCATTTTGCAGCACAAAAGGCCTGTGGTCACTGCCACAACAGACTGTACGCTCAAGCGGCTGCATTCTCTTTTCCTCAGCGGGCTGCCTTTGCATACACAGTGCTCACTGCGGAGGGACATTATGATCGCACCATATATCCTTAAACATGTACCGGCGCATAAGACGACCCCCGACTTTTGAGCATATTTTCATGGGTTAGAAAGTCGTCTTATACGCCGGAAAATACGGTAGTTTCTTTTTTATTGAGTAAAGCACACAAGTATAAGAGAGACACATTGCCAGATTTGACATTCCAAACACCAAAGTGAAAATGATATGCTTTTTTTCCAACTTTGGCCTTTTTCAAGGTGATATTCAGTGGGAGTTATGTTCTCGCCAAGGAGGTGATGAATGTTATTCCTACATATTCTCAAAATACACATAAGACCATAAGATATGCCATACTGACTCAGACCAGGGTCCATCAAGCCCAGTATTCTGTTTCCAACAGTGGCCATTACAGGTCACAAGTACCTGTCAGTTTCCCAAAGAGGTACGCAGCTTCCACATTGCTTATCTTGGGGTAATCAGTGGTTTTGTCTGGTCATCTTCAATAATTGTTTATGGACTTTTCCTCCAGGAACTTGTACAAATCTTTTTTTAAACCCATCTACGCTAACAGCTGTTACTACATCCTCTGGTAATGAATTCCAGAATTTGATTACACATTCAGTGAAAAGATATTTTCCCTTATTGGTCTTAGATAGGCTACATTGTAGCTTCATTGGGTGTACCCTAGTCTTTCTACTTTTTGGAAGAGTAAACAACGGATCTATGTTTACCCATTGAAGTACATTCATTATTTTTATAGACCTCTATTATATCTCCCCTCAGCTGTCTTTTTCCAAGTTGAAGAGCCCTAGCCTTTTAAGCCTTTCCTCATAGGGATTTTCTACCACCTGCTTTACCATTTGGTGGCTCTTCTCTGTATTTTTTTTAATTCTGCTATATCTTTTTTAAGCTAAGGAAACCGGAATTGCACACAATAGCCTAGGTATGGTCACACCATGAAACTGATACAAAGGCATTATTATATCCTTTGTTTTACTCTCCATTCCTTTCCTTATAATTCCTAGCATTCTATTTGCTTTCTTGGCTGCCACTGCACACTGGGCAGAGGGTTTCAACATATTCATAATGACACCTAAATCCTTTTCTTGGGTGGTGGTTCCTAATGCAGAACCCTGCATTGTGTAACCATAGTTTGGCTTGCTCTTCCCTAAGTGAATAACTTTGCACATGTTCACATTAAATTCCATCTGCCATTTGGACACCCAGTCTTCCAATTTTTCAAGGTCCTCTTGCAATTTTTCACAATCCTCTTGTGTTCTAACGACTTTGAATAATTTTGTGTCATCTGCAAATTTGATCACCTCACTCATTATTCCCACTTCCAGGTCATTTATGAATTTGTTAAAAAGCAGCGGGCCCAGCACAGAATCCTGAGATACTCCACTATTCACCTTTCTCCACTGAGAAAATTGGCTATTTAGCCCTACTTTTTTGTTTTGTTTTGTTTTTTATTTGGTACAGTACAAAGTATCACATCATTTTTCTTCTCCTTTACAAAACAATGGCATAACATGCATTCGGCTGTATCCATCAGCCCAATATTTACCCAATTACCATTCTATCCTTACTTTACATTACTTTACATTATATACTTCTCATTTACCTGTACATTTTTATTTTACTGTTCCTTTCAACTCCCCTCTTCCTCCTCCCCCCTGGATCCCGCGAAGCACCCATCCTTTTTTTTCCCATTCCCTTCTGTAAACTTGGTTAGCTTCAGTCCACCAATTTATTATCCACCCTTTGTAACCACTCAATGTACTTTTTCCATCTCCTTTGAAAGATCTCAGTCCTGTGCATTTTATATGCAGTGATCTCGCTCATCCTGTAAATATATGCTAATCTACTTAATATCTTCTCAGGTGCAGGTGCTCTCTCAGACCTCCATTCCTTCGCTATTTCCATCCGCACTTCAATTGCAAGCATCTTCAACATATATACCAGGTCACAGTTCGGATCCCCCCCCCCCATTCATTCATTAAAACTCCAGCTGGTGTGACATCACCCACCCAGCCCACCATCTCCCTTGCAAGATCCGTCACCCACTGCCATGTTTGCTGTAGCACCGGACAGCTCCACCACATGTGCATATACTCCCCTTTCTCTCCACATCCCCTCCAACACAGCGAATCATTATATCTCCCCATCCTACACAATCGGACTGGGGTTAAATACATTCGGAACAGCATCTTATAACAATGTTCTTGGATTGCCGCCGAGAGCACAGGTATTTTTATTCCATCATATATATTTTCCCATCGCTGCGAGTCCCAGTGACCCCCCCAAGTCAGCTTCCTAGGCCCACATGTGCATTCCGTGGTCCAGGGTCTATTCAGTGCTTTGTATAGCCTAGAAATCATACCTCTTGATAAGTCCCCCACCCTACACATCTTCTCAAATAGTGTCACTTTTCTAATTAGGCAGTCTTTTATATGTTTTCCCCCAAAAAGTGTGCCAGTTGAAAATAACTATACCAAATCACTCTTTTTTATTTGGAACTCTCACTGAAGCTCCTCAAACGGTTTAAATGGCCCTCCTCAGATAGTACCTGTCCCATACATTGTAACCCTTTCCCGTGCCATTTTTGAAATATCCCAGAACTTTCTCCCACCAAAAACCCTCACATTGTGTAATCCGCTGTGCCCTAATATTTCTTCCCATATGTGTTAGCACCTTATGTTTCATATCCCAGGCTCGAAATGTACTTGTCATGTATGAGTTCATAACTAGGCCTCTTTCTCTCTCCTCCCTTCTCTTCCACATCAGATCTGTAATGTAGTTGGGTCTTACCATCTCCTGTACTATTCTACTCCATTGAGGCCCCTCCTTATCCAACCTCCACCCCATTATAGTAACATAGTAAATGACAGCAGATAAAGACCAGTATGGTCCATCTAGTCTGCCCTATTAGCGCTCACAGCTGTGCCGCCTCATAATACCTTGCAATCTCAGGGACCGCCAGACCTCCTTCCTTTTTCTCTCTATACATTATTTTCCTTTGCACCCTAGGAGGTCTGCGTCTCCAAATAAAGGAGAAGATTCTTCTCTGCACCAAATTTAATATTGCAGTAGGAACTTCTATAAGCAGAGTCATAAACAGAAAAAGTAATCTGGGTAATATATTTATCTTCACTATAGCTATCATTCCCATCCAGGAGAAAATGGGTTTATTCCATCTTACCAAATCCGTTAGCACTTTCTTTACAATTGGCTCATAATTCAACTTGTATAGCTCAGACCCATCTGCACTGATCTGGATCCCTAAGCATCTAACACTTTTATTAGCCCATTTAAACGGAAATGTATTTCGAACCCTTCCCTCTTCCTGAGTCCAACCTTAGTTTTAGCACTTCTGTTTTCCCCATATTCATTTTGTACCCTGATACTGCACTATATTTCATGATCTCCTATACTAGCACTGGTATAGATTTTTCAGGTTGCCCTAATCACATCATCTGCAAATAATGACATTTTAAACTCCTCCTCACCCACCTTTATTCCATGTATTTCCTTATTCTGTCTGACACTTTCAGCCCGAGGTTCTATCATCATTGCGAACAGCAAAGGAGAAATCGGGCATCCCTGCCTTGTACCTCTGCCTAGCTTAAATTTCTCTGAGTACGCCCCATCTATCCGTATTCGTGCCTTAGGCTCTTTATAGTGTGCTTCTATCCATTTCTGGAAGTTCTCTCCCAGTCCCATCTTCTTCATAACTGCAAACATGAAAGCCCATTCTACTCTAGCAAAGGCTTTCTCCGCATCCACTGCCATCATTATAGATGCTGTCTGCTCCTTACATACTTGCCATATTAAATTCAACAATTTACGTACATTATCACTCGCTTGCTTACTCGGAATAAACCCCACTTGATCCTCCTTAATTAACCTTGGGATATATTTCTGCAATCTAACTGCCAATATTTTAGCTAATATCTTAGCATCCAAATTTATAAGTCAAATGGGTCTATATGATTCACACTTCCCAAGGTCCTTCCCGGGTTTGGATATGACTACCACACAAGCTACTTGGTAACTTTTCCCCTTTTAGTACTTCATTAAAGACATCACACAATATCGGGCTAACATCCTCACAGAATTTTTTATAAAACCTGGCTGTAAATCCATCCAATCCTGTCGCCTTACCCTCTTTATAGCCTCTACTACTTCTTCTCTAGCAATCTCTCTATCCATCTCCTTCTGTTGCTCTAAGTCCAATTGCTTCAATGTGATCTCTGCCAGGTACTGTTCTATATCCACCCCCTCTCCTTGTTGCTCCGATTCATAAAGCTTACAATAATATTCTCAAAATACTTTTTGTATTTGTTCCATGCCTCTAATCCACCTCCCCTGCTCATCTTTTATTTTCAGGATCTGCTGTTGCACCCTTTTTTCCCCGAAGTTTCTTGCAAGATATCTGCCTGGTCTATTCCCCTGTACATAAAATTCATGTTTTAAGTTTATTTAACCTAAAGGCCTCTTCAGCTTCATGCAATCCTCCTAATTCTTCCCGTAATTTTCTGATCCATTGCAGCTGTTTTCTACCACCTCTCTGCTCATGCAGTAACTCTTCTGATCTCAACTCTTTTAACAACTCCCGTTCTTTCTGTTCTTTTCCTCTCTTCCGTCTCGCCGCCAGCGCTATACACTGTCCCCTTACCACCACCTTCAACCCATCCCATACACCAGCTGGCCTCACTTCACCACCCCTCATTATCATGCATGTAATCCCTTATAGTGTTCTGAATACTTTTTTGCCCTTCCATCTTATCTATAAGGGACTCTTTCAACCTCCAAAAATGCAGAGCTCCTCCTTCTTTTTGTAAACTCAAAGAAGCCTCCACCAGTGCATGGTCTGACCAACATGGTCCTTTATCCACCCTCTTAACCTTTTTGATTATCCTTCCATCTACCCATATCATGTCTATTCTGCTGTAACTCTTATGTGGGTGGGGATAGTGTGTATATTCTCTCTTGTTGCCATGTATGTGTCTCCAAACATCAACTGTACCCAATTTATATAACAGCTTCCCCAGCTTCTTGCGTACCCCCTTAGGCCCATACTTATTGCCCCCCCCCCCTAGTATCTATTCTAGGGTTCAGGGTTGCATTGAAATCCTCTCCTAATATCACCGGGCTTTGCATGTGTGGTTCCACCACCTCATACAGCTTCCCATAAAACCTCTCTTGCTGCGTGTTCGGCGCATATTTACTCCCTATTACTACGGGTCTCTCTTCTATTTTCACTTTCCACAAAATAAAACACCCTCCCGGATCTCTCTCCACATGCTCTTCGTCCACTCTCAACCCTCTTGCAAATACTATTCCCACTCCCCCCCCCCCCCCTTTGGCGATTCCCAGTTATGGGCCAGGTACACTTTATCATATGCTTTACAATTCAACCATCTTTCTTGTACTTTTTTTAGATGCCATTCTTGTATAAGTACAACATCCGCTCTTATTCTACCGCCCTAATTTAGTAGGGCCTGCCTTTTATACCAGGAATTGAGGCCTTTCACGTTTATGGTTACAATCTTACATTCATCAAGCCGCTTTTGCTTACTACCCATAACTTCAATTCTCTGTAACTCCTCTTTTTGCAAACACAGGATCCAGACACCCTCCCTCTTCCCACCCCTTCTTCCCCCATCTTAGTTCCCCTCCTCCGCCCCTCCCTCCCCCCTCCCCCCCCCTCCCCGCCTTCTCGTTCTTTCTACCATTTAGTAGCTTCCACTTCCTCCGTGGAATCATTTTCCCCCTCCTCCTCATGATACACATTTCACATCACACTCTCTTCTTATCTTAATCTCCCCCCATTCTTTTCCTTGCTCATTTAACCTTACCCCCTCTCCCCTTTCACATCATCTACTCAGTCCATCTTTGCGGCTTCTTCATCCTTGCTATTGTCTTCCATTCTTTTTTCATTTCTCTGCCCTCTGTTTATTTGCTCAGTCCCATGTCCTTTCTCTTTTACATTACACGTTTACTTTTCCTCTCTTTGCTCTCCACTTTCTGCCATCTTGTTAAGAACATAAGAACATAAGATATACCATACTGGGTCAGACCAAGGTCCATCAAGCCCAGTATCCTATTTCCAACAGTAGCCAATCTAGGTCATACGTACCTAGCAGTTTCCCCAAAAGACACAGGTTCCACAATGCTTGTATTGGGTCAAGCATTGATATCCTGGGTCCCTTCTTAATAAGGGTTTATAGACCTTTCCTACAGGAACTTGTACAAACCTTTTTTAAACCCAGCTACACTAACAGCCTTTACTACATCCTCCGGTAACAAATTCCAGAGTTTGATTACACGTTGAGTGAAAAAATATTTTCTTTTATTAGTCTTAAATAGTTTACCCTGTAGCTTCATTGCATGTCCCCTATTCTTTCTATATTCTGATAATGTAAACAATCGATCTACTTTTACCCGCTCCACTCCATTCATTAATTTATAGACTTCTATCATATCTCCCCTCAGCTGTCTCTTTTCCAGGTTTGAGAGCCCTAACCTTTTTAGCCTTTCTTCATAGGGGTATCCTTCCATTCCCTCAACCATTTTGGTGGCTCTTCTCTGAACCTTTTCTAATAACAAGTGAATATATTCCTAGCACCTGTTACTAGTAACATGTTACTATTTAGTTGTACCACATCTGTAAATAGTCTGTAAATAGTTTCCCCGTTTGATCCAAGTTCCTTCCCTTGTTATCTGTAAACTCATGCATGTTGATTGTACTGAGATTTTTGTTCGATGTGAACCGCGCTGATGCCGAATAGTGCGGTATATAAGAGAATGTAAATAAAATAAAATAAATAATAACGCTATATCCTTTTTAAGATATGGCGACCAGAATTGCACACAATATTCAAGGTGCGGTCTCACCATTGGCACGATATAGAGGCATTATAATATCCTTTGTTTTATTTTCCATTCCTTTCCTTATGATACCTAGCATTCTGTTTGCTCTCTTGGCCGCCGCTGCACACTGGGCCAAGGGTTTTAATATGTTATCCACAAGGACGCCTAAAACTTTTTCCTTGGTGGTGGTTGCTAATGTGGAATCTTGCATCGTGTAACCAAAGTTTTGGGTTGTTCTTCCCTAGGTGCATAACTTTGCACTTGTCCACATTAAATTTCATCTGCCATTTTGATGCCCAGTCTTCCAATTCATCAAGATCCTCTTGCAATTTTCCACAATTCTCTTGGGTTTTAACAACTTTAAATAGTTTTGTGTCATCTGCAAATTTGATAACCTCACTCGTTATTCCACTTTCCAGGTCATTTATGAATATGTCAAAAAGCAGCGGACCCAGCACAGATCCCTGGGGTACACCACTATTTACCTTTCTCCATTGGGAAAATTGGCCATTTAGCCCTACCCTCTGCTTTTTCTCTTTTAACCAGTTCCTGATCCACAATAGTACACTGCCTCCTATCCCATGACTCCTTAGTTTTGCCAAAAGTTTCTGATGAGGGACCTTCTCAAAGGCTTTCTGAAAGTCCAAATAGACTATATCAACTGACTCACCTTTGTCTACCTGTTTATTTACACCTTCAAAAAAACATAGATTAGTAAGACGAGATCTTCCTTGTCTAAAGCCATGTTGACTGTCTCCCATTAAGCCATGACTATCTACATGTTCAGCAATTTTGTTCTTTACGATAGTTTCTACCATTTTTCCCGGTACTGACATCAGGCTTACCAGTCTGTAGTTTCCCGGATCACCCCTGGAACCCTTTTTAAAAATTGGCTTTACGTTCGCCATCCTCCAATCCTCAGGTATTACAGATGATTTTAATGATAGTTCACAGATTACTAATAGCAGGTCTGCAGTCTCATATTTCAGTTCTCTCAGCACCCTTGGATGTATTTCATCCGGCCCAGGTGATTAGCTACTCTTCCGTTTATCTAATAGTTGTAATACATCTTCCCGATGTATCGATATTTCCTTCAATTCTTCCGCACCTTTAAATACCTCTTCAGTCATGGGTAACATCCTTACATCTTCCTCAGTAAAGACAGAAGCAAAAAATTCATTTAATCTCTCCGCTATTGTCTTGTCGCCTCTTAGTGCCCCTTTAACCCCTCTATCATCTAATCGACCAACTGACTCTCTCACAGGGTTTTGCTATAAATGTACTTGAAAAAGTCTTTATTACGTGTTTTTGCTTCCGCAGGAAGCTTCTTCTCAAATTCTCCCTTTGCCTGCTTTATCAATGCCTTGCATTTAACTTGGCAGTGCTTGTGCTGTTTCCAGGTTTCATCATTTGGCTTTTTTTTCCATTTCCTGAAATATGCTTTTTTGGCAACAGCCTCTCTGACCTTACCTTTAAACCATGCTGGCAGATTTTTGGACTTCCTTCCACTTTTCTTAAAGCATGGAATACAGCTGGTCTGGGCTTCCAAGATAGTATTTATCAGCAACACCCAAGCTTGATGTAAGTCTGTAACCTTTGCAACTGCTACTTTTAGTTTTTTCTTAACTATTTTCCTCATTTTATCATAGTCTCCCTTTTGAAAGTTAAAAGGTAGTACGGTAGATGTCCTTACTATCCCTCCTTCACTAATTAAATCAAATGTGATCATGCTATGATCACTATTGCCAAGTGGCCCCAACACCCTTATCTCTTGCACCAGATCTGGTGCTCCACTAAGGACTAGTTCCAATATGGCTTCTCTTCTGGTCAGTTCTTGAACCAGCTGCTCCAAGAAGCAGTCATTTATTTCACCTAGGAACTTTATCTCCCTAGCATGTCCTGCCGTGATACTGACCCAGTCGATACCGGGGTAATTGAAATCACCCATTATTATTACTGTACTGTAACTTTTGTTAGCTTTCTTGATTTCTTTAAGCATTTCATCATAGAAACATAGGGGTATGTTTACTAAACTCCGAAATTTTGCGGGACCGCGGTAGTGTGCCTGCGCCATATAAGGAGTGGGCGTTCCAGGCTGAAAAAGAAAAACCAGAATTTACATATGCGCAAAGGTGCGCGGCGCCAATGTGCACCCCGCACATTTGCGCATGGGAAAGCTTCGCGTGAGGCATAAGTGGCGCGCTGATGTACAAGCAGGAGAGCAGAGCCACGGCACAATGGTGAAAACACTCACCAACGGTGCAGGGATCAGGGGTTCAATCCCCCACAGTGCCCATCCAAGACAGCCGGCTGAGGCATTATTTTAGGAGGCATGTAAATAATGGGCGGCAGAAGGCGGCGCGCTGATGGCCATAAGGCGGTGCGCCAATGTTTTTGGGGGCACTGTAATTTCGTTCGTCTTAAGGTGGCGCGCTGTTAATTTTGGGCAGCATAAGGCGGCATGTTAACTCCGGGCGGCAGAAGGCGGCGCGCTGATGGGCAAAAGACAGCGCGCTAATATTTTAGGAGGCATATTAATATGGGGAGGCATAAGCAGCGCGCTGATGGGCAAGCAGGGGAGCAGAGCCACGGCACAATGGTTAAGGCACCTGCCAATGGTGCAGGGATCAGGGGTTCAATCCCCCACAGTGCCCAATGAAGAAGGCTCACTGTGGTAGTACGTATTATGGGGATGAGTGCTGTAGGGGGCAATTTATTTTTATTTCAGTTATCACTACTAGCAAACGCACTCTCAAAGCGTGTTAACATAAGGCGGCCCATAAGGCACATGTTAAAGTTCACTGTCCGCCAAGGCACCCTAGAATGTCCCCTATAGGGCACCATATATGTTGCGTCACAGGATAATGTATAGTGTACCTTATATGGACAGCAACCATAAGGTGCCCTATAGGGCGCCCTATAAAGCACCCTCAGAGGCACCTTATGGGTACAGTACGCTGAGGGTGTTATTGCTGGCATTAACATATGTACATTAAATTTAAAAAACTGCTTTGGACAACCCTATCAAATAACCCCACTGTGGTTTTGAACCCATGACCTCTGGCTTCACAGGCAGTGAAGTAACCATTGGGCTACAGCTCTATAGCTGCCAGCAAGCCCCTGGCTGGCTGCAGAGAGCCTTCACGTCACCACACAGACAGTCTGCTGTGGTAACCAGGATAGGGTTAGGCCACCCATACCCATGATGCACTGCACATGCAAATCAGCTGTCCACAGATGAACACAAGATGGGGAATGCACCCCAACAGCTCCCCGGCCTGGTAGGGGGAAGTGTCCGTGTGCACCCACACAGCACCTCGGCCTGGTAGGGGGTACTGACCGGTTGTTTTACTGGCACAGAGTAGCTACACACCGTCACATTGTGCGGGTACTGTGCTCACCCTGAGGGTGCGATGAGGTGCCCAGGACCAGGTCCAAAACACCTTCCATGGCTGAAAGAGGCCATGCCGGAGCTCTAAGGCAGTATTAATCTGTGAGATAGGTAGATTTCTGCAGAAACACTTTGGGTATCTCTGTCTGTCTCAGTCAGGGTTACCCCTTATGGACCCCTAGGTGGGCTATGTACCACCATTCCCTCCCCCCCTCAGCTGCGGGTGAAAAACAGGGTCTCCTATCAACAGATCCACATTCTACCTCACTGCAATGGTGGCAGTAGAGTGGACCATCAACCCCAGTCCTGCTGGGGAACAGACACCCTACAGGGCATACAAAGCAGCTCCATACACATCCATAACACAATATCAGACAGACATTAGGCCTGGATATGCTAAGCTGCACCCCATCACTATCAGATATTCTCCTGCAGCAAGCCTTCAGCTGCTGCACCCTGCAAGGTGCTCCATCAGGACACATACTAGCTGCAAACAGTCTGCTAGTTAGTCCTGGTGGAAATGCATGCACCCAGAACTGGGATGGCAGCACACACAAGCAGATAAGTCAGTGACTGGGCCCCAAAAGGAAACCCATAAATATCACATGAGAGAAATACTATCAAGCACTATGGGGGTGCCTAGCCATGCTGTCGTCACTGCACAGTCAGGGTGGAGTGAAACCACAGCAGCACATACAGAGGTCACCCTGTCTGTGTAGGTGGTGGCCGGCCACTACAATGTCCCTGCCAGTGCCCTATGCCCTGTGCAGATGCATCCTGGCCAGCCCACCCTGTCTGAGCTATATCCAAGGTACCTTGCTGCTCATTATGCACATTGGCAGGCCAATACTGGCAACAGTGCTGGCAGTGTGGGCTGTGGAAGGTGTTTGCAGCCAACACACACTGTATAGACAGACACACACTCCCACACGTATGCCAGCATTGTGTTACTATAGAGGGGCTTATCAGCCTTGCCCACCACACCAGTCCTGGGCACAGTACAGGCATGGATATGCTACGCAGTACTGTTGGGGGTCACTCCCCAGGGTGGTAAACACTGTCAGAGACCAGACCTGAAGCACGCACCGCAGACATCAGACAGATTGTTATGTTGGTGCTCAAAGAGCAACCTGTGCTTAACAGAGGAATGTCTATCTGCCAGTAGTCATAGCAAACGTTTGAGAGCTGTGTACCGTATACCCAGGTGTAGGGTGGCATTGCTAAGGTATGCAGGTGCTAGTATTGGGAGATGCACGCAGGGCCCAATGTCCTGCCTCTCCAGGAGGCATTGGCCAATGGGGCCTGTGGGTGTGGGTGTGTTTGCCCCTGTTGGCTGCTGCTTTACGGCAGAGGTTCCCAACTCCAGTCCTGGTGTGCCAAACACTGTTCGGGTTTTCATGCTGTCCTTCATGAATATGCATGAGCTACAGCTACATGCCATGGGGGTGGTGCATAGCTATGCAGCACAGGCATTTGTATTAGAGGCAGCAGGGAACCTGAATGGTGTGTGGCCCTCCAGGACTGCATTTGGGAGACTCTGCTCTAGGTACTGCCCCTGTTCATGGTGTCTGTGCTCGGAGGGGTAAAAGATAGGCGTATTACCAATGCATATGTCCTCGGCACGAAGGGTGTGTCCTTATTATCACTGTTTAGTTGTGGGAAAAATATGTGGACAGGATTGGCAGTAGCCCCAGCTGGGCTTTGCACCTGTGACCTGCTGTTCTTGCACACACGGTCTGGGTGCACTACACCACCGTGTAGCCACAGATTGGCTGAATTCCATGGGGAGTCCATGACTGTACATCCGACAGGGCCTGTCTGTTGCAGTGGACGGTGCCAGCCTGCACATGGCTAGGCCACTGTCTGCTGTGGCTAGCAGCCACTGCCCCCGCCACCACCTGTACCCTTCCGCCAACATGCTGGCATGTCCTTATCTTTGAAAAGCATGTGACCTGATTGAGTTGTGGCACTCCAGGGCTGCATTTGGGGGACTCGGCTGTCGGTAATGCCCATTGTAATGGGGTGTGTGCGGTGTAGGGTACATTATGGGTGTTTGAGACACGCTTATGTTCTCTGCAATAAAGGAGTGTCTTCACTATCTGTGTTTAGTAGTGGGTAAAATATGGGGACTGGGTTGGCGGAGGCCCCAGCTGGGATTTGAACCTGTGACTCTCTGGTCCTGGATGTACTGGCTCTGTCTGCTGCACCACACTGTGGCCACAGAGACAGTGAAAAACGCCGCGAGCTGAAACTCTGGCGGCTAATGCAGTAAAGGAATGAACATGGGCAGCATTATAGTTGTGTTTAGGTCCCCTGACGAAAAATTTGAAACGTCAGCTGGTACCGGGATTGAACGTCGGGATACAGAAAACTTGAGAAGATTTTGAGCTGATTCCGCTTAGAAGCTGAGTACAAATTTATTTGAAATTAAAAAAGAAAGCTTGTGATTGAAAAGTTTAAGGCTTCTAATAAGGATCTCAAATTTTACACTAAGCTGGCAGTAGATCATTGATGTGATAAAACACCAATACTAAAACATAGGGTGCAAGCCTTGAGGTGTTATTTTTAACTGAGACCTTATCTGCTAGTTGTAATAGTGGTTGATTCCCCCCTACGAGAGGAAATTGAACGATAGCAGTTGCAAGTTATAGAACTTTTGATTGAGACAGACCAGCTGCCCCACTTCCATATTAAACAATGGTCCATAGTGAGTAAAACATAAGTTACCCACAATGGAGTGGGCCAACACCCATTCACTCGTGGTATTATGTATATCAGTCTGATTATATGGAACAGAATAGTTCAGTTCTTGTGCCTCCCAAGGCCATTGGTCTCCCATCGTAGCTCCTCCACAAAATAAACAGTCTGAAACATGGAGGCTAGATGCAACTGCTCCCACTAGCTCAAGGAACAAGTTCTGGGAGGTAGGAGGAATTTCAAACTCTGCTTTCATGGCCTCATAGAAGGAGTGATGTATACGATAGGGTGAGGATACATGAGTCTTGGTGTTTAATTGCAGATACAGGATAGTCCCAGGATCTATACCTCCTCCTGCTATACGCAACCCAAATTTGTATCCTTGCTTCCATTGGCTAGGGTTGACTATGAGGAGTTGCAGAGGATTACAGGCACCTTTCTGGCATTTCTTGGGCTTAGGTAATCTGATCTTTGTCAGGCTGCCTTTGCGATTATCACCATCTCGTCCCACAGGTGCATTCACCCATTCACTCGTGGTATTATGTATATCAGTCTGATTATATGGAACAGAATAGTTCAGTTCTTGTGCCTCCCAAGGCCATTGGTCTCCCATCGTAGCTCCTCCACAAAATAAACAGTCTGAAACATGGAGACTAGATGCAACTGCTCCCACTAGCTCAAGGAACAAGTTCTGGGAGGTAGGAGGAATTTCAAACTCTGCTTTCATGGCCTCATAGAAGGAGTGATGTATACGATAGGGTGAGGATACATGAGTCTTGGTGTTTAATTGCAGATACAGGATAGTCCCAGGATCTATACCTCCTCCTGCTATACGCAACCCAAATTTGTATCCTTGCTTCCATTGGCTAGGGTTGACTATGAGGAGTTGCAGAGGATTACAGGCACCTTTCTGGCATTTCTTGGGCTTAGGTAATCTGATCTTTGTCAGGTTGCCTTTGCGATTATCACCATCTCGTCCCACAGGTGCATTCTTCCATGTAGTAAAATATACGCAGTCCCATTTTGGGCAAAAGTAATCATGTTTAGAGGCAGTGGTGTAAGTGGTGGTTGGAGAGTTCTTTCCTGTACACCGTCCCCATCCATAGGCTCCTTCTGGACACATATATTTATCATCATGGTAGTATGCTCGATCCCATGACCCACCATCTGTGGTAAGCATTTCTGTTAATTGCATCACAAGCATCAAAGTTCAATATAATAGGTTTTGTGGGGTTTGCAAGGGGTTTTGTCTTATTTAGGATGGCTCCATCTTCATCATTCCAGCGTATCTCAAATGTATAATATGAAGGGTTTTGTCGGGGGTTATAACAAGTCTTACTTTTCCCCTTTGTGGAAATATTCAGTTCGGTGCCATTATAGATGCACCGGCTGACTGTACCAGTGCAAGTATAGTAGGAATGATAGAGTAAAGTCTGAGTAATCTTTTGTCCCATTCGGGTTGTGGTTATGCAGGCTGCACAAGGGGGTAGGGCAAAAGTCTTTTCCAGGATTCCCAGGATCACCACTCCCACAAGGCAGTAGTGGAAGAACATTGTGATTACAGTCTTTGAAGGTCAACTGGAAAGTTGGGTACGATGAGCTTGTTGAGTCTTCTTCTGTTTCTGCAGTGATGGTCACTCTCACGTGACGAAGATAGATTCTGAAGATTCTCTATAGTGCCGGCTGTCTCCGCAATGTAAGTCGCAATGGAGTCTCGGGATCATTCACTGATGTCCATTGGCCAGGATCAGGAGCAGCTGCCGGCTTCACTCGACTGTGGTGGATCCAGGGTTCAAATTCCGCAACTTTCACTGCAGTAGGGGTTGACAGGATGACGACGTATGGTCCCTTCCAATGCGGCGCCAGCGGGGTCTTTCTCCACTCTTTCACCCACACGGACATTCCTGGCTTGAAGGGATGCAGAGGCTCGGTCAGGTTGATGGGTAGTCGATCTTGCACCCACGTCTGAAGATTCTGCAAAACAGAACCTAAAGCCAATAGTTCTTGTCTAGTTATTTCAGAACCTATCTGTCTCATGTCTCCTTTTATGCCCTGCACAAGGGGTGGAGGTTGCCCATACAAAATCTCAAAAGGGGAGACTCTTAGGGACTTGGTGGGAGCTCAACGTATCCTAAGAAGGGCTATAGGGAGAACTTGGAGCCACTTTAGGTGAGTTTCTTGACAAAGCTTGGATAACTGAGTTTTCAAGGTTCTATTCATACGCTCCACTTTTCCTGAACTCTGGGGTCTGTAAGCAGTGTGTAACTTCCATTGTATTTGCAAAGCTCGAGCTAACAGTTGGGTCACTTGGGATACAAAAGCTGGACCATTATCTGACCCTATAGTCAGTGGTATTCCGAATCGGGGAATGATCTCATGAAGCAATACCCTAGTGACTTCTCGGGCTTTCTCAGTTCGGGTGGGATAGGCTTCCACCCATCCCGAAAATATACAGACTAACACTAACATATAGTGATATCCATTTGCACGGGGCATTTCAGCAAAGTCTACCTGTATATCACTCATTGGGGTCACCCCTACTAACTGAACTCTTGGGGGTGGAATGGGATCTTGCTTGGCATTATTCTTGCACACATCAGACATTGCTGGGCCACCGAGGTAGTCAGCGATCCTAGTAGTGAAATGCAGAAATGGGGTCTTAGAGCTTTTTCCATGGCTGTTTTCCCATAATGTGTGGCTTGGTGAAAAGCTTGGACAAAGGCTGGCCCTAATGCTTCAGGGATGACTGTAGGACCTGGAGGTGGACTACCTTCTGGGGGTGGCAACACTATCCACCCTTGTTCTGTCAAGACTCCGCCCTCCTTTTCACAATAATAGTCTAACTCTCTTGTAGTGTATCGGGGTGCCCAGGAACTAAGGGGCACAGGGAATAGGGCTGCTTGCATTACAGTATCTTGGGTCCTAACTTGTCCTGTGGTAGCTTCCTTTCGGGTTGTGGCATCTTCAAATCTATTCCCTCGTGTGACTTCTCCTGTTCCTGCCTGATGACCTGGCAGTGCATGACTGCCACTTGTTTGGGGGCCCACACAGCATCTAATAACATCAATATCTCGGGCCCATACCTAATGGCCTTACCTCCTGAGATGATCAACCCTCGCTCTTTATACAAGGCTCCATGTGCATGCAATGTGGTGAAAGCATATTTGGAATTTGTATACACATTTAAGCGGAGTCCTTCTCCTAATGTCAAGGCTCTGGTGAGGGCTATCAATTCAACTTTCTGTGCAGAAGTTCCTGGGGTCAGGGCCGAGGACTCAACTACCAGATCAAGGGTCACCACTGCATATCCAGAACAACGATGTCCATTGATGACCACATTGCTTCCATCCACAAAGAAAGTCCGTTCAGGGTCCTCTAGAGGGACATCGGTCAAATCAGGGTGACTTGAAAATACAGTGTCCATGGTTTCTAAACAGTTATGATCAGGGGGCCCAGGACCAATTGGAAACAGCGTAGCAGGGTTCAAGGCTTGAATGACTTTCAACTGTATCTGGGGGTTTTCGCACAGCATGCTCTGATATTTCAACATTCGTGCATTGGTCAGCCAGAAGTTTCCTTTGTGTTCCATGAGGGTCAGAACAGAGTGTGGTACGGTGACTTGAAGAGTTTGCCCCAGTGTGAGCTTATCTGCTTCGCCCACTAGAAGGGCTGTTGCTGCAACAGCTCTCAAACAAGGGGGCCATCCTTTTGCAACTACATCCAATTGTTTTGACAGATAGGCTACTGGTCGTTGCCAAGATCCAAGAGATTGAGTCAGTACCCCCAACGCATTTCCTTGTGACGCATGGACAAAAAGATGGAAAGGCTTCTGAACATCTGGAAGACCTAAAGCTGGGGATGACATCAGAGCACTTTTCAGAGACTGGAATGCTGCATCTTGTTCAGGACACCCACTCTAGTGGAGATTTTTCCATTCCTTTGGTGACTTGGTACAATGGTTTTGCAATCAGCGCAAAGTTGGGGATCCATATGCGACAGTACTCCGCGGCCCCCAGGAAGGCTCTTACTTGCCTCCTAGTGGTTGGAGTAGGGATACTACATACAGCTTCTTTGCGTTCTGGTCCCAGACGTCGGATCCCACTGGACAACTGGAATCCTAGATACTTGACTTCAGTTTGGCATAGTTGTGCTTTGGCTCTTGAGACTTTGTATCCAGCCTCTTTGAGAAGGTACAGAAGTCCACTAGTGGCTTGTAGGCATTCATTTTCTGAGTTGGTGGCTATGAGCAAGTCATCTACATACTGAAGAAGAACCCTCATTCCTGGGTCCACTGGGTAACTTGAAAGATCTTGATTCAGGGCAGCACTGAAGAGAATAGGTGAGTTCTTGAATCCTTGGGGTAATCTGGTCCAGGTGAGCTGGCCCCGCCTTCCTGTTGTGGGGTCTTGCCATTCAGAAGCGAATAAAAGTTGACTAGTGGGGGCTAAGCGTACACAGAAAAAGGCATCTTTCAGGTCCAGGACAGTGAAGTGAGTAGCTTCAGTGGGGATCAGTCCCAAGAGAGTATAAGGGTTTGGTACTACAGGGTGTATAGTTTCAACTGCATCATTCACTCGCCTTAGGTCTTGTACTGTGCGGTAGTCCCCTGTCCCAGGTTTCTTAACTGGGAGAAGGGGGGTATTCCAAGGTGACTGGCATTCCTTGAGAAGTCCATACTTCAGCAGTTTCATCAAATGGCAGTGGATTCCTTCGATAGCTGGTCGAGGGAGAGGATACTGCTTCACATGCACTGGTGGTTCCACTCCTGGCTTGAGGGTGACAATGACAGGGGCTATGTTCTTCGCTAGGCCAGGTGGATTATCTTCTGCCCATACTTCAGGTGGGGCTATGAGGTTGGTAGGTATACAAGGACTAGTTGACTTCATTGGAGGTGCACTATAGAACCGCCACTCTTCTTCTCGGGGAACAGTTAGCACCATCAATCCAGCAGGCTTTGGGTTCACAGTCATTTTCATTTCTCCCCCTTCGGCAAAAGATATCTGTGCCTGGAGCTTAGCAAGCATGTCTGTGCCCAGTAGTGGGATAGGGCACTCAGGCATATACAAGAACTGGTGCGTTATTTTCTGTCCCCCTAGTTCACACATGCGGTTCTGTAAGAATGATTTTGTGGCTTTATTTCCAGTGGCTCCAACAATAGTAACAGATCGAGAGGAAAGAGGAGCTACTGGCTTGGCTACTACTGAATGTTCTGCTCCTGTATCTACCATGAATTCCATGTATTGGTCCCCTATCTTTAAACTGACCATAGGCTCCTGGGGACCCAGGGTGAACTTGGAGCCTGGTCTGGCCTAGTCTTCATCCACGTCATCCAGGTCATAGCCTGTTGCTACTGCCACTCCATCAATGGATTCCTCCCACTCTTGCTGGAACTGTGCTCGGTTCATTCCTCCCCTCCTTCGAAATCGTCCTCCTGGCCTCCAGGGACTCCCTCCTCCCCTTGCGGGGGCAGAGTCCAGATGCGGGCATTCACTTCTCCAATGTCCTTCTTCCTTGCAGTAGGCGCACTGATTTGCACCCAATTGAGGCCTTTCGCTTCCGCGGCCTCTTCCACATCCTCTGGTCCTTTGATTAGGAAAACCTCCTCCACGTCATTCGGTTATAGCAGCAGCAAGAAGATCTGCCTTCTTCTTCATCTTTCATTCACTTTCTCTCTCTCATTCATTTCACGATTCACAAATACTTTCTGAGCGACTTCCATTAACTGTGCTGTATTCATGCCCGCAAATCCATCCAATTTCTGCAATTTTCGTTTTATATCTCTCTGGGACTGACTGACAAAGGCCGCATTTACCATGTGTAAATTTTCCTGAGCGGCGGGATCATATGGGGTATATAATCTATAAGCTTCAGACAACCGCTCATAAAAGGCCGCTGGGCTCTCATCTGGACCCTGGAGAACTTCCGATACCTTCCCGATATTCATGGCCCTCTGGCCTCCCTTCTTCAGGCCCTGCAATAAGGCCTGGCGAAATCTGGTTAGGGCCGCCGCCCCCCTTTCTTCATTTGGGTCCCACCCGGGATCTTCATTTGGATATTCTGCAACAGCTGCTTGTGGGGGATTTATTCCTCCCCCTTCTACAGGGTTCTCTTCTAACCAACGGAGGGCTTCTTGCCCGATTCACCCACCCTCATCAGTAGTAAAGAGGGTGGACAGGAGCTGGCGACAATCGGCCCAAGTAGGCTGATGGGTTTGCATAATGCTAGACATTAATTCTGTTAATTCCTGAGGCTTGACTGTATAGGATGCATAATGCGTTTTCCAGTCTAATAAATCAGTGGTGGAAAAGGGTACTTAAACTAAGCTGGTTGGTCCTGGTGCCATCTGGCCCTGATCATTTAAAACAGGTATTCCAGGCACTTGGCGTAATGGCATTAGGTGCCCTGCTTTCTCCTTTTTCTTCTTGGGAGTTACGCTCCTTAAATCATAAGGCTCCTGGGCACAAATCTCCTTGGTGGGTGACCCTGAACTGGTAGGAGAGCCTCCGCTTTCTATCTCGTCAGAGGACTCGAGTCCCCCTGACGTGCTTGGGCCTGACCCGGGACTATCACTCGGGGTAGGGTGCTTTTTGGGCTGCGGCAGCGGCGTTTTCTGGGGCTCCTCCTCTGGCTCCACTTCAGGCTGTGGTGCTGGGGGGACTAACTTCTGTGGGTACTGAGGTAACCTAGCCAGGATATCTGGGGACTCTGGGGCAGAATACACAGGAGGCTTCTCCTCCTTAACTTTTCTGGTTCCCCTAGTAGTAGCTACAAATATTTTACAGCGCTCCTCATAGCAGCGCTTCATCCATGAGGGTTGCTGTTCACAAGCACTTAACCAAGAATCTATATAGGGGAACTGGTCAGGATACACTCTTTGTATAAGCTGATGAACTCGAAAAACTGTTTCTAAATCAAAGGTGCCCCCATGGGGCCATGAAGCAGCTAACATAACATTTTTAATCTAGACGGAGTCATTTTCATACCATAATCACCCAAAAATCCTTTACGGAAATTCTTCATCATACATTCCAATGGAGTTTGCGTGGACTCCGCCCCTCCCATAATCTGAACGTAACTACGCACACTAACTACGTACTCTACGTACACGTAATGACGTACAAGACAATGAACAATAAAGATAGGTAGTATGGCTGTAGGTAAAGGGGTCCGTACAGCCCACAGAACACTGGGGGGGACAAACACCACTCGCTTCCTCCTTTTCGCGACCTGGGCGCGGCCACCCGGCCAGGAACTGCGCTACTCAGGAGTCCGCTCTCGCCCGGTCTGTATTTCAAGACCTCTCAATCACACCAGCAATCATATTTCAACAAGAAATCATTTTTCAAGTGCCCAGGTATTCTGACTAACTGACTATTTCAAACAAGAAGGGTCGATGGCTTCGGCTTCCGCTTTCTCTTACGCGGAGCTTACTAGGACCGCCCTTATGGGAGGTGATCAGACTCCCTTGTCTCGCACACAATTATGCGAGATTTTCCCAGTTAGTCTATACCAAATATACCAAATCAGTCCTGCGCATGCAAGATGTTGTCCCAGGCTGTACTTTCTGACTATCAAATCACAGAAATGTCTACTCACCGGATCCGGTTCCCGATACCACACCAGCTCTTGGGTTGGATCCTGGACTCCCCCCGGGTGGGAGGTGTTGGCCAGCTGGACCCGATGGCCCGCTGAGGCAGGCGGAACCCTCTCCGGCACAAAGGGGCCGGCGGTGCCTGAGGTCTCCCCCGTGGTCGGACAGACACAGTTCCAACCGGGCCAAACCTCGAGGCAAATTACGTAGAATACCATTTACTACTCGCACTTCCCGGCCAACACACCAAGAATATGCTGCAGCAAAGTGCAATCAATGAATAAATCCAGGAGTCAATTGACAGGGTCCAAGCCAGTTTATTGTACACAGACCCAGTCAGTCAAAGCTTCAAAAGGAACTGAGCAAAGTTTTACAGAGACATAACCATTTATACCTCTTTTTCAGTTTGATACATGAGAACTTCCTATTGGTTCTAGCTCGATACATGCAAACTTCTCATTGGTTCCACGCTCCCTGCACCTGTCCAATCAGAAATCCCTCCAGGGCCTAGCAACCAGCCCCCTCCCTTAGGATTGTTCTAACAATGGTGCGGTTCTTGATTTTGATACTTCTCTACTGCAAGGTTATCCCTAGCTTCAGGAATGCATGTATTGAAACATTTCTTTCTTTTGCACACAAGAGAATAATGAAAGACTTATGAATTCATGTAAAACTTCTTATTAAGCAGTTTAAAACAGTTTTCTCATTTCTCACAGATTTTTGGTTCTTTTCTAGCTATAATGGGAGTTAGGATCCAGGCCTAACTTACAGGCCTTTCATAGTAGCAGGCCATGCTAGGCCATAGCCTGCCACATCTCTATCAGTCAATTGAGCAGTAAAAGGGCAAGTGACAATAGAGAGCAGAAGGGGAGAACACACAATACTGTTTGTACATATATTGCAAACAAGCTTGAACCAGTCCAAAAAAAAAAATCACACAAAAGTCAGCATTATGCAGTTGCAGTAGGGGTCGCTGTTGTCCATAGGCACAGCCAACATCACTGAAGAGCCAGTTCAATTTTTCGTGCTGCATTGGATCTTAAATAACTTCTTATCAGAATGTCTTTCACTCGCTCCACTAATCCAGCTGCCTGAAGTCTACAAGCACAAACAAAAGAATGTTGTACCCCCACCCCCTTCTTCTTGGATTGCTGCTTGCACACAACAGCCAATCCTGCTTCTAAAACAATTGTTGAAAGTAGTATTGTGGGAAACAAATGGTCAACAAGCATCACAGTGTGAATAAACAGTGTCTCTGTCCCACTAACGCAGCACAGAGCTCAACAATGCAAAGTAATTCCCTTGAATCTTACAGTTTGGGGAATTACAGTCAGACATGAAGTTATCTCTAGCAAAATAAACAGTAGGTCTCTTTCCTGACTTTCAAAGCAGCTGAAGAAAAGACAGTTGTAAACACTAAGGGTTAAAATAAAACATTGTTTGAGAATGTTAAATCCTAAATAAACATACTTACAGCTCTTTTTGTTGTTTCTGTAATTTATGAACAATAATTATGTTCTCTATGAGGTGCTTGCCATAATATATCCCTTTTTTAATTTTAATTCTTTTTTTCAATAGCACATGCAATCAGAACCAAATATATACATATATATTTCAAAGATAAAATCCAAACATGATTAACTTCTTTTTCACTCAGGATTTAAATCATTCTCAAGTTTCAATCTGGTAACTACTGGCTCAGAATGCCCCATTGTTCTGCCAGGGCTCTTAACCTCTGCCTTAAAGGTCAAAGGAAAAATTGAAGTAGTTTCCTTAATTTTTCTATCATTCTTGTTTGTATCAGTCAGATTTTAGTAAAGAACTCTAAGCAGTTCTATTTCGGGGACCATAAAAACTAATTAAGAAGGCATAAAAAAATCCCTTGGCAGCCTCTCTCTCTCTCTCTAACTGAAACAAACACCCATCTTATCCTGCTGCAAACAGCCAGCTGTTGCAGACAATTAGCTATCATTCATCAGGTGACATATAGGGGCAGTTATCCAGTAAACACATCCAGGACACTGGCCAGGTGGCCGGCAATGTTCAAGGAAAACAACCCTCACACTCCCGTGGCTTCAGAAGTCCAGAACTCCAGAATTACAATTGATGTGTACAGTGTTATGTAACAAGACTAGTTCTTTTCAAGTGATCTAATTGTCACCCTCTCTGGTCTGTGAGCTTCCCAGATAAAGAGAATTTTCTCATTTTTTCTTTTTCTTTTTCAGAACAATCTATTATTAAGTGCTTCAACAGGGGGTTCTTGTCTAATGAGACAATCTATGGGATTAGGGCTGGACTCAGCTCCTTTTCTTACTATCTACCTCTCATTAGATTTGTTATTTTGTTTTTCTGTCGCAAACATTCTCCTAAACTGTCCCTCTTCCTAAAATCTGTAAACCTGGTGTTTTCACTGTTTGGGGACACTTTAATTACAGGCAAGATCCTGTTAATAACTTCGCTTTTATCGATATGAAAATCGAACCTCTTTATTTGCAGAGGAGTTGGTAAATTCACTGGTAACTCCGCCTATTTTACTTGTTTTTGTTTTCAAAACCTCTTTATGTACAGAGGGACAAAGTTACAAAATCCAGGATTTATACAACCACTCAATCCGTACACTTTGTCCAAACCTGGCCATCCCTCTCGCGAGAGCACGGAAACGCAGATAAGGACACACAGGCGCTTCGTACTGAAATGTACGTACAGTCTCACGCATACACCAAGCAATCCTGGAGAAAATAAAATGGAATGTCTGGGCAAAACTTCATTTCCCTAATATTTATAAACTAGGTACAAAACACTCTAAGATTAACTACATAGATAAAAGACATATATACAGGTGTGAATTCACTACTCACCCACCGGTTGAAATGGGCAAGTCTTCTGTCCTCGCTGGGTAGACAGGAAAGCAATACTTACCACTGAAGTTTTCTTAGGATCCCAAAGCTCTCATTCGCCCTGTTTTCTCTTCGTCCAGGGAGACGGTTCCTGTTTTCTCGTCGTCCAGGTAGACGGGGACCTGTTTTCTCGTCGTCCAGGTAGACGGTACACTCTCTGACCCCCCAAAAAAAATGAACCAGAGAAAACGCTGGGCAATTTAGAATTTAGGAGTTTTTTAAAAAGCAAAAAAACTCGGGAGGCCTGTTCGGGCGCCAATTTGTAGGCGGGTTCTTACCTACAAAAGAATCCCTAACAGTTACCAAGATTGCCTGGAGCACACGGGACCCGTACACCAGGGGAAAAACAAAAAAAAAGAACTCAGATCACAGTTTCTTGTCAGCAAAAAAAACCCCCTCTTTATTTAAACAAGCAAACTCCATAAGCACAGGAACAAGGTCTGTCTTAGGGATCTGAGGGCGAGTAACATTCTCCCTCCCATCGGGGAAAGAGAAGGCCGCTGCCGCGAGCTCTGTAGCTTGCTCTCTTATATATCCTTCTCTGTAGCAACTCCTGCACTGAGTCTTGTTTCGTGTGCACAAATCTGCTATACTTCCTACAAAAAGTTGTAAAGCCATCTGCACAATTTTGAACCTTCTGCAAAAATCTGCTAGCACTGCTTGTTAAAATTAGAGTACCGCTTGCAGAGGTTTGCAAAAGCTCTCCAGGTAGGATCCCCTCCCTCATGATTATGTCTTAGGGTCTGCAGCTGTATTCCAAGGTCTTCCTTATCTGTACTGTGGACCACATCCCTCCTGCATTCCTTGGGGCCCACTTATGGTCTTCTATTTCCCGGCACTGGTTGCATTCATTCTTCAGGGCTAGAGAATTTTCTTTTAATTATTTTTCTGTTATTTCCTGGCTTGGTCTGTATTTGCTTTCTGGGTCTAACACCGCATATTCCTATGCAGAGTAAGGTTTCTTCCAGACTGTACTAGGCCACAGACACCTTCTTGTTCTTGGATAGCCCAAATGCTCTGTCTTCTCGTGCCATTCATACAGGGTGCTTGTGCAAGCCACAGGCGGCAGGATTATAGTCACAAACAGCACATAAGGCAAAACCTATTCCTAAGCCAGAAAATCCCAACATACTGAGATGGCTCTTGCTAAAGTCTCCAGCAATGTTTTCCTGGCGAAATCAAGAAAGTTTCTCAGTCTTCATTCTTCTTGAACTTTCTGCTGCTTTTGATATTATTGACCATCACTTTCTCCTTAACACATTATCCTCACTTGGTTTTAGGGGTTCTGTGCTAACCTGGAATTCTTTGCATCTCTCGCATTGCTCTTTCAGTGTTTGTTCTGGTAGTTCCTCTTCTACTGCTGTCTCACTCTCGGTTAGTGTACTGCATGGATCTGTTCTAGGCTCTCTCCTTTTCTCTCTCTATACCCAGTCTCTTGGTGCTCTCATCTCCTTCTATGGCTTTCAGTATCATTTTTTTGCTGATAACTCTCAGATCTATCTTTTTATACTTTGTATCTCTCTGAAATTGAACTTGGACAAAGCCACACTTCTTATCTTTCCTTCTAAACTCTCCTCCCTCCTTCTTCCTTTCTCTATCTCTATAGATAGCACTCTTCTACTTCTTGTTTCCTCAGCTTGCAACATTAGGGTCAATTTTGACTCCTCCCTCTACTTCTCCACACACATCCAGGTTACTGCTAAAACCTGTCATTTCTTTCTCTATAACTTTAACAAAATTTGCCCCTTTCTTTCTAAACACTCTACTAAAACACTTATTTAATCGTTAGTCACCTCCTGTCTAGACTATTGCAACCTCCTCCTTGCTGGTCTCAATCTGAGTTATCTATATCCCCTTCAATCTGTTCAGAACTCTGCTGTGCCACCAGATATACTCACATAACCCCTCTTCTCAAGTCATTTCATTGGCTCCCCTTATATTTCTGTTTCCAATTCAAACTTCTTCTTCTGACCTAGAAATGCATTTATTCTTCTGCTCCTCACTACCTTTCCTCTCTCCTCTCTCCCTACACCCCTCCTTGTGAACTCTGTTCTTCCTCTGGCTTGCTTCTCTCTATGCTCTTTTCTTTCACTGCCAACTCCAGACTTCGATCCTTTCACCTTGCTGCTCCTTATTCCTGTAAAGGCTAAGCTCTTTGCTGCTTTTGGATCCTGATCCCTTGTTTTCCTTGTGTCTCCTTACCTTCCCCTATTATACCCTTATTCTCAGCTATTGTATTGTCTGTTTTGATTAGATTTAAAGCTCTGATGAGCAGGGAACGTCTTTTGTATGTATCTGTACAGCACTGTGTATACCTTGTAATACTATATAAATGATTAACAGTAGAAGTAGTAGTAGTTGTAGTAGTACAGTAGGATCACCTCTGGAACCTCTTTTAAAAATTGACATTACTACTACTATTAGCATATTGACCATTCTCCAATCTTCAGGTACTTAAGATTATTTAAATTATACCTTTTCAATGTTTCTTTAGAGTCAGGAGTGGTCCCAGAGGACTGGAGAAAGGCATATGTGGTCCCTCTACACAAAAACAGAAGGATGTGTTTGGGAACCACAGACCACTTAGTCTGACCTGTATATTGAGTAAATTAATGGAAATAAATCTAAAACAGAGCTTAGTGAGGTTTCTGAGTCCAGTGGATTGCAGGATCCAAGGCAGCATGGGTTTATTAGAAGCAGGTCATGTGAGACAATTCTGATTGATTTCTTTAACTGAGTGACCAGAGAGTTGGACTGTTAGAGAGCCCTAGATGTGGTGTTCTTAGATTTCAGTAAAGCCCTTGACAATTTTCCACACAGGTGACTTATAAATAAATTGAGCACCCTAGGGATGGACCCTAATACAGTAACATATATAGTGACATAATATATGATGGCAGATAAAGACCAGCATGGTCCATCTAGTCTGCCCAGCAAGGTGGCAAGAGTAGGTACACCTGCCGCTCTGTGCAGGTCACCCCTTCACATGCCTTTATTTAGGGGTGTGTCAACCGCTTCGTGCAGGTCACCCCTATATGTTGAGATATAAGAGATAGTTACGTTTATTTTCATTTTATCCTGTTGCTATAAAGAGATCCACTGTATCTGTCCCATGCCATTTTTAATTCATTGTATTTGCCCCCATCACTTCCATCAGCAGGGCATTCCAAGTATCCACCACCCTTTCAGTGAAAAAGTATTTCCTGACATTGCCTTTCAGTTTACCACCTTGCAGTTTCATGTTATGCCCTCTAGTTTTACAACTTCCCCGTCTTTGAAAAAGGTTTGTTTGTTTATTAATACTCTTTAAGTATTTAAAGGTCTGAATCATATCTCCCCTGTCCCTCCTCTCCTCTTGCGTATACATATTTAGCTCTTCAAGTTTTCTCTCATATGTCTTCTGGCGCAGGCTCCAAATGGTTTTGGTCACCTTTCCCGAACTGATTCCAGTCTTTCTATATCTTTTGTGAGATATAGTCTACAAAACTGAACACAATATTCCAAGTGAGGCCTCACCAGTGACTTGTACAGTGGCTAGTACCTCCTCCTTTCTACTGGTAATTCCTCTCTGTATACAACCCAGCATCCTTCTGGCTTTGGCCACCACCTTGTCACACTATTTCACCACCTTGAGATCCTCAGAAACAATCACTCCAAGGTCCTTCTCCTGATCTGTGCACACCAACTTCTCTCCCCCTATTGCATACAATTTCCTTGGATTTCTGCATCCCAAGTGCATGACACTGCACTTCTTTACATAAATTCTTAACTGCCAAACATTGTACCATTCTTCCAGTATTTTTACATCTTTCCTCATGTTGTCCTCTCCATCAGAAATGTCCACACTGTTGCAAATTTTTGTGTTATCTCCAAAAAGGCAGACTTTTCCATTCAGTCCTTCAGTAATATCGCTCACAAATGCATTGAACAGTACCGATCCCAGGACCAATCCCTGTGGTACATCACTAATCACTTTCCTTTCATCCGCGTGAGTTCCATTTATCATCACCTCCTATCTTCTGTCAGTCAACCAATTCCTTATCTAGTTCACCACCTTGAGACCCATCCCCAGGCTGTTCAGTTTATTGATAAGCCTCCTATGGGGAAAAGTATCAAATGCTTTGCTGAAATTTAGGTAGATCACATCCATCACATGCCCTTGATCTAGTTCTCTGGTCAACCAGTCAAAGAACTCAATCAGATTTGTTTGGCATGGTCGTCCTTTGGTAAAACCATGCTGCCACAGATCATGCAACCTATTGGTTTCGAGAAAGTCCACTATTCTCTCTTTCAGGAGCACCTCCATTACTTTTCCTGCCACTGAGATAAGGTTTACTGGCCTGTAGTTTGTCACTTCTTCCCTGTTGCCACTTTTGTGAAGAGGTACCACGTCAGCATTACTCCAGTCCTGTGGAACTTCTCCTGTCTCCAAGGATCTATTAAAAAATCCTTTAAAGGTCCTGCAAGAATTTCTCTGAGTTCTTTTGGTGTCCTGTGATGTATCCCATTCCGTCCCATGCCCTTGTCCACTCAGTTCTACAAGTTGTTCAAACATATCATCTTCTGTGAATGGTGTAGTATCTTCTCCATTTCCATTTGTATATTTTTCAATCACAGGTGGTCCTTCTCCAGGATTTTCTTTAGTAAAAAACAGAACAGAACTCTTTGTTTAGTGTTTTCGCTTTTCCAGGATCACTTTCCACGAATCCGTTCTCGGCACTTTTGAGACTTGCGATCCCACTTCTGATCTTCCTCTTCTGAATATACCTGAAAAATGTTTTGTCTCCACGCTTCAGATCTTTAGCTATTTTTTCTTCTGCCTTTGATTTTCCTATCCTTATTTCTATTTTTTCTCTTTTAGCTTTATCCTGTATTCTGCTCCGTGTTCCTCTGTCTGCGAACTTGGGAATTTTGTGAAAGCTGTGGTTTTTATCTTTATTTGTGCAGCTATTTCTTTGGAGAACCAAATAGTTTTCCTTTTCCTCTTGTTTTTATTTACTTTCCTTACATATGTATTTGTTGCCCTTTTTATTGCCTCCTTTAGTTTAGCCCAATGCAATTCCACTTCCATTACCTCATCCCACCCTAGAAACTCCTCCTTCAGGCACTTGGCCATTTTACTGAAGTCAGTATTTTTGAAGTGTAGGACTTTGAGCTTGCTGTGATTGAACTCTCTTTCTCAAACCACACTCTGAGATGATCGTTGCTGTTCTCATGGGCATCCACCCAGACATTCGACACACTATATTCATTGGTGAGTACTAAATCCAGCATCTAACTTTCCTTTGTTGGTTTCATCACCATTTGTCTTAGCAATCCATCTTGGAAGGAATTTACAATTTTCTTACTTCTTTCCAGATTTGCAAATATGATCACCTCCCCCTTCATGGCTACCTTTGCAATATCAATAATTTTATTTTATTTATTTTATTTTATTTAGTATACATTTGTATACCGCTACTTCCAGCAATCAGCAGCGGTTTTGATTACAGATTGGAAATTGTCAAATCATGACAGGAAATTTTTGAGGTATAAACACATTGATTAGACAGAAAAGCACAGCACACAGAGAACTATTTTACAGGGAACATGGGCTATGGAGGGTTAAGTGGCTTGCCCAAGACCACAAGGAGCACCTGTGGGACTAGAAACCCCAGTCTTTCCGGCCCAAGGTTGCTGTCCTCTAGTGGGATTTGAACCCCCGACCTTCCGGCCCGAAGTACGTTGCCCCAACCACTAGGCCACTCCTCCACTCCTGTAACAGGTGATCTCCGGAACAGCAGGAATTAGTCTTCACACATAATCAAGTCTCTATCCATTTCTTCGGTTTGAGAAGGTGTATTATTCAGATTGGCTCACCCGGTCATTGAATCTGCCACAGAAGTTGCTTGCTGTGGTTTGGTCTTTAACACATTCTGTGTGTTGTCCTTCTGTGCAGGCCTTTGCCAGGTACCTCGTGGCAGGCAGGGGAGTGATTTCTTGACAATCAGTTTGTTTGCCTAGTGTTTGCATGGATTCTACTCCTGCGTATCTGAGTGATATCTGGTCAGAGTTTCATTTGGTATCAGCACAGAGGTGGTGGATGTAATCTTGGATCGGTCTTCTTCCACGAGTTCTCTAGATCCCCTGCCCTGCATTTTGGGTAAGGTCAGTTCAGGAGCAGTGTGCTTATTTTCTTAGAGATATGATGAATCTTTCTTTGCAGTCGGGTACTGGCCAGCTGTTTTTAAGCAAAGGTACCCTTGATGCACTGTCCCCAGCCTCCTATCGACCTATTTGGAATCTTCCTTTTCTGACAAAGCTGCTTGAGCAGTTGGTGTTGGCACAGCTATCAGAGTTTGTGAAGTCTCATGGTTTATTGGATGTGCAGCAGCATGGTTTCTGTCAAGGTTATGATGTGGAAACCTTGTTGCTGTCTTTGTTTAATAATCTTTGGCGCAGCTTGGATCGAGTGATATTGATGTTTCTCTGGCTTTTGATTTTGTTAATTATGTGTATGCATTGGGTATTACAGAGCAAGTGTTGCATTGGTTTGTGTCGTATCTAACGGATCATTTTTTTCAGGTTCAGGTAGGTTCGGATGTGTCTGACTGGACTTCTTTAGATTGTAGTATGCCGCAAGCTTCTGCATTTTCTGCCATATTGTTTAATTTATATGTGGCTCCTGTGTGTGTCTTATTTCAGAGTTTTGGTGTTTTTATCATGTTTATACTGACGATATTTTGGTGTATATGCCATTTGATGTTTCCATTGGGTATGCTTCTTTTCCTTTGTTGTGTTGTTTGGAGGTAGTTTCTCTGTGGTTTGCCCAGCATGCTCTATGTATCAATTATCAGAAGACGAAAGTTCTGTTTGTGTCCGTGACTGGTCTTTTGTTGCTCCTACGGAGGTATTGTTGAATGGGAATAAGATTGTTGTCTACCTGGGCATGATTTTAGATTCACACTTTAACATGAGGACTCATGTTGCTAAACGTGTCCGTCATTCTTTTTTTCAGATCTGGCTTTTACGCTGCTTTGGCCATTGCTTGCCCCTTCTGACTTTCGTTCTGTGTTTCAAGCAGTGTTATCACTGACCTTTGATTATGCCAATGTGGTGTTATTAGGTTTGCCATCTTCTACTTTGTCGGTGCTTCAAGTGGCACAGAATGCTGCAGTGAGAGTGGCTTTAGGTAAGATGTGTTTTGATCATATTACTCCTTGTTTACGTTCACTGCATTGGCTACCCATTCAGCAGCAAATTGTTTTTAAGATTCTCTGTGTGATGTTGAAGCTTCAGTGGGTTTGTCTGCATCTTGTTTAGCAGAGCTATTATCATTGCATACTTATTTGCGTCCAATTCATCAGGGTTTTTGTGATAGTGTGCTACTCTTATCCTGTCACCTTCTTTTCAGTCTAGCTTATGCATTACAGGGTTTTGTGCTTTTGCTTTGGCTGCTCCTGGTTTGTGGAATCGTTTACTGGTTTCTTTATGTGGCTGTCAAGATTTGCTTTTCGTTGGCTCTTGAAATGCCATTTGTTCTGTCAAGCATTTGGTGCTTGATTTTTTGTGTGTTTCTGTTCTAATTTTTGTTGTATGTTTTTGTACCACTTTGAACTTATGTGATTAGGCGGTTTACAAATGTTGCAAATAAAAAAAATACATAAA
The DNA here is from genome assembly GCA_033557465.1 of Ichthyophis bannanicus. Classification (NCBI taxonomy): domain Eukaryota; kingdom Metazoa; phylum Chordata; class Amphibia; order Gymnophiona; family Ichthyophiidae; genus Ichthyophis; species Ichthyophis bannanicus. The sequence continues at coordinate 419,137,894 of CM066034.1, forward strand.
TAACCAGACTACAGGAAATTGGCCTCATCGGTTAAACTCTTGAATGGTTCAAATCTTACCTCACAGAACAAGAACAACAAGTCAGAGTGGACACACAACTACAAAACAGCTTCAAACAATGAAAAGGCATATGCAGGGCTCCGCACTCTCTGCCCTTCTCTTCAATATATACATTCAATCTATATGCACAATACTAAGAAAATTCCAAGTGCATTACAACCTATATGCCGATGATGTTTTTCACCTCATTCCCCACAAAATCTCCAGACTTCTCAAATATAATATCCTGCTATCCTGCACTCACACAAGAACTCACAAACATGAACCTGGCAGTTAATAGCAGCAAATTTGAAGTACTCCTATTAACATGAGATCCAGACTTCACCCCCCCCCCCACCCCACCCCACCATCAATAAAAATCAGCCATACTGAGTTAACAGTCAAAACTGAAATCAAATATTTAGGCATCACTATCAACCAGAGTCTTAACATGCTCACACACATAAAGAAAATAGATAACACAGCATATATAAAGATGAAAACACTGCAAAACTTATGGCCGCTACTGGATCACAATGACTTAAGAACACTTTCAGACCATCATCACACTTGCAACATACTATATCAAGGTCTACCTAAACATGCTCTATACCCCTTACAGATGACATAAAATACTGCTGCCAGAATACTAGTTGGCATCAGATCACAGCATATCACACCTATCCTGAAACAGCTCCACTGGCTACCCATACCGCTCAGAACAGAACATAAAACTGCCACTACTACATTCAAAATATTGCATGACCAATCTGCTACTTGCCTCAAGACATTAGTAAACAAGGCTCCAAAACACAGAACAAGAAGGATTATCAACCAGAACCGGCTCACCATACCTACAAAATAAAATCCAAACAACAAACAAGCAACAGAGCCTTCTTTCTCTTTGCTCCATCAGCATGGAACTCATTCGATCCCATTCAAACCCATTCGATCAGTCCAAACAATACAAGACCTGAGGAAAAGACTTAAAATGCACCTCTTTACTGAGCACTAAGGACTGGACACTCACACGGAGTACCACACTCCCCTCACCTAATTTGCACCAACAAACTTTCTTTAGTCCTCATCCCATGTCAAATCCAAGTTGTACATACCATACGCCCCTGTAAACACTTAACTCTCCTGAATTACATTTGCACTGTTTTATGTATCTCCTGTTAACTCCAAGCTATATCTACCCTATGTTCTATGTAAAACAAATTTGCTAGAATTATGTTAATACTGTTCTATGTAAACCGCTTTGACTGAAGAAAAGCGGTACATAAAAACTGTCAGTCAAATAAATAAATAAACAAGCAGAAAAGGCCGCAGTGAAAGCCAGAACATAAGAACATAAGAAATACCATATTGGGTCAGACCAATGTCCATCAAACCCAGTATCCTGTTTCCAACAGTGGCTAATCTAGATCATAAGTACCTAGCAATTTCCCCAAAAGACACAGGTTCCATAATGCTTGTATTGGGTCAAGCAGTGATATCCCGGGTCCCTTTTAATAATGGTTTTAATAATGGTTTATGGACCTTTCCTCCAGGAACTTGTCCAAACCTTTTTTTAAACCCAGCTACACTAACAGCTTTTACTACATCCTCCAGTAAAAAATTACAGTTTGATTACATGCTGAATGAAAAATTATTTTCTCTTATTAGTCTTAAATAGGTTATCCTGTAGCTTCATGCATGTCACCTAGTCTTTCTATATTCTGATGATGTAAACAATCAATCTACGTTAACCCGTTACAGTCCTTTCATTAATTTATAGACCTCAGAAGGATGCTTGGGTGCGTAGGGAGTGGAAGGGTCAGCTGAAATAAGGAGGTAATCGTGCCTCTGTGTAAGTCTCTGGTGCGACATCATTTGGAGTATTGTGTGTAATTCTGGAGACACCTTCAAAAGGATATAAACAGGATGGCGTCTATGCAGAGGATGGCTACCAAAATGGTCAGCGGTCTTCGTTATAAACCATGTGGGGACAGATTTAAAGATCTCAATATGTATACTTTAGAGGAAAAGCGAGATAGAGGATATATGATAGAGAAATTTAAATATGTCTGTAGTTTAAATGCACAGGATGAGAGCCTCTTTAAAGTGAAAGTAAACTCTGCAACAAGGGGATGAGGGTGAAAGGGGATAGGCTCAGGAGTAATATGTGGAAATATTTCTTTATGGAAAGAGTGGTAGATGCATGGAATAGTCTTCCAGTCGAGATAGTAGAGATGAGAACAGTGCCTGAATTCAAGAACGCATGGGGCAATCTTTAAATGGAAAAAAAGGACTATGGTTGCTGATATGGAAGGGCACACTAGATAGACCATAAGGTCTTTTTTCTGCCATCATGTTTCTATTTTTTTATGTTTCTAAATGATAAAATAAGACTTTTAGAAATCTTATGTATGCATGTTCTTTCCCTTCTACTTAAACATGTCCAAAGGATATCTCCTTTTAATGCGGCTAAAAGTATGTGCACTATGTATATCACCCATACTTCTAGCCACATTTGAGAAGGGCAGTTTTCTGTTAGGCCATTTTACCCAGGTAAATGCCTTTGAAATGCCCTCAGCCTGTCCATTAAGTTAGGGAATGTGCATTTTTGTTTCATTTACAGTGCACTAATTTAGAATCTTCTGTTGCTTCTCTCACCTGTTTGCTTCATTTCATCTCCCTCATCCCTCTGACTTTAATTTATATACCCTCTTCTCTCTCGTTCTCTCTCTCTCTCTCTCTCTCAACTTCTCCTCATTCCAGGTTATTTCATGTTAGTGTATGCTAAAATGAAATGAAAGAAAATAAAATGATATAAAAAATTAAGCAAAATAAGCAAAAATAATGAAATAAAACAACAAAAAAAGAAAATAACACTTTCTTCCAGGATACCCCGATAACATTTTAGTTCAGAAAAAGGAGAAACCAAATTGGTAAACGTGTTTTTTCTTTTAGTATGAGATTTTTTTCTCTCTTTACAGAAAATCAGAACTTTTACTCAGGAGATCCTTAATATAGCAAAGGGAGAAGAAAAACTATTGGATGAAAATACCCCACGGCTTTTTAGAATAGTCCGAATTCATTTTGAAAAATGGCAGAACAACCTTGATGACAGCAAAACTCAACGTAAGTTCATAGAACTGTACTTATAGTGAGGTAGGCTATGGCCTAGCATAGCCTGCTACTATGAAAGGCCTGTAAGTTAGGCCTGGATCCTAATTTCCATTATAGCTAGAAAAGAACCATAAATCTGTGAAAAATTAGAAAGATGTTTTAAAATGCTTAATAAGAAGTTTTTATGAATGCATAAGTCTTCTATTATTCTCTTGTATGTGAAAGAACAGGAAAGTAACAGTGAAAGTAACAGTATATGCATTCCAGCAGCCGAAGTTAACCTTGCAGTAGAAAAGTAGCAGATTTAGAACTGTACCATTGTTCAAGCAATCCTAAAGGAGGGGGCCGGTTGCTAGGCTCCGGAGGGATTTCTAATTGGATAAATGAAGGGAATGTATAACCAATGAGAAGTTTGCATGTATCGAGCTAGAACCAATAGAACGTTTTCATGTATCAAACTGAAAAAGCGGTATAAAAAGTTATGTCTCTGTATAAACCTTCGCTCAGTACCTTTTGCTGCTTTGACTGACTGGGCCTTGTGCACAATAAACTGACTTGGACCCTGTCAATCGACTCCTGGACTTATTCATTGACTGCACTTTGCTACAGCAATAGTAAAGAAAAACATATACAGTAACTTACTGGCCAAATATTCTAAATCATTTCTGCAGTGAGGCCAACTGCATAAGTACTTTAAAAAAAATTCCAGGTTTGAATGGATAAATCCAGATGCATAAATTGTTATACATTCAAAATGATCCATTGAAAAGGGATGGGATTTGAGGCATTCCAATTAAACATCTAGGTTCTGGTCAAGTGAAATGGTGAGCAGAGGAAGGGATCATTTTTCCTCTGTTCTGAAGGCTGCCTAGCCTATCCCACCCCATCAACAAGTTCCTGCAAGTCTAATTGCTGAATCTTTGGTCTCCTGAGTCTTTGAAAGTTTTATTTTACAAGCTTGAGCAAAATTGTCAACAAAACCTCTGAGAAAAAAGAGAAGCTGAAGCCAGGGGCTAGCAAGATAGTGGATCTGCATATGGAGGGCAGTATGGAGACTGAAGCACTATTTGCAGCTGTCACTGAATACAAACTGTGGAATCTAAGCTAGGGAGCTACAATAAGCTGGAGGCAATTTCTGCAGTTACGGGGCCTTAGCACAGCGCATGCAGGAGTCCAAGCAACAAATTGTACGCATAGAGAAAAGGATAAGGTAGACAAGTTGGAGAACAAATGTAGAAGAAACAGCTTACAGTTCATTGATCTGCCCAAGTCCCTTGTAAATGGAGAGCTATTTGTTTTTGGGGGATTTTTGAAACATGGCTGGTAAAGGAACTTCAGCTGGGCAGACAATCAGGAAATCTCTTCATTCAACGGGTGCACCAAATCAGGCCACAGCAAGTTGGAGCAATTCAGCGTCATGTGTGCTGAACTTCAGTCATAAAACTGCAATACTGCAGGCAGTGCAAAATGGAAGGTCGCTAACCTATAAATAATAAAATTAAAAAAAATGCTTGTCTTCCAGGACTACTCTGCTCATGTTTCAGTGCAGTGGCAGGAGTTTTCCAGTGTCTGCTCACAGCTGTACATGCGAGGGATATGCTCTATATTGCAATATCCCCTCTTGCCTGCAGGTGCTACACAATAGAGTGGCACATGTGCTGGAGTCACAAGAACCTGGCTTCCTGGCAACGGATGACACAGACTCCTGCTGTGGTGCTCGCGAGGCCTAGATGGTGGCACTCTTCTGTTCTATAGCAGGTTTTCATTGAAGATTTGGACTGGATTCTGGGGATCATGGCAGAGGAAGCTACCATAGTGTTTCTGTGTGTGTCTGGTACTCTGTTGTTATGTGTTTCATCTGGCTTCTTTTTTAGGAGCCATGTCTTGGAAGAACGAATGCAAACTCCCTGGAGTGCAAACTGGTTGAATACGCATTCAACCTGGGATCAGGGACTTCGTGGTCAGATCTGGGGGTACCGAGGGTCTGGTGCCCAGTAGATGGACTTTAGACTGTGGGGTTGAATTTAAGAGACAGAGATTGCTCAGGAAACTAAACTTTCTCCTGCATTGTTTGAGGTTGGGTTATGAGAGGGAGGGTAAGGAAGGATTAAATTGCTAGCTCTTTGACTGGGAGCTCTTAAAAGGGTTTTTGTATATTTTTAAAGCAAAGCTACTTTCTTTTTGGTGCTTTAGTGGAAATTTCCTTGAGCAGAGTAGGTTGTTGAACTCTAGTAACCTCCTCAGCTTTGGGAACTGCTAACACCTAATCAGGAGTTAGTGGGCCTGATTACCTGAGAGCAGCTGAGGCCTGCATAAAAGGCTCCAGTGCCCTGCCCTGTTGAGACTTTCCTAACAGGGGCTCTACAGGACAACCAACAGTAAGGATTTGAGGGTTTATTTTTATTAAATTGCTAGCTCTCTGACTGGGAGCTCTTAAAAGGGTTTTTGTATATTTTTAAAGCAAAGCTACTTTCTTTTTGGTGCTTTAGTGGAGATTTCCTTGAGCACAGTAGGTTGCTGAACTCTAGTAACTTCCTCAGCTTTGAGAACTGCTAACACCTAATCAGGTGTTACTTCCCTCCCTACCCACACCGACTCCCACCCACCCCTAGTGAGCAGTCTTGCTTTATAGGGCACCTCCCCATTTAACAAAGCACAGAGACTTGGACCAGCACATTTTGAATATAATTAAAGATATTTAACTGCTTTTTCTCTGAAAGGACAGCTGGGAAACTGGCTGGTACTTGGCAGATCTCTCTCTTTGCTTTAACAGATACCTAAGCTCCACGAACAGAACAATGGCTGGGAAAAATTGTATCGCTAACCCTGTTGCCCCCGTTACAGCTTTTGCCTCGGTCCAGACATATGTCCTAATGCCAGTTGAAGGACCGGTTCCATGTGCAGGGTGCCTGCATGCTGAAGGTCTGAGGAAACAAGTGGAGGAACTCAGAGAGGAGGTGGCGAGGCTGAGGAGCACTCAAGACAGTGAGAAGTACATTGATGAGATACTTCTTGCAGCAACCAAGCTCTCCAGCAGAGGAGAAGATGGGTGCCAACAGAATGTCGATGGTTGGACACAAGTCACCAGGGCCTGCAAAATTACCAATCCAACTTCTCTAGCCCTTGAATTGAAAAACCATTATGCAGCCCTGGAAGTGGAGGAGGTGAAAGCATCCCTGGAAAGGGTAAAGGGGATGGAAGGCTACTCCTATGAAGAAAGGCTAAAAAGGTTGGGGCTCTTTAACCTGGAAAAGAGACGGCTGAGGGGAGATATGATAGAAGTCTATAAATTAATGAACGGAGTGGAACGGGTAAACGTAGATCGATTGTTTACCTTATCAGAATATAGAAAGACTAGGGGACATGCAATGAAGCTACAGGGTAAACTATTTAAGACTAATAAAAGAAAATATTTTTTCACTCAACGTGTAATCAAACTCTGGAATTTGTTACTGGAGGATGTAGTAAAGGCTGTTAGTGTAGCTGGGTTTAAAAAAGGTTTGGACAAGTTCCTGGAGGAAAGGTCCATAAACCATTATTAAGAAGGGACCCAGGATATCAATGCTTGAACCAATACAAGCATTGTGGAACCTGTGTCCCTTGGGGAAACTGCTAGGTACGTATGACCTAGATTGGCCACTGTTGGAAACAGAATACTGGGCTTGATGGACCTTGGTCTGACCCAGTATGGCATATCTTATGTTCTTATGAACCAGAGCTCAAGTACCCCAAAGTTGCAGAATCAGTGACCACAAGGAAACGAAGGGTAGTGGTGGTTGGAGACTCTCTTCTGAGGGGTACTCAGGTGTCCATCTGCCGACCAGACTTGATGTCCACAGATGTCCACAGTCTGCCTGGTGACAAAATCCAAGATGTTATGGAGAGTTTGCCGAGACTCATCAAGCCCACTGACTATTACCCAATGTTGCTAATCCATGTTGGAACAAATGATACTGCCAGGTATACCTCGGAATGTATCAAAAGTGACTTCATGGCTCTGGGACAGAGGGTGAAGCAGTTAGGTGCACAGGTGGTGTTCTCTTCAATCCTCCCTGTTGAGGGTAAAGGCCAAGGCAGAGAGGCTCGCATCCTGGAGATGAATGCATGGCTGCATGGATGGTGTCATCGAGAGAGTTTTGGTTTCCTAGACCATGGGATGCTGTTCCAAGAGTTGCAGAGCAGAGATGGCATTCATCTGTCCAAGAAAGGTCGACACGTCTTAGGTAGTAGACTGGCTAATCTACTGAAGAGGGCTTTAAACTAGATTCGTTGGGGATGTGTGAAGAAAGCCCCAGGTAGGTGATACATTAAATACCTTTATGGAAATGGGTAACAGGGGTAACATATGGAAAGCAGTGTGTATAAATGCCCGTAGCATGGGAAATAAGATCCCTGATGTTGAAACTTTGGTGGGAGTGGCTGACTTGGATTTAGTGGCAGTTACAGAAACATGGTTCACAGAAAACCATGATTGGGATGTAACTATACCTGGCTATATTTTATTCAGAAAGGACAGGGTAGGAAGAAGGGGAGGAGTGGCACTATATATAAAAACTACTATTAAAGCTTTGGAATTACAGAGCTTAAAAGGGAGAGAGGAGGCATTGTGGGTTAAACTAGAAAGAGGGAAAGATAAATCTATTTGCATTGGTGTGATATACAAACCTCCCTCACAAGAGGAAGAGGTGGACAGAGAGTTAATTGAAGATGCAGCATTGCTAGGAAAGGGGAAGTGCTACTGATTGGAGAATTCAATATGCCAGATGTTGATTGGCACATTCCTGCTGCAGTATCATCTAGAAGTAAGGAGATCCTGGATTTTCTACAGGGAGAACTATTCAGGCAATTGGTAACAGACCCCACACATGAAGGGGCCATACTGGACTTGGTGCTTACCAATGTTGAAAGTGTTTCTGATGTTGTAGTGGGAGATGATTTTGCATCCAGTGATCACCAGATGTTGTGGTTCAGTATCAGGACTAGGGCTGTTAGAATCCATTCAAAGGTGAGGATCTTAGACTTTAGGAAGACTAATTTTGCCAAGATGGGCCAATACCTCAGTGAGTCGTTAGTGGGGTGGGAAAAGCTGGGGGATGTAGAAAAACAGTGGGCAAAACTGAAATGGGATATTTTAATGGCAACCAACCTTTTTGTTAAAATGGTAAATAAAGGTTAAAGGAAAAGGAGACCGCTATGGTTTTCAAAAGAAGAAGCTGAAGAAGTGAAGAAAAAGAGGGAGGCCTTCATGAAATACAAGAGATCACAGACAGAGGAAGACAGGCATCTGTATTTGGAAAAACTTAGAGAAGCTAGCAAAGTAGTCAGGAAGGCAAAGATTCAAAAGGAGGAGGAAATAGCCAATGCAATAAAATGGGGGTATAAGACATTTTTCAGATATATTAGTGAGAAGAAGAAGGGCAAAAGTGGTATTGTCAGACTCAAGGGTGAAGGGGAGGAATATGTAGAAGCTGATAAGGATAAAGCGGAATTGCTTAACAAATATTTCTGTTCTTTGTTCACAGATGAAGAACCTGGAGCAGGACCTCAGAAAACACCCACAAATAGGAGGGACATCTTGAACAATTTTCAGAAGACTGTGTTCGTGAGACACTAGCTCAACTTAAAGTAGACAAAGCAATGGGACCGGATGGGATACAACCTAGAATACTGAGAGAACTTGGGGACATTCTAGCAGCTCCACTGTCTGACCTTTTCAATGCCTCGTTGGAGTCGGGAGTGGTGCCAAAGGATTGGAGAGAGGCTCATGTGATGCCTTTACACAAAAGCGGAAGTAAGGATGTGATTGAAAACTACAGCCCGGTTAGTTTAACTTCAGTGGTGAGTAAATAAATGTAAATGCTGCTGAAAGAGAAAATAGTGAGGTTTCTGGAGTCCAGCGGATTACAGGATCCGAGGCAGCATGGATTCACCAGAGGCAGGTCTTGTCAGACAAATCTGATTGATTTCTTTGACTGGGTGACCAGAGAGTTGGACCGAGGGAGAGCCCTAGATGTGGTGTATTTAGATTTCAGTAAAGCCTTTGACACTGTTTCTCACAGGCGACTTATAAACAAACTGAGCACCCTAGGGATGTACCCTAAAGTTACTGCTTGGGTTAGAAATTGGTTGGGTGGGAGGCGACAAAGCATACAAGTAAATGGAGCTCACTCTGAGGAGAAGGTTGCTACCAGTGGTGTGCCCCAGGGATCTGTCCTTTGTCCGATTCTTTTTAACATCTTTGTTAGTGATATAGCGGAAGGGCTGTCGAGTAAGGTTTGCCTCTTTGCGGATGATACCAAAATCTGCAATAGAGTAGACACCCAAGAAGGTGTAGATAACATGAGGAGGGATCTAGCTAAGCTTGAAGAATGGTCTAGAATCTGGCAGCTGGGTTTTAATGTTAAAAATGTAAGGTCATGCATTTGGGCTGCAGCAATCCAAGGGAGCAATATAGTATAGGAACTGAAGTACTTTTGTCCACTAAAGAAGAGCGGGACCTAGGCGTGGTTGTGTCTGATGATCTTAAAGTAGCTAAACAGGTAGAAAAGGCGAATGCAAAAGCTAGAAGGATGCTTGGGTGCATACAGAGAGGAATGGCTAGCAGAAAAAATGAGGTGATAATGCCTCTGTATAAGTCTTTGGTGCGACCTCATTTGGAGTATAGTGTGCAATTCTGGAGACCACACCTTCAAAAGGATGTGAACAGGATGGAGTTGGTGCAGAGGGTGGCTACTAAAATGATTAGTGGTCTTCATTATAAAGCATATGAGGACAGACTGAAGGATCTTAATATGTACACCTTAGAGGAAAGGCAAGATAGAGGTGATATGATTGAGATGTTTAAATACCTCCGTGGCATAAATGTTCAGGGAGAGAGCATCTTTAATTGAAAGCAAGTTCTGTTACGAGGGGACATGGGATGAGGGTGAAGGGAGATAGATTCAGGAGTGATATGCGGAAATATTTCTTTACGGAAAGAGTGGTGGATCCGTGGAATAGTCTCCCAGTGGAGTTGGTAGAGTTGAGGACAGTAACTGAATTCAAAAAAGCATGGGACAAACACAGAGGATCTCTAAAGCTAAAAAGGGGACTGTTTTAGTTGTTGATATGGAAGGACAGACTAGATAGGCCATGTGGTCTTTTTCTGTAGTCATATTTCTATGTTTCTATAAGCGTGGGGAGGCTGGATGCTTGATTGTTGGGCTCTGATGGGTTGGTGGATGGGGTATGAGATGCTGGCAGGGGGGAGGTGTAGTTTTGGGACACTGGATAGGAGCATGTTTAAGGTTGTACTGAATAGCAGGAGGGATTCTTTGCTTCAGCAGTAGATAAAGATAAAGATATGGATTAGTGTATGGCTTATGTTAATCAGTTTGGACAGGTGGTGGTCTTTTGAATGGAGGAGAAGGTGTAGGTGAGGAAGTAGTGCATTTGTGGGGGATTTTATGTAGTGTGATTGCTTGTGGGGATAGGTTGTTATAGTGGGAACATTATGGTATGACAGAGTGGGATGGGGTGGGGGCAGTTCTCTTCACATGTCTTGTGAGTGACTCCGAGAGATGCATGGTACTGTGTTTCACTTGAGAAGAAAGATATACTGGACGGGAGGGGGAGAGTAGGGAAGGAAATGACTCTCATAAAGGGAAAGAGAGAAGGATTCAGGCTGGGGGGTCCTTATCTGAGATTTATTAGACTTGTTAGATGGATGTTGGATTGCAGACTTGATGCGGCGTAAAGAGACCTATGTGATATCTTGGAATGTGGGAGGCATAGGCCAGCCTATTAAGATATAAGATTGGAGAGTCAGCTGGGTTAGAGACCGGTGCTGTGTGGCAATGCTTACCATCCTGATTGGCTGCAGCAGATTCCTCCCGACTGCCCCGGCTGCTCTCTGCAGCATATTTCAGCGTCGGCTGCCTTCGCGGCCGCGGTCGTGCGCCCGAAGGGGGAACGCCCCTTTGGTGCCCCTTCGGTGCCAATTCGGGGCCTTGGGTCCTTGTCGCTGTGGGTATGCTGCGAGGCCATGCGAAGAGAAAGAGTAAAAAGTTCCAGGGGAGTCAATCTGTCAAACAATCTGCAACTGTTACTTCCACTCCTTCTGCTATTACTGGGCCTATGGATCAACACGTGGTAGTCCTCCCCCAGTCTGCTTCCTTGGTTCAGCACTCTTCGTCGTCTGGATCCGGGATTACCCTGAGTTCCATCGATAGGACTCCTCCACCCAACCCAGGATCTTCTCAAGCGTCTGTTGAAACATCGTCCTCTATCGGGGCGTCTTCTTCTTCGGGAGAGGAGGACGAGATTCCTGTTTCCTTGTCTGTTCCATCACAAGAGGTACTTTCATTAGTTCCTATTTCCACGGTTGCCGGCTCTGAGGCTATTAGTTTTCCTCAAGTTGAAAATCCTGATGCAGTTACTCTCGCAGATATTTGGAAGCAAGTTACAGCTACTAATTTAATGTTATAGAAATTTATGAATCAAACGTACATAAGAACATAAGAACATAAACGGCTGTGTTTTCACAACAGGTTTCTAACAAGTTTCAAAAAGTTGAGGTTTCTGTTAATCAGCTGTCTCAGCGTGCTGATCAGCTTGATACGCAGGTTGCTTTATTACAATCAGCAAATACGTCAGCTTTAAAGGATACTTTATTGTTTTATCAGCAGCTTGAGATTTTGGATAATGCTTCTCGGGCAAAAAATTTGCGCATTTTTAACTTTCCTAAAACACGCTTATTGTCATCTGATTTGTTATTTAGACAATATTGTAAAGAAATATTGTTGCTTTCTAATGCCGACACTGTTGTGTTAGATAGGACCTTTTACTTATCTGTTCCGGTGACTTCCGTGGAATCCAGCGTGGCACGGCAGGAGGAGGGAATTTCTATGGATTTAACGGATTTTTTAGAATATTCTCAGACCCCTATTTCTCCCCATGTCACTCTGGTGGTCACTTTGGCCAATTTCTTGGACAAGGCTTCTATTTTGAAGGCCTTTTTTCCAAAAAAGGATTTTCTTTTTTATGGCCAAAAAATTTCCATTTTCCCTGACGTCTCCAGACAGACGCAGAACCGGAGAAGGTCCTTCCTGCAATTAAAACCTCGCGTTTTGGCTGGAGGGGGGTATCTTCTTCTTGCGGTTCCCCTGTAAATGCTTGGTGACTATTCAGGGGGCCAGTTATGTATATTCTGACCCTTCCTTGTTGGAATCTCTTCTGGTTTCATTACAGGTTTGAATGATACTATATGTAGATTGATTGTATTATGGAAATGTGGTTTGGTTGGGTGTTGTAGCCTTTTAGTTAATGCTCTGGTTTTCCCCATATGCTGTTCTCTCCTTGACGTGGGTGGAAAGGTGATATGTACTTGGACATTTTCTTTTTTTTTTTTATGTAGACTGTGTAAAATTTGGTCCATATCACTTATTTTTCTTTGTATATTCATTGGTTGTAATAATTTGAAACTCAATTAAAAAAAAAAAAGATATAAGATTTTGTAGGCTCCAGAGTGGCAATGGCTCTGCTAAAAGAGACCTATCTCACCAATAAGGATCATGCCAAGTTCTATAGGAGACGAGTGAGGAGGTGGTTTCTGATTCCTCAGGAAATAAGCAGCAGGGGTAACTATATTAATCGGCAAAGATATCCCTCTAATGGTTCAGACTCTGATACAGATCCAGGGGAGCAAAGCAGGATTTACATTGCATATGTTCCAATGACCAATATATACAGGGTGGCCCAAAAAAAGTGAGAACATCTCGTAGCATATAAGTTATTTAAAAATTCAAAAAGACAGATGTAAACGATTGACAAATTTAAAAAAAAGATGGTGACTGGAAATTGTCAAAATAAAGACATCATATAGCTAAAAAAAGGTAAATAAGTAAACTATTTAAGCTTTTAATTTACAAGATGTTCTCACTTTTTTTGGGCCACCCTGTACATGGTTTTCAAAATTTGGCAAGCACAACCCCAGCAATTTTAAGTGTGAATCTTAATTATGTAATAGATCTGACCATAGCTCATTCCTCTATGCCAGGAGGTGGTAGAATTTGGCAGGAGTAGGGAAGTCTGCTCCTGTTTGAGCAGCTGAGCTTGGTTGATGCATGGAGAGCTTTTCATCCTCTGGATAGAGATTACACTCATCTCTGATGGGCTCATGCAACTCAGTCCAGAAATGATTATATGTTAGTTTCTGAAAGCATGTTCTCTCAGGTGGTGAGGGTGGATACTGACCTCGTGGCTATCTCAGACTGTACTCCTGTCTGGATAGACCTTCAAGGAGAGGCAGGAATGGTGGTTCCCAGCCTTATTGGCCTCTGATGAAAAAGTTTGGGTATTCCTTCATCAGAAATGGGAGACTTATCAAGACCAAATGTAGAATATTTGGAACAACCAGAGTTGTTTAGGGAAGTGGGTAAGGCAGTTTTCGGGGTGAGGGTGGGGGGGTGCATTATAGCTTATATGAGCCATTGGAAGAGGGAAATAGAAAAGCAGTTGTTGAATTTGAGAAACAGGTGCACCTGGATCAGTTATGGTTGGCACAGGAGTATCTTCAGGCTTTGCTGGGAGTACTAAACATGCTAATTCATCAGCAGACCAAATGTACCATAAGTAACATTTATTATTGGGGGGGAGGGGAGAGAGGAATTGAGAGTCCTACTGACAGAGGTTTGCCTGGCTGAAAGTGATAGTGGAGCAGCTGGAGACTTTGAATGCTCCAATTTCTGAATCAGAGCTTTCTCAGGTAATCAGTAATGCCTTAAATGCAAAAGCTCCAGGGGCAGTTGGATTCAGAGCTGTTTTACATAGTTTTGAAAAATAATGTGTCTCTGGTCCTTAATAGGGTTTATGAGGTGTATTTATCACTTGTATTTACATGTTTTTGACTGCAGTACGTTTTAACAAAATATGCATATTCCTGAGGGTGAAAGTATGTCGATTTCACATTGTGATACATATGCACACCTGCTCTTCTAAAATACGACTGAAATTTCCCACATGGATTTCTTCACATACAGATTCTTTTTAACATGTGCCTTTTAATGTCCAGAGTTCCCATCCATATTAAAACTTGTCCAATCACATTATACTATATAAATCATTCCATGTTCCGACATCTATAACCCACATTACATGGCATAGCTTAGGTGCACAAGTACTATCACAACACATTGCAGAATAAACTTGAGTTAAAATCACTCTGCTACAAAATATTTACAAAGAATGATGTAAATTCTGCCATAGCAGCCCCTGAAGTAATGAGGGGTGGCCTAGATAAGAAGGGTGTCCGCACAGCCCAGCTACCCTGCACTGCTATGCTCTGCCTGCAAACTTACCTTACTTGAAATAACTTTGCCATGCCACCTCTCCCATGAAAGGCATTGTGCCCAGCAGCCTGTGAAATAGTTCTTGCTGCCGTGTGGGTTGAAGTTTCACATAACAGTGATTTTGCGGCAGTTATCACAAGACATCAGTCCAGCGGTGAGGGCTGATTCTCTGGCTGAAGAGCACAACACTTTTATAAGGAAAAGGCAGAGGGAGGTGACCTGGCAAAATTTGTCAGCGGCCAGACATTTTGGTGGGAGAGAGAGTATTTACCTACCCATTCCCCACCACTGTTGCTGCTGTCACCCCTTTCCTGTTGTTGTCATGGGAACCCTCATTTGAATTGATACTACTGCTTACAAATATTGTGTAGCAAAAACCTGATCTAATCCAGCCTATTAAAAATGAGGTTTCCATGTTTATATAGACAAGCACAAGCAGCACTGTTGAAAACAATCAATCTTAACAGTTTGCTGTCAACCATGTATCCCCTAATAGCAGCACTGCACACTCAAAACACCTAACTGAAGGAATATACACCTTGTTGTCATATATCTTCTTCTAGCTCTGCTACAGATGATTAAAAATCCTAGGCTAAATATCCAGTATTCTATAACAGTGTAATTGAATGCCTGCTTTGCTGTTACTCACCAGGGCCGGATTTACCTTGAGTGAGGCCCTACGCCAACAAAAATTGTGGGCCCCCAGCAGGGGCGGCCCAAGGGGGGTGCGGTGCCTCATTTGCATAAGGGGCCCCATTTGCATAAATATTTGCATAATGTTACCATATACTAACTTTTAGTAAACGTGCCTCTTAATGAGTGTATGGATAAAGAAAGACTAAAAGATTTCTACATTACTATAATCCAGTGCCAACTGCCAGACACATTAGGAACTACTACAAACACTGCCCATTTAGAACCCATAGCAAACCCGCCATATCCTAACAGCACTACCAGGACTCACAAAGCACCATACTCTACCAATCAAAAGGCAACACTGCAAATATTAAACCAATACATTTCAGAGAACAACAATACATGACCTACTGGGGAAAGAGAACAAGTGGCAATGTCAAATAGGAATTATATAAACAGAACACCTCAGCTCAGTTACACATGCAGAACATAGACCATCACCAAACAAGGAATCACAATTTAGAAACAGGAAGACAATAATTAAACTGGGAATCCCAAAAGCCAAACTTGGAATGTACAACACTGTAGAAATAAAACTACACATTAATTTGCTCTTGTACTAAACAAAGCGCAGACGTTAATGATGCACATTTACAGAGCTGACATATTCCAATTAATAAATTCAAAATAAAGAGATATTTTTCTACCTTTTGTGCATTTTTTTCAGCTGCAATTGCTCCAGCCACTTTCTTCTGGTTTCTTCGTGTCTTCTGCTAACTCTCCATCGTCTGTTGTCCATTTGTCCTTTCTTCTCTCTTCTAGATTTTTTTCCATTCTCTCTCTACATCTGCTTTAACATACTAATCTTTCTCCTTTTGCTCTTTCCTCATTCCTATTTCATCCACTCAAATTTTACCCCTCCATCCTCAATCCCCACTTACTCTCCCAATACCCGGCCAATTGTAGATTTTTTATCCCTCCCACACAAAATATTTTTCCCTTCTCCATTTTACTCTTCCAGCCCCATCCCATTCTAATCCTCCCCCAACATCAGCTCCCTTCTAGTTCCAGCCTCACCCAGCATCCATTCCCTTCTAGTCCCTGCATCAGCCCATTTCCAGTCCTAGCCATCCATCAGCCCATTTCCAGTCCTAGCAACCCCCCAACCCAATACCAGTCCTAGCCCCCCATCAACCCACTTACAGTCCTTAACCCCCCATCACCCCATTTTCAGCTTAAGCCCCCCCTATAACCCATTACCAGTCCTAACCCCCCATCAGCCCACTTCCAGTCCTAATCCCATCAACCCATTTCCAGTCAGCCCCCCATAGCCCATTGCCAGCCCTACCCACCCAATCAGCACACAGCACATTAACAGTCCTAACCCCATCATCCCACCTCCAGTTTTAACCCCACAGCCCATTTCCAGTCCTAGCCCCCCATAGCCCATTACCAGACAACCCCCATCAGCCCACAGCCCATTACCAGTCTTAACCCCCCCCAAAGCCCATTACCAGTTCTAACCCCCCCCAACAGCCCATTACCAGTCCTAACCCCATCAGCCCACCTCCAGTCTTAACCCCCCAGCCCATTTTCACTCCTTCCCCCCCCATAGCCCATTACCAGACAGCCCCCATCAGCCCACAGCCCATTACCAGTCTTAACCCCCCCCCAAAGCCCATTGCCAGTTCTAAGCCCCCCCAACAGCCCACAGTCCATTACCAGTCCTAACCCCATCAGCCCACCTCTAGCCTTAACCCCCCCCAGCCCATTTCCTGCACCTGCCCCCCCCTAGCCCATTACCAGTCCTTCCCCCCCCCCCAATAGCCCTTTACCAGCCCTACCCCCCCCCAGCCCATTTCCAGCCCCAGCCCCCCCAATAGCCCATTACCAGTCCTACCCCCCCCATAGCCCATTACCAGTCCTACACCCCCCCCAGCCCCCCAGCCCATTACCCCTCCCACCCCCCCCCCCCCCGGCCTAAAGTAAAATTTAATTTAAAAAAAAAACCTGGTGGCTGCCGCCGCCGCGGGGCCCCCTCTGTTGCCGCGGCAGCACAGACTGACCCGCGGGGGCCCCGTCTACAAGCTGAAGCCGTCGGGTCGGGTCGGTCCTCCCTCCCTCCGTGCAGGCTGCAGGCTGTAGGCTGTGGGCTGTGAGAGACGCGAAAGGAGAGTGTCTCCTCGCGTCTCTGTTAAGCCCGCAGGGGCTGATGGGAAATTTCCCATCAGCCCCTGCGGGCTTAACAGAGACGCGAGGAGACGCTCTCCCTTCGCGTCTCTCACAGCCCACAGCCTACAGCCTGCAGCCTGCACGGAGGGAGAGAGGGAGGGAGGACCGACCCGACCCGACCCGACCCGACGGCTTCAGCTTGTAGACGGGGCCCCCGCGGGTCAGTCCGTGCTGCCGCGGCAGCAGAGGGGGCCCCGCGGCGGCAGCCACCAGGTTTTTTTTTAAATTGTATTAACAAAAAATGAACTTCTTCTTTTTTTGTGGGCCCCTGCCGGCTGTGGGCCCTACGCCATGGCGTATATGGCGTATAGGTAAATCCGGCCCTGTTACTCACAATTCGAGTTCATATTGTGAGTTGCTCAGCCATATTTCAGTGTTATAAATTGTTATTACTTTAATCAGTAACGCATCCTAATGCACCAGCTATTTACACCTTACCCAAGATGCACAAGACTATTGGCTATTTAACCTGGGAATTTTAATCAGAATCTTGGTGTACTAGGCTACCACCTAGTTTGCCTAATGGAAGCTCTGACCTTGAAACTGAAGAAAGCTTCCTCACAGTCAATGCCTCTATAACATTTCTAGTGCCCGCCTAATACTAAGGGAAAAAGAGAGAGCATCAAGCTTTAGATCCTGGTTTTTCCCCCAGAGCCGAGTCTCTAAGGCAACTCTGGATCAGATCTGTTGAGTTCCCAAGTGTGGCCATAAGGTGAATTTTTCAGGCATCTAATAATGTAAATTAGGAATGTGCAGACCAAAAACGTTTGTTCTGTTTAGTTTCCATGTTTACTGAATTTTCCTATTTTTCGTTTCAGAGGCAATTCATCAATAATGTGCTCAGTAATGTTTGATAATGCTCAAATATTGTGTACCATTAATGACACCGAAAAAAATAAAATTTAGGGGGTTCTTTTGTTTCAAATGAATACATATACCTTATGTTATGAGGGAGGAGTAGCCTAGTGGTTAGGACACAATACCTCAGACCAGAGGGACTGGGGTTTCTAGTCCTATAGGCACTCCTTGTGGCCTTGGGCAAGCTACTTAACCCTCCATTGCCTCAGGAACACATAGATTGCAAGCCCTGTTTGTAATAATTACATAATGTAAATCATTTTGATTGAAGGATAAGGCGGTATAGAAAACTGGTTAAATAAATGTTCATGTGCTCTGCTTGAATAAAAGCAAATCACATGTGCCAGTATGGTCACAATAATGGGGGAATCAGAGAATAAATATAATGCTTCCATTTTAATATTTCAGTTGGAAATACTTTACAAGACAAATTGATGAAATTTGACAATCTATATCGTGGAAGGGAACTGCTAGGATTCATCAATTACCAGACATTTGAGATGATAGTGCGAGATCGCATCCGACAGTTACAAGGTTTAGCTCTGGAAAATTTAAAATCATTGATTGGTAAGTCTTAGTTGCTCAATTGCTTATGAGCTTTATAAACAATTTTCCAATAGCGCATATACTTTATGCAAATGTTTAAAATTAGCATTTATAAAGTATGTATACTATCAGCATCTGTGTAGTTTGTAGTAGTTGCTTTTTGTGTAGGTGGTTGAGCCATGGTAAAATAGCACATATATATTTGAAAATTGAAGGTCACTAAAAAGGTTAAGCAGATAACATGTCCATTTATTGTTATGTTAGATTTTCAGCCATTCAGTCTGTTTAAGAAGGACTGCCGAATATTCACTCCTAAATTTAAACAGATAAGTTATCATTAGGAAAGCTGTTTATGCAGTCATATTTAAATGATCATTATTCTGAATAGTGTTGATTAATTATTGGTGCTATCCAGATAGCTTATTTTACCCACAGAGTGCCTCCTATCTCTCCTTTTCCTCCTCCTTCTCCTCAATGCATAACTATTTATTGTACATCAAAATGTCTGGTCAAAAATTATATAGCAGCCAATTCCAAACTATCAACATAGTTGATTCATGTGATTATCTCCAATGTTATATGCATGCGTCATTTTGAACATAGACCTCAGAGTGTATATCCATGGTTTCCCTTTTCTGACCTAAACACTCCCACAAAGTTTTTGACTTACTTTTTACCTGTGGGTTTAGCACCTGTTTTCAAGGTGAAAGTATACTTGTAAATGACTAAACAGTTGAACAAGACTCTTTCGGGGTTTCAACATATTAAAGTATCTAGGTGCAAGCCGCAGCCATGTTCAGGCTCCATTTCTGTAGCAGGTTCCTCAGCAGACTTGTTTCATCTTGGCTCAGAGGGCTACAGATAGTTTATTGTTCTGTGAGTCCTGAGGGTAAGGGTAAGGGTTACTCTTCAAGGCCTCAGCTATGAGATAGCTTCTCACCTCTTCACTCTCGTCTGGCTTACCAATCATCTCTACAAATTGACCACATCCCCAATGGCTCTGTAGAAAAATGTTGGGCCTGATATTTAGCGGTGTCGGCTTGTGCTGCTAAAGAGATTAGATGTCGCCTCTGAAAAAAAGACCCAGATATTCAATGCCAAGGCTATATCCAGACACCAGCACTGAATATCCAGGTCAGCTAAATAGCAAAGAAGCTAACTGGGCAGCAGCGATATTCAGCTGCTGCCTGATTAGCTTTGGCAGTGAAAGTTAGGCCATCCTTTTAGGTGCCTTACTTTCACCGCTTAGCGATATCTGTGGAGTGGCTCAATATCACCGCTTATCACTGGGTTCCACCTCCACTCTGCTCCCAGAATGCCCCATTCTAGCCAGCTAGCATAGGAATGTGAGCAGTGATACTAACCGTGTTAGTGCTGCTGAATTTCCTGGTCAGCGCGATTAATGCAGTTAGCAGGTCAGCACGATTAACGCAGTTAGCAAGTCTGCTAACTGCGTTAATTGCTTAGCATAACCCTTCCCCCATTTTTTACTTACCCATTACTGGGTAAGTAAAAAATCATTTCATCTGTTAATTCACAGACCATCAAGTAGGAGATGTCATTAGGGAAAAAATTTACAGAATTGCTGAAACTCTTTACTAGTAATTGAACTTCTTCCTGCTGTTCAAGGTGATTTTGCACTCCATTGATGTTCCTTGGAGGAATTTCTTATTTTCCTACTCTAGCATGATGCTCCACTCTCCACTCACTCTCTCACAGTTGCGGACCCTTCTTCTCCACTGGACACAGGCTTAAACTCCTGCCTTCTTAAGGGGCAATGTCTCCAAATGAGTTAGTTTTGTGTATAAAAAATCATCCATGGGTTGTGAAGGATAACATTCATTAAACTAATACATCTATCAAAACCACCTTCATGTTTTATATATTAGCTCAACTTAAATCCTTATGATGCATCTTAGTATCAAGCAAACAAATGGGAAGAAAAAGCCTCAGAGGTTTATGGCACTGCTGCTGCTGCCAGGCATGTTAGTACTCAAACATCAATCACAGGCGTTAAAAAAAAACACCTTTCTTCATACTATCCAAAAATCAAAACATATTGCCATATCATGCTGTTAGACCAATCCAGACATGTGGGTTGCAGATGTGGAGACCGAGAAAACATTCCAGATGAGTCTTATGACATCACCATGCCATTAACAGCTTGAATCTCTAGCGACATGATCCAGGTATTGAGCTCTGAACAAAGGAAGCATGAAGAAGGAAAGATTGATTTTGCATAATGCGGGAGGATCTACTAGACACTTCAAACCAGTGTTCTTTTTGGAAGCAATAAGGAGGAGTGGAATTGATTTAGCTCTGCTTCCTTATCCTATTAAGGACCTGTTGAGCAGTCAGCCTTTCAAGTGCCTAACTTTTGCTGCTTAGTGATAACCAGGGAGTAGCTCAATATTACCACTATCTGGTTATCGCAGGATGCTGTCTCCACTCCACCCCCAGAATGCCCCAGTGCTAGCCAGCTAGCATCTGAACGTGCAGCGGCAGCACCCATGGATATTTTAGTGGCGCTGAACACCCTGAGCAGTGCGATTAACATGGTTAGCAAGTCTGCTCACCGTGTTAATTGCTTTGAATATCCTTACTGTTAAATCTACTAGGCAAGTAAAAGTCAATTAATCATTAATTCACAGACCATCAAGTAGGAGATGTCATTAGGGAAAAACAGTCAACAGAATTTCTGAAACTGTGTGTCACATGTATGATTTTCTCTTGGTGAGAGGTCTTGTGTGTGTTCTAGGTGCAAAGGGCCCTTTGCTCTCAGGGAATGAGTTTGATTTCTGGAGGCTCAAGAAGCAGACTTGGAGGAGCTGAGGCAGACAGAGGTATATAGATGAGACCTACTGGGACATAGTAGAGAAGTCCCAACTCCAGTCTGGCAGCCTCTCTGTTGACATGGAGGAGAGAGTTCACATGAAAGAAGGGCATCATTGTCACGTGAAAGGAAGTTCTCCTGTAGCTAGAATTTGTCCTCCAGGTGATGTATTGCCCTCTCACACCAAGGTGGTGTCTCCAGGATCCTGTGCCCATCAGGGAAGGGCTGGGATGACCGTTATAGTTGGTGATTTGATTATTAGACATATAGATAGCTGGGTGGCAGGCGGATCGTCTGACAACTTATCTGCCTGGTGCAAAGGTGGAGGACTTCATGTGCCATCTAGATGTGGTTTTACATAGTGCTGGGGAGGAGACTGCTGCCTTGGTACTTGTTCATACCAATAACATAGTAAAGTATGGGAAGGAGGTTATGGAAGACAAACTTAGGATTTTAGGATAAAAGTTGAAATCCAGAACTTCCAGAGTAGCATTCTTAGAAATGCTTCCTGTTCCATGCACAGGATCCAAGAGGCAGTCAGAGTTCCAGAGTCTCAATGCATGGATGAGACGATGGTGCAAGAAATAGGGATTTGCTAGGAATTTGGCAATATTCTGGGGAAGGAGGGGGGGCTTTTCCGAAAGTATGGGTTCCACCTTAACCAGGATGGAACCAGGCTGTTGATATTTAAAAAGGAGATAGGGCAGCTTATAAACTAGATATTGGAGGAAAGCTAACAGTCACCCAAGAGCACAAAACATCAATTCTACTTACTAAGACACAGCATACCCAGAAAACTGCAAAGATACCCAGAAAACTGCGGAAGCCTATGAGAATACTTAGTTATTTCTTTCCTATCTGGTGGGAATGCCTCAAAGTTAAAGTGTTTGGGGCAATGGTACAGAAGGTAATGGAAGTCCTTGGTTTTGATATCCCATTACAACCTCATGTGTTTCTAATAATGCATGGTCTAGAGGATGTGAGGGTCATTCTGTGCAGCATCTGGTCTGGACGTACATCTCCCACCAAACGCTAGTACCCGATGATGAACCCAAAGCGCCCCACACATACAGAGGAGATGTGTGGGGAGCTATGGATGGGGGTGAGAGGGGGTGGGCCAGAGAAGAAGCATGGGAGGAGCAGAGGTGGATCCATGACCCCAGATGTACAGGGCCGATTCCTGTCGCGGCCCTGTATTTCTGGGGTGGCAAGGATGGATGGGGGACTTATTCTACCTCGGAGGTGGAAGTCTCCCCAATGAAGTATATTGTCATCAACAGACCCCCCGGTATTGGTGAGTAGCACCAGGAAGTTCCCCACAACCCAGTCCTGGCTTTGGCAGGTCCTGTTGGGGGTCAAGCAGTGGGGAAAGGCAAGTTAGTTCAGTGACGTGGAATTGGGACTACTGCATGGCTTTCTGGTGCCACGGCAATGGGATGCCACAGCACCGAAGCTCCATGAAGGAGCATTGGGAGGGTTAGATGGGGTGGGAGATGTACATTTGTTGGCACAAAATTGAGGCACATTTTGCCCATCCAGGCCCTTTGCCCCAAATTCTGCTCTCATGGGAATGTCTAGCTCTCATGGGTGCAGAATCAGGTAAAAATCCTGCCCATCCAGATTTTGGACGTCCAGTTGGGCACTATTCAGAATTGGCTTCTGTGTATCTAAATGAATTGGCTTCTGTGTGTCTCACTCAATGCTGCTAGAATGGAGGTGGCTGAAACATGGAAGAGGTTGGAACCTCTTCTTTAGAGTGGGGAAGATATGGTTGGCAAAACTTACAGCAATTGAAAAAGATATGAGCCCCATGGCAGACTTGTACTGAGTACTACTTTGTTTCCGAGCTTTAGTTAATCATTAATTCATTTTTGATTATGGCTGATCTTTCTGACCTGCCTGCCTTCTGTTATGTCCTCGCTTCTGTATATTTTAGAACTTTTCATTGGAGCTTTTGAAGAAGATTAGGTGCTTGAGGACCATTTTGAGTGATCATTCCAGACCAATCTTGCAGAATTATATGAGAGATATTGGGGAAAAGGGGGGTTATTTTGGGTTTATTATATGGAAAACTGGACAAACAATGGGAATTATGTTTATAATGAAAGTGGTTTATATCATGGTCTAATAAATATAAAGTTTAAAAAAAATAAGAAGCAAACATGTTTAAAGTGTACCCCTTGACTGGGAAGGAAGGGAGGTATCTGAGAAAAAGGCCTCTTCTGCCTTAGCATTTGGTCATCTTAGATGGGATAAGGAGATGCACAGCCCTGAGATTGATTCTTGTCCAAACAACTGGAAGTTTGGTACCTTTTCCATTTGTGCCATTGGGCTCTCTTGCAACTGGACTGTATAGGAAAGTCTTCTCCACACAGATTTCCTTCGACCATATTTCAGCTAGGATGGCCATTATAGTTGGCAATTCGATCATTAGGCATTTAGATAGCGGAGTGGCTGGTGGACTTGAGGATTACCTGGTAACATGCCTGCCTGGGGCGAAGACAGCAGACCTCACATGACACTAGGTTTTAGTGCTGTGGAAAAGTCTACTGTCTTGGTACATGTTGATGGAAAGCTGGAGAAGGAGGCCTTCTGCAAAATCCAAGAGGGAAAAAAAGGAGCGGAGGGCAATGACCATGGCCAAAACACTTGGGATAAAACCAGAGGAATGTTATTGTAAACCCAACTTTATAGATTTCGGCCCTAGGCCTTCATCAGGGGTCTAAGAACAGACATATAAACATAAAATTAACATAAAATTATAATATACAAATTATAAATAAAGAAAACATTGTAAGCACTGATCAATCTTTGTGATGTGTAGTTTTATGTTCATTGTAAACCGCACTGATGTCAAATAGCGCGGTATAAAAGAAACTGTAAATAAATAAATAAAGAAACTGTAAATAACATAAAAAGAATACATTACCAAAGGGAACAAAAAGATACATCTAAGAAGTGGAACAAACCACTCTTCCCAATCTAAGATAAATAAACAGATAAATAGAATTAAGTTAAACATATTACAAGAAAGTAAAAAAAAATATAAAAATATATAAAAAATAGAGAGAAGAAAGGGGTTATATCACCAACATCATTTATAAACCATAGGTACGATGTGTAGAACCCTGCCTCAAACGTGTTATTGATAACACCTAGCAAAATTCATCAGAACAGTGTGTATATAAAATAATATTACACAAGGGGTGGCAGCAAATGCTATACATGTTGTTGTCTATGGATATGCTAAACCATAAAGGCAGGCAAGTGGGTTACATAAAGGCAGGCAAGTGTCCATATCTTATAATCAATACAAAAAAGTACCTGATCTAAAGGACTGATTAATGCAAAAAGTCTATCGGAAGACAACATGCAGCGGTAAACAAAGCAGTCAGATGTGTCTGTATGCCTTGTAAAACATACTATGGCAATCACTGAATATCTGAATGCATTGTAAAACAAAGTGTGAAAGTTGCTGGAGAGACTGCTCTAAGGCGTAGCAGACAGTGGGTTACACAGAGGCAGGCACAAATGACCAGAGGATCGAGAGTGTTCAACTTGCCAAAAATAATTAAATGTGTGCTTTTCAAAATAGAACACTAAACCTGAAATGGAAGGAACTAGACATATATAGCCATAATTACATGCTAGATGACAGAAATCTAGTCAATCAGAGGACGGCATACAGCAGTAAACACAACAATCAGATGTGTCCAAATGCCGTCCTCTGATTGACTAGGGGGTATGTTTACTAAACCGTCTTAATGTTACCGGCGTTAGTTGCAGTCTTACTGTGACAAATGCCATATAAGGTTGTGGGCATTCCGGTCTTAAGCACTCTTCCCTCTAAGCTGTGCGCATGTACACACCTCACCGAGCAACGCACATACTTTACAACAAAGCGCACAAAAATTACGGTTCTGATTCTGATAGAAAACAACACAGACGTCTTAAAATTTAAAAGTTGTGATTGTAATTACTAGAAATTTTCCACTTCATTTAGTAATCGTCTATTTTCATTTAATTTGATTAAAATCAATGTGGTGTACATAATGTATTCTGACGTGTAGTCAAATTTTAAAGTATATAACTCCGAGTGTCGTTATGTGGCTCACAAAAATTTAACCTTCCTTCAAAAACTGCACAGCTAATATTTTATGCGCACACAGCCTACAGAAAAGTAGAGGAAACATTGATCTTAAGGTAGCATTTAGGGTTATCGTGCGATAAGGTACATTTTCGTGCGATAGAGGGAGCCATGGCACGTTAACGCGCGTTAGCCTTAATTAGGCGCGCTGACCTACAAACACAGCAATACAGGTGTAGCACAATGGTTAATACATTGACTGATGAAACAGAGGTCATGAATTGGATCCCCCAGTGGGCTTAATGAGTAAGGCTGTCTGAGGCATTACCCTTTACTTTAAATCAGTGCTGTCTGAGGCATTTTCATTTTTAATTTAAATTAGTGCTGCCAGCAAACACGTCAGAATACAGTATGTACACCACATTGATTTTAATCAAATTAAATGAATACTAGTAAAAAAGGGAAGTTAGGGCATCCTGACAGAGAGGTTCCAATAAAGATAAAAGTAACCCAGATGCCCTTAAGTACAGAGCTGAAAGATTCTAAATCACCCCTATCAACTGATAACAAGATTAATGTGAATAAAATACAACCTCTAAAATGCCTGCATGCAAATGCTATAAGTCTAAAAAATAAGATGAGAGAACATGAAAGGTTAGATATGATTGGCATTTCAGAGACCTGATGGAAGGGGGACAACCAATGGGACACTGTGACACCTGGGTACAAACTATATCTCAATGATAGGGTAGATCAAATTGGTAGAGGGTTTGTGCTCTGTTAGAGAGGGCATTGAGTCCCACAGGATCAAATTTTTTCAGGAAACAAAACATACTGTAGAATCTCTATGTATAGAAATCCCATGTAAAAAGAGAAGGCAATGGCAGTGGGGGCAGACTATTGACCACCTGGACTGAATGAACAGATGGATGATGAAATGCTATGAGAAATCAGGGAAGCTATCAAAATTACAACATAATAATAATGGGTGATTTCAATTACCCCGGTATCAACTGGGTCAATGTCACTGAAGGATATGCTAGAGAGATGAAGTTTCTTAATGAAATAAATGACTGCTTCTTGGAGCAGCTGGGTTCATGAACTGACAAGAAGGGAAGTTATTCTGGACCAAGTCATTAGTGGAACACAGGATCTGGTACAAGTGTTTGAGCCACTTGGCAAGAGTGATCATAGCATGATTGTGTTTGATTAATAAATGGAAGAAGGACAGCAAGGAAATTCACCGTCCTACCTTTTAACTTTCAAAAGGGAGACTATGATAAAATGAGGAAAATAGTTTTTTCTTAACTAAGGGGAGGAGCGGCAAAGGTTAAAGATTTACATCAAGCATGGGCGTTGTTTAAAAATACTATCCTGGAAGCCCAGACTATGTATTCCATGCTTTAAGAAAAGTAGAAGGAAGGCCACAAAACTGCCAGCATGGTTTAAAGGTGAGGTCAAAGATGCCATTGTAGCCAAAAAAGCATCTTTTAGGAAATAGAAAAAGGAGCCAAATGACGAAACCAAGAAACAACATAAGCACTGACAAGTTAGATGCAAGGCATTGATAAGGCAAGCAAAGACAGAATTTGAAAAAAAGCTTGCCATGGAAGCAAATATGCATAATAAAACCTTTTTCAAGTGCCTTTGTAGCAAAAAGCCTGTGAGAGAGTCAGTTGGACCATTAGATGATAGAGGGGTAAAAGAGGCACTAAGGGAAGACAAGGCCAAAGTGGAGAGATTGAATGAATTCTTTGCTTCAGTCTTTACTGAAGAAGATGTACGTAAGTTACCCATGCTTGAAATAGTATTTAAAGATAATATATCAGAAGAATTGAAAGAAATATCAATAAACCAGGAAGATGTATTACAAGTATTTGATAAACCGAAGAGTAGTAAATCACCTAGAGGGTATACATACAGGGGTGCTGAAAGAAATGAAAGATGAGTTTGCTGATCTACTATTAGTAATCTGTAACTATCATTGCAATCATCTCTAGTACCTGAAGATTGGAGAATGGCCAATGTAATGCCAGTTTTTAAAAAAGCTTCCAAGGGGGATTTGGGAAACTACAGATCTCTGAGCCTGACATTGGTACCGGGCAAAATGATAGAAACCATTATAAAGAATAAAATTACTGAACATGTAGATAGTTATAGTTTAATGAGAGAAAGCTAACATGGATTTAGCAAAGAAAAGTCTTGTCTTACTAATCTTATATTTTTTGAAGGTGTGAATAAACAGGTAGATCAAGGCGAGCCGGCTGATATAATGTACTTGGATTTTCAAAAAGCCTTTGACAAGTTCCTTCATGAGAGACTGTTGGCCAAATTAAAAAGTCATCGGATTGGAGGCAGTGTTATATTATGGATCAGGAACTTGTTAAAAGATAGAAAGCAGAGAGTAGGGCTAAATGGCCAATTTTCTCAAAGGAGGAAGATGAATAGTGAAGTATCCCAGGGATCTGTGCTAGGCCCACTGCTTTTTAACATATTCATAAATGACCAGAAAAGGGGAATAACGAGTGAGGTGATCAAATTTGCAGATGAGACAAAATGATTCCAAATTGTTAAAACACAAGAGGATTGTGAAAAATTGGGCTCAGTGGGACTCAGATGGCTAGCAGTTCGTGCTAACTGGATAAGTCTTTTTGAATAGTGGGCCCCATGTTAATATGTTAGCAGTGTTGAATATACCTCTAGTACAGTGACACTGTTACCCTTTAATTTAGGCCTGCCATTCAGCAGGCCTAAATGTGGTCTGGATAGTGGCTAAATATCACCATTATCTGGATAATTTCTTGGCATCCTCCCTCTGCCTCTTCAATATGAGGCCAATTCCATAACATGCAGATCTGGCCCATTGGCACTTCCAAGCTGAAAAAGAGCCCAATTGCAGCCTAATTCCGCAGCCATGGGTATAGATGCACCCACAATTCTGGAATCTGGAACACAGACGTTTCTGGCACAGCACAAGCAAAACACTATGGAATAACACAGGCCCTTACTGTTATAACGAGACACTGGTTTACACAGCATACGGTTTGGATGTCCCCGCATTCGCCGTATTCTGAAAAAATGGATGTTTCCGATCCTACCCCTCTCTACCATATACCTGTGAACATCTTGGACTGCCATGCCTCCTCCATTAAAACGTGAATCTCCTAAGTTGCTCCTCTCACTGACAGTGTTGTACTGATGCAAATTGCACATAAATACTATGCACATTTGTAGAGACAGATGATGGTGCTTTTAAGCATGTATTAGTGCTGTTTGCACTGTTGATGCTCTTATTCTGAGGGTCCCTTATTATTGACAGGGATATGTTTTGATATTTAGCTATAGAGAACCTGTTCTAATATTTTTTCTGCCCTATCACACTGGCACCTAGTGACGCTGCAGTTATCTGTGTGTTCCAGGTACTGGCCAGGCATTCATGTCCTCACTGAATTGCAGATGAGCACACCAGATCCTCCTGTGAAACCCTCACTTGCAGTCACAAAAAAAACATAATTCTGCCAAAAAGATGCCATGTACCTATAAACAATAGCAGATATAACATAATAACATGGAGCCCCAGGACTACCAATATGATCTCCGTTTCTCATCCAAACAAGAATCTTTTCCATACTCACTCACATAATATTCCTACATCAACAGTCCCATTTTCAGGACATAGGAATTGTTAGGGGTCCCCTAGATTAGCTCCTTCAGCACAAACAGCAAATGCCAGCATGGCCAGAATAATCACTAATGCTCTTCTTAATATTTCTTTCAGGGTAGTTATTAATGCCTCTTTAGCTTACAAGATTCCCACACCTTAGATTTCTGTTTTTTATAAATGCATCTTGTGGTGTTTGTCTATACTGCAGTCCACCAGTTTAGAACAGACTAATCACAACCTTTATACAAACACAGCAGAATATTTTCTAAGTACTGGCCTTATTCCATGTCTCCGGCAGGAATTATGGGCATATCTGTGGGGACCTCCCAAAACGTACACAGGCCTTTCCTGAATATGCTTTATACATCTCCACGGCAAACCACACCCATGTTTCACCCCTCCCGGACACCTGCTGAGATCCCCATGTTAGCGGGATAAACATTCGCAGGCGCTATTTACTAGAATACAGTCGTAGAGGTTTTCAGCAGATAAACATCCCCAAGTGCACATACAAACCCTTATTCTGTTTATGGAATCACCTCCTATACAAGTAGAGGCCTATTCCAATTTGTACATCCCGACCTACTGTGCATCAAGTCAGAACCGGACACACAGTGGTAGACACGATTCTGATCCCGCTGGGCACGTCTAGCCCTGCAGGATCAGAAGTGCGTCTAAGCCTGTACGTGCAGACTGGGACCCAATTCAGGTCAGCCTGCACCTACAGGCTCCTGCCTGGCTAATTCAGTCAGGCTCCTGAATGGCACAGCAACTCCATTCAGGAGCCGTGGTACCTGGCCACCGCCGACTTTCTTCATCCCCCCCCCAGCCTGTCCCCCGATATGGCCTCCCATAGCCAGGGCCAGGCTGTGGGGAAATCTCCTGCACCTCCTCCACCATTGTCGCTGCCCAGGCCTGCAATCCCCTGATGTCTAGGGGACTTAATCCACCTCTGGGGTGGAATAAGTCCCCCATCTAATCTGCCAGCCACAGATGTACAGGGCCGACCTCAGAATCAGTTCTGTATTTCCAGGGCCGCAGACCACCCATTGCCTACCCTAACTCCGCCTCCACACTGCCCTCTTTCCTCCCCCATCTAGCCTCCATGTATAAACTCCTTGTTTGTATGGGTAGGCTTAACAGGGATAGAAAGGGGGACAAATAGTGTCAAGTCTGCTAGAGGGATTTTCTGCCTGACATTATCCGTACAGTGGCCAAACGTCCACAGATAGAAAGGTTATACATTCATTGGCTGCCCATGAACAAATAACTCAATTTGAATATTGGCTCCAAGGATTGTAAGCCCTCTATGGATAAGCAAATATCTATTGTACCCATATATAATTTGCTCTGGGCTACCACTGAAAATGTGAGAGCTAAATAAAAAATAAAAGCAAGCAAAAACAAACGTTATATAAAACAGAACATTAATATTTTTTATTAACTGTACAATGTTGATTAAATGAATTTGTTGTTTTTGATTTGTATGACTTTGTAATTTTTAATACCTCATATTAAATGCTATAATCTGCCTTGAGTTTATGTTAAGCTATATAGAAATGCTCAATCAAATTAAAAGGTTTTTTTTAAAGTTTTAATGTTCTTTTTCTCCTTTTATTAGGAACTGTAGAAAACACATTTTTAAAATATTGCACAACACATTTTGATCATTTTCCCAATCTCAACACAGCTGCTAAGGTAAGTGAGATCCTTGTATATTAAAAACTAATATAAGTATGAGGCTGGCTACAAAATGTGGATTTGTATATACTCTGCTCCAGCACATGTTCATAAAAAAAGGCTGTATGTATATTGAAATAATTACATTTTAGAGTTATTCCTTTGACATTTTATTTGCAACAGTTCAAGTAGTATGAATTAGAAACATAGAAACATAGAAAAATGACAACAGTAAAAGATCACATGGCCTATCTAATCTGTCCTTCCATATCAACAACTACAACAGTCCCCTTTTTTCCTTTAGAGATCCTCTGTGTTTGTCCCATGCTTTTTGAATTCAGATACTTTCCTCATCTCTACCACCTCCACTGGGAGACGATTCCACGGATCCACCACTCTTTCCGTAAAGAAATATTTCCGCATATCACTCCTGAATCTATCTCCTTTCACTCTCATCCCATGTCCCATCATTGCAGAACTTGCTTTCAATCGAAAGAGGCTCTCTACCTGTGCATTTATGCCACGGAGGTATTTAAACGTCTCAATCATATTATCTCTATCCTGCCTTTCCTCTAAGGTGTACATATTAAGTTCCTTAAGTCTGTCCTCATATGCTTTATAATCTCTA
This sequence comes from Ichthyophis bannanicus, assembly GCA_033557465.1. NCBI lineage: Eukaryota > Metazoa > Chordata > Amphibia > Gymnophiona > Ichthyophiidae > Ichthyophis > Ichthyophis bannanicus. The sequence continues at coordinate 419,169,538 of CM066034.1, forward strand.
AACATGGATGACCCTACATCATATAGACCCATTGCTAGCATCCCCTTCCTTGCAAAAATCTTGGAGAAAGTTGTGCAATTCCAACTCCAAGACTTTATTGACAGTCAGGGGTGGCCCAAGGGGGTGGCAGGGCCATGTACGGAGACTCGGTTTGAGGCCTCATTTGCATAAATATTTGCATAATGTTTCCATACACTAACTTTTAGTAAACATGCCTCTTAATGAGTGTATGGATAAAGAAAGACTAAAAGATGTCTACATTACTATAATCCTGTGCCAACCGCCAGGCACAATAGGAATTACTACAAACACTGCCCATTTAGAACCCATAGCAAATTCGCTGTATCCTAACAGCACTACCGGGACTCACAAACACTGCCCATTTAGAGCCCATAGCAAACTCACTGTATCCTAACAGCACTACCGGGACTCACAAACCACCATACTCTACCTATCAAACAGCAACACTGCAAATATTAAACCAATACATTTCAGAGAATAACAATATATGACCTACTGGGGAAAGAGAACGAGTGGCAAATGTCAAATAGGAATTACATAAACAGAATACCTCAGCTCAGTTACACACGCAGAACATAGACGATCACCAAACAAGGACTCACAATTTAGAAACAGGAACCCCAAAAGCCAAACTTGGAATGTACAATAACACTGTAGAAATAAAACTATAAATTAATTTCCTCTTGTACTAAACAAAGCGCAGACGTTAATGATCCACATTTCCCAGAACTGACATATTCCAGTTAATAAATTCAAAATAAAGAAATATTTTTCTACCTTTTGTGCATTTTTTTTCAGTTGCAATTGCTCCTGCCACTTTCTTCTGGTTTCTTCGTGTCTTCTGCTAACTCTCCATCGTCTGCTGTCCATTTGTCTTTTCTTCTCTCTTCAAGTTTTTTTCCATTCTCTCTCTACATCTGCTTTAACATACTAATCTTTCTCCTTTTGCTCTTTCCTCATTCCTATTTCATCCACTCAAATTTTACCCCTCCATCCTCAATCCCCACTTTCTCTCCCAATACCCGGCCAATTGTAGATTTGTCTTCCCTTCCACACAAAATATTTTCCCCTCTCCATTTCACTCTCCCAGCTCCATCCCATTCTAATCCTCCCCAACATCAGCTCCCTTCTAGTTCCAGCCCCACCCAGAATCCGTTCCCTTCTAGTCCCCGCTTCAGCCCATTTCCAGTCCTGGCCCCCCAATAGCCCATTTCCAATCCTATCCTAGCCCCCTATCAGCCCATTTCCATTCCTAGCTCCCCCATCCATTTCCAGTCCTATCCGTGTGCCTCCATCAGCTCATTTCCAATCCCATCCGCCCATTTCTAGTCCTTTCCTAGCCCCATAATTAGCCCATGTCAAATACTTGCTCCCCTCCACTCAGCCTATTTCCAATCCAAGTCCCCCATGAGCTTACTTCCAGTTCTAGCCCCTCCATGAGTCCATTTCAATCCAAACACCCACCACAGCCCATTTCCAATCTTAGCACCCCTCCATCAGCCCATTTCCTGTCCTAGCTCCCCCCACTCAGCTCATTTCCAGTCCTAGCTCCCTCCCCTCACAGCCCATTTCCATTCCAAGTCCCCTCCCCATTAGTTTTTTGCAGTTCAAGCCTCCCCTTCCACTCAGCCCTTTTCCATTCCAAGCCCCCTCCCCATCAGCTATTTGCAGTTCATCCCCCCTTCCACTCAGCCAATTTCCATTCCAAGCCTCCATCCCCATCAGCTATTTGCAGTTCAAGCCCCCCTTCCACTTAGCCCATTTCCAGTCCTAGCAACCCCCCCAGTCAATTACCAGTCCTAGCCTCCTCCATAGCCCATTACCAGTCCTAAGCTCCCCATCAGCCCACTCCAGTCCTAACCCTCCCATCACCCCATTTTCAGTCTTAGCCCCCCACCATAGTCATCACCAGTCCTAACCCCCCATCAGCCCACTTCAAATCCTAACCCCCCCATCAGCCCATTTCCAGTCGTAGCCTCCCCATAGCGCATTACCATTCCTAACCCCCCCCCCCTCATCAGCCCACCTCCAGTCCTAACCCCCCATCAGCCCATTTCCAGTCCTAGCCCCCCCATAGCCCATTACCAGTCCTAAAGCCCCCATCAGATCACTTCCAGTTCTAACCCCCCATCACCCCATTTTCAGTCTTAGCCCCCCCCCCACATAGCCCATTACCAGTCCTAACCCCCCCCCATCAGCCCACAGCCCATTACCAGTCCTATCCCCCCTCCCCCCATCAGCCCAGGTAAATTAAAAAAACAAACTGGCTGCTGCTGCCGCTGCCGCTGTGGCAGTGGCAGAATCAAGTGTCCCACAGCCCCCCTGCCCGGCAGAGCCCTCCCTGCAGCATCAGCTCCCTCAGCGCCGGCTTTTCAGCACCCTTATATGTATATAGTTATGTACACCAATATGTATATAGTTTTGTTTCAACTAACCTACACAATACCCATTCTGGGGTTGTTGGAAGGTGATATCTTCCGTGTATATAGTCCATAGTTCTATATTGCTATACATTGTTCTATGAAAACATAATCGTTCGATGTAAACCACCCCGATCGCTGGAAGGGGCGGCATATAAAACAGTTCAAACAAATAAATAAAGAAAGAAAATAATAAAGACCATTAATCATTTTAGTAGCCACCCTCTGGACTGACTCCATCTTGTTTATATCCTTTTGAAGTCTCCAGAATTGCATACAATACTCCAAATAAGGTTGCACCAAAGACTTATACAGAGGCACTATCACCTCCTTTTTTCTGCTAGCCATTCCTCTCCCTATGCACCCAAGCATCCTACTAGCTTTTTCTGTCGCCTTTTCTACCTGCTTAGCTACTTTAAGATCATCAGAAACTACCACGCCGAGGTCCTGCTCTTCTTTCATGGACAAAAGTACTTCACCACCTATACTATATAGCTCCCTTGGATTGCTGCAGCCCAAATGCATGACCTTACATTTTTTAGCATTAAATCCTAGCTGCCAAATTCAAGACCATTCTTCAAGCTTAGCTAGATCTCTCCTCTTGTTATCTACACCTTCCTGGGTGTCTACTCTATTGCAGATTTTGGTATCATCCGCAAAGAGGCAAACCTTACCCGACAGCCTTTCCACTATATCACTAACAAAGATGTTAAAAAGAATCGGACCAAGGACAGATCCCTGGGGCACACCACTGGTAACTTCCTTCTCCTCAGAGTGAGGTCCATTTACCTGTACCCTTTGCCGCCTCAAACTCAACCAATTTCTAACCCAAGTAGTAACTTTAGGGTCCATCCCTAGGGTGCTCAGTTTGTTTATAAGTCGCCTGTGCAGAACAGTGTCAAAGGCTTTACTGAAATCTAAATACACCACATCTAGGGCTCTCCCTCGGTCCAACTCCCTGGTCACCCAGTCAAAGAAATCAATCAGATTTGTCTGACAAGACCTGCCTCTGGTGAATCCAGGCTGCCTCAGATCCTGTAATCCGCTGGACTCCAGAGACATCACTATTTTCTCTTTCAGCAGCGTTTCTAATAATTTACTCACCACCGAAGTTAAACTAACCGGCCTGTACTTTTCAACCACATCATTACTTCCACTTTTGTGTAAAGGGACCACATGAGCATCTCTCCAGTCCTTTGACACCACTCCCAACTCCAACGAGGCACTGAAAAGTTCAGTCAATGGAGCTGCTAGAACATCCCTAGGTTCCCTCAGTATTTTAGGGTTTATCCCATCCAGTCCCATCGCTTTATCTACTTTACGTTTAGCTACTTTCTCACGAACACAGTATTCTGATAATTCTTCAAGATGCCCCTCCCTTCTGTTCCTGTTTATGGCTGTTTTCTGAGGTCCTGTTCCTGATTCTTCATGTGTGAACATAGAACAGAAAAAAATTGTTAAGCAATTCCGCTTTATCTTCATCAGCTTCTATATATTACTCCCCTTCACCCTTGAGTCTGACAATACCACTTTGCCCTTCCTCTTCTAACTTACATATCTGAAAAATGTCTTATCCCCACATTTTATTGCATTGGCTATTTTCTCCTCTTTTCTCCTCTTTGCTTTCCTGACTACTTTGCTAGCTTCTCTAAGTTTTTCCAAATATAGATGCCTGTCTTCCTCTCTCTGTGATCTCTTGTATTTCATTAAAGCCTCCGTATTTTCCTTCACCTTTTCAGCTACTTCTTTTGAAAACCATAGCGTTCTCCTTTTCCTTTTACCTTTATTTACCATTTTAACAAAAAGGTTGGTTGCCCTTAAAATATCCCTTTTCAGTTTTCCCCACTGTTTTTCAACATCCCTCAACTGTTCCCAACCCACTAATGACTCCCTAAAGTATTGGGCCATCTTGGTAAAGTTAGTTTTCCTAAAGTCTAATACCCTTCGCTTTTGAATGGATACTAACAGCCCTAGTCCTAATACTGAACCACACCATCTGATGACCACTGGATGCAAAATGATCTCCCATTTTAACATCAGAAGCACTTTCACCATTGGTAAGCACCAAGTCCAGTATGGCCCCTTCAAGTGTGGGGTCTGTTACCAATTGCCTGAATAGTTCTCCCTGTTGAGAATCCAGGATTTCCTTACTTCTAGATGATCAGTAGCACTTCCCCATTCCTAGCAATGCTGCGTAAGTCTTCAATTAACTCTCCATCCACCTCTTCCTCTTGGGAGGGAGGTTTGTATATCACGTCAATGCAAATAGATTTCTCTTTTCCTCTTTCTAGTTTAACCCACAGTGCCTCCCTTCTCCCTTTTAAGCTCTGTAATTGCAAAGCTTTAATATTATTTTTTTACATATAGTGCCACTTCTCCTCCCCTTCTTCCTACCCTGTCCTTTCTGAATAAAATATAGCCTGGTATAGTTATATCCCAATCATGGTGTTCTTCTATTGTCACTTATTTTTTTCCACTCTCTCTCTACGTCTGCCTTGTTTCTTCCCTTTTACACAAAATATCTGTCCTGCTCCCCAGTCTCACTGCCCCAGCATTTGTTTTCCACCCTGATCATAGCATCTGCCCCCTTTCAGCTTCCCAGCATCACCCCCTTCCAGATCTCACCAGCATCAGCACCCTTCCAGTCCTTGCCCCTCCCAGCATGAGCTCGCTTCTTGTCCCAGCCCTTCCCAGCATCAGCTCCATCCCAGACCCTGTCCATCCCAGCATCAGTTCCCTTCTAGGCCCTATCCCTCCCAGCATCAGCTCTCCTCCAGTCCAAGTCCCTCCCAGCATGAATTTGCTTCTTGCCCCAGCCCTTCCCAGCATCAGTTCATTTCCAACCCCTGTTCCTCCCAGAATCAGCTGCCTTCCAGTCCTTGTACCCAGTATCAGTCCTTCCATGCCTTCCCCTCCCCAAGCAGCAGTTCTTCCATGCCTTCCCCCCAGCAGCCCTTCCATGCCCCCCTTGCAGTAGTCCTTTCTTCCATGCCTTTCCCTCCAGCAGCAGTCCTTCCATGCCTTCCCCCTCCCTGCAGCCCTTCTATGCCTCCCTTCCCCCAGCAACAGTCCTTCCATGCCTTTCTCTTCCTCCCAGCAGCAGTCCTTCCATACCTCCCCCTCTCCCCCAAGCAGCAGTTATTCCCTCCTCAGTTACTCACCACTTATCCATTTGCCTTCCGGTGGACTGAACCTCTCCGTGGCGCGCCTAGTCACCACACATCTGCGGGACCATTCTCTTTCGGTCCCACGGCTGTACTAAACTGCAGCCGCTGACACGATAGCATTGCCTGTGCTGCTAAAATCGAAACCGGGAACTTCCTGTCTCCTTTGAAGTCCACTCCATCTGCCTTTTCACTCCACCACCTCTCCGGGTAGCTGTTATTTATCGACCTCCTGACAAGTCTACTTCTACCTTTCTCACTGACCTTGACTCGTGGCTTTCCTTCTTTCTGGATTCCTCTTCCCCCCCCCCCCCTCTTATTCTCAAGGATTTTAACATTCAAATTGATAACCCCTCTGATCCTTATGCTTTTACATAGAAACATAGAAACATGATGACAGAAAAAGACCACAAGGCCCATCTAGTCTGTCCTTCCATAACAACTACAACAGTCCACTTTTTACCTTTAGAGATCCTCTGTGTTGGTCCCATGCTTTTTTGAATTCAGTTACTGTCTTCATCTCTACCACCTCCACTGGGAGACTATTCCATGGATCCACTACTCTTTCCGTAAAGAAATATTTCCGCATATCACTCCTGAATCTATCTCCCTTCACCCTCATCCCATGTCCCCTCGTCACAGAACTTGCTTTCAATTGAAAGAGGCTCTCTCCCTGAACATTTATGCCGCGGAGGTATTTAAACATCTCAATCATATCACCTCTATCCCGCCATTCCTCTAAGGTGTACATATTAAGATCCTTTAGTCTGTCCTCATATGCTTTATAATGAAGCCCATTAATCATTTTAGTAGCAACCCTCTGCACCGACTCCATCCTGTTCACATCCTTTTGAAGGTGCGGTCTCCAGAATTGCACACCATACTCCAAATGTGGTCGCACCAAAGACTTATACAGAGGCATTATCACCTCCTTTTTTCTGCTAGCCATTCCTCTCCGTATGCACCCAAGCATCCTTCTAGCTTTTGCCGTCACCTTTTCTACCTGTTTAGCTACTTTAAGATCATCAGACACAACCACGCCTAGGACCCCGCTCTTCTTTAGTGGACAAAAGTACTTCACCTCCTATACTGTATTGCTCCCTTGGATTGCTGCAGCCCAAATGCATGACCTTACATTTTTTAACATTAAATCCCAGCTGCCAAATTCTAGACCATTCTTCAAGCTTAGCTAGATCCCTCTTCATATTATCTACACCTTCCTGGGTGTCTACTCTATTGCAGATTTTGGTATCATCCGCAAAGAGGCAAACCTTACCCGACAGCCCTTCCGCTATATCACTAACAAAGATGTTAAAAAGAATCGGACCAAGGACAGATCCCTGGGGCACACCACTGGTAACATCCTTCTCCTCAGAGTGAGCTCCATTTACTTGTACTCTTTGTCGCCTCCCACCCAACCAATTTCTAACCCAAGCAGTAACTTTAGGGTCCATCCCTAGGGTGCTCAGTTTGTTTATAAGTCACCTGTGAGGAACAGTGTCAAAGGCTTTACTGAAATCTAAATATACCACATCTAGAGCTCTCCCTCGGTCCAACTCCCTGGTCACCCAGTCAAAGAAATCAATCAGATTTGTCTGACAAGACCTGCCGCTGGTGAATCCATGCTGCCTTGGATCCTGTAATCCGCCGGACTCTAGAAACCTCACTATTTTCTCTTTCAGCAGCGTTTCCAATAATTTACTCACCACTGAAGTTAAACTAACCGGCCTGTAGTTTTCAACCACATCCTTACTTCCGCTTTTGTGTAAAGGCACCACATGAGCCTCTCTCCAGTCCTTTGGCACCACTCCTGACTCCAACGAGGCATTGAAAAGGTCAGTCAGTGGAGTTGCTAGAACGTCCCCAAGTTCCCTCAGTATTCTAGGGTGTATCCCATCCGGTCCCATCACTTTGTCTACTTTAAGTTGAGCTAGTTTCTCACGAACACAGTCTTCTGAAAATTGTTCAAGATGTCCCTCGCTTCTGTTCTTATTTGTGGGTGTTTTCTGAGGTCCTGCTCCTGGTTCTTCATCTGTGAACACAGAACAAAAATATTTGTTAAGCAATTCCGCTTTATCCTTATCAGCTTCTACATATTCCCCCCCCCCCCTGCACCCTTGAGTCTGACAATACCACTTTTGCCCTTCCTCTTCTCACTAATATATCTGAAAAATGTCTTATCCCCCCATTTTATTGCATTGGCTATTTCCTCCTCCTTTTGAATCTTTGCCTTCTTGACTACTTTGCTAGCTTCTCTAAGTTTTTCCAAATACAGATGCCTGTCTTCCTCTCTCTGTGATCTCTTGTATTTCATGAAGGCCTCCCTCTTTTTTCTTCACTTTTTCAGCTACTTCCTTCGAAAACCATAGCGGTCTCCTGTTCCTTTTGCCTTTATTTACCATTTTAACAGAAAGGTTGGTTGCCTTTAAAATACCCCATTTCAGTTTTGCCCACTGTTTTTCTACATCCCCCAGCGGTTCCCATCCCACTAACGACTCCCTGAGGTATTGGCCCATCTTCGCAAAGTTAGTCTTCCTAAAGTCTAAGATCTTCACCTTGGAATGGATTCTAACAGCCCTAGTCCTAATACTGAACCACACCATCTGGTGATCACTGGATGCAAAATGATCTCCCACTACAACATCAGAAACACTTTCACCATTGGTAAGCACCAAGTCCAGTATGGCCCCTTCACGTGTGGGGTCTGTTACCAATTGCCTGAATAGTTCTCCCTGTAGAGAATCCAGGATCTCCTTGCTCCTAGATGATACTGCAGCAGGAATGTGCCAATCAACATCTGGCATATTGAAATCTCCTAGCAGTAGCACTTCCCCTTTCCTAGCAATGCTGCGTATGTCTTCAATTAACTCTCTGTCCACCTCTTCCTCTTGTGAGGGAGGTCTGTATATCACACCAATGCAAATAGATTTCTCTTTCCCTCTTTCTAGTTTAACCCACAATGCCTCCTCTCTCCCTTTTAAGCTCTGTAATTCCAAAGCTTTAATAGTAGTTTTTACATATAGTGCCACTCCTCCTCCCCTTCTTCCTACCCTGTCCTTTCTGAATCTTATTTCCCATGCTACGGGCATTAATACACACTGCTTTCCATATGTTACCCTTGTTACCCATTTCCATAAAGATATTTAATGTATCACTTACCTGGGGGCTTTCACTTACCTGGGGGCTTTCTTCACCCATCCCCAACGAATCTAGTTTAAAGCCCTCTTCAGTAGATTAGCCAGTCTACTACCAAAGATGCGTTGACCTTTCTTGGACAGATGGATGCCATCTCTGCTCTGCAACCCTTGGAACAGCATCCCATGGTCTAGGAAACCAAAACGCTCTCGAAGACACCATCCACGCAGCCATGCATTAATCTTTTAAGCTCTTTTCCCTTGCCTCGTTATTCAACCTCCAGCTTTGCTCTACTGCCCCCACTCACCAGCATGGCCACTGCCTTGACCTTGTATTTTTCTCTAATTGCTTACCCTCAAACCTCTGTACCTCAGTTCTTCCCTTATGTGACCATCACCTGCTAAGATTCACTCTTCATCTTCCGTCACCTCAACCCCGTCCTGTTTCCTCCAACCTAGTTAGAAATCTTCATGCTATTGACGCTTTGGTTATCTCCTCCACTGTTTCATCATCTCTTTCCTCCACTATTTCATCTGAGTCTGTTGATGAGGCAGTAGCTTCCTATAATGCTGCACTCTCCTCTGCTCTATATGCTCTCACTCTGCCCATTCCCCATCCTATGAGGCATACTGCACCCCAGCCCTGGCTTTCATCCACTACCTGCTATCTATGTTCCTGTGCCCATTCACCTGAGCGTGCTTGGCTCAAATTCCGCTTCCTTGTAGACTTTCTACACTTCAAATTCATGCTTGTTTCTTTCCAATCAGCCATAGCACCTACCAAACAGTACTATTATGTCCATCTGACTAACTCTCTTGCCTCTGACCCTCGCCATCTCTTTACTACTCTTAGCTCTCTCCTCAAGGTGCCTCCACCTCCAACCCCTCTCTCCCTTTCTGCCCAAACCCTGACTAACTATTTCCATGACAAAATCCACAAGATCACCCTCCAATTCTCTGCAAAGTCAGCTACTTCCCCTTCTCCCCTCTTCACTCCCAACCTTCCCCCTTTATCTCTGTTACCTGCTCTTCCTTTTCTGTGATCTCTGAATAGGAAACTGCATACCTTCTTTCTTCCTCCAAACTCACTAGCTGCTCCTCTGATCCTATCCCCACCCTAAGCCCCATCTCCTCCACCGTTGTCCCGTCCATCTCATATATTTTCACCATATTGTTCTCCACTGCAACTGTCCCTGCAGCCTTAAAGCATGCTATAGTTACACATCTCCTCAAGAAACCCTCACTTGATCCTACCTGTCCTTCTAATTATCAACCCATCTCCCTCCTCCCCTTCATTTCTAAATTACTTGAATGTGCAGTTCACCACTGCTGCCTTGACTTCCTCTCCTCTCATGCCCTCCTGCATCCTCTATAAAAGTGCAGTTACTCACCTGTAAAAGGTGTTCTCCAGGGACAGCAGGAATCAGTCCTCACTTATGGGTGATGTCGGCACCAACAGAGCCCACGTGGAGCAATTCCCCAGCTTTCAAAGAAAGCCTTTGGGATTTCTGCCATGCATGCATGGTCCTCTTCCTGCCCAAAGGTGCCATCTTGCTAAGTCAGGTCCCCTATCTCAAGCCCTACCAAGCAGATGGCAAGAGAAGGATAAAAATCCAGCAACTCATCAGGGGAGGTGGGAGGGTAGGAGGACTGATTCCTGCTGTCCCTGGAGAACACCTGTTACAGATGAGTAACTATGCTTTCTCCAGGAACAAGCAGGAAGTCAGTCCTCACTTATGGGACTCCCTGTAACCAAAAAATGCCTCCGTGAGGTCGTGAGCAGAAGCCAATGCCCGAGGAAGCCTGAGTCCTCAGGTCCTCGGGGTGAAGCCCTCAGTAGCCATGAAGAAGAGTCGGAGGGCAGGAGTTGCTTATACCCCAAACAGATTACAGAGTACAGCCTGGCCGAAGGTGCTATGCTGATGGGACTCCCTCTCCAGTCAGTAGTGAGCAGTGAAGGTGTTCACTGAAGACCAGGTCTCCACCCAGCAGATGTACCGCAGTGGCACTGAATGCAGCGAGGCCACCGAAGCCATCTTGGCTTGGACACTGTGTGCAGTGCCTCGCCGCTCTAATGGGGCAGTGCGCCATCCAAATAGAGAGGATGCACTTGGTGACTGCATGCCCTAGTCTATTGGGATTGTAAATCATAAAGAGCCAGCCAGATTTTGCGATAAGCCTGGGTGCGCTGCAGATAAACAGCAAGAGCCCTCTTGCAGTCAAGCATATGGAGAGCCGCTCACACCTGGTTGGCATGGAGTCTCAGAAAGAAAGTCAGTAGGACTATCTCCTGGTTGAGATGGAAATCCAAAACAAACTTCGGCAGGAACTTGTGGTGGGTATGGAGGACCACCCTATTCCTATAGAATCTGGTGTAAGGGGCATCAGCTATGAGAGCCTGGAACTCACTGACTTGGCAGGCCGAGGTCAGAGCCATTAGGAAGACCACCTTCCAGGAAAGGTACCAAAGCGAGCACGTTGCCATCGGCTCGAAGGATGAACGTGTGAGTTGCGTGTGCACTAAGTTCAGGTCCCATTCCGCTGGGGGGAGGTCTGATGGGCAGCTTGGAAAGCAAGAGACCCCGCATAAAGTGGGAAACCAAGGACTGACCCGAGAGGGGTTTACCCTCGATGGGGAGGTGGTTCGCCGAGATAGCGCTCAGGTGCACCCTGACAGAATTCAACTTCAGGCCTTCCTTCGAGAGGTGGAGGAGGTACTGAGAACCCACCGAGTGCGGCAAGAGAAGGGGTTGATCTGGAGCTTGGAGCACCAGACTGAGAAGTGTCGCCACTTGAAGGCGTAAGCTTTCTTAGTCGAGGTCTTCCTCGACACGAGGAGGACCTCCTCTACCTCCTCCAGGAGGTCTAGCGGGGCTAAAGAGACCCGTTCAACCACGAGGCCTTGAGAGATAAGGAGGCTAGGTTCAGGTGCAATACCCGTCCCTATTCCTGTATTAGCAGGCCCGGGCACAGCCCACGGGTACTGGAGGCTCCATCGACAGCCGGAGCAGGAGCGGGAACAGGGCTGTCGGGGCCAAGAGGGAGCTATGAGGATCATTGACGCCCGGTTCCGCTATGCTTTGTGGAGGGTCCTTGCGATTAGAGGAGTGGGAGGGAATACGTAGAGTATGTCGGAGGACCAGTTCAAAAGGAACTCATCTGGGCCCTCCCTGCTCGGGTGCGGCACTGGGCCGCAGAAGCGGGGAAGCTGTGCATTCGACGGGCTGGCAAACAGGTCCATGGCGGGGATGCCCCACTGATGAAACAGCCAGCTGACCACCCCCAGATCCAGACGTCATTCATGAGGGTGGATGATTCTGATGAGTTTGTCCGCAAGGACAGTCTCCTGGCCCAGGAGGTAGACCGCCCTGAGGGTCATCCCTCAGCGGAAGGTAGAGAAACAAAGAAGGACCGCTTCCCGCCAGAGGGAGCGCGATCCTGTGCCCCCTCCTTGTTGATGTAGAACATCGCCACTCAGTTGTCGGTCTGCATGAGCACTGATATCCTCTTGAGGTGAGCGTCGAAGGCCCTCGGGGCTCACTGAACTACCTGGAGCTCAAGAAAGTTTATCTGCTGCTGAGCCTCCTCGGGCGACCACAGCCCCTGTGTACACAAAGCACCGCAGTGGGCTCTCCACTCAGCAGGGAGGCATCCGTTGTCAGCACTATGTCGTGCTGCGGGGTCTGAAAAGGCAATCCCCGGAAAAGGTTGAGGGAGTTTTGCCACCAGTTCAGGGACAGGCGAAGGCTGTGGGAGACCCTTATAGGGTCCCTGAGGTGGCCGATGCATGAGCTCCACTGGGCACTGAGGCACCACTGAGCTGTCTTCATGTGCAGGCGAGCGTGGGGAACTACATGGATGGTGGAGGCCATGTGGCCCAGAAGGCACAGCATCATTCGAGCCGTGACCTGAGGGGTGCTCTGGACCTGAGCTGCCAAGGCTCGAAGGTGGTCGGTGCGATCCACTGGATAGAAATGCAGTCATCCGCTGAGTATCGAGGCATGCACCAATAAACTCTAAGGACTGCACCAGTTTGAGGTGGGACTTAGGGTAGTTGACCGAGAAACCCAGGCCCTCGAGCAGGAGGATCGTGTGCAACACCACTAGGCGAGTCTCCTCGACCGAGGGGCCCGTAACGAGCCAGTTGTCAAGGTAGGGAAAGACCGGTATGCCTGACACCTGAGGCAGGCGGTGACCGCAGAGAGAGAACATAAGAACATAAGAACATAAGATATGCCATACTGGGTCAGACCAAGGTCCATCAAGCCCAGTATCCTGTTTCCAACAGTGGCCAATCTAGGTCATACGTACCTAGCAGTTTCCCCAAAAGACACAGGTTCTGCAATGCTTGTACTAGGTCAAGCATTGATATCCTGGGTCCCTTCTTAATAATGGTTTATGGACCTTTCCTCCAGGAACTTGTCCAAACCTTTTTTAAACCCAGCTACACTAACAGCCTTTACTACATCCTCCGGTAACAAATCCCAGAGTTTGATTACACGTTGAGTGAAAAAATATTTTCTTTTATTAGTCTTAAATAGTTTACCCTGTAGCTTCATTGCATGTCCCCTAGTCTTTCTATATTCTGATAATGTAAACAGTCAATCTACGTTTACCCGTTCCACACTGTTCATTAATTTATAGATTTCTATCATATCTCCCCTCAGCCGTCTCTTTTCCAGGTTAAAGAGCCCTAAGCTTTTTAGCCATTCTTCATAGGAGTATCCTTCCATCCCTTTTACCATTTTGGTGGCTCTTCTCTGAACCTTTTCTAATAACGCTATATCCTTTTTAAGATACGGCAAACAGAATTGTACATAATATTCAAGGTGCGGTCTCACCATGGAACGGTATAGAGGCATTATAATATCTTTTGTTTTATTTTCCATTCCTTTCCTTATGATACCTAGCATTCTATTTGCTCTCTTGGCTGCCGCTGCACACTGGGCCGAGGGTTTTAACATGTTATCCACAATGATGCCTAAATCTTTTTCCTGGGTGGTGGTTCCTAATGTGGAACCTTGCATCGTGTAACCATAGTTTGGGTTGTTCTTCCCTAGGTGCATAACTTTGCACTTGTCCACATTAAATTTCATCTGCCATTTTGATGCCCAGTCTTCCAATTTATCAAGATCCTCTTGCAATTTTCCACAGTCCTCTTGGGTTTTAACAACTTTAAATAGTTTTGTGTCATCTGCAGATTTGATAACCTCACTCGTTATTCCACTTTCCAGGTCGTTTATGAATATGTCAAAAAACAGCGGACCCAGCACAGATCCCTGGGGTACACCACTATTCACCTTTCTCCATTGGGAAAATTGGCCATTTAGCCCAACCCTCTGCTTTCTATCTTTTAACCAGTTCCTGATCCACAGTAGTACACTGCCTCCTATCCCATGACTCTTTAGTTTTGCCAAAAGTCTCTGATGAGGGACCTTGTCAAAGGCTTTCTGAAAGTCCAGATACACTATATCAACCAATTCACCTTTGTCCACCTGTTTATTCACACTTTCAAAAAAACATAATAGATTAGTAAGACATGATCTTCCTTGTCTAAAGCCATGTTGGCTGTCTCCCATTAGGCCATGACTATCTACAAGCTGAGTAATTTTATTCTTTATGATGGTTGCTACCATTTTTCCCGGTACTGAAGTCAAGCTCACCGGTCTGTAGTTTCCTGGATCACCCCTCAAACCCTTTTTAAAAATTGGTGTTACATTGGCGATCCGCCAATCTTCAGGTATTAGAGATGATTTTAATGATAGTTCACAGATTACTAATAGCAGGTCTGCAATCTTATATTTCAGTTCTTTCAACACCCTTGTTTGTATACCATCTGGCCCGGGTGATTTGCTACTCTTCAGTTTATCTAATAGTTGTAATACATCTTCCCGATGTATCGATATTTCCTTCAGTTCTTCCGCACCTTTAAATACCACTTCAGTCATGGGTAACATCCCTACGTCTTCCTCAGTAAAGACCGAAGCAAAGAATTTATTCAGTCTCTTCACTATTACCTTGTTGCCTCTTAGTGCCCCTTTAACTCCTCTATCATCTAATGGTCCAACTGACTCTCTCACAGGTTTTTTTGCTACGAATGTACTTGAAAAAATCTTTATTTTGCATTTTTGCTTCCGCAGCAAGCTTCTTCTCAAATTCTCTCTTTGCCTTCTTTATCAATGCCTTGCATTTGACATGCCAGTGCTTGTGCTGTTTCCAGGTTTCATTGTTTGGCTCGTTTTTCCATTTTCTGAAAGATGCTTTCTTGGCAACAACAGCCTCTCTGACCTCACCTTTAAACCATGCTGGCAGTTTTTTGAACTTCCTTCCACTTTTCTTAAAACATGGAATACAGCTGGTCTGGGCTTCCAAGATAGTATTTTTCAACAACACCCAAGCTTGATGTAAAGTCTTTAACCTTTGCAACTGCTCCTTTTATTTTTTTCTTAACTATTTTCCTCATTTTATCATAGTCTCCCTTTCGAAAGTTAAAAGGTAGTACTGTGGATTTCCTTACTATCCCTCCTCCACTAATTAAGGAAGCAGCTCTAAAATAAGGTAGAGCGTGGGAAGGATGGATAGAGGACCGGTGCAAATGGAAAAACAGCAGGCCAGTAGACCGAAAACAAAACACATTTTTGGGGGATGAGGACTTGCATCCAAAGAGCTCCGCGGAAAAAGGGAGACTGAGCAAGATGGCACTTTTGGGTGGGAAGAGAACCACGTATGCATGGCAACAATCCCAAAGGCTTTCTTTGAAAGCTCGGGAATTGCTTTGTGCAGGCTCCGTTGGTGCGACGTCGCCCATAAGTGAGGACTGACTTCCTGCTTGTTTCTGGAGAATCTGGCTTTCGTCCTTTATACTCTACTGAGATGGTTCTTGCTAAAGTCTCCAGTGACTTGTTTCGGGCAAAATCCAAGGGTCTTTATTCTGTCCTCATCCTTCTTGACCTCTCTGCTGCTTTTGACACTGTTGCCCACAACCTTCTCCTTGATACCCTGTCCTCACTTGTTTGTTTGTTTTTTAATTTTTAAATTTTTTATTGGCACACAGCATAATAAACATCACAAAACATTAACACCACAACCAACCATAAAATACACCATCTTTCACTACCCTTATACATTCTAAAATTCCCCTCCACATTTGGAATATACCCCCTCATGGTGTAAACCTTTATTCTAACTGCACAGCAAGAAATCCTATACATATCTACCCTTCCAAATATTTGTCTCCATTTACTAGTAAACTGCAGTTACTCTAGTAGACCGCATTAACTATAATGCTATCTTCAATGTCTCCCCGTCGTTTTGCGCAGCCATTGTATAGCATAGCATATTAAAACATTTTGGTTCTCACTAAACTATATAGTGTGCATTTATTCCTTGAGACATATTCATTCCCCTTCCCATCCCAAATTTTCAATTTTATATAGCACTTACACAGACATTGAAAGAGAAAGAAAACCCTTTCTTCTGTACATCACTTTGTTTGCACTGGCATAATACAAACTATTTATCTTCCTATACCATTCGTTAATGGATGTCCTAAAACTACCCTTTCACCACCCTTATAACTCCTTCTAAGCCGCATTTCTCTTATTATCTTCCTTTTAACCACCCTCCCCCCCCCTCCATACCCCCTTATCCATTGAATCCAAAGCTAAGACACATACACTGCTAAATCAGCCCTCCTGCTTCCCCCTTCTACACCCCTCTCCCCTCTCCCCGCACCACCCCGATCATCCAGGTCTGCCTACCCAACCATCCCCATACTCCCGCCCACTGCCTCTCCACTTTCTCCACCTTCCCCTTCTTTAACCCTGTTAACCTATGCATTAGATACAACTCTGACAGTCGCCTAGCATAATTTCTTATGGGTGGCATTACCCTATCCTTCCAGTGCAATGCAATTTCACATCTTGCCGCTATTATGCATTGCCACACTGTATTCCAGTTCCCGTCTCCCTCTGCACTCTGCTTTAGTAATAGACATAGCTCCGGCGTAAGGCAAACCCTTGAACCGGAAATATCCCCTATAATGTCTCCTATTTGCTCCCAGTATTGATGAACAACTGGACACGTCCACCACATATGCAACCAGGTTCCTTTCTCTCCACACTTCCTCCAGCATTCATCCGACCCACATACTCCCGCTTTGTACAGGCGCTCTGGTGTCAAGTACCATCTAGACAGCACTTTCCACCCATTCTCTCGCAGAGACGTAGCTATAGATGCCCTCGCTATGCCTTGAACTATATGCTCCCATTCTTCTAAATCCCATGAAACCCCCAGCTCTTTCTCCCAAGTCTTCATGTAGCTTAGTTTCTCCTCTCCTCTCTCTGTCAACCCCTTATAAATTCGGGAGATAACCCCCTTCCTGCCCAGTGACCCCAAACAACTGCCTTCTAACCATCCCACTTCCTTTACAATGTCCTGCCAATGCCGTCTCTCCCTGACATAAGAACCTGTCTGAAGATAACAGAACCTATCACTCTCTCTTAACCGATACAAGTCTCGTATGCCCTAAAAATCTCTCACTCCTTCCCCCGATATGATCTGGGACACTTGTCTCAACCCTTGTTGCGCCCACCTTTGCAGAACCCCCGCACTCGGGCCTTCCCCCTCTTCACAACAAGCCCCTTGTGACATCACACGCGACTACCTCTTTTCCCCTATTAACCGCTTCTTATACAACTGCCACATCCTCAGAGTATGGCCGACCAGTGGATTTCTCTTCTTACTACCCTTCCCTCCCCAAACCCTTCTTTCCAGCTCTCCTGGCCTCCAACCTGCTTCTTCCTTCACCATCCAATGCTGATGCTGTTCCCGTAACCATGAATACACTGCCCGCAGCTGCGCCGCAAGATAATACTTTCTAAAATTGGGCACTCCTAAACCCCCTTCCATCCTTGCCACCTGTAATGTCCTCATCACCAAAGTGAACCTTAGAGAGTATCCCACAACAATATCACACCCATCTAAAGAGATAACCTGTAATGTCCTGGCAACCACCTTAGGTCGCTTGTGCCCCCATATAAACCCCTCTACTTGCGTTTGCAGCCTCTTTAGCGCCTTTCTAGGGACCTCCACTGGCAGCACTTGAAAATAAAAAAAAAACTGGGGAAGTAGCATCATTTTTATTGCTGCCATTCTTCCCAGCCAGGAAACAAACCCCCTATTACAGACCTCCAATTGTGTCCCTACTTGCTCAAATGTTTTCTTGCAATTCAGCTCATATAGATCCTCAAGATCCCTCCCCACTTGCACTCCCAAATATCTAATGGATCTTTTTGCCCACCTAAATTGGAAAGCTTGCTGTAGATGCCTCTGCGTCTCCGCCCCTACTGACAGGTTCAGAATTTCCGATTTGCCCCAGTTCATCCTAAAACCCGCCAATTCCCCATATAGCTGGAGCTCCCTCATA
The DNA here is from genome assembly GCA_033557465.1 of Ichthyophis bannanicus. Classification (NCBI taxonomy): domain Eukaryota; kingdom Metazoa; phylum Chordata; class Amphibia; order Gymnophiona; family Ichthyophiidae; genus Ichthyophis; species Ichthyophis bannanicus. Next base: position 419,187,704 of record CM066034.1, read on the forward strand.
AGCGCTGGCACCGTCTCCATTGGCCGCGTTAGCATCAATATGATATCATCTGCAAACATGGCTAGTTTATATTCTCTCTGCCCCACAGCCACCCCCTTAATGTCTAATCCCCTTCTGATCTTCTCCGCTAATGGTTCCATGGACAAAGCGAACAGCAGCGGCGAAAGGGGGCAGCCCTGCCTCATTTCCCTTCCCAATGGGAAAAATTCAAAATATCCCCCGTTCACCCTAACGCACGCCTGGGGTCCCGCATACAACGCCTTTACCCAATCCAAAAAGCCCTGACCAAACCCTATGTGATCCAATACTGAAAACAAAAATTGCCAGGATACTTGGTTGAATGCTTTCTCTGCGTCAAGCGAAAGGAGCATCACCTGTTCAAGTACCTGTTTGGCGAACCAAATTACATTCAAAACCTTCCGAACGTTATCAGCCACCTGCCTCCCTGATATAAATCCCGCTTGATCTTCATGCACTAACTTCCCCAGTATTCTGTTGAGTCTCCTCGCTAATACTTTGGCCAGCAGCTTCGCATCTATGTTAATCAGAAAGATGGGCCGATACGACGCGCATTCTCGGTCATCCTTACCCTCTTTATGAATCAACGTAATCCCCGCCCACCCCATCGTTTCTGCCAATTTCTCCCCCTCCCTTGGTAGATTAAACAAACTCGTCAGTGGCTGCACCAACACTCTCTTAAATTTTTTATAAAAGCTGGCCGTGAGCCCATCCAGCCCAGGGGCCTTACCTGGTTTCAAGTCCCTAATCGCCACCTCCACTTCCTCGGCCTGTATTTCTCTATCCATCGCCTCCCTGTCTCCTTCCTCCAATTTCGTAAGCCCTGCTGTCCCCAGGTACTCCCTCAGCACTCCCTCCGGCCCCTCTGATTTTGCTTCATACAACCTCCTATAATAATCCACAAATTCCTCTCTAATCTTCTGCTCGTCTCTTTCTACCCCTCTTCTACCCCTGATCTGTGTAATCAGTGTCCTATTCCGCTTTTGCTTTAATCTTTGCGCCAAATATCTCCCTGCCCTGTTCCCTCCTTCAAAGAACTCTTGGTGCAGCAATTGTAACCGATATTGAATTTCCTCCGCTTCCAATGCATTCAGTTTGGCCCTGGTCGCCAAATCCTCCCCCCGGAATTTCCCTCTCATATCTTGGGCATCCACCTCTTCTAACCTAATCAGCTGCTGCCTCAAATGGAGGCACTTCTCCTCCCTTTCCCTCTTTATTCTCGCCCCCCATTTAACCAGAATGCCTCTCACCACCGCCTTGAATGCATCCCACACCACTCCCTTCTGCACCTCTCCATTATCGTTATGGGCAAAATATGCTGGTATCGCCATTTCTAACTCCTGCACCACCCTACCATCTCTTAATAAGGCCTCATTCAATTTCCAGTAGCGCCGCCCCTTGCTCTCTCCCCGACACCTTAGACTCACAATCACCGGCGCATGATCCGATCATGTGATTGGCTCTATCTCTCCTTCTTTAACCCTGCCCACTATCTCCTTCCCTGCCCAGATGGTATCAGTCCTAGAATACGTGCCATGCACCGCTGAATAGAAGGTGTACTTTCGCCTACTTGGATTAAGCAACCGCCACGCATCAATCAATTCATTGTCTTTCACAAATCTCTGATATCGTCTCCTATCCGCACCCCTCCCCACCCCCCTCCCTGTAGAGTCTCTTCCTATCTCCCAAGTCATATTAAAGTCCCCTCCACAGATTCTCGCTGCTACCCCCAATGCATTCACTTTCTTGCCCACTTCTTCCTAAAAGTCCTTTTGCGTTCCTGTGGGAGCATACACATTTATCACACAAAACCACTCATCTCCAATCTTCATTTGCACCATTAAATATCTACCCCCTCTATCTCTAATTGTTGTGTGCAATTCCACCTTGAGGGCCGCACTCACTAACAGCGCCACCCCTCCTCTCTTCCGCACCTGCATATTGGAAGCAAACACCATCTCCTTGTAACCCGGAGGCTTGACTACATACTCATGCCGCCGTAACAAATGCGTCTCTTGCAATAAAACAAGTGAGGCTTTCTGCCTAGTTAATTCCCTGTATAATTTCTGCCTCTTGAAGGGTGAATTTAGTCCTTTCACATTTAAGGTAACGATTTTCAGATCACCTATGCTGCTCCAACCCACCCCCCTTCCCCCCCTCCCCTTGGCCTGATCTTCCCCCTCCCCCTCCCCCCATTCTCCCTTCCCCACCCCCCATCCACCCCAGCACCCACCCCTGGCTACCCTCCCTAACGGGAGTATCAACTTCCATACTGATGACGAACTATCGAACCTAAGCCTGCCTTCACCCTTCCCCCTCCACCCACCCTCCTCCTCCAACCAACTCCCGCCTCTTCCTACCTCCTTCCTACATCTACCACTACCCCTTCTCACTCCTCCCCCCCCCCATCCTTTGCATATTAACAAATTCCACCCCCACAATTAAAGTTTTTAGCTTTCAGCTCGCTCCACTCTTCTCAGCCGACGCTCCTGCGCTCCCTCGATTCAGTCTCACCACTCTTCTCCCTCCAGCGGGAACTCTGTGCCAGCGCTGAGAGCTCCATTTGGCTACCGATGTCCCCGTTACCTTCGCACTTCCAGCAGACGGTTGTGCACCCACTGGCAGGTGTGCAGCGCCCAAGTCACTTAATGCTTTCCAGGCTTCCTCACTAGACTGCATCCGCCTCGATCTGCCCTTAACTGTTATCAACAGTCCAAATGGGAACAGCCACTTATATCACAGATCCTCTCTCCGCAGATACGCCGTCACCTCTTTAAGGCTTCTTCTGCGTTGTAACGTTCCCGGGGACAGATCTTGGATGAATGCCAACTGATGCTCTTCCCAGACATACTGTGTCACTTTCCTTGCAGCTCTGAGTAATTTTTCTTTACTCTTGTACGAGCCAAGATAAACCACAATATCTCGAGGCTTATTGTCCCGCACCGGGCCCAGACTTCGATGCGCTCTCTCTATAAGTATCGGCACTCCTGGCTCGTCTTCTTCCTCAGCTGCCAGGACTAGCAGTGAGCTGAATATTTTAGCAACCACCTCTTCGGAGTTCCTGTATTTCTGCTCTTCCGGGAGGCCTCGCACCCTTATATTGCATCTCCGAGACCTATCTTCTAGGTCCTCCAGTTTCATTTGTAGCTCACTTTGCCCACACGTGTGCTCTTCCCAGCCTTTTTGTAGCTCCTCTAACGCTGCTCCTTGTTGCTCCAGCTGCACTTCGGTTTCTTCCACACGACTGCCCAAGTCCACTAGGTCTTGTCTCCGTGCTTGAATTGACTCCTTTAGTTCCTTCTTTACCCCACTGAGCTCCATCTTGATTTCATCTTTCAACTCTATGAGCCAGCTCTTTAACATGATTGCTAACTCAGAGCTGCCTTCATTCTCCAACCCCTGCTCAGGGTCATTTGAAGCCATGGGGTGCATTTTACTCTCCTTGTCTCCCTCCTTTCCACCTTTGGGTGTAGCATAGGTGGAGCGGAATTCCGCAAGCTTTTTCTTGACTGTCTGTCCGCTTTTACTTTTCTTCATAATCACTCCAGACAGTACTGCAGAGCTGGGGATCCGGTAGCAACTACCCCCCTGGTGCCGCGTCTCCACTGCTCAAGCTGCGCCCACAGACTATGCTGTCACGATTCTCAAGCGTGCACCACTTGACTCCCCAAGCACAAGGCTCTCAGAAAGTCTTGCTCCTCAGCCCTCCCAATTCACCCCCACCAGGCAGTTCTCTGTTGTTTGTGCACTGTATTACTGCAGGTCCGTATATGTCCAAATTCAGGCCTGGACCCCACCAGAGCAGTCCTCTCTCAGTTAAGCTCACAGCCAGAATACGCCTCCTGGGCCCTGGAGCGCTTCACCACCCCCTCTGATGCTGAACTTGGGGCAATGCACACACTTCAGTCCTCCTTTGATTTTATGCCCCCCGTACTGGCTTCCTCTGTGCACACTCACCGGATCTTTGCGCTCCCTTGTCAGTGCAGCTGCTCCAGCCTCAACGCTGCTTCACACGAACGACACACAATTGCCGCTCTCACCGGAACACCCAGACAGACCTCCTTCTGCGCTTCTTTGCTTCCCCACAAACTTCTCTCTGGGTCGGCTCAGTCGCTCTGCTGCCTCCACTGCCGACCTGCGGGTCTCTCAGGCTCGATGGCAGACCTCTTCTTCACGCTGCCCGGCCTTTTAGCAATTCCCCTGGCAGTCCCCGGCTGCTTCCCAGATCGGATAGGCTGCCTTACTTGGAGCTGCTTAACTTCAGTTCGCCACTACTTCACGCTCTTCCACGGCCCCACCACATGGTGCTGCAAGCGGCCTGCTGCCTCCTCCTCCACAGGAAGATCCGCTGCACCGAGCCCGAGCTTCTTCTTTTCTTTCCCTCTCTTCCCGCTCTCTCGCAACCCGGCACTGCCACTCCACTTCGCTCCTACTTTTGCCGGTTGCCCGATGCTGCACCTCAATCCCTCCTCAATGCTCTCCTTGGTATCGCGCACTGCGGGCCAGCCTCCTCTGCCGTACGAATCCTCTCCGTGCACCGCGGCCCGGCTCCGCACTCTGCTGGTGTTTACCGCTCGTCAGGGTGCTCTGTCTCACTTAAGCTTGCACACTTGAGGTTGTAGGGATGGCTGCTTGTGCTACCCCTACATTCCGCCTTTCTCGCCCACTATTTGGAGGCCATAACACCCGCTATTGCAGGCGTTAGCAGCGGAGCTCTGTCACTGCGCTGCCATTCAGCTCGGTAACATCACCAGAAGTCTGTCCTCACTTGGCTTTAAGGGCTCTATACTACCCTGGTTCTCCTCTTATCTCTCCCATCACTCTTTCAGTGTTTGTTCTGGTGGATCCTCCTCTGCTGCTATTCTGCTCTCAGTTGATGTACTCCAAGGATGCCTTGGGTCCACTCTTTTTCTCTCTCTACACCCAGTCCCTTGGTGCTCTCATCTCTTTCCATGACTTTTACTTCCATCTGTATGCTCATGACTCACAGATTTACCTCTCTCCACCTGAAATCTCTCCAGCAATCCAGACCTGGATCTCTGCCTGCCTTTCTGACCCTGCTGCTTGGATGTCTCACCGCCATTTGAAATTGAACACGGCCAAAACTGAGATTCTTATTTGTCCCCCTAAAACCTCCTCTCCCCTTCCTGCTTTCTCAGTCTCTGTGGATAATTCTCTACTCCTTCCTGTTTCCTTGACTCACAACCTTGGGGTTGTCTTTGATTCCTCTCTCTCCTCCACACACATCCATCTGATAACTAAGACCTGCTGTTTCTTTTTCTATAACATCAACAAAATCTACCCATTCCTTTCTGAACACACTGCTAAGACACTTATACACTCCTTAATCACCTATCGTCTTGACTATTGTACCCTACTCCTTGCTGGTCATCCTTTGAATCATCTCTCTCCCCTTCATTCTGTTCAACACTGATGCTCAGCTAATCTTCCGCCAGCCTCATCATGCTCATATTACCCCTCTTCTCAAATCACTTCATTGACTCCCTATCCATTTCCACATCCATTTCAAACTTCTGCTGCTGACCTATAAGTGCATTCACTCTACAGCTCCTCACTACCTTTCTTCTGTTATCTCTCCCTACACCCCCACCCCCCTCGGGAACTCCGCTCTTCTGGCAAATTGCTTCTATCTGTTCCCTTCTCTTCTATTGCTAACTCCAGACTTCTCTCCTTTCACCTTGCTGCACCTTATGCCTGGAACAAACTACCTGAGTCTGTACGTCAGGCGCCTTCTCTGACCCTTTTCAAATCCAGACTGAAAACTCACCTCTTTGCTGCCGCTTTTGGATCTTGACTCTCCTGATCTCCTTGTGTTTCTTTACCATTCACCCTATATGTATCCCTGTCTACACCTACTGTATTGTCTGTCTTGACTAGATTGGAAGCTCTGATGAGCAAGGACTGTTTCTTACATGTCTGTGCAGCACTGCGTACATCTTGTAGCGCTATACAAATGCTCAGTAGTAGTAGTAATAGCCCATTTCATATCCTACCCCCTCCATCAGCCATTTCCCTGTAACAAGTATTTTGAGCTTACATTAGCCATCCGTGTATATACAAACCAAATCTAATTGTATTTTGTACATATGTTTATAGTTTCCCTGTTGCTCCAAGTTCAAACTCCTGTTACAATGTAAGATCCAAGTTTTAAACTCCTGTTACAATGTAAGCACAGTACAGGCTTCTGACTGTGTACCTTGTTGTATGTAAACCGCACTGATAACAAATAGCGCGGTATATAAGAGTTGTTAAATAAATAAATAAAATAAATTTCCAGTCCTATCCTAGCTCTCCCAATCAGCCCATTTCCAGTCCTATCCTAACTCCCCAATCAGCTCATTTCTAGTCCAAGCCCCCCCCAATTAGCCCATTTGCAGTCCTAGCCCTCCTATCAGTCATTTGCAGTCCTATCCTAGCCCCCCATCAGCCCATTTCCAGTCCTATCCTAGCCCCCATCAATCCTTTTCCACTCCTAGCACTCCCCAAAGAGCCCTGCACCCGCTTGACCAGCTTCAGAGGGAGCGGGGGAGGCCCAAATCCACAGCTCACCTCTGCACAGTGGCTGGAGTGAAGAGCGGCATTTTCCTTCACTCAGGCGGCTATGTTCTCTTGCAGCCTACCCACATGCTGAATGCCTGAAAGTTACAGAGCATTTCCTGTGTTGCCTGAAAGAGGAAATGCCCTTTAACCTCCCGCAATCAGCACAAGGTGGACTACAAGAGAACACAGCTGCCGAGTGAAGGAACATGACGCTCTTCACTTTGGTGGCTGTGCAGAGATAAGCCGGATCTTTGGGCCTCCCTGACTCCCTCTGAAGATGGTCAGGCAGGTCCAGGGCCATGTGTGGGTCTGTCCTGCAAATGGGCGAGAGTCGGATAGCATATATGGCATAAAGTTGGTGCAGGGCCCCCTGAACCATGGGGCCCTGTGCGAAAATCATTCTCATACATGCATCGGGCCAGCCCTGTGTGGCAGTTGAAGAGAGATAGATTTTAGAGTTTGGGACCAATTTATTGGGTGGTGGGGCAGGTGCAGGGTGTTGCATTTGAGGGTGTGGCAGTTTGCATGGTGATGGTGGAGTTGCAGGAGTGTTATTTGGGGATGTGGCATTTTGGGAGTGGGGAGGGGCATAGCAGGGGATGTTTTTCAGGGATTGGCACAGATTGGGGTTTGGGGAGACTTGAGAATAGAAGGGAGGGAGTTTGAAAGGAGCAGTCCCCCAAGTGCTATATTATGTTGTATGTAAATTAGCATTTTTGAGAAACTGAACCTCCTCCTTCCCTAGAAATGCATTGGGCTATTTAATTTTTTTTGGGGGGGGGGCCTCAAACTTGATGCATCTTTTCACCAGTTTTAATCCATGCCGAGTTTCATCTCCGTCCATTTAATTTTGGAGAGTTATTTTGCCCCCTGATAAAAAGATATTTCTCAACCCCTTTTGTATTATTCTTTCCAACTGCCGTTGGGTTGAAAGAATGAAAATGAAAACTGCAATAAATAATCCCTAGCAAGAAGGTGATGTTTGTGCAACACTATTCCTCTTTGTGTAGATCCATTTTTCTTTTTTTTTCTAATAGACAATAATTGAAGATTTAAGAAGAATACAAGAAGAAGAAGCTGAAAACATGATTAAAACCCATTTTAAAATGGAACAGCATTTATATGCCCAGGACAAGGTTTACTCCCAAGAATTACTAAAAGTGCAAAAACAAGTTGCCACTACAAGTAAACGAACAGCTAATAATCTTGAGTTGGTTACTATATACCAACCTCAAATTACAGAGATAGAATGTCAAGTAAAGGCTTATTATGAGGTGAGCTGCATACTTTGAAGAGCAGAACCTTGAATTTAATTCTATTGAAGCTCTTCTAGAAGTCCATGCGTGCATTAGATATAAGTTATTATATTTTCAATGCCCCACACTACTTTATGCTTATTTTCTCATGGAATCTTTAATGTCCTTTTCAGCTGGAGTGAGTCCCAGGTACAGTATTATATCACCTTCTAAATAACAAAGAAATACAGAGTGGCACGGAAAATAGTGACCAATATCACATTAGAGTGATAAAGGGAAGGAGCAATTTTCAAAGGATTTTATGCTTCTAACTTTGAAAATTAGGTTCTTGAATTGATTTCTTTCAAAATTTACTAGGGCACAATGCCTATATTTAAATTTGGGAGCCTAAAAAGTGGGTGACAACAGGGTTTGACTTAGGGCTGGGAAAAAAAGTTAACACTGATTTACAGTATTAGCTACCTAAATTAGACTCTTCAATCTATGCAAATCAGGCCTAAATGTAAGAGTATAACCTTTAAACTCCTAAATTTACACAAATTTTCAGCTGGAAACTTAGACAAATTTGGATGAAAATAGGGGCCACATTTAATATCAAACAAAGGCAAAGGAGAGCATGGATCAGCAGGACACTCTAGTCACCTTACTAGACAGACTGGATGGACCACAATGGTCTTTATCTTGCCTTTGTTTACTATGGGGGGCATTTTCAAAGGCATTTACATGGTTTGCAAACTGTGTAAATGCATTCTCTGTGATATTCAGCAGCACTAACATGATGAATATCCCCAAATGCTGCCACTACACACGGTGTAGCAATAAGGCATTTGGAGGTGGAGCGGAGGCAGCACCCATTGCTAACCGGGCAATGGCAATATTGAGCAACTACCCAGTTAGCAATATGCGCCAAAAGTGAGGTGCAGGAAACCCTGGCCTAACTTTCATCATGTTAGCTAACTGGGCAGCTGCTCAATATCGCCACTGCCTGGTTAGCCTCACAGCAATGCAACAAACCCGGATATTCAATGCTGGGGCTGGATATGACCCCGGCACTGATATCTAGGATTTAAGTTCAGCCATTCACCTCACAGACATTCCCCTCGAATGCACATTCTTGTACCTTTTGCTCATCCCTAAAAATCGTTTACTCCCTCAGTCACCATGTTAGCTGTTCTTTTTAAACACTGACTGTGGCAGCCAAGGAAAATCTGGATATCCCATGCCGCATCCAGATAGTGGCCAGCACTTAATATCAGACTAGAGCAATGATTTGAACCTTTATCCAGATAGTGGCAATATTCTTTGCTATGCAGATAAAGTTATGATAGCCTTTTTGCTTTCTTGACTTTATCCAGATAATTATCCCAATAGTGTGGACTGAACATTGCCCCCAGTTACCAGTTCTGCTCTTGTTTTGCTCAAGAACCACACCAGCACTCTCAAGATAGTGCTGAGGTAGTCAGGAAAATTTTCAGTAGCACTGTCCAGATAGTGCTGCTGAAAATCACTGGATAGCCTCAACAAATGCAAATGCAATGTGTGCCTTCGAGTCAGTCCTGACTCCTGGCGACCCAGAAGCTCCTGGGTTTTCTTGGCAGTGTCACTGGAAGTAGATTGCCAGGCCTTTCTTCCGAGGCAATGGAGGGTTAAGTGACTTGCCCAAGGCCACAAGGAGTGCTAGTGGGAATCGAACCCTAGTTGATTGGTTACCAAGCCAGTGTTCTAACCACTAGGCTACTCCTCCTCTAAATAGCAAGTGCTGCTATCTGGACAAGTGATTCTGAATATTGATCCCTTAAATATTTGGGGGTAAGTTGGCCATAATAGCTCCATATTGAAAACAATAGGCTGATAGTGGTTTTGCCCTATTGTATCTGAGAAGATGTAGTATTGATTTCCCTAAGAAAAGCAGAATTATATTTCCATGAAGAATCTCCAAATAATTAAATGCACCCTTCCCCACCCCCAGTGAGTTTTTCCTTAGTTGTTTTGTTATTTGGAGGGGAGGAGTGGCTAGAGCAGCAGTCTGAGAACAACAGAAGCCAGAGTTCACATTCTGCTTTTCCCCCAGATGCTTCTTGTGACCCTGGGCATGTTGCTTCACCATCCATTGCCTCTGGTATAAACTTAGGCCCCAAAACTGAATTGAGACGGCTATGTGTTGCTATGGCGCATAGCATTCCCCGCCGACCTTTAATCCCGGATATTCAATGCTGGGGTCATATGCATACTATCATTCAGTTTTTAATTATTTTGTAAATAGTTGAAGAACAATGTATACTGTTACCCTGTTCTGCTGTTGCAATGTTTAGTTCTCTGAACAATAAAGGCCCACTACAGTCTTGGTAGACCCCTGTTAAAGGTAAACCGCCTTGAATGGTAGAAAGGCGGTATAAAAACAAGTTTAAATAAATAAATATGCGGCCCCAGCATTGAATATCCAGGATCGCCGCACATGCCCTGGAGCTGCAGAAGCTAACCAGGTAGCAGCGGTATTGCACGGCTGTCTGGTTATCTCCCATGGATAAAACTAGACCAGCTTTTGCTTTGCCTAGTTTTACCTGCAGGTCGCTAACCAGATAGTGGTGCAATATCACCAACTGTTGCCACCTCTGCTCCTCCTGGAACGTCCACGACATGCCCTGATGCAGATCTGTGAACCGTGTAAATGCCTTTTGAATATCGGCCCCTTAGATTGCATGCCCTATTGGGACCTACCAACTATACCTGAATTAGCATCCCACTTTCAGCTCAGATTTGGAAAGGCAAGCAATAAAATAAATCTCTTGCAACTTTCAGGGTGCAGTCCTCCGTCTGTCTACTCAGATCCCTATGATAATAAATTTCTGTGCTCTCCAAGAATATGGCGATAAGGTGGAGAAAAAAATGTTTCAAATTCTACAAGAAACTGGTGACTTTAGCCGTCTTCTAAAGGAGCGTCCTGACCTTATGAAAAAGAGAAAGGAAGCGAAGGATCGGATGGAGCGTCTCAGCCAAGCTCACAGTTACCTGATGAATTTTCCAGGTTAAGCCAGCTCTATAATATATTATAAAGCACCAGAATGTGTTCAGACAATCAAATTGTGGGTTAGATTATACCCTGTCTCCCCCTGTCTTTCCTCTTTCACAGTACTACAGCATGCAGTAGAAGAGTCGAGTCCCCATGGTACATTTTTATGGAGGAAAACCTCACTTAAGATCAAATATCTACAATCATGAAAATCACTGGTGCTTGACAATAAATTTGCATGCAGTGGAACAGCAGCGTTCTTGTAAACAGTGACCAGTAACACAATTACACAGTAAAGGATACTAGCCTCTAACATTAATATTTTGTGCCCATAGCAGCACATAGCTGCCCAAGTGAATATCAGGCCCATAGTTCTTTAATGCTATGCTTTTTTGTTTCTATTTATTTTAATAAAACAAAAACTCTGTAATGATTTAAAGGAATCCATTCAAACTAGTCTATGAAAACTAAAGTCTCTTAATTTCTAAAATTAGATTGCATTTGTTTGGAGATTTGTGCTAATTTTCGACATTAAGGAGGTAATTTTACAATTACTTGCATCAGTGAAAAGGTGGTAGACGTCCATCCCCTCTATTCGGCCCCTCTGCTGACCCCGACTAACTTCCCCATACATTGTACAGGAAGGTTAGATGGCGGCAGAGTTAGGGTGGGCAGTGTGTGGTCCGCAGTCCAGGTCATACAGGGCCGATTCTAATTTTGGCCCTGTACATCCGGGGATGGAAGACTGAATGGGGAATTTATTCCACCTCTGAAGTGGAATAAGTTCCCCTAGTCGGCGGGGGACGGCAGGCCCAGGCAGCGGAGGAGGTAGGAGGGGATGGTGGAGATTCCCTGCAGCCCAACCCTGGCCTTGGGAGGCCAGATTGGGGGTCGGGCTGCAGGGAATGAAACATCCGGTCAGCAGTTGGGGATCGCGCCGCAGCTCCATTCAGGAGCCTTGACTGAGTTAGCCGGGCTGGGCCTGTACATTCAGGCCGACCGGGATCAGGGTCCCGGACTGCATGCACAGGCCTGGACATGATTCTGATCCTGCAGGGATAAACGTGCCCCACGGGATCAGAATTCCCTCTAACTCTGTGCGTCCAGTTCTGACCAGGCACACAGATGGCCAGAATGTTTAGGATGGAATCGGGTCCTCTGTGAACCTTTGATGAATTCTCAAAGTAAAAGTTCATGCAGACTTTTGCTTTGAAAATTATCCCCAGAAAAATAACCTGGCACATTTACATCTGCTGCAACAACAGCAGTTTATGAGAGTTTATGAGAACACTTGTCTTTAATAAGAGATTACAGTGTCCTTAGGTTTTTCACTAAATAAGTGATCTCCCAAGCAAGGAGCTTCTGCAAAGCAGTCATGTAAACCTTCCCTAAAGCATGCAGAGAAGCAATTCCAAGAACCATAGTAGCCACAGCTGCTGTTTTCGAGGCCATATCCTTAGCATCATAAGCAGGTCCGGCCTGTCCATTGAGCGAGAATGTTTTTTGCACAGGACCCCGCGTTTCAGGGGGCCCCGCGCAAAGAACATTCTGCTTTAAAAGTAAATTTTAAAATAAAAATAAAAAGCTGGCTGATGCTGCTGTTGCTGTGGCAGAAACAAGTGTCCCGTGGGGCCCCCCCTGCCCGGCAGAGCCCTCCCTCCCCGCCTCAGTCCCTCCCCGCGTTGTCTTTCAGAGCCGCAAAGGGAGAGTGTCCTTTTGCGGCTCTGTTAAGCCTGCAGGGGCTGATGGGAACTTTCCCATCAGCCCCGGTGGGCTTAACAGAGCCGCGAGGGAGAAACTCTCTCTTCGTGGCTCTGAAAACGGCACGGAGAGAGACTGAAGCAAGGAGGGAGGGCTCTGCCGGGCAGGGGGAGCCCCGCGGGACACTCGATTCTGCTGTTGCCGCAGCGGCAGAAGCAGCCAGCTTTTTTTTTTTAATTTTCCCTGTGGCTGGTGGGGGGGGGGGGGAGGGCTGGAAATGGGCTGAGGGGGGGTGAGAGGGTTAGAACGTGAGGTGGGCTGATGGGGTTAGGACTGGTAATGGGCTGGGAGCTGATGGGGGGGTTAGGACAGGTAATGGGCTATGGGGGGCTAATTCTTTAAATGGGGTGATGGGGGGTTAGGACTGGTAATGGGCTGTGGTGGGGCTAAGATTGGAAATGGACTGATGGGGTTAGGACTGGAAGTGGGCTGATGGGGGGTTAGGACTGGTAATGGGCTATGGGGGGCTTAAACTGAAAATGGGGTGATGGGGGTTAGGACTGGAAGTGAGCTGATGGGGGCTTAGGACTGGTAATGGTCTATGGGGGGACTAGGACTGGTAATGGGTTGGGGGATTGCTAGGACTGGAAATGGGTTGAGTGGAAGGGGAGGCTTGAACTGCAAATAGCTGATGGGTATGGGGACGAGGGCTTGGAAAGGAAATGGGATGAGGGGAAGGGGGCTTGAACTGCAAATAGCTGATGGGGAGGGGGGCTTGGAATGTAAATGGGCTGAGTGGAAGGGGGGCTTGAACTGCAAATAGCTGATGGGGAAGGGGGCTTGGAATGGAAATGGGCTGTGAGGGGAGGGAGCTAGTGACAGGAAATGGGCTGATGGAGGGGCTAGGATAGGACTGGAAATTGGGTGTTGGTGGAGCTAAGATTGGAAATGGGCTGTGGTGGGGGTTTGGATTGAAATGGACTCATGGAGGGGCTAGAATTGGAAATGGGCTGAGTGGAGGGGAGCTAGGATTTGACATGGGCTGATGGTGGGGCTAGGAAAGGACTAGAAATGGGCTGATGGGGATGCTTGGATTGGAAATGAGCTGATGGAGGGACTCGAATAGGACTGGAAATGGATGGGGGAGCTAGGACTGGAAATGGGCTGATGGTGGGGCTAGGATAGGACTGGAAATGGGCTGAAGGGGGCTTAGGACTGGAAATGGGCTGATGCGGGGACTAGAAGGGAGCGGATACTGAGTGGGGCTGGAACTAGAAGGGAGCTGATGTTGGGGGAGGATTAGAATGGGGTGGGGCTGGGAGAGTGAAATGGAGAGGGGAAAAATATTTTGTGTGGAAGGGATGAAAAATCTACAATTGACCGGGTACTGGGGGAGTAAGTGGGGATTGAGGATGGAGGGGTAAAATCTGAGTGGATGAAATAGGAATGAGGAAAGAGCAAAAGGAGAAAGATTAGTATGTTAAAGCAGATGTAGAGAGAGAATGGAAAAAACTAGAAGAGAGAAGAAAGGACGAATGGACAGCAGACAATGGAGAGTTAGCAGAAGACACGAAGAAACCAGAAGAAAGTGGCTGGAGCAATTGCAACTGAAAAAAAAATGCACAAACGGTAGAAAAATATCTCTTTATTTTGAATTTATTAACTGGAATATGTTAGCTCTGGGAAATGTGCATCATTAACGTCTGCGCTTTGTTTAGTACAAGAGGAAATTAATTTATAGTTTTATTTCTACAGTGGTGTTGTACATTCCAAGTTTGGCTTTTGGGGTTCCCAGTTTAATTATTGTCTTCCTGTTTCTAAACTGTGATTCCTTGTTTGGTAATGGTCTATGTTCTGTATGTGTAACTGAGCTGAGGTATTCTGTTTATGTAATTCCTATTTGACATTGCCCCTTGTTCTCTTTCCCCTGTAGGTCATGCATTGTTATTCACTGAAATGTATTGGTTTAATATTTGCAGTGTTGCCTTTTGATAGATAAGGTCTGGTGGTTTGTGAGTCCTGGTAGCGCTGTTACGATATGGCGGGTTTGCTATGTGTTCTAAATGCCCACCTATTACTTGATTTCTAACAACTATTATTCCTACAGGAACCAATTAAGCACTAACACATACTAAATGTATGAATGTGAAAACGTGTGTAATTTTTTGTTGGATAACTCACCATGAGAAGAAACTTTTCCTCTCCCGAAGTGAGCCCTCCGTTTTAATCATTTATAAAGGACCCAAACAGATCCTACAAACTCAAAATTAACAGCACAATCAGCTGCCAATATCGTTTGAACCTAAATATACTGCACTTCAATCTCCGGATAACATTTAAATGATGTGAATCACTATCAACATCATTACAAATTACTTAGCTGATGGCTTTGTACGCTCCCAATGTTGCCCTTCGAGCATAAAAATCAGAATCTTCAATGAACATCTTTGAGGAACATTTTAAAAGCAGTAAGAAAGATCTTTTAGACTATAATCAACAGTTCCGAAAACAGCTTAAGCTTTAAAAATACACAAGTTTTCTCGGGACACAGAAGATTATGTAAAGGATCCGGTGTATACATGGAGGCAACATAAGCAGGGTACTACAAGTGAGAATAAAAGAGTGACATTTGATAATTCTTCAGAAGACAGGAATTCAGATTCCTCTGATGGGATTTCTGGTCCCGTTAGGAGTGGAGAGGGATTTAAACAACAAAGGGGTTTTCACAGGGGCCACCCTCAGTTTTGATGGCCCTCCCGACAGTATCAAGAGGAGGTTTGGTGGGGCCCGTCCACACGATCACAGACTCATCAACAATCATCAACCTATCTGGAAGAGTATTAACACAGGAACAGCGAGAAATTTTAGAATTAGGGTTAGGTTTTGTTCCTGCTCCTAAATACGATCCATTTAAAATGTGAATTGCACTACATCAGTTTTTTAGAAAATTGCACATTATGTTATATTTTTCCTCGGAGGAGCAATTGATTGGGGGAAATGACTCTGTGTGTAAGAATCCTTCATATTGGAGACCTCTTATTAGCTCTGATGCCACATTGGTAACATTTCAGAATTTAGTTTTGCGGGATTTACAATTGCTGGAGTCTCTAGGAAGTAGACAATGTTCGAATGTCTCCCGTCATCATTTTCAAGCTTTGAGGACATTGCAAACTGATAAGGAGCTGGTTATCAGATGAGCGGATAAAGGGGGAGCAACGGTGATTTTGGATGCGGCGGGATACCACCAGAAGATGATGAATCATCTTTCAGATTCGAAGTATTATCAAATACTGCCAGGTGACCCCACTTTGAGGCTGCAACAGCGTATCAAAGATTTAGCTCTACAAGCTTTAGATCAACGATGGATAACGAAGAAAGAATATGATTTTTATTAATCCTAGGTATCCATGTGTTCCTGTGATGTACATGGTACCTAAGGTGCACAAATCCTTGACAGGTCCTCCAGGTCGACCAATAGTGTCAAGGTACTTGAACCTTTATCAAAATTTTGTGACCATTTTTTTCAGCCATTAACGCCATTGATTAGATCTTTTATTAAAGATTCTTTTCATTTACTATCTCAGATATCCATGTTAAGAATTCCACAAGGTGCCTTTTTGGTAACGTTAGATATGATATCATTGTATACAAATATTCCTCAGAATGAGGCTTATGAAGTTTTAGCAGGATTGCAGATTGATCTCCCCACTCATTTGCCTAAAGATTTTGTATTGAATTTATTAAAATTAGTCCTGGATCATAATTATTTTGTTTATGATTCCCAGTTTTATCAGCAGAGGTTTGGTGTAGCGATGGGTGCCACAGTTGCACCTTTGGTAGCAACATTGTATATGGCACACTTTGAAGAGAGATTCATTTATGGCTCTGAACGTTTTCAGCAGGTATTATTATGGAAATGATTTTTGGATGACATCTTTTTTGTTTGGACGGGTTCTGAGCTCTCTTTAAATGATTTCTTTCTGTGGATCAATTCTTTGAATAGGAACCTGCAATTTACCCCCAAGTATCATCAAGATTGAGTATTTGGATCTTTTATTATTCATATGGGGTTCATCATTGCAGATTAACCTATATAGAAAATCAGTACAAAGAAATGTACTTCTTCGCTATTCCAGTTACCATCCTCCTGCATTGAGAAAGGGACTACCAATTTGGACAGTTTCTCCGTATAAGGAGATTATGTTCTTCGGTCTCTGAATATCGATGGCATGATGGGGAATTGAGCCATTGTCTCCGAGAGAGGGGTTACCCTAATTTTATAATTCATAGGGCTTTTAAGAGAGCACTTTACAAGCATCCAGGGTGGTGGCAGGGACAACAATTTCAACCTCGAGTTGGAGTAGATAAGATAATTGGAGTTATACCGTTTTTGCCTAATGCCATGAAGGTGGTAGCCATTCTTAAACAACATTGGTTGATGCTATCCTTACATCAGTGTTTTCGGAAGCCTTTAATGATTGCATATCGATGGGCTCGAACCATAGGGGATTGGGTAGTACATACCAGCGAGCAAGTTCAGTTAGGGTCCCCGATTCAGCAGAGAGGTCATTTTGCTTGTGGCCATTGTGATTTTTGTGATAACACTCTACAAGGAGAAAAATGGGAAGATCCAACCTCAGGTCAACAATATACATTACGATGTTCATCTAATTGCCAGACAGCTTTTGTGGTATATTTATTGATATGACCGTGCAATCTCAAATATGTAGGCAAAACAATTTGTCCGATAAGGAAGCGCCTGTTAGAACACAGATCACGTATCAATTTAAGGCAGATATCAGCACCTATGGTCCCACATTGCCAGAAAACGGGCCATTGGTTTGAAGATCTTAGGTGGCGGATTTTGGATTGGGTCCTCCTTTCTACGAGAGGAGGGGACCGCAAGGCGAAGTTACAGCATAAAGAACAGCTGTGGATTTTCCATCTACAATCGATCATCCCTAATGGTATGAATGTAGAGATCGATTGGTGGGGATTGTGGCTGTGATTGTGGAGGTGATCGCCAGGTGTCATTTGGAGATAATTAGCTCTTTGACGTCACTCTCAGTTCATTATTAAACCAGAACCAGAAGGGGGTAAGGTTCATTCGCCTGAAGAAGAGCTTGAAAGCAGTGTGGCTTGAAACACTGATTGGTGTAGCGCAAACCTTGCCATTATGATTAACCCAATCAGCCTTTAGAGCAGAGGATCTGGGAGCAGTTGGAAGGTTGGACGGAAGATGTTGGTTCATTGAAGATTCTGATTTTTATGCTCGAAGGGCAACATTGGAAGCGTACAAAGCCATCAGCTAAGTACTTTGTAATGATGTTGATAGTTATTCACATCATTTAAATGTTATCCGGAGATTGAAGTGCAGTATCTTTAGGTTCAAACGATAATGGAAGCTGATTGTGCTGTTGATTTTGAGTTTGTAGGATCTGTTTGGGTCCTTTATAAATGATTAAAATGGAGGGCTCACTTTGGGAGAGGAAAAGTTCTTCTCATGGTGAGTTATCCAACAAAAAAATTACACACGTTTTCACATTCATACATTTAGTATGTGTTAGTGCTTAATTGGTTCCTGTAGGAATAATAGTTGTTAGAAATCAAGTAATAGGTGGATATATTGGGGTTGATTTATGAGGGTGTATATTTTAGTTATTTATGGGTTCTAAATGGGCAGTGTTTGTAGTAGTTCCTAATGTGCCTAGCGGTTGGCACAGGATTATAGTAATGTAGAAATATTTAAGTTTTTCTTTATCCATACACTCATTAAGAGGCATGTTTACTAAAACTTAGTGTATGGTAACATTATGCAAATATTTATGCAAATGAGGCCTCTTATGCAAATGAGGCCCCGCACCGAGTCTCCGCATATGGCCCCGCACCACCCTTGGGCCGTCCCTGATCATAAGTGGATCTTAAGTGGCATTGATGCTCCTCAAGCTCCACCAGATGAGAACACACATTTGAAGGAAGTTCACATGGTAACACTCCTGTCTCCTCTAGTACTTATTGTAGTAGAGTATTAGAGAAGGACTTAGGAGTCTTTGATCTTTTGATAGCTGCCTTCACTGTAACAGAAGGATGAGATAATGGAGGAGTAGCATATCCAGGCACTGCTTGACCCTTATATTTGAGGTCCAATCTCCTGGAGAACACAGGAATCAAAAGAAGAGGCTGCCAAATCTTAAGCCAAACATCTTGGAAAATTTGATGTATCCTAAATGCAGAAGCCTCACAAGAAATGCTAGAAGCATTTGTTGCTAAGTAGTTAACACATTACCTAGACAACTTTGATTGGGTGACTCACAATTTGGCTTTAGGAAGGCTTATAGTACAGAAATACTATAGGGATTTTGAACTCAGATATAAATGCTATATTAGCTAATGGACGTATAGCAGTTCTATTGAAATTTGAGCTTAGTACAGCATTTGATTTAGCCACTCATGATATTTTAATGGCTATATTGGACCATTTGGGAATTTTCTGGATTTCTAAAGAATAGGTTGCACCAAGTGCAGATTGGTGCTATAGTTCAGAGAAGTGAAAGGCTGTTTGCGGGCTCCCTCAAGGATCTCTGCTCTCACCAATTCTTTTTAACGTCTTTATGATTATTCTAAGATGGGTTCTTAATCAAACTGATTTCAAATTTTATACATATTCTGATGTTATCTCTATATTGTAGTTTTTTCTTAACCATCAAATGATTTTTATTCAATGATAAACAATGTTATACTGTGATTAGAAAGATGGGAGAGAACTTTGCATTTACAACTGAATACATCGAAGACTAAAGTTTTTGTTTAAATAATGCCAAACCACTTCTGGGTCTATTAACACAGGAATTAGATCAGTTACATCTCCGTGCTGACCCATTTCTTCATGCTGTTGGTATTCTGATTGAACTATCCTTTGAAGCTCACATTAATTCAGTTGTATCAAAAACATTTTTAAACTACACCAATTGCGTAGATTTAAACCATATTTTTCTGTTAATCATTTCCAACTTTTAGTGCAAAGTTCTATTTTGACCTATTTGGATTATGATAATGCGCTGTTTATGAATTGCTCACGACAGGTAAAGCATCTGTAACTTTGCCAAAACACCACAGCTCACCTTTGATTTGAGTGTCCAGAAATAAAGCATTGAATCCTTTACTTTATGATCTGCATTGGCTTAGCGCTTCAAGCAGGGTTTCTATTAAGTTTTATACATTTCTTTACAAATTTTTTAATGATTATATACCTAAATAGTTTTTCTCATTGTTGCTTTCTTATTTAGCAACTAAGTCAAAATATTTACAGACCTCAAGTGTTCTTCTATTGCCATATTGTAGAATGTAAGAACATAAGATATGCCATACTGGGTCAGAGCATGGTCCATCAAGCTCAGTATCCTGTTTCCAACAGTGGCCAATCCAGGTCACAAGTACCTAGCAGTTTCCCAAAAAGACACACAGATTCCACAATGCTAGTACCGGGGTAAGCAGTGGATTTCCCGGATCTTCTTTAGTAATGGTTTATGGACCTTTCCTCCAGGAACTTGTCCAAGCCTTTTTTAAACCCAGCTATACTAACAGCTTTTACCACATCCTCCATTAACAAATTCCAAAGTTTGATTGTGCATTGGGTGAAAAAATATTTTCTCTTATTAATCTTAAACGGGTTACACTGTAGCTTCTTTGCATGTCCCCTAGTCTTTAAACTTTTTAATGGCATAAACAATTGATCTACATTTACCAATTATGCGCCATTCATTAATTTAAAGACCTCTATCCTATCTCATCTCAGCCTTCTCTTTTCCAGGTTGAAGAGTCCTAACCTTTTAAGACTCTCCTCATAGGGGTATCCTTCCATCTCCTTTACCATTTTGGTGGCTCTTCTCTGTACCTTTTCTAATAATGCTATATCCTTTTTAAGATACAGCGACCAGAATTGCATACACTAGTCAAGGTGCGGTTGCACCATGGAACAATACAGAGGCATTATAATATCCTTTGTTTTATTCTCCATTCCTTTCCTTATGATTCCTAGTATTCTACTTGTTTTCTTGGCTGTTACTGCACCCTGGCCGGAGGGTTTCAATGTGTTATCCACTAGGGAGGAGTGGCCTAGTGGTTAGGACAAGGTACTTCGGGCCGGAGGGCCGGGGGTTCAAGTCCCACCTGGGGACAGCAATCTCAGGCCGGAGGGACTGGGATTTCTAGTCCTATAGGCACTCCTTGTGGTCTTGGGCAAGCCACTTAACCCTCCATTGCCCATGTTCCCTGTAAGTATTAGCGTATGTGTGTCATATCCCCTCATGTTAAATGTATCTCCCAATTGACCGCTTTGACCCGGTGAAAAGCGGGATATAAATACAGCTAAAATAAAATAAATAATAAATAAATAAATATTACACCTAAATCTTTTTCCTAGGTGGTGGTTCCTAATGTGGAACTTTGCATCATGTAGCCATAGTTTGGGTTGTTCTTTCCTAAATGCCTAACTTTGTATTTGTCCACATTAAATTTCATCTGCCATTTGAACATCCAGTCTTTCAATTTATCAAGGTCTTCTTGCAATTTTTCACAATCCTCTTGGGTTTTAACAACTTTGAATAATTTTGTGTCATCTACAAATTTGATTTCCTTATTCGTTATTCCCATTTCCAGGTCATTTACAAATATGTTAAAAAGCAGCGGACACAGCATCGATCCCTAGAGTACTCCACTATTCACCTTTCTCCACTGAGAAAATTGGCTATTTAGCCCTACTCTCTACTTGCTATCTTTAACCAGTTCCTGATCCACAATAGTACACTGCCTCCTATCCCATGACTTTTTAATTTCCGCAAGAGTCTCTCATGAGAGACCTTGTTAAAGACTTTCTGAAAATCCAGATACACCATATTGACCAGCTCACCTTTGTCTACCTGTTTATTCACACCTTCAAGAAATATAACAGATTAGTAAGACAAGACCTTCCTTGGCTAAAGCGATGTTGACTTTCTCCCATTAAACCATGACTATCTACATGTTCAGTAATTTTGTTCTGTATAATGGTTTCTACCATTTTGCCCAGTGCTGATGTGAGGCTCAACAGTCTGTACGAGTAGTTTCCTGGATCACCACTGGAGCCCTTTTTGAAATTGGCACTAGATTGGCCATTCACCAATCTTCAGGTATCACAGATGATTTTAATGATAGTTCACAGATTACTAATAGTAGGTCTGCAATCTTATATTTCAGTTCCTTCAACATCCTTGGATGTATACCATTAGTTTTAAATCTAGGTTCATCCTTAGAATTCCTTATAGGGCGGTGGAACTTTGGTCGCAATTATTAGTGAGGATTAAAGATTCTTCCTCTGTTTTACGCTTTCGAAAAAATCTAAAGCCATGGCTGTATGATTCCTAATTGGCTTTAACTTTGGTCCAACGATTCTCATCTCTCTTTTTATGTGATATCTTTTGCTGTAAACTGCACTGAACCACAAGGTATGGGACTGTAGCGGTGTACAAGTACATATTAGAATTATTGGAAGGTAAAATAGCATTAAAGTCCTGCTTGTTCTGAGGCACTGTTGGTACAGACAGGGCAAGAGCTTTAGAAAGCCTCTGCAGAAATTTTGGATAGCCTATGTCTTCAGACTGTTTGCTTGTTTTGATATCTTGTAATGTATGTACCTTATCAGGAGATTGTCTGGCATCAGTGGACTAACCGAGCCAATTACATCCTCAATGTGGAACCATGCCCTCAGAGAATCTATGAGAGATCTCCCATAAATGTAGAGCAATACATTGTAGAAGGCTGATTAATTTTCAGACTTCTGAAACTGTGCTGTGGTATAAATTGGGGGATGTTGAGTCATAGTAACATAGTATATGATAGTAGATAAAGACCAGTATGGTCCATGTAGTCTTCCCAGTAAGATGGCTAAAGTAGGTGTACCCAGCGCTCTGTGCAAGTCACCCCCCTCTTTACATTCGTTTAGGGTTACACTTGCCGCTCTGTGTAGGTCATCTCTCTCTATTTACTGAAGTATAAAAGATAGTTACATTTATTTTGATTTTTTCCTCTTGCTATAAAGGGAATAACTGTGTCTGTCCTATGCCATTTTGAATTCCATCAATGTATTTGCCCCACCACTCTTCCAAGCATCCACCCTTTCAATGAAAAAGTATTTCCTAATGTTGCTTTTAAGTTTTCCTCCTTTCAGCTTCATCTTATGCCCTCTAGTTTTACAGCTTCCTCTTCTTTGAAAACCAGCAGTGTCATATCTCCCCTTTCCCTTCTCTTCTTTAGGTATACATATTTAGGTTGCCACCTTCTGAAATGTTTCAAGTCTTTTTATATTCTGTGTGAAATATGGTCTCCAAAACTGAACACAATACTCTAAGTGAGGCCTCACTAACGACTTGTACAGGAGCATTAATTTGTTTTCCTTTATGTTTATCATATTTGCTTAACTGCCTTTCAGAAGGACCAGCAAGACGGTATACAATTAAAAATCAGTATAAATAAAATAAGAAGAGGAAAAGAACTCCATAAAATCATAGGACAGAAAAGGCAGGCATACAATGAGTCATGCAACCAGAAAAATGGGAAATAGCGGGACTCTAGGAAACAGATAATTCAAATGCAGCACTGAAGAGATGGGAATTTATAAGTGATTTGAATTTCAAGTCTAAGGGCAGGGGGACGTGAATTCCAGGATGCAGGGGCAATAGCATAGAAGGCTGATGATCATGTGGAGGCTAAATAGGCTTGAGAAGCTGAGGGAAGGTGTAGACGATTGCCATGGATTTTATGGAGAGCATATTGGGGAGAATGAAGGAGTAACAAGTCAGAGAGATGACTGGGGGAACCAGAGTGCAGTGCATGATGTGCCAAAGTGGAAAGTTTGTACTGAATGCAAAATTTTACAGGGAGCCAATGATAATGGATGAGGAGAAGTGAAATATGTTTGAACCAAGAAGTAAAGGAAAGGACACGGGCGGCAGCATTTTGAATACATTGAAGTCTGTGTAACTGATATTGAGGAAGACCAAGGTAAATGGTATTGCAATAGTCTATTCTTGAAATAATGAGAGTAAAAAGCAAGGTAGACAGGGAGGGGAAGGTAAGAAAACGGCAAACTGCATGAATTTTGTGAAGGGAGCAGAAGCAGCGAGGTACCAGAGAAGAGAGATTGGCATTGAAAAATAGTGATGAATCCAGAATAACACCAAG
This sequence comes from Ichthyophis bannanicus, assembly GCA_033557465.1. Classification (NCBI taxonomy): domain Eukaryota; kingdom Metazoa; phylum Chordata; class Amphibia; order Gymnophiona; family Ichthyophiidae; genus Ichthyophis; species Ichthyophis bannanicus. The sequence goes on from CM066034.1 coordinate 419,211,467, forward strand.
ATAGCACAGAGAGTCAACAAGTGGGATAGAAGAAGCAGAGAGCAAAGGAGCCATAGTGGGGACAGTTCTACCAAAATTAACCCAGATATCTGCAGATTTCCTAGGGTTGAGGTGGAGGTAATTCTCAAATAGAGATGCTAGAAAAGCAAGAATTAAGAGGGGAAAGATCTGGAATAAGTGGGGTAGTGTGATGGAGTAGTACAATGTTACCTGCATAAAAATAGGCATAAATTCCATGTTGTATAAGGAGAGCCAGGGGGATAAGGAAGATATTAAACTGAAGAAGGGCAAGAACAGAGCCTTGAGGGATGCCACAAGAGAGAGGAAAGGCTGAAGAAGAAGAGGCATCGACTGAGACAGAGAATGACATTTAATTAGAAAAGAATGAAACCAATTAAGAACAGTACCCTGAAGACCAAAGTCACATAAAAGAGTAATTAATGTGGCATGATCAGCAAGGTCAAAAGCTGATGAGAGATCAAGAGAGACCACCACCAAAATAACAACCTGGTCATGTGATTAATGAACTTCAATAAGAAAAGCAAGAAGAACAGTTTCTGTGCTGTGACCGGGGAGGAATCGAGATTGATGGAGGTGAAGGGCATTAATAGAATCAAGATGAGAAGAAAGCTGAACAAAGACCAATTTCTCAAGTAGTTTGGAAATAAATGGAAAAGTGGAAACCAGATGATAATCTGCTAGAGTAGAGGGGTCAAGAGAAGGGTACTTTAGAATGGGTCAAACAATGGCATGTTTTCAAAAAGATGGGAAAACCCCAGAATATAAACCGTTAAGAATGGAGACAATTGGAGGAAGAAGACCTAGGGAAGGAACAGCAAGCCAAGAAGGGATGGGGGGGGGGGGGCAATCAGCAGGAGATGTAGTCTTATGAGAGGACTTTAGGAGTTGATGACCTCTGGAGAGGAGATATTTGCAAAGGAAGACCATGAGTGGAAAAGAGAGGGATTAGAGAGGGAGTCAGGGTCCACAGGGTTTGGAGGAGAGCCCTGAGATGATGGTGATAAGGGAGGAGGGTAGTTCTGAAAGGTGGCCCTAAAAGACCAAACTTTATCATAAAAGAAGTCCACAAGATCCTATGGAGGAGAGGGCAGGGGTTCGGAAAGAGAGTTAATAGAGGTGGATGGCTTAGATAGATTGATAGAATAGTATACAAATGATGAGAGGAATTAGTAGAAGAAGCTATCAGCAAAGAATAATAATCCTTCTTAGTTGTATAAACAGAATAGTGGTAAAAGCGGTATGTATCTTTAAAATGATGGAGCGAGGAAAGAGAATGGCATTTCCTCCACAGAGATGCTCCAATCAGCGAAGCTGCCGGCAAAGTGTCAGGAGACCAGAGGTTTCTCCTGGTTATTCCTCTCTGTATGCAACCCAGCATCCTTCTGGCTTTGGCTACTGCCTTGTCACATTTTCACCACCTTGAGATTCTCAGAAACTATAACTCCGAGATCCGTCTCCTGATCTGTACACACAAATCTCTCACCCCCTTTTGCATACAATTCCTTTGGATTTCTGCATCCCAAGTGCATGACGCTGCACTTCTTCGCATTAAATCTTAGCATAAATCTTAACATATTATACTAAGGGCTGCCAAAACAAGCACTATACCCACTTCAACTAGTACCAAACACAGCTGCCAGAATCTTAACGGGAACTTCAAGAAGACAGCACATCACACCAACTCTAAAGAGTCTTCACTGAAAAAAATACAAGATCATAACCACCATCTATAAAATCTTCCCATAATTCATCAGCTCCCTGTCTAGAAGACATAATCAATAGAGCACCTCAACAAGGCCTAGAAGATCAGCAAATTAGCAACTTTTAGTCATCCCCCACTTCAAGATCAGGACCACGCAGCAAACAAGCAATAGAACCTTTTCCCTTCTTGCTTCAACAATTTGGAACTCATTCCCGGAAGCTATTAGATCAGCACAGTTGACTCAAGACCTTAAGAAACTATTAAAAACACATCTGTTTATTGAACACTTTGGTCCAAATGAGATCACTTAATTACACAGACCATAACCCTAATCATGCTCTGAGAACATCTGTAAATACCTATTTTGTTAACTACAAGTTTGCTTCCCTTAGTTATATGTAATCACAAATTGTTTGTGTTTGTTGTTCCATGTAAACTGCCTTGGCATAAAGGCGGTATAAAAAAACAACAACACACCTTTTAAATAAATAAATACACTGCCAAGCGTTAGGCCTTTCATCCAGTTTTTGTAGATCTTTCCTCATATTGTCCACTCTACTGCAAATTTTCATGTCATCTGCAAAAAGGCAGACTTTTCCCTTCAGTCCTTCAGTAATATCACTTACAAATACATTGAACAGTACCGATCCCAGGATGGATCCCTGGGACACACTACTATTCACCTTCCTTTCTTCTGAGTGAGTTCCATTTACCACCACCTTCTGTTGCTTGTCAGTCAACCAATTTCTGATCCAGTTCACCACCTTGGGACCCATCCCAAGGCTGTTAAGTTTATTAATAAGCCTATGAGAAACAGTATCGAAGGCTTTGCTGAAATCTAGGTAGATCACATTCATTGTATACCCTTGATTTAGTTCTCCGGTCACCCATTCAAAGAACTCTATCAAATTTGTTTGACATGATCGTCCTTTGGTAAAATCATGCTGTCTCAGATCATGCAAACCCTTGGTTTCTAGAAAATCCACTATTCTTTCTTTCAGGAGCACCTCCATTACTTTTCTCTCCACCAAGGTAAGGTTTACCAACCTATAGTTTGTCACTTTTCCCTATTACCACTTTTGTGAAGAGATACAACATCAGCCCTTCTCCAGTCCTGCAGAACTGTCCTGTCTTCAAGGATCTATTAAAAACATCCTTTAAAGGCCCTGCAAGAACCTCCCTGAGCTCTTTTGGTATCATAGAATGTATCCCATCTGGTCCCATGGCCTTGTTCACTTTCAGTTTTTCAAGCTGTTCAAAAACATCATCTTCTGTGAATGGTGTTGTATCTACTCCATTTGTATATTTCTCAGTCATACATGATCCTTCTCCAGGATTTTCTTTAATAAATACAGAACACAAGTATTTGTTTAGCATTTTCGTTTTTTCAATGTCATTTTTTACTAATTTGTCCTAGGCATTTTTGAGTCTTGCAATTCCACCTCTGATCTTTCTCTTCCCCGAATATATCTGAAAAAGGTTTTGTCCCCATGCTTCACATCTTTAGTCATCTTCTCTTCAGTCATCAACAATCATGAGGAATGCTGAAATAAAGCAGTGGTTTGCTGCAGGAAGCTCTGCATAAACTGCAACACCATAGCAATAGTTTCTCAGGAAAAGTAATTTCTTCTGCCAGCACAATCCTTAGAAGTCTCTGAATTAGGGTGTTTTATTTCATCTGCACTTGTAAGACTTATGGTCACCAGTACAGTAACAAATATACGAATGAGAAAATTGTGCAATCAAAAAAGAAAAAAGCTCATTCCAACAAACATACAAAGCTCCAAATTTCCACAACATAAGGTAATAGCTTATTGAGAAGAAAAGAATCTCAGACCAACTCCAACCCATTATTGTGCATGAATAGAGCACTAAGGCACAGTGTTCCGATCATAGCATCAAGGATCCTCAAAAACCTCTTTTTTAAAATATGTATATACATTTTTATCAAAAGTTTCAAAGGAAATTTTCCTTTCCAAAATAATATAACTCATTCATGAGTATGCCTTCATTTCCACAGAGCAAGTGTCCAGTGATTAACACAACATCTTCAATTGTGAACCATTTTCCAAAAATATGATCAAAACCAACACTTATCTGTATAGACATGATTCCCATAAGAACATAAGAACATAAGATATGCCATACTGGGTCAGACCAAGGTCCATCAAGCCCAGTATCCTGTTTCCAACAGTGGTCAATCTAGGTCATACGTACCTAGCAGTTTCCCCAAAAGACACAAGTTCTGCAATGCTTGTACTAGGTCAAGCATTGATATCCTGGGTCCCTTCTTAATAATGGTTTATGGACCTTATTTCCAGGAACTTGTCCAAACCTTTTTTAAACCCAGCTACACTAACAGCCTTTACTACATCCTCCGGTAACAAATTCCAGAGTTTGATTACACATTGAGTGAAAAAATATTTTCTTTTGTTAGTCTTAAATAGTTTACCCTGTAGCTTCATTGCATGTCCCCTAGTCTTCCTATATTCAGATAACGTAAGCAGTCGATCTACTTTACCCGTTCCACTCCATTCATTAATTTATAGACTTCTATCATATCTCCCCTCAGCCGTCTCTTTTCCAGGTTAAAGAGCCCTAACCTTTTTAGCCGTTCTTCATAGGATTATCCTTCCATCCCCTTTACCATTTTGGTGGCTCTTCTCTGAACCTTTTCTAATAACGCTATATCCTTTTTAAGATACGGCGACCAGAATTGCACACAATATTCAAGGTGCGGTCTTACCATGGAACGGGTATAGAGGCATTATAATATCTTTTGTTTTATTTTTCATTCCTTTCCTTATGATACCCAGCATTCTATTTGCTCTCTTGGCTGCCGCTGCACACTGGGCCGTGGGTTTTAACATGTTATCCACAATGACGTCTAAATCTTTTTCCTGGGTGGTGGTTCCTAATGTGGAACCTTGCATCGTGTAACCATAGTTTGGGTTGTTCTTCCCTAGGTGCATAACTTTGCACTTGTCCACATTAAATTTCATCTGCTATTTTGATGCCGAGTCTTCCAATTTATCAAGATCCTCTTGCAATTTTCCACAATCCTCTTGGGTTTTAACAACTTTAAATAGTTTTGTGTCATCTGCAAATTTGATAACCTCACTCGTTATTCCACTTTCCAGGTCATTTATGAATATATCAAAAAGCAGCGGACCCAGCACAGATCCCTGGGGTACACCACTATTCACCTTTCTCCATTGGGAAAATTGGCCATTTAGCCCAACCCTCTGCTTTCTATCTTTTAACCAGTTCCTGATCCACAGTAGTACGATTTGCCTCCTATCCCATGACTCTTTAGTTTTGCTAAAAGTCTCTGATGAGGGACCTTGTCAAAGGCTTTCTGAAAGTCCAGATACACTATATCAACCGACTCACCTTTGTCCACCTGTTTATTCACACTTTCAAAAAAACATAACAGATTAGTAAGACAAGATCTTCCATGTCTAAAGCCATGTTGGCTGTCTCCCATTAGGCCATGACTATCTACATGCTGAGTAATTTTATTCTTTATGATGGTTTCTACCATTTTTCCCGGTACTGACGTGAGGCTCACCGGTCTGTAGTTTCCCGAATCACCCCTCGAACCCTTTTTAAAAATTGGTGTTACATTGGCGATCCGCCATTCTTCAGGTGTTAGAGATGATTTTAATGGTAGTTCACAGATTACTAATAGCAGGTCTGCAATCTCATATTTCAGTTCTTTCAACACCCTTGGATGTATACCATCCGGCCCAGGTGATTTGCTACTCTTCAGTTTATCTAATAGTTGTAATACATCTTCTCGATGTATCGATATTTCCTTCAATTCTTCCGCACCTTTAAATACCACTTCAGTCATGGGTAACATCCCTACATCTTCCTCAGTAAAGACCGAAGCAAAGAATTCATTCAGTCTCTCCGCTATCGCCTTGTCGCCTCTTAGTGCCCAACACTGCAAGTGATGTTATCCAGGCATTTTGCCACTGTTTCCTCAGGGTTAACTAAGGGGTATGTTTACTAAACTGCGGTAACGTAGCAGTGGCTACAATAATGTGTGTTATGTAATGTTAAAGCACGTTATGTAACCTTAACGCACGCCAACGTTACAATAACGGGCGGGAACGTCTCCAGCTGCGTTATGTCCCGCAGAGGGTGGAGAGAGGGCAGAGAGAAGGGGTCAATGGGCGGAGAGTGCATGGGGAGAGGTCCCTTCCCCACTAACGTGGGGAAATGAAGGGCTGAACATTACTGGGACTGAAAAGCTGTTGTTAGATGCACATTTCCAGGAGGGTGAAACCATTTCCGGGTCAGCAATGTGCAACATAGGCAGAGAGCCCAAGAAAGGTGTTAGTAGTGCTCCATTTGCAGCAACAGCAAGTGCCCAAGTATGAAAGGCCACTATGGCGATGGTGCAAATAGGGCATAGGGGGCTGCAGACAGGACATGTAGTGGGGGCAGCTGGGGCACAAGGTGGACTAGGCAGTCACCTAGGTGGCACATAAGAACACAGAAACTGGAAATCAGCAAGGCAGCAGCTGACAAAGGCCAAACACAATCCACCTACATCTACCTGGTCCACCCTAGCTAACCGTTGCCAGGGCACTGACGGGACATCCCCCCAGCCAACCCTTCCCCATGTAGAAGGGACATAATATTGGCAGGCGGTGATGGGGCGGATGTGAGGATGCCCATGTATGCCTCCTCACCCCAGACCCCGCTCCCTAGGCAACGCCTACCCACACAGTGAATGGCCTGGTACTGTGCAATACCAACACCAACAGCGTATGGTCATGTCAGCAAGGCAGGGGGTGTGTGCCTGTGCTGGAGGAAGCAGTGGCACCTGCCAGCAATGGACCTAGGCCATGCCCTGTACCAGTACCTGGTGTGCAGTGCAACATAAAAGGTCTGCCTGAGGAAAAGTACAGGTAGCTCTAGGTACTACTGTGCATCTGTGGCAACAGTGTGGTGCAGTACACACAGCCAATGTGTCCCTTAGCAGAGGGTCACCAGTTCAAGTCCCAGCTGTGGATCCTGCAGAGCATCTCCCTATTTTTTACCCTACAATGCAGATACAACAGCAACATGTGCAATCCCTAAAGCATCAGCCAACAGTCGTACAATCAGCCACACACACAGGCCCAGTTATCCAAAGCTCCATGGAGAGTCAGGCTGTTAGCACTGGCTCAGAGCAGCAGAGCTCACAAATAGCCCCTGCAACCCATAGCAAGGCCTGCACTGTGACCGGGACCTGTGTGGCGGTCAGGTTTGCAAAACACACCTATCATTGCACAATGCCGCAATAGGAGTGGCTGAGTGCATGTCCATCCATTGTGGAGTGGCATCCTATTATTTAGCGGGCCCCAAAACGTATGCTGTTGCCCGCGCCATTCTGCAAATCTGCATAATGAGGAGCAAGATATTGTGGGTATGGCCCAGAGAGAGCGTATCAGGCAGGATGCACCTGCAGTCATGGTAGGGCAATGGCCGGGACGCAGTAGTGCCAATCCACCACCTGCATGGACAAGGCGGCCACAGCACATCCCGCTGGTAGGACACGCTCACCCTGACCGAACAGTGACCATTGCACGGCTATGTTCCCACATACTGCTACATAGCAGTTGTTTCAAGTGATGTATGTGTGCCCCCTTATCTGGGGCCCCAATCACCGAGGCACCTGCTGGGTGTCTGTGCCGTACAACCCATTATGTGCATGGTTCCACTGTGAACATGCAAGATAGACTGGCTAGTGGACTGTCTGCAATTGGTTTGGGTATGGCTGAAACACCTCATGGGGTGCAGCAGGCACAGTTGGATTGTTCCCACTGCTGGTGAATGTCAGTCCATGGGTGGAGGCAGCGGGGCCCCAAGTCCTACCGTTGGTCTGTTAGTGAGCGAGCAACAGCTCCTGGCCCTGTCTGAAATCCTCCCCGTCTGAAAATGTCACGCGTGTTAGAATGCGCACTGCGCTGGAGCAGCGGCTATGGACTGCGTGTACCCTGCAAAGCGCATACTTGCGAGGTGTGTACGAAGCCCGCCCATTACAACTCCCATGCATAACGTGTAGGCCACAATACTGCATCACAACATAACACATGTAGTACCACAGAAAATATGGCTGCCCATTCGAGGATGCCGCCATTCACAGCCTGAGCTCAAGGTGCTCAGGCGCCACATCTGCCTCAGGCAGAGGCGTCTGTTCTCAGGTTCCTCCAGGAGGCAGGACCTGAACAAGGTCAGGAGGGCCTGGGGGCAGCTGACCAGGAGGTACAATTCCTCAGCAGACCACCCACGTGAGGTAAGTGCATAGGGCCAGATCACACAAACCAAGGAGTATGACCTAGGAGCCAGCAGAAACACACCAGCGGTCACCACTGGGACCAATGTAGGTGTACCTGCTGATGTGTGCAGGTCTGCTCTACTCCCAGGAGGCTACAGACCTGTGTACAGGGGTCTGTGGATGAGCGCCCCACCCTATCCCCCACCCACCTATCACACACCTCTCAGGTGCCTGTCCCACACCACACCCACCAACAACCCCAGGATGTGCTAAATGGATACCCCCCCCCCCACGGACCTGCTGCCCCCGTGAGTCTGTCACATTCCACCTGGCACCCCACACCTCCTCACACTCACAACCCCTCCATTCCCACCATGTGCATACCTCATATCACCCCACACCCATGCTAGCTATCATCCTATGCACATCACCTGTGCCCCGTCTAGGAAACGGTCCCAGCACAACCCCCCCAACAAATGGATACTGGACACGTCCCCCATCCCCACCAACCATGACCATTGGCTGCCCAGCCCTGCGCAATGAGCTGCATGTGGCCCACGGCTCACATACCCCCTCCCGGGCCCGCAAAGCTCACGTCCTGTCAGTACCGACATACCTGGTATAAGCCATCCCATTGCCCTGTGCCATGCTGCAGGGATATGTACATGCACCACTCCCTCTACCATATCCGTGGCATCCCATGCACCCACACACACAGACAGGTGATGGTGCCGACTGAGGATACTGGACTGACACTGTACAGCTGGTGCAGCAATTTGCTGCACACAGCCATGCATGTACTGTGTCAGACGATGGTCACGCATGTCAGTTCCATAACAGCCGCTATCCATTGGTGTCCCCCCAGGTGGAGGATCTGCGCAAGAAGGCACGCGAGCTGCTGCGGCGAAGGCCTGACTTTGTGCTGCGACTGCAGCAAGAGCTGCTGGGGCAGGAGGATGGTGAGTGATGCAGCCCATGTGACACGCCACAGCATGTTACATTGCAGCAGGAGGTTGTGGGGCTAACTATGATGTGTCTGCCTTGTGGGCAACACATGTACTGATGCGGTACTGTTATGTTTTTTTGAAGTGGTGAACAAACAGGTGGACAAAGGTGAGTGGTTGATATAGTGTATCTGGACTTTCAGAAAGCTTTTGACAGGGTCCCTGATCAGAGACTTTTGGCAAAACTAAAGAGTCATGGGATAGGAGGCAGTGTACTACTGTGGATCAGGAACTGGTTAAAAGATAGAAAGAAGAGGGTTGGGCTAAATGGTCAATTTTCCCAATGGAGAAATGTGAATAGCGGTGTAACCCAGGGATCTGTGCTGGGTCCGCTGCTTTTTGACATATTCATAAATGACCTGGAAAGTGGAATAACGAGTGAGGTTATCAAATTTGCAGATGACATAAAACTATTTAAAGTTGTTAAAACCCAAGAGGATTGTGGAAAATTGCAAGAGGATCTTGATAAATTGTAAGACTGGGCATCAAAATGGCAGATGAAATCTAATGTGGACAAGTGCAAAGTTAAGCACCTAGGGAAGAACAACCCAAACTATGGTTACACAATGCAAGGTTCCACATTAGGAACCACCACCCAGGAAAAAGATTTAGGCGTCATTGTGGATAACATGTTAAAACCCTCGGCCCAGTGTGCAGTGGTGGCCAAGAGAGCAAATAGAATGCTAGTTATCATAAGGAAAGGAATGGAAAATAAAACAAAAGATATTAAAATGCCTCTATACCCGTTCCATGGTGAGACCGCACCTTGAATATTGTGTGCAATTCTGGTCGCCGTATCTTAAAAAGGATATAGCGTTATTAGAAAAGGTTCAGAGAAGAGCCACCAAAATGGTAAAGGGGATGGAAGGATACTCCTATGAAGAAAGGTGAAAAAGGCTAGGGCTCTTTAACCTGGAAAAGAGATGGCTGAGGGGAGATATGATAGAAGTCAATTAAATTAATGAACGGAGTGGAACGGGTAAACGTAGATCGATTGTTTACCTTATCAGAATATAGAAAGACTAGGAGACATGCAATGAAGCTACAGGGTAAACTATTTAAGACTAATAAAAGAAAATATTTTTTCACTCAACGTGTAATCAAACTCTGGAATTTGTTACCGGAGGATGTAGTAAAGGCTGTTAGTGTAGCTGGGTTTAAAAAAGGTTTGGACAAGTTCCTGGAGATAAGGTCCATAAACCATTATTAAGATGGGACCCAGGATATCAATGCTTGACCCAGTACAAGCATTGCGGAACCTGTGTCTTTTGGGGAAACTGCTAGGTACGTATGACCTAGATTGACCGCTGTTGGAAACAGGATACTGGGCTTGATGGACCTTGGTCTAACCCAGTATGGTATATCTTATGTTCTTATGTTCTTATACTGTCTGTTCCCCCCCACAGTGGAAGACGTGCCGGCAGAAGGACATGAGGAGGTGGAAGTGGCAGCCACCGATGAGGGTGCTGAGGAAGGGGCCGAGGCATTGGAAGAGATGGAGGAAGAGGACGAGGAAGTGGAGGAAGAGGACGAGGAGGTGGATGAAGAGGACGAGGAGGAGGAGGAAGAGGAAGAGGACAAGGAGGAGGAGGAGGAGGAAGAGGACAAGGAGGAAGAGGGCGAGGAGGAGGAGGATGAAGACGAGGAGGAAGAAGAAGAAGTGGAGGAGGAAGAGGACGTGGAGGAAGAGGACATGGGGGAGGGGGAACAGGACATGGGTGAGTTGGAGACCCAGGTAAGGGGAGAGGGGGTGGAGGAGGTGGAAGCTGTGGAGGTGCTGGGTGCGGGGGATGGCCAGGTAGGGGGGTGGGGGAGAGGGTGGAAAGGTGCTTGGTGGGGAGGGCTAGGATAGGTGGGAGGGGTGGTGGAGTGCAGGTGGGTGGGCGGCGTGGAGGTGGGGACAGCTGAGGGGGCCATGAGGCAGGATGCACCCCTGGTGGTGTGCACTGTGGGGCCACCTGAGAGTTGATGTGGGGCAGCTCCACAGCCACACACCACCATTGGTGCATCCCGCCCCACAGGTCAGGGTGAGCCCAGTCCCGAGTGGCACAGGGCTTCAAAGGGCCCTGGGGGCCATCACCAACTGCTCCCTGGCCCCCCTGCTGTCTCCTGCATGGCCACAGGAGGGCAGGCAGTGACGCCAAGAGGGTGTGTGTGGACGCCTCCACCCAGACCCCATGCACATGGGGCCTGTGTGGGGGCGAACACACATGCACCCTCTCTGTGGCACTCACCACTGTCTCACTGGGCCAGCGGGAGCAGACGAGGACCATGGTGCAGGTGGTGGGTGCCGTGTGCCGGGTGGCAGATGAGCTGCGGATGCTCAGGGAGGCGTCAGGGGGCCACGCAGCTCATCAGCCATCAGGGCATGGTGGCCCTCAGGTGGGGTAGCTCACCGCCGTGGTCTCTGCCACCCCTGCCCTCTGCAGATCTTTGCCCCGGGACTGCCAGGACCCCACTGCCACCACTGCTGGCACTGTATGAATGTGTACATGAAACCTGTATATATTGTGCATATAACAATATACCGCTTAAATAAACAGTTGCAGTTTCATAATGACCCACATCTCCATGGTTATGTGCCTCATTACCCGTCACCCAACTGTAGGGTCTGACACATGTGTGCATGTCCATGCGTGTCTGAGTGCAATCCAGAGGTCACATACATGTCACTCACTGCACAGCAGGCAGGGGGATAGGCAGGTGGGCCGTGGTGGTGGTGGTGGTGTTGGGCTCGGACATACCCCACCTGCCAGATCAGGCACCTCCTGCTGCCCTGTCTCACCCCTACCCACTTTAGCTGGACCCACCATCTGCCCTATCACCCCAACCCCCTCCGGGTAGCTGTCTCATGTCGGCCTCATGACAGGTCTGCTGCTACTGTTCCCACTGCCATGGACTCATGGCTCCCCCTCATTCCGGAGCCCTCCTCCCCCACTCATACTCCCAGGGGTCCCACAATCCATGCTGATAGCCCCTCTATTCCCTCTGCTTTTGGGCTCCCCTCCCTTTCCTCCCCAATTGACCCTCTGCTTCTTTCCAATGCTCGCACACAGCAGCATGGCCACTGGCCTTGCCCAGTATACGTCATCAGCTGCATAATCACCGGCCTCTATGGCTCGGTTCCTCCCCTATCTGACCAGTGCCTGTTCTGTCGCAACCCTCATCACCCAGTACCTCATCCACGTCCTATCACTACCAATTGATTCTGCGATCCTAATACCAGTGGTCCTCTCCTTCCCTATTCCACAGTTTCATCATCTCTAGCTCTCACCATGTCAGCTGGGTCTGTGGATGACACGGTGACATCCTATAGCCCTGCACCCACCTCTGCTCTGGGTGCTTTCGCACCTCCCGTGCCACATCCTGTGGGCTCTCTGCACCCCAGTTCTGTCTTTCATCCACCACCCGCTACCTACGTTCCTGTGCTCACTCAGCTGAGCCTGCTTGGATCATATCCCGCTCCCCTGGGGACAGCCAGCACCTCAGGTACATGCTTGTCTCAGTCTATTCGGCCCTAGCTATTTCCAAACAGGATTATTCTGACGATGTGACCGGCTGTCTTGCATCTGGCCCTCGCCATCTCCCTCCTACCCTCGGCTCTCTCGTCAGGGTGCCAATGCCTCTGATCCCTCCACCCCTATGTGCCCATACCCTGGCTCACTATCCCCATGCCAATATCCACAGGACCACCCTCCAGTTCCCTACAGGATAAGCTACGTCACCTCCACCCCCTCTCCCCTCCCAACCTTCCTCCCCTACCATGATCTCCGAAGGTGAACCTGCTCACCCTCTTTCACCCTCACAACACACCACCTGGTCCTCTGCTGCTGTCCCCACCCGCTTCCTATGCCACATCCCCTCCACTGTTGTCACTCCCGTGTCTCATACCCTTGCCCCTTCCCTCTCCACTGTAACTGTCCCTGATGCCATCAGACATGCTGAGGCCACACCCCTCCTCCAAGAGCCCTCACCTGACCCTACATGTCCCCAAGTCTCACCCCACCTCTCACCTTCCATTTCTTTCTCGGCTGCCTGAACATGCTGTTCACTGCTGCTGCAACTACGTCCTCTCCTCTCCTGCCCACCTTGAACCTGTACAGTCTTGCTTATGTCCTCTACCCTCTGCTGAAGGGGCTCGTTCCCAGGTCTCCGGTGACCTGTCTCCGGTGGGATACACGGGCCTCTACTCTGTCCTCATCCCAATTGGCCTCTCTGCTGCTTCTGACACTGTTGACCATATTCCCCACCTTGTTACCCTGTCCTCGCTTGGGTATATGGGCTCTGTGCTATCCTCATTCTCCTCCTATCTTTTGCACAGATCCCTCGGTGTGTGTTCCTATGGCTGCCCCTCCTCTGCTATCCCGCTCCCAGCTGGTGTGCCCCAAGGATCTCTCTGGGTCTGCTCCCTTTCTCCCTCTATACCCAGTCCATTGGTGTGCTACGCTCCTCCCATGGTTTCCATACCATCATAATGGTGATGTCTCCCGGGCCTACCTCTCCGCACCTGACAGGTCTCGGACTGGCTAAACACAGATCTCTGCCCACTTTTCTGGCATTGCTGCCTGACTGTCTCACCACCACCTGTGATTGTACATGGCCAGTGCTGGACCTCCTATCTTTCACCCTGTACCCTCTTTCTCCTTTCCCTGTCTCTGTGGTTAACTCTATGCTCATTCCTGTTTCCTCAGCTCTCAGTCCTGGGGTTGTCCTCAACTCTTATTTCTCCTTCTCCACATACATTCGTGTGTCAGCTTTGTCCTGCCATTGCTTTCCTGGTAATAGAAGCAGGCCCTGTCCTTTTGTTCCCACCCACACTACTATGACGTTTATCCGCACCTTGCTCACCTCCCATCTTGGCTACTGTGGCCCACCTCCTGCTGGTCCCCCTTGGTATCATCTCCCTCCCCTTCACTCTGTTCAACGCTCCTCTGCACAGCTAATCTCCCGCTGGCCTCTTCATGGCCAGCTTACTCCTCCTCTCAGGTCACTCCACTGTCCCCATATCCATTTCTGCATCCAGTGTACACCTGACCTACTCACCTATAACTGCATTCACTCTGCAGCTCCTCACTACCTTTCCTCCCTTGTCTCTCCCTACACCCCCGCTAGGGGACGCTGCTCCTCTGGCACAGTGCTCCCATCTGTGCTCCTCTCCTCTATTGCTCCCCCCAGACCTGTCCCCATTCACCTTGCTGCACCCTACACCAGAACCAAGTTACCTGTGTTGGTACGCAAGGCACCATCTCTGGCCCCCTCAGATCCAGGGTGGGGCCTCACTGCTTTGCTGCTGTGTTTGGATCTTGGTTCACCTGCTCTCCTATTTCCTTTCCATTCCTCCCGTGTGTTATGTCTGCCTACACCTCCTCTGTTGTCTGTCTTGACTAGATATTGGGCTCTGATGGGCAGGGGCTGTCTCTTACATGTCTGTGCAGCGCTGCATATGGCATGTATCGCTGTACAGATGCTCAGTGGTGGGATGGTAGGTTGGGTCCGCCATGAGGCCCTGTACCTGTCCCTCTGCTGTGGCTGTACTGGGGGCCACCACACCATGTATGTGTGCAGTTCGCCTGGGTGTCTGTGCAGCCCTACGCTGCGCACTGTCATGTGCTTAATAATGGGTGTGTGGCAGTGTACATGCCCTGCATCATGTAGGTGCGGTCACAGCATGTCCATGTGTTCAGCTCCGGTCTGTCCATCATGCAGGGCTGTTGTTTGCACAGGGCCACGCAGTCCAAGTGGCCACGCACAGACAACATCCGTATGTGCATTTCTGCGTGCTGGTGAGCCTTGGGGGGAGCCGTGGTGGCTTTAGCCCACTTGGGCAGATGCAGAGGTGGGGGTCTCCCTCCCACTTCCCAGGGGCAGCTGTGTGGGTGTGCCTAGCCCACCACAGCCCCCTGTTCGATGTCAGCGGACCCCTTTTGGGTGGCAGGTGGGATGTGTATGCTTTGCTCGACGTGGGGTTGGGGGGTGTGGTTCCAGGGGCTGCTCATGGGCCATTGTGGGGCCTAGATGTGAGCAAGCACTGTGTTGGGCTGGTGCTGCACAGTGACCGGTGGTGTGGCCGGACCACATGTCATGGGGCAGGGAATCTGACATGGTGTGGGTGGGGGTAGTCAGTGTGGATGGGATAGTATCTCAACATTGGGCCAGGTATTGGGTGTGTAGCTGGGGACTGCGGGTGGCAGGTTACACTGTGCATGGCTGACTGGGGACCACAGTCTGTGGGTGGTATGGGCATGCTGCTAAAGGGATGTCATTTACACCATATGTTGCGTGTGACTGGCCGGGTACATGAGGTGAGATGACTGGACACCCACGCAACAGGCAGCAGGGTATGCACAGCGGACACATGGACAACATTGGACTGCGGCCGGTCTGTTGGCAACAGGGTATACACAGGGATGGATGGTGGGGTTCTATATATTACATTGGACCTCATAGCTGTTGCCGTCCACCTGCCCTCATAGCTATCTCTTTCCTCTGGCCCTCATAACTATCTCTCTCCTCAGATTATCATAGCTATTTCATTCCTCTGGCCCCCATGGCTATGTCTTCCCTCTGGCCATCATAGCTATCTCTGTCCATTGACCAACATACCTGGTATGTGTCAGCTCTGGGATATGTGCATCGTGAGCATCAGTACTATTTGTTGTACAGGGGTCAGTGCTGTGTGGCTCACCACCTACCGTGGTGCTGTAACTCCCATGTTTGGCCATTGTGATCTTCATGTCATATACCTATCCTCCTGGGTCTCTATTGTGCTTCATTGTCCTTTGTTTGGTGATGGTCTATGTTCTGCATGTCCAGTATGAGTTGTGTTATGCTGTTGCTGTGGAATGTGCTTCTCACTGCCACCTGTTCACCTCCCCCATTGGCCCTGTGTTGTCATTCTCTGCAATGATTTGGTCTGCTGTTAGTACCGCTGCCCTCTGCGCGGTCTGGTAATTTGCATTCTGTGTACTGGTGGTGCTGTCATGGTACGTCAGGTTTTCTGGGGGTTCTACATGGCCTGTGTTTGCAGTTCCTCCTGCCCATGATGCCAGTTGGTACTGGCATGTCGTAGGGTGGATATCTGGTACCCCTTCCATGTCCATGTACACAGTGTGGGGCATGTCCGACATCAGTTGTGGTAACCTAGCGGTGTGCAGGTTCTGATGCATCTGTGGCCTCTGCTGGACATGTAGCCACACACTGGGTCCAGGTTATGGCCCCGCACCCCTCTGCGGCAGCCCCTGTATGTGGTGTATTGTTTGCTTTCCCTGTCCACATATCACAGTTTTACCTGCCTGTTGATGTGCTGTGTCCAGTGCTGGGGACAGGCCATAGAGGTATATGGACCCCAGACGTTCAGCGGGCTGCTGCTCCATGGGTGTTAGGGCAGGTCTGCTTGGTCCCCTGCCACCAGTTGCCTCTGCATGGTGTCTTTCACGTGTCTTGTGCGCACAGACCCCATGCTTTATATCACTAACGCGCTTGCGTAGGTTCTCAATGTCTCTTTGTGGGCCATCTGCCTCTGTGACTGCTGCCTGTATGGCCTCCCTGGCCATAGTCCATGCACTCTGTGGCACAGTGGAGCTGGACACCCATACAGTACCCCATACTGCTCAAAGGCACTGGCCAGCAGGTTGTTGTTCTCAGCCTGACTGATTCTTAGGGCCCTCTTTCATGCCTCCTCTGGCACGGGCCGTCTCCTCCTCCTTCCTCCTGTTGCCCCCACTGGCTGTTCTCGTGGGGGCTGGGACACCCCTGAGGGCATAGGACCGCGCCGCCTCACAGGGTACTATGGGTTTCCATACACACATTCCCTTTGGTGGAACATATCTGCATTGTGCTTCTTATGCTTGTTCGGCATAGTGGTTACAGTGTGCGTTGTGCCACTGTGGGTTGGATTCCCACACGTTCCTTATCTTTTCTTGTGTTCTGCTTACCTTACCATACAATGGCTCTGGTTTCATCACTTCTCTGCATACCCTTCTTCTCTTCACTGTACAGTGCAGTGTCCCCTCTGTGCAGCCAACTGTTACATGCTAGTTGTTACATATGGTCCCTTTCTTTGGGCAGTCTGGGTGGACAGGTGGCTCAGTGGTTTGGCATTGGTGTCAGTGAGCTGTGTTTGGATTCTTCAGTGTACCGGTTCAGTTCCCTCTTACTCCTTTTTTGATTCCTTGCCCGTTCTGCCCTTCTGCACATACTATCCACACAGCTGGCCCTTCAGCCGAACCCCTGCTGCCCTTTCCGTTACATTTGTTTACTCTTCTGCATGCTGTTTCACTGCACACCATTTCATGGTGTGTGCGCCTGTGTTACCTGTGGCTCATGTCCCCATTACAGACTGTGGTATCAGCTGCCTGTGGTCTATGGCCTTACACCTACGGCTCCTTTTCTCATGTGGCACCATGTCTGCACATCCCTCAGCATGTCTTCTACTGTCAACGCGCCTTGGATTGCAACTCCCTTTGGACGCGCTGCTGCTTCCTGTCTGCTGTGGTGTTCACATGCGGTGGGTCCATGGCGCACTGTACCGCGCCTTAGCGCCTTGTAACATGCATTACCTGACATGTCTTGCTTTAATGAGGCACCGCCCATGCCTTTATATAGGCATCTGTACGATTACCGTGGAACCTAACGCGGGTGACATTACCGCTGTTTAGTAAACATACCCCTAATTGTCCCATCAAAACTTTATAAGTGTTGCTGTGAGGAATAAGGCATAAACATTAGTCTAAAGAGGTAATAATGTCATTTAGAAAAAAAACTTTCACAAAATTATAGGAGCCACAAAAACAGACTCAGCATGTACTTTACGATCAATAGAGATTAAGAGAACTACATACACAACCAACTCTCCCCAAATACAATCGAAATAGAGAGGGAGGAGATATGAATATATACAACACAGCACGCAATCCAGTTAACATTCACCACAGCCGAACCCCCCCCCCCCCCCCCCATGCAGCAGACAATATAAACCAGAGGAGACACTCTTTACCCCACACAAATTGAACAATCCTTACAAGGGTGCTGTCCTAATGGGAGTCCTGCATGAACTACCAGGGATCGCAGATAAGAGGGCCATAGATAGACCAGACAAATCAAGGTTTTTTATTCATCAAACCCGGCACCACCCTCAATATAGAAAAATGTTTGTAAACCACATATTGCAGCCTCCGACTCAGCGAGGAGTAGCAAGTAATAAAAGTGTATAAATTCACTTTCCTCTTGGCTTTGTGAAACACAGGTAGGATGCAATAACTACTACCTATCATTAAATTTTACTCGTGTGTAAGCCCGCTCAACCACCTTCAGGGGATACCTCCTCTGTAAGAATGCAGTCCTCAGATTCACTGATTGTGCTTGAAATTCAGATAGAGAAGAGCAATTCCATCTATAGCATATGAACTGAGTAGGGCAACCCTTCCTTCAGTCTCAGAAGATGGATACTTGAGAAATGTAATAGAGTATTATGATCTGTCGGTTTTTTAAAGACAATCATGTGCCATTCCCCCATCCTCACAGACACCAGTACATCCAAAAACTATTTGTTTACTATCAAAATTCATAGAGAATTGATTGTGTGGATCAAAATTATTTAACCAGAGGAGAAATGATTGAAGCTGATCTCTTGTGCCCGTCCAAAATATGAACATGTCATTAATATAATGACATCACAATTTAATCTATGGGGCAAAAGGAGATTTATAAACTCATCGCAACTCATATGCTCCCCATAAAAATATTAGCAATAGAGGGAGCAAAAGTAGCCCCCATCACTACCCCACCCCCTGTTGCTGATATATTGTGTTCTCAAACATAAAATAATTATTGTGCAGAGCTATGGAGGCTAGGCACAAAATAAACTCAAGATGGCTCTCCTCTAGGTCACCCTGATTATATAATGCCTCTCATATCACTGTCAGTGCTTCATGCTGGGGAATTCTGGTATGCAAAGATGTGATATCTAAGGTCAAAAGCAAAAATTCAGCATTCAATAGGCTCATATCTGTTTTAGAAAGAACATTTAAAAATTGGGACCTATCTCTTAAATAGGATGGTATACTCCTAAGTAAAGGACGCAAAAAAGAATCAGTATATATCAAGAGAGGTTCAAGTAGGGATCCTTTTGTCAAAATGATAGGTCTACCTGTAAGATGATCCAGACTTTTATGTATTTTCGGGAGCAGATAGAAAACAGCTATCTCCGGAGAGGAAAATTCAAAAACAAAAATCCTTTTCTTGTTATATACTTACTTCGCCGTCTTAGCTTCTAAAGTTAATTGTTTAATCTGTTTCTGCAATAAAGCTGTAGGATTGATAGCTAAGATTTTATACACATGCCCATCATTTAACAGTCGAAATGCTTCAGCTGGATAATCCTGTCTATTTAAGATAACTATGGCTCCTCCCTTATCAGCTCTCCATCACCCCAAGCACTGAGCATTGAGCAAAGAGCAGAAAGTGCTGATTGTTCTTCCCTTGATAGACTAGAAGACACCTTACTATATCTAGTTTGTTCAATAGCTGCTAAATCATGTAACACCAGCTCTTTAAAATTCTTCAGTGCTAGATGTAATGGGTCTGAAGCAGGGGCGGCCCAAGGGGGGTGCGGGGCCATGTGCGGAGACTCGGTGCGGGGTCTCATTTGCATAAATATTTGCATAATGTTACCATATACTAACTTTTAGCAAACGTGCCTCTTAATGAGTGTATGGATAAAGAAAGACTAAAAGATTTCTACATTACTATAATCCAGTGCCAACTGCCAGACACATTAGGAACTGCTACAAACACTGCCCATTTAGAACCCATAGCAAACCCACCGTATCCTAACAGCACTACCAGGACTCACAAAGCACCATACTCTACCAATCAAAAGGCAACACTGCAAATATTAAACCAATACATTTCAGAGAACAAGAATACATGACCTACTGGGGAAAGAGAACAAGTGGCAATGTCAAATAGGAATTATATAAACATTCAGCTCAGTTACACATGCAGAACATAGACCATCACCAAACAAGTAATCACAATTTAGAAACAGGAAGACAATAATTAAACTGGGAATCCCAAAAGCCAAACTTGGAATGTACAACACTGTAGAAATAAAACTATACATTAATTTGCTCTTGTACTAAACAAAGCGCAGACGTTAATGATGCACATTTAGCAGAGCTGACATATTCCAATTAATAAATTCAAAATAAAGAGATATTTTTCTACCTTTTATGCATTTTTTTTCAGCTGCAATTGCTTCAGCCACTTTCTTCTGGTTTCTTCGTGTCTTCTGCTAACTCTCCATCGTCTGCTGTCCATTTGTCCTTTCTTCTCTCTTCTAGTTTTTTTCCATTCTCTCTCTACATCTGCTTTAACATACTAATCTTTCTCCTTTTGCTCTTTCCTCATTCCTATTTCATCCACTCAGATTTTACCCCTCCATCCTCAATCCCCACTTACTCTCCCAATACCCGGCCAATTGTAGATTTTTTATCCCTCCCACACAAAATATTTTTTCCTTCTCCATTTTACTCTTCCAGCCTCATCCCATTCTAATCCTCCCCCAACATCAGCTCCCTTCTAGTTCCAGCCTCACCCAGCATCCATTCCCTTCTAGTCCCTGCATCAGCCCATTTCCAGTCCTAGCATCCCCCCAACCCAATACCAGTCCTAGCCCCCCCATCAACCCACTTCCAGTCCTACCCCCTATCCCCCCATTTTCAGTTTAAGCCCCCCCTATAACCCATTACCAGTCTTAACCCCCCATCAGCCCACTTCCAGTCCTAACCCCATCAACCCATTTCCAGTCAGCCCCCCATAGCCCATTGCCAGTCCTAACCCCCCTCCCCCATCAGCCCACAGCCTATTACCAGTCCTAACCCCATCAGCCCACCTCAAGCCCTAACCCCTCCCCATCAGCCCATTTCCTGTCCTAGCCCCCCATAGCCCATTATCAGTCCTAACCCCCCCATAGCCCATTACCAGACAGCCCCCATCAGCCCACAGCCCATTACCAGTCCTAACCCCCCCATAGCCCATTACCAGTTCTTACCCCCCCAACAGCCCACAGCCCATTACCAGTCCTAACCCCATCAGCCCACCTCCAGTCTTAACCCCCCAGCCCATTTCCTGTCCTAGCCCCCCCATAGCCCATTACCCATCCTAACCCCATCAGCCCCCCTCCAGTCAAGCCCCCAGCCCATTTCCAGTCCTAGCCCCCCCCCCATAGCCCATTACCAGACAGCCCCATCAGCCCACAGCCCATTACCAGTCTTAACCCCCCCATAGCCCATTACCAGTTCTAACCCTCCCCCCCAACAGCCCACAGCCCATTACCAGTCCTAACCCAATCAGCCCACCTCCAGGTCTTAACCCCCCCAGCCCATTTCCTGTCCTAGCCCCCCCCCCATAGCCCTTTACCAGTCCTAACCTCCCCCCCATCGGCTCAAGTAAAATTAAATTTAAAAAAAAAACGCTGGCTGCTACCACTGCCGCCGCAGCAGCGGCAGCATGGACTGTCCCGCGTGGCCCCCTCTTCCCGGCTGAATCCCTCCCTCCCTCCACGACGGCTGAGCCCCTCCATGCCGGCTTTGAGAGTCACGAAGGGAGAGTGTCTCCCTCGCGTCTCTGTTAAGCCCACAGGGGCTGATGGGAAATTTCCCATCTGCCCCTGCAGTATCATTTGTTCTGACATGGATTTGCAACATTGGGTAATAGTCAGTGGGCTTTATGAGTCTCGGCAAACTCTCCGTAACGTCTTGGATTTTGGCACCTGGCAGACAGCAAACCTATCTGGACATCAATTCTGGTCGGCAGATGGATGCCTCAGTACCCTTCAGAAGAGAGTCACCAACCACCACAACCCTTCGTTTCCTTGTGAGCACTGATTCTGCAACTTTGGGGTACTTGAGCTCTGTGTTTTCCCTTTCAGGGATGCTTTCACCTTCTCCACTTCCAGGGCTGCATAATGGTTCTTCAATTCAAGGGCTGGAGAAGTTGGATTGGTGATTCTGCAGGCCCTGGTGACTTGTGTCCAGTCTTTGTCATTCTGTAGGCACCCATCTTCTCTTCTGCTGGAGGGCGTGGTTGTTGCAAGAAGCATCTCATCAATGTACTTCTCACTGTCTTGAATGCTCCTCAGCCTCGCCACCTCCTCTCTGAGTTCCTCCACTTGTTTCCTGAAAACTTCAGCATGCAGACACCCTGCACATGGAAGCAGTCCTTCAACTGGCATTGGGATCTCTTTCTGGACAGAGGCAGAAGTTGTAACGGGAGCAACAGCTTTAGCGATATGATTTTTCACAGCCATTGTTCTGTTCGTGGAGCTTAGGTACCTCTTAAAGCAAAAGAGAGATCTACCAAAGTATTAGCTGGTTTCCCAGCTATCCTTTCAGAGAAAAAGCAGTAAACCTTAGTTGCAACTTTTGGATCTGAATCTACCAAGTTGACTGTGCTTAGAGCTTATTTTAAGCACAGGGAAGCTTTATTCTGTGGTTTCAAGCTCCAAGTTTTTCCTGATGTTGGTCGTGTGACGCAGCTCAGACGTAAGCAATTTTTGGGGTTGAGAGCTAAAGTTATTGCTTTGGGAGCGTCTTTCTTTTTAAAATGTCCTTGTCGCTGCCTGGTTGTTTACCAGGGGCAAAGTTTTGCTTATACGGATTTTGACCAGTTACAGAAGTTTTTGATTGCTAGGGAATTGGCAGAGAAGTAAGGGGGTGGTTTTTTTGTTTTTTTTGTGCTCCCTAATGTGGAGTTGCTAAACTCTTAATTACTATAATAATTTTGTATTTTCCTGTGTATTATTGATTGTTTCTCCATGATGTGTAGTGATTTTTTTCCTGTATATTCTTTGTTTGAATTGTATCTTGAATATTTTGAATTGTTTCTTGTTTTTGTTACTTTGTATTCAGGAAAGAAAAAGCCTTAAATAAAAGATTTAAAAAGCAGTTAAATCTCTTTAATTATATTGGCAATGTGCTGTTCCAAGTCCCTGTGTCGTGTTAATTGGGGAGGTGCCCGATAAAGCAAGACCACTCACAAGAGGTGGGTGGGTGTTGGGGGGGATAGGGAGGGATAGGGAGGGAACTAACACCTGTTTAGGTGTCAGTGGCTTCAAAGAGCTGAGAAACTTACTAAAGCAGAGTTTAAAACCTACTCCACTAAAGATAATATTCCTCCCTTTAAACTAAAGAAAGAAAGAGGTCCCAATGCCAGTTGAAGGACTGCTTCCATGTGCAGGGTGTCTTTCATAAAGAAAGAATTTAACTTTGTTTTAAAAATGTACCAAACCCCTTTTAAGAGCTCCCAGTCAGAGAGCGAGCAATTAAAAAATAAAAACCACAAATGCTTACCTTTGTTTGAAATGTAGAACCCCTGTTAGGAATGCCTCAACAGTGCAGGGCTCTGTGACCTGTGAGGAACAGTGTCAAAGGTTTTACTGAAATCTAAATACACCACATCTAGGGCTCTCACTCGGTCCAACTCCCTGTTCACCCAGTCAAAGAAATCAATCAGATTTGTTTGACAAGACCTGCCTCTGGTGAATCCATGCTGCCTCTGATCCTGTGATAAACATAGCACTAAGACGCAGTGTTCAGATTAGAGCATCAAGGATCCTCATAAACTTCTCTTTTTTAAATATGTATTGTGGTGGCGAGACAGGGTTAGAGCCCAAGGAAAGTGGGACAAAACAGTTTTTTTCCCCTGAGCACAGGACAGATTCAGGAAGTGTAAGGGTTAAAACTCTTACTAAAGAAAAAAACTCTATGCACCAAGAGGTAGAGAGTGAGCCACGCCCTAGCTCCATGGTAACCAGGGGAGGTGACGAGGGAAGCCTAGGGGTGGAGTCAGAGGCTATAGGACAGCCTCAAACATATAAGCAGGGAGAAACTGCTAATGAAAGGCAGGCGAGGCAGGCAAAGCAGGAGAGGAAGGCGGAGCAGGCAAGGCACACGAGGGAAGCAAGGAAGCCGGAGAGACGAAGGAGGCCAGAGAAGCTGGAGAGTCTTTCCAGGAGAAGGAGAAGTCCTTCCAGAGAGGCTTCCACAGAAGCTGCCCTGAAAGGAGATAAAGCAGAAAGAGGCAGGTGCTCCAGCAGAACCCTTAAAGGGGATTCTTATTGCAGGCAACGTTCAGAAAGCTCAAGCCTTGAATGCAGCTCAGCTGATAGAAAGAGGACAGCTGGCTGGAAACAGAGGGGAGTTGATTCTGAGGTAAATGCTGCTGAAAGGCATGGAACAGGAATCCAAGTGAGGGAGTCTCTGGAGAGTGGTTTACCTGTGGCACAGTCTGAGAGGAGACAGAGTGCTGGAAATAAGGTGAGCCATTTACAAGCTTTTAAAAGTCTGCTGAGAAAGAAAATTCTCCTGGGTCCTTCCCCTGTAACT
The DNA here is from genome assembly GCA_033557465.1 of Ichthyophis bannanicus. Classification (NCBI taxonomy): domain Eukaryota; kingdom Metazoa; phylum Chordata; class Amphibia; order Gymnophiona; family Ichthyophiidae; genus Ichthyophis; species Ichthyophis bannanicus. Next base: position 419,235,854 of record CM066034.1, read on the forward strand.
CAGCGTAGTGAGGAGTCTCACTGGAGGCAGGTTCTGAAGTTGTTAGAACAATTGAAGCCTGACGTCAGAGACACTGAGGCACTGAGGCCAGCCAGGTGTTATCTGGATCTGAGCAAGAGAATATGGAAACAGAAGAATGTCTTTTTGAAAGCATGTCCTCAGATTTTGAAATGGATTGTTCTTACTGTAAAAGCCAGAAGCAGTAAAGCTATTTGAGTTTTAAAATAGTGGGAAAAGCCAGAAGCTTTGAAACTGCGTGACTTGAGGAAGGGTGTTAATTAAAGCCCTAAACTGAGCTAGCCAGATAAGCTCAAGGAAGCTGAGAGTGCTAGAAGTGAAAGAGCCAGTACTTGCAAAACTTGAATGTGGAAAGTACAATTGCTTTAAGGATTGATGCAAACGTTTAGCAGCTTGTTAAGGAAGCCAAGGTGCTATGCAAAGCCCTGAATGCCGTGAGAGTGTAATCCCTGCTGACAGAGGGGTTTGCTGCTCTGTTTAAACAAGCTAGCTGTGAAGACTAATGCATGGACTGTGCTGTATCGTTTGAGCTTTGTTTTTCTTTTGGAGAAAGTATCCTGTATTTTTATGTTTGTGCAATACCTGAACTGATGCCAAAGAAGTTCAGTCGGCAGTAGAAAATAATTCCTATGCAAAAATATATTTTCCTGTTAACCTTGGAAACCCTTGGCTGTCTGTTTGATTGACAACACAACTACAACATTGAGAAACTCTCAGCAATAAAAAGGGACATAAAGAGGTACGCCCTCCACGGTTAGGCAACCGCCTGACCAGTAGGAGGCCTTACAGTATATATATTTTTATCGAAACTGTTTCAAAGAAAATTTTTCTTTCCAAAATAATATAACTCATTCACGAGTATACCTTCATTCCCACAGAGCAAACGTTCAGTGATTCACACAACTTCAATTCTGAACCATTTTCCAGGAACACGATCAAAACCAACACTTAGCTTTATAGAAACTATTCCCAATACTGCAAGGTCTTATCACAGGCATCACTGTTTAAAGAGAGTGATGCTTCTTATGTTCAGTACTCACTATTTTTGATGGATTGGCAGTGTTTGGAAGAACTGCTAACAGAGAACATGTCCTCCACATGTGGGTTTGACAAGCGAGACACTTTGGGCATTTTATTTAATTGCACTTCATTTATCAGCAGCAGTGAAAGCCGTGGTGTTGAATTTCCTGCTGACTGACTCATGGATCTGATAGCCAGTTCAAGTACTCATGTGGACAGCCTGCTTGGGTCCTTCAGGAGGAGGGCTATAGGGTCCTTGGCACCAGAGTCCAGCCCAAAGAGGTTTTTAAGTCTACTATATCCTTAATCAAATAATAGTTCTTCTATGAGAAGAGCAATGTTGAATATGCCTAGTTCAGTGCGCAGATGAAAGAAATTAAAGTTGGAGGTGGAACATTGTAGTGAGCAAGAAATGCTATACATGGTCAGGAATACCCCAGTGGGCAATAGTGTTCAATCCGATGACATACAGGATAACATCACCCTTTGTTATGGCTTCCGATTTCTCTACTTTTCTATGGAGAAAACTAAATAGATGACGGAAGAAACTCTGAAAATTGCCCAGAAACGCAGAGAAGCTAAAGCCAGAGGAGAAAGAAATACAATCACAGAACTCAACAGAGATTTCCAACGTGCAGCAAGACAGGACAAGGAAAAGTACTACAATGGCGCATGCAAGGAAATAGAAGCAGAAACTATTAGAGGAAGAACAAGATCGGCTTTCCTGAAGCTACGAGAGTTAAAGAATAAGTTCCAGCCTCGAATTGGAATGTTACAAGATGCTCAAGGTTCTATGTTGAATGATGCTGAGAAGATCAAGAAAAGATGGAAGGAATATACAGAGCTTTTATATGATAAAGATCAAGTGGACCAACAGCCGTTTCAACCTGTACCTTATGACTGGGAACCATTGGTGATGAAAGAAGAAGTTGAAGCAGCATTGAAAGCCTTATCAAAGAACAAAGCACCAGGCATTGATAGTATTCCCATAGAAGTATTACAGCAATCTGATGCAGCTGTTACCATACTTACAAGGCTCTGCCAAGAAATATGGAAGACAACATCATGGCCAACTGACTGGAAAAGATCTGTGTTTATACCAATACGAAAGAAAGGTGATCCAACTGACTATGGAAATTATCGCACAGTCGCTCTGATCCCACATGTCAGCAAGATTCTACTAAAGATTATTCAAAAGAGACTACAACCATACCTGGAACAAGAACTACCTGAAGTGCAAGCAGGTTTCAGGAAAGGGCGAGGAATGAGACACATCATTGCGGATGTGAGATGGATCCTTGAAAAGACTAAAGAATACCAAAAGGATATCTATTTGTGCTTTATTGACTATAGCAAAGCTTCTGACTGTGTAAACCATGAGAAACTCTGGGCCACATTAAGAAGCATGGGTATACCAGAACACCTGATCGCACTCTTGCACAATCTGTACATTGATCAAGAAGAAACAGTTCGAACGGAACAAGGAGAAACAGAATGGTTTAAAATACACAAAGGTGTAAGACAAGGCTGCATACTTTCCCCCTACCTGTTTAATTTATATGCAGAACAAATCATCAGAGAAGCAGGATTGTATGAAGACAACAGAGGTGTGAAGATTGGTGGAAGACTCATCAACAACCTTCGCTATGCTGATGATACCACATTACTGGCTGAAAGTGAAGATGATCTGAAACATTTGCTTCTCACAATCAAAGAACATAGTCTCAAAATGGGCCTGCACCTTAATGTAAAGAAGACAAAGATCATGACATCTGGCATAATCAACAGGTTCATCGTTGAAGGAGAAGAAATTGAAATCGCGAACAACTTTAACCTACTTGGATCAACTATCAATAAAGAAGCAACAAGCAGTCAAGAAATCAGAAGAAAATTGATGCCTTTGAATTATGGTGCTGGCGGCGAATATTGTGTATACCATGGACTGCCCGAAGAACAAACCAGTCGGTACTAGAGGAGATCAAACCTATGCTTTCTTTAGAAGCTCAGATGACAAGACTTCGACTTTCATACTTCGGACACATCATGTGAAGAGAGAGATCATTAGAGAAAGACATCATGCTTGGCAAGATAGAAGGTCAACGCAAAAGAGGAAGGCCAGCAATGAGCTGGATCGATACAATAACAGCAGGTACGGGTACCAGTCCGTCAACAATGAGCCGCCTGACTGAAGACTGAACACAATTTAGGATAGCTATCCAGAGGGTCGCCATGAGTCGACTCCGACTTGACGGCACTTAACAACAACATTTTATTTATTAATTTATTTTATACCACCTTCTCCTTCATTCAAAACAGTTTACATGGAACATGAATTTTATACAGAAAACAAATGAGGCTATAACAATAAATTAACTGTTACATTAAACCAGATTCATATTATTTTCTTAATAACAATCAAAAAGAACAACAATGTGGAACTAATATACAGTGAGAGGGGCAGGCTTTAGTTTATTAGTAGTCAAATTGAAGGTGTTCTGTTACACTTTGGGCTGGATTAGTAAAGGTTTGATAGAAGTATTCCGTTAAGTGATTTGTCCATAATGTTCATTGTAGAGGCATGTCTTGAGCTTTTTATGAAAGTCCTTGTTGTCTGTTGTGGTTCTAATATCTTCCAGAAGGGAGTTCCATAACACTGGGGCAGAGAGAGAAAGTGCCCTTTTTGATGTAGATTAGTTGGATTTCTGGTATTCAGATAGGATGACAAGGACATTTCTATTGTTGATTCTTCCGGGATGTATGCTGGTGTCTCGAGCAATCAGTTCTTCTATGCTATCTGCAGAGGTGTGGTGTATGATTTTGTAAATTATGGGCATTGTCTTAAACTTAGCCCAGGAGAGTATTGGAAGCCAGTGGAGTGGGTTTAATATGGGGGTTATGTGATCTTGTTTGGAACTTCCAATAATAATGCGGGCGGCCGTATTTTGTGCCAATTGGAGGGGTGTATGGAACTTCTTGGGAGGCCCTGGAATATTGAATTACAGTAGTCAATGACTGGTGTGATGACTGCTTGAAATACAGTATGAAAGTGAACCTGGCGAATAGGGTGTGGGGCAGGTAACATGGCTGAGCCTGCCTCCATTCACTCGGGGGAGGGGAACAGTGCTGGCTTGCAAGAAGAAAAGGTGGAGGGGTAAGTTCGGAAAGAGTTGAATGGCACAGACTCACCGGGAGATTTTGGCGGGCTTAGGGTGGCAGGATGGGTGTGAAAAAGAGGAACGCGGTGGTGGCAGTGCATCATTTGCCTGGGAAGCTGCGAGTGATGGCATGCTGTCATGTACACTGAGCCGCTTCTGTTGTTTGTGGCCTTTGCAGGGCAGTCCGGCGCATCCACGCTGTAGCGCTCAGTCTGCCTGAGAGCCTGCAGATACCAGCATGTGGGGCAGCTGCTGTGCGCTGCTGAGCCACTTCTATCAGTTTTGGGGCAGTCCAGTAGCCGCAGGGGGGAGGAGTAGAGTGGAGGCCAGTGGCAGGGGCTGCATTCTCAGCAGGAAGGTTTTGTCCTCAGTGCCGGAGCAGCTTCATCAGAGACTCCCATTGGCTGTACTGTAGATGTGGTAAGGTGGTGTTTGGGGGAGTTTTGCAGTCCTCCTGGCTGCAGGGGGATCTTGGATCCCCTGGTGGTGGGGGAGGGTGGTCGCGTCTCAGTGTGGCATAGGTTACAGGTGCGATGCAGGTAGGGGGGGGCATCAGCTGGGTTGGGAAGGAGGTGCTGGGGCAGGGGGAGAATGGCTCCCTGTAAGGTTAAAGGGAGCAAGGCCATGGGGCAGCCGGGACGGGTTCCTTCCCAGTCCAAGAAGTCTGTATGCTTTATCTCGGAGGGCAGTGACAGGGTTTCCACAGGCCCATTCAAACCGAAAGTGTGAAAAGGGAAGTGAGGGAAGCCCAGGGGGCTGAGAGAGAGGGCTTCATGTGGGAAAGGGTGTCGGGGTGGTCCAGTGAGGATTGGATCTGGTCAGGTCAGACCTGGGAGTCAGTGAGGAGGACCAGTCAGGGTCAGGGGGTGAGTAACACCCCATCTGAGAGGGCCTGCCGAGGACGGATCCAGAGCTGGGCACTGCAGGTCGATATCACTCGCTGGACGGGATCCCTGGGGCGGGAGTGGCCAGCACAGGGTGGACGCTGCACATTGGTAGCTGCACATTGGTAGCAGTTGGCTTGGACCTTGAGAAACAAGAAATTTTTGAAGAAGAATTTGTGGAAGGTGGTGAGTTGGATACAGTGGGAGAAGCAGTTGCGTCGGTTAGGTTTTGAATCAGCGGTGCAGGTCTGGGACATCTCAGACGCTTGGGATTCTTCTCATTCCTCCTCTTTGGAGGGCAATGAGTCTGAGACTGATGAGTCAGGTCAGTGTGCCTAGTTCAGCGGGCCATGTGGTGGGTGGGGCCAATAGTGGGCAGTGGGCACACCTTCAGCCTGATTGTTTTGCTGGATTGCCATGTGTCTTGGAGCTAAGGTGTTCAAGGGGCATTATGTGGACATTTTTTCTCTTCTGGCTTGTGATCAAGGCATGGGTGATAAGAAGAAAGGGGAGGGCCAGAAGGAGGAGAGTAAAAAAGGGCAGTCGCGAGTCCCGAAGACCATTAGTAAATGGTTGTTGGTGTTCCATATTTTTGCTGTTATTGTGGGCAGGGCCAAGCCGGCTCTTTACCTGAGGCTCCTGCGGTATTCGGATGTTATCCTGCGCGCGCATCAAACTTATGGGGATTGAATCTGGCACAATTATGATGAGTAGTTTTGGAAGAGCTTAGCAAAGGATAAGGTGGAGGCATGGGGGTTTAAGAATGTCGACATTTGGCAGGCAGAAATAACTCCTTGTCTGTCCTCTTTTGGGCGTCCGGACAGTGAGGGGTTCATGGGTGGGAGTGTCATAGGTTCAGTGGCCAGGGCTTGGTTGCCCGCGGTGGTAGTGGGTGGGGAGGGGATAGAGGTGGGGGGCTGGGTGGGTATTTGGGGGTGGGAATCTTTCCCCGGTGGGGGAGTTTGAGGGTGTCAGAAGAAACAATGCTTGCTTTCAGTTTAATACGGGCTGGTGCGGTGGGGGGAAACCGGCCTTTCGATGCTTCACTAGAGGAGGGGGGCTGCTTTGGGGGGGACAGGCCTGGTCAGGAGGTGGTCCTTCACCAATGGGCTCCCTCGCCCATTAACCAGGTAGCCTTGTAGTACTGGTTGCAAGGTTATCCAGATTCGTCAGCTGCTCGATTGTTGCGTGTGGATTTTCGGGACGGGTTTGTGATTCCTTTTTTGGATCTGCCTTTGGTGTATGCATTGCGTAATGCGCCTTCAGGGCAGTGGCTCCAGGGGATTGTCTCCAGCAAGTTGTGGAGAGAGCTGGATCTTGGCAGAATCGTGGGACAGTTTGCACATCCTCCACTGCCAAACCTAGTAGTGTCCTCGCTGGGAGGTTTGCAAAGAAAAAGCCGGGCAAGTATCGGCTAATTCATAATTTGTCCTATCCTGAGGGTAGAAGTATAAATCATTTTATTGACCCGCCTCTTTGTTCGGTACAATATGCATCATTCAATTCGGCCCTGGGCCTTCTTTGGGGGGGGGGGGGGGGTTAAGGGGCGCTCATGGCAAAGGTGGACGTGGAATCCGCATTTTGTTTGCTCCCGATCCACCTTAGTTCTTCTTATCTGCTTGGGTTTCGTTTCCAGGGGACATATTACGTTGACAAGTGCATGCCCATGGGGTGTTCAGTAGCCCGCGCCTGTTTTGAGGGGTTTGCTACATTTCTCCTTTGGGCCTTTCGGCAAGCAGCTCATTTAGATTCAATTGTGTACTATCTGGATGACTTCCTGGTGGTAGCTCCAGTAGAGCTCGGAGAGTGTGCATGATTGCTGGAGGTTTTCCAGCACTTGGTGCTGGCTTTCAGTGTGCCGCTGGCTGAGGGGAAGGAGGAAGGTCCGACTATCATACTCCCCTTTCTCGGCATTGAGCATGACTTGGGTAGGATGGAATTGCGGTTGCCAAAGGTGAAGGTTGCTAAATTGAAGGCGCTCATTCAGTAGGCCCTGGCCCATGCTAAGTCAACATTGGGGCAGGTGCAGGAGCTCTTGGAGCATTTCAATTTTGCCTGACAGGTAATACCGATGGGGTGGGTCTTTATTCTGCAGTTATTATTCCTGACCAAAGGAAGCAGAGGAAGCATCATTTTCTGCGGTTGAGTCAAGGGGTGAGGTGGATTTGGGCATCTGGCTGGAGTTCTTACAGGACTTCAACAGTGTCTGTGTGCGGCAAGCACTGGTGGTGTTGAACCATGACGTGCAGCTCTATACAGATGCATCTGAGGGAATTGGTTTTAATGTATATTTTGGGGGCACATGGTGTGCGGAGGTGTGAGCAGATACTTGGGGGGACCGGGGCTGGTGCCAAAAATCACCTTGTTCAAACTGTTTCTGGTGTGGGTGGCACTACTGCTCTGGGGTAAGCATTTGCACAATCGCAGTTTGCTATTGCATTCAGACAACATGGCAGTGGTCATGGCAATCAATAAACAACCTGCGAACTCCTCTTTAGTGGTGGGATTGTTTCACAAGGTGTTTCTGTGCTGCTTAAAGCTGAATGTCTTATTGAGGGCAAAGCCTATGCCTGGGGTGGATAATTCAGTTGCTGATACTTTATCTTGTTTGCAGTGGACTCGGTTTCGTGTGTTGGCACCAGCTGCAGATGTGATCCCTTCCTGGGTCCTGAAGCATTGTTCGGATGTCCTTCCTCATCACTTTCTGGATTCTTGAAGGCAGCATTAGCTGAGAATACTTGGAAGGCCTATGCAGCCGGATGGTGGTGTTTCTTGAGCCTGGTGTCAGTGAGCAGACACCCGATTACATAGGAGGATGTTCTGCGTTTCTTGGAGTTGGCAGCTGAACGTCGCTGGTCACTGCATGCTCTCTCAGTGGTGTTAGCAAGTGTCACTTTTGTATCCAAGATGGGGGTGTTTCAGACCCGATGGTGGTGTATGTGGTCTGGAAACTACTGGGAGGCTTTGCCAGAGCTCAATCAGCTGCTATAGAGTGCCCAGTATGGCAGCCAATTCATCAAACTGTTGGCTGTACTGGCCCTCTTGCCTCAGGTGTGTGCTACCTGTTTGAAGTGGGGCTATTTAGCATTGCATTTTCTTTGGCTTTCTTCACAGCGATTCAGGTGGGAGAGCTGGTAGCATCAGTCAAGTCCTTGTTGGGGAAGCAGGGGCTCTGCCTGATGACATGGTGCTCTTGTAGAATGAGGTACACTTGCGTATTTGTCATACTAAGATGGATCAACTGGGAAGGGGACCTGGGTCCGGTTGTGGAGGGTGCCTGGGCTGGCCTCCTGTCCGATTCACTGTGCTTGGACCTTTGTACTGTCTTGACCGACGGGAGCCCTCTTTTAGTTGTGCCATAAGGGGGGGATCTGCTGATGAGGTTCCAGTTTGCAGCTATATTGAATCGTGGTTTGGCGGTGGCGGGTTTCCTGCCGCAAGAGTTTGGAACACATTCTTTCCACGTTGGGGCGGCCATACTGGCCACTGTGCAGAGCATGTCCGCACCAGCAATTCAGTGTTTGGGTCACTGGTAGTCTCTTGTATATAAGTGAGATGTGTGCTAGATAGGTTCATCCACAGCCTTTTCAGTTTCCTTTTCTTTCAGTTTGTTCCGCAGATTGCCGGAGGAAAGAGTTCCTCATGTGGATACATGGTCATTCCTTCATTTTCTGGCCAGGAAGAAGGTGGTGGAATCCAAATGAGATTTGAATATTGGGCTTTCAGGAAGTGGAGTGCTACTGAGGTGGATGGGCCTTTGGGGGATGCGGTGGTCCCAATTGGTACCCTTGTTGCTGGAGGCTCGCCAGTATAATCAATCACACTGTATTTTTGTTCATTTGGGAGGAAATGATCTATGTAAAGTAAAAGGAGTGTATCTGATTTGACAAATGAAGAGGGATTTTTTTTCTTGATCCATTGCTACTTCCCGGCTGTGATAGTTATTTGGTAACATATAATCCCTCGGCGACTGTGGAGAAATGCCATCCGACAGCAAGGAGTAGAGGGGTTAGTGATGGATCATGACTTAATCACTCCCCGGGGTTGTTTCACCCTGATGGGATGCATTTGTCAGTAATTGGGCAGGATATTTTCCTTAGCACCATTCAGGATGTGTTGGAGGGGTGCAGAAAGGCATTCCAGGCCACATCTTTAGTGTGGGGTGGAGACATGCAAGTTGCAGTCTCCGCTTGTGGCAGGAGCAAAGGGTGCCGATCTTCCTTTCAGGGTAAATTCCTCCCCCCCCCCCCAAAAGAGCAGGAAGGAAGATAGGAAGACAGAGGATAGGAGCAATGGGGGGTCTTCCGCAGCATGGGCATCACCGCCATGCAAGGTCCCAGCTATAGTAAGACTCCCAGAAGGAAGCAAGCACAGCCTGGCATCTACGCAGGCTGGGGAGTGTGTGTGTGGGGGGGGGGGGGGGAAGAGAATACAGAACATGGATTAGCGTCGGGATAGGACAACACTGTCTAGTCTGACTGTTGGTGTTGTTACTTGCAGTGATGTGTTATGGTTAAATTATTCTAAAGTTGAATAAAAGCTGCGGCCAATGTTTTGCCAAGCACCTCTCCAGGGCTGGTTGTTCATCGGTAAGTTGTGAATGAATGGAAGGCAGTGTTATGCCGTTGTTATGGCTTTATGTTCTTGAGGAGTTTCATCTTACAGTAAGCGTTTGAAGTAGTGTTATTTATGTGGGACTGATGGCTGAGGTTATGATCTAGGGTGACACCAAAGTACTTGACCTCTTTTGCACCTTAATGGATCTGTGAAATATACTGATTTACTGTGGGGGATTGAATGAGGAGTCTCATGTGATGAATAAATCCTCTGTTTTATTGTAGTTTACTGCTAGGTTGTTATTTGCTGAGCCAGCTGACCAAGTCTTCCATTCATTTGTTTATGGGCAGGAGGTTAGGGTTGTGGATGTCAATAGGAGTAAAAACCATGATGTCATTGGCATATAGTTGGTATTATATGCTGTGACATTTGATAATATTACAAATGGGCTGTATGTTATGTTGAATAGCACTGATGAGCTTGATGATCCTTGAGATGCCCTGTTTTAGGGTGAAGGGAGTAGATGTGTGCATGCCGCATCTTACTTGCTGATGCCTGTTGCTGAAGTATGATTGAAACCATTTTAGTGTGGTTCCATAAAGGCCAATTTCCTGGAGGTGTTGCAACATGATGCTGTGGGATACTGTCGAAGGCAGCTGATATGTCCATGAGTATGAGAATGAAGCCTGTTTTGATGTTGTCAATTCCTTTGATGATGGTGTCGAGGTGTGATGTCACATTCCTGCTTTCCTTCCTCATGTTTTCTTTTCCTTGTTTGTTTCCCATTTTGTTCTTATTTTTTCATATGAGCTGTTTATTGCATTTTGCTTGTTTTCGTTTTTATTTTGTATATTACTTGATTTTTAATTTTTTGCACATCACTGTGATGTTAAGCAAATCCATTAAATATCGAGCATTTCCATGGATGCACTGTGAGATGATGTCTCCATTGTATGATGGCAAAGAATTCTTTTCCTCCAGAATCTGTGAACACTGCGGGTCCAATTTTCAAAAGGCATTTACACGGTTTACAGCCCAGTAAATTGTGTAAATGCCTTAGATGGACTACTCAATGGCACTTATACAGTTAGTGTCATTGAATTTCCCCTTCTAAGTCCCCTACACACCTTGATGCTATCAATTTAGCATCGGGGCATGTTGGGGGTGTTCTGGGACAGAGCAAAGGCGGAGACTGTCATTAACTGGGCAGCAGTGATATTGGATGTTGCCCAGTTAGCGACCTTCACCTAAAAGATAGGCGAGGAAAACCCTCACCTATCTTTAAGGCGCAGGAGTTAACCAGGCTGCATCCAATATCGCTGTCGCCCAGTTAGCCTCGGTGGCGTCCTTTGTTGTGGTGATCACCAGATATTCAACGCCATTGCTGCGGCATTGAATATCCAGGTTAGGGGTCGACAGGGAGGGCTATGCACTGACGAGGTGCATAGCCCTTCCAAAGTGCCAGTCCCAGGCAGCCCAAGGAGCAGAATCTAGATTTATTTAGACGGTTTTGTATGCCACCTTATCTTTTCCACATAACAGTGTACAACATTGCCTCTGCACCAGGCTAAACTGCTATAGAAGCCATGACTCCTAGAGTCAGGCCTGAGAATGTTATCTAAAATAGATTGTAACATTTCTGACAATAGGATGAGACCTAGAAAAGCTGCCATTCTAGTCAGGGTAGTTGCAGACCCATGAAAGTGCCTACACAGGAGGGAAACTGTGGTGTAAATAGTCAAGAGTATGAATCATTGTAGAAGGTAAATGGTAACAGTCTGTGATACCTGTAATAGTAGAGAAAAGTAACCTCAGGTGTTTTCATATGGGCTTTTTCAGGTGCCGGGCTCAGACTGTTCGCATCCAATTTTTTCGAAGCAAGTTTGGTTAATGGCATAAATAAAGCCCCTTGTTCATCATCAACCGCAGACCTGCCTTTTAGCATCTATAGTGAAAGTCTGGCTAACAGTGTGGAAGAACTACATGGAACACAACCTACAGCAACACAGCCTATCAATCCAGCTGGTGATACTAATACATCCATCCTAAACCTTCCAGGAGCAGAAAGATCTTCCAGCTCCAGTAGCAGATATTCAGCAAGACACATTAAAGCACCTCTTTTAAAAGCACCACAGTTCAAGTTTGATAAACCAGACCTGTCTCCCAGTACCGTGTCTCTCAGTACTTCACTGCCTGAAAGCCCATAGGCATCAGTAGAATCTTCTAACTTCCCCACTTTAATTGAACTGCCATGCATCAGGCCTTATAAATTTTATTTGAAACTAGAAACCAGACTAAAAACTTAGGGTCTGATATTCAGCGGTGGTGGCTAGCACAAATATAGCATCAAATTGTCACCGCTGAAGAGTTAACCTGGATATTCAAGGCTGGGCCCATATCTGGCCATCGGCATGGAATATCCGGGTCTGCCTCATGGCACGGAAGCTGACCGGGCAGCAGCGATATTCAGCTGCTACCAGTTAGCTTCGGCAGCAAAAGTTAAGACATTTTTTTCTGCACCTAACTTTTACCACTGAGGGATAACCAAGAAGCGTCTGAATATCGCCACTGACCGGTTATCCCTGGGTACCGCTCCTGGAATGCCCTGATGCTAACCATATACCATCGGGAAGTATAGCGGTGGTATGTGGGAATAATCAGCAGCACTAACCATGTTAGTGCTGTTGAATATTCCTCTTAGAGGCAGTTTACAGACTCATAAAGCATCTAACTGCTTTGGAATATTGGGTCCTTAGGAATTAGTGGCTAAGACCTTTTTCATTATCCCCTACCACCATCCCCAATGTCTTTAACAAAATTAAAGCATTTGGCAGAGGAGAGGTGGGGAGGAGAATGGAACATCCCTTTCAATGTCTAATACAACTCCTTAAGGGCCTCATTTAGTAGGTGTAGTTTCCCATTCTATGTCTATGTGGAAAAAACTTAATAAATGAGGCATTAATACACAATTGCATGGTGTTGTGAGAAACTAGTAGATTCCTCCCTAAGCTAAGCATGTTGTCATTGACCCTTGTTAGGTGCAACAAAAAGGCAATTGCCTAGGCACAATTATAACCATGGCTGAGATCCACCAGTTTCCTTCTTTTTCATTATTCCCACTCTTTTTTCACCCAGTCTCTCTCATCCCCCCTCCAGGGCTAGCCAAGGCTATCGAGCCCTAGGTGAACCTAAGCTGTGCATGTGCCTCCTGGAGTCCAGCCTTTACCTTTCTCCCTAGCACCTCCCCCCCCCCCCCAAAGGTGGCTAGCATCTCCTCTTCTCCTCCCCACTCTCTTCCCCAAGGTGGTCAGCATCTCTCCTTCTCCTCCCTACCAATCCCCAAGATGGTTAGCATTTCCTCTTCCTTTCCTCCCAGGTGCCCAACATTTCAATCTTGTTTTCCTATTCCCCCCCCCCCCCACCCGGTTCCCAGCATCTCCCTTCCCATCCCTACCCCACTCCCGAAGTGGCCAATATCACCTCTTCTCTTCCCACCCCCTCCCCAGATGTCCATCATTTCCCCTTCCCTTCTCTATCCCTCTCCCCCCTTAGTCCAAAGCAGTTGGCACACTGGGGGATCCCCAAGTGTAAGTACATATTCAAGCTCTGCTGGGTTCTATCCCCCTCCAGTAGAAAGTTTGCACCAGAGTGGGCAGTGCCCAGGAGAGCATAAGCACAAGCTTTCATTCAGAATCCCTCCCCACTCCAATGCCTTGCGAAAGTATTCATACCCTTGGGTTTTTGCCTGTTTTGTTGCATTATGTACAACCTGGAATGAAAGTGGAGGTTCATTTATCTGTTAGATAATGGAGCTAACAATATAGTCCAAATTGGTGAAGTGAAATGACAATAAAGTTCCTTATATAGATAAAAAAAAAAAAGTTAAAACTGAAAAGTTAAAAGTGCATATGTATTTATCCCTTTTTCTATGAAACTCCTAAATAAGATCTGGTCCAACCAATTAACCTCAGAAGTCACATGATTAGTTGATTAGGATCTACCTGTGTGCAATCAGTGTCACATGATCTGTCACATGATGCCTGTATAAATATACCTGTTCTGAAAGACCCTTGACTCTGCAACACCACTAAGCAAGCAATATGAAGACCAAGGAGCACTTCAAATTGGTCAGAAACAAAGTTGTGGAGAAGTGTAGATCAGGGTCGGGTTATAAAAATATATCCCAAATTCTGAATATCCCATGGAGCATAATTAAATTCATTATAACAAAATGGAAAGAATATGGCACCCAGGGGCAGCTCTATAATGAGGCAGAGTGAGGCGGTGGCCTCAGAGGCAAACTTTTGGGGGTGGCAAAAAATGTGGAGAAGCAGCTACGGCCGCAATAGCAGTAATTTAAAATGAAAATAAACTTGTGCAGAGTTTCCCGACCCTATGGAACCTCTGCTGCCACATCCGATACCCAAAAAAAAGTAATGTCCGAGTGGACATGACAGCAGGGGTTCCATAGGGTCGGGAGGCTCCACACCGGTTTACTTTCATTTTAACCGCTATCACAGTGGAAGGGGAAGGAGTAGAATGGAGACACGGGTGGCAGGAGAGGGAGCAGAATGAGCTAAATGGGGGGGAGGGGGGAGGCAAGAGAGGGAATGGAGCAAGCTACCCAGGGGGGGGCAGGAGAGGGAACAGAATGAGATACACGGGGGCAGGAGAGGAAGTGGAACAAGCTACACGGGGGGGGGGAGGAAAGGGATCAGAACGAGCTACATGGTGGTTGTGTCTGATGATCTTAAAGTAGCTAAACAGGTAGAAAAGGCGACGGCAAAAGCTAGAAGGATGCTTGGGTGCATACGGAGAGGAATGGCTAGCAGAAAAAAGGAGGTGATAATGCCTCTGTATAAGTCTTTGGTGCGACCTCATTTGAAGTATAGTGTGCAGTTCTGGAGACCGCATCTTCAAAAGGATGTGAACAGGATGGAGTCGGTGCAGAGGGTGGCTACTAAAATGATTAGTGGGCTTCATTATAAAGCATATGAGGATAGACTTAAGGATCTTAATATGTACACCTTAGAGGAAAGGCGGGATAGAGGTGATATGATTGAGATGTTTAAATACCTCCGTGGCATAAATGTTCAGGGAGAGAGCCTCTTTCAATTGAAAGCAAGTTCTGCTACGAGGGGACATGGGATGAGGGTGAAGGGAGATAGATTCAGGAGTGATATGCGGAAATATTTCTTTACGGAAAGAGTAGTAGATCCATGGAATAGTCTCCCAGTGGAGGTGGTAGAGATGAGGACAGTAACTGAATTCAAAAAAGCATGGGACCGAGGATCTCTAAAGGTAAAAAGGGGACTGTTGTAGTTGTTGATATGGAAGGACAGACTAGATAGGCCATGTGGTCTTTTTCTGTCATCATGTTTCTATGTTTCTATTCCTTCTACAAATGAACCAATAACATCACTTTTATCTATAACCCCCTTTCCTAATCATTAAAATTATTACAGAATTATAACCATTACAAAAATAACCAACATACATTCTAATTTGAAGCTATGAACTTATAGCCTCAAAACTGTAAACTTATGTTCCTCTATTTACTGCCTGAACAGAATAAGATACAAACATATTTTATAAAATTCAACCAATGGCTATAGTTCAGGTATTATCTTTCATGTTATTAATATGTTTATGAAACCATATTTGTGCATCTTCTGGTGTCTTCATTATCTCGGTTTTGCCATTATAGAAAATCCGCAGTCTCGCAGGATACTGTAACATAAATTTCAAATGTGATGCCACCAATTTCTGACACATTAGCATATGCTTTCCTCCTCAAACTTAGTTGAACAGAGTAATCTTGATAGACTTGTATACGGTCCCCCTCATACATCAGAGTCCCTTTAGCTCGCACCGCCTTTAAAACTCTTTTTGTTGGAAATTCATAAATCGGACCAGAACTATTCTTGGTCGCGTATCTTCTGGTCGAGGTCTTCCAAGCCTGTGATAAAGTGAGTGTTACCCTCACTCAGATTTAAGAAATTCAGTATACCCAAAAAATAAGTGCTAAGCTCTACATCTTTTATGGTTTCTGTTATACCGATTATACGAAGATTCTTCCTGCGACTTCGATTTTCTAAATCATCTATTTTCTCACCCTGCTTACTTATTGTCACTTGAAGAGAGGAGATTTTTTTATTTGCGCTATGCAGATCATATTCCAGTATTGAAATACGGTCCTCAGCTGCTTGCATACTTGTACCCATTGATTCCAGTTGTTTACTAATCCCTTCTAACTGGCCTGTGATCCCATCCAGACGACAACTCAGAGTACTGACCACTGCATTAGTCACATCTTCAGTAGTCATCAATGGCTGTCCGAATGAACTATCAATCATCTTTGTTGTTGCTAAGCTTATTTCATTTTTCTCACGCTCTCGACGGGCAGTCTTCATTATAAAGAATAAACACGTATCACTTGATCTAGCTTGTACACTTGTGTTATTCCAGATGAAAGATGCAAACTTATTATCAGCCACTAGATGGAACTCAAGTTCAAAGAATCCAGATCTAATATAACAGTAACAATAAAGTCTCCAGAGGTGTCTCTTATTTTCACTACTCCATTAAATAATTAATATTTTTAGTTGAAATTTGTCAAATATTTCTCTGATGATCTTAAGGTGCCCTAACAAATGAAAAACCTGGAGATGAACTTGCTTGTATAAGGAGAGCAAATCCCCAATGAGGAGAGAGAAAAGAAAAACTCTCTGAAAAGACTCTATTTGAGAGTTTTATTTAAATCTTTTCGTTGTTTACCTATTAAGTGCTATGTGCTAATTGATGACTGCACTGCTCCTTCTCCTCACCATCTCAGCCATCACTCCTGATCTCAAACTTCCCTCAATCTTTCTCTGATTCGGGGCACTTCACTGTAGCTTCACTCAACACTTCCCATGACACACAGATGCATGCAGCTCCCGACACTCCCCTTGACACACACACATATATGCGGCTCCTAATACTCCCCTTGATACATACACACACACATGCATGCACAAAGCTCTCGACATTCCCCATAACAGATGCACACAGTCCCTGACACTTCCCTTGACATGTACACACACATGCATGCATGAAGCTCTCAATACTCCTCATGACACATACACGAAGTCATGATACTCCTCATATCACATGCACACACACACGTGTTCTCCAACACTCCCCATGACACATGCCTATGAGGGAATAACAGAGATGGTGGGATTTGAGTGGTAGAGAGAGAGGGAAATGCTGGACTCTAAGGAGTA
This sequence comes from Ichthyophis bannanicus, assembly GCA_033557465.1. Lineage (NCBI taxonomy): Eukaryota > Metazoa > Chordata > Amphibia > Gymnophiona > Ichthyophiidae > Ichthyophis > Ichthyophis bannanicus. The sequence continues at coordinate 419,252,756 of CM066034.1, forward strand.
GATAGAGAGGATGAAAGGTAGACAGAGAGAGAGAGAGAGATGCTGAGCTCTGAGGGATGTACAGATGGTGAAATTTGAGTCAATAAGAGGTAATAAAGTAAGTCATGGAAGAAGGAGCTAAAAGGGAAAGATCAATATGTCAGTTACAGGTATAGAGAAGGAATGGAAGAAGACAGGAGGAGCAAGGAGAAATGTCAAATGGACAGCAGACAATGGAAAGAGGATTAAGAGAAGTCAGAGTAGCAGAAGAGAGAAGGAGCCATTGGGGGTCATTCTGAGCCATCAATAGTAGGGATGGACACCGCTATTCATGCAGGCTCCTGCCCCCATATAACTTCCCTGCAGGTTGTGTAGGGAAGTTATACGGGGATGGGTAAGGGGCAGCCCGGGAGTGGAGAGTGGGCAGGCAGTGGGTGCCCTGGACATACAGAGCCGATTCTAATGTTGGTCCTGTACATCCAGGGCCGGCTAAATGTCCGGGGAAGTTATTCCACCTCCGATGTGGAATAACTATTACTACTACTACTATTCAGCACTTATAAAGTGCCACGCACGCAGCGCTGAACAGCCAACATACAAGAGACAGTCCCTGCCCATCAGAGTCATGCTCATCAGAGCTTACATTCTAGTTAAAAGAAAACAGTACAGAGCATTAGTCAGTTCTGCGCAAGGTACGGTGTGGTACAGTTTGGTCATAAACGTTGATGGGGGTTAGGGTAAGATGAGGATGGAGTCAGGATCTGAATGCAATGGTGAAGAGGTGGGTCTTCAACCTGGATTTGAAGAGGGCCAGGGAGGATGCCTGGTGCACAGGCGCAGGTAGGCTGTTCCAGGCATATGGTGCTGCAAAGTGAAAGGAGCGCAGTCAGGAGTCTTGACTATATTGTAGTAGGAAAGACAAGTTTATTATAAATTATAGGCCACCCGACACAGGCCGTGTTTCGATTACTCTTCATCAGGGGTGGAACTGGTAAACACACTACAAACGTAAAAACACATTTAAAAAAATAAATAAATAAAAGTCAAGCCACATTAAGAACAAAAAATGCAAATGCAATATGTGCCTTCGAGTCAGTCCTGACTCCTGGCGACCCAGAAGCTCCTGGGTTTTCTTGGCAGTGTCACCGGAAGTAGATTGCCAGGCCTTTCTTCTGAGGCAATGGAGGGTTAAGTGACTTGCCCAAGGCCACAAGGAGTGCTAGTGGGACTTGAACACTGGTTGCTTGGTTACCAAGCCAGTGCTCTAACCACTGAGCTACTCCTCCACTCCACATTAAGAACAGATGCCTAAAAATAACATGATACATATATGAAAATTGTATATAAATAAATCATAATGTCATATGACTTAAAAACATATCATAAAAAATATATATATAATAATCATAGACGTAAAATGCGTTATAGGGATGTGACAGATAGATATAAAAAAACAATAAATACCTCAATGTAGCATATGGAGAACCTTCCAAGATGTGACCAATATGAAATAAACCTAGATGTCAAACTATAACCATGATTAATAAAAACATAAATTAACATAAATGTTAGAAATATATAGGAAAACATACATATAAGAAACATTAATATAAAATCATTGTATACACAGAACTAAAAGGAGGAACATAGCAGGAGCGAAAAGGGGATTCTTTATGCAAAAAGCTCATTGAATATTATGTTTACAATTACCCATATGGAAGGTAAGAATGTGTTAAAAACATAAATACATTAAAACTATATCAGACCATGTCATTGCCTCTTAAAATGTATATCATACATATCTCATAATAATGTTGATCCATTAAAATCATTACTCCGAACTTCATTCTTGATAAATAAAAGAAATGCAACCACCAAAACTGTAAGAAGAATGAAATGCCACCACCTTATATCCAACACCATGATATCGTGTTGGATATAAGGTGGTGGCATTTCATTCTTCTTACTGCTCAATATCCCCCCTAAATGAATTAATCTGTGTTTAGGTTTGGGGAGTTATTCTCTCTTCATTATGTCAATGAAGAAGCAGCACAGTCATACTGGGTTTAAACAGTATAGAATAAGCCAGCTCTGAAGCTGCTTACATAGGCCATTACAACTCAGTAAAGGTGAGCGGGAGAGCTGAGAGAGGTAATAAGACAGTAAAACCTTATAGTGAAGGGGTCTATACCTGATCATGAGTGAGGGACCTCTTTTGCATGAGCTTCAGAAACTTAGGGTAGATGAGGTCCTTCAGAAGAGAGGTACTCCTTGCAAAAGGAAACAGTTCAAGAAGGACCAGTGGACTCTTCTTCAGATGGAATTTCTCTTCAGAGGTGCCAGAATTCTTGAGAAACCCAAAATTGGCTCAGGTTATTGATCCAGATGTCCTCAGTAATAAAGAACTCCTTTGTTGTTATGCAAAGATGGAGAGAGAGAGCCCCTCAGCGAAAAAGATTAAAGAATTAGAAATGCTAGCAAATATACCACTTAAAAATTAGAGAATAAAATGTAATGAACATTTCAGACAACACCAGTCATATTTTCTTTAATAAAAAGAATTGCTGTTGGAGAACAGGCAAAAAAAAAAGTTGAAGAGGCTCATGAGTTGGCAGTTGTGTAAGAACTTTCTTACATGCTCAGAAACACCGTTAAGTTGTTAAGGGCTCTCAGAGAGTTGCTCCATATCAGCACTATTGGTTGATATTATCACTCATATGGCTGTTCATCTTGCTTGACAGACAATTATATGCTATAAACTTCAATCAGCTGGGAAAATCCAACTGTTTCCAACATGTAAATTCTACAGAGGATATACATCCAGGTCCTGAGATATAGAATTGCTGTCTTACAGTAAAAGTTTCAAACCTTGTGTATCTCTTGCTTCATTTTATTACTTAGCATCTCTTCCTATTCTGATTTTGTAGGTTTTCCTCCCTTCTCTATTCCAGGGATAGACTGTGGTTTTCATCCTGGCTAATAATTTTTCGTGGACCTTTCCTCCAGGAACATGTCTATAACTCTTTTGAATCTGCTATGTTAGCCACCACATCCACATCCTCTGGCAACATCGGTCACAACTTAATTATACACTGCATGGAAAAACAAATGTTCCTTGATTTGTTTTCAATCTACCAATTGTTAGTGTTTGAAAAGTTAAACAACCATTCCCTATTTAAGTGGGCCTTTTACTAAAAGATGTTAAGGTGTTGCACCTAATGTGCCCAAAATGCCAAAACTATATGGTATGTTAGGTATAACACCATCTCATTAACTGACGAGGTGTTGAAAGCATTTCCCTGATAGTTAATGTGGAGCACTTTCCCCTAACATGAATCACATTAGTGGGGGTGCACTTAACTCCAGCTATTTGGGTGGCATTAAATGAACCCATGCTAATGTAATTGATGTGTGATGTGAGCCCAGCACAAACTGCTCTGAGCTCACTATGCCCACTCTCTGTCCCTAGCCCAACCACTTGCAACCCTAACATAGGTTACACAGTTAGCACAGGAATTGTCCCGTGCTGTCATGGCTCCATGCTAGCTGGCAACACTTGTTCCAGTATGCCTTTAGCACATGCCAGAACATACACTGCTTGCTAGTACCATTTAGTAAAACAGCCCCTAGTATTCCACCCCACTCATGATTTTATAAATTTCTATTATATTTTCTCTCAGTCATCTCTTTCCAAGCTGACTAGCCTTAACTTGTTTAGTTTTTCTTCATAAGAAATGTGTTCCATCCCCTTTGTCATTTTTGTGATCCTTCCTTTTTGAGCTCTGTCTTTTGATATGGAGTGCCCAGACTGGCACATAGTACTTAAAGTGTAGTTGTACCATGGACCTTGGTAGGGGCATAAAGATATTCTCAGTTTTGTTTTCCATTCCTTTTTGAATAGTTCACAATATTCTATTTGCATTTTTTGATAGATCCTCTGCTGAATGTATTAAGCACAATGGTACCAAGATATTTTTCTTGGGTGGTGACTCCTAACTCAGAACCTGTATTTTGTATCCACAGTTAGGATTATTTTTTCCACTATATATATATCATTTTGCACTTGTTCACATGAAATTTCATCTGCTATTTAGATGTCCAGTCTTCTAGCCTCGACATGATTTTTCTCTTTATGTAGCAATGAGAAACTTTAGTCTGTGATCCTCTTGTCTCCACCATCCCATCTTAATCTCTCATTATCTTTCCTTATCTCCTGTACAGTCCTCTTAACCTCTCCCATTCTCTCCCCCCAACACATCATTCTCCCTCATGGTCTTCTGATCCTCTACAGCTTAAGATACAAGAACTAACATTCAGCAACAATTGAAGGTAGCCATAAAAATAGCTAATTAAATAGGTAAAAGCAATATAAATGGATGACACTGGAATACCTGTTGAGAATTTTCTTAATTATTTGAAATATGAACCACTAAATGGCACATTCAAGTTGTTATCATATACAGAAAATAGGTTCATTTAAAAAATGATATTCAGGTTAATACAGTAATTGGGGTATGCTTTGGTTCTAACAATAATTATGAAAGAGTATTTGTAGTTCTTATTTCAACATATAGTTCAATTTTTCCATCATCTACAAATGTATTCATGCTGCAGTTCTTCATTGTATTTTTAAAGGTTTTTTTATTATGTAATTTTGCTTTTGAGATTTTTTTTACAAGATAAAGCAATATATTAGATTGAATAAAAAACTAAACCTTACCCATCATTTCTTCTGTGTACCTACACCCTTTGTGAACTCCATTCATCAAGCAAGTAATCTTATGTGTCAACTTTCATTATTAACTCCTCATTCTGCATGCCTGGAGTACTTCCTAAGTCAGTATGTTATGCTTCCTCTCTGGCTAAATTAAAAAGATAAGAACATATGCAGGGCAGAATTAAGGATTAGTGACCTAGGAATATGTTTAAGAGGGGCCCTCTCAGATGTGCTAATTCAGTGTGTCCCAAGGCAGATTTTTGTGCTGGTAGGTCAGCTATTGGTAGAAAATAAAGTAACTATAAATAGTGACTAATCTAACAATTACTACATTACATAAACTCAATAAGAATTTATCATTCGGGAAAAAGGGCAAAGCATTTTTCTTTGCTCGGGCTTTTCCTCCTTTGAACTGAGGATCTATGTTATGATGGTGTTTTATTTTACTTTTGTTTGTTTAATGCATTATTTGTTATGTTTCCTTGGGATCTGCTGAGAATTGGTTTTGATTGGCAGAATCTTTATCTATATCTTTATTACAGTATTTGATAGACTGCCCTTCGGGAGCCATCTGGGTGATTTACAATAATATGTAAAAAGAAAGACAGAAACAGAAAAGGGACTACAACACCAGACAGGAAAGTGCACAATCATACAGGACTAAAGAAAAGAGAGCCTAAATAAAAGGGGAGGAGGAAACATAGGAATCAGGGAAAAGGAGGTCATAGGCAGTGCAAAAGAGGTGAGCTTTTAAGAGAGACTTGAATTTGGGAAATGATTGTTCTTGGCGGATTAAAGAAGGAAGGGAATTCTAGAGAAATGGGGCTAGGAAAATAAAGCGGAATGCCGGCTTTGTTGCAGATGGGCATGGGCTGGAGAGGGGAGATCAAGGTGGTTAGTGTGCAGAGACCGGAGGCTATGGAGTAGTATGCAAAATTGTATTGAGTCTGCAAGGTATTGAATATAAATAGATGCAAACGAAAGCATAAATGAATATAAAAATTAATGATAAATTGTCCTACAGAAAGAAATCATGTATCTGTTGAAAAGAATAAAAATATCTATATGCAATATGTAATGGACATTGTTCTTCAAAACCAACTAATACCTTTTTAATATTGATTCTTATGTCTGAAAAAATATAAACTATTTTCAGTAACTGTATTACTCTATGGCGCTGTACGGACTTCTGTAGTGCTACTCTATCCAGTGTTTTTTATGGCTAGCAATTTCATTCCATATTACTCACAACGTTTATCTTTTTATGTTCTTCTGGAAACTACTATTAATGGAATATGTAGTATACGTTATATAAAAAAAGGGGAAAAAAGGGAAATATATGATATGCCCTCATGCATGTTAATTTGACTTTCTGAACAGTCTATGTGCTGGCTGACCAACATTTCTTTGTGTTTAACATTCTATTTTTTTCAAAGTGGAATAAAAGAATTGCAACCTAAATAAAACCAATGAAAGCTAAAATAATTTGTTTGGCTGTTTTCATTTCCAAACCAGTATAATGGTCATATCTTTCTGCAAATGAGAAGTCTGCATCGGGCGTCAGAGGTGGCGGAAGCAAACTGCCCCGTGGTGCCAGAGTTGTAAAGTAAGTGTCCCGGGACTGTTTGCAGCCATTGCTGCCATTGCAGGTCTCAGAAAAGGGTGGCAGTGGAGAGGGGAAGGGGCAGGGCACAAGGGATGAGGTTTGCCTAAGGCAGTGATGGCTAACCTTTTTGAGCCCGAGTGCCCAAACTGCCGCACAAAACCAAAGAATTTCCTCAAAGTGCCAGCACGTCATTTGCATAAGTGGCCTTATTTGCATAAATATTTGCATAATGTTACCATACACTAACTTTTAGTAAACATGTCTCTTAATGAGTGTATGGATAAAGAAAGACTAAAAGATTTCTACATTACTATAATCCAGTGCCAACCGCCAGGCACATTAGGAACTACTACAAACGCTGCCCATTTAGAACCCATAGCAAACCCGCCGTATCCTGACAGCATTACCAGGACTCACAAAGCACCATACCCTACCTATCAAAAGGCAACACTGCAAATATTAAACCAATACATTTCAGTGAATACTGGGGAAAGAGAACAAGTGGCAACGTCAAATAGGAATTTCCTCTTGTACCAAACAAAGCGCAGATGTTAATGATGCACATTTCCCAGAGCTGACATATTCCAGTTAATAAATTCAAAATAAAGAGATATCTTTCTACCTTTTGTGCATTTTTTTTCAGTTGCAATTGGTCCAGCCATTTTCTTCTGGTTTCTTCATGTTTTCTGCTAACTCTCCATCGTCTGCTGTCCATTTGTCCTTTCTTCTCTCTTCTAGTTTTTTTTCCATTCTCTCTCTCTCTACATCTGCTTTAACATACTAATCTTTCTCCTTTTGCTCTTTCCTCATTCCTATTTCATCCACACAAATTTTACCCCTCCATCCTCAATCCCCAATTACTCTCCCAATACCTGGCCAATTGTAGATTTTTCATCCCTCCTACACAAAATATTTTTCCCCTCTCCATTTTACTCTCCCAGCCCCATCCCATTCTAATCCTCCCCCAACATCAGCTCCCTTCTAGTTCCAGTCTCACCCAGCATCCATTCCCTTCTTCAAGCCCCCCACATCCCCTCAGCCCATTTCCATTCCAATCCCCGTCCCCAGCAGCTCGGTGCCGTTCAAGCCCCCCACTTCCCCTCAGCCCATTTCCATTCCAAGCCCCATCCCCAACAGCTATTTGCAGTTCAAGCCCCCTTCCACTCAGCCCATTTCCAGTCCTAGCAACCCCCCAACCCATTACCAGTCCTAGCCCCCCATAGCCCACTCCCAGTCCTAATCCCACCAGCCCATTTCCAGTCCTAACCTCCCCATCAGCCCACTCCCAGTCCTAATCCACCATCACTCAATTTTTAGTTTAAGCCCCCCCAGCGCCTATCACCACTCCTAACCCCCCCAGCGCCCATCACCACTCCTACCCCCCCCAGCCCAGCGCCCATCACCACTCCTAACCCCCCCCAGCCAGCCCAGTGCCCATCACCACTCCTAACCCCCCCAGCCAGCCCAGTGTCCATCACCACTCCTAACCCCCCCAGCCCAGTGCCCATTACCACTCCTAACCCCCCCCACCCCAGCCCATCACTACTCCTAACACCCCCCAGCCCAGCCCAGCCCAGCCCATCACTACTCCTAACCCCCCCCCAGCCCAGCCCAGCCCATCACCACTCCTAACCCCCCCCAGCCCAGCCCATCACCACTCCTAACCCCCCCAGCCCAGCCCAGCCCATCACCACTCCTAACCCCCCCAGCCCAGCCCAGCCCATCACCACTCCTAACCCCCCCTCCAGCCCATCACCACTCCTAACCCCCCCAGCCCAGCTCAGCCCAGCCCATCACCCCTCCTAACCCCCCCCCCAGCCCAGCCCAGCCCAGCCAATCACCACTCCTAACCCCCACCCCCACCCCCCCCCGCCCAGCCCAGCCCAGGGAAAATTTAAAAAAAAAAGAAAACCTGTCTGCTGCCGCTGTCGGGGCCGCCGCGGCAGAATCGAGCGTGCCGCGGGGCCCCCCTGTACCCACCCGGCAGAGCCTGCCCTCCCCGTAGCAGCTCTCTCTTTGGAGCTGCAGTCAGACGCGCCGGCTTGCAGAGCGCGAGGGAAGAGTTCCCTCGCTGCTCTGTTAAGCCCGCGGGGGCTGATGGGAAGTTCCCATCAGCCCCCGCGGGCTTAACAGAGTCGCGAAAGGGAAACTCTTCCCTTCGCGCTCTGCAAGCCGGCGCGTCTGACTGTAGCTCCAAAGAGAGAGCTGCTACGGGGAGGGCAGGATCTGCCGGGTACAGGGGGGCCCCGCGGCACGCTCGATTCTGCCGCGGCGGCCCCGACAGCGGCAGCAGACAGGGTTGTTTTTTTTTTTTTCGATTGCGGACCTTCCCGCGTGCCAGCTGCAAGGCCTTCGCGTGCCACAGCTGGCACGCGTGCCATAGGTTCGCCATCGCTGGCCTAAGGTATCTCAGCTCCTTATGCCAGCCCTGGTAAACAGTTCTAGTTTTTTCACCAGCATCTGGCAATCTCACATCGTATGGCTTAAATACAAGCTCTTAATATCCTAACATCCCCTCTAAACACTGAATATGGCAAAGATTGCAGAAAGTGCCTGTGATCTCCCTCAAAGGGTCTCTATACTCCTTCCCAAAAGGAGACGACCTTAGGACACTCATACCACATATGATCAGGGTACCAAACTGCCACTAGCTTCTTCAAAATATGTTTATGTTTATTAGATTTGATAAAACCGCCTTTCTACAGGAATCAAGGCGGTGTACAATTTTCAAAAAACAAAAGAAAGTCAAGACCGGGGGCCAGCGGAAATAGGAAAAGAAGTTACAATTCTTTGACAGGAAAGAAGAAGGGAGAGGAGAGATAAGACGAGACAGAAGGACACATAATCCAGGGTAGAAACGATGGGAAAAGCAAGAAAATCACACGAAAGGGGAGGGAAGGTCAAATGCCAGGGAGAACAGATGGGTCTTCAGGTTTTTCTTGAAAGTGGTGTGGTGGGTCTCTAAATGTAAGGAGGAGGGGAGAGCATTCCAAAGAGCAGGGCCGGTGAAGAAAAAGGCAGAGGAGTGAGTGGAATGCAGGTGGGCAGATGAAGGGGAAGGAAGGGTGAGGCGGTTGAGGTGGAAGGAACGAGGAGTGTGCCTGGGAGAGTGAAAGTTGATGAGGTCTGCTAAATATTGAGGGGTGCTAGTGTAGAGAACTTTGTGGACCAGGGTAAGCAGTTTGTATTGGGAGCGGACAGAGATAGGTAACCAGTGGAGGTGGAAAAGCAATGGAGTTACATGGTCACGGAGGGTGGCGTGGGTAACAAGATGGGCTGCAGTGTTTTGAATTCTTTGGAGCCGAGATAGTTGAGATTTACGAAGACCAAGAAATACAGAATTTGAGAAATCCACACGTGACATGACTAGAGATAGTGATAGGGTGGTGAGGGCTGTAGAAGTGAGGAATGGACGAATGGCTCGAATTTGCCTAAGAAAGTAAAAGGACGTTTTGGAGACGTGTGAGATATGGTCCTGGAATGAAAGCTCAGGGTCAAAGTGAACCCCGAGATAACGAAAGGTGGTGACTAAGGGGATGGAAGTACCAGAAAAGGAAGGGGCGAGTGAAGGAGGTGGAGTAACATATGAGAACCAGATTGCGACGGTCTTAGTGAGGTTGAGATGGAGGCAGTTTTGGGTTAGCCAGTTGGCCACGGAAGAGAGACAGGAATTTAATAGAGAAAGGTCAGGACAGGAGGACGAGGTATGGTGTAATAGAACAATGTCGTCTGCATAGTTGAACGCGGAGATGCCAGATTGCTGAATTAGGAGGGCGAGAGGGGCCAGGAAAAGATTGAAGAGGAGAGGGGCCAGCACCGAACCCTGAGGAACCCCACAAGGAAGAGGAAATGGGTCTGAAGGAGGGATAGAGGGAGAAGAGGAGAGAACTGTGCAGGATCGGGAGGAGAGGAAAGAGTGGAACCAACGATAGACAACACTACAGAGCCCCGCATCCCGTAGGCGACAGAGAAGAGAGTGGTCTACCAAGTCAAATGCAGCTGAGAGATCAAGTGCAACCGCCACCGAAATGTCACCACGATCACGAGCTACATGCAGTGCGTTAGTGAAAGCAAGCAAAACTGTCTCAACACTATGGCCCTGGCGGAATCCGGACTGACGAGGGTGGAGGTAGTTAGTGGAGTCAAGGTGGTGTGAAAGCTGAGCAAAGACTATTTTTTCTAGAAGTTTAGAGAGAAAGGGGAGATTAGAAACAGGGCGATAGTGGGCGGGAACCAGAGGATCAAGCGAGGGGATTTTAAGAATAGGATGTATCAGTGCGTGTTTCCAGGGGCAAGGAAAGGTACCTGTGGAGAGACTCGAATTGAACATGGTGAGGATCGGGGGGAGAAGTACCAGATGAGGGGCAAGTAGCCAGGAGGAGGGGATGGGGTCCAGGGTACATGAGGTTTTTCTGGAAGAGGAAATGAGCTGATGAAGCTCAGGGGTGGTGATCGGGGAGAAAGAAGCCCAAGTGTGGGAATGTTGAGAGACAGGGGGAGGGGAAGCAGTGGGGAGAGGGGAGTGAATGGGTGCAGGGCAGGAGGGTAAGGATGCTCGTAGAGAGGCAATCTTACCACTGAAGAATGATGCAAGAAGGGGAGGAGCAGGAAGGGGAAGATCAGGAGGAGCACAGGGTGAGGAATGAAGGGAGGTTAGAGTCCTAAGAGTAGAGTAAAGATGTCGGGTTTGGTTAGGGGCATTGGAGATGGCGTTGGAGAAATAGGAGCGTTTAGCTGAGTGAACTTGAGAGCGGTAGTGAGAGTGAGCTGATTTAAAAAGAGCAAGTTTGGTAGGGGAGGGGTCCTTCCGCCACAGCCGCTCGGCCCTGCGGAGGTGAGAGAGCAATAGCCGAAGGCCCCTGTGGTACCATGGATGAGTGGGCTTACGTTGTGGGGGCCGGGGAAGAAGAGGGGCAGCATGGTCAAGTGCGGCAGAGAGGGAGGATGACCACAGAGTGGCCTGGGAGGTTGGCGAGAGAGAGGGAAAGTTGGAAGGAAAGATCTCGGAGGCCGCGGGAAAACACTGAAGTGTAAGGGGAGTAATAGAACGAGAGAGCCGCGGAGGAGGGGATGAAGAGGAAGAGGGGGGAGAAGAATGGGAAAGTCCTGAATGTGAGCAGAAGACAGAGAGGCAGGCATGGTCCGTCCATGGAAGATATGTGGCACGTAAGTCTTGGAGTGTAAGTGAAGAAGAGGAGGGTGTCAGGAGGAGATCAAGGGTATGGCCAGCCTGATGGGTGGGGAAGGTAACGTGTTGCAGAAGGGACAAATCATGAAGGAGGGACGTAAAAGACAAGTCTCTAGAGGAGACAGGAAGGTCCATGTGGAGGTTGAAATCACCAGCAATAAGGAGATGAGGGAAAGTTAGGGAGAGATCAGTGATGGTCCGAAGAAGCGCATCCCAAAGATCAGAGCGAAGAACAGGTGGAGAATAGATAAGAAGGATGTGTGTAGGAGGTGAGATGTGGAGGAGGAGCAAAAGGGATTCGGGATAATGTAGTGAGGGGGAGAAAAGCTGGGTAAACGGGAGGGAGGGACAGATTATAGCCGCCACACCACCACCTGAGCAGCCAAGGCGGGGGGCAGAGATGGCGGAGAAACCCGGTGGGAGACAGCGCCCCAGTAGAGCCTCCTCCCCCTCTCTGAGCCATGTTTCAGTGAGGAGGGTGAGACTGAATGAGGACTGGAGGATGAGGTCTTGAATAAGCAAAGTTTTATTACGCAGGGACCGACAGTTTACAAGGCCAAGGTGGAGAGGGTGTAGAGCAGAAGAGGAAGGTTCAGAGGGTAGAGGAAAAGCAGAGGGGGAGGACAAACAGGGTTGTAAATTGAAAGGACAGCGGGAGCAAGTGCAGAGTGGTCTAGGTGGGCGTCTGCCCCATATCACGGGAATAGCAGCCATACGGAAAGGCTGAGGAGAAAGGGGCAGAGAAAAGGTGTAAGTACAATTGTTTACCTGAGGAAGGAAGGATGCATCCGCGGGGGAGGGCCAAAGAGGTAGAGAAGAACCGTCCAACCTGGAGAACGTGAAAGGGCAGAGAAGTAATACAAACAGAGCCTGCAGCATAGTTGTGACAGAACGGCCTCTGCAGCCGGAGCGGCCCCAAGGCCCTTGTCCCCCAATTATATATGTGTTGCAGTATCTCATACCACCGAAAGAGCAACATTAGGCCATTCTCCACTAGACTGGCTGAAATGGAGACATCATAAGATGCTGGAAAGTTCTCACACCAATGCTGGCATTCCAAATCTTCCCCATTTCAGCCTCCCACTGCTTCATGTGGCATACTTTCTCTTACTCTCCCTTATTCAGGAGCTTGTTTATACTGACCAAAATACATCTCTGCCCCACTCTCCTCTTTAAGAGGTTTCAAACCCTTTCATCTCAGTTCCCAACTGAGGTTTGGCCGCATGCCCCCCCCCCCCCCAAAAAAAAAATATGACTGATCTGTAGGTATACAAAGAAATCTTTATGCGGGAGATCATAGTTTCTTCATGAATTTGAAAAGTCTTGCACTTGACCATCCTCCATACGTTAATCTACCAAACCTAGCCATTTTACTCTCAACTCCATCAGTCTCCTCCTACTCAATCTTGAAGACAATGATGGAAGCATGAACAGTAGCAACAGTCTTAAAAGATGCTTCCCCCCCCCCCCCCCCAAAAAAAAAGCAGAGATTTAGTTCTCTTCTATTCTAACATTGTAGCATGAATTAAAGGGGCCATAATGCTCCTCCTGATGCTCCAAACCTAGGCGTCCCACAGAAACATTTCTAGGGAAGGTACATCAGCTATAGTCATCTTTATCAGCACCCACTAACCATACTTCTCCTCCACTACAACACTGTCCTGATTTGTACTGCCAGATAATACTTGTAAAGATATGGCATGTCCATTCCTCCCTAATGCTTCCGGTAGGTTAGGACCCAGCGAGCCACCATCAGTGGTCTACCCTTCCAAATGAAACAAAACAGCTTCCTGGATTCACTCTCAATAACCGGTCTCAACCAAGTTTGACATAGGTATAAAAATCTAGGAAGCACCATCATCTTTGTCATAGCAGTACCCTCCATTCAGGTCAAGTTCAGTCTAATGGTCCCTACTAATAGTGCTAAACAATGGAAGATAATTAAGCTTATATAAAGAAGGCAAGTCCTTGCTGATTTGAACACTTAAATATCCAATAAATTCCTTTGCCATTTTAAATGGAAACTTGAGCATACCTCAGCTATGGTAGTCTGATCAAGTATTACATTTAATATCTTGGACTTTGCCCAGTTTTGCTCCATAGGTTGCCAACTCACCCATGATCTCACTCAAAGACTCTATAGGGTGCATGACTATGAACAAGATATCAACTGCGAAAAAGTATATCTTAAATGCCTCACCTCCAGCCACAAGGACCCTGGATTCCTCTATTCACTCTCACTCTAGCTACCAGTAGCTACACCTCAAGTACAAAAAGTAGGGGCAAGAGAGGGCATCCCTGTCTCGTCCCCCAAAGCAGCTACTACTGTGATTCATTTTGTGAAGATGCAAGGAACTGAGGCCAGGCCAAACAGCAACATTCATTACTGGAAGTGTTGTTCCGCCAGCACAAATCAGAGATACTTATTTCCTGAGAGTGGGATGTATCAGTATGTGGGTATATGCATTCTTCAGATCCAGGGAGTATAGCCAACCTCCTTCTTGAAGATAAGGAAGTAGGGTGCCTAGAGAAATCATTCTGAACTTTTATCTTACCAAGTACATGTTCAGGTCTCTTAGGTCTAGGATGGGATGGTATCCCTCCATTTTTCTGGGGATCAGGAAGTACCTCAAATAAAACCCCTGACCTCTTTGCCCTCTTTAATCACCAAATCTGACAAAAGGGCAGTGATTTCACTCTGAAGCAGTTTCTGATGCAGAGAGTCAGGATTATGCACCCTCAGGGGATAATTTGGTGGCAGTTCCAATAAATGAAGTTTATAACTGTTTTGCATGACCCATGAATCCAAGATTATGAGGGGCTACCTACCAGACTTGATGTCCCTAAATGTGTGCTGTCTGCTAGGTGCTAAAATCTGAGATATTACAGAGAGTTTACCGAGACTCATCAAGTCTACTAACTGTTATCTGATGCTGTTCATCCATGTTGGCACAAATGATACCACTAAGTATCTGTCCAGGCATATAAAGAGTGACGTCATGGCTCTGGGAGAGAGAGTGAAGCAGATAGCTACACAGGTGATATTCTCTTCAATCCTCTCTGTTGAGGGTAAAGGCCAAGGCAGAGAAGCTTGCATTCTAGAAATGAATGCATGACTGCATGAATGGTGTCATCGAGAGTGATTTGTTTTCCTGGAGCATGGGATGATTTTCCAAGAGCTACTGAGCAGAGATGGGGTCCACCTATCCAAAAGTGTCAAAGAGTTTTCTGCAGTAGACTGGCTAACCTACTGGAGAGGGCTTTAAACTAGATTTGTTGGGGATGGGTGAACAAGGCCCCTAGTATGTAAAAGCCCTCAGGTAAATAAATATTAAAATCTCTGTAACAATGGGTAAAAGGGGCAACATCAGGAAAGTGGTACATATTAATACCCATAGTACAGGCAATAAGATTTCAGATTTTTAGGCTATGATGGAAAAGTCTGGCTTGGATTTAACAGTGTTTACAGAGACATGATTCATAGAGAACAATAACTTAGATATAATTATACTGGGCTATAATTTATTCAGGTAGGAAGCTACAGAACTGCAAGGCTTACAAAGGAGGGAGGAGACACTGTGCATTAAACTGGAAAGAGGGAATGAAGCATCCATTTGCATTGGTGTGTTATACAGACTTCCTTCACAAGGAGAAGTGGACATAGATTAAAATGAAGATATTCACAGTATTGCTTTGAAAGAAATGCTGCTGATAGGTGATTTAAATATGCTAGATGTTGACTGGGCTATCCCCATTGCGGTGTCATCCATAGGTAAAGAGAGCCTGCATTCTCTACAGGAAGAACTATTCCAGAAACTGTTAACAGAATCCATACATGAGGGGGCTAAACTGTCTTTCATGCTTATGAATGAGAGTGTTTTTGATGTTATAGTGAGAGATCATCTCACATCCAGTGATCACCAGATGGTGTGGTTCAATAATAGGACAAGGGTCCTAGATTTTCAGAAAACAAACTTTGTCAAGATCGGACAATACTTCAATGAGTTGTTAGTGAGATTGGAATAGCTGGGGGAACCATTGTGTAGAAAAGCAGAGGCAAAACTGAAAGGGGATATTTTAAGGACAAACATCGTTTTTCTTAAAAAACTAAATAAATGTAAAAGAAAAAGAAGGTCACTATGGCTCTCGAAAGAAGTAGCTAAAAAAGTAAAGAAAAAATAGGGCGGCCTTCATAAAATGCACAGAAAGAGGAAGGCAAGCATCAATATTTGGAAAAGCTAAGAAAAGCTAGGAAAGTAGTCATGAAAGCAAAGATACAAAGGGAAAAAATAGCCAAATGTAGTAAAATGGGGAGACAAAATATTTTTAAGATGTGTTAGTGAAAGGAGGAGGTAATAAAGTGATATTGTCAGACTCAAGGATGAAGGAGAGTATGTAGAAGCTGATGAGGATTGTTTGCATGCACTAATCCTATTTGGCTCCAATTCTCTAAATTCAGTGCAAATAGAGTATACTGTATGTAGACTATATGTAGATCAAGCTAGCTTTCAGCATACTTTTATTTTGCATCTGCATTTCTTAATTTATTCTCTTACATACCACATTAAATGTTATCCCACATGTTAACAGACACATCTCTCTTGTCAGGTGCACAATTGTACATATCACTAATTATGTTTGTGATTTATTCTCCAACTATGACAATTTATAAGTTATAGTTAATTTTATTACCTAAGCGGTAACAAACAGCAGAACATAACAGTTTATGTTAAATAAACTGAACTCATTTCAAATGTTTACAAAAAAATCTTAGGAAGACTCTCTTCTTAGGTAATAGTTTGACTCACAATACTTTGAATATAGTCAGCAACATAACTGATTAACAAAGACATCTCAGGATATAAAGGAAGGACACAAAACAAAAACAAGAGATACATAAACAGTCATTACATAGTACCAAGCATTATGCTCAATAAAAGGTAATGCATTCATGACCACAAAACTTTTAAAAAATATATAGAATTTAAATCAATTAAAATTAAATTGGCATTGCTTAATACTTCTCTTTGCTACACAGTTTTCAGCACAAACAGCATAGTAGTAAAGGATCAATTAATCTCTTTGCAGGGTAAATTTCTTTACAACCTGAATATACCTCAATCAGTGATACCAAATTAGTTAATCTTGTGGGTATGTTTACTAAATGGCGGTAAAGGATCAAGTGGGCTGTTAGCGTGTGCTAACTGTGGATGTGCACACTTAGCGTGTGCAAAAAGGCACTTTTGCGGAGCACTAATGGCACCAGCAGCGTAAAGCGCCCTGTGGGTGGTGAGAAGGCGTGCACGGGGCAGAGAGTGAGGGTCAATGGATGAGGAGTGGGTGAGAATAAGGCTTGTTCCCTTAATGCAGTCACCTTAATGGCAGGAACCCTAACGCAATTCAAAACCTGGTGGAAAGGGTGTTTTTTGAGGAGAGAGAGAGCCTATTTTACGTCTGCAATGTGATGTACAGACAGGGAAACCCAAAAGAGTGATAGTAGTGCTCCACTAGCAGCAACTGTTGAAAAATAGAGAAATGTGTAACCTAAGTCAAAAAACTGACGTGTGTGAATCTGCAAATGTCGGAAATATAGCCTTGAGACAGCTGTCTCAAGGCTATATTTCTGACATTTGCAGATTCACACACGTCAGTTTTTTGACTTAGGTTACACATTTCTCTATTTTTCAACAATTGTATAGTGGGGAGAAATTTTAGTTAGGTGGTTATTTTGGATTTCCACTAGCAGCAACAGCATAGTGCCCAAGTATGAAAAGACACTATGTTGATGGTGCAAATGGGGGCAAAAGAGGTGGCACATGGGTCATACAGTGGAGGCTGCTGGTGTACAGGAAGACCAGACCAGGCAGCTGCCTAGATGGCACATAGGAACATAAGCCTACAAAATATGTCAAACTGTGTCAGGCCACGGTCCATCATGTCCAGTATCCTGTGTCCAACAGTGTACAATCTAAGTCACAATTACCTATCAGTTTCCCCAAAAGACACACAGGATCCCCAATAACTGTAATGAGGCAGGCAGTGCATGGCTCGGAACCTGTTTAGCAATGGTTTATGGACCGTTACCCAGGAACCCGTCCAAACGTTTTTAAACCCAGCTATACTGACAGCTATTACCACACCCTTTGGTAATGGATTGCAGGGTCTGATTAAGCGTTGACTGAAAAAATATTTTCACCTAGAAGACCCAAATGGGTTAAACTGTAGGCGCATTGTAGGTTCCCTAGTCTGTTCACAGTCTGATGGCATAAAACAGTGACCTACATTTACCTGTTCCACTCCAGTCAATAATCTATAGACCTCTATCATATCTCCCCTCAGTTATCTTTTCCCCAGATTGATGAGTCCCAACCTTTTTAGCCTCTCCACAAAGGGGTATTCTGCCATCCACAGAACCATCTGTGATGTTTGTCATGATCCCACAGAGAAAGTGGCAGCACAAAGTCCTGCTTCTGCTGCGGAAAAGCAATGTGCCACATGGGGTGGTCCAAGGGTCCTGGCACCCCAGGCAGAGATCCAGGTTGCCTCCCTCCTCCCGCTGCCACAGAACCCAGCTGTGGGAGAAGAGGCCGATAGTGCCAGATGCTTTAGCCCTCCAGGTTGCTGGAAAATGCAGGTGCTTGGTGAAATACTACAGCAATGGCTGCCATCCTCCCCCCAAGATATATCAGTGGCAGGTGGTGATGAGGCCCCTGCATGGGTAGCTGGTGATGTGGCCATCCATGTGTGCCCCTGCCCTCCCCATCTGGACCTTGTGCCCAAGGCGCCTGCCAAACCCGCATGTTTAACATGCTGGGATTTGTGATAAGGAAGCTTATCATAGCTCAGGAAGGAGCTATAGTAGAGGTGAAGTGACTCTGAACAAGCAACCTGTCAAGTCTGGTAGAAATAAGAAAACAGAATATTTCCATAAAAGACTACCAGTCCCAGAATGCACCAGGTTTCCAACAGCCATTAGAGGAGCTGAAGTGGGGAAACGTGTGTTCAATCAGGAGGGCTATGAGGTAATCCCCAAGCACTCATCTCAAAGGGCAGGGCCTGATTCAGCACAGCTGCGCTGTGCTAGGGTGGAGCACTCATCTAAGCAGAAGGTAGAGTTTATTCTACAGAGAATCATCTTGGACATCTTCATCATCTGGAGGATCATCATCAGCAGAAGCCAGAGCGGATGGACAGAGAGAGCAAGAAGCCCTTTGGAGGAAGGAAGAGAAAAGCATTTGGGGGGTCTAAAGGAGTCCATAGCAGTACGTATACTGGGAGGCATTCCAGAGACCCAGTGTCCAGGAATCCCAGGACGGTACCTGTGAGGGAGACGGCTGCACTTGGAAGGGACCCTAAGACCCGTGCCAGAAGGTATGTGAAGAGAGACCCAGTGTCCAGGGATCTGGATTGGAAGGCTGGACATAAAAACTGGACTACATACTGGCCCGGCTATTTAGAGAGGAATTCTAACAGCAATGGAAGCTCAGGTATGAACACTGATCTATGCCCTAGCTATACCCTTGAAAGACAGCAGGGAAACAAGTATTGTCCTGAGAGTGCTCCATTGAGAAATTCCTCTGTGCCAATCCATGATATTGAACCCATGATTGTTGAAGAAGGGGGAGAGGTTGTAGATGCAGGCTGTGAATACATGGATTGCTCTCTGTCTAAACTCCTGTGGTAAATTGCTGTTACAAAGTACAACAACCATCACAAAGAAATACAAACTTGTTCTTTAATCTACTCAGAAAAGCTCCTGAGTAGGATTTGAGCCACGCAGCAGAAAGTAAGCCAGCTAAAGGGTTTCAGCTGGGTAACTGCTAGCAATTGAGCCTTACCTAATTGCCTGTGAGCTCAGAAGGGGTCACTTCTGAGTCTATGTGTGAAGATATAAGAAGTTAACCTGAAAAGAACAGTTTTCCCTACTTTGTGAGTTTTGTTTGTTGCTTGAAGCACTGCTAAGAAAATATTAGCTAGAGCCTACAGAAAAGACCATTCTGTTACCATCATGGTCTTTATTCTTTGATTTGATTGCCTGACAAGTTCAACTGTTGTTTTCCTGATTTTGTTTTTCTAAGTATAACACTGAAAGCAAGTATCCTGTTTTATGCGCTACCAAGTATATCTGTGTTGGGAGAAATAACCCCATAAATAAATATCTTATTGGCTTTACACACAAGCAAGCACAACTAATTTTATTGTGAACGGCTGAGCCTGGTATGAATGGACTACATTTCCCACAATCCCTTGCAAGTCATATTAATATTTGCCTTTGCCAAGACTGTGGACATTCTCACCCAGCGCCCCCGCTGACAAATGGCGTAGTTTTTCGGATTGCTTTTGCGCAAAGGATTTACATGCTAAGGATTACAACTGAAGTCTGAAGAAAAAAGAAAGTTCAAGTTTAAAAGCTGGAAAAAAAGATTTTCCCTCAGCTGCACTTTGGAGGAGAGGTGGCTGTTCCAGGTAGCTGTCCCAGGAGGAAAAGACCCTGTGCAGAGCTGGATTCATCACTGGCACAAGGTAATAAGTACCTGGGCATGTCTAGTGGTGGATGGGAGTAAGGCACAGGGGTAATTGGGAAAAAAAAAAGTAGAAAAAAAACACCTGTTTGGAAGGTGGTGCACTGTGGGTTTTTTTTGTATTTTCTTGCAGGGATCAAGATGGATCCAAGGGAACTAGCTGAATGGATGGCAGCCCAGTTTAGCAGGCAACAGGAGCTAGCACAGCAGGCTCAGGACACTGCTATGAAAGCCTTAATGGACCAGCAGAGGCCAGTGCTTGATCTGGTGCAAGCCTTAGTCAAACTGCAGAACCAAAGTGGACCAGATGCAAGACCAGCAGTAAATACTGGTATACCACATGTGGACAGTGTGGGACTCAATCAGGGAATTGGGGCATTTAGTTTTGGGAAGCTAACTCCAGATGATAATGTCGATGATTTTTTAGAGTCTTTTGAGAGAGTGGCACAAGCATTAGCATGGCCAGAGACCCAGTGGGCAGTAAGGCTGGCAGCCTCATTAACTGGAGAGGCGCTTGCAGCCTATAGAGCAATACCAGCAGCTCAGGCTTTGAATTATAAGGATATAAAGACTGCTATTAGAGATCGCCTAGGGTTGTCTATTTCAGAGTACAGGCGAATGTTTAGAGCTACTGCACTAAGAGTGGGTGAAACACCCAGGGCTCTGAGTCAGAGAATCAGAGGATTAGCTGTAAAATGGTTGGAGCCTGAGGGAAAGATGTGGGAAATGTTATTAGACATTATTATGCTTGAACAATTTATGTCTGCTGTGCCTAAAGATTTGCACACTTTACTTATACAGCAAAATTGCCAAAATCTTGGAGAGGCAACCATGCTAGCAGAGAGATTCTTGGAAGCCACGCAGGCTTGCCATAGAATGGGTGGCCCTCTGAGGATTGGTGCTGAGGCAAGCTGTGCTGTATCAGAAAAGAAAATAGTTAAAAATGTTTCTGAAAATAAATGTACTGTGCCAAACCAGATGACACAATGGAGTAAAAAGAAATGTTTCAGATGTGGAAAATGGGGACATTTAGAAAAGGGATGCCAGACACACACTAGCTTAATGGGTGTGGATTTAAAACAGCCCAAAGAAGGATTTCTTTTGATGGTTGATGTGCAAGGAATTACCACAAATGCTTTGTTAGACTCTGGGGCAGACCAGAGTATGCTGTCAAAAAGGCTTTGGAAGAGGATAGAGGCCCAAGAAGGATTTGTGCCTAGAACCCCTGAAAGCCAAGTTCACATCAGATGCATTCATGGTGCTGCAGCATCATATCCCACCTATAGGCTAAAGGTTAAGTGCCTGGGGGAACAAGAGGAAGTCCTGTTAGAAGTGGTGTCTAGGCTACCCTTTGATTTGGTTCTAGGAAAGGACTGGCCAAGATTTAAGCAGGGTCTAGTGGAAGGGCTAGGAAAGGAGGAGGGAGAAGGAATAATGGAAATAGCTCCCCGGCCTTTCTTTGGAAGTCCTCAGTCCCTAGCTAAAAAGATGGTTAAGCTTCCAGAAGGCCAAACTATAGGTAATAAGAGGGGCCTTGTATCCACCCGCTCGCAGGCTAAGGTAGAGAGCCAGCAGAAGGAGGAGGGGGAGCAGGCAGAGTTATTAGGAGATTTACCCTCTCATGATGATTTAATAACCCCACCATCTGGGAAAGTAAGAAAGTTGAAAGCACAAAAGCGGCGTGAGAGACTTTGCAGAGCACAGGGTAGGGCTGAGATGTTAGCTGGTCAAAGTTTACCCTGGGTGCCAGCTGAGTTAGTGGCAAAGTTTCCTAACTTTCCACAAGAACAGCGAGCTGATCAAGCTCTCACCCGAGCTTTTAAGTATGCTCAGGAGGTCAGGGAGGAGTTGCCCAGATTCAGACTAGATAATGAAATATTATATAGAGAGAGTCAGGACCCCAGAAATGGGACCATACGTAAACAATTGGTGGTACCCACAACTTTCAAAGGGCTAGTACTTAGATTAACACATGATCATCCAGTGGGATGTCATAAAGGGATGCAAGGAACGCTGGATCAAATACTTATGCGTTTTTACTGGCCAGGTATTTTCAAAGAAACTGCTCAGTTTTGTGCTGCATGTCCAGCGTGTCAGCGAGTTACAGCGGCTCACCCACCGGTGGTGCCATTGATTCCCATGCCAATTATCACAGACCCAATTGGTCACATTGCCATGGATATTGTAGGCCCATTAATCAAAACGCCCCGAGGTTTCCAATACATCCTAGTTATGGTAGATCAGGCAACAAGGTTTCCCTGGGCCATACCATTGAGGAATGTTTCTGCAAAAACAATAGCTTTAAAGCTAGTCAAATTGTTTTGCGAAGTGGGATTTCCAAGAGAGGTGTTGACTGACCGAGGGTCCAATTTTGTATTCAAATATTTGGCCCAGGTCTGGGATGCCTTTGGCATTCATCACGTGAAAACCTCAGCCTACCATCCACAATCAAACGGTTTGGTGGAGAGATTTAAACAAACTCTCAAACAAATGTTGAGAAGGGGGTTAGCAGGAGAGGTAAAAGAATGGGATATGTTATTGCCCTTTGCCTTATATGCCTGCAGGGAAAGAATTCAGGTGTCCCTAGGTGTAACTCCATATGAATTGATGTATGGTAGGGCTCCACGGGGTTTGTTAGATATTTTGAGGGAACAATGGATTGATCCTGAACCAGGAAGTCAGGAAGTGCCACAGTTTCTACGTGACTTGAGAGCACGTTTGAAAAGGACCTCGCAGGTTGCTGTGAGGAACCTGCAGGACAGCCAAGTGCGCCAGAAAGGGTGGTATGATAGGAAGGCCAAAAGCCGCCAATTAAGCATTGGAGAAAAGGTTTTGGTTCAAGTAGCAGGTACAGCCCCAAAATTTGAAGTACAGTGGAAAGGGCTGAAATACTTCAAAAATTGTGTCTTGCGGTTGCGGTACCAATAAAAAGTTGTTCCTGGTGACAATAGATTTTTCTGTTTAAGCCGAGAACCTAGCAGTTGGGCAGCATCTTTTGGGAGTCCTAAATCCCGGACTAAATCATTCAATTCAGCTTGAGAGAAAAGTTCAGGTTTCGGATCTGGTTCAGTTTCAAACTCGGAAGTACTGGACTCATCGGGAAAAGCCATCTGATGAGTCTCATCATGATCAGAACCGTCCACACAAATATGATCCAAAGATTTTGGTGGTTCAGGCACAGGTACTTCGTTGCTATGAGGCATAGGCCTAATTGCTGAGGGAAGGTTGGGGTAACTTATTACGTTCTTATTTTTTAAGTTGTATCACTTCACAATGCAAGAGCAAAAATAGCAGTCACTGCTGTGGTCTCTTTGTTCACGCCACATCATAGGTATTCCGAAACGAAATGCTTGGTTTTTACCTTTCATCCATAAGCGTAGATCTTCCTCACATGTCTTGCACACTTTGTGAGGAGCCCACGGTTTGTCTTGATCGCCTAACTTCAAACCGAAATAGGCGAAATATACTTTTTTAATAAATGCAGAAATGTTCCTCTGCCGCTTTTTCACGGTATATTCCCCACAAATAAAACAAAAACTGTCCGGAGAGTTGACGCAACCTCTGGCTCTGTGAGCCATCACAAATACACAGCACTGCAAACTACAACTGTAGTGAACCACTTCAGAATAAAGCTGGAAAAAGGTAATAATGAACTTGCAAGAAACTGAAATTTGACAGGAACGTTCATGTCGCAACCACCGTGTTTGAGCGAGCGAACGAGGCGAGGCAAACAGGAAAGAACATGCGCCAGCGCGAGTACTGGATTTAGCCCCCCGCCTCCCAATTGTCCTGTTAATGAATACAAAACACTCTAAAATATCATGAGGGAGTGTTTCTAGTTAGTTAACCATTACAACCTCTATTTTGGGCCAAGAAAATAAACTGCAGTCGGCTAAAAAGAAATTATGTGAACATTCCTTATATGGGTAAGAAATCTAATTTTGCAAGAAAACGTGACGTGATGGAACATTTTGGCTATTTTTCCTGGATTCAGCACCCCAAAATCTATAGGAATCAGTTGCACAACTGGAGGCAGTTTTTTGGTAGTGTACCTGTGGTGACTTGTGAAAGCTAAATCCCTAGTCTAACATTATTTTCTTTAATATTAGAAACATAGAAATATGATGCCAGAAAAAGACCACATGGCCTATCTAGTCTGTCCTTCCATATCAACAACTACAACAGTCCCCGTTTTACCTTTAGAGATCCTTTGTGTTTGTCCCATGCTTTTTTGAATTCAGTTACTGCCCTCATCTCTACCACCTCCACTGGGAGACTATTCCACGGATCCACTACTCTTTCCATAAAGAAATATTTCCGCATATCACTCCTGAATCTATCTCCCTTCACCCTCATCCCATGTCCCTTCATAGCAGAACTTCCTTTCAATTGAAAGAGGCTCTCTCCCTGAACATTTATGCCACGGAGGTATTTAAACATCTCAATCATATCACCTCTATCCCGCCTTCCCTCTAAGGTGTACATATTAAGATCCCTAAGTCTGTCCTCATATGCTTTATAATGAAAACCACTAATTATTTTAGTAGCCACCCTCTGCACCGACTCCATCCTGTTCACATCCTTTTGAAGGTGCAGTCTCCAGAATTGCACACTATACTCCAAATGAGGTCGCACCAAAGACTTATACAGAGGCATTATCACCTCCTTTTATCTGCTAGCCTTTCCACTTCGTATGCACCCAAGTATCCTTCTAGCTTTTGCCGTCACCTTTTCCACCTGTTTAGCTACTTTAAGATCATCAGACACAACCACGCCTAGGTCCCGCTCTTCTTTAGTGGAAAGAAGTACTTCACCTCCTATACTATATTGCTCCCTTGGATTGCTGCAGCCCAAATGCATGACCTTACATTTTTTAACATTAAATCCCAGCTGACAAATTCTAGACCATTCTTCAAGCTTAGCTAGATCCCTCCTCATGTTATCTACACCTTCCTGGGTGTCTACTCTATTGCAGATTTTGGTATCATCCGCAAAGAGGCAAACCTTACCCGACAGCCCTTCTGCTATATCACTAACAAAGATGTTAAAAAGAATCGGACCAAGGACAGATACCTATGGCCCACCACTGGTAACATACTTCTCTTCAGAGAGAGCTCCATTTAACTGTACTCTTTGTCGCCTCCCACCCAACCAATTTCTAACCCAAGTAGTAAATTTAGGGTCCATCCTTAGGGTGCTCAGTTTGTTTATAAGTCGCCTGTGAGGAACAGTGTCAAAGGATTTACTGAACTATAAATACACCACATCTAGGGCTCTCCCTCGGTCCAACTCCCTGGTCACCCAGTCAAAGAAATCGATCAGATTTGTCTGATAAGACCTGCCTCTGGTGAATCCATGCTGCCTCGGATCCTGTAATCCGCTGGACTCCAGAAACCTCACTATTTTCTCTTTCAGCAGCGTTTCCGATAATTTACTCACCACCGAAGTTAAACTAACCAGCCTGTAGTTTTCAACCACATCCTTACTTCCGCTTTTGTATAAAGGCACCACATGAGCCTCTCTCCAGTTCTTTGGCACCACTCCAGACTCCAACGAGGCATTGAAAAGGGCAGTCAGTGGAGCTGCTAGAACGTCCCCAAATTCCCTCAGTATTCTAGGGTGTATCCCATCCGGTCCCATCGCTTTATCTACTTTAAGTTGAGCTAGTTTCTCACGAACACAGTCTTCTGATAATTGTTCAAGATGTCCCTTGCTTCTGTTCCTGTTTGTGGGTGTTTTCTGAGATCCTTCTCCTGGTTCTTCATCTGTGAACACAGAACAGAAATATTTGTTAAGCAATTCTGCTTTATCCTTATCAGCTTCTACATATTCCTCCCCTGAACCCTTGAGTCTGACAATACCACTTTTGCCCTTCCTCTTCTCACTAACATATCTGAAAAAGTCTTATCCCCCCATTTTATTGCATTGGCTATTTGCTCCTCCTTTTGAATTTTTGCCTTCCTGACTACTTTGCTAGCTTCTCTAAGTTTTTCCAAATACAGATGCCTGTCTTCCTCTCTCTGTGATCTCTTGTATTTCATGAAGGCATCCCTCTTTTTCTTCACTTTTTCAGCTACTTCTTTTGAAAGCCATAGCGGTCTCCTTTTCCTTATAGAAACACTATGCTTACTGCACAATAAAAAAAAAAAAAAAATGAAAAAGGGAACCTGAAATCACAAAAGGAAAACAAACCATCAAATCTTCACGGCAAACACTATGACATAAATGCACATGGATAATCTGCACCCCAGACTGAAACCACTGTATACAATCATGTTGGTTATTTATCTCACCTTCCTTTTAATGTTATTTTCTTTTTACTCTTTTTTCCCTTTAATCAAATAAACTTGCTTTGACTTTGACACACAATTCAATTTTCAGCAAAGATATTAACCTGTATCTTTCCCTTTAAACACCTTCATAATTTTTCTAGGGGTCTGTTTACTAAGGTGCGGTAATGTTACCAGCGTTAAGTGCAGCGGTAATGTTACCAACTCCATATAAGGAAGTGGGTGGTGCGCCATTAAGGTAACCTAGGCCATTTATCGTGCGATACAGGGCACCCTGGCCAGTTATCATGCAGTAAAGGGCACCTGGCCATCTAACACATGTTAAACGGACAGTGCATGGCAAAGGGACAAACAGGCATATTAAGGCTGACAAGGCGCCCTATCCCAGGGTGCCCTATAAGGTGCCCTAACCTAAGGCACCTCATAAGGCACCTTAGGTTCAGGCACCTTATAGGGTGCCCTAGGAAAAGGCACCTTATAAGGCGCCTCAGGTTAAGACAGATGCAGATAGATGGACTGAAGGATGGTTGGCAACTGTGGTGAGGGTGTGATGGACTGGCAGCACAGATCTGCAGAGATGTGACTGTCACAGGAATGAAAAGTATATGAGAAGGATAGCCATAAACAAGAGGAAAACAAGAAGGAATTGAACCCATGACCCTTGCCCAGAAAGTCATTGCACAAACCAGTAGGCTACATCTCCATGGTGAGTGCCACAGCAATGGCTGGATAAAAAAAATGCTGCAGGGCACTACATAAAATGTCTGCTGTGTTCCAGGATAGGGTAACCCCACCAGTAGCCATGATGCAATGCACATGCAGAACAGCAGGCTACAGCTGATATCGCAGTCTGTAATTGGGACGTGAGCCACAGATAATCATATGCACACACACCATGAAATGGTATGCAGTGAAAGCAGCATGCAGAAGAGTAAGGAACCTAAACTGAAAGGGCGTCAGGGGCTGGCTGAGGGGCCAGCCGTGTGGATGGTCCGTGTACAAGAGCAAAATGGGGAACAGATCGAAAAAGGAGCATGTGAGAATCAAACCTGCACACTGAGGTGTCCAAAAACAGGTCACCGACAGCAATACCAATCCCCCAAGCCAACTGCTCACTTAGACAGTACAAAGAAATGGACCATATGTAACAGCTAATATGTGACGGATAGGCTGCATGGAGTACACACTGTAGTGCATAATGAAGAGAAGGAAGGGTGTGCAGAGAAGTGATGAAGCCTCAGCCATTGTATGGTAAGGTTAGCAGGACACAAGAAAATGAAAAGAAAGGAACATGTGGGTATCAAAACCACAACCTATGGTGGCCCAACGCACATCTGTAACCACTATACCAAACAACCACAACAAGCACAAAGTAAATATGTCCCACCAAAGAGAATTTGTGTACAGAAACCCGTAGCTCCCCATGAGATGGCGTAGGACTGGCACACATACAGCTGCCACTGTTCAGGGATGTGAGCTCAAGAGGACCATGTACATCATCAGTATACCATTAAATACATTGGTCAGCGTGATGATGCAGCAGCAGAGACAAATGTGTGTTCAACATGTCACACACACAGTCACTGGCCCATCCACAGATGATGAGCAGGACAGATCATGTCCAGGAGCTGCATGGTGTGTACTGCTCAGTAGCCCCTCCTCCCCATGCAGCTGCATGCTCTGAATGCCGCAGTCGCATATGTGTGCATTTAGACAGTAGGTGGTGCATGATGAGGACCCAACACACATCAGTTATGAAATGTCTACAAGAACATAGCTGCCCATCAATACAGGAAACACAAACCTGAAAAAGCATACACAGCAAAATGTCTGCAAGTGTACAGACATATTTATGTAACTAGTTATTTAACAGTTTTCCTATACTGCTTTATCATATCAATCAAAGTGGTTTACATTGTAACTTAAACCTGGTAATGTACATTAAAGAGGGGCATTGATAACCTGGATCATGTCTGAGCAATGGAGGGTTAAGTGACTTGCCCAAGGCCACATAGAGGGCTAGTGGGAATCGAACCCTGGTTCCCAAGCTAGTGTGCGAACCATTAGGCCACTCCTCCACCCCATGACATGAATATCTCTGCCATTGATGATGTGCAGACAAGGAGGCAGGCACATCTTTAATCCACCCCACCGCCACTGTCAGCACCAGTGCCAAAGAACACCAATGCCAGCTATGTCCCTGATACACCTCCCAGGTGGGGATGTACTGGCACCAGCCTGACCATGCATGTGGCCAAGTAGTAGAAAAACCCACCCAAATGAAGCCACAATGGTCAAAATGAGCTGACATGCAACTGGCCAGGCAAATGGGAGTGAAAAATGTAGCTGTGTTAAAATATAATACCTATATGGATATCAGTGAAACCATCTGTGGGCAGGAATGCAGCAGCATAATGTTGGAGACACCTCACACATCCTGTGTATGATAAAACACCCACACTGGGCAATGATCACAAAGGTGGTCTGGGGTTATTGTGCTGTGAGTACGTCGTCTGCATCATCACTGCAATAGCAAGAGAACATATGGCGCATGGTTGACATTCCAACATACCTGGCCGGAATGTCTGCACATGTATAGCTGTCGGTGTCAAACACCTGTGCACGAGTCTTCGTAAGATGGACAGGACAAAGTGATGTTTACATGTGTCCCATATCCACCAACTGTACCATGGCCATGTGAGTGCTCTGATAGGTGGGTCAGCCATGAAATATGTGTCAGGCCACACAACTGACAGGGAGCACGGTCTAGGCAGGTACACCAAGATGACCCCACAACCACAAGGCGATAAGGTAGGAAAGGAAGATACAGAGATGTAATGCCATGCTGCCATGCAGAGATGTGGATTTGCAGTGCACAGGCAAATGCACAAACATGACAATGATGTCATGTCCCAATGCCCCAGCACAACCCCTCAGCTGTGTAGACCATATGTGTGTATCAGTGGGTCATACAGCAGTGTAGATGGCCCAAAAACAGTATGTAATGTGCCGAGAAAGAGCAGAAGTCTGGTACCTTTAATGCACAAATGGGTACAAAAACAGTGACGCAATGCAAAATGAGAACATGGACACAGATACGAGAGGCACATTTTGCCAAAGAACAAACAAAGCAGAACCTCACAGACATGCAGAGATAGCACTATGCAGAAGCCCTGCTGCAATGGGTACTGTGGATACAGGAGTATCACACCTATGTCAATGGACATGGAATGCACAAATGCAGGTAGAAAATGGACACACACCTACTGCCACACTGCAAAGGTACCCATGCAATGTGAGTGGCACAATGTCATGCGATAAATATGACCGTGCATACATGCAATGATTTATTTGTAAATCAGTGTAGAGCATCACATCTGTACAGTAACCAAACACAACAACATATATGTGGAGGTAGAAAAAAAGGTCAACTATGGTGCACTAACCCACACAAAATCCACATCAACACATGCACTGGTGTACCAACATATTCAGTCTCATGTACATGCACTGTGTACGTTGAACCATGACAGAGTGCTGCCCCAGATGCACAGTAACACCCCTCGTGAGGGTCAAACAGCAATCCAAGATGTTGGTGCGCATCACAGTGGTGTGGTGGCAAACAGCATGTCATGTCCAAGTGTAAGGTAGCCAGACAAATAAAAGAAGACCTACACAATGTTCCTCCTGTGCCACACACATGGCTGTATGCTCCTGTTGATCTAAACATATGAGGATATCCAGCGATGCTAGTCACACACATGGGCCACACACACGAACACAATGTCAGATGGATTTACAACATACAGCAAGTATGTGAGTCCCTGCTGCACATGTATGGACCAGTACATAGTGTCCACAGTGCAAATGGTGTCTGCAACCGTACATGTCCCATTAAGACTGTCCTTGAATCCCTGTGCATGCATAGTCACGTGTGACATCTCAATGTTCCACAGTATGTCAAAGGTGATGTGTGTCTCCTGCGATGAACATGACATCCAGCAAGAGCAGGGCAGCAATGGTGTGTTGGTCATCCTTTTGATGCACAAAGTACCAATCCAAGAATAATGTCCATCATAGGCATGTGTCCCACTCACATAAGTCCATCACCATATGGCACCATCTCCCAGGGATTGTTGCATGGTGTTGCTATGTCCACCAACAAGTGGGTGATGGTGACTGCAAATGCAGTGTAGTAGATGTGCTGTGTGTGTTGCCTGTGCCCTGTGGTAAAAGGAAGAGAAACACCGTTATGGTATGTGTCACACAACATTAGGTCACATTGCAGGGAATGAAACATCAATATGTACATAATGAAACATCAGACATGCAAACATTACACGATCACAACACAGAGCACATTGCATGTTGAGGACATTAGGAAATGGCACTACAGACCAGGTTGTCATCTTGACATGGTCATGTCTATGCCCATGTCCCACAGGCATCTCAGAGGTCCACATCATGTCCATCAGTGTTGGTGCACAAAGACCCCAGAAAAAAGCGCGATGAAACAAACAGCTAAATACAAACATGTAAAGGTTGATGTCAGTCAGAAATGATCCAAGGTGCAAACTACTGTCTGTGTGCAGCAAGTGTCTGATAGCGACTGTCAGAGGCAGACAAAGTCTACAAGATGTCATAATAAACGCAGAATATGTCATCGAAATGTGTTGAATGACTATATCTGCATTTGCAGCCATCATTGCCACATGTCAAAAGTATGGTGACATGTGTGAAACTGAAATGTTGATGTGTAGTGGTCTGTCAGCACATAAGAGATAGGTCAGTCAACAACACAGAACACATGCACACAATGTTCACAAGGTCAACATCATAAAGGTAGAAATAGCACATTGATCACCAGTCCACAGGTGTCCAGTCACATCCCATCACAAGATAATGCTATATGACTGCACAGTGTATCGTCACATAGACATGCCCAAAACACACACACACAGTATGACAAGGTGAGCATGCCTCCAGTAGCATACGGCCTGTCTGTCCACAATCTGAGCTCAGTGGAGATAATTATAACAGTCCATGCAATGAAACACTGATACACAATGTCAGGGAAGGGTGTACATGCCATTCACCACCACAACACCTAGGACCTGTAGACACACCCAGCTTGGTTGGATGGGTCCCAAATACAGTGGTGAAAAACATGAACTGGTGAGGAACAGATGGGCATATGTATGCCAACATGAACATACGGGGTATGGGGGTGCATGTCAAAGAGGTGTACAACAACATATGTGCAGTGGACAGATAACATCATACATATGCTATGCTGTACTGACCCTACAGTACATGCATGACAGGTGACATAACAGCTGCAGCACAGACACCATTCATAGGTATGTAAACAATGCCTGTATGTTACCTGCAAGTCACAACTCAGCTGTGACTGTGTTTGATGGCCAAGTCATATGTAACTGCTATGTAGTTATCTGTATGTCTACCTATCCCAGTCTCCTGCACGTTGAATAATGTACACACATTTTTCACTGCACCACAGCACCAGGCAGGTCCAACAGCATATTCTGTGGAGTCACAAACACAAGTGAAACATACATATGTCATGATGTAGTGTTGGAACACACATGGCAGCATGTACATGAATACCCATATACATTTGCCCACATATGCAGGACTTACATGAGAAGATCTCATTAATCAGATTTTGCCTGATCGCCATGCCCACATTTGTGTCACCACAGGCACATACAGGATGGCACGTAGGATCTCCTCTCAGATCCGGATTAATTTTGACTGGGATATTGTGCCTGAGAGCAATGTTGTGCAGGATGCAACAGGCCAGAATGATCTATGCCACAGTAATGGGTCGGTATTGTAAGGCCCTGCCGGTCTTATCCAGACACCCGAAGCGACTCTTCAAACGCCAAAGGTGCGCTCAATGATTGAGCAGCTGGAGGCATGGGCCTCATTGCACCTCATCTCTGCACGTGTCTGTGGAAGACACACAGGGGTCAGCAACCTGGCACAACACCCATATCCAACATCACCTGCAGAAAGAAATGTGGAAAGGTCAATCAGGAACCGATGTTCACACACATGCACACAAGCATGTAGGTGTAAACCAACAACAGAACGAAGAATGACACAAACATATGACGGCACATGACGGCACACAACAGCTATGCGGCAGTGTCTGGAGGTTTGAGACACAGAACACCAAGGAAGGGTAATGATGGCAACACACATCATCTGTGTCCACACCAAACACATGACCTGTACCTGAAAGGCATTAGCAGCAGTCATGAACTAATCAGGCAGACACACGCCTATGCACCTTGGACAAGGGGCAGAGATGCAGACATGTGCAAGCATGTGATGGCAAGATACTGTTCACACACCGCAGTGTTACAGTAACATATAGCTGAGGAGTCCAGTCAAGATGGCAGAAATGACAAAACACTGTTGATATACATGAAGCATACATGTGTGTTGTAAGGTGTCAATACAAATCTAACAACGTAAACTGGTCAAAATGATGAGAGGTGAATGGGCTCCCAAAACACAGTACTGCAGAAAACTTTAGGAAGAAAATCTAACCTCCCCCCCCCCCCCCCCGCAAGTTATCACACACACACAGATTGCACACACACACAACTAGGGACACACCACAAAGGCAGACAGATGTACATGTGTGTATAAGTTAGTCTGAAGCTGAGAGCCATATGTGTCAACCGAAAGGTGTTGCACACCACCATATAATGAACACACCATATGTGCCCATACGTTCTCTGTCTAAAAGGCCTGTGCAACAGAGCAGCAGTACCAAACACCAATGGAAACAGCATGTGTGCAGAGACACCCAGAAGACCCATGACACAAATATGGTAGACATATGTCATTGTAGAAACCCACAAAGGTATGTGAACACGTCCCCGGAGACAGTGACATGGTGTGATAGCGGGCACAGCTCCATACAAGGTCAGCACTCCACCACCACAGCACAAAGCAAGGGATGCAGAGATAATAATTGCCAATGGGACCCAGCAAATCACACAATGACTAGGCAGTGATATGCCACTGCCTGGTGGCCAGTATCCTGAATGTTAACAGAAAATGAGTCAGATCTGCACTGGTCGAATAGTGCTGAGTGATGCAGGATATCAGAGTCATGGGTGGATCCTGGAAACTTAGGAATAACATTCAGAATATGCATATTTGCATCACATACAAACTGCAGATTCGGGGAATGGTAGTGTTTGCGGTTGCGGAACACTGCCTCCCTGTCTCTGGGTAGAACCAGGGCAATATGTGTGTATCCAATAGCTCCCATCACATGTGGTATCCCTGCAATTTGCTCAAAGGCCAGGTTCAGAGCCCCCCACTGTTGCCTATTGTTAGGAATTACAATGTAATTCCTTACCTGGCTGACCATAGCCTGCAGTAATTGGTGGAGACAGCGTGAGAAGGTGAGCCAGCTCATCCCACCCACTGCGGCCACCGATGACTGGAAACAACCAGAGGCAAAGAAATGTAGGGCACCCAGGAGCTTGAACAAACCTGGTATGGCATGTGACCGGCCAGTCTGGGGCTCAAGATCAGGTCTCAGATCCTCAAAGAGCTCCCTAATAGCCCCTGTGCTCAAACGGTAGAGGGAGATGACCTTGTCCTCACACATGCCCTGGAGCATGGCCCTGGGTCTGTAGAGGTGAGGCTGGCGAGGGCGCACCTCTGCACACCTGTGGTGCCATGCTGGCACAGCCCCAGCCTATGGAGCCTCCACAGCTGCAGTTCTGTGTGGCAGCGGGACTGCACCCATGCCCTGTGCCACACCCCCATGGATACCATCTCCCTCTTCAGGCAACTGCAGCTCCACTTCACTATCTAAAGCCTGGATCACACGAGCAGCAAACACAATGTGAGCCATCATGGATGTCAGATAAGGCAAATACACATCGCTAAATATGGTGTGGGGAGTGGCAAATGATCTGAACAAACACAACACACCTGTACATGCAGCAGTGCACACCAGCAGCGGCGTATCAATGTGTTCCATGTCCTGTGTGCATAACACTCCATACACCAGCATAGTGCGCATAGCGCACATAGCGCATGTCGAGATGGGGCGTGTAACGAATGTGCCATTAGCGCATCCCATTAACCACTCTGCTTACACATGTGTGACACGCGTTGCACATGCGCATGGTGCCGTTCTGCATGTGTTCCACCTGTGTAGGGCACGGTCTCGCTGTGCTGTGCATGCACAATGTGTGCACAACCGTGTGTGTTGCGCATGTGCAGAGTGCGGTCATGCATGTGTTGCGAATGTGCAGCACAGCAAGACTGCGCCCTATGCATGCAGAACACACGTGATCGTGCGGGCATTGAACCGCACCATGCACATGCACAACGCGCACAAGACCACACCATGTGCATACATAAGGCGCATCGCACATGCGCAGAAGGCTGAGGGTGTATAGTAGGTGAGACAGGCGAAGGAGGACGGAGCGATGTGTGACAGGCAAAGAGAGGAGAGAGAGACTAACAACATGCAGGGTGAGGAGACAACTGGCGAGCAAGGTGGGGAAACACCTAGTCAGCAGTCCCCAGAGGCGGTCGCAATGCATGAGGCAGAGGTGGAGGTGGAGGTGGCAGGGTCATCGGGGTTGTACCGGCCCCCACAGGACCAGCTTGAAAGGCCAACAGGTGGCAAGAGAAAGAGGACGCCTGTGCCTGAGGAGACCAGGAAAAGGGTCCTGCTATTCAGCCAGCAGGAAAATGACATCCTGCTGGCTAGTGTGCTTGAGAACTATGAAGTTCTTTATGGGCGCCTCAGCAGCAGAATGCCGTTGAGCACATGCACCATGGTGTGGGAGGAAGTCCAGGAGGCTGTGGCCAAGGCTGGTGGCCCACACCGGGACCTGGAAAGCCTCAGGAAATGATTCAATGATATAAAGTGTGGAGTCCTGTGCCCACATGATGGAGGAGAGATGCCATGCAATGGGCACTGGTGGGGGTGGACCCATTGGACCTGCCCTGACCCCCCCCTGGAACAGCAACTGGCCGAACGACTGGGGCCAATATACCTGCATGGACTGTCCCCAGTGCTGGACACAGCACATCCACTGGCAGGTAAGTCAGAGATATGTAGTCCAGAAAAAACTACCAGCACATGGAGGGGCAGCCTCAGGGGGGTGTGGGGCCATGTCCTGAGTCCCAGTGTGGGGCAATATATCCACAAGAGGCCACAGATGCATTAATAGTTGCATAATGTTAGCATACACCAACTGATGTTAGACATGCCTCTTAATGAGTGCATGGACAAAGAAAGAGTACGAGATATCTACAGTAGCATCAGCCAGTGCCAACTGGCACCCACATTAGGAAGAACTGCGAACACTGGCCATCCAGAACTCCTAGCAAACTCGCCATAACCTGACAGCACTACCAGTACTCACAATGCACTATAACAGACCTAGCAAAAGGCAGCAGTGCACATATCAATCCAATACATTGCAGAGAATAACAATACAAGAACTACTGGGGAAAGAGAACAAGTGGCAGTGAAATACAATCCACATAAATAGAATAACTCAGCTCATTTACACATGCAGAACACAGACCATCACCAAACAGAGATCAAGGAAGCACAATGTAGACATAGGAAGACAAAACTATAACTGTGAATCCCAAAAGTACAACATGGAATGTACACCACCACTGTAGGAAATGAACTACACAGTAACATCCTCTTGTACAACACATAGCGCAGACGTTCATGATGCACAAATCCTAGAGCTGACATATTCCAGCTATGACGGTCAAAGGAAAGAGATAGCTCCCCAACATTCGTGCATTTGTAATCTCAGTTGCAATTGCACCAGCCACATTACTCTGGTGTCCACGTGTCATCTGTGAACACTCCACCGTCTGCTGTGCAATTGTACTGTCATCTCACCTCTAGTTTCCATCCATTCTCTCACAACATCTGTCGTAACATACGAACCTTTCTCCTTATGCCCTTTCCGCCTACATACTGTATTCCCCAGTCAGCCAATCACAGTGTACCCTGCCACATGCAATCCCCACCTACACACCCAATACCTGGCCAAATGTAGAGTTACCTTCTGCCCCACACCGAATACCTCCCCCCTCACCATGTCAATTCCCCAGCCCCATCCCATACGAACCCTCCTTCAACAGCAGCTACCTTCCAGTTCCAGCCCCACCCAGTGTCTGCTCCCATCCAGCCCCTGCATTTGCTCATATCCAGTCCCTGTAACCCCTCCCCCAATCCACCCTCAGGCAGAGCAGACCCCTCCCACCCACCCCCAAAGTGGGCTGTGGCTAGCTAACATGGAGCTGGAGAGGGCCCGGCTCACCCCCACAGCTGCCTCAGGGAAGGGAGAGGATGCCCTCTACCTCTGCAGCTGTTCGAGGGAGCTGGGGCCTCCCCGGCTCCCACTGAAGCCGCCCTGCCTGCCAATCTGCAGTTATTTTAATTCTATTTTTTTTATTTATTTAACAGGTTTTTATATACCGCTTTATCATTTCAATCAAAGCAGTTTACAATGAAACTTAAACTTGGATTACATTAAACAGGGACTTGGATAACTTGGATTTTTCTGAGGCAATGGAGGGATAAGTGACTTGCCCAAGGCCACAAGGAGTGCTAGTGGGAATTGAACCCTGGTCTCTGGGGTCCCAAGCCAGTGTTCTTAACCATTAGCCTACTCCTCCACCCAGTTAAGGATGCTGTCTGCACGTGGCCACCTGGGATGTGGAGCCCTGTGCAAACAACCTTCCTGCTAGATGGACGGGCCAGCACCGAACACATGGACATGCTGAGACCACTAATATATGATGCATGGCGCGTACACCGCCACACATCCATCTGCTAACACATGACAGTGCGCAGAGTAGTGCTGAACAGACACCCGTGCCACACCGCACACATACCTGGTGTGCTGGCCCCCAGTACAGCCAAAGCAGAGGGATAGGTACAGCAATCATTGGAGGACCTATCTGACCCATTACCAGGGCCCCCCCAACAGTCAGTTGGCATCAGCCGTACAGGGAAGAATTACATATTCCTGTACCTCTCGCCCCCATTGCCCCCCCTCATCCACCACCTGCCCCTGCCACCGCCCCCCTGCCACCTCCCTCCCCCCCTCATCCCCACACTGCCGGACAACTGTCCATCCACTTCTCATAGCAGAAGCCAATGAGGCCGTTCCCACACCTGGCAGGCCGACTGGCACACCTGGACCAACACCTACCCATGTAGTCATACACCCTCCATTGCACACTCACCACTCACCCACACTATGACCAGCTCCAGTCACTGCGCCGGGACCCTCCCACCTCCCTGGAAGCATGCAGCTCTGTACCCAATTCCCAGAACCCCCTCCCATGACACACCTATCCCTGTCCACAGTAGGCCTGTCACTCACCACCCCGTCCTCACAAACATACCTGACAATATGGCGCATCCCTAAATGCCTGACCCCAAACCACAACACTCTCAAATACACCTAAAGTGCACAAACTATCTAAACAATTTTCTAATAACTTCAATTATCAACATCAGGCATAATGACCTCAGATGGCCCAACCCCTCATGTGGCGAATTTCACCATAGGGTGTTGACAGATGCTTACATCACCGGTCAAGCCTCCTCTAAATACCTAACTTTTTAAAAATATAAATATCATATTTTAATAACCACCTACTAACCAATGGGATAAGTCTCATCTAAACCTATTTGAAAAAGCACACACTTATTCATCATTCACTCTCAAACATAGCAACCCCGTACATTCATATATTCCCATTTAAAAGCGTCTATGCAAGATACTAGTGCGGCTGAACGCAGCCTAGCCACTCAGGTAAAACCTGCAAAAATAAATAATTTACAAAAATTATAATAGAATAGTCAATAGTACCATCACACAGCATCAAAAAACGTATCTTATAACTTGAAACTTGTAGCTGGCCGAGTTCAATACCGCCAAAGCAGACGCACAGAACCTTCATTAACTGGTGCTCATACCACCTCCACTGCGGGACGCAAACTATAAGGCAATTTGCATCAAAAGCATCCAAATATTTCAACAAGTGACCTTCACTCTACAAAAGCTTTTGTTTCGCCATAGTCGGCTTCGTCAGGAGCTTCGCCGTCCAGAATACGCACTACACAATGGCTTCCTTCAATATCCTGCTATCACAAAACCAGCGTGTGACGCGCCTCTTAACCACAATCACACCAATCAAATACCATCAAAACTGTGACATCACCTAAACCCAGACTCCCTTGCACTCTCAGTTCTAAAAACTAATCGAACTGCACAGTAATTCACTCTTAAGCTGAATACTCATCGCATAACTAAAAAACATCAGAAAAATAAAGTCCATTCAAGACGATCA
The DNA here is from genome assembly GCA_033557465.1 of Ichthyophis bannanicus. Lineage (NCBI taxonomy): Eukaryota > Metazoa > Chordata > Amphibia > Gymnophiona > Ichthyophiidae > Ichthyophis > Ichthyophis bannanicus. The sequence goes on from CM066034.1 coordinate 419,291,463, forward strand.
TTTAGACCACTTGGATACAGCGTATTAAGTTTAAAAATCCAGCGCTGCTCTTTTTTGTAAAAGCAATTTATTGCGATCCCCTCGCCGAAGATGACTTGGCACAGCTTCCAAAACAGTGCAACGAAGATCTTGAAACTGATGACAATAGTCCACACAATGTTGCACCAAAGGAGTATCCAAGCGTACTTTCTTCAAACTATATTTATGCTCTGCTAATCTAGTCCTTAGAGCCCTTGTTGTTTTCCCTATATACAGCAACTTACATTCACACCATATAGCATAAATAACATAATGCACCAACACGTGGGCACCATTGAAGTGACGCTGGCCTCCGGGCCATTGACAACCAATGGTTCCATACCTATCCCCACATCCACTCATTCCCTGCCCCCTCACACACCACATTGGGTGGCCCCTCTGACCAGCCACCCCAACAGGGGTGTGTACCCCACGGCTCTGTGTTGTCCCCCCTCATGCAGAATGTATTCCCAGTGCCCCTGGCCCAACCATTCCTGCAGTCCTGTAGCCAGCCATCCCCAATGCATATGGGTATGTCACCCCACACCTTACCCCCTCCTCCTAGGCAAACCCCACTCCCCTGAACACGTGTGACCACTCTGGTTCAAGCTGGCTCACTACCAACTGTGATCACCTGTGTAATGGCATGCCCGTGCAAGCTGCACCTTCCATGCCCTCCTCCCCCAGCTGGCTTGGTACCATGCCGGTCCCCCGTCATTTCGGCCCCCCCAACCAGTAACTCGATGTCCCTGTGACAATGAACCCCACCGTTCATGGTCTCATCCCCAATGTCACTAATATGTCCCACCGCCAATCCTATGAACCCCGTGCCACCCCTCCATGTGCCACACCCATATGCTCATACCACTCACAAACATTATCTCTCGTCCCGCATCCGGCTAATGAGTACCATCTGGCAGTCCACACACACGTTGGTAGACCCCAACGCAGGCAACAGACATGACCTGTGACACTGCTACATGCATGGCCCTGTCCCCCCCAATGCCCAATGGTCACACACATTGGCGAGTGATGGGTTATCCCACCTGTGCCCTGTGACAGCATGGTAAGATGCAATGTGAGGGTGGCATGTGCTGCTGTTGCTTAGTGTCCAATGTTTCCGTATGTTGTCATTCGGGCTACCTTATCCAGTCTTAACACTAGGCCTGGTAAAAATATGAGGGTTATACCCTCCCTGTCTGGTCCATCCCATTGGACTGTGATGTGTGGACCGCATTGTAACTGCATTGACATCGGTTTAAGGCAGTACATACATCCCATTAGGTAACGACATAACATAGAGCTATACATAGATGTGCAGGGCCACCACATTTAAACTGTGTACCATGTTCCTCCCCAGATGACACACAGGCCATGGAGGCCAAGGAGACTGCAGAAGGCATGGAGACAGGGGCAGGGGCCCTGGCCGAGGTGTCAGATGTGGTTGTGCCACAAACCGCTGATGTGAAGGCCCCAGGGGGAGGTGAGGTTCAGGAGGAAGAAGAGGCAGGAATGGTCCACCACTCATCAGAGAGCAGCAGCCACAGCACAGAGGCACACACAGTGGGAGCAGTGCCCGTGATGGCAGCAGGGAAACCATCAGCAGGACCAGAGCCAAGACCCTCACACACCATCATGGGGGAGGTGCTGCAGGGGATGCCTGGCCATTCCACCACGTCCCATGCTGACTCTGAAGGTTGCATGTGGAGGGTTGGCACCCCAGCTCCCAGAAATGACAGCAAGGGAACACACCCTCACACTAACAGTGTGTGTCCCCATGTACGTGTACCCCCATGGTCATGTCTGGGTGGGGTCACACCCACAGGGGAACTGAAATGTCAGCCGCATAGGGGCAAGTGTGGCTAATGTGCGCAGATGCCTAGCAGGAACCGGGGCGACATGCAGGGGTAAGCGCTGAGGGTCGTGCAACCAAAGGGGCCCAGGTCCAGTCCAGCTGCTACCTGATGATGGGGGATCACACAACAGCACAGCCATAGGGTTACACAACCCATCCTGGCAGATGGCAGGTCCCCCACATCACAACAGCAGGTCTGGCCCACAGCAACATATCCCTGTACCCAGCTGATACTCAGGTCACAGGCACGGTGTTGAGGCAGGTGTAGCATTACATTGTGACACATGACTTGGAGCAGGTGTGCGCACCTGGGAGAGTCCCATGCCCCTGCCCCCACCCCAATGCAGTACAGTCTAGGTGGCAGATCTGGGAGTGACCTACTGCATAGGGTCTGGGATTACCCAGTGGTGGGGTGGCTCACTCATCACCCCCTGCAGTCTGGTGTGTCTGTGGGTGAGCTGTCTGCTGGCCCTCCCCTAGGTATAGAGAAGAAAAAAAAAGCGGAGCCTGGACTGACAAAAATAAACCTTGTTTATTGCGCCCCAACGCGTTTCGGCCACCGGCCTTCTTCAGGGGGTCTAAAAGAGCACACCTCAAAATTAAATAATAAACATATAGATTAAAACAACAACATAATGTAAAATACACTGTAATATATCAAAAAATTATAATATAATAAAAATTATAATAAAAATTAAAATCATATAATTTTACTTAAAGCGTCTAAAGGACAATCTATTAATCTGTAAAAATTAAATAAAAAGGACAACTACTTGATAAAAATATAAAAAATATAAAAAAATGAAAGATAATAGATAATAAAAAACCATATTGAACTACTAAAAAGAAAGAGAAAAAGAGACGAGGAGGAACCAAAAGGAATAAATACCTTATTGTGATCAAATTGAGTATTATCCTGGATTGAACCTAGAGGATACTAACAGCTGACAATGAATAAATAAATAATGTAAGTGCACATTTAAATAAATAAATAATTAAATAGGTAAATATACATATAAAACAAATATATACAATTCTAAAACTGCCACTCCATATTGGTAAATATATAACCAATTAATAATAAATAATCAATTTACATAAACAGATGCACATAAAATGTATAAACAATTATAAAAACATATTTCATACAAAAGCATCATAAGGACACTTAAAAGAACAAATGAAAAAACATATGAAAAAACATATGCAAAAACAAGAAAAGCATGCAATTATAAAGTTATAAAAAGAAATTTGTATTTGTAAAAACAAAACATCATAAATCGTGTACATGAAGGTGGAGACGCTCTTGAATTGAAAATCATTATATTCAACGTTTACATGAACAAAAAAGTTATCCTATACGGCACCTATAGAGCACTTGTTATTCTGTTGCCATATATCTAAAACGGTAAGAAGGACCAAACAAACCGACCTATTAAACAATGCAGTGAAATTAACTGCAATTGAAAAAACTGAAAAAATCTTCTTTCCCATGAGAGAAAACAAATAACCAATAAAAGTCATAAAAAGGCACACTGAATGCTTAAGAATGCAAAAATTCTTCCTAGAAATTAAATCTATATTATGTAAAGAACCGGTTGTGAAATGTCGGCATCGGCACCTTTCAAATAGAATGTGATCGGCATCCTCGAAACTACACAGTAATACGGCGTGTTTCCGTATTAAGGTACTAGCACAACATACAGAATTTCCACACGATCATGAATTATGTTGGCATCGCCTAACTGATATATTAGAGAAAGATATACGTGGATAACGCCTAAATCAAATTAAAACCGCAAACAGCTATTTACTCCTACTCACTAGGCTTGTTACTTTTTAAAAAATAGCCGAAAGTGAGCGCTCACATTGAAAATGAAATGAGCAAAGCTTTAAAAACATAAATACAGTATAAAAAGTTAACTAAACAGAAAAACTATTAACCTGCAACTAAAGCCTGTGATCGCGTCGCTCAGATAAAGAATGTCAAGAAAATAAACCTACCAAACGCCAGCATTCTGTGCTCCTGCACTGCTGAATAACGTAATAGCGGCTTCTGTGAACGGATGCCCAAATACCGGCATTTTCCCGCCCGTATAGGTTAAAGGTCACTGAATCAAACGGCAAGTAGATGTGTAAATACTAAATAAAAGTGTGATTTATATTAGATGTCTATCGATCAATTCTAAAAGCTATAAAACAAGAAGATACAAAATAAAAATGCTGAATAACATCCTGGGACATACTGTGATTGGACGCCAAAATACCGGCATATACCTGCCTGTGCAGGTATAAGGGACAATAACTTAAAAAAACAAATGAACGTATGAATACGTAACAAAAATAATATTATATGAATGTGCATCATACAACTATGAAAATATAAAATAAAAGAAAATAAGATGTAAACAATAAAAAGCCATAAAGTAAAATATAAATACCAAGGGGGCAAGGAAAGGAGGGAGGGAGGGGAAAGGAACGAGGAGAGGAAGGGGAGGGGGGAAGGGGGGAAGGGGGAGGGGAGAGGGGGGAAAGGGAGGGAGGGGGAAGGGGGGGAAGAGGAAAGGGGGGGGAGGGGGAGGGGGGGGAGGGTGGAGGGAGAGGGGGGAGGACGGAGGGGGGAAAAGGGAAGGGGGAGGGGGGAGAGGAAGGGGGGAGGGGAGGGGGAAGAGGAAGGGGGGGAGGGAGAGAGGGAGGGGGGAGGGGGGAAGAAGGAGGGAAGGGGGAAGGAAGGGGGGGGGGAAGGGGGGGAAAGGAAGAGAAGGGGGGGAGGGGGGGAGGGAGAAGGAGGAAGGGGGAAAGGGGGGGAAGGATGGCAAGGGGAAGGGGGGAAGGGGGGGAGGGGGGGAGGGGGAGGGGGGAAGGGGGAAGGGGGAGGGGGGAAGGGGGGGGGAAAGGAGGGGGGAGGGGGGAGGGGAGGGGGGGAAGGGGGAAGGGGGAGGAGGGGAGGGGAAGGGGGGGAGGGGGGGAAAAGGGGGGGGAGGAAGGGGGGGAGGGGGGAGGGGGAGGGGGGGGAGTAGTTGTCCTTTTTATTTAATTTTTACAGATTAATAGATTGTCCTTTAGACGCTTTAAGTAAAATTATATGATTTTAATTTTTATTATAATTTTTATTATATTATAATTTTTTGATATATTACAGTGTATTTTACATTATGTTGTTGTTTTAATCTATATGTTTATTATTTAATTTTGAGGTGTGCTCTTTTAGACCCCCTGAAGAAGGCCGGTGGCCGAAACGCGTTGGGGCGCAATAAACAAGGTTTATTTTTGTCAGTCCAGGCTCCGCTTTTTTTGTTCTCTTGTATTGTGCGGATCCTTAGCTCCTTTTGGTACTGCCTCTCCTCCCCTAGGTATATCCATTAATTCTGTAGTGTACACGCTGCTCTATCACCGTCCGCAAGGCATATGCCAGCAGCCTGGGCCCATCCCGGTCAAGGTGCAGCCCATCCCCTTGGTAGTGGCCGTCCATCCTCCAGATTGTCTCCCGGTTCCTCATGGATCAGGACCCCTCATCCTTGCACCAGTGTCACATCCTTGCATTGAGACTCCATGGCCCTGTCTGCCCTGTTTTGTCCTGGGCATGGAATGGGAGGCAGCTTGGGGACGGCCACCCCGGAGGGTCTGGCATTCATCTACCCACCTAGATGCCGGATGTTAATCACCAGAATCGCACTACCACATTGCCCTATGTCATTGGTACCGACATGTACAAGGGCAGGGACACCTCCCAAGCACTATCTATGGCCATGTCTAGGTGGCGCGTGAGGCCCGCAGCCCTCATGCCAGGCAGGCCTGTTACCAGGCAATCCTGACCTCCACCAGCCACACAGCCATCTACGTGTCTACTGACAGCAACAGGGTCCCAGATATAACCTGACACCTCCCCACTGTGTCCTGAATGTGAGCTAGGCCCTGACTGGGTATTGCAGTTACATTGGTGGCCCTCTGCTGGGTCCTACATCTGTCCAGACAGATGTCCTCCGTGTTTCACATTTGAGCCGGCACTCTTCAACTGGGCCCTGACTGATCTAACAAGTACACTGGGTGCACAAATGAAATAGCTTTAATCCATGGACCTCCTACTTCCCCATAATTCAGATAACCCCCCATCTGTGATACCTACATTTGCAGATCTCACACCATACGTAGCAGTCCCCCTTTGTAGTCCGCCAAGACATCAGCTGTATGTGTCACAGTGGTGTGTGTGAACCAGGTATCACAGGTGACACCTTTTTCTCCCAAAGGCATATGACAGGAGCTATAGGGCATATGACAGGATCTGCATGGACAGCATCAGGAGATAAAGGGTCTCCGCCAGGAGGTGGGGCAGCTGCGGGACATTGCCCTGCAAAGTGCCCGGGGGACTGGGGCACTTGCTGCCACGGCCCAAGAAATGGTGGCTGGGATCACAAGGATGCCAGAGGCACTGGAGGCCATTACTGGATGGGGGCAGCAACCAGCAGCAGCCAGCAGCAACCAGCAGCACCAGCACAAAGGGGTGGGAGGGCGCCAGGTTGGTGCGGATGTGGGCGGCCATGCAGGCAATAGAGATTGTGGGGGTGAGCCTATATGTAACTGTCAATAAAGGCAACTGATTTTGTTGACACCTATAGCCATGTGTCCAGTGTTTCTGTCTCTGCTCCCATGGTTAGTCTGTCCCCCATGTGGTCATCCTGGTCACATATTCCTTGCCGTGGTGCCTACACCTTGTGGCATGGCATTCCCTGTCCCCATCCCATGTTACTGGGGGGTGGGTGGTGTGTCTGACCTATCACCATTCAGAACATCTATATGTTGGCTTGGCATATGTGCCATGTGTACACTGCTGGCATGTCAGTGCCACCAGGCATGTGCCCTTGTATGCGAGTCATGCCAGCACATGGGTAAATCCCTGTGTCCATGAGGGATGCACACAGCACTGCACATGCCTATCCCCCCTGCCTGCTGTGTGTACCATGCCATGTATGTGGCATCTGTATTGCACGCATACACACATGGGCATGCTCACATGTGTAGGTCTGTACAACTGCATGATGGGTGTGGAGACACATGAACATAGAGACGTGGGTCATTGTAACAGGTTAAAATCTTTATTGTACATTACACATGCCAGTGTGTACATGCCCACACCCACCTGTGCCCGTAGGTGGTGGCAGTCCCAGGACACAGGGCTGCACAGGGTAGGGGTGCCATGTACCACCTATGTAGTCACTCCCCCGGGGGGCCTCCATGGCCAGATGGCCCATGCACTGTGCTGCCTGTGAGCGCCTCATGCAGCATGCGCAGTTCATGGGCAATCTTGACCACGGTGTCCACCACCTGCACCATGGTCCGGGTCTGCTCCCATTGGTCGAGGGAGACAGCATGCAGTGCCATGGACAGGGTTCATGTGTGGTCACCCCCACACAGGCACCATGTGCATGTGTCTGTGTGGAGGCATTCGCACACGTCCTCTCTGTGGCACTGTACGCCTCCCCAGCGGCAAGCCAGGACGCATCCCCTGGGCCATGGTGCAGGGACCCCCAGTGCCCTATGTAGTCCTGTGCTGCACAGAACTGGCCCCAACCTGCCCAGTGGGCCAGGATGCACGAATGGTGGAATGTGGATGTGATGCCACCCTATGCCCACCCTCAGGTGGCACCACATCACCCACCACCAGGGGTGTATCCTGGCTCATGGCCTGTCCCCTGTCCCAGCCTTCCTGCCACCCTCCCCTGGCCCTCCCAACTCCTCCCCCACACCCCTATATGCCCTCCCACTCCCTCACCCACTCCCCTACCTGCCCCTCCCCCGCACCCAGCGCCTCCACCAACCCCGCCATCTCCACCTCTTCCATATCCCCCTCTCCCCCATCTCCCCCACCATCTCCTCACCCCCGCCATCTCCCCCTCTTCCCCTGCCTCAGCCACATCATCGCCTTCATCCACCTCACCAACTGGGAGAAAAATCATACATGTGACACTCAATGCAAAAGACCGGAAAGCTCCCATTTCGCTGCTGGATAGGTTTTTAAGTTGTTTACTTACTAAGATTTGCTGGCGATACTTATACTAATAAAACTATACCTAATATTTTTTAATGGACTTTGTTCACCACAAGCTTAATTAATCTCAGGTCCTTAATGTATACCTGATGAGGATAAACACCTACACCTGAGAGTGAATATGGCACCTCCTTTCCCTTGATAGATTTATGCACCTATAAAGTTCAAATTATCCCAGGGTGGGTGGGTGGGTGGGTGTTGCGAAGGGAGGGAAAAAGACTTATTAAAAGCTGGCTGCTACACAATACCCTGTCCTGTGCTTCTAAGGTAATCTGTGACCAATTTCCAGGGGGAGTCCCACAGCCCTTGCTTGGATAGAGGGAGTCTTTGGGTCTAAATTTAACTAGAAATCTCTCTTCTGTGTTTTAATTTTAAACTGAAAGCTTTTTGCTGCTACTAGGCCCGGACTGATTTAACAAATACACGGGGTTCACAGACTAATTAGCTTTAATCTAAAGAATTCCTTTTTCCCCAAGATTTAGAAAAATTCCCAGAAGTAAATACTTATAATTGCAGATCTCTCTCCAGAAGTAGCAGACCCCTTTTGTAGTCCTTAAAGACTGCTGGCATTAACCTTTACTACTACTACTACTACTGATCATTTGTATAGTGCTATAAGTCATACGCAGCGCTGCACAGACATGTAAGAAACATTCCCTGCTCATCAGAGCTTACAATCTAGTCAAGACAGACAACACAGAAGGTGTAGACAGGGATAAAACAAGGGGGAAAGGTAAAGAAAGCATAGTTACTCACCTGAAACAGGTGATCTCCGGGAACAGCAGGAATTTAGTCTTCACATATGGCATTGTCGGTACCGATGGAGCCTGTGCAGGAACACTCCCCAGCGTACAATAGGAAAGATTTTGAGAGCATCCCACAGCACCTGCATGCTACCTTCCCGCCTTTCCCAACTGTTCCTCTCCAGTTGAGTTTAAAGCTGAGACAAAGAGAAGGGAAACGGAGAAAGAGAGAGATAGAGAGATACAACTCCTAGGGGAGGTGGGTGGGTTGTGAAGACTAAATTCCTGCTGTTCCCGGAGATCACCTGTTACAGGTCAGTAACTATGCTATCTCCAGGAACAAGCAGGAATGTAGTCTTCACATATGGGGACTCCCTAGCTGCAGATGCCAGGGAGTAACCCCAGAAGTTGTGTGCCCCTGTGAAAGGACTCCACTTCCCCCATGGATCTCTGGCATCCTAACAGGGATGGTGGGTAGGAGTTGATTAAGTATGGAACAGGTGTTGAAGAACAGCCTCACCAAACAAGGCATCCTGGCGGGAGTCCTTGTCTAAGCAGTAATGGGCTGTGAAGGTATGAACCGAGGCCCAAGTAGCTGTTCGACAGATGTCGTCGATAGACAAAGAGTGAAGATGAGCCATAGAGGTTGCCATAGCTCTCACATTGTGAGCTGTGACATGGCCTTCAAGAGGAATGTTCTTACTCTCATAGGCAAAAGAAATACACTGTGAAATCCAGTTGGACAGTGTTCTTTTGGAGACTGGAAGTCCCAAATGACTAGGATCAAAAGCAACAAAGAGTTGAGAGGACGTTCTATGTTGCTGTATCCTTTGCAAATAAAAGGCCAAAGCTATTTACAGTCCAAAGTATGAAGATTCCTTTCTGCATTTGAGGTGTGAGGCCTTGGGAAAAATACAGGAAGGTAAACTGTTTGGTTTAAATGAAAAGGTGATACCATCTTTGGCATAAAGTGTGGATGAGTCCTAAGGACTACCTTATCATGATGGAACCTTGTATAAGGAGGATCAGCCACCAATGCTTGCAATTCACTGATACGACTTGCTGATGTGATTGTAATAAGAAAGATGACCTTCCAGGAAAGGAATTTCAAAGAAGTAGTAGCTAATGGTTCAAAAGGCAGCTTCATGAGCTGCCCAAGAACCAGATTTAAGTCACATGCCACCGGTGGTGGCTTAATGGGAGGCTTAGTTAAGAGAAGGCCTCTCATAAATCTCGCTATGAGAGGATGAGAGGAAATAGGTTGTCCATTTAGAGGTTTGAAAGAAGCTGCAAAAGCACTCAAATGAACTCTCACTGAATTGGTCTTAAGCCCTGCATTAGACAAATGAAGGAGATACTCCAATAATGATTCCAGAGGTATCGGAAGCAGGTCAAGACCCTTCTGCGAGCACCATATGGTAAATCTTTTCCACTTGAGCGCATAAGAACATCTTGTGGAAGGTTTCCTGGAAGCATAAAGGATATCCTTTACCTGCTGAGAAAGGTTAAGACCATGAGATTCTAGGCTTTCAGCAACCAGGCCCTGACAAGGACAGACTGGGGATTGGGATGCCAGAGCATCCCGTCCCCCTGAGAAAGGAGGTCTGGAGCAGATCCTAACTCCAGAGGCGGGGCTTGAGAGAAATGTAGGAGCAGAGGGTACCACATTTGCCGTGGCCAATGTGGAACTATGAGGATCATATGACTTCTGTCTCTCTGAAGCTTGAACAGGGTTTTGGGAATTAGGGGAATGGGTGGAAAGGCATACAGGAAGTCTTGGCCCCAATGGAGGAGGAAAGCATCCCTGGCCTGACAACCCTGAGCCGGAATTCTGGAACAGAAAAGGGGAAGTTTGGCATTCATCGGACTTGCAAAGAGGTCTATGTCCGGGGTTCCACAAATTTGAAAACTTTTGGTCACTTGGTCAGCATGGAGAGACTACTCGTGTGGAAGCAGAACTCAAATGAGTCTGTCTGCCCAAGAGTTTTGAATGTCTGGAAGATACACCGCAAGGAGATGAATCTGATGCTCTCTGGCGAGGGCCCATAGTCGCAAAGCTTCATTGCAGAGCGACAGAGGGCCTGATCCGCCCTGCTTGTTCAAATAGAACATGGCTACCTGATTGTCCGTTTGAACTAGAACTGTTTTGTAGCTGAGCTGGGCGTGGAATACTCGAAGAGCAAGGAAGATTTCTCTGAGTTCCAGGAGATTGATGTGTAGATAGGTCTCCTGTGGAGTCCAGGTACCCTGGGTAGAGAGGCCTTGCAGGCGGGCTCCCCAACCCACCTGTGAGGCATCTGTTGTTAGAGTTGCTTGGGTGAGAGTTGTTGGAAAGGGGACCCCACCAAAAGGTTTTGGGGTGACTGCCACCATTGGAGGGACAAAATAAGATGATCTGAGTTTGTTATTTTGTCTGATGCCTGAGTCCATTGAGTGCATAAAGTCCACTGGGCTGCCCTCATATGGAGGCAAGCATAAGGAACCACATGCACGGTGGATGCCATCTGGCCTAGCAATTGTAACATTTCCCAAGCAGTGAGGTGAGGCTTTAGCACTGCTTGGGAAGCTAACTGCACAATGCGAAGGCAGCGGGGCTGTGGAAAATAGCAGAGCTCCTATAAACTCTAGAGACTGAGTAGGAGCAAGGTTGGATTTTGGAAAGTTTATGACAAGTCCCAAATACTGAAGGATATGCATTGTGCGAGAGAGAGAAATCCTGGCCTCTGGCTCTGAAGGGGCTCGAATGAGCCAGTTGTCCAAGTAAGGGAAGACGAATATTCCCAGGGAGCGAAGAAATGCTGCCACCACACCATGCATTTTGTGAACACCCTTGGTGCCGAGGCCAAGCCAAAAGGAAGAACCCTGTATTGGTAGTGCTTCCCTTGAAATAGAAAGCAAAGGAACTTTCGATGAGTTGGATGGATGAGAACATGAGTGTACGCATCCTTGAGATCTAGAGAACAAAGCCAATCCTGACTCTGAAGGTATGGCAGCAGAGTTCCTAGAGAAATCATTTTGAACTTCTCTTTGAACAGGAATTTTTTCAATTCTCTGAGGTCCAAAATGGGTCTGTGTCCTCCTGTTTTCTTTGGAATAAGGAAATAGGGGGAGTAGAACCCTGTACCCTGTTGGAGAATGGGTACCTCTTCTATTGCCCCTTGGGCAAGAAGCAAAGTGACCTCTTGACCTAACTGGGCATTGAGAGAGGTCTGAGAATTGAACTGTCTTACCATTGCAGGAGGGGGCATGCTGAGGAAATGAAGCTTGTACCCCTCTCTTACAATAAACAGAGTCCAATTTTCTGCTGTTATCTGCCCCCATCTGGGAGCAAAATGACATAACCTTCCTGGAATGGTGGAAGGCTCTGGGCCGTTCAGGGCCAGGAAGGCAAAGTTCTCTAGATAGGAGTCAAAGCCCCTGTGGAGGCTGAGTCTGCTGAGCCAGTTGAGGCTTAGCAGCTTTTGTTTTTCTTTGCCTAGGTTGTTGCTGCAGTCCCTTTTGGGCAGACTGACCTAAGCGATGCCCCTGTTGGGTATAGGAGGGGTAAAACGTCTTCTTACTGAAGAATGCTTTCTTGTAGGATTTCTTCCTTGCAGGATCAGCTGTAGATTTAGACAATCTATCCAAGGTGATATTGTCAGCATCTATCTCATTAGCAATTTCCTGCCAATTCTTTCCAAAGAGATTCTCTCCTGTGCAAGGAATATTCCCCAGTTTATCTGGTACTCAAAGTTCCAAGTCAGATGCCTGGAGCCAGGCAATCTGACATGCACCTATGGCAATAGCAGAGGTTCTGCTTATGCACTCAAAGCAGTCTAAGGCTGCACGGTTTACAAACTTGGAAACATCCTGATCATGTTTGACAAGTGCAAGTTAATCCTGCCTCTTATCATCAGGAAGGAGAGGGCTCATAAGCTCTAAATCTTCAGTGACCTCCTTAAGGAACATTCCCATATATAATATATAGGAACTGATCCTGGCAGAAAGCATGGAAGCCTGGAAATTTTTGTCGTCCAAAGGCATCACGAGTCCTACATTCACGTCCTGGAGGATTAGATGCATGTCTTTTTGCACTCTTGATCTTTCTCATAGCTGATTCCACCACCATAGAATGGTGTGGTAGGTGAGTCTTTTGAAATACAGGACAAGGAGGAACTTGATACATGGTGTCGAGCCTTCGAGAGTAAGGAGAAGTGGTTAGAGGTGTTTCCCACATCCTTAACATGAGATCTTGCAAGATCTCATGAATGGGTGAGGTAGCTGCCTCTTTGGGAGCTTTAGGGTATTGCAGGATTTCCAATTCCTTTGCCCTAGGCTCTTTTTCAGGAGCCACTGTGATGGAAAGACCTTGAGCCACATCTTGGATAAAATCCTGAAAGGACATATCCTCTGGAGGAGACATCCTACGTTGAGGAGAAGAAGAAGAATCCTCAGGAAGAACTATTCTGGTATCGACAAAGCTATCAGAGTCTTCAGACTCATCCGAGGATTCAAAGTATCTCCGATACGGGTGATCGTGCAAGGCACGATACCGGTACCGATCGAAGTTGACATTGGAGGGGTCCAGTACCGACTGCATTGACATCGGCAGGTATTCTACCAGGACCGAGTTATGCTTATCCATCTGGTATTGACAAGTCAGTACCGGTACCAATGTCTGTGCCAGTACCAGTTGAATTGTCTGAAGCGGTTTCAAGGGCATCGAGGCATTCAATAGCCAAGAATCTCTGGTCTATCAACGTTGCCGATGCTTGGGTATCGGTACCGGATAAAGCAGCCGGTACCCCAGAGCATGGCACCAGACGTTCTGCCGAGGTTGGGGCCTCGAGAACATCCTGGAGCCCCGTTAGTGCTTAGGAAGTCGAAGCCTCCCGCCAGGGAAATTTTGCTGGGAGAAGTCCCTCAAGGGCAAAGCCAGAGGCATCTCGATGCTTAGAAGGAGATCTACCCTTTGAGGACCGGCCAGATTTATGTTTAGTTACCTGAGATCCATGGGAGGAAGACGAAGCCCTGGAAGATGTCGATGCCACCAACGCCGCATCGGAGGGAAAAAGGATGCTAAGTTTAGCAGCTCCGTTTTGTCAGCCCCTCTTCAACATCATCCCACAGGCAACACACTCCGAAATAGAGTGGTCAGGACCTAAACATTTGAGGCACCCCTCATGGGTGTCGGTGACGGAGATGGTATCGCCACACTTGGAACACTTTTTAAAACCCTAAGAGGGTTTTCCCATTTTAGAGGAAAGTTGGGCCTTGTGCCCAAAATGGTGCGTGGCACCTGAGGAGAAAATAGCTGGAAAAGACTCCAGAAGAAAAGTTTTGTTTTTGGGGGGTTTTTTAGAAAAAAGAAAGAAGAACCGGCGGTACCGGTGTAGTGTCGAGGGAAGGCAGATGCGACCACAAAAAAGAAGAATAAAAGGGAATTTTTTCTGCGGTGACAGGATGTGCGACCTGTCGGCTCCACAGAAAACCAAGAACTGGAGAGGGACAGTTGGGAAAGGCAGGAAGGCAGCACGCAGGCGCTGTGGGATGCTCCCAAAAGCTTTCCTATTGGACGCTGGAGAGAGTTCCCACGCAGGCTCTGTCAGTACCGACGATACCATAAGTGAAGACTACATTCCTGCTTGTTCCTGGAGATACAAGGAGATCAGGTGAGTCAAAATCCAAAAGCAGCAGTGAAAAGGTGAGTTTTCAGCCTGGATTTGAAAAGGATCCGAGAAGATGCCTGGTGTACAGACACAGGTAGTTTGTTCCAGGCATAAGGTGCAGCAAGGTGAAAGGAGTGAAGTTTGGAGTTAGCAATAGAACAGAAGGGCACAGATAGAAGCAGTTTGTCAGAAGAGTGGAGTTCGCAAGGTGGGGTGTAAGGAGAGATAAGAGAAGAAAGGTAGTGAGGAGCTACAGAGTGAATGTATTTATAGGTCAGCAGGAGAAGTTTAAAAAAAGAGATACAGCAGCTTTTAAACTAGATAATAGGGGAGAGCTGACAGTCACCCAAGAGCGCATGGTTCGGAACAATGTATCCTTGAAGGATACTATCAAAAGATTGAAGTTAGGGCATATCAGCAGAGAGGTTCCAATAAAGACAAAAGTAACCCAAATGCCCTTGAGTACAGAGCAGACAGAGCTTAAAGATTCCAAATGATCCATGTTTACCAATAGCCAGATTAATATGAATAAAATACAGTCTCTAAAATGTTTGTATGCAAATGCTAGAAGTCTAAAATATAAGATGGGACAGTTGGAATATATAGCACTAAATGAGAGTTTAAATATGATTGGTATCTCATAGACATGGTAGAAGGAGGACAACCGATGGGACACTGTGATACCTGGGTACAAACTATATCATAATGATAGAGCAGATCAAATTGGTAGAGGGTTGCACTTTATGCTAGAGAGGGCATTGAGTCATAAAGGATTAAGGTTTTGCAGGAAAATTTACTGTATAATCTCTATGGATTGAAATTCCATGCAAAAAGGGGAAGGAGAAGGCAATGGCAGTGGGGGTGTACCATCGGTTGTCTGGGCAGAATGAACAAGTGGATGATGAAATGCTCAAAGAAATCAGGGAAACTAACAATATTTACAGCACTGTAATAATAATGGATGATTTCAATTATCCCAGTATCGACTGCGTCCATGTCACAGCGGGTCATGCTAGGGAGATAAAATTTCTGGATGAAATAAACGACTGCTTCTTGGAGCAGCTGGTCCATGAACCGACTAGAGGTGAAGCAATCTTGGACCTAGTCCTTAGTGGAATACAAGATCTGGTGCAAAAGATAAGGGTGTTGGGGCCACTTGGCAATAGTGATTTTAGCATGATTGCATTTGATTTAATAAATGGAGGAAGGATGGCAAGGAAATCCACAGTACTATCTTATAACTTTCAAAAGGGAGACTATGATAAAATGAGAAAAAAAGTTAAGAAAAAAATAAAAGGAGCAGTTGCAAAGGTTAAAGATTTACATCAAGCATGGGTGTTGTTTATAGCAAAAAACCTGTGAGAGAGTCAGTTAGACCATTAGATGATAGAGGTATAAAAGGGGCACTAAGAGGGGACAAGGCCATAGAGGAGAGACTAAATGAATTCTTTGCTTTGGTCTTTACTGAGGAAGGTATAGGGATGTTACCCATTTATTATTTATTTATTTGTACGGGTTTTATATACCATTCCTTCCATTGATCAGGGGTGCTTTACACTGAACAATAACAGCTACAGAGAACATTTTTGAAAACAGTGGAACAGTGAAACATTTAACTATGAACCTCAACTATATACATAGTGGATCATAATCCAAAGTATAGTAGATTATGGCTAACACCCAGCTATTTACATGGTAGAAGGTGGATAACATCATAATATTTACATGGTAACATTGCAGGTCATTCTGAACCATGAATAAGCCATTTACACATACAAGTTGGACGTTTTCATCACGTAGACGTCCAGATGCGAGTCCAACAGCAAAATGTTTTATATGTGCAGATGAGAAAGACAGGTAATCTGGAAATGGGCGTGGAGGGGAGGAGCGTGGGCATGTCAAGCCACTTAATGTCTAAACCATATTCCGACAAAAACATGTACGTACATTCTAGACATTTAGGTTAGACCTGCTAAAACGTGGAACAACAACTTATGTCGGTTAAAGTACCACTGTATTGTAACACAGAAGGACATCCATGTTTAAATAAAACATAGCTGTGTCATAAAAGGATCTGGACAAGTTCCAGAAGGAAGTCCATAACATAGACATGGGGAAAAGAACTACATACCCTGGGGGTAAGCAATATAGCATGTTGGAGTTTTTTTTCAGGTATGCTACTCTGTAAATGCGATCCAGATTGGCTACGTCCGGAAATTATAATAGGCCAAATAGATCTTTGACCAAAGGTAAACAAACTGAACCATGTGGAATCAATAGGCATCCAATGGTAGTCAGGAACTGAGGGCATTTGCACAGACAACAGATCTGATTGGTGTGTAAAAATGTCAAAGTCATGCAGACGAACCTTATGCATATGACATTTCCCAAACCTAAGTGCAAACCAGTAACCTCTCTCCATCTTCCATTAAAAAACTAAGTGCCCACCTTCTTCATAGGCCAGTACACTGTTTTATCAATTTATTATGCAAAGGTCAAATAAATGTCTCAGAGGAATGATAAAGATTTGGGAGGCCGATCCCTAAACTAGTGTTATTTCTCAACAATGGGTATTTCTCAATACTGGGGTGAAAGCATCTCACTCTCTGTCCTGCTTACTGTGAACATGGTTAAAAGTAAATCTGAGGACGCCTTTGGAGCCATATTCACATGTCAGAATACTCAATAGTGCTGCTTTTCCAGGGGCATGCCCACGCTGGAGTTACACGTTTTCACACGGTTAGACTTACCAATGATGTACACGTAGAAATTCCCAGAATACCGAATACCCATGTATGTCTAGATTCACGTTTATGACCAACTTCCAAATTATACATGAATATCTGCTAAATTTTCCTGTGTGTTACACCTCTTGGATATCTTGGGAGCTCATTTTGTGCAACATATCTGCCTCTACAGCAATACAGCCACTGACACGGTAGGTACAAACGATCTCTAATGTAACTGTGATGGTATGTGTGCTGGGGCCTGTGTCCCAGATGCATGTCTGTGTACATGTGGCCCTGTGGGACACAGTGGCATGCATGGACCTGGGTGCAGAGGCCAAGTGCCCTGCGCAGACACCCACCACAGGACAGGCAGGTGTGGGCATGCCACTGGCCGGGGCAGGTACTAAATGGCTTGCATGTGGGCATCTATTGACAATTATAAGTGGTCTCTTTCTTAAGTGTTAAAGCTGCTAATAAACTAGTTCTCACTCAAATCAAAACTAAGGGTACTAATGTCCTTCTTTTGTTCCCATGGTGCTTTTTTCATCTTAAAATTATTTATATAGTCTTCAATAACAAAAAGGTCTCAGACCCCATAGCACTAAGCCAAAAACGTCTCAGTAATCGTGCTTATTTTGCATCAACGACCTTTCTTATTGTTAATATGTCTTCCTTCAGGAGGGGTGGGTGCATCAGAATGTTGAGATATTCTTACAAATATTTGCTAAATACACCTCAGCCTGCTCCCATGTGCTCAGCCTGCTCCCCACTCAGCCTGCTCACATGCACTGAGCTTACACTGAGCTTATCTAGGTCCTTCATAGTCATTCTGCCAAGAGCAATGTGTCATCTGATTTCTTGACTGCTTGCTGCTTCTTTATTGCTAGTTGATCCAAGTAGAAACATAGAAATATGACAACAGAAAAAGACCACATGGCCTATCTAGTCTGTCCTTCCATAACAACTACAACAGTCCCCTTTTTACCTTTAGAGATCCTCTGTGTTTGTCCCATGCTTTTTTGAATTCAGTTACTGTCCTCATCTCTACCACCTCCACTGGGAGACTATTCCACGGATTCACTACTCTTTCCTTAAAGAAATATTTTCACATATCACTCCTGAATCTATCTCCCTTCACCCTCATCCCATGTCCCCTCGTAGCAGAACTTGCTTTCAATTGAAAGAGGCTCTCTCCCTGAACATTTATGCCACGGAGGTATTTAAACATCTCAATCATATCACCTCTATCCCGCCTTTCCTCTAAGGTGTACATATTAAGATCCTTCAGTCTATCCTCATATGCTTTGTAATGAAGACCATTAATCATTTTAGTAGCCACCCTCTGCACCGACTCCATCCTGTTCACATCCTTTTGAAGGTGCGGTCTCCAGAATTGCACACTATACTCCAAATGAGGTCGCACCAAAGACTTATACAGAGGCATTATCACCTCCTTTTTTCTGCTAGCCATTCCTCTCCATATACACCCAAGCATCCTTCTAAGCTTTTGCCATCACCTTTTCTACCTGTTTAGCTACTTTAAGATCATCAGACACAACCACGCCTAGATCCCGCTCTTCTTTAGTGGACAAAAGTACTTCACCCCCTATACTATATTGCTCCCTTGGATTGCTGCAGCCCAAATGCATGACCTTACATTTTTAACATTAAATCCCAGCTGCCAAATTCTAGACCATTCTTCAAGCTTAGCTAGATCCCTCCTCATGTTATCTACCCCTTCCTGGGTGTCTACTCTATTGCAGATTTTGGTATCATCCGCAAAGAGGCAAACCTTACCTGAAAGCCCTTCCGCTATATCACTAACAAAGATGTTAAAAAGAATCGGACCAAGGACAGATCCCTGGGGCACACCACTGATAACATCCTTCTCCTCAGAGTGAGCTCCATTTACTCGTACTCTTTGTCACCTCCCACCCAACCAATTTCTAACCCAAGCAGTAACTTTAGGGTCCATCCCTAGGGGTGCTCAGTTTGTTTATAAGTCGCCTGTGAGGAACAGTGTCAAAGGCTTTACTGAAATCTAAATACACCACATCTAGGGCTCTCCCTCGGTCCAACTCCCTCGGTCCAACTCCCTGGTCACCCAGTCAAAGAAATCAATCAGATTTGTCTGACAAGACCTGCCTCTGGTGAATCCATGCTGCCTCGGATCCTGTAATCCGCTGGACTCCAGAAAACTCACTATTTTCTCTTTCAGCAGCGTTTCCAATAATTTACTCACCACCGAAGTTATACTAACCGACCTGTAGTTTTCAACCACATCCTTACTTCCGCTTTTGTGTAAAGGCACCACATGAGCCTCTCTCCAGTCCTTTGGCACCACTCCCAACTCCAACGAGGCATTGAAAAGGTCAGTCAGTGGAGCTGCTAGAACATCCCCAAGTTCCCTCAGTATTCTCGGGTGTATCCCATCCGGTCCCATCGCTTTGTCTACTTTAAGTTGAGATAGTTTCTCACGAACACAGTCTTTTGAAAATTGTTCAAGATGTCCTTTGCTTCTGTTCCTATTTGTGGGTGTTTTCTGAGGTCCTGCTCCTGGTTCTTCATCTGTGAACACAGAACAAAAATATTTGTTAAGCAATTCCGCTTTATCCTTATCAGCTTCTACATATTCCTCCCCTGCACCCTTGAGTCTGACAATACCACTTTTGCCCTTCCTCTTCTCACTAATATATCTGAAAAATGTCTTATCCCCCCATTTTATTTGCATTGGCTATTTCCTCCTCCTTTTGAATCTTTACCTTCTTGACTACTTTGCTAGCTTCTCTAAGTTTTTCCAAATACAGATGCCTGTCTTCCTCTCTGTGATCTCTTGTATTTCATGAAGGCCTCCCTCTTTTTCTTCTTCACTTTTTCAGCTACTTCTTTCGAAAACCATAGTGGTCTCCTTTTCCTTTTACCTTTATTTACCATTTTAACAAAAAGGTTGGTTGCCCTTAAAATATCCCCTTTCAGTTTTTCCCACCGTTTTTCTACATCCCTCAGCTGTTCCCATCCAACTAACGACTCCCTGAGGTATTGGCCCATCTTCGCAAAGTTAGTCTTCCTAAAGTCTAAGATCCTCGCCTTTGAATGGATTCTAACAGCCCTAGTCCTAATACTGAACCACACCATCTGGTGATCACTGGATGCAAAATCATCTCCCACTACATCATCAGAAACACTTTCACCATTGGTAAGCACCAAGTCCAGTATGGCCCCTTCACGTGTGGGGTCTGTTACCAATTGCCTGAATAGTTCTCCCTGTAGAAAATCCAGGATCTCCTTACTTCTAGATGATACTGCAGCAGGAATGTGCCAATCAACATCTGGCATATTGAAATCTCCTATCAGTAGCACTTCCCCTTTCCTAGCAATGCTGCGCATGTCTTCAATTAACTCTCTGTCCACCTCTTCCTCTTGTGAGGGAGGTCTGTATATCACACCAATGTAAATAGATTTCTCTTTCCCTCTTTCTAGTTTAACCCACAATGTCTCCCCTCTCCCTTTTAAGCTCTGTAATTCCAAAGCTTTAATAGTAGTTTTTACATATAGTGCCACTCCTCCTCCCCTTCTTCCTACCCTGTCCTTTCTGAATAAAGTATAGCCAGGTATAGTTACATCCCAATCATGGTTTTCTGTGAACCATGTTTCTGTAACTGCCACTAAATCCAGGTCAGCCACTCCCACCAAAGCTTCAACATCAGGGATCTTATTTCCCATGCTATGGGCATTTATACACACTGCTTTCCATATGTTACCCCTGTTACCCATTTCCATAAAGTTATTTAATGTATCACCTACCTGGGTAGGTTAAAGCTGTCCACTATTTCAATTTCTACTCCATGAACCTATTGATTTTTCCAGTTGTCAGGACCTTTGTCTTCTTTACATTAAGGTGCAGGCCCATATTAAGACTATGTTCCTTAATCTTGAGAAGCAAATGTTTCAGATCATCTTCACTTTCAGCCAGTAATGTGATATTATCAGCATAGCAAAGGTTGCTGATGAGTCTTCCACCAATCTTCATACCTCTGTTGTCTTCATACAGTCTTGCTTCTCTTATGATTTTAAACCATATATAACTAATGACATGAAAATTATTCTTTCAGAACATTTTATAACAACAATCTCAATAGAAAGGCAATAAGTACAACAAATTGGACACTAGTAATATCAGATAAGGGAGCACTTTCCATTGCTTCAGAAGAACTATGTGAGCTGGAAAGAAACTAATTTGAATTTGCTATATAAGAAAAATCACAATATTGGAATGATTACTTAAACTGATGACTACTAAAATCAAAACAAAAATTAGCATGCACAAAGATCACAGCACTACAATATTTATGTTTTTTTCCACTTAGACTGAGATCAGGAAAGCTTTCAAAACTAAGTGCACCTATCTAGAAACCAAAATGCATAACTCAAAGAAAAACAATGGAAATTACCTTAAGACCCAAGTGTGAAACAAGCAAAACAAGACACAACTGTGTAGTCTTACACATACTGACTAACAGTAGTAAGAAAACAGACATTTCAAATATCAACTTGCAAGTCTGGTGAAATACAGCTCTGACTTACTAAAGAAGCAAATTAGCATATGAAAACACATCAACTAATTATCAAGTCAAAGCCAGACTGTTTAAATCTGTTGCAACCAGAAAATGTTATCCTTTTAAAACACAACATCAGAAAATCAAACAAATGAATCGTTATACCCTTTCTCTTTTAATACAAACAACTTATGTTTTTCTTGAGACTTTTCACATGTCTCTCACCATGTGCAGTCCCCCTAAATCATTGACTGCCATTTCATATCTCAAACATTGAAGCTCCTCTGAAAAAGTCCCTCCTAAAGTAAACAGTAATGCTTTACCACTAGTCATTGAATGCCATAGTGCTTCAGGGTTTCACAATTTCATCATGCTTAGAAATATACAATAAGAGAGGCTGCCTCTCTTAAATGCTAAAGCATGTGCCTTATACTGAGTCTGTCTGTACTTAATACTCACAATCCTCCATCCTCTGTCTGCTTGCCTTGAGTGAAGAAAGAGGGAGATCCGGCACGGCACCAACTGTTTGCATGCACTAACGCAGACCAGGTGTACCAAATAAAACTCCTCCTTTGGTTCTTTGGCTCTAATTCTCTAAATTCAGTGCAAATAGAGTAAGGAATGACTGAAAACAAAACACACTGAATTACAACAAAAACAGTACTACTGAAGTTTCAGCAGAGAAATTTGGGCCTGCAAACTTGAGCAGTTTCCCATAATTCCTTCCCCAGCTAGGCCATAACACTTCTTTTATTAGGAAAAAATTTGCTACATTGTACAATTTTGTCTTATCACTCTTCATCATTTTTTGCTTCACTTTCTGTTTATCTACATGTTACAGATCAAGCTAAACACTACAGGGGTTATTCTGAACCACCAATAAGCCGTTTACACGTGTAAGTTGGATGTTTTCGGCACTTAAACATCTAGACGCAATTCTGATGACAGAACATACTACACGTACAGACGAGAAAGATGGGTAATCTGGATGTGTGTGTGGAGGAGAGGAGTGTGGGCCTGTCGAGCTGTTTAAACATCTAGATTGTATTCCGATGAAAACATGTACGTACATCCTGGATGTCTAGGTTAGACCTGCTAAAATGTGGAACAACAGCCTATGTCCATAATAGTAGCACTGAACAGTAACAACACAGAAGGACATCTATGTTTAAATAAAGCAGATAGAATGCTGGGATATGAAACAGTACGTATGGTGGGGTACGGAATGTAGCATGTTGCCATTTTTCAGGGGCGCATCTCTGTAATTGTGATCCAGATTGGCCACCCCTGGAAAGAATAGGCTACATGGACCTAGGGAAAGAAATGGCACCGCTTACAGCTCAACAACACATACTGCTGTGCCCCACCACATCCACACAAGAGGTATGGCAATGACACTACCCATTTGCCTGCCATAGCAGGCTGTACAGATGCAGATATACTTACTGTGATGCACAAAGGCAGGACATGTAGAAGGTGCATGAGAAACAAAAGACAGTGCCAGGGAAACAGGACCAAAGGGGTGATACGGCAAACTACAGACCGGAGAGCCTAACGTCTGTACAGGGAAAAATGGTAGAAACCATCATAAAGAACAAAATTACTGAACATATAGATAGTCATGGCTTAATGGGAGACAGCCAACATGGCTTTAGACAAGGAAGATCTTGTCTTACTAATCTGTTATGTTTTTTTGAAGGTGTGAATAAACAGGTAGACAAAGGTGCATCAGTTGATAAAGTGCATCTGGACTTTCAGAAAGCCTTTGACAAAGTCCCTCTTTAGAGACTTTTGGCAAAACTAAAAAGTCATGGGATAGGAGGCAGTGTACTATTGTGGATCAGGAACTGGTTAAAAGATAGAAAGCAGAGGGTAGGGTTAAATGGCCAATTTTCCCAATGGAGAAAGGTGAATAGTGGAGTACCCCAGGGATCTGTGCTAAGTCCGCTGCTTTTTAACATATTTGTAAATGACCTGGAAATGGGAATAACGTGTGAGGTTATCAAATTTGCAGATGACACAAAACTATTTAAAGTTGTTAAAACCCATGAGGATTGTGGAAAATTGCAAGAGGATCTTGATAAATCAAAGAGTGCTCTCAACACTTGCAGCACCTACCATCTGGAACACCTTGCCAGAGAAAATAAGAACAACCAAGGATATTAAAGACTTCAGGAAACATCTAAAAATGTCCTGTTCTCGGAACACTTCAAAGAAGACTTCCAATACACACAGTAATAATACACACCTAAATAATTTTTATACCCAATTATTTCAGCTGTAAATAAGTTATGCGCTTAGCATGTCCTGCATGTATCCCTTCCTACATTGCTAAATACGTTCTCTGTAATGTTCTGTTGAAGTTGTAATGTAAACCGCTTTGATACTATGAAAGACGGTATATAAATCTTGTTAAATAAATAAAAAATAAAATAAAATAAAATAAAACACATAAATAAAAATTGGAAGACTGGGCATCCAAATAACAGATGAAATTTAATATGGATAAGTGCAAAGTTAGGCACCTAGGAAAGAACAACCCAAACTATGGTTACACAATGCAAGGTTCCACATTAGGAACCACCACCCAGGAAAAAGATTTAGGCATCATCGTAGATAACATGTTAAAAACCTCCACCCAATGTGCAGCAGCAGCCAAGAGAGCAAATAGAATGCTAGGTATAATATGGAAAGGAATGGAGAATAAAACAAAGGATATTATAATGGCTCTGTATTGTTCCATGGTGCGACCGCACCTTGAATACTGTGTGCAATTCCAGTCGCCATATCTTAAAAATGATATAGCGTTATTAGAAAAGGTACAGCGAAAAGCCACCAAAATGATAAAGGGGATGGAAGCATACCCCTATGAAGAGAGACTAAAAAGGTTAGGGCTCTTTGACCTGGAAAAGAGATGGCTGAGGGGACATATGATAGAAGTCTGTAAATTAATGAATGGAGTGGAACGGGTAAACGTAGATCGATTGTTTACACAATCAAAATATAGAAAGACTAGGGGCATGCAATGAAGTTATTGGGTAACCTATTTAAGACTAATAAGAGAAAATATTTTTTCACTCAACGTGTAATCAAACTCTGGAACTTGTTACAGGAGGATGTAGTAAAAGCTGTTAGTGTAGCTGGGTTTAAAAAAGATTTGGACAAGTTCCTGGAGAAATGGTCCATAAGCCATTATTAAAAGGGACCCGGGATATCACTGCTTGACCCAATACAAGCATTGTGGAATCTTTGTCTTTTGGGGAAACTGCTAGGTACTTATGACTTAGATTGGCCACTGTTGGAAACAGGATACTGGGCTTGATGGACCTTGGCCTGACCCAGTATGGCATATCTTATGTTCTTATGATAAAAATGCCCGCAGTGATGGAGGCAGAGGGAAGCCCATAGTCCAGCAGGTATGTGAAATAATATTTATTAACTGCAAAAATAACGTAACAGAGTGCCAATCAACACCCAACCTACACATCCAGGTGCCCCCTCAAATGCCAGAAAATAACGCCCCGCCTCCAATCCTCCACCCTCACCACACCATACCAGCCCTCACCCCCAATCCCCCCTTGCCCTGCCCCAACCCCCCACCTCACCATCCCAGCCCTCACCTCCCAACCCTGCCCTCAACCCTCCACTCTCACCACACCATCCCAGCCCTCACCCCAACCCCCCAAGCCCTGCTCCCAACCCCCCATTCCCCACCATCCCAGCCCGCCCCCCTAGACCCCCACCCCAGTGACAGGCAATGGTACCACGCACCTTGACCTGCCCCCAGCCCCTCCGCCACCCAGAGGCACCACCACAAGGCCTCAGTGGTTGGCCAGCAGGTGGTGTGGCTGATGGCTCCCCCCCCCCCCCCGAGAGCAGGCTGCTGCCACTGCTGCTCTCTCCACTGGTCCCCCTAAGTGCCTCATGGAAGGCTGGGAAGACTATTGGGGACTCCATACCCTGATGCCCAGGGCCCAGGATGTGGGACTGCTGAATGCTGCTGGACCCCACCACAGCTGCAGCTCATGCAGTGGCCCAGGTGTAGACACCGCTAGCAGATGGTGGCGCAAGGGGGTGAAGTACAACAGATGTGGAAGGAGCCACAGTAGCAGCAGCCAGTGACGGTGGCAGCTGAAGCCTTTGACACTGTTCCTCACAGGTGTCTTATAAACAAACTGAGCACCCTAGGGATGGACCCTAGAGTTACTGCTTGGGTTAGAAATTGGTTGGGTGGAAGGCGACAAAAGAGTACAGGTAAATGGAGCTCACTCTGAGGAGAAGGGTGTTACCAGTGGTGTGCCCCAGGAATCTGTCCTTGGTCCGATTCTTTTTAACATCTTTGTTAGTGATATAGCGGAAGGGTTGTCGGGTAAGGTTTGCCTCTTTGCGGATGATACCAAAATCTGCAATAGAGTAGACACCCAGGAAGGCGTAGATAACATGAGGATGGATCTAGCTAAGTCTGAAGAATGGTCTAGAATTTGGCAGCTGAGATTTAATGTTAAAAAAAGTAAGGTCATGCATTTGGGTTGCACCAATCCAAGGGAGCAATATAGTATAGGGGGCGAAGTACTTTTGTCCACTAAAGAAGAGTGGGACCTAGGCATGGTTGTGTTTGATGATCTTAAAGTAGCTAAACAGGTAGAAAAGGCGATGGTAAAAGCTAGAAGGATGCTTGGGTGCATACGGAGAGGAATGGCTAGCAGAAAAAAGGAGGTGATAATGCCTCTGTATAAGTCGGTGCAGAGGGTGGCTACTAAAATGGTTAGTGGTCTTCATTATAAAGCATATGAGAACAAACTTAAGGATCTTAATATGCACACCTTAGAGGAAAGGCGGGATAGAGGTGATATGACTGAGATGTTTAAATACCTCCATGGCATAAATGTTCAGGGGGGAGAGCCTCTTTCAATTGAAAGCAAGCTCTGCTACAAGGGGACATGGGATGAGGGTGAAGGGAGATAGATTCAGGAGTGATATGTGGAAATATTTCTTTACGGAAAGAGTGGTGGATCCGTGGAATAGTCTCCCAGTGGTGGTGGTAGAGATGAGGACACTAACTGAATTCAAAAAAGCATGGCACAAACACAGAGGATCTCTAAAGGAAAAAAGGGGACTGTTGTAGTTGTTGATATGGAAGGACAGACTAGATAGGCCATGTGGTCTTTTTTTGTCATCATATTTTTATGTTTCTATGAGGCCCAGCCAGTTGGGCAGAAAGTACGTTGAGGCGTGCCTCAATGCGGTCCAAGGAAGCAGTGAGGAGGTTGGTGGCTGCCAGCTGTGCCTCTGTAACTGACAATCGCCACTCCTCCATCTCCACAGTCCGCTGGAGGAGCTGGAGCTTTGCCTCTGCACACGCCAGCTCTGCACGCATCAGCTGGGTGGAGCTTTGCCTCTGAATGTGCCAGATGATCTGGGGTGCCACCCATGATGACTGCTGCCACCAGGCCTGGGGTTGGGGCTCAGTGCCAGCTGGCCCCTAGAGTCCTCAGAGTCGGTGACATCTGGCTCTGTGGTGGTGGCTGGCTCCACACCCCCATCCTCTGGGTCCTCTGGCTGGACTTATGTAATTCTGGAGCCCCCTCTGGTTGCAGTGGTGGGGTTGCTGGTGGTGAGGCGCTGGAGGGCCCAGCACTGGGAGCAGCAGCTATGGCAGCACCTGCTGAGAGAAGCAAGGATGGTAAACATAATATGGACCCCTGTGGGCAGCAACCCACCCCCACCCACTCATGGGCCGCACCAGTGCACTACGACCACAGGAACACAACAGGGCAGCTGGGAGAGTGCAAGCCAGACCAGGTAGGGCCCACCACCACAGAGTCACCCAATGAGCCAGCGGTGGGGGACGTCACAGTGCAACAGAGACATGCGTGTCCAACTCCAAACCAGTGGGGACATGTGTGAGAGGGGCAGTGGGTGGTTCAATAGGTCCCTCTGAATTAGCAAAATATGTGTTGGTTTGTTTGATGACCCAGTTTCCATTGTATATCATTCTCTCTTCTGGATCTGGAGAAGCAAGTTTATTGGGATGGCTTCCCCCACAGGTGCATGCCTGTAGGTGTATTGTTGTTGGTGTTTGAACACCATACTGCATGTGTGGAGCAAAGGACACCCCAGTGGTGAACAAATGGGGTGCACCTGCCACTAATGGCCATTGTCACAGGTAGATATGCCACCATGCAGCAGTATGTGGTGGTCAGGCCACCCACTGGGTGGCCCTGGTTGTATGTGTGTGGTGGGAAGGTGAAGCACCATTAGTGTAGCGCAACACCTGCCCCCTTGCCACTCACAGGGGGCTTGGGGGGAGGTACTGGCGGTACTCCCGAGGCCCAGACTGACCATTGAGCTGTTGCATCCCCCCACAGGTTCCAGGGGCAGCAGTCAGGTGTCAGGGATGGATCAAAACAGGACCAGAGCTATGATAGCCACTGCTCTTCTTGTGCTTGCTGACCATGAGCGCCAGCGCACCGCATGCCACCATCCATATGCCAGGGTCCCCAGGCCTTGTTCCCACTACTTTGACCTCAGTGACTAGCTGTGCCGAACCCAGTACAGGTTCGACTGCGAGGCAATACATTATCTGTGTCAGGAGCTGGGGCCACAGCTTGCTGCACAGGCACACAGACGGTCCATGGGAAGGTGCTGGCAGCTCTGGCATTCCTGGGGACCAGCAAATTCCAGTCTGTTGTGGGAATGGTATTGGGGCTGAACCAGGTGTCAGTGTTGCGCAGCATCACCCAATTACTGGATGCCTTCGTGGGACATGCTGCCGATTACATCTCCTTCCCATGCACCCCACAGCAGCAGCAATAGCAGACCATGCTTGCCTTCAGCGAGGTGGCAGGGTTCCCATCCGTCCTTGGGGCCATTGACTGTACCCATGTGGCCCTCCGCCCACCACGCCGGCATGAGGCAGTCTTGTGTTTATGTTTATGTTTATTGTATTTGATAAAAACCGCCTTTCACAAGAACCAAAGCGGTGTACAATTAAAAATTCAATAAAAGCAGGCCGAGGCCAGTAAAAAGGAAAAGAAATATACAATATTTGACAGGACAGCAGAGGAATCAGGAGAACAGGACAAAACGTTGACAGGAGGTAGGCCTAGGTAAAACAAGAGGTAGGGAAGAGAATTAATCACACAAAAGGGGAGGGAAGAATGAAAGCTAGGGAAAATAAATGGGTTTTAAACTGTTGCTTAAAAGTAGTAAACTGAGGGTCTAGACGGAGGGAGGGGGGAAGGGCATTCCAAAGGGCGGGAGCAGCAAAGAAAAAGGCAGAGGAGCGGGTAGACTGCAGGTGAGCGTGAGAAGGAGAGGGGAGGGTAAGGCGGTTGAGGTGAAAAGAGCGGGGAGTGTGTCTAGGAGAGTGAAAGAAGAGGAGATCCGTTAGGTATTGGGGAGTGCTAGTATGGAAGGCTTTATGAGTCAGGATCAGTAATTTGAAAGTGGCCCTAAAAGGGATAGGCAACCAGTGGAGGTGAAAGAGCAGAGGAGTGATGTGATCCCGGGGGGAGGAGCACGTGACCAGGCGTGCAGCAGTATTCTGAATCCGTTGAAGGCGGGTAAGTTGATATTTTGGGAGACCAATAAATAGAGAATTGGCAAAGTCTGCTCGTGACATAATTAAGGACAGGACCAAGGTGACAAGGGCTGAAGGGGAGAGAAAAGGACGAATAGAACGAATCTGGCGGAGAAAGAAGAAAGACGTTTTGGTGACGTGGGAAATGTGGGAGTGAAAAGACAAATCAGAGTCAAAATGCACACCAAGGTACCGAAAAGTGGAGACCAAGGGTGTTGTCTCCTTTGCTGTTTAATATTTTCCTGGCCCCCTTACTTCTTTTATTACAGCATTACCCGGTATCCTGTTATGTTTATGCAGATGATATTATTTTGTTCTTTCATACTTCTCCACTTTCTCTGGATCTTTCCCCTATAAACTCCTGCCTCTCTCATGTGGCCTCTTGGCTCTCTCAGCATCTTCTCTGGCTTAATCCCTCTAAGTCCACTGCTATGTGGGTATCACTGAGTGGGTCATGTCCGTCTGCTGCCCCTATGATTGATTCTATTCCCATTCCTTTGGTATCTTCTTTTCGGTATCTCGGGGTGATTCTTGACTCCTCCCTTTACTTCCGTGATCATATCTCTCTCCTCACTAGGCGTTCTTTCGCTATTCTCCGCCGGCTTCGGGCTGTCCGTTCACTTCTTCCTCTCGGTTCTCTGGTTACTCTCGTCCTTGCTCTCATCGTTAGTCATCTTGATTACTGTAATATCTTTCTGGCCAATCTTCCCAATTACCAACTTAAACACCTTCAACTTATTCAGAATACAGCTGCCCGTATTATTACTTTCGCCCGTCGCTTCGATCACATTACCCCCATTCTCATTCGTCTTCATTGGTTGCCCCTCCGTGTTCGGTTTCACTATAAACTCCTTATCCTCACTCATCGTGCAATTTACACTAATAATCCTCTATACCTGGCTGATTTAATTTCTCTTCACACGCCCTACCGTCAACTCCGCTCCCTTCATGCAAATCGTCTGGCTTTACCGTCCCCTTCTCATGCACATCTAGAAAAGACCCGTCATGCTGCATTTTTCTTTCTTGGTCCTTGGCTGTGGAACGCCCTGCCTCCGTCCCTTCGTTTAGAACCCTCCTACCCTCAGTTCAAAGCTTCACTCAAAACCCATTTGTTTCAGAAAGTGTTCGATCTCCCTCCTGATTTCCCTCCCTGATACCGCTCTAGGTTGATGTCCTGTCCTAGCTCAGTTTGGTCCTGCTACCCCCTTTGTTTGCCTCTGTTGGTTGTGCTGTTTGTCTTTTGTCTGTGTTTGGTTGTTGATTATTGTTTATCGTTTAAAAGGTTATTGTGCTATTCTTTTTCTTTCTTTCCTATTATTTTTGGCGTTCTTTTTCCATAGTTTGCAGTGCTGCCTTTTATTTTGTTTGTACACCGCTTTAATGTCCCGACAAAAGCGGTTTATCAAGTGTAAAATAAAGATAAAGATAAAGGGTACAGGAGAGCCGAAGAAAGAAGGGGCCAGTGAGGGGGGGGGGGGGGAGCCACCGTGAGGAAACCAGATAGCTACAGTTTTGGCAAGATTCAGATGGAGGCAGTTGAGTGTCAGCCAGTCTGCTACAGCTGCAAGGCAGGAGTCTAGTACAGAAAGATCGGGGCAGGAAGGAGAAGTATGATGGAGCAAGAGGATATCATCTGCATAGAAAAAAGTAGATACACCAAACTGTTGAATCAGGGACGCGAGGGGAGCCAAGAAAAGGTTAAAGAGGAGGGGGCAAGAACAGAACCCTGAGGGACTCCACAGGAAAGGACATGGGGATCAGAAGGGGGAGAGGAAGGAGAAGATGAAAGAACCGCACAAGATCAAGAAGAGAGAAAAGAGTGGAACCAGTGAAGCACAGTGCTACAAAGACCTGCATCTCGCAGGCGGTGAAGAAGGAGAGAGTGATCAACTAAGTCAAAAGCAGCTGAGAGATCTAAAGCAACCGCCACCGAAACATCACCATGATCACGTGCTACATGCAGTGCATTTGTGAAGGCCAAGAGAACAGTCTCAACACTGTGACCCTGACGAAACCCAGACTGACGGGGGTGAAGAAAGTTGGTAGAATCAAGGTGATGGGAAAGCTGTGCAAAGACAAATTTCTCCAGGAGTTTAGATAGGAAAGGAAGATTAGAGACAGGACGATAGTGAGCGGGGACCAGAGGATCAAGTGAAGTGTTTTTAAGGATAGGACGTATCAAAGCGTGTTTCCAGGATTTCGGGAAAGTCCCAGTAGAAAGACTAGAGTTAAACATGGTGAGGATAAAGGGAAGAAAACCTAAGGATGGGGTCAACAGCCAGGAAGGAGGAATGGGATCAAGTGGACAAGATGTTTTCTTAGAGGAGGATATGAGATGAAGAAGTTCAGGAGCAGTGATCAGATCGAATGAGGCCCAGAAGTGAGAAAGTCGGGAGATAAGAGGGGGGGAGGGGGCAGGGGCGGAGAAGCAATGGGGGCAGGACAGGAGGGTAGGGATGCCCTCAGGGAGGAAACCTTGTTACTGAAAAAAGAAGCAAGTTGCGACGGGGGGGGGGGGGGGAAGAGAGGGAGTGGCAGAAGCAGAAAGGGGAGCCTGTATGGAAGTGAGAGATCTGAGGAAAGAATAGAGATGCCTGGTCTGATTTGGGGCATTGGAGATTGCAGTTGAGAAGTAGGAGCGCTTAGCAGAGTGTACCTGAGAACAATAGAAGGAATGGTGGGAATGAAAAATTGATAGAGTGATCGGAGAGGGGGACTTACGCCACAATCGTTCAGCTCTACGAAGTTGAGTCCGGAGCAGCCGGAGACCGCTGTGATACCATGGGTGTGAGGGATGACGTCGGGCAGGGCAAGGACGAAGAGGGGCAACACGATCAAGGGCGGTGGAAAGAGAAGAGGACCAAAGAGCTACCTGGGAGTTAGGGGATAGCAAGGAAAAGTCTGAAGGCAGGAGATCTGCTGCTGCAGGAAACTGTTGAAGTGTGAGAGGGGTAAGGACACGGCGCAGCTGCTCCGGTGGGGACGGGGAGAGGAAGGAGGAGGAAGGAGGATCAACTGGACCTGAGCAGGTGACTGAAAGGCAAATATGGTCCGACCAGGGAAGGGGTGTGGTGCTAACATTTGAAAGTGAAAGAGTAGAGGAAGAAGGGGTCAGAAATAAGTCGAGCGTATGACCTGCCTGATGGGTAGGAAGGGTGACATGCTGTATAAGAGAGAGATCGTGGAGAAGAGTGAGGAAAGCATGTTCCCTAGAAGAGGAGGGAGCATCCACATGGAGATTAAAATCACCTGCGATGAGAATTTGAGGGAAAGCTAGAGATACATCGGTGATTGTCAGCAGGAGGGCATCCCACAGATCTACGGGAAGAGTAGGGGGGGGAGTAAATGAGAAGTATATGGATGGGAGGAGACGTATGAAGACGAAGCAGAAGAGATTCCGGGTAGTGCAGTAATGCAGAGGAAACCTGAGTGAACTTGAGGGATGGATGAAGTAAAGCAGCAACCCCACCACCGGAACGCCCGATGTGGGGAACGGAGACCGCAGAGAATCCAGGGGGCAGACAGCGAGCAAGCAAAGCATCCTCACCGTCCTTAAGCCAAGTTTCTGTAATAAGGGTAAGGTCAAAGGAGAACTGAAGAACAAGATCTTGGATGAGAAGAGTCTTATTGCGTAAAGATCGACAGTTGACAAGGCCAATGGAGAGAGGGAGTTGGGAGGATCCGGGAGGGAGACAGGATCGAGGAGACGGAGAAAAGACAGAGACAGAAGGAGGGCAGGGACGGAGATTAGTGATGCAGTGAACTGGAAGGTGTACCACTCATTGAACTTGCAGGGCATCTGCAATGTCCACATGGAGATCTTGGATGTTGTGGCATGCTTCCCCAGCTCGTCCCATAATTCCTACATCCTGGGACAATCAGGGATACACGATGACTTTGAGGGCAGCACAATCACCGGTGGCTGGCTGCTTGGTGAATAGACACAGGTCAGTGTTGCACGCACATGCATACATATTCCCAGAGGCACAGGGGCAGGGGCAGGGGCAGCGGCAGCCATGGGCCCTCAGGCAAGCCATGCCCACAGAGGGTCCATATCCTGGCTGTGGGTTGTCTAAATGTGGGGGGTGACAGGCACCCATAACAGTGCATGGTGGGGGGGGGGGGCAAGCTACACCAACAGCATGTACATGGTAGGGGTTGGGGATATGCTATAGCAGGAATACCCAGGCATGGGTGGTGGGACACCACATGGCACGGGTGAGGTGCACATACATATTGGACCTGGTGGGGTGGCACCTGGTGCATGGGTATGATGACACCTGCATAGCTGGCCATGGCACTACTTCTTATTTATTTATTTATTTATTTATTTTATTTTAATTCTCTTATATACCGTGCTATTCTGCATCAGTGCAGTTTACATTGAACAAACTGAAATTACATTGAACAGGGCATTATAACTTGGAGATAACTATTTTACAGGGAACATGGGCTATGGAGGGTTAAGTGGCTTGCCCAAGACCACAAGGAGCACCTGTGGGACTAGAAACCCCAGTCCTTCCGGCCCAAGGTTGCTGTCCTCTAGTGGGATTTGAACCTCCGACCTTCCGGCCTGAAGTACCTTGCCCCAACCACTAGGCCACTCCTCCACTCCACATTCCTGCCACTGTTCCTCTACGCAGGTGACAGAGGCTACCCGCTGTGGGAGTAGCTGATGATCCCCTCGTCCACCCATACACTCTAGCAGAGGTACGCTACAATTGGTTCCACCAACTGATGCGCTCCATCATTTTGGCTACTCAAGAGCAACTTCCGCTGCCCTTGACAGGTCTGGTGGGGAGCTGCTCTATGCCCCAGAAAATGTGTGCGGGATATTTGTGGCTTGCTGCATGCTACACAACTATGCCCTGCGCCAGAGGCAGCCCAAAACTGATGCCATGGTCAGCGATCCAGAAGGCGAGGAGGATGACATGGTGGTACCCCAGCCATCACATGGTCCTAAATACCGACATGCCATGGCGACAAGGAGGTCCCTCAGAGATGCACTTTGTTTGAGGTAGGCAGACTGTGCCATTGGGACTGGGGGGTGGGTGGCAGGGATGGCAGCTGCAGCCATGCCCCATTGGCAGAAGGCCATTCTGGCCATCCTGACCCTTTGTGTGCCCTGGCAGAATGGGACACACAGAGAGAGCCACAGTTCTGATCCTGAAGGGCACCCCTAGCCCCACAGGACCAGACCTCAAACAGGCCTGTACATGCTGACCAAGTCCACAAAGCGGCCTTGCCTGCATATGCAAGTCTTCTCCAACTAAATTAGTCTTGGCTGTATAATGAAGCAATGGCACCATCACGTCCAGTCATTATGACACTGCTGCTCCATTGTATGGCCACAATCCCCAGCCAGCCACCAGCGCCTGTGACTTTGTACCCACAGCCTGATCCCTGATCCTGCCTCCCTAGGCTGGGGACAGGTTGTGGGGTAGGCTCTCTTCCCCCGCCCACTGATCTGCAGCCCCTGGCCTGCAGTCCATTGCCACATCAAGGAACCTATTCCACTTCAGAGGTAGAAGATGTTCTCCGTCTATGCTATCGGCCCCAGATGTACAGGGCCAGCATTGGAATTGGCCCTATAGATGAGGGGTCAGCAGACACCCATGTCCTACTCTGACATCGCCCCCATCCACCCCTCTGTCACCCATGTCTACCTTCCCCATACGTGTGGGGACATTAGACTGGATTGGGAGGGGGATAGCAGGGATGGACATCCCAATGAGCCGTCCATCCCCACTATTCATGGCATGGACTGGGCCTGCATATGTACACATCTTGGCCCACCATGCTGTGGGCCATGAAAGCCACTGCAGGCAGTCCACACCCCACAGCCCCTCCAACCTCCTTCTGCCACTACATACCCTCCAGTCCCAGATGACCTGGGCCAACATCCGTATCAGCCCTTTATGTCCAGGACCACAGTCTATCCACTGCCCCCTTCCCCACTACCACCCTGACTCTTTCCCACCCCTGATTAGCCAAGAGGTTCGATAGAGTTGGCAGAGGTGGCCGATTGGCAGGGATGGATGCCCACATGGGACCCCCATCCCCACTATTTAGGCCTCAGAGTAATCCCCTATATGGATATACACACGGACACAGTGTTTCAAACTAACAAACTTTATTTGTAGGTATTATTGACATGTTTTTTCACAATACGCAGACATCCCATGGGGTGTCACTGTGATCACTTATGTGGGGCCAGGAGTGCCTCAATGAGCCACTCCATGGCCCATGTGAGGGCCTGGAGGTCACCCCTGATCCCATGTAGGTGATTAACAATGAGCCCCATGGGCCTCTCCACACTGGCACCCTGCCCCCTCCTGTCTCCTCCCTCCACCACATGCCCCCTTCCAGCCCCTCCCTCTGCCCCCTGTCTCCTCCCATCCCCTCACCACATGTACCCCCTCCTCCACCCACTGGGTGACCCTGGGTTGGGTGGCCCTGAGTTCACCCTACTCCAGGGATGACTCCTCCTCCTCCTCCCCCTGCTCCTCAGTGCCACCCATCCAGGGGTGCCCAAGCCTCCCATCCAGGGGTGTCCTGGCCAGACGCCATAGCACTGTCCAGCCATTACCCCTCAGGGGAGTGGGGCACCTCCATGAGATCCCAAGTATACACCTCATCGCCACCCTCCCCTGACAGTAATATGGGGCTGGGTGGGGCTGCCATGTCAGCCATGGTGCTGGAGGGCCGGATGGTGCAGCTGTTGCTGGCTGCCTCCCCCTCAGCTTCTATCATGCCACAGGCTTCCTCCTCGTCCTCCTTTTCCACTTCCTCTTCCCTCTTACTCCTCCTCCTCTTCATGCTCTGCTGCAGGTAGGGGGCTGACCTCAACTGGGATGGCTGTGGAAGGGATGCAGAGAAGTGGCTATTAGTTTCAGTGGGTGGGGGTGTCTATCTTTATCTTTATCTTTATTTAAAATTTGATAAACCGCTTTTCGTCGAAACATAAAGCGGTGTACAATAAAAGGTTGGCAATGCAAAGACAAAGAAAGGAACGCCAAAGTAAAACAGAAAAGTAAGTATAAAAGCATAGAGAAATAGAGAAACAAAAAACCAAAACAGGACAAAGACAAAACCAGAGGGCCAATAATAACATAAATTAACAGAGTTTTTTAAAACAAACATGATAAAAGGCCCAAAAAGGGGAAGACAAAACAGACTATGGGTAGACAAAATGCACAACTAAACAAATATATGGACAAGATAGACATAAAGACAAATAATTGAGAGAACATCAGGGAGAACCATCGGGAGAGAGATGAAAAGCTTGCTGAAACAGATGGGTTTTGAGTAGTGTTTTAAATTGGGGATATGAGGGTTCCAAACGGAGAAACGGGGGTAAAGCATTCCAAAGTACTGGACCTAAGAAGAAAAAAGTGGCGTGACGGGTCTGTTCAAGGCGTGCCTGTGACGGGGAGGGAAGAGACAGACGGTTTGCATGGAGGGAGCGAAGTTGACGGTAGGGGGTGTGAAGAGAGATTCGATCTGCAAGATATAAAGGAGTATTGGTATGAAAAGCACGATGAATCAGAATAAGAAACTTATAATGAAAACGGAAACAGAGAGGTAACCAGTGCAAGCGGAGGAGGATAGGTGTGATATGGTCGAAACGGTGTGAGAATGTGACAAGACGGGCAGCGGCATTTTGAATGCGCTGAAGGCGTAGGAGTTGATACTTTGGGAGGTTAGCGAGAAAAACATTACAGTAATCCAGGCGACTAACAACTAAGGCCAAAACAAGGGTGACTAGGGAGGAAAGGGGGAGAAGGGAACGGACAGCCCTAATCTGTCGCAGGGCAGCAAAGGATCGACGTATAAGGGAAGTAAGATATTGGTGAAAAGAAAGTGTAGGGTCGAGAATTATACCAAGATAGCGGAAGGATGACACAAGAGGGAGGGGAGTAGAATCAATCAAGGGGGCCAAGGAAGGGTAAGAACCAGTCAGTGAAACCCACATGGCTGTGGATTTTGATGGATTCAGGTGCAAAACGTTTTGAGATAACCAAGAAGAAATCCGGGAAAGACAGAGATTTAGCTGGGTAATGTCTAACGTCAGGGGAGAGGTATGGAACAGTAGAATAATGTCGTCAGCATACATATAGAATGATACAGGGAACTGTTGAATTTCCAAAGATAAAGGAGCCAGAAAGATATTAAACAAAAGAGGAGAGAGAACAGAACCTTGTGGAACACCACAAGTGAGAGGAAAAGCAGCAGAGGACTGATTACCAGAGTGGACCGAAAAGGAACGGGCTGTAAGAAAAGAACAGAACCACTGCCAAACCGTGCCTTGTAGTCCCACATCCGATAGACGAGAGAGCAAAGTACGGTGGTCAATCAGATCAAAAGCCGCAGATAGGTCGAGAGAAACTAGAAGAGAAATATCACCACGATCGTGTGCAACATGCAAGTCATTAAGGAGTGCTAGAAGAACTGTTTCCGTGCTGTGTCCGTGACGAAAGCCAGCCTGACGAGGGTGAAGAGTATTAGTGGATTCAGTGTGAGAATTAAGTTGATCAAAGACAAGGCGTTCCAGGAGCTTAGCTAAGAAAGGAAGGTTTGAGACAGGACGCCAGTGAGAAAGAACAGAAGGATCAAGAGAAGACTGCTTAAGGATAGGGCGAACGATAGCTGATTTCCATGATGAAGGAAAATAACCGGTAGAAAGACTGGTGTTAATGATGGTGGTGATAGTGGGTATGAGCTGTAAAGAAGGTTCGGACAACCAGGAAGAAGGAATTGAGTCCAGCTTACAGGTGGTTTTATTAGATTTTGCTAAAGCCTGTAAGACTTCAGCAGAAGTGACGGAATGGAAGGAAGACCAGGAATGGGCTAAGGCAAGGTTAGGCGGGGAGGGGGACAAGGCAGAACAGAGTGGGGACAGGGGCGGGGGGGGGGAAGGGGTGTGAGAAGGATGAACGAAGATGGAGAATTTTATCAGAAAAAAAAGTAGCAAGAGACTGAGGGTTAGGGGCCATGGCTAGACGTTGTTGATCAGAGCCAACAGCAGAAAGTCTACGCAGGATGGAAAAAAGTTGCCTAGAAGAGCTCGCTGCAGTGGAGATTTCAGTTGCATGAAAATCACGCTTGGCAGATTGGATTGCTTGGCGGTATGCAGAAAAAAGCTGCTGGAAGTGAAGGCGCAATTCAGGAGAGGGGTGACGAGCCCACCGATGTTGTAAGTGCCGGAGTTGGGTTCGCTGGAGGCGGAGAGCAGGAGTGTACCATGAGGAGTGAGGGGGTCCATGCCTATTTGGGGCTGGCTGAAGTGGGGCCAGGCCATCCAGAGTATCCAACAAAAGAGAGTTCCAGAGGGAAACTTGTTCATCGGAGGAAAGTATAGTAAAGTTTGGCGGGAAAAGAGAAGAAGCAGGAGGAAAAGCCCTAAGAGTATCAGAGGTGATACGACGGCGAAGAGAAACCGAAGAGGAGGGTGAGATGGGATCTGTAGGTACCAAGGAGGGGGAAGAAACTGAGAAGAAAACGCAAAAATGGTCGGACCAGGGAACACTGACCATGGTAGGGGGAGAAATTGTTGGTAGCAGCGTGTTGGGGGAGAGAATTAGATCTAGTGTATGACCGGCCGTATGGGTAGGGCCAAGTACGTGTTGTTGCAGAGGAATATCATGTACTAGATCGAGAAAGACACAATCTTTCTGTCTACTGGGGTGGTCAACATGGACATTGAAGTCACCTAGTATAATTAGGTTAGAAAATTGGACTGAGATGTCAGAGATGGTTTGAAGAGCCGCATCCCAACGGGTGGCTGTCAGGGAAGGGGGAAGGTAGAGGAGAAGAAAATAAAGAGGGGGAGAGGAGCGAAGACGAAGGAGAAGAGATTCAGAATACAGGACAAAGGGAGAAGACACCTCTTCAAGATCAATGGATGCACGATGGAGTACAGCCAATCCACCCCCACTTTTCCCCAGTCTGGGAGTTGAAATCGCAACAAACCCAGAAGGCAGGGAGCTAGAGAGGATTGGGCTATCACCCTCCTTCAACCAGGTCTCTGTAAGAAAACAGAGATCAAGGGAGTGAGAGGAAACAAGATCCTGAATGAGGAGAGATTTCGACCGGAGGGATAGGCAGTTTAGTAAAGCGAGATTAAGTGGTTTTACGGAGGTCACGGATAATAAGCTAGGGGAAAGTTGGCGCGCGGAACAGGAAGTGGAGGAGGCACAAAGAATCAGATTGGAGGGGCAATGTGCCAAAGAACCTGAAGGGGCTAACGACAGGGGCATGAGACGCCAACCCCAAAGAACCGGAATTGCAGACATATTCTGAGAAGCATAAAGCATAAGACAAAAATAAAAGGAAAATAGAAACCAAGCACAGAACTGGAAAGTGATAGAGTGAGAAATTAAAACTGACCCGTTACAATATGATAGATAACTCCGAGGAAAACACGATTTGGAAACAAACCAACCGGATGTCGATACCAGAGGGGGAGCTACCTTGGCGCTCGCCCTCCGCTCGCCCCAAGGAGCTCGTCCAAGGAGAGGACCTGCTCCTTGGGCACACTCCTTCGGCGCGGACCGCCGCAGGCAGCGTCTTTAAATCAGTGAAGCTGTATCAGGGTACCTGGGGAGTCCGCGATCGCGTCACTTCCGGGCTCAGTAACAGCTCTGGTGGGCAAGCTGATGATGCTTACAGGATCTTGGGACCTGGAGGAACAAACACAAGGTAACAGGATAGGCAGAACTACAGAAACAGCACAGCAACAAGTTAAACCGCCGCAGGCAGCGTCTTTAAATCAGTGAAGCTGTATCTGGGTACCTGGGGAGTCCGCGATCGCGTCACTTCCGGGCTCGGTAACAGCTCTGGTGGGCAAGCTGATGATGCTTACAGGATCCTGGGACCTTGAGGAACAAACACAAGGTAACAGGATAGGCAGAACTACAGAAACAGCACAGCAACAAGTTAAACCGCCGCAGACAGCGTCTTTAAATCAGTGAAGCTGTATCCGGGTACCTGGGGAGTCCGCGATCGCGTCACTTCCAGGCTCGGTAACAGCTCTGGTGGGCAAGCTGATGATGCTTACAGGATCCTGGGACCTGGAGGAACAAACACAAGGTAACAGGATAGGCAGAACTACAGAAACAGCACAGCAACAAAGAAAGAAATGCCATATTGTTGAAAGGATAGGCAGAACTACAGAAACAGCACAGCAACAAAGAAAGAAATGCCATATCCCCATTGTTATATGCCATGTTGCATATCATGGCCCCATTATTGTGCCATTCCCCCACACTCACCTCGTTCCCTCTACAGTTGGCACCAGATATGGGGCAGGAGCCCAGGCCAGGTGCGCATTATCGTGCAGAAGCACACCTTCGGTGGCTCTGTCTCACGCGGGACATGGAACCATCTGTGGGGCAGGAAGGAGGTGTCATAGATTTGCATTTTTCTTTCTCCCCCCCAGGTCTGTCACTATAGCTGCCTGCCTGCATGCCATGACACCACCTGCATACACTGGCTCCTGCCTCATCCTGCTGCAACATCTCCAGTTCTGCCACACCCTGGTCCGGGGCTTGCCCTGGCGCCTCAGGCCTCCTCTGTCTTGTGTGCCTGCATTGTTGACTGGCCAGGCCCTGGGCTGAGGCGGCCGCAGGGACAGTGCTGTCTGCGACATGAGCTGGGATAGGGACCAGAGTGGCAGGCAGGTAGGCCAACCATCCTTATTTTTGCACAGTGCATCAATGTGTGTGTGTGTGTGTGTGTGTGTGTGTGTGTGTGTATATCCATTGTTTTGTGGCTTTCTACACTCACTGAACCTTGCAGTGCCTAAGCCAGGGGTGGCCAACTCTGGTCCCAGTGCACCACAATCCAGCCAGGTTTTTGTGATGTCCCTAAAGAATATTCATGAGATGTTTTTGCATCCACCACCTCGGCTTGTATGCAAATATACCATGGATTTTCACTATGGACATCATGAAAATCAGTGCACTAGGACTGGAACTGGTCATCCCTGGACTATGCTGCTTCAGTGTTAGCCTGCAAATGTGCATGATATGGAGCAAGGTATTGTGGGTATGGCCTGAACTAGGGCGGATTGGCCAGGATGCATCTGCATCAGAGGTAGGGCAATGGCTGGACATCATGGTACCCGACTGCCACCTATATAGACCGGGTGGTAACAACATGTCATGCTGGGAGGGCATTCCCACTCTGACCAAGCAGTGACCATGGCACAGCTATGTATTTACATACTGCTATCTAGCATCTAGGTCTAGTGATATGGGGGCACATACTGCAGACTGTCTGCAGTTGATATGTGCATGCCTGGCAAACCCAGTGGTGGGCAGAAGGTGCAGTGTGACTGTACTTGCTGTGGGTGAATGTTAGATCTCAGTGGTTGGGACAGGGGGTGTTCCAGTTTCATTGGTAGGGCCATGGTAACAACCCCATGCATGTCTAGCCAGGACCCTTTCCCCTCACCCCGGGTAGTTGGCATCAGCATTGTAATACTAGGCATGAACATGCATGTTCTAGGTAGGACCTTGCCAGACAGGGACAGAGCACAGGGCTAGAGATGATTGGCATAACCACACGGCAGGCAACACCTGCCATGCACTGATGGGGATCTGTGACATCATTTCTAGTACTACAGGTACTGGGGACCAAGTGCTGTGTGCCCGTCCTCACTCTCAGGGTGACCGCAGAAACTGCTCGGTGGCACAGTCTGTATCTGCTATGTGCTTGTTTCACACACTGTCAGTACATCTTACATATCGCCTGAGGTGATGTATATGTGCATTCTCCATGTTGGGATCAGCTGTAGACTGCTGTTGGGCATCTGCACTGTATCATGAGTACTGGTGGGGGCTACCCTATGTCGTCACACACAGCAGACATTCTAGGCAGTGACATGCATTCTCTTTGTACTTGCCTGTTGTTGTGCCATGAGGTGTAGTCTATTGGTTAGTGAAATGCCTCCATAAGCCGGGGACAGGGGTTCAATTTCCACTTTTTTTTTTTTTATGACTGTGTTACTCAGATCTTTTCCATGCCTGTAACTTCACATCAGGTAAACAGTGGATACGGATGGAGAAAGGAGCCTCAGAATCCAAGCAGGAAAGGGCAATGGTAAATGTTTACTTCAAACCTTGCCCGATCTTCCTCATATCAACGGCTCTAACATACTTCTACCAATCGCCCGTTCAATATAACTCCATTTTATTGGAACAATAATTCCACTTTAACATTGTCGGTAGTGGCTGCCCCCTGAAAACTCTCAGAGCATATTGCATGCGAGGATAACCAAATAAAGGTATATTCCCAGTCCACTGCCGTCTACAGGCTCCCTGTCACTGCTGATACTCCTGCTGCTGGATTTTCAGCAGCAAGGATCCTCAACGATGATTGGGGTCCTGTAAGGGCAGTGTTTTGGGAAAATAGGTGTTCCTTTTTTTTTTGTTTGCTCACATCTATTATGAGGGTTTGCAAGTGGCAGGTACCACTGATACTGCTGATGTGGACTCACTATTGTCAAATCCTAGAATTATATCACACAGGCGATTGATAGGTGTATTGTGCAGCCGTTGATTTGAGGAGGATTGGGCCTGGTTTGCAGTTAACTTTTACCATTACCCCTACCTCCTTGGATTCTGAGGCTCTTTTCTCCGTCCACATCCACTGTTTATCTAATGTGATGTGTGACAAATGCAGTATTCGTATGATTTACATTCTAAAGGTGACCTTTTAGGGCTCGTGCATGCTGTGCTGCACAGTGTCTTTGGATGGGGGTGGTGGGTTTGTACTTAGGCGTCATCTGCAGGACTGTTTCTTTGTGGTCACAGTAGTGGCTGCATGGGGCAGTTTCCCATTGGAGGTGGTGCTGTGGTGGACAGTATCAGACTTCGTGGGGTATGGGGTAGGCACAGGGTTCTGTCAAGGGACAGGTGTGGTGGTTGATAGTGGGGGCGGCCTAGGTCAGCCATGTGTTGTGCACAGGGTAAACTATACCCCCAATGAAGCAGAGTTCCTGCGAAACAGAGATCTTCATAGGATGAAGGTAGAGTGATATGCCCTCAGGAGAGGCCTCCCAGGTTGGTTGCGCCTAGAGTGATGAATGGGAGGGGGGGGGGATGTGAAGGTTTGGTCCTTGGTTACAAATAACGCTTCCGTTTTTTTGAGGTTTATGGCGAGATTGTTTGCTTGTAGCCATTTGGAGACATCATTGAAGCAGTCCATCAGCTTTGAATTTGTTGGAATGGAAGATGTAATGGGTCCTAATTGTGATAGCCTTGCCAGAAGGATGTTATGATTAACATTGTCAAAGGCAGAGGCAATGTCCAAAAATACCAGTATGAAGGCCTGATTAATATTATCCATGCCACAGATGAGGGAGTCAAATAAGACCAGGAACAGGGTTTCAATGCCATGGAAAGGGCGGAACCCATACTGGTGTTCATCAAGAGGTGTGTTTAGGTCAATGAAGTCTTGAAACTGTGTTTGGACTATTTTTTCTATGACTTTTGCTAGAAAGGTAATGCTTGCAATTGGCCTGTAGGAAGAGGGGTCATCTTTGCTGAGGGATCTGTTCTTGAGTATGGGGCATATGGTGGATAGTTTAAGTTCATTTGGCATAGTTCCCTGGAGGAGGGATTGGTTGACTATATTAAGTATGAATGGGGCTAATTTTGTTTTAGTTGCTTTTATCTTGGATACTGGGCATGGATCCAGATGTGAGGTGGTAGTGTTGATTTTTGTAATTGAAATAGGTATTTTTCCTTGATACAGTGGAAGTTGTGACATTTATTAGGGGTAGTTTGACACTGAGTAAGAGGGGGACTGGTTGTGAAAATTTTACTTTTTAGTTTTGTTGCAAAGTGGTTGGCTAAAGTTTGTGGATTAATGGAAGGTCTGATGGAGTCATTTTGATGGGTTTTCATTAAAGATTTAACAATTTCATAAAGCTCTATGGGG
Organism: Ichthyophis bannanicus; assembly: GCA_033557465.1. Lineage (NCBI taxonomy): Eukaryota > Metazoa > Chordata > Amphibia > Gymnophiona > Ichthyophiidae > Ichthyophis > Ichthyophis bannanicus. Next base: position 419,335,586 of record CM066034.1, read on the forward strand.
CAGTTAATGGCTTTGTTTAGTATGTTCGTGTGGTGGACTCTCTTTGCTTTGTGTGTGGTTTCTTTGTAGGTGTTCAGTGCTTCAGTGTATAGAGCTTTGTGTTTGGGGGGTTTCTTGGCCCTCTATTTTTTCTCAAGCTTTCGGAGCTCCTTTTTTAGGATGTGCATGACCTGTGTGTATCATTTTTCCGAGGGTCTGCAGTTGGTTTTTGTGCAAGGGTTTGTGGGCCTAGCAGCTTTATTTATTGTAGTGTACCATTTCCTTATTGAATCATCAAGGTCGCTTATCAGAGGTGCAAGTTGAGGAATTGTTTCGTTTAGGAAGGCTTCTCTATCAAAGCATTTGAAGCAAGTATTTTGGTACAATGTGTTAGGGAGCTTCTGAGTGGTGTGTGGAATTGGGATGTCTATCTGTAAGATGAAATGATCAGACCAAGGGATCTGAATAGCACTGGGGTAGGAGAATTCAGGATGTTTGGAGAGATGTTTTAGTAGGAATACCATATCAAGAGTGTTACCCTTGATATGGGTAGGGATGTTTATTATTTGTTGGAAGCCTATCTCGTCCATGAATTCCAAAAAGGCTGTGGACTGGTGCAGGGGGAGTGAGGATAGATTGAAGTCAACAAGGATGATATGGAGTTCCCTCGAGTGTGAGGTGCAGGATGATTCTAAGATCATTGTAAGATTAAGGTGACTGTTGGTGGGAAGTCTGTAAATGAGGCAAATTGCTAGATGTTTATTTTCAATTTTGAGCAAATCACTCTCATCACAGCTACTACAGACACGAGGAGAACATAAGAACATAAGATATGCCATATTGGGTCAGACCAAGGTCCATCAAGCCCAGTATCCTGTTTCCAACAGTGGCCAATCTAGGTCATACGTACCTAGCAGTTTCCCCAAACGACACAGGTTCCACAATGCTTGTATTGGGTCAAGCATTGATATCCTGGGTCCCTTCTTAATAATGGTTTATGGACCTTTCCTCCAGGAACTTGTCCAAACCTTTTTTAAACCCAGCTACACTAACAGCCTTTACTACATTCTCCGGTAACAAATTCCAGAGATTGATTATATAAATCTTCGGTGAGATCTCATTTGGAGCACTGTGCAATTCTGGAGACTACAACTTCAAAAGGACATAAATAGGATGGAGTGTGTATAGAATATGGCAAGCAAAATTGTCAGTGGTCTTGGTCATAAGGCATACGGGGATAGATTTAAAGATCTCAATATATATACTTTGGAATAAAAGTGGGAGAGGGGAGATATGATAGAGATATTTAAATACCTCTATGGCATACATGCACAAGAGAAGAGCCTCTTTCAATTAAAAGCAAGCTCTCCAATAATGGGGCATAGGATGAAGGTGAAAGGGGTTAGACTCAAGAGTAATTTAAGAAAATAAGAACATAAGATATGCCATACTGGGTCAGACCAAGGTCCATCAAGCCCAGTATCCTGTTTCCAACAGTGGCCAATCTAGGTCATACGTACCTAGCAGTTTCCCCAAAAGACACAGGTTCCGCAATGCTTGTACTGGGCCAAGCATTGATATCCTGGGTCCCTTCTTAATAATGGTTTATGGACCTTTCCTCCAGGAACTTGTCCAAACCTTTTTTAAACCCAGCTACACTACTACATCCTCCGGTAACAAATTCCAGAGTTTGATTACACCTTAAGTGAAAAAATATTTTCTTTTATTAGTCTTAAATAGTTTACCCTGTAGCTTCATTGCATGTCCCCTAGTCTTTCTATATTCTGATAACGTAAACAATCGATCTACGTTTACCCGTTCCACTCTGTTCATTAATTTATAGACTTCTATCATATCGCCCCTCATCTGTCTCTTTTCCAGGTTAAAGAGCCCTAACCTTTTTAGCCTTTCTTCATAGGAGTATCCTTCCATCCCCTTTACCATTTTGGTGGCTCTTCTCTGAACCTTTTCTAATAACGCCATATCCTTTTTAAGATACGGCGACCAGAATTGCACACAATATTCAAGGTGCGGTCTCACCATGGAACAATATAGAGGCATTATAATATCTTTTGTTTTATTTTCCATTCCATTCCTTATGATACCTAGCATTCTATTTGCTCTCTTGGCTGCCGCTGCACACTGGGCCGAGGGTTTTAACATGTCAATCAAAAAATGAGATCAAATATCTAGGAGTTCTCATTGATGCCAACCTAAAAATGGATAAACATCTCCGGTTAACCAACAGAGCAATATTTCACAAGCTGAGAGTCCTTCAACCCCTACGCAACATAATCGAGCAAACAGACTTCAGAACAGTAGCTCAAGCGCTCATCATTCCTCACTTTGACTACTGTAATGCCATATTGCAAGGTCTACCAAAAAAACCGTAAACATCTTACAATTGGCGCAAAACGTAGCAGCCAGGATCATCTTGAATAAGAAACTGAGGGATCACATTACTCCAGTACTGATTGAGCTTCACTGGCTCCCAATCACTGCACGAGCAGTATACAAAATACTGGTAACAACTTTCAAAATCATTCACAAGATATCCCCATCATTCCTCGATAACCTCATAACCGCACAGCCCCCCAACAGATGCCGAAGAACTACTAACCTTAACACACTCTGCGTTCCCAGTAGTAAAGAGATGTAAAAGAAGGAACGAGTAATCGGGCATACACATACACTGCTCCCATGCTTTGGAACAAACTACCTCATGAGTTATGACTGATCAACAATCTACAGGACTTCAGAAAAAAGCTTAAAACCCACCTGTTCCAAACACACTATGGTATCACCTAGAGGCAGGAAATAGATCCAATGTCAATGTTAAATAGACTGCATAACTGGCAATGTACCTTACAAGTATCTATGTTCGTGATAAACCTGTAATTTAACTGGTAGCTATAACTGGGTGATAAAACTGTAATTTATCTGGTCAATCTAATGTATATCTATAATCTGATCAATCAAATGTATATTTATAATCTGATCAATCAAATGTATATTTTTATTAGTGGCTCAAACCTGGGTGATCAAAATGTAATGTCTATTTGTAATTTTTCTGTGATGGTAGTGTACCCCTCCCCCAAATCATTCTTGTACCTTCAACTGATTTTATACATTACTCCCTTGTATTTTACACCATTGGTCCGCCGCTGATCGCTGGAAGTGGCGGCATACAAATATATACCAAATAAATAAATAAATAAATAAATAAAATGTTATCCACAATGACGCCTAAATCTTTTTCCTGGGTGGTGGTTCCTAATGTGGAACCTTGCATTGTGTAACCATAGTTTGGGTTGTTCTTCCCTAGGTACATAACTTTGCACTTGTCCACATTAAATTTCATCTGCCATTTTGCTGCCCAGTCTTCCAATTTATCAAGATCTTCTTGCAATTTTCCACAATCCTCTTGGGTTTTAAAAACTTTAAATAGTTTTGTGTCATCTGCAAATTTGATAACCTCACTCATTATTCCACTTTCCAGGTCATTTATGAATATGTCAAAAAGCAGCGGACCCAACACAGATCCCTGGGGTACACCACTATTCACCTTTCTCCATTGGGAAAATTGGCCATTTAGCCCAACACTCTGCTTTCTATCTTTTAACCAGTTCTTGATCCACAGTAGTACACTGCCTCCTATCCCATGACTCTTTAGTTTTGCCAAAAGTCTCTGATGAGGGACCTTGTCAAAGGCTTTCTGAAAGTCCAGATACACTATATCAACCGACTCACCTTTCTCCATCTGTTTATTCATACTTTCAAAAAAACATAGCAGATTAGTAAGACAAGATTTTCCTTGTCTAAAGCTATGTTGGCTGTCTCACATTAGGCCATGACTATCTACATGCTGAGTAATTTTATTCTTTATGATGGTTTCTACCATTTTTCCCGGTACTGACATGAGGCTCACGGGTCTGTAGTTTCCCGGAACACCCCTGGAACTCTTTTTAAAAATTGGTGTTACATTGGGGATCCTCCAATCTTCAGGTATTAGAGATGATTTTAATGATAGTTCACAGATTACTAATAGCAGGTCTGCAATCTCATATTTCAGTTCTTTCAACACCCTTGGATGTATACCATCCAGCCCAGGTGATTTGCTACTCTTTAGTTTATCTAATAGTTGTAATACATCTTCCCAATGTATCGATATTTCCTTCAATTCTTCTGCACCTTTAAATACCACTTCAGTCATGGGTAACATCCCTACATCTTCCTCAGTAAAGACCGAAGCAAAGAATTCATTCAGTCTCTCCGCTATCGCCTTTTCGCCTCTTAGTGCCCCTTTAACTCCTCTATCATCTAATGGACCAACTGACTCTCTCACAGGTTTTTTGCTACGAATGTACTTGAAAAAATCTTTATTTCGCGTTTTTGCTTCCGCAGCAAGCTTCTTCTCAAATTCTCCCTTTGCCTGCTTTATCAATGCCTTGCATTTGACTTGCCAGTGCTTGTGCTGTTTCAAGGTTTCGTCGTTTGGCTCTTTTTTCCATTTCCTGAAAGATGCTTTTTTGGCAACAACAGCCTCTCTGACCTCACCTTTAAACCATGCTGGCAGTTTTTTGGACTTCCTTCCACTTTTCTTAAAGCGTGGAATACAGCTGGTCTGAGCTTCCAAGATAGTATTTTTCAACAACACCCAAGCTTGATGTAAGTCTTTAACCTTTGCAAAAGTTAAAAGGTAGTACTGTGGATTTCCTTACTATCCCTCCTCCACTAATTAAATCACAGGCGATCATGCTATGATCACTATTGCCAAGTGGCCCCAACACCCTTATCTCTTGCACTAGATTTGGTGTTCCACTAAGGACTAGGTCTAATATGGCTTCCCCTCTAGTCAATTCATGAACCAGCTGCTCCAAGAAGCAGTAATTTATGTCATCTAGGAACTTTATCTCCCTAGCATGTCCTGCCGTGACACTGACCCAGTCGATACCGGGGTAATTCAAATCACCCATTATTATTACTGCGCTGTAACTTTTGTTAGCTTCCTTGATTTCTTTGAGCATTTCATCATCCATTTGTTCATTCTGGCCAGGCGGTCAATAGTACACCCCCACTGCCATCGCCTTCCCCTTTTTACATGGAATTTCATCCATAGAGATTCTACAGCAAATTTTGTTTCCTGCAAAACTTTAATCCTTTCTGACTCAATGCCCTCTCTAACATAGAGCTCAACCCCTCCACCAATTTGATCAGCTCTATCATTACGATATAGTTTGTACCCAGGTATCACAGTGTCCCACTGGTTGTCCTTCCACCATGTCTCTGATATTCCAATCATATCTAACCTCTCATTTAGTGCTATATATTCTAACTCTCCCATCTTATTTTTTAGACTTCTAGCATTTGCATACAAGCATTTTAGAGACTGTATTTTATCCATATTAATTTGGCTATTGGTAGACATGGGGAATTTGGGATCTTTAAGCTCTGTCTGCTGCATACTCGAGGACATTTGGGCTACTTTACTCTTTTTTGGAACCTCTCTGCTTTTGGTAGTATCCTTCAAGGATACATTCTTCCGAACCATCCGCTCTTGGGTGACTGTCGGCTTTCCCCTATTATCTAGTTTAAAAGCTGCTCTATCTCCTTTTTAAAGGTTAATGCCAGCAGCCTTGTTCCTTCCCGGTTAAGGTGAAGTCTATCCCTTCGGAAGAGCCCCTCCTTTCCCCAGAATGTTCCCCAGTTCCTAACAAATCCAAAACCCTCATCTCTTCACCATTGTCTCATCCACGCATTGAGACTCCAGAGCTCTGCCTGCCTTTTGGGTCCTGCACGTGGAACGGGAAGCATTTCAGAGAACGCTACCCTGGAAGTTCTGGAAGTATTTCTTTAAGAAAAGAGTGGTAAATGCATGGAATAGTCTCCCAGTGGAGTTAGTAAAGACAAGGACTGTATCTGAATTCAAGACAGCGTGGGCAAACACAGAAGATCTCTAAGGGGAAAAAAGAGACTGTAAAGCTTAATAGTTGGTATGAAAGGGCAAAGTGGATAGGCTATATGGTCTTTATCTGCCATCATGTTTCTATGATTCTACTTTGTGGAGATTATCTCCCTCATAACTTGATCAGGAATAAATCTTGACTGGTCTTCCCCTATAATTTGTCTTATAAATATCCCAAAACTGGAAGCAAAAAAAATCAAGCCAAAATCGTGCCCTCTACAGGTGTGGTCAACATTATTGGCATTCTTGCAGTTCAACCCCAGTGAAATGGCTTTGGACTAGATATGCACACATATTTGACACAATAGAATCAAAAATAACAAGACCAATTAAAAAAGGAAATAGGGATAAAAACCTGGACTTTGCTAGGACATGATTATTGGAACCCTTATAAACAATACAAACCAGTTTGAACAGAAGAACCATATTCCCACTGCAGTAAAATTAGACATACTTGTGACCAATTGTCAACACTCACATGACATGAATTAACCAATGAATGATGGCTCTGTTTCAAATGGCCACATTCACTCCCTGTTCCATTTTCACAATGGAAAAGACAAGAGAGCTGCCAGAAACCATCAGAAAAGCTTCAAAGGGGTACAAGACCATCTCCAAAGACCTTGGGGATTCCCATGTCTACAGTTTGCAATGTTTATTAAGATGTTTTCTGTTTATGGAATGATCAAGAATCTTCCAGGACATGGTGAGAAGAGGCAAATTAAAACAAGAAGTCTTTAAAGATTAGTTCAAACTGTTGCAAAACACCAGTACAACATCCAAAGAGCTTAAGGATGACCTTGAGCAATCTAGCGTGGAAGTTTCTACCCACACTATATGACATGCACTAAACAAAGAAAGACTTAATGGCAAAGGCCAAGGAGGACCCCACTGCTAAAAGACAGATATGACATGCCTGACCCTTTCCCAAAACCACTTTGAGAAACCACAATCCTTCTGGGAAAATGTTTTGTGGACAGATGAAACAAAATTTGAGCTCTTTGGCAATGCAGACCAGTGATTCATTTACACGTGAAGAAATGAAGTGTATAAGGGAAAAACACTGGGCCCAATATTCAGTGCCAGTGGCTAGAACGATTACAGTGCCTAGCCACTGGCACTCAATCTTAAACCTGGCTATTTAATGCTGGAGCCATATGCGGTCCCGGCATTGAATATCTGGGGTCACTGCACAGATCACAAGCCCACAGACGCTAACTAGGAAATTGCGATATTGAGCTGCTGCCCATTTAGCTCCCATGGATAAAGATAGGTGAGCTTTTGCTGCACCTATCTTTACCCACAGTTTGCTAACCAGACAGTGGCTTTAAGAAAAGAAAACCCCGCATGAAGCGAACAATTAGAGGATGAGTTGAGATGGACTTTCCCTCCATGTTGCGATGGCGTGCCCCAGTCGCATTGAGGTGAAATCTAACAGAATTGGACTTGAGACTCAACTCCGAAAGATGTAGGGGATACCCGAGAAGTTTGTCGGTGGAAAAACTAAAGGGATTCAGTGACCATTCTGTGCACCAGGAAGCAAATCCAGTTGAATACATAAGACTTTCTCATTGAGGCATTCCTAGAAGCCAAAAGAACATCTGCCACTCTGTCAAGCATTTTAAGCCCTGATAGAACTAGTTTCTCAACATCCACGCAGTTTGGGCCAAAGACTGGACATTGTGGTGCAGCATCCTCCCATCCTCCTATGATATAAGGTCTGGGGCAGAGCCCAATCACAGAGGTTCCCAGTGGGAGAGTTGAAGCAGTCAGGGAAACCAACTATGTGGGCCAATAAGGCACGATGAGTATCACTGTACCCTTGTCTGTCTGGAGTTTCGGCAGGGTCTTCGCTTTGAGAGGTATGGGAAGATACACATACAGCAGGCACTATCCCCACTGCATTAGAAAAGCATCTGTCGCAAGCCTGCTGCACTAGGCAACCCTGGAGAAGAACTGATCCACCTGGGCATTGTGCAGAGTGGCAAACAGATCAATCGAGGGGGTAATGATGTCCAAAAGATCTAGGCTGTGACCGCTCTGTCCAGAGTCCACTCGTGAGGCTGGAGGACACAGCCAAGCTGATCTGCCAGGGTATGCCGCTTCCTTGGCAGATAAGCCCTTAGCTCCATTCTGTGAGTGATAGCAAACTTCCATAATCGGACTGCCTCCCAATGGACCTGCCTGCTTGTTTATGTAGTACATCATGACCTGATCATCAGTATGAAACAGTACAAACTGGTTGGCTCGCCAATCTCAGAATGTCCTGAGGGCATTCTCTATGGCTCATAATTCCAAAAAATTGATCTGTGCAGGATCTCCAGTTTGGACCAGACACCTTGAGTGTGGAGGCCATCCAGATGCATTCCCTAACCCAGGCTGTATGCATCTGTTGTCAATGTCTTCTGGTGGTGCCTTCTTATAAGGGAGACCCCTGAGCAAGTTCTGATGATCCAACTATCAGTGCAGGGACTGGACAAAAGGTATGATGACCTCCACCCAGTCATCAAGGCAGCCAGTGGTTTGTTTCCACCGAGTACCCAGTGTCCATTGAGCCTATCTCATCGAAAGATGAGCCATGGGGGTGATGTGCACTGTGGAAGCCATGTGATTGAGCACAGCCAGCATCCTACGAGATGCTGCCTGATGACTCCATAAAGCATTGTGGACCAGGGTCATCCATCTCTGGAGATGGTCCAGCCAGAGAAAGGCAGTAATAATGGATGATTTCAATTACTCTGGTATTGATTGGGTCAATGTCACAGCAGGACACGCTAGGGAGATAGTTTCTAGATGAAATAAATGACTGCTTCCTGGAGCAGTTGGTTTATGAACTAACAAGGGGGAAGCTATTTTGGACCTAGTACTTAATGGAACACAGAATCTTGTTCCAAAAGATAAGGGTGTTGGGGCCACTTGACAATAGTGATCATAGCATAGTTGCATTTATTTATTTATTTATGAGGCTTGATAAAACGCCCAAACCGGGGATTGATTTAATAACTGGAAGAAGGTTGGCAAGGAAATCCACAGTACTATCTTTTAACTTTGAAAAGGAAGACTATGATAAAATGAGGAAAATATTTAAGGAAAAACTAATGGAGCAGCTTCAAAGGTTAAAGGTTTACATCAAGCATGGGTGTTGTATAAATATACTATCTTAGAAGCCCAGACAAGATGTATTCCATGCTTTAAGGAAAGTGGAAGGACAGACAAAAAACAGACAGCATGGTTTAAAGGTGAGATTAGAGAGGCTTTTGTAGTAAAAAAGCATCTTTCAGGAAATGGAAAAAGGAGCTAAATGACAAAAGCGGGAAACAACAATATCCACTAGCATGGTAGACGCAAGGCATTGATAAAGCAGACAGAGAGAATTTGAAAAAAAAGTTTGCCTTGGAAGCAAAAACGCATAATAAAAACTTTTTCAAGTACATTTGTAGCAAAAACATATGTGAGAGAGTCACTTGGACCATTAGAGATAGAGGAATAAAAGGGGCACTAAGGGAAGACAAGGCCATAACCGAGAGACTGAGTGAATTTTGCTGTAAGATATAGGGAAGTTACCAAAGCTTGAAACGGTATTTAAAGGTGATGTATCAGAAGAATTGAAAGAAGTATCGATAAACTAGGAAGTTGTAATACAACTAATTGATAAACTGAAGAGCAGTAAATCACTTGGACCAGATGGTATACATCAGAGGGTGCTGAAAGAACTGAAAAATGAGATGGCAGACCTATTAGTGATCCATGAAGTATCATTAAAATCATCTGTAGTACCTCAAGATTGGAGAATAGCCAATATAACGGCAATTTTTAAAAAGGGTTCAAGGGGTGATCCAGCAAACTACAGACTGATGAGTTTGAAGTCAGTACAGGGCAAAATGGAAGAAAGTATTATAAAGAATAAAATTACTGAACATGTAGATAGTCATGGTTTAATGGGAGAGAGTCAACATGAATTTAGCCAATGAAAGTCTTGTCTTATTAATATGTTAATTTTTTTGAAGGTGTGAATAAACAGGTAGACAAAGGTGAGCCAGTCGATATAGTGTATCTGGATTTTCAGAAAGCCTTTGACAAAGTTCCTCATGAAAGACTCTTGAAGAAATTAAAAAGTCATGGGATAGAAGCTAGTGTACTATAGTGGAACAGGAAATGGTTAAAAGATAGAAAGAAACATAGAAACATAGAAACATGATGACAGAAAAAGACCACATGGCCTATCTAGTCTGTCCTTCCATAACAACAACTACAACAGTCCACTTTTTACCTTTAGAGATCCTCTGTGTTGGTCCAATGCTTTTTTGAATTCAGTTACTGTCCTCATCTCTACCACCTCCACTGGGAGACTATTCCATGGATCCACTACTCTTTCTGTAAAGAAATATTTCCGCATATCACTCCTGAATCTATCTCCCTTCACCCTCATCCCATGTCCCCTCGTAGCAGAACTTGCTTTCAATTGAAAGAGGCTCTCTCCCTGAACATTTATGCCACGGAGGTATTTAAACATCTCAATCATATCACCTCTATCCCGCCTTTCCTCTAAGGTGTACATATTAAGATCCTTAAGTCTGTCCTCATATGCTTTATAATGAAGCCCATTAATCATTTTAGTAGCAACCCTCTGCACCGACTCCATCCTGTTCACATCCTTTTGAAGGTGCGGTCTCCAGAATTGCACACCATACTCCAAATGAGGTCGCACCAAAGACTTATACAGAGGCATTATCACCTCCTTGTTTCTGCTCGCCATTCCTCTCCGTATGCACCCAAGCATCCTTCTAGCTTTTGCCGTCGCCTTTTCTACCTGTTTAGCTACTTTAAGATCATCAGACACAACCACGCCTAGGTCCCGCTCTTCTTTAGTGGACAAAAGTACTTCACCTCCTATACTGTATTGCTCCCTTGGATTGCTGCAGCACAAATGCATGACCTTACATTTTTTAACATTAAATCCCAGCTGCCAAATTCTAGACCATTCTTCAAGCTTAGCTAGATCCCTCCTCATGTTATCTACACCTTCCTGGGTGTCTACTCTATTGCAGATTTTGGTATCATCCGCAAAGAGGCAAACCTTACCCGACAGCCCTTCCGCTATATCACTAACAAAGATGTTAAAAAGAATCGGACCAAGGACAGATCCCTGGGGCACACCACTGGTAACATCCTTCTCCTCAGAGTGAGCTCCATTTACTTGTACTCTTTGTCGCCTCCCACCCAACCAATTTCTAACCCAAGCAGTAACTTTAGGGTCCATCCCTATGGTGCTCAGTTTGTTTATAAGTCGCCTGTGAGGAACAGTGTCAAAGGCTTTACTGAAATCTAAATACACCACATCTAGAGCTCTCCCTCGGTCCAACTCCCTGGTCACCCAGTCAAAGAAATCAATCAGATTTGTCTGACAAGACCTGCCTCTGGTGAATCCATGCTGCCTCGGATCCTGTAATCTGCTGGACTCCAGAATCCTCACTATTTTCTCTTTCAGCAGCGTTTCCAATAATTTACTCACCACCGAAGTTAAACTAACTGGCCTGTAGTTTTCAACCACATCCTTACTTCCGCTTTTGTGTAAAGGCACCACATGAGCCTCTCTCCAGTCCTTTGGCACCACTCCCAATGAGGCATTGAAAAGGTCAGTCAGTGGAGTTGCTAGAACGTCCCCAAGTTCCCTCAGTATTCTAGGGTGTATCCCATCCGGTCCCATCGCTTTGTCTACTTTTAGTTGAGCTAGTTTCTCACGAACATAATCTTCTGAAAATTGTTCAAGATGTCCCTCGCTTCAGTTCTTATTTGTGGGTGTTTTCTGAGGTCCTGCTCCTGGTTCTTCATCTGTGAACACAGAACAAAAATATTTGTTAAGCAATTCCGCTTTATCCTTATCAGCTTCTACATATTCCCCCCCTGCACCCTTGAGTCTGACAATACCACTTTTGCCCTTCCTCTTCTCCCTAATATATCTGAAAAATGTCTTATCCCCCCATTTTATTGTATTGGCTATTTCCTCCTCCTTTTGAATCTTTGCCTTCTTGACTACTTTGCTAGCTTCTCTAAGTTTTTCCAAATACAGATGCCTGTCTTCCTCTCTCTGTGATCTCTTGTATTTCATGAAGGCCTCCCTCTTTTCTTCACTTTTTCAGCTACTTCCTTCGAAAACCATAGCGGTCTCCTGTTCCTTTTGCCTTTATTTACCATTTTAACAAAAAGGTTGGTTGCCTTTAAAATACCCCCTTTCAGTTTTGCCCACTGTTTTTCTACATCCCCCAGCTGTTCCCATCCCACTAATGACTCCCTGAGATATTGGCCCATCTTCGCAAAGTTAGTCTTCCTAAAGTCTAAGATCCTCACCTTGGAATGGATTCTAACAGCCCTAGTCCTAATACTGAACCACACCATCTGGTGATCACTGGATGCAAAATGATCTCCCACTACAACATCAGAAACACTTTCACCATTGGTAAGCACCAAGTCCAGTATGGCCCCTTCACGTGTGGGGTCTGTTACCAATTGCCTGAATAGTTCTCCCTGTAGAGAATCCAGGATCTCCTTACTTCTAGATGATACTGCAGCAGGAATGTGCCAATCAACATCTGGCATATTGAAATCTCCTATCAGTAGCACTTCCCCTTTCCTAGCAATGCTGCGTATGTCTTCAATTAACTCTCTGTCCACCTCTTCCTCTTGTGAGGGAGGTCTGTATATCACACCAATGCAAATAGATTTCTCTTTCCCTCTTTCTAGTTTAACCCACAATGCCTCCTCTCTCCCTTTTAAGCTCTGTAATTCCAAAGCTTTAATAGTAGTTTTTACATATAGTGCCTCTCCTCCTCCCCTTCTTCCTACCCTGTCCTTTCTGAATAAAGTATAGCCAGGTCTAGTTACATCCCAGTCATGGTTTTCTGTGAACCATGTTTCTGTAACTGCCACTAAATCCAAGTCAGCCACTCCCACCAAAGCTTCAACTTCAGGGATCTTATTTCCCATGCTACGGGCATTAATACACACTGCTTTCCATATGTTACCCCTGTTACCCATTTCCATAAAGGTATTTAATGTATCACCTACCTGGGGGCTTTCACTTACCTGGGGGCTTTCTTCACCCATCCCCAACGAATCTAGTTTAAAGCCCTCTTCAGTAGATTAGCCAGTCTACTACCAAAGATGCGTTGACCTTTCTTGGACAGATGGATGCCATCTCTGCTCTGCAACCCTTGGAACAGCATCCCATGGTCTAGGAAACAAAAACGCTCTCGATGACACCATCCACGCAGCCATGCATTCATCTCCAGGATGCGAGCCTCTCTGCCTTGGCCTTTACCCTCAACAGGGAGGAGTGAAGAGAACACCACCTGTGCACCTAACTGCTTCACCCTCTGTCCCAGAGCAATGAAGTCACTTTTGATACGTTCCGAGGTATACCTGGCAGTAGCATTTGTTCCAACATGGATTAGCAACATTGGGTAATAGTCAGTGGGCTTGATGAGTCTCGGCAAACTCTCTGTAACATCTTGGATTTTGGCACCAGGCAGACAGCATACCTCTCTGGACATCAAGTCTGGTCGGCAGATGGACGCCTCAGTACCCCTCAGAAGAGAGTCTCCAACCACCACTACCCTTCGTTTCCTTCTGGTCACTGATTCCGCAACTTTGGGGTACTTGAACTCTGGTTCTTCCCTTTCCATGGATTCTTTCACCTCCTCCACTTCCAGGGCTGCATAATGGTTCTTCAATTCAAGGGCTGGAGAAGTTGGATTGGTGATTTTGCAGGCCCTGGTGACTTGTGTCCAACCATCGACATTCTGTTGGCACCCATCTTCTCCTGTGCTGGAGAGCCTGGTTGCTGCAAGAATTATCTCATCAATGTACTTCACACTATCTTGAATGCTCCTCAGCCTCGCCACCTCCTCTCTGAGTTCCTCCACTTGTTTCCTCAGAGCTTCAGCATGCAGGCACCCTGCACATGGAACCGGTCCTTCAACTGGCATTAGGACCTCTGTCTGGACTGAGGCAGAAGCTGTAACAGGGGCAACAGCTTTAGCAATATGATTTTTCCCAGCCATTGTTCTGTTCGTGGAACTTAGGTATCTGTTAAAGCAAAAGAGAGAGATCTACCAAGTACCAGCCAGTTTCGCAGCTGTCCTTTCAGAGAAAAAGCAGTTAAATCTCTTTAATTATATACAAATGTGCTGGTCCAATTCACTGTGATTTGTTAAAGGCGGAGGTGCCCTATAAAGCAAGACTGCTCACTAGGGGTGGGTGGGAGTCGGGTTGGGTAGGGAGGGAACTAACACCTGATTAGGTGTTAGCAGTTTCTAAACCTGAGGAGGTTACTGGAGTTCAGCAACCTACTGTGCTCAAGGAAAGTTCCCCTAAAACAGCAAAAATGAAAGTAACCTTGCTTTAAAAAATATACACAAAACCCTTTTAAGAGCTCCCAGTCAGAGAGCTAGCAATGTAATATAATAAAACAAACAAAGAAACCCTCAAATCCTTACTGTTTTATCTGTGGAGCCCTGGTTAGGAAAGCCTCAAAGGGGCAGGGCACTGGAGCCTTTTATGCAGGCTTCAACAGAAAGCAGAGAGTAGGACTAAAAGGCTAATTTTCTCAATGGAGAATGGTGAATAATGGACTACACCAGGGATCTGTGTTGGGCCCACTGCTTTTTAATATCTTCATAAATGACCTGGAATTGGAATAATGAATAAGGTGATCAAATTTGCAGATGACACAAAAAAATGCAAGTGACAAATTGTAAGAGGACCTTGATAAATTGGAAGCCATGAAATTTAATGTAGACAAGTGCAAAGTTATGCACTTAGGGAAGAACAACCCAAACTATGGTTATACAATACAAGTTCTACACTGGGAACCACCACCAAGGAAAAGGATTTAGGCATCATCATTGATAATATGTTGAAACCCTCCACCCAGTGTGCAGCGGCGACCAAGAAAGAAAATAGAATGCTGTGAATCATAAGGAAAGGAATGTAGAACAAAACCAAGGATATTATAATGCCTCTGCATTGTTCCCTGGTGCTACTGCACCTTGAATATTGTGTGCAATTCTGGTCACCATATTTTAAAATGCAGAATTACAAAAGGTACAGAGAAGAGCCACCAAAATGGTAAAAGGGATGGAAGCCTCCCCTATGAGGAGAGGCTTAAAAGGTTCAGGCTCTTCAACTTGGACAAAAGATTATTTAAATATGAAAGAAATCTATAAATTAATGAATGTAGTAGAATGAGTAAATATAGAATGGTTGTTTACATCTTCAAAATATAGAAATACTAGGAGACACTCAACGAAGCTACATTGTAACCCACTTAGGACTAATAAGAGAAAATAATTTTTCTGTCAGTAATCAAACTCTGGCATTTGTTATCTGAGGATATAGTAAAAGCTTTTAGTGTAGCTGGGTTTAGAAAAGGTTCGGACACATTCATGGAGGAAATGTACATAAACCATTATTAAAGAGGACAAGGGAAATCTACTGCTTACCCTGGGATAAGCATTGTGGAATCTGTGTACCTTTTTTGAAACCTGACAGGTACTTGTGACCTGGATTAGGTACAGGATACTGGGCTTGATGGACCTCAGTCTGACCCTGTAGGGCATGCATTTATTTAACATGTCTTTTATACTGCCTTTCAAACATTATCAAGTGCTGTCAAGTCAGTGCTGACTCAGCAGCCCCTGGATTTTCTTGGCAAGGTATGACCAGAAGTAGATTGCCAAGGAGTGCCAGTGGGAATTGAATGCTGATTTCCTGGGTGCTAGGTTGTTGCTCTAACCACCAGGCTACACCTCCACACTGTCAGAACTTACATAGAACAATAATTAATGGAATATAGATTACATGGGACTAGAAGATTGTTAATAATGTATGCAATCTATGGGGAGGGGAATTATATGAACATTGGTAATTTATGTACAATGGTGTTTCGTTTAAATATTATTTGGATACTTCTTAGTGAGGGCTTGGTGGCTGCATCATGGGTGCCTATGTATCTGATCGAAAGTATTCTTGGAAGATGTAAGTTTTAAGCTTTATTTTGAAGTATTATATGTCTTTATTGCTCTTAAACTGCTTGGGAGGGAATTCTATAAGGTGGGGCCATAGATGGAGAATGCTCACTGACATGTTGTTTGAGTGCTGGCAGCCTTATATTTTGGGGTTTTAAGTAGATTCTGATTTTGCTGTCTTCTCAGCCTGTTATGTGGTCAAACCTGTATGAGAGATTGTAGGCAGTGTGCCATCAAGTTGTGTATGGTCTTATATGTGTTCATGATTGACTTATATTGTATGCACGCTTGGATGGGTAGTCAATGTAAGTCTTTAAGATCTGGGGTGATGCATTCGTGTCTTGGTGTCCTTGAGATCATACAGGCAGCAGTGTTTTGGGCTAGTTGTATGGGGAGGCGTGCATATTTTGGAAGGCCTTGAAGTATGGAATTACAGTAGTCAAGGTGAGGTGTGATGATTGCTTGGCAAACTGTTTGGAAAAGGTTGGCATCTAGTAGTAGTCAAAGGTTACATAATATCCTGATTTTGTGATATACTGAAGCAAATGCTTTCTTAACATTGATCTGAAAGATCAGTTTCTGGTCCAGTGTCACAATATGGTATTTGACTTCTGTTTTTATGGGGATGATAAAGTTGTTGATCATGATGGTTTTTGGGGGTTAATATGAGGGGTCCTTGTTAATGATTAGAACTTCAGTTTTATTGCCATTAATTGAGAGGCTGTGGTCATTTAGCCAGTGTGTCATTTCCTTGATGCATGAGCGTATGGAAGAGAATTCTGGATTTATGGTTGTGAAAGGCGCTTATAACATGAGATTGTCTGCATAAATGTGGCATTTTATCATATGTTTCCAGATGCTGCTGCAAATGGTTTGGATGTATAGGTCAAAGAGAAGGGCAAAGAGTGTGGATCCTTGGGGTAATCCTTAGAGTAGTCTGTAGGGGTTGGATGTTTTGTTCTTTATCTTGATTTGCTGGGTGCGGTCAGATAGGTAGGAACAGGACAATTTTAGGGGGATGTTGCTTATTCCAATCTCCATCAAATGTTCAATGAGTTTCATATGGTTAATGGAGTCGAAGGCTGATGTAACATCAAGGAACATGAGGATGAATCCCTATTTTGGCTTTTCTATTCCTTTGAGTAGGTTATCAATAGTGATGTGAGGAGTGATTCTACACTGTGATTCTGTCTGAATCCATGTTGCTAAGCAACAAGGGGAGCATTTGTGACACCAAAGTCATGGAGTTGAAGTTGAATGACTTTTTCTAAAATTTTAGCTGGGAAGGGGATGCTAGAGATAGGTCGGATTGAGGAGGTTTTTAGATTGGTTGGCATATTCCATTGAGTGTGATGGGTTTATTATTTTGAGTAGAAGTGGGGTTAGTTCTTTTCTGGCTATCTTAATCCATGAAGTTGGGAATGGGTCGAGTGGGGATGTGGTGGTGTTTATCATTGATAGTATTTGACTGAGGCTTTCACCTGTGATTGTGTTGAAGGATGTCTACTTTGGTGTGTTTGCAGCTGTTTTGAGTGCCATCTTATCTGTTGTTATTGTGACTTCAGTGTGAGAACACTTGCTTAGCAGATGTGTGATGAATTCCTGTGGTTGTAGAGTTGAAGCCTTCTGCATTGGTTGAGTTCAAGTGAGTGATCTGGCTATATCAAACAAATCTCTGATGCGATTTAAAGATTTAAGGATTAGGTTGGAGTGGTATTCTCTTTCTTCTAGCTGATCAGATTGTTGTATTCTTCTTGTTTGTTTTTATAACCCTTCTAGGATATTGGGTCTCTACATAAGAACATAAGATATGCCATATTGGGTCAGACCAAGATCTATCAAGCCCAGTATCCTGTTTTCAACAGTGGCCAATCTAGATCACAAATACCTAGCAGTTTCCCCAAAAGACACAGGTTCGGCATTGTTTGCATTGGGTGAAGCAGTGGATATGTTGGGTCCCCTTTAATAATAGTTTATGGATCTTTCCTCCAGCAACTTGTCTAAAGCTTTTTTAAACTTAGCTACACTAACAGCTTTTACTACATTCTCCGGTAGCAAATTCCAGCATTTGATTACACGATGAGTGAAAAAATATTTTCTTTTATTAGTCTTAAATAGGTTACCCTGTAACTCCATTGCATGCCCCCTAGTCTTTCCATATTTTGATGGTGTAAATAATCAATCTACATTTACCTCTTCCACTCCATTCATTAATTTATAGACCTCTATCATATCTCCCCTCAGCAGGTTGAAGAGCCCTAACCTTTTTAGCCTCTGTTCATAGGGATATCCTTCACCCCCTTTATCATTTTGGTGGCTCTTCTCTGTACCTTTCCTAATAATGCTATATCCTTTTTAAGATACAGCAACTAGAATTGCACACAATATTCAAAGTGTGGTCGCACCATGGAACAATACAAAAGCATTATAATATCCTTTGTTTTATTCTCCATTCCTTTCCTTATGATACCTAGCATTCTATTTGCTCTCTTGGCTGCTGCTGCACACTGGGCAGAGGGTTTTAACATGTTATCCACGATGACGCATAAATCTTTTTCCTGGGTGGTGGTTCCTAATGTGGAACTTTGCATCGTGTAACCATAGTTTGGGCTTTTCTTTCCTAGGTGCATAACTTTGCATTTGTCCACATTAAATTTCATCTGCCATTTGGATGCCCAATCTCTTGCAATTTTCCACAATCCTCATGGGTTTTAACAACTTTGAACAGCTTTGTCTCATCTGTAAATTTGATAACCTCACTCGTTATTCCCATTTCCAAGTCATTTATCAATATGTTAAAAAAGCAGCGGACCCAGCACAGATCCATGGGGTACTCCACTATTCACCTTTCTCCATTGGGAAAATTGGCCATTTAGCCCTGCCCTCTACTTTCTATCTTTTAACCAGTTCCTGATCTACAATAGTATACTGCCTCCTATCCCATGACTTTTTAATTTTGCCAAAAGCCTCTCATGAGGGACCTTGTCAAAGACTTTCTAAAAGTCCAGATACACTGTATCAACCGACTCATCTTTGTCTACCTGTTGTGGCAAGGTCATCTATCCTGAGTATGAGGGAGGTGAGAAACACAAAGAATTCACCCTAGTAAAGGGTCCCCTTTTAGGAGTGCAGGGTGAGAAAGCCACAGCCACACATAAGAATCAGAAAAACCCCAGCTGGAACAGTTTTCATGCAGTATCTGATAGAGTAAGAGGGAGAGATTATGGGCACGAGGTCCAAAGTCCTTACTTCAACAAGTTCCCTGATTCCTCAAATACCAGAAGGCAGGGGGATTTCCAACACCTGGGAAGGAAGGAGGTGGGGCTAGAACCTTGGAGGTATAAACCTATGCTAGAGTATACAGACAGGAAGAAAGGAGGAGAGGGAGGAGAAGGCAGAGACTGGAGAAGAGAAGGAGGTAGAGAAGGGGCTGACTCATGCAGAAGAGCCGAGCTACCAGGAGCTGAAAGAGCTGAATTCCCTGCAACAGGTTGGCAGCAGAGCTTGAAGCCAGGAAGAGGAGAAGCTCTCAGAGCACCGGAGGTGTTGTCAGCTGAGCAGTCTGACCAGGTGGGTGAGTCAGAACCCATGCAGCTGGGAGAACCAGTGTCAGAGTTGGGGGAAGAAGACATCCTTATGGATTGCTCTCTGTGCCAAGCTTTAGACATGGAGTCTTGAGGAAGAGCCATCCCTGAAAGAATTATCCTCCTTGAAAAGGTAACCATAAGAAACAGGCAGTGTGGTGGTAAATTCACATATGTTTTTAAAAGGGAAGTTTACAGAAATTTAAGAATAAGCAGGAAGCTGTGATTCATGCTTGTTATCCACCTGTGGTTTGAACTGTGAAACGGCAAGAAGCCAATTTACCTGCTAGAAGAGGTTTTCTTTACTCCTCTGTTATGTGACAAGCCTATTGAGAGTTTTGATGGCAGTCTGAATATTGAGGCTGATAGAAGCCAAACTGCCACAGGACATTAAGCTTGTTGGGACTTTGTGCTGTAATTAGCAAGGACTAGAAGCAAGATGGCAGCCTTGCTATCAAAGGCTGTGCTTCTGAAAGTAAGAAGAATTTAAACAAGCCATTTTTGGGTTCTTTTGTTTACTTTGCCAACCATCTGCTGTACCTTAAGCAAAACCTACAGAAATAATCCTGTATATGGTATTTTGAATCTTTTTGTGCGAAATAAATTTTCTGTTATATGCCTTACCTCGGTGGCCTTAACTACAACCTTCTACCTGAAGCACAAACACATCTTAGCAGTACTACATTTCCCAGAAGACACCACAAGGAGAAAGGCTGATAGTGGAAGGTTCTTTCCAATCACCACGCCCCTCTAAAACTAGAGGCGAGTGGCTCGGGCGTTTTTGACACTGTTTATTTACACCTTCAAAAAAACATAACAGATTAGTAAGACAAGACCTTCCTTGTCTAAAGCCATGTTGGCTGTCTCCCATTAAGCCATGACTATCTACATGTTCAGTAATTGTGTTCTTTATGATGGTTTCTACCATTTTTCCCGGTACTGACGTCAGGCTCACTAGTCTGTAGTTTCCCAGATCAACCCTGGAACCCTTTTTAAAAATTGGCATTACATTGGCCATCCTTCAATCTTCATGTATTGCAGATGATTTTAATCATAGTTCACAGATTACTAATAGTAGGTCTGCAATCTCATATTTCAGTTCTTTCAACACCCTTAGAATGATGGACCTTCTCCATCATCATTTTAGTTGTCTCAGCTTGTCTTTTACTTCTTTTATATCTTTGGAGTAGCAGGGTTCTCTGATGGTTCGTATGGAGATATTTTTCTGTGATGCTAATGTGAATGATGTAATTGAGTTATTCCAGTTTTCCACTAGGTCTGTTATATCAGTTGATGGGAAGGTCTTATATTGGTGCAGTTTGTTTGAGAAGGACTTCTTTGTTGAATTTCCAAAATCTTTGTGTTCCTTGATGCTGGGTGTGCCTTGGGCTGTTGCTGTAACTTAAGGGTAGTTCAAAAGTGATAATATGATTGTTGGACCATGGTATCGTTGTGACTCCGATGTTCTTGGCAGGCATCGTCTTAGGAATGAATGCAAGATCTAGAGTGTTTCCTGCAATGTGCATGGGAGAGTTTATGATTTCTGATAGTTCCATTGCATCTATAACATCTAGGAAGGATGTGACTTGGTTTGAGGTTGCTGAGTTTAGGTTAAGATCTCCTAGTAGGATGAATGGTTTCCCCCTTACAGATTGAGAACATGACAACTCTATGAGCAAAGATAAGTCATTAGAGGATGACTATCCCATCTCCTCTTCTATAAATTCATGGACAGTTGTGTAAGTCCATATTTGGGGTGATTATTTGGCCTGTTAGCACATTATTGGTTTCCATGAGCCAGGACTCAGTCACACACATGATACAGTATCTAGACTGTTGTCATTGATATAGTCACTGAGAAAGTGGATGATCTTACATGCAGAGCATGCATTCACTAGTCCACATTTAATTTGCTGAGTATGCTGTATGGGAGTCTGTTGCAGTGTTGGGAGGATTGTTGATGTTTATTAATCTTGGTTGTCTTCTATGGGGTTATGCATTTTGGTGCCATGGGTTGAAGTTTCTCTGTTTATGTAGAATTGGTATTAATCCAGATTGTATGATAGTGGGACTAGAATTTCTAACCAGAGTGAGAGTGAGTAAAATTATTATTCTACTTGTTGTCCTTGACATATTTTACTGGTCTGGTGGCTTTTCAGTGTTGGAGTAATGGAAAGTTTTGCTGCAGTGCAATTTAGTTGTGTATGAATGGGGCATCAGCTTTTGGTAATGAGTGTACTGTTTGTCCCCCTGTGTTATATTTAATGCTACCACTATGGATTACCTGGTAATTATCTTCAGTATTGTTGCATTATCAAAGCAGTTCATTTGGTGTGGGCTCCTCCTCTGGCCACTCTTAAGGGCCATGCCTAAAGACTCTTTGGCATGGCCCTAAAGTGCAGGCATGCCTGAAGCACAGATGTTTTAAACAGTTTTCTAGCCGATATCAAAACCACGAAGGGGATGGGGTTAGGGATCAGCATGCAGCTGGCCTATAAGATGCTGTAGAGCCCTGGTCTTGATTTCACTGCAGAGGCTGTGGCTCCCTGTGGACCCTAGTAGGATCGGTGGTGTGGAGCAGGTAAAGAGGGAAAGCACCTGAAACGAAGATATTTTAAACAGTGTTCTAGCTGGTGTGAACATGATGAAGAAGGCAGGGTTAGGAATCAGCAATGCAGCTGGCCTACCAGTTGCACGTTGCTATGTTCTTAGGTATGGGTACCATGAGGTGGGAAGTAGTACAGTACGTATACTACCTACACTTCAGATAGAGCCCGTGCCATGCATCAGAGACATTCAACAGATCTACTGCACCCTCTCTCCCTGCCCCCTCTTGGCCCTCGGGACTCATCCAGCTCAGGAGACAAGTGAATCTTGAAATCTCCCCCTATCGCTCAAAACCTTCCCCTGCAGCTGCCAACCACACCTTCAGGCCGTGATAGAAGGCAGCTTGCTTGATCTTCATTGTGACCACACACACAGAAACACATATATATTTCCAGATTTAATGACACCCTTAGTATCACATAATACGCTCCAGGGTCCACAATAATTTCCAAAACCTGCACAGGGAGGTCCCTGAAGAATGGTGCACAGACCCACCCCCCTTTTTTGATTCAAATAGTAAAAATACAAGTGGGAAACACCATTTTTCATCTCTTTTTCAATAAATGTATTTCTTGTATGAAACACACAGAAGCACACAGACGGTGAGTTAAGTGAGGTAAATATTGCAGCCTCTGTAGTTAAGAAGCAACATCTATGGGCCCAATATTCAAAGGCATTTACACGGTTTGCAGATGTGCAAACCACGTAAATGCCGCTAAGCAGGATATTCAGTGGCACTAGCAGAGTTAGTGCCACTGAATATCCACAGATACTCCCATTACATGGCCCAATGCTAACTGGCTATCATCGAGACATTCCATTGGCAGTACCCAACGATTACTGCTCATCAATGATATTCAGCCACTACATGGTTATCCCTCAGCAGTAAAAGTTAGGCACAGAAAAGACTGTCCTAACTTTTCCCATTGAAGCTAACTGGGCAACAGCTGAGTATCGCTGCTGCCCGGTTAGCTTACTGCTTTGACTGCTTGCCTAGACAATGATTGCTGGCAGCCAGATATCATCCTGGTACTGAATATCTGGGTTTAGTGTTCAGCGGTGATGACTAAGCGCTGTCATCACGCTAGATGCCGCTGCTGAATATTGGGCCCTATGGGGGTCATTCTGACCCCCGAATAGCAGGGTTAGATGTCCGGGATGGATGTTGTCACCCTCTCGGTGGCCAGCCCAGCGCCTAGGGCACTGAGAGCTGGTCTGCCTTTGTATTCCTGACTCAGAGAGTATGACCCTGCATTGGTCCTGCAAGGCCCTCTGGGAATGGTAGTCCCTTTTACCCTTTGAGAACAGAAGAGTTGTAGTCGAGTGTTTCAGGCAATGACAAGAATTTATTTTCCCCTTCCCAACGGATTTCTGTGCAGGTAAATAACTTAGAACAAACTGCCATACAATTGGCTTGAGGGATATGTACAAGAACTCAGGTAAATTAGCCTTATCAGCTTCAGGCTCACAACATGCAGTGCTCGTACAAACAAATAATAACAGCTTCCTTCAGCAAAAGAAAATGTTCCCCATTCTTTCTGTTGCTTTACCAGCTTTCTCAAACTAGTGTTCAGCACAGAGACTCAACGTGGTCAGCAAAACATAATGTGCAGTCCATCTGGTTATCCACTATTTCACTGCTATCAGAGTCAATCTGCATTTCTTCAGCGTCAGCAATAGCAGGGTGTGTCAGTGAGCTGCTATCCTGAACTTTAAAACAGACGTCTTCACTATCCTCCCATGGCTTCTCTCGGTAGCACTCTAAAGGATAGGACTGTGACTTACCATATATACTGAAGTTTCTTTTTAGAGAGTCTGCTACATTCTGGCAAATGCAGGGAAATACTTTATAACTAGGTTCAAATCTATGTAAGTTGTGAAGCCTACCTTTCGGCTTTAGAGGGAAAGCAATTCTCAGCTCTGCAAAGTCAGACTGATTCCCAAACACAGCTTGTGTTTGTTTGTCTCTCAGCCTCGTAGCTTCAGCATTAGAGGTACAAGTATTGTCATGCCAGTGGGCTTCTCTCTCTCTGGAGCATGTGAGTTTTCCCAAGCCTGCCTTCCAGGAAATATCTTATCCTTCTTGCCTTTACCAGACTTCACCTATTCTGTGCTGCTTCTTTCTGGCGTTAGGACTATGGCTCCCTTGGTTCTCACCTCTTGACGTCTTCCTTCATTCTGCTCCCCCCTAGTCCAGGCTAATGACCACTTTTTATCATCCTGTTTCTCCGGGCTAAACTGTGCCCCTCCCTTAAACAGGTGTATCTCATTATCTCCTGAACTAGGGACTACGTCACAGCGTGGGAGGGTCTTTCCAGCTCGTGACTGTCTTTGTTTACATTCTCTCTGAAAACAGTGAGCCATGTGCTCAGACTGCCTGTCAGTTTCTGCAATGGAATCCTCTTCTCTCACCAACTCCATAGGCTCAGAAGGGTCTTCTTCATGACAGATCCCCCACCCCCCTTAAGATATTACGAGCTGATGAGCTATTACTCGGGACAGCTCATAATTCCTAATGAGGCGCTAGGATGCTTTTCTACCGTAACTAGGCGTGCTGCCGCTGACCTCTCATGCCAGGGCCTAAGAACATTCAAATAGTAGACTTGGCGACGTCCCCTATCGTTTTCTACGGCGTAGGAAACGGTACCTACTTTTTCTACCACCGTACATGGATCTCTCCATTGGGACTCGAATTTTGGTCCGGCGTCCGCTACCATAATTATAACTTTATCTCCTATTGCTAACTGCCGAGGCCTTGTCCCTCGGTCATAATATTTCTTTTGTCGCTGTTGACTGGCCTTTAAGTTTTCTATTGATGCCTGAGAAGTCCTTTGCAGACGACTTCTCAAATCTCTTAAGAAGTGAGGCACCCCTATGTCCTGAACTTCCGGTTCCACCCATTTTTCTCGTAAAATGTCTAAAACCCCTCTGGGAGCCCGACCAAATAGCAATTCATAAGGTGATGCTCCTAAGGATGCCTGCGTACGCTCTCGACAGGCATATAAAATGAATGGGAGCAAGGTATCCCACTCAGACATTTTCCCATTCAGACCCCGTCTCAACATCTGCTTGATGGTCTGATTCAAACGTTCGACCAGTCCATTGGACTGGGGGTGGTAGGCGGCGGTCCTTACATGGCGCACTCCAAATGCATCCCACAGCTTGTCTAGGTACCTTGACATGAAGTTACTGCCTTGGTCCGTAAGCATTTCCTGAGGGAACCCTACCTCGCAGAACAACTTAATGAGTTCTAAGGCTATCGTCCTAGCGGAAGTACTCCGCAAGGGTATCGCCCAAGGAAAACGCGTGGCCTGATCTATTATCACCAGTATATATTGGAAACCCCTTGGGGTCTTAATCAGGGGTCCTACAATATCCACTGCCATACGGCAAATTGGAGTTGATACCGCGGGCGTAGGTATCATGGGAACTGCCCGTGGCTTGGCAGAGGTAACACGCTGACATGTGGGGCATGACTCACAGTAGCGGGCGGTTTCTGTAAAAACCCCCGGCCAATAAAAGCGGGACAAGATTTGATCCAGCGTCCCCTGGATCCCTTTATGGCTACCTACAGGGTGATCATGGGCCAACCTTAGAACTATTGCTTTAAATGTAGCTGGCACTATCAACTGCTTCCTTACCGCTCCTGTCTTTGGCTCATTGGACTCTCTGTACAACACCTCTTTATCTAGGAGGAATCTAGGAAGGGTCTCTCTATCCGTTTGAGCGTATTCAAATGCTCGTTTTAGTGCGGGGTCAGCTTGTTGTTCCTTCGGAAAGGAAGGGAATTTCCTGACAGGATCAGCGGGCACCCAGGGCAACCCCTCTCTGGCCTCCAGTTCAGCCCTCCCTTGGGTCCTACGCTGTCTCTCCCGGCGCCTATCTGCTTTTTCTTTCCTGACCTTTTTGGAAGGGGCATTCACTAGGTCATCATGTAGAGGAAACATCTCTGATACCTCCTCTACCAACTCATCCTCACTCTCGGAGGGTTCATTCCTATCCTTGGGGAGTTCCTCTCTTCCCTCTGGTGTGTCAACCCTTACTCCGGAGGTTCCGGCCTGGGACCTAGTGGAGACCATGCTTGTTTTCACATTTAAGGCCTCCTCTATCCCTCTGCAAAATGGGGGCTAGTCCCTCCCCAACACAATATCATAGGGAAGCCGTGGGACAACGGCCACCAAAACCTCTTTTTGGGTCCCCAACCCTTTTACTGAGAGCCTGTATAGTGGATAATGAGAGGAAGCACCAAGTACACAGCGTATCTTAACCTGGCCTTCTGCTTGCCTCGGTGCAGACCTACCATGGGCCTCAACGGCCTGCCAGAGCTTTTTGGAGACCATGCTCTGGTCTGCACCCGAGTCAAGCAGTGCATTGGCCACAATGCCTTGAACTTCCACCTTTAACAGGAACCTTTCTCGCCCGTTTTCCTTTTCCAGACATTAGTGCTGTTCGCACTGTACAATTTTTCTGGAAATGTCCCCCTTTTCCACAATTATAACATTTTCCTTTTTTCATAAACAAAACAGCATTTCCAGTAGTCACATTTGCTTTCATACCCCTTTCTAATCTTCCAAAGTTGGTTATTCCAGCCAGCTTCAGAGCGCCTCCTTTTAGTTTTCCCACCAACTCTGCTTCAAAATAGCGCTCTGTGAGGACGGCTGCCTCTGCAGTGGACTGGCAACCTTGTAAAATTAAGAAAGATTTCACCTCAGGAGCTACTGCCTCCATGAATTGTTCCAGAATGACCGTGTCTAGCACAGAGTCAAGGGTTTTTCCTTCTGGAACAAGCCATTTCCATGCTAAAGCCTTGATCCTCTGATACAACGCTTTAGATGTCTCATTAGGTTTAAGTCTGGCCTCTCTAAACATTCTCTGGTAGAACATTGGGGTTAGACCCAATCTGTCTTTAACTGCTTTTTTAACCTCCTCATAGCTGGTCGCGAAAGCAGCGGGCATGGTTTTATATGCCACTAAAGCCTCTCCCATTAGGGAAGTGGCAAATCTCACTGCCCATTGCTCAAGTGGCCATTTGACTGCTATTGCAACCCTTTCAAAGGCCTCAATAAAGTCATCCAAATCACCATTAGTAGTTAATTGGCCAAAAGTTAAGGCTTCACAGCCTTGTGGTCCTACCACCGCAGCAAACGATGGGTTTGTTTCTTTGGTAGCCTTCTGCTTGGCGAGTAAAGCCTCCATTAGCTCTACTAAGGGCTTCTGCTGGGCATACATAGCCGCAGCTGTCTGCTCTTGCGTGCGATGTGCCAGTTCCATTTGCTTCCCGAACTGATTGGACATCCACCGCAACACCTCTTGTGGATCCATTTTTAAGGATTGTGGTTCCTGCAGAGAAAGCAAAAAGAAAAGCCCACCAAGTGCGGCACCAAACTCTCTTTTAAATCCTAACTAGTTTTACTGCAGAACAAAGACTCCCCTTTCTCTCTTGAATCCTCTACACCCGTGCCCAGTTACCCGTTACCTTTGCACGGTGCAGACTCAGGCCTCGAGAAAGGAGTCTTATCCTCGGTGTCCTGATCCTCCTGGCACGATTTTGCCAGCGAAATCTCCAACCACTCTCCACCAGCAGCTTAGCAGATTTTCTCTCTATACTTTCCAGATGTGCCAAAACTTCTGGTGTATCCTGATGTTTTTTCCTTTCTTTTCCCTCAGTTGGGATGTCCTTTTGTATTCCAAGCAAAAATCCGAACAAACTACGCCACTTGTCACCCTCTCGGTGGCCAGCCCAGCGCCTAGGGTGCTGAGAGCTGGTCTGCCTTTGTATTCCTGACTCAGACAGTATGACCCTGCATTGGTCCTGCAAGGCCCTCTGGGAATGGTAGTCCCTTTTACCCTTTGAGAACAGAAGAGTTGTAGTTGAGTGTTTCAGGCAACGACAAAAATTTATTTTTCCCCTTCCCAACAGATTTCTGTGCAGATAAATAACTTAGGACAAACTACCATACAATTGGCTTGAGGGATATGTACAAGAACTCAGGTAAATTACCCTTATCAGCTTCAGGCTCACAACGTGCAGTGCTCGGTACAAACAAACAATAACAGCTTCCTTCAGAAAAAGAAAATGTTCCCCATTCTTTCTGTTGCTTTACCAGCTTTCTCAAACTAGTGTTCAGCACAGAGATTCAACGTGGTCAGCAAAACATAACGTGCAGTCCATCTGGTTATCTACTATTTCACTGCTATCAGAGTCAATCTGCATTTCTTCAGCATCAGCAATAGCAGGGTGTGTCAGTGAGCTGCTATCCTGAACTTTAAAACAGACGTCTTCACTATCCTCCCATGGCTTCTCTCGGTAGCATTCTAAAGGATAGGACTGTGAATTACCATATATACTGAAGTTTCTTTTTAGAGAGTCTGATGCATTCTGGCAACTGCAGGGAAATACTTTATAACTAGGTTCAAATCTATGTAAGTTGTGAAGCCTACCTTTCGGCTTTAGAGGGAAAGCAATTCTCAGCTCTGCAAAGTCAGACTGATTCCCAAACACAGCTTGTGTTTGTTTGTCTCTCAGCCTCGTAGCTTCAGCCTTAGAGGTACAAGTATTGTCATGCCAGTGGGCTTCTCTCTCTCTGGAGCATGTGAGTTTTCCCAAGCCTGCCTTCCAGGAAATATCTTATCCTTCTTGCCTTTACCAGACGTCACCTATCCTGTGCTGCTTCTTTCTGGCGTTAGGACTATGGCTCCCTTGGTTCTCACCTCTTGACGTCTTCCTTCTTTCTGCTCCCCCCTAGTCCAGGCTAATGACCACTTTTTATCATCCTGTTTCTCCGGGCTAAACTGTGCCCCTCCCTTAAACAGGTGTATCTCATTATCTCCTGAACTAGGGACTACGTCACAGCGTGGGAGTCTCTTTCCAGCTCGTGACTGTCTTTGTTTACATTCTCTCTGAAAACAGTGAGCCATGTGCTCAGACTGCCTGTCAGTTTCTGCAACGGAATCCTCTTCTCTCACCAACTCCATAGGCTCAGAAGGGTCTTCTTCATGACAATGTCCAACCCTCAAACAGGCCTGGGACCATATTACAGTCCTCCTGCTCCCCGCATGCCTTTGTGCAGGGAGTGCCAGATGGGGGCAGGAGGGGTGGTGCCTGGGCAGAGCGAGGGTGGCACCAGGCACTTGGACATACAACGACCATTCAGGGCAGGCCTCTGTACATCCAGCAGGGGCAGGATAGACATTGGATTTATTCCACCTCAGAGGTGGCGTAAGTCCCAGCCGAGGCAGCCCCCACAAACCCACAGAGCCATGGCAGGTGAGCCCCTGCCACCCAATCTAGGGCCTGAGTGCCCCCCCCCAAGGGTCATGTGGTGGGGAAATGAGCTTTGTAGTGCTGTCAGGACTTGCGTGCGCCTGCTGAGTGTCCCGGTTCCATGGTGACAGGACACCATGTCATCAGCACACCAGCAGGAGCACTGAGCAGTGGAGATGGTCAGCATGCTGTTCATCTCCCCACTCAGCATACTGCGCGTTCCGGCCTGTTCAGGCAATCTGAATCTGCAGACATGGGCACATATAGCTCCCGCGACTGTAGGATCAGCTAAAACTGTGCCCTATCCATTTTTTTGGACTTCGGAAGGGCCGGACGTGCACAGTATGGAATTGTTCTCCATGTGTTTAAGTCCAAATATTTACACATGCAAGTTAAGAGATGTTAGCATTTACATGTGTAAGCTACCAGTGTTCCTCTGTCAATTTTTTCTATATCTAACTTTGAAAACTGGCTCCTCCTGCTGCTCATAGATATAAACCCATGTGCAATCATGGACTTTCTTCTCTGTATTTTAGGAACCGCTCCAAGTTTAGCAGAGCTCTTTCTAAAATACTGCCGAATTGTATATGTCCCGCCCTCAATATCTTAATTCCAGTCTCCATATACTATCTAATACGTGCCTTTACATGTTAAAAGTGACCCATTTCTTCCAGTTTCTTTTAGAGCTGCCTGGCTTAAGGTCTCTGGCCAAGGTACGATCTGTTCACTCTATAGCTAGTTATGGGTATCCTAATAGTGTGGACTGAGCATCACCCCTAATTACCAGTTCCGCTTTTGCTCCCTTAAATATTTGGGGCTAGTTGGTCATAATAGTTCCATGTTGAAAGCAATAGGCTGATACTGGTTTTGCCCTGTTGCAGCTGAGAAGATGTAGTACTGATCTTGTGGCAGGTGAAGGCCTGTGATCCACAGTGTCTGATATAAACAGACAGGCCTAACTAGCTTGACCTGTAAATGAAGCCTGTGAAGAGGCCCATAGGAATTGCACATCCCCCAACATGCTGCTATTATAGAATTAGAACTCAGTAAAAGTATTGAATTAACTTAGACAAGCAGAACTGAAAGTTGGAAAAATACAGAAAAAATATGTTTAAATGCCCCTGATAAGAAAATACAACTGTAAGGGATTTAATTAAAACTGCTGACAGAAAGGTTACAGAGCCCTGCTTCCCTGCACGTACTAACTAGCCCAATGGCCTTGGAAGTAGGAAAGTAACAAGTTGGTGAACTGGCCATTGTAATTGGGACTAGAAGGGGGGTGAGCAGGTGCTGAGCCCACTCAAAGAACATAATTGGATAATCATATCAGTACCGGGACCAATAGAAGGGGTACGGGAGGTACGGGAGGTTACCGGGACCAATGAAATGTTTTTCTATACCTAGAATGGAGCAAAAGTCTATAAAAGTTGTTGTTTTGCCAGAGAACATTGCTCAGCCATTTTGAATTTGATTCTGCTTGAGTCTTGTGCACAAATAAATGATTTGGACCTTCTGAACAGACTCCTGGTATCATTGGTTTGTCTGCGCTCTGCTGCTACATATTCTTGGTGCATTGGCTGGGAAGGTGTGGTATTAGAGGGTATATAGGGCAATATACCACGACTTTCCGCCTCTACAGGTTTGGTCCTGCCGGGATCGCGCCCTTCCGACGGGGGCTCGCTCCCTGGCGCCACCGGTCCCTTGCATCGGAGGGAGCTGGTCGGACCTCGGCGGGTGCCGGGCCCGGCTGGAGCCAACACCTCGAACCCGAGTGAGGGGAGTCCAAGGTCCAACTCATGCGCTTGCTTGGGAACTTTGAGGACCGGATCCGGTGAGTAGAGTTTTGATTTTAGCATGTGTCTAGACAGATAAGAAAGAGCAGTACTGCCAATCTAGCATGAATTTAGCATGAACTTGGCATGAATTTAGCACTCGCATGAAAGAGAGCTTGATCACCTCTCAAAGACGGGCCGACTACCCCTGCGTAAGTAAAGCAGGGTGAAACCCCCGTCTTCTAGCATTTGGAACTTGCATGAGACTAGTCAGAATAGACAGAAATGAATGCATTCTGGGATACGTTGCTAGCATGATTGTGTGAATGGAGTGTGAATGAGAGGTCTGGCAGCACGGACCAAGCGAAGGCGGAACCCTGAGTAACGCAGTTCCTGACCGGGCGACCGCGTTCAGGTCGTAAAAAGGGGGAAGCGATTGTCGTCTTGTCTTATTTGTTTCCCTTATACGTTTCTAGGGCCGTGAGGACCCCTTACCCACGGTCCGCCCTCTTTTTCCCTTTTGTCTGTTGTTGCGCGCACACATTGAAATGGGAGGGGCGGGGTCTACTAGGAACACTCCATTAGAATGTATGATCGCACATTTTAAAGAAGGATATTCCGGAGATTATGGTATTAAAATGACTGCAGCCCGTTTACAGATTTTGTGTACTAGGGAGTGGCCCGATCTAGACCCCACCTGGCCCCGAGAGGGAACCTTTAATGTAGGAATTATTCAGTTAGTGCACCGTAGAGTGCGAATAGCGCACCCCGATCAGTACCCCTATATAGATTCCTGCTTAAGTATTTGTGAAGATCCGCCCCCTTGGGCGAAGCGCTGTTATGAAGAGCAGTGCAGAATAATGTTAGCAAAGACAGATTATAGTCAGAAAATAGAACAGCCTAGAAGAAAAGGGAAAGGTGAGAGGTCCAGGAAGAAACCCATCCTGGTAGATCCTGATTCCCCAGAAGTGATTACCCGACAGCCCCAAACCCAGCGCCCAGTGAGAGTAGCCCCACGTCCTGCCCCAGAGCCCCGGAGACAGCGGGAGCGGGACCCAACCCCTGAGCCATCACCCGAAGAACAGGTAGATGAGCTCCCTTTAATGGAAGAAGATGATTCTACCGAGACAGAAAAAGGAGAATCAGATACAGAAACAGAGAAGGAAGAAACTGAAAATTCCCCGAGTGATACTGACAGTGTAAAAGCGGCTGCCAGTGTTAGCTCGCCAGTGAAAAGTAAATCTAAAGTTAAGCACGTAGAGAAGAAGAAAATAACCCCTGACAGGAAAGTTACGAAAATATCTCTCAGATCCCAAAAGACATCTACTGCCAAGATGATGCCTTTACGGCAAGTCCCGTGAATACCCATAAGAAATGAAGATAATGAGGTGGTGGCGGGACCCCTAAGCTATGTGTATGTCCCCTTCTCTACCACTGATTTGTTAAATTGGAGGACACATTATGCCTCCTATACCAATAAACCCCAAGAGCTTACAGAATTAGTGAATACTGTTATGGAAACTCACCAACCAACATGGGCAGATTGCCGCCAGCTTCTGTCCACCTTATTTACTACAGAGGAGCGGACACGAATTAGAAAAGCAGCTATAGACTGGCTGGCAGATAACCCTGTAGCTCCAGGAGAAAGGGGGGAGGAAAGAATAGATAATCGGGAAGCGGCCCAGAGAGAATTCCCGAATGAAGACCCCCGATGGGATCCAAATACAGAAAGAGGATCCAGAGCCCTAGCCCGTTTTCGCCAAGGCTTTATACAAGGCCTGAAAAGGGGGGGCCAGAAAGCTATGAACCTTTCCAAAGTTACTGAAGTTACCCAAGGTATAGATGAGAGCCCAGCAGTGTTTTATGAAAGATTAACTGAAGCATATAGAATGTATACTCCCTATGATCCCGATGCACCAGGAAGTTTATGCATGGTGAATTCTGCTTTTGTAAATCAGTCTCAACCAGACATTAGACGTAAATTACAGAAATTAGAAGGGTTTGCGGGCATGAATGCAACTCAGTTATTGGAAGTCGCTCATAAAGTGTATGTGAATCGTGATAATGAAAGGCAGAGAGAATGTTATCGAAAGATGAAGAAAGCAGCTGATTTTTTGTCTGCGGCCATAGTTGAACAGAAAAGGGGAGGTATCCCTAGTCGACGGAGCAGAGGAAGGGGGCGGGGCCGAGGCGGAAGCCAGCCCCAGCTAGGCATAAACCAATGTGCCTACTGCAGGGAGGAAGGACATTGGAGAGATGCATGCCCGCAACTCGAAGACGCCCACCAAGATGATGAAAACAATCATCAATGGAGAGAAGAAAGACGAGGCCGTCCCCGAAGCCGCGGAGGAGCCAATCGAGAGCAATACCAGCAAGAAAGAGGAGAAGCCGTACAAGCATTGGCTACGACAGCCCATGATGAAGATGACGTGGATTAGGACAGACCGGGCTCCGAATTTGCTTTAGGTCTCCAGGAGCCTATGGTCGGAATACAAATAGGAGACCAAGTTATGAACTTTATGGTTGATACTGGAGCAGAACATTCAGTAGTAGACAAAAAGATAGCCCCATTTTCTACAAAAGCAGTCACCATTGTAGGAGCAACTGGTGCCAAAGCTACAAAATCTTTTCTTCAGAATCGCATATGCAGTCTAGGAGAACAACAAATAACTCATCAATTCCTTTACATGCCTGAATGTCCAGTGCCACTACTGGGACGAGATATGTTAGCCAAGCTGCAAGCCCAAATATCCTTTACTGAAAGAGGAGAAATGCAAATGACAGTAAATTCTCAAGCTAGGCCAGCAGGAATAATGCTGCTTACAGTTCCCCGAGAAGAAGAATGGAGATATTACAGTGATGAATCTGCCCAAGACACCTATTTTGAACAAACTTTGAAAAGCATTGATGCGCCACCTGGAGTATGGGCAGAAGGCAGTCCTCCAGGCCTAGCCAAACATATAGCTCCAATAATTGTAACTCTCAAGCCTAGTGCTACACCAGTACATGTCAAGCAGTACCCTCTCCCAAGAGCTGCTATTGAAGGCATCCACCGCCACTTGCAAAGATTACTAGAAAATGGCCTACTAAAAGTATGTCAATCCCCATGGAACACTCCACTTTTGCCAGTGAAAAAGCCTGGAACAGATGACTATCGCCCAGTGCAAGATCTAAGAAGAGTGAATGAAGCAGTTGAGACCATACATCCAGTTGTACCCAATTCTTACACTCTTCTAGGACTGATACCTGCTGAAGCTACCCACTTTACTGTACTAGATTTAAAAGATGCATTCTTTTGCATAAGATTAGCCCCCATAAGTCAGATATTATTTGCATTTGAATGGCAGGACCCTATCTCTGGAAGAGGGGGCCAACTTACTTGGACACGATTACCCCAAGGATTCAAGAATTTGCCTACCATCTTTAGCGCTGCACTAAATCAAGACCTTTCAAGCTATCCAGTGGCCCCGGGGAAGAGAGTGCTTCTCCAATACGTGGACGATCTGCTGATAGCTGCTGTATCAGAAAATGAGTGTATACAAGCCACCAAAGACCTCTTGCAGCTACTAGATGAAGCTGGATACAAAGTTTCCAGAGCAAAAGCACAACTATGCCAAAAAGAAGTGAAATACTTGGGCTTTCGTATAACCAAAGGAAGCCGAAAGTTAGGCAGAGAAAGAAAAGAAGCAGTATGCAGAATTCCAACCCCAACTACCAGAAAGCAAGTCAGAGCCTTTCTGGGAGCAGCAGGATATTGCCGAATCTGGATTCCCAACTTTGCTCAAATCGCCAAACCGCTGTATGAAGCCACAAAAGGAGAAGAAAAGTCGCCACTGGAGTGGGGACCTGAGCAGGATACAGCCTTCAAGACGTTAAAGGAAGAATTGATGTCATCACCAGCCCTTGGACTACCAGATGTTCACAAGCCTTTCCACTTGTTTGTACATGAAGCACAAGGAAATGCCTTAGGCATGTTGACTCAGAAATTGGGAAATTGGGAGCGACCTGTAGCATACCTATCGAAACAATTGGACACTGTGGCCAAAGGATGGCCACCTTGCCTGAGAGCAGTTGCAGCTACAGCATTGTTAGTGAGTGAAGCAGATAAGCTCACACTAGGACAGAATCTACGAGTCACTGTGCCACATGCAGTCCTTGCCCTTATGGAACAGAAAGCAAATCATTGGCTCACCAATTCCCGAATGTTGAAATATCAGAGCATGTTATGTGAAAACCCACAGATACAACTGGAAGTGAGCCATGCCTTGAATCCAGCCACCTTGATACCTATTAGTGAAGAACTCCCAGAACATGACTGTATAGAAGTCATGGACACTGTATTCTCAAGCCGACCTGACCTGACAGATGTGCCCATAGACAATCCTGACCAAGTCTATTACGTAGATGGAAGCAGTCTCATCATTAATGGACGACGCTGCGCCGGATATGCAGTAGTCACTCAACATGAAGTTGTTGAGTCATCAGCTCTAGCCTCAGGCACATCAGCCCAGAAAGCAGAATTAATAGCACTTACTCGAGCACTACTACTAGGTGCAAAACCTGTGTTAAATGTATATACAGACTAAGTATGCCTTCACTACCCTACATGCTCATGGAGCTCTCTATAAAGAACGAGGGCTCATCACGTCCGGAGGAAAATCAGTCATGTATGGCCCAGAGATACTGATGTTACTTGATGCAGTATGGGCCCCAACTCGTGTAGCTGTCATGCATTGCAGAGGACACCAAGCAGGAAAAGGAGAAGTTGCTCGAGGAAATAGGTTTGCAGATGCCTCAGCATGACAAGCAGCCATGACAGGACAAATTTCGCCACCAGCCATGCCGATGCAGGCAGCATTGTTTCCAGTACCCTTGAACTTATGGACACCACGATATACCACCAAAGAATTAGATTACTACTGTAACAAAGAAGATGGAGTACTGAAAGATGGGTGGATTGAGCTGCCACCAGCAGAGAGCAGTCAACCCCCAGGACGAATAGTAATTCCCGAATTGTTAGGTCCAGCCTTTGTCAAAGCTTTCCACGAAGCCACTCACTATGGAAAAAGCACTCAGATCACATTTCTACATTACCATGTTAACAACCATATCAGCTTCAGTAGCACGCCAATGTCTAATTTGTGCTAAGAATAATGCCAAACAAGGTCCTATACCACCACCCCGAGTTCAGTCAGGAGGTGTAACCCCCATGCACCACCTGCAAATTGATTTTACTGAAATGCCAAAAGCCAATGGATATCACTACCTATTAGTATTAGTTTGTACTTTCTCTGGGTGGGTAGAAGCCTTCCCAACCAGAACTGAAAAAGCTCGAGAAGTCACCAAAGTTTTACTGAGAGAGATTGTCCCTAGATTTGGAATTCCAGCAGTAATAGGGTCAGACAATGGGCCCTCATTTGTTTCTCAGATTACTCAACAGTTAGCAAAAGCCTTGCAGATACAATGGAAGCTTCACACTGCATACAGACCCCAGAGTTCAGGGAAAGTTGAGCGAATGAATCGTACCTTAAAAGCCCAAATGTCTAAGCTTTGTCAGGAGACACGCCTGAAGTGGCCCCAAGTGCTCCCAATAGCTTTACTCAGAATACGCTCAGCTCCTGTGAAGTCAACAGGATTTTCCCCTTTTGAAGTTCTGTATGGTAAACCCCCACCAATAGTGCAGGGAATTAAAGGAAGTCTAGCCCAAATTGGTTCATAAATAACCAGACAAAAACTCCTAGCTCTTAGTTTTGTTCTGCAGACTCTCCATGCGTGGATCCAAGACCAGTTGCCTATCAACTTGACGGAACCCTTGCATCCCTACCAGCCTGGTACCTCGGTGTGGATCAAAGATTGGAAGAAGACACCGCTGGAACCCCATTGGAAGGGACCATACACCGTCATCCTGTCTACCCCAACTGCAGTAAAGGTAGCAGAAATCGATTCCTGGATCCACCACAGCAGTCAAGCCCGCAGCTGATCCAGAACCTGAGCAGTGGACAGCAGAGCAGCATCCTGATGCACCTTTGCGAGTTACTCTGAGACGGCAACCAGCAGCTTAGACACTTTATCACAGTGCCCTGCAGTAGCCAAGTCTTTCGAAGAGGATTGCTGTTTTCCATACAGCAAGAGTTTGTTTCAACGAACCTCATGTGTGTGATTTTACACACTACTTTGATGCTACATTGATTGACAATATTTCGGAAGCCAACTGAAATTGATAAGTTGGTTAATGTGTGATGGACAACTTGAAGATCTTCAATCAACACTCAGCACCCGTTGAATTGCTTCATTAGCAAACGGGACGAAGAAAAGAACGTCGTGGTCAAGATTTTCAAGCTGAGGATTCAGAAGAACTCCAATCAACATGTATCCTTATCTTTGCTTTGCCCTGGTTGCCTGTTTTGGAGGCTTTGAACTGACTCATGCCTTGCCTCCATGCACTGCTTGCATTACTTCTACTCGGACTGGACTGAAAGTAACTCAGACTTTGATTTATCACTCTTACTATTCCTGCACTGGTAAAGTGACTCGGTGTATTTATAACACCACTGAACTGAATGTCTGTACCAAGGGTAAATCTAAAGTATGCTTTAATCCGCATCAGAATCCATCCTATTACACCTTGGAAATGCGATGGAAAGATGCAGATGGACCTTTGATCAATGCCACACGCTCACTCACAGATCCTAGTAAATCTGCTATTTTGTATTTTGATGCTTGTGAAGTAATCAACAGAGATAGTCGTTCTAAGTGTGGTAATTGGGAAAAAACATACTCATGGAATGACAAATATATGTGTCCAGAAGGGACCACTGCATGGGGAGCATGCACAGGAAAGAAAGTCTCAGCCGATGTATATAGTACAGCCCCAGAGTCAGATTACTTCTGCCCAAGATGGGAATGTGTCTTCTATGCCACCTGGATTGGTATGGTAGAGAATACCAACAAAGATAATCGAATGGCTGCATTGCGGAGGCCATATGTCAAAGATCTAGACAAATGCAAGAAAAATGCTTGCAATCCCTTAGAGTTGGTTGTTCTGAGAACTGAAAATTGGAAACGAGGATTCCGATTTGGTCTACGAATTGCAGGGTCTGGATCAGATCCAGGAACCATAATATATATAAGATTAAATACCCAAGCCCATAAATCATCCAAGTACCATATCCATGACACATTCTATGAAGCCATGCATGTAAATAAGTTAGAAATTCCCCATCCCTCTCAGAACTTATTTTTAGAATTAGCTGGAGCAGTAGTATCCAGTCTAAAAATCTCAGATTGTTACTTTTGTGGGGGGACACAAATGGGTGACCAATGGCCATGGGAAGCCCAAGAATTGAATTACTCAATGACTTACAATCAAACTGAACTACATAAGACTACCAGCGAATGGGTGTTAGCGCACTCAATAGTTGGACGTCTTTGCTATGCACAAACTGGACCCCAGTTCAAACAACAGGTAGGACAGCTGGTCTGTCTTAGCCAGAAGTTCTATAATGACACTACCAAAAAGACGTCTTGGTGGTCAGGAATTAAAGAACCTGAACCACCTAACCCATTAGCTAGATTTCCTGAGCTTTCTCATTTATGGACAAATCTTGCCAAGCCTCATGCCTGGCAAGCCCCACCTGGCCTATATTGGATCTGTGGAAACCGAGCATATGCCCGACTCCCTACACACTGGGGAGGGGCGTGTGTCTTAGGGACCATCAGACCTTCTTTCTTTCTTCTAAACACGGAACATGGAGAACAATTAGGATACCCAGTGTACACAACTAATCACAGACACAAAAGAGCACTGAGACAGAAGAGAGCACCCCTACAGGTAGGCAAGTGGGAAAAGTGGAAGGGTGATGATTGGCCACCAGAAAGAATCATTGAATATTATGGGCCTGCCACTTGGAATGATGATGGTATGTGGGGATATCGAACCCCAATCTATATGATTAATCGTATTATCCGCTTACAAGCAGTAGTTGAAATAATAACCAATGAGACTAGCCAAGCTCTTACACTTTTAGCTAGACAGAGTACCCAAATGCGTACTGCTATATATCAAAACCGCTTAGCACTTGATTATTTGTTGGCAGCTGAAGGAGGAGTATGCGGCAAGCTGAATTTAACTAATTGTTGTTTAAAAATAGATGATAAAGGTCAAGTAGTTGAAGAAATTGTTGAAACTATGCGAAAGCAAGCTTATGTGCCGGTACAAACCTGGCATTCACTAAAGTTTCCTAACTGGTTTGCTGGTCTTTTCTCATGGCTAGGAGTGTAGCAGCAGAGCGCAGACAAACCAATAATACCAGGAGTCTGTTCAGAAGGTCCAAATCATTTATTTGTGCACAAGTCTCAAGCAATAATCAATTTCAAAATGGCTGAGCAAAGTTCTCTGGCAATACAACAACTTTTATAGACTTTAGCTTCATTCTAGGTATAGAAAAACATTTCATTGGTCCCGGTAACCTCCCGTACCTCCCGTACCCCTTCTATTGGTCCCGGTACTGATATGATTATCCAATTATGTTCCTTCAGTGGGCTCAGCACCTGCTTACCCCCCTTCTAGTCCCAATTACAATGGCCAGTTCATCAACTTGTTACTTTCAGACTTCCAAGGCCATTGAGCCAATTTATGCATGTAGGGGAGCAGGGCTCTGTAACTCATCTGTCAGCAGCTCCAATTAAATCCCTTGCAGATGTACTTTTCTTATCAGTAACTTTTAAACATATTTTTCTGTATTTTTTCCATCTTCCAGTTCTGCTTATCTAAGCTAGTTCAATATTCTTGCTATGTCCTTGCTGTGTTCCAGCTCTACAGGCAGATTGGGGGATGTGCAATTCCCATAGGCCTCTCCACTAGCTTCATTTACAGGTCAAGCTAGCTAGGCTCGCTTGCTTATATCAGACAAAGTGGATCACAGGCCTACACCTGCCACATTACCCCCTTTGATTAATCTCACCCTATTACTTAATAAGGTGTGAGAATTAAATCACCTTGAAATAGTTATACCATGGTTGAAGGATTTCGACTAGGACTAGCTTTATATAGGGCCATTATTTTAGTTGCGGTCTTCCGCTCTACTGTACTATCAATAGCATTATGGATAGAACGCATACAACATGGGATTAAACATGGTAATAAGAAAATAACAGCAACAAGGATTAGTACCAATATAAGGAAAGTTTTCAGTCCTCCCAGCCATGAGAACAGATTAGCAAACCAATTAGGGAATTTCAATGAGTGCCAAGTTTGTACTGGCACATAAGCATGTCTTTGCATATCTTTAGCAATTTCTTCAACTACTTGACCCTTATCATCTATTTTTAAACAGCAATTAGTTAAATTCAGTTTACCACATACTCCTCCTTCAGCTGCTAACAAATAATCAAGTGCTAAGCGATTCTGATATATAGCAGTGCGCATCTGAGTACTTTGTCTAGCTAAAAGTGTGAGAGCCTGGCTAGTTTCATTGGTTATTATTTCAACTACTGCTTGTAAACGAATAATACGATTAATCATATAGACTGGGGTTCGATATCCATACATTCCATCATCATTCCAGGTGGCAGGCCCATAATACTCAATGATTCTTTCTGGCGGCCAATCATCACCCTGCCACTTCTCCCACTTGCCTACCTGGAGGGGTGATCTCTTCTGTCTCAATGCTCTTTTGTGTCGGTGGGTAGTGTATACTGGGTATCCTAATTGTTCTCCATGTGCAGTGTTTAAAAGAAAGAAAGAAGGTCTGATGGTCCCTAAGACACATGCTCCTCCCCATTGTGGCGGGAGTTGTGCATATGCTCGGTTTCCACAGATCCAATATAGGCCAGGTGGGGCTTGCCAGACATGGGTTTTGGCAAGATTAGTCCATAAATCAGCAAGTTCAGGAAATCTGGCTAATGGGTTAGGAGGTTCAGGGTGTTTGATTCCTGACCACCATGACGTCTTTTTGGTCGTGGCATTATAGAATTTCTGGCTAAGACAGACCAGCTGTCCTACCTGTTGGGTGAACTGGGGTCCAGTTCTGGTATAGCAAAGACGTCCAACAATTGAGTGCGCTAACACCCATTCGCTAGTAGCCTTGTGTAATTCAGTCTGATTGTAAGTCAGAGAATAATTTAATTCTTAGGCTTCCCATGGCCACTGGTCACCCATTTGGGTTCCGCCACAGAAATAACAATCTGAGATTTTAAGACTAGATACTACTCCTCCGGCTAATTCTAGTAATAAATTCTGAGAAGGATGAGGGATTTCAAACTTATTTACATGCATGGCCTCATAGAAGGTATTATGGATATGATATTTAGATGACTTGTGGGCTTGGGTATTCAATCTGATATACACAATGGTTCCCGGATCTATTGCTCCACCAGCAATACGTAAACCAAACTTGTATCCTTGCTTCCATGCATTGGGATTGTGTATGCGTAAGTGTAAGGGGTTACAAGCATCTTTCTGACATTTATCATTTGTTGTTGACTTGGTTAAAGTGGCCATTCTCTTATCTATCTTTTCATCAACTATACCATCATTCCATGTAGCATAAAAAACACATTCCCAGTTTGGGCAATAGTAATCTGCTGCTGGGGCAGTACTATAGCCTGGTTCCTTTTTACCTGTACACTTTCTCCATCCTATGGCACCTTCTGGGCACATATACTTATGGTCATTTCGATACGCTTTTTCCCAGGTACCACAGGTGGAACGACTATCTCTGTTTATGGCATTACATGCATCGAAATTCAAAACAACAGGTCTACTAGTATCTTTAAGTGGTGGTGTAGCAGCTATTATAGGTCCATCTGCATCCTTCCATCGTATTTCCAACGTGTAATAGGATGGATTCTGATGCGGATTATAGCATACTCTGGATTTACCATTTGTGCAAACATTTAGTTCAGTGGTGTTATAAATACACCGGGTCACTTTTCCAGTGCAGGTATAATAAGAATGGTAAATCAAAGTCTGAGTTACTTTTAGTCCAGTTCGAGTAGAAGTAATGCAAGCAGTGCATGGAGGTAAAGCATAAGTCAGTTCAAAACCTCCAAAGAAGGCAACCAGGGCAAAGCAGAAGTAAAGATACATGTTGATTGGAGTTCTTCTGAATCCTCAGCTTGCAGATCTTGACCACGACGTTCTTTTTCTTCGTCCCGTTCGCTAATGAAGCAATTCAACGGGTGCGGAGTGTTGATTGAAGATCCTCAAGTTGTCCATCACACCTCAACCAACTTGGCAGTTTCAGTTGGTTTTTTGAAGTATGGTTAATCAATGTAGTATCAAAGTAGTGTGTGAAATCACACACAGATTGGGTTCGTTGAAACAAAACTTTTGCTGTATGGAAAACAGCAATCCTCTTCGAAAGACTTGGCTACTGCAAGGCACTGTGAAAAAGTGTCTAAGTTGCTGGTTGCCATCTCAGAGTAACTCGCAAAGGTGCATCAAGATGCTGTTCTGCTGTCCACTGCTCAGGTTCAGGAGCTGCTGCGGGCTTGACTCTGCTGTGGTGGATCCAGGCGTCGATCTCCGCTACCTTTACTGCAGTCGGGGTAGACAGGATGACGGTGTATGGTCCCTTCCAATGGGGTTCCAGCGGTGTCTTCTTCCAATCTTTGATCCACACCGAGGTACCAGGCTGGTAGGGATGCAGAGGTTCAGTCAAGTTGATAGGCAACTGGTCTTGGATCCACGCATGGAGAGTCTGCAGAACAAAACTAAGAGCTAGGAGTTCTTGCCTGGTTATTTCTGAACCAATTTGGGCTAAACTTCCTTTAATTCCCTGCACTATTGGTGGGGGTTTACCATACAGAACTTCAAAAGGGGAAAATCCTGTTGATTTTACAGGAGCTGAGCGTATTCTAAGTAAAGCTATTGGGAGCACTTGGGGCCACTTTAGGTGTGTCTCCTGACAAAGCTTGGACATTTGGACTTTTAGGGTACGATTCATTCGCTCAACTTTCCCTGAACTCTGGGGTCTATATGCAGTGTGGAGCTTCCATTGTATCTGTAAAGTTTTTGCTAACTGTTGAGTAACCTGGGAGACAAATGAGGGTCCATTGTCTGACCCTATTACTGCTGGAATTCCAAACCTAGGGACAATTTCTCTCATTAAAACTTTGGTAACTTCTCGGGCTCTCTCAGTTCTGGTTGGGAAGGCTTCTACCCATCCAGAGAAAGTACAGACCAACACTAGTAGGTAATGATATCCATTGGCTCTTGGCATTTCGGTAAAATCAATTTGGAGGTTGTGCATGGGGGTTACACCTCCTGACTGAACTTGGGGTGCTCTTATAAGGCCTTGCTTGGCATTATTTCTGGCACAAGTTAGACATTGACGTGCTACTGAAGCTGATATGGTTGTCAATAAAGTAATGTAAAAATGTGGTCTGAGTGCTTTTTCCATAGCACTTTTCCCATAGTGGGTGGCTTCATGGAAGGCTTTGACAAAAGATGGTCCTAACAGTTCAGGAATTACTATTCATCCAGGGGGTTTACTGCCCTCTGCTGGTGGCAGCTCAATCCATCCATCTTTCAGTACTCCATCTTCTTTGTTACAGTAGTAATCTAATTCTTTGGTGGTATATCGTGGTGTCCATAAATTCAGAGGTACTGGAAACAATGCTGCTTGCATTGGCATAGCTTGTGGTGTAATTTGTCCCGTCATAGCTGCTTGTCGTGCTGAGGCATCTGCAAACCTATTTCCTCGGGCAACTTCTCCTTTTCCTGCTTGATGTCCTCTGCAATGCATGACAGCTACACGAGTTGGGGCCCAAACTGCATCAAGTAACATCAGTATCTCGGGACCATACTTGACTGACTTTCCCCCGGATGTGATGAGCCCTCGTTCTTTATAGAGAGCTCCATGGGCATGTAGAGTTGTAAAGGCATATTTAGAATCTGTATATACATTCAACACAAGGTTTGTACCTAGTAGTAGTGCTCGGGTAAGTGCTATCAATTCTGCTTTCTGAGCTGATGTGCCTGAGGCTAAAGCTGATGACTCAACTACTTCATGTTGAGTGACAACTGCATATCCGGCACAGCGTCGTCCATCGAGGATGAGACTGCTCCCATCAACATAGTAGATTTGGTCAGGATTGTCTATGGGCACATCTGTCAGGTCAGGTCGGCTGGAGAATACAGTGTCCATGACTTCGATACAGTCATGTTCTGGGAGTTCTTCACTAATGGGTATCAAGGTGGCTGGATTCAAGGCATGACTCACTTCTAATTGTATCTGTGGATTTTCACATAACATGCTCTGGTATTTCAACATTCGAGAATTGGTGAGCCAATAATTTGCTTTTTGTTCCATGAGGGCAAGGACTGCATGTGGCACAGTGACTCGTATGTTCTGTCCTAATGTGAGCTTGTCCGCTTCACTTACTAATAATGCTGTAGCTGCAACTGCTCTCAGGCAAGGTGGCCATCCTTTGGCCACAGTGTCCAACTGTTTTGATCGATATGCTACAGGTCGCTCCCAATTTCCCAATTTCTGAGTCAACATGCCTAAGGCATTTCCCTGTGCTTCATGTACAAACAAGTGGAAAGGCTTGTGAACATCT
This sequence comes from Ichthyophis bannanicus, assembly GCA_033557465.1. Classification (NCBI taxonomy): domain Eukaryota; kingdom Metazoa; phylum Chordata; class Amphibia; order Gymnophiona; family Ichthyophiidae; genus Ichthyophis; species Ichthyophis bannanicus. The sequence goes on from CM066034.1 coordinate 419,380,348, forward strand.
GGTAGTCCAAGGGCTGGTGATGACATTAATTCTTCCTTTAACGTCTTGAAGGCTGTATCCTGCTCAGGTCCCCACTCCAGTGGCGACTTTTCTTCTCCTTTTGTGGCTTCATACAGTGGTTTAGCGATTTGGGCAAAGTTGGGAATCCAGATTCGGCAATATCCTGCCGCTCCCAGAAAGGCTCTGACTTGCTTTCTGGTAGTTGGGGTTGGAATTCTACATACTGCTTCTTTTCTTTCCCTGCCTAATCTTCGGCTTCCTTGGGTTATACGAAAGCCCAAGTATTTTACTTCTTTTTGGCATAGTTGTGCTTTTGCTCTGGAAACTTTGTATCCAGCTTCATCTAGTAACTGCAAGAGATCTTTGGTGGCTTGTATACATTCACTTTCTGATACTGCTGCTATCAGCAGGTCGTCCACGTATTGGAGAAGCACTCTCTTCCCCGGGGCCACTGGATAACTTGAAAGGTCTTGATTCAGTGCAGCACTAAAGATGGTAGGCGAATTCTTGAATCCTTGGGGTAATCGTGTCCATGTAAGCTGGCCCCCTCTTCCAGAGATGGGGTCCTGCCATTCGAATGCAAACAATATTTGACTTACAGGGGCTAATCTTATGCAAAAGAATGCATCTTTTAGATCTAGTACAGTAAAATGGGTAGCTTCAGCAGGTATCAGTCCTAGAAGAGTGTAAGTATTGGGTACAACTGGATGTATAGTTTCAACTGCATCATTCACTCTCCTTAGGTCTTGCACTGGGCGGTAATCATCTGTCCCAGGTTCCATGGGGATTGACATACTTTTAGTAGGCCATATTCGAGCAATCTTTGTAAGTGGCGATGAATGCCTTCAATTGCAGCTCTTGGGAGAGGGTACTGTTTGACATGTACTGGTGTAGCACTAGGCTTAAGGGTTACAATTACTGGAGCTATATGCTTGGCTAGGCCTGGAGGACTGCCTTCTGCCCATACTCCAGGTGGTGCATGAATGTTCTTTAAAGTTTGTTCAAAATGGGTGTCTTGGACAGAGTCATCAATGTAATACCTCCACATTCTTCTTCTCGGGGAACTGTCAGCAGCATTATTCCTGCTGGTTTGGCTTGGGGATTTACTATCATTTGCATTTCTCCTTTTTCAGAGAAAGATATTTGTGCTTGAAGCTTGGCTAACATATCTCGTCCCAGTAGTGGCACTGGACATTCGGGCATGTAAAGGAATTGATGAGTTATTTGCTGTCCCCCTAGACTGCATATACGATTCTGAAGAAAAGATTTTGTAGCTTTGGCACCAGTTGCTCCTATGATGGTGACTGCTTTTGTAGAAAATGGGGCTATCTTTTTGTCTATTACTGAATGTTCTGCTCCAGTATCAACCATAAAGTTCATAACTTGGTCTCCTATTTGTATTCCGACCATAGGCTCCTGGAGACCTAAAGCAAACTCGGAGCCCGGTCTGTCCTAGTCCACGTCATTTTCATCATGGATTGTCGTAGTCAATGCTTGGATAGCTCCTCCTCTTTCTCGCTGGAATTGTTCTCGATTGGCTCCTCCACGGTTTCGGGGACGGCCTCATCTTTCTTCTCGCCACTGATGATTGTTTTCATCATCTTGCTGGGCGTCTTCGAGTTGCGGGCATGCATCTTTCCAATGTCCTTCTTCCCAGCAATAGGCGCATTGGTTTACGCCTATTTGGGGCCGACTTCCTCCTCGGCCCCGCCCCTTCCTCGGCTCCTTCGACTAGGGACACCTCCCCTTTTCTGTTCAACTAAGGCCGCAGCCAAAAAATCAGCTTTCTTCTTCATCTTTCGATCACATTCTTCTTTCTGCCTTTCATTATCACGATTCACATACACCTTATGAGCGACTTCCAGTAACTGAGTTGTATTCATGCCCGCAAACCCTTCTAATTTCTGTAATTTACGTCTAATGTCTGGTTGAGACTGGTTTACAAAAGCAGAATTCACCATACTTAAACTTCCTGGTGCCTCGGGATCATAGGGAGTATACATTCTGTATGCTTCAGTTAATCTTTCATGAAATTCTGCGGGGCTCTCTTCTATACCTTGGATGACTCCTGCAACTTTGGAAAGGTTCATAGCCTTCTGGCCCCCCCTTTTCAGACCTTGTAAAAAGCCTTGGCGAAAACGGGCTAGGGCTGTGGATCCTATCTCTGTATTTGGATCCCATCGGGGGTCTTCATTCGGGAATTCTCTCAGGGCCGCTTCTCAATGGTCTATTCTCCCCGTCTCCTGTCCCGGAGCTACAGGGTTATCCGCCAGCCAATCTATAGCTGCTTTTCTAATTCGTGCTCGCTCCTCTGTCGTGAATAGAGTGGTCAGGAGCTGGCGGCAATCTGCCCAAGTGGGTTGGTGGCTTTCCATAATAGTATTTACTAATTCTGTAAGTTCCTGGGGCTTATTCGTATAGGAGGCATAATGTGTCCTCCAATTTAACAAATCAGTTGTAGAGAAAGGGACATACACATAACTTAGGGGTCCCGCTACCACCTCATCATTATCATTCTTTACGGGCACTCCCGGGACTTGCCGTAAGGGCATCATCTTGGCAGTAGATATCTTTTGGGATCTAAGGGATATTTTCGTAACTGTCTTATCAGGAGTCACTCTCTTCTTCTCTACATGTTTCACTTTGGATGTACATTTTGCTGGCAAGCTAGTGCTGGCAACCACTTTTACACTGTCAACATCGCTTAGGGAATTTTCAGTTTCTAATTGCTCTGCTTCTGTATCTGACTCTCCTTTTTCTGTCTCAGACGATTCACCTTCATGTAAAGAGGATTCATCTTCCTGCTCTTCGGGTGATAGCTCTGGGGTTGGGTCCCGCCTCGGCTGTCTCGGGGTTTCTGGGGCGGGACGCCGGGCAGCCCTTACTGGACCTGGAGTTCGAGGCTGTCGGGGAATCATTTCTGGGGAATCAGGATCTACCAGAATGGGCTTCTTCCTGGACTTCTTATCCTGCTCTTTCATTCTAGGCTGTTCTGTTTTCTGACTATAGTCTGTCTTTGCTAACATTATTCTGCACTGTTCTTCATAACAGCGCTGCGCCCAAGGGGGCGGATCTTCACAAATACTTAACCAGGAATCTATATAGGGGTACTGATCGGGGTGCGCTATCCGCACTCTACGGTGTACTAACTGGATAATTTCTACATTAAAAGTTCCCTCTCGGGGCCAGGTGGGGTCTAGATCGGGCCACTCCCTAGTACACAAAATCTGTAAACGGGCTGCTGTCATTTTAATACCATAATCTCCAGAATATCCCTGTTTAAAATGTGCGATCATACATTCTAATGGAGTGTTCCTAGTAGACCCCGCCCCTCCCATTTCGATGTGTGCGCGCAACGACAAACAGAAGGGAAAAGGAGGGCGTACCGTGGGTAAGGGGTCCTCACGGTCCTAGAAACGTATAAGGGAAACAAATAACAAGACAAGACGACAATCGCTTCCCCCTTTTCGCGACCTGAACGCGGTCGCCCGGTCAGGAAATGCGCTACTCAGGGGTCCGCCTTCACTTGGTCCGTGCTGCCAGACCTCTCATCCACACTTCATTCACACAATCATGCTAGCAAACGTATCCCAAAATGCATTTTGTTCTATCTATTCTGACTAGTCTTATCCAATTTCCAATTACAAAAAGACGGGAGTTTCGCCCTGCGAATACTTATGCGGGGGTACTCGGTCCGTCTTTGAGAGGTGATCAAGCTCTCTTACCAATTTCCAATTTTCTCGAGATTACAAATTCCAAGTTTCAATGGCAGCACTGCTCTTTCTATCTCTGTCTAGACAACAAATCAAAACTATACTCAGCGGATCCGGTCCTCAAACTTCCCAAGCAGGCGCATGAGTTGGACCTCGGACTCCCCTCACTCGGGTTCGAGGTGTTGGCTCCAGCCGGGCTCAGCACCCGCCGAGGTCCGACCAGCTCCCTCCGATGCAAGGGACTGGCGGCGCCAGGGAGTAGCCTCCGTCGGAAGGGCGCGATCCCGGCAGGACCAAGCCTATAGAGGCGGAAAGTCGTGGTATATTGCCCTATATACACTCTGATTCCACAACTTCCCGGCCAACGCACCAAGAATATGTAGCAGCAGAGCACAGACAAACCAATAATACCAGGAGTCTGTTCAGAAGGTCCAAATCATTTATTTGTGCACAAGTCTCAAGCAATAATCAATTTCAAAATGGCTGAGCAAAGTTCTCTGGCAATACAACAACTTTTATAGACTTTAGCTTCATTCTAGGTATAGAAAAACATTTCATTGGTCCCGGTAACCTCCCGTACCTCCCGTACCCCTTCTATTGGTCCCGGTACTGATATGATTATCCAATTATGTTCCTTCAGTGGGCTCAGCACCTGCTTACCCCCCTTCTAGTCCCAATTACAATGGCCAGTTCATCAACTTGTTACTTTCAGACTTCCAAGGCCATTGAGCCAATTTATGCATGTAGGGGAGCAGGGCTCTGTAACTCATCTGTCAGCAGCTCCAATTAAATCCCTTGCAGATGTACTTTTCTTATCAGTAACTTTTAAACATATTTTTCTGTATTTTTCCATCTTCCAATTCTGCTTATCTAAGCTAGTTCAATATTCTTGCTATGTCCTTGCTGTGTTCCAGCTCTACAGGCAGATTGGGGGATGTGCAATTCCCATAGGCCTCTCCACTAGCTTCATTTACAGGTCAAGCTAGCTAGGCTCGCTTGCTTATATCAGACAAAGTGGATCACAGGCCTACACCTGCCACAGGAGGACTTAAAATTTTCCTTATACTAGTACTAATAATCATTGCTGTCATTTTACTGTTACCATGTATAATCCCATGTTGTATGCGTTCTATTCATAGTGCTATTGAAAGTACAGTAGAGCGGAAGACCGCAACTAAGATTATGGCCTTATACCAACCTAAACCTCCTGCATATAGTCGGAAGCCTCTGACCATGATATAACCATTTTAAGTGATTTAATTCTCACACCTTATTAAGTAATAGGGTGAGATTAATCAAAGGGGGGAATGTGGCAGGTGAAGGCCTGTGATCCACAGTGTCTGATATAAACAGAGAGGCCTAACTAGCTTGACCTGTAAATGAAGCCTGTGAAGAGGCCCATAGGAATTGCACATCCCCCAACATGCTGCTATTATAGAATTAGAACTCAGTAAAAGTATTGAATTAACTTAGACAAGCAGAACTGAAAGTTGGAAAAATACAGAAAAAATATGTTTAAATGCCCCTGATAAGAAAATACAGCTGTAAGGGATTTAATTAAAACTGCTGACAGAAAGGTTACAGAGCCCTGCTTCCCTGCACGTACTAACTAGCCCAATGGCCTTGGAAGTAGGAAAGTAACAAGTTGGTGAACTGGCCATTGTAATTGGGACTAGAAGGGGGGTGAGCAGGTGCTGAGCCCACTCAAAGAACATAATTGGATAATCATATCAGTACCGGGACCAATAGAAGGGGTACGGGAGGTTACCGGGACCAATGAAATGTTTTTCTATACCTAGAATGGAGCAAAAGTCTATAAAAGTTGTTGTTTTGCCAGAGAACATTGCTCAGCCATTTTGAATTTGATTCTGCTTGAGTCTTGTGCACAAATAAATGATTTGGACCTTCTGAACAGACTCCTGGTATCATTGGTTTGTCTGCGCTCTGCTGCTACAATCTCCCTAAGAAAAGCAGTACTATACAATGAAGAATCCCCAATAATTAAATGCACCTTACCCCATCCCTATCCCCATTGAGTTTTCCAGCTGGAATATCCTTAGTTGTTTTGTTATTCAGAGTGGAGGAGTGGCTAGAACAGTGGCTTGAGAGCAACAGAAGCCAGAGTTCACATTCTGCTTCTCCCAGTTGCTCCTTGTGACCCTGGGCAAGTCACTTCACCATACATTGTCTCTGGTATAAACTTAGATTGCATGCCCTATTGGGACTTACCAACTATACCTGAATTAGCAACCCACATTCAGCTCAGATTTAGAAAGGCAAGCAATAAAATGTAAATCTCTTGCAACTTTCAGGGTGCAGTCCTCCATCTGTCCAGCCAGATCCCTATGATGACAAATTTCTGTGCTCTCCAAGAATATGGCGATAAGGTGAAGAAAAAGATGCTTCAAATTCTACAAGTCACTGGAAACTTTTACCATCTTCTAGAGGAGCAGCCTGGCCTTGTGGAGAAGAAAAAGGCAGTGAATGATCGGATGAAGGGTCTCAACCAAGCTCGCAGTTACGTGACGAATTTTCCAGGTTAAGCCAGCTCTATAATATACAATATTATAAAGCACTAGGGTGTGTTCAGACAATCAAATTGCGGGTTAGATCATATCATTTCTCCCTGTCTTTCCTCCTGCACAGTATTACGGCATGTAGTAGAAGAGTGCGCATGGTACATTTTTATAGGGGAAAACCTCATACAAGATTAAATATCTAGAATTGTAAAGATCACTGGTGCTTGATAATAAATTTGAAAGCAGAGGAATTGCAGTGTTTTTGTATACAGTAATCCCACCAACACTATCATACAGTAAGGAATACCAGCATCAAACATTAATATTTTGTGTCTATAAGATTGTTTTTCACTCCTAAGTTCCAGGGAATTATTGAAGATTTTAAAATATATAGTTCCTTTTTTCTATGCATGCATGCATGTTTTGTTTATATTTATTTGAACAAAACTGTAATAATTTAAAAGAAACCATTCAAACTAGTCTATGAAAACTAAAATCTCTTCTTGATTTCTAAAATTAGATTGCATTTATTTGGGTTTCTTTGCTGGTTTTCTACATTAAGTAGGTAATTTTGCAATTGCTTGCATCTGTGAACTATTAATTCATTCTCAAAGTAACAGTTCATGCAGACTTCTGCTTTAAAAATTATCCTCAGAAAAATAACCTGGCACATTTACATCTGCTTACTTGTGCATACATTTTTTCTTATTAAAATGTACTCATACTTTTGAAATTCAAAAGCAGGTGCACAATTAAAAAACTCTCCCCAATCCTGCCTCCAGGAAGACCTCTTTAAAATAAAGGTAAACTGATGGACATACAAGCACTGTGACAACCATGTTGCTGCTTTACAAATATCCACAAACTAGGCAGATCTAAGATGCTCTACTATAGCAGATTTTGCACAGCGCTTGAATGAATATTCACTGAAAGTTTGCTTAGAAACTACCAAGCCTGGATTATTGGGTTTGTATAGGAATCAAAAGGCTGAGAGTCTATCCTGAGTGACTGAAGAACATTCAAATAATAAATTAAAACCCTTTTACAGCCCAAAGTGTGGAGGGGAGATTCAGCTGAGTGGGAATGAGGGTTGAGGGGGAAAATATGGTAACATTATTGGAATAGTTGGCAGCCGGTTAGTGGTTGAATATCACTGCTAACCTATGTTGCTGCCCTGATTCACCCCCTACTTAGGGTCAGGGCATTTGGTTAGCAGGACTGCTAATCAGCTAAATGCTAAACCTCTTTGAATATCCCCCCCCCCCCCCTAATCATCTAAGTATGGGAACATGAACAGATCTTTCTGTCTGTGGTGTGACATTACCATGATATAAAGAGCCTTGGTGCTGAAGAAACACCAAAAGATAGAATGATGTATTTGTAGTGTCCATTCCTGAAAGCGAAGTGCAGAAGCTTCCAGTAGTGTAGATATATTGGGATATGGGTGTAAGCATCCTTAAAATCCAAATATATCCAGGACATATATACTTTAGACCACTGAACCCCATTGTTAGTGCCAAGCAAAATGATTGGACACAATTACTGAATATATAAATCCAGAAACCCCAGCCATTCACATCAGCAGAGAAGGGGTAGAATGGGAGTTAATTTTGAACTTCTCTTTATCAGAAAATGCTTACAGAGTCTTCCAGCTTTTTTTAGGGAATTATGAAATACCTGGAAGAAGGAACTTTTTGATTGCATGTGCCTGAATGAGAGACTTGTAATTCTTCTCCTAACTGGGAGAGATGCTGGTGAGGATACTTGGAATTGAGTTCCAGAAGATTGTCTCAGTTGGTGGGGAGGAGAGAGCTGGACCCATAAAGCTTAGACTAAACCCTTATGCTATGATGTTTAATACCCATCGATTGGTTATATAGGTCTCCTAGGTTGCACGGAAACTTTGCAGGTACTCCTCTCACTGTAAACCTGTGTAAAGTTTTGCACTGGCATTTGAGTTTCTTCCTCTCCCCCTCTGGGGTTGTCTGGGTATTTATGGATGCAGTGGTTGCCTCTGCAGAGCTGGACAACAGTAGGGCTGAAAATACCTAGGACATAGAAAGAATGTAGGTACTTAGGATGATAATGCGACAGCAGCAGTCTATGAGAAATATTTGGATCTACCAGCTGTGCCAAAAGCTCATGTACAATGGAACAGTTGTCTTTCATAAGAGATTACAATGCCCTTCACTTTTTCACCAAATAAGTGATCTCCCAAGCAAGGAGCCTCTACAAAGTAGTCATGTAAACCTTCCCTAAGGCATGCATCCAAGCAGTTCTAAGAGTCCAGTAGCCACGGCTGCTGTTCTTGAAGCTATATCATTAGCATCATAAGTGGATCTTATGTGGCATTGATGCTCCTCAAGCTCCACCAGAAGGGAACACAAACTTACTTACTTATTTATTTATTTAAGTAATTTATATATTGCCTAATCTTAAAGCCAAGACGGTTTACATAGAACAAATTAACATGGAATTACATGCAATATCAAACAAAATTTGAAACATCAAACAAGATTAAAGATTGAACATATTTAAACATGTGTGCATGGGATAGCAATGGGGGTAATGCAATTTGGATAACTTAAGTCTGCCAGGGCAATGTGCAGAGGATGATGTGGTCTGGGGTGGGTTGATGATGTTGGGCTGAAGGCATATGGGGTACAGGGAGAGGTGGTGTACGATGAAGGATGTGGTTGAGAGTTAGTCATACCTACCACAATGTTCCTTGAAGAGGTGTAGCTTTAATTTCTTTCTGAAGTCCATTAGGTCCATAGTGTTGCAGAGGTGGTCAGGTAGTGCATTTCATATGATTGGAGCGTAGAGAAAAAAGGCCTTCTTAGTAGTGGTTTTGTTGTTTTTCAGGAATGTGTGCGGTACCATTAAGATGTTTAGCTGGGGTGTTCTTCTTGCTTGGTTGTTGGGGGTTTTTTGGAGAAGGGATTGAAGGTATGTAGAGGATAGGCCTTGGGATATTTTGAATGTGGTTAATATGACTTATATTTTGTTCTGATTTTACAGGTAGCCAGTGTAGGATTTTTATTTTATTTTATTTTTTTAAGTATAGGAGTTATGTGGTCGATTCTGGTGGTATGGAACAGTATGCGGGTGGCTGTATTTTGTGCAATTTGTTAGGGGTGGAGTAGTTCTTGGAAGAGGATGTTGCAGTAGTCTATGTAGGATAGGACAAATGCCTGAAAGACCATGAAGTCCAGGAGTGGTAGTAGGTGGTGTACGGTCTTTAAGAAAATAAGATATACCATACTACATCAGACCAAGATCCATCAAGCCCAGTATCCTGTTCCATCAATGGCCAATCTAGGTCACAAATACCTAGTAGTTTTCCCAAAAGATACAGGTTCCACAGTGCTTGTATTGGGGCAAGCAGTGGATTTCCTGGGTCTCCTTTAATAATGGTTTATGGACCTTTCCTCCAGGAACTTGTCCAAACCTTTTTTAACTCCAGCTACACCTAGGGGTATGTTTACTAAACTGCGGTAATCGTGAATAACGCACGCTGTATAATGTTAAAGCTCGTTAGCGAGTGATAGCGTGCGCTATCACATGCTAACGAGCGTTAACATTATACAGCGCGCGTTATCACGCGCTAACGAGTGTAATGCTCCGCGGCGCGGTAAAACACCGCAGAAGGTGGAGGGAGGGCGGAGAGAAGGGGTCAATGGGCAGAGAGTGGGCGGGGAGGGACTCCCTTCACACTAACGCGCTGAAATTCAGAGCTGAATGCCAACGCGAATGAAAACCTACCGGTAAAAGCACTTTAAAGGGGAGAGAAACCATTTACGTGTCAGCAATGTACAGCCTAGGCAGGGAAACCAAAATAAGGTGATACGTGTGATACATGTGCACAGAACAAAAGGGCACAGAAACACTGAAAATGACCACAACAAACTGGAAAAAAACAACCACCAAGCTGGCCAATAGTGGTATCAATGAGAAAAATCAACCCCCCCCCCCCCCCCGAGTAAGCTCCATAGAACAGATATAAATCGTGGAAGGGTCCATACTCCGTCCCCATACAAGGTGCATGGGCCCACAGTGAAATAGCGCTGCTCAGGGATTTCCCCACCATCGGACAGGGTTCCTATGGCGTGCACATGTCCCGCAACATCAGGGCGGGCATGTCGGAACGGGCAACCGGGCAGATGCTGGAAAAGGGGATACAGAGGGCTGCAGGCGGCACATGCTGTGGTGCAGCTGGGCCACAGTGGGGACTAGGGTGATGCCTAGCTGGCCCAAAGGAATGCTGAAACAGTAGAGCAGCCAGACAGCAACTGCTGAGGGCCCAACATGGGCAGGAGTGTGCTTCCCACAGTGTCACAGGGAATAGTACCCAGCAGGTACCCCCAATGGCACGGAACATTGGCAAGTGGTGATGGGGGACAGCGTGGACAGCTATGCAGGCACCCCTACCCCAGAACCTGCACCATAGGCAGCTGCCTACCTGCACACTGGATGGCCTGAGACTGCGCACCACCAGCTCCACCAGCAGAAGGGCATGTCAGCATGGTGGCTGAGGGATACTGGTGGTGGAGGGGTCAGTGGCAGCTGCCCACAGCAGACCGTGGCCTAGCCCTGAGTAGGTGGGTGCCGTGCACTGCAACAGACAGGCCCTGTCTGACCAACAGTCATGGTAGCACCAGGGAATGCACCATCTCTCTGAGAACATGGTGGTGCAGTGTACAGAACCAGTGTATTCAGAAGCAGAAGGTCACAGGTTCAAGTCCCAGCTGTGGTTTCCGCCAACCCAGTCCTCATATTTTACCCAATACTATAGCGTGCTAATACAGACAGAACCATTGATGCAGATGACGTAAACATGCCCAAAACACCCACATTTTACCCTAAAGAGCACAGACACCATAAACATGCACATTACCTAGAGCAGAGCCTCCCAAATGCAGTCCTGGAGGGCCAAACACCATTCCGGTTCCATGCTGCCTCTGATGAAGATGCCTGTGCTGCATTTCTATGCACCACCCCCATGGCATGCAGATGTATCTCATGCATATTCATGAGGGACAGCATGAAAAACCGAACCGTGTTTGGCACCGCAGGACTGGAGTTGGGAACCTCTGCCATAAAGCAGCAGCCAACAGGGGCACACATACCCACACCCACAGGCCCCATTATCCACAGCCTCCTAGAGAGGCAGGACTTTGGGCTCTGCGTGCATCTCCCAATACTAGCACATGCATACCGTAGTAATGCCACCCTAAACCTGGGAATATGGTACACATCTATCAAAAGGTTGCTATGATTACTGGCAGATAGCAATTCCTAGGTTAAGTACAATTTCCTGAGTTAGCTGCATCATAGCAACCTTTCTGATGTCTGTGGAGTGTGCTACAGGTCTTGTGTCTGACAGTGTTTACCAACCTGGGGAGTGACTCCTACAGTATTGCGTACCATAGCCATGCCTGCACTGTGCCCAGGACTGGTGTGGTGGCCTGGGCTGCCCAACACCTCTATAGTTGCACAATGCTGGCATAGGTGTGGGGAGTGTGTGTCTGTCTATCCAGTGTGTGGTGGCTTCCAACACCCTCCACAGCCCACACTGCTAGCACTGTTGCCAGTATTGGCCTGCCAATGTGCATAATGAGGAGCAAGGTACCGTGGGAATAGCCCGGATAGGGTGGCCTGGCCTTGCCGCATCTGCGCAGGGCATAGGGCAATAGCTCGGACATTTGTAGTGCCCGGTACCACCTGCACGGACAGAGTGGCCACAGCATGTCCTGCTGGGAGGTCACTCTCACCCTGACTGAGCAGTGAACACGGCATGGCTAGGTTCCCCCATAGTGCTATATAGCATTTCTCTCATGTGATATATATGGGTGTCTTTTTGGGACCCAATCACTGACTTATCTGTTTGGTGTGTATGCTGACATCCCCGTTCCGGGTACATGCATCTCCTCCAGGACCATGCACTATGGACTAGCTGGCGGACTGTCTGCAGCTAGTATGTGTCTTGCTGGAACACCTTGCAGAGTGCAGTGGCTGGAGGCTTGCTGCTGGAGAATGTCAGATAATGGTGGGGGGCAGCTGAGCATTTCCAGGCCTGCCGTCTGTCCACTATTGCGTTATGGATGTGTGCCGCTCTGTCTGTTCCCCATCAGGACTGCTGTTGCTGGTCCTCTCTACTGCTGCCATTGCAGGGAGGTAGACTGTGGATCTATTGGTGGGTGATCCTGTTTCCCAGTCTGAGCCCCAGAGGGTGGGTTGTGTGGTGGTACATAATCTGCCTATGGGTCCATACACCCCCCCTTCACCTACAGCAGGTAACTATGGCACCAACACAGGATATGCACTAGTGTGGGTGCAACAGCGCCCATAGGGACTAGACATAACCAGGACATACAGCAGGACACAGATGTATCCTAGGTGTGTCTAACAGACCTACCTATCACACACTGATGGTGACCTGCAGCATGGCGTATTTCAGCCATGAAAGGTGCTGTGGACCTGGTGCTGGGCGCCCCACTTCAACCTCAGGGTGGGCACTGTACTCGCACAATGTGACTGTCTGTGGCTACTCTGTGGCAGTGCCACACATGGTCTGTTCCCCCTACAAGGCCGAAGTGCTGTGGGGCTGCATACCCGATCTTGTGCCCATCTCTCGACTGCTGATTTGCATGTGCAGTGCATCATGGGTACGGGTGGGTTACTCCTATCCTGGTAACCACAGCAGAATGTGGGTGTGGTGCCGTGCAGTCCTCCTGTAGCCAGCCAGTTGTTTGTTAGCAGCTCTAGCCCACTGGTTATTTCACTGCCTGTGGAGCCAGAGGTCATGGGTTCAAAACCCACAGTGGGGTTCATCAATAGGGCTGTCTTAGGCATTGTCTATTTTTATTGTATATTAGTTCTGCCAGCAGGACCACCCTCAGGGTACTGTCCCCTTAGGGTGGCTCATAAGGTGCCCTATAGGGCGCTTTATACGGCGCCCTATAGGGCGCTTTATACGGCGCCCTATAAAGCGCCTTATATGGTGTCCTATAGGGGACATTATAGGGTGCCTTGGCAGACAGCGCACTTTATAATGTGCCCTATGGAGTGCCCTCTAGGGTGCCATATGTGGCACCTTAGGTTACGCCACTGTGAGGGTGTGTTTGCTGGCAGCACAATTCAGGTACAACTAAACTTCCTCACAGCCCACTACTTAACCCTTTCCAGGCCAAGCCCAGTGCTTTCGGGATCCCAACTTCTGCCTATATATTCCTATCAAATGGTATATAATACATGACCATGCCAGAGGGAACGTCACTATTGGAACATATTGGATATGACGGGTACAATTTTCCTGACATGTGCAAACATTAACCTGGCTGCAGAATGTGGATTAAAATATTATAGTAGGCCTTCAAAGGGTTACACATGACGCCTCAGCCAGCCTTATTCATTAGGCACACTGGGGAATCAAACCCATGACCCTTGTACCATCAGTCTGTGTAGTAACCATTGTGCTACAGCTCTGTTTCTGTATTTGGGTGTCTGCGCGCTGTCTTAAGTCTGCGCGCTGTCTTAAGCTTGCGCGCAGCAGCACGTGTGCTGTAGCGTTCGTTGCTGCGCTGCGCGTTATCAGTTACGATGTACCGCCCATGTCCTTTTTTGGCTTTCCTTCCACTAACGCGGCTCCTAACGCGAATCACACTAACACAGTTTAGTAAACATACCCCTAACAGTTTTTACTCCATCCTCCGGTAACAAATTCCAGCGTCTGATTACATGTTGAGTGAAAAATATTTTCTCTTATTAGTCTTAAATAGATTAGACTGTAGCTTCATTGTATGTCCCCTACAATTTTTATATTTTGATAGCGTAAACAATCGATCTACGTTTACCCATTCCATTCATTAATTTAAAAACCTTTATCATATCTCCCCTCAGCTGTCTCTTTTCCAGGTTGAAGAATATTGGGCCCTATGGGGGTCACTGTGACCCCCGAACAGCAGGATGGGATGTCCGGGATGGATGTCCAACCCTCAAACAGGCCTGGGATTATATTACAGTCCTCCTGCTCTCCACATGCACAGGGCCTTTGAGTGGGGAGTGCCAGATGGGGGCAGGAGGGGGTGGCACCTGGGCAGAGCAAGGGCGGCACCAGGCACCTGGACATACAGAGAAATTCAGGGCAGGCCTCTGTATGTCTGACAGGGGCAGGATAGACATCAGATTTATTCCACCTCTGAGGTGGAATAAGTCCCAACCGAGGCAGCGATCGGGGCAGGCAGTTGCCACAAACCCATGGAGCCGAGGCAGGAGAGACCCCACCAAGGGTCAGGTGGAGGGAAAGTGAACTTTATAGCACTGTTGGGCTTTGCGTGCGCCTGCTGAGCATTCCGGTGCCATAGTGACAGGATGCCACGGCACTGGCACACTGAGCAGTGGAGATGGCCAGCATACTGTACATCTCCCCACTCAGCATATTGTGCACTCTGGCTTGTCCAGGCAACCTGATTCTGTAGCCATGGGAACGTATAACTCCCGCAGTTGTATGATTAGGTACAACAGTGCTCCATCCATTTTTCTGGACGTTCAGACGGGCCAGTCGTTCACAGTATGGAATTGGCCTCCACATGTTTAAGTCAGTCCAAATATTTACGCTTGCAAGTTATGAGATGCTGGCATTTACCAGATGTAAACTACCAGTTCCTCTGTCAATTTTTTCCACATCTAACTCTGAAAAATGGCTCCTCCTGCTGCTCATGGATATAAACCCATGTGCATTCATAAACTGTCTTCTCTGTATTTTAGGAACTGCTCCAAGTTTAGCAGAGCTCTTTCTAAAATACTGCCGAATTGAATATATGTCCTGACCTCAATGTCTTAATTCCAGTCTCCACATACTATCTAAAATGTTCCTTTACATGTTAAATGTTACCCATTTCTTCCAGTTTCTTTGAGAGCTAGCTGGCTGGCTTAAGATCTCTGGCCGAGGTACAATCTTTCACTCTATCGGTCATTATGGGTATCTGTTCACCTCTCTCTCTCTAGAGAGGAAAAAATCCCCATCTTGACCTCAGAAAGCAAGTACTCCATCGCAGCCTGTTTCCCCTCTCCACCCCTAGAAATTGAATCATCCTTTTACTAGTTAATTCAGCGCCTACTCCTTCAGTGAGTTAACTCAGCATCTAGCCAGAGCCGGCACAACCATTAAGTGAACTAGGCAACTGCCTAGAGTGCCAGTGGTCCAGGGCAGTCCATTGCTGCTACTGCCACCCCTCTCCAGGTCCTGCAGCAACAGCAATGGCTTCAAACAGCCCCACCGCACTTACCAGAACCTCCGGTATTATGAGGCTGTTTGGCTTCTACCCCATGCAAAAGGAAGTTTGAATTGGAGGGGGTGGAAGCCAAATAACCTTGTAGTTCTAGAGTTGGGGGTAAGTGCTTTAGGCTGTTTGAAACCACTGCCATCAATACAGGACACAGAGAGGGGCAGCAGCCGTGGCAATGGGGGCCAGAGAAGGGGCAGGAGCATGGGGTCAGAAGATTTGTCTAGAGTACCTCATATCCTTGCACCGGCTATAGGTCTAGCCACAGTTGTCATTGTAATGAACCAGAATCAGTGCAATACTCTTGGTTTCAGCTATCTACAGAAAAATCCTTTATTTATTTATTTGTAATAAAGATTTGGAAATTAAAAGAGTGAATCTTCTCATTAAATGCTGAGCTGGTTAAGCTTGCTGTTTAGCAGTGTGCTAAAAAGCATAGTTACTCACCTGTAACAGGTGATCTCCGGGAACAGCAGGAATTTAGTCTTCACATATGGGTATCGTCGGTACAGATGGTGCCTGCGTGGGAATGCTCCCCAGTGTCCAATAGGAAAGCTTTTGGGAGCATCCCACAGCGCCTGCGTGCTGCCTTCCCGCCTTTCCCAACTGTCCCTCTCCAGTTGAGTTTAAAGCTGAGACAAAGAGAGAGAGACAGAGAGATACAACTCCCAGGGGAGGTGGGTGGGTTGTGAAGACTAAATTCCTGCTGTTCCCGGAGATCACCTGTTACAGGTGAGTAACTATGCT
Organism: Ichthyophis bannanicus; assembly: GCA_033557465.1. Taxonomy (NCBI): domain Eukaryota; kingdom Metazoa; phylum Chordata; class Amphibia; order Gymnophiona; family Ichthyophiidae; genus Ichthyophis; species Ichthyophis bannanicus. The sequence goes on from CM066034.1 coordinate 419,396,614, forward strand.
ATCTCCAGGAACAAGCAGGAATGTAGTCTTCACATATGGGGACTCCCTAGCTGCAGATGCCAGGGAGAAGGCCCCAGAAGTTGTGAAAGGGCGCCACTTCCCCCCATGGATCTCTGGCATCCTACCAGGGATGGTGGGTAGGAGTTGATTAAGTATGGAACAGGTGTTGAAGAATAGCCTGACCAAACAAGGCATCCTGGCGGGAGTCCTTGTCAAGGCAATAATGGGCTGTGAAGGTAAGAACCGAAGCCCAAGTAGCTGCTCGACAGATGTCATCGATAGACCCAAAGTGACGATGAGCCATAGAGGCTGCCATGGCTCTCACATTGTGAGCTGTGACATGGCCTTCAAGAGGAAGGTTCTTACTCTCATAGGCAAAAGATATACACTGTGCAATCCAGCTGGACAGTGTTCTTTTGGAGACTGGAAGTCCCAAATGACTAGGAACAAAAGCAACAAAGAGTTGAGAGGACTTTCTATGTTGCTCTGTCCTTTGCAAGTAAAAGGCCAAAGCCCTTTCACAGTCCAAAGTATGAAGATTCCTTTCTGCATTTGAGGCGTGAGGCCTTGGGAAGAATACAGGAAGGTAAACAGCTTGGTTTAAATGGGAAGGTGACACCACCTTTGGCATAAAGTATGGATGAGTCCTAAGGACTTCCGTATTATGATGGAACCTTGTATAAGGAGGATCAGCCACCGATTTTGCAATTCACTGATGCGACGTGCTGATGTGATTGCAATAAGAAAGATGACCTTCCAGGAAAGGAATTTCAAAGAGATAGTGGCTAATGGTTCAAAAGGCGGTTTCATGAGCTGCCCAAGAACCAGATTTAAGTCCCATGCCACCAGTGGTGGCTTAATGGGAGGCTTAGTTAAAAGAAGGCCTCTCAAAAATCTCGCTATGAGAGGATGAAAGGAAATAGGTTGTCCATTTAGAGGCTTGAAAGAAGCTGCAATAGCACTCAAATGAACTCTCATTGAATTGGTCTTAAGCCCTGCAGTTGATAAATGAAGGAAATACTCCAGTAATGATTCCAGAGGTATCGCAAGAGGGTTAAGACCCTTCTGCGAGCACCTTATGGTAAACCTTTTCTACTTAAATGCATAAGAGCGTTTTGTGGAAGGCTTCCTGGAAGCATAAAGGATATCCTTTACATGCTGGGTAAGGTTAAGACCGTGAAGTTCTAGGCTTTCAGCAACCAGGCCCTGAGATGCAGAGACTGGGGAATGGGATGCCACAGCATCCCCTCCTCTTGTGAAAGGAGATTTGGAGCACATCCTAAGTCCAGAGGTGGAGCTTCAGAGAGATGTAGGAGCAGAGGGTATCACATCTGCCATGGCCGACGTGGAGCTAAGAGAATCATATGACCTCTATCTCTCTAAAGCTTGAACAGGGTTTTGGGAATTAGGGGAATGGGTGGAAAGGCATACAGGAAGTCCTGACCCCAATGGAGGAGGAAAGCATCCCTGGCTTGACAATCCTGAGCTGGAATTCTGGAATAGAACTGGGGAAGTTTGGCATTCAGCTGACTTGCAAAGAGGTCTATGTCCAGGGTTCCCCAAATTTGAAAACTTTTCGCAACCTGGTCTGCATGGAGAGACCATTCGTGTGGAAGCAGAACTCGACTGAGTCTGTCTGTCCAAGAGTTTTGAATGCCTGGAAGATACACCGCAAGGAGATGAATCTGATGCTCTCTGGTGAGGGCCCATAGTCGCAAAGCTTTGTTGCATAGCAACAGAGAGCCTGTTCCACCCTGCTTGCTCACATAGAACATGGCTACTTGATTGTCCGTTTGAACTAAGACTGTCTTGTAGCTGAGCTGGGTGTGGAATACTCTAAGAGCAAGGAAGATTGCTCTGAGTTCCAGGAGATTGATGTGTAGATAGGCCTCCTGTGGAGTCCAGGTACCCTGGGTATAGAGGCCTTGCAGGTAGGCTCCCCAACCCACCTGTGAGGCATATGTTGTTAGAGTGGCTTGGGGTGGGGGTTGCTGAAAAGGAGACCCCACCAAAAGGTTTTGGGGTGACTGCCACCATTGGAGGGACAAAATAAGGCGATCTGAGTTTGCTATTTTGTCTGACAGCCAACCTGACGCCTGAGTCCACTGAGTGAATAAAGTCCACTGGGCTGCCCTCATATGGAGGCGAGCATAAGGAACCACATGCATGGTGGATGCCATGTGGCCTAGCAACTGTAACATTTCCCGAGCAGTGAAGTGAGGTTTTAGCACTGCTTGGAAAGCTAACTGCACAATGTGAAGGCAGCGGGGCTGTGGAAGGTAGGCCCTTGTCTGTCTGGTATCCAGCAGAGCTCCTATAAACTCTAGGGACTGAGTGGGAGCAAGGTTGGATTTTGGGAAGTTTATGACAAGTCCCAAATACTGAAGGATGCGCATTGTGCGAGAGAGAGCAACCCTGGCCTCTGGCTCTGAAGGGGCTCGAATGAGCCAGTCATCTAAGTAAGGGAAGACGAATATTCCCAGGGTGCGGAGAAATGCTGCCACCACAATCATGCATTTTGTAAACACCCTTGGTGGAGAGGCCAGGCCAAAAGGAAGAACCCTGTATTGGTAGTGCTTCCCTTGAAACAGAAAGCGAAGGAACTTTCGGTGAGTTGGATGGATGAGAACATGAGTGTACGCATCCTTGAGATCTAGAGAACAAAGCCAATCTTGACTCTGAAGGAATGGCAGCAGAGTTCCTAGAAAAATCATTTTGAACTTCTCTTTGAAAAGGAATTTGTTCAATTCTCTGAGGTCTAAAATGGGTCTGTGTCCACCTGTTTTCTTTGGAATAAGGAAATAGGGGGAGTAAAGCCCTGTACTCCATTGGGGAATGGGTACCTCTTCTATTGCCCCTTGGGCAAGAAGCACAGTGACCTCTTGACCTAACTGGTCATTGAGAGAGGTCTGAAAATGGAACTGTCTTACCATTGTAGGAGGGGGCATGCTGAAGAAATGAAGCTTGCACCCCCTCTCTTACAATAGACAGAGTCCAATTTTCTGCTGTTATCTGACCCCATCTGGGGGCAAAATGACAAACTTCCTGGGATGGTGGAGGGTTCTGGGCCATTCAGGGCCAGGAAGGCAAAGTTCTCTAGATAGGAGGCAAAGTCCATGCTGAGCCGGTTGAGGCTTAGCTGCTTTTGCCTTTCTTTGTCTAGGTTGTTGCTGCTGTCCCTTTTGGGCAGACTGACCTATACGTTGCCCCTGTTGGGTATAGGAGGGATAAAACTTCTTCTTCTTACTGAAGAATGGTTTATTAGAGGATTTTTTCCTCGCAGGATCAGCTGTAGATTTAGACAAGCTATCCAAAGTGATATTGTCAGCATCTATCTCATTAGCTTTTTCCTGCCAATTCTTGCCAAAGAGATTCTTTCCTGTGCAAGGAATATTCCCTAGTTTATCATGTACCCAAATTTCCAAGTCAGATGCCTGGAGCCAGGCAATCCTATGTGCACCTATGGCAATGGCAGAGGTTCTGCTTATGCACTCAAAGCAGTCAAAGGCTGCACAATTCACAAACTTGGAAACATCCTGAGTATGTTTGACAAGGGCGAGGTAATCTTGCCTCATCGTCAGGAAGGAGAGGGCTCATAAGCTCTAAATCTCCTGTGACCTCCTTAAGGAACATTCCCATATATAAGATATAGGAACTGATCCTAGCAGAAAGCATGTAAGCCTGGAAGGTTCGACGTCCAAAGGCGCCAAGAATCCTACACTCACGTCCTGGAGGATTAGATGCATGCCTTTTTGCATTCTTTATCCTTCTCATAGCTGATTCCACCACCATGGAATGGTGTGGTAATTGAGTCTTCTGAAACCCAGGACAAGGAGGAACGTGATACATGGTGTCGAGTCTTTGAGAGTGAGGAGATGTGGTTAGAGGTGTTTCCCACATCCTTAACATGAGATCATGCAAGATCTCATGAATAGGTAAGGTAGCTACCTCCTTGGGAGCTTTAGGGTATTGCAGGATTTCAAATTCCTTTGCCCCAGGCTCTTTTTCAGGAGGCACTGTGATGGAAAGACCTCGGGCCACATCTCGTATAAAATCCTGAAAGGACATATCTTCTGGTTGAGACATCCTACGCTGAGGAGAAGAGGAATCGTCAGGAAGAAGTACTCTGGTATTGGCAGAGCTTTCAGAGTCTTCAGACTCATCCGAGGATTTGAAGTATCTCCGATCCGGGTGATTGTGCAAGGCACGGTACTGTTACCGATTGAAGTCGGCATCGAAGTGGTCTGGTACTGACTTGTCAATGCTGGATAGACACGCATGACTCGGTCCCGGTAGAATACCTGCCGATGTCGATGTAGTCTGTGCCGGCACTGGAGTCGGTGCCGGTACCGGTTGAATTGTCTGAAGTGGTTTCAGGGGCATCGAGGCTGCATTCAATAGCCAAGAATCTCTGGTCTATCGATGCTGCCAATGCTTGGGTATCGTACCGGATGAAGCAGCCAGTACCCCAGAGCATGGCACCAGTAGCATCCTGGAGCCCCATTAGTGCTTTGGAAGCCGAAGCCTCACGCCAGGGCAATTTTGCTGGTGAAAGTCCCTCAAGGGCAATGCCAGAGGCATCTCACTGTCTAGGAGATCTACTCTTTGAGGACTGGCTAGATTTATGTTTAGTTACCTGAGATCCATGGGAGGAAGACGAAGCCCTGGACTCCAGTGCCGGCACGATACCCGTCGATGCCACAGAGGCTGCATCGGAGGGAAAAAGGGTGCTAAGTTTAGCAGCTGGGTTCTGCTAGCCCCTTTTCGACATCATCCCACAGGCAACACACTCTGAAATAGAGTGGTCAGGACCTAAACATTTGAGGCACCACTCATGGGTGGCAGTGACGGAGATGGTACCACCACACTTAGAACACGTTTTAAAACCCGAAGCGGGTTTTTCCATTCTGAAGAAAAAGTTGGGCCTAGTGCCAAAAATGGCGCGTGGCACCTGAAGAGAAAATTACTGGAAAGACTCCAGAAGAAAGGTTTTTCTTTTAAGAAGAAAAGAAAGAAGAACCGGTAGTACCGGTGTAGCGTTGAGGGAAGGCAGACGCGACCGCAAAAAAGAAGAATAGAAGGGATTTTTTCTGCGGTGACAGGACGTGCGACCTGTCGGCTCAGCGGAAAATGAAGAACTGGAGAGGGACAGTTGGGAAAGGTGGGAAGGCAGCACGCAGGCGCTGTGGGATGCTCCCAAAAGCTTTCCTATTGGACGCTGGGGAGCGTTCACGCACAGGCTCCGTCGGTACCGACGATACCCATATGTGAAGACTACATTCCTGCTTGTTCCTGGAGATTACCCATTATGAGAACAGTACAGCCTGACCTGGTATTTTTCCAAATTAAAAGCTTTTTTGCATTTCACTCAACCAGTCTTTAACTCAGCCAGCCATTTTAGGCCCCATTCATAAGAGTGCACCTTTTGTTTATGAGTCATCTATGTAAAAACTACCAAAGGCTTGCTGAAATCCAAGTACACTACTATCTAGTATTCTCTTCTGACCCAACTCTCTGATCTCTCAATTAAAAGAAAAAAATTACATTTTTTGACTAGAATCAACGCTGGTTAATAAAAAAGAAAACCATGCTGCCTCAAGTCATCTGTTTTTTTTTTATATATTTATAAGTATACAATAAGTCAAGAAAAAAAACTTGAACATGGAAACACAATAACACTCGCAAGGAAAATACAAAGAGGAAACAATAAAGGATAAATTCTATGCAAGAATTATTCATTAGCCCACTAAAGGGGGAGTAAAGCTGACAGCAACTTGAAACTTTAGGGGAAAATACCCAAAAGATTTACTAAGGAAAAACAAGACAGAGGGAGTGCTCATAGGCTCCTAACTTCACAATGGGTGTACATATCTTACTCAGGAAGGGGAAACAATAGGCAATTGTGCATTAATAAAGGTAGATAAATCCTCAGGAGAAAAGAAAATATATTTCTGCAACTTGTAAAAAATTAAACATTTACAGGGGAACCTTAACATAAAAGTGACACCCAAACTAATCACCCCAGGCCTCAACAAGAGAAATGCTCTACGTCGCTTCTGCGTCTCTTTGGACACATCTGGGAACAGAAAAATTTTCTTTCCATAAAACAAGTTCGCTCTTTTTTTTATAGAAAATCTTCAGCAGCCATTCTCTGTCAGATGACAAAGCCAAAGTAACCAGTAGAGTAGAAACAGCAATATCTTCCTCCTTAGGAGACTGTAGCAAGTCGGAGACGTTTAGAGAATCAACTCCAATGAGCCAATTACCACTTTCCCAGCCTTTTTTCCCGAAGGAAGATAATATATCTTTGACACGGGTGGCATCAAATCAATGGGTACCAAAAGTACCTTCTGCAAATATTTCTTGAATAACTCTAAAGGAGCCACCCCAGCAATAATGGGGAAATTCAGCAAACGTAAATTTGTAGATCTAATTGCATTCTCCAACGACTCCATTTTATTTCGCAAAGCAGCATTTTCTTTAACCAAAGAGACCGTGAGGTCAGATATTTCTTCAACCTTCTGCTCCACCACACACTGCTTCGAATTAACTCCTTGAATATCTGATTTAACCAAAGAAATAGTTTCCTCAAGAGAGGTTGCCTTACTGAAGAATAAAGACAGCTGTTGGCCCACAACAGTAGATAAATGGATGATAGCGTCCCAAATACTGTCCAAAGTCACAGATTCGGGCCGAACCGGTAAAGGTAATAAGGGCCTGGAGCTCAAAGGGTCATGCCCCATAGAAGAACCACCAACCTGAGCAGAGTCTCTGCCACTAGGTGATAAATTTGCCGCCTCAGCAGCCCGAAATCCCTCGGAAATCACACCGGCAAACTCAGAAGGTGAAACCCGCTCCAACGCAGCAGCTCCCACCACTTCAGACATTGCTGCTGCGTCAATCACTAGCTGAGCTGCCGCGCTACCGGGGGGGGGGGGGCAGGAGAAACACGCCCATAAGGGGAGAGCGAGATGTCAAGAGAGGAGGACGCCGAATCTTCCACCGCCGGCGCCTCCAAGCCTGCTCGAATCCCCTGTATCTGAGCCTTCGAAAGCTGCATATAACGATCCATAGGTTGCTCAGCATTGGGCAAGGGCACCGTGGGAGCAACCTTAGACTTGCTCTTCCATTTAGGCATCGTCAGCACTCACTGCCGCCATCTTGAGAAAGCCACTCCCCCAAGTCATCTGTTTTAAAAGTGATTCTAATCTAATCTAACACAGATTTGTATACTGCCACATCCCAATCAAAATTGGGGATCTGTGCCATTTTACAGCAAAAAAGTAAACTAACATCAAAAGAATTGAACTTTGAATTAGTTAGATTTAAACAACCAAGTTTTGAGATCTTTTCAAAACTGAAAAAGAGAAAGAATATTCTTTAATTGCCTAGGCAATTCAGACCAGCACGGTGATGCTACACAAGCAATAGTGCACATAAAACAGGATTTCAAGCAGGTATCCCTATATGGAGGAAACAGCAATGTGCTAGCAGATTGTAATATTCTGGAACAAAATCATAAAAAAAAATCTCTATAAAAGAAGGGCATTCTAGATAGACCAAGTGGTCTTTTTCTGCCATCATGTTTCTCAAAAGCTTAAAACGAATCTGATTGGAGACTTTAAGCTAATGTAATTTATGGAGTAAAGGGACACCACAATATACCAGGAAACACCAAAAATAAGACATACCGCTGTGTTTTTGCACAATTATAAATCATTTAATCTGATATTGAGAGCAATTTAAAAATAACAGATTTCTATAATCTAGACAGAACAAAATAGAGCTTTGGACCACAAGCTGAAAGTGTTCTCTAAAAAATATTCTCTTATTCTGTGTAGTTGATAGAACCTAAAAAAGATTTTTGAGACAATTGAGCTAACATGAGCTTCAAATGACAAATCTGTATCTATCAGATTTAAAATTTTCAAAACAGGTTCAACATTCAGATGTAATTGTGTCAATATATATGATGATTCTGTTAAAGGTTTAGTATTGTTAAAACAAACCACCTTCATTTTAGATAGATTGACTTGCATTCTCATCAGTTTTGCCCAAGTTTTCAATTCTGTTACAACAGTACTACTTGTTAAGAAGAAATCCTTAGAAGATGGAAAGCTGTCTTTATCCATCTGTACTCAAAATCTTCTATTATTTAGGAAACCATAAAACCAGTTATGCATCTTACTTGTAATTCCTATATTTTCCAGTATAAACATTAAAACATCATGATCCACGAGATCAAAGACTGAGCTAAGGTCAAACTACAGGAGAACTGCTAAGTAACCTTTTGCTAATGCATTGTTTATATCCAACATTAAAACACCCAGTAATATTTTGGTGCTGTAAACTTTTGTAAATCCAAATTGATATTCCCTCAGATTAGCAAATTTATCCAAATAGGAGGTAAGTTGACTTGCTACAATTATTTCTTGAAATTTAGTTAGTAGAGGAATATTAGTCATAGGGTGAAAATTAGTAACATCAGCCATATTAGAATACTTATCTTTATCTTAAAATAATGTCTCCAAAAATATTGGGATAATTTTCCTGAATCAAAAGTTCAATCATAATCCTATAAAACCATTTCCAAAAATCTAATAGTGCTTGAGAAAGAAGGGAAGTTGAATAGTGATCTGCAGAGGAAAACATTTTAGCATGCTTATTGAAAATATCCCTCATCTTGATTTGCAGCTTGTCATGCTGTGAGGGCTTGTCTCAGTGATGCTGTCTCAGTGATGCTGAGAGCTAAGCTATCAGTAGCTTAGCTACTGGCAGGGTCTCCCAAGATACACAGGTCTCAGCTGAGGTGCTACACTAAGACAAACTACCCATCTGGACAGCAGCAGAATGGAATGGTGTTGTAAGCGGAGAATCATATTTCTGTGATAAATGCAACCCTGGAATTAACTGCACAGAATGCAGGCTTGACAAATCTACTTATTTAACAAGTTTTGTATCCCACTTTTTCCTTCAATCAAAGCGGTCACAATACAATACAAGGCTATACAAAGGTAAGGGAAACATACACCACTTTAGCATTACATCAAAGCAGTGGGAAATGGGAGTACACAACACAGGGAAAACAGTACATACATTACATTACATTTAAACTACAATAAGCCATGAAAACCCAATGGATAGTCACAAAATAAATTGTACGATAGTGCTGGAAGAGGAGACCCCCAGGTCGGAAGGCACTCAAATGGCTACTTGGGATGAACTGAAGACTTCTCAGAGTAAAGCCAGCATTTATGATGCGGTTGGATCTGCTGATGTAGCAGCGCATGAAAAGAGTCCAAAGCTGCAAAGATGTCTGACATATTGGGACATGGGACTTACGAGGCATGAACCAAGGGAAGATGGAGGTGGTTAAGAATGAAATGGAATGTGTACAACTTGATCTATTGGGTGTCAGTGAACTGAAATGGACTGGCTATGGGCACTTTGCTTCTAATGACCATATGGTCTACTATGCTTGAAATGAAAGACAAAGACGAAATGGCATTGCATTTATAATTAAGAAGAAACTTGCAAGAACTGTAATGAAATACAATGCTTAATTTCTATTAGTCTACGAGGAATGCCCATCAATACAACTATAATTCAGGTATATGCCCCAACAACAGCTGCAGAGGAAGACATTGATGGGTTCTATGAACAAGTACAAGCTAAAATTGACAGAACATGCAAACAGGATATCCTGATAGACATGGTTGACTGGAATGCAAAAGTTGGCAACAAAGAAGGCGGCAAAGTGGTTGGAAAATATGGACTTGGCAACAGAAATGAAGCTGGAGAAAGACTGATAGAATTCTGCAAGACTAATGATCTATTCATCTCAAACACCTTATTTATTTATTTTAGGTTTTTCTATACTGCGCTCTTTAAAATCAGCTCGGTTTACAATTAGAACAAATTTGTACAGTGTAGGCGGTGTCTGCACTGTACTTACAAGGAACCTTCTTCCAGCAACACAAGCGCCAACTGTACACGTGGACTTCACACAATGGCTTGTACAGAAATCAAATTGACTACATCTGTGGAAGACAATGGTGGAAAAACTCAATAACATCAACAAAGACAAAAGTTGGAGCTGACTGTGGTACAGATCAACTAGTATGCAAACTCAAGCTAAAGTTGAAAAAGAGCAAGCCACTCAATGTAGTAAAATATAACCTTGAGAATATACCACTAGAATTTAAAGACTGCCCGAAAAATTGATTTGCTGCTTTAGATACAAATGACAGAGTCCCAGAAGAGTTATTGGATGACATCAAAAAGGTTGTGCTGGGGGGAGATTCGAAGATGGCGATTTGATGAGGTGTGTGGTTGGTGCGGTGTTTGTCTATGGGAAAAAAATGGAAGTCCAAAGGGGCTAAACAGCCTTCTACAGCCCCTCAGGTTACTTCCCAGTTACCTCCAGCTTTGGCTGGTCCTTTGGATTCTTATTTTTTACCCACGCCGAGGCAGCTAACTACAACAGGGGACGGTAGCCCGGCTTTGCAACAGCCAGAGGTGGAGTCCTTGGTTCTTGCTTCGGGCAGTGACCTTTCTTCCCCTGGCTCAGCCCGGGCCTCGAAGGTGCCTCGTCAGGATATCGGAGTGGAGGGGAAGTTGGTGGAGGGGGTTGAGTCGTCGGACTCCCCTGAAGTGTAGCGTCTACCTGAGGAAACCAGAGGGGGCACTGCTCCTTTCCTCGAGCAGCGTCAGAGGCTAGAGGTCGCAGGAGAGATGGCAGATGGTGGTGTGGGCCCGATATTGGGGCCAATTACATCTACCCCGTTGTCGGGCGGATTACCAGCAGTTGGAGCAGGAGAGTTTCTTCAGCCTGCGTCTAGGGAGCCCTCGGAGGTGGTGACGCTGGAAACGATATGGGCCGCTATTATGCAACTCCGTGAAGAAATGTTGCCACTGATCTCTGGACTGGCGTCTCAGGTTACTAATAATGACTTGGCTACTCAAGAAAATACTGTTAAAATAATTAATTTACAGAAGGAAGTTGCAGAACTTCAGGGAACTTCCATATTTCTTGGGATGTTGAAATGTTGCAGAAGAATGCTTTGTCTATGAGTGCTAAATTAGAAATGTTGGAAAATATGTCTACAGCTGTTAATTTACGTTTGATTAATTTTCCTAGGTTATCTACGGTATCTGCAAGAGACATATTTAGGAAGTATTTAATAGAGATTTTGGGTGTTCCTCCTGAATCTCATCCCCCTATTGCAAAGATGTATTATCTCCCTTCGGGGAAAAGAGTTGCAGCTGAGGATGGGGGGTTGGTTAAGGGTTTGTCTAATGTAGATGTTTTGAATGTAACTGCAATGCTGGAATCATCACAGGAGGACCAGGTTACGTCTTCCACTTTGTTGATTACGTTAGCTCTCCTTTCCGATAAAGAATGGCTCATGAAGTTATTTTTTTAAAAATGGAATGTTGCCTTTAAGGGATTGCAGGTCCGTATGTTTCTGTATCTCTCCAGGGAGACTCAGCGGCAACGGTGGGATTTTCTCCTCCTTCGCCCTGGGGTTCAGCAATTGGGAGGGCTCTTTTTTCTAAAATTTCCATGTAAATGTCTGATTAAGTATCAGTCTGAGTCCTATGTTTTCTTTGATCCTTCATAATTGCTGGACTTCATTAATGCCCGTCATCAAGGGCTAATAGGTGTTCCCCCATCTTCTGCTGTTTGAGTATGTGATTGTAGCTGCTTTTCACACCTCTATTTCCTATTGAAATTTGGGTTATATTTTTTTCTTTCTCTTCCTTGGTAGTCCCTAAATTGAGGACTAGAGTGGGTTGGGTAGTTGATCTAATTTCTTGTTTGTTATTGCTGGGACTGTTTAGTCTGTTATATTCTTTGTTTGTACCCTTCTCAATTTCCGTTTCAAGATGTATTCTTGAATGTATGTAGAAACTAATAAATATAAAATAAAAAAAAAAGGTTGTGTTGGAAGAAAGCGATGTCTCTACAAAAGGTGAAAAAGCAAAACAGCTAAAATGGATGACTGAAGAAACTCTGAAAATTGTCTAGACATGCAGAGAAGCTAAAGTCAGAGGAGAAAGACAGGCAATCGCAGAACTCAACAAAGATTTCCAATGTGCAGCAAGGCAAGCAAGGAGAAGTACTACAATGACACAAGAAAGGGAACAGAATCAGAAGCTATTAGAGGAACAAGATAGACTTTTCTAAAGTTATGAGAGATAAAGAAAAAATTCCAGTCTCGAATTGGAATGCTACAAGATGCTCAAAGATCCATGTTGAATGATGCTGAGAAGAAAAGGTGGAAAGAATATAAAGAGTCACATGAGACATGGTGGAAGGAGGACAACCGGTGGAACACTGTGATACATGGATACAAAGTATATTGTAATGAAAGAGCTGATCAAACTGGGGGAGGGGTTGTGCTCTATGTTAGAGGGCAATGAGTCTCAAAGGATTAAAATTTTGCAGGAAACAAAATTCGCTATAGAATCTCTATGGATTGAAATTCCATATAAAAAGGGGAAGGCAAATGCAGTGGGGGATATACTACCGGCCACCTGGCCAGAATGAAATGCATACTGAAATGATCAAAGAAATCAGGGAAGCTAACAAAGTTACAGAACAGTAATAATAATGGGTGATTTCAATTACCCCAGTAGTGACTGGGTCAGTGTCACGGCAGGACGTGTTAGGGAGATAAAGTTTCTAGATAAAATAAATGACTGCTTCATGGAGCAGCTGGTTCATGAACTGACCAGAGGGGAAGCCATATTGGACCTAGTCCTTAGTGGAACACCAGATCTGGTGCAAGAGATAAGGGTGTTGGTGCCACTTGGCAATAGTGAACATAGCATGATCACATTTGATTTAATTAATGGAGGAGGGATGGTAAGGAAATCAACAGTACTACCTTTCATTTATTTATTTAACTGTATTTATATCCAGCTTTTCACCGGGTTAAAGCAGTTTAACAACAAAGGGGGGGGGCAGTAATCAATTCTTAGGGTGGAGGGGTTGTCACCAGGGAGGCCAACATTAATGATCTGAACAGACAGTAAGGATTTAGACAATGGACATAGGTCTCTTAGTAGGTAGACCTGTGGGTATGTTAGAAGGTCTGGAGGGGTAGTCAGTGATGGATGTTTCCTTCTGGTCCGAGGTATTCCTGGAACAGGATGGTTTTTAGTTGTTTCCTGAATGTTGAAGGATCTCCGTTGTTTCTGATTTGACTTGGTAGGGAGTTCCAGAGGGATGGTGCGTATAGTTTGAAGGCTCTGTTGCAGGTCCGTTGATTGTATTTAGTTCGTTCGTGGGGGATGGTGAGGGTGTTGGTGGTTTGTCTGGTTGTTCTGTTGTGGGTGGGTTGGGGCAGTAGAGTGCGGAGCTGGGAAGTCTGCGTTTTATCTTTCAAAAGGGAGACTTTGATAAGATGAGGACAAAAGTTAAGAAAAAACTAAAAGGAGCAGTTGCAAAGGTTAAAGATTTACATCAAGCTTGGGCGTTGTTTAAAAATACTATCTTGGAAGCTCAGACCAGCTATATTCTACGCTTTAAGAAAAGTGGAATAAGGTCCAAAAAACTGCCAGCATGGTTAAAAGGTGAGGTCAGAGAGACTTTTGTTGCCAAAGAACATCTTTCAGGAAATGGAAAAAAGAGCCAAATGATGAAAACTGGAAAAAGCACAAGCACTGGCAAGTTAAATGCAAGGCATTAATAAGGCAGACAAAGAGAAAATTTGAGAAGAAACTTGCTGTGGAAGCAAAAACGCATAATAAAGACTTTTTCAAGAACATTTGTAGCAAAAAACCTGAGAGAGAGTCAATTGGACCATTAGATGATAGAGGGGTAAAAGGGGTAGTTAAAAGGGGAAAAGGCTATAGTGGAGAGACTGAATTAATTCTTTACTTTGGTCTTTACGGAGGGAGATGCAGAGATGTTACCCATGACTAAAGTGGAATTTAAAGGTGATACTGCGGAAGAATTGAAAGAAATATTGATACCCCAGGAAGATGTATTACAACTATTTGATAAACTGAAGAGTAGCAAATCACCTGGACCTGATGGTATACATCCAAGGGTGTTGAAAGAACTGAAATATGAGATTTCAGACCTGCTATTAGCAATCTGTGAACTAAACATTAAAATCATCTGTAATACCTGAAGATTGGAGGATGGCCAATGTAATGTCAATTTTTAAAAAGGGTTCCAGGGGTGATCCGGGAAACTACAGACCGGTGAGCATGACATCAGTACTGGGAAAAATGGTAGGAACCATATGTTTTTTTCAAGGTGTGAATAAACAGGTAAACAAAGGTGAGTCTGTTGATATAGTGTATCTGGACTTTCAGAAAGCCTTTGACAAGGTCCCTCATCAGAGACTTTTGGCAAAACTAAAAAGTCATGGGATAGGAGGCAGTGTACTATTGTGGATCAGGAACTGGTTAAAAGATAGAAAGCAGAGGGTAGGGAAAATGGCCAATTTTCCCAGTTGAAAAAGGTGAATAGTGGAGTACCGCAGGGAACTGTGCTGGGTCCGCTGTTTTTTTACATATTCATAAATGACCTGGAAAAGGGAATAATGAGCGAGGTTATCAAATTTGCAGGGGACACAAAACTATTTAAAGATGTTAAAACCCAATAGGATTGTTGAACTTTTCAAGAGGATCTTGATAAATTGGAAGACTGGGCATCCAAATGGCAGATGAAATTTAAATGTTGACAAGTGCAAAGTTAAGACCTAGGAGAGAACAACCCAAACTATGGTTACACAATGCAAAGTTCCACATTGGGAACCACCACCCAGGAAAAAGATTTAGGCGTCATCGTGGATAACGTGTTAAAATCCTCCGCCCAGTGTGCAGCGGTGGCCAAGAGAGCAAATAGAATGCTAGGTATCATAAGGAAAGGAATGGAAAAAAGAAAGGATATTATAATGCCTCTGTATCGTTCCATGGTGTGACTGCACCTTGAATATTGTGTGCAATTCTGGTCACCATATCTTAAAAAGGATATAGCGTTATTAGAAAAGGTACAGAGAAGAGCCACCAAAATGGTAAAGGGGATGGAAGGATACTTCTATGAAGAGAGGCTAAAAAGATTAATACTTTTCAACCTGGAAAAGAGACGGCTGAGGGGAGATATGATAGAGGTCTATAAATTAATGAATAGAGAGGAACGGGTAAACCTAGAACATAAAAAGACTAGGGGACATGCAATGAAGCTACAGGGTAACCTATTTAAGATTAATAAGAGAACATATTTTTTTCACTCAACGTGTAATCAAACTCTGGAATTTGTTACTGGAGGATGTAGTAAAGGCTGTTAGTGTAGCTGGGTTTAAAAAAGGCTTGGAAAAGTTCCTGGAGGAAAGGTCCATAAACTATTAAAGGGGACCCAGGATATCACTGCTTGACCCAATACAAGCATTGAGGAACCTGTGTCTTTTGGGGAGACTGCTAGGTACTTATGACCTAGATTGGCCACTGTTGGAAGCAGGATACTGGGCTTGATGGACCTTGGTCTGACCCAGTATGGCATATCTTATGTTCTTGAGAATAAATCCACGATTCAGTAATAAAAACAAAGACATGGTCCTTGGTTATCACTAAATAAGATATAATGTAGGCCTTATTGCACACTTACCTAGCGTTAAAAGTTAGGCAGGGAATAGAGATTACTTCTTGGACAGATGCAGATGAGTCCGCACGTTTTAAACTAGAGGGAATTTTTTTTCTGCTGCCTATCTTTATTATACCATTTAAACTTCCTCAAGCTAGATACCAGAACTTCATGGGTAATATATAATGTGCTTGTGCTCCTATTTTAGATGAATATGAATTTATAAACAATGTATTTTCAGGATCAAATAAACTAATTGGAAAAGTACAAGATAAAATTCCCTGCATAACATTACTATTTATTACAAGTTCTTATATACCGCACTATTCGGCATCAGAAAGAGATAAATTATTACAGAAAGAGATAAATAATGCAATAGCTTCCATATTTTGACCCTTTTCCTAAGCATAATTCTGACCATATGTAAATGCATGATAAATGACAAAGATACCAATTAACCAAAATAAGAGTAGCACTTGTATAGCTACATTTTCAAAGTGTCCCCTTAGCTGGGACACGCCTGGATCACCTCAAATTTAAAGGCGATCCTATTAATCCTGCGGGTGATGTCAGTGGTATGGGCGGAGTCCCCCTCTGCCCAGATGTTCTCCTTTCATCGCAGCAGGCAATTTTTTTTATTTGCAAAGCTTTTCTATACCGCCCTTTCCCAAGATCAAGTGTGGTTTACAAAGAACGAATAACGAACAGGTTATATAGAACATCGGTCCAATAGCACAGGTCTGCGACTAAAAAGCTGTTTGATTATTTTCATCTAATTTCCATGTATTTTGGTGTGCTGAAAACAAATAAAATATTGAAAAATCTCCTAGACGTCATGATTTGCCACAACATGCAAAATTGTCTTCAAATTTATCAAATTTTTTCAAATTACTATTAATTAATTCACATAAGTGCATTTAAGATATAAAATGCCAAAAAAACCTTAAAGGGGTTGTCTGAGTTATGTAAAAAAAAATATAGCACTGTAAATCCATGATTGAGATGGATACTCTCAAGATTACTGCTTGGGTTCACAGCCCCAGTACACTTGGCATGTAAGACCGGGAAAGAAGCAAAGGATAGAGGGCGGGTCCTGGACTGGGACTCGAGGAAAGAAAATTAGCAGATAAGGTCTAATTTCACCTTCCTCATAGACCCTCCAGTCCAGTCCAGACGTGTGGGATGTATCAAAGCAGTACCCCACAACAGGGAGGGAAACTCAATAGCCTGGCCTGAAGCTTAGAAGAATAGCCCTCCAAGCTGGAGGTTCAATATGTTAAACATGCAGAGATAGAACATACACTCAAGTCAGGCTCTGCCTGCAAAGCCATGCACTCCATGGCAGTAGCCACTGTAACCCATGTCAGAAGGAACTAGCCCTCCATACCCTGACAATAGTAGATAGAAGTAGTAGACAAACGCCCAAAAGGAAGGGAAAGGCAGTATGCTCAATCCCCCGCCTGGGTCACCTTAGATTTAAGGCAGTCCTACTAACACTGTTGGTGATGTCAGTGGTGTGGGTGGAGTCTCCCTCTGTCACGGGTAGTTTATACTTGCCCTGATGTTCTCCTTTTGTCGCACAGGCAACTAGTAGGCAACAGTAGATGGAAATAGTAGCAGCCGACAATGTCCAAGAATGAAGGCAAAGGCAGTTTGCTTAATCCCCCACCTGGGTCATCTCAAATTTAGACTATTAGTTGTGGGAGTTCCAGTGACTTCAGAGCCTGATTTAAGTGCTTAACCTAGGAGATCTTAACTTCCTGAATTGCAGGTCATAATTTATAGGCAATTACATTGTGTTGCTAGACTTCTATTCCCAACTAAGCATTCCTCCACTGAGAGCTAACATGACTATGAAGAGCAAAAAAGTGATAGCAACCAATTAGTGAATTCCTCCTTTGCCTTCGTTCTCTATAGCCCCCACTCACCAAAAAATACCCATCCCACTGCAACTGCCCCTTCACCTTAAACTACCCCTGCAACTGTCCCATTTCCTGAAATCACGTCCCAAGGTTCTATCATCACAAACTGTCCCATCCCCAAATCTATCTTCTGCAACTATTCCATCACCTCACTAACTGCCTCAGCCCCCTAAACAAGGCCCCACAACTGCACCATCATCTCACAATAAGCCCCCACCCCTGAAAACCAGACTCTGCAAATACACCACTATCCCACTATCTATAAAAACCCAGCAAATGATCAGCCATCCTCCAAACTGCCAAACCCCAAAATTACCCTCTACAATTGTATGACCACCCCACTATGTGCACCTAACCCCCAAATGATGTCCCCTGCAAATACCCCCTCCCCTAAAACTATGCACTGTAATTGTCTCACCACCCCACTATCTGTCCCAACCCCATTCTTTGCCCCAATCACAAAGCTATTCCTGCAACTTTCTATCTCCCCAATACCTGTGCCTCCAAAACTACCTCTCCAGAACTGCACCACCCCTAAAATGCTCCTGCAACATCCTCACTACCCAAAATTGATCTCTACCCCAGAAATTGCATCCACCCCCCAAAATCTCCCTCTAGAGCTAGCCCCACAAAACTAATCCCACAGTACACCACACTGCACATCAGGATTACAAATAAATCCCTCTGTTATATGCTGCCTTTGTAGTTATTCAGATTTATATTTCATTTTCTTTTTTGTTATTTGTACTGTGAAGTCTGCTGACTAAATTGTACTGCTTTCTAGGCATCATCATACTGTCCTCTCCCCCTCCCCCCCCCCCCTTTTTGTTAAACCGCTTTGACCCGGTGAAAAGTGGTATATAAAATATAAGGGCAGTTAAATAAATAAATAAATAAAATATGTGCAGCGGTGGACAAGACAGCAAATAGAATGCTAGGAATCATAAGGAAAGGAATGCAGAATAAAACTAAGGATATTATTATGCTTCTGAATCGCTCGATGGTGTAACGACACCTTAATATTGTGTGCAATTCTGGTCGCTATATTTTAAAAAGGATTTAGCAGAATTAAAAAACGCACAGAGAAGAGCAACCAAATAGATAAACGGGATGGAAGGATACCCCTATGAGGAAAGGCTTAAAAGGTTAGAGTTCTTCAGCTCAAAGAAGGAACAGCCTGAGGGGAGATACAATAGAGGTCTATAAAATAATAAGTGGAGTGGGGCGGGTAAATGTAGATCAGTTGTTTATTTCTTCAAAAAGTAGACAACACACAATTAATCTATAATGCATCACATTTAAGACTAATCATAAAAAAAAGTTTCACTCAACATGTAATCAAACTTTGGAATTTGTTATCGAAGGATGTAGTAAAAGCTGTTAGTGTAACTAGGTTTACAAGAGGCTTGGATAAGTTCCTGGAGTAAAAGTCCATAAACTGTTATTAAAGGGGACTGGGGAAAATCCACTGCTTATCACTGGGAAAAGCAGCATGGAATGTGTCTATCTTTTGGGAACCTGATAGGTACTTGTGACCTGGACTGGTCACTTTTGGAAATAGGATACTGGAGTTGATGGACCCTTGGTCTGATCTAGTATAGCATATCTTATGTTTTTATTGTTCATGAATATGCCACCAACTAATATTAGTTAACATGGGCAAGGCCAAATAAAGGCATTAGCAAACTAAGCACATATAAATGGTTGGGACAAGTTACCTCAGTTACAAATTACCTCAGGCCGGAAGGTTGGGGGTTCAAATCCCACTAGAGGACAGCAACCTTGGTCCAGAAAGACTGGGGTTTCTAGTCCCACAGGTGCTCCTTGTGGTCTTGGGTAAGCCACTTAACCCTCCATTGCCCATGTTCCCTGTAAGTATTAGTGTATGTGTCTCATATCCCCTTGTGTTAAATGTATCCCCCAATTTGTTGTGACCACTTTGATTGAAGGATAAGGTGGTATACAAAACAGTCTAAATAAATAAATATAAAGGGTCCCAAAATTTGGGTGGCTCTGTCAAATGCAGGGCTTAATTTGTGCTTCAATGGGCTGGACCAGCGTTCTGGCACTTCTTGAGGCAGCAGAAGTATTTCACATTCCATCTCCCACCTCCTCACCCTGCTCTGTACTGCCAAGCCATCATAATACTTATGACGACTGCGGGAGCATTTTCCTTTCCTCATGCAGCTGTGCTGTACTGGAGCAGCCTGGCCATGGTATTTTTAATAAAAAAAAATAAGCACCATCTTGGGAACACAGCTCAAAGGAGAAAGGATGGTCAAATGCCTCCGGCTCTTCAGCCAGCAGGAAAACAAACCAAATTGTTGATATAGTTAGTGCAGAAAGTGAGCACTCCAAACCTGATATTGTCATCCACTTGGGTACAAATGATCTGGCTAAAAACAGTGCCTCTGCAGTTCAAAGGAACTTCCAGACTCTGGGAGAGAAACTCAGGCCCATTGCTAACACTATAGCATTCTCAGAAGTTCTACCTGCTCATGGTAAGGGGGCAGAAAGGCTGCATCACAAACAACTTCAATGAATGGCTCCAAACCTGGTGCAAACAAGAAGGATTTAGTTATATATAGGCAACTGGGCAAACATATGGATCAATAAGAGACTATACTGTACTGATGGACTATATCTCTCCACTGCAGGAAAAAGGACCCTAAGTGAAAAATTCAGACAGTATGCATTTAAACTAGGGAAAGGGGTGACGGATGGAGAAGAACAAGTTCAGTATGTCACTCCCAGCAAAATCAAAGCAACATTGGAAACAGCCACACTTTTGAACACCACATCAATGGCAAGTGGGAAGGGGCATGTAGAACAAAACCCATGCAAAACGCAGACAAGCCATTCAACAAATGCTGGAAAGCATTGAGTACAAATGCTCAAAGCCTAGCCAACAAAGTTCCTGATCTGGAAGCCCTAATGGTGGAAATGGACTTGGACATTGTAGCCATTACAGAAACATGGTTTAAGGAGTTGCATGAATGGGATATAGCCATAGCTGACTATAATCTATTTAGAAGAGATAGAGAGGGTAGAAAAGGAGGAGGAGCAACCCTGTATGTCAAAAGCAATATTAAAGCTGCTGAAATGCAGGGGACATCGGGAAAAGAAAAAGCACTCTGGATTGTTTTGGAAAGAGGAGATGGCACCGTCATCCATACTAGTGTGGTCTACAGGCCTCCAATTCAAACAGAAGAAATGGATAGCAAATTGATTGTTGATATTCCAAAGATAGCCATGAAAGATAGCCGGAGCAGAAGAATCAAAACCTTTCCACCAAAGCCAAGGTGTACCGCAAGGTTCCTCTCTATCATCACTCATGTTCAACATATACATGCAGCCCATCTGCAATATCATCAGATCTTTCAATGTGAACTGTTTGATATATGCAGATGACATACTCTTATACATGCCATTCTCTATGGATCAAATGGACCTTTCCCCCCTGACAGAATGTTTCGACGCAGTTTCAGAATGGCTCCGATCTCAAAACCTCCGTATTCAACACAAGAAAACCGAAGTACTCTTCATCATGAGGGACCTCAATTTCACTCCACCACCCCATGTCAGAGTTAAGGAAGCGGATCTGCAAACAAAAGACTCAATAAGATACCTTGGGGTCACGTTGGACCAATGTCTTGATATGAAGTTACACATAGGCAACACAGTAAAAGCAATATACTTCAAAATCCGAACACTCAGGCATCTGCGCTCCGTATTAGATCCAGAGGACTTCCGGACTATATACCAAGCACTAATCTTACCCCACTTCAATTATGCCGCCATTTAACAAGGCCTCCCACAATCTACCTTGAACTCACTACAGCTTGCCATGAATGCTGCAGCAAGGGTCCTCCATGGAGCCTCTAGGAGTGACCATGTGACGCCTATCCTGAAGCAGCTTCACTGGCTCCCCATACATGGAAGGCTTGTGTTCAAGACTTTACTACTGACCTTCAAGGCCATCAATGGTCTCTCATCCTCTTCACTTACAGAGCTCATTCACACCATTCCACACAACAGATCCAGAAGACCAACAGCTTTAAACTCTCTAATAATTCCGAAGGCCTTAACAAAATGCAACCTGACAACGGCAAACAGGGCTTTCAAATTTTGCGCCCCAAGATGCTGGAATGCCCTACCATCTGACATTCGTGCTATCAGTGACTTAGCCCAGTTCAGGAAGGCACTCAAATATCACCTGTTCCTCAAGTACTACCCAGTCAGCAATGAAGCCTAGATAACCCCATCAAAGAAAATTACTACATTATACTTCTAGAGCTTTGTCATAACGCCTACTTGTAGATACTTTATGTAAATAGTTCACCCATGTTATCCAAGTTTGTACACCTGTTCTCTGTAAAACAGAACAGCCTGTTGTTCTGGTCTTTTTGTTTAATGTAAACCGCGCTGATGTGGAATAGTGCGGTATATAAGAAATTGTAATAAATAAATAAATAAAATAAATAAATGAAAGGGAGAAGTGATCATATTGGGTGACTTTAATCTACCTGATGTGGATTGGAGTGTTCCTTCTGCAAATCTGAAAAGAAGTAAAAAAATTGTGGATGCCTTCCAAGATGTGTTATTTAAATGGTGAAGGAACAGACCAAGGAGAGCTCTGTGCTGGATTTAGTGCTCACCAATGGAAATAGTGTGTCGAATATCCAGGTGGGTGCACATGTGAGCAGCAGTAATTATCACACGGTGTGGCTTGAGATAAAAGCCAAGGTGGAATCCAATCATAACATGCTCAAAGTCCTAGGCTTCAAAAACACTGACTTCAGTAAAATGGCCAAGTACCTGAAGAAGGAGTTGGTAGGGTAGGAGGGGATAAGGGAAGTGGAATAGCAATGGGCTAAACTAAAGGAGGCAATAAAAGGTGAAACAGTTACATATGTAAAGAAAGTAAATAAAAACAAGAGGAAAAGGAAACCTATTTGGTTCTCCAAAGAAGTGGCTCACAAATAAAGGCAAAAAACAGTTTTCAGAAAATTCAGAAGCTCGCAAACAGAGGAACACACAAAAGAATACAAGATCAAACTAAGAGACAAAAAAGAGAAATAAGAATAGTAAAATCAAAGGCAGAAGAAAAGATGGCTAAAGATGTGAAGTGTGGCAACAAAATGTTTTTCAGGTATATTCGGGAGAGGAGGAAAATCGGAGGTGGAATTGCAGGGCTCAAAAATGCCAGGAACAAATTCGTGGAAAGTGACATTGAAAAACCAAAAATGCTAAACAAATATTTTTGCTCTGTTTTCACTAGAGAAAATCCTGGAGAAGGACCACCTGTGATTGACAAATATACAAATGGGAATGGAGTACATATCACACCATTCACAAAAGATGATGTGTTAGAACAGCTTGCAAAACTGAAAGTGGACAAGTCTATGGGACCAGATGGGATACATCCCAAGATACTGAAGGAGCTCAGGGAGGTTCTTGCAGGGCCGTTAAAGGATGCTTTTATTAGATCTTTGGAGACAGGAGAAGCTCCACAGGATTGGAGAAGGGCTGATATGGTACCTCTCCACAAAAGTGGTATTAGGAAGGAATTGTCAGACTACAGGCCAGTAAGCCTTACCTCGGTGGCGGGAAAAGTAATGGAAGCGCTCCTGAAAGAGCAAAGAGTGGACTTCCTCAAAACTAACAGGTTGCATGATCCGAGGCAACATGGTTTTAC
Source organism: Ichthyophis bannanicus (assembly GCA_033557465.1). NCBI lineage: Eukaryota > Metazoa > Chordata > Amphibia > Gymnophiona > Ichthyophiidae > Ichthyophis > Ichthyophis bannanicus. The sequence goes on from CM066034.1 coordinate 419,419,835, forward strand.
CAAAGGATGATCTTGCCAAAAAAAATCTGATTGAGTTCTTTGACTGGGTGACCAGAGAACTAAATCAAGGGCATGCAATGGATGTGATCTACCTAGATTTCAGCAAAGCAGTGGGTACACACCTAAACAAAGACATGGGGAGGGGTGATCTGCACAGAATGGCAAGTGCACCTACTCGTGCCGCCTTGCTGGGCAGACTAGATGGACCATATTGGTCTTTATCTGCCGTCATTTACTATATTACTATGTAGTTCCTGCTTTACTCAAAGTGCTGTGGTCAGGTTTTCTGTACAGCACAGCAGTTAGAGGAAAGGAAAATGCTCCCACAGCTGTGTTGTGTTAATATCGCCACAGCAGCACAAGCAGGCAAAGGAAGAAAGGAGGTAGCCAAGGGAGCATTGTGGTTTTGCTTCTGCAGTTGTGTTAAGCATGGAACAGGCAGGGAGAGGAAAAGGAGAGGTAGCTGACCCAGTCAAGTGGGGGCAGGAGGTGGGCAGATTGTCAGAGCTGATAGAAGCTGAGATTAGGGAGCTAATGTAGGGTGAGGGGAGAGAGAAACTGGAAAGGCACTGGGGCACTGGAAGTCAGCTGATAGTGGTAGAGAAGACTGGAACAGAGCCAATGCTGGGGAGGTGACAGACTGGAAATGAGCTGATACCGGGGTTGGGGGAAGTCTGGAACTGGAAATTGGCCGATACTGGGGTTGTGGGGAGGACTGATACTAGAAATGGGCTGATACTGTTTGCCTGGGGGATGGAAACTGGGACTGGACATGGACTGATACTAGGACTTTGGGACCTGATATGGACTGATACTAGGGCTGCAGGGTAGATGGGAGTGAAAATGGACTGATACGGGGGGGGGGGGGTGAGAAGGACTGGGACTTGAAATCGGCTGATACCTGGACTGGGAATAGAAATGGATTTATGCTGGAGGGGGACTGGGATTGGGAGGGGGCTAATTTTAGGGCAGGGGGCCTGGTACTAAAAGGGGGTTAGTGCTGACAAATGCTGGTGTCAGGGTGGGGAAAATGAGGAAATGCTGGAAGAGTGAGAAAGGAGAGGAGGATAGATATTGTGGAGGCTGGGAAAGAAGTAAAGTCATAACGAGAGAAAGGTTGAGAGGGTGGATTATAAGAACAGATGCTGGGGTAAGGAGGAAAGGAAGGGTTAATAAGTATTAGAGAAAGAGGTAGATGGATGGACACGGGGATGTGGGGGAGCAGGGACTTGGGCTTAGTTGGATAATCTAAAATTGGGTGAGAAAACAGAAGAAAGACTAACAGACTGGGTATTGGGTGTATAAGTGGGGACTCAGGGCTTGGGCAGGATTGTGAGCAAGGACTCAGGGACTGGTAGGGTGGACAATTGGGGACGAGGTTGGCTGAGGGGATAGTGGAGACTAAGAAATTGACCAGAGATTAAGAGGATGGTGGGGACAAGGTGAGGAGTATGAGTAGGGCTGTGAGTCCAAGTGCAGATTTATAAAGCTGGGGCAAAGGTTTGAAACAATTCTGGCCCTGGCCCCGCCCACACAGGCTTTGCCTTGCTCACACCTCCACTGCTTTGTCTACAAATTAAGCCCTGGTAAAATGTGCTCAGCATTTGGTAGGTTAGAATTGACAACTCTCTGGCTTTTTCCTGGATTCCACAGGTGTTTACATTAATCTCCAAAAGGTAGGATGACTTGCGTGGCTGACATTTTTTTTAAGCTTAAAACATCTAACTGCATATCTCCATTCCTCCCCCATTTTAAGTGAACCAGCCTTACCTGCTTCTATTGTAACTAGTAGCAAAAACTGTGGATAAGATCCAGCCAATGGGAAGGCACCAGAGGCAGGCCTAGCCAATGTAACATACGCTTTGTAGCACTATACATATGATAAGTAGTAAAGTTAGAATGCTATGCTGAGCTGAGCTTCAGTGCAGAGCATTCTAATGCATGTGCTAAAAACCTTTTTACGCTTGATGAATTAATGGCATGCAAATTACCACGGTGTTGAGTGTGTGCTGTCAGAAAAACACAAAACGCATAAACCTTCATAACATGCATCCCCTTTGCTGCATTGTGAGTAAAACGTCTCCCTTCCTATCGGTGTGGGAGTGGGGATTGGCTCTCAAACTGACAGGAGAGGAAACAAAACAGGCTGGCTAGATTCCTTATCTCCAAGACCCACCCTGGCAAATTTCCTTGGCAGCCCATATGCCTTAGACCCCCTCCCTTGCTATTCCCAATCTTCCCCATACCACTGAGCCCCCCAGGAATCCCCCCCCCAGGCTATGAGGTCAAATGCCGAGGCTTTCCAGATCAGGCAGGCCCTCAACCAGATATAGTTTGACCCCCATAGAACCAGTAATATTTACCTGGATCAGGAAGGTGTCCAATAGCATCCTTCTTTCATTCTACAATCTTGAAAAACAGCAGTGTCTACCCTCTTGTGATGTATCGGTAGGGGGTCAGTCTGCCAATTAAGACATTGCTTCTCCCAGTGCACAATAAGGGGTAAGCCACTACTATTTTCCATGACGGGGAAATAGAGGCAGGGGCAAGTGCGCATTGTTCCTGCCTCCCAACTCTAAAAGTGAGTTTGGGGAGATCTGGATGAGGAGGAGGATTGAGGGAAGGTCCATTTGTGCTCTCAGGGTATATTTTGTGAGGGAGGGGATTGGAGGTACAAGCAGGCTATCAGGGAGATCTTGGGGGGGGGGGGGGGAGGGTCCACTTGGACCACCGAGCTATTTAGCGTTGTTACTTACCTATAACAGGTGTTCGAGGACAGCAGGAATCAGTCCTCACATATGGGTGATGTCAACGCCGATGGAACCCAGCGCAGAAGCTTCTCCCAAGCTTTCAAAGAAAACCTTTGGAAGATGCACCATCTATGCATGGTCCCCTTCCCGCCCAAGGGTATCTTGCCTCAGTCAAATTACATAGCTAAAGACAGCAAAAATAATAAAGAAGCAGCTCCATGGGAGGAGGGAGGATTGTGGTTACAGGTGAGTAACTACGCTTTCTCCAGGAACAAGCAGGAAGTCAGTCCTCACATATGGGACTCCCTAGCTGCAGGCTACCAAAAACTTGTAGAAATGCCACAGGTGAGCCATAAGAGCAGTAAATGAGTCTTAAGGATACAGACTCTCAAGAGACCCAAGTGTCCAGTGAGAACCAGCACTGTGGTAGCCTGACATAGAAGGGTTGGAGGGAGGACAGATGACGGAGTATGGCCTTGCCAAAGGTGCTGCCCCCCCCCTCCCCCATTGAGACTCCCTCTGTAAGCAGTTATGAGCTGCAAAAGTGTGGACTGAAGACCAGGTTTCTGCTCAGCAGATGTCCAACAGAGGGACAGAATGCAGATTTGCCACCGATGCTGCCATGACCCTGACAGTGTTCACCATGACCTGGCGCTCCAGCGAGAGCCCAGCCTGCTCATAGGCAAGGGCAATGCAATCCATCACCCAAATGGACAGAGTTCACTTGGTCACCACTTGCCCCAGCCAACTAGGGTCACAGGAAGACGAAAAGCTGCAAAGTTTTACGGTGGCCCTGGGTATGTTGAAGGCAAAAGGACAGGGCCCTCTTACAGTCCAGAGTATGTAGTAGGGTCTCAGCCCAGCTGGTGTGAGGCCATAGAAAGAAGGTGGGGAGCACCACCTCCTGATTGAGGTGGAAGGAGGAAACTACTTTAGAAAGAAACTTGGGGTGTGTGCGGAGCACCACCTGTTCTTGTAGGACCTTGTGTACGATGGATCCACCACTAGCACCTGAAGTTTGCTGACCCTGCGAGCGGACATGAGCGCCACTGGGAAGACGACCTTCCATGAGAAGTACCGCAGGTGGCAAGTAGCCAGGGGATCGAACGGTGGCCCGGTGAGCTTGGATAGCACCACATTGAGGTCCCACTCTGTCGCTGGAGGACAGATGGGAGGGCTTAGATAACAGGAGACCTTGCAAGGAGAAGAGAGGTTGGACAGAGAGGGGCTTGCTCTCGACAAGGTGGTGGTGCACTGCTAGAGCACTCAGGTGCACCCTGACCAAGTTGGACTTCAGTCCTGCCTGCGACAGATGGAGCAAATATTGCAGTACAAGCTGCACAGAGCACGAGAACAGGTTGACTTGCCGTTCTGTGCACCACACTGAGAATCTGAACCATTTGAAGGTATGGGCCTGATTTGTGGAGATCCTATGGGAGGCCGAGAGGTTGAATGGGGCCAAGGCTACCCTTTCAGCAGCCAAGCAACAGGGACCCCAGATTGGGGTTTAGGAGGGAGTCCTCTTCCTGCAAAAGTTACCTTGGGACACTCTCCAGGGGGACTAGGGTCACCATGGACAAGCGAAGGAGCAGCAAGAACCATGGTTGCCTGGGCCACCAAGGGGCAATTAATATCAGAGATGCCCTGTCAAGCTGAGCCTTGAACAGGGTCTTGGCTAACAGTGGCATGGGCAGGAAGGCATAGAGCCGGCCCTCCATCCACGGGATGAAGAAAGAATCCACTGCCACCCGTGAGGGGTGCGGTTGTCAGGAGCAGAATCGAGACAGTTCAGTGTTGGTCAGACTCAAAGAGGTCCATCAGTGGAACTCCCTAGAGTCGGAAAAGCAAAGATCCAGCTGCCACTTGTGCAGCTGAAAAACACTGTTCTGCTTGTCTGCTAGGGCATTGAGCTTGCCAGGCAGATACACTGCCTGCAGGAGAATCCTATTGTGGAGCGCAAAGAAGCAGAGAGCCACTGCCTCCTGGCAGAGGGGGTAGGACCCTGTGCCTCCCTACTTGTTCATGTAGAACATTACCACCTGTTTGGACCAGAACGGACTCGTGTTGCAGTCAGTGGTGAAAGGCTTGGAGGGCTAAAAATATGGCCCGAAACTCCAGCAGGTTGATCTGGAGTTGGTTGTCTGACTGCAACCAGCTGTCAGAACCCTCGAGGGATTGGAGACCTGGATCCCTGTCTGGAGGCACTGGGGTACCAGCCACCAGCTGAAAGAGTCCGCAAGTTGATGGGTCACCGGCACCATGTCCCACAGCTGTCCAGAGGCCTGGGTTCACTGGGAGTGAAGACACCATTGGGCCGCCCTCAAGTGGAAGCGGGCATCCGGGGTGATGTGGACTGTGGATGTCATTTGACCCAGCAGGCGTAGCAGGAGGCGAGCAGACACAGAGCGTCTGTATTGCATGTCCATGCCCAGCACCCTGAGGTGGTCGGCCCTCTCTTGGGGTAGGAGCGCTCTGGCCTGAAGGGTGTTTAACTGGGCCCCTATGAACTCCAGACACTGTGTTGGGAGGAGATGGGACTTGGGGTGGTTTATGACAAACTCCAGATGTTATAGGATGCAGATAGTGCGGGCCACGGCCTGTTGCACCTCTGCGGCTGAACCTCCTCTGATGAGCCAGTCATCCAGAGAGGGGAAGAGGAAGGCTCCTTGGAGGCGGAGGTATGCTGCAACCACTGCTAGGCCCTTGGTGAAGACCCTTGGGGCAGAGGCCAGGTCAAAGGGCAGGACCCTGTATTGGCAGAGGCCGCTTCCCACAACAAATCTGAGGTATTGCCTGTGGTTGGGATGGATGGGGATGTCTGTTTACGCATCCTTTAAGTCCAAGCAACACAGCCAGTCTCCCTGCTGGAAGTATAGCAGCAATGTCCCAAGAGAGAGCATCTTGAACTGTAGGTATTGTATCCCTGCAATTCTGTGGCTGCAGATCTCCGGCCTGCTCAGATGCTAAAGCCTGAACCAAAGCTGACCAAACAAGATGGTTTCCTGCCACAAGGAACTTTTGCTGTGCTTACATTCTCAGATCTGACCTTCAAGCAACTGCTTGCCAAGTGATCATACCTGAGCATACAGAAGCATATTGTTTCTCTTCAATTAGTTTACCAGGCCAATTAGTTGTCCACATGCAAGAACATCTGCCTTTCTGATCTTCATCATTCACTAACGATGCTACTGGCCTTGGAATGTCTGAAACTGCATACTGTTATCTTCCCTCATTATGACTCCTGGGTCTGCAAGATGAATACCTGTTCATTACCTTCTGATTTGCTGAGAACATTTCAGACTGTCTTGTGCCAACCATTCACCAGACCTATGACGGAGACTCTACACAAAAAATAATTACAGTAGGCAACAGAACTTTCACATTCTTTTGCCTTTGTGCTCTTTATGCCCTTTTGCCTGTCTGCAAGACAGATATACACTATGTGTGTGCAAGGCCGCTCTCCTAAGGACATTCACAGATACCTCCTGTTCTGTGTTCTCACGCGGCTCGCCTCCGAAAGGGCTGGAGCCTGCATTATCTAGCCTAGCTGCCTCTTTGGACCCTGTGCTGCTCCAATTTCTCAGATCCAGCCACCAGAGTTCTGGCCAGAGCTAAGGTACTGTCTTATTTCTCTTCCCCTGAGAGGGCGATGGTTAGCTAGAAACTAATTCCTATAATTCCTCTGAGTGCAGAACGAATTAGTGACCTCTGGTCGCTAATCAGTGATTTATTACTTTGTCTAACTGTAAACGTTGTGCTTCTATAACTTGCTATCTCATATTTCTAATATCTACAGCTATATGTCCGTATAATCTTTTACCTTGCTACCCATAATAAACATAATATATATATACAGACAAGGCTCTTTAGTGGCTCATTGCCAGTACACTCATAGAACTTCAGGCTGGGTATTAGTAGTTAATTCCTCCTGGACATAACAGAGCATAACTTATTTTTGTTTGCTACTAATAAGCCCTACAGAACTTCTCCCTCACCAAGAACTTGTTCAGGTCCTGCCTTAGGTCCCCTGTTCTTTATGGTACGAGGAAGTCCCAGGAGTATAATCCCTTGAACCCAGAGGTATGGGGGTATGGGTTCCACTGCCTTGTCCTTGAGAAGACCCGCAAGCTCCTGCAGTAGCAAGGTCTGGTGGAGGGCAGTCCTGGAAGGCTCTCCCGGGAAGAATATAAGGGGAAGTGTGCTCCAGGTGGAGGAGGTAATCTTCCCTGACCACCTATAGTGCCCACGTGTTGGTGGTGATGGCTGGTCACCAGTGGGTAAACAAGATCAGACATCGCCCTGTGGGCTGCTGTCCTCCTGGGGGGTTGAGAAGCTATGCCCAAGGAGTCAAAAACTCCCACCCAGCTGTGCCGGAACCGGTGCCTGGGTTTTGGGAGACTTCTGCTTATGAGAGCCATGCCTTTGTCCCTTGGGCTGCTGACTCTGCTGGAGAGCCTGGGAGACCCGATACGGAGGTAATTTCCATAAGCTCTTCCCTTCCTCGAGTAAGGGGGCTCTTTACTCAGAGCCTTCTGTTGGGGAAGGGTAGCGGTGTTCTTGGAGAGTCTAGTCCTCGTCAGGAACTCAGACTCCAAATCTGGAGCCTTATCTGTCATGGGTTTGCCAAAGAAGTTCTCGCTTTGGCAGGGGACGTTGACTAATTTGTCCTGAACCCATTGCTCCATGTCGGAAGACTGTAGCCAAGCCTGGTGTTGGGCACCGATGCCCGCTGCAGCTACTCTAGTCACCAACTTAAAGCCATCATAGGAAAGCTTTACGGCGTTCCTGTGTGACCTTTGCCATGTCCGGAAATATATGGATACTCTGACCACAAAATGTTCTAGCCATTGGTGCTTTATTTCATCTTAAATTTCCCTGTAAATGTCAGGTTACATATCAGGGTAAACGTTATTTGTTTTGTGAAGTAGACCAATTGGTAAATTTTCTGGATCAGAGGGAACATATTTGAACATTTCAGAATGTTTTTGTTCTTTACCTTAATTGTTCTCTTGACTTTGTATAAATTGGGTTTTTTGTTTGTTCTCAGTTATTTACTGTTTGTATAAAGTAGCTCCTTGATGTGGACTAGTGATTACGCTTTGGTGTGATGTTGCTTCTGTAACAATGTTTCATTATTATGAAATAAAGTCTTATAAAAAAAAAAAGCCATCATAGGCTGCTCATGTCATGAACTTCGAGGACTCTGACAGCAGAGAACAGGCTCCGGAACCACTGGAGGGGTTCCTCGGAGAGACCAGCCGAGAACCCAGGTAGTTCCTTTGCCAGGTCCCTCACGTACATGCCCATGTACAGCTGGTATGCCTAGATCCTGACAATGAACCTCGAGCCCTGGTAGCACTTCCTACCCAGTGCATCTAAGATGTGGGCCTCCCTACCTGGGGGCACCGAGGAGTGCGTCTTCTGGCTCTTGATCCAATGCATGGCCGACTCCACCACCATGGAGTTATGCGTCAGTTGTGCTTTCTAGAAGCTTGGGCTCCGGCAGACCTGATACATCAAGTCCAGCCATTTGCTCACAATGGGCACAGATGCCAGTGTTTCCCACCTATGAAGGAGTAGCCATTCCAGGATCAGGAGGACGGGCACTCATCACCACAGGCCAATGATTCTCTGTGGGTGACCTTGGGAGGCTGCTTCCGCACCAACCCCTCAGACTCATGGGCATGGACTGTGGAACCAGGCGTGGGACTTAGCCGCCTTTCCTGATTCATCCACAGATGCTGGCCTTGAGGATTTCTTCTTCTATTTGTGTTCCACCTCTGGGATGCTCCACTCAGAGGACCATGGCCACAATCGGAAATGGCGGGGTCACTTCAGGGATACAGGGTCCCAGAAGGGGGCTTGGAGCATGGTGTCACTGGAGACTCTGGGGCAGAATCTGACCTTTGGAAGATCTTGTCATGCTGCTGCTGATGGCTCTTAATAGCCTTGGAGGACATCTTTTTACAGAGTTCACCACAATCCAAGGGGACATGTTCTGCTCTGTGTGTCGGTAAGAGACATGGTCCGGGAACACCGATCACATTTTTTGAATCCACTGGCAAAGGCCATGGGGGAAAAGGGCCCCAATGAGGTTGAAGACCCAGGGCTCTGCCAGTGAAAAAGGGCACGAACCACGCTGGTAGAGAAAAAATGAACCTGAGATGCGATGCCGGGGCAAGCAAAGGAAACCAGTGCAACCAGTGAAGAAAAACTTCCAAGAGAAAAAAAAACAGACTCTCTTTCTGGGGAAATCACACACACGTCTGGTGGACTCCGTGGAAAAAAGGAGATTGGAGCAAGCTGATACCCTTCTGCGGGAAGGAGACCACGCATGCATGGAGCATCTCCCAAAGGCTTTCTTTAAAAGCTGGGGAGAAGCTTCCATGCAGGGCTCAATCGGCATCACCCATATTTGAGGACTGACTTCATGCTTGTTCCCAGAGAATTTGTGGGATCCAGGGGTCCACTTGGGCCATCTGAGGTAAAGTGCTGCACTTCACCTCAGATTACCTTTTTTGCTCCCATGATACATCTTTTATTCCAGCCCTGAGCTGGCGTAAAGATTCAGCTCTAAGGGGAGTGTAAAAACTGCTGTGAATTTTTGCACAATTTATTGTGTTTTTAGATTGGGGCATTTCTTATTCGTCCATTTATATGTGATAGGCATACTGGTTTTACACTGATTTTCCCCATGCTAGAAATTCTTGCTTTATAAGGAGAAAGACTACTACAGTAAACCTCTGAGCTAAAGGATAGTGCAGCTCTCTCCTTCAAGGCTAGAGCCTATGGGCCAGATCCAACCAATGATGGAGGAGTCACAAGAAGGGAAGAGGTGAACGCGGGAAGTTCTTGTGCTGTGTAGGTGAGCCTTCTGCATGGTGAAGCGCCCCGCCCCCCCATGCATCTGAATGGCAAAATCAGTTCCAAGCACTGCAACATATAAACAGTAATTCACAATAGCATAGCGATTAAGGAATTGTACCTTTCAGATAACCCTCCTCTCCAAATCACCGAAACAGAGATAACACTGATATAAATATATTAACATATTTAAAAACACACACACACCAGCGCACAGACACAAACGCATGCAAAAACATCCAAACATGCAGAGACATACGAGCTCACATAAAAAGATAAACATACAAAACAGCAATATAGTGTACTCACCTGTAACAGATGTTATCCGGGTACAGCAGGACTCAGTCCTCACATATGGGTGATGTCAGCACCAACGGAGCCCACGTGGAAGCTTGTCCCCAGCTTTCAAAGAAAGCCTTTGGGAGATATACCACTCATGCGTGGTCTCCTTCCCACCCAAGGGTGCCATCTTGCCTCAGTCAAATGACATAGGCTAAAGACGGCAAAAAATAACAAAGAAGCAACTCCAAGGAAAGGAGGAAGGGTTGCGAGGACTTATTCCTGCTGTCCCCAGAGAACACATGTTAAAGATGAGTAACTATGCTTTCTCCAGGAACAAGCAGGAAGTCAGTCCTCACATGTGGGACTCCCTAGCTACAGGCTACCAAAAACCTGTAAAATGCCACAGATGACCAGAAAAAGGTGAGCTGTTAACAGCAGCAACAGAGTCCTAAGGAACAGGCTTTCGAGTGACCCAAGTGTCCTGTGAGGAACCAGCATTCCAGTAGCCTGAACATAGAATGGTCAGAGGGCAGAGGTTGCCTACACCCGAACAGATTATTATTATTAATTTATTAAGTGCTACAAGGCATACGCAGTGCTGTACAAACACAGAGAAAGACAGTCCCTGCTCAAAGAGCTCACATTCTAAAATACAGACATGACAATACAAGAAGCATGAGGTCAAAGGGAAGAGGAGACACAAGGAAAACAAAGACCATGGTCCGAAAACAGTCTCAAAGAGGTACATTTTTAACAAGGATTTGAAAAGGGAGAGAGAAGAGACTTGATGTAGAGATAAGGGAAGCTTATTCCAGGCATAAGGAGCAGCAATGTGAGGATATCAAAGTCTGGAGTTAGCATCAGAAAAGAAGGAGACCAGGAGGAGCGGAGTTCAGAAGGGGGGGGGGGGGGGAGTAGGGAAAGAGGAGAGAGGAAAAATAATGAGGGACTACAGAGTGAATGCATTTAAAGGTTAGAAGAAGTAGTTTGAAATGAATATGAAAGGGAAGCCAGTGGAAGAGATTTCAATAGAGGAGTCACATGAGAGTAACGCGGCTGGCAGAAAAAGTGTAGTTAGTCACCTGTAACAGGTATTGACCGGGGACAGCAGTCCTCACATACGGGTGATGTCCGCAGAACATTTCCCCAGCTTTCAAGGAAAGCCTTTAGGATTGCTACCACACGTGAGGTCCCCTTCCCGCCCAAGGGTGCCATCATGCTCAGTCAGATGACACAGCTAAAAGACGGCAAAAATAAAAGATGGTAAAGGAGCAACCAAGGGGCGGAGGGAGAGACTACACTAACAGCTTTTACTACGTCCTCAGGTAATGAATGGCAGAGTTTGATTATACGTTGAGTGAAAACATATTTTCTCTCATTAGTTTTAAATAGGTTACCCTGTAGCTTTATTGCATGTTCTAGTCTTTCTACATTTTGATGGCGTAAACAATCAATCTTTCGGAGACGAGTTGCGGGAGAATACAGAACCAAAAGATATCTGTGAAAGTCTTATCTCAGTCCTTAGGAGAACAGCCTGGCACACACGTAGTGTGTCTGTCTTGCAGGCAGATCGGGTAGCAGAAACCAGGTAAGCAGGGCACAAACCGCAAAAAACACAAAAGTTCTTCTACGCAGACTGTATTATTCTTTGTGATGAGTCTCCATCCTAGGTCCGGCGATTGATTGGCACAAGACAGTCCGAAGTGTTCTCAGCGAATCAGGAGGTAGATGACGGGCATCTTTCTTCTAGACAAAGGATCCATAGTAAGATGTTATGCAGAGGAAACAGTATGTAGTTTCTGGGCATGGGTACAATTGTCCAAGGCCAGTAGAACCATCTATAGATAAGCACCGGAGAAGCAAATGTTCTTGCATGTGGGCAGTGAATTGGCCAGGAGCAATGGCTTCAGTATGCACACATAGAAATGCTGGGCAAGCAGTTGCTTGAAGATGAAGTCTGTGGCTGAACACAGCAAACATGTAGCAGGAAGCCATCATGTTTGATCAGCTTGGTTCAGGCTTGAGCTGTTGAGCAGGCCGGAGATCTGAAGGCGCAGAATTGCAGGGGTACCAACCCTACAGGACTTCCTTCCACTTTTAAGCGTGGAATACAGCTGGTCCACTGTTCCCTCTAAGCTGTGCGCGCGCACACACCTTGCCAAGCGAGCGCACATACTTTACAACAGAGCGCACAAAAGTTACGGTTCTGATTCTGATAGAAAACAACACAGACGTCTTACAATTTGAAAGTTGTTGTGTATTTATGGGTTTCACAAGTTCTACAATATTTTCTAGTGCAATCAATGTGGTGTACATACTGTATTCTGACGTGTAGTCAAATTTTAAAGTATAGAACTCTGAGTGTTGTTATGTGGCGCACAAAAATTTAACCTTCCTTCAAAAGCTGCACACAGCTGATATTTTATGCGCACACAGCCAACAGAAAATTAGAGGGAACATTGAGCTGGTCTGGGTGCTGCCAAGATAGTATTTTTAAACACCACCCATGCTTGATGTAAATCTTTAACCTTTGCAACTGCTCCTTTTAGTTTTTTCTTAACTATTTTCCTCATTTTATCATAGTCTCCCTTTTGAAAGTTAAAAGGTAATACTGTGGATTTCCTTACCGTCCTTCCTCCATTTATTAAATCAAACACAATGCTATAAATCACACCACTTATTTGCAAACAATGCACATAACAAAAATACCCAATGCAAAAACTATTATTAATTTAATATAAAATAAAAAATATTTCTCATTAATTTATAACACATTCCCCAAGTGTAATCAATACCTTAGAAAAATAATTAACATTCACACTAGTGTGTATCAACATTAACTTTATTATATCTAAATATTAATAATTCCAAATGCACATATACAGTATTTATAATTGTTTAAATCCTTTAGTGAAACATTGGATATTGAAAAACCATTCTGTAGATGAATTACAATGTTTTGTTTTATTACAAGTAAGGGATGGAGAAGGTGGTAATTTTCAACAGTTGTTATGCCGTAAGGAGCAACAATTCATTTTTCGTTGGCAGACTGTGGAACCGCGAGGGTTAAATTCCCAAATTGAATGGCATTGGTTCTATTGAACCGTGATTGGATAAATTCAGGATAAAACTGTATATGCATTAGTGTTTTTTCAGAGAAACCATTACGTCTATATGGATTGCACGTTGTATAAGACTGGTGGTTGATTAAAGGTCATTTTTTGTTTCTTTTTATGGTTTGGTTAGTTTTAGGGGTATGTTTACTAAACCGTCTTAACGTGTGCTCTGTAACGTTATCGCATGATAATGGTGCTTTACAAGGCGCACAGGTACCTTATCGCACGATAACGAGCGCTGCAGTGCAAACGAGCGCTGAAGGCGGGGAAAGGCTCCCGGAAGGTGGAGGAAGGCTCCCCAGGGGCGGAGAGAAGGGGTCAATGGGTGGAGAGTGGGAGGGGAGAGGCTCCCTGCACACTAACGCTGTGAAATCCGAGGCTCAAAACTAATTCCAGTGAAACCCTGGCGTTAGAGCAGATTTAAAGGGAAAAGAAACCATTTCCGTCAGCAATGTACAGCAAAACCAGGGAAACCTACGAAAAAGTGATAAGTGTGATACATGTGCACGGAACAAAAGGGCAATTAAACATTGAAAATGTACAGAAGAAAATGTAAAAATAAAATAACCAAGCTGGCCAATAGTGATATCAATGGGAAACATCAAAAAACACTCCCAAGAAAGCTCCAAAAAAAAGATATGAATTTTGGAAGGGTCTATGCTCCGTCGCAATACAAGGTGAATGAGCCCACAGTGTAATTGCGCTGAGCAGGGTTTCCGACTCCATCAGCTAGGTTTCCTATGGCGTGCACATGTTCCACAACAGCAGGGCGGGCATGTCGGAATGGGCAACTGGACAGATGCTAGAAAAGGGGACACAGAGGGCTGCAGGCAGCACATGCTGTGGTGCAGCTGGCCCACAGTGCGGACTAGGGTGATGCCTTCCTGGCCCATAGGAATGCTGAAACAGTACAGCAGCCAGACAGAAACTTCTGAGGGCCCAACATGGGCACGAGTGTGCTTCCCACAGTGTCACAGGGAATAGTACCCAGCAGGTACCCCGAAGGGCACGGAACATTGGCATGCGGTGCTGGGGGGAAGCATGGACAGCTATGCAGGCACCCCTACCCCAGAACCCGCAACATAGGCAGCCGCCTACCCGCACACTGGATGGCCTGAGACTGCACTCCACCAGCAGAAGGGCATGTCAGCATGGTGGCAGAGGGATACTGGTGGTGGAGGGGGCAGGGGCAGTGGCAGCTGCCCAGAGAAGATCGTGGCCTAGCCCTGTGTAGGTGGGTGCCATGCACTGCAACAGACAGGCTCTGTCTGACAAACAGTCATGGCATCACCAGGGAATGCACTGTCTCTGTGGCAACACAGTGGTGCAGTGCACACAGCCAGTGTGTTCAGAAGCGGAAGGTCACAGGTTCAAGTCCCAGCTGTGGTTCCTGCCAACCCAGTCCCCATATTTTACCCACTACTAAAACGTGCTAATACAGACAGAACCTTTATTGCAGATGATGTAAACATGCCCAAAACACCTACATTTTACCCTACAGAGCACAGATACCATAAACATGTGCATACCCTAGAGCAGAGTCTCCCAAATGCAGTCCTGGAGGGCCAAACACCATTCAGGTTCCATGCTGCCTCTAATAAAGATGCCTGTGCTGCATTTCTATGCGCCACCCCCATGGTATGCAGATGTATCTCATGCATATTCATGAGGGACAGCATGAAAACCCGAACAGTGCCTGGCACACCAGGACTGGAGTTGGGAACCTCTGCCGTAAAGCAGCAGCCAACAAGGGCAGACACACCCGCACCCACGAGCTCCATTATCCAATGCCTCCTGGAGAGGCAGGACATTGGGCCCTGCGTACATCTCCCAATACTAGCACTTGCATACCTTAGCAATGCCATCCTAAACCTGGGAATACAGTACACAGCTATCAAAAGGTTGCTATGATTACTGGCAGATAGCAATTCCGAAGTTAAGTACAATTTTCTGATTGAGCTGCATCATGGCAACCTTTCTGATGTCTGTGGAGTGTGCTACAGGTCTTGTGTCTGACAGTGTTTACCACCCTGGGGAGTGACCCCAACAGTATTGCGTACCATAGCCATGCCTGCACTGTGCCCAGGACTGGAGCAGTGGCCAGGGCTGCCAAACACCTCTATAGTTGTACAATTGCTGGCATAGGTGTGGGAGTGTGTGTCTGTCTA
The DNA here is from genome assembly GCA_033557465.1 of Ichthyophis bannanicus. Taxonomy (NCBI): domain Eukaryota; kingdom Metazoa; phylum Chordata; class Amphibia; order Gymnophiona; family Ichthyophiidae; genus Ichthyophis; species Ichthyophis bannanicus. The sequence goes on from CM066034.1 coordinate 419,435,015, forward strand.
TCCAGTGTGTGGTGGCTGCAAACACCCTCCACAGCCCACACTGCCAGCACTGTTGCCAGTATTGGCCTGCCAATGTGCATAATGAGGAGCAAGGTACCATGGATATAGCCCGGAAAGGGTGGCCTAGCCAGGATGCATCTGTACAGGGCATAGGGCAATGGCTGGGACATTGTAGTGCCCGGCCACCACCTGCACAGACAGGGTGGCCAGAGCATGTCCTGCTGGGAGATCACTCTCACCCTGAGCAGTGACCACGGCATGGCTAGGTTCCCCCATAGTGCTGTATAGTATTTCTCTCATGTGATATTTCTGGGTTCCCTTTTGGGGCCCAATCACTGATTTATCTGCTTAGTGTGTATGCTGACATCCCAGTTCTGGGTGCATGCATCTCCTCCAGGGACATGCACTATGGACTAGCTAGCAGACTGTCTGCGGCTAGTATGTGTCTTGCTGGAACATCTTGCAGGGTGCAGTGGCTGGAGGCTTGCTGCAGGAGAATATCAGATAGTGGTGGGGCGCAGCTGGGCATTTCCAGGCCTAATGTCCGTCTGCTATTGCTTTATGGATGTGTACAGAGCTGTATTGACTGCCCTGTAGGGTGTCTGTTCCCCAGCAGGACTGGGGTTGGTGGTCCCCTCCACTGCCACCATTGCAGGGAGGTAGAATGTCGATCTGTTGGTGGGAGATCCTGTTTCCCACCCTCAGCCCCAGAGGGTGTGTTGAGTGGTGGTACATAATCTGCCTATGGGTCCATAAGGGCTAAACCTGACTGAGAAATACAGATGTATCTGCAGGAACTACCTATCTCACACACTAGCACTGCTGGTGACCTGCAGCATGGCCTATTTCTGCCATGGAAGGTGCTGTGGACCTGGTGCTGGGCGCCCCATCTCACCCTCAGGGTGAGCACAATACCCGCACAATGTGACAGTGTGTAGCTACTCTGTGCCAGTAACACACACGGTCAGTTCCCCCTACCCAGCCGAGGTGCTGTGGGGGGTGCATACCCCATCTTGTGATCATCCATAGACTGCTGATTTGCATGTGCAGTGCATCATGGGTATGGGTGGGCTAACCCTATCCTGGTGATCACAGCAAACTGTCTGTGTGGTGCCGTGCAGTCCTTCTGCAGCCAGCCAGGGGTTTGTTAGCATCTCTAGAGCTGTAGCCCACTGGTTACTTCACTGCCTGTGGAGCCAGAGATCATGGGTTCAAACCCACAGTGTGTTTGTTTGATAGGGCTGTCCAAAGCATTGTCGATTTTTAATGTACATTAGTGCTGCCAGCAGAAACACCCTCAGAGTACTGTAACCATAAGGTGCCTCAGAAGGCGCTTTATAGGGTGCCCTATAAAGCTCCTTCTGAGGCACCTTATGGTTACAGTCCATATAAGGTGCCTTATAAGGTGTCCTATGGAGCACCTTATAGGGTGCCCTATAGGGGACATTATTGGGTGCCATGGCGGACAGTGCACTTTATAATGTGCCCTATGGAGTGCCTTATAGGGTGCCTTATGCGGTGCCTTATAGGGTGCCTTATGCGGCACCTTAGGTTACGGCATGTGAGGGTGTGTTTGCTGGCAGCAATAATTAAAATACAAATTAAAATGCCTCAAGAAACAATACTTACATGTCAAAGCTGATGCCTCAGCCAGCCTTATGCATTAGGCACACTGGGGGGATCGAACTCATGACCCCTGTATCATCAGTCAGTGTACTACCCATTGTACCACACCTCCGTTTCTGTGTTTGCATGTCTGGGCGTCTACTTAGGAGCGCTTTGGAGGGAGGAGTGGTCTAGTGGTTAGGACAAGGTACTTCAGGCCGGAGGTTCAAGTCCCTCCTGGGGACAGCAATCTCAGGCCGGAGGGACTGGGATTTCTAGTCCTATAGGCACTCCTTGTGGTCTTGGGTAAGCCACTTAACCCTCCACTGCCCATGTTCCCTGTATTAGTGTATGTGTCTCATATCCCCTCGTGTTAAATGTATCCCCCAATTGACCGCTTTGAGCCGGTGAAAAGCGGGATATAAATACAGCTAAATAAAAAAATACTGCGCGTTAACATGCTTAGCCCAATAATGTGCGCAGCAGCGTGCGTTATCACGCGATAATCCCATTTTGCTACTTTAAGACTGCAATGCCCACTCCTTTTATGGCAGCCTGCACACTATCGCCGGGCGCACGTTAAGACGGTTTAGTAAACATACCCCCTAGTGTGTGTATCAGTCTTTTTTGATGTGGGTTAGTTGTAGTGCATAGGGTTAAATGATTTTACCTTATTTTGGGTTTATAGAGTAAAATCCTTGAAGAAACCGGATACCGGCGAAACTGTTTTGTGAACGGCATCTTTGGCAGACCTGGATGTGTGGTCAGAAATGGAGCGGTTTGGAATTTAATTCAGGTGATATACAGTCATTGGATGGTAGCCCGAGTGTTTGTAAATTATCTTCATTCAACTTTGAAGGTACAAGTGGGTGACCTTTCGTATGATAATACATTAATGGATTTTAAGCGCCAACAGTGCTGTTTTTTTAAGGAGGAGAATTATAAAGTTTTTCTATATTTATTTATAGTGGGAGCTTATGAAGCAGCGACAATTTGTTGGTGAAATAGAAACGGAAGAGTGGAGCTCCTGAAGTTCATCGATAAACGAACTGTATGAGCGATGGTTTTAGCTCGACGAATTTGGTATATCGTTTGATTGGGCCACACTGCCACAACCAGCAGCTTTCTGCATTCATACATTTTCACTATAAGGAAACATCTCTGCATCATTCAACAGATGGAGTTGTAACAGATCAGTATCGAGGTTGTGAAGATTGGAGTTGCAAAGATCGGGGGTGTAAAGATAAAGATTAAGATGGGGAGTTGCAACGATTAAGAAGAGACCAAGAAGGGGCATTAAAGATTTAGCAGTGTATAAAATGACCAATATAAGCTACGCTTGCTTTCAACAATTATAAGAGGGATAATTAAGTTCAGAGTTGTCCATTGTGCGATAGCATCTTTTTCAAATGTCTATAATATGTAAGAAAGATATACAACTGTTTATTATGAAGTATTGTGATTAATATGTGAATTTTATGAATTTATACATTTTTTTAAAAAAGATATATGGAAGGATTTAAACAATTAAAAATATAGGTGCATTGGAATTATTAATATTTAGATATAATAAAGTTAATGTTGATACACACTAGTGTGAATGATAATTCTTTTTCTAAGGTGTTGATTACACTTGGGGAATGTGTTATAAATTAATGAGAAATATTTTTTATTTTATATTAAATTAATAATAGTTTTTGCATTGGGTATTTTTGTTAAAGCAAACACAATCATGCTATGATCACTATTGCCAAGTGGCCCAAACACCCTTATCTCCCGCAACAGATCTTGTCTTCCACTAAAGACTAGGTCCAAAACAGCTTCCCCTCTGGTCGGTTCATGAACTTGCTGCTCCAAGAAGCAGTCATTTATTTCATCTAGAAGCTTTCTCTCTAGTATGTCCTGCCATGACACTGACCCATTATTATTACTGTACAGTAACTTTTGTTAGCTTCCCTGATTTCTTTGAGCATTTCATCATCCATTTGTTCATACCGGCCAGGCAGTCAATAGTACACCCTCACTGCCATTGCAGTCCCCTTCCCCTTTTTACATGGAATTTCAATCTTTAGGGATTCTACAGTGAATTTTCTTTCCTGCAAAACTTTAATCCTTTGCGACTCAATGCTCTCTCTACATAGAGCAACCCCACCACCAGTTTGATCTGCTCTATCATTACAATACAGTTTGTACCCAGGTATCATAGTATCCCACTGGTTGTCCTTCTTCCATCATGTCTCTGAGATACCAATCATATCTAACCTCTCATTTAGTGCTATATATTCTAACTCTTCAATCTTATTTTTTAGACTTCTGCATTTGCATACAAGCATTTTAGAGGCTGTATTTCATTCATATTAATCTGGCTATCGGTAGGCAGGGCTAATTTGGAATCTTTAAGCTCTGTCTGCTCTGTACTCAAGGACATTTGGGCTGCTTTTGTCTTTATTGGAATCTCTCTGCTGATATGCCCTAACTTAAATCTTTTGCTAGTATCCTTCAGAGATATATTGTTCTGAACCATGCGCTCCTTGGCGACTGTCAGCTTTCCCCTATTATCTAGTTTAAAAGCTGCTCTATCTCCTTTTTAAAAGTTAATGCCAGCAGCCTGGTTCTATCCCGGTTAAGGTGGAGCCCATCACTTCGGAAAAAACCCTCCTTTCCCCAGTTCCTAACAAATCCAAAACCCTCTTCCTTGCACCATCATCTTATCCATGCACTGAGACTCCAGAGCTCTACCTGCCTTTTGGGTCCTGCGTGTGGAATGGGAAGCATTTCAAAGAATGCTACCCTGGAAATTATGGATTTTAACTTCCTACCTAAAAACCTAAATTTAGCCTCCAGAACCTCCCTACTACACTTTCCTATGTCATTAGTACTGACATAAACCAAGACAGCAGACTCCTCCCTAGCACTAAGACCGTGTCTATGTGGCATGTGAGGTCTGCTACCTTCGCATAAGGCAGGCATGTTACCAGTCCATCCTCATGTCCACCAGCCACCCAGCTATCTACATGTCTAATGATCGAATTACCAACTATAACAGCTGTCCTAACTCTTCCCTCATAAGCACATGGCCCTGGAGAAAACTCCTCAGTGTGTGAAGGTTTTAAATCACCTGGAGGACAGGTCTTAGCTACAGGATTATTTCCTGCTGAACCAGGGGATGCTCTCCGGTCATGTGACCTTTCTCCTCCATGGAAACAGGGATGCTTCCAGATTGGAGATGGGACTTCAGTACTACATCCCTGTAGGTTTAGTCTCTGTCTTCTTTATGTCCTCCAAGTCCTGTACTCTAGCCTCCAGAGATCAGACTTGCTCCCTAAGAGGAAAGAGCTCCTTGCACCTAGTGCACACGTACGACCCCTCACCAACTAGAAGAAAATCGTACATGTGACACTCAATGCAAAAGACTGGAAAGTCCCCATCTCATAAGAACATAAAATATGCCATACTGGGTCAGACCAAGGTCCATAAAGCCCAGTATCCTGTTTCCAACAGTGGCCAATCTAAGTCATACGTACCTAGCAGTTTCCCCAAAAGACACAGGTTCCACAATGCTTGTACTGGGTAAAGCATTGATATCCTGGGTCCCTTCTTAATAATGGTTTATGGACCTTTCCTCCAGGAACTTGTCCAAACCTTTTTTAAACCCAGCTACACTAACAGCCTTTACTACATCCTCTGGTAACAATTCCCGAGTTTGATTACACGTTGAGTGATAAAAATATTTTCTTTTATTAGTCTTAAATAGTTTATCCTGCAGCTTTATTGCATGTCCCCTAGTCTTTCTATAATCTGATAACGTAAACAATCGATCTATGTTTACCCGTTCCACTCCGTTCATTAATTTATAGACTTCGATCATATCTCCCCTCAGTCATCTCTTTTCCAGGTGTTGTGGCGCCAGGCAGATGGCGCCTGTAAAAGCAGAGAAAAACACTCAAGGGAGTTTTAAAAGCAGCAGTGCTGAGCACATGGCTAGAGGTTGTCGGGGGCAACCAAGCAAAATAAAAGCACAGGCTGGAGAGAAACGCCCAGAGTTAGCATTACATCACAGCTCATTAGCAAAGCAGAGACACCTGCATAGAGTTGAGCAAACGCAGCTCTCAAGGTATGACGCAGATAAAAATAGGTCAGCCTTGAGCAGAGCAGATTCACAGAAACACAGAGAGCCACGCAGAGAGAAACGTACAGGCACACGTGGGAAAGGAAGGAAGTACAGAGACGCCAATGAGGAGTCAGACCCAGTCTTGGATGTTGGGAGAGACAGAGATTCAGGGAGGACTCAAGCCAGAGGAAAGTACAACCTTCAGAGAAACCAGGAGCCATACCTTGAAGGGTCAGAGGTGGAATCAGTCTGCAGCTCAGAGGGGTTTATGCAAACGGAGCTCACCAAGGTTAGTGCTGAGAAATTAGGCTGCACTAAGCCTGGGGCCATGTGGGGCCAGAGGGAGTCTCCATACAATAAACCACGAGGAGCAGGGAGAAGAGAAATCCACTCTAGCAGGAACCTGGGGAGCCAGAATACTTATTCCTGTGATATTTCTCATGCTTTAGAGCAGCGTCCTGTGAGAGGAAGAAAAGGGAAGAAAGACTTTCACTTCCCGTTCACACACGAGCCAGGCAGAGCACAGCCTGAGAGCCATAATACCTCGTCTAGAGGAGCACTGAGTTTTAACCCCGGTGGTCATGAAGCATATGACTCACTAAAGAAAGACTCTATAGCATACGGTAGGGAACCTTTCCACAGTGAGAGGGGGGAGTGGTGCTCAGACTCAGCAGAGAGGAGAGAAAGAAGCTCTTGTACAGAATACAATCCAGTAAGCTATAATTCTCACGATTCACCGTAAGACATGGACTGTGCCATTGATGAGGATAATTCTGAGGGCTGTAAAATGGATTGTACGCTTGTTTTCTCAGATGAGCTGTCTGCAGTGAAATCTGTGAGGGCAGATTTCACATTTAAAAGAGCCTGATTAAAACCCTGTTTTTCCCTTCCTTTTTGGTTCAGTTAAAGCTGCCATTTAAGCATTTTCTGTTCCAGTTGTAGTCCCACTTTTATGTTTTACCAGATGTATGGTTTACTTTGCTTTGAAATGTTGTTGCAAGAATTCACCCGGGACGGGGAATAAAACCTCTTTAAGCATAGCTACTCGACCACAGCTACCTCCTTTATTTTGACTAGCTATAGGGACCCAAAAATCCCTGAGGGCAGCATTGTCCTTGCTACAGAAAAGAGGAGCAACCCCAAAGCCCTAGGCTCTCGCCTCGTGCGCCAGCCGGGCATTTGACAAGTGGCGACGTTGTTTGGATTTTTGCGCAAGATTCAAGAAGCACAAAAGGACTACAGTTACCAGAAGGGAGCAGACATCCGGAAGGAGAGAGAGCCGTCAGGAAGCTTTCTGCAACCAGGAGTGGAACCCAGGACACCTTTCTCACAAGCTGACCCCTGCATGAAGACTAAGGTAAAAAGTACCTGGTCAGACGCGGGGAGGATACAGTGAGAAAGGGGGATAATGGTAGGCAGAGAGGGGGCGGTAGAGGAAAAAAAAAAGTGTGTGTTGGTATCGCACTTGGTTTTGTTTTGTTTTATCTCTCTAGGTATACCAAGGCGGAAGGATGGAGCCCTTGGATGTAGCCGGATGGATGAAGACACAATGGGATAAGCAAGTCGAGCTTATCCAGTTCATGCAGCAGCAGACAGCAAGGACCATCCAGGAGCAGCAGCGGCCATTATTAGAGACATTGGATGCGCTTTTAAAGAAGCCCAGAGATGTCACTGAGGACGTACCCACGGCTCTACAAGCCGCTGGCATAAGGTCGTATGGTGCCTTTGCAATAGGACAGCTGCAGCCTGTGATAAGGAAGCTTATCATAGCTCAGGAAGGAGCTATAGAAAAGGTGAAGTGTCTCTGAACAAGCAACCTGTCAGTGCTGGTAGAAATGAGAAAACAGAATTTTGCCATAAAAGACTACCAGTCCCAGAATGCACCAGGTTTCCAACAGCCATGACAGGAGCTGAAGTGAGAAAACGTGTGTTCAATCAAAAGGGCTATGAGGTAATCCCCAAGCGCTCATTGCAAAGGGCAGGGCTTGATTCAGCACAGCTGTGCTGTGCTAAGGTGGAACACTCATCAAGGCAGAATAAATGTAGAGTTTATTCTACAGAGAATCATCATGATCCTTAGTATCTTGATCAGCTTGGAGATCCTGATCTTCATTCTCATCAGAAGCAGAGGTCAGAACGGACGGACAGAGAGAGCAAGAAGCCCTTTAAAAGAAGGAAGAGAAAAGCCTCTGGGAAGTCTACAGGAGTCCAGCACAGTACGTATACTGGGAGACAGACAAGAGGCCAGCATACACCATTGGACTGGGGGAGACCAGAGGAGTGGTATTGCAGAGACAGGAATCTCCAGACGGCACCTGTGAGGGAAACAGCTGCACGTGGAAGGGATCCTAAGACCCATGCCAGAAGGTATGTGAAGAGAGATCCAGTGTCCAGGGATCTAGATTGGAAGGCTGGACACAGAAACTGGACTACATATTGGCCAGGCTATTTAAAGGGGAACTCTAACAGCAATGGAAGCTCAGGTATGAACACTGATCTATGCCCTAGCTATAACTTTGAAAGGAAGCAGGGAAATGATTATTCTCCTGGTAGTGCTCCATTGAGAAATTCCTTTGTGCCAAGCCAAGATATTGAACCTATGATTATTGAAGAAAGGGGAGAGGTCTTAGAACCAGAATGTGAATATATGGACTGCTCTCTGTCCAAACTCAAATGGTAGTTTTCTGTTACAAAGTGCAACAACCATCACAAAGAAATACCAACTTGTTCTTTAATCTACTCAGAAAACCTTCTGAGTAAGATTTTGAGCTACACAGTGAAAGCAAGCCAGCTAAGGGGTTTCAGCTGGGTGATTGCTAGCAATTGAGCTTATCTAATTGCTTGTGTGCTCTGAAGGGAATCACTTCTGAATTTATATGTAAAGATATAAGAAGTTAACCTGAAGAAAAGAACATTTTTTCTACTTTGTGGGTTTATTTGGTTGCTTACTGCATTGCTGAGACATTATTTGCTAAAGCCTACAAGAAAGACCAGTTTGTTGCCAACCAGGTCTTTAATCCTTTGCTTTAATTACCTGACCAGTTCAGATGTTTTTTTTCCTAATTTTGTTTTCCTAACTTTAAAACTGCAAGCAAGTATCCTGAGTTCTGTGCTACCAAGCATTATCTGTGTTGGGAGAACCCCTCATAAATAAAAACCTTATTTGCTTTACCCTTGAGCAAGTATAATTAATTATTGTTCACGGCTGTGTCTGGAATGAATGGACTACATTACCCACAAATCCTTGCAAACCATATAGATATATGCTTTTGCCAAGACTGTGAACATTCTCACCCAGGCGGCCGTCTGACAAGCCACAGGACAATGTGGACGATTACCTGGACGCATTCGAAAGGATAGCAACTACACTGAATTGGCCTGAGGAGCAGTGGGCTACACGTTTTGCCCTATCGCTCACAGGAGAGGCCCTTTCAGCGTACAAAGCTATGCCTGCAGAATTGGCTTCCAACTATAGTGAAGTAAAAAAGGCGGTAAAGGATAGATTGGGCCTTACCCCACTTCACTATCAGCGCATGTTTAGGGAAGCAGTAATAGGGCCTCAAGAGACTCCCAAAGCGCTAGCCCAAAGGCTAAAGAGTATAGCAAAGAAATGGTTGTTAGCTGAGGGAAGTTCTGTGGAGACAGTACTTGACAAAATTGTAGTAGAACAATTTATGGAGGCTGTTCCAAAAGGGCTTAAAACCTTTTTAACCCTCCAGCACTGCCAGTCCTCAGAGGATGCAGTCTCTTTAGCTGAGCGATATTTCGCAGCTGAGAGGACTGACACCCCAGGCCAAGGTAGTTGGTTGGCAGCTGGGAGGAGGAAAAGTAGTTATAAAGGTAAAAATGTGTCTGATAAAATGTATAAGCCTGCCAAGTTCACTGTAAATGTCTCTGATGAAAATGTTTGTTCTATGCCCAAAGGTACATGTTTTCGGTGTGGAAAAACAGGGCACTATTAGAGATCCTGCACAGAGCGCACAGTCCTGGTGATAGGGACAAAGAAAGCAGAACAGGATGAATTCCACGTCCCAGTCGAAATAGAAGGTACTTACACAATGGCTCCACTTGACTCGGGGGCTGACCAGAGCATGATTTCGGAGAAGCTCTGGGCAGCTATTGAGGGGCACCGCCAGTAGCCCCCGAGTCAAGCAGAGGGACAAGTCAGGGTTAAGTGCGTTCACGGCGCATCTGTCCCTTATCCCATACACTATGTGGTAGTACAAGGGTGGGGTTCCCTCCAAGAGATGAAGGTGGCCGTAGATCCCGAGCTGCTCGAGGAAGCGATACTGGGGAAAGATTGGCCTCCCTTACGTACTATATTGGAAAACGGTTGGGGTGCTAAAATGGGGCTAGTATCCACTCGCTCGCAAGTAGAACCCTTAGAGAGGGAAGAGGAGGCAGTGGAACATACAAAGGAACCCAAAGAGGAGGAAGATACCCAAAGGGAGGACCCAGTGGAGGAAGGGTTAGATATTCTCCCTAATCATGATGACCTTGTACAGCCTCCGGTTAAAATAGAGAGGAAAGATAAACCTACGAAGCGTAGGGAGAGATACGCTAGGATCCGGGGGAGGGCCGAGCTAGAGGATGCTGTAGGGTTGCCCCGGGTGCCAGCAGAGGTCGTAAGAAAATTTCCCTCGTTCCCAATGGAACAGAAAGCAGATCCAGCGCTTAAAAGAGCATTTGAGTGGGCAGAGGAAGTTAGACCGACCCTACCAAGGTTTTTCTTGGAGAATGATCTCCTGTACCCAGAGTGTGTAAACCCCCATACCGGTGCCATTCGCAAACAATTAGTAGTACCCGTGACCTTTAAAGCTAGCGTACTAAGATTAGCCCATGACCACCCGGTGGGGTGTCACAAGGGGATCCAGGGGACGCTGGACCAAATCTTAGCTAGGTTTTATTGGCCCGGGGTTTTTAAGGAGACGCGTCAATTTTGTGAGGCGTGCCCCAGCTGTCAGAGAGTGACAGTCACAAAACCTAAGGCAGTACCCATGGTGCCGACTCCCAACATAGCGGCTCCTGTAAGTCGATTGGGTATCGATATAATAGGGCCTATGATGAGAACACCAAGAGGATTCAAATATATCCTGGTCATAGTTGACCACGCCACCAGGTTTCCTTGGGCCATTCCCCTAAGAAACACATCAGCCAAGGTGATAGCCTTAGAGTTAATAAGACTCTTCTGTGAGATAGGCTTTCCAAGGGAAGTCCTGACGGATCAGGGGAGTAACTTCCTCTCAAAACATCTGGCGATGGTATGGGAAGCCTTCGGCATCTGCCATATAAAAACATCCGCCTACCATCCGCAGGCTAATGGGATAGTAGAACGTATGAACCAGTCCATAAAGCAGCTATTACGCAGGGAGCTGAAGAAGGGGGAAATGAACGAATGGGACACATTGCTGCCATTCACACTGTACGCATGCAGGGAGCGCACACAGGCGTCCCTGGGGGCATCCCCATATGAATTGCTGTTCAGCCGTGCTCCGAGAGGTGTCCTAGACATCCTACAAGAGCAATGGGTAGAGCCGAGCATGCAGGAGGTTGGGGTACCCCAATTCCTTAAGGAACTACGACAACGCCTAGAGAGGACATCTAGGGCCTCTAGAGAAAATTTGCAAGCCTCTAAGGATAAGCAGAAAAAGTATTATGACAGGGGCACCAGACCAAGACAGCTAAATATAGGCGATAGAGTGCTTATACAAGTAGCCGACCCCGGACCGAAATTTGAGTCCCGGTGGAAGGGCCCAGGTACAGTCATAGGGAAGGTTGGTCCAGTATCCTACAGGGTACAGAATGAGAAGGGCCGCCAACAGACCTATCACATAAACCTACTCAAGCTGTGGAAGGATAGGTCTGCAAGTGCCAGCCTAGTTACCATTGTTTACCGTAAAAGGTACCAGACAAAGTTGCCCCGAGAGAGGTCCCGAATGTAGATTCCGTGCTGTCAGGTAAAAACTGCAGCCCGTAATATTTTAAGGGGGGGGGGGGATCTGCCGTGGCGCCAGGCAGATGGCGCCTGTAAAAGCAGAGAAAAACACTCAAGGGAGTTTTAAAAGCAGCAGTGCTGAGCACATGGCTAGAGGTTGTCGGGGGCAACCAAGCAAAACAAAAGCATAGGCTGGAGAGAAACGCCCAGAGTTAGCATTACATCACAGCTCATTAGCAAAGCAGAGACACCTGCATAGAGTTGAGCAAACGCAGCTCTCAAGGTATGACGCAGATAAAAATAGGTCAGCCTTGAGCAGAGCAGATTCACAGAAACACAGAGAGCCACGCAGAGAGAAATGTACAGGCACACGTGGGAAAGGAAGGAAGTACAGAGACGCCAGTGAGGAGTCAGACCCAGTCTCGGATGTTGGGAGAGACAGAGATTCAGGGAGGACTCAAGCCAGAGGAAAGTACAAACTTCAGAGAAACCAGGAGCCATACCTTGAAGAGTCAGAGGTGGAATCAGTCTGCAGCTCAGAGGGGTTTATGCAAATGGAGCTCACCAAGGTTAGTGCTGAGAAATTAGGCTGCACTAAGCCTGGGGCCGTGTGGGGCCAGAGGGAGTCTCCATACAGTAAACCACGAGGAGCAGGGAGAAGAGAAATCCACTCTAGCAGGAACCTGGGGAGCCAGAATACTTATTCCTGTGATATTTCTCATGCTTTAGAGCAGCGTCCTGTGAGAGGAAGAAAAGGGAAGAAAGACTTTCACTTCCCGTTCACACACGAGCCAGGCAGAGCACAGCCTGAGAGCCATAATACCTCGTCTAGAGGAGCACTGAGTTTTAACCCCGGTGGTCATGAAGCATATGACTCACTAAAGAAAGACTCTATAGCATACGGTAGGGAACCTTTCCACAGTGAGAGGGGGGAGTGGTGCTCAGACTCAGCAGAGAAGAGAGAAACAAGCTCTTGTACAGAATACAATCCAGTAAGCTATAATTCTCACGATTCACCGGAAGACATGGACTGTGCCTTTGATGAGGATAATTCTGAGGGCTGTAAAATGGATTGTACGCTTGTTTTCTCAGATGGCGTAACCTCATTTTGTTAGAAGCCTAAGAGAGCTGTCTGCAGTGAAATCTGTGAGGGCAGATTTCACATTTAAAAGTGCCTGATTAAAACCCTGTTTTTCCCTTCCTTTTTGGTTCAGTTAAAGCTGCCATTTAAGCATTTTCTGTTCCAGTTGTAGTCCCACTTTTATGTTTTACCAGATGTATGGTTTACTTTGCTTTGAAATGTTGTTGCAAGAATTCACCCGGGACGGGGAATAAAACCTCTTTAAGCATAGCTACTCGACCACAGCTACCTCCTTTATTTTGACTAGCTATAGGGACCCAAAAATCCATGAGGGCAGCATTGTCCTTGCTACAGAAAAGAGGAGCAACCCCAAAGCCCTAGACTCTCGCCTCGTGCGCCAGCCGGGCGTTTGACACAGGTTAAAGAGCCCTAACCTTTTTAGCCTTTCTTCATAGGAGTATCCTTCCATCCCCTTTACCATTTTGGTGGCTCTTCTCTGAACCTTGTCTAATAACGTTATATCCTTTTTAAGATACGGCAACCAGAATTGCACACAATATTCAAGGTGCGCTCTCACCATGGAACGATATAGAGGCATTATAATATCTTTTGTTTTATTTTCCATTCCTTTCCTTATGATACCTAGCATTCTATTTGCTCTCTTGGCCACCGCTGCACACTGGGCCGAGGGTTTTAACATGTTATCCACAATGATGCCTAAATTCTTTTCCTGGGTGGTGGTTCCCCCTGGAACCCTTTTTAAAAATTGGCATTACATTGGCGATCCTCCAGTGTTCAGGTATTACAGATGATTTAATGAAAATTCACAGATTACTACTAGCAGGTCTGCAATCTCATATTTCAGTTCTTTCAACACCCTTGGATGTATACCATCCGGCCCAGGTGATTTTCTACTCTTCAGTTTATCTAATAGTTGTAATACATCTTCCCGATGTATCGATGTTTCCTTCAATTCTTCCGCACCTTTAAATATCACTTCAGTCATGGGTAACATCCCTACATCTTCCTCAGTCAAGACCGAAGCAAATAATTCATTCAGTCTCTCCGCTATCGCCTTGTCGCCTCTTAGTTCCCCTTTAACTCCTCTATCATCTAATGGACCAACTGACTCTCTCACGGGTTTTTTGCTACGAACGTACTTGAAAAAATCTTTATTTTGTGTTTTTGCTTCCACAACAAGCTTCTTCTCAAATTCTCCCTTTGCCTGCCTTATCAATGCCTTGCATTTGACTTGCCAGTGCTTGTGCTGTTTCCAGGTTTCATTGCTTGGCTCTTTTTTTCCCATTTCCTAAAAGATGCTTTTTTTGGCAACAGCCTCTGTGATCTCACCTTTAAACCATGCTAGCAGTTTTTTGGACTTCCTTCCACTTTTCTTAAAGTGTAGAATACAGCTGGTCTGGGCTTCCAAGATAGTATTTTTCAACAACACCCAAGCTTGATGTAAGTCTTTAACCTTTGCAACTTCTCCTTTTAGTTTTTTCTTAACTATTTTCCTCATTTTATCATAGACTCCCTTTCGAAAGTTAAAAGGTAGCACTGTGGATTTCCTTACTATTCCTCCTCCACTAATTAAATCAAACGCAATCATGCTATGATCACTATTGCCAAGTGGTCCCAACACCCTTATCTTTTGCACTAGATCTGGTGTTCCACTAAGGACTAGGTGTAATATAGCTTCCCCTCTGGTCCGATCATGAACCAGCTGCTCCAAGGAACAGTCATTTATTTCATCTAAAAACTTTTTCTCCCTAGCATGTCCTGCCGTGACACTGACCCAGTCGATACCGGAGTAATTGAAATCACCCATTATTATTACTGCGCTGTAACTTTTGTTAGCTTCCTTGATTTCTTTGAGCATTTCATCATCCATTTGTTCATTCTGGCCAGGTGGTCAATAGTACACCCCCACTGCCATCACCTTCCCCTTTTTACATGGAATTTCAATCCATAGAGATTCTACAGCAAATTTTGTTTCCTGCAAAACTTTAATCCTTTCTGACTCAATGCCCTCTCTAACATAGAGCGCAACCCCTCCACCAATTTGATCAGCTCTATCATTATGATATTGTTTGTACCCAGGTATCACAGTGTCCCACTGGTTGTCCTCCTTCCACCATGTCTCTGATATTCCAATCATATCTAACCTCTCATTTAGTGCTATATATTCTAACTCTCCCATCTTATTTTTTAGACTACTAGCATTTGCATACTGGTATTTTAGAGACTGTATTTTATTCATATTAATCTGGCTATTGGTAGACATGGGGAATTTGGGATCTTTAAGCTCTGTCTGCTCCATACTTGAGGGCATTTGGGCTACTTTACACTTTTTTGGAACCTCTCTGCTTTTGTTAGTATCCTTCAAGGATAAATTCTTCCGAACCATGCGCTCTTGGGCGACTGTTGACTTTCCCCTATTATCTAGTTTAAAAGCTGCTCTATCTCGTTTTTGAAGGTTAATACCAGCAGCCTGGTTCCATCCCGGTTAAGGTGAAGCCCATTCCTTCGGAAGAGCCCCTCCTTTCCCCAGAATTGTCTCCAGTTCCTAACAAATCCAAAACCCTCATCTCTGCACCATTGTCTCATCCACGCATTGAGACTCCGGAGCTCTGCCTGCCTTTTGGGTCCTGCACGTGGAACGGGAAGCATTTCGGAGAACGCTACCCTGGAAGTTCTGGATTTCAACTTCCTACCTAAAAGCCTAAATTTAGCCTCCAGAACCTCCCTACCACATTTTCCTAGGTCACTGGTACCGACATGTACCAAGACAGCAGACTCCTCCCCAGCACTATCTAAGACCTTATCTAGGTGGTACGTGAGGTCTGCTACCTTCACACCAGGCAGGCATGTTACCAGGTGATCCTCACATCCACCAGCCACCATGCTATCTACATGCCTAATGATCGAATCACCAACTATAACGGCTGTCCTAACCCTTCCCTCATGGGCACATGGCCCTGGAGAAACTTCCTCGGTGCAAGAGGGTTTTACATCACCTGGAGGACAGGTCCTAGTTACGGGATCACTTCCTGCCACACCAAGGTGATCCTCTCCTGTCACGTGACCTCTCTCCTCCGTGGCAACAGGGATGCTGCCAGACTGGAGGTGGGACTTCAAGACTATATCCCTGTAGGTCTCATCTGTGTACCTCTCTGTCTTTCTTATGTTTTCCAAGTCTGCTACTCTAGCCTTTAGAGAAAGGACTCGTTCCCTGAGAGCAAAGAGCTCCTTGCACCTAGTGCACATGTAAGACCTCTCACCAACTGGGAGAAAATCATACATGTGACACTTAATGCAAAAAACTGGAAAGCCCCCATTTCGCTGCTGGACTGTTGTCTGTATCTTAGTTTTAGGGTTGTGTTTAGGTATTTAAGTTATTTAGTTACTAAGGTTTGCTGGGGATACTTATACTATTAAAACTATATCTAATACGTTTAATGGACTTTGTTCACTTCAAGCTTAACTAATGTCAGGTCCTTAATGTACGCCAGATGAAGATAAATATTTGCACCTGAAATTGAATATGGCACCTCCTTTCCTTTAAAATGTTTAAGCATCTATAAAGCTACAATTATCCCAGGGGTGGGTGGGAGTCCAGGAGGGAAGAAGGGAAAGACGACATTAAAAGCTGGATGCTACACAGTACCTTGTCCTGTGCTTCTAATAAAGTCTGTGACCAATTTCCTGGGTGATTCACACAGCCCTTGCTTAGATAGAGTGAGTCTTTCAAAATGCCCCTTTGATCTGTCCCTTGGCTTTAACACCTATTTAATACAATTTCACAGGTCTCTTGCCCTCTTATCTAGAAGGCTTCTTTGTAAAGGTCTCTAGGAACAATTTATTGCTCAAAGAATACAGACCCTGTTTTTCCTTTTATGCTAAGTTATACTCCTAGTTAATTTGCTGATACTAGCCCCTGACTGAGTTTTAAATTTAAACTAGAAGTGCTCTGCTGTGTTCTAATTTTAAACTGAAAGCCCTCTGCTGGGTTTTAAATTTAAACTTGACAGTCCTCTGCTGGGTTTTAAACTTAAAACTACCTATTGAGTTTTCAATTTAATTAAAAGCTCTTTGCTGATACTAGGCCCTGACTGATTTAACAAATACAGTGAATTCTAATTTACACAGATTAATCAGTTTTATTCTAACAAATTCCCTTTTCCCCAAGATTAGAACAAAATTTCCAGAAGTAAAAAATACTTACAATTGCAGATCTCTCTCCAGAACTAGCAGTCCCTTTTTGTAGTCCCTTTGGAATCTGCTTACCCCAGATATTCATTTTGAGTTGTCTCACCAGACATTTAAGAAAGGTTGAAAACTTGGCTTTTCCAGAAATCTTATATGACTTTCATCTGATATTAGGTTTTTGTTTTCTTAGTGGGTACTCCCCCCTATTGTATTCTGTTTAATTGGTTTATGGATGAAATTGTTGTGCTATACCTACTTCGTACCTTATTGGATCTTTACGCTGATTGTATTTCTGATTGTCTTTAATGTTCTGCTAACCATGTATTTGATTGTGAATTGCTATGATGCCATTTATTGTGGCAGTAATGGTATGCCACATGCTGCACAAATATAAATTAAAATAAACTTTTTGGAAGTGGGAGAGTTAATGGGTGAGTGTAGGGTGCAGGAAAATGAGAAAAGGGCGAGAGAGATTTTCTGTGGGTGAGGTGGATTGGTATGTGGGCATACATGTCATTTAGATCTAAGGAACAAACAATCAACTTTCTGACAATAAGGGAGTAGGGTATCTAGAGATATCTTCTTGAACTTTTTTCCCACCTGGAAGGTGTTGAGTTTTCTGAGATCCATGATGGGCCAAAACTCTCCCGTCTTTTTGGCGACCAGAAAGTACCTGGAGTAAAACCGCCACCTGATCTGCTCTTGGGACACTAATTTGATGTCAAGATCGGCCAGAAGAGCAGAGATTTTCTTCCAGAGAAGGTCCAGATGCAGAGGGTAGAGACGATACACCCCTGGCGGGGGATGGGGGGGGGGCAATGAGGCAGCAGCTCTGCAAGGTGCAACAAGTAACCGCTTTGGACTATCTGTAGCACTCACGAGGCTGAAGTTATAAGGGGCCATCTGCGGGCAAAAAGAGTGAGCTGTCCCCCCAATGGAGAGTTCCCCTGTGGTCACTGGCAAATTGGCTATGCTCTTGAGGAACCATTCAAAATGCTGCACCCTGTTTGGGTTACAGGAGGTTGAGCTTTCTGAGGCTTTTCCTGATGCTGCAGGCGAGGAGCCTATGTCTTTTGCTGGGAGGTTTGAAGACCAGGAAAATACCTACCTTCTTCTGACCACCTCCTTGATATCTCCTGCGATAGGTAGCAGGATCAGATGTGGGTCAGGAGAGCCAAGTAATGTACTGCTTCTCTATGATGCAAGCTTTCTCCTTCACCTGCTCTCTGAAGAGTTTCTTTCCCCAGCATGGCATGTCTGTAAGCTTATTTTGCACAGACTGTTCCAGATCAGAAGACTGAAGCCAGGTGAGCCTGTGGGCTCCAATGCCCACTGCTGCCACTCTGAAGACAGGCTCAAAGGCATTATATGTTGCCCTGAACAGAAATTTTGCGCATTCCTTGCCATGGCCCACCAGGATGCGATAATGCTCCAGTTCCTCCAAAGGGAGAAACAGGCACATGTTGGTGAGATCAAGCATGATGTCTTTCAGGAACATGCTCTTGTAGAGCTGTTATGAGTGTACTCTAGCCACGAGCATGGAGCTCTGGATGCATCTCCTTTGGAAGGAGTCTATTGTCCGAGCTTCCCTACCTGGGGGTGTCGAGGAATGAGTCTTGGTGTTCTTAATCCCCTTTAGTATGGATTCCACCACTACGGAGTGGTGTGGAAGCTGAGGCTTCTCAAATCCAGAGGCTTTTTGGACCCAGTGCATCAAGTCCAGCCTCCTATTGACTGCTGGCACATTGAGAGAGTTCCCCCACATTCGCACTTGCAGCCTTTGTAGGAATTTGGTGCATCGGCACCGTTACTGCTTCCTTAGGAGCCAAGGAGTATCACAAATTCCTCTGCCTGGCCTCATTCTCTGTCTGAGGGAAAATGGGATGGACTTGGCCATGTCCCTCACAAAATCCTAAGAGGACATGTCCTCTGGAGGAGGTCTCTGCCATTCATGCCAACGGGAGATGTCTGATGGAAATTAAGACGACCTGCCCTCCGAGAAGATGATTGTCTGCTCCACATCAATCACCCAGCCATCAGACTCAGAAAGGAAGTACCTCTGAGACTCTGCCAGGAGCTCCCTCCGGCATCGAGGGGAGTGGGAGCATTGCCGGGACTGATGATGCACCGAGAGCTTCTGGGATTTCATCGAGACAATGGAACCAGATACACTCGAGAGAGAGATGGCCCCACTGATGACCGGTCTCAGGTCTCTTCAAAGCCCCGATGTCAATGTCAGCTGCACAGAGCTCAACGATGATGTCCTTGGCACCAAAGCAAGGGAAAGCTGTTTCTCCATCATCGATTTCAGGCAGGTCTCGAGGTCACATAGACATACCTCCATAACTGCCAATTCTGGAGGCTTTGGGGCTTGAGCAGCTTCGCTGATGTCTCCAGCATCCTTACAGGGGTATCGGCATGGACTCTTGTCATGAGATTGTCGGTGCACCTCAAACTCTGACGGTCGATTCCTCTCTCTGAGGCACCTTGATGGGCTGTTTGCAGAAAGGCTCTGATGCTTATGAACACAAGCCTTAGCCCGGTGCTCAGAAGGGTCCCCTTTTAACATCAATGGAGTTGAGGTCGAGTTTTTAATTCCAGGTGAAGACAAATTGATGGCCGATGCTCTGGTGCACTATGGGCCCTCAGCTTTGATTGAGCCCAGAATTATCTCGATGTCAATGCCCTTTTGATGAATTCTAGGGAAGTCATTGAGACAGATGCCAGTGACGAAGACACTGAATCAGACCTCTGGCAAAAGAGGGATGCTCTTAACCCTTTAGGCCTCTCCTGGTTATCTGCAAGCACAAACTGCAAGAAGAGGGCTGGTGAACGGGACACTGATACTGGAGGCATCAATTGTGCTGGTCAGGGACAGAGATGGCCCTGGCACATTTGGTGCATTTCTTGAACCTGCTAGTTTCTGCCGTGGTAAAACCGAGAAAATAAAGTTAGCGAAAACAGCACCGAAACAAGCTGAACTGCGATTGACAGCAGTAGCAAAGTACTTGCATAAGAAAAATACCCCTGAAGAGTCAAAAATTGAAATGCTTACCAGCATGTGGGGCTCGGCGGAAAATGAAGACTGAGGAAGATGGCATTGCAGCAGGCAGGAAGACAGGCATGCAGGCACAGTGGAGCCTCCCAAAAGCTTCCAGTAGAAGCTGGGTAGCATTCCCAAGCTGGGCTCCGTCGCTGACATCACCTATACATGAGGACTTCATTCTTGCTTGTCCATGGAGAAAGCACAGTTACTTACCTGTAACAGGTGATCTCTGGGAACAGCAGGAATAAGTCTTCACATATGGATACATCGGTACTGACGGAGTCTGCGCGGGAACGCTTCCCAGCGTCCAATCAAAGAGCTTTTGGAAGCATCCCACCACGCCTGCGTGCTGCCTTCCCGCCTTTCCCAACTGCCTCTCCTCAGTTGTTTTAAAGCTGAGACAAAGAGAGAGAGAGGAAAGGAAAGATAGATAGAGATACAACTCCTGGGGAGGTGGGTGGGTTGTAAAGACTTATTCCTGCTGTTCCCAGAGATCACCTGTTACAGGTAAGTAACTGTGCTATCTCCAGGAACAAGCAGGAATGAGTCTTCACAACCCACCCAGGGAATTAGCAACTCCTCAAGCTTTCACGTAAGAGGAGGCCTATGCCCTTTATATTAAAAAGGATAACTTTTCTAGTCATGGGAGCCATGACTGAAAAAGCCTTTTTCAACCATCTAGTATAGCTGTTGGAGAAAAAGCCCCCCATGCTCTCTAGCAAGGGCCCATAGTGGAGAGCTTCTCTGTAGAATTGCAGAGAGCATGATGCAGGAGAATGAGGAGATAGAACTGGCTCCTGGAGAGCCAGTACCTATGTCAACTATGCTGCCAAACCCAGGGGAATGGAGATGGCAGAAAGAGAACAAGCTTGTAGTGAAAAAATTTCCAAGACAGATGACAGCACTGACTTGGAGCCACTACTAAGAACAGACAGAATGTTAGTGGAGGACAAATCTGGTTGCTGGTGGACAAGAACCAGTGGTCCAAACATTAAGGCTCCTGCATTGGCAGCTGCTTGCCAGACAGCAGAAAGAATGGTACTGTTTAAAAACAGAAAGAACAGACAAAGCAAGAGTAGAAAACTCTGGACGTGTCTCATGAACTGCTTCAAAGCAAGATTGAAAAAGAGGAGTCAACTCAGAGAAGAGAACTCCGCACTGGAAAAGAAAACTAGAGAGGCTGAAGAAAAAGCCCTCCAGTGAAGCAATACCGCTCTTACAGAGGAGAAACCTGGTAAGAGGGTAAAGAGAATGGAGCTGAAGAAAACTTACAAAGGAAAAAAGACATGCTGGCACAGGAAACTATCATTTGATAGTGGATAGACCTCTTTCCCTAGCAGGAAGAAGAGGAGAACCCTGTGACCTAGAAGCATGAACATCCTGACAGCTCATAGAACATAGAAAGAATGGATGTCTTTCGGGAAGAGATCCATGTTTAGGATTTAGAATGACAGCAGTGGATTGCCTCTATTGAGAAGAAGCAACTGCAGATTCTAATCCCAAGAGTCACAAGCATCTGATGGATTGATCAGAAACCCTGTGGTTGCTGGGTTTGCTGAGCCTGGCGAGAGGTTGAACTCTGCAGACCAGGACGATGCTTCCCCTGTTTGGGAACATCTGTATGATGGGCAGATGATGCATAAAACTTTCTTCTCCTATGGGAAGAAAGTTTGGCAGGACATTTCCTACCTACTGGGACAGAAGGTGGTGCAGAACAGCCCCTAGGAACAGGTAAGTCAGTGGACAACTGAGTAACCTGACGTAAAGACTCCTTGTTGAAAAGATTGTCTCCAGTGCAAGGAGTATGTCCCAGTCTGTGCTGTGCCCATTTGTCCAAGTCTGAAGCTTGGAGCCAGGCTCTATGTCGTGCTCCTATAATTATAGCAGAAGTCCCGCTAACAGACTCAAAAGAGTCTAGGGAAGCACGAGTAAGAAACCAAGAGATATTCTGGAGATGCTTGAGCAGTGAAGAATAGTCTGCACTCTTGGACTCTGGAAGGGAAGGAGTCAAAAGATGTAATTGCTTTGTGACCTCCTCAAGAGATAGACTCATATAGAAAATATATGAGAGAACTCTTGCAGAAAGCATAGATGTCTGGAAGGTTTGACATCCAAAGGCATCTAGTGTCTTAGACTCACGGCCTGGCGGATAAGAAGAGTGCTTTTTCTTACTCTTTACCTGCTGCATTGCTGATTCCACTACTATGGAATGATGAGGAAGTTGAGTCTTTTGAAACCCTGGAGAGGGGGGCACCTGATATAAGAGATCAGTTGCTCTGGAAGGTGGGGGTACCCTTAAAGGTGTTTCCCACATTCCTAGAAGGAGATCCTGCAAGGAATGATGCAAAGGAAGCATTATGTTCTCCTTTGCTTTGGTAGAAACAGAGCCTTGTGCAGAATCATGTCCTGGGATAGGAATGGCAAGAGATCTTGCTATATCCAGGAGGAAACTCTGAAAAGAGGGATCCCCAACAGGACTCTCCCTTGGACAGGTTAGATCTGAAGAACTAGCCTGAGCACCGACAGAGCTATCCAGATATATACGAATAGAAGATCCTGCAGAGTGCAGTGTGGAATGCTTAAAGGATGGTCACCGGTACTGGCTGTCAGGAGCAGCGACCGTCATTACCACATTGTCCATGCCAGGTATCGACTCCAAGCTTGGTATAGAAGGGAGCGATCCTGTTGAAAAAAGCATGGCAGGAGTTGGCCACGATGCTACTGTGGATACCGGTACCGATGTCGGAGTCGAGCCCGACAGAGACATCGGAGCAGTCATCAGTGACCGTTCAATCGGTATGGAGGTAACCGAAAACCTCCGGGCGCTATCCTCGGTTCCGAGCCACCGGTATCGATCAGTGTCGGTACCAAAGCGTATTGGTACCCAGTCGCCCAGACTAGAGATCGATTCCAAACTCGGCATCGAGGGCAGCTCAATCGGCCTCGAGGGAACCGAGAGTTGCGGATCCGAATCATCGGAACCGAGCCTTCGGTACTGCCGAGAGCCGGCACCAAGGCGAGTCGGTACGCAGTCCTCCAGACTGGAGATCGATTCGAGACTTGGCATCGAAAGAAGCGAAGCTATCGATGCATGTCTGGAGGGTACCAACGTCGGTGGTAGTATCGGTGCTGGTACCGATAATGGAAAGTCAGTCTGGAGTGTATCCAGCGGTCCCGAAGGCACCGAGGATGCCAGATGACCATCCATGGTGAGGAGTGTCTCATCCAACACCAGTGCCGATGCCGGGGTATCGGTACCGCTCGAAGCGGCTGCCACCACTGGATACGGCTCAGGTATGTTCTGTGAGGGGTGAACCCCAGGAACAACCTGAAACCCCTGAAAGGCTTTGGAGACCGAAGACTCCCGCCAGGGTTTTGAAACCAGTGGGCCCTCGAGGGCAAGGCTGGAGCCGTCTACATGTTGTGCATGAGACCTACCACTCGAGGGCTGGCTAGTCTTAACAGACTGTTTGTGGGTTACCTGATCCTGTGTGAAAGAAGAAGGGGACAGTGCCCCGAAGTTGGAGGGAAACCGTGTATCGAGGGAACCTCGATGTTGAAAACCTCTTCTCATCAAACTGTTGTCAGGACCCAAGCAGGTTAGACACTGACTTCGAGGGTCTAAAAATAAAGTTGTACCGCCACAGTCTGAACATTTCTTGGAGAAAGTGGCTGGCGGTTCCATGAAGGAAAAGAAGAGGCCTGAAGGCCTAAGAAACCGCGGGACACTATGAAGAAAAAATATCCCGTGAAAAAGGAAGATTTTACAAGAAAAGAAAAGAAAACACCGGCGGTACCGGTCGGTGGCATCAGGAAGACAGCCGCGACAACAAGAAAACTAAAGAAATAAAACAAGAATTTTTTGCGGTGACAGGAAGACGTCCTGCCGGCTCCGCGGAAAACGAAAACTGAGGAGAGGCAGTTGGGAAAGGCGGGAAGGCAGCACACAGGCATGGTGGGATGCTTCCAAAAGCTCTTTGATTGGACGCTGGGAAGCGTTCCCGCGCAGACTCCGTCGGTACCGACATACCCATATGTGGACTCATTCCTGCTTGTTCCTGGAGATTATTTTTTACAAAGATATTGAAAAGAGCCGGCTTAAGGACTGATCCCTGTAGCACATCACTTTCAACACCCCTTTCCTCAGTCAACTCCATTTTCTCCTACTTTTTGTTGCCTCCTACAAAACCAGTTTCAAACCCAATCACTTTAGGGCCAATATGAAGGGCACTACATTTATTTATATGTCACCTATAAGAAACTGTGTCAAAAGCCTTGCTGAAATCTAACTATACTATTTCTAGTGCTCAGCCTTGATCCAAAAGAAAATGATTAGATTTGTCTGACAAGACCTAGGTCAAAAGAACCATGCTGCTTCAGATCCTATAATCCATTAGATTCTAGAAACTGCACTATCCTTCGTTTTAGTAGCAATTCCAAGGTCAGACAAACCTGAACTTTGTTCAAAGTAACTTTCCCTTGCTTCTTTGTCAGTTCAAGTGTAATCTGACCCAACTTGGGCTATCCACACAGGATTCCTCTCCCCCCATTTTTATTCTCTCTCCCCCACCTGCCTAACCAAATCACCACAACTACACATTTTCTGATTCAGAAGAATGAACTGCAGTGTGCTCTCAAACTCAGTAAAAATGCAGTCTTGTGCCAACTTGTAGATTTGCCTGTGCAAAAGATGGGACCTTCCTCTTGGTTGAGGTGCTGCAACCGAATCCAGGTGTCAGGTAGTACAGTGCTGCCATTATGGCCATTAGGCTGGCCTTCACTGGTGCTTCTGATTCCTTCTTGACAGTCATATCTTGTTGGGATGTTTAAGACGCCTGGTGGGCCCCTTTCCCTAAAGAGACTCTCTAATGTTTTCCAACAGAAGTTCATCTTTCAATCAACTGGAATTACATACACACAACAAATACATTTTAAATTAATATTTTTAATCAGGTGAAAGAAACAGATCATGGTACAAATA
Source organism: Ichthyophis bannanicus (assembly GCA_033557465.1). Taxonomy (NCBI): domain Eukaryota; kingdom Metazoa; phylum Chordata; class Amphibia; order Gymnophiona; family Ichthyophiidae; genus Ichthyophis; species Ichthyophis bannanicus. Next base: position 419,459,983 of record CM066034.1, read on the forward strand.
TACAGAGATAACACCATTATTATTTTCCCTTCCTTTCTATTCCTTCTGTTATGGAATAAAATCTATTTTCTTTCATCCCCCATATCTAGCTCAGCTAAATTTAATCACAAATTACTTGTGTGCAATGACACTGTGCATTTAAAAATAAAAGCTTTGGCTAAGGACAAACTGATTCAGATTCAATGTCTCTGTACTTGAAGAAATAATTTTCTGTTTAAAACCTGTGGGGAAATACAGACACCTTTTAGTCTCCGTGTAAATTATGAAGGTACATCTCTCCAGTGTATAACTACTCAAAGGGTTTGGCTGAATTTTTTTTTAGGACTTGAACATCTAAATTTGAAAGTATTACCATGCATTGAAATTGAAAATAATAATCCCTTTAAAAAATAAACAGGACAATCTTTGGAAGCATAATCAACCTTCAATTTTGGAATGGCTATCAACATTTAACTATTTCTTTAAATGTAAAGAGCCAGTAATTCAGAGTCAGTTATGTCCATTTATATTTGTTTTCCCACTGCAAAGTTTGCTTCTTGGTCCAGATTCTGCATATTAACAAGCCTTTGCCTTAAAGCAAATGTCATATTAAAAATTAACTAGCAGCAATCAGAGAAGATTACAAACACCAGCATGCTCCCTTCTCTGTCAGTCTTTGAGCATCATCTCTGAGGAATAAAGAGTAGTTACTCACCCGTAACAGGTGTTCTCCAGGAGCAGCAGGAATCAGTCCTCACATATGGGTGTCATCGACGCCGATGAAGCCCCAGCGGAGCATTTCCCCAGCTTTCTATGAAAGCCTTTGGGAATGCAGGCACACATGCGCGGTTCCCCTCCCGCCCAAAGGTGCCATCCTACCTCAGTCAAATGACATAGCTAAGAACAGCACACAAAAATGAAAAATAAACTATGTACAACTGCAACTCCAAGGGGAGGAGGGAGGGTTGTGAGGACTGATTCCTGCTGCTCCTGGAGAACACCTGTTACAGTTGAGTAACTACTCTTTCTCCAGGACCAAGCAGGAAGTCAGTCCTCACATATGGGTGTCTCCCTAGCTCTGGACTACCAAGGAACCCAGGCTGAAAGAGGACTCCCTCTAGTCCCAGCTGCAAAGAAAAGGCACTGACACAACCTCCACCGGTAGCCCAGCAGAGGGCAGGAGGGCAGGAGTTGCCTAAACCTCAAAGAGATTCCAGAGTACTGCTTGGCCAAAAGCACTGTCCCTACGGGACCCTCTCCAGACAGTAATGGGCCGCAAAGGTCTGGCTTGAAGACCAAGTTGCAGCCCTGCAGATGTCTACCAAGGGCACAGAGCGGAGATGAGCCACTGAGGCAGCCATTGCCCTGACACGGTGGGCCGTGACCCGACCCTGCAAAGGAAGGTCAGCCACCCTATAAGCTCAGGTGATACAGTCAGCAACCCAGATGAACAAGGTACGCTTGGACACAGCCAACCCCAACTTATTAGGGTCAAAAGATACGAAGAGCTGAGTAGCCCTTCTATGCCCCTGCGTATGGTCAAGGTAGAAGGATAAGGCCCTCCTACAGTCCAGGGTATGCAGAACTGCTTCAGCCTGGCTTGCATGAGGCCTAGGGAAGAATGTTGGAAGAACCACCTTTTGGTTAAGGTGGAAGGAGGAGACAACTTTGGGGAGGAACTTTGGATGAGTCCTAAGGACTACCCTGTTCCTATAGAATCGAGTGTAAGGCCTATCACAGACCAGGGCCTGAAGCTCACTCACTCGCCTAGCCGAGGTAAGGGCCACCAAGAAGAGTGTCTTCCAGGACAGGAAGCGTAGAGAGCAAGTAGCCATCGGCTCAAAGGGTGGGCGAGTCAGCTGCTGCAAGACCACATTCAGCTCCCACTCAGGAGCAGGAGGACGGATTGGAGGCTTGAGCAAAAGCAAGCCCCTGAGAAAGCGGGACACCAAGGGGTGAACCGACAGAGAATGTCCTTCCACCAGTGAGTGGTGAGCTGCTAGAGCTGAGAGGTGGACCCGAACAGAATTGGACTTAAGTCCCTGATTGGACAAGTGCAGTAAGTACTGAAGCACTACTGGCACAGTACAGGAGAAAGGATCCTCTGTACGTAGCTGACACCACACAGAAAACCTTTTCCATTTGAGAGCATAGGTTTTCCTAGTGGACTGTTTCCTAGAGGCTAGGACAACCTCCTCAACTTCCTGACGTAGGCCCCAGGGAGCCAAAACTACCCTTGCAGCCTCCAGGCCATCAAATTGAGAGCTTTGAGATTGGGGTGCAGAAGGGAACCCTGCTCCTGTGAGAGAAGGTCGGGTTGCAACCCCAGAGGCAGTGGGGGATCCACCGCCAGTTGAAGCAGAAGTGGAAACCAAGGCTGTCTCGGCCACCTGGGAGCCACCAGCAGGACCAAGGCTTTGTCCTGAAGAATCTTGAAGAGAGTTCGGGCCACCAAGGGCGTGGGAGGAAACGCATACAGGAGGCCCTGAGACCAGGGAATCAGAAAAGCATCCGCTGCCATTCTCTGAGGATGCGGTTGTCTGGAGCAGAACTTTCAGCAAAAACAGTATAAATATCCCTCCAGTAAATTACCTAGGCTATGCACTTATTATATTGCTCTTTCCAAAATTTAATTGATTAACTTCTTGAGGTCTCAGACTGTAACAGGCGCTGGCTACAACGGACATAGTCCTTAGCCTCAGCCCTAATTTGCATCAACGACCTCTAGCAAATAGTGCATCAGTGTATACAATCTTGTCGTTCAATATTTATTCTTCAAAATATTATTGTTTTAAACAGTTCCATATTCAAAATGTTGTGCTTTTTTGAAGTGTGATAAAAATATCGTGCTTATCTTAGCATTGAAAAGTGCCCCAACGCCACCTTCCGGGTCCGTGCGTGCGTTTCACAAATGTGGGTTTCTTCAGGGGGAATAGAATATCTCAAGCACTCAATCCAGTATCTTCTTAAATTTTTGCGCCGTCAATATGAAGGGATCTAAAGATTGCAGCAAAGATCATGGGGATTATACATCTGGTTATGTATACCTCTGGCTGAACTTAAAGAGGAAGCCGCCAGTGAAAAAAACCAGGAAACAGGTGGAGTTCGACACCATGTCTGAAGATACGAGTACCACTGACTCAAGTAAAAAAATCGAAGGAGGATTTTTTTGACGAGGCGGAAGGCAAAACGAGGAAAAAAGGAGAGGGCAACAGAGTAAAAACCCGCAACAGAACCGATACTCGAAGAACTTGATACCAATTTCCCCCCAAAATAATATACAAAATATTTCTACCACTGATTTGAAAACAATAGTGGTCAATCTATCGGATACACCTTTAACAGATGTACAATATACAGTTTTAAATAAGGGTTTCTCGTTTGTGCCTGATATGTCTTTCGATAGTTTTCAATTCCGGACTGACTTAGAGAATTTGGTGAGGAAGTTGAATTTGAAGGCTTTTTTTGCCTCACAGGCACCGGTACCAATATCGACACGGATTCAGAGCACCTCAACATCTACACGACGAATACCGCTACCATTACGGTCATCTTGGCAGCCTCCAGGCCCTCTACCTCCAGCTTTGAATGTATTTAAAGAATTAGTGTTAAAAGATGTTCAAGATCTTGAGACTACATATTGAGGGAAGTTTACAGCTCTGTCGCGAGCCGAAAATTTGGCACTGCAAGATTTACAAAAACGAACTGATGTCGTTATCCGCAGGGCGGATAAGGGTGGCGCGATTGTCATACTAAAGAGAGATCAATATTTGAGAGGAGCTGTAAAACAGTTGTCACAATCAGATACTTATCGATTACTGGATAGCGATCCCACCTCCACCTTACAAAACACAATAAGAGAGATTACTACTCAAGCTTTGGATAGTCATCTGATTATTAAAAAGGAATGGAAGTTCCTGAACCCAATTGATCCTGTTGTTGCCAAATTATACTTGATGACAAAAAAAGCTTTAAAAGCTAGAAAACAGTCATCTAACTTATCTTCAAACATTGACTCTATCATTATGAAAATAGACCATCTTAGAATCTGTCTAATTTACAGACCACCTGACCAACAATCGGAAAACTTAGATACCATAATTGAACTCCTCAGTTCCTCCACTGACAACAATCCAATAATATTGCTCGGTGATTTTAACCTCCCCTCCCTGCCAGCATCATATTCTACCTTCTTCTTAGAATCAATAACAGACATGGATTTTCACCAAATAATTAACACTAAAACACATAACAAAGGAAATACACTTGACCTCGTCCTCCTCCCTGAAGTACTCCACAAGCCATTTAATCCTACCACACTCAAATGCACCCCAATTCCATGGTCAGACCATCATCTCATTAACTTCAACATCACAATCAACAACACAATAGAAAAAAATAGACCAACAAACATCCCAACCTCAAGATTCAAAAAATTTAATGAAGAAGAGTTCTTGGATTTAATGATCTGGATGAAGCTGTAGAAAACTGGCATAAAACTCTCAATCATGCAGCCTCTAATAACCATGTCAGCAGAAAGAACACACATACAAGAGTCGGTAATGCCCCTTGGTTTAACAACACATTAAAACAATTGAAAAAGGGGCTAAGAAAAGCAGAGGTTATATGGCGGAAACATAAAAACCCTATTAATAGCGAGATATACCACAAACAACTTAAATTGTATAAGGAAGCAATAGACAATGCCAAGAAAAATTACCACGCATCTATCCTTACAAACTCATTAAACAGACCAAGAGAATTATTCTCAATTGTTCAAAAACTAACGTGCAACACTAACAACTCCAGCAATGATATCACAGAAATCTCACCTCAAACATTGGCTAATTACTACATAAATAAAACTAAGCTCCACCCTCCTCTACCTAACATCATACACACATATCAAACCCATTATATAGACGAATGGTCTGAGTTCAACCCCATAACCAAGGATGTACTTAAGAACACTATAATAAATATTAATACAACAACATCCTACCTAGACCCATGTCCAGTATCCTGGATAAAGAACTCCCTACCAATTTTATCCTCCTTCATATTTCCTATAATCAACTTATCCCTAAAAACTGGATATCTACCCTCAACACTAAAACATGCTCAGATCCGCACAATACTTAAAAATGCCACCCTTGACAAAACATTACCTAATTCCTACAGACCAATATCAAGTATTCCTTTCATGGCAAAACTAATTGAGAAAGGTGTACAAATTCAGACCCAAGAATACACTGACACCTCAGCCCCACTCGATGAACAACAATATGGTTTTCGCCCATGCCATGGTGTTGAGACACTCTTAACAGTACTGTACTCAATGACACCCTTGTAAGAGGAATAGACAATCCCAAGCAAGCATTTTTACTCCTATTCATCGACATCTCTGCGGCATTTGACAGTGTAAACCATGCTTCAATGCTCAATAAACTCAATCAAATAGGAATAAAATCAACAGTACTTAATTGGTTTACTTCTTATCTAAGCAACAGAATACAAACAGTACAAATCGGTAACCTGACTTCTGAGACATACAACCAGGAACTAGGTCTCCCTCAGGGATCGGCATTGTCAGCACTCCTTTTTAATATCTACATAAAGCATGTCTGCAATATATTTAAAAAATTCAATGTTTACTATCACTTATATGCAGACAACATAATAATGTACATCCCATTTACAATCCCCAACATACCACTTCAAATGCTCACAGAGTGCTTTAATGAACTAACTACCTGGCTAAATGAAAATAACCTCTATATCAATCATGCAAAAACAGAAGCCCTAATTGTAACAAAAAACCTCTCATACTCACCCCTCCTACACACATTACTCTACAAAACCAAGAAATCAAATTAAAAAATGAGGTACGATATCTAGGTGTAATACTTGACACACATCTTAATATGGAAACACATATAAGAAATACAACGAAGAAAGTATATTTCAAACTTAAAGTCCTAAAGCAACTATGCCCACTAATGCACTTACAAGACTTCCAGCGCATAATACAAGCCATAATTACACCCCACTTTGACTTTGCAAATCTAACACTACTAGGCACAACAAAACAAAACTTGAAAAGACTTCAAATTGCACAAAATGCTGTGGCCAGGACCATTATGAAGGTCCCCCCATTTCAACACATCACGCCGATTCTGGCGTACTTACACTGGCTACCGATACAAAGCCGAATAATATATAAATCCCCAATAACTACCTTCAAAACTCTAAACAACATGGCTCCACCTACCCTATTCAACCTCATCACTAAAGAACCTGCCAAAACCCAACACAGGAGAGATCACACAAACAAACTAAAGACTCCGAAGGAATTTATAAAAGCCAGAAAGATAGCAAACAATAAAGCATTCTCACATGCAGCCCCCATTCTATGGAACACCCTTCCAGATGAAATTAGATCTCTCTCAGAGATCAACGAATTCCGCAAAAAAATTAAAACGCACCTGTTCACTTCACACTACGGATCTCTGTCAAACACACCTACCCAACTAGAGAATGGATAATATAATGCCAGTCCTCATAAGCCAAATCGGTCTTGACATAGGATTTGAAACCCAAATGCTTATATATTACGACTCAACCATGTCTCACTCACTGCTGTATATAGTTTTCTCTTTGTTCCTTGTAAACAGTTCATTATGTTCCAAGTAATGTAATTTAAGTTGTTATGGTCTAAAGCTGTTCCATGTAATGTAATATAAGTTGTTATGGTTTTAAGTTGTTCTCTGTATTAACAGACGTTGACCTGTTATAATGTTGTTCCATGTAAACCGCACCTGATCTCTGGAAGGTGCGGTATATAAGAAACTGTAAATTAAATTAATTAAATTAAATTACCCAAAATACATAAAAATCTACAAAATCCGCCAGGCAGGCCGATCGTCTCCACTAAGAGAAGTGTATTAGAACCCCTTTCGATTTACGTTGATTCTTTTTTAAGACCACTATTGGTTGATATCCCAGCCTATATTCGAGACACAATGCATTTCTTACAAATATTGAATGAATATGCAGTTTGGGCGTCTCATCCTGACATAATATTAGAAACGCTAGATGTGTCAGCATTATACACAAATATACCTCAAGTGGCTGCACATGCTGTCATTATGTCATCTTTATCTAAAAGGGGTGACTTGACATCTGCCCATCTTGATTTCATTGCACAAATAGCAAATCTCATGATTTTCCATAATTATTTTGAGTTTGAACATACACTATATCAGCAGCTCAAAGGGGTCACCATGGGGGCCATGTGTGCCCCTTCAGTGGCGAATCTATTCATGGCCATGTATGAAAAAAAATGGGTTTTTACATCTCCATATAAAGGACATATTATCCTCTGGCGTAGGTATATAGATGATATATTTTTGCTTTGGAAGGGAACAGAGAACATCCTGTTGGAGTTTCTACAGTGGCTTAACACTGTAGATTTTAATATACAATTTACGTATACTCATCACTTAGATAGCATTGTGTTTCTCGATGTATTAGTCAGGAAAAGTGCCTTGGGTTGGATTACCTCAGTGCATAGGAAGAAAACTGACAGAAATGCTTTCCTGCATTATCATAGCAGTCATCCAAAGCAACTACGGGATAGCTTACCCCTTTCACAGTTTATTAGATTTCGCAGAAACTGTTCTGACCAGACAGACTTTAAAAGGCAATCACAGCGGTTGATTCATGATTTTAAGCAAAGGGGGTATCCTGGACAAGTGGTCAAAAAGGCATATAGAAGAGCGCTTTATACTAACTGGGAGCTGTTATTGCATCTTCGTATGACTTCAGCAGAAGATTTCACAGTGAATCTAGTTACGAGATTCTCCCCCTACAGTGACCATATTAAGAGAATAGTTAAGAGACATAGTAATGTTTTGACCACGATACCCGGACTAATGAGATATCATATTCGCTGTGTCTGGACTAGACATAGAAATTTAAAAGAACGTCTCAGCCCTGCTATTTTAAGACTACTACCACGTTTCATAGATTCAGAGACACGAGGACATAGAAGATGCGGTACCTGCAATATATGTGAGATATCGGAAGAAAGATTAAATTTTGAGCATAATGGAGTAACATAAGTTACGCCACATCACTTCATGTTCTTCAAGTTTTGAGGTGTATTGCATCACCTGCCCCTGCGGTCTCCGATATATCGGGAAAACTTCCCGGTCTTTTAAAATCCGTATGAATGAGCACCGCAGCATGAAATGTAAACTATGGAAGCCCCGATAGTAGCTCATTGTCTCCAGCATCAACACACTTTTGAAGAACTCAGATGCTTTTGCCTTGATAAGGTGGTGAGTGGACGAGAAGGGAAATCACAACAGCAGACATTGATAATCACTGAACAACGCTGGATCCACAAATTGAACACGGTTCAACCTGAAGGTCTTAATAATATGGTTGAATGGGGAGCCTGTTTCTGAAACGAGTATAAGTTAACTATAGCTTCATTATCTTTAATGATATATGTGATCTGTGAAAGCCAATCTTCAGAGGTTACCTTTTAAATGTGATTAGTATAAATGAAATAAGTAATTTCAAGGTCAGAAGTTTACGTCATTATATACACATCATTATGGAAAACAACTGTACTATAATACCGAATGTAGTTGTTTTTATTGTTTAAGCTGAGTTACAACAGTGTGAGGATAATGCTAAGCCAATCAGTAAAATCGTCACGTGGCTGCTGTCTAACGTATAGACGTTACGTTTAAAAGTCTCCCGAACTTCGGACCCGCATGCGCGGCGTTTTTTCGGGATCAGGTACTATAAAGAGAGAAGTGAAGCAATATGGAAGAATAAGGTATTCCGATTTGATTTTCTGTGGCATGGCAGACATTTCCTTAAACGATCAATAAACATTTTAAGTATTCAATGAGTGGCATGCACTAGGGTTAATTGTAACCGTTGTATTGACAGTGCTGCAATCTTTAGATACCTTCATAAAATAAAAGCAATAAAATACCTTGGAGTCACACTGGACCATCGGCTCGTCATGAAACCACACATAAATAATATCGTAAAAGCTGTGTACTTCAAGATACGCACGCTCAAGCACCTACGCTCCCTACTTGACCCAGAAGATTTCAGAACCATTTACCAAGCACTAATCTTACCACATTTTAATTTCGCCAACTCAGTTTTGCAAGGACTCCCACAATCCACCTTGAGCCCATTACAGCTCGCCATGAATACTGCCGCAAGGGTTCTTCAAGGAGCTTCCAAGAGTGAACATATTACACCTATCCTCAAACAACTACATTGGCTCCCCATACACGGAAGGCTGATGTTCAAAATCCTGATTCTCACATTCAAGGCCACAAAGGGCCTATCTTCCAACTCACTTTCTGAGCTTATACGAACCGTACCACCAAACAGAAACAGAAGACAGGCAGCATTAAACTCCTTATCGATACCAAAGGCCATAACATCGTACAATCTATCAACAGCGAACAGAGCTTTCCTGTGTTGCGCACCAAAATGCTGGAACTTGCTCCCTTCCGACATCCATACCATAACCGACTTAACCCAGTTCAGAAAGGCCCTCAAATTCAACCTATTCACCAGATACTACCCCATATAAAGATAACATTTAGTCCCACTACATATTCAATTACAGTTTTTCCCTTGCTCCCAACACTCTTGTTAATTCATGTACATAGTTCGAGCATGTGATCTAGTTAACAGATTGCATATTCCATGTAGATAGTTCTCCCCTGTTATCCAAGTTCATAATCCTGTTATATGTAACTCCGAACAGCCTGTTGTTCTGGTTTTGTTATGTTCTCTGTAAACCGCGCTGATGTCAAAGAGTGCGGTATATAAGAAATTAAAATAAATAAATAAATAAAATAAAAATAAAATATTGACGGCGCAAAACTTTAAGAAGATACTGGATTGAGTGCTTGAGATATTCTATTACCCCTGAAGAAACCCACATTTGTGAAACGCACGCACGGACCCGGAAGGTGGCGTTGGGGCACTTTTCAATGCTAAGATAAGCACGATATTTTTATCACACTTCAAAAAAGCACAACATTTTGAATATGGAACTGTTTAAAACAATATTTTGAAGAATAAATATTGAACGACAAGATTGTATACACTGATGCACTATTTGCTAGAGGTCGTTGATGCAAATTAGAGCTGAGGCTAAGGACTATGTCCGTTGTAGCCAGCGCCTGTTACAGTCTGAGACCTCAAGAAGTTAATCAATTAAATTTTGGAAAGAGCAATATAATAAATGCATAGCCTAGGTAATTTACTGGAGGGATATTTATACTGTTTTTGCTGATAGCTACCCTCTGTTGAATTGACTAACACCTGAAGTGATGGAGCAGAACTTTGGCAGTTGCTTGTTCAGTGGGCTGGCAAAGAGATCTATCAAAGGGAGACCCCATTTTAGGAAGATCTTCTGAACTACTAAAGGATGTAGCTGCCACTCGTGGGGCTACAGAATCCTGCTCAACCTGTCGGCCAGGTAGTTGTCCTGGCCTGGAAGGTACACAGCCTTGAGGATCATGTTGTGCTTGAGGGCAAATGAACAGAGGTCCTGAGCCTCCCGACAGAGGAGTCTGGACCCAGTCCCGCCCTGTTTGTTCACATAAAACATGGCTACTTGGTTGTCTGTCTGAACCAGGACAGATTGATGAGCCAGGGTAGGAGAGAAAGCTCTGGGTGCTAATCGAATAGCTCTGAGTTCTAGGAGATTGATCTGCTGTGCAGCCTCCCAAGGAGACCACAGGCCCTGGGTGCACTTGTTCAGAGAATGAGCTCCCCAGCCCTGCAGGGAGGCGTCTGTGGTCAGTACCAGTGTGTATCCAGGAATTTGAAAGGGCATCCCTTTTAGTAGATTGGGTGGGTGCAACCACCAGCTGAGGGAGGTCAGAAATTGTCTGGACATCCTTATCCTGTCCCTGAGGCTGCCTGTGGCCTGGGACCACTGAGTCCGAAGGCACCACTGTGCAGGCCTCATATGGAGCCTGGCACTGGGGGTCACATGTATTGTCGAAGCCATGTGGCCAAGAAGCCTCAGGCAGAGTCTGGCGGAGACCAGTGACCTGTTGAGAAACTGGTTTGCTAAGGCTATCAGTCTTTGTGCTCTGTCTTCTGGCAAGAAAGCCTTTGCCAGCAGAGAGTCCAGCCTTGCTCCTATAAACTCCAAGTTCTGGGAGGGGAGCAAAGTGGACTTTGCGAAGTTTATTACAAACCCCAGGCTTTGAAGAAGAGCAATAGTTGTGAGGGTGGCTTGTCTGGCCTCCTGGCATGTCTGACCCCTGATGAGCCAGTCATCCAGATAGGGGAAGACAAAGATTCCCTGATTTCTCAGGTAGGCCGCCACCACTGCCAGGCATTTGGTAAAGACCCTGGGAGCAGAGGTGAGGCCAAAAGGCAGTACTCTGTACTGATAATGGTTTCCCCCCACAATGAACCTGAGGTACTTTCTGTGGTCTGGATGAATGAGGATGTGAGTGTACACATCCTTTAGATCCAAGGAGCATAGCCAATCTCCCTGCTGGAGGGTAGGGCAGAAGTGTTTCAAGAGTAAGCATCTTGAACTTTTCCTTCTCTAGGATTGAGGTTCCTGAGGTCCAGAATGGGTCGAAGGCCACCGGTTCTTTTGGGCACCAGGAAATACCTGGAGTAGAATCCAAGACCTTGCAAGTGGGGAGGCACAGGTTCCACCGCCCTGTCCACCAACAGACCTTGAAGCTCTTGAAGGAGAAGGTCTGTGTGCAGGGGAGGTCTTGGAGGTTCCCCTGGAAAGTATGGTGGGGGCAGTTGGTGAAAATGCAGTGCATAGCCCCTGTGGACTATGTTCAACACCCAACTGTCCCCAGTGATGTGGGGCCATTGGTGGGCAAAGAGGGCAAGGCGACCTCCTGTGCAGGGTTGGGAGAGCAGGGATGGAGAGGCTATGCTCAAGGAGTCAAAAACCCTCACCCTGCTGAGTGAGAGCAGGGGCCGGAGGCTTGGGAGTCCTCTGCCTACGGGGCCCATTACCCTGCCCCTTGGCTTGCTGACCCTGGGGTGCCACTTAGGCAGCCTGATACTGAGGGTACTGTTTGTAAGCAGTGCCCTTCCTCGGGTAAAAGGGCTTCTTACCCGAGGCCTTCTTCTTGTGAGAAGGGACAGAGGTCTTCCTAGACAGCCTTGTCCTTGTAAGGTGCTCAGTCTCGAGCTGTGCGGCCTTCTCGGCCATGGGCTTGCCAAAAAGGTTCTCACCTTGGCAAGGGACATCGACCAACTTGTCCTGAACCCATGGCTCGAGGTCCGATGACTGCAGCCATGCCTGGCGTCGAGCCGCGATGCCGGCTGCCGCAACTCGGGCCGAAGCCTCGAAGCCATCATAGGCGGCACGGGACATAAACTTCGAGCAGTCCTGAATCCCCGAGGACAAGGACTTGAATCTCTGCAAGGGCTCCCCGGAGAGACCAGCAGAGAACCCGGCCAACTCTTTGGCCAGGTCCCGCAAGTACATGCCCATGTACAGCTGGTAAGACTGGACACGGCAAGCAAGCATCGAGCCCTGGAAGCACTTTCTACCGACACCATCGAGGTTCCGGGCCTCCCTGCCGGGGGGCACCGCAGAGTGCATCTTCTGACTCTTCAGGCGCTGCATGGCCGATTCCACAACCATGGAATGGTGTGGTAGCTGCGCCTTTTGAAAGCCAGGGCTCTTCTGGAGTCGATAAATGGAATCGACTTGCTTGCTTAGAACCGGCGCCGAGGCCGTTGCCTCCCACATCCGGAAGAGGAGCCGTTCCAGCATCGGAGGAACCGGGACAGTAAAGGCCTCCTTCGGAGGAGAGTTGTTCTGCAGGGCCTCGAGCTCTTCGGCTCGAGGCTCTTCCTCGGGGTCCGCCGGGATAGCCAACGCGGTGGCCATATCCCGGACAAACTCCGAGAACCGGGTATCCTCTGGAGGGGATCTACTCTGGGGCTCAGACTGCGGTGAGTCCGACGGGACGCACAGAGTCTTGAATGTGTCTGTGGACTCATCATCCTCCGTCTCCCAGGCAGACTCGTCCGACGAGGAGTCAGGATCTGACCCCGCGGGGCCCTGGAGCACCCGCCCTGACGCCGGAGGCACCGGCGTCGACGCCCTTGGTCCCGAACGGGAGGTCAAGGGGGACCGCGACTGAGGTCGACTTCGAGCCATGATCGACTCGAGTATCGGCTCGGTTTCCGGGGTCGACTTCGACGTCGATGTCCCGGTGGTCGGGGCAGATGCGCCAGACAGGCTGGACATCAGTGCCCGCTGCTGCTCCATGAAGGCAGACAATCTGCTCTCCAAGGCTGTCATCCTTAGACTCAGCTCGGGAGACGCAGAAGCCACCGACTTGGGACCCGGCGTCGGCTCTATGGGAGGAGAGTCCTCGAGGATCACAGGGCTTACATGTCCAGCAGACTCCGGCTCCAGGTGAGGAATTTTTGCAGGCTTCTCTTGTTCCACAGGCCCAGGGCGACGGTTGGGGGTCTTAGACCTGGCCCTCGAGGAGCCAGGGACCTCCTCCGACGACGCCCTCATGAGCCGCTTCTTCCTCCTGCATTCCCGGTTGGGGGACCCCCTGTCCGAGGAACTTCGACGGCGCTCGGGATCCGAATCCCGAGATGTCGAGGCCTCAGACGAGGTCCGGGCCCGCCCGGAGGCTGAGTCCGAGAAAAGCCTTTCTTTCTGCTGCTGGCGACTTCGGAGTGCCTTGAAAGACGTCTTCCCACATGGTCCACACGTCTTAGGGTCGTGATCAGGACCGAGGCACCGAAGGCAGCAGTCGTGTGTGTCGGTGAGAGACATCAACTTCTTACACTGATCACACTTCTTGAAACCGCTGGAAGCCATCGGGGAAAAAAGAGTCCCCGCGAGGTCAAAGGACCGGCCTTCCAGGGAAAAACCAAAAAAGGGAGCGAACGCCAGCCACGAAGGGCAAAAAACAAAAAAGAAGAATCGGGCTCGATACCGGTATACCGAACCCAGCAAGAGGGGAACCGGCGTCTAACCGGGAAGAAAAAATAGCGAAAATCGCCGAAAAATCAAACTTTTATCCGGGATGACAGGACACACATCCGGTGGGCTTCTCGGAAAAAGAGAGACTGAGGTAGGATGGCACCTTTTGGTGGGAGGGAAACCGCGCATGCGTGCCTGCATTCCCAAAGGCTTTCATAGAAAGCTGGGGAAATGCTCCGCTGGGGCTTCATCGGCGTCGATGACACCCATATGTGAGGACTGACTTCCTGCTTGGTCCTGGAGAATACGGTGTTTGAAAACCTTCTGCTTTCAATTCCACATTATGGCTTTAAGTAAACAGAAGCACTTATGCTGTTCATAATTAGAAACCCGTATTACTCCATCCTAAGAAATCCGAAGTACAAATGTATCTCTGACGTTCAGCCTCAAGAAAGGAGTCGTTTTAAATCAGACTTTCAACACAATAAAAATGTGCAATTATTCTTAAATCACAAAAGAATGTAAAGTCTAAGAAATTAGATAGTTCTGTTAAAACAAACACATACAATACTGCTAAAACAAGAAGAAACAGAGCCAAGAAAACAGGTGTGTAAGGGACTTTGAGGTCACTTGGTAATATCAGAAAAGCAGGATATCATCAATCCTGAGGTAGTTATGCAGGAAAATGGTCAGTGCTCCTCATGGAAACAGTACGATGGAGAATTCCTTAAGGCTCAGATCAACAGGAGAATCAATGTTTAGTAGTCACCTCTTCATGTCTACCTGGCCACTTTACTTTTCTAATAGTGCTTACAGTCTGTGTTTTAATGTCACTAATTACCTATAACAAGGAACACTGATTAATTTTCTGTCCAGGTAGCTGAGTATTTTTTAATCCTCTCTTGGAGGCATACCCAGTCAGTTGGGTTTCCAGGCTGAATGATACATTTCCCTATAATAAAGATCCACTGGTATGCAAATCTCTCAGGCATATTCATTGTGGATATCCTGAAAACCCAACTGGCTGGGTGTGCCTCTGGGAGACGGTTGAGCAGTAGTAGCCTAGTAAATTGTGATATTGTTTTTTGTTGCTCCAAATAAAAATATTGTAGTACACCAACTTTTGGAACTGCACCAGTCTGACCAAAGGACTATATGGTCTCAAAATCATATCCTACTGTATCATCTGATGTAGGACCGATAATCTGTAGCATGACCTATGATTCCAGTTTTCTCCAGGAGCAAGATGGTTATCGGTTCTCTGCTCTACTTTCCGGGATAACTAAGTATTTCACTATTGATCAGCAATTTGTATGTAAGAGCCCAAAAATCTCCTGTGGCTACTAATACACTGAACAGATGGGTGCAGCATAAGCAAATGGAATTTTTAAATTAAGAAAGTAAGATTTTAGCACACAGAATTTGATCTCAACATTAAAAGGTTATTTTCCAGTGCAAAAACAATTTGGGCCCGATTCTGACATACATCTCCTTTGTACGTCCAGGCTGACCCAGACGTACAAAGGAGATCACGATTCTGATCCTGTGGGGCCAGGGTCGGACTACGGGGAATTAACACTGCCCCTCCAGCCCCTTCCGCCCCCCTGGAGCAGCAAAATTTAAACGTCCAGGGGGTGGAATAACTTTAAACGTCCTGTGGGTGGAATAACTTTCCCAGCCATTTCGCTGGCCCTGGACATACAGGGCCAACATTAGAATAGGCCCTGTACGGCCAGGGCTGGTGACCCGCCCACTGCCTGCCCACTCTCCACCCCCGTGCTGCCCCTTCCCTGCCCCCATATAACTTCCCCGCACAACCGGCAGGGAAATTATACAGGGGCAAGAGCTGGCAAGAATAGCGGGGATGGACGTCCCGTTGGGACATTCATCCCCATTATTCGTGCCTCAGAACGATTAGTTCCTGATAATACCTCCTAAACAGGTTGTAGGGGATATGGAAGCAGTGTAGACTCAAAAATAGCAAAAACTTAATTGGTATGAAAGGAACAAGCAGCACATTTAATGACCTTCCATAATTCTAACCAAGGTTGAAAGAGATGTGAGTTTATATTATCACCGAAGGTCCTTTCTTCAGGAAATGGCTTAACTTGATGAAACTACTCTGATTTCTTTTAAAGGACTACTAGTAGTGATATTTTTCTGACAGTAACTAGTATTGGTTTCAGCTATATGCACACAGCATGGACCCAGAAGCCTTCTGATCTTCTGACCAGGTATCCACCCAAGGACAATGTCTCCATATAGGAGGTTCCATACTGCCATGGCATGTGCAAAACACCTGAGCTTGGCTATGTGGATTATGATCTCAGTCTCTCAAATATATTGCTAATGTAATAAGTGATGCATGTCTCTGCAAGGAAAGCTACAGTCATATCTCAGCAGAAACAAAATGGGAAGGAGTTTACAAAGATCAGCCCTACTCTGGACACAGATGCACCCTTACTCTAAGGGGTTTATTTACTTAGCCACGGTTCCGATATCGCATGGAAGCCTCTACTGCAGTTAAGTAAATAAACCCCTAAGTCAATGTCACATTTATATTAGAAACATAGAAATATGACGGCAGTCTGTCCTTCCATATCAACTACAACAGTCCCCAGTCTTACATTTAAAGGGCCCCCTCTACTAAAACTTATCAGTGTTCCTGACGGCCAGTTGCCACACGTTAAAACATGTTAACTAGCTATTGTGTGAACATGCTAAAAGGTATGTTAATCAGTGACAGCAGGATGAGGCAGGAAATGGGTGAAGAGTGGGTCTGGAAAGTGAATCAGTGCTAGCGCCTGGGCAACTGCCATGCACTCAGTGGCAACACGTGGGTTTACGTAAAGGCTCCTCTATAGGAGTCACATTTATTTTTATTTATTTACTTACAAAAGTTGAATCCCATTCTGATTGACATTTGTCAGAATGGATTTCAACTGTTTGTAAATAAACAAAACAAATAAGTGAACCTGCCTTGGTGGAGCACATGTTAGACAAATTTGTCACATGGTAGCTGCCAGAACATGCTGGTCACACCTCTGACAGCTAATGTGGAGGTTTTGCAGTTAATGTGATTGGAAATCCTTAGTGGGCATTAGTAAAAGGGTCCCTTAGTCTACAACAATCACTGATGTGGTCTCAGAATCTCACATAATACACCATCTGATGTTGGGCCAATAAATGGTACCGCAGTCTTCCAAGAAGACCAAGAGAATTACCATCTTTCTGTTCTACTGCCCCAGAGCAACATCAATCTGCATGTAAAAGCACAAAAATCTCCTATGAATGGAAGAACACTGAACAGATGGGTGTAGCATAAAGACTGGAATTTGTACATTAAAAAGTGATATTTTAGCACTAAAAATGGATATTTTAATAGAAAGTTGTTTTCTAATACAAAAACAGCTTGTGAGCCGAGTTTGAGCCCTTATTTAGGCCACAGGATGCTGCAGACGGTGGTTCTCTCTTTGGTGATATTCCACTTAGATTAAGGCAATGTAAACCACTGCTAGCAGATTTGCCATATAAACTACTACACAGATTACAACTTGTACCGAATATGGTAGCAAGGATCATCTTGAAAGAGTCATGTACATCAGGCCAGCACTTTAATTGTACCCTGATTGTTTGGGATTTATGTATAATGCACATTGCTTTAAAAAGATAAATAATTTGTGTTAATGGTATTAAAGATTTTAAATTGAATTAGCTGTTGGCTAACCATTGCCAAAAAGCAGGAGGATTAAACCTCTGATTATATAAAAAATATGTTACATTGAAAGTAATGAAAAAAAGAAACTAACCCAATTAAAAGCTATACTATGCTTGGCTGCTTGCTCTGTCAGAGTGAGGGAATGTCATGTATTGGGAAATGCTGTGTACATTTTACAGTACTGTGTATCCTAGTTAAAAAAAAATATATATATATATTTGATCAAAAGCAAAATTAATTCTGAATGAAGGAAATTAATCCATCTTCCACAATTTGTTTTTCTTGCAAACTCCCAAAGGAACCACTGCATGCACTGGTCAATCCAGCAAAGTTCCCAACGAAGTTCCCCTCCCGACACTATTCCAGTATGATTAACGAATGATGGCTAGAATCTGTAATAGCTGGACAGTCTTGTTCCATTGCATCTTTGAAGTCCTAGCCATGCTTCCTCTAGAGAAATTATGAGTTTCAGCTCACAGTAAAGGACAAAGAAGCAGCTACGGATTCTACCCAATAAGCCCACATCTTCCTGTAAACCTGCTTTCTGAGACCTGCAGTTATAGAGGGAGACCTCAAGTAAGTTCGGGTTTCTGAACCTTCAGCTCAAAGCACTGTGGTCTCTTTCACACTATAGGTATCAGAATGTATCCGGAGAGTGTGTCAAAGAAATGTATAGGATTGACCAGCCTCCTCTCTAGGATCTGGATCCCATCCTATCCCTGAAATTGTAGCTCATGTACAAAAAAACCTCTGTTGTGTTAATATTGTACCTCTGGGGACTTTTATAGCCTTCACTCTTAGTTACTCCATGATGATTTGCATATTACACAGTATTTTCATAGACAGTTCTGGGTCCTTTTCTTTTTTGGTTCTTGCATGTGTTACTTAAAATAAATATTACAAAATTTGTCAGTCTCCTCCTGAAAACTGGGAATCCTATGGTCAAAGCAGGTCAGCAGCAAGAACCACAAAGTTATGAATATGGTTTCATTCAATAAAAAATGTAAAAACTTCAAAATCCTACTGTTAAAACAAGCAATCATTAATTTGAAAAAGCATGCATTAATGGTCAGCAGCCTTTGGAAAGCTGTGTGGAAACGTGAATAGTGTCAAAAATCCCTCATATCCAGCTTCATCTGTTTGCCTATTAAATGAAATAAAATGAGGATTAATGATACAGTCACCTATGTGTTTATTTTGACATGAGAAAGACAGATATTGATTGACTTTCAGATCAATAATCAAAAGGACTTATGCAACTGGTGCAAACCATATAATTCTTTAGACTGAATTTTCCCACTTTCAGGATGCCAAACTTTTGGTCATATAGGACATTAAATGGATAATTTTCTAAGGCTCGCCTAGATTAATGCTCATTTTTACATGCAGATTTCACACCTATTTTATAAAGTAAAGTATGTGCATACTTTACTTTATAAAAGAGGGCTGTAAGTTGTCAAAAACGTGTATTAATTTAAAGTGTGAGCACTTACACCGGCTAATGGAAATTCTTGCACCTAGATTTTTCAAGAATGCTCATAAATTATAGTATGTTATAATTTATGTGCGTAACCTTCCACGCTGCTCATGCTTTACTCAAACTCTGACCTGTACACACCCACAGTGTTAAAATGCATGATGAGCCTGCCGTACATACTGTTGAAAGGATCTGAAGTGGGGTACCAGGGCCCTCTGAAAGCGTTAATATGGAGAATTGCTTGGAAAATTTGCCAACAGCTTAAAGCTTGATCTGTAGCAGCTTAACAATGTATGTGTATAGAAGCCATGATCATATTTTGTATATGTTTGTAGAAAATGAGACAGAATATTTTTGCTTGTCCTGATTATGCATGAGCAATGTCTGTGCTTACTTTGAGCTGTAACATGTAGTGTTTAGCTTGATTTGTTTAGCAGAGGCATGAGGTAGAGTGATGAGATGAATCTGTACCATGTAGCAGGGTTTTTTTCCTAATAAAATAAGGTACTGCAGCCTAGCTCGAGAAGGAATTATGGGATAACTGCTCAAGTTTGCATCCTGAATTCCTCTGCTGAAGTTTAAGTAGTACTGCTATTGATATAATTCTGTGTGAGTTGTTGTCAGTCACTCTTTACTCCATTTGCATTAAATTTAGAGAACTGGAGCCAAAGAGCCGAGATTGGATTTTTCTACCTGGTGAGCCCAGTCAGGATTAGCACATGCAATCACATGATGCAACTGCATCAAATACATGCATAAGAGCCCATTTATGTGCATATATGACTAAAATGCCTAGATTTATGCAAGTGAACACATATGTAAATCTAAGCACAACCTATAAAATTATCCCCCGTGGGGATAATTTTATAAAGTGATTCCCATGCATGTGTGTCCACATATGGGTATAAATGAACTCCTATAAAATACTAAGCAACTTATAAGTCTGTGCTTTGGCATGAAGCCGTTTACTTTGCTGTTAGGTGTAGCTGAGTAAATGGTCTGGGCAAAGCACAGGTCGAGTTTTGACTATACATGTAGATCATAAACTTCTTTAATCTATACAGATATGTGTGAGAAGTATATATGGTAATTTACATCTTCTCATTGTCAGGAGTAAGTGATTACACCTAAATTTAAGAGGTAATTTTATAAGAAACTGCATAATGTTACATGTCACTAACATACAAAAATCATGTATCTTCAATGGATGTGCCTTTATGCATGTACTTCAGTCAGCAGCTATTCTACAAGCACGTGCATCAGGATGAAGGCACATACTTTTGATTTGGGTATGCACAAAGGGTAGTGGCTTAAGAGGAGCCCAAATCTACACATTAAGTTGAAAAAAACTATAACTTATGCATCTTCTTTAAAAATTTAGGGGATCACATGATGCAGTGAACCGGGTAGATGCCTTTCTGCCTGGCTCCAGGGCTTCCCACCTAATTAATTTTCTCTCTCGCTCGAAATTCGCCCACTTTGTGCAACCAAAAGCTCGATCTGCGGTTGTGCTCCTGCCTAGCTACGGTATGTACCATCTGTCTCATCTATCTGATGGCAGCTAAGTCAGTGCGCAAGGAGAAGATCCGGGCTGCCTATAACAAAATGGCCATCTCCTCTCCGGCCAGCCCACATGTTGAACATCCTTCTGGCATGCTGGAGGAGCTAACAACAACAGTATTGATGGTGCTGGAGAGGAGATTCCAAGCCTTATCTGAACAGCTGACACAGGTGGGACAAGCAGTTAGCGATTTTGGAGGCTGCATTGACCAGGCCAAACAGAGGACACACAATCTCAAATGCAGGTGCTACCAAGACTAGACGGAGCTCGTCAAACAATGAGAGAAATTGGAAGACATAGAAAATCGTGGCCAAAGGAAAAATTTTAGGTTTGTGAGCATAACTGAGTCTGTGGCCAAGGCTGAACTGAGGGGCTATTTGAAAATCTGATTGCTTCTCAACCTACCTTTAGATGCCTCCATGGATCCCACTATTATTGAAAGAGCGCACTGGCTAGGTCCCCGCCAGGAAGGGAGTAATCACCATTGGGTGGTGATTGCTCAGTTTTTCAATATCGTACAAAAGCAGGCCATCTCGCATGTGACTAGAGGGCCGCACGATCAATCACAAGAGAGCAGAAAGGTACTAGGTATTTCAAGACTACTCTCCTTTGGTGGGAATTCTGAGATGTATGTAAAACATTGGCGGCAAAAGGTCTTCACTTTGCTCATCTTCATCTTGCACGATTGCAAGTTGAGTATCAGAACCAACAATGTTTCTTCACCTCTCCCACCAAAGCACAATTCTTTTTGAATGCTCTGCCAGCTTAATGAAAGAATTTTGAACATTGCAGTACTTGTTAATGGATTGGCTCCCTCATTTCCTGCAATCTCAATCTGATGATCGAGAAACAATCACTGTGGACTCATCTACCTTTTTGCCCTTGAGCCTATGCTGGAATGTCTTTCTGACTCAGGTCTATTGTACTGAGATTACAACTGCAATGCAGAAAACATGTGGATCCAGATGATTGTCTTTTTTTTCTTATATAGTGCTGCCGGAAGCCATGGCATGCCTTCGCGGACCTGAGAATGTGCTGCTCGTTGTGGACTTATTCCTCATACTTGTATTATCTGTTTTCCTGCTGGGCCTCCGATCTTGATGCATGCTTGCCTAACCTCAGACCTGGTAGATTCATTTGGATGTTTCATATGCAACTGTCAACATTTTTTTGTGTTGTTGTTGATCTGGCTCTATTCCCCTTTTTAAGAGTTTTCCTCATTTACACTTTACCAGTCTCTCGATTTGTACTTCTATTTCACTCTTGATACCTCTTATCATACCTCTCTACTGACGCTCTATTAATTTTTATAATTTACTATTCCTGATATATTATCCCTTCTAACTCTTTTATGCTTTACAGATTAGCTGCTTGCTCCGGTTTATCCCCTTGATCTTAAATACTCCCACCTTTTACCTTCTTTACTTTATCAAGTACTTAATCATGCTTCATTTGGCTTGGATTTGGGTGTGGTATTTCTATTAACCTATAGCTTTAATGGATGTCCTTTATTATGTTATTACATTTTTCTTCGTGCTCCCCATAGCTATATGCGTTAGTATTGCTCTCCCATTTTTGTTTTTTTTTCCCCTTTCTTTGTTTATGCTAGGCCTGATCCCGCAAATAGTAACATAGTAAATGATGGCAGATAAAGACCAACATGGTCCATCTAGTCTGCCCAGTAAGATTTTGACTGTGTTTCTTTGAGCTGCCCATTTAAGACGTGAAAATGACCTACCCGATCTCCACAGACTTTTCCAAATATATTTAATGTTTTCCTCTCTTATTGGGCCCATTCTGGCTTTGGGGATGGCTTGGGTTGTTGTTGGAATATGAATAGGGAGGCTTACGGAGGTGAGCTTTCTTGACTATGGAAAAGGAAGAACATATGCTGAATGGTGCAGGTGTGATTGGTGTGGTTGTGTGCATGGGGTAATGCATGAGTGGAGATGTGTCTGTGGGAGAGTAGGTATCTGGATGGAGACTCTCCATAGGAATGGTAGCTGGATTATGTGGATGGGGCAGGTAGGGGAAGGACAGTCTCTGGAGTGAAACGTGTGTGCTAGGGAGGTATGATTGAGCCTTGGACGGGGATTTTATAATTTCTATACCCATGCTCTTTTTTAATTATTCCACTAGCACGTCACTGGTCAGGGTAGGGCTGATTTAATGGCTCTTAGGACCCAATTATCTTCTGACATGGGAGCAGAGGAAGGCAGGGACATAGGGCATGCACTAGTGATCTGTGTCATAGGGGAGGGGTTGGGTTGTTATTAGGCAGCATGTGGGTGTGTTGTACAGTGTGTGATGATGGATGAGAGACAGACCTATATATTGGCAAATCTTTGACTAATTGGGTGGGGCCCCAATGCATTATTGGAGATCTCCAGGTAGGCCTCCATAGAGGAAGGTCGGGACGGACAGCAGAGATATAAGAGCAGGGAGGGTTGAGGGGGTCACAAAGGTTTTGGGGACTTGGATAGGGTTTTATCTGGGTATAGGGAAGGGACGTCTGGAGCTTGTAGAAGGGATCGGCTACTGGCTCATGTACATTGAGAGGAGTTGCAACCTGGAGGAGCAAACCTGTGGGAAATGGCATTGTATGCTGAGGGGCCTACCCTCCATTGGAGCTGTATGATTAACCAACTATACTGCTATAAACAATGGCTGATCAAATATGAGTAAGGAGCTGCATTTTGTAACCTGGAACATTTGTGGCCTGGGCAGTCCCGTCAAACACCATAAGGTGCTGTGGATGCTTGGTGATAAGCAAACTATTATTGCCTTTTTACAGGAAACCCACCAAATTTAATCAGAACATCGTTAAGCTTAAATGGTGGTGGGCAGGGGACGTTTATGGGGTGTCCTCTGCTTGTTCACAAACAAGTAGGGCTTGTGGTAGAGCAATATGTTTTCGTAATCAACACAGTGGGGGACCAACGCCTTTTCTTGGTGAACATATATGCACCTAATACATATGATTCTAGTTTATATAAATAGTTGGATAAGTGCCTTTAGGCATCAGCTCAGTCCCACTCATTGCAGGAGGAGACTAAGGGGCTTGTTTACAAAGCCGCGGTAGCGATTCGTGATCGTTATCGGAGCCACGGCCCCATTGAAATCAATGGGGCCGCGGCTCCGATAACGATCGCGAACCACTACCGCGGCTTTGTAAACAAGCCCCTAACTGTTGTGGAGGAGTCTATGGATCGATCAAGCTCCAGGCATTGAGTAGTAGATCGGCGGGCACGGTAGCTACATAGCATATGTGATGGATATGACCTTGTTGACTTTTGGAGGGCTCTTCACCCATTGGATAGGGATTACACCCACATGCCCCGAGCCCATGATACAGGGATATACTTCTTTTGTGGGTCCTCTATGTTATTTGATCGTGTGATCCGAGCCGAGACTGGCCCCATTACTATTTTGGATCACTCACTGGTATGGGTGGACTTGCGCTAGGAGCACTCTGAAACAGGCATTACCTGGTGATACCCCTTATCAGTTACTATGGATGCTAAGTTTAGTATTTTCTTGCAGACGCAATGGGAGGTGTATACTAAGACTAATGCTATATATCAGGATAATCTCATGCTGTTCTAGGGGGTTGCTAAGGTGGCATTGTGCCGACATATCATTGAATATGTGACTACTAAGCACAAGACGCACCGCAAACGTCTTCTCCAACTAGAAAAGGATCTATTTATTTATCCAGATTTATATACCACCTTTTCCTTCAATCAAAGTGGTTTACATTGGATTATATACAATTTATGTAAGGGGTAATGGGAAGAATAAAAGGAGGATTGGTTGATAGTAGATTATAAGCATTGGGAGGGTCCATAGTGTTCAAACACTAGCCCGGCGAAAGTCTGTTGCTCATCCTACATCTGGTTGGAAAGGTACCATGTGGAGGTCAATGCTCTTTTACATGAACGAGTTACTAACTGCATTCTTTTCTATCATCATAAATTACACAAATTTGTTTGTTTTTTATTTCTTTATTTACATTTTCAAATTAAAACAAAACAAAAATACAATGAAAATAATAATCTTCTTTAAACATAAAAGCAAAAACAAGGCTTTAACAGCCTACCCCAACCTTCTCCCTCCCTACCCCATGCGATCATCAAAAAAGAAGTCATGAAATGAGCACAAAAAGAAGGGGGGGGGGGGACCTACAAGGGCTATGACGCCACACCACTCCTCACCATGTAGGAACATGGTAGCGTGACTATTTACCCCTTAATATGCACCAAATCGTGCTTTAGAGATGTAAGTGTTTAGGGGTTTCCACTTGAGGAGGGTGGAAAGCATGTGAGTTGTACCATAATGTGACATTTGTTCATATTTGCAACATAAGCACAAACTGTTCCAACATTCGTGCCAGCTAAGCTTTGCAGAATGTTTCCAGTTTGCAATAACGAGATGCAGAGTCACTCCCATTATAAAGTCAAATAAAAAAATGACAATCCCTCTGTAACGACGAGATGCCAATTGTTGACTGAAATATGACTACAGACCAGGAGAGAATGGCCCTGAATCCCAAGACCTCTTGGATTTGGTTCCAAATAAAAATCCAATAGGACTGAATATTAGGGTAGTCATATACCACATGTCTTAAAGTGCCAACATCACTCTGACAAGACCAACATTCATTTCAAATTGTTTTATCCCACTTAGCAACCTTTATCGGGGTAAAATGAGCTCTGTGTGCAAAAAAATATAAAGCTTGTGAAATAGAGGCAGACTGAGATATTCTATTTGTCTTACTCCAAAGTTTCACCCATAATTCCGGAGAAGGAGTCTCCCCTATGTCATGTTCCCATATCCACTGAACACCAATGGACTGTGGGGTGTGGTTCTGAACGACCCATTTATAATAGTAAGAAACCACCCGAGAAGCCATAACTCATCATCTACACTAGACAAAGGTTAAACAGACAATCGGTTACTCCATGCAATAAACCTTTAACCTACACAGTTAGCACTCTCCAATGATGATCCTTTGACCTCCCCCCAAGTATTCCATATATATATATTCATATATAACTTGTATATAGTTTATCACACTGTTCGGTATTATACCACATTATTTGTTCTATATTTCATATGATGTTCCTTGTAAATAAGTTCTGTTATATTCCATTGTTCCATGTAAAACAAACTTGATTTGTTGATTGTTGTTACCTGTAAACCGCAACTGAACTTTGGAAGATGCGGTATATAAATGTGAATTAAATAAATAAATAAATAAATAAAATAAATAAATAAAATTTGGGCTGAACCTATTATGTTCAGCAACCCCCATTCTTCAGGTAAAGATTTAATATCTATAGGGGATTTCTCTATACAATGTCTCAGCTGAATCCACTCAAAGTCAAACTCCCGCTGTAGATAAGCAAAAGGCTTCCACTTGCCATCTAATACCAGTTGGTCAATGGCCCAAATACCCCTATTGAACCATTGTTGCCATGCAAACGGTCTTTGATGAATTTTTAAAAAAGGACTGTGCCAGATGGGGATTAGCTTCGATAAGCATTCCTCTTTAGGAATTGCCTTCACTAGCTGCTGAAAGGCCCTTTGAGTGTCCACTATTACTCTGTGAGACTTCAACCTCTCAGAAGACACCATGCTGGGGAGGAGATTTAAGGGAAATGGAGCACTTAATCTCTCTTCCAGGTCCAGCCATACTGGGCGTTTTCCCCTAGCCCTCTCCACCCATTTTGAACCTTGTTTTAATAGAAAAGCACAATGGTAGGCCTGAAAATCAGGGAAGTTCACATCCCTTCCTCTTTTTTTTTTTAGACTTAAGCTTCTTAAGAGCAATTCTAGGTGGTTTATTTTTCCATAAGAAATGGACAAGAATCCTTTCAATTTGACGATAAGTGTTACTTGTAAGAAAAATTGGAAACATTTCTAATACATAGTTCACTTTAGGAGTGGTAGTCATTTTTATTGCTTCAAGACAACCCCACCAAGAAAGATAGACTGGCGACCACTTCGCAGTTATATTACGAACCGTAGAAAGGAGCTCCCCTTCATTGAACAGTAAAGTATCACTAAGTGGATAGCAATAATGGACTCCCAAGTACTTCACCATTTTAGACTCCCACAGAAAGGGAAAATCTTCTAAATCCGCCCTGCAAACTCTTGAGTTTAAAGGCAATGCTACAGACTTTGACCAATTAATTTTATAACCTGATAATCCTGAATATTGTTCTATCAACTCTAGAATAGCCGGTATAGAGCTGGGCATAGAAAATAGCAGAAAGTTTAATTTCCAAGTCAGCTATGGACACACCTTTAACTGCAAGGCTTTGTCTTAGCAATAGGGCCAAAGGTTCCAAGGCCAGATTGAAAAGGATGGGAGAAAGGGGGCAATCCTGACGGGTGCCAAACCCTAAAAGAAAATCTTTAGACTAAGTCGCATTCACAGAAATACTGGAACTTAGGGGCTTGTTTACAAAGCCGCGGTAGCGGTTCGCTATCGTTATCGGAGCCGCGACCCCATTGATTTCAATGGGGCCGCGGCTCCGATAACGATCGCGAATCGCTACCGCAGCTTTGTAAACAAGCCCCTTAGTCTCGCATACATTAGTTTGATCAATTTACAGAAACCCTCACCAAACCCAAACCACTTCAGAACAGCAAACAAGAAAGGTCACTCTAAACGATCAAACACTTTTTCTGCATCTAGCGATAATCCCACAAGTGGGCCCTCTATATTCTTTCTGCACCTTCCAAAACGTGACAACACTCTAGCATTGTCAGCTGTGGAACGTCCCTCAGTGAAGCCACAATTTGGATCAATTTGGAGAGACAACCAGCTAAAATGGCTGCAAAAATTTTATAATCTGCATTTAGTAATGAAATTGGGCGGTAGTTACTAACCAACTGAGGGTCCCTCCCAGGTTTTTCAAGAACCACAATACTTGCAGAGGCAAACGCGCCAGTCTGGGCCTCTGCTTCCA
Source organism: Ichthyophis bannanicus (assembly GCA_033557465.1). Lineage (NCBI taxonomy): Eukaryota > Metazoa > Chordata > Amphibia > Gymnophiona > Ichthyophiidae > Ichthyophis > Ichthyophis bannanicus. The sequence continues at coordinate 419,487,691 of CM066034.1, forward strand.
AAAGAAGTCTGCAATATTGATGCAGGTATGGGCCTAAAGTTTTGGAAAAGGTTTTGTAAAACTCAACTGGAAGGCCATCTGGACCAGTGGCCTTGCCCACTTGCATAGAGTTAATAGCCTGAATGATTTCCATGACCGTAAATTGTTTTAGTCCTCTGTATATTGGCCAGTAATCTGTCAAAATCCTCTTCAGAGAAATCTATCTCTGAAGTATAACTGAGCATAAAATTTGCGAAAGGTCTCTGCGATATCAGAGTCCTCGACAATCAGTTGTTGCACCTGAAGATCTCTCAAAGCAGTAATGCGAGAAGCTTCCTTATAGCCTTTTAACGAGTTAGCTAGTAACCATCCGACCCTGTTACCTTCTAGTAATACCGCCCTTTCTGCACTTGTATATTCTGCGATGCCTCAGTAGTTAAAATCGAGTTGTATCTAAATCGAAGACACTGTAGCCGTATCAGAATATTAGGATCAGTTCCCCTGCCCTAAGATGTGTTCTCCCACTTTAATCTGCTTGTCTAAGACTTCAAGCTCTGCTTTACGCTGCTTGGCCTGTCATATAGCAAAACTGGTAATGGTGGCCTGTATATTAGCTTTAAATCCCTCCCACCACACCCAAAATCGAGGTATCCTGAGGTAAATTAAACTGAAAATATCCCTCTATAGCCAACAGGATAGTTTCCCGGAACTCCTGGCTGCCAAGAAGAGTTCTATCAAAATGCAAGCGTGGATGAGATGGGCCGCTCGTTGAGTCAAATAGGGTGAATGAGACTGCAGAGTGATCAGAGATATGAGCCGCATGTATATTGGACTCACTAATTCTAGAGCATAGCCCTTTGGAGACTAGGAAGTAGTCTATGCGTGATACTGAGGTATGAGGGGGAGAGAAGAAAGTGTATTCTTTATCCATAGGATGTTGGAACCGCCATATGTCTATCAGCCCCAATTCTTGCATTAGAGACAAAAGAACAGGGTGAGCTTTGGGAACCTTATTAGTTCTCATTGGACTCCTGTCTAATAAGGGGTCTAGTACGAGGTTGAAGTCTCCCCCCACAATAGTTGGATAGCTGGACACCTCTTGTGCCAGGGCCACAATGGAGCCAAAGAAGGCAAGGCAGTCTATATTTGGAGCATATACATTAATTAAAATAGGATCCACAGATCTGGCCTTAAGGACAACCATTACCCACCACCCATCTGTATCAGAACTAGTTTGTATTACAGTGGGGGATAGAGATTTCCTTACTAGGATGGCTACCCTGTTTTTTTTTGATTGGCAGCAGAAAAAGCCACCAGTGAAAAGGGTTTTAAATCTAATTTTAACGACCCCTTCACGTTCAAATGTGTCTCTTGTAACATTAGGATGTCAGCACTTTCCTTAGGTCCATATAAAAACAATTTTTTTCCTCTTTATGGGATTGTTAATGCCCTTAACATTCAGTGAGAATATCTTAAAGGGAGACATATTGACAATAAAGTACAAAATGACAGTCTACTGTTGCAGAAACATACCAAGTTGTAGCATATGTCTTAATATTATTGAACCACACCTTAAAAGTTCTTACAATGATAGCTGTACTTATAGCCCAAGAAAAAAAACACAGAGAAAAAAGCCACTGCTTAGCCATTGCCCTTGTGGAAGATCGCTCAAAATAAAAACACATAGTTCTAAATAACAAAGCCACCAAAAACTCTGGGGGCTATAACAGCTCAAAACTTAGCAGGTGAGCCAAAAGGGACAAGACAGGCATGGAGGGAAAAATTAACTAATTTACCTCAACTCCACTGCCGCTTAAATCAACTTAAACCATACACTACCCATTCCAGAAATAAGAAACAGCGTCCCCAAACCTGGAGCGCCAAAAGTTATAGCAAGACTGCCCCCACCAAAACAATTTATGTTCCCAAAAAAAACACATTTATGTAGGGAAGGGCTGTCCCGCACCTCCAAGCCCTGCTGCCCTTCCAACCACAACAGACATCACAAACACAAAACATAAAAGGAGAGAGAAAGAAGCAAAGAATAAGACATTATTGAACAGGGCAATACCTTGGAGTTCCTCCAAGAGAGTAACACTGAATGGCACATCGAATATCAACTCTGCATGATTGAAAGTCAACTCTGAATGAAGCCACGCAAAACATAAAGGCACAAAAGGGTGTCTATTATTGGGAAAGCAATAAAGCAGGGTGACTACTTGTTGTTGTTAAGTGCTGTCGAGTCGAAGTCGACTCATGGCGACACTCTGGATAGCTATCCTAAATTGTGTTCGGTCTTCAGTCAGGCGGCTCATTGTTGACAGACTGGTACCCGTAGCTGCTGTTATTGTATCGATCCATCTCATTGCTGGCCTTCCTCTTTTGCGTTGACCTTCTATCTTGCCAAGCATGATGTCTTTCTCTAATGATCTCTCTCTTCGCATGATGTGTCCAAAGTATGAAAGTCCAAGTCTTGTCATCTGAGCTTCTAAAGAAAGCTTAGGTTTGATCTCCTCTAGTACCGACTGGTTTGTTCTTCGGCAGTCCATGGTGTACACAGTATTCGCCGCCAGCACCATAATTCAAAGGCATCAATTTTCTTCCTGTCTGTCTTTTTCACTGTCCAGCTTTCATATCCATATGATGTTATTGAAAATACCATGGCTTGAACAAGTCAAATCTTTGTATGGAGACATCTCTGCTCTTGAGAATATTATATAGGTCTTTCATAGCCATTCTGCCAAGAGCAATGCGTCGTTTGATTTCTTGACTGCTTGTTGCTTCTTTATTGATAGTTGATCCAAGTAGGTTAAAGTTGTTCACAATTTCAATTTCTTCTCCTTCAACGATGAACCTGTTGATTATGCCAGTTGTCATTGTAATGATATTTGTCTTCTTTACATTAAGGTGCAGGCCCATTTTGAGACTATGTTCTTTGATTGTGAGAAGCAAATGTTTCAGATCATCTTCACTTTCAGCCAGTAATGTGGTATCATCAGCATAGCGAAGGTTGTTGATGAGTCTTCCACCAATCTTCACACCTCTGTTGTCTTCATACAACCCTGCATCTCTGATGATTTGTTCTGCATATAAATTAAACAGGTAGGGGGAAAGTATGCAGCCTTGTCTTACACCTTTGCGTATTTTAAACCATTCTGTTTCTCCTTGTTCCGTTTGAACTGTTGCTTCTTGATCAATGTACAGATTGCGCAAGAGAACGATCAGGTGTTCTGGTATACCCATGCTTCTTAATGTGGCCCAGAGTTTCTCATGGTTTACACAGTCAAAAGCTTTGCTATAGTCAATAAAGCACAAATAGATATCCTTTTGGTATTCTTTAGTCTTTTCAAGGATCCATCTCACATCCGCAATGATGTCTCTTGTTCCTCGCCCTTTCCTGAAACCCTGCTTGCACTTCAGGTAGTTCTTGTTCCAGGTATGGTTGTAGTCTCTTTTGAATAATCTTCAGTAGAATCTTGCTGGCATGTGGGATCAGAGCGATTGTTCGATAATTTCCACAGTCAGTTGGATCACCTTTCTTTAGTATTGGTATAAACACAGATCTTTTCCAGTCAGTTGACCATGATTTTGTCTTCCATATTTCTTGGCAGAGCCTTGTAAGTATGGTAACAGCTGCATCAGATTGCTGCAATACTTCTATAGGAAAGCTATCAATGCCTGGTGCTTTGTTCTTTGATAAGGCTTTCAATGTTGCTTCAACTTCTTCTTTCATCACCAATGGTTCCCGATCATAAGGTACAGGTTGAAATGGCTGTTGGTCCACTTGATCTTTATCATATAAAAACTCTGTATATTCCTTCCACCTTTTCTTGATCTTCTCAGCATCATTCAACATAGAACCTTGAGCATCTTGTAACATTCCAATTCGAGGCTGGAACTTTTTCTTTAACTCTCGTAGCTTTAGGAAAGCCGATCTTGTTCTTCCTCTAATAGTTTCTGCTTCTATTTCCTTGCAAGTGTCAATGTAGTACTTTTCCTTGTCCTGTCTTATGCACGTTGGAAATCTCTGTTGAGTTCTGCGATTGTCTTTCTTTCGTCTCTGGCTTTAGCTTCTCCGCATTTCTGGGCAATTTTCAGAGTTTCTTCCGTCATCCATTTTGGCCGCTTTTGCTTTTTCACCTTTTGTAGAGACTTCTCGCTTTCTTCCAACACAACCTTCTTGATGTCATTCCATAACTCTTCCGGAGCTCTGTCATTTGTATCTAAAGCAGAAAATCGATTTTTCAGGCAGTCTTTAAATTCCAGTGGTATATTCTCAAGGTCATATTTTGCTGCATTCATGAGTGGTTTGCTCTTTTTCAACTTTAGCTTGAGTTTGTATACTAGTAGTTGATGATCTGTACCACAGTCAGCTCCAGGTTTTGTCTTTGTTGATGTTATAGAACTTTTCCATCGTTGACTTCCACAGATGTAGTCAATTTGATTTTTATACAATCCATTGGGTGAAGTCCATGTGTACAGTCGCCGCTTGTGTTGCTGGAAGAAGGTGTTTGAGATGAATAGATCATTGGTCTTGCAGAATTCTATCAGTCTTTATCCAGCTTCATTTCTGTTGCCAAGTCAATATTTTCCAACTACTTTGCCTTCTTCTTTGTTGCCAACTTTTGCGTTCCAGTCACTCATGACTATCAGGATATCCTGTTTGCATGTTCTGTCAATTTCAGCTTGTACTTGTTCATAGAACTCTTCAATTTCATTCTCTTCTGCAGCTGTTGTTGGGGCATATACTTGAATTATAGTTGTGCTGATAGGCAATCCTCGTAGACGAATAGAGATTAAGCATTCGCTGACTGCATTGCATTTCATTACAGTTCTTGCAAGTTTCTTCTTTATTATAAATGCAACACCATTTCTTCTTTGTCTTTCATTTCCAGCATAGTAGACCATGTGATCATCTGAAGCAAAGTGCCCGATGCCAGTCCATTTCAATTCGCTGATACCCAACAGATCACGTTGTACATGTTCCATTTCATTCTTGACCACCTCCAGCTTCCCTTGGTTCATGCTTCGTACGTTCCATGTTCCAGTGCATAAGACATCTTTACAGCTTCTGACTCATTTCATGCGCAGCTACATCAGCAGTCAGACTTTCCGAGGGCTTTGATCCAACCACATCATAAACGCTGGCTTTACTCTGAAAAGTCTTCAGCTCTTCCCGAGTAGCTACTTGAGTGCCTTCCGACCTGGGGGGTCTCATCTTCTAGCACCATAGCACAATTTGTTTTGTTGTAACTATCCAATGGGTTTTCATGGCAAGATACAGAAGTAGATTGCCGGGCCTTTCTTCCGCGCAGTTTAAGTTTGGTGTTGTTGCCGTTGTCACAAAAATGTGATCCTCCGCCGTCAACACTATCCCATTCTGCTGCTGCTCAGATGAGTGGTTTGTCTTGGTCTGGCACTTCAGCTTAAACCTGTCCATCTTGGGAGACCTTGCCAGTAGTTCAACTACCGATAGTTTAGCTCTCAGCATCACTGATGCACGCAAGCCCTCACAGCACGACAAGCTGCAAACCAAGTGACTACTTGCCAATGCGTTAAAAGACCATAGGGAAGCAGGTAGAGTAGCAGCACTACAAGACTGCCAAAACCAGAATCTAGTAGTGAGGGATTCAGAAATTTCTGAAGCTTTCAGGGTCTTCAATGCGCATCTTTATGAGTCTGAAAGAACGTTTGCACAAGAGTACTTTGAACAGCTGCTCTCTGCGATAGAGAAACCGTCTTTGAACAGGGAAATGAGTGAGGAGCTAAGTAATCCCGTTGCTGAAGACGAGGTCATCCAAGCCATAAACTCATTAGTGACAGGGAAAGCAGCAGGCCCAGATGGGCTCCCTGCTGAATTTTTCAAAGCCTTTTCCAAAGAATTGGCCCCTTCTTTGCATCAATATTTCCACCTACTAGTGGCAGAAACGCCTCAAGTGGGCACCTTTACGTCGGCAAATGTGATCGTCCTGGAAAAAACGGACAGGGACCCACAATTTGTAGCCAATTATAGGCCAATATCCTTACTTAATGTAGATTATAAAATTTATGCGACTGTACTAGTCCGACGGTTGTCAAAAATAATGCCCTTGTTAATACACCCCGATCAGTGTGGGTTTGTGGAAGGCAGGTCAACAGCAGATAATGCTAGGATTTTCTGTCATATCCTAGCTGGTGCGGAAAACAAACACACCGCTGGTAGGGTTGTCACTGGACGCTGAAAAAGCATTCGACCAGCTAGAATAGCCCTTTTTGTTCTCTGCCCTAAAATGATTCGGTATCTGCGAGGGTTTTATCCGGTATCTTAAAGTAAAGTATACCCACCCTTCGGCTAACATGTGTGTGAATGGGACAAAATCTCAGGCGATAGAGTTAGGTCGGGGCACTCGCCAAGGTTGTCCCTTGTTGCCTATGCTATTTAACCTAGCGTTAGAGCCGCTGGCTTTAATCTTGCGGCAATACCCACGGGTTCAAGGCACCATCATTGCTAATATGGAAATAAAGCTATCGGCATATGCGGATGATCTTCTTTTGTTTACTTCCCCTGAGTCGGTCCCTGCAGTGCTTGAGCAGATAGACCATTATTCGGTGTTCTCTGGATATAAGGTCAATTGGTCTAAATCAGTGGCTTTTCCGTTAAACCTTTTAGTGCAGAAAGAAGACATGAAAGCATTCCCATTTGTGTGGGAACCTAATACAGTTAAATACTTGGGGGTGCACTATCGATATCCACTGGAGGAGACCATTCGATTCAATGCTGATGCATTGTTAAATATGGCTCGGGCTATGACTGTCAAATGGTCTCCCCTAGTTCTTTCCTGGTGGGGCCGCTTAGAGTACATTAAGATGACAATGGTACCCAAGATTAATTATATTCTTGAGATGCTGCCTTGCCTTATGCCGGGGCAGGTATAGCAGCAGTTAGAGAAGGCATTGACAGACTACTTGTGGAACAGCAAAACCCCAAGGATAGCACGGCATAAACTTAAACTTTGCAGGGAGGATGCTGGGGTAAAATTTCCAGATTTTCTGGCATACCACAAGGCATTCCTATTAAAGCAGGGTTCTAGATGGCTAGGGAATCTTACAGAACTAAGCCCGATCTGGTTGAGGGTAGAAGAGAGATTACTGGCTCTGTTTCCAATTAAACTCGTCCCAGGCATGCAGCTCCAGCGCGACTCAGGATATCCTAAAATGGTAACTGACACGCTTGCTGCCTTCACCACTCTGGCGGAAGCTTGTGGGCTGAATATACATCTCTCTAGTCAACAGACATTGTGGCACAACCCCCTACTTAAAATTCAACATAAAACCTTTGCTTGGAATAGTTGGTACACCAAAGGTGCATTGGGCAATTAATAGAAAATAAGAAATGGAAGGAGTTTGGCAAATTACAGCAAGAATTTGGCCTTACATCGCAGTGTTATTTCCAATGGTTACAACTTAGGCACTGTATTGGGAAGTCCAGGGTGGATATTAAAGAATTGGTAGGGAAGGGTGGATATGAGGACGTGATCCTAGAGGCCCATCAAGCATCATGTCTAGCCTCGTTCTTTTATAGGAAATTGAGCCAAGGTGTCAACCCACAGATGCTTGGCTTGCAAAAGGTATGGGAGCATGACACGGGAAATGCCCTTCCCCTGCAGAGTTGGAGGAAAATATGGGGTAAACAAGTGAGGATATCGAAGTCTGCCTCGATTACTCAGTCGTTATTTTTTTTTACGCATAGGGCTTATTATACCCCAGTGAAAGTAGCTAAGTGGGATGCAGCGGCAGGTAATCAATGCTGGTCCTGTAAGAATGATATAGGTACACTGGCCCACATAGTCTGAGTGCCCTTGTATACGATCATTTTGGGCGCATGTGTGGAAGGATACAGGCAATCCTGGGCTTTAGGGAACCTCTTACATGGGGGATAGAGTAATTAGACCTTACCTGCTAATTAGCGTTCCTGAAGAGACTCCAGTCCGGTCCCTTTACTTCTGGGTTGTGCTCCTCTACCAGCAGCTTTGGAGACTGAGCTCTTCAATTTTTTTCACTGATGAACCTCCAGCATAAATACCCCTGGCTCCTCCCATCAGATCCAGTATACTATTGACAAAACAGACTTAATGGAGAGACATTAGAATCAACCAAACCAAAAACTAAAACACAAACTGGCTGAACAATACTCTAGACGCCCGCATACCACTTAACCGCTCCATGAGGAACAACTCCTCCCGACCCCTTGGAGAGAAAGATCAATGCCCCACTCCCCCCAAGAGAGAGAATGTGCCTGACATGAACTTACCCGTAAATCTATTGTGATCACCTCCAAAACTTCCTAATTCTTGACTTACCTGAAGCTTCGGAACAATCTGGACAAGACTGGGCGGGATCAGGGACCGGACTGGAGTCTCTTCAGGAACGCTAATTAGCAGGTAAGGTCTAATTACTCTTTCCTAGGCATTCCTCCAGTCCGGTCCCTTTACTTCTGGGATATAACAGAGCAGTTCACTTCCGGGCGGGCCCTGACAGAGCGGTCCGAAGCACCGCTAATCCAAACCCAGCATCCTCTGAGGCCAGAACATCCAATCGATAGAACTTAACGAAGGTATGCAATGACAACCAAGTCGCTGCCCTACAAATCTCCCTGGGCGGAACCAAACTAAACTCTGCCCATGAGGTAGCCAAACTCCTAGTTGAATGGGCTCGGAATCCAACCGGGACCAGTCTACCCTTCTGAATGTAAGCCGCGGCGATGGCCTCTCTGATCCATCTTGAAATAGAACCCCTTGCCGCCGCTTCCCCTTTACGTGGTCCCCCGAACAGAAAGAGACGTTCCGACTTACGGAATGACGCTGTGCACGGCATGTAACGCCTTAAGATTCTCTTCACATCAAGCCTGTGGAGAAGAAACTCCTCCGTCCCCTTCCCCACCCCCAAAAATGCGGAAAGGGAAATCGACTGATTCACATGAAATGGAGAGACCACCTTGGGCAGAAACGAAGGCACCGTCCGCAAGACCACCTTCTCTTTGAAGAACGAAAGAAAGGGTGGTCGGCACGACAACGCCTGCAGTTCCGAAACACGCCTCGTCAAGCAAATGGCTACCAGGAACACTGTTTTGAGAGTCAAATCCTTTAAGGATGAGCGCTCGATGGGCTCATATGGCTTCCCTGCCACGACATTCAACACTAGATTAAGATCCCAGGGGGGGAACCGACACCACTCTCTGAGTACGCACCCGCCTTACCGCCCCTCAGGAATCTAACTACATCTGGGTGCTGGCCTAACGCCTTTCCCCTGATCTTGCCCCTATAGCAAGAAATGGCCACTACCTGTACCCGGAGAGAGCTGGCTGCGAGACCCTTCTTCAAGCCTGCCTGCAAAAACTCCAACACCTCTGGCACAGAGGCCACCAAAGGCCGAACCTTCCGATCCGCGCACCAACTTTCAAAAATGCGCCAGACCCTAACATAAGAAAGGCAAGTAGAACGCTTACAAGCTCTCAGCAGGGTGGCTATCACTGCTCCTGAATATCCTCTCTTAATCAGCCGCGCCCTTTCAATAGCCGGGCTGTAAGCGAGAACCGAGCCACTTGCAGCATCCGCAAAGGACCCTGGAACAATAGATCTTCCCTCGCCGGCAGGCGTCAAGGCCTGTCTGCTAACAGTCTTACCAGATCGGCATACCAGGGACGATGAGGCCAATCCGGCGCTATGAGGATCACCCACCCCTGGTGGGCCTCTACCCTTTGCAGCACCTTTCCTATCAGTGCCAAAGGAGGGAACACATACAGCAGTCCCTCCGTGGGCCACCCCTGGACCAGAGCATCGAGACCTTCCGACATCCGTTCCTTCCTTCTGCTGAAGAAGCAGCTGGCCTTGGCCGATTCGAACCTTGCCATAAGAACCATGATGGGCTGCCCCCAACGATGCATCACCAGCTCGTACACTTGATGGCAGAGTTCCCACTCTCCGGGATCCACCCTGTGCCTGCTCAGGAAATCCGCCTCCACATTTTCCACTCCAGCCACATGCTGCGCCGACAGCGCAACCAGATGTTCCTTGGCCCAATTCAGCAGTTCCTCTGCCTCGTCCACCAAAGGAGTGCTGCTTGTGCCACCCTGCCGGTTGATATAGGCTACCACGGTCACATTGTCCGAAAACACTCGGATCGCCTTCTGGTGGACCCACTCCTCGAAGGCCCTGAGCGCCAGAACTACCATCCACAATTCCAGCCTGTTGATGGACCACTGGGCCTCCACCGACGTCCATGTCCCCTGGGTGAAGTGCCCCTCGCAGTGCGCTCCCCAGCCTGACAAACTGGCATCCGTCGTCAACTGCAACCACGTTGGAACTTCCAAGGGCATGCCCCTTTCCAAACTGTCCGACCAGAGCCACCACAGCAGAGCTTCTCTTGTCTCCTGAGGACAGGGAAGCAGCACTGACAGGGGCTGCCTCTGATGCGACCATCGGCGGAGAAGCGCCCGCTGAAGGGGTCTCATGTGGGCCCTGGACCACGGCACCAGCTCAATCGTCACCGCCATCGTCCCCAAAACCTGTAGGTAATGCCACGCCAAGGGAGACTTCTTGGCCAGGAACTGCTGAATCAGCCACCGTAATGCCTTTGCCTGCTGAATCGGAAGGAAAACCCTTCCTTTGCCTGTGTCGAATCTTGCACCAAGGTGCTCCAACACCTGGGATGCTAACAGCTTGCTCTTTGCCCGATTGATCACCCATCCCAGACTCTGAAGAAGGTCTACCACCCTGTCCGTAGCCTTCCGACTCTCCTCCTCGGACTTGGCCCGAATCAACCAATCGCCGAGGTATGGATGGACCAGAATCCCCTCCTTGCGCAGCGCCGCCGCCGCCACCACCGCCACCACCACCATTACCTTGGTGAAAGTTCGTGGGGCCGTCGCCAGACCAAAGGGTAGGGCTTGAAACTGAAAATGCCCCCTTGGCACCACAAATCGCAGGAACTGCTGATGAGACTCCTGGATCGGAATATGTAAATAGGCTTCCTGTCGTACTGCCACTATTACGGATTGCAGGGTTTCCATCCGAAAATGCGCGACTCTAAGACACCGATTGACGCGCTTCAAGTCAAGAATTGGCCGAAAGGAGCCCTCCTTCTTCGGCACCACGAAATAGATGGAGTATCGACCGCACCCGCATTGGTTGCTGGGCACTGGCACCACTGCTTCCTACTCCAACAGCCTGTCCAGGGTTTCCTCCATTGCAGTCCTCTTTACTGGAGATCTGCAGGGAGACTATATAAACACCGGGAACACCGTGCTGGAGAATTCGAGAGCATAGCCATCCCGAATCACCTCCAGCACCCACTGATCGGAAGTGACTCGGGTCCAGGCAGGAAGAAACCGCCTTAACCGTCCTCCTATTGGCAGCCCCCCCGCCTGGACCCCCCTCACTTCATTGCGACTTTCTCGGTCCCGTGGCCGAAGAGAAGGCACCAAATCCTCTTCCTGCCCCCCGAAACCCACGGAACCCCTGTCCTCTAGAGTTAAAACGTCCCCTTTGAAACGGGGCATAACGCATCGCCCGAAACTTGCGGGAGTCGCGCAACTGAGACCTTGCAGGGGCGGAAGCACGATTCTGCTTCTGACGGTCCTCTGCCTGCCTCCCTTGGACTCTCCCAACTCCTTTACCAACTTATCCAAATCCTCACCAAACAAAAGCTTACCCTTGAACGGTTTGCTTGCTCAGACGCGTCTTAGAGGAACCGTCCGCCGCGCCCAATTACGTAGCCAGAGGTACCGTCTGGCCGTGACCACCGAAGCCATGTTCTTAGCCAAGCTTCTGACCAGGTCATACTGGCTATCCGCCAAATAGGCTGCCCCCGACTCAATCTTGTCCGCCTCCCCCTGTGAACCACTGGAAGAGTCACCCGAGGGCTGGAGCTGCGACCACCGCAGACAAGCACATGCCACCCACGCGCCACACACAGGCCTGCAGCGCCAGGGCACTGATGTCAAAGGCCTGCTTCAATAACGTATCCAACTCCGGTCCTGCGAATCCCGCAGAGCCGCACTACCTTCCACAGGAATAGTTGTCTTCTTGGTGACTGCCAAAACCGCAGCGTCCACCCTAGGCGACCACAAAAGCTCCCTATCCAACTCCGGTAAAGGGTACAAACGGGCCATGGATCTCACCCCCCTCTGGCCTGAGTCTGGCTGATCCCATTCTTCCTGGATCATCTGCTTCACTACCCGGTGCACCGGGAAAACCTTCTGAGCCTTCCGTACTGCCTGAATAAGTGGGTCCTCCAAGGCTTTCTCCTCTGCCGACCCACTCGGGGCCATATTGAGAACCTTTAAGGATTCAGAGATCAAAGCCGGTAACTCCTCCCGGTGAAAAACCCGCACAATTCGGGCTCTCTGCTCCTCCGGAATCTCACCCTCTTCAAGTTCTCCTTCGTCTTCCCCGAGCTCTGGCTCTGACAACTCTGCCTCCCGCTCCTCCACTAAGGGCGGGAAGGCGACTCATCCCTGGCTTGCTTCTGCCTCTTACGTGGCACAGAAATCTTCCCCTCACGAAGGACCACGCTTCTCTTGGGAGGGCCGTCCTGACCTGCTCCCTGCTTCTGCTCTTGCTTCCGAAGATAAAAAGCTTTATATAGGAGCAGCACAAACTCTGGGGAAAAATCCCCCAAGCCCCCCCTCCTGCCCCGCCGGCAAGGAAGAAGGGCCTGGAGCGGGCTGGGTAGGGGCCGGCTGCTCAAACACCAAGGCCGGATTACCCTCCAACCCCAGCACAGGGGCTACCACCTCCCCTGCACTCTGAGGAGAGCCATCTACTGGATCCAGAGCCAAACTAGCCTGGATCTCCTGTTCCACTGAGGCGGCTTCCATCGCACATCCCCTGCAAATGCCTGCCGCCGACACCGCTCCATGCTTAGCCCCACACACTAAGCACTGCGGCCTGGCTGGCATAACGGTCTTGGACCCCAAGCACCAAACCCACCTGTACCCGTGGATCTGACTGCTGTCCTAACTTTCCACAAACCAAACCAAAAATAAACTGTCTACTCTTTTTTTTTTTTTTTAGAACCAGAAATAACAAATGAACAAATTAACTTATTAAATCAACTTAATCACTGTGCCCGGGAGAGCAGCCTTCTGGGAGGCCCCGGCGTGCCAAAAAAGCACGTGGATGAAAACACCTGCTCTCCCTTCAGTCCTCCAAACTGGCACCTACCTCCCTTCCGCAACAGGGTCTGTCCGGCCACAAAAGACTGGCGGTACCACGGACACAGCGCTATGCGGTTGCCCTGCCTCAATCCGCCGCTTCCTTTTTGCAGCGCCTTCTTTTTCCAGTGCGCCCGCTGCTCCCACAGCCTGCTGAATCCCGACCTTGTGCTCAGCTACTACGAGGGCTTCAGCACGAGCCGGGCTCGGCGTATCCGGCGGCTCCTGCTCAACCCGAACAGCTGCCTCTCACCGCTCCTTACCCCGACGGCTCGAGAGGCTCCGTTGAGCAGCTCCTTCCTGTGATGGCCCCCCCCCCCCCCCCGGGACTCTCCTGCAGGTCCAGCCGCAGGAATAAAAAATGAAAGAAGGAAGGGAGTAGAGGAGGGAGCAGGGATCTCTCTGCCAAGCCAGCCAACCTACACTACCAAATCAAAACTACTCCCCTCCCAAATAAACCAAGCACAAAGGTGCCGAAAACAGAAAGGAAATACTCCAAAATAGCCCTAGCTATCCTAAAGCTCTCCACTAAGCCTTTCCTTGGCTTAGTGCTCCTTCCAGCTGCTTTGGAGACTGAGCTAAACTGGATCTGATGGGAGGAGCCAGGGGTATTTATGCTGGAGATTCATCAGTGAAAAAAATTGAAGAGCTCAGTCTCCAAAGCTGCTGATAGAGGAGCACAACCCAAAAGTAAATGGACCGGACTGGAGGAACGCCTAGGAGCATAGGTTTCTGATCAGCTGCTGGGATCCCTACTTTGCATAAAAAATATAACTTCCTTTTGGATTTCATGATGGGTATAGCCATTCATTTAATAATACTTAACTGGAAATGTACCTCTGAACTTAACTGGCAAAGTTGGTGGCACCAAGTATGTCTGTACAGCAAGTATGAACAGATGCCTAGGAAAGGTTCACTACATGTGGGCATTGGTAGTCTTAAATGGAAGGCTCTGAATGATTTTGCAGAAGCAGCATGTACAAGTGAATTGCAGGGATCTTCCACTCTCCTTATGGAAGAACTCGATGTACGATTGTTACCAGACCAAATATCAATATATTAATATGTTACTATGCTATTGATATCCTGTTGAGGTTAGCACGCTATCAATGCCCTGTTGATGTACCCTACATGCTATTGATATTCTGTTGATGTTCCCTGTGTGCTCCCAGGGGAAAGGGGGGGGATGGGAAGTTATACGTTGAAGTGTTTGTAGTTAGTTCAAATGTGCAGGTTAAATGTACTGAGAAAATCTAAATAAAGCTTTTAAAAAAAAAAAGAGACTGGCTTGGTATGTCATCTGACTATACCCCTATTCATCTAGAAAAGAAGTGGCATTTCCTTTGGCGTTCCGCTATGTCCTCTATGCTTCTTCTTCGGTGTTAATATGGCACCTCTGCTCACAGGTAGTTTTTGCAGCAATGCGCAGAGTTTGGCACATGGTAGGTCATCGTGCACAATTCAATCTTAACGTGATGTTCTTCCTTACTTTTTATGGTAATGGTGAGTTTCGACCAGGAATGGAAGGGACAGCCTTCTGACATTGGGAGCCACTTGGCATCCACAGCATCGAACAAGTAGTTGACTTGGAGGGGACCCCACTGGCCTTCCTGAAACTGCAAGCTCGATTTGGCCTTCAGTCTTGTGATATTTTTTGATATCTTCAAATATGTAGCTACCTTGGTATACTTTTGGCACAGGATATTCAAGATTGGGTGTGCTCTAAAATGGAGGAATTTTTGTACTCTTGTGGCGTGACTAGAGCATGTATTACAACCTTGCAATGGGAATACCTGGAGATGGTGGCTGCATCACCAGTAAGATCGCTTGCTAGGGCATGGATGGATGACTTAGGTGTTGATACAGTGGAGGCAGATCTTATGGAGGCCATCAGATCTATTCCAGACTTGTAGCTGTATGGAATTTAGGGATATGCAATACAAGATACTTTGATGGATGCACTATGCACCGAATAGAGCATTCCAGACGGCCTGTAGTACGATGCCGGATTGCCCACATTGCTATCAACAAGATCCCATTTGGGACATATGCTCTGGAATTGTCCTCTGTCAATACAGTACTGGGAAACCATCCATAATTTGGCATCTCTTCTGGGATTACAGATGCCTGCTGAGCCCAGAGTGACTATCATGGGATTGGTTTTGCACATTGAAGGAGCCCGGGGACCTCAGCATCGATGGGTGGCTTGAGCACTGTTGCATGCACACACCTCCTCCTCCTTCACTCTTGGCTATCGTCTGTGGGTCCTACATTGGTGCGTGGAGGAAATACTTGCATGCCCTACTAACCTTAGAACACGTGGGAGCTCGAGGTGGTGGTCATGTGCGTGATACCATTTTGACTGAATGGGATCCTTATATCCAGTCACTGACTACCCCGAATCGGAGTCACATCTTGAATGTACTTTGAGCCCTTATTGGTAGATTCATTTGATGGAGGGAGTCGTCCCCCTCTGTGGACTCTGGAGGTGGGGTGGGGGAGGGTAAAAGAAGAGGGGTGGGTGACAATATGAGCTCTGCAAGTGCTTAGCAGCTATGAGATAGCGGTGATGTTGAGAATCTTGCCATACACAATGGTTATGCTGGGTAATATGCTGTAAGAGTTGAGCACTACTATATACTTTGAACTTGGAATAGTAGGCGGGTGAGGGATAGTAGGCATTCCTGTCTCCCCCAATGGTGGTGGTGAGACAGGTTCACCTGGGTTTGAAAATGAAAATGCACCCATTGGTGTGCGAATGTTATATTAATCTGTTATTTGTGATCTGTCAATGACGAGTTTCTTTTGATATATAGACTTCTTGTATCAGCCAGCTGTACACTTTGTACAATATGTCGTCTGTTCAATAAAAATGATTAAAAAAAAAATTTAGGCATGTGCCTTTACATCAAAACCTAGGTGTAAGTGCTTGTGCCTGGATTTAACGCATGTTTTTGGACACTTATACCCTTATTCATAAAGAAAATTAAGACGACACCTGCTTTTCTTTGTAAAACAGGCTTGAAATAGGCACCCAGAAAGTGCTTCGAATGGGAGCAGCAGTATTTTCAGCCAATTCCCACTGGCCCATGGCCAAGGTAGAGGGTGCATGATGCAACCAGCATGTAATAGCTCATGCCCTGCAAAATGTGGGAGACGTGCTACAGAGGTTGAGCTGTCTAGGCAAGCTGACCATGGGTTATGTTCCCCTATCAGCAGATGGAGACAGATGTTAGGGCATAGAGGAACACATTACAATATATCCTATATAAATCTATGTGCATGTAACTAATTGAGAATATGGATAAATGAATAAATAAACTTGGCAGAAGTCTATGAAAAAATACCATTACCTCAGACTTCTCTTAACTGACTGCCTTTGACAAAGAGCAGTCCTTCCCTGGTCTGAGACATGCTGGATGAACTCTCTCTGAACTCATGGCCCGGTGAGAGGAAATGCACATGATTTTTCTATCTTTTTTATCGTGTGATAAGAAGTGTGTTTAGTAGTACCCCCTACCATAGGGGATAATTTTGTTGACACTGACTTGAAGGCACTAAAAAAATAAATTAAAAAAAAGTATTTTCTGATGTGTAACCAACTTTATTGCCTTGTATGTCTTACATTAGGCAAATGCAGAGATATGCTAGGATAATATGTACCTCAGTGTTCTATTTAGCAAACTGCTGCAGATGTGTAAGATGGGCAGAGAATCATGGTTACTAAAATCTGTTCCCTAATGCTGTGATCAAAATTAATAAAGTTTTAGTTCTGCAATATTGTCAGACTAATTACTGAATACAGAGAAACTGCTAGAAGCTTCCAGTGACATCACTGATTTTAGTTCTGGTGCAGCTAGGGGCACCCTTTAGTATTTCCATAATCAAGCATATGGTACTGAGAGAAGCTAACCTGGAACTAAAAAATAGGAGACCATCTTGAAACCAGACAAAATATCTGAAAGATAAGAAGAGAATCATCCAAAGGCCAAACCCAACCATATACAGAAATTTTACAGAGACGCTGAAGAACTGGGCGCAAAATCAATGCACAGAGGCAGCAGCAATTGTCATCACAGGATAGGTCCTGGACTCCAAGTAGGGAAATGATCAAGTAAAACTTCGTCTTTCGGATCATCCTACTAGACTAGTGAGAAGTACCATGCTACGACTCCACTGAGCGGAAGATGACATGGCTGCCCTCAGGACCTTGGCTGCAGATGCTGCAGCCACCCTGGTGTGAAAATCTAAGTGGCAATGTTTGATGAAGGCAGAGAGGGAAGACCCAAGTTGCTTCCTCACAGATGTTGACTGGTACGATGATGAAACTGGTCTCTCTTCGCGAGGAAGCCTGTACCTATGTAGAATGTGCCCTCAATCCCTGAGGCGCAGTCTATTCTTTAAAACATAAGCAGAGACCATCATTCCCTTATACAGCACCCTAAGGTGGATTTGGAGGCTACTTCTCCTTTGTATGGTCCACCATACAAAATAACCTGCCAGAACTACAGAAAGGGTTTCTCATCTTCAAAAATCAAATGATGTCCAATCACTGTCTCTACACTGCTATGACTGCCCCCGCTTTTCTCAACTCTTTCCTGTCTTTATTTTTGGTGTTACTTTTCCTTTTTCTCAGCAGTACCCTCCTTGGTTTTTCCTGTATCGTAAACCGCTCTATGCCTCTGGTTCGAGCAGTATATTAAGTTGCAAAATAAAGATAAAGATAGCATGTCGCAAAGGCTTTCTTTGAAAGCTGGGGAAATGCTCTGCGTAGGCACCTATTCTCTAACCCTTAGTGGTGCAGTTGTTTCAATGGAATTCATGATTATACGACTCGATGTAGCAATATTTGTAAAAAGTTTACCACTGTTATCCAAGTTTATGTAGTAAGTTTGTAAATAGTTACCCCTGTTATCCAAGTTATTTGCCCTGTTATCTGTAAACTCATACGTGTTAACTGTACTGAGCATTTCTGTTCCATGTAAACCGCGCTGATGCCGAATAGTGCGGTATATAAGAGACTTTAAATAAAATAAATAAATATGTGAGGATTGACTTCCGGCTTGTTCCTGGAGAAAGTCGGTTAGGGCACTGAGTAGCAAGCCAGCTCTCTCTTCAGTACTATAAAAGTCAGCTAGAGCATTGTGTAGCAAGCCAACATTCAGTTAGTGTTTGCTTTCCACCCACCCCTCCAGGCATAATTATAGATTTATAGGTTGTAAACCTATTAAGAGGAGAGAGGTGGTCTAAATCACTTTCAAGTTTAACTAGTTATCCTCATTTGGAATAGATTATTCCTATTCGTCTCTCTAGGCCAGTCCAGGAAAGGTAGGTAGGGTTGTCAGCCCCCTCCAGCAGCTGAGGACTGAAACACAGAGTCTTGCTGACACCCTATCCAGCTCCCCCAGAGACTGTCTTTCAGTCCTCCGCAGCTGGATAGGACCGTTTTTTTGTTTTCTCAGGCTCCCTACCATAAAAAAAGAGGAGTTTGAAGGTGTACAGATGTAGAGTGGAGATTACTAGGGGGAAGAAGACCTTCTGGCTGGCTCTAGCAGGGCTGTAGGTCCGGGACAGGGTTTTTCTTTAAATCCCCATAGGTTCGGGGGGAGAGAGGGCAGCAGAGGCAAAACCTGCCTCGTTCAACTGTGAGCCTACCTGGTCTGCCTAAGAGGAAGTGCCTGGGAGCCCCAGTAGCACTTTCCTCCCCCTCCGAAGGAGCTGATCGCTGACCGCGGGCTGCAGGAAACAGCCGATCAGCTGATTGCCGGCATCTATGAGGTAAAAAGGCCTTGGGGGTGTGCAATCTCAGGCGGCAGCGGCTTCGGCGCTTTCAGGCCTCTCGCAGTCGGCGGCAGTCAGAGTCGCTGAAAACGCATGCTGCCGGTTTCGGCGGCATGTGTTCAGTGCGCAGGGATCCGAGGTCTTTCAGGGTCGGAGCTCTGCAGATCGTGCATTCGTCGGGGCAATTTGTTGGAGTGTAAGTTTTTGGCTATAGATAAAGAGTCGATGTTGGGGGAGCTGTCTGGTCGGCCGCAGGAAAAGGCGGGAATGGCACCCATTTTAGGTGAGACAGTTCTTTCTCCCGTGCTAGCAGAGAAGCTGGTAAAAAAGAAAACAAAGGCTAAGAAAACTGCTTTGCCTACTGTTTCTGCTGCTCAGGCTCAGTCAACCTTCTTGGGGCTGCAAGACGACATTATTTTCGCCTGATTTCATTCTCTCTATGCATAAGGCTTATTGCCTTAACAGAGAGCAGGTACAAGGCAAGGCTGGGTCCGTCGGGGGGGGAAAGCTTCTCCTAAAGCGGATGTGTGTATGGTAGAGGACCCGGGAGAGGGTCCTTCTCATAGAGAACTGGAAGTGGACCCAGACTTCAAGGGCTGGTGTCAGCAGGCCTCGGGTACTCTGAGTTCTGAGGATGGAGAGCTGTTGTCCAATTCGGGTTTTGCTCCGTGGGCAGGAGAGTTGGAGGAAGGAGAAATTGCCCTGGGAGATGATCCGAATGCATGCCGGGTGTTTCGTAGGGAAGAGCTAGGAGCTCTCATTGCTCATTCCCTTTCTGCTTTGAATTTGAGCCTTCCGGTGGTGCAACAGGAGCTGCTGGAAGATCTGTTGCTCCAGGGTTTTAAATCAGAGCAGAAGTGTTTTCCGGTTCATAGAGTTATCAAGCAGATGGTGGAATCGGAGTGGGAATGCCCAGAGGCTTCTCTGAGGGGTAGCCGGCCCACTGGCCGTTTGTATCCGATTCCAAAAGAGGAGAAAGAATTACTGCGAATGCCGAAGGTGGATGCCTTGGTGTCGGCCGTGACGAAGACTACAATTCCAGTGGAGGGGGGAGCAGCCCTTAAAGATCTCCAGGATCGCAAATTGGAGTCTATTCTCAAACAGGCGTTTGAGTCTAGTGCTCTGGCGCTGCAGGCTTCGGTGTGTGGAGCGTATGTGTCTAGGGCCTCCATTCGCTGGCTCCAAGAGGAAGTAGCTCCGGTAGAGGAGGTATCTTCCTCAGAGGGAGCTAAGTTGGAATCGGCAGCGGCATACTTAGCGGATGCTTTTTATGATCTACTGAGAATCGTGGCTAAGACTATGGCATCACTTATTCCGGCAAGGCGGTTTCTCTGGCTGAGAAATTGGGCGGCGGACGCGTCTTCGAAAGCGCGTCTTAGTAAGCTCCCTTATAAGGGTAAGCTGCTTTTTGGGGAGACGTTGGAGAAGACTGTTAAGGATTTGGGAGATTCCAAGGGAGGCAGGCTTCCTGAGGATCGTCCAAATGGACAGAGACCTGGAGGACTACTGAGAAGTCAGGGAAGAGAGTTTTGTAGGTTTCGTCCGGCAAGTTATGCTCCTTATCAGACAAGGCTTTTTGTAGCCAGAGGGCAGTCCTTTCGAGGAGCCCGTGGTTTCGGCAGAGGTTACCTCCCTCCCCAGCAAGGTCAATCCAAGAAACCGCAATGAAGTCGAGCAGGCCCAGGTGGAAGTACTGGTCGGGGGACATTTGAAGGACTTCTATTCCACCCGGACCGCCATCATGACGGACCAGTGGGTGCTGGAGATCATTCGCGAAGGTTATGCGTTGGAGTTCAACCAGCCTCTAGCAGATTCCTTTGTGGTGTCCCCGTGCAAGGCACGAGTAAAGTTGGAAGCAGTGCGCAGCACGCTTCAAAGGTTGCTGCTTCTTCAAGCGGTGGTTCCAGTACCTCGAGACCACTGCGGGTTAGGTCGCTACTCAATTTACTTTGTAGTTCCAAAGAAAGAGGGCTCTTTTTGGCCCATACGCGATCTCAAGCATGTGAACCGATGTTTAAGAGTTCCGCATTTCCGGATGGAAACGCTGAGATCTGTCTTTCTGGTGGTGAAGCCGGGCGAGGTCCTTTCATCCATAAACCTTACAGAGGCCTACTTGCACATTCTGATCAGACCGGATCATCACAATTTCTTGCGGTTCGCCGTGCCTATGGGTCACTTTCAGTTTCAGGCTCTACCTTTTGGGTTGGCAACAGAGTCACACACTTTTACAAAGGTAATGGTGGTGGTAGCGGCGGCGTTAAGACAGGAAGGTATTCGGGTGCATCCCTATCTAGATGACTAGTTGATTCGGGCAGACTCCGAGGAGGATTCGGTTGTAGTGACTGGGTGAGTGGTTCAGTTTCTCGAGGGGCTTGGTTGGGTAGTCAATCGGGCCAAGAGTCATCTGCAACTGGTACAGCGGCTAGTGTATCTCGGAGCTATGTTTGACACGGTGTCCGGGTCGGTTTTTCTGCCAGAGGACAGGGTGCAAAAGGTTCTGGGACGAGGTGAGGAGATTCTTGGGTATGAAGGCTCCAATGGCATGGAGGTACATGCAGCTTTTGGGATCCATGGCGGCAGCCTTGGATCTCGTGCCTTGGGCCAGGGCCCAAATGCGGCCGCTGCAGAGAGCTCTGCTATCACGGTGGTCCCCGCAACAGCATCAATTGTCCCAAAAGTTGGTGTGTCCAGAGGACGTGTGTGCAAGTCTGGGCTGGTGGCTGGAGTCCAGCCATCTTTGAGCGGGAATGGCCATGGAACAGCCGTACTGGGTGTTGGTCACGACGGATGCCAGTCTCTCGGGCTGGGGGGGGCGCACTGTCAGGCACCGGTGACGCAGGATTGTTGGACCTCGGAGGAAGCGCAGTGGTCTATCAACCGGTTGGAGATGAGGGCGGTGCGCCTATCGCTTGTAGAGTTCAGAAACTTCGTAGAGGCCAAAGCGGTTCAGGTGTTCTCTGACAACGCGGTGATGGTTTCCTTTATCAACCAGCAGGGAGGTACGGGCAGCGTTTCCCTGCTGGAAGAGAGTCAGTTGTTGATGCAGTGGGCGGAGACCCATCTGATAGCTTTGTCAGCCACCCATGTAGCAGGAAATAACAACATACAAGCTGATTATCTCAGTCAGAATGTCCTGGACCCAGGAGAGTGGGAATTGAATGCGGCAGTCTTTCACAATATTACGGTAAGGTGGGGACAGCCGAGCATGGACCTAATGGCCACTCTAAACAATGCCAAAGCGCCAAGGTTTTTCAGCAGGCGCAGGGAGCACATGTCGGAAGGTCTTGATGCATTGGTACAGCTGTGGCCAACGAACGAACTTCTGTATGTCTTCCCGCCATGGCCAATGATCGGGCGGGTCGTGCGGAGGATAGGAGTCCACAAGGGGCAGGTGATTCTTGTTGCGCCCGACTGGCCAAGGATGCTGTGGTATTCAGATCTGATGCGTTGTCGGGTGGATCATCCATGGAAGCTACCCAATCGAGTCAACCTGTTGAGCCAGGGACCAGTTCTGATGCCGCAGGTGGATCAATTCTTGCTTACGGCTTAGCTCTTGAGAGGGAGTGGTTGCGGCACCGGGGGTACTCAGTGGCGGTAATCGCTACTATGTTAAAGTCGAAGAAGAGGTCTACGTCCTTGCTTATATTCGGATTTGGCAAATTTTTGAGAATTGGTGCAAAAAACAGGGCGTTAGGCCGTTTGTCTCAAGGTTGCCGGATATTTTGTGGTTTCTACAGGAGGGGCTGGATAAAGGTCTAGCGCTTAGCTCTCTTAAGGTTCAATTGGCGGCCCTGGCTTGTTTTAGAGGCCGAGTGCAAGGTAGCATGCTGGCGACTCATCCAGATGTTTTGCATTTCTTCAGGGCAGTGAAGAATATTAGACCACTGGTGCGACAGACTGTGCCATCCTGGGATTTGAACTTGGTTCTAGAGGCACTCACGGAGTCTCCGTTCGAGCCCATGGGGGCAGTGTCTTTGCGGCATTTGGTTTGGAAGACCGCGTTTCTGGTGGCGTTCAGCAAGGCGAATTTCAGATCTTCAGGCGGTCTCATGTAGAGCAGCCTTTCTTCAATTTTCGGCAGAGAAAGTAGTACTACGGCCAGTACCATCTTTCCTGCCGAAAGTGGTTTCAACTTTTCATATAAATCAAGCAATTTCACTTCCAACTTTTCCAAAGCTGGGAAAGGAGGAGGAGGATCGTGCTCTGCATAGGCTGGATCTCGGAAGGGTTCTCCATCGCTATCTGAAGAGGGCGGAAGGTTTTCGTAGGTCTGACCGCTTATTTGTGCTTTTTGCTGGTCCTTGAAAGGGGGAGGTGGCTTCCAAGGCCGATGGGTAAAGCAGGCTATCGTGGCAGCATATGAGGCACGTGGTGAAGGGTCTCTGAAGGGGCTCAGAGCTCACTCTACTTGGGGACAGGTGGCATCTTGGGTGGAGTTCGCCTTAGTTCCTCCGGTGGATATTTGCAGAGCGGCGACATCGTCGCTGCACAACTTTGCAAGATATTACAGGTTGGATGTTCAGGCTAGGGGGGACAGAAATGTTGGAGCTTCAGCCATTCTAGCAAGTCTGGGGGGTCCCTCCTGGTTTTAGGTACTGCTCTGGTACAACCCTACCTTTCCTGGACTGGCCTGGAGAGATGAATAGGAAGGAGAAATTAGACCTTACCTGCTAATTGTCTTTCCTTGAGTTCTCTCCAGGCCAGTCCAGGACCATCCCGATTCATTTGCGAGATTAGTAACTCTGGCAGGTTACTTCCTGCATTCCTCCTCGGAGGGTCGCTGTTAACGATCAGGCTGAACTTAAATGATTATATAGGAAGGCGAAGGGCAGATTGGACTTCTGGTGGTTGCGGGGAGGCTCTGCTCTCTGTTTTTTTCTCTCCCAAGATGGGGGAGGAACTGGGGGTTTGGAGATTTTGCAAAAAAAAAAAAAAAAGTTTTGCTTAAATTCTTACTTGAAGGAAGAGCAGCTATACTAGCTGGGGGGTTCCTTAGTGCAAATAGTTTGGTTTATTAATCAGTTCTAGGGTTTTTTTTGAAGAAAATATAGTGAATAGGGAGCTGTTTTGTCAATAGAAGACTGAGTCTCTGGCACCAGGGGGAGCTGGATAGGGTGTCAGCAAGACTCTGTTTCAGTCCTCAGCTGCTGGAGGGGGCTGACAACCCTACCTACCTTTCCTGGACTGGCCTGGAGAGAACTCAAGGAAAGACAATTAGCAGGTAAGGTCTAATTTCTCCATTAACGACGTTAAATTTATCTTGAGGTGAAGCCTCTTAAATGTATTAGTTATAATTGTATGGGCAGAAGTATCCTAATTTCTCTAGCAATTTTAAAGTAAGCAACTTAAAAAGCTAAACAAATCCTTAAAACTAAGATGCAGGCAGCAGCAAGATGGTGGCTAACTAGTCTTTTGCATTGAGTGTCACATGTATGATTTTCTCCCAGTTGCTGAGAGGTCTTACGTGTGCACTAGGTGCAAGGAGCTCTTTGCTCTCAGGGAATGAGTCCAATAATTGGAGGCTTGAGAAGCAGACTTAGAAGAGCTAAGGCAGACAGAGTGCTATACGGATGAGACCTACATGGAGATAATAATGAATTCCCACCTCCAGTCTGGAGGCCTCTCAGATTACCTGAAAGGAGAGAATCACCTTGAGGGGGCAGAAAGTGATCCTGTAGCTAAGACCTGTCCTCCAGGTGATGTTAAACCCTCTCACACTGAGGAGGTTTCTCCAGGGATATGTGCCCATGAGGGAAGGGTTAGGATGGCTGTTATAGTTGGTGATTCAATCAGTAGGCATGTAGATAACTGTGTGACTAGTGGAAGTGAGGATCACCTGGTAAATTGTCTGCCTGGTGGAAAGGTAGTGGACCTCACACACCACCTAGACAAGATTTTAGATAGTGCTGGTGAGGAGTCTATTGTCTTGGTACCAACAACATAGGAATGTGTAGGAGAACGGTTCTGGAAGACAAATTTATGCTCTTAGGTAGGAGGTTGAAATCTAAAATGTCCAAGGTAGCATCCTCAGAAATACTTCCAATTCTACATGCAGGACCCAAAAGGCAGGCAGAGCTCTTGAGTCTCACTGCATGGATGAGATGATCGTGCAAAGAAGAGGGTCCTGGAATTATTTGAAAGTGGGTAACATTTTGTGGAAGGGGGAGGGGGCTTTTCTGAAAGTATGGGCTCCACCTTAACTGGGGTGGAACCAGGTTGTTGGCATTAACCTTTAAAAAGAAGATAGAGAACTTTTAAACTAGATAATAGGGGAAAGCTGACAGTCACCTAAGAGTGCATGGTTCAGAATGATGTAACCTTGAAGGATACTAGCAAACGAGGGAAGTTAGTGTATCCTGATAGAGAGGTTCCAATAAAGATGAAAGTAATCCAGAAGCCTTTAAGTAAAGAGTAGACAGAGCTAAAAGATTCCAAATTACCCCTATCAACTGATAACCAGATTGTTAGTATGAACAAAATACAACCTCTGAAATGCTTGTATGCAAATGATAGAAGTCTTAAAAAATAAGATGGTTGAGTTAGATTATATAGCACTAAATGAAAAGTTAGACATAATAGGCATCTCTGAGACCTGGTGGAAGGAGGACAACCAATAGGTACGAACTATATTGCAATGATAGTGCAACCTCTCCATCAAGTCGAGGTACCCTATGTTAGAGAGGGCATTGAGTCAAAAAGGATAACAATTTCGCAGGAAACAAAATACATTGTAGAATTTCTATGGTCAGAAATTCCATGTAAAAAGGGGAAGGGGAAGGGAAAGGCAGTAGGGACACTAACAAACGTTACAATATAGTAATAATGGGTGATTTCAATTACCTCTGTATCATCTGGGTCAATGTCACAAGATATGCTAGGGAGATAAAGTTTCTTGATCAAATAAATGACTGTTTCATGGATCAGCTGGTTCATGAACCAACATGAGGGGAAGCTATTTTAGACCTAGTCCTTAGTAGAAAACAAGAGATAACTGTGTTGGAGGCCACTTGGCAACAGTGATCATAACATGATCACATTTGATTTAATAAATGGAGGGAGGACAGCAAGGAAATCCACTGCACCAGCTTTTACTTTTCAAAAGGAAGACTATGATAAAATAAGAAAAGTAGTTAAGAAAAAAAACAAAAAGGAACAGCTGGAAAGGTTAAAAGGTTTACATCAAGCATTGACGTTTAAAAATTCTATCTTATCATACCTCACAAATAGAATGCAACAGGTACGCTTCAATAACGAGCAGGCAAAGCCTTTCCCGCAAACCCAAGGAATACCTCAGGGCTCAGCTATTTCCTCCCTACTATTCAATGTTTACATCCAGCCAGTCTGTACGATTTTCCAAAAACATAACATCAGATACCACTTATACGCAAATGATATCATGTTGTACACTCAACTTGATATAGATAATCCTAATCTCAATCAAATAGAAGAATGCCTGGGCGAAATGCAAAAATGGCTCCAAGATAACAACATGTCGATAAACCACAAAAAAAACTGATGTGATGTTCGTATCAAGTAAACAAGACTTCAAACCACCTGCTTCAATCACCCTTAACAACACCACCTATCAATCCAAAAATGAGATCAAATATCTAGGAGTTCTCATTGATGCTAACCTAAAATGGACAAACATCTCCGGTTGACCAACAGAGCAATATTTCATAAACTGAGAGTCCTTCAACCCCTACGCAACATAATCGAACAAACTGACTTCAGAACAGTAGCTCAAGCGCTCATCATTCCTCACTTTGACTACTGTAATGCCATCTTGCAAGGCCTTCCAAAAAAAACCATAAACATCTTACAATTGGCACAAAATGTATCAGCCAGGATCATCTTGAATAAGAAACTAAGGGATCACATTACACCAGTACTGACTGAGCTTCACTGGCTCCCAATCTCAGCACGAGCAGTATACAAAATACTGGTAACTACTTTCAAAATCATTCACAGGATAGCCCCATCATTCCTCGACAACCTCATAACCACACAGCCCCCTAACAGATGCCGAAGGACTACTAACCTGAATACTCTCTGCGTTCCCAGTAGTATAAGAGATGTTAAAGAGGGAATGAGCAACCGGGCATACTCGTACATTGCACCCATACTCTGGAACAAGCTTCTGTATGAGTTACGACTGATCAACAATATTCAGGACTTCAGAACGAAGCTTAAAACCCACCTTTTCCAAGAACATTACAGTATCACCTAGACAGTTTTTTCATCACCCTCTCACTACCCAAGTTGCCTAAACCCTGAAGCTTAGGAGACAAAATAGACCCGATGTCAATGTTAGTAGGATTGCATATACAAATGTATTCTATGTACTTGAAAAACTTGTAATGTATATTTAAAATCTGATCAAACAAATGTTTATTTATTAGCTCACTTTGTTGCCCAAACCTGCATGATCAAAATGTAATGTATATCTGTAATTCTATGTGATTGTAGCTCATTTTTGTTACTCACACCTGGATGATCAAAATGTAATGTATATTTGAAATTCTTTGTGATTCTGGTCTACCCTTCCCTCAAATCATACTGTATCTTTGATTGAATAAGTTACTCCCTGTATTTACACCATGGTCCGCTGCTGATCGCTGGAAGTGGCGGCTTATAAATGTTTACCAAATAAATAAATCTTGGAAGCCAAGACCAGATAGTGTCCATGCTTCAAGAAAGGTGGAAGGAAGATGAAACGCCTGCAGCTTGGTTTAAAGGCGAGGTCAGAGATACTAATGTAACCAAAAAAAGCATTTTCAGGAAATGGAAAAGGGAGCCAAATGACGAAAACAGGAAACAGGCACTAGGAAGTTAGATGCAAGACCTTAATAAGGCAGGCAAAGAGAATTTGAGAAGAAGCTTGCCATGGAAGCAAACATAATAAAAACACATAATAAAAACGTTTAAGTATATTTGTAGCAAAAAACATTTGAGAGAGTCAGTTGAACCTTAGATGATAGAGAGTAAAAGGGGCACTAAGGGAGGACAAAGTCATAGCGGTGAGACTGAATGAATTCTTTGCTTCGGTCTTTACTGAAGTAGGGAAGTTACCATTCCTGAAATGACATTTAAAGGCAGTGTATCAGAAGAATTGAAGCAAATCTCGATAAAATGGGAAAATGCATTAACTGTATGATAAACTAAAAATAGCAGATCACCTGGATCTGATGGTATACATCCCAGGGTGATGAAAGAACTGAAATATGAGATTGTAGACCTACTATTAGTAATCTGGGAACTATCATTAAAATCATCTGCAGTACCTGAAGACTGGAGAATGGCCTGTGTAACATCAACTTTTAAAAAGAGTTCAAGGGGCGATCCAGGTAACTACAGACCAGCAAACTTGACACTAGTACCACACAAAATGGTAGAAACCATCATAAAGAATAAAATTACTGAACATGTAGATAGCCACGATTTAATGGGAAAAAGCCAACATGGATTTAGCAAAGTAAAGTCTTGACTTACTAATCTGTTAAATTTTTTAAAGGTGTGAACAGGTAGATAAACGTGAGTCGGTTGATATATTGTATCTGAATTTTCAGAAAGCCTTTGATAAGGTCCCTCATGAGAGAATCTTGGGGAAATTAAAAGTCATGGGAAAAGGAGGCAATGGACCAGGAACTGGCTAAAAGACAGAAAAGCAAAAAAAGACGTGATTACTCCAACAGTGTGAAAATTCTTCCCAATTAGTCTTGAATTTCTCAAAATATCAAAGACATATTTCCTCAAAAGCAACAAACTTTTTTGTAAAAGGACATGGGTCTCAGACTAACAGGAGCTACGGTAATAACTTTTCAACCAAATGCTCCAAATTGCATCAATGACCCACACTATTTTTATTTAATTTTTCTTATAGTTTTCTTATAACTTTCAAAGAAATAAAAAATAAAAGTCAGGCTTATCTTTGTTTTAGAGTCCCAACATCAGACTCAGCGCTGCTACGTTTCACGATTGTATTCATTTCTTCAGGGGCTAGTAAGCCAACTTCGAAAGTTTCCATTTATGCTGAGAAAATAGACATAACATTCTCCTTTAAAATAAATACTTCAACTCCATTATTACTAAAAGAAGGCAACATATCAGTCTTATTGAAAAATAAGGTAACTAGATGCAACTCACCGAACATGCTTCTCATGGGTATTCCTCCCCCTAGCACAAAAAAACGCCGCGCATGCGGCTTAGAGTGCTCAACGCCTACAATTTATACCAATGATAAGTGGAGGATCCCTCCCTATCACAATCAACTTAGAAGCAGAGATTCCAATCGATTTGTGCATTAATACCATCAGGGTGCACCGTCTGCAAAGTAAAAATCCATCGTTGCTCTCGAACTATCAACGTTTGATCTAGGGATTTACCTCCACTGCCTTTAAAAACTCTGTCTATGCAGAAACACCGAAGATCTTCAAAAGCATGATGTTCTCTAAGACAGTGTTCCACTATCGGGGCAGTCAAGATTTTACATCGTAACCGATTTCGGTGTTCAGCCAGTCTCACTTTAAAAGAACGTGAGGTTTTTCCAATATATAAAATCTGACAAGGGCATTGGATGGCATATATTACTTGTGTGGTGGTGCAATTGGTTGAATGACGTAAATAATGAACTTTGCCATGATAATTAAAGGAAGAAATCTCCCAATTAACTTCACACAATGAGCAATGTCCACATCGAGCGTGTCCCTTAGGTTCCTCAGGGGCATTTTCAGCAAGGGGACGCAAAATTGTGGGACTCAAAATTTCTTTTAGATTTCGATTACGTGTCCAAACACAACGGATATGTTTGTCCTTCAAAATAGGGATACTATGTATCACATTCATGTGTTGCTGAATGATCCTGGATATATCTTTACTATAAGGTGAATATGAAGTCACCAGGTTAATTGAAGTGTTGTCGAAAACAGAGGGTTTTGGAATCAATAACAATTCACGATGGTTATATAGAGCGCGCTTGTAAGCTGACTCAATTATACGTTTGGGATAACCTCGTCATGATAGTTTATCTTTAAGTATACCAGCTTGAGTTTTAAATGTATGAAGATCAGTACAATTCCTCCGATATCGGAGGAATTGTGAGAAAGGGAGCCTATCTTTTAATCTCCGAGGGTGGAGACTCCCATAATGTAGCAATGAATTACAATCAGTAGAT
Organism: Ichthyophis bannanicus; assembly: GCA_033557465.1. NCBI lineage: Eukaryota > Metazoa > Chordata > Amphibia > Gymnophiona > Ichthyophiidae > Ichthyophis > Ichthyophis bannanicus. The sequence goes on from CM066034.1 coordinate 419,517,816, forward strand.
TTTCGAAACACATTGGTAACCCATCCTGTAGTTCCTTTTGTAACTTCCACATCCAAGAAAGCAATTCGTGTTTGACTGCAAGTGCTAATGAATCGAATAGTGGTCTCCCTTTCATTAAGCCAGTCAACAAAACTGTGTAACAGGGATAAAGAACCCGTCCAGATGACAAAAATGTCATCTATGTACCGACACCAGAGCCGGACATTAGCATATAAAGGTGATTGTTTCAGCCATTCAGCTTCAAAAGCAGCCATATAATTAATCTGGTGACTTCATATTCACCTTATAGTAAAGATATATCCAGGATCATTCAGCAACACATGAATGTGATACATAGTATCCCTATTTTGAAGGACAAACATATCCGTTGTGTTTGGACACGTAATCGAAATCTAAAAGAAATTTTGAGTCCCACAATTTTGCGTCCCGTTGCTGAAAATGCCCCTGAAGAACCTAAGGGACACGCTCGATGTGGACATTGCTCATTGTGTGAAGTTAATTGGGAGATTTCTTCCTTTACATGGCAAAGTTCATTATTTACGTCATTCAACCAATTGCACCACCACACAAGTAATATATGCCATCCAATGCCCTTGTCAGCTTTTATATATTGGAAAAACCTCACGTTCTTTTAAAGTGAGACTGGCTGAACACCGAAGTCGGTTACGATGTAAAATCTTGACTGCCCCGATAGTGGAACACTGTCTTAGAGAACATCATGCTTTTGAAGATCTTCGGTGTTTCTGCATAGACAGAGTTTTTAAAGGCAGTGGAAGTAAATCCCTAGATCAAACGTTGATAGTTCGAGAGCAACGATGGATTTTTACTTTGCAGACTGTGCACCCTGATGGTCTTAATGCGCAAATCGATTGGAATCTCTGCTTCTAAGTTGATTGTGATAGGGAGGGATCCTCCACTTATCATTGGTATAAATTGTAGGCGTTGAGCACTGTAAGCCGCATGCGCGGCGTTTTTTTGTGCTAGGGGGAGGAATACCCATGAGAAGCATGTTCGGTGAGTTGCATCCAGTTACCTTATTTTTCAATAAGACTGTTATTTTTCAATAAGACTGATATGTTGCCTTCTTTTAGTAATAATAGAGTTGAAGTATTTATTTTAAAAGGAGAATGTTATGTCTATTTTCTCAGCATAAATGGAAACTTTCAAAGTCGGCTTACTAGCCGCTGAAGAAACGAATACAATCGTGAAATGTAGCAGCGCTGAGTCTGATGTTGGGACTCTAAAACAAAGATAAGGCTGACTTTTATTTTTTATTTCTTTGAAAGTTATAAGAAAACTACAAGAAAAATTAAATAAAAATAGTGTGGGTCATTGATGCAAATTGGAGCATTTGGTTGAAAAGTTATTACCGTAGCTCCTGTTAGTCTGAGACCCATGTCCTTTTACAAAAAAGTTTGTTGCTTTTGAGGAAATATATGTCTTTGATATTTTGAGAAATTCAAGACTAATTGGGAAGAATTCTCACACTGTTGGAGTAATCATGTCTTTTTTTGCTTAACTGTATCATTACTCTGAATAATTCCGACCCTTTTGGATTGTCACGTACAATAAAAGACAGAAAAGCAAGAGTAGGGCTAAATAGCCAATTTTCTCCATGGAGAAAAGTGGAGTATCCCAGGATCTGTACTAGGCCTGCTGCTTTTTAACCTATTCATAAATGACCTGGAAATGGGAATAATGAGTCAGGTGATCAAATCTGCATATGACACAATATTATTCAAAGTTTTAAAACACAAGGGGCATGTTTATTAAAGGTTAACGCATAGGGTGCTCCCATTGCCTATTAATCTTTGGTAAATATGCCCCAAGAGGATAGCGTAGTTACTCACCTGTAACAGGTGTTCTCTGGGGACAGCAGGAATCAGTCCTCACATATGGGTGATGTCGGCCCGACGGAGCCCTCGCGGAAGCATCTCCCCAGCTTTCAAAGAAAGCCTTTGGGAGATGCCACCATGCATGCATGGTCCCCTTCCTGCCCAAGGGCGCCATCTTGCTCAGTCAAATGACATAGCTAAAGAAAGCAAAATAAAAGAAAGTAAAGAAGCAACTCCAAGGGGACGAGGGAGGGTTGTGAGGACTGATTCCTGCTGTCCCTGGAGAATACCTGATACAGGTGAGTAACTACGCTTTCTCCGGGAACAAGCAGGAAGTCAGTTCTCACATATGGGACTCCCCATCTACAGACTACTGGGAGTCCTGTAGCAAAAAATTGGGCCCCCTCAAGGGGAGCCGCAAGCAGCAGCAATTCAGTCTGGTGTACGGACTACAGAAGGACCCCTGTGCCCGATTAAACCAGCACTCCGATAGCCTGAACACAGAAGGGTTGGAGGGTAGGAGTTTGCCTAGACCTCGAAAAGATTACGGAGCACAGCCTGGCCAAAGGCGCTATCCCATCAGGATTCTCTTTCCAGGCAGTAATGGGCTGTGAAGGTATGGACTGAAGACCAGGTGGCGACACGACAGATGTCCGCCATCGGGACAGAGCGCAAATTTGTCACTGAAGCTGCCAAGGCCCGGACACGGTGTGCTGTGATGCAACCATGCAGAGGGAGCTTTGCCTGCTCATAGGCAAGGGCAAAAAGAACCAATCCAAAACGTGGATAGCAGAAGGATAAGACAATTTATTAAACGGCAAAAAAGCCAAAGACCCGACACAGGCCGTGTTTCGTTATGGCTTCATCAGGGGCTTACTTGGCTGGGCTCTATTGTCTTACGAACTTCTCAAAAGATATAGTGTCACTGCATATCTGAGCGATGTGCCTAAAATGTAAACGCTGTGCCACTTGTACAACTGGAGCCTATTTTCCCGTTTAATAAATTGTCTTATCCTTCTGCTATCCACGTTTTGGACTGGTTCTTTTTGCTTCACGTGGAAGTGTGCTTGTGTGTTGGACTGATCCCATAGGCAAGGGCAATACAATCCGCCACCCATGTGGACAGCGTACACTTAGTTACCGCTTCCCCGAGTCTGCTGAGGTCATAGGAGATGAAAAGCTGGGAGGCTTTACGGTGGTCCTGAGTGTGCTGGATATAAAAAGACAAGGCCCTCTTAAGGTCCAAGGTGTGGAGAATCGACTCTGCCCGACTGGCATGAGGTCTCAGAAAGAAGGTAGGGAGTACCACCTCCTGGTTGAGATGGAACGAGGATATTACCTACAGAAGGAATTTTGGGTGCATACGGAGCACCACCCTATTCTTGTAGAACCTGGTGTAGGGTGCTTCAGACACAAAAGCTTGGAGCTCACTAACCCTGCAAGCGCAACCGAGCGCAACCAGGAAAACCACCTTCCATGAAAGGTAGTGAAGGAGGCAAGAAGCCAAGGGCTCGAATAGTGGACAGGTGAGCTGCCCCAACACCACAATGAGGTCCCATTCGGTCGCTGGAGGGTGAATCGGGAGCTTAGATAAGAGCAGACCCCATAGGAAGTGGCCCACCAGAAGTTGGGCCGAAAGGGGTTTACCATCCACCGGGTGGTGGTGAGCCGCCAGGACACTGAGGTGCACCCTAACGGAATTAGACCTGAGCCCGGAGTGAGAAAGGTGGAGAAGGTACTGCAACACCACAGCCACCGAGCAGGAGAAAGGGTCAGCCCTTCGTTCAACACACCAAGATGTGAATCTATGCCATTTGAAGCCATATGCCATCCTTGTAGAGGCCTTATGGGAGGCCAGCAGAACATTTTCCACTTCTGTAGAAAGGTGGAGATGGGCCAGGGCTACCCTCTCAGCAGCCAAGCCATGAGCGAAAGAGACCCCAGGATGGGGTGTAGGAGAGAGCCCACCTCCTGAAATAGAAATCCCAGGGCAGTGCCCAAGGGGATGGGGGCTGCCACCACCAACTGCAGAAGCAGTGGAAACCACGGCTGCATGGGCCATCGGGTTGCTATCAAGATGAGCAAGGCCCTGTCGCAGAGGGTCTTGAACAAGGTCTTGGCAATCAGCCATGTCGGAGGGAAGGCGTACATGAGACCCCTCTGACCATGGGCCTAGAAACGCGTCCATCGCTACCCTGGAAGGGTGAGCCTGCCGAGAGCAAAAGCAGGGCAACTGGAAGTTGTCTGGGCTGGCAAACAGGTCCATCACGGGTTCCCCCCAGAGACGGAAAAGCTGGCCAGCTACCGTGGGGTCCAGCTGACACTCATGCAGTCAGAGAACACTGCTTAGCCTGTCGGATAGTAGGTTGTCCTGACATGGCAGGTACACCGCTTTGAGGAAGATCCCTGCTGGATCTTGTAAGAGCAGAGGGCCAGCATCTCCTGACAGAGGGAACGTGACCCTGTGCCCCCTTGCTTGTTCACAATAGAACATGGCCACTTGGTTGTCCATCTGGACCAGGACCGGCCAACGGCAGAGGCGATGGCTGAAGACTCACAGGGCGAGGTGAATGGCACAAAGCTCAATGAGATTGATTTGCTGGGTGCTCTCATCTGATGACCAGGTGCCCTGGGTGCAGAGACCCTTGCAATGGGCTCCCCAGTTGAGTAGGGAGGCATTCATGGTGAGGACAATTGAGTGTCCTGGGCCTTGGAAAGGCATCCCCTCTTCCAGGTGCTGAGACTGCCACCAGATAAGGGAGTCCGCCAACCAGCAGGTCACCCGAACTCTGTCCCTGAGGCTGCCTGTGGCCTGGGACCACTGGTCCCAGAGACACCACTGCGCCGTTCTCATGTGGAGATGGGCATCTGGAGTGACGTGGACCGTGGAGGCCTTGTCCCAAGGAGGCACAGAAGATGGCAGACAGACACAGAGGGACGGTGTTGCATGTCCCGAGCCAGAGATCTGAGGCGGTCTGCCCAGTCCCTGGGCAAGAAAGCCTTTGACTGGCGAGTGTCGAGCTTTGCTCTGATGAATTCCAGGCACTGTGTCGGAAGAAGGTGGGACTTGGGGTAGTTTATGACGAAGCCCAAGTGCTGTAAGAGTCTGGATGGTGTGTGCGGTGGCCTACTGCATCTCGGATGCTGTGTCCCCTTTTACGAGCCAGTAGTCCAGGTAGGGAAACATGAACACTCCCTGAAGCCTGGGAAAGGCGGCCACTACTGCCAGGCATTTCGTGAACACCCTGGGGCAGAGGCAAACCTGAATGGGAGCACCCTGTACTGAAAGTGCCTGCCCCCTACTACGAACCACAGGTATTGCCTGTGGTGTGGGTGGATTGGGATGCAAGTATAAGCATCCTTGAGGTCTAAGGAGCATAGCCAGTCTCCCTGCTGGAGGTAGGGCAGCAATGTTCCAAGGGAGAGCATCTTGAACTTCTCCTGCACCAGGAATTCGTTGAGGTTGCACAGGTCGAGGATGGACCTTAGGCCCCCTGTCCTCTTTGAAGGTGATCCCAGTGGAGGGGAGAGACCTGGGGGGCATTCCTGGAAAATAAAGAGAAGGCATCTGGGTCAAGTGGAGGAGGTAACCCTCCCTGATCACCCTCAGTGCCAAGGCATCGGTAGTGATGTTTACCCACCTCAAGAAATAGAGGGTCAGTCATCCCCCTGTGGGTTGCTTACCTCCCTGGAATAGAGAGGCTATGATGTAGTAGTCAAAAACTCCCTCCTGGCTGGGCGTGAGCCGGTGCCTGGGGCTTCGGTGCTTTCTGCTTATGCGGGCCATGCCCTTGTCCCTTGGCATGCTGCCCTTGTTGGTGACCCGGGGAGGCCAGAAAATGTGGGTAATTACGGTAAGCAGCTCCCTTCCTCAGGTAAAAGGGCTTTTTACCCGAGACCTTCCATCGGGGAGGGACAGTGGTCTTCTTAGAGAGCCTGGTCCTTGCCATGAACGGTTTCCAATTTGGCAGCCTTGTCGGACATGGGCTTGCCAAAGAGGTTTTCTCCCTGGCAGGGGACATCAACCAACTTGTCCTGGACCCATTGCTCGAGGTCAGACAACTGGAGCCAAGCCTGGCGGCGCACACCAATGCCTATCGTGCCTACCCGGGCTGCTGATTCGAACCAGTCATAGGCCGCTCGAGACAAACTTGGAGCATTCATGGACGGCCTTGGACAGGCTCCTGAAGCGCTGCAAGGGTTCCTCAGAGAGACAAGCTGAGAAACCGGCGAGTTACTTTGCCAGATCCCTCAGGTACATGTACAGCTGGTAGGCCTGGACACAGCAAATGAGCATCGAGCGCTGGTAGCACTTCCTGCCGAGGGCATCCAAGGTGTGGACCTCCTCCCAGGGGGCACCGGGGAGTCCATCTTCTGACTCTTCAGCTGATGCATGGCTGACTCTACCACCATGGAGTTGTGCAGCAGTTGCGTCTTCTGGAAGCCAGGGCTCAGGCAGACTTGATACATCGAGTCAAGCCACTTGCTCACTACTGGCACCGATGCCGGCGTCTCCCACATGTGGAACATGAGCCATTCCAAGATGGGAGAAATGGGCACCATGAGCAATTCCCAAGGGGGAGCCTCGTACTGGAGGATCTCAAATTCGTCAGCCCGAGGGTCCTCCTCCAACTCAGTCGGGAAAGCCAGGGCCTCAGACATGTCTGACAAAGTCTAAGAATCCCTTATCCTCTGGTGGGGACCTTCTCTGAGGATCCGAAACTGGGGAGTGTGAGGGGACGTCGTTGTGTCGACAGGTGTCTGGGGACTTGTCATCCTCCGTTTTCCACTCAGAGTAGTCCGAGGAAGACTTGAGTGTGGGTTGCTCCGCGGGCTTGAGGGGCCAAGGCTGCCCGGTCCGCCCCCAGGGGGGACATTGGGAACAACCATGGCCCCGTCGAGCGGGACACTGAGCACAACCATGGCCAAAGATTGACTCAAGGCCACAGGACCTCGATGGTTGGTTCAGCCTCCGGGTACGTCTTCGACGTCGAATGCCCGGTGTTCAGGGTGGAGGAACCGGACGTGCCGGACAACAGCGCTGGTCTAAGGCGGCCGACAAGCTGCGCTCCAAGGCCACCATTCTGGACTTCAGGCCAGAAGGCTGGGGAGCCTTTGGCATGGGCACCGAGGAACTTAGGCCCAAAGCCGGCTCCCCCGAAGGGGAATCCTCAACAAGGATAGCCTCCGAGGATTGAGGCCGATCCGCCGCTGGATCCTTCCGAGGGACCTTCGCCGGCCGCTCCTTCTCCGAAGCCTTGGTGGGTGCCTGGGGCTGCAAGACCGGGTCTGGGAGGAACCCTGTCTGTCGGAGCCATCTAAGGATGCCGAGGTGGAATAACTTCCCTGGATGTGATTTTTCAAACAGCCCAGGGCACGGATGGGGCAGGAGGGGTCAGAGTTTATTCCCCGCAGCCTGACCCTGGCCTTAAGAGGCCAGATCGGGGGTCAGACTCCGGGGAATAAACACTTATTTGGTGGCGGGCATCGTGGCTTTTAAATGGAGCTGTGGTGCCATGGCAACATGATGCCATGGCTCCATTTAAAAGCCCTGACTGAGTTAGCTGGGCTTTTCATGTACGTGCTGGCCAGACTGAATCGCAGTCCTGGCCTGCACATACATGACTGTTCGCGATTCTGATCCAGGGGGCTAGACTTGCCCCGTGGGATCAGAATCACGATCCCCTCTGTTCGTCTGGTTCAGACCGGATGCACAGAGGGCAGCTATGTGTGGGCCCTTAGGAAAGAACAACCCAAACTATGGTTACATGAGCCAAGGTTCCACATTAAGAACTACCACCCAAAAAAAGCATTTAGGCATCATCATGGATAATATGTTGAAACCCTCTGCCCAGTGTGCAGAGATGGCCAAAAAAGCAAACAGAATGTTAGCAATCATAAGGGAAGGATTAGAGAATAAAACAATGGATATTATAATGCCTCTGTATTGTTCCATGGTGCGACCACACCTTGAATATTGTGCGCCCTATCTTGCAAAGAATATAGCAGAAAAAGTGCAGAGAACAGTTATCAAAATGATAGAGGGGCTGGAAAGATACCCCTTTGAGGAAAGGCTTAAAAGATTAGGGCTCTTTAACTTGGAAAAGAGTCTGCTGAGGGGAGATACGATAGAGATCTATAAAATAGAGTGGAGTGGCCCTGAAAGACCTAGCTGAGGGCATCGAGGTTCCGGGCCTCCCTGCTGGGGGGACCGAGGAATGGTTCTTCTGGCTCTTGAGTCTGCGCATAGCAGACTCAACGACCACTGAGTTGTGGGGAAGTTGGGCTTTTTGGAATCCAGGGCCTTAGCAGACTCGATACATGGAGTCGAGTCACCTGCTGACAATGCGCACCAACGCCGGTGTCTCCCATATGCGGAGGAGGCGGCATTGTAGGATCAGCGGAATGGGTACCATGAAGGCCTCCTTCGGAAGTGTCTCATACTGGAGGATCTCCAGTTCCTTCGTGCGAGCGTCCTCCTCCGCCTCGGTCTTGATGGAGAGTGCCCTAGTCATGTCCCAAAGTCGAGGAAGGCAACATCTTCTGGTGGGGAATGCATTGGGACGCCGGGGGGGACAGGTCTGAGGGCATGTCTCAGAGGTGCCGAATGTCTGGGGACTCTTTGTCCTCGGTCTTCCAATCGGACTGGAAGTCCGAGGTCGATTCAAAGGCTTTGCGGTCACCACGGTCAAGGTCCAATCTAAGGGGTCTGGGCCTCCAGAGAACATAGGTCTGAGCCGCACACACTTGCCGGAGAGGTATGGTGAGACGAGGAACAGGTACAGGACATCTTCCAATGCCGACGAGGCTCTCAAGGCTGGTGGCGCTTGAGGATCGGCTCAATGTCCAGGGAGGTCCTTGATGTTGAGGTTCCATCGTCAGAGTCACGAGGGCATATATACTCTGCTCTAAGGTCGCCATCCTGGTCTCCATGCCAGTTGGCTCCGCAGCCTTCGATGCTGACACCGAGGGTTTTGGGTCCAGCTTCGGTTCTGTCAAGGGGGCTTTCGATGATGATGGGCTTTGATGCCCGAGGCCCGTCAGTGGGTACCGACTCCTTCCGGGGAAGCTTGTGAGGTCATGCCTGCTCTGAATCCTCTGACTCACGCCGAGGACTGCGGGCCTGGAGTGGGATTTTTCCATCTTCCCGGACACAGTCTCTGAGGAAGTCTTCGAGGACTTAGACTTCTTGCATTCCACCTCCAGGGATTTCCTCTCAAAGGAACTGCAGCTGCGGGACTCCGAGGAGGCTCAGGCTTCACGGAGCACCGTGCTACTGGAGAGGGCCCAGGAGTGAGGTGTCACCGGAGACTCCGGTGCAGATTCAGACTTTTGGAAAAACGTTTCCTGCTGCTGGTGATGGCTCTTAAGGCCTTTGAGGTCATGGTTACGTAGAGTTTTCAGTCTGAGTCGTTGTGTTCTGGGCCAAGTTACAAGAGGCAGCAGTCATGCAGCTTGGTGAGACACATCATCTTGCTGCACCGATTGCACTTCTTGAAGCTGCTGGAGGCCATCGGAAAAAAAGAGGTCCCTGCTGCCCGGCAGGGGTCAGAGGCCTTTGGTCGATAAAAGGCGTGAATGTTGGTCAAGGTATACCTCGAGGCAAAAGAAACCAAGGGAACGAACTAGAGGAGCGACATAGAGGCAAGCTGGCTCGGAGGCGGGAAAGGAACCAGTATGCAAACCAGACAGGAATGTATCAAAAAAAAAATACAACACTTTTTCCAGGGGAAACTGGACAGACGTCCGAAGACTCTGTGGAAAAAGGGAGACCGAGTTAAGATGGCACCCTTGGGCGGGAAGGGGACCACACATGTGTAGTGCATCTTCCAAAGGCTTTCTGTGAAAGCTGGGGGAGATGCTTTCACAGGGGCTCCGTCGGTGCCGACGTCACCCATATGTGAGTGAGGGCTGACTTCCTGCTTGTTCCCAAGGAAACTAGAATGATGGAGCATGCTTTCACTGAATTTGGTTCACGATCTATTTGTTGTCTTGCTAAAAAGTTAAGAGTAAGGAGTTTTGCATCTAAGGTGCTAGAAACACTGTCCCACTGAAACATCCATGCTGCATTTTAGAGAACACTTGCCTTAAGCATAGCTCTGAGATCTACCTCTCAGAAAGCAGCTAAGCTATGAGGATGGTAGAAAGGGGTAGAATTGGGATGCAGCTCATACTGTTATTCCAATACAATCACAGTTTGTAAGTTTTTCTTTGTCTATTGAAAAGATTGTTAAAGCGACAAGCTTACCTGCATCTGTTCATAAATCCAGTTCAATAAGAAGGTCACATTCCCATAAACACCGGGCTTGTTTACGCTGGCACAGCCAGTACCCCAGCTGGTGTCACCCACCAGCCACCACAAGGAGTTCAAATCTGTAATGAGGGGCCCTCCACTGTCACCCTGGACAAAGCATGGGAGACTATTTAATGACATTGCCAATAAACATATGATCAGATCAAACATACCTAAAGCTGACTTCCAGTGGAATAAAAGATATGAGTATCCTAACTCCCTTCTATTTCAACAAACAGAATTTGGAAATCTAATACCGGCAATGAAAAGTTACTGCCTGAACTGTTTTAAAACCTGCTATGACCACATCTTCTGATAACAAATTATAGGACTCTAGTGTCAGTGACGCATCCCATCCCTGGAAATGTACCTCATGTACAAGCTGCACTCAGTGAGAAACTCTGTTTTGTAATATTCCATTTCTGGGGACTTTCGGAACTTCCCCTTTCGGATGCTCCATGCTTGGACTACCAAGAGGGACTGCTAATGCTGGGAAGAAATCTGCACTTATTTTATTTATTTATTTATACATCTTTTCTATACCGCCACTTCCAGCGATCAGTAGCGGTTTACAGGTAACAAACTTGAATAATAGAGTACTATTATTTTACATAGAACATATTTAGAACAATGAACATTCAACTATTAAATGTAACTCAAAAAATACAATGAGATAACAGGCTACCAACTTGTAAGTATTTACCTGCTGGGAAATTCTCTAAACCTTGGGGAAATGGGAATTCTTTGGTTTAAAGCTGATAGAATCTGTGTATTTTAAAATTCAGTGTTTTTGCTAAGTCAGTTAGGGCATACTAATACAAGTCAGCTTTCATTTAAATTAAATACAGTTAGGGTTTACTATTACAAGCCAGGTTTTAGTTAGTGCTTCTTCCCTCTCTACCTTCTTCCCCAATTTCCACCTACCATAAGCATAATCCTTGATTTGAGGTCTCCTTAAAACCAGTTAAGGGGAAGGGAGTGATCTTGCTCATCTTCAGGTTTAACTGATTATCTAATTAAGCAAGTTATTAGGCCTTAGGAGTAGATTAAGTCCTTGCAGTTTGCCTTGGGGTGAAAACAAAGTCCCTTATACTTTTCAGGTATAATTGTATTGGTTCAAGTATCCCAATTCCCACAGAAACTTTAAACTAAAGAACTTAAAATAGATAAAAGAAATCTTTAAATCTTATGATGCAGACAGTAGTCCAGAGAGATAGGGCCTATCTAGTCTTTTGCACCAAGTGTTACATGTATGATTTTCTACCAGTTGGTAAGAGGTCTTATGTGTGCACTAGGTACAAAGAACCCTTTGCTCTCAGGGAACGAGTCCAATCTTTGCAGACTAGAGTAACAGACTTTGAGCAGCTGAGGCAGACAGAGAGGTATACAGATGAGACCTACAGAGATGTAGAAGAAAAGTCCCACCTCCAATCTAGCAGTCTTTCTGCTGCTATGAAGGAGAGAGGTCACGTGGAAGGAGAGAGGTCACGTGGAAGGAGAACTTTGGTTTGGCAGGAAGAGATCCTATATTTAGGACCTGTCCTGCAAGTGATGCAATACCCTCTCGCACTGAGGACATGTCTCCAGGACCATGTGCCCATGAAGGAAGGGTTAGGATGGCCGTTATAGCTGGCGATTTGATCATTAGGCATGTAGCTAACTGGATGGCTGGTGGACGTGAGACTCGCCTGGTAACATGCCTGCCTGGTGCGAAGGTAGCAGACCTCACCCGCCAAAGAGATAAGGTTTTAGACAGTGTTACAGAGAAGCCTGCTGTCTTGGTACATGTTAGTACCAATGACATAGGAAAGTGTGGGAGGGAAGTTTTGGAAGCTAAATTTAAGCTTTTAGGTAGAAAGTTGAAATTCAGGGTAGATTCTCAGAAATGCTTCCTGTTCCATGTGCAGGACCCAAGAGACAGGCAGAGCTCCGGAGTCTCAATGAGTGGATGAGATGATGGTGCAAAGAAGGGTATTTTGGATTTGTTAGGAAGTGGGCAAATTCTGGGGAAAGAGGGCTTTTCCAAAAGGACGGGCTCCACCTTAACCAGGGTGGAACCAGTCTGCTGGCATTAATCTTTAGAAGGAGAAAGAGCAGCTTTGAAACTAGAAAATGGGGGAAAGTAGACTGTCACCCAAGAACACATGGTTTGGAATGATGTATCTTTGAAGGATATTAGCAAAACAGGGAAGTTAGGGCATCCAGATAGAGAGGTTTAAATAAAGGCAAAAGTAATCTAGGTACCTTTACGTAAAAACCAGACCCAGTTGAAAGATTCCAAATTATCCCTGCCATCCGATAGCCAAACTGTTAATATGAACAAAAAATAAACTTTGAAGTGCCTGTAGGCAAATTCTAGAAGTCTAAAACTTAAGATGGGAGAATATATCACACTGAATAAAGAAAGGTTAGATATACTGTAAGTGGCATCTCAGAGACCTGGTGGAAGGAGGATAATCAAAGGGACACTGTGCTTATATCTTTTTGAAGGTGTGGTCTCCAGAATTGCACACAATACTCCAAATGAGGTCTTACCAAAGACTTATACATAGGCACTATCACCACCTTTTTTTCTGCTGGCCAATCCTCTCCCTATGCACCCAAGCATCCTTCTGACTTTTGCCATCGCCTTTTCTATCTGTTTAGCCACTTTAACATTAGAAATGACCATGTCGAGTTCCTGCTCTTCTTTCATGGACACAAGTACTTCACCCCCTATAATGTACCCACTCCTTGGATTATGGCAGCCCAAATGCATGACCCTGCATTTTTGAGCATTACTTCTCAACTGCAAAATTCTAGACCATTCCTCAAGCTTAGCTAGATCCCTCCACACTCCTTCCTGAACGTCTACTCTACTGCAGATTTTTGTATCACCCGCAAAGAGGCAAACCTTACCAGACAGCCCTTCTGTAATGTCATTAACAAAAATGTTAAGAAGAATCAGACCAAGGACAGTTCCCTGTGGCACATCCTTATCCTCAGAGTAAGCTCCATTTACCTGTACCCTTTATCACCTCCCACTCAACCAATTTCTAACCCAGTCAATTTATTTATAAGTTGTCTAGGCAGAACGGTGTCAAAGGCTTTACTAAAATCTACATATCCCACATATAGGGCTCTCCCTCAGTCCAACTCTCTGCTCACCCAGTCAAAGAAATCAATCAGCTTTGTCTGACAAGACATGCCTCTGGTAAACCCATGCTGCCTTGGATCCTGCAATCCATTGGACTCCAGAAACCTCACTGTCGTCTTTTAGCAGAGTTTCCATTAATTAACTCAGAGTTCAGACTAACCGGCCTGACGTTCTCAATCTCATCCTTACTTCCGCTTTGGTATAAAGGGACCATACGAGGTGTGACAAAAAAAGCAACGACTGTGGCAGTCACACCCTTGACTCAATGCCAATTGGCTAACCGCTTATGTCACTGTGTTGTGCACCATCTCGCCACTATTCTGCTATAATATTTTTCATCTCTCACTCTGTTTTTCTTTTTCAGGTTTTTTTTTTGTAGCACACTGCTCCATCGCTTTGTCAGGTGGCAGAAATATGGAGCAAAGAATCAACTTGAAATTTCTGGTTAAGTTAGAGAAGGGCCCCACTGAATGCCTCCAACTTCTCCAAAAGGCTTGTGGAAAAGATGCAATGTCAAGGCCGCGAGTCTTCGAGTGGCACAAACACTTTAAGACTGGCCGCGAGGAGGTGGAGGATGACCCCAAGTCAGGACAGCCTTCCACGACAAAGATGGCTAAGAACACTGACAGAGTGAACCAGCTGGTGCGAAGTGGTCACAGACTGATGGTGCAGATGATAGCTGAGGAGCTCAGTCTGAACAGGGAGTCAGTGCAGACCATCTTGGTGCAGAAGCTGGGGAAGCGGAAAGTGTGCGCCAAGACAATGCCCAAGCTTTTATCAGATAACCAGAAGGAGCACCGGGTCAATGTTTATCAAGACTTGCTAGAGAAGATTAGAGAATATCCAGAGTTCGTTGGCCAAGTCATCACAGGAGACGAGACTTGGGTCTTCCAGTATGACCCTGAAAGCAAGAGTCAGCCTGCAGTGGAAGACTTGACTGTCACCCAGAGCCAAGACGGCACGCATGTCCAAATCAAGGAACAAGGTCATGCAGATCGCATTCTTCGACCAGAAGGGAGTGGTCCATCATGAGCTTGTGCCTGAGGGTCAGACAGTCAACCAGCACCTCTACCAGCAGGTCCTTAATCGCCTCCTTGACTGGGTTCAGAGCAGCAGGCGGGCTCTGTGGAGAGACAAGTCGTGGCTGCTCCACCATGACAATGCACCTGCACACACTGCGCTCAGTATGAGGCAGTTCTTGGCCAACAAATAGATCACAGCTCTCGACCACCCTCCTTATTCACCAGATCGCGTTCCGTGTGACTTCGGGCTCTTCCCCAGGCTGACAAGTGTGCTCAAAGGAACTAATTTCGCCTCTGTAGAAGAGATCAAGGGCACTGCGGCAAGGGAGCTGAGGGACCTCAAGGAGGACTTTATCGAGTGCTTCCGTACGTGGCAGAAGCGAATGCAGAAGTACATTAACTCGGGGGGGGGGGGATTACTTTGAAGGGGACAATGTGTAATTTATCTGTAGATTTTGTAATAAAACATTTATGGGGCAGTCTCATTTCTTTTTTGTCACACCTCATATGTACCCGTCTCCAGTCCTCTGCGACCACGCCTAACTCTAAAGAAACATTCAAAAGATCAGACAGTGGCCTCACTAGAACTTCCCCAAGTTCTTTCAATAGTTTGGGATGTATTCCATCCAGCCCCATCGCTTTGTCTACTTTTAGTTTAGCTAGATCCTCGTGGTCTTCTGAAACTCATTCAAGATTCCCCACATTAACGTTCATATTTGTGGGTGTTTTCTGAGATCCTGCTTGGGGCCCTTCAACTGTGAACACAAAACAAAAATTTGTTAAGCAATTCTGCTTTGTCATCAACTTCTACATATTCCTCCCTTTCACCCTTGAGTCTGACAATACCGCTTTTGCTTTTCCCCCTCTTGCTAACATAACTGAAAAATGTATTTTCCCTCATAGGATTAGCTATTTCTTATTATTCTTGGATCTTTGCTTTTCTGATTTACTTTCCTAGCTTCTCTAAGTTATTCCAAATATTGATGCTTGTCTTCCTCTTTTTCTGATCTCTTGCCATCCTCTCTTTCTTTGCCTTTTCAGCAACTTCATTTGAGAACTATAGTGGCCTCCTAATCCTTTTACATTTATGTACTTTTCTAACAAAAAGGTTTGTTGCCTTAAAATATTCCCTTTCAATTTTGCCCATTGCTTTTCTACATTCCCCAGTTGTTTCCATCTCACTAAAGGCTCCTTGAGGCATTATCCCATCTTGGCTAAGTTAGTTTTCCTAAAGTCTAAGACCATCACTTTTAAATGGAGTTTATCAGCCTTAGTCCTAATACTGAACCATACCGTCTAGTGATCACTGGATGCAAGATTTTTTCCCCACTATAACATCAAAAACACTTTCCTTGTTGGTAAGCACCGGGTCCAGTATGGCCCCTTCACATGTGGGTTCTGTTATCAGTTGCCGGACTAATGCTCCCTGTAGAGAATCCAGGATCTCCTTCTAGATAACATCACAGCAGGGATGTGCCAATCAACATTTGGCATATTGAAAGCACCTAACAGTAGTACTTGTCCTTTCATGGTAATACTATGTCTTCTATTGAATCTTTCTCCATTTCTCCCTGTGAAGGAGATCTGTATATTACACCAATGCAAATGGATTTTGCATTCCCTCTTACTAGTTTAACCCACAGTACGTCCTTGCTCCATTTTAAACCCTGTAATTTTATAGTTTTAATATTATTTTTTTTACATATAGTGCCTCTCCTCACTTTTCTCCTATGCTCTCTTTCCTGAATAAAGTATAGCCCGGTATAATAATATGCAAGTCATGGTTGTCCGTGAACCATGTCTCCATAACCACCACTAAATCCAAGTCAGCCTCTTCTGTTAAATCCTCAACATCTGGGATCTTATTTCTTATACTAAGAGCATTTATGCATGCTACTTTCCAGATGTTGCCTCTTTTATCCATTTCTATGGAGGTATTTGAGGTTATACCACTTTGACCCATTGAAAGGCGGTATATAAGTACAGCTAAATAAATAAATACCTCCCTTACCTTACCAGGCTTTTACTTACCTGGGGGATTTCTTCACTCATCCCTAACAAATTTAGTGTCAAGCCCTCTTCAGTAGGTTTGCCAGTCTCCTGCGAAAGACATTTTGACCCTTCTTGGATAGGTGGATGCCATCTCTTCTCTGCAGCCCTTAGAAAAATCATCCCATGGTCCCGAAACCAAAACTCTCTGACATGGCCTTTACTCTCAATAGGGAGGATTTAAGAGAACACCACCTGTGCATCTAACTGCTTCACCCTCTGTCCTGGAGCCATGAGGTAACTTGATATGCTTGGATGGATACCTGGTAGTAGCTTTTAAGAACATAAATATCATACTGGGTCAGACCAGATATCAGTATCCTGTTTCTAACAGTGGCTAATCCAGGTCACAACTACCTGTCAGGCACTGTTCCCTCTAAGCTGTGCGCGTGTGTGCGCGCACACACCTCGCCGAGCGAGTGCACATACTTTACAACAGAGCGCACAAAAATTACGGTTCTGATAGGAAACACAGATGTCTTAAAATTTAAAAGTTGTGTATTTACGGTTTTCACAAGTTCTACAATATTTTCTAGTGCAATCTTATAGACCTTCAGGATATAAGATCTTTGGTCTTAAACTTTAATTGGCGCATTGAGAAACTTCCACTTCCGTACTTTGGCTTGCGACATGCGTAAGTAGTCCAATTGTAATCTGTAATTCGAATTGCATTATTAAATTTTTTATTACATTGAAAACTGAAAGAAGTTAATTTTTAAAATGATAGCGATGAGAGGTACAAAACGTAAGAGAACGGCCGGAGCTTTTAAGCCTGAATGGCTTGAAGAAATTGTTGAAACAGAGACACCAAAATCTTGGGATAAAACGTGCATTCAACTGCGTGAAATATTCACTTACGAAGAGGATGATGGAGTAGTCTGTTTATACTGCTGAGATGCAAAAACCACTGGAGAGTTTGAGTGGCAAATTTTGGGATGATGTTTGGAAAATGGACTTTCTGAAACGACATCTGTCTAGTAAGTCTCATACTGAAAGCGTTAAGAAAATTAGAGCTAAAAATCCAAATTTAAAAGGAGGATTATTTAACTTGTTGCTTGAGAGCACCGCTGAAAAAGAGAAAAGGCAAATTAGTAATGAATGGAAGCATTCTACACCAGAAGAAATTAAAATTCTAATTGATAGAGTTTTGCTAGCTGTTCGGATGAATATTTCCACGCTCTCTGTTCAAGATATTAATGAACACATGCCCAAGTACATAACCATACCTGAAAGCTGGAGAAGCAAAAACTATTCGCTTGAATTTCTTGAAATTATAAACATCAATGTCCAAGATAACTCATAACAGATGTTGTATCAGCAGTGTATCATACATCAACTATTGATGAAAGCACAGACATTTCTGTCAACAAATACTTAATACTGTACTTCAAATATCAGCCAGTAAATTCATGTCTGTATAAAACTTCATTTGGTGGGATGCTACAGTTGGAAGCATGTGATGCTGCATCAATAGTCAGTGCACTCCGAGAATTCTATGGGAAATACAAGCTTGACCCTAATAAAATGGTCATGTTTACTTCGGATGGTGCCTCTGTCATGTCAGGCAGAATAAATGGTGTTGCTGCGCAGCTAAAAAACAAAACAAAAAACGGTTCACATTTAGTGCAGCAGCATTGTGTTGCCCATCATGAAGATTTGGGGATTTCTGAATCATGGAAGGAAGTAAAGTTGATGAAAGAAGTTGAAACTTTCATGAGAACTGTTTACACAACCTTTTGTCTATCTTCTACTAAAAGATCACAATTTAAAGAATTAGCAGATGCTTTTGAATGAGAGTCAATTGCTTTGAGATCTCTGAACGACGTGCGGTGGTTATCTAGACATTTTGCTCTTCAAGCAATTATTCAAAATTATGATCCATTATTAAAATATTTTGAAGAGGGGGGGCGGAGCCTGATGTCCAGCGGGTAGGACGCTTTGCGTTGAAGCTCCCGAGAGGCCTACTCAGAATCCTGACTTAATACCTATATAAATTTACTATTTCGCTCCGAGCTGACCGGGGCACCTCGGGGGGGATGGCGGCCCACAAACCAGCGCGCTTGGACTTCGGGTCTCCTTCTTCTTCTCACGGAAAACGCTCCAAAACGGAGGTGTCCTCCCCGCAGAAGATGGTTCCATTTCGTGAAAACCCCGCAATGCACCTGGAGATTTTGGAGGAAATACGTGGCGTGAAGGAATTGGTGCAGTCTAATGGAGAAGCGCTTCGAGCCATGCGAGAAGACTTTGGAGTGCTCCAAGACCGACTTGAAGGTCTTTCATTACGGCAGGACAATATGGCGGGGGTCCTCGACTCGCACGAGGTGCGCTTGGGCAAACTGGACGAGGCTGAGCGCCAGATACAGAATCTTCAAAAGGAGTTGGAAGATAGCAATAATCGCGCCCGTCGCAACAATGTGAGGCTCCTCGGAATGCCGGAGGGGGTGGAAGCAGGAGATATAAGAGAATTCTTGCTCAAAACTCTTCCCTCCTTGCTGAAGATCACTTTTCACAGAGAACTGGAAATCGATCGAGCACACCGTGTTCCTGCCCGCATGGCGCTCAACCGCACGACCCCCCGGCCTATTATCTTTAGCTTGCTACGATATCAACAAGTGGAACAAATTTTACATGTTGCCCGAGCGAATCATCATTTGGAATATGAAGGTCGTAAGGTCTCCTTCTTTCCTGATTTGGCAAAGCCTACCGTTGACCGTCGGAAGAAACTCCTTGCTCTTCGCCCTCGACTTCAACAGCTACAGGCTCGCTTTGGCCTGTTGTATCCAGCGAAGCTCCGAGTGACTCTCCACAACCAGACCAGGACGTTCGAGGATCCTGATCTATTATCAACATTTTTGGACTCCAAAGAAGCAGAACAGATGCGCTAATCCCAAATCTTGGACTCTTATCTGCCGGCTCTGTCCGCCATTTTGAAGGGCCCGATGCGGCGGTCATAGCCCAGCACAGAAATAGCCTGGACTTTCTTTCTTTCTCTGTATGACTTTTGTCTTTGGTCTCCTATCCCTTCATGATGTGTGCCTCGGTCGGATTCGGAGCACGCACAGTCCTACAGGTTATATGTTTTTTCAATTTCGGCCTTCTCTGGGGTTTCTCCCCGCAGACACATGGTCGCCAGTAATTTTGGGGTTTTGCTTCTCCTCTACCGTACTGCGGTTTTCTTTGTTAATGTGGGGCGCTTCATTGTATTATATTAGCTTATTTTTCCTATGTCATGTGTACAGCCAGATACAGTCAGTTTGAGGGACACAGTGAAATTATGTGTGCTATCATGCTCAGAATTTTAACTTTTCTGAATGGCCTCATGTAAAATCTTATTATTCATCGTACAAGGCATTGCTGGTCTACTCAGCAGAAAGAAAATCCTTAGCTATCTTAGCCACGAGCACGTTGATTAGGTGTTTCTTTAGGAAACGCATTACACTCTGCTGAAACACTGAAACTCAATGCTAGGCCTCACATGGTAGCTGCCTATTCTCCCACCGTTTCCAAATGGTACGGGATAGTCATTCTGGTTAAGAAGTCTTTGCACGCTACTGTACCTGATATTAGCGCTGACATGGAGGGTAGATGGGCCCGTGTACACCTTAAGGTTGGAGATAGTGAATTCACGTGTATTTGCACTATGTCCAGAATGTGGACAACCCTGCTCACTATGCAAGTCTTGCGCAGTTGGCCTCGGCCTCCGCCAATGCTCCATTAATACTTGGTGGCGCTTTTACTCAAGTGTTCCCTCAATCTTTTCTTTTCAAACAAGGTGCTTGTTGGTTGGAGGCTCCAGTACCGAGCAGACCTGTGTGGCTAGATATAGTAGCGGGCCTTTGCTCACCGATTCCTCTTACCTTACTCCCTGGTATGACTCTCCCATTAGACTCCCACTATCCACCAATGTTTTCCGACACTTTAGGTGCCTTTAATACTCCTATGCAACCTTTCGACTCCCGACTCTGGTCAGTGTAACTTCAGCATTGCATTCAGAGCGCTAGCGTACTCCCGCCATCGGCACTCTCTGCATAGGGTTGATTGGAAACTTCCGATCTCTCGGTAGTTTACCGGGTGTAGCATCCAATTTTACTAAACCTTATGTAATGCTATCACTAGAGATACCTCTATAGCGCAGAAAGTATGGGAGAGAGAATTGCATGTGACTTTAACCTCGGAGCAATGGAGCCTTATCTGGAGCAGAGGGACACGGGTTTCCGACCCGCCTCACTCACTCAGACCCTCTTCTTTCTAGCCCACCGGTGTTTTTACACTCCTCACAGTTTAGACAAATGGAACACTACTCAGGGTAATGGTTGCTGGACACGTCCTGTGGCCATTGGTTTATTCCTTCATTTCATGTTATGCATGAATATCCCGCACTACAGTATAACTGGCGTCGGGTCTGGGGTCGTATTTAGTCTATATTGCACTCTCAGGAGTCCCTTCTTGGAAGATAGTGGGACTTCGCCCAGTTGCGGGGATCCCCCCTCTCCCAAGAAATGGCTTATCTCCTTTTGAACTTTATGCTTGGCATTGCTGTTTCCCTCATTAAGTAATACTGGGAAATTAGTTCCCATCTGAGCCTCAATGAATGGTGGAATCATGCCTGTCTCTACAGTAAATATGAACAAATACTTCGTCTGTGCGCTTCCTCCGTTCAGACTCCTTCTTATTGGTCTTAATGGAAGATGTTCAATGAATATGTACATTTTGCTAAATGCTCTCATCTGACTGTCTAACTTTGTATATATCTCTGTCTCATGATCATGCTGTATTGTGGATACTTTTTTGATCGTTTGATGTATAATCACTGTTAATGGGAAGCGCTCACATGCTGATACAAACGGGTAGAGAAGAAGCACCGGGGTGGGGGGTAATGGGTTTACTTTTCCTTATTGTATACTTGTTTTGTCTCTTTTGGTGTGTTGTTTCTTTTGTTTGTTGCAAAATGAAAATAAAAGTTTCAAAAAAAAAAAAAACAAGCCAAGGCCCGACACAGGCCGTGTTTCGCAACACCTTCTTCAGGGGCTAAATTGGCTAAACACAAAATGAATAAAATATGTTAACATAATATAAATAATGATAAAACAATTGTGAAACAAGACTGAGAACGAACATTGATTACATGTAAACATTTTTTGTCGGGCCTTGACTTGTTTTAATTGAATAAACATTTTCCTTCCATTGCAATCCACGATTGAGCTGGGTCTTCATAACCTAATAATAAACATATATAGATAAAAAATTAAACTGCAATCCCAAAAAGTCAGATTCTGCATACAATGCAAAACCAGTGAAATAGAAAGAGATGCATTTCCCTGTACTTTATAGAATGTTCATTAAATTGAAAATAAAATTCTCTTCTTCTAAAAAAAAAAAAAAAAAAAAAAAAAAAAATTTTGAAGAAGAGAAGGATAATGATCCCATTGCAAAGTACTGCTATAAAAAGCTAAATAGCCATCAATTCCATATAACACTTCAAATTTTGAATGATGTTTTATCTGAAATAGCTTCATTAACAATGGCATTTCAAAAACATGGGCTAACACCACTGGAAGCATATCATCTTGCACAGGGTAAGCTGAACAAAATCCGAATGCAATACTTGGGTGACACAGTAAAATGGAGTGATAATGTTAAAAATCTTCGACAAGATACCTGGAGACGTTTCAGTGGATACTGGTTCCACACTTATTTTCATTAATATGCTGTATTTGCATTTAGGGGAAAGATTTCCTGAAAATGAAATTGAGGAATGGTCTGCTTTTGACTTGACAGCAATAGCACAATGTGATTATGAATTTGGAATTTTAAACGTCCGATCACTCTGCTTAAAGTACAAACAATTTCTTATGGAGGAACATATTGTTATTCAGCAGTACAATGACTTCAAGTTCTTAGTTGCAGAAAAAAAATCAAAAGCAAACTGATAAACAATTTTCCGGATATGGTGACTTTGGCATTTCAGAATGCTCACTTTGCAGATTTAGCGAACTTGATGGCTATTGGTGGAACATTTTTGGCTTCTAGTGCAGATTGTGAGCGTGGTTTCAGCTTGATGAACAGTTTAAAAACCAAAATAAGGAATCGCTTACAGTTAGAACATTTGGAAACGCTAATGCGTGTTAAGAGTCATCTTCAAGATGGCGGATCGGTAGACCTTGATAAAATTTATTCAGACTGGTTAAATTTGAAAGATCGAAGAGAATTATTTACATGAAATAACAATGACTTTCAATAAAAATTAACTGAAATATCATCGCATTTGTGACTAATTACTAGAAATTTTCCGCTTCATTTAGTAATCGTCTATTTTCATTTATGTAATTTGATTAAAATCAGTGTGGAGTACATACTGTATTCTGATGTGTAGTCACATTTTAAAGTATATAACTCCGAGTGTCGTTATGTGGCGCACAAAAATTTAACCTTCCTTCAAAAGCTGCACAGCTGATATTTTATGTGCACACAGCCTACAGAAAATTAGAGCGGACATTGCTATTAGGTTCCCAAAAAAGGTAAACAGGTTCCATAATACTTGTCCTGGGGTAAGCAGTGGACTTCCCAGGCCCTCTTTAGTAATGGTTTATGGACCTTTCCTTTGGAAACTTTTCAAGCCGTTTTTAATCCCAGCTACAGAAATAGCTTCTACTACATCCTCCGATAAATTCCAGAGTTTGATTACATGCTGAGTGAAAAAAATGTTTTCTTATTAGTCTTAAATGGGTTACAGTCCTCACTTATGGGTGACGGCACAGACGGAGCCTGTGCTGAGCAATTCCCCAGCTTTCAAAGAAAGCCCCCGGAATTGCTGCCATGCATGCATGGTCCTCCTCTCGCCCAAAGGTGCCATCCTGCTCAGTCAGGTCCCTTAGCTCGAGCTCTAACCAAGCAGATGGCAAGGGAAGGATAAAAATCCAGCAACTCATCAGGGGAGGTGGGAGGGTAGTGAAGACCGACTGCTGCTATCCATGGAGAACACCTGTTACATGTGAGTAACTACGCTTTCTCCAGGAACAAGCAAGAAGTTAGTCCTCACTTAAGGGACTCCCCAGCTACAGGCTATCGAACCTGTAACCAAAAAACACCTCCACGAGGTCATGAGCAGAAACAGATGCCCACAGGAGCCCGATTCCTTGGGCCCTCGAGGCAAAGCCCTCAGTAGCCATAAAGAAGGGTCGGAGGTCAGGAGTTGCTTATACCCCAAAGAGATTACGGAGTACGGCCTGGTCGAAAGCGCTACCCCAACGGGACTCCCTCTCCAGGCAGTAGTGTGCAGCGAAGGTGTTCGCTGAAGACCAGTTCACCACCCGGAAGTTATCCCGCAGGGGCACTTGAATGAAGTGAGGCCACCGAAGCCGCCTTGACTCGGACACCGTGTGCGGTGACTCGTCGATCCAAAGGGGCACCTGTTTTGCATGGGCGAAGGCAATGCAGTCCACTACCCAAATAGAGAGGGTGCGTTTAGTGACTGCCTGCCCCAGTTGATTGGGATCGCAAGTTACAAAGAATCGGCCAGATTTGCGATGAGCCTGGGTGCACTGCAGATAGAAGGTAACAGCCCTCTTGCAGTCGAGTTTATGCAAAGCCACCAACAGTTGGTCGGCATAGGGTCTTGGGAAGAAGGTTGGTAAGAATATCTCCTGATTGAGATGGATATCCGACACAACTTTTGGCAGGAACTTGGGGTGGGTACGGAGGACTACTCTATTCCTATAGAATCTAGTATAAGAGGCTTCAGCCATGAAAGCCTGGAGCTCACTGACTCGGCGGGCCGAGGTCAGAGCCACCAGGAAGACCACCTCCCAGGATAGGTGCCAAAACAAGCATGTCACCGTCGTCTCAAAGGGCGAACATGTAAGCTACATGAGCACTATGTTCAGGTCCCAGTCCACCAGAGGTGGCCGGATGGGAGGCTTGGAGAGCAAGAGACCCCGCATAAAGCGGGAGACCAAGGGCTGCCCCAAAAGGGGTTTTCCCTCAACGGGGAGGTGATTTGCCGAGTTGGCGCTCAGGTGCACCCTGATAGAGTTTGACTTCAGGCTTTTCTTCGAGAGATGGAGGAGGTACTGAAGGACCCACTGAGTGGGAGAGGAGAATGGGTCGATCTGGAGCTCAGAGCACCAGACCGAGAAGCGTTGTTGCTTGAAGGTGTAAGCTCGTCTAGTCGAGGTTTTCCTCGATGCGAGGACAACTGCCAAGACCTCCTCAGGGAGGTCCAGCGGGCCTAGGGAGACCTGTTCAGCCGCCAGGCTGTGAGGGATAACGAGACCAGGTTTGGGTGTAGTACCCACCCCTCCTCCTTCATTAGAAGGCCCGGGGCACAGCCCAGGGAGACTGGAAGCTCTGACGACAGCTGGAGCAGGAGCGGGAACCACGGCTGTCGAGGCCACGAGGGGACTATGAGGATCATCGACGCCCATTCCCGCTGAGCTTTGTGGAGGGTCCTTGTGATGAGAGGAGTGGGAGAGAATGCATAGAGAAGGTCGAAAGACCAGCTCAGAAGGAACGCATCTGGGCCTTCCCTGCTCAGGTGCAGTATTGGGCCACAGAAGCGGGGAAACTGTGCATTTGATGGGTTGGCAAATAGATCCATGGTCGGAGTTCCCTACTGATGGAACAGCCAGCCAGCCACTCTTGGATCCAGCCGCCATTTGTGAGAGCAGAGGATCCTGCTGAGTTTGTCTGCGAGGACATTCTCCTGGCCCGGGAGGTAGACCGCTTTGAGGGTCATCCCTGATGGAAGTCGAAGAAGCAGAGGACCGCTTCCCGGCAGTGGGGGTGTGATCGTGTGCCCCCTTCCTTGTTGAAGTAGAACATCGCCACTCGGTTGTCGGTCTGCACGACCACCAACTTACGGCTGAGGTGATCCTCGAAGGCCCTTAGGGCCCACCGAACCGCCCGGAGGACGAGCAAATTTATTTGCTGTCGAGACTCCTCGGGCGACCATTGTCCCTGCGTGTACAATGTACCGCAGTAAGCTCCCCACCCCAGCAGGGAGGCATCCATTGTCAGCACTAGCTTGTTCTGCGGTGCCTTGAAGGGCAACCCCCGGAGAAAGTTGCGGGGGTCCTGCCACCACTCGAGGGACAGGCGAAGGCTGTGAAAGACTCAGATGGGGTCCCTGAGGTGGCCGATGGACGGACTCCACTGGGCGCTGAGGCACCACTGGGCCGTCTGCATGTGCAGGCAGGCATGGGGAACCACATGGATGGTAGAGGCCATGTGCCCGAGGAGGCACAGCATAGTCCGGGCCGTCACCTGAAGGGTGCTCTGGATCTGGGATCTGGGCTGCCAGGGCTCGGAGATGGTCAGAACGATCCGCTGGCAGATGAATTCTAAGGCCTGCATTAGTTTGAGGTGAGACTTGGGATAGTTGACAAAGAAGCCCAGGCGCTCGAGCAGGAGGATTGTGCGTGACGCTGCCAGGTGGGTTTCCTCGACAGAGGATCCAGTGATGAGCCAGTCGTCGAGGTAGGGGAAGACCAGTACGCCTTGATGCCTGAGACAGGAAGCGATTGTGGAGAGGCATTTTGTGAAGATCCGCGGGGCGAACGCGAGGCCGAAGGGGAGCACCCTGTACTGGAGGTGCTCTCCCTGCACCCTGAAGCGCAGGTACTGCCTGTACTAGGGGTGGATTAAAATGTGGGCATAAGCGTCTTTTAGATCCAAGGAGCATAGCCAGTTGCCCTGCCAGAGGAAGGGCAGCAGAATGCCAAGGGATAACATTTTGAACTTTTCCTGAACCAAGAACTTGTTTAGTTTTCAGAGGTCGAGGATGGGCTGCAGACCTCCCCGTCTTTTTTGGGACGAGGAAGTACTGGGAATAAAAGCCCCGACCTCGGAGGTGCGCCGGCACCCTCTCGACCGCCCGTTGGGCGAGGAGGTTGACTAGGTCCCGCTGCAGGAAGACTTGATGCATGGGGAGTTGAGGCTCCGCCAGGGAGAAGGAAGGGGGAAGCCTGTCCAAGCAGAGGTGATAGCAGTCTCGGATTACACGGAGGACCCAGGTGTCCGAGGTAATGGAAGCCCAGTGAGGGGCAAAGAAGGACAAGCGTCCCACACCGGCTGCTGTGTTGCTGGGGGGGGGGGGTGAAAGTCTATGTAGGTGGCATCAAAATCCCTGTGAGGGTTGAGGCTGTGCTGGGGTTTGGACCTTGGGCCCTTTCGGCTTGCGGTGACCCCCGGGCTTCCCTTGTGCCGCAGTAGTCGGCGTGGGAGTAGGTGGGTATGGTAGGTAGCCCCAGTAGGGCAATCCCTTCCTTGGAAAGAAAGGCTTTTTAGTTTGCTGTTTCTTTCAAGGGAGGGTGGAGGACTTGTGTGAGAGATGGGTTCGGGTGATGAACTCAGTCTATCTCAGCAGCTTTGTCCTACATCGGTTTGCTGAAGAGCTGCTCACTGAGGCAGGTTATGTTCACGAGCTTCTCCTGTACCAATTGCTCCAAATCTGAAGATTGGAGCCATGCCTGGCGACAGGCCCCGATGCCAGAGGCCGCCACTTGAGCCGAGGTCTTGAAGCCATCGTAGGCGGCACGTGAGATGTATTTTGAGCACTCTGCGACGGACTTTAACAGGGTATGGAACCTATTTAGGTCTTCGCCCTCGAGGCCTGCGGAGAAACCCCCGAGTTCCTTGGCCAGGTCGTGCAAGAACATGCCCATATAAAGCTGGTATGCCTGAATATGACAGGACAGCATGGACCCCTGGTAGGCTTTACGGCTTAGGGCGTCGAGGGCTCTTGACTCCCTGCCCGGAGGAACCAAAGAATGTGACTTTGGGCTCTTTTGTTTCCTCATGGCTGATTCCACCACCATGGATGTGTGAGGAAGCTGGGTTTTTCTAAACCTGGGGCTGCCCTGGACCTTGTACATGGCGTCGAGGCGCTTACTCACAATGGGGACCGAGGCAGGTGCCTCCCACATGCAGAGTAGCAGCCTGGACAGGATGGGAGGAACCGGGACAGTAAGAGATTCCTGAGGTGGGGACTCATACTGAAGAATGTCGAGCTTTTCAGCTCGAAGGTCCTCCTCAGCCTGGGTGGCCAGGTTGAGAGCCTGTGCCATATCCCGGACAAACACCAGGAAGGTGTTGTCCTCGGGTGGCGAGTGCCACTGAAATGTGGGTGGGGAGGGGTCCAACGGAAGGTCCTGATTGGCACGGGTTTCCGGAGAGGTATCCCCATTGGACTCCCAGTCCGAGAAGTCGGATGAGGAATCCGATGCCGGCTGGTTGCCCCATTCTGCAGCTGAGGCCTGCTTAAAGCCGGAGGCCCTGGAAGATCTCGCCCCTGAGGAATGAGAGCGTGAGCGAGACCAACGCAGAAGTCCCTTATGAGGTCCACGGTTCTTGGGGGTTTCCTGGGTGGATTTTGGTGTCCCATGCGAGGGAACCTCGGTATCTAGGCACAGGTCAGCGAAGCTGGCTGTGAACGCCTGCTGGGAAGTGATGAATGCAGAAACGCTGCGTTCTAGCACCAGCATGCGAGACTCCCACATGGGCATGGGGCCCTGCAATGCCGACACTGGGATCACCGGGTCGGGCGTCGAGGAGGAGAGGGGGTCCTTGCCGTGACAGCCCTGAGGAGACCGGGCACCATTGCCGGAAGCCTCCATATCTGTATGAGGTACCTTGCGGGACTGCTCCTTGTCCGACTCGCAAGAACACCGACGGGGCTAAGTGACTGAGCACAAGAGCGCTCGCGCTTGTCGGAGGGCCCCCGACACCAACTTTGATGCCGCCTTCTTTTTACGCCGCTCCACTTCAGGGGACCCCTGGTTGGAGTACCGCCTTGAGCACGGGGCCGAGATGGGGGATAACACCGGAGGAGAGACGACCGAGGGCACCATAGTGGATTCTGAGGCAGCCTTCCTGAAAATGTCTTCAGACTTCTGCTTACGACTGAGCAGGGCTTTGGAGGACATTTTCTTAGAAAGCGAGCAGAGCTCCGGATCATAGTCTGTGACATCATCTTTAGCAACAAAATCCGATCTCATAGAAATTTTCCAGGAATTGAAGCCCTTCAGACTGGACTTTACTAAAGCGGTGAGTGATATCCTGTCTGACCTAAAAGCTCTGGATGATCGGGTTACCCAGAAATAAATAAATATCGGTGACTAGATAGACTACTGCTCTGTTTAAATCTAAATTTCAGAAAATTGATCAACTTACAAAGGAATTAAAAGATTGTCAGGAGGAACTGGAAAACCAACAAAGAAGAAATAACATACAAGTTTTAGGCTTGCCAGAGCAACAGGGGGACCGAGAGGACACCTCTGCACTTACTGAAGACTTATTTGCCTTTTGTGTACCTGGTGCCCCCCGACCGGTCAAACTCGAGTGGGCACATCGAAGCCCTGGGATCAGGAGGAACACCAATTTACAGTCTCATCTAGTCATAGCATGCTTTAGTTTTTTTGAGGAAAAAATGACTGTTATGTAGTTTACAGGGTAAGAGATCCTTTACTTATAACGGCCACGAGGTTCAGATCTTCCAAGATCTCTCTCATCACACACTGGAATGCTGCAAAAGCTTCCGACCTCTCACACAAACTCTCCAAAAATGCTTGGTGCCTTATCGTTGGGAATTTCCATTTGCTTTGATTTTTGAATGGAATAATGTAAAGCATTGCATGTCTGAGCTATCTGAATGCATGGAGTTCTTGGACTCTTTACAATATGGTGATCACCCTCTTCATCAACTGAATACAAATGGAGTCTGGGAGGTCTCTACTCCTAAATGACACAAGGTTCCAGGCTCCCAGCGATCTTCTGGCATGGATTCAAGATACCTCTACATCCCAGATGATGGACACTACAGCTCCACCCTGAGTGGGTTAAGGGTTGGACTCTTTTGGAGGACTGTAATGTTACATTGGTATTTGTTCCTAATGTTCTAGTCTCCTGTAATACAAAGTTTTCCCTTCTGAGTAATATAGGAGGTTGGTGTTTAGGAATAAGGGACTACGTGTCAAATATCTGATAGTTGCATTTCCAACATGCAAGGGGGAGAAGAGGAGAGGAGCGGGCAGAATATCTGTATGGGAGGAAAAAAGGGGGGGGGGAGGACTGTTAGAGGTGACTCTTGTGGGGGGTGGACGAATATCCACTTGAGGGGTTAAGGATATGTTTGGTTTATAAAGGGACTGAGGGGGGGGGGGGTGGGAATAGGTATCGGTCACAACCCAGCGCCCCTGACTACACATCTTTGATGTCTGTGTTTCGCTGGGCTTTCTTTATATTGTTTTCATCCTGTAAATTTAGGACGATTGGGAGAGGTAGTTATTACAGGAGGGGGATGGGGATAGGGGTTGGGGAGGGTAGGGGATGTAGGGGAGGGCAGGGGCAGAGAAGATTGGTGGGAGATCTATAGAGCGGGTAAAGAGGTGAATGAACAGGAGTGGGATCACAGGAGGATACGACCGTTCACTCTCAAAGGATGTGGCAGTTTGTGGCAGCCTTATCAGGGGATCAGTTCCTTTACTCTCTCTGATTCCTTTTTATCTTTAGCTCTGTAGGCTATGGTTAAATTAATCTCTTGGAATGTTAGGGGGCTTCATAGTCCGGTGAAAAGGCAAAGAGTACTTGATCAAATTGGTAGAGAGCAAGCTGACATAGTATTTCTCCAAGAAACACACTTAGCGCCCGGGGTGCATGCTCTCAAGTTCCCTCTTCTGGTTTTTCCACACACAAGCGAGGGGTGGCTATAATGATTTCACAGCACTGTCCCGTCCAGCTTTCCAACGAATTCCAAGACCCTAAGGGCCGCTTCCTCATTCTTTACGGCACACTTTCGGATGTGCCGATATCTCTGGTAAATATATATATTCCATCTGTGGAAACTGCACAGTCCTTATCGGAGCTTCTGGAAGTGCTGTCAACTCAAGTGTCTGGAGATATGCTAGTAGGAGAGGACTTCAATTGTGTATTCTCGGACCTTGATAGGTCTACTGGATCTGAAGCAGCGAAGTACAAACAATGAATAAATCCAGGAGTCTAATGCAGGGTCCAAGCCAATTTATTGTGCACAAGGCTCAGACAATCACGCTTTAAAAGGACTGAGCAAAGTTCTTACAGAAACATATTCATTTTATACATTTCTTTTCAGTTTGATACATGCAGACTTTCTATTGGTCCCAACGCTCCCTGCATTTGTCCAATCGGAGACCCTTCCTGGGCCTAGCACCCAGTTCCCTCCTCTAGGATTGTTCTAACAATGGCACAGTTTCTAGGTATTGATACAATTCTACTGCGAGGTCGTTTCTAGCTCTAGGAATGCAAGTATTGAAACATTTCTATCATCAGAACACAAGAAAATAATAAAGGATTTATGAATTCATGAAAAACTTCTTGTTAAGCAGTTTAAAACAGTTTTCTCAAACTTTTACAGATCCTTGGTTCTTCTCAGATGGGGGTTGGAATCAGGGCCTAACTTACAGGCCTTTCATATTTGCAGGCTATCATAGGCCATAGCCTACCACATTCCCCCCTTTGATTATTCTCACCGCAAGTTAAAAAGGGTGGGAATTAAATCACACATTATACTCGCGTCACATCATCATGTTGGGGTATAGGGTAATATTGCCACATAGCTAACACAGATCCAGTGGGAGCTCTAACTAGCCGTCTTTTATCCACTCTAGCTTCCAGTCTTGCTCTGGAAGACATTTGGCGACGCTTACACCCAGGGGAAAGGGATTATACTTTCTTTTCCTCTACACATCATTCCTATTCTCATCTGGATATGTGGTTAACTTCCAAAGCACTCTCCTCTCAAATTACTCACGTCAATATAGGCACTAGGGGTCCCTCCGAACATCAGCTTGTAACTCTTGAATGGGTGGTTGGCGACAGGAAAGAACCTCCTCGATCCTGGGCCTTCCCCCAACATTTACTGAAAAATACAAATTTTGTTGAAAGATTGCGGATGGAGTGGACTGAATATATCCAGCACAATGAATGTGAGGGAACGCCTCATTTTCTGCTCTGGAAGGCTGGTAAGGTGGTATTGAGGGGGCAGGCCATCTCCTTAACTACGGCCTTCAATAGGCAGAAAACGGCAAAGCAGAGGGCCTTAAGAGCACAGATATCATTATTAGAACAACAACATAGGCAGCGGTCTACCTCTAAGGTTTGGCGGCAACTTACTACGTTGCGGGGAGAGGTGTCTGCCCCTGAAACGGAAGAAATAGCCTCCCAGATGTTGCGTACCCAACATCATTTCTATGAACACGAAAATAAAGCAGGGAAGCTTCTTCTCTGGCAGTTAAAGCGTCAATGTCTGAATCGCCGGATTACCACAATCTGATGAACAGGGGCGGAGGCTTCATAAATCGAGGGATATTGCCCAACAGTTTGCTACTTTTTACAACACCCTCTATACGTCACAAATCTCGGCAGAATCTGTAGATATCTATAGCTGGTTAGCAGAAGTAAATTTGCCTCAGCTATCTCTTGATACACGGGAGGCTCTCGAAAGACAAATTACACTCGCGGAGGTACAGTTAGCCATTAAACAACTAAAAAACACAAAGGCTTCAGGCCCAGACTTATTTCCAACAGAATTTTATAAAACACTCTTGGATCTTTTAGCCCCGGTGTTGGCTCTGGTGTTTAATGATATCTTACTTCAATAGCGTCTTCCTGATTCCATGTACCAAGCCCTGGTTACAGTGCTACCTAAGGAAGGCAAGGACCTGTTAGTTTGCAGTAGCTACAGGCCGATCTCATTGCTTAATTCTGATTATAAAATTTTTACTAAAATTCTTTTGATGCGTTTGGACTCTAAAATACAGGAAGTTATACATCCAGACCAAACGGGTTTCATAAAAGGTTGTCATGGATTTGAGAATGCACGCAGATTACTAGAAATTATGCTCGATTTGCGCAAAGCAGAAGGCAAATATGCCGTTCTCTCCTTAGACGCTGAGAAAGCTTTTGACAAGGTGGAGTGGAGGTACTTACTGACTGCATTGCAGCATTCTGGATTCGGTCCTTCCTTTCAGTCTTGGATTGCAGCTTTATATAAAGCGCCTTCCGGAGTAGTTCAACTGAACATTTCTTCTTCTTCAATGTTCCAGTTAGAGCGAGGGACCAGACAAGGTTGCCCGCTTTCCCCTCTCCTTTTTGTGCTTGCATTTGAACCCTTGGCTATCCAATTACGCAATCAGGCCACTTCCCTTGGGATTTTCCTGGCTAATCAACACCATATTGTATCTCTCTACGCAGATGACACTCATTTTTCTTTGGGAGCCATCTACTAATTTACCTACCCTTGTCACTATATATTGAAGGAATTTTCATACTTCTCTGGTTACAAGAACAATTTTCAGAAATCAGTTCTGCTACCGTGCCAGTCGGCCCATGGTACACCCCCTAACCTGGAGGCTGGGAATTTCCCTATAGCTTCTCAGTTTAAATATCTTGGGATCTAGATCCCTTAATGGCTAGAGGATATCTATGCTTCTAATTACCCACCTCTGTTGTCGTCAATAGCAAGAGATGTGACGGCATGGCAGTCTGTGTCGGTACCTTGGCTGGGAAGGGTATACACGATTAAAATGCTTCTGTTTCCTAAGCTACTCTTTCTATTCCAGCAGCTCCCTATCTCAGTGCCTCAATCCTTTTTTCTTCAATTATGTCGTATTCTCATGGGGTTTGTGTGGCAAGGACGTTGCCCCCGGCTTGGCTGGCACATGATGATTCACCCCAAGGCTGTGGGGGGCATCGGCTTTCCAGATTTTGAACTCTATTATTTATGTTCCTGCCTGTGGGCGGTTCACTTCTGGTTCACTAATACCACCTTTTCGTGGGTAGAACTCAAGTCCGGTTGGGTGGCTCCTATTCCTCCTAGCGCTATTCCCTTTCGTTCTGAGGGGCAGGAAGTGCTGACTATTCAAACCCATATTTTTCTAGGCCCGGTTTGAAAAGCATGGAGAAAGGTACGTGCAAAGTTGTCACTCCCTTCATTTTTTTTTGTGTATAAGATTTTTATTGAAAGTCAAAAACAAAACATCGTACAGATATCCGTAAGCAATAAACTCAGTACAGTTATCAGTACACATACTCATCCTGGCTATATGTATTCTTAAACAAAAACTAGAGCAATGCTATATTAGAAGAATATATTTTTCCCTGTTCAAACAAACACTAAGAGTAGAACACTGGGATTAAAAGTTAACTAACTTTCAGACTTACAGTAGTAGCCAATGATAACACTGGTCAACAAATTTTTACTGTTACTGAAATAAAAATAGTCATTTCTTATCAATTTTTATATGCTGAACACGAATATGACAGTGAAACTGCAAAGTTGGCTCTAGTTTTTTTGTAATCTACAAGAATTAATGTTTACATCACAAAATGCATGTCAATAGTAAATATAATAGGCCTTCGGTTAATACCTGTAAAAAAACAAGTCAGACTACTACTTAGATTATTTCGCCTGTCTCTTGTACAGCTGTTCAGGAGCTTCTCTGGGGAGTGTCCAGCAGTAGTCAGCCAGCGTTGTAGTGGACCATTTCCCTGGTATCTTTGCTCCATCATTGCGATATCCTAGTGAAAACGTTCGCCCTGTTCATCACTAACCATACCACAGTTGTCAGGAAAGAAATCAAGATGGGAATCAAGGAAATGGATCTTTAGAGGCATATTGCAGCCAAATTTCTGATACTGCATCAGCAAGTCTTCTACTAGTTCCTTGTAGTTTTCTGCCCTAACATTCCCGAGAAAGTTTGTTGACATTAGGCGAAAAGCATTCCATGCTTGTTTCGCATCACCCTGCAGCAAGTTGTTGAATCAGTCATCTTTGAAGAGCTCTCGAATCTGAGGACCCCAAAAACTCCTTCTTTAATCTTTGCTTTGCTGAGTCGAGGGAATTTTTCATGCAGGTATCGGAAAGCTGGCAAAGTGCGGTCCATGGCTTTCACAGTTTTTCATCAAACCTAGTTTGATGTGAAGGGATGGTAGCAGGATTTTGTGAGCCTCAACCAGAGCTGGGTGCTGGATATTTTTCTCTCCAACTGTTACATTTTGTCTGCGATTCCATTCCTTCCACAAGTAGTGCCAATCCCTTGCTCGGCTATCCCACTCACATAAGAAACACATGTATTTTATATATCCCTGCTGCAGTCCCATTAAAAGGGCAACTATCTTCAAGTCACCACAGAGGTCCAGCTGTACTTGTTATAGTTAATGGAAGTCAGTAGATGCTTTAAGTTATCGTATGTCTCTTTCATGTGGACGGCATGCGCTACTGGAATAGATGGAAGACGGTTTCCATTGTTCAAAAGCACAGCCTTCAGAAAGTTTTGAAGAGTCTATAAATAGTCTCCAGTCTTGTGGGTCATGAATGATTTTTAAGGCATTCATGAGGCTTTCAATATCGGAACAGAATACCAGATTACTTTCCTTTTCAACTGCGTATAGTACACTGCTGATGTCAGATGGCTTCAGCGGCCGTCTGGCAGTAGTATTGCATTGCATCAGAAAATGATGCAATCAACTCTGAATGATGTGTGCATGCTGGTATTATACAATGTGATGCAATACTACATTATTCAAGGCTTATTTGGGATGTTGTTGATGTCCTACTGGATAAATTTACACGGTGAAACGTCAAAAATGAACTACATGCAATATCTTCAAAACGAGAGCCAATAATTTTTTTTAATGTTATATTCGTGTTCAGCTCACCAAGATACTACAGATTAGGGCCTTTTAAAATCAGTAACAATTTCAATGTTGACCAGTGTAATACTAAAACATTACACTATGAGACTGAAGTGTCAAACCAGGGGCATATAACCAGCCTGCATACACCTAACTCGGCCAGGCCGGTGACTTTCTTTATCTAACCCATCCCTGCCCTCGCCACCCTCCCTAATTGTGGTAACATACTGTCAAGGAAGAGGGATGGAAGAGTACAGTCTAGCTTAGTGTGGGATATAGATAGTGAGACATATAAACTCATTGGTTTGTGGGATATGTGGATGGTCAATCAATGTCTGGGGAGTGTGATGCATGGGAATTAAGACACTATTGGGTGTTCTGTCTACTAGCAATCATGTGTGAAGAAAAAGCCCCCATAAAGAAGACAGCCTGTTCACTTTACCATACAGCTCTGCAGTCATTTTCTCCATGCAGTAGAGGTCCCAAACTTTCACCATCCATTCATCGTAAGTAGGTACTGTGTTTCTCTTCCAGTACTGGCTAACTACTGAGCGTGCAGCTAAAAGTAAGCACTGAGTCATTCGCATTTGATCCTTTGTCAAAGAATCGGAGTGGAAGTGGCCCAAAATACAGTGTTCTGCGTCAAAAGGAAAGGAGATCGCCAGTTTTTGAGTTATCCTGTAATTTATCAACAACCAGTAAGGTTTGAGTTTTGGGCACTCCCACCACATGTGAAAGAATGTACCTAAGTTCCCACATGATCTCCAGCACAACGTGTCATCAGCATGCCCCCATCGGTGGAGAGAAGTCGGCACAATCTACATTCTCAGAGCAATTCATAACTGAGTACTGACTAGCGACAAAGAAATAGAACAGGTGTGCACATAATGAAAAACTTCAATCCAGAAATCATCCGATTTGTTCTGGATGTCCTCTTCCTAACACACATGAGATTTTGGGATAGAAACCAGTGATATTTACCCAGATAGTGATCGGAATAAAAGCGCCAAAAGTGCTTTGTCAGTCTTAGAATCAAATATGAGCCTTTCCCAAGCCGTAGGAGTCCTTTTAGCAGCCGCTAGGATGGACTGAGAAGAGAAGCAGTGGTAAAATTGAAAGTACTGAAATGGGGTGAGTGAGAATCGTAACAGAGACTCTAATCGGGGCCGCGATAGAAGGTTGGAGTGAGCCTGAAGAGAGGCTGTAGATTAACCAGGGTTTGTCTTAGAGGCTGAGTGAAATTCCTAACAAAGGATGAGTACGGAGACCAAAGAGAAGGCAGTGCAGTCTTCACACAGATCTTACGCCAAGCTGTCCAAATGGGGCCCAAGAAGATATGTGAACAGTGTCACCAGCAGGGGCTGAACTGTGGCCTAAGCTAACAGCCAGACTGCTGGGCCTGACCTTTCTTATAGAAAGTTGTAGTTGTGAGTCAAGTGGTCAGGTTTTTTCAAAAGGATTTTTATTCCCCTCCCGGGGTTGGATTTTCAAAAAGGTTATAATACAAAAACTCAGGATACAACCATACTTCTGGTAAACTGAAGAAAACTTAAACACAGCATCTTGCTTCAGCAGAACTTATAAATCACAGTATAAAGTTCATCCGATATGCTAGCTGTCTCTTCTTAGCTTTCTCAGCACTCACAAGGCACTCTTATCCTGGCTTCAGCATAAGGAAGAGGTCATATCGGATAACAATAGCGTACAATCCATGGCTTCATCACATGGGCTTTCAATACCAGCCTCAGTAATCATAGGCTCACACTTTGCTTTATCATTCACAATATTTTCATTAGAACAGAAAGTTTGCACCTTTCTTAGTCCCGTATCTCTATCAGTGCACTCTGAACAGCCTTCTTCACAGCAGGGCAAATAGCTATCATATATCTTGTAATAGCAGGAAGGAGAGACACCTTTCTCTGGGTAACCTTTATCCTTAAAACTTTTAAACTTCCTGCCTTTTACATTTGGCTGCAAACCATAACACTGTTCTCTTCTATTATGTGAAGATTTCTCTCTTAGAAATCTTTTGCAGGGTTTCACTGGCACACGCTCTTCAGGATCAGACATACACACATCTTCAATAGCAATTCTTTCCCTCTCTAGGGTTTGTAACTGTTTTAAGCTGCCATGCTTTTCAGATACATACGGTTTGCCTTCCACTGCCTCCATTCATTCAGCACAGCCCGGTGCTTGGGAAATTCAAGCTGCGTCAGAGGTAAGTGCTTCTTACAGCTGACCTTTCTGTGGGAAACTCTCCGTGTTTCTTTCTGTGAATTTCTTTGTGGCTTCCTGCTAGAAGTTCCAGGCAGTTCTGACTCTGTGTCTGTATTTCCTGAATATTCTGAGCTTTCTTCTGAGTCCTGCAAGTCTCTCGTGTCTTGCCAGTCTTGCAAGTCTCTCGTGCCTTGCCAGTCTAACTCTGACTGCACTGAGCATTTTTTATACAGCTTCTTGGGCGTTCCCTTGCACAGGTGAAAGCCGTTTTCATCAACAGCTGGGGAATGCTTACTAGCTAGGCGTGACTGCAGACCTCGTGTCTGAGTTTGTTTACGTTGCCTATGGTAACTGGGAATCTTGTGACATGCCTGCCTGTCAGAATCTAAACTGCAAACAGCAGATTTCTGTGCTTCTGAGGCAGAGGGCAGATCTTCCGTGTTACAACAGATAGAGCTCACCAGCAATTTATCAGTAATGAAAAGGATGGCTTTTAGGGGGATTGGAGATATCCACTTTGCTTCCAGTTTAACCCAGGCAGAAGACTCTTTTAAATGCCACAGTGGAATGGCTCGCAGACAGGAGCTAAGATGATAGAGCTCAAAGTTGGGGAGACCAATACCACCTGAAATCTTGGTACGAGTCATTGTGTGCCAGCTTAATCGCAATCGGCAGCCTTATTTATTTATTTATTTAGTATACCGCTACTTCCAGCGATCAGCAGCGGTTTGATTACAGATTGGAAATTGTCAAATCATGACAGGAAATTTTTGAGGTATGAACACATTGATTAGACAGGAAAGCACAGCACACAGAGAACTATTTTACAGGGAACATGGGCTATGGAGGGTTAAGTGGCTTGCCCAAGACCACAAGGAGCACCTGTGGGACTAGAAACCCCAGTCCTTCCGGCCCAAGGTTGCTGTCCTCTAGTGGGATTTGAACCCCCGACCTTCCGGCCCGAAGTACCTTGCCCCAACCACTAGGCCACTCCTCCACTCAGCCTCAGCCTTGCCACACAAATTTCATGAGGACCCGATGTAATTGGAGAAAGAAAGAGCGAGGTAGCTGAATAGGGAGTTGTTGAAGTAAGAAAAGGATTTTTGGAAGTAGAAGCAGTTTGATTGTGTTTACTCTACCCTAGCCAAGATATTAATAGGGATTGCCATGCTATGACCTCCTTAGCTAGGGCAGTTAACAATGGAGTATTTGTTTAATGTAGTTGTAATGAATTATGAAATGTAATTTTGCTGTAGTTTATGTATAATTTAATTTAATGTACTGTACTATCTTGTTGTCTCCCCCCCCTCGATGTAGTCCCTCTGTTGTCTTGTTGACCACTTTGATTGAAGGATAAGGTGGTATATAAAACTGATTAAATAAATAAATAATTCCTCTCATAAAGGTCTTCTATTCTTTGTGTAATCTGTATTCCTAGATTGAAACTGGTAACCATCAGGAAACTACTCTCTCTTCTCAAGGGGCATGCTCCTCGAGCAGTCAAGTAGGGCATCAGGACAGATTTTTGGAAGTTGATTATGTATTCTGATAGATAAGAGAAATCTGTCAATAAGGAAATCAGGATCGGCATGCTAGTGTCCGGTTCCCGAAGAAATATTAAGGTATCATCCACGTAAAGTGAAACTATATGATGTTTGTTTGCCAGGGGGATCCTTAACTTTGTATCCAGAGAGCAGAGCTGTATAGCTAATGGTTCCAGTGCCAAGGCAAATAAAAGAGGGAAGAGTGGGCATCCTTGCCTGGTACCATGCTCTAAAGAGAATGGTGCTGAGAGGAATCCATTTACTTGGACTATTCCTAAGGGGGCTTTGTAAAGGGCTGAAATCCATGCCAAGAAAGAGGGTCCAAACCCAAAATGCTGTAATACGCTCATGAGGTATCACCATTCCACCTTATTGAACGCTTTTTCTGAACTGCATAACTGCCCTCTATGCGGACACCTAACATGATATTAAGAAGACGACGAACATTCTCAAACCCCTGGCGACCTTTGATAAATCCAGTTTGATCAGGATGAACTACTTCCTGCACTTTCTAATTTAAACGGGAGGCAAGAATCTTTGTAAAAATTTTATAATCAACATTAAGTAGGGAGATTGGTCTGTAACTGCTACCTTGCAGGGGGTCTTTCCCTTCTTTAGGAATTACAGTGATTAAGGCTTGATGCATGGATTCAGATCGGAAAGTGTTTTATAGAATTCTGCCGGTAGCATATCTGGACCTGAAGCTTTGGCCAACTTTAGCTGTTTTAAGACTAACTGTACTTCTGCGAGGCTTATTTCCCTGTCTAATGCCTCTCGTGCATCTTCAGACAATTGCGGCAGGCGTAAGACTGATAAATATCGATGTATGTCGGTAGTATCTGCGGTGAGAGGAGTAAAGGGCTTTATGGAAGCGAGCAAAATACTATACAATTTCTTTGGATTTTTTGATTTTGTTCGTCCAAAATGGTAGACACTCGACGAGCTATCCATTGTCTTTTTAATTGCCAGGAGTAGTTTGCTCGCTTTGTTCCCATGCTCAAAAAAATGCCAGTGAGTTCTTAGTAATAGGGAAGCAATCTCCTCAGTCTCTAATGCTGCTAACTTACCCTGTAGAGCAGTGAGTTGTCACCAAATCTTACGCATTGACCAACGCTTATGCTGACGCTCGAGAGCAGCTATTTGGATTCTAAGATCATTCTGGGCAATTGTATTCTGAAGCTTATAAGCAGAAGACAAGGAGATAGCCTGTCCTCTGAGAACAGCCTTGCCCGCTTCCCATAATAAGAATTGTGGTGTCTCTGCTCCTTCATTATGGGAGAGATAATCCTTCCAGCTCTCTTTCAGCTGTTTCACAAAATTCACTTTTTTCAAGAGGTGTTTCGGGAAAGCCCACGAGTGTGGGGGAGTTTCAGTGGTACTAAAACCACACTCCAGAGAAATAACAGAGTGATCCGAGGGTCCTTTAGTTCCTATCCAAACTTGATCGATTTGGGAAGTGAAATGTTTGGATATTAGCCACATATCTATACGTGAATGTGTATTGTGCACTGGAGAGAAGGTGGTATAGTCCCGTTCCCCTTGGTGAAGAGAGCGCCACACATCGTCCAAAGCAAAGGTAGAAATTAAAGTAGAGAGAGATTGAGAAGGCCCAGTCAGTATTTTATGACCCAACAATCTAAGTCTGAGAAGACACAATTTAAATCTCCCCCCATTATGTCACCAGTTACCTGGGTTGCCAAGATCTCCATAAGATTTGCTAGTGACTGGACAATTTTGGTAGGAGGGATGTATACATTAACAAAGGTAATCGCAGCCCCGGAAAGAGTGCCTGAGAGTATTAAGAAGCGACCTTTGGGATCTTGTATCTGATTGAAAAGTTGAAACGGGCATTTCTGTGCAAACATGACAGCCACTCCTCTTTTATGAGTGGAAAAACTGGTGGAGTGGACTACGGGGAATTTACAGGAAGTTAAACAAGTGTGTGCTCCAGGG
This sequence comes from Ichthyophis bannanicus, assembly GCA_033557465.1. Lineage (NCBI taxonomy): Eukaryota > Metazoa > Chordata > Amphibia > Gymnophiona > Ichthyophiidae > Ichthyophis > Ichthyophis bannanicus. Next base: position 419,558,531 of record CM066034.1, read on the forward strand.
GCCAGGTGCGTTTCCTGCAGGAAAACTATATCTGCACGCTCTGTGTATGTGCTCAACTACTCTTCGTCTCTTAATGAGGTTGTGAAGGCCCCTAATATTCCAGGAAATTAATTTAATCATTATCTATCAGGGCATCACGGATATGATACACTCTGTCAATGTGGGAACAACAGGTAAGTGATACATCAAATACCTTTATGGAAATGGGTAACAGGGGTAACATATGGAAAGCAGTGTGTATAAATGCCCGTAGCATGGGAAATAAGATCTCTGAAGTTGAAGCTTTGGTGGGAGTGGCTGACTTAGATTTAGTGGCAGTTACAGAAACATGGTTCACAGAAAACCATGACTGGGATGTAACTATACCTGGCTATACTTTATTCAGAAAGGACAGGGTAGGAAGAAGGGGAGGAGGAGTAGCACTATATGTAAAAACTACTATTAAAGCTTTGGAATTACAGAGCTTAAAAGGGAGAGAGGAGGCATTGTGGGTTAGACTAGAAAGAGGGAAAGAGAAATCTATTTGCATTGGTGTGATATACAGACCTCCCTCACAAGAGGAAGAGGTGGACAGAGAGTTAATTGAAGACATACGCAGCATTGCTAGGAAAGGGGAAGTGCTACTGCTAGGAGATTTTAATATGCCAGATGTTGATTGGCACATTCCTGCTGCAGTATCATCTAGGAGTAAGGAGATCCTGGATTCTCTACAGGGAGAACTATTCAGGCAATTGGTAACAGACCCCACACGTGAAGGGGCCATACTGGACTTGGTGCTTACCAATGGTGAAAGTGTTTCTGATGTTGTAGTGGGAGATCATTTTGCATCCAGTGATCACCAGATGGTGTGGTTCAGTATTAGGACTAGGGCTGTTAGAATCCATTCCAAGGTGAAGATCTTAGACTTTAGGAAGACTAACTTTGCGATAATGGGCCAATGCCTCAGGGAGTCGTTAATGGGATGGGAACAGCTGGGGGATGTAGAACAACAGTGGGCAAAACTGAAAGGGGGTATTTTAAAGGCAACCAACCTTTTTGTTAAAATGGTAAACAAAGGCAAAAGGAACAGGAGACCGCTATGGTTTTCGAAGGAAGTAGCTGAAAAAGTGAAGAAAAAGAGGGAGGCCTTCATGAAATACAAGAGATCACAGAGAGAGGAAGACAGGCATCTGTATTTGGAAAAACTTAGAGAAGCTAGCAAAGTAGTCAAGAAGGCAAAGATTCAAAAGGAGGAGGAAATAGCCAATGCAATAAAATGGGGGGATAAGACATTTTTCAGATATATTAGTGAGAAGAGGAAGGGCAAAAGTGGTATTGTCAGACTCAAGGGTACAGGGGGGGAATATGTAGAAGCTGATAAGGATAAAGCGGAATTACTTAACAAATATTTTTGTTCTGTGTTCACAGATGAAAAACCAGGAGCAGGACCTCATAAAACACCCACAAATAAGAACAGAAGCGAGGGACATCTTGAACAATTTTCAGAAGACTGTGTTCGTGAGAAACTAGCTCAACTCAAAGTAGACAAAGCGATGGGAACGGATGGGATACACCCTAGAATACTGAGGGAACTTGGGGACATTCTAGCAACTCCACTGACTGACCTTTTCAATGCCTCGTTGGAGTCGGGAGTGGTGCCAAAGGACTGGAGAGAGGCTCATGTGGTGCCTTTACACAAAAGCGGAAGTAAGGATGTGGTTGAAAACTACAGGCCGGTTAGTTTAACTTCAGTGGTGAGTAAATTAATGGAAACGCTGTTGAAAGAGAAAATAGTGAGGTTTCTGGAGTCCAGCGGACTACAGGATCCGAGGCAGCATGGATTCACCAGAGGCAGGTCTTGTCAGACAAATCTGATTGATTTCTTTGACTGGGTGACCAGGGAGTTGGACCGAGGGATAGCTCTAGATGTGGTGTATTTAGATTTCAGTAAAGTCTTTGACACTGTTCCTCACAGGCGACTTATAAACAAACTCAGCACCCTAGGGATGGACCCTAAAGTTACTGCTTTGGTTAGAAATTGGTTGGGTGGGAGGCGACAAAGAGTACAAGTAAATGGAGCTCACTCTGAGGAGAAGGATGTTACCAGTGGTGTGCCCCAGGGATCTGTCCTTGGTCCGATTCTTTTTAACATCTTTGTTAGTGATATAGCGGAAGGGCTGTCGGGTAAGGTTTGCCTCTTTGCAGATGATACCAAAATCTGCAATAAAGTAGACACCCAGGAAGGTGTAAATAACATGAGGAGGGATCTAGCTAAGCTTGAAGAATGGTCTAGAATTTGGCAGCTGGGATTTAATGTTAAAAAATGTAAGGTCATGCATTTGGGCTGCAGCAATCCAAGGGAGCAATACAGCATAGGAGGTGAAGTACTTTTGTCCACTAAAGAAGAGCGGGACCTAGGCGTAGTTGTGTCCGATGATCTTAAAGTAGCTAAACAGGTAGAAAAGGCGACGGCAAAAGCTAGAAGGATGCTTGGGTGCATACGGAGAGGAATGGCTAGCAGAAAAAAGGAGGTGATAATGCCTCTGTATAAGTCTTTGGTGCGACCTCATTTGGAGTATGGTGTGCAATTCTGGAGACCGCACCTTCAAAAGGATGTGAACAGGATGGAGTCGGTACAGAGGGGTGCTACTAAGATGATTAGTGGTCTTCATTATAAAGCATATGAGGACAGACTTAAGGATCTTAATATGTACACCTTAGAGGAAAGGCGGGATAGAGGTGATATGATTGAGATGTTTAAATACCTCCGTGGCATAAATGTTCAGGGAGAGAGCCTCTTTCAATTGAAAGCAAGTTCTGCGACGAGGGGACATGGGATGAGGGTGAAGGGAGATAGATTCAGGAGTGATATGCGGAAATATTTCTTTACGGAAAGAGTAGTGGATCCGTGGAATAGTCTCCCAGTGGAGGTGGTAGAGATGAGGACAGTAACTGAATTCAAAAAAGCATGGGACCAACACAGAGGATCTCTAAAGGTAAAAAGTGGACTGTTGTAGTTGTTGTTATGGAAGGACAGACTAGATGGGCCTTGTGGTCTTTTTCTGTCATCATGTTTCTATGTTTCTAAGATATATCTATCAACACCTGATTCTCTTCACACATAACTGACAATTGGTATTCAACCATAAAGACTTTCCCCCAGATCCGTTCCCTCCAGCACTGTAGAGCACTCCATCCGTTACCTCTAGCCTGCATCACCGTAACCGTATTCCCTTTCCTCTTCCTTTCTCTCTTTTTTGATCCCCCCTCTCTTCGCCCCCCTTCCCACTCATCTCGCCCCCCATCTCTTCTTCCTCATTATCTTGGTCTCCTCTCGCTATTCTGGAAACCCAGGATAGTGTCTCGCTTAGGAGAACCTTTGGCATAAGTGGGTGACCTTCCCACTCTTAGGAGGACGCTAGGTAAAAGGGTAAGTCTAACTATCCCTCCAGAGCCCTAGTTCCCTTGAAAATTGAATAGACAACCTAACCTGCTATTTGTCATTTCTTCCCTCATCTTGCCTCTTGCAATATCAGTGCCTATCTGTGAATCTTACATCTTGAAAAACTTGGCATATAATATATTAATATACATATTTCCTTCTGTCAACTTCAAGTGCGCTGAGGTTCTTCAAGGTGGGGTAAAACGCAACCAGCCTCTTTTGAAACCTCAGCCAAAAAGATAGGAAAAAAACAAAGTTAATCTGTTAAATGTTTCAACTTAATTTATGACCTCCTCTCAGTTCGGAGCTGTGGTGTTCATCCCTTGCCCACCGGGGCTATCTTGATCTGCCTCCGAAGAGCATCTTGATCGCGGAACCTTACGATGTTTAGGGGTGGAAATTTCTCAGTATCCCTGTGGGTCTTGTGGTGGAAGTGAACGATCCCCATATTGGAAGAAGTCCAAAAAATGCAGGCAGCCAGCTAGTTCTGAGATACGATGTTTTACTCCATTCCACTCGAAGAACAATGAGAATGGGAAGCCCCAGCGATATGGAACAGAACATTTTTGAAGAGCCTGCATGAGGGGTCGAAAGCTTTTGTGCTTTTCCATAGTGCGTTGTGCAATGTCCTGGAAAATTTGAAGATCGTGACCCTTATATAGGAAAGATCGTTTGCCCTTCAGACTACGAAGCAGTGCCACCTTGACCTCAAAGAAGAAGAAACATGCTATAATTGGACATGGACGGACACTAGAATCTTTCTTAGGACCAAGGCTATGATGACCATGCTCCAATTTGACTGGCTGAACGGAATTGGTTACACAAAAGGCAAATATCTCTTGCACTATAACCACCGAGTTCTCTCGGTCCCCAGAACTTTCTGGAACCCCCAAGATGTGGATGTTATTTCGTCTTTGATGATTTTCTAGGTCTTCTTGATGGTCCAGCATATCTTTAGTTATTTGATCCATTTTTTTCATCTTGGTATTTATTTATTTAGACAGTTTTGTATACCGCCTTATCCTTCAATCAAAGCGGTCATAACACAATTGGGGGATACATTTAACACGCGGGGATATGAGACACATACACTAATACTTACAGGGAACATGGGCAATGGAGGGTTAAGTGGCTTGTCCAAGACCACAAGGAGCATCTGTGGGACTAGAAACCCCAGTCCTTCCGGCCCAAGGTTGCTGTCCTCTAGTGGGATTTGAACCTCCGACCTTCCGGCCTGACGTATCTTGCCCCAGTCTGAAGATTTTTGGTTGGATACCTTCCATTACTCCCATACATGCTCAATTTCCCTATCACTGATTTAACACCCAGTTGCGAATTTTGTTATGAATGTCTGTCATACCAGTCTCTTTGTACCGTTGGGGTCATGCTGATGACCCTTTATGTTGAAGGCTATGCGGTGGACACGGGACTCTTTGCCATATGTGGTGGGAGTGCCCGAAGCTTCAACTGTATTGGATGATGGTTCATGCCTGCATTACCCAGAAATTGAAGGTTTCCTTTCCTTGTAATCTTGAACACTGTGTTCTAGGACATTTTGATCCTGATCTGTTTCCATGGGATGTAGCTCGGCTGGTAAAGTGTTTATTACTAGCAGCATGTTCTGCGACTAGCCGCTTTTGGAAACAAAGTGCTGCCTCTTCCTGTAAGGAATGGATGGTCAAGGTGTGGGACATATATAGAATGGAAAAGTTAACTGCAGATCTGAGGGGCAAACCAGATAAATTGAGGCATCTTTGGGTTTGATTCTTACCACTTTGAAAGTGGGGAAGGATGTAACCCTACAGAGGCCAGGATATCGATATCTTGTTATACTTTCTGCCCTAAACTCTTTTTATCATTTTAAGCCTTAGAGACACTGTCACACTCCTGTGATCCCTTTTCTATGAGTTGATGTTAAGGGGCTGGACCATTCAACTCTACAGAAATCCTGCTTTCCCCTTTGATTTTGGGTTGAGTTACTTGAGAGGTGGGGAGGGGGAAGAGGGGAGAAGGGGGGTCTTAGGGCAATTAGGTTGATGCTAGTTGTAATGTGGTTTGCCTCCCCTTGAGGCTGTATTCCTGGCAGGAATGGAACAGGGCACATTTTCCTTAAGGGCTCTCATTATCTGATTCCATTCTCTGCTTTCTGTCCTAGCAGATGGTTGATGTTCTTTCATATAACCTTTTAATATCGTATATGCTGTATATTGTGATAGCTTTCACAGGGCCTTTCCTGTTCACCTTTTGTGCAGGGGTCTGAGAATTGTTCCTGTCTTTATTTCTTTCTAATGGCTGTGTGTAATGTTATTTTTGGACATAGCTTTTCATCACCTGAAGCTCAGAGCAATCCTAACATGTCATTAGTCTCTAAATGCTGTATTATTATTTTTTTTTTAACTCTTATGCTGGCCTAACCAGGTTTACCTGTTTGACTTGAGGGGGTACAGGGGAGGGTTTTAGGGGAAACACTGCACCCGGGATGTTACTGTTTTTATGTTAGGTTATCAACCTTCAATAAAAATTCTTTACATACACAAAAAAAAAATAAAAAATAAGTTGTATTTGTGTTTTGAGATGCAAACCCTTAAATGCTTCATAGTCTTCCCGACAAATCTTCTCTCATGGGCAACGTATCAAATACACTACATATTGAGACACACAGGTAGTTGCATACCGCAAAATGATCTTTCTTGAATGAAGCTCAAGTTGATCAATCTCCTCCATATTCAGATAAAAATGACAGTGTCCTCAACGTGAGTGACTACCAGCTTACATGGAAATGTTTTTAGGTACCACAGTGCAAAGTATATCTTGCAGATTACTCCCTCTGCTAAAGGCAGCTCTTGGCTTAAGACTGGCAAATTCAGAATGCACCGATAAAACAGACCAATGTTTCCAAACTAAAGCAGTTATTTTGGAGGATAAAGAAGAATATCGCAATACATATGTAAATCATTCAGAAGGCACTTGAAATCCTGAAAACTGAGATGGATTTAATAACCTTTCCTGGTGGTTGTAATATGCCTTTTGGTACGCTTTATTCATAAATGCCCGGGGGTAAACTCTCTCTGCAAATTTATCATCCTCCATGCTTGTGTTTTAAACTCTGCATTCGATGAACATATCCATTGACATCGTAACAATTTTGACAATGGTAAACTATTTTTCAATAGAACAAGATACTGATGTTTCCTAAATGGCTTTATTTGCTGCAGATGTTACCCTTACAGCTGCTTAGAAAGGACTTGCGGGTGTTGGGACGATTGGTATTGGCATTCTGCTGAGGAGGAAGGAGAGCACAGATACCACAATTTAATTTGGGGGAGAGTGGAGGAGAGCTGGAAAAGCAGCGTACTGGTCTGCCAGAATTGTATTTATGTAATATTGCTTGCTTGACTAGGCATTTCTGAGACTGGGTGGAGTTGGCTACAGATTATATTCCATACGATTACGAGAGTGCAAGGCAGCAACTGTTTGATATGGTCTCCTTGCTGCAGGTGCCTGTGGAGATCTTCAAACGCTTGCAATCTCTATGCATATTACCGCCGCCAAGGAAGGCCTGGCACTACAGGTGTCAGTTGCTGCAGCAGGACCATAGGGTGACAGTGTACCTGACCCCTTTGGGGGAATGTGGAATTTACCTTGGGTTGGCAGGCTATGGACTTTATACAATGGGTGGAGGGGGGGAACGATGTGTGGGTCAGGTGCTGGATGATCAGGGGAAATTGAAGTTTGAGCAGATGCATGTGGAATTTGAACTGCAGGGGAGAGATACTTTTGCTTTTCTCTAACTTCAACATTATATGAGCCTCCTGCCACAGAGGAGTTTGTAGCAGGGCTTTGAGGAAAGGTTGCAGCATTTGTGGGAGCTGGAGGAAGAGGAATGAAAATTGACAATTTCTACAGTACATTGGGCTATATGGTACAAGGAATCTAGGCCTGCCTTTGATAGACTTATTTATTTATTTATTTACATTCTCTTATATACCACGCTATTATGCATAAGTGCGGTTTACATTGAACAAACTGAAATTACATTGAACAGGGCATTATAACTTGGAGATAACTATTTTACAGGGAATATGGGCTATGGAGGGTTAAGTGGCTTGCCCAAGACCACAAGGAGCACCTGTGGGACTAGAAACCTCAGTCCTTCCGGCCCAAGGTTGCTGTCCTCTAGTGGGATTTGAACCCCCGACCTTCCGGCCTGAAGTACCGTGCCCCAACCACTAGGCTACTTAAGGCTAAATAGCAGGAGGAAATGAAAGACTACGTGCAAGGGCTCAATCTCCAAGTTAGTTTGGCATGGATATCAGGGGGTGGTATGTAGTACACAACTCAGGGAATGTCACTATATAGTAACATAGTAAATGACAGCAGATAAAGACCAGTATGGTCCATTTTTCTGCCCAGTACGATGGCAAGAGTAGGTGCACCGGCCGTTCCGTGCAGGCCACCCCTCCCCATGTCTCTGTTTTAGGAGTGAACCCACCGCTCCGTGTAGGAACACCCCTGTATGTTGAGAAAGTGTAGTTACTCACCTGTAACAAGTGATCTCTGGGAACAGCAGGCATTTAGTCTTCACATATGGGTATCGTTGGTACCGACGGATCCTGCGCAGGAACGCTCCCCGGCGTCCAATAGGAAAGCTTTTGGGAGCATCCCACAGTGCCTGCGTGCTGCCTTCCCACCTTTCCCAACTGTCCCTCTCCAGTTGAGTTTAAAGCTGAGACAAAGAGAGAGAGAAAGAGAGAGAGAGAGATACAACTCCAAGGGGAGGTGGGTGGGTTGTGAAGACCAAATTCCTGCTGTTCCCGGAGATCACCTGTTACAGGTGAGTAACTACGCTATCTCCAGAAACAAGCACAAATGTAGTCTTCACATATGGGGATTCCCTAGCTGCAGATGCCAGGGAGATGGCCCCAGGAAGTTGTCAGCCCTTGTGAAAGGGCCCCACTTCCCCGCATGGATCTCTGGCATCCTACCAGGGACGGTGGGTAAGAGTTAATTAAGTCTGAAAAAGGTGTTGAAGAACAGCTTGGCCAAACAAGGCATCCTGGCGGGAGTCCTTGTCTGACCAGTAGTGGGCTGTGAAGATATGTACCGAAGCCCAAGTAGCTTCTCGACAGATGTCGTCAATAGACACAGAGTGAAGATGAGCCATTGAGGCTGCCATGGCTCTCACATTGTGAGCGGTGACATGGCCTTCAAGAAGGCGGCTCTTACTCTCATAGGCAAAGGATATGTACTGTGCGATCCAGTTGGACAGTGTTCTTTTGGAAACTGGAAGTCCCAAATGAATAGGATCAAAAGCAACAAAGAGTTGAGAAGATTTTCTATGTTGTTGTGTCCTTTGCAAGTAAAAGGCCAAAGCTCTTTTACAGTCCAAGGCATGAAGATTCCTTTCTGCACTGGAGGCATGAGGCCTCGGAAAGAATACAGGAAGGTAAACCGCTTGGTTTAAATGGAAAGGCGAAACCACCTTTGGCATAAAGGGTGGATGAGTCTTAAGAACTACCTTATCCTGGTGGAACCTTGTATAAGGAGGATCAGCCACTAACGCTTGCAATTCACTGATGCAACATGCTAATGTGATTGCAATGAGGAAGATGACTTTCCAGGAAAGGAATTTCAAAGATGTAGTGGCTAATGGTTCAAAGGGCAGTTTCATGTGCTGCCCGAGCACCAGATATAAGTCCCATGACACCGGTGGTGGCTTAATGGGAGGCTTTCTTAAAAGAAGGCCTCTCATAAATCTCGCTATGAGAGGATGAGAGGAAATAGATTGTCCACTTAGAGGCTTGTAAAAAGCTGCAATAGCACTAAGATGGACTCTTATTGAATTTGTCTTGAGATCTGCATTTGAAAAATGAAGGAGATACTCCAGTATCGATTCCAGAGGTATCGCAAGAGGGCTAAGATCCTTCTGCGAGCACCATATAGTAAACCTTTTCCACTTAAAGGCATACGAGCGTCTTGTGGAGGGTTTCCTAGAAGCATGAAGGATATCCTTTACCTGTTGGGAAAGGTTAAGATCCTGAAGCTCTAGGCTTTCAGCAACCAGGCCCTGAGATGCAGAGACTGGGGATTGGGATGCCACAGCATCCCGTCCTCTTGGGAGAGAAGATCTGGAGCAGATCCCAACTCCAGAGGTGGAGCTTGAGAGAGATGTAGGAGCAGAGGGTAACACGTTTGCCGTGGCCAATATGGAGCTATGAGGATCATATGACCTCTCTCTCTGAAGCTTGAATAGGGTTTTGGGGATGAGGGGAATGGGTGGGAAGGCATATAGGATGTCCTGACCCCAGTGAAGGAGGAAGGCGTCTCTTGCCTGACAACCACGAGCCAGAATTCTGGAACAGAACCGGGGAAGTTTGGCATTCAGCAGACTTGCAAATAGGTCTATGTCCGGGGTTCCCAATTTGAAAAATTTGGGCCACCTGGTCTGCATGGAGAGAGCATTCGTGTGGAAGCAGAACTAGACTGAGTTTGTCTGCCCAAGAATTTTGAATGACTGGAAGATACACCGCAAGGAGATGAATCTGATGCTCTCTGGCGAGTGCCCATAATCGCAAAGCTTTGCTGCATAGCGACAGAGCCTCTTCCGCCCTGCTTGTTCACATAGAACATGGCTACCTGATTGTCCGTTTGAACTAGGACTGTCTTGTAGCTGAGCTGGGCGTGAAATACTCGAAGAGCAAGGATGATTGCTCTGAGCTCCAGGAGGTTGATGTGAAGACAGGCCTCCTGTGGAGTCCAGGTACCCTGGGTAGAGAGATCGTGCAGGTGTGCTCCCCATCCGACCTGTGAAGCATCTGTTAGGGTGGCTTGGGATAGGGGTTGCTGGAAAGGAGAGCCCACCAGAAGGTTTCTGGGTTATTGCCACCATTGGAGGGACGAAATAAGACGGTCTGAGTTTGTTATTTTGTTCGACAGGCAACCTGAGGCCTGTGTCCACTGGGCTGCGAGCATATGGAGGCGAGCATAAGGAACCCCATGCACGGTGGATGCCATGTGGCCTAGCAATTGTAGCATTTCCCGAGCAGTGAGACAAGGTTTAAGCACTGCTTGGGAAGCTAGTTGTACTATGCGAAGACGGCAGGGTTGCGGAAGGAAAACCCTTGTCTGTCTGGTATCCAGATGAGCTCCTATGAACTCTAGGGACTGAGTGGGAGCAAGATTGGATTTTGGGAGGTTTATGACCAGTCCCAAATACTGAAGGAGTCACATTGTGCGAGATAGAGCAGAGTGGCTTCTGGCACTGTAGGGGCTCGAATGAGCCAGTCGTCTAAGTAAGGGAAGACGAATATTCCCAGAGTGCGGAGAAATGCTGCTACTACAGCCATGCATTTTGTGAACACTCTTGATGCAGAGGCCAGGCCAAAGGGAAGAACCTTGTATTGGTAGTGCTTTTCTTGAAACAGAAATCGGAGGAATCTCCTGTGATATGGATGGATGAAAATATGAGCATATGCATCCTTGAGATCTAGAGAACAAAGCCAATCCTGACTTTGAAGGTATGGCAGCAGAGTTCCTAGAGAGACCATTTTGAACTTCTCTTGGAACAGAAATTTATTCAATTCACTGAGGTCTAAAATGGGTCTGTGTCCTGTTTTCTTTTGAATAAGGAAATAGGGGGAGTAGAACCCTGTACTCTGGTGGGGAATAGGTACTTTCTCTATTGCTCCTTGAGCAAGGAGCATTGTGACTTCTTGACCTAAGAGATTGTCGAGCGAGGTCTGAGAATTGAACTGTCTTGAACTGTAGGAGGGGGCAGGCTGTGAAAATGAAGCTTGTACCCCTCTCCTATAATGGACAGAGTCCAATTTTCAGCTGTTATTTGGTACCATCTGTGGGATGGTAAAGGGTTCTGGACCCTTCAGGGGCAGGAAGGCAAAGTTCTCTAGAAAGGAGTCAAAGCCCCTGAGGGGGCGGAGACTGCTGAGCTGGCTGACGTTTTGCAGCTTTTGGCTTCTTTTGTTGTCTAGGTTGTTGCTGCTGTCCCTTTTGGGCAGTCTGATCTAGATGGTGTCCCTGTTGGGTATAGGAAGGATAAAACTTATTTTTCTTATTGAAAAATGGTTTCTTAGAGGATCTTTTCTTTGCAGGATTGGCTGTAGATTTGGACAATCTATCCAGTGTGATATTGTCAGCATTTATTTCATTAGCCTTCTCCTGCCAATTCTTGCCAAAGAGATTTTCTCCTATGTAAGGAATGTTTCCTAATTTATCCTGTACCCAAATTTCCAAGTCAGATGCCTGAAGCCAGGCGATCCGACATGCACCAATGGCAATAGCAGAGTTTCTGCTTATGTACTCAAAACAGTCAAAGGCTGCACGATTAACAAACTTGGAAACATTTTGAGCATGTTTGACAAAAGCGAGATAGTCTTGCCTTTTGTCATCAGGAAGAAGGGAGCTCATAAGCTCCAAGTCTCCTGTGACCTCTTTAAGGAACATTCCCATATAAAAGATATAGGAACTGATCCTAGCTGAGAGCATTGAAGCTTGGAAGTATCGACGCCCAAAGGCATCAAGAGTCCTGCATTCACGACCTGGAGGATTGGATGCATCTCTCTTTGCACTTTTCATCCTTCTCATGGCTGATTCCACCACCATTGAATAGTGTGGTAAATGAGTTTTTTGAAAGCCAGGACAAGGTGGAACTTGATATATATAACTTGGTATCGAGTCTTCAAGAATGAAGAGATATGGCTAAAGGTGTTTCCCACATCCTTAGCATAAGATCATGTAAGATCTCATGAACAGGCAGAGTAGCTGCCTCTTTGGGAGCCTTAGGATATTGGAGGATTTCCAGCTCCTTAGCCCTAGGCTCTTTTTCAGGAGCTAATGTGATGGAAAGACCTCGGTCCACATCACGAATAAAGTCCTAAAAGGACATATCCTCTGGTGGAGACATTCTGTGCTGAGGAGAAGAGGAATCCTCGGGGAGAAGTACTCTGGTATCGGCAGAGTCTTCAGAGTCTTCAGTTTCATCCGAGGATTCAAAATATCTCCAATCCCGGTGATCGTGCAAAGCACGGTACCGGTATCGATCAAAGTCGGTATCGGGTTGTTCAGGTAACGATCTGTCGATGCCGGAGAGAGATGCATGACTCGGTACGGGTGGCATACCCACCAATGTTGATGCAGTCGGTACCGGTATTGGTTGAGGTGTCTGAAGCGGTTTCAACGGTACCGAAGCTGTGAGAAGAGCCGCTAGACTACGTTCGATAGCAAGGAATCTCTGGTCTATCGACGCTGCCGATGCTTGGGTGTCTGTACCGGTAGAAGCGGCTGGGACCCCAGAGCATGGCGCCAGTAGCTCTGCCGAGGTTGAGGCCTCGAGAACATCCTGGAGCCCCGTTAATGCTTTGGAAGCCAAAGCCTCCTGCTGGGGCAGTTTTGCCAGTGAAAATTCCTCAAGGGCAACGCTAGGGGCATCTCGATACTTAGATCTGCCCTTTGAGGACCGGCTAGATTTATGTTTAGCTACCTGAGATCCATGGGAGGAAGATGAAGCCCTGGAGGACGTCGATGCAACAGACGTCACATTTGAGGGAAAAAGGGTGCTAAGTTAAGCAGCTCGGTTCTGCCGGCCCCTTTTTAACATCATTCCACAGGAGAGGCACTCTGAAATAGAGTGGTCAGGACCTAAACATTTGAGACACCAATCATGGGTGTCGGTGACGGAAATGGTACCGTCACATTTAGAACATTTCTTAAAACCTGAAGAAGGTTTTTCCATTTCTAAGGAAAAATTGGGATATGTGCCCAAAATGGCGCCTAGCACCAATGAAAAAAGGTTTCTGAAGTAAACCACTTCAGAAACTATAGTTTGGGGTTTTTTTCTTTTAGAAGAAAGAAAGAAAGAACCGGCATAGCATCAAGGGAAGGCAGACGCGACCACAAAAATAAAGATTAAAGATGAAATTTTCTGCAGTGACAGGGTATGCGACCTGTCGGCTCCGCGGAAAACGAAGAACTGGAGAAGTACAGTTGGAAAGGCAGGAAGGCAGCACGCAGGCACTATGGGATGCTCCCAGCAGCTTTCCTATTGGATGCTGGAGAGCATTCCCGCGCAGGCTCTGTTGGTACCTACGATACCGATATGTGAAGACTACATTCCTGCTTGTTCCTGGAGATATCGTTAGTTAAGTTTATTTTATCCTGTTGCTGTAAAGGGATCCACTGCGTCTGTCCCATGCCATTTTGAACTCTGTCGCTGTATTTGCCCCCACCACTTCCATTGGGAGGGCATTCCAAGCATCCACCACCCTTTCAGTGAAAAAGTATTTCCTGACATTGCCTTTCAATTTACCCTCTTGCAGCTAGATGTTATGCCCTCTAGTTTTACAGCTGCCCCGTTTTTGGAAGAGGTTTGTTTGTTCATTATTTCTCTTTAAGTATTTAAAGGTCTGAATCATGTCTCCCCTGTCCCTCCTCTCCTTCAGAGTGTACATATTTAGGTCTTCAAGTCTCTTCTCATAAGGTTTCTGACGCAGGCGCCAAATCATTTTGGTCGCCTTCCTCTGAACAGTTTCCAGTCTTTTTATATCCTTAGCAAGATATGGTCTCCAAAACTGAACACAGTATTCCAAGTGAGGCCTCACCAGTGACTTATACAGTGGCAATAGTACCTCTTCCTTTCTGCTGGTAATTCCTCTTTGTATGCAACCCAACATCCTCCTGGCTTTTTCCACTGCCTTGTCGCACTGTTTTGCCACCTTGAGATCCACAGAAATAAATCACACCAAGGTCCTTCTCCTGGTCCGTGCACACTAACCTCTCGCTCTCTATTGTGCACATTTCCCCTGGATTTCTGTTTTCCAAGTGCATGACACCGCACTTCTTCGCATTAAATCTTAACTGCCAAGCAGGAGACCATTCTTCCAGCTTTTGTAGATCTTTCCTCATGTTATCCACTCCCTCAGGGGAGTACACTCTGTTGCAAATTTTCGTGTCATCTGCAAAAAGACAGACTTTTCCATGCAGTCCTTCAGCAATATCACTCAGAAATACACTGAAGTGTGCCGGACCCAGGACCAAACCCTGGGGCACCCCGCTAATCACCCTCCTTTCATCCGAGTGAGCTCCATTTACCAGGTAGATGACCTCCATCGCATGCCCCTGATCTATTTCTCTGGTCACCCAGTCAAAGAACTAAATCAGATTTGCTTGGCAAGATCGTCCTTTGGTGAAACCATGTTGCCTCAGATCATACAACCTGTTGGTTTTGAGAAAGTCCACTATTCGCTCTTTCAGAAGCACCACCGAGGTAAGGCTCACGGGCCTGTAGTTTGTCACTTCTTCCGTGTCACCACTTTTGTGAAGTACCACCACATCCGCCCTTCTCCAGTCCTGCGGAACTACTCTTGTTTCCAAGGTTCTGTTGAAAACATCCTTTAATGACCCTGCAAGAACCTCTCTGAGCTCTTTCAGTATCCTGGGATGTATCTCATCCGGTCCCATGGCCTTGTTCACTTTCAGTTTTGCAAGCTATTCTATAACACATCATCTTCAGTGAATGGTGTGATATCTACTTCATTCCCGTTTTTAAATTTGGGAGTCACATATGGTCCTTCTCCAGGATTTTCTTTAGTAAAAACAGAGCAGAAGTATTTGTTTAGCAATTTTGCTTTTTCAATGTCACTTTCCACAAATCCGTTCCCAGCACTTCTGAGTCCTGCAATTCCATCTCTGATTTTCCTCCTCTCCCGAATATACCTGGAGAAAGTTGTCGCCACACTTCACATTTTTAGCCATCTTTTCCTCTGCCTTTGATTTTGCTTTCCTTATTTCTCTTTTTGTCTCTTTTAGTTTGATCCTGTATTCCTTACTGTATTCCTCTGTTTGCAAGCTTTTGAATTTTGTGAAAGCTGTGTTTTTTGCCTTTATTTGAGCAGCCACTTCTTTGGAGTACCAAATAGGTTTCCTTCTCCTCTTGTTTTTATTTACTTTCCTTACATATTTATTTGTTGCCCTTTTTATTGCCACCTTTAGTTTAGCCCATTGCAATTCCACTTCCCTTATCCCCTCCCACCCTGCCAACTCCTCCTTCAGGTACTTGGCCATTTTACTGACGTCAGTGTTTTTGAAGTTTAGGACTTTGAGCTTGCTATGATTGGACTGCACTTTGGCTTTTATCTCAAACCACACCATGTGATGATCGCTGCTGCTCACAGGGGCAACCCACCCAGACATTCGACATGCTCTCACCGTTGGTGAGCACTAAATCCAGCATTGAGCTATCCCTGGTTGGGTCCATCACCATTTGTTTAAGTGACGCATCTTGGAAAGCATCCACAATTGTTTTGCTTCTTGCCAGATTCGCAGAAGGAGTACTCCAATCCACATCAGATAGATTAAAGTCACCCAATATGATCACTTCCCGCTTTGTGGCTATCTTGGCAATATCTATAATCAATTCATTATCTATTTCTTCGATTCGAGACGGAGGTCTGTAGACTACAGCAGTATGGATGACAGTGCCATCTCCTCTTTCTAACACAATACAGAGCGCTTCTTTTCCCCATGCCCCCTGAATTGCAGTAGCTTTAATATTGCTTTTTACATACAAGGCTACTCCTCCTCCTTTTCCACTTTCTCTGTCTCTTCTGAATAAATTATAGCCAGCTATGGCTATATCCCATTCATGCGATTCATTAAACCATGTTTCTGTAATGGCCACAATGTCCAAGTCCATTTCCACCATTAGGGCTTCCAGGTCTGGAACTTTGTTGACTAAGCTTCGAGCATTTGTCCTCATTGCTTTCCAGCATTTAACTGGCTTGCATGTATTTTGCATTGATTTTGTTCTGCCCACTTCTTCCCACTTGTCGTTGATGTGTGGTTTTAAAGTGTGGCTGTTTCTGATGCTGTTCTGCTTCTGCTGTTCTGATATTGCTGCCGTTGGCAGATTTCTCAGTGTCTTGGCATTTCATGCAGGGTTGGTGCCCTTGGCAGAGTGTGTTACGTATGGAGAAGTGGAGGGAACCCTAGGACATATGGTGTGGCAATGCCCAAAGATAGGTAGTTCTGAAAAAGGATGATGGGATACATTAAGAAAATCCAGGGGGGGGGGGTGGTGAGGGAGTCCCTAGGGCACTGCTCTTTGGTGTCACTGGGACTTTTGATATTAAGGAAAGATTTGAGATGTAGGTATGGAAAATCACACTGCTGGGGAAAAAAGTAATAACGCAATAGTTGATATCACAGGAGGGACCCTTGTATTGGCACTGGAGGAATGCCCTACATGAGTTGATGATGGAACAAATGGATATGAAGGGACCTCCATAATGTCGGGCCAAATTGATGATTGTGTATGCAGTCCTTGCCCTGGCGAGCCTGGAGTCTGATAGTAAATATATTTTTAGGTATCTTGAGGAGGGAGATGGATGGATGGGGAGCAGAGGAATGTGAGGGAATGCAACTGGAAAAGTGAATGGAGGTGCACTCAACACCAGGAGGAGGGAGAAGTGTTTAGGGTTTAGATTTATTAGTATGTGTACTTCTATGGGACCCGTAAGAGCTACTGGGGCCTGCGGGAGAAGGGATTGCGGGAGAGGGGAAGAGTGTGTGGATAAAGGAGTTGGGGGAGGAAAGAATGGAATCTGAGAATATGGGAGTTGATTCTACTGGATCGCTGGTATTGGGGAGTAGTGGGTAGGAAGTGTTGCTACATTGGTCCAATGTTGACACTGGTGTGTTGTGTCTGATGGCAGGTCATGGAAAACGCTATGGTTAGCTGGGGATGATTTGCTATGAACAATGTTGTTGTATGGGTTGGCCTCAGCCTATATGTGTTGAATTGATGGACCAATAAACAGATTTAAACATTAAAAAAAGGTATCAGAGCAGTCAAGAAGCATTAGAAGACAGACAATGGAGCAGCCAAAAAGTATTAGAAGAGTATCTAAGCATCCAGTGAACAACTGGAAAAGTTAACAGGTAAGATTCTCATGAAAGATAAGGATGCAAAACAGAAGGAGCAGAATGATGAAGAAAAGCTTGAAAGAGACCAACAGATAGATGGAGCTAGCGGTCTTGGTGGCCTACATGGAGATGCATACATTGTCTTTCCCAAGAAAGCGAAAAACTACCCAAGCCAGGGTTCTCAAACTTTGGTCTGAGAGAGCAACAAAGCAGTTCAGTTTTCAGGATATCATTAATGAATATTCAAGAGAGGAAATTTTCTATACAATGAAGGCAATGGGCATGCAAATCTGTATCGTACATATTCATCATGGTATTTTGAAAACCTGACTGTTTTGTGATGCAGAAGGACCAATGTGAGAACTCTGACCTATAAAGCATAAGTAATATCAACGAGGTCATAGTATGAAGAAAGGAAACATCTATTGATATTTCAGAAATACATTAGATATGATGTTTTGCAGCAAAAATCATTACTGAGAGAATTTTATCAACAAGGATACAAGACCAGAAGAAAAAGATAGATAACTTCTTAAAAAAATCATATAAAAGGAAAAATAAAATCACTATGTGCAGAGGTGTCACTGATAGATATGTAGTTCATATGATAAAGATGACCAGAAATAATGATAAAGATTCAAAACATGTTACACTAACACAAAAACATCTCAAATTCATAGGATTCAATAATAAATTGAAAGTAGCATCAGAAGCAGGGAACTTTTATAAGGATCACTTAGCCTCCTAACCTAAGGGGTAGATTCTGAGCCGCATTTAGTGAGGATGTATGTCCGGTTTGGACATCCATTCCAGCTAAACGCACGGGACTGTATGCCCTACCCAAAGTTCCCCGCAGATAGATAGGGAATGTGCGGGGAGCTTTGGATGGGAATGGACAGGGGCAGCGACAGGGAGGAAAGCGGGCAGGCTGGGAGGAGGGCGCATAACCTGGACATACAGGGCCAATTCCGGTCACGGCCTATTTGTCCGGGTTCACCAGGATAGATGGGGGAATTATTCCACCTCTGAAGTGGAATAAGTCCCCCTGGATGTCGGGGGATGCCAGAGCCTGGGCCCACCAAACAGGTGAGGATACAGGGATTCCCTGCAGCCCGATCCTGGTCACGGCAGGCGCAAATGGGGGTCAGGCTGCGGGAAAGGCATGTTCTGGAGGATTGCTGGGGATTCCGGCTCCTGCATGGAGCCATAGTGGCATGACAACAGCACACCATGCCATTGCCGCTCCATGCAGGAGCCTGACTGGGCTAATCAGATAAGTGCCTGGAAGTCCGGGATGCTGGAATCGGGGCACGGCCTGGACATCCAGGACCAATGCCGTGATTCTGCTCCCCTGGGGCCGTCTAGCTCCCGCGAGAGCAGAATCAGCTGCATCCCCGGGCTGTCCGGATGTCCCTGGGATGCACATATTAGAATTGGCCTCTAAGTAAATAGATATTTTCGAACTATTTTATAAAGATACATAAGGCACCTACATGTTTTTATAAAATGGCATTACAAAATCTGCCAAGATCACAGTAAAAACTTTTAAGATCATTCATTACTGGAGGATGTAGTAAAAGCTGTTAGCATAACTGGGTTTAATAAAGGTTTGATCAAGTTCCTGGAGGAAAAGTCCATAAACCATTATTAAAGAGAACCAGGGAAATCCACTGCTTAACCTGAGATAAGCAATGTGGAATCTGTGTACCTTTTTGGGAACCTGTCAGATAGTTGTGACCTAGATTGGTCACTGTTAGAAATAGGATACTGGGATTGATGGACCTTGATCTGACCCATATCTTATGTTCTTATAGGAGCCTGTTTACTAAAGAATGTGCCCGTAGCATGCATTCACACTGCGAATCTAGCATGGTGGCCTGCACCAACTTCAGGAAGCATGTGTCCATCTCCTGTTGTTGGCATATTCTTAACATGCGGCACAGAGCAATCTGGAAGACAGGTGGTAAATGCATCTGTTCTAATAGCAACATTCACGGTCCACAGGTGCCCATAATTCCTGTGCTAACCACAATGTGCTGTTAATGCCCACATTCTATCCTTACCTACCCAGTCTCTGCCCAATTGCATGCTACTTAGTTAGCATGGGACTTTTAGCACAGCATACTTACTGTGTACTAAAGCCTGTGCTAACAGTGCAGTTTAGTAAACATGCCCCAAAATTCAGCTGCATTTATACCAGCTTAGGAGCTGGATAAAAGGTACTTGACTGAATTAAAAGTGCAGAAGCATATTTTATAATATATGAGCATACTTTGTGACTTTACCTTTGCTTCATTCAAGCTATGCCCCAAATACACCTACAATTGGTGCTGAATAAAAGTATGTATTGTCTTGTCATTGTAAGTATTTTTAAGCATAGGGTAAATTTATAAGGGTTTTTTTTTTACACAAGCAAATCAGCATTTATGCATGAAAAATCTTTATAAAAACACTACTTCCCAAAAGTGCAGAGATCTGAAGAAAAAGGAAAAGGGTGACATAAAAAAAACCCCAGAGAATCCAAAGCAATTCTACAGGGATTTGGGGCTTAGCATTAGTGCAGTTAAAATGCCATCACCTAAAGCTGAAACCAAAATCTTCTGGAGAATAAGTTAGCAGCAGAATGGCAACTGAGCATACAGGAAAATTTGGAAAAGGCAAATCAAAAATATAGAATGGCCAATAAGAGATGGAAATGAATTTAAATAAAATGTGTGTTGTCAAGTCAGTGCTGACTCCTGGCAAAGATCCTCAAACCAGAAGAATCCAGGCAACAATGGTTAACAGGAAGGACATTTCTTGTTTCAAAAAGAGACCTAAATAACATCGATGAAGACTATTGGTCAAACCTTTTTACCTACAAATTTGAAACGGTTTACCCCAATAGGTGCCAATACAATATACTGTATGATTCATTCAACATTAACATCCTGAAAATAGAACAAAATGGGGGGATATTCAGTGGCGGCAGCTAGTGCTTCTAAACACATAGCTGCCACCAATGAAGTTTAACTCTGGATATTTGATGTCGGGGCCATATCCGGCCACTGGCATTGAACATTCGGGTCACTCCACAGTCCGGAAGCTAACCGGGCAGCGGCGATTTTGAGCCACTGCCTGATTAACTCCTATAAGTAAAGACAGACATGGCCTATCTGTTCCTATGGGTTGCTAACCAGGCAGAGGCTCAATATTGCCACTGCCCGCTTAGTGACGGGTGCCACCTCTGCTCCGCCCAAGATATGACCTAATGCTAACCATATAGCATCATGGCATGTAGCGGTGGCAGCTGTGGATATTCAGTGGCAGTAACCATATTAGTTCCGTTGAATATTGCTCTCACATGCATTTACATGGTTTGTAGGTCTCAAACTGTGCCCTCGAATATCCCCCCCAATGGCAATAAGGTGGTTGCATATGGAACTCAAGGTCAATTAATGTTAGATAAATCTATCATAATTATCTATAAGAAAAGTCAAAACTTCAATATAATATGGATTGATTACAAGAATGCTTTTAATAGCTTCCCATACTCTTGGATCATAAAGTGCCTTGAAATGTATAAAATCAACCTTGGATTGATCTTATGACTACATACTGTACTTTCATCTGAAGTATGAAAATGGACAATATGTCATTTCCACTAAAATCCAGCAAGGAGTATTTCAGGGAGATCCCCTCACACCACTTTTGTTTGGCACTGAAACCACTAAATACCCCTTTTAACTCCTTGATTAGCCTTAATCCTAAAGATATCAATAATCTATAGGGTAACATTACATCTAACGTTTGTAGATTTAAAGCTTTACAGCTCCTGTGGTTTTCACTTAGACAAAAAAAAAATTTTTGAAAAAAAGCTTCTTGGATAACACCATGATGACTTTTGGCATGGGCAAATGTGCCAGGGCAACTTTCTTAAAGGAAAACATCTCTCTGACTGAAGACTGACAGGACTAACTTAATTAGCAGTAATGTTATATTTTCCTCCATAGTTATATAAAATTCATCTTTCCCAGATGTTTCTCCAAGACATAAGAATGTAAGATTTGCTATACTTGGACAGACCAAATGTTCATCGAGTCCAGTATCCTGTTTACAACAGTGGCCAACTATGGGTACTAACAGAAAGCACACGTCCACGTGCTATGTAACCACCCAGTCAAAGTGGCGGACAGCAAAGGAAGGATGTTCTTTATTAGTATATATAAGCCTAAAGCCAGACACAGGCCGTGTTTCGTTGCCTTCTTCAGGGGCAGGCTATACAAAACGTACAATAAAAACAATATAAAAATTATTAACAAATATATTATTAACTAACAGAAATACTTCAACCGCCTGAGAATGAAGAAATAACCAATATAACTTAAATATTAAAAAATAATTATTAAAAGCATAATGACTATAAATAATTATAAATACATATAAAACCATCCATAAATAAACACTATATTCACCATTAGAAGCACAGAACCATTAAATAAAACTATATTATAAAAATATAAATATCAAAAATAGACATAAATGTAACAATGATAAAAGGAAATAATAACAATAAAAACAAACGTACCTCTTGAACTGTTAGTGCATCCAATACGCTCTCTTCACTAACAAGGGCAGAGAAAGTCGTATAAATCCAAATAAAGATTTGAGTACAGCAGCATGTAAATACCTATATATTTATATATTTATAAATTGTTATGGATTTATACGACTTGAACGTTAACTTACGATTTTACAAGGGTATTTTAGATAATTGAGTCTTAAATGTTTCAATCTTTGAGACATATGGAATGTTATTTCTGTATTTTTAGAGGGTGGTTAGAGCAAATATGATTTATTCAATATGATACATGTTATTACGTTGGTTGCAATTTCAGTTATTGTCCTGTAAGTGGTTTTAATCCTTGTTCATCAGTAGTTTGATTTTGAAACTATTGATGTCGATATATGGAGAAAAAGTCTCCCCTTCAATTATACGGTACTTATTTACATACGGCGGGAATAGTTTTAACCAGCGTGCAGCCGCGAGCGTTCTTACAATGTCACAGTCGGAAGCTCTCCGCTAGACTGCAGTTGCGGTTTCATGTTTGTAAGTTTATTCTATTTTTAAATAATTGAAATATGGAGATAATTCATTTAAATGTGCTCTGAGGGGTTTTAATTGTGGCTTTTAAAGTTTGAGACGGTTTTGACAGTAATTGAGGGCTTCCCGTGATCGAGTTTTAAAAAGAAGGGGGTTTAGTAATGAAGTTAGTAACTGAATGGACTCTGGAGAAGCCACAGGTTTTCTTATTTTGTGACAACTTTTTCATCTTGTTATATTTTTTGTCATTTCAAATTATGCCTTAGTGATTCAGTCCTTCAATTCACTGTCATATGCTGCCGACTTTCCTGTCATGGCAACGTTTGGAGCAAAAATATTACATTCGCAGGTAAATGTTTTGGTGATATCTGCCTTCTAGATGAGGATGCTGTTTGCACCTCTGGTTCCACTTATTCTCTGTAAGGCTGTTTAGTAAAAGGCGTGTTATTCAACTATTAGGTTTATTAATGAAATACATATATGGTCCTTTGCGTACGGATACACTTATCTATGTGTCTGTCTTTCTCTGCCCTTGTTAGTGAAGAGAGCGTATTGGATGCACTAACAGTTCAAGAGGTACGTTTGTTTTTATTGTTATTATTTCCTTTTATCATTGTTACCTTTATGTCTATTTTTGATATTTATATTTTTATAATATATTTATTTAATGGTTCTGTGCTGCTAATGGTGAATATAGTGTTTATTTATGGATGGTTTTATATGTATTTATAATTATTTATAGTCATGTTTTTAATAATTATTTTTTAATATTTAAGTTATATTGGTTATTTCTTCATTCTCAGGCGGTTGAAGTATTTGTTAATGATATATTTGTTAATAATTTTTATATTGTTTTTATTGTACGTTTTGTATAGCCTGCCCCTGAAGAAGGCAACGAAACACGGCCTGTGTCAGGCTTTAGGCTTATATATACTAATAAAGAACATCCTTCCTTTGCTGTCCGCGACTTTGACTGGGTGGTTACAACAGTGGCCAATCCAGGTCACAAGTACTATTACTAATACTTTTTTGCATAGTGCTATAAGGGATATGCAGCGCTGTACACATACACATGAGGCAGTTCAGTCCCTGGTTGATAGAGTTTTATGAGATAGAAAGACAAAGAACAAATAGGGGACTATGATAAAACTAAAGGGAAATGGCTATAAACACACATTGATGGTAAACAGAAGACTAAGGGGGTCTGGATCCAAAAACAACCTCGACAAGGTAGGTTTTTAGCCTAGATTTGAATAGGTCTAGAGATGGAGCCAGACGTCCTGATTCAGGTAGTCTGTTCCATTCATGCTGTGCAGCAAGGTAGAATGAATGAAGCCTTAGCTGGCAGTGGAAGAGGAGGACACAGATAAAGCAGGAATCAGTCTTTACCGACATCACCCATACGTGCTGATGGAGCCCATGTAGGAACGCTTCCCACTGTCCAATTGGGAAACTTTTGGGAGCAATCCACTGTGCCTGTGCATCTGCCTTCCCAAGTCCTCTCCTCAGTTGAGTTTGTAGCTGAGAGATGGAAAAAAAAAAAAAGAATACCCTACAACTCCTATGTGAGGAGGACAGGTTGTGAAGACAGATTCCTGCTGTTCCCCGAGATCACCTGTTATATGTGAGTGACAACACTATCACCGGGAGCAAGCATTAATGCAGTTTTCACATATGGGACTCACTAGCTCCTAGGTACCAGACTGGTATCCATTAGCCTGGTAGCCTGGATCGGATGGTATACATCCAAGGGTGTTGAAAGAACTGAAATATGAGATTGCAGACCTGCTATTAGTAATCTGTGAACTATCATTAAAATAATCTGTAATACATTGGCGATCCTCCAATCTTCAGGTAATGCCAAAAGGGTTCCAAAGTGAGCCTGACATCAGTACCAGGAAAAATGGTAGAAACCATCATAAAGAACAAAACTACTCAGCATGTAGATAGTCATGGCCTAATGTGAGACAGCCAACATGGCCTAATGTGAGACAGCCAACATGGCTTTAGACAAGGAAGATCTTGTCTTACTAATCTGTTATGTTTTTTTGAAGGTGTGAATAAATAGGTAGACAAAGGTGAGTCGGTTGATATAGTGTATCTGGACTTTCAGAAAGCCTTTGACAAGGTCCCTCATCAGAGACTTTTGGCAAAACTAAAAAGTCATGGGATAGGAGGTAATGTACTTTTGTGGATCAGGAACTGGTTAAAAGACAGAAAGCAGAGGGTAGGGTTAAATGGCCAATTTTCCCAATGGAAAAAGGTGAATAGTAGAGTACCCCAGGGATCTGTGCTGAGTCCGCTTTTTGACATATTCATAAATGACCTGGAAAAGGGTATAACAAGTGAGGTTATCAAATTTGCAGATGACACAAAACTAAAGTTGTTAAAACCCAAGAGGATTGTGGAAAATTGCAAGAGGATCTTGATAAATTGGAAGACTGGGCATCCAAATGGCAGATGAAATTTAATGTGGACAAGTGCAAAGTTATGCACCTAGGAAAGTTCAACCCAAAATATGGTTACATGATGCAAGGTTCCACATTGGGAACAACCACCCAGGAAAAAGATGTAGGTGTCATCGTGGATAACATGTTAAAATCCTCCGCCCAGTGTGCAGCAGTGGCCAAGAGAGCAAATAGAATGCTATATATCAGTGATGGCTAACCTTTTTGAGCCCGAGTGCCCAAACTGCCGCACAAAACCAAAGAATTTCCTCAAAGTGCCAGCACGTCAATTAAAGCCTCATTTGCATAAGGTGCCTCATTTGCATAAATATTTGCATAATGTTACCATACACTAACTTTTAGTAAACATGCCTCTTAATGAGTATATGGATAAAGAAAGACTAAAAGGTTTCTACATTACTATAATCCAGTACCAACCGCCAGGCACATTAGGAACTACTACAAACGCTGCCCATTTAGAACCCATAGCAAACCCGCCGTATCCTAACAGCACTACCAGGACTCACAAAGCACCATACCCTAACTATCAAAAGGCAACACTGCAAATATTAAACCAATACATTTCAGAGAACAACAATACATGACCTACTGGGGAAAGAACAAGTGGCAATGTCAAATAGGAATTATATAAACAGAATACCTCAGCTCAGTTACACATGCAGAACAGACCATCACCAAACAAGGAATCACAATTTAGAAACAGGAAGACAATAATTAAACTGGGAACCCCAAAAGCCAAACTTGGAATATACAACAACACTGTAGAAATAAAACTATAAATTAATTTCCTCTTGTACTAAACAAAGCGCAAAAATTAATGATGCACATTTCCCAGAGCTGACATATTCCAGTTAATAAATTCAAAATAAAGAGATATTTTTCTACCTTTTGTGCATTTTTTTTCAGTTGCAATTGTTCCAGCCACTTTCTTCTGGTTTCTTCGTGTCTTCTGCTAACTCTCCATCTGCTGTCCATTTGTCCTTTCTTCTGTCTTCTTGGTTTTTTTTTTTCCATTCTCTCTCTACATCTGCTTTAACATACTAATCTTTCTCCTTTTGCTCTTTCCTCATTCCTATTTCATCTACTCAAAATTTACCCCTCCATCCTCAATCCCCACTTATTCTCCCAATACCCGGCCAATTGTAAATTTTTTATCCCTCCCACACAAAATATTTTTCCCCTCTCCATTTTACTCTCCCAGCCCCATCCCATTCTAATCCTCCCCCAACACCAGCTCCCTTCTAGTTCCAGCCTCACCCAGCATCCATTCCCTTCTAGTCCCTGCATCAGCCCATTTCCAGTCCTAGCAGCCCCCCAACCCATTTCCAGTCCTAGAAACCCCCCAACCCAATACCAGTCCTAGCCCCCCCTCATCAACCCACTTCCAGTCCTAACCCATCACCCCATTTTCAGTTTAAGCCCCCCCTATAACCCATTACCAGTCCTAACCCCCATCAGCCCACTTCCAGTCCTAACCCCCCCATCAGCCCACTTCCAGTCCTAACCCCCATCAACCCATTTCCAGTCAGCCCCCCATAGCCCATTGCCAATCCTAACCCCCCCATCAGCCCACAGTCCATTACCTGTCCTTACCCAATCAGCCCACGTCAAGTCCTAACCACGCCCCATCAGCCCATTTCGTGTAGTAGCCCCCCCATAGTCCATTATCAGTCCTAACCCCCCATAGCCCATTACCAGACAGCCCCCATCAGCCAACAGCCCATTACCAGTCTTAACCCCCCCATAGCCCATTGCCAGTCCTAACCCCCCCATCAGCCCACAGCCCATTACCAGTCCTAACCCCATCAGCCCACCTCAAGTCCTAACCCCTCCCCATCAGCCCATTTCTTGTCCCAGCCCCCCCATAGCCCATTATCAGTCCTAAACCCCCCATAGCCCATTACCAGTCCTAACCCCATCAGACCACCTCCAGTGTTAACCCCCCATCAGCCCATTTCCAGTCCTAACCCCACCCAAAAGCCCCCCTCGAGGCCTATAGCCTCCCCATCAGCCCATTTCCTGTCCTAGCCCCCCATAGCCCATTACCAGTCCTAACCCCACCCAACAGCCCACCTCAAGTCCTAACCCCTCCCCATCAGCCCATTTCCTGTCCTAGCCCCCCATAGCCCATTACCAGTCCTAACCCCACCCAACAGCCCACCTCAAGTCCTAACCCCTCCCCATCAGCCCATTTCCTGTCCTAGCCCCCCATAGCCCATTACCAGTCCTAACCCCACCCAACAGCCCACCTCAAGTCCTAACCCCTCCCCATCAGCCCATTTCCTGTCCTAGCCCCCCATAGCCCATTACCAGTCCTAAGCCCCCATCAACCCACTTCCAGTCATAATCCAATCAGCCCATATAGACTTAGCTCCCCCATAGCCCCCCCATAGCCCATCACCACTCCTAACCTCCCCCCGCCCATCACCACTCCTAACCCTCCCATCAGCCCATTTCCTGTCCTAGCCCCCCATAGCCCAGTTACCAGTCCTAACCCCCCAACAGCCCACAGCCATTACCACTCCTAACCCCCCCCAGCCCATCACCAGTCCTAACCCCCCCCCAGCCATTACCACTCCTAACCCCCCCTCCCCCCCCAGCGAAATTTTTTTTACAAAGAAAGCTGTCGCTGCCGGGGCCGGGGCCGCCGCGGCAGAATCGAGTGTGCCGCGGGGCCCCCCCGCCCAGCAGAGCCTGCCCTCCGTCCCCGGTATCACCTCTCTCAGCTGCCTCCAGTCACACGCGCCGGCTTTCAGAGCGCGAGGGAAGTTTCTCCCTCGCTGCTCTGTTAAGCCCGAGGGGGCTGATGGGAACTTCCCATCAGCCCCCGCGGGCATAACAGAGCAGCGAGGAAGAAACTCCACTCGCGCTCTGAAAGCAGGCGCGTTTGACTAGAGGCAGCTGAGAGAAGGTGATACCGGGGACGGAGGGCAGGCTCTGCTGGGCGGGGGGGCCCCGCGGCACACTCGATTCTGCCGCGGCGGCCCCGGCCCCGGCAGCGGCAGCTTTTTATTTTTTTAATGCCGCATATTTTGATTGCGGACCTTCCCGCGTGCCAGCTGCAAGGCCTTCGCGTGCCACAGCTGGCACGCGTGCCATAGGTTCGCCATCGCTGCTATATATCATAAGGAAAGGAATGGAAAATAAAACAAAGGATATTATAATGCCTCCATATCGTTCCATGGTGCGACCGCACCTTGGATATTGTGTGCAGTTCTGGTTGCCGTACTTTAAAAGGATATAGCGTTATTAGAAAAGGTACAGAAAAGAGCCACCAAAATGGTAAAGGGGATGGAAGGCTACTCCTATGAAGAGAGGCTAAAAAGGTTAGGGCTCTTCAACCTGGAAAAGAGATATAGCACAGTTACTTACCTGTAACAGGTGATCTCCGGAACAGCAGGAATTAGTCTTCACATATGGGGATTTGTCGACGCCGACGGAGCCCGCACGGGAATGCTCCCCCAGCATCCAATCAGAAGGCTTTTGGGAGCCTCCCTCGCACCTGCGCGGTAGCTTCCCACCCTTCCCACTGCCTCTCCCCAGTTGTGTTTCATAGCTGAGACCGAAGGAGAGGAGAGGAAGGAAGAAAGAGAGAGAGAGAGAGAACTACAACTCCTAGGGGAGGTGGGTGGGTTGTGAAGACTAATTCCTGCTGTTCCGGAGATCACCTGTTACAGTTAAGTAACTGTGCTATCTCCAGGAACAAGCAGGAATGAGTCTTCACATATGGGGACTCCCTAGCTGAGGGTGCCAGAGGAGATCCCAGAATGCGCGCCCCTGGACAGGGCAGTGTCGTCCAACCTGGATCCCCGGCATCCCCTGAGGGATGGAGGGTAGGAGTTGAGAAGAGTCGCCAAAGGCCCAGCAACCTAAGACTACAGGTGGAGTCTTCAAAACCACTTTGACATCATTAAACCATTAATGAACTAGCACAATCTAGGGCTTACCTACTGGATTGTAGAAGGCATAGCTGCGACAGGTACTGTAGGTGCAGTAGCGCAGTCTTCAAGGGAACGTCATCGCAAATAGGACGAAGTTCCCCAGTCCGGGCGGGCTGGAGACGCAGGCGTCAACCGGCACCGGAAAAAAAAACGGCAAGTCTTCATGAGGAGCTCTAAGAGAAGCCGAGAACACCCGTAGGAGCAGAGTCCCCAATCCAGAGGACTAAGCAGAAGACAGACCAATCTGGGAGAACCCAGCCTGGAGAAAAACAGGAGTGTACCCCGGGATATCGAGGGGTACACTGCCTACCCTAGCCAGCCAGGGGTAGGGAGACATTAGGTTCGAAAACCTCCATACAAGGAGGCGTAACCAAGGGGCTGTTGACTTCACAGCAAGTTTAAGCAGAACCGGTCCGAGCACCCGAGCCGCCGGACGCAGGCAAGCGGGCCGGCCGGACCTCGTAAGAAAAGCAAAAAAAAAAGAGAAAAACGTCATTACCGACAATGGGAGCAAGTCGGTAAGACACAGGGCGCTATAATATTTTCCAAGAGCGCCCACCTGTACCGATATATATCCAATGACAAGTATAGATGTATATCGGGCTATAGGTGGGTCAGGAAACACCCACAGGAAGGGCCCACCCGGAAGGTGGCAAGGGAACGGACCATCCAAGTGATGGGCCGATGTGCGTGGGGCAGGCCGATCGGCGAGGATAGCAGTACGGTTGCGTGACCGTCAGATCAGTTGGGGGGAGCACATCAGGTGTACGTAGGCCCCTGAGGCGTCCGCCTGACAGCCACGCCGAAACCGTGTCCTCCGTATCATAGGGAAGGCAGGAGGGTAGAAAACCTACGGCCACGGTACAACCGTGGGGGTCAACTCTGGCACATATAAAAACACCCCTCGGGGGTAGGGTCGATGCCCTCCGCCGCTCCGAAGAAGCATGGAGCGGAGCTGGGGATTGATCTGGGTCAGTGGAACTCCTGCCCACCGTAACCTGAGAGAACCAGAGGTTTTATTGCAAGAGTGGAGGCACCGACCCGAGGGCGGGGGCGGTCCGGCCCTGTCGAGGATTAGTGAGGCCCATGCTCGGAGAGTAGCGGCCAAGGCCTCCACTAGGAAAAAGAGAGCGGTGCGCGATTCCCTCAATCCGGGGGACCCGGCAGAGGGGAGTCGAGGGACGTACCCGAGGGTAAGCCCGAAGAAGACTAGCATGGCCCTGAGGAGCCAGGCTAACCCGGCGTGGGAAAGGTCCCCCCCCCCCGGGGGAGGGGGCCCAACCTCCAATCTGAAACGAACCACAGTGTAGAACTGGGCAATAACTTCCAGTAAGAGGAGTTAAGCGCACACTGCCGCATACCGGAGCCTAAGGCTGCTTGGCAAGGGTAGCCTGGTGTGAGCTCAGGCACCGCCGGCCGGCCTGAGATGTCCCCGGCATTGCCGTGCCCGGTAAGTGGGCAGAGGAAGGACACTTCCTCTTCTTCAGAAAGGAGGGTTTGAAGGACATCTCCTACCCCCGGGGAGAGGGGGAGGGCCGCGGATGGCCAGCGCCAAACAGGTCGGTGGCGCACTGAGCAACCTGACGCAAGGCCTCGCCGTTGAAAAGGTTCTCCCCGGTACATGGGGAAGTACCCAGATTATGCTGCGCCCAGCTGCACAAGTCGGAAGCCTGCAACCAGGCTGTACGACGCGCCCCTATGGTGACAGCAGAGGACCTGCTAACGGACTCGAAAGAGTCCACTGCCGCGCGAGAAAGAAACAAAGAGATATTCCTGCAGTGGTAAAGAAGCAAGGAATAGTCAGGGGCTCGAGGGGCCGACACAAAGGGAGACAAGAGGGATAACCTCTCGGTGACCTCCCGAAGCGCCAGGCTCATATAAAAAATATATGAGAGAATCCTGGAGGCCAACATGGACGTTTGGAAGGTTCGCCGTCCGAAGTTGTCCAGAGCTTTAGCCGCACGATTCGGGGGGCAGGAAGAATGCTTCTTCTTGCTACCGACCTTCCTCAGGGCCGATTCCACCACAATGGAATGATGGGGGAGCTGCTAAGAAATTTGGATGTATTATGATTCTGCCTTATTTGGGCTTGGAATGCATTTCATTTGTCATTGGGAAGGAGACGTGCAAATATCTCCAGATTTTTGGATACATCCTTGAGGAATATGCCCATCTAGAGCATGTAGGAGGTAATTCTATAGCATGCATGCCTGAAAGCATCGACAGCAAAAGGTATTGAGAGTTCTGGATTCCTTGCCTGGAGACATGGAAGTGTGATTCTTAGAACTCTAAATGCAGGGGGGCGGAGCCTGATGTCCAGCGGGTAGGACGCTTTGCGTTGAAGCTCCCGAGAGGCCTACTTAGAATCCTGACTTAATACCTATACAAATTTACTATTTCGCTCCGAGCTGACCGGGGCACCTCGGGGGGGATGGCGGCCCTTAAACCAGCGCGCTTGGACTTCGGGTCTCCTTCTTCTTCTCACGGAAAACGCTCCAAAACAGAGGTGTCCTCCCCACAGAAGATGGTCCCATTTCGTGAAAACCCCGAAATGCACCTGGAGATTTTGGAGGAAATACGCGGCGTGAAGGAATTGGTGCAGTCCAATGGAGAAGCGCTTCGAGCCATGCGAGAAGACTTTGGAGTGCTCCAGGACCGACTTGAAAGTCTTTCATTACGGCAGGACAACATGGCGGGGGTCCTCGACTCGCACGAGGTGCGCTTGGGCAAACTGGACAAGGCTGAGCGCCAGATACAGAATCTTCAAAAGGAGTTAGAAGATAGCAATAATCGAGCCCGTCGCAACAATGTGAGGCTCCTCGGAATGCCGGAGGGGGTGGAAGCAGGAGATATAAGAGAATTCTTGCTCAAAACTCTTCCCTCCTTGCTGAAGATCACTTTTCACAGAGAACTGGAAATCGATCGCGCACACCGTGTTCCTGCCCACATGGCGCTCAACCGCACGACCCCCCGGCCTATTATCTTTAGCTTGCTACGATATCAACAAGTGGAACAAATTTTACATGCTGCCCGAGCGAATCATCATTTGGAATTTGAAGGTCGTAAGGTCTCCTTCTTTCCTGATTTGGCAAAGCCTACCGTTGACCGTCGGAAGAAACTCCTTGCTTTTCGCCCTCGACTTCAACAGCTACAGGCTCGCTTTGGCCTGTTGTATCCAGCGAAGCTCCGAGTGACTCTCCACAACCAAACCAGGACGTTCGAAGATCCTGATCTACTATCAACATTTTTAGACTCCAAAGAAGCAGAGCAGATGCGCTAATCCCAAATCTTGGACTCTTATCTGCCGGCTCTATCCGCCATTTTGAAGGGCCCGATGCGGCGGTCATAGCCAAGCACAGAAATAGCCTGGACTTTCTTTCTTTCTCTATATGACTTTTGTTTTTTTGGTCTCCTATCCCTTCATGATGTGTGCCTCGGTCGGATTCGGAGCACGCACAGTCCTACAGGTTATGTGTTTTTTCAATTTCGGCCTTCTCTGGGGTTTCTCCCCGCAGACACATGGTCGCCAGTAATTTTGGGGTTTTGCTTCTCCTCTACCGTACTGCGGTTTTCTTTGTTAATGTGGGGCGCTTCATTGTATTATATTAGCTTATTTTTCCTATGTCATGTGTACAGCCAGATACAGTCAGTTTGAGGGATATAGTGAAATTATGTGTGCTATCATGCTCAGAATTTTTAACTTTTCTGAATGGCCTTATGTAAAATCTTATCATTCACCGTCAAAGGCATTAATGGTCCACTCAAAGGAAAGAAAATCCTTAGCTATCTTAGCCATGTGCATGTTGATTTAGTGTTTCTTCAGGAAACGCATTTAAACTCTGCTGAAACACTGAAACTCAATGCTAAGCCTCACAGGGTAGCTGCCTATTCTCCCACCGTTTCCAAATGGTACGGGATAACCATTCTGGTTAAGAAGTCTTTGCATGCTACTGTACCTGATATTAGCGCTGACAAGGAGGGTAGATGGGCCCGTGTACACCTTGAGGTTGGAGATAGTGAATTCACGTGTATTTGCATTATGCCCCGAATGTGGACAACCCTGCTTACTATGCAAGTATTGCGCAGTTGGCCTTGGCCTCTGCCAATGCTCCATTAATACTTGGTGGTGATTTTACTCAAGTGTTCCCTCAATCTTTTCTTCTCAAACAAGGTGCTCGTTGGTTGGAAGATCCAGTACCGAGTAGACCTGTATGGCTAGATATAGAAGCGGGCCTTTGCAAACCGATTCCTCTTACCTTTTTCCCTGGTATGACTCTCCCATCAGACTCCTACTATCTACCAATGCTTTTAGACACTTTAGGTGCCTTTAATACTCTTATGCAATCTTTAGACTCCCGACTCTGGTCAGTGCAACTTCAGCATCGCCTTCGGAGCACTAGAGTACTCCCGCCATCGGCATTCCCTACATAAGGTTGATTGGAGACTTTCCGATCTCTCGGTAGTTCACCGGGTGTAGCATCCAATTTTACTAAATCTTATGTAATGCTATAACTAGAGATACCCCTATAGCGCAGAAAGTATGGGAGAGAGAATTGCATGTGACTTTGACCTCGGAGCAATGGAGCCTTATCTGGAGTAGAGGGACACGGGTTCCCGATCCGCCTCACTCACTCAGGCCCTCTTCTTTCTAGCCCACCGGTGTTTTTACACTTCTCACAGATTAGACAAATGGAACACTACTCAGGGCAATGGTTGCTGGACACGTCCTGCGGCCATTGGTTCATTGCCTCATGTTATGCATGAATATCCCGCACTACAGTATTACTGGCGTCGGGTCTGGGGTCGTATTTAGTCTATCTCGCACTCTCAGGAGCCCCTTTCTTGGAGGACAGTGGGACTTCGCCCAATTGCGGGGATCCCCTCTCTCCCAAAAATGGCTTATCTCCTTTCGAACTTTATGCTTGGCATTGCTATTTCCCTAATTAAGTAATACTGGAAAATTAGCTCCCATCTGAGCCCCAATGAATGGTGGAATCATGCCTGTCTTTACAGTAAATATGAACAAATACCTCGTCTGTTCGCTTCCTCCGTTCAGACTCCTTCTCATTGGTCTCAATGGAAGCTGCTCAATGACTATGTACATTTTGCTAAATGCTCTCATCTGCCTGTCTAACTTTGTATATATCTCTGTCCCATGATCATGCTGTATTGTAGATACTCTTTTGATCGTTTGATGTATAATCACTGTTATTTGGAAGCGCTCACATGCTGATATAATCGGGTAGAGAAGAAGCATCGGGGTGGGGGGTAATGGGTTTACTTTTCCTTATTGTATACCTGTTTTGTCTCTTTTGGTGTGTTGTTTCTTTTGTTTGTTGCAAAATGAAAATAAAAGTTTAAAAAAAAAAAAAAAAGAACTCTAAATGCAGCGGATCGCCGATTCCACCACCACAGAATGGTGTGGGAGTTGAGGCTTCTGAAAACCTGGCCATGCTGGAACTCAGCACATGTTTGCTGAAAGGCAGAACCGTTAGAGGAGCCTCCTCCTACATACAAAGCATCAAATCCTGCAAAATGCAGTGTAAAGTGGCAGCCTCTTTAGGTATCAAGGGGTATTGGAGGATTTCCAATTCCTCTGCCCTCGGTTCAGTCTCCGGATGTCACAGTGATCCTTAGACCTGCTGCCATGACCCTAATGCTCTCCACTTAGAACCCTCCTTTAATTCTTTTAAAGCTAAACTAAAATCTCGTCTCTTCTGCTCCACCTTTGACCTCCCTCTCCCATCCTCACCCCTCTCCCCTCCTCCTCGCTAAAGATACATCTCTCCTACCCTCCTGCCCCCTCCCTCCTTACCCTCTTGTTCACCTTTCCCAAGCCAACTTACATTGTTTTGTCCATTTTGTCTACTACCTCTTTCCTATTGTATGTACTTTTTGCCTTTTATCTCTGATTTTTTTCTATTCTGTCCCTTTTAAAGATTTTATGGCGTTCCTTTCCTTTCTTCTTCGCAGCTTTTTAACTTTTGTTTGTAAACCGCCCAGATGCTACTGTTTATGGGTGGTATATAAAGTTTTAAATAAACAAACATAATGAAGTCTTGAAAAGACATTCTCTGGCAGGGATCGACGACGCTCATGAGGAGACAGGTCTGAAGGAATGTCCCAGCTTTCTCGGGAGTCTTCTGATGCGTCATCAAAATCGGAGGAAGTAGAGTCAGAGTCTGAGAGAAAATCAAAGTATTGATGATCTTGTGCTTGATCTCGGTACTTCCCCAATGTCGATGATCAATGTTAGTAGCAATGATCAGTCAGTGCAGCATCGGGAGCCTGCTGGGTACAGATGATGTCTTTCTATTCCAAAGGGGGTATTGGAGGAAGAAGCTCCCCTGATGCAGGTTTAAGTGCCATTGCTAGTACTGATGGATCTGTCGATACTGTCTGTACCAAGGCTGCCTGGAGTGTGGCCAAATTCCTCTTGATAGCTAGTATGTGCTGGTCGAGGGAGCTGACTGATGCCTAGGTGGAATCCTGTATGGGGCTTTCAGCCACCTTCCCAGAACATAGAACCATTAACTCTCCGGAGGTCGATGCTTTGGGAGCATCCTGGAGCCCCTCTTGTGTTTTGGAGGACAAGGCCTCCAACCAGGACTGTTTGGCAGGCCGGTCAGCATCGGACACACCTTTCAGTGAGTTTCAATGGCGATGAAGGGATTTATTTTATTTATTTATTTAGCACTTTTTATTTACCATCTTTCTACAATTCAAGATGGTTTACATGGAACGTGAGGTAACAGTGTTAAAACAGCTGTTTTACAGAGAACAATAACTTCTGGAGCATAACAGTAAATTGAACAGTTAACTTTTTACATATTTACAATGTGAAAGTGAGTGGATGTGGGTGAGAGGGAAGAGGTAGGAGGAGGAGGGGTAGAGCATATGAAGGGGAGTCACGGGGATGGGCAATATATTATTGGATTATGTTAAATTGAAGGCAGTGGTTTAGGGGGGCAACGCAAATATTCTTGAAAAAGGGATGTTCTGAGCCTTTTCCGGAATTTGGAGTGGTCACAGTATCCTCGTAGGTCGGATGGGAGGGTGTTCCATACTGAGGGAGCATAGAGGGAGAAGGCTTAGTTGCATGTGGATTGCTTACTCTTCTTCTGGGATGGTATGTTTAGGATGTTTGCAGTGTTTGGTCTACGTGATCTAGTGCTGTTTGGTTTAGAGAGATGGCAGTGTAAGCAGGGGGCGGATTTGTTGTGTATTACTTTGTGTATTAGTGTTATTAGTGTATTAGTGTATTGTATATTAGTGATATGACTTACTTCTGGAATTGGTATCTGTCCTCGATGCCGATAACAGACTAAGGGGCTTGTTTACAAAGCCGCGGTAGCGATTCGCGATCGTTATCGGAGCCGTGGCCCCATTGAAATCAATGGGGCTGCGGCTCCGATAACGATCGTGAACCACTACCGCGGCTTTGTAAACAAGCCCCTAAGTTTTGCATTTGGATTTTGATGAGACCTGAGAACCATGAGAAGAGGCCGATGTCCTTGATGTGGAAGCCGCTGAAATAGAGTCCAGGGCAAACAGAGAATCATACTGTCTGGCCCTGTTCTTTAGCCTCTGTCATTTGCTGATAACAAAGGACAATCATCAGGAACACGGTCGGAGCCCAAATATTTTTTTTTTAAAACTTTAAGTCCACCATAAAAATCAAACAACACATCAACAGACGGCACCACGGGGGGGGGGGGGGTGGGGGGGGGGGGGGGGGGGGGGGGGGGGGGGGGGCGGGGGGGGTGGGGGGGGGGGGGGGGGGGGGGGTGGGGGGGGGGGGGGGGCGGCCTTTGCTCGTCTCCCCCCGGGAGCCAACAGAAAAATAATACAATAGGTGGTCATTTTATATTATATCCCAACCCCCCTTCTCCCACCCCTCTCCCCTCGCCCACCAACCCACCCCTCACTCCATTACCAGCTTCTTACATCAAATATCACCTAAAACGGTAAGGCAGCTGCCTCCTACCCACTCCTCAAGCCCACATTCAGTCAGCTCCCCCCTTGGAGGGTTGCATTATGGCTGTGGGGTCCCAACTGCTGAATATAGGGTTCCCAGATTGACAGAAAGACTGTCCAACGCTTGGCACTGCCCCTCGCCATCCAACGCTCCGTTAGCATTAATTGATGAAAATTATTCCGCCATTCACTAAAAGTGGGTGGTTGGCGTTCTCTCCATAATCGAAGAATCGGCCCTTTACCCACCAGAGAGGCCTTCCGCACAAGCAAACTCTCACCAACTTTAACAGGGCCAGGGGTCGGCAATTGATCCAGTGTTACAAATAGACCCGTCCAACGGAGCCTTCGCTGAAGCAGTGTGCAGAGGAAGCTGCATATCCGTGCCCAATATGCCCGTATTCCCCGACAACCCCACCACATATGTAGGAGAGTAGCCAGGGGCTCCGAACAGCGTGGGCAGGCGCCATCAGTGTCCAGACGACTGCGCAGTGCTCGTCGCGGCGAGAAATGAGCCCTAGTCACGCATTTAAATTGGATCTCACGCCAACGCATTCCTTGTACCAGTCGTCCGATCCGTTTCAATGCCGTCAGTACTAATCCCGGCTGTACGTCTTCTCCCAATTCGGTCGCCCAAGCTCGTTCGACCCCACTGTAATCAGGGAGGGGGCGGTAGCGCTCCAAACTACGTTTCAAACTGGAAATTGACGGCGTGCGCTCCTCTCCCAGCTGAAAAAATTCCAAAATACGGGCTGAGCGCTCAGCCTGCAACGCATCGCGCGGCAGTGCAGCCACATAGTGGGAGACTTGGATATAGGCAAAACAATGCGTATCGGGGAGGTCATATTCCCGACTGAGCGTTCGAAATGATTTACAGCTTCCCACTTGGTCCACTAAATGCCCTACCATCCGGATGCCACGTATCCCCCAGTCCCGAAACACCGCAGTCTCGGTCCCTGGAGTAAATTGGGCATTGCCCTGCAATGGCAACCAACAAGACACCTTCCACGGTTCCTGCCAATATTTGTTAAGTTGTTGCCATGTGCGTCGGGCCGAGTCCACTAACGGACTCCGTCGATTGGATTCTATGAAGACCTTATGTGTGCCGTGCAAAGCCCCCAGGAGAGTCGCAGGAGCCACCAAACACTCCTCTAAAGACCTAGGTGTATATACTTCCGTCCCCCCTAACCAATCTCCCAGGTGTCTGGCTTGACAGGCCAGTGCGTAGGTCCTCAAGTCGGGTAGGCCCATACCTCCCTCTCGCCATTTTCCAAGCAGTCGATCCCACGGGACCCGCGCCCGCTGCCCCCGCCAAAGAAAGCGCTTAAGCAAAGCCTCCATTCTACTCAGGTCTCGTCGAAGCAACCAGACTGGTAGAGTCTGCAGCCAATACAAGATTCTAGGTAAAACTATCATCTGTACTGCCGCTATCCTCCCTGCCAGAGACAGCGGGAGAGGCCCCCATGCACCCAACTGCACTGCCAGATGCCTCAGTATCCGGTCTAGGTTACGCCGGTATAAATCCTGGGGATTTCCAGTCAATATTATGCCCAAATAGAGGAATTCTTTATCTGCCCACCGTAAAGGGAAGGGTCCCCTCCAAGAACTGCGGACGTGCCCCAAAACATCCACTACTTCAGACTTATCTTTATTAATTCGTAAGCCGGCAATTGCTCCGAACCGTTGGAACTCGTCTAACAACATTGGTAAAGAGGTGACTGGAGTCGTCAGATGGACCAACAAGTCGTCGGCAAAGGCCGAGATAAGGAAAGTTTGCAACCGTAGCCGCACTCCCTGTATCCTCCCCGAGTTTACGATGGTGCGAATCAACGGGTCCAAAGAGAGAACAAAGAGCAAAGGCGATAAAGGACAGCCCTGCCTCGTACCCCTTCCCAACGTGAAGTCGTCTGAGATGAGGCCATTGCACAATATGCCGGCTGTTGGTGAAATGTACAAACTTTGCACCATTTTACAAAAATCTTCCCCTATGCCGTAGCGCGGTAGCAGCCTCCAAAGATAGTGCCAGTCCACCCTATCAAAGGCCTTCTCTGCATCGAAGCTAATCAATAACGACGGGATATTGTGAGCATGCACCCACTCCAAGGAGGCCAGAATCTTCCTAAGATTGCGTACGGCGTGGCGGCCTTTCACAAAGCCCACTTGTGCATCATGGATTAAGTAGTCTAACACCCTGCCAGGCGGTCAGCTAGAACTTTCGCCAAAAGTTTAAGATCGAAGTTTAGTAGGGAGATAGGTCGATATGAAGCTGCCTGAAGCGGGTCTTTACCCGGCTTCGGGATCAGGGTGATATACGCGTGATTACGCCCCCAGCGGAACGCCCCTTGCTCTGTTCTAGTGACAAAGACCTCTCGTAGTAGAGGACTCACCCCGTCCCTTAAGATCTTGTAAACTTCGACCCCGAATCCATCTGGCCCTGGCGTTTTGTAACACTGGGCCGAAGATATTGCGGATTGTATTTCCTGTATGGAAATAGGTAAATCCAGAACCTCCCGCTGGGCTGAAGTGAGCTGAGGCAACTCCAAGTCCTTGAAGTAGTCCTGCAGCTCCTCAGGGGAACCAGCTGTGGTTTTATATAAGTTTTGGAAGAAGGTACGAAAAATCTCTGCGATTTCCTTGTTTTCTTTATGCACACGTCCCTGGCCCTCTTTTAATGCTGCTACGTGAGCAGGACTCCGTCGGGCCCGCAGACATCGCGCCAGCAACTTGCCCGGTTTGTCCCCATAGCAGTGCAAGCGAAACCGATAAAACAGAACCGATTTCTTTGCGCGCTGATGTAATAGCTCGTTAAGCTCAGTCTGGGTTTCCCATAACAATTTCTTATTAGGCAGCGTTGACGTGTGAGCACATCTCCGCCGTAGAGTAGTAACTCGACGCTCAAGTAGTACAATACGTTCTGTCATCAGCCGGCGTCTTCTCGCGGCGTATCCTATGATGTCCCCGCGAAGAACCACCTTTGCCGTTTCCCAGACTAATTCGGGGTCGTCTGTATGGACCCGGTGATTGCCAAGAAATTCCGCCCATCGCTGGCGTAAAAACTGGCGAAATTGCCCATCCGAATAAAGCTCTAGGGGAAATCTCCACAGGCGTGTCTGATTCGTGTCTCGCCCCCAGTGTAAGTCAAGCCACACCATCGCATGGTCTGAAATTTCGGAGGGACCAATCTGTGCATCCTCAGTGTGCGTAAACAACGTCCCCGAGATCATTACGTAATCAATACAGGCACTAGTACCGTGTGCTCGAGATTGATGGGTATAGTCCTTTTCGGAGGGGTGTAGTACCCGCCAAGGATC
The DNA here is from genome assembly GCA_033557465.1 of Ichthyophis bannanicus. NCBI lineage: Eukaryota > Metazoa > Chordata > Amphibia > Gymnophiona > Ichthyophiidae > Ichthyophis > Ichthyophis bannanicus. The sequence continues at coordinate 419,598,664 of CM066034.1, forward strand.
AATTATACCTAGTCTCCGGCAGAACCGCAACAATATCTGGGAGGGCACTACCCTCTCCCGTCCACCTCCTCTCCTAGAGGTATCCAGATCTACATCCAGGACTCCATTAAAGTCCCCGCCCAAAATCACCGGGCACTCAGGAAGCTGCTCCACCCTCGACGCCAGACCATTGTAAAAACCCGGGTCGGCCACGTTGGGGCCATAGAGATTTCCCAGAATCACCGGTTTTCCATCCAAGTGGCCATATAACAACAGGGATCTACCAATATTATCAGTAAGGACCGTCTCCTCCACGAATCGTATGCGTTTATGAATTAGAATCGCTACACCTCCCTTATGCCCCTGGGTGGGGGATCCCCACACTTGACCCACCCAGTTCCGACAGAGTTTGCTATGTTCAACGGCCGTCTGGTGGGTTTCTTGGAGAAGAGCAATGTCACACTTATGCCGAGCCAGTGCTTGCAATACCTTATGCCGCTTGATAGGGTTACCCAGCCCACAGACATTCCAAGTGATTATTTTCAAAGCGCCAGGGCAGTGCCAAGGTGCCACCACAGGATCACTACTAAGTATTTCAGAGGGACACCCCCAGCCTGGCACCCCCCCTCGTCTATTGATAGACAATTATCCCATCCACTAACAGTCAATGGAGTGTACCCCCTCCCCTCCCTCTGCCCCACCCTCCCCCTTCCCCCTCCTATCCCTCCCCTCCCCCCCCCTCCTCTCTTCTCCAAGCTCTCCCATCCCGCCATAGCCAGGACTACTTCCTACGGCAGACGGGCTCACCCCTCCGATATTCCCCCCTCCCTAGCAATGAAATTAAAGGAAGGAAAAGTAAACACAAAGTCTCTGTTACGAACCGCTGTGGCGTGTCCCCCACAGTTGGCGCTAGCGCCCTCCACCCGTCCTTTCTTATATCGTCTCTACCCACAACCGCCCAGAGTACCTCCCATCTCCTCTGCCCTCCTCCCTCATCAAGTGCATGCACAGCTGTCTTATCGAGGCCAGCCCTCTCTCCCCCCTGCAGCAGTCCCGGGTCGCTTCCATACCCCAGCCACTCCTGGGGGAGTGTGGCCTAAAATCTGTTCTGTACACGGTCAACCAGCTACACGCGCTATTGAGCTCACCAGCCATTGTCGTGGTCAACCCTCAGTCTTACCCCCGTCTAGGCCTCAGAGATAAAAGGAGGGGAGGCTAGGCATTAAGCCTGAGATATAAATTGTTAATGTTGTTTTAACAAGGCTGGCCATGTATCCCTTGCCTCTTTAACCCCAGTGTTCCCCTAACTTAATCGCCGCCTACCCCCTATGCAGCACGTCGAAGCCCCACTTGTAATGAGATAAAGAGAGGGAGGAAAGGGAGAGGATCAAGCAGGAATACAGGGGCAGAGACAAGGCAGAGAGGAAGATAGTCAGGGAACCAGCAGAACAGCATCCATTATAACACAATAGCAATTGTAACAAAATAACAAGGATACACTGTCTCCCTTGGCAGAATAACTGTTACCAATTCAATGAGACATTTTAGCTCAGCCTAGCACACCACATGAAAAGCAAAACCAAGAGTTCTTCTATGACAGTGGAGACTGCTGGGAGTCTGTCAGGAACTGCTCAGCCCCTGGGGGCTCCAGGTCGCCATACTACACATGGGGAGATGTACCCCACTCCCAGTCAGTTGTTTAGCAATTAGGAGGCCGATTGAGCAGGCAGGGAGTCCAGAAAGGTAGCCGCCTCTTCCAGGGTCGCTAGTATGCGAGTGTGGCCTTGATGATCGATCCGCAGCCGGGCCGGGTAAAGGAGTGAGAAACGAATGCCACGGTTAAACAGCTGGGTGCAAATCCCCGAAAAAGCCCTTCGCTGTTGGCTGACGATCACCGAGTAGTCCTGGAATACTAAGATCGGCTCGGTGTCCTGTTGATGTCGCCGCCGGCCCCTTGCTGCTTTCAGCACCTCCTCTTTCTGTCTGTAGTCGAGGAAGCGTGCAATTACGGCACGTGGTTTCCTGGCCTGTTCTCTTCTTTGGCCTAGTCGATGTACCCGCTCTATTTTGAGAGATCCTTCTCTCAGGTGTGGCAGGAGGTTCCCAATCCAAGATTGTAAATATTCAAGTAGGGCACTGTCCGCGACACTCTCAGGGACGCCGACGAATTGCAGGTTTTTTCGCCGACCTCGGTTCTCCAGTTCATCGAGTTTGTCCCCTTGCTGTTTCACCAAAGTCTCTAGGGCGGCCACTTTGGCCACTACTGATTGTTGCGTGTCTTCCACATCGGACACCCTTGTCTCAACTTGCTCTAGGCGCTCCTCCACCGCCGTGAAACGTTGTCCAAGCGATTGAATCTGCTCCACCAGGTCCTGGAAGCGGGTGCTGAGCGCCTGCACCACTGCGGCGCTGACCTCAGCCACTAAATCTGGTGGGCTGCCCGGTTTCGGGCTAGAGGGGGAGCCTTCCGCCGCTTTTCCCTCCGTCGTTCGAGGTCGCTCTGTTCGCGGAGCTTTAGATGCCATCAGGATAGCAGTGTTATATACACCACATCCCACTCAAGGCACTATTCTCGTGGGATAGCAGAAGTAGAGATGTGCCGTTGAAAACCCCAGCTGCAGGGGTTTTAAGCTGCTGTGTGGGGATTTGTCTACGCAGACCAGGCAGGGGACAGCCGCAGAGCAATAGCCTCAACACCCCAGGAGGAAATTGATAGATGGGGAAATAGAAGGGATAGCCAATCTCAGCGCAGCGCGCTTTCTTTTGTACACTGGTGCCCGCTGTTGTCAAGCAGGAAAGGCCGCAGATCCCCACAGCTCTTCAGGCACCTCAACAATTGTGAAAAGCGCTGTTGCCTCGATGGAAGAGGTGCCCGATCTCTCCTACCTCTGTCAGCAGCTGCTCACACACAAACTGGCAGGGAGAATTGCAGGCCCCCGCTCCGCTGGGGAATCAGTACCCCTCGAAGAAACCAGCCGCGGCAGCAGGGGAGAGGATGGGGGTGCACGAGCGCGACTCGCTGTTCTTCCTCCCCAGTCCCAACCGGACAAAGCCGTCACCGGCCTCTCTGCTCGAGGGTTCAGCCCCTCGTGGGTGCAACGCTGCTATTAATAGCAGGGGAATGTCCAGGTGCGCTGCGTCCCGCTTCTTATTAACAGAAGTTGCCTGCCGAGATCTTGTTAGAGGGCCGCAGGCCTTTCCCCGCCGGGGCTACACCACCACGTGCAGATGGAACAAAAGCTGACAGTGGCAGAAACGCCAGATCTGGCCCCCAACTTACTTGGGTGGTAGCCAACAATCTTCTCCGTTCGGGAAGGGGCGGCCGCAGGTCCCTTTGTGGCTTCCAACTCAGTGTCCCGCAGAGGGCAAGCTGATTCTGGCGGTGGGGGAAGTGCCCGCTCGGCCTCTGCACTCTCTCTGTTTCTCAGAATAAACCGCTCCAATTTTTTGCAGGGATGGCCGCAAAGCGCTTCAGCGGTGGAGGATCAAGTCCCCGTCAGGGGAGAATCAATGCAGGTGGGATCGAGAAATTTTTAAGCTGTTTTGTAGCAGTATTGTGGGGGCGATTGCCCGGAGCTGATCGCGAGCCGTCCGATCAGCTCATTGCCCAGACCGGAAGTCTCGGAGCCCAAATATTTTAAGCACCAGTCATGTTTATCAGTAACTGATATAGTACCAGAACATTTGGTACATGTTTTTAAACCACTAATGTGTTTTTCCATCATGGTGAAGAAAAGTAAGCCAAGGCCTAGCTCGTAGTGGAACCATCAAATTGAAAGATTAAATTAAAAAAGAAATAATGGGGGGGTGGCGGCGCTCGTGAGCCCAACAAGATGGCCACAACTTGCTGAGGCTCCTTAGCCACATTTCCCATCTTTAAGACTGCTTGATCCGATCTGCCTTTATCCTTGTCCCTCGGTTTGGTCTGACTTATCCGATCAAGAATATGGTTCCAGATCCGAAATCGGATGTGTGTAAAAAAAAAAAAGAGATTCTTCCCATATAAGATGCCTACGCTCCTGAGGTTCTTTAAATATCAATGGAGGATATGAGCAGAGAGCAAGTCTAGCCCCGCGCTGATGTCTACTGGGCAAATTGCCATTAACAGGCTTAATTCCGCCACACTGCCGCTTCATTCTCTGGCTGCTCCGGCATTTCATGCTACATCCTACTTCTGTGCATTAATCACAAGAGATGCGTGAGTGACAAAAATCCTTTTTACCCACTGGCTTCTATACCCCTTACCACCGAGATCCCAGCAAATAGAAAAGTTTTCCCTACCATCTCATAGCCCCACGCGGTGCAAAGGTCCTCCTAGACTGTCTGGTCCCTCCGGTCCGAATCTGTCTTCTTCTCAGATCTCCATTGTTGAGGGATTTCTCTGGCACGCACGGTGGAATGCAGGAGTGTGTAGAGCCAGTGGCAGGAAAAGTCAGGAACGCATTGTTGTGGAACGAATGTTTGTGCTGCTAGCATGGCCGTCACCTCTCTCTAGTTCCCGGTTGAAATGCATGCTTGTTTCCTTAAAATGGCTGCCGCTGACTGGAACGCATAGCTGGAACGCAGCAAATTGCAAGCTTCTCTTTATTTTTATTATTACTATAGTCATCCTCTCACTATGGCTTAAGGTTAAGAACTATGCTTCGGCATTATCTAAGTTCTCCAGATCTTCTGAGGACCCTCCAAAACTTACACCAGACGCGGAGCAGCACTCTGCACCAAAAGTGTTAGACGAAGCAACAATTTCAACTTTGGCAGCGAAGCAAGATTTGGCTGAAATTTTGCAGGAACTAAAACTTTTCCACACGACTTCACCAAAGTCATTGCTGGCATGCGCTCCGACATAAAAGCATTGGATGACCGTGTATCTCACGCTGAAACCCTAGTTGGGGAGCAAATGGATTATTCGATTGCTCTTTAAATGAAATTGAGAAAACTAGATCAATCCACTAAAGATATGTTGGAGCGTCAAGAAGATCTCGAGAACAGGCAAAGGAGAAACAACATCCTGGGGGTTCCAGAGAGTTCTGGGGACATGGAGGACTCAAAAACTCTAGTACAAGAGATATTTGCATTTTGTGTCACTGCATCTGCCCACCCGGTCAAATTAGAAAGAGCGCACCGAAGTCTGGGACCTAAGAGGGATTTCCAAAGCTCGTCCATGTCCCATCATCGCCTGTTTCTCCTTCTTCGAAGATAAAGTGGCCCTACCACGCAGTGTACAGGACCAACACTCTTTCCTCTATAAAGGTCAGGAGTTCCAGATTTTTCAGGACATTGCGCAGCGCACCTTAGAGCGGCAAAAGAACTTCCGCCCCCTTACTCAGGCACTCCAGAAACATTTGATGCAATACCGCTGGGATTTCCCTTTGTCCTTAAATTTCGAATGGAACGGCATTAAGCAACGCATTTCGGAGCTCCCCGACTGCCTACACTTTCTGGAAACCCTTCAATTTGGGGAGTGTTCCCTTACACAACATGCTCAAAAGGGTGTTTGGGAAGTCTCCATGCCCAAGCATTGGAAAGTTCCTAGATCTCGATGCTCTTTGGAAGCAGACCAAGAAAGTTCCGGGAGTCATGGAATGGACACAACTGCCCCAACCTGAGAGAAGGCTAACATTTCTTCTGATGACTTCCATTAGCCTCAATGCCTGTCTCTTCCTCTCTCCAAGATTGAGTCTCTTCTACAGGAAGAATGCTTGTCCACTAGAGCAAGAACTCTCAATACCTCCGGCACTGTCAGTGAGAGACTAGCATAACAGAAGTCTACACTCTTACTGTCTCAAATTTCTTGTTATTATGTTAGGTACCATTTATACTTATGAGTAAGGATACCAAACAGTTCTATAACAGGATTGTCCTTTTTTTTTTCAATTTGTCGCTAGGGAAAGGTAGGCTCCGGTGTGGTAACCTGAGAACCCAAATACTAAGCGTCACCCTGGGAGTGGGAAGATTCCCCACCCATAGTAAAGGTTCTCTTTTAAGAAACGGTTGTTTTTCCGTATTCCAAATAATATTAGGATTGTTTGTTCTTATAGAATTGCGGTTTGAGGGGCATGGGCGGGAGGGACGGGTTTGAGGGGGGATGGGAGGGAGGGGTAGGACGGGAAGAGAACTCGAAGCAAGGAAATGGAAGCTGGGTTACGATTGTGGTCACATGGATGCTGGGCTCAAAGAGAGATGAAGAGACTCTACTAGGGGGGAGGAGGGATGTTGGTTGGAGCAACAGAGGGTTATTTTTGGCGAGTGAACGTGTTTCTATTTGAGAGAGTTCAGGCTCTGTTAAGGAAATTCTTCTTTCCTACTAGTTCAACTCTGAGGGGCTCCTTGGGATAATGATTAGACTCAGTTCTTGGAATGTTAGGGGCTTGCATCATTCCATTAAACGACGAAGAGTCCTGGAGCTCCTACACAGAGAACGCGCAGATGTTGCTTTCCTACAAGAATCTCATTTGGCTGCGGGAGCTCACTCATGTCTAACCTCCCATAGATTTCCAACTGTTTACTCCACTGGATTTTCTACTCACAAAAGGGGAGTAGCTATAATGTTCGCTCAGAGATGTTCCTTCCAGCTGTTACAACAAATCCAGGATCCTCAAGGTCGCTTCTTACTGCTGACAGGTATCCTTAATGGAGCAAAGATCTCCCTGATTAATGTGTACATCCCTCCAGTGGACATTGTTCAATCTCTATTGCATCTTATGGAGATTTTAACCGCTCAGGTAACAGGAGATTTAATTATCGGAGGAGACTTTAATTACGTCCTCTCAGATTTAGATAGATCCTCTGGGCTCACTTTTTCGCACCACCCATCACAAACTCTATCCACATTAATCTCTACCTTTGCATTAGAGGACGTTTGGTGCTCACACCATCCTAGAGAACGAGATTACACTTTTTTCTCATCGGCTCATCGTACATATTCCCGTATTGATATGTGGCTAATTTCCAAGCAATTATCTCCACAAGTTAGCAAGGTGACAACTGGAACGAGTAGTCCTTCGGACCACTTTACACTTTCCTTAGACTGTGATCTGAGGGATACAGAAGCCCCTCCGTACTCTTGGGCTTTCCCTCGGCACTTACTGAAGAATACCTCCTTTGTGCAACAGTTACAGGAGTGCTGGAGAGATTATCTCGCACACAATGATCAGGAGGGGATTTCCCTATTTCTACTATGGGAGGCTGGGAAAGCCGTTCTGAGAGAGCAGGTTATCTCCTTATCGACTATCCACAAGCGTAAGAATGAAACTATTCAGGCTGATCTCAGATCACAAATAGCAAATCTCGAACATCAACACAAATGTTGTCTGACCTCCTCGATCTTCCGACGGCTCACTGAACTTCAAGGTAAGCTAGCAACCTTTGAAATGGAGGAGATCTCTTCTTGCCTTTTGAAAACCCGCCAGCACTTCTTTGAACATGGAAACAAAGCTAATAGATTACTTCTGTGGCAGTTGAAAAGGCAGAGAATAGCTCGTCGAGTTTCGACTGTTTTAGGATGAACGCAATCGTCCTCTTATTAAGTCCAAGGACATTGCTCAACAGTTTGCCAGGTTCTACAGAGATCTATATTCCTCTCAACTTTCCGCAAATAGTGCAACTATTCATAATTTCTTATCAGGTCTTCATTTGTCTCAATTGTCTGAAGAGGCAGGAACTGCTCTGGACAGAGAAATTCAGCTGGCGGAAGTACAATTGGCTTTGAAACATCTAAAACCCGCCAAAGCATCCGGTCCAGATATGTTTCCAGCAGAATTTTACAAGGCTCTTTCAGACCATCTAGCTCCCGTGTTATCCAAGGTCTATAACTCAATCCTTCAGCATCAAAGCCTACCTGAATCGATGTGACAGGCCTTGATCACGGTAATTCCTAAGGAAGGAAAAGATCCTGTGCTAGGAAGTAGTTATAGACCCATATCCCTACTAAATATGGACTATAAACTTTTTACTACAATTCTTGTCTCTCAGTTAAGCAACATAGTGCAAGATCTAGTTCATCGAGATCAAACAGCTTTTATTAAGGGATGGCAAGATTTTGACAATGTTCGTCGTCTCCTTAATATTCTCACGGCGGTTAAGCAAATTGAAGGTAGATATGCGGTCCTCTCTCTAGAAGCAGAAAAAGCATTTGATAAGGTGGAAAGGAGGTTTCTCTTAAGTGTACTGCAGCAGTTTGGGTTTGGGCCCTCGTTTCTAGCTTGGATCTCTGCTCTTTATAAGGAACCCATGGGAAATGTCCAAGTCAACGGATTCTTTTCGTCGCCATTCTCCCTGGAACGCGGGACCAGACAGGGCTGTCCTCTCTCCCTGCTTCTGTTCGCCCTAGCACTTGAACCCCTTGTTATTCAACTAAGATCTCATGAATCTCAGCTTGGTATTCCCCTGGCAGGCAATTGCCATATAGTTTCGCTATATGCAGACGACACTTTAATATTCCTTCGGGAGCTAGACTCCTCTATGCCAGTCCTTACTTCTATTTTAACTGAGTTTTCTTACCTGTCAGGGTATTCAATCAACTTTCAGAAATCTGCTCTAATGCCTTGCATGACGCGGCGAGGTGTAAGCCATTTGTGGTCGGACAGTAATTTTCTGAAGGTTACGGGTTTTAAATATCTAGGAGTTCAGATCTTCCAGAAAATGGAGGAGCTCTATAAACGCAACTACCTTCCTTTACTAGCTTCCTTGTCTAAGGAGACCGCAAGCTTGGCAAGCCCTATCAGTCTCTTGGCTAGGGAGAGTAAATACAATCAAGATGTTACTCCTCCCACGAATCCTTTTCTTATTTCAACAACTCCCTATTCATTTACCACATTCGTTTTTCCTGCATTTGCGCAAGATTCTTATGCACTTTATATGGCAAGGGCGGAGATCTAGGCTAAGCTGGAATACAATGATTCAACCCAAAACATGGGGAGGAGTTGGACTCCCCAATTTTGAGCTCTATTATTTCTGCGCATGCTTACGGGCCATTCCCCTTTGGCACCTGAAGAGAGCCGCGGCATGGATTGACCTGGAAGCCCACTTGATCTTTCCAATATCACTACAAGTAATCCCTTTCATCACTGACAATTTGATGATACGAGCTATTCGCTCCCATATTTTTCTGGGCCCAATTTGGACAGCCTAGCGCAAAGTGTGTATTAAAATGGCCGACCGTCCCTTTGGTCCCCGTACACACCTATAGGAGTTTTCCCCTTTGTTGGAGGCCTGCCACTGCCACTTCAAAGAATTCTGGAGACTACGCATATAGCTGCACTATATCATCAATCCGGGTTGTTATTGCATGCCCAACTCGCGTCGAAGCTGCAATTTTCGCTCTCAGCATTCCAATACCTCCAATTCCATCATTGTTTTTCTTCTCAATTCATTAGAGAGGCAGCTATACGCTCCCCCACTATTTGGGAGAGACTTCTCTCTTTCTACCTCAGTCAGACAAAGCTCTCTTGGCACGTCTTTATTGATCTATTTCTAGAGAAATGGCGCTTGCAGCTCCTAAATTGAAGGCTTGTGACCGCCGGGAGGTTATACAGCCTAAATCGGATGAGTTTTGGATAGAGGTATTTCACCATGTACACTCCTGTTCTATCTCTCTATCTCTAGTCAATACGCAATTAAGAACTGTCTTAAGAATATCCGTTGTTCCGACCTCCCTTTTCTGATGGGGGCGAGCTGATGACCCACTTTGTTGGAGAGCATATGGAGAAGTGGGAACCTTTTTTCATATGTGGTGGGATTGCCCCAAAATCCAAGCGTATTGGCTCCTCATATATAACGCGATTACTCGAAAACTTGAGATCACCTTCCCTTTTGATGTGGAACACTGCATCTTAGGCCATTTCCACCCGGATTTAATGTCTAAAACCCATACTCGTATGGCTCAGTGCCTTCTTTTGGCCGCGCATTCTGTAGTTAGTAGATTCTGGAAGAGATCAGCTGTACGTACGTATGATGAGTGGTTGGTTAAGGTGCGGGACCTATACCGTACGGACAAGATGACGGCCGAACTATGGGGTAAGTGGAATACTTTGAGTATTTTATGGAATCAAATGTTACCTCTCTGATTATAGTGGAGGAGTCTGACTTGGGATTGCCTAAACTCTCTTACTTCTCTCACCCTTGGACCACTTCTAACGCTTTCTGCTGCTCTATGACTGGGAGATCTAGGATATTTAAAGTTCAACTTCGGGAGAATTCAGGCTGCATTCTTCCCTCTCTCTTCATCCCTTTTTGGGGGTTGTCTCTCTCTTTCGTGCTAGTGTATCTCTGCATTGACCTGGGGGGGAGGCAGGGGGGAAGGGAGGGAGGGGGGACAGGGAAGGGAGTGAGGAAGGAAGAGCAAGGGAGGGGAGTGGGACAGACTATAGATAAAGAAAGTCTCACCTTTGGGTTCCAGTCTTATTTCATAGGGCGGGTGCCCCTTTAGGTGCTCAGTTTATATATGTTATGACACTTATGCCTTAACCGGCATTGGAATTGTTTTAGCCATGATAATTTTTTGGATAGTTAACCAGTATGCATTCTTAGTTTTATGTTCTTCTGTTTAAGAGATCTGAACATCTACTGCTGTCTCCTCTTGGATGAGTCGATTTAAGTCCTCTGCCTATGTATTTGTAATGTTTGAAAATGGCTATATTCTGGTATTGGTACTGAGTGCGTTTGTGTACTGATACTTGTATTTGTTTTTTTATCAATGACTTTCAATAAAAATTTTGTACATAAAAAAAAAAAAGAAATAATCTTTTGAAAAGAAAGAAAAATAATCAGAGCTGGTGTCTGTGGGGGCACTGGCATTGACAGAAAGGCAGAGCACAGAATTTAACAAAAAAAACCCCAACACTACACCTTTTTTGGCAGTGGCAGGAAAGAAACAACCTGCTGGCTCTGCAGAAAATGAAGAACTGGGAAGAGAACTTGGGAAGGCAGATGCACAGGCACAATGGATTGCTCCCAAAAGCTTTCCAATTGGATATTGGGAAGCGTTCCCATGCGGGATCCATCGGCACAGACATCAACCATATGTGAAAACTGCATTCTTGCCTGTTCCTGGAAATAAGCACCTGGCAGAATTTGAAAAGATAGACAGATTACCTGCTTTGCAATACCCACAGTTTGTTATATATGCTAGGACACCAGTATTTGCGAAACTTGGCCAAGTCAGGTTTCTAATAAAGTTCTTTGAGAGAAGATTCATTTTGTATAGCTGTGGTTCCTCTCTGCTCTTCTTTTGTGTAACATTTTTTAGTTGCTAAGTGAACTTTTGGTGAATTTCATGAGGTGTTTGACTTTATCTTCTACTAAGTTATGATTTTTATTCTCGATTCCCACAGGTTTTCTGAATACTTCTCTCTCTACTGTTAATTTACGTTATGTTGTAGTTTTCCAATTACTTAAAGTACAGATATGCATTCTTCAGTATGCATTTGCTTTATTAAGGTGCCTTTAAAAATAAACATAAAATTAAAAGTTAAAAAGTTTTAAAAAATTCTATTAAAAAATTGTATTATGAGTGCATTAAAAGAACCAACAAAAAAAATCCATGAAAATCAGTAAAAAGAACCCCAAATGAACCAAAAATGAAAAAAAAATTGCCATGTGCATCTCTACAATAGAATCATCAGAGCAGAACCCTATGTACTTAAGCACTAGGCTACCTACTATACAGGGCCCATGATGAAGACTTGCTCCATCTGCATTGCTACTAATACATGATCTTTTGTTATCCGAGGTTAGGCCCAAATATCTGATTGATACACTGAAAAAGCATAAGCCTATAGTTAATTTTTGCAATCCAGTAGTAAAATGTTGTTGGTGATTTCTGCAGCTGATAGGAGACTCAATAACCACAGTTTTTGGAGTTGTAGGTCTTAATTTTGGGAACTTACTATGGGGGTCATTCCAGAACACGAATGAGGGGTTTGTACGTGCGGTGGGGACATTTGTGCACCAAAAAAAGTCCCAGACTGTATTTTGAAACACTGATAACATACACGTCAGTGGCTCTGGCACATGGCTCTCAGAACGTGCCCAGAAAGGGCAGAACGGGGGCATGGTCAGCTGCGGAGATGTAGAAAGCGAATTCAGGAAAGGCCCATGCACATATTAAGTATTTCGAGGAAACATCTATGTTATTCCTGCTGCTGCTGAAACGTAGAATAAGGCCAGGACTTAGAAAAGGTTCTGCTCTTCTCTGTAATGCAGACCATATTGAAGGATGGTTGTGACAATATGTTTTGAACTGGTGTGACTGCACTCTGGAAAAACACAAGATGCAGTTTTAAGGTACAGGGGAGCAGAGGTGTGGGAATGTTATAAGATCTAGACACATTAATCAACACCCTTACAGAAATATTAAGAGTAGCAATAGTGGTTATTCTGGTTATGCACTTTAGCTCCTTTAGCACAATATATGGGATCTAGCAATTCCCATGTTCTGAAAAATGGGCCTGCTGATGCAGGGATAGTATGGGTGTGAGCAAGGAAAGGATTTTATTTTCAGTGAGAAACAGAGATCATATTTGTACTCCTGGGACTCCATGCTATTATGTTCTGTCATAGCAGTTATGTATAGGTTCAGGGCATCTTTTTGGCAGAATCATGTTTTTGTGACAGAAAGTGAGAGTGTGTGTGTGTGTATGTGTGTGTGTGGTTTGAGGGGTGCATGGGGTGGGGATCTGGTGTGCTCATCTGCAGTTCAAGAGGGACATGAAATCCTGGCCAGTACCTGGACTATATGGATGACCACAGCGTCACTTGGTGATAGTGGAGGAGTAGCCTAGTGGTTGGGGCAAGGTACTTCAGGCCGGAAGGTCGGTGGTTCAAATCCCACTAGAGGACAGCAACCTTGGGCCAGAAGGACTGGGGTTTCTAGTCCCACAGGCACTCCTTGTGGTCTTGGGCAAGCCACTTAACCCTCCATAGCCCATGTTCCATGTAAAATAGTTATCTCCAAGTTATAATGCCCTGTTCAATGTAATTTCAGTTTGTTCAATGTAAACCGCACTGATGCAGAATAGCGCAGTATATAAGAGAATGTAAATAAATAAATAAAAATAAAATAATGTGATTGGGCAGTCAAACTCATGGGTTCACCATAGCTAAATGTCAAAATATATCCCTGTCAATAACAGGCCCTCAAAATAAGGATACTCAACAGTGAAAACAGATTAATGCATGCCCATAATGCACATTTCGTGGGACCTTTTGCTGTTGAGCATATATTAGTGCTGCTTGCACTGCTGAATACCCTTATTCTGAGGTCCCTAAATTATTGACAGGGATATGTTTTGACATTTAGCCATAGGGAACCTATGCTGATTCCTTCCAGATGATTTTACATAGGGTACTCAAATAAGATCAGATATTGTTGGCAGTGTGATAGGGCAGCCATACATCCACCGTGCCAGGCACTGGGAGACACGACTAGATTCTCCGGATTTTCCCATGCAGCTTACATCCCTACCCAGGCCAAGATCAGTGAGAGATAGAAGAGTGGTGATATATCTGGAGTCTGGCTACATGGTATGATGGCACAGGGATCTCCCCTCCCATGCCCACACAGCACTGACTAGGGGAGCAGTGCCACAAAGTTAACTATGGGACGGCAGACAGCGTTGCCGCACAGATAGCGGATGTATACAAACCAACATACATCACAACGGGACAGGTGTAGCTGCTTTGAGAAATGCTAGTACCCAGATAGGGGGGCTTCAGATGCAATAGCCAGAAGGCTCTACTACAACTACTACTACTGATCATTTATATCATGTTACAAGGAATATGCAGTGCTGCACAGATACAAGTAAAAGATGGTCCCTGCTCAACGGAGCTTACAATCTAGTCTAGACAGATAACACAGCAGCTGTTGACAGGATACATCCGGAGGAATGGTCAGGAAACACAAGGTAGCTTAGGCAGATCAGAACATAAGAAATGCCATAATGGGCCAGACTAAGTTCCATCAAGTCCAGTTTCCAACAGTGGACAATCCAGGTCACAAGTATCTGACAGGTTCCCAAAAAGGCACACAGGTTCCACAATGCATGTCCCGGGACAAGCAGTGGATTTCCCAGGTCCTCTTTTATAAATTATTTATGGACCTTTCCTCCAGGAACTTGTCCAAAGCTTTTTTAAAGCCAGCTACACTAACAGCTTTTACTACATCCTCCAGTAATGAATTCTAGACTTTGATTATGCATTGAGTGAAAAACTATTTTCTCTTATGATTTATTTAAAAGGTTTTTTATACTGCTTTATCCTTCAGTCAAAGCAGTTTGCATTGTAATGTAAACATGGAAATGAACATTAAACAGGGACATTAATAACCTGGATTTTCCTGAGGCAATGGAGGGTTACATGACTTGCCCAAGGAGTGCTAGTGGGAATCAAACCCTGGTTTCTTGGGTCCCAAGCCAGTGTTCTAACCATTAGACTACACCTCTACGCCACTTTTTAGTCTTCAAGGGTTAAGTTGTAGTTTAATTGTGTCTCTCCTAGTCTTTCTACTTTTTGAAAACGTAAACAACCAATCTACATTTACCCGTTCCATTCCACTCCTTAATTTATAGACCTCTATCATATCACCCCTCAGCCATCACTTTTCCAAGTTAAAAAGTTCTAATCTTTTGAGCCTTTCCTCAGAGGGGTATCATTCCATCCCCTTTACCATTTTGGTGGTTCTTCCTTGTACCTTTTTTAATTCCGCTATGTATATCCTTTTTAACCCTTTCATGGCTGTTGTTGCCATATGGCAACCTTCAAAGTTTCCCCCAAATTTTTCCACGGATTCTATATTTCCAAAACATCCGCACACTGTGTGAGAAATGTGATGTGTATCTGTGCTTGACATCTGAAAAAAAGTGTTATTTAAACTATCACACCCAGCAGTAAATGAAACTGATGCCACGACTATTTTTAATTTTCAGCCATTCAGGACCATAGTTGCCATATGGCAACAGTAAATATTGTTTCTTAGAAATACAATTTTTTCAAAAAAACTTTATATTCTGCATCATTTAGCTCAAACCTTAATAAAAAAAAAAATTCTGTTACAAAACAATTATGTGGATGCGAAAGGGTTAAGATATGATGACCAGAACTGCACACAATATTCAAGGTGCAGTTGCAGCATGGAATGAAACAGAGGCATTATAATATCCTTGGTTTTATTCTCCATTCCTTTCGTTATGATTCTTAGCATTCTATTTGCTTTCTTGGCCGCCGCTGCACACTGGGCAGAGGGTTTCAACATATCCACGATGACACCTAAATTTTTTTCCTGAGTGGTGGTTTCTAATGTGGAATCTTGCATCGTGTAACCAGAATTTGGGTTGTTCTTTCCTAGGTGCATAACTTTGTACGTGTCCGCATAAAATTTCATCTGCCATTTGAACGTGCAGTCTCCCAATTTATCAAGCTCCTCTTACAATTGTTCACAATCCTCTTGTCTTTATAACTTTGAATAATTTGGTGTCATCTGCAAATTTGATTACCTCACTCAATATTCCCATTTCCAGGTCATTTATGAATGTTAAAAAGCAGGAGGACCAATACAGATCCCTGGGATACGCCACTATTTACCTTTCTCCATGGAGAAAACTGGCCATTTAACTCTGCTCTCTATCTTTTAACCAGTTCCTGATCCACAATAGTACACTGCCTCCAATCCCATGACTTTTTAAATGGCCAAGAATCTCTCAAGAAGGGACCATGGTCAAAGGCTTTCTTAAAATCCAGGTTCACTATATCAACCGGCTCACCTCTGTCTACCTGTTTATTCACACCTTCAAAAAAGTATAACAGATCCAACAGTGGCAATGATGAGGTGAGCGGTCAGTCTGAATTTGAAAGGGCCCAGAGACGAAGCCCGACGTACAGACTCAGGTAGTTTGTTGCAGGCATAAGGAGCAAGGTGAAGGGAGCGATATCTAGATTTGGCAGTGTTAGAGAAGAGCACAGATAGAAGCAATCTGACAGAAGAGAGAAGTTTGCGTGAAGGGATACAGGGTAAGATAATATGGGAATGGTAGTGCAGAGCAGCAGAATGAAGGCACTTATATGCCACAGGCACAAAAAAGCATACACTTGTTGCTCAGCATGTTATGCATCCTTTGGCGAACTGCAAGGTTAGTTCAGGGTTTTGTGCACTTGGAGTGTCCATCCCTAGTTATTTAATATGTTTTTGTAGAGATGACCAGGGCAGGGATCGCTGGGGCCAGTTCTTAATGCCACGTGGCATTTAATTCAATGTATTTTCTGACATACATGTTCAAATTTACATTCTTGTATACAATATTGGGGTGTACTGGGCTTACCTAGCACTTTTCAGGGCATGAGGGGGATAGGCATATGGTCTAGTTTGCAACAGCTGTCATTTCTCATTGGTATTTATGTCTAATGTGCAACGGCAACCTACTATCTGCGATGAGTAGCTTAGGAGATGCATATTTTTCCCCCGAGGGGCGTGGCGTCCACGGGTGCATTGAGGGGACCGGCAAGATCCAAAATGTTTAACTTTTCAGAATACAGTGGGTGCGGGGACATCCAAAACATTTAACTGCGTCCAAGGAGTGGAGGAGTGGCCTAGTGGTTGGGGCAAGGTACTTCAGGCCGGAAGGTCGGGGGTTCAAATCCCACTAGAGGACAGCAACCTTGGGCCGGAAGGACTGGGGTTTCTAGTCCCACAGGTGCTCCTTGTGGTCTTGGGCAAGCCACTTAACCCTCCATAGCCCATGTTCCCTGTAAAATAGTTATCTCCAAGGTATAATGCCCTGTTCAATGTAATTTCAGTTTGTTCAATGTAAACCGCACTGATGCAGAATAGCGCGGTATATAAGAGAATGTAAATAAATAAATAATAATAAATAAGATACGAGCTGGCTGAAAAGTGCTTGCATGTGCCGTGCCAAACACGTCTATCTCCCCGATTCTGGGCCTGCGGGCACGTCCCGACCCGCGGATGTGGAATTAGTTTCAAAGGGGGCCCGTTTTTTATTTAGACGTGTCCACGGGCCAGATGTGCACGTTATGGAATCATGCTCCACCTGTGTCATTATGTACCGAAGTGAATTATTTAGATTTTAGGAAGAAACAGGTTTTTTGTTTATTTAAGCTTTCAGTGATAATTAGAGAGCTGTTTTTGTTTTACTGTAAAGTTTTACAATGACAACTAGGGGATTCACCTGCAGAGCCTAAGCGCAGAGCCAAAAGCTTGCCTAGTTTTAGCCATGGATGGCTAACCAGGTAGCAGTCCAATATCGCTGCTACCCAGTGAATGGGACTGCCCGTCTCCGCTCCGTCCTAGCCTGGAATGCTCCCAACATGCATGATGCTAACCGGATAGTATCAGGGCGTATAGGGGACATAGAAAAGAATATTCAACAGCACTAACCATATAGCTGCCATTGAATATTCCCATCTAAGGCATTTACCCCTCACTTGGTTTGCAGCTTGTCGTGCTGTGAGGGCTTGTGTGCATCAGTGATGCTGAGGGCTAAACTATCGGTAGTTTAACTACTGACAGGGTCTCCCAAGATGGATAGGTCTCAGCTGAGGTGCCAGACCAAGACAAACCACCCATATGGGCAGCAGCAGAATGGGACAATGTTGGCGGTGGAGGATCACATTTCTGTGACAACAGCAACAACACTAAACAAACTGTGCGGAGGAAAGGCCTGGCAATCTACTTCTCTATCTTGCCATGAAAACCCAATGGATAGTCACAATACAAACTGCACTATAGTGCTGGAAGATAAGACCCCAGGTCGGAAGGCACCCAACTAGCTACTGGGGAGGAGCTGAAGACTTTTCAGAGTAAAGCCAGCATTTAAGATGTGGTTGAATCAAAGCCCTCGAGACATCTGACCGCTGATGTAGCTGTGCATGAAATGAGAGTCAGAAGCTATAAAGATATTGGGACATGGAACATACAAAGCATGAACCAAGAGACATTGGAGGTGGTCAGAAATGAAATGGAACGTGTACAACTTGATCTGTTGCGTGTCAGCGAACTGAAATGGACTGGCATCGGGCACTTTGCATCAGATGATCACATGGTCTACTATGCTGGAAATAAAAGACAAAGAGGGAATGGTGTTGCATTTATAATAAAGAAGAAACTTGCAAGAACTGTAATGAAATACAATGCAGTCAGTGAACGCTTAATCTCTATTAGTCTACGAGGAATGCTTATCAACACAACTATAATTCAAGTATATGCCCCAACAACAGCTGCAGAAGAGGATGAAATTGATGAGTTCTATGAACAAGTACAAGTTGAAATTGACAGAAGCTATGAACTTATGACCTAGATTGGCCACTGTTGGAAACAGAATACAGCCTTTTTGGAACTTGGTCTGACCCAGTATGGCATATCTTATGTTCTTAGAACATGCAAACAGGATATCCTGTTAGTCATGGGTGACTGGAATGCAAAAGTTGGCAACAAAGAAGGCGGCAAAGTGGTTGGAAAATATGGACTTGGCAACAGAAATGAAGCTAGAGAAAGACTGATAGAATTCTGCAGGAAAAACGATCTATTCATCTCAAACACCTTCTTCCAGCAACGCAAGCGGCGACTGTACACTTGGACTTCACCCAATGGATTGTACAAAAAAGCATAGTTACTCACCTATAACAGGTGTTCTTTCAGGGACAGCAGGAATCAGTCCTCACTTATGGGTGACGTCGGCACCGATGGAGCCGGCGCAGAGCAATTCCCCAGCTTTCAAAGAAAGCCTTTGGGATTGCTGCCACGCATGCGTGGTCCTCTTCCCACCCAAAGATGCCATCTTTCTCAGTCAGGTCCCCTAGCTAGAGCCCTACTAAGCAGATGGCAAGGGAAGGACAAAAATAGCAACTCTTCAGCGGAGGTGGGAGGGTAGTGAGGACTGATTCCTGCTGTCCCTGAACACCCGTTACAGGTGAGTAACTACGCTTTTTCCAGGAACAAGCAGGAAGTCAGTCCTCACTTATGGGACTCCCCAGCTATAGGCTACCTAGCCTGTAACCCAAAAACGCCTCCCATGAGGCCGTGAGCAGATGTTGATGCCCGGAGGAGCCCAAATCTTCGGGTCCCTGGGGCGAAGCTCTCGGTAGCCATCGAAGAAGGGTCGGAAGGCAGGAGTTGCTTATACCCTGAACAGATTATGGAGTATAGCCTGGCCGAAGGCGCTGTCCCAGCGGCACTTCCTTTCCAGGCAGTAATGGACAGTGAAAGTGTTTGTTGAAGAACAGGTAGCAGCCAACAGATGTCCTTTAGAGACACTGAGCGCTGCGAAGCTACCGAAGCCACCTTGGCTCGGATGCTGTACACGGTGACCCACCGATCCAGTGGGGTGCCCACCTTTGATTGGGCAAAGCGATGCAGTCCGCCACCAGATGGAGATGGTGTGCTTGGTGACTGCCTGCCCCAGGCGATTGGGGTCGTAGACGACAAAAAGTCAATCGAACTTGCAATGAACCTGCGTATGCTGCAGGTAGAAGGCAAGAGCCCTCTTGCAGTCAAGTGTATGAAAAACTGCCGATGCCTGGTCGGCATGCGGCCTCGGGAAGAAGGTCGGTAGGACTATCTCCTGATTGAGATGAAAGTCTAAGACCACCTTTGGTAGGGAACTTGGGATGGGTGCGGAGGATCACCCTGTTCCCATAGAACCTGGTTTATGAAGCCTCAGCCATGAGGGCCTGAAGTTTGCTGACTCGGCGCGCTGAGGTCAAAGCCACCAGGAAGACCACCTTCCAGGAGAGATGCTGAAGTGAGCATGCTGCCATCGGCTCGAAGGGTGCTCGCGTGAGTTGCATCAGCACCACATTGAGGTCCCACTCCGCCGGCAGAGGCCGGATGTGAGGCTTGGAAAACAGTAGACCTCACATGAAGCAAGAGACCAAGGGCTCCCCCGAGAGTGGTTTTCCCTTGACGGGGAGGTGGTTCGCCAAAATGTTGTTCAGGTGTACCCTGACTGAACTGGATTTCAGCCCTGCCTTCGAAAGGTGGAGGAGGTACTGGAGGATCCACCAGGTAGAGCAGGAGAATGGGTCGATCTGAAGCTCGGAGCACCAGAGCGAGAAACGTCACCACTTAAAGGCATACGCCCGTCTCATTGAGTCCTTCCTAGACACGAGGAGAATCTCCTCGACGTCCTCTGGGAGATGCAGCGGAGCTAAGGCGACCCGTTCAGCCACCAGGCTGCAAGGGACAGGGAGGCCAGGTTCGGGCGGAGCACCCGACCCTCATCCTGTGTCAACAGGCCCGGGGCACAGCCCGGGGTGACTGGGGGCTTGGACGACAGCCTGAGTAGAAGCGGGAACCAAGGCTGTCAAGGCCACGAGGATCACCGAAGCTCGGTCCCTCTGAATCTCGTGGAGGGTCCTCGCAATGAGAGAAGTGGGAGGGAATGTGTAAAGAAGGCCGGAGGTCCAGCTCAAGAGGAATGCAAATGGAGCCACCTTGCTAGTCCAGAAGCGGGGGCTGGACTAGCAAACAGGTCCATGGATGAGGTCTCCCACCGATGGAACAATACACCAGCGACCTCCAGATCCAAGCGCCATTTGTGTGGGCGGAGGATCCTGCTGAGTTTGTCCGCGAGGACATTCTCCTGGCCAGGGAGGTAGATCGCTTGCAGGGTCATACCCCGGCGAGACGCAAAGGAGGATCGCCTCTCGGCAGAGGAGACATGATCCCGTTCCCCCCTCCTTGCTGATGTAAAACATACCTACCCTCTTGTCAGTCTGCACGAGCTCCGACTTCCTCCTGAGATGGCACTCGAAGGCCCATTGGACCGCCTGAAGCTCGAGCAGGATGATCTGCTGCCAAGACTCAACAGGTGACCACTGCCCCTGGGTGCACCATGCGCCGCAGTGGGCTCCCCATCCCAGCAGGGAAGCATCCGTCGTTGGGACGAGCTCTTGCTGTGGGGTCTGGAAAGGCATTCCCCAAAGGAGACTTCGGAGGTCACGCCACCAACTCAGGGAGTTGTGGAGATTGTGGGAGACCCAGATAAGGTCTCTGAGGTGGCCGAAGGCCTGGCTCCCTTTTGCCCTGAGGCACCGCTGGACTGTCCACATGTGCGTGCGGGCGTGGGGAACCACATGGATGGTGGAGGCCATGTGCCCGAGGAGGCGCAGCATGGCCCGCGCCGTAACCCAAGTCCTGTTTTGGATCTGGGACGCCACAGCTCGAAGGCAGTCTGCTCGGTCCATGGGAAGGAATGCGGTCGCCCGCACCATGTTGAACTCCAGGGTCTGCACTGGCTTGAGGTGGGACTTGGAGTAGTTGTCCAGGAAGCTGAGGTGCTCGAGGAGAAGGATCTTGCGCGATGCTGTTAGGCAGGCTTCGCCGATCGAGGACTCCGTGATGAGCCAGTCGTCGAGGTAGGGGAAGACGGGTATGCCCTGCTGCCTGAGGGAGGAGGCCGCGGCCGCGGAGAGGCACTTTGTGAAAACCCACGGGGCAGACACGAGCCCAAAGGGGAGCACTCTGTACTGGTAGTGTTCCCCCTGCACCCTGAAGCACAGGTATCGACTGTGCTGGGGGTGAACTAGGATGTGGGCGTAAGTGTCTTTGAGGTACAAGGAGCACAGCCAATCGCCCTGCTGAAGGAAGGGCAGCAGTGCACCAAGCGATAACAGTTTGAACTTCTCCCATACCAGGAACTTGTTGAGGTTTCTGAGGTCGAGGATGGGGCACAGGCCTCCCCTGTCTCTGTATAAGTCTTTGGTGCGACCTCATTTGGAGTATAGTGTGCAATTCTGGAGACCGCACCTTCAAAAGGATGTGAACAGGATGGAGTCGGTGCAGAGGGTGGCCACTAAAATGATTAGTGGGCTTCATTTTAAAGCATATGAGGACAGACTTAAGGATCTTAATATGTACACCTTAGAGGAAAGGCGGGATAGAGGTGATATGATTGAGATGTTTAAATACCTCCGTGGCATAAATGTTCAGGGAGAGAGCCTCTTTCACAATTGAAAGCAAGTTCTGCTACGAGGGGACATGGGATGAGGGTGAAGGGAGATAGATTCAGGAGTGATATGCGGAAATATTTCTTTACGGAAAGAGTAGTGGATCCGTGGAATAGTCTCCCAGTGGAGGTGGTAGAGATGAGGACAGTAACTGAATTCAAAAAAGCATGGGACCAACACAGAGGATCTCTAAAGGTAAAAAGTGGACTGCTGTAGTTGTTGATATGGAAGGACAGACTAGATAGGCCATGTGGTCTTTTTTTGTCATCATGTTTCTATGTTCTTTGTCTTTTTCAGGATGAGAAAGTAGTGGGAGTAGAACCCCTGACCTCTAAGGTGCCGCAGTACCTTTTCAACCGCCCTTTGGGCGAGGAAGTTGGACAGTTCCCACTGCAAGAAGGTCTGGTGAACGAGGAGCCGAGCAGGCTCCACTGGGGAGAAGGGAGAAGGGAGGAGGGCACCTGTCCAGGCGGAGATGGTATCCATCTTGGATTACCTGGAGGATCCAGGTGTCCGACGTGATCGATGCCCACTCTGGAGCGAACAGGGACAGGCATCCCCCCACTGGCAGAAGTGCTGCCGAGGCGCGAGAGGCTATGACAATGGTATCAAAACCCCTGCGTAGGCTGGGGCGGAGCCGCTGGTTGACCTTAGGCCCTTTAGGTTTACAGTGGCCATGTGCACCTCTCTTTCCCTGCGTGCTGGGAGCTGGTGCAGAGGTGGGCAGGAAAGGTGGGTAACCCCGGTAAGGGAGCCCCTTCCTTTTGAAGAACGGCTTCTTGGTTTGCTGGTTCTTCTTAGGGAGGGATGAGGTTTTGTGCAAGAGACAAATTTGAGTCACAAACTCAGTTTTTCATCTTAGCAGCCTTATCCTCCATAGTTTAACCGAACAGTTGCTCGCTAAAGCAAGGGACGTCCAAGAGCTGCTCTTGGACCCACTGCTCCAGGTCTGAAGACTGGAGCCATGCCTGGCGGCAGGCCCTGATGCCAGCTGCTGCCACCCGGGCAGAGGACCCAAACCAGTCATATGAGGCATGGGAGAGGAACTTCGATGGATTTCAGGAGGGTATGGAACCTTAGGAGGGGGGTTCACCCCCGAGGCCCGTGGCAAAACCGCCGAGCTCCTTGGCAAGGTCATGCAGGAACATGCCCATATAGAGCTGATATGTCTGGATACGGCAAGCAAGCATGGAACCCTGAAAGGCCTTACACCCCAGGGCATCGAGGGCTCTCGACTCCCTACCTGGGGGGGACTGAAGAGTGAGACTTCGGGCTTTTTTGCTAACACATCGCCGACTCCACAACCATGGAGGTGTGAGGAAGCTGGGTCTTTCGGAACCCCGAGCCACATTGGACCCTATTCGTGGTGTTGGGCGCTTGCTCACAATGGGGACCGAAGCAGGTGTCTCCCACATGCGGAGGAGCAGCCTTGATAATATGGGGGAACCGGGACAGTAAGAGACTCCCGAGGCAGGGACTCATGCTGTAGAATATCGAGTCTCAGCTCGCGACTCCTCTTCAGTCTGCGTAGCCAGGCTGAGGCCCCATGCCATGTCCCACATGAACGCCAGGAATGATGTGTCCTTGGTCTGCGAACACCTCTGATAGGCAGTCGGGGATGGGTCCAAAGGGAGGTCCCTGTGGGCACTGGTCTCCAGGGAAGTATCCCTGTCCGACTCCCAGCCCGAGAGGTTCTGACTCAGGCAGGTCACCCCATCCAGAGGCGGAGGTTCGCTTGGAGCCAGAGACCCTGGAGGATCATGCTCCTGAGGACCAGGAAGGCGAACGAGACCAATGCTGAGGACCCTTACAAGGCCCATGGCTCTCAGGGGTTTCGAGGGTGGGTTTAGGTGTCCCTCTCAGGGGAACCTCAGTCTTGAGGCGCAGGCTAGCCATGCTGGGCATGAGCGCCTGCTGGGCAGCTAAGAAGGCAGAAACGCTGTGCTTTTGTGCCAGCATTTGGGACTCCCACGCGGGAGTGGGACCCTGCGACGCTAACACCGGGGTTACTGGGTCTGGCGTGGAGGTGGAGAGGGGAGTCCTCACCGGGACGACCCTCAGGAGACCAGGTACCTTTCGTGGCTGCTCCTTGAATGACTCTCGGGAACGCCACGGGGGGGCTGAGCGACCGAGCGCAGGAGCACTCACGCTTATCCGGAGCCCCCGACAGCGACTTTGAGGTCTTCTTCTTATGCTCTCCACTTCAGAGGACTCCTAATCAGAGTGCTGCCGAGAACGTGGAGCCGAAGTGGGGGATCCCACCAGCGAAGGGATGACCGAGGGTGCCGCCCAGGATTTTGGGGCCACCTTCTGGAAAATGTCATCGGACTTCTACTTACGGCTGAGCAGGGCCTTGGAGGACATTTTCTTGCAAAGGTAGCAGAGCCCTGGGTCATGGTCGGCCACAAGACACCAAAGACAACAGTCATGGGTGTCCGTGAGCAACATGTTTTTGGAGCATCTCCTGCATTTTTTTTAAAACCAGTGGACCATAGGGGCAGAAAGGGCCCCCACTAGGTCAAAGACCTGTGCGGCCAGCAGTTGGGAGAGATAAAAGTGCACAAAGCCTGCAAAAGGGAAAAAACTTTACAAGAAGGATATCCCCTTGCTTGAGGAAAAAAAGGAGAGCAGGGGAGGACGGAAGAGGACCGGTGCTACTGGGAAAACCATGGCCAGGAGGCTGAAAACGAACCACTTTTTCAGAGGGATGAGGACGTGTGTCCGAAGGGCTCTGCAGAAAAAGGGAGAATGAGCAAGATGGCACCTTTGGGCGGGAATAGGACCACATATGCATGGCAGCAATCCAAAAGGCTTTCTTTGAAAGCTGGGGAACTGCTCTGCGCAGGCTCCATCGATGCCAACGTCATCTATAAGTGAGGACTGACTTCCTGCTTGTTCCTGGAGAATCAAATTGACTACATCTGTGGAAATCAATGATGGAAAAGCTCTACGAGTATAACATCAACAAAGACCAAACCTGAAGCTGACTGTGGTACAGATCACCAATTACTAGTGCAAATTCAAGCTAAAGTTCAAAAAGAGCAAGCCACTCATGAATATAGCAAAATATGACCTTGAGAGTATACCACTGGAATTTAAAGATTGCCTGCAAAATCGATTTGCTGCTTCAGATACAAATCACAGAGCTCCAGAAAAGTTATGGAATGACATCAAGAAGGTTGTGTTGGAAGAAAGCAAGAAGTCTCTACAAAACGTGAAAAAGCAAAAACGGCTAAAATGGATGATGGAAGAAATTGAAAATTGCCCAGAAACACAGAGAAGTTAAAGCCAAAGGAGAAAGAAAGACAATCACAGAACTCAATGGAGATTTCCAACGTGCAGAAAGACAGGACAAGGAAAAGTACTACAATGACACATGCAAGGAAAGAGAAGCAGAAAATATTAAAGGAAAGAACAAGATCGGCTTTCATAAAGCTACGAGTTAAAGAAAAAATCCCAGCCTCGAATTGGAATGTTACAAGATGCTCAAGGTTCTATGTTGAATGATGATGAGAAGATCAAGAAAAGGTGGAAAGAATATACAGAGTCTTTATATGATAAAAATCAAATGGACCAACAGACGTTTCAACCTGTACCTTATAATCCGGAACCACTGGTGATGAAAGAAGAAGTCGAAGCAGCAATGAAAGCGTTATCAAAAAACAAAGCACCAGGCATTGATGACATTCCCATAGAAGTATTACAGCAACCTGATGCAGCTGTTACCATACTTACAAGGCTCTGCCAGGAAATTTGGAAGACATCATCATGGCCAGCTGACTGAAAAAGATCTGTGTTTATACCAATACTAAAGAATGGTGATCCAACTTACTGTGGAAATTATCGCACAATCGCTCTGATCCCACATGCCAGCAATATTTTACTGAAGATTATTCAACAGAGACTACAACCATACCTGGAACAAGAACTACCTGAAGTGCAAGCAGGGTTCAGGAAAGGGCGAGGAATGAGAGACATCATCGCGGATGTGAGATGGGTCCTTGAAAAGACTAAAGACTTTATCAACTACAGCAAGGCTTTTGACTGTGTAAACCATGAGAAACTCTGGACCACATTAAGAAGCATGGGTGTACCAGAACACCTGATCGTTCTCTTGCATAATCTGTACATTGATCAAGAAGCAACAGTTCGAACGGAACAAGGAGAAACTAGAATGGTTTAAAATAAGCAAAGGTGTAAAATAAGGCTGCATGCTTTCCCCCTACCTGTTTAATTTATATGCAGAACAAATCATCATAGAAGCAGGATTGTATGAAGACAACAGAGGTGTCACGCTATCATCCGCCCTGTCCTGAAAAAGACAACAGAGGTGTCACGCTATCATCCGCCCTGTCCTGAAAAAGAGTTCCCTTGATCCATCCTCCCCTTCTAACTGGCGTCCAATTTCCAACCTTCCTTTCCTTTCTAAGCTCCTAGAAAAACTTGTCTTTTCCCAACTATCTTCACATCTTGAAGCTTCACTTACCCTGCACCCTCTTCAATCTGGTTTTCGCCCTGGCTATAGTACTGAATCTGTTCTTCTTTCTCTCCTTAACGAACTCCACTCTGCCCATGACCGTGGTCTTTTCACCCTTGCTGTCTCACTTGATCTCTCTGCTGCGCTTGACCTTGTCGATCACCGTACCCTCCTTTCACGTCTACATGATGTGGGTCTTTCCGGCACTGTGCTTCATTGGTTTCGGTCCTTTCTCTCAGGTCATTCTTTCTGTGTTTCCTCTGGTCCCCTATCTTCACCTTCCACCCCCCTCTCCCCTGCGGTGTCCCACAGGGGTCTGTCCTTGCTCCCCTCCTGTTCGTCTTTCTAGCCCCTCTCGCTCTCTTAGTTCAACAACAGGGTATATCTGCACATTACTACGCCGATGATATTTTTCTGCTCTATCATACTGACTCTGCTTCCCCTGACATTTCGCCTCAATAACTGTCTCTCCACCGTGGCTTCTTGGCTTTCCTCTAATTTCCTGCACATTAATCTCTCTAAGACCTCAGCCATATGGTTCACCGCTGGCAGTCCCGCTCCCCCTCTTCTTCCTGTGCTTTCCTCTTCCTTCCCATCCCTCTTGTCTCGTCTTTACGATACCTGGGCGTCACTCTTGACTCATCCTTATCTTTCAAAGCCCATATTTCCTCCGTCGTCCAACGCTGCTTTTCTACCCTACGTCAACTTCGCTCCGTTCGCCCTTTTCTTTCCTTCTCATCTATGACCACCCTTCTCCTCTCGCTCGTTGTCACCCGTCTTGACTACTGCAATGCCTCCCTGGCTGGTCTTCACCAGTCCCAATTACAGCGCCTTCAGAGAGCTCACAACACTGCAGCTCGCATTCTCACCTGCTCCTCTCGTTTCGATCACATCACTCCACTTCTCATACGACTGCACTGGCTTCCTATTCCCTTCCGTATACAATACAAGGTCCTCACTTTTGCTCACAAATCCATTCACACAGGTACTCCTCTCTATCTCGCTGACCAGATTCACCTTCACACTCCCTACCGTTCTCTCCGTTCTATCCATGCCAACCGTCTGACCCTACCACCCTCCCCTTCACAGGCTCACCTCGAATCCACCCACTCCTCTGCCTTTTACTTCCTTGGGCCCCGTCTCTGGAATTCGCTTCCCCCGGACCTTCGCCTGGAACCCTCCCTGAAAACCTTCAAGACCCGCCTGAAGACTTACCTCTTCTGCCTTGCGTTTGATCTTCCCCCACCTCTCTCCCCTCCCCCTCGCTGATTTCTTACAGCCCCTATTTGTTACCTGACCTTTCTCTTTAGCTCTTTCCTTCTCTCTTAACTATCCTATCATACATTTGGCGTTCCTTTCCTTTTTCCTTGCAGCTTTTTGTACATTGTGCACCGCTCTGACGCGACTGCATTGAGCGGTATATTAAGCCTCAAATAAAGATAAAGAAAGATAAAGATAAAGATTGGTGGAAGACTCATCAACAACCTTCGCTATGCTGATGATAGCGCATTACTGGCTGAAAGTGAAGATGATCTGAAACATTTGCTTCTCACGATCAAGGAACATAAGTCTTAAAATGTGCCTGGCACCTTAATGTAAAGAACACAAAGATCATGACAACTGGCAAAATCAATACATTCATCATTTTAGGAGAAGAAATTGAAATCATGGACAACTTTAACCTACTTGGATCAAATATCAATAAAGCAGCAGCAAGCAGTCAAGAAAGCTATCGACGCATTGCTCTTGGCAGAATGGCTATGAAAGATCTAGACAAGATTCTCAAGAGCAGAGATGTCTCTCTGCATACAAAGATTTGACTTGTTCAAGCCATGGTATTTTCAATAACATCATATGGATGCGAAAGCTGGACAACGAAAAAGATAGACAGGAAGAAAATTGATGCATTTGAATTATGGTACTGGCGGCGAATACTGCGTATACCATGGACTGCCCGAAGAACAAACCAGTCAGTACTAGAGGAGATCAAATCTAAGCTTTCTTTAGAAGCTCAGATGACAAGACTTCGACTTTCATGCTTTGGACACATCATGCAAAGAAAGAGATCATTAGAAAAAGACATCATGCTTGGCAAGATAGAAGGTCAACGCAAAAGAGGAAGCCAAGCAATGAGATGGATTGATACAATAACAGCAGCTACAGGTAACCAGTCTGTCAACAATGAGCTGCCTGACTGAAGATTGAATACAATTTAGGACAACTATCCAGAGGATCGCCATGAGTCATCATCGACTCAACGGCACTTAACAACTACAAGGCATTTAAATGGTTTACAGGAGTAAAAAACATGTAAATGCCTTTCAAATATCGGGCCCCTATTCTTTAAAGTCCATCTTTTTAGAAGCAGGCTGAATCATTAGTAGGCATTTGCACATATGAATCTGCTGCTTCGTAAGAATGGTGCCTCTATAAATTTTAAGAGCCCAAATATATCTGAATGAGGAATGGAACCTCTCTTGACATTTAGGGGGTAATTTTATAAAGAGCTGCATAAAGATATATACCATCAATGTCCATAAATCATATATTTTCAGAGTCTTAAGCACATTAACGATCCTTTACACACTATTCATTACATATGCATATAAGACCGATGATGCATATTTTCACTCTGGGTATGTACATGGGTGGAGCTTGGGCAGAACAGGGGTGGAGCACAATTATGCATGTTCATAAGAAATCTACTCACTCTAAGACCATAACTTTTTTGGATGTGACTGTCACTAAAGGAGACAAAGGGTGGGTTACATCAGTATACAGAAAGTCAATAGACCGAAACACTTTCTTGTATTATGACAGCGCGCATCCACTGAAACTTAAAGTTTGCCGTTTTCTCAATTTTTACGCTATAGAAGAAACTGTTCAGAAGAGCTTGACTTTAAAAAACAATCGTGGATTTTATCACAAACTTTCAGTGAAAGAGGGTATCCTCAAAAAGTGATCAAGCAAGCATATCAAAGAGCGCTGTACAACAACAGATCACTACTAATGGGTTCAAAAGATAGAAATAAATCTGTTGACACCATTCATGTAAACTTAATAACGAAATATTCTCCACTGAGTTTCAAAATACAACGGATAATATCGAAACACGCTAATGTTCTTAGTAGTGTTCCAGGTTTAGAAGAAAAGAAAATACGATGTGTTTGGTTAAGGAATGAGAATTTAAAAGAAATATTGAGCCCAGCTGTTTTGCAGTCTCCGATGGTAGACATGGAGGGGAATCAGGTGATGGCCACAGGAAATGTGGCCAATGTGGTATTTGTGATATTACCTATGAAACTCAGAATTTTATTTACCACGGGACGAATTATATCTTAAAAAGTAATACATCCTGTGTGACCACGTTTGTGGTGTATGGAGTATGGTGCCCATGTGATTTACTTTATATAGGAAAAACTGCCAGACCTTTTAAAACATGCATGGCAGAGCACAAGAGTCGTTTAAAGTGTAAAAATATGATGGCACCATTGGTACAATACTGCCTGGTAAGAGGGCACAAGTTTGAAGACTTATGATGTTTTTGCATAGAGAGAGTTTCTTCGGGAATGAATGACAAAACACAAGAACAAACGTTGCTCATACTGACATAATCCATCTCTGAACTGAAATAAGTGCTAAAACCCCAAATCGATGTTTTTGAAAACATACATACCTTGTACATATTTATAATCCGGTTATTTGTATATAGTTTACAACTGTTAATTGTAAGATTGAATTTCTTGTAGTTTCACATTGTTATCTGTAAAAACAGCATTGCCTTGTTTACTGTTGTTCCATGTAAACCGCAACTGATCAATGGAAGGTGCGGTATATAAAAACTCGCTAATTAAATTAAATTAAATACGAGAACAGCGATGGATTTATAATTTACAGACATTGACACCAGGGGGCCTCAACACTCAAATAGACTGGGGAGTGTGTCTATGATAATGAAGGAAGTGGTGGAATGCTCCCCCAGATGACTTCATGATGTGAAGGAGGAGACGAGTGAGCCGGTTAGTGACGTAGTGAGAGGGGGGTATAATAGGAAAGCTTCAGCAGTATTCCGCATGCGCAGCATTTTTTTTTTTTTTTACATAAATTGATTTTAAAAACCCCCAAGGAGGAATACATCTGCAGCATCGGTTTTATACGGTATGTGAAGGCTTTGAAGGATTAATCAATACCTTTTAAGGAGATTTTTTTTTACTAGTAAATGTGTATAAGATCTATTTATTATCTTTTGATTATTTTTATTTTTGTAGCTGTGAGACCCCCTGAAGAAACTCGGAAGGAGTGAAACGCAAAAGAGAGCGCCAGAGGTTGGCGTTGGGGAGCACATCAAGCTAAGCATAAAATCATAAGTTAAAACCAACGTTCATAGTTTAAACTGTGGTTTTTCGAAGTTGCTGGGAAGGTCATTGATGCTAATAGGCACTATGTCAGATAAGTTTAATATCTACAATGGAGTGCCCAGAAGTCTGAGACCTCCCATGCATTTAGTTAGCTTTTGAGACTTAAGAAAGAAGGAAAAAGTCTGTTGAACAAACAAGTGTTTTAACTGTCTCATAGCATGTTTGGTTTTGAGCAATAGATTAGAAATACCGCAGTAAGAACGACAACAACATTTCACATTTTGACTAGAGATTTGAATGGAATGATTAACACTTGAGATTGGGCACAATTTGTCACTCTGATAAACGATCAAACGTTATTGTAGAACATAAGAAATCTAGGCATCATGGGTATTTATATTAGCGATATGGCTGGTGTAAGTGCTTGCACCTAGATTTAATGCATTTTGATCACTTATGCCCCTATTTTATAAAGTAAAGTAGATGTATACTTAACTTTATAAAAGAGGTGCAAAATATATTCATTAAAATGCATATTAACTCTGGTGTGCCTTATAAAATTATCCTCATACTGAGCAAATCTCAGTAAGAGTATCTTCATAGGGAAACTCATTCATATGTAGGAGATGAATCAGAGGGAATTCCCATAAACACTGCCTTCCAGTCAGTTGCCATATTCAGTTCATTGTGCCATTTATACTAGCCTCCCATCATCTCTCTCCTCAGTCTCTTATTGTCCTCAGTAAATCCAGAGAGCCTCACAGGCCAACTATTGGACAATTGTTTTCACTTCTAGATTCCGAGCAGATCATTACTATAACAACGGCTTTGAGCTGTTTGGGCCCCACTTTGTGTAACTCGTTTCTTATTGACTTTAGGCTAGAGAGTTCTGATAAAAAGTTTTTTAGTTAAGGACAACAAAGTTTTCCCTAGCTTCATTTAATATTATCTGGATTCCCTTCATTTATTTGCAATATGAGCCTCCAGCGCTTCCTGACTGCTATACTATTACTGTTATGGTCAGTTACATGTTTATTCGAAGGCAGTTTTTGTTGTGCTACTTACACATTGTATTTTGTTCTGGTATACCTCTGGTCTGTACACTTCTCTTTTGTAGTGTGAAGGGTAGTATACCAAACCCTCAAAATAAACAAATATTCTTCTAAAGAGGATTCCAGTACAATACATTTTGCTCTGGGCAATCCTCTAAGCTATTTTGAGAAAAGTGCAAATATAATAAGGTACATTATTATATTTGCATATAGTACCTCATTATATTTGCAGTTTTCTCATTATATTTGCAATTTTCTCAAAATAGCCTAGAGGATTACCCAGACCATAATGTATTCCTCTGGAATCATCTTTAGAAGAATACCACCTATTGCCAAGAGACAGAACAGAAAATCAAGTTCTTAGCATTATGCTATTCTAAGGTACCAATTGTACCCCAAACTCATGGAAATCCCTCCTAATTCATAGTAAAGGACAGAGGACAAACCATCATGTAACAACAGCAGGTGATAATTATCCATTCACAAGACCAACAATGTGTCCTGGACATTTATAGAGATCTGAAGCATTGCTTTTCCGGAGTCTTTCCTAAGTCATGGAATGATTAGCCATTGGATTTAAGAGATTTAACTGATTATGTTCCAAAAATGGTTTTTAGGAATTGAGTGATAGAATGTTTTTAAATTCTGAGAATTTCTGAGAATCATTTTACTTTTCTCTTGGACCGTTAGATGATAGAGGGGTAAAAAGGGCATTAAGAGGGGAAAAGGAAATAGCGGAGAGACTGAATGAATTCTTTGCTTCAGTCTTAACTGAAGAAGATCTAGGGATGTTTCCTATGACTGAAATGGTATTTAAAGGTGATGCATCGGAAGCATTGAAAGAAATATCTTTAAACCGGGAAGATGCATTACAACTATTTGATAAACTAAACAGTAGCAAATCACCTAGACTGGATGGCATACATCCAAGGGTGTTGAAATAACTGAAATATGCGATTGCAGACCTACTATTAGTAATCTGTGAACTTTCATTAAAATCATCTGTAATACCTGAAGACTGGCAAATGGCCAATGTAATGCCAATTTTTAAAAAGGGTTTCTGGGGTGATCCGGGAAACTACAGACTGGTAAGCCTGACGTCAGTACAGGCAAAATGGTAGAAATCACTATAAAGAACAAAATTACTGCACATGTACGTAGATAGCTATGGTTTAATGGGCTCTAGCCAAGGAAGGTCTTGTTTTACTAATCTGTTATATTTTTTTTGAAGGTGTGAATAAACAGGTAGACAAAGGTGAGCAGGTCAATAGTGTATCTGGATTTTCAGAAAGCCTTTGAAAAGGTCCTTCATGAGCGATTCTTGGCCAAATTCAAAAGTCATAGGATAGGAGACAGTGTACTATTATGGATCAGGAACTGGTTAAAAGATAGAAAGAAGAGAGTAGGGCTAAATGGCCAATTTTCTCAATGGAGAAAGTAGAGTTACTCACCTATAACAGGTGTTCTCTGGGGACAACTACGCTTTCTCCAGGAACAAGCAGGAAGTCAATCCTCACATATAGGACTCCCTAGCTACAGGCTACTGAAAGCCCATAGAGAAAAAACATGGTTGCCCTCAAGGGGAGCCGTGAGCAGCAGCAATTTAGTCTGAACACAGAAAGGTTGGAGGGTAGGAGTTGCCTAGAGCCCGAAAAGATTATGAAGCACGGCCCGGCCGAAGGTGCTGTCCCGTTGGGACTCCCTCTCCAGGCAGTAGGTATGGACTGAAGACCAGGACGAAACCCGGCAGATGTCAAACATCAGGATGAAGCACAGGTTTGCCATAGAGACTACCATGTCCCTAACACTGTGCGCCGTGACCCGGTCATCCAGCATGAGCCCAGCCTGCTCATAGGTGAGAGCGATGCAGCGTGCCACCTAGGTAGACAGTGTTCGCTTGGTCACAGCTTCCCCCAGCCAACTGAGCAACTTTGTGGTGGCCCTGGGTACATTGAATTAAGGAGGACAGGGGCCTCTTACAGTCCAAGGTGTGAAGGACGGTCTCTGCCCTGCTGGAGTGAGGCCTCGGGAAGAAGGTGGGTAGCACCACCTCTTGGTTGAGGTGGAAAGAGGACACCACCTTCGGCAGGAATTTGGGATGCATGCGTAGCACGACCCTATTCTTGTAGAACCTGTTCTATGGGTCTCTGTCAGCAGAACTTGGAGCTCGCTGACCCTGCGAGCGGAGATAAGCACCACCAGGAACATGACTTTCCTTGAGATACCTGAAGTGGGAGGTAGCCAGGGGCTTGAAGACCAGGTGAGTGAGCTGTGACAGCACCACACTGAGGTCCCACTCCATTGCCGGAGGGCAGACAGGGGGTTTAGACAGTAGGATCCCCCTCGGGAAGTGGGTCACCAGAGGCTGAGCTGAGAGGGGCTTGCCCTCAACAGGATAGGGGTGCACTGCCAGGGCACTGACAGAATTTGATTTAAGCCCAGATTGCGAGAGATGGAGAAGGTATTGCAGCACCAGCTGCACCAGGCAGGAGAATGGATTCATCCTTTGCTCTGCGCACCACACCAAGAACCTGCGCCATTTGAAGGCGTAGGCTCTCCTGGGGGAAACCTTATGGGAGGCCAAGTAGGACCTCCTCCACCTCCCCTGAGAGGTTGAAAGAGGCTAAGGCTACCCTTTCAGCAGCCAGACAGAAGCCCCAGGTGGGGTTGGTGCCTCCACCAACAACCAAAGGAATAGCAGGAACCATGGCTGCCTGGGACACCGGGCAGCCATCAGAATCAGTGACACACTGTTGCAAAGGACCTTGAAGAGGGTCTTGGCAATCAACAGCGTGAGTGGGAAGACGTACATGAGCCTGCTGATCAAGAGATGAGGAATGCATCTGTTGCTACTCCGTCCCGGTGGGGCAGATGGGAACAGAAGCAGGGCAATTGGAGTTGCCCGGGCTGACGAAAAGGTACACCTGTGGGGTCCCCCAGAGTCGGAAGAGCTGGGTGGCCACTCTGGGGTCCAGCTGCCAATCGTGCAGTTGGAGAGCCCTGCTCAGTTTGTCCTCCAGGGTATTATCCTGGCCTGGCAGATACACCACCTGAAGGAGCATTCCTTGACAAACTGTGTAAGAGCAGAGTGTCATCACCTCGTGGCAAAGGGTGCGAGAACCCATGCCCCCTTGCTTGTTCGTATAGAACATCGCCACTGGATTATCTGTTTCGATCAGCACCAGCTGGTGTCTCAGAACGTGGTGAAAAGCTCGTAGGCTAGATATATTGCCTGGAGCTCCAAGAGGTTGATTTGGTGATTGCCCTCGGCCTGTGACCAGCTGCCCTAGGTACAAAGTTCCTTGCAGTGGGCTCCCCAGCCCAGCAGGAAGGCATCCATCGTGAGGACCCTTGAAGGGCTTGGGGCTTGGAAGAGCATCCCCGCCAGGAGATGGCATGGGTTTTGCCACGTCAGGGAGTCTACTAGCTTGGTCTCTAAGACTCTATATCCTGGAGTAGACCTGTAGCCTGTGTCATTAGTCTCAAAGGCACCACCGGGCAATCCTCATGTGTAGATGGGCATCTGGGGTGGCATGGACTGTGGAGGCCATGTGGCCGAGCAGGCAAAGCAGAAGCTGAGCAGACACTGAGGGATGACGTTGCACAACTGCGGCCAATTCTCTGAGGCGTTCGGCCCAATCCAGGAACTGGTTAAAAGATCCAGGGTAAGGAAGGTCTTTGTCTGTACCATGTCCAACTTTGCCCCTATAAACTCCAGACCTTGTGCCTGGAGAAGATGGGACCGGGGGTGGTTTATTACAAACCCCAGATGTTGTAGGAAGTGGATGGTGTGAACCGTAGCTTGCTGCATCTTGGCAGCTGTGCGTCCTTTTATAAGTCAATCATCCAGGTAGGGGAAGACGAATACCCCCTGAAGGTAGGCAGCCACTACTTCCAGGCATTTGGTGAAGACTCTTGGAGCGGATGCCAGGCCGAAGGGTAGAACCCTGTACTGGTAATGGCCTCCCGCCACCATGAAGCGGAGTGAATAAGGATGTGGGTATAAGCGTCCTTCAGATCCAAGGAGCATAGCCAATCTCCCTGCTGGAGGTAAGGCAGAAATGTTCCAAGGGAGAGCATCTTGAACTTCTTCCTCACCAGAAATTGTTTTCAGGTTCTGCAGGTCTAGGATGGGCCGTAGGTCCCCTGTTCTTTACTTGGAGTAGAACCCCTTGCCCCTGAGATGTTGGGGGTACTGGTTACACCGCCTTGTCCTTGAGAAGGACTGTGAGTTCCTGCAGTAGAAGATTTCAATGAAGGGGAGACCTGGGGGGCTCTCCCAGGATGAAGGGAGGGGGTGTCTGTGCCAGGTGGGGCAGGTAGTCCTCCCTGACCACCCGGAGTGCCCAGGAATCGGTGTTGATGGTTGGTCACCTGTTGGCTTTGTGAATCATAAGAACATAAGATATGCCATACTGGGTCAGACCAAGGTCCACCAAGCCCAGTATCCTGTTTCCAACAGTGGCCAATCTAGGTCATACGTACCTAGCAGTTTCCCCAGAAGACACAGGTTCCACAATGCTTGTATTGGGTCAAGCATTGATATCCTGGGTTCCTTCTTAATAATGGTTTATAGACCTTTCCTCCAGGAACTTGTCCAAACCTTTTTTAAATCCAGCTACACTAAAACAGCCTTTACTACATCCTCCGGTAACAAATTCCGGAATTTGATTACACGTTGAGTGAAAAAATATTTTATTTTATTAGTCTTAAATAGTTTACCCTGTAGCTTCATTGCATGTCCCCTAGTCTTTCTATATTCTGATAACGTAAACAATCAATCTATGTTTACCCATTCCACTCCGTTCATTAATTTATAGACTTCTATCATACCTCCCCTCAGCCGTCTCTTTTCCAGGTTAAAGAGCCCTAACCTTTTTAGCCTTTCTTCATAGGGGTATCCTTCCATCCCCTTTACCATTTTGGTGGCTCTTCTCTGAACCTTTTCTAATAATGCTATATCCTTTTTAAGATACGGCAACCAGAATTGCACACAATACTCAAGGTGTGGTCGCAACATGGAACGATACAGAGGCATTATAATATCCTTTGTTTTATTTTCCATTCCTTTCCTTATGATACCTATCATTCTATTCGCTCTCTTGGCCACCGCTGCACACTGGGCGGAGGGTTTTAACATGTTATACACAATGACACCTAAATCTTTTTCCTGGGTGGTGGTTCCTAATGTCCAGATGTCCCCCTGTGGGTTACTGTCTTCCTTGGGGTAGAGAGGCTATGCCCAAAGAGTCAAAAACTCCCCCCCCCCCATGCTTGAGGTTTGGGAGTCTTCTCCTTACGAGGGCCATGCCCTTGTCCCTTAGTCTGTTGACCCTGCTGAGGAGGCTTGGAAATGTGGGTGTTTTTTGTAAGCAGCCCCTTTCCCCGACAGAAGGACTCATGTAAAAAGCCCTTTTACCAGAGGAAAGGTAGCAGTCTTTTTGGAGAGTCTGCTCCTTGTCACGAGTTTGTTCTCCAACTCGGCAGCCTTCTCTGTCATGGGTCCCCTTGGCATGGGACATTGACCAATTTGTCCTGAACCCACTGCTAGAGGTCAGTACTGTAGTCAGGCTTGGCGTTGGGCATCAATGTCCACTGCAGCTACTCTGGTCACAGACTCAAAGCTGTCGTAGGCTGCTCGAGTCATGAACTTGGAGCACTGACGGACGGCTTTGGACAGGTTCTTGAACCGCTGTAAGGGTTCTTCGGAGAGACCAGCCGAGAACCTGGTGAGCTCTTTCGCCAGGTCTCTCAGGTACATGCCCGTGTACAGCTGGTAGGCCTGGATCCAGCCAATGAGCATCGAGCCCTGGTAGCACTTTCTGCCGAGGGTGGTCCAGGGTGCGGGCCTCCCTACCTGGGGGCACTGAGGAGTATGTCTTCTGGCTTTTCAGCTGACACATGGCTGACTCCACCACCATGGAGTTATGCAGCAGCTGTGCCTTTTGGAAGCCCAGGCTCCTGTGGACGCGATACGTCATGTCAAGTCGAGCTGAGCTGTTTGCTCACGATGGGCACAGATGCCGGTGTTTCCCACATGCTTAGCATGAGCCAAACCAGGATGGGTGGAATGGGTACCGTTAATGATTCCATCGGTGGGTTATTGGAGGATTTCTAGCTACTCCGTCTGAGGGTCCTCCTCAGAATCCATTGGAAATGCTAGAGCCCTTGACATGTCCCGCACAAAGTCGAGGAACGCCAGGTCCTTGGGCAGGGACTGGATGGAGGGGATGTTGCTGTGGTGACGGATGTCGGGGAACTCCTCATCCTCTGTCTCCCATTCTACGTAATCGGTGGAAGACTTGAGGGAAGGGCCACCCGGGGGCTCCAGGCCAGAGCCCGGTCCAAGCCCTCGGCTGGTGTCATGCATGCTAGCCGAGGAAGACATCTCGTCAAATGGGACCCGGAACAAGACCTCAGCAGAGGATAAACTCAGGGCTGTATGGCCTCGAAGATCAGCTTGGCCTCTAACGCCCGCTGCTGGTCCATGAAGGCAGACAAGCTGCGCCCCAGGGCAGTCATTCTGGACTCCAATCCCAATAGCTCCACAGCTCTCGGCACAGACACTGAGGAACCCAGGCCCAGCGCTGGTTCCCCCAAAGGAGTGTCTTCAATGAGGATGGCCTTGGGTGTCTGAAGCCGATCACCAAGCAATTCCTTTCAGACAACTTTGATAGGCTGCTCCTGCTCAGTCCGGCGTGGACTGCGGGGCATGGCTAAGGACTTACTGGCCGGTCAGGACCATCCAGAGACACTGCCTTCAAGGGTTTCTTCTTCTGTTCCCTCAAGGAAGACCCCCTTTTCTGAAAATCCACAGAGTCTACCGGGATCCGCAGCGGGGTGTCAGGGGAGTCCAAGGCTTCAGACGGGGCCTTGGCCTTTGGAAGCGCCGGGGACTCTGGGGGGGGGGGGAAAAAAAACAAAAAACAAACTAAAAAAAACTTACCATGCTGCTGCCGACGGCTCTTTTTGCAAAGATCACAGACCGCAGGGTCATGGTCCAGCCCAAAGCAGCATGGGCAGCAGTTGTGGGTATTGGGAAGAGACAATCTTCGTACACTGATCACATTTCTTAAAAACAATGGTAGCCATGGGTGAAAAAATTATTTCACTGAGATTGAAGACCCACGGTGATGCCAGTTGGATAAAAGGGTGCAAAGGTGCCAAAAAGGAGAAAAATGAGTTACGGACCCGAGACTCTATACCAGAGCAGCGGGCTCAGGTGGCGGGAAGAGTTCCGGTGCACAACTGGAGGAAGAGTATGAAACTCAGATAGAAAAAAAAAGACAACTTTTTCTGGGGAAAAGCAGATGGATGTCTGATGAGCTCCACAGAAATAAAGAGACTGAGTAAGATGGCAGCCTTGTGTGGGAAGGGGACCACACCTGCGTGGTAGCATCCTCCAAAGGCTTTCTTTGAAAGCTGGGGAGATGCTTCCGCAAGGGCTCCGTCGGTGCCCATATGTAACTTCCTGTTTGTTCCCGCAGGATAGTGGACTGTCCCAAGGTATCTATGCTGGATCCACTGCTTTTTAACATATTCGTAAATGACCTGGAAATGGGAAGGAGTCAGGTAATCAAACTTGCAGATCAGACAAAATTATTCAAAGTTGTTAAAACCCAAGAGGATTGTGAAAAATTTCAAAAGGACCTTGATAAATTGGAAGACTGGATGTTCAAATTGCAGATGAAATTTAATGTGGACAAGTGCAAAGTTATGCACCTAGGAAAGAACACCACACACTATGGTTACATGATGCAAGGTTCCACATTAGGAACCACCACCCAGGAAAAAGATTTAAGCGTTATGGTGGATAGCACATTGAAACCCTCCGCCCAGTGTGCAGTGGCAGCCAAGGCAGCAAATAGAATGCTAGGAATCATAAGGAAAGGAAATTGAGAACAAAAGAAAGGATTATTATGCCTCTGTATCATTCGATGGTGCGACCGTGCCTTGAATATTGGGTGCAATTCTGGTCACCATGTTTTTAAAAGGATATAATGGCATTAGAAACGGTACAGGGAAGAGCCACCAAAATGGTAAAGGAGATGAAAGGATACCCCTATGAGGAAAGGCTTAAAAGGTTAGGGCTCTTCATCCTGGAAAAGAGACAGCTGAGGGGAGATATGAAAGAGATCAATAAATTAATGAATGAAGTGGAATGGGCAAATGTAGATCGATTGTTTATGTCATCAAAAGGTAGAAAAACTAGAGGACATGCAATGAAGCCACAATGTAACCCCTTTAAAACTAATAAGAGAAAACATTTTTTCACTCAGCGCGTAATCAAACTCTGGAATTCGTTACCAGAGGATGTAGTAAAAGCTGTTAGTGTAGTCGGGTTTGAAAAGGTTTGGACAAGTTCCTGGAGGAAAAATCTATAAATCACTATTAAAGGGGACTCTGGAAATCCACTGCTTGCCCCAATACAAATATTGTGGACCCTGTGTGTCTTTTGGGAACCTGCTATGTACTTGTGACCTGGATTGGCTAATGTTGGAAACAGGATACTGGGCTTGAAGGATCTTGGTCTGAGCCAGTATGGCATATCTGTTATATTCTTATGGTATGTTCTTATGTTTAGTTATAAGTTGATTATTTGTGTTAGTTTGAACAATATTTTTTTCCCTTTATAGGCTATATTTTTTTGTTGATATCATTCTATTTTTAGCATATATGCAATTTTAGTTTAGTTTTATTATTGTGATCCTCCTTGTATATTCTTGCATTCGTGAAGGCAGACTGTAAGTGGAGGAGTAGCCTAATGGTTAGAGCAATGGGCTAGAGTCAGGGAAACCAGGGTTTGAATCCCACTGTGGCTCCTTATGATCTTTGACAAGTTACTTAACCCTCCAATGCCTTGGGTACTAACTTAGGGGCTATGCAGAAAAGCTTAGCACAGCATTTTTATGGCACTTTTCCAGAGCTAGGCTTGCTCTCCGATGCAGAAAGCAAGCTAGCACTGGAAAAGCAGCAACACGGGTGGGGGGGGGGGGGGGCACTCTGCCATTTTTTGTCTTACATGGCAGCATGCACCATGTGGGACCTGGCAGGAGCACCATGGGGGCAGGAGCATGTGGGCACCTCTCCCATCCCATCATGTAAAGTACTGCAGGAAGAGGGGGAGAAAGGGTATGGAGGGGTTCAGGGTTGCTGGGCCACAAGGATTTTGTTTCTGTCGGAGGGTCAGTGCCGGGGGGAAGAGGGGACGACACTGGCCCCTGACAGTGTACCGATGGCATCGAAGTCTTTCATCTCAGATGACCCTTTTTGTAAGAGACAGCATGACAAACATGCACCAACCTATGTGCACGTGTTTGGCTGGCTCCCCCAGCTTAACACTGACATTCTGCGCTATGGGTAATTTGCATAATGCATTACAGCACAAAGAGTCAGCCTTAAACCCTGTGCTAGAGCTTTAAGCATTGGGCTCTAATAAGAGTTTCTGCATTGGCCTGTTAAACTGTAGACCCTGATGGGATGGGATGGGAAAATACCTACTGTACCTGAATATAACTACTACTGCTGATCATTAGTATAGCACTACAAGATGCATACAACACTGTACAGATACATGTAAAAGATGGTTCCCATTCATAAGAGCTTACAACCTAGTCAAGAGAAAACACAACAGCTGGGGACAAGGATATGTGTAGGGGAATGTTAAGGAAACACATAGTTGGAGAACAGGAGACTACGTGGATCACGATCCAAAAGCAGCCTCAAAGAGGTGAGTTTTCAGCCTGGATTTGTAAAGGGTTAGAGATGAAGCCTGACCTACAGACTCAGGTAGTTTGTTCCAGGCTTAAGGAGCAGCAAGTTGGAAGGATCAAAGTCTGCACCTGGCAGTAAAAGAGGGCAGCACAGATAGAAGCAATATACCAGAAGAGTGGCGTTCCCAAGGAGGGGTGCAGGGAGAGATAAGAGCAATAAAATGGGGGGATAAGACATTTTTCAGATATGTTAGTGAGAAGAGGAAGTGCAAAAGTGGTATTGTCAGAATCAAGGGTGAAGGGGAGGAATATGAAGAAGCTGATGAGGATAAAGCATAATTGCTAAACAAATATTTCTGTTCTGTGTTCACAGATGAAAAACCAGGAGCAGGACCTCAGAAAACACCCACAAACAGGACAGAAGCGAGGGACATCTTGAACAATTTTCAGAAGACTGTGTTTGTGAGACACTAGCTCAACTTAAAGTAGATAAAGCGATGGGACCGGATGGGATATACCCCAGAATACTGAGGGAACTTGGAGACGTTCTAACAGCTCCACTGTCTGACATTTTCAATGCCTCGTTGGAGTCGGGAGTGGTGCCAAAGGACTGAAGAGAGGCTCATGTGGTGCCTTTACACAAAAGCTAAGGATGTGGTTGAAAACTATAGGCTGGTT
This sequence comes from Ichthyophis bannanicus, assembly GCA_033557465.1. Lineage (NCBI taxonomy): Eukaryota > Metazoa > Chordata > Amphibia > Gymnophiona > Ichthyophiidae > Ichthyophis > Ichthyophis bannanicus. Next base: position 419,640,878 of record CM066034.1, read on the forward strand.
AGTTTAACTTCGGGGTGAGTAAATTATTGGAAACGCTACTGAAAGAGAAAATAGTGAAGTTTCTGGAGTCCAGCAGATTACAGGATCCGAGGCAGCATGGATTCACCAGAGGCAGGTCTTGTCAGACAAATCTGATTGATTTCTTTGACTGGGTGACCAGGAAGTTGGACCGAGGGAGAGCCCTAGATGTGGTGTATTTAGATTTCAGTAAAGCCTTTGACACTGTTCCTCACAGGCGACTTATAAACAAACTGAGCACCCTAGGGATGGACCCTAAAGTTACTGCTTGGGTAAGAAATTGGTTGGGAGGGAGGGGACAAAGAGTACAGTAAAGAGCTCACTCTGAGGAAAAGGATGCTACCAGTGGTGTGCCCCAGGGATCTGTCCTTGGTCCGATTCTTTTTAACATCTTTGTTAGTGATATAGCGGAAGGGCTGTCAGATAAGGTTTGCCTCTTTGCGGATGATACCAAAATCTGCAATAGAGTAGACACCCAGGAAGGTGTAGATAACATGAGGAGGGATCTAGCTAAGCTTGAAGAATGGTCTAGAATTTGGCAGCTGGGATTTAATGTTAAAAATTGTAAGGTCATATATTTGGGCTGCAGCAATCCAAGGGAGCAATATAGTTACAGGGGTTGAAGTACCTTTGTCCACTAAAGAAGAGTGGGACCTAGGCATGGTTGTGTCTGATGATCTTAAAGTAGCTAAACAGGTAAAAATGGTGACGGCAAAAGCTAGAAGGATGTTTGGGTGCATACAGAGAAGAATGGCTAGCAGAAAAAAGGAGGTGATAGTGCCTCTGTATAAGTCATTGGTGCAACCTCATTTGGAGTATAGTATGCAATTCTGGAGAACGCACCTTCAAAAAGATATAAACAGGATAGAGTCGGTACAGAAAGTGACTACTAAAATGGTTAGTGGTCTTCATTATAAAGCATATGAGGACAGACTTAAGGATCTTAATATGCACACCTTAGAAGAAAGGCGGGATAGAGGTGATATGATTGAGATGTTTAAATACCTTCATGGCATGGATGTTCAGGGGGAGAGAGCCTCTTTCCTATGAGGGGACATGGGATGAGGGTGAAGGTGGATTGATTCAGGAGCGATATGTGGAAATATTTCTTTACGGAAAGAGTAGTGGATCCTTGGAATAGTCTCCCAGTGGAGGTGGATGAGGACAGTATCTGAATTCAAAAAAGCATGGGACAAACACAGAGGATCTCTAAAGGAAAAAAGGGGACTGTTGAAGTTATTGATATGGAAGGACAGACTAGATAGGCCATGTGGTCTTTTTCTGTCGTCATATTTCTATGTTTCTAGGAAAGGTAGTGAGGAGCTGTAGAGTGAGTACACTTATAGGTTAGTAGGAGATTTATTTATTTATTTATTTAACCAGTTTTGTATACCACCTTATCCTTCAATCAAAGTGGTTGACAAGACAACAAAGGACTTACATGTTGAGGGCATGGGAAGATCAAATACAATACATTACAATATAAATACAGTACAAACAGTAAATTATAATATTATCTCATAGTGAAATTGGATTTACAAGTTGATCAATTTAAGTTACTTGACCAAATGATTCTATGAATAAATAAGTCTTTAAAGATATGCGAAAGTCTTTGATGTCTTCCTGAGCTCTTAATTCTTCAGGAATAGAATTCCATACCTCTGGTGCCATTAAGGAAAATGCTCTTTTAGAGGTCATCTGTTTTGATCTATTGAAGTTTAAAGGTGTACTAAGCTTATTGGAGTTATGAGATCGTCTAGGTCTTAGGCTCTTGTCTTTGGATATTATATGCTGTAGAATATCTGCTGAAGATTGGTGAAAGATTTTGAAAATAATCATTAGGTTTTTTATTTTGCTATTGCAAATAGGAGATGTTTGAACTGGATATGAAAAAGGCTAGAGAGCCTATCAAAATACTTGAAAAAGGGGTTATATGATCATATCGAGGCTGGCGGAAGATTAGCTGCGCAGCTGAGTTTTGAACAGATTGAAGAGGAGAGAGATGATTCACAGGGAGACCAGCAAGGAGGAGGTTGCAATAGACTAGACAGGAGGTGACTAAAGAGTGGATAAGTATCTTAGGGTGTTCAAAAAAGAAGGGGTTAATTTTGATGATGTTATAGAGAAAGAAACGACAGGTTTTAGCTATCAGTTGGATGTGTGTGAAGGAAGAGAGGGAGAAGTCAAAGATGACCCGAACCAAAGGTTGAGAGCTGAGGAAACAGAGAGGAGTAGATCATTAGCCATAGAAATAGAGAAAGGAGGAAGAGGGAGGTGGGAAGTGGATTTAGGGGGAAGATAAGAAGCTTGGTTTTGGCCATGTTTAATTTCAAATGGTGGCAAGACATCTAGGCAGCAATGTCAGATAGGCAGGTAGGCAGAGATCCAGACCTGGATTGCCGGAGAGATATCAGGTGTAGAAAGGTAGATCAGAGAGTCATCAACATAACTAAAGGTACTGAAAACCATGGAAAGAGAAGAATGCATCAAGGGACTGGCTACAGACAGACTAAAAGGTGTGGACCCAAGAGAGAACCTTGGGGTACACCAACAGAGTGGTATAGCACTAGTAGAGGATCCACCAGAACAAAACACTAGAAGTGCGGTGGGAGAGATAAGAAGAGAATCAGGATAGCACAGAGCCCTTAAAACAAAGAGAGGACAAGGTATCAAGGAGAAGGTGTGGTCAACAGTGTCAAAAGCAGTAGAAAGGTAAACAAGGATAAGGATTGAGAAAAGGCCCTAAGATTTGGCCAGGTCACTGGAGGCTTTGGCAAGAGCCGTTTCAGTAAAATGTAAAGGATGAAAGCCATATTGCAACTGATCCAGACAGGCATGAGAGGAGAGAAAGTCATGACAATGGTGGTGAACCGTACGCTCAAGTATTTTAGAAATGGGGGGGGGGGAGGAGCACTTGTAAGCCCGACTATAAAAATGGGAATGAAGTAGATACCACACCATTCACAGAAGATGAGGTGTTGGAACAACTTGCTAAACTGAAAGTGGACAAAGCCATGGGACCGGATGGGATACATCCCAGGATACTGAAAGAGCTCAGAGAGGTTCTTGCAGGGCCGTTAAAGGATGTATTCAACAGATACTTCGAAACAGGAGAGGTTCCTCAGGACTGGAGAATGGCTGATGTTGTACCTCTACACAAAAGTGGTGACAGGGAAGAAGTGTCAAACTACAGACCCGTGAGCCTTACCTCGGTGGTGGGAAAAGTAATGGAGGTGCTCCTGAAAGAGTGAATAGTGAACTTTGACTGGGTGACCAAGGAACTAGATCAGGGACATGCGATGGATGTCATCTACCTGGATTTCAGCAAAGCCTTTGATACTGTTCCTCATAGGAGGCTTGTCAACAAACTCAGTAGCTTGGGGATGGGTTCCAAGATGGTGAACTGGATTATAAATTGGTTGACTGACAGACGACAGAAGGTGATGGTACATGGAGCTCACTCGGATGAAAGGAAGGTGATTAGCAGGGTGCCCCAGGTTCGGTCCTGGGCCGGCATTGTTCAATGTATTTGTGAGAGATATTGCTGAAGGACTGAATGGAAAAGTCTGTCTTTTTGCAGACAACACAAAAATTTGCAACAGAGTGGACTCCCCCGAGGGAGTGGATAACATGAGAAAAGATCTACAAAAGCTGGAAGAATGGTCTAATGCTTGGCAATTACGATTTAATGCTAAAATGTGCAGTGTCATGCACTTAGGTAGCAGAAATCCAAGAGAAACGTACGCAATAGGGGGCGAGAGGTTGGTGTGCATGGTTCAGGAGAAAGACCGTGGTGTGATTATCTCTGATGATCTCAAGGTGGCAAAACAGTGCGACAAGACGGTGGCAAAAGCCAGGAGGATGTTGGGCTGCATACAAAGAGGGATTACCAGCAAAAAGGAAGAGGTACTTATGCCACTGTACAGGTCGCTGGTGAGGCCTCACTTGGAATACTGTGTTCAGTTTTGGAGACCATATCTTGCAAAAGATGTAAAAAGACTGGAAACTGTTCGGAAGAAGGCGACCAAAATGATTTGGAGCCTGCGTAAAAAACCCTATGAGAAGAGACTTGAAGACCTAAATATGTACACTTTGGAGGAGAGGAGGGATAGGGAAGATATGATTCAGACCTTTAAATACTTAAAGAGGAACGATGAACAAACAAACCTCTTCCAAAGACGGGGAAGCTGCAAAACTAAAGCTGCAAGGTGGAAAATTGAAAAGCATTGTCAGGAAATATTTTTTCACTGAAAGGGTGGTGGATGCTTGGAATGCTCTCCCGATGGAAGTGGTGGGGGCAAACACGGTGACGGAATTCAAAACAGCATGGGACAAGCACAGCGGATCCCTTTATAGCAACAGGATAAAAACAAAATAAACTGAACAATCTAACTTCTCAACAAATAGGGGTGTCCTACATGGAGTGGTGGGTCCACTCCTAAACAAAGACATGGGGAGGGGTGGCCTGCACGGAGCGACAGGTGCACCTACTCTTGCCGTATATTTGCTGGGCAGACTGGATGGACCATGCTGGTCTTTATCTGCCGTCATTTACTATGTTACTATGACAGTGATGGCAACAAGTTAACACGGCTCCTGCTTTGAAGATGCTCAAAGATGGGAGAAGCCATCACTAGGAATCCCATTTTTTTGACAGCTAACTCCCTCCTTGCTGGCTTCTTAATTGAGCAACATTAAACTGTGTTTAGCAGAGTAAGGCCTTTTAAGGCTGTATGTGTATTTCGTAATTTTTTTTGTTGCATACTTTTGAACATGCTATTAAAATATAACAACATACAGCTGGACTATTTCCAATTATTTCTCAAGATATTGTACACAACATACCGAAAATGCACAAAACCACAACCGACCACAACTTTATATAGCCCTCTGGTGGCTGAGGCAGATAGAGGTCTAGGAGTGATTTCATTGAAACCTCAGCATTTCATTGATTCTGTCTCTCCACCAATCTGCTGGTAGCGGAACAGAACCCACTTGTCTGAACTGGTCTAGCAGGTCGATATGGAAATAAAGCATAGTAACTCACCTGTAACAAGTGTTCTCCAGGGACAGCAGGACTCAGTCCTCACATATGGGTGACGTCGGCACCAACGGAGCTTGCGCGGAGAATTAACTCAGCTTTCAAAGAAAGCCTTTGAAAATTCCACCACACAAGCATGATCATCTTCCTGCTCAAAGGTGCCATCTTGATCAGTCAGATGACATAGCGCAGGCAAAAGAAAAAATACCAAAAACAGTGAGCAATTCCAAGGGGAGGTGGGAGGGTTGTGAGGACTGATTCCTGCTGTCCCTGGAGAACAACTGTTACAGGTGAGAAACTACGCTTTCTCCAGGAACAAGCAGGAAGTCAGTCTCACATATGGACCTGTAGAAAGTACCACAGTGAACTGTGAGCAGCTGCTGGTAACCAAAGACAGCCTGAAGACCCCGGGTCCTCAGAAGATCACGCTTCCAGTAGCTGCAGAAGAAGGGTCGGAGGGCAGGAGTTGCTTAAACTCCAAACAAATTGGCCTGGGTGAAGGTACTGTCCCGATGGGACTTCCTCTCCAGGCAGTCTTGCGATGGTGTTAGCCAAGGAACAGGTGGCAGCTCGGCAGATGTCTGCCAGTGACACAGAGCGCAGGTTGGCCACTGACACCGCCCTCGCACAAACATCATGTGCCGTGACTCGGCAGTCCAGGGATAGCCCGGTCTAAGCCTTGGTGAAAGCGATGTAGTCCACCACCCAGATGGATAGGGTCTGCTTAGTGACCGTGAGCCCCATGCGTACAGGGTTATAGGAGACGAAGAGCTGCTCAGACCTGCGGTGAACCGTGTACATTGCAGGTAGAAGGAGAGCACCCTCCTGCAGTCAAGGGTATGGAAGACTGCTGACTTCTGGTTGGTGTGGGGCTTCGGGAAGAAGGTTGGCAGCACTATCTCCTGATTGAGGTGGAAATCAGACATCCTTTGGGAGGAATTTGGGGTGTGTTCGGAGAACCACCCAATTCCTGTAGAATCTTGTATAGGGGGCATTGTCCATCAGGGCCTGAAGCTCACTGACCCTCCGGGCCGAGGTGAGGGTCACCAGAAAAAACATCTTCTAGGAAAGGTGCTGAAATGAGCAGGTCACCATTGGCTCAAAGGGCGGCTGAGTTAGCTGCGTAAGGACGACACTGAGGTCCCACTCCGCCGGGGAAGGACGGATGGGGGGCTTGGAAAGCAGCCGTCCATGCATGAAGCGGGAAACCAGTGGTTGACCCGAGAGGGGTCTGCCCCCGACGGGGTGGTGGTTAGCCGAGATAGCGCTCAGGTGGACCCTGACAGAGTTGGACTTCAAGCCCACCTGCGAGAGATGGAGAAGGTACTGCAGGACCAAGTAGGTAGGGCAAGAGAACGGGTCAGCCTGTATCTCTAGGCACCACACCAGGAACTGACGCCACTTAAAGGCATAAGCACTCCTAGTTGAGTCCTTGCGCGAGGCCAGCAGAATGTCCTTGACCTCCACTGGGAGATGAAGGGGGGCTGGAGCGACCCGTTCAGCTGCCAGGCTGTGAGGGATAAAGACCTCAAGTTCAGGTGTAGTAGCAGGCCCCCCCGCTCCTGCATCAACAAGCCTGGCATGCTGCTGAGCGGAACTAGAGTCTCCGATAAGAGGCAGAGCAGCAGCGGGAACCAGGGCTGCCGAGGCTACTACGGGGCCACGAAAATTACAGCTTTCCCAGTATATTTAGAGGAGGGTTCATGCTCTGAGCGGAGTGAGGGAAAATGCATATAGGAGGATGTGCGTCTATGACAGGAGGAAGGTATCGGAGGCTTCCCTGTTCAGGTGGGGAACTGGGTCGCAGAACTGTGGGAGCTGTGAATTCGCCAGACTGGCGAAGAGGTCTAGGACCAGAGTCCCTCAACGCCGGAATAGCCACTGTGCTGTCTGTGGGCAGCGGCGCCACTTATGTGGCTTAAGGAGCCGGCTTAGCCTGTCTGCCAAAACATTGTCCTGGCCCGGGAGATAGGTGACCCATAGGGCTATGCCCTGGCAAACCATGGAGGAACATAGGAAAAGGCTGTAAGAGCCAGTGCCCCCTTGCTTGTTCATATAGAACATTGCCAACTGGTTGTCTGTCTGGATGAGCACCGCCCGATGATGAATGAGGAAGATGTAGGGATGTTACCCATGACCGAAGTGGTATTTAATTTAAAGGTGACACTGCAGAAGAATTGAAAGAAATATCGCTACACCGGGAAGATGTATTAAAACTATTTGATCAACTGAAGAGTAGCAAATCACCTGGACTGGATGGTATACATCCAAGGGTGTTGAAAGAACTGAAATATGAGACTGCAGACCTGCTATTAGTAATCTGTGAACTATCATTAAAATCATCTGTAATACCTAAAGATTGGAGGATCGCCAATGTAATGCCAATTTTTAAAAAGGGTTCCAGGGGTGATCCGGGAAACTAGAGACCAGTGAGCCTGATGTCAGTACTGGGGAAGATGGTAGAAACCATCATAAAGAACAAAATTACTCAGCATGTAGATAGTCATGGCCTAATGGGAGACAGTCAACATGGCTTTAGACAAGGAAGATCTTGTCTTACTAATTTGCTATATTTTTTTTGAAGGTGTGAATAAACAGGTAGACAAAGGTGAGTCGGTTGATATAGTGTATCAGGACTTTCAGAAAACCTTTGACAAGGTCCCTCATCAGAGACTTTTGGCAAAACTAAAAAGTCATGGGATAGGAGGCAGTGTACTATTGTGGATCAGGAACTGGTTAAAATTAGAAAGCAGAGGGTAGGGCTAAATGGCCAATTTTCCCAATGGAAAAAGGTGAAAAGTGGAGTACCCCAGGGATCTGTGCTGGGTCCGCTGCTTTTTGACATATGCATAAATGACCTGGAAAAGGGAATAACTAGCGAGGTTAACAAATTTGCAGATGACACAAAACTATTTCAAGTTGTTAAAACCCATGACGATTGTGGAAAATTGCAAGAGGATCTTGATAAATTGGAAGACTGGGCATCCAAATAGCAGATGAAATTTAAAGTGCACAAGTGCAGATTATTGCACCTAGGAAAGAACAACCCAAACTATGGTTATACGATACAAGGTTCCACATTGGGAACCACCACCCGGGAAAAAGATTTAGGCGTCATCGTGGATAGCATGTTAAAACCCTCCACCCAGTGTGCAGCGGCAGCCAAGAAAGCAAACAGAATGCTAGTTATAAGGGAAGGAATGGAAAATAAAACAAAGGATATTATAATGCCTCTGTATCGTTCCATGATGCGACCGCACCTTGAATATTGTGTGCAATTCTGGTCGCAGTATCTTAAAAAAGATATAGCATTATTAGAAAAGGTACAGAGAAGAGCCACCAAAATGATAAAGGGGATGGAAGTATACTTCTATGAAGAGAGGCTAAAAAGGTTAGGGCTCTTCAACCTGGAAAAGAGACGGCTGAGGGGAGATATGATAGAGGTCTATAAATTAATGAATGGAGTGGAACGGGTAAACGTAGATTGATTATTTACGTTATCAGAATATAGAAAGACTAGGGCGACATGCAATGAAGCTACAGGTTAAACTATTTAAGACAAATAAGAGAAAATATTTTTTCACTCAACGTGTAATCAAACTCTGGAATTTGTTACCGGAGGATGTAGTAAAGGCTGTTAGTGTAGCTGGGTTTTAAAAAGTTTTGGACAAGTTCCTGGAGGAAAGGTCCCTAAACCATTATTTAAAAGGGACCCAGGATATCAATACTTAACTCAATACAAGCATTATGGAACCTGTGTCTTTTGGGGAAACTGCTACGTACGTATGACCTAGATTGGCCACTGTTGGAAACAGGATACTGGGTTTGGTGGACCTTGGTCTGACCCAGTATGGCATATCTTATGTTCTTATGTTAATGCGGTGCCTGAATGCCCGAAGGGCTTGAAGGACCGACTGGAATTTGAAAAGGTTGATCGACTGCCAGGACTCCTCCAGGGACCAAGTCCCCTGCGTGCGGAGCTCGCCGCAGTGGGCTCCCGAGCCCAAAAGGGATGTATCCGTGGTCAAAACCACGTCGTGTTGTGGAGCCTGGAATGGCATGCCTCAAAGCAGGTTCCGGACATCCTGCCACCAGTCGAGGGACTTGGCCAGTTGATGAGTGACCAAGACGGCATCTCAGAGACGACCCATGACCTGAGACCACTGAGCACAAAGGCACCACTGCGCCGCTCACATGTGCAGTTCGGCATCGAGAGCGACAAGAGGTGTCGAGGCCATATGGCTGAGGAGACGGAGCATCGATACGGTGTCGAGGCATTAGACTGTGGATGCCAGAGCAATGAGGCAGTCTGCCCAGTCCTGAGGAAGGAAGGCTGTCGCTCTGAGTGTCGAGGCACGTGCCGATGAACTCCAAGGATTGGACTGGAGTGAGATGAGACTTTAGATAATTGACCATGAAACAGAGGTATTCGAGGAGGTGAACAGTGCGGGCCATGGCCCACTGCGCCTCATCGGCCATCCCTCCCGTAACGAGCCAGCCATCTAGATAAGGGTAGACGAAGGTTCCCTGCAGTCAGATGTGGGCTGCAGCCACTGTAAGGCATTTGGTGAACACTTGTGGGGCGGACACGAAGCCGAAGAGAAGTACCCTGTTTTGGTAGTGGTTCCCTTGTATCCTGAAGTGCATATATTTCCTGCGTTTGGGATTGCAAGGATGTGAGTGTACGCATCCTGAAGGTCCAAGGAGCATAGCCAGTCGCCCTGCCAGAGGAAGGGCAGCAAGGCGCCAAGGGAGAGCATTTTGAATTTCTCCCGCACCAGGTATTTGTTGAGATTTCTTAAATCGAGGATGGGTCGGAAACAGCCCATCCGCTTTGGCAAAAGGAAGTAACGGGAGTAAAACCCACGACCTTTGAGATGCAGCAGGACCACTTCCACTGCTTGTTCCTTGAAGAGGGCGGTAAGCTCCTGTGCTAAGAGGTCCTGGTGCACGGGGAGCCGAGGAGGCTCTGCGGGGCAGAAAGGTGGAGTGAGCCAGTCCAGATGGAGGAGGTAGCCCTCTCAGACGACCTGGAGGACCCAGGTGTCTGAGGTGACAGACTCATCTGGGAGCAAAGTGGACCAGGTGCCCTTCCACTGGTAGCTGAGTCACCAGGGGTGGGGGGGGGGAAGAGTGGCTATGCACCTGGCGTCAAAATCCCAGGGCCAACTGGGCTGGTGCTGGGGTTTGGCTCTTGGGTCCCTTGGACTTACGTGGGCCTTGGGGCCTGCTCTTGCTCTGTCTGCTCTAGGATGGAGCCGATGTCGGAGAGTAAGGTGGGTAGCCCCGGTAGGGGAGTCCCTTCCTCTGGAAGGAGAGCTTTTTGCCCTGTTGCTTCTTCCGTGGAAGGGAGGAAGTCTTTCAGGAGAGAGGGGTGTGGGTGATGTACTCAATCTCAGTCTCTGCTGTTTGTTCTCCATTGGTTTGCCGAACAATTGCTCGCCAAGGCACAGGACATTGAGCAGTTTCTTCTAGACCCACTGCTCAAGATTTGAGGTTTGGAGCCAGGCCTGCCGTCTGGCCCCGATTCCAGCAGCCACTATCTGGGTGGACGACTCAAAACTGTTGTATGCAGCGTGAGAAATGTACTTTGAACAGTCCCCCACTGACTTCAGGAGGGACTGGAAACGGAGGTAATCGTCATTGAGACCCACCTCAAAACCCCCGAGTTCCTTCGTGAGGTCGCGGAGGAACATCCCCATGTATAGCTGGCAAGCCTGAATGCAGCATGCCAGCATGGAGCCTTGGTAGGCCTTACGCCCAAGGGCGTTGATGGCATGAGATTCCCTACCTGGCGGGATTGAACAATGGGTCTTCGGACTCTTTTGCCTCTGCATAGTGGACTCAACCACCATCGAGGTATGGGGAAGCTGGGCCCTCACTGGACCCCATACATGGTGTCCAGGCGCTTGCTGACAATGGGGATAGATGTAGGTGTCTCCCACATAAGGAGGAGCAGCTGGGTTAGAAAGGGAAGAACCGGGACCGAAAGGGATTCCCTCGACGGGGTCTCGTATTGTAAAATATTGAATTCCTCCACACGGGGCTCCTCCTCAAACTGTGTGGAGAGTGCCAGGGCCCACGCCATGTCCCATACAAACTCCAGAAAGAAGGTTGCTTCGGGAGGGGACTGCCATTTCTGAACAGGCGGGGAAGGATATGAGAGAAGGTCCTGATGAGTCCGGGTTTCGGGGGGAGCAGAGCTCCGGGCTGTGGTCAGCTTCTAGGCACCTATAACAACAGTTGTGGATGTCCATGAGCAACATTTTTAGAGCATCTGTCACTTTTTGAAACTGCAGGACATGGGGCAAAATGAATCCCCGCAAGGTCGAAGACCTTCGACGTGGCCAGAAGTTGAAAAGGGCGTGAAAACGCGCTGGAGACCAAACTGGAGAAAAATGAAGAAAATGAAAAACGACAAAGTCCTGCTGCCAAAGCAAGGGCTCTGAGGACGGCGAGAAAAGGACCGGGAAACTGGAATTAGAAAGAAAAAATTAAAGATTTTTTCCGAGGTACAGGATGTGTCCCCGAAGGGCTCCACGTAAAAAGGTAGACTGATCAAGATGGCATCCTTGGGCAAGAAGGGGACCACACATGTGTGGTGGCATTCCCAAAGGTTTTCTTTGAAAGTTGGGGGAATTGCTCCGCGCAGGCTTCGTCGGTGCCAACGTCACCCATACGTGACGACTGACTTCCTGCTTGTTTCTGGAGAAATATATATATATATATATATATATATATACACAAACACACATACACAGTATATATCAATATAGAGAGACAGGCTCAGGATTCACAAGCAAGCTGTTAAATGTCTGACCCAAGTCAGGAGCTAGCAGCAAAGCTTGTAATGGAGGTGCTCTTTCCAGTGCAGAAAGCAACACCGGGCTCAGCATACATGGACAGGAAGGAAAAGGGGTCTAGCAATACCTCAGTAGGTGGGAGGGGCTAATCACTCCACTTTCTTTACACTGCCGGGTAGGTTAGAAAACAAGCACAGGAAAATTTAGAACTTGAATTAAAACAGCAGATATAGAGTTAGAATTAGACTTTGAATTAGAATGTTAACTTGGCCTCTACATGTAGCTTGCCTTGAACTTCTGAGAAAAGATCTAATTCAATCTAAATTAACACTCTAAATCAATGCTCCCCTTCTCTCTCTCCAAGTCAGCTATGAGACAGACAATGAAGCAACTCTGCAGAAAGCTGGAACGGAGGTGGGAGTGGGGGGGAGAGGGGGTTGATAGCAAGACAACCAGGGAAAAGAATAAATACAAAATGATAAAATGAGGCTGGTTTTCTACAAAGGAACAGCTGTGCTCTGAAAATTTGCTGTCATCGTTTTGCCATGTTATCATGCAGCAGGAACCTAGTTTGGTGTTGGTGATTGCTGCAAGTGTTTCTGGTTTTTTGATTCCTGCTTCATCCTCTGGAGAGGCTGCAAGGATGGTATAAAAGGCATAATACACATTCTCTGCTTCCATGCTTTCTATGTGTTCATGATGTCAGTCTTTCAAAGTGCTGCCTCCCAGAGGATTCTGCAACATCTCAGAGTTACAGACCAAAGATGAGAGGCTGCAATCCACAGGAGACATCACTGCAGCAACAAGAGATAGCTTGGCAACAGAGGGCAACACACCAGGCCTAGTCCAGATCCTGGAACTCAAGAGACTATTTCCCTTCAGCTATATCATGCTGTAAAAACTGAGTTTCATTTTGAAGGAACTGCAATATCTTTAATTCCTAAGTACTATTGTGGGTGGACAGGATGAGCAGGGAGCATTAAAAGAAATGTTAATATATTAGAGACAACCCAGAGAGTGTTAGCAAAATAGAGTTATGACTATACAATAAACCCGGTCAAGTGAGATTTATGAGCCTATATATATGCCCTAAGAGAAAAGAGGCAGGAGGATTGTGATAAATGCATAACTTATACACAAGAGGCATTTTTCCGTGGAAAGAAAATCACAGAATAAGAAGTTATGGTGAGATGTTCTAAAGAAGTAAACTCAGTAGTAATGGGCAGATGGAGGCTACAAGAATAAGAGAATTCAAGAAAGCATGAGATAAAGCACAGGACATTTAGGTGGAAAAATAAAGCCAGAAGCTAAGTGGGGTCTGCAAAATTGCAGCAGTAGAGAAAATGAGCAGACAAGATGGCCCTGAAAAAGCATAGTTACTCATCTGTAACAGGTGATCTCCGGGAACAGCAGGAATTTAGTCTTCACATGAGGATATCGTCAGTATCGACGGAGCCTGCGCAGGAACGCTTCCCAGCGTCCAATAGGAATGCTTTTGGGAGCATCCCTCAGCACATGCGTACTGCCTTCCCACCTTTCCAACTGTCTCTCTTCAGTTAAGTTTGTAGCTGAGTGAAAGGATAGAGGAAAAGAGGAAAGAAACAGAGAGATAGAGAGACAACTCCCAGGGGAGGTGGGTGGGTTGTGAAGAATAAATTCCTGCTGTTCCCGGAGATCACCTGTTACAGGTGAGTAACTACGCTATCTCCAGGAACAAGCAGGAATGTAGTCTTCACATATGGGGACGCCCTAGCTGAAGATGCCAGGGAGATGACCCCAGGAAGCTGCCAACTATGGTGAGGTGGGCCATGCTTCCTCCCATGGATCTCTGGCATCCCACCAGAGCTGGTGGGTAGGAGTTGTATTAAGTTTGAAAGAGATTTTGAAGAACAGCCTGGCCAAAGAAGTCATCCCGACGGGAAGCTTTATCTAGGCAGTAGTGGGCTGTAAAGGTATGTACCGAAGCCCAGGTGGCTGCTCGACAAATGTCAATAGACAGAGAGTGAAGGTTAGCCACAGAGGCTGACATTCCTCTCACATTATGAGCTGTGACATGGCCTAGAAGAGGAAGACTCTTACTCTCATAAGCAAAGGATATGCACTGTGCAATCCATTTGGATAAAATCCTCTTGGAGACTGGAAGTCCCAAATGACTAGAATCAGAAGTTGAGAAGACTTTCTATGTTGCTGTGTTCTTTGTAGGTAAAAAGTTAAGGCTCTTTTACAGTCCAAAGTGTGAAGGTTCTTCTTTGCATTAGAGGCATGAGGCCTCGGAAAGAATACAGGAAGATAAATCGCTTTATTTAAATGAAAAGCCGAAACCACCTTTGGCATAAAGTTTGGATGAGTTCTGAGGACAACCTTATCATGATGAAACCTAGTGTAAGGAGGATCAGTCACTAAGGCTTGCAATTCACTAATGCGACGTGCAGAGGTGATTGCAATTAGGAAAGATGACCTTCCAGGACAAAAACTTTAGGGTAGTAGTGGCTAAAGGTTCAAAAGGTGGTTTCATGAGCTGCCCAAGAACTAGATTTAAATTCCACGCCACCAGTGGTGGTTTGATGGGAGGTTTTGTTAAAAGAAGACCTCTCATAAATCTGGATATGAGAGGATGAGAGGAAATTAGTTGTCCATTTAGAGGATTATAGGAAGCTGTAATTGCGCTAAGATGGACTCTGACTGAATTGGTCTTCAGACCAGAATTTGATAAATGAAGTAGATACTCTAGTATCGACTCCAAAGGTATCACCAGGGGGTTTAAGCCCTTCTGGGAACACCATATAGTGAAACGCTTCCACTTGAAGGCATAAGATCGTCTTGCGGAAGGTTTTCTAGAAGCCTAAAGGATATCCTTTACCTGTTGGGAAAGGTTGAGATCCTGAAGATTTAAGCTCTCAGCAACCAGGCCATGAGACGCAGGGACTGGGGATTTGGGTGCCATAGGTTCAGCTTGAGAGAGGTGTAGAAGCAAGGGATACCATGTTTGGCGTGGCCACCGTGGCGCTATGAGGATCATATGACCTCTGTCTCTCTGAAGCTTGAAAACTCTTTTGGGGATGAGGGGAATGGGTGGGAAGGCATAGAGGAAGTCCTGACCCCAGTTAAGGAGGAAGGCATCCCTTGCCTGGCAATTGTGAGCCGGAATCCTGGAACAGAACCGGGGGAAGTTTGGCATTCAGTGGACTTGCAAAGAGGTCTATGTCTGGAGTCCCCCAGATGTGAAATATCTTTGTCACCTGGTCTGGGTGGAGAGACCATTCGTGAGGCAGCAATACTCGGTTGAGTTTGTTTGCCCAAAGGTTTTGAATGCCTGGAAGATATACCACGAGAAGGTGAATTTGATGCTCTCTGGCGAGGGCCCAAAGTCGTAAAGCTTCGTTACATAACGACAGAGAGCCTGTTCCGCCCTGTTTGTTCACATAGAACATGGTTACTTGATTGTCTGAACTAGGACTGTCTTGTAGCTGAGCTGGGCATGGAATACTCGAAGAGCTAAATAGATTGCTCTTAATTCCAGGAGGTTTATGTGATGACAAGCATCCTGTGGAGTCCAGGTGCCCTGGGTAGAGAGATGATGCAGGTGTGCTCCCCAACCCACCTGTGATGCATCTGTTAGGGTTGTTAGGGGTTGTTGGAAAGGAGACCCTACTGAAAGATTCTCCAGTGATTGCCACCATTGAAGAGACAAGATCAGCCGATGAGAGTTTGCTATCTTGTCTGGCAAACGTCCTGTGGCCTGTGCCCACTGTGTGGATAGGATCCACTGGGCTGCTTGCATGTGGAGGGCGAGCATAGGGAACTACATGGACTGTGGATGCCATATGTCCCAGTAACTGTAACAGTTATCGAGCAGTTAGGGAGGACTTTCCCGCTGCTTGAGAAGCTAGTTGCACTATGCGAAGACACCGGGCCTGTGGAAGGAAAGCCCTTGACTGTCTGGTATCTAGACAGGCTCCTATGAACTCCAGAGACTGGGAAGGAACAAGTTGGGATTTTGGGAAGTTTATTACCAATTCCAAATATTGGAGGATTCGCACTGTGCGAGACAGTGCAGACCTGGCCTCTGCAACCGTGGGGGCTCGAATGAGCCAGTCGTCCAAGTAAGGGAAGACAAAAATCCCTAGGGTTCGCAGGAATGCAGCTACTACTGCCATGCATTTCGTGAATACTCTTGCTGCAGAAGCCAGACCAAAGGGAAGAACCCTGTATTGGAAGTGTTTTTCCTTGAAAAGGAATCGTAAGAACTTCCTGTGATCTGGATGGATCAGAATGTGAGTATATGCATCCTTTAAGTCTAGAGAGCAAAGCCAATCCTGACTTTGAAGGTATGGCAGAAGAGTTCCTAGAGAAATCATTTTGAACTTCTCTCGTAAAAGGTATTTGTTCAATTCTCTGAGGTCTAGAATGGGTCCTCCTGGTTTTTTTGGAATACGAAAATAGGGAGAGTAGAACCCTGTACCCTGCTGGAGAATGGGTACTTCCTTCACTGCCCCTTGGGCAACAAGTGTTGAGACCTCGTGATCCAACAGATTGTCTGCAGATGTCTGGGAATTGAACTGTCTTAAGATTGTAGGAAGGGGCATGCTGTGAAAATGAAGCCTGTACCCCTCTCCTACAATGGACAGAGTCCAATTTTCTGCTGTTATTTGGTGCCATCTGTTGGCAAAATGACACAGCCTGCCTGGAATATTTAGGGGTTCTGGACCCCTCAGAGGCAGGAAGGCCACGCTCTGCAGGAAGGAGTCAAAGCCCTTGAGGGGGCTGAACCTGCAGAGCTGGTTGAGCTCTCGGGCCTTTTGGCTTCTTCTGCTGTTTGAATTGCTGTTGTTGTATCTTTTGGGCAACATGACTGAGCTTGACTTTGCTGGGTATAGGATGGAAACTTTCTCTTTTTGCTGAAAGAGGGGTTCTTATAGGGTTTCTTTCTGGCTTGAGGGGCTGTAGATTTTGAGAATCTATCTAAGGTGATATTGTCAGCATCTAGCTCATTAGCCTTTTCCTGCCAATTTTTACCAAAGAGATTTTCTCCTGTGCAAGGGATGTTGCCTAATTTATCCTGTACCCAAATCTCCAAGTCTGATGCCTGAAGCCAGGCAATCCGTCGTGCACCAATGGCAATAGCAGAGGTTCTGCCGATACATTCAAAGCAGTCAAAGGCTGCACGATTGATGAACTTGGAGACATCTTGAGCATGCCTGACAAGTGTAAGGAAGTCTTGTCATCTGTCATCTGGGAGAAGTGGGCTCATAAGCTCCAAATCTCCTGTGACTTCCTTGAGGAAAATATCCATACATACGATATATGAGCTGATCCTAGCTGAAAGCATAGAAGCTTGAAAGGTTCGATGCCCAAAAGCATCCAAAGTCCTGCATTCACGACCAGGAGGATTAGATGCATGTCTCTTTGCACTTTTCATCCTACGCATGGCTGACTACACTACCATTTATTTATTTATTTATTTTATTTTACATTCTCTTATATACTGCGCTTTTCTGCATCAGTGCAGTTTACATTGAACAAACTGAAATTACATTGAACAGGGCATTATAACTTGGAGATAACTATTTTACAGGGAACATGGGCTATGGAGGGTTAAGTGGCTTGCCCAAGACCACAAGAAGCACCTGTGGGACTAGAAACCCCAGTCCTTCCGGCCCAAGGTTGCTGTCCTCTAGTGGGATTTGAACCTCCGACCTTCTGGCCTGAAGTACCTTGCCCCAACCACTAGGCCACTCCTCCACTCCATGGAATGGTGTGGCAGCTGAGTCTTTTGAAATCCAGGACATGGTGGAACTCAACACATGGTATCAAGCCTCCTAGAATGAGGAGATGTGGTCAAAGGTGTCTCCCACATTCTGAGCATCAAATCATGAAGAATTTCATGAATGGGCAGAGTAGCTCCCTCCTTTGGAGCTTTAGGATACTGGAGAATTTCCAATTCCTTTGCTCTAGGTTCCTTTTCAGGAGCAGCAATAATTGAAAGGTCTTTGGCAACATCACGAATAAAATCCTGAAAGGACATGTCATCTGGAGGCAACATTCTGCATCGGGGAGAAGAAAAGTCTTCCGGGAGAAAAACCTCTGGTACCAGCAGAATTATCAGAGTCATCGGAATCGAAGGATTTGAAGTATCTCTAATCACGATGTTCATGTAAGGCACGGTCCCGGTATCGATCGAAGTCGGTACCGAGTTGATCCGGTACCGATCTTTCGATGCCAGGTAAAGACGGTATGGGAAGAATTCCCATCGGGGCCGGTACCGTCGGTGCTGGTACCGGTATCTGTTCCGGTACCAGCATCGGTACCGGTGTCGGTACTGGTGCCCGTTGAACCATCTGTGTCAACGGTACCGCAGCTGTAAGGAGAGCTGCAATAATGCGCTCCATAGCGAGGAATCTCTGGTCTATCGACGCTGCCAATGCCTGGTTGTCGGTACCGGAGAAGGCGGCCGGGACCCCTGAGCATGGCACCAGTAGTTCTGTCAAGGCCGAGGCCTCGAGAACATCCTGGAACCCCGTTGATGCTTTGGAGGCCGAAGCCTCCCGCCGGGGCTGTTTTGCCGGTGTGGTTCCCTCAAGGGCAATGCCAATGGCCTCTCGATGCTTTGCAGGAGAGCTACCCTTTGAGGACCGACTTTTATGTTTAGTTACCCGAGATCCATGGGAGGAAGAAGAGGCTCTTGAAGACGTCGATGCAATGGACCTGGCATCCGAAGAAAAGGGGGTACCGAGCTTTGCTGTCCGGTTCTGTCTTCCTCTTTTAGTCATTCCCATACAAGAGAGGCACTCAGATGGAGAATGGTCAGGGCCTAAACATTTAAGATACCAGTCATGGGTGTCGGTGACGGAAATGGTACCGCCACACTTAATGCATTTTTTTTAAAACCACTAGCTAGTTTTTCCATCCTTAAGGAAAAATGGGTCTTAGTGCCCAAAATGGCACCTAGCACCGAAAAAGAAAGTTTCTGAAGAGAAACAATTCAGAATTATTTTTTTTTTTAGAAGAAAAGGAACTGGCGGTACTGGTAGGCATCGTACGGAGGCAAGTGCGACCACAAGAAAACAAGATTAAAGAAGAAATTTTCTGCGGAGACAGGGTATGAGTCCTGTCGGCTCCGCGGAAAACGAAGAACTGAAGGAGGACAGTTGGAAAGGCGGGAAGGCAGTGCGCATGTACTGAGGGATGCGCCCAAAAGCGTTCCCTTTTGGACGCTGGGGAGCGTTCCCGCGCAGGCTCCGTCGGTACCGACGATACCCATATGTGAAGACTACATTCCTGCTTGTTCCTGGAGATAATAATCTACTGTTCTTTTCTCTTTCTGTAATAATTTCATCTCCATTCAGTGAATTTGTTTACTTGTAGAACTCAGCAAATATTTTTTCCTTCAAAATTCCTCTATGCAAGAACAAATAGGTAAAATACCAGAATCGCGATACCTCCTCAGCTCCATGTCTACAGATGCTAGATCACCGGGGTTGAACAAAGATAAACTTTTCACAGTAACCAAAGTGATTATTACCTGGCAGGAGTCTTTCCCTCCCTGGAGGTAGCCAGCACAGATCATGGAAGCAGTAATGGCGCCACCGTACACAGATTTCATGTTACATTGTGAAGGACTGATCAATGGCACAGAGACAGCCATCAAAACAGGAGAAGGGGTACCTGTGGGGATAATTCAGAACTATCAACTGCATGTCACAGCTACACTTACCAAAGAAATCCAGTAGACTGGCCAAACTGAATGGTTGATGCTGCTTTTTTTTTTTTAAATAGCCAACACCATGAATTTCATCATTCAGCATCACTGAGACTACCAATTCTCCTGCTCAAGAAGAGAGATTTAATTTTATTCAGCTATTAGAATTATCATTTTTCATTTTCTGCTACCTAAAAATTTTCCTGCCTACAATCTGAAATGAAGAGGAATCTAGTTTCCCAGCAAAAGCCAGTCTTAGACTTCACTTAATATGGCCTGGCTTATGGGCAGGTGTTAGTTTAATCCAGGGGTTCCCCATTATGGGGGACTCCCAGCCAGTCAGATTTTCAGGGTATTCACAATGAATCTCAATGAGATAGATCTGCAAGCAATGGAGGAAGTGCATGCAAATCTATCTCATGCATATTCATTGTGGATGTCCTGAAAACGCAACTGGCTGGACAAGTTTGGGAACCACTGGCCTAATCAAAAAGGTTTGCTGGTTAACTGACTTCTAAATTGCAGCTCTACCTTGTATTCTGCAACCAAAGACATTTTTAGAATCTCAACAAGTCTGGATCTCCTAGAAAGATTTCCGGGCGGCCCAGAGGTATTGGCAGTTTTGCTGAATGCATAGAAAGTAATTTCTCTGTAACAGCCTTGCTAATTGATAAATACCTGAGTAGGGTCAAATCTGTCAAAGTCTTTATCAGGGGCAGATGAGCATTATGGAATCCCGAGTCACCCCTTGAGTTTATAAAGGACAAATTCAATCTTACTGAAAGTTAATTGCTCTTTACACTAAAAGGAAAAGTGGCATGTAAATGTCATCGTACATTTTCATACTGTACTGCCTAAAAAATACAATTTAAAATGTATTACAATAGGAGTTGTTTTCACTAACCTACACAAGATACTGTACACTTTTAACATGAAAGCAATAGGGGCTATTCCAGGTCCTCTATTTGAGTAGATTCTCCTCTGGGTCAGCAGAGCAGTGGTGCCCCTCCTGAGCCTTCAGCAGAGGTGCACGCAGCTGAGGCGACTTCTGTTCAAACTGGGAGACCAACACCGGTTAAGGTGGAGGGTCGTGCCAGGGCGATGGAGGAATCCTTCTCTGCTTTTTCCTTGTAGCATCTGGATTTGTTCACACTTGAGGCAATTTGGATGGCTATAGAGCAGATGGGAGCAACTTTGATGCCACAAGTTGGCTTGTTGAATGAAGGGAAATTGGCTGATAGGTATGTCTAGTATGGCTGCATCCTTGCCTGAGGCTGTAATACATTATGATGGCACGGAAGAAAAGCATGTGGGCTAAGAGAATGAGTACCCAGAGCCCAGCACAACAAGAGTAAAGCCAGAGGGAACCATACCCTGAGCAGAAGTGCACAGAGAATGGACCTAGCTATGAGACAGGTCAGACCTGAACAGGTTGAACAGGCCTGAGCAAGTTGGGCAAGCCTGGACAAGTTAAACAGGCCAAGCAAAGCTGGTGATACAAAGTACTCATAAGCCCTGAAGACTACGATGCCGGAAGCTACAGTGATTAATGAAACAAAGGGAATGGCAGGGTGCAGTCAGAATGACTCAACATTAGCAAGAATAAAAGCCATTAATATGCTAATGAGGGTAGATCCCAAGGAAAGAGCCTCTGCAAAAGTTTGCAGACAGCTCTGCAGACTTTTGCAGATGGCTTTAAGTTTTTGAAGACAGACCTGCAGACTTTTGCAGATGGCTTTAAGTTTTGCAGACGGCTTTGCAGCCTTTTGCAGGCAGCATAGCAAGTTTTGCACACAAAAGAAGAATTTGTGCAGAAGTTGCTACAGAGGGTATATAAGACGGCAACTATAGAGAATCGAGGACAGTGTTTTTCTCCCCTTGCAGAGAGAATGCTGCCCGTCACCTCTCAGACAGACACTTGCTATCTGCATTTATAAATTATTTTGCTATGCTAAATAAAAGATTTTGTAGCCAAGCAACTGTTGTCTGAACTATTCATTGGTAATTGGTAATATTTGGGGAACCTTTGTGGGGAAACCAGGCCCACAATTGGTGCCGAAACCTCGAGACCCCTAAATTTGAGTTTAGACACTCCTAAATTTTTCTAAATTGCCCAAGGATTCCTCTGACTGCAGTTTTGGCTTGCCTGCATTTTTGTCAGAGAGGATACCTCCTGATTTAAAGACAAACAGGAGATGAGGATACCTTCTGCTGGTCCAGAAGATGAGGATACCTCCTGCCGGTCCAAGAGATGAGGGTACCGTCCTGAGTGACGACGAGAGAAAAAGGATACCGTCCTGAGTGACGACGAGAGAAAAAGGATACCGTCCTGAGTAACGACAAAAGAAAAAGGATACCCTAGGAAGACTCCGGTGGTGAGTATTGCATTTCCTGTCTGCTCATCAAGGACAGAAGACTTACCCGGTTTGACTGGTGGGTGAGTACCAAATTTACACATATGCATATGTATTTTATGTATTTTATGTAATTAATGTTGTTTTGTTGTGTAGAAAACTGTTAGCGTGTCTCTGTATTGAGTTGTAATATTAAGGAAAGAAAAGTTTGAAAGTTTTGTCCAGACATTAGGTCTTTATATCTCCAGGATTGATTGGTGTATGCATGAGACTGTATGCACCATTGTGTGCGAAGTGACTGTGGGTCACTATCCGCGGTTCCGTACTCTCGCAAGAGGGATGGCCGGGTCTGGACGAAGCGTAAGGATTGCATGTCTGTATGAGTCCTAGATTTGTAACTTTGCACCTCTGTAGATAAAGAGGTTTGATTCTCCATCTATAAAAGCGAAGTTACCCGCACCTCTGTAGATAAAGAGGTTCGATACTCTATCGGTAAAAGGCGAAGTTATTAACAAATCGCCCCTGTGTCCCCAAACAGTGAAAAACACCAGGTCTACTGACTGCAGGGAAAGGGACAGTTTAGAGAATGTTTACAAAGAAATCCAAGGAGGGGATAGATAATGAAAAGGGGACCGAGCCTGGTCCTAACCCCACAGATTGTCTTATTAAACAGAACCCCCTGTTGGAATCCTCAAAAAATTGTTCTAAAAAATGGGAAAAATGGGCAAAAAGGAATCCTACTCTTGCCTGGCCAGCAGGAGGATCATTCGATCCACTCATTTTAACTAAAATTAGGGATCATATTTTGTTTAGTAAATGCGGTAAGACCCAACTGGAGCATCTGAGACATGTCTCGTTGTGGATGCAAGCGGGTCCCGAACCATCACCCTCAGCGCCCCGACCTCCACCCCCCTATTTGGCATCTGAAAGTAAGACGTTAGCAGCTATAGGGTACCTCAATCCTGTAGTGTCCCCTAAGGTTAAACAAGAGCCCTCACAACCCCTCTACCCACCACGCCCCAAATCCACCCCAGGAAGACCAGCTCATGACCCCACGATCTCGGACCAAGAAATAACTGAAGCTTTAAATGATGCCACTAATGAAGAAACTGGAACCTGGATTAAGGTTTCCGGTCAGGTTTATCTACAGGAATCAAAACCCCCAGCATCCCTCGATCCCAAGGGATATGCTGAACGTGAGGCTGCATTAAAGAAAGCAGAGGAGGATTTAATAGCTGAAAATCAATCCTTCCATGAGCATAAGCAGAAGATACGGCAACAGCTCAGCGGGGCTGGAAAGAAAGTTCCCCCACAACCCATTGAGGCTGAGATGGGGATGCCGAATCCAGATAGCACAGTTACTTACCTATAACAGGTGATCTCTGGGAACAGCAGGAATAAGTCTTCACATATGGGTACGTCGGTACCGACGGAGTCCGCGCGGGAATGCTTCCCAGCGTCCAATAAAGAGCCTTTGGAAGCATCCCAGCACACCTGCGTGCTGCCTTCCCGCCTTTCCCAACTGCCTCTCCTCAGTTAAGTTTTAAAGCTGAGACAAAGAGAGAGAGAGAGGAAAGGAAAGATAGATAGAGATACAACTCCTGGGGAGGTGGGAGGGTTGTGAAGATTTATTCCTGCTGTTCCCAGAGATCACCTGTTACAGGTAAGTAAATGTGCTATCTCCAGGAACAAGCAGGAATGAGTCTTCACATATGGGGACTCCCAAGCTGAGATGCCTGGAGTCCCAGCATGTCATAGGCTGGAACATGCTATCTCCCAGAACACCAGGCATCCTGAGGATGGAGGGTAGGAGTTGAAGAAAGAAGGATGCTGTGGAACAGCTAACCTAGCATAGGACTGCAGAGATGGAGTCCATGTGTGGATGATGATGGTCATCAATAATATTGCAAAGGATATTGAAATATGGACCTCCCCTGACAGGATTTCACAGAAGTATGGAGGTTCATGGATCTACTGGGAAACCTAGTAGAGGAACCTTGAAGAGGACCTCACTGTAAGTGGAGGTAATAATCCTGTAGGAAAACTAGTGGAGGTCAGAATCTTGAAAGGTAACAGGTAACCCCAGTAGGAAAACTGGGGTAGTCCAAAAACGGTGGGCCTTCAGCGGAAGGCTTTATGAGAAAAACCCTAGCTCTTTTGGAGGCAGAGTGAGTCACTCTTAGTAGCAAAAAGAGAAGGCTAACCGATTTGGACAAACAGGCACAGTCCTTGTGGGGAGAAAGGGTGTGGGAACTCCTTGTATCCCAAAAAGAGAGGACAAATGCCTGAGGCGTTAAGCCTGTGATTAACTGAAGATCCACAATGTCTCTCCTAACTGGGGTAAGCTAGGAGAGATATTGGGCACGTAGAGCTTCAGAGGTACCTAAACCGTTAGGTTATGGTATAAAAATTATTGACTACCACAGGAGTGGTTGTGTGTGTAGAACCCCAAACCTGCTAGATAGCATAGGTATGGGTAAAGCCCTTCTGTCAGAATCATATAGCTATATGAGGATAGACAGTGAGATAGATAAGGATATGGATACATATCTATCTATAATAAAATATCTCAACAGATACATATATATATATATATATATATATATATATATATATATATATATATATATATATATATATATATATTTATATATATATATAAATAGATAGATAGATATAGATATATAGATAGATAGACAGACAGACATATAAAAATATATCTATAGTGAGATATGGCAGGGCATAAAATACACACAAAAAATAAATATGGATATGTAGGCCTACATATGGGTGTCTGCAATTAGACAGAGATATGCCTACAGCACAGTGATCACATAGGATATGTGGAGAGGAAAGATTCATCTAACAACAAGGAGGTGGAACCTACTTGAGAAGACATATAGAGAATCTATTCCTCCTGGTTATGATCTGCAAGAATGCTAGTTAGTGAAAAATAACCAGGACTGTTACGTGAAAAACAAAGGATAATGTCAATGTGCAGCCAGCAAGTCCCGAGTCTTCCAGGACTCTAGCATGGTAAGTAGACCGAGACGCCTAGAGATGAGATACCATGTTGACTTGCAAAGGTATCATGCGTTCTTACCATGAGGACGAGCATATCCCCAATTGGGAATACTATGGACCAAAGCAAGGAACTGGCAACTCCTTGAGCTTTCACGTAAGAGAAGGCCTATGTCCTTTATATCAAAAAAGGAGATAGTAAAAGAAGGGAGAACCTTCTAGTCATGGGAGACATGACTGAAAAGCCTTTTCTAACCAGCCAGGATAGCTGTTGGAGAAAAAAAAAAACATGCTCTCTAGCAAGGGCCCATAGTGGAAAGATTCTCTGTAGATTGCAGAGAGCATGATGCAGGAGAATGAGAAGATAGAACTGGCTGTTAGAGAGCCAGTATCTCTGCCAACTATGCTGACAAAGTCAGGAAAATGAAGAGGGCAGAATAGAAGACAATCTAGAAAGCTTGTAGTGAGATGATCTCCAAGAGAGATGAAGCACTGACTTGGAGCTACTACTAAGACTAGACAGAATGTTAGTGGAGGACAATCTGGTTGTTTGTGGACAAGAACCAGTGGTCCAAACATTAAAGCTCCTGCATAGGCAGCTGTTAGCAAGACAGCAGAAAGAATCTTACTGTTCAAAAACAGAAAGAACAGACAGAACAGGAGTAGGAAACTCTGGACATGTCTGATAAGCTGCCCCAAAACAAGATTGAGCAGAGGAGGTAAACTCCGCACTGGAAAGTGAGAAAAGTAGAGAGGCAGAAGAAAAAGCCTCCCAGTAAGTAATTCCCTCTTACAGGGGAAAAACGTGGTAAGAGGATGAAGAGAATGGAGCTGAAGAAGACTTACAAAGTAGGAAGTCTATAGAAAGGAAAGATACATACTGTCACAGGAACTATCATTTGATAGTGGTTAGACCTCTTTCCCTAGCAGGAAAAAGAGGAGAAACCTGTGACCTATAGGCATGAATATCCTGACAGCTCATAGAAATAAAGAAAAAATGGATATCTTTTGGAAAGGGATCCCTGTGTAGGGGTTAGAATGAAGCGGTGGATTGCCTCCATTGAGAAGAAGCAACTGTAGATGCTAACCCCAAGAGTCACAAGCATCTGATGATGATTGATCAGAAACCCTGCAAATGCTGGGTTTGCTGAGCCTGGTGAGAGGTTGGATTCTTCAGACCAGGACGATGCCTACCCTGTTGGGGAACATTTGTATGATGGGCAAGTGATGAATAAAACCTTCTCCTGTGGGAAGAAAGTTTCGTAGGAGATTTCCTACCTAGTGGGACAGAAGAAGGTGTAGAACAAACCTTAGGAACAGGTAAATCAGTGGATAACTGAGTAACCTGGCATAAAGACTCCTTGTTGAAAAGATTTTCTCCAGTGCAAGGAGTATGTCCCAGACGTTGTTGTGCCCATTTGTCCAAGTCTGAAGATTGCAGCCAGGCTCTACGTCGTGCCCCTATAGCAATGGCAGAAGTTCTGCTAACAGATTCAAAAGAGTCTAGGGAAGCACAAGAAAGAAACCAAGAAATATTCTGGTTATGCTTAAGCAGTGAAGAATAGTCTTTACTCCTAGAATCTGGAAAAGAAGGAGTCAGATGTAACTGCTTTGTGACCTCCTCAAGAGAAAGACAGGTGGTGTTCTCTTCAATCCTCCCTGTTGAGGGTAAAGGCCAAGGCAGAGAGGCTCGCATCCTGGAGATGAATGCATGGCTGCGTGGATGGTGTCATCGAGAGCGTTTTGGTTTCCTAGACCATGGGATGCTGTTCCAAGGGTTGCAGAGCAGAGATGGCATCCATCTCTCCAAGAAAGGTCAACGCATCTTCGGTAGTAGACTGGCTAATCTACTGAAGAGGGCTTTAAACTAGATTAGTTGGGGATGGGTGAAGAAAGCCCCCAGGTAAGTGAAAGCCCCCAGGTAGGTGATACATTAAATAACTTTAGGGAAATGGGTAACAGGGGTAACATATGGAAAGCAGTGTGTATTAATGCCCGTAGCATGGGAAATAAGATCCTTGAAGTTGAAGCTTTGGTGGGAGTGGCTGACTTGGATTTAGTGGCAGTTACAGAAACATGGTTCACAGAAAACCATGACTGGGATGTAACTATACCTGGCTATACTTTATTCAAAAAGGACAGGGTAGGAAAAAGGGGAGGAGGAGTGGCACTATATGTAAAAACTACTATTAAAGCTTTGGAATTACAGAGCTTAAAAGGGAGAGAGGAGGCATTGTGGGTTAAACTAGAAAGAGGGAAAGAGAAATCTATTTGCATTGGTGTGATATACAGACCTCCCTCACAAGAGGAAGAGGTGGACAGAGAGTTAATTGAAGACATACGCAGCATTGCTAGGAAAGGGGAAGTGCTACTGATAGGAGATTTCATAAGAACATAAGATATGCCATACTGGGTCAGACCGAGGTCCATCAAGCCCAGTATCCTGTTTCCAACAGTGGCCAATCTAGGTCATACGTATCTAGCAATATCCCCAAAAGACACAGGTTCCACAACGCTTGTACTGGGTCAAGCATTGATTATCCTGGGTCCCTTTTTAATAGTGGTTTATGGACCTTTCCTCCAGGAACTTGTCCAAACCTTTTTTAAACCCAGCTACACTAACAGCCCTTACTACATCCTCCGGTAACAAATTCCAGAGTTTGATTACACGTTGAGTGAAAAAATATTTTCTCTTATTTCTCTTAAATAGTTTACCCTGTAGCTTCATTGCATGTCCCTTAGTCTTTCTATATTTTGATAGCGTAAACAATTGATCCACGTTTACCCGCGCCACTCCATTCATTAATTTATACACCTCTATCATATCTCCCCTCAGCCGTCTCTTTTCCAGGTTGAAGAGCCCCCAACCTTTGTAGCCTCTCTTCATAGGAGTAGCCTTCCATCCCCTTCACCATTTTGGTGGCTCTTCTCTGTACTTTTTCTAATAATGTTATGTCCTTTTTAAGATACGGTGACCAGAACTGCACACAATATTCAAGGTGCGTTCGTACCATGGAACGATACAGAGGCATTATAATAACCTTTGTTTTATTTTCCATCCCTCTCTTTATGATACCTAGCATTCTATTTGCTTTCTTGGCTGCCGCTGCACACTGGGCAGAGGGTTTTAACATGTTATCCACGATGACTCCTAAATCTTTTTCCTGGGTGGTGGTTCCCAATGTGGAACCTTGCATTGTGTAACTATAGTGTGGGTTGTTCTTTCCTAGGTGCATAACTTTGTACTTGTCCACGTTGAATTTCATCTGCCATTTGGATGCCCAGTCTTCCAATTTATCCAGATCCTCCTGCAGTTTTCCACAATCCTCTTGGGTTTTAACAACTTTAAACAGTTTTGTATCATCTGCAAATTTGATAACCTCACTCGTTATTCCCTTTTCCAGGTCATTTATGAATATGTCAAAAAGTAGCGGACCCAGTACAGATCCCTGGGGTACTCCATTATTCACCTTTTTCCATTGGGAATATTGGCCATTTAGCCCTACCCTCTGCTTTCTATCTTTTAACCAGTTCCCGATCCACAATAGTACACTGCCTCCTATCCCATGACTTTTTAGTTTCGCCAAAAGTCTCTGATGAGGGACCTTATCATAAGCTTTCTGAAAGTCCAGATACACTATATCAACCGACTCACCTTTGTCTACCTGTTTATGCACACCTTCAAAAAAACATATCAGATTAGTAAGACAAGATCTTCCTTGTCTAAAGCCATGTTGGCTGTCTCCCATTAGGCCATGACTATCTACATGCTGTGTAATTTTGTTCTTTATGATGGTTTCTACCATTTTCCCCGGTACTGACGTCAGACTCACCGGACTGTAATTTCCCGGGTCACCCCTGGAACCCTTTTTAAAGATTGGTGTTACGTTGGCGACCCTCCAATCTTCAGGTATTACAGATGATTTTAATGAAAGTTCACAGATTACCAATAGCAGGTCCGCAATCTCATATTTCAGTTCTTTCAACACTCTTGGATGTATACCATCCGATCCAGGTGATTTGCTACTATTCAGTTTATCAAATAGATTTATTTATTTATTTATTTAGCTGTATTTATATCCCGCTTTTCACCGGGTCAAAGCGGTCAATTGGGAGATACATTTAACACGAGGGGATATGACACACATACGCTAATACTTACAGGGAACATGGGCAATGGAGGGTTAAGTGGCTTGCCCAAGACCACAAGGAGTGCCTATAGGACTAGAAATCCCAGTCCCTCTGGCCTGAGATTGCTGTCCCCAGGTGGGACTTGAACCCCCGGCCCTCCGGCCCGAAGTACCTTGTCCTAACCACTAGGCCACTCCTCCCACAGATGTAATATATCTTCCCGTTGTAGCGATATTTCTCTCAATTCCTCTGCAGTATCACCTTTAAATACCACTTCAGTCTTGGGTAACATCCCTACATCTTCCTCAGTAAAGACCGAAGCAAAGAATTCATTCAGTCTCTCTGCTATAGCCTCGTCTCCTCTTACTGCCCCTTTTACCCCTCTATCATCTAATGACCCAACGGACTCTCTCACAGGTCTTTTGCTACGAATGTACTTGAAAAAGTCTTTATTTCGTGTTTTTGCTTCTGTAGCAAGTTCCTTCTCAAATTCTCGCTTTGCGTGCCTTATCAATGCTTTGCATTTAACTTGCCAGTGCTTGTGCTGTTTCCAGTTTTCTTCGTTTGACTCTTTTTTCCATTTCAGAAGGATGCTTTTTTGGCAGCAACAGCCTCTCTGACCTCACCTTTAAACCATGCTGGCAGTTTTTTGGACTTTCTTCCACTTTTCTTAATGCGTGGAATACAGCTGGTCTGGGCTTCGAGGATAGCATTTTTAAATAACACCCAAGATTGCTGTAAGTCTTTAACCTTTGCAACCGCTCCTTTTGTTTTTTTCTTAACTATATTCCTCATTTTATCATAGTCTCCCTTTTGAAAGTTAAAAGGTAGTACTGTGGATTTCTTTACTATCTCTCCTCCACTAATTAAATCAAACACGATCATGCTATGATCACTATTGCCAAGTGGTCCCAACACCCTTATTTCTTGCACAATTTCAATATGCCAGATGTTGATTGGCACATTCCTGCTGCAGTATCATCTAGAAGTAAGGAGATCCTGGATTCTCTACAGGGAGAACTATTCAAGCAATTGGTAACAGACCCCACACGTGAAGGGGCTATACTGGACTTGGTGCTTACCAATGGTGAAAGTGTTTCTGATGTTGTAGTGGGAGATCATTTTCCATCCAGTGATCACCAGATGGTGTGGTTCAGTATTAGGACTAGGGCTGTTAGAATCCATTCCAAGGTGAGGATCTTAGACTTTAAGAAGACTAACTTTACGAAGATGGGCCAATACCTCAGGGAGTCTTTAGTGGGATGGGAACAGCTGGGGGATGTAGAAAAACAGTGGGCAAAACTGAAAGGGGGTATTTTAAGGGCAACCAACCTTTTTGTTAAAATGGTAAATAAAGGCAAAAGGAAAAGGAGACCGCTATGGTTTTCGAAGGAAGTAGCTGAAAAAGTGAAGAAAAAGAGGGAGGCCTTCATGAAATACAAGAGATCACAGAGAGAGGAAGACAGGCATCTGTATTTGGAAAAACTTAGAGAAGCTAGCAAAGTAGTCAAGAAGGCAAAGATTCAAAAGGAGGAGGAAATAGCCAATGCAATAAAATGGGGGGATAAGACATTTTTCAGATATATTAATGAGAAGAGGAAGGGCAAAAGTGGTATTGTCAGACTGAAGGGTGCAGGGGGGGAATATGTAGAAGCTGATAAGGATAAAACGGAATTGCTTAACAAATATTTTTGTTCTGTGTTCACAGATGAAGAACCAGGAACAGGAACTCAGAAAACACCCACAAATAAGAACAGAAGCGAGGGACATCTTGAACAATTTTCAGAAGACTGTGTTCGTGAGAAACTAGCTCAACTTAAAGTAGACAAAGCGATGGGACCGGATGGGATACACTCTAGAATACTGAGGGAACTTGGGGACATTCTAGCAACTCCACTGACTGACCTTTTCAATGCCTCGTTGGAGTCGGGAGTGGTGCCTAAGGACTGGAGAGAGGCTCATGTGGTGCCTTTACACAAAAGCGGAAGTAAAGATGTGGTTGAAAACTACAGACCGGTTAGTTTAACTTCAGTGGTGAGTAAATTATTGGAAACGCTGCTGAAAGAGAAAATAGTGAGGTTTCTGGATTCCAGCAGATTACAGGATCCGAGGCAGCATGGATTCACCAGAGGCAGGTCTTGTCAAACAAATCTGATTGATTTCTTTGACTGGGTGACCAGGGAGTTGGACCGAGGGAGAGCTCTAGATGTGGTGTATTTAGATTTCAGTAAAGCCTTTGACACTGTTCCTCACAGGCGACTTATAAACAAACTGAGCACCCTAGGGATGGACCCTAAAGTTACTGCTTGGGTTAGAAATTGGTTGGGTGGGAGGCGACAAAGAGTACAAGTAAATGGAGTTCACTCTGAGAAGGATGTTACCAGTGGTGTGCCCCAGGGATCCGTCCTTGGTCCGATTTTTTTTAACATTTTTGTTAGTGATATAGCGGAAGGGCTGTCGGGTAAGGTTTGCCTCTTTGCGGATGATACCAAAATCTTCAAAAGAGTAGACACCCAGGAAGGTGTACATAACATGAGGAGGGATCTAGCTAAGCTTGAAGAATGGTCTAGAATTTGGCAGCTGGAATTTAATGTTAAAAAATGTAAGGTCATGCATTTGGGCTGCAGCAATCCAAGGGAGCAATACAGTATAGGAGGTGAAGTACTTTTGTCCACTAAAGAAGAGCGGGGACGTAGGCGTGGTTGTGTCTGATGATCTTAAAGTAGCTAAACAGGTAGAAAAGGTGACGGCAAAAGCTAGAAGGATGCTTGGGTGCATACGGAGAGGAATGGCTAGCAGAAAAAAGGAGGTGATAATGCCTCTGTATAAGTCTTTGGTGCGACCTCATTTGGAGTATGGTGTGCAATTCTGGAGACCGCACCTTCAAAAGGATGTGAACAGGATGGAGTCGGTGCAGAGGGTGGCTACTAAAATGATTAGTGGGCTTCATTATAAAGCATATGAGGACAGACTTAAGGATCTTAATATGTACACCTTAGAGGAAAGGCGGGATAGAGGTGATATGATTGAGATTTTTAAATACCTCCGTGGCATAAATGTTCAGGGAGAGAGCCTCTTTCAATTGAAAGCAAGTTCTGCTACGAGGGGACATGGGATGAGGGTGAAGGGAGATAGATTCAGGAGTGATATGCGGAAATATTTCTTTACGGAAAGAGTAGTGGATCCATGGAATAGTCTCCCGGTGGAGGTGGTAGAGATGAGGACAGTAACTGAATTCAAAAAAGCATGGGACCAACACAGAGGATCTCTAAAGGTAAAAAGTGGACTGTTGTAGTTGTTGTTATGGAAGGACAGACTAGATAGGCCATGTGGTCTTTTTCTGTCATCATGTTTCTATGTTTCTATGTAAAAAATATATGAGAGAATTCTTGCAGAAAGCATAGATGTCTGGAAGGTTTGACGTCCAAAGGCATCTAGTGTCTTAGACTCACGACCTGGCGGATAAGAAGAGTGCTTTTTCTTACTCTTTACCCACCTCATTGCTGATTCCACTACTATGGAATGATGAGGAAGTTGAGTCTGGACAGGATAGATCTAAAGAACTAGCCTGAGCATCCACAGAGTTATCCAAATATATAGGAATAGAAGATCCTGCAGAGTGCAGTGTGGAATGCTTAAAAGATGGTTGCTGGTACTGGCTGTCAGGAGCAGCCCCCATCCTTACCACATCGTCCATGCCAGGTATCAACTCCAAGCTTGGTATAGAATGGAGTGATCCTGTTGAAAAAAGCATGGCAGGAATTGGCGACGATGCTACTGTGGGTACCGGTACCGATGCTGATACCGGTACCGATGTCGGAGTCGAACCCGACAACGACATCGGAGCAGTCATCGGTGACAGTTCAATCGGTACCGAGGTAACCAAAAACCTCCGGCCGCTATCATCGGTACCGAAGCACCGGTATCGATCGGTGTCGGTACCAAAATTTATTGGTACCCAGTCTTCTAGACTAGAGATAGATTCCAAACTTGGCATCGAGGGCAAAGAGCCTGATAAGCGAAGCATGGAAGGCACCGACCGTGAAGGTAATGAGGACATCGATACCAACTTCGGTACCGTGTCTGATACCAGTGAAGGAAGGGAACCAGTGGCAACTCAATCGGCGTCGGGGGAACCGAGAGTTGTGGATCCGAATCATCGGAACCGAGCCTTCGGTACCGTCGAGAGCGAGTCGGTACCAAGGCAAGAGCCTTCGGTACCAAGTCGAGTCGGTACCCAGTCCTCCAGACTGGAGATCGATTCCAGACTCGGCATCGAAGGAAGCGAGGCTATTGATGCACATCTGGAGGGTACCGACGTCGGTTGGAGTATCGGTGTTGGTACCGATAATGGAAAGTCAATCTGGAAGGTAAACACCGGTCCCGAAGGTAACGAGGACGCCAGATGACGATCCCTGGTGAGGAGTGTTTCATCCAATACCAGTGCCGATGCCGGGGTATCGGTACCGCTCAAAGCGGATGCCACCACCGTACACGGCTTAGGTATGTTCTGTGGGGGGTGAACCCCAGGAACAACCTGAAACCCCTTATAGGCTTTGGAGACCGAAGACTCCCGCTGGGGTTTTGAAGCCAGTGGGCCCTCGAGGGCAAGGCCGGAGCCGTCTACATGCTGCGCATGAGACCTACCACTCGAGGACTGGCTAGTCTTAACAGACTGTTTGTGGGTTACCTGATCCTGTGTGGACAAAGAAGGGGACGGTGCCCTGAAGTTGGAGGGCAACCGTGTATCGAGGGAGCCTCGATGTTGAAACCTCTTCTTACCAAACTGTTGTCAGGACCCAAGCAGGTTAGACACCGACTTCGAGGGTCTAAAAATAAAGTTGTACCGCCACAGTCTGAACATTTCTTGGAGAAAGTGTCTGGCGGTTCAATGAAGGAAAAAGAAGAGGCCTAAAAGGCCTAAGAGATCGTGGGAGACTATGAAGAAAAAATATCCCGTGGAAAAAGAAAAATTTTTCAAGAAAAGAAAAGAAAACACCGGCGGTACCGGTGGCGTCGGGAAGACAGCCGCGACCACAAGAAAACTAAAAAATAAAAAGAAGAATTTTCTGCGGTGACAGGACGACGTCCTGCCGGCTCCGCGGAAAAACGAAAACTGAGGAGAGGCAGTTGGGAAAGGCGGGAAGGCAGCACGCAGGCGTGCTGGGATGCTTCCAAAGGCTCTTGATTGGACGCTGGGAAGCGTTCCCGCGCGGACTCCGTCGGTACCGACGTACCCATATGTGAAGACTCATTCCTACTTGTTCCTGGAGATGACCCCGTTTTACAGGACAGTGATGATGGGGAGGATAATGATGGCCAAGATGGTCAGGATTATCAAGGCAACCTAGGCAAAAAGGGCCCTAAGCAGGGTAGACCAAATACACGTAATCAGAAGAATAACAGTAAAATTCCAACACCTGATGGTAAACCTGGGACAGATGATAGTCAGGACCATGCCCCTGACATACTTTTGTTTATAACAAAACAGGAGGGGGGAAATGGTTATTATGTGCACCAATGGTCCTCTAATATGTATGGTTGGACAAAAGCAAATCAGCCCCAGATGTTGCAGTGGCCGCCTAATGGCTCATTGGACACTGTCCATCTTAACACAGCACAGTTATGTGTGCGTGGGAAAGCAGGGGACCCCGCTTGGGATCTCACTTACATGGAGGCAGGACTTAGAATCTGGGGAAAATATGAAAACCAAGGTACCGAACAGCAATTGTTGTTTCCAGTAATACATACTACAGCAGGAGAATCAAAATATATCCCTTGGAATTTCACTGATATGGCGAATATTGCCACCAGCCTGCCACCCTTAAGTCGAGATGGCGGAGCATGGATTCAGAAATTTGAAAGAGTTACAGCAGGTTACAATTTAGCCCTTGGTGACATTAAGGCTTTGTTGGCTAAAATTTTGGGTAATAATGCCACCAATCAGATTTTCAACGCTACTGATTTGCCCCAAGTTAAGGTAACTGTGAATACCTATGATGGGGCTTCTTTTAATGATTATCGCCTTTGCATTTGGGGAGCGATCAGGGAAATGTATCCCACTCAACGCAGTTTGACTCCTCTCACTACCATGAGATTCCAAATAGGTGAGGATATCAGTGCATATCTTGCCCGATTTCAAGACTTATGGGAAGCACAGATGGGGGTACCATATGATGATGTTTGCATGGGACCCATGTTTTTCCAGACCTTGTATAACACATTACCCCCACTCGTGACTGCAAAATTAATAATAAAACTAAACAGGCCCATATTTTGCATTATATTCGATCCCTAGAGGAAGACATTCTGAAACCTGAGAAGGATTTGAAGCAGGCCCAAGCACGCTTGTTAAACCTTCAACTTAAAGGATTACAAGAAACTAAATATCCCCAAGCTGCAGTCAAAACACATCCTGAGAGATCTAATGATGAACTTATCAGACAACTAAAACAGAAAATCAAGGAACAGCAGGAGAAAATTGCTGACATGGAATATCTTGATCCTTATGAGAATGATGTTCCAGACCCCCGTGATGAGGTATGGGATAGAGATAAGGAGCGAATTTACTATAACGGAGTCCAGCGACCCTGCTATCCTCAACCACAGCGTTGAGGTCCCCCTTATCAGCAAAATAACCGTGCTCCCACCCCGCAGTGTTGGAACTGTGGTGGTTATGGTCATTTTCAGTGCTCATGTCATGCCCAGCGCAGAAATGAGAAATTCGACAGGAGGCATTTTCCCTTGTGGACACCTCCCCGGGATTCTGGACCCCCACCCCAACAATGACTGGGAATCTATATCTAGTCCAAAGACGTGGCAAAGGGGGAAAAAAACCTTTATTAATCCAGGGGGTGAGTGGTGCCAAACACAACACTGGCCGTGTTTCGTAAGAAACTTCTTCAGGGGTATATGGCTCAACTACATATAAATAAAAATAAAAATAATAAAAACATCCATAATTTATTAATAAAACATCAACAATAAATAAATACAATAAGACATCAATATAATAAAAACCTATGCATAAAAGCTAAGAACAACTAAAACCCAAAAGACAGGGAAGGAGGAGGAAAGGAAAAGGAAAGGAAAGAAGGTTTTTATTATATTGATGTCTTATTGTATTTATTTATTGTTGATGTTTTATTAATCAATTATGGATGTTTTTATTATTATTTTTATTTTTATTTATATGTAGTTGAGCCATATACCCCTGAAGAAGTTTCTTATGAAACACGGCCAGTGTTGGGTTTGGCACCACTTCCCCCTTTGCCACGTCTTTGTACTGGTTTTTTTTTGGCTTTGTTTTGTTTTGGGTTCTTTTGCCGCTCTCGTGGCAGGTTGCTGTTCCTTTGGTGGGAATCTATATCTTACAGGCGAGGCTCACATATCAGGAACCTCTGATTACAGTACACCTTAATAATGAACCCACAGAAATGTTACTTGATACGGGGGCCACTTCCTCAGTATTAACTGCTTTACCACAGGGATGCCAGCTTAGTAAAAAGAAAATGACTACCGCCGGTTTTGATGGTAGACCCCTTACATCTTACATGACTTTGCCTGTTTGTTTGAAAATAGGAGATCAGCAGATTTCTCATTCTTTTCTGTTTTCCCCACATTGTCCAGTGAATTTGATGGGAAGGGACTTATTGGTGAGATTACAGGTCGAATTCACCTATGGTCCGCTGGGAGAGAGAGGCCCTGAACGGTCACTGCTCCTTAGCCCCTATGGTTGAGTCAAATCACATCTGCCTGTTACCATTCACATTAAACCTGGCTGTAATCCACCAAAGATTCCACAGTATCCTCTCCAACCAGAGGCCCTGCAGGGATCTCGCCAGGAGATTCAGGAACTGTTGCAGCACAGTATCATTGAACTCAGTAACTCCCTGTACAACACCCCACTATTCCCTGTAAAAAAGCCTAATGGGAAGTGGCGAATAATTCACGATTTACGAGCACTCAACAGTGTCGTTGAACCCCAGTTTCAAGTAGTCTCAAACCCTGCCACACTGCTGACAACAACTACCTTGTAAAAGGTACCACATTGTTCTGGACCTTTCCCATGCCTTCTTTGGGATTGTTGTGGAACCTACATCTAGGCTGTTCCTGGCTTTTACCTATGAGGGTCAGCATTACCAATGGACCAGGCTACCCCAGGGGTACGTGGAAAGTCCTTCCAT
The DNA here is from genome assembly GCA_033557465.1 of Ichthyophis bannanicus. Lineage (NCBI taxonomy): Eukaryota > Metazoa > Chordata > Amphibia > Gymnophiona > Ichthyophiidae > Ichthyophis > Ichthyophis bannanicus. Next base: position 419,678,131 of record CM066034.1, read on the forward strand.
ATTTTCTCAAGCACTAGTAGCAGATTTACAATCATTTAGGGCAGATCTGCCCACCAATGCGTCCTTGTTACAGTATGTAGATGACTTATTGCTTTCCACAGCTGAGGCTGCAACAAACTTGGCCCTCACAGATAAACTAGTTTGTTATCTATTGGAAAGTGGTTACCAGATTAACATGGACAAGGCACAGATATGCCAAAGCAAAGTTACTTTCCTGGGTTTCTTAGTAGGAGACGGAACACTGTCCCTTACAGAGAAAACCAAACAACACTGCCTGCAATTACAGATGCCCACCACTGTTAAGAAATTGCGATCTCTGCTCAGCATGATAAACTTCTGCTGAAATTGGGTCCCAGGTCATAGTCAGTGCACACATCCCTTTCGCAAATATTTGAAAGGGGGTGTCAAAGGGTCCACTGCTATTAGTCTGTCGGGTCCTGATCAGGTACTAGTTCAGTCACTTCTGTTTGACGTGTCCAGCACACCAAGTTTATGCCTGACCTGTCTTTTCTTAGCTGGGTCCATTCTCTGTGCACTTCTGCTCAGAGTATGGTTCCCTCTGGCTTTACTCTTGTTGTGCTGGGCTCTGGGTACTCATTCTCTTAGCCCACATGCTTTTCTTCCGTACCATCATAATGTATTACAGCCTCAGGCAAGGATGCAGCCATACTAGGCATACCTATCAGCCAATTTCCCTTTATGGCTCAGATGGTACAGCAGCATTTCCTTGCGATGGAAGAATCTTCAGTTAAGGCACTTTTTCATCAAAATTCCTTATCTACGGTACAATCTCAACTTAAATTTGGTGGAGGAGCGCTCTGATGCCCATATTAAAGAGTCTGGTGTTATGAGAGCTAAATTGGAAGCTTTGGAGAACTCCATGACAGCAGTTAACTTGAGGCTGGTGAATTTTCCCCATACAGCATTGACCTCTGATAGGGATATGTTTCGGAGTTATTTGTCCGAGATACTGGGCATACCTCCGGAGTCTCATCCTCCACTTGTTAAAGTGTATTTGCCGACTACAAAGAAGAAGAATGCTTCAAAGTCTGTTCGGGGTTTAGATCAAGTTATGTCTCTCAACTTAACTACTATGTTGGAAAAATCTCAAGAGGAACAAGTTGTACCTGCTACATTGATGATTACTCTTGCATTGCTGTCTGATAAGGACTGGTTAATGAAGATTTTCTTTAAAAAGTGAAATATTTCCTTCAAGGGTTTACTGGTGCAAATGTATCCTGACCTGGCACGTGAAGCTCAGAGATAGAGGCGTGGGTTCACAGCAATTGGGAGGGCTTTTTTCCTAAAATTTCCATGTAAATGCTTCATTAAATATCAAGCAGTTTCCTACATTTTTTTGAGCCTTCCCAAATGCTGCCCTTCCTTAATCACATGGTGTTGATGGTTCTGGGGGACTTCCCGTTAAATCGCCATGAATATGGTATTGCCAGTTGAGTGCTTGTGTTATTTCTTGTGATATTATTGAGTTTACCTCTTAATTGCGAGCTTGAGTGGGGTTTGATTTAGTAATTTTGCCTTATGAGATTTTCTTTAAGTGTTTTGTTTTCATATTAAATTCCCAATTTCTGTACAAGATTGTTTGTCCTGGCTATAGTGTAAAATTGCATAAATAAAAAAAAGAATAAAAAGCAAAAAAGTATTGACTGCATAACTCTTCACACCTTTTATCATAGGTCAAATTAGCTCAGTTTCCAAAAATTCCCTTAAGAGAGTCTACCTGTGTCCATTCACAATAGTTGAGCTGATTTATTTATTTTATTTTTATTTATTTAGACAGTTTTGTATACCGCCTTATCCTTCAATCAAAGCGGTCACAACACAATTGGGGGATACATTTAACACGCAGAGATACGAGACACATACACTAATACTTACAGGGAACATGGGCAGTGGAGGGTTAAGTGGCTTGCCCAAGACCACAAGGAGCATCTGTGGGACTAGAAACTCCAGTCCTTCCGGCCCAAGGTTGCTGTCCTCTAGTGGGATTTGAACCCCCGACCTTCCGGCCTGAAGTACCTTGCCCCAACCACTAGGCTACTCCTCCCTCCCTATTTAAATACTTCTGGATGAAGAAAGAGAAGTTTCACTTACTGTTAACTTCCTTTCCTGGAATACTGCTAGACCAGTCCAGACAAGCGGGTTATGCACCCCTGCCAGCAGATTTTGGAGACAGAGAAAAAATTCCAGAGCTCCAATTGAGTAGGCTCTGGTTGATATAGGCATACCCCTGGGGGTCCTATTCAGTATCCTCTGACAAGCTATAAACAGTAGTATTAACTGACCATAAAGGTGAGAAGAGTGGCTCAATTATCTACATGAACCGGAGTTTATCATGAACATCTCTAGGACAACTAGCCTGAATGATTCTTTGTAGGCCATCCCAGTGAGATAAGCATAAACTGGTAGTGCTTGAAGAATGAATGTCTGTTCCAATGCACGTACACAACTGCCACTGACAACCGGGTGGGTTCTGGACTGGTCTAGCAGTATTCCAGGAAAGGAAATTAACGGTAAGTGAAATTTCTCCTTCTAGATCATACTGCTAGACCAGTCCAGACTAGCGGGAAGTACCCAAGCTAACGACCCTTAGGGTGGGCAGAAAGAGCCGCCGACAGTACACCAACTCCAAAATGACCGTCTTCTAATGCTTGAACGTCCAGACGATAATGCTGAACAAAAGTGGACAAAGACAACCAAGTCGCCGCCCGACAGATATCTAGAGGGGCAACCTGAGACCGTTCGGCCCAAGAGGTAGCCTGGGCGCGAGTTGAATGAGCCCGAAGACCTACAGGTACGGGTCTACCCTGACAAATACAGGCTGCTTCAATGGTCTGATGTAGCCATCTGGCAACAGTGGATTTAGAAGCTGTGAGACCTCACTGCGGTCCTGCAAAAAAGAACAAAGAGATGATCCATCCTATGAAACAAATTCATTACTTCCAGGTAGTGGACGAGAATTCTCTTAATGTCCACCGCCCAAAGATTCTTATGCTTTCCTGAATATTGCTCTTTCGAAAAGGTAGGCAACAGGAGTGGCTGATTGACGTGAAAGGGAGTAAGGACCTTAGGCAAGAAAGAAGGAACAGTTCTGAGGGAAACACCCTCTGTAGAGAAAGAAAGATAAGGATCTCTACACGAGAGTGCTTGCAACTCTGATATTCTATGAGCAAAGGTTATCGCTACCGAGAATACTGTCTTAAGTGTCAACTCCCGAAGCACAACCTCCTTAAGAGGTTCAAAGGGTCGGGCCATAAGGGCTTTCAAGATTAGAGCAAGATCCCAGGAAGGAACCACCGGCCGAACCGGCAAGCGCAGTAGTCTAACGCCCTTGAGGAAACGTAACACATCCGCTTGGGACGCAGGGGAGCGACCGTGAACCGAGCCCCGCTAGCACGTTCAGGCCAAAACCTGCACTCTAAGGGTCCCGAGGGCTAACCCCTTATCAAGCCCATCTTGCAGGAAGGCGAGCATCTCTGGAACTGCTGAACGCCAAGGAGAAATCTGACGTCGTGAACACCATGATTGAAACGCTCGCCACACTCGCGAGTATGCCAAAGACGTTGACGATCGCCGTGCGTTGAGGAGTGTAGCTACCACCTCTGAAGAGTAACCCTTACAAGTCAATCTTCGACATTCAAGAGCCAAGCCATAAGCGAGTAAGGAGCAGGGTTGTCCATGGAGATTGGCCCTTGTCGTAGTAGTACCAACGTAGTTTCTAGCCGCAGAGGAGCTCCTCGAGATAACTTTATCAGATCGGCAAACCAGGGTCTTCTGGGCCAATTTGGGGCCACTATACTCGTAGGATCACTAGACCCTGGTGCTCTCTTAACCTGTGGAGAACTTTCCTGATTAGAGCCAAGGTGGAAAGACAAAGAAGGACCCGCTTTGGCCATGGTTGTGCCAGAGCACCTATGCTGTGAGATCTGGTCTCCCTCCAGCGACTGAAGAAGAGCGGTACCTTGGCATTTGCTTCTGAGGCCATGAGATCCATCATCGGCTGTCCCCAAGTCTGAACTATCTTCTAAAAGGCTTCCTGAGCCAGCTCCCACTCCCCAGGATTGAGAGTATGCCGGCTTAGGAAGTCAGCCTTGACACTGCTGGTCCCCGCAATATGTTGCGCAGAGATGGCCTGTAGATGCCTCTCTGCCCAAGGGAAAAGGTAATTTCCTTTGACATTCCGGGCAATTTTGTGCCCCCTTGGCGGTTGAGATAGGCCACTGCAGTCACGCTGTTGGATAACACGCGAACCACTTGATTTGCAGGAGATGTTGAAAGGTTTGTAAGGCCAGTCGAACTGCCCTTGCTTCTAGATGGTTGATCGTCCACCAAGACTCGCGCGGAGACCACTTCTCCTGAACAGAGTGAGTTTGACAGTGAGCCCCCCAGCCAGAGAGACTGGCATCTGTTGTCACTAGTATCCAGCGCGGATTTTCCAACGGAATCCCTCTGAAGAGATGTGTGGAGAGAGCCACCACTGTAGACTGTGTCTGGTTGCCGGTCTTAGTGGCAGGCGGATCTGGTAGTCTTCCGACACCAGTGACCACTGAGAGAGCAGAGTATTCTGGAGACATCGCATATGCGCTCTGGCCCACGGCACGAGCTCGATGGTAGCCACCATGGTTCCCAGGACCTGGAGGTAATCCCAAACTCGAGGCGAGTCCTGAAGCTGAAAAAGATGAATCTGAGAGGAAAGTTTGAGGAAACGTTCCTGAGTGAGGAATACGCGACCCTGGCGGGTCGAATCGTACTCCTAGAAAGTCTATCTACTAAGACATCTGAAGGCAGCTTTTGGCATGATTGATCACCCATCCCAGCTTCACTAGGAAGGCTACTATGACTGAAACGCAGCTGCAGGCCTCTGGAAGAGAGTCTGCCCAAATGAGCCAGTCGTCTAGGTAAGGGTGTACTCTGATACCTTGTTGGCGCAAGGCCGCCGCTACTACTACCATTACTTTGGAGAAGGTTTGAGGAGCTGAGGCGAAGCCAAATGGCATTGCTCGGAACTGAAAATGTTGTCTGAGAACAGAGAATCGTAGGAAGCGTTGATGCTCGGACCGGATGCTGGATGGGAATGTGAAAATAGGCTTCTGCAAGATCGAGAGAAGCCAAAAACTCTCCCTTGCGCACTGCTTGGACGACGGACCGGAGCATTTCCATTTGGAAATGAGGCACTCGAAGGCTGCGATTGACCCCCTTGAGATCCAAAATTGGACGAAAGGAGCCGTCCTTCTTGGGCACCATGAAATAGATAGAGTACCTGCCTCAACCTCTTTCCTCGGACGGAACAGGACGAATGGCTTCGAGAAGCAGAAGTCTTTGAATCATAGTTTGAATAGCCAACCTTTTCCGAGGGGGATCAACTTGGGGAGATTAGAAAGGCATCGCGAATCGGCCGCCAATATTCGAGGGAATAGCCGTGTGTAACTATGTCCAGGACCCATCAATCTGAGGTTATGAGCGCCCACTGTCGAGAAAAAAATGCCAAGCGTCCTCCCATCGGCAGCAGTCTCTCGAATGGGCTGCCCGTCCCGTTAGGGGAAGGGCGAGTGGACCCAGAGAACTTTCCTGAGCCTGAATAGGATTCTGAGCCCTTACGTGCTCCCCAAAAGGACTGCGCTTTCTGACTAAAGTGAGTAGTGGAGCCTGCAGAGGTGCCCTGCTTAAAAGAACGGTACCTCTGAGAATCGAGGTGTCTTGCAAATCGCCTGAAGGTCTGAGAACGAGAGGGCTGGTGCGCAGAAGCTGTTGGTTTATCTTTCGGTAAACATTGAGGCTTGACCTCCCCCAGATCCTTTACCAACTTATCTAGATCTTCCCCAAAAAGGAGCCTTCCCTTGAAGGGGAGCTTTGACAGACGCGTCTTGGAGGCTACATCCGCTGCCCACTGACGCAGCCAAAGCCATCTCCTAGCCACCGTTACCGCTGCCAATGAACGTGCTGAAAGCCATAAGAGATCGTAAAAGGCGGATTCCAGGCGTTCCACTGCTGGATCTTCTGGCAACCGTTGAATCCACCGCAACGAAGCACAGACCACTAGATCCCCTCAGCCTGGAGTGAAAGAGCGGAAGCCGAGAAAGCAGTCTTCAGTAGACTTTCTACTTTACGGTCTTGTTGGTCACGGAGAGCTGCACCGCCTTCGACCGGAATAGTGGTATGCATGGTAACGCCAGTCACCAATGCATCCACCTTTGAGTATGCCAACCAGTGTTCAAATTCCGAAGGGGACCAAAAGTATAACTGACCAAGATGTGTACGTAGAGAAGTATCAGGCAATTCCCATTCACGAGATACCATCTGTTGAAGCTCCGCTGGAAAGGGAAAGGCCTTAGAAGGCTTCCATATGCCCTGTAAAATGGGATCTGGCTGAGGCAGAGCTTGGGATGTCTGTGGTTCAGGCGTATCCGTGAGGCGTAGCGCTTCTGCCACCTGCGCTATTAAGGCAGGCAATTCCTCCTTTTGAAAAAGACAGACATCCTGTGAGTCCTCCTGGGGTGTGACTGACGAGTCTGAAGGAGAATACTCTCCATCCTCACAATCTGAAGAAGCTAAATTTGCTTCTGCCGAAGATCTGCCTTCTTCCTGAATGTCGAGGCTGTCCTGCAACACTCACAAAACTGCTTTGGGAGGACGCGCACCCTTGAGATCTTGCACTTTTGTCCTTTGACACTCCGCGAGATCTTTTATGAGGCAGAGACCCTGGAATGCTGTCTGGTGCAGAGAAGGGCTCTGAAGGTAGATCTGATGATTCTAATCGCCACAGGGCCCATGTCTGACGAAACAGCGTCAGGAACTGATTATCAGCGGCATGCCCTGGTGCCTCAAACTGTGGAGTGATGGACGGAGGCTGTGGCAGCAAGAGCAGGATCTGCGATCCTCCTGCAGGAGAAGATATGCATGGTACCTCCAAGGGAGGATTTGCTGAAGCCCCTATGCTCCTCACAGGTTGAGCAAAGTCAATTTGTCAAATCCTTCTGTTTCTTATTGCATCCCAAACACCTATGCAAAGACGAAGGCATTTTCACCATTTTTTTTTAATAAAATTAACTGCGATTCTATTTGCAGGCTGAAAACTATATAGTTTATCCAGAAAACGCACTCAGAATGATTCAGGGAGGTGCAGGCCCACATAGGCAAGAAAATGTCGGCAATAGCCTTCCCGCCAAAAATAAGCCGCGAGGAACTACAATCGCTGTTAACAAAATGGCCGCCGGCACTGAAGGGACCCCGAAGAGCGACTCCTTTTGGAAAATTTCACCTGGGGAAGCAGCGTTTCGGTCCGAAAGGCAATCGGGGAGAAAGGAGTGCTGCCGGCAGCGTTAGAGGCAGACCGCCCGTTTAAATTCCCCATGGACTGCAGCCGGAAGGAGGGGTAAAGAAACTTGTCACTCACAGTTGCCGTTCCAGTGCTGCCAAAGTTCAACGGAGGAGGTAAAATGAAATTAGCCAATTAAGTCAATTCCTACTAAATGAAATTAACTTAATGTGCTATCTCCTCAGCATCTGAAGCCCTCGTGGCCTGAGGCTGTGGTTCTCCCACTGGAGGGAACTCCACTGATTCACACAATCAGGCGCACACCTCAGGAAGTACTGCCCTGTCACTAACTTCCTAAACTGGACTTTGGGGATCTGGGAAACTCAGAGGAACACCTCGTGTGTGCTCTGAGTACATCCAGGAAGAATAAGAAAAAAATTAAACTTAAAAACAAAGAGACTAAGTAATAAACCCTCATCTGCTGGAGACAGAGAAAATACTGAATAGGACCCCTAGGAGTATGCCTTTATCAACCAGAGCCTACCCAATCAGAGCTCTGGAATTTTTTCTCTGTCTCCAACACCTGCTGGCAGGGGTGCATAACCCGCTTGTCTGGACTGGTCTAGCAGTATGATCTAGAATAAAGTTGTTTCTTTTTATGAAGTGAATTTGAGGAAAAAGTGTAAACATGCCAAATCAAGAATTTTTTGTTTCTTTACTTTTTAGAAAGCTTTCTGTAATTATTCTTTCATGTTGAAAGTGTAGAGTTATGGTGTGTAGAATAGTGAAATAAACTCTTGCTTTAATGTATTTTGAATTATATTTTTTAGACAATAGAATGTGAAAACTTATAAGGATGTGAAGACTTATGTGGCACTGTAGCACAGTATACAATGACACCAGTTTAACCACTGGAGTAAAATATATGCATTTTAAAATTAAGTTAGTTGAGCCACTTGCTCCAAAACCTCCTTTGTGACCTCAAGAAGGGAGGTTTTAATAGTGTAAACTTGCTTTACCTCCTTCAGAGGTGGCTCCCCATCCAGATATCCAACACTCTTTTGGTGCTTCCCATCGCATCCCGAAGTTGGGCAAGCAAACTGGTTTTATATTATCCTCTATAAGAGAAAGACAGCTGTTAGGTCTGTGCTGGCCATTAGAATGTTGACCTCAAAAAATTCAGAGTTAAGCAAGTTACCATGGGATGCTACTGTCAGCACTGCCTACATAAACACATAAGTGACTAGAGGCATTTCCTGAAGTGAGTGCACATGTAACAGAGCACTCACTGGTAAATGTGATTGGATACTGGAGCTTCATGAGGGCAATGTCATTGTCCTTGGTATCAGAATTGTAATCCTTATGGGATATTATCTTATCCACTGCATATCCATTGCTGGTTGTCATAGTCCATGTGTACAGGAGACCAGGGTAAACCATCCAGAAGGATGCAAAGCCATTGTTTCTACAAGGAAAAGATAAATCAATCCAAAATCTTCTCTGGAACTTAGCATTCAAAGTACATTAGTATTTATTAAGAAAGGGATACATGTGCACATATAAAAAACAAACAATCATGCACATGCAGTCAATGACCAAAAATAATAAACCAAACAAGTGTGACCAGAAGTACATTGCCAGGCCTTTCTCCAGAGGCAATAGAGGGCAAAGTGATGTGCCAAAGGCCACAAGGAGTGCCAGTGGGGATCAAACCCAGGTCTCTAGGCTACTGCTCTAACTACTAGGCTACTCCTTCATGCCTCAGATTGATCATCATCTTTCAACTTTGGAGGATGTAGTAAAAGCTGTTGGTGTAACTGGGTTTAAGAAAGGTATGGACAAGTTCCTGGAGGACATGTACATAAACCATTATTAACGAGGACCCAGGAAATCCACTGCTTACCCCAATACAAGAATTGTGGAACCTGTATGCCTTTTTGGGAAACTGCCAGGTACTTGTGACCTGGAAACAGGATACTGGGCTTGATGGACCTTGGTCTGACCCAATATGGCATTTCTTATGTTAACTGGTCTCAGATTATATCTACATCTTCATCTAGTGTCATACATTTATAGTTCTTAATTTTTTTAGACTTCAGGAATTTGCAAGACTAGGCATAGCTAAAATCCCCCAGACTTTTTATTCACAACCTTATTATTAGCAGCAGTCGATACAGGTAATTTAATTTGCCCACTCTTTATTTAAATCCACCTGAGCTACCCCAGCCTTTGCACTACATCCTTTCTATCAAAATAACCTAGCTTCCCTATTTAGCTAGTATCTTAAGAAGAAATCTCACCTCAAACCTCATTAATGTTAGCTTTCCCCATTGTCTAGTTTAAACTCTGGTCTTTTTTAATATTAGTGCCAGTAGCTCTGATCCACTATGCGCCTAAGGCCTGTTAGAATATATCTGTAAACCGCTCTGATACACACAGTAAAGAGGGGTATATCAGGTGCCTAAAACCATAAAACCATATGACCCTAATGGACATGAAATGAATTCCGTGCCACTGCTCTGCAGCCCAGAGCAATATCTCCTAATAAGCCTTTGGTCAGTCTCCAATTCTGCCCCCTGTATATTTCAGACTTGCTGCTCGTTCTTTCTGGGGGACAATTTCTCCAAATGGGTTAGTTTTTCGCATACCATGACAATCATGCGCTTCACTCCTAAGCCAGGGTATGTGAAGTATGATCTCAGTCTCTCAAATATGGTACTTTAGGATCATCTCCTTCTCCACACAATTCATAGAATAATCACTTGGAAAAGATACCTCTATTATTATCAGTGCTGTTCTGGTGTTTTTCTCCTTTAATACTATGTCAGATTTCCTTCTTTTTCTTTCTGCTTTGTGAGCATGTTGTTGCTTAATGTGTTCCTTCTTGGTGGCTTCTACTTGAATCAGGGTCCTGGCTTAGTACTCACATACTCCTCCCCAGCACTATCTGTCTTGGTACATGTCGATACCAATGACATAGGAAAGTGTGGTAGGGAGGTTCTGGAGGCTAAATTTAGGCTTTTAGGTAGGAAGTTGGAATCCAGAATTTCCAGGGTAGCATTCTCTGAAATGCCACTTCTTCCACACCTAGGACCCAAAAGGCAGGCAGAGCTCTGGAGTCTCAATGCGTGAATGAGATGATGGTGCAAGGATGAGGGTTTTGGATTTGTTAGAAACTGGGGAACATTCTGTGGAAAGGAGGGACTCTTCCGAAGGGATGAGCTCCATCTTAACAGGGACAGAACCAGGCTGCGGGCATTAACCTTTAAAAAGGAGATAGAGCAGCTTTTAAACTAGATAATAAGGGAAAGCCGACAGTAAGCCAAGAGCGCATGGTTCGGAACAATGTATCCTTGAAGGATACTAGCAAAAGATTGAAGTTAGGGCATATCAGCAGACAAGGTCCTGTAAAGATAAAGGTAGCCCAAATGGCCTTGAGTATAGAGCAGACAGAGCTTAAAGATTCCAAATTACCCCTGCCTACCGATAGCCAGATTAATATGAATAAAATACAGCCTCTAAAATGCTTGTATACAAATGCTAGAAGTCTAAAAAATAAGATGGGAGAATTAGAATATATAGCACTAAATGAGAGGTTAGATATGATTGGTATCTCAGAGACATGGTGGAAGGAGGACAACCAGTGGGGCACTGTGATATCTCGGTACAAACTATATCGCAATGATAGAGCACATGAAATTGGTAGAGGGGTTGCACTCTATGTTAGAGAGAGCATTGAGCTTTGCAGGAAACAAAATTCACTGTAGAATCTCTATGGATTGAAATTTCATGTAAAAAGGGGAAGGGGAAGGCGATGGCACTGGGGGTGTACTATCAATCACCTGGCCAGAATGAACAAACGGATGATGAAAGAAATCAGGAAAGCTTACAAAACTTACAGCCCATTAATAATAATGGGTGATTTCAATTACCCTGATATCGACTGGGCCAGTGTCACCGCAGAACATGCTAGGGAGATAAAGTTTCTAGATGAAATAAATGACTGCTTTTTGGAGCAGCTGGTTCATGAATCGACCAGAGGGGAAGCCATTTTGGACCTAGTCCTTAGTGGAACACAAGATCTGGTGCAAGACATAAGGGTATTGGGGCCATTTGGCAATAGTGATCACAGCATGATCACATTTGATTTAATAAATGGAGGAGAGAGGGTAAGGAAATCTACAGTACTACCTTTTAACTTTCAAAAGGAAGACTAAAATAAAATGAGGAAAATAGTTAAGAAAAAACTAAAAGGAGCAGTTGCAAAGGTTAAAGATTTACATCAAGCTTGGATGTTTAAAAATACTATCTTGGAAGCCCAGACCAGCTGTATTCCACATTTAAGTGGAAGGAAGTCCAAAAAACTGCCAGCATGGTTTAAAGGTGAGGTCAGAGAGGCTGTTGTCACCAAAAGAGCATCTTTCAGGAAATGGAAAAAGCAAAATGATAAAAACTGGAAAGAACACAAGCACTGGAAAGTTAGATGCAAGGCACTGATAAGGCAGGCAAAGAGAGAATTTGAGAAGAAGCTTGTTGTGGAAACAAAAACGCATAATAAAGACTTTTTCCAAGTACATTCGTTGCAAAAAACTTATAAGAGTGTCAGTTGGACCATTAGATGATAGAGGGGTAAAAGGGGTACTAAGAGGGGACAAGGCCATAGTGGAGAGACTGAATGAATTCTTTGCTTCAGTCTTTACTAAGGAAGATGTAGGGATGTTACCCATGAGTGAAATGGTATTTAAAGGTGATGCTGTGCAAGAATTAAAAGAAATATCGATATACCGGGAAGATGTATTACAACTATTTGATAAACTGAAGAGTAGCAAATCACCTGAACCAGATGGTATACATCCAAGAGTGTTGAAAGAACTGAAATATGAGATTGCAGACCTACTAATAGTAATCTGTGAACTATCATTAAAATCATCTGTAGTACATGAAGATTGGAAGATGGCCAGTGTAACGCCAATTTTTAAAAAGGGTTCCAGGGGTGATCCGGAAAACTAGAGACCGGTGAGCCTGATGTCAGTACCGGGAAAAATGGTAGAAACCATCATAAAGAATAAAATTACTCAGCATGTAGATAGTCATGGCCTAATGGGAGACAGCCAACATGGCTTTAGTCAAGGAAGGTCTTGTCTTACTAATCTGTTATGTTTTTTTGAAGGTGTGAATAAACAGGTACACAAAGGTGAGTCGGTTGATACAGTGTATATGGACTTTCAGAAAGGCTTTGACAAGGTCCCTCATGAGACTTTTGGCAAAATTAAAAAGTCATGGGACAGGAGGCAGCTTACTATTGTGGATAAGGAACCGGTTAAAAAATAGAAAGCAGAGGGAAGGGCTAAATTGCCAGTTTTCCCAATGGAGAAAGGTGAATAGTGGAGTACCCCAAGGATCTGTGCTGGGTCCGCTGCTTTTTAACATATTCATAAATGACCTGGAAAAGGGAATAATGAGTGAGGTTTTCAAATTTTCAGATGACACAAAACTATTCAAAGTTGTTAAAACCCATGGGGAGTGCGGAAAATTGCAAGAGGATCTTGATAAACTGGAAGTCTGAGCATCAAAATGGCAGGTGAAATTTAATGTGGACAAGTGCAAAGTTATGCACCTAGGAAAGAACCCGAACTATGGTTACACGATGCAAGGTTCAACATTAGGAAGCACCACCCAGGAAAAAGATTTAAGCGGCATGGGGCATAACATGTTAAAATCCTCCACCCAGTAGCGGCCAAGAGAGCAAATAGAATACTAGGTATCATAAGGAAAGGAATGGAGAATACAACAAAGGATATTATAATACCTCTGTATTTTTCCATGTTGCAACCACATCTTGAATATTGTGTGCAATTCCGGTCACCGTTTCTTAAAAAGGATATAGCGTTATTAGAAAAGGTATAGAGAAGTGCTACCAAAATGGTAAAGGGGATGGAAGGATACCCCCTATGAAGAGAGGCTAAAAAGGTTAGGGCTCTTCAACCTGGAAAAGAGATGGCTGAGGGGAGATATGATAGAAGTCTATAAATTAATGAATGGAGTGGAACGGGTAAACATAGATCGATTGTTTACATCATCAAAATACAGAAAGACTAGGGGGCATGCAATGAAGCTACAGGGTAACCTATTTAAGACTAATAAGAGAAAATATTTTTTCACTCAACATGTAATCAAACTCTGGAATTTGCTACCGGAGGATGTAGTAAAAGCTGTTAGTGTAGTCGGGTTTAAAAACGTTTGGACAAGTTCTTGGAAGAAAGGTCCATAAACCATTCTTAAAGGGGACCCAGAATATCCATTGCTTGACCCAATATAAGCATTGTGGAACCTGTGTCTTTTGGGGAAACTGCTAGTTACTTGTGATCTAGATTGGCCATTGTTGGAAACAGGATACTAGGCTTGATGGCATATCTTTTATTCTTATGTCCTTAATACAAGTTAGAACACTTGCATGAAATGGCAGCTCCCAAACCCCAGTAAGTACAACAGAGAAAAAAAACTCAGGCAACTAAATGAGAAAAGGAGCCCCTCCCCTAGTCCACAATATAGGGAGATCCAAAAATAAAGAAAAATACATCTTATCAAAAGTAAATGAAGGAAAAAGGCAGGCAATAACAGCCAGACACCACTATTAACACAACATGGAACCCCATCTCATTCACACACCCCTCCCCCCACGGAGCCCATAGTATTCAAAAAGAAAAGTAACTGAAGAATAAAGAAACATGTGTTATCCTGCAACTTTACCAGGCATCTGCAAGGGTACTTAAAGAAAAACAAACCCCTCAAACTGAGAGACCCGAGGACACAGGATTAACAATTCATTCCTGCGTCGACGGGTTTCCCTAGTCAGGTCAGGAAATATACGGACCAGGCACTCCTTAAACTTTGTATGCTGCTATCAGATACAAGAGCAAAAGTAACTAAACACTTCGCTGGTACAATATCATTAGGATCCTACGACTCTAAAAGAGCTGACACATTCAATACATCAAATTGCCCAGGCACAGGGGCAGGGGCATTTGCGCCAGCCAAAGACCTCTGGGCACTCAACAAATAGTAAACTTTAGCAATGGGTGGACAGGTTTGCTCTGGAACTCCCGGCACTTCAAGTAGATATTGCTTAAATGTCTCTTTAGCAGCAATAAGAGGTGAACAAGGAAAGTTAATCAAGCAAAGATTTGCTAATCTAGAAAAGTTATCAAGTTGCTCCACACATGCTTTCAATGACTAGAGTCTTTCATAAAAGTCTCCGAAAGATTTTCCACATGATCAGTCCTCACTACTAAACCTTCCAAGTCAACTTTAATCTGTCCAATCTCTTCAACATTCTTAACCAATAGTTCAGAATTTGCGTGTACCTGCCTTTGAATCCCTTGTAATCTGGTTTGTGATCGCCTCTCCGAGCTGGTTAATTGCAGACCAAATGGACTCCAATGTGAATTGCCCAGGCCATTGCAGAGGAAGAGAGCAAACCAAAGCACCCTGCTCCCTGCCTGGCAATGCTAGCAGGACTATTGGCTCCATGGGAAGTGGGTCGCTGCCTTCACTTGCTCCAGAAGGAACTTCGCCCTCGAAGCACTGCTCTGGCAATAGATGACTCTGCAAGTCACCATCACCACTTGCAGTCAACCCCAGTAGGGGCATCAAGGAACCACCAAATTGAGACTCACTCGCTCCACTACTTGCATGGACTGGGTCAGGGCACAGTAACGTCCAAAGCTGCTGTGCTTCAGATGTGAGATCACAGCTTGAGAGAGACGCTGAACCGCCCGGCTCCACCCACCTCTACGCCGAGCCACCGTCCTCTCCAACTGGCTGCCACTCTGGTCGTAGGACAAAAGCATCCAACAGACCAGAGGCAAGGGGGGTAGAAGTCTTCAGGACAGCCTGGGGCAGCACGCCCTGCTTCCCCTTTCTCTTCCTCCCCATAAAGGGAAATGTGGCCGAAGCTCAGAGCCTGCCGGCAGCCATCTTTGATCTCCCCAAACATGTGCTTTAATCTTTAGTAAGCATGCTCCTTAATGCGTGAATGAGTGTCTGAATACCATTTGCAGGTACAGCAAGGTTTTAAGGCAGGCAGCCACATTTCTATATTATCGTCCAGTGCCAACTGCTAGGTACATTAGGAAGTACTACAAAACCCTGCTCATTCAGAACTCATAGCAAACCTACAATATCATAACACCACTACTAAGCCTCACACAGCCCCAGACTCTGCTCATCAAAAGTGATTATTAAATCAATACATCTCCTGCTGAGAAAAGTAAACAAACTGGACTACTACACAAACAGAATACCGCAGGCTTGGCCACATACACAAAACACAGCCACATCTTCACCAAATATAGTGCAAGGGATCACAAAGTAGAATATGAAGACAATAACTGAACTAGGAACTACAAGAAGCTAAACTTGGCATGTACCACAACACTGGAGAAATAAAACTAGAAATTCATTTCCTCTTGTACTGAACAATACACAAAGATGTCAGCGATGCACATTTCACAAAGTAACATATTCCAGTTAATGAACTCAAAATAAAATAATTTTTTCTAACTTGTGTTTAGGGATTTTATTTTTCTGTTACAATTGTCCTGTTCTCTATCTTATGATTTCCTCATTTATCTTCTGCTAACTCCCTTTCCAGTATCTGTTGTCCATTTATCCTTTCTTCTCTCTCTTCCTGTCTTTTTCCATTCTCTCCCTACATCTGCCCTGACATAGTCATCTTTCCATTTTTGCTCTTTGCTCCATTTCTTTCTTTCCTCTTTCTCCATTCACTCAAATTTCACCGTTCCATCATCAATCCCCTTCTGACTTTTCACCTCCTCTTACCTCTTTTCTCAGCAACAGCAGTCAGTGCTGCCTGTAGCACTCACGTCTGGTGCACAATTCAGTGTCCCGCTCTCCAGACGTTACTGCTACAGGTACCAACAGCTATTGCCACCGCCAACTCAGAAGAAATGAATCTGGGGCTCGTACCGTGCAATGCACGATCTTTCTGCCATTGGAGCTGCATAGAACAGCAATGCTCATAAGCCCTCGCCCAGGGGCAGCTCAAGAAAATCTGCTGCTTAAGGCAAGAGATGAGCTGATGTCCTCCTCCATTACCACCCCGTAGCCAAAAATTTAGGGGCCTCCTCAGAGCTCTAATCAGGTACCCTCACTCACAGCACCAGTCAAGTGATTGCTCCAAGAATAAAGAAAGCTATATATTTCCAGGATAAGGTTTTCTAAATGGCTTTGCAATACTGTTTTTATGCAGTAAAAATTGTAGAAGCTTAATTATATAGCTGGGGTAGCCTAGTAGTTAGAGCAGTGGTCTGGTAACCAAGAGACTAATGTTCAATTCCCAAAGGCATTCCTTGTGGCCATGGGCAAGTCACTTTACTCTCAATTGTTTCAGAAGAAAGGCCTGGCAATCTACTTTTGGTCAGAAAACCCAGGTGCTGTTGGATCACTAGGAGTCAGCACTAAGTCAATGGCACACATTACACTTGCAATTATATAGCCTGGTAATCTGATGTTAAACATACCGATCCCTGACCTTGCACACTGGATTGGCATACTATCAAATGTAAATATATAGTCTGCAAAACAAAGGAGATGCCAGATCACAAAAAAACAAGTCCTGAGGGAGTAAGGTTCAAAGATTTTATTGTAGACACAGGGGGTTATTCTGTGCTATGAATAGCAGGGATGGACAGCCCAACGGGATGTACATCCCCGCTATTCATGCCGGCTCCTGCCCCTGACTAACTAAACCACCGGTTGTGCAGGGTAACTGGTGTGGAAGTGAGATGGGGGCCGGGAATGAGCGGCTCGGGGGCACAATTTAGGTGGGCAGTGAGCGGCTCGGGGGCACAATTTAGTTGGCCCTGGAAATACAGGGACAATTCTAATGTCAGCCCTGTTCAGGGAAGTTATTCTACCTTCAAGGTTTTGAGGTGCCCAGGGCTCAAATGGGGCAGGGGGGCCAGGGGACATTCCCCGCAGCCTGACCCTGGCATTAGGCGGCCAGATAAGGGGTTTGGCTGCGGGGAATAAACCCCTTTTCCAGGCAGCTGGCATCGTGGCTTTTAAATGGAGCCATGGCGCCATTTAAAAGCCTGACTGAGATAGCCGGGGTCAGTCCTGCACATGCAGGCCAGACAGAATCACAGTCCTGGCCTCCACGTGCAGGACTGTTCACGATTCTGATCCAGCGGGATCAGAATCGCGATCCCTCTGTGCATACGGTTCAGACTGGACGCACAGAGGGGACGGAATCAGATCTAGAGGGGACGGAATCAGATCTACAGGGGTCAGAATTTGGGAAACAAACCCGATATTGGTCATGTTTCAGCATGGCCTTGATCAGGGGCTACAAAGTATGAAAACAAATACAATAAGATAAAATAAAATAAAACAAAATGTTCACAAATATAAAGTAGTAAAATGTTAGCCGGATAAAAATATAACACTGTCAAAGATAAACCATATACCTCAAAGTAAAAACAGACAAAAACTAAAAGCTATTTTTCAAACATAAAAAATATATACATAATTAAAAGAAGAAACTATAACAACTAATAAAATAGATAGCTTTGGAATTACAGAGCTTAAAAGGGAGAGAGGAGGCATTGTGGGTTAAACTAGAAAGAGGGAAAGAGAAATCTATTTGCATTGGTGTGATATACAGACCTCCCTCACAAGAGGAAGAGGTAGACAGAGTTAATTGAAGACATACGCAGCATTGCTAGGAAAGGGGAAGTGCTACTGATAGGAGATTTCAATATGCCAGATGTTGATTGGCACATTCCTGCTGCAGTATCATCTAGAAGTAAGGAGATCCTGGATTCTATACAGGGAGAACTATTCAGGCAATTGGTAACAGACCCCACACGTGAAGGGGCCATACTGGACTTGGTGCTTACCAATGGTGAAAGTGTTTCTGATGTTGTAGTGGGAGATCATTTTGCATCCAGTGATCACCAGATGGTGTGGTTCAGTATTAGGACTAGGGATGTTAGAATCCATTCCAAGGTGAGGATCTTAGACTTTAGGAAGACTAACTTTGCGAAGATGGGCCAATACCTCAGGGAGTCGTTAGTGGGATGGGAACAGCTGGGGGATGTAGAAAAACAGTGGGCAAAACTGAAAGGGAGTATTTTAAGGGCAACCAACCTTTTTGTTAAAATGGTAAATAAAGGCAAAAGGAAAAGGAGACAACTATGGTTTTCGAAGGAAGTAGCTGAAAAAGTGAAGAAAAAGAGGGAGGCCTTCATGAAATACAAGAGATCACAGAGAGAGGAAGACAGGCATCTGTATTTGGAAAAACTTAGAGAAGCTAGCAAAGTAGTCAAGAAGGCAAAGATTCAAAAGGAGGAGGAAATAGCCAATGCAATAAAATGGGGGGATAAGACATTTTTCAGATATATTAGTGAGAAGAGGAAGGGCAAAAGTGGTATTGTCAGACTCAAGGGTGCAGGGGGGGAATATGTAGAAGCTGATAAGGATAAAGCGGAATTGCTTAACAAATATTTTTGTTCTGTGTTCACAGATGAAGAACCAGGAGCAGGACCTCAGAAAACACCCAAAGGAACAGAAGCGAGGGACACCCATAGGAACAGAAGCGAGGGACATCTTGAACAATTTTTAGAAGACTGTGTTCGTGAGAAACTAGCTCAACTTAAAGTAAACAAAGCGATGGGACCGGATGGGATACACCCTAGAATACTGAGGGAACTTGGGGACGTTCTAGCAACTCCACTGACTGACCTTTTCAATGTCTCGTTAGAGTCGGGAGTGGTGCCAAAGGACTGGAGAGAGGCTCATGTGGTGCCTTTACACAAAAGCAGAAGTAAGGATGTGGTTGAAAACTACAAGCCGGTTAGTTTAACTTCGGTGGTGAGTAAATTATTGGAAACGCTGCTGAAAGAGAAAATAGTGAGGTTTCTGGATTCCAGCGGATTATAGGATCCGAGGCAGCATGGATTCACTAGAGGCAGGTCTTCTCAGACAAATCTGATTGATTTCTTTGACTGGGTGACCAGGGAGTTGGCCCGAGGGAGAGCTCTAGATGTGGTGTATTTAGATTTCAGTAAAGCCTTTGACACTGTTCCTCACAGGCAACTTATAAACAAACTGAGCACCCTAGGGATGGACCCTAAAGTTACTGCTTGGGTTAGAAATTGGTTGGGTGGGAGGCGACAAAGAGTACAAGTAAATGGAGCTCACTCTGAGGAGAAGGATGTTACCAGTGGTGTGCCCCAGGGATCTGTCCTTGGTCCGATTCTTTTTAACATCTTTGTTAGAGATATAGCGGAAGGGCTGTCGGGTAAGGTTTGCCTCTTTGCAGATGATACCAAAATCTGCAATAGAGTAGACACCCAGGAAGGTGTAGATAACATGAGGAAGGATCTAGCTAAGCTTGAAGAATGGTCTAGAATTTGGCAGCTGGGATTTAATGTTAAAAAATGTAAGGTCATGCATTTGGGCTGCAGCAATCCAAAGGAGCAATACAGTATAGGTGGTGAAGTACTTTTGTCCACTAAAGAAGAGCGGGACCTAGGCGTGGTTGTGTCTGATGATCTTGAAGTAGCTAAACAGGTAGAAAAGGCGACGGCAAAAGCTAGAAGGATGCTTGGGTGCTTACTGAGAGGAATGGCTAGCAGAAAAAAGGAGGTGATAATGCCTCTGTATAAGTCTTTGGTGCGACCTCATTTGGAGTATAGTGTGCAATTCTGGAGACCGCACCTTCAAAAGGATGTGAACAGGATGGAGTCGGTGCAGAGGGTGGCTACTAAAATGATTAGTGGGCTTCATTATAAAGCATATGAGGACAGACTTAAGGATCTTAATATGTACACCTTAGAGGAAAGGCGGGATAGAGGTGATATGATTGAGATGTTTAAATACCTCCGTGGCATTCAGGGAGAGAGCCTCTTTCAATTGAAAGCAAGTTCTGCTATGAGGGGACATGGGATGAGGGTGAAGGGAGATAGATTCAGGAGTGATATGCGGAAATATTTCTTTACGGAAAGAGTAGTGGATCCATGGAATAGTCTCCCAGTGGAGGTGGTAGAGATGAGCACAGTAACTGAATTCAAAAAAGCATGGGACCCACACAGAGGATCTCTAAAGGTAAAAAGTGGACTGTTGTAGTTGTCGATATGGAAGGACAGACTAGATGGGCCCATGTGGTCTTTTTCTGTCATCATGTTTCTATGTTTCTAACCATAAAATTATGATAAGCATAAAATATAAGTAAAACCCCATAAAAGGAAACAGGATAATAAATATAAAAGAAAATAAATAATAAACTATGTGTGACTATGTTCCAAATTTAACCATGGAGTAACGTACTGTGGCAAGGAGGAGAACAAATCTTACTAGGGAGTTTTATTAAAAGGAAAACTGACCCATAAGGGGGAAAAACCCCATTGATTTTATTTAGTTATATTTGTGAATATGTATTTTAATTTATCTTATTGTTCTATTTATTGTTTTCATACAGTTTGTAGCCCCTAACAAAAACCATGCCGAAACAAGGCCATGTCGGGCTTTATTTCCCAAATTCTGATCTCCATGTCTACAATAAAGTCTTTGAACCTTATGTGCTCAGAATTTGTTTTCTGTGTGATACTTGCGAGTGGTTAGTGCCCTTCTTTGTTTGGGATGCCAGGTGATGATACACCAAACAGCAAAATGAAAAAGAATCACAGCTAATTTTATTTTGGTGTTATAAATTGAACTGAACTGTGCTTCTTGCTTTTCATTCTTTAACATATATTCTACTTTCAAAGAAAATGTCTCCCAATATTGAGTGCAGAGGATATTTCTCAGAGAACTCAACCAGTGTTCTCCCTAGAAATCTTACCAGCCAGGTAGCATGAAGGAATAGTCAAGTGGGCTGCGCTATAATTTGGCTGGCAGCAGACAATGTAACTAGAAGTCTTTCATGTTTCATTATATTGCCATATCAATTCATCAGATTAAGTTAGCCAGGTGGGTCAGTAAAATCAGCTGGGTGTTTCCATTCAAAAGGTCCTGAGGAAAATACTATCAATACAAAACCAATTTCTGATTCTTGTGTCATCTCAGTAAGAGCAATATAAACTCTTAGCATTCATGGACATAATTAGGACATGTTTTACAAAGGATGTCCAAGCCTGAATGTCCCCAAAATCAGCAAGAACATCCAAATTCAGGCACAATTTCACAGACATGGACATGTCCCCGCAGACGTCAATATTGGACATACACAGAGACGTCCTGGATATAGTCTAATATCAGGAAGTCTATGATACATGCAGCAATGGTGCAAACTCAAAATAAGTTTCCTAAAGGCACACAGCATAGCATTATCATTGTGAAGAGTAACTCTGGATAGTATAGTGCCATCTTTAACACACTCTATTTATTTATTTATTTTATTTATTTATTTAACATTTCTTCTATACCGCGCTATTACAATCAGCGCGGTGTACATCGAACAAAACATACTACAATGCATACAAGCAACATTGAGTTTTACATAGAACAGGGAAAAAAACATAGGATAACCGGGGTAACTATTTACAGGGTAACTATTTACAGGTTAAATTAGTATTGTCACCAATATTCTAAGCCAATTTGGTATCATCTTCATTTCGTGAGGGAGGGACAGGCGTAAAAGTGGTGGGTGGGCAGTAGTATAGTCTAACCATTTTCTGGTTGTAATAAGGTGCTATGGTAGCTGAGACATGAGGGAAGTTTACCCGATGTGTGGGTGTCAGGGTAGTATATTGTGAATAGGTGGTGTTTCAGAGTTTTACGGAATAGGATTAAGCTTTTGATGCCACGGATTTCATGTGGAAGGGCATTCCAATTTAGGGGAGCGAATATAGAGAAAGCCCTGTTGGAAGTGGTCTTAGTACATGACGTCATCATCTTGGGGACTATTAAGGTGTTCATTGAAGTGGATCTCCTGTCTCTGTTTTCCAGGGTGCTGTGGATTAGTTTGCTAATTGGTGTAGGTGGGTAGTTATTCAGGGCTTTGAAAGTAAGGACTAGTGACTTATATTGGAGTCTGGCATGTAACGGCAGCCAATGCAGATTTTTCATGATTGGTGTTATGTGGTCAGTTCTTGATGATCCAGAGAGAACTCTTGCGGCGGCATTCATAGCTAGGCGGAGCGGATTTAAAGTTGATTGAGGCAGGCCGTGCAGGACGATGTTCGCAAAGTCCAGGTGTGGGAGGACTAATGCCTGAAAGGTTGTCCGGTAGTCACTGGATTCCAGTAGGGGGCGGAGGTGACGTAACGTTTTGATCTTGTGATATATAGACTTTGTAACGTTCTTCACATGTGTGGTCATATCTAGGTGCTGGTCCAATGTGATGCCAAGATATCTGATTGTAGGTTTGGACTTCAATTCTACATTGTTGACAAGTAGCAATGGGGGGGGTGTGAATTTACGGTTCTTCGTAACAAAAAGGACATCAGTTTTACTATGATTGATCCGAAGGTTTTGTGTCAGCAGCCAATCAGCTACAGCTCCGAAACAATTGATTATTGGGGAGAACATCGGTTGGTCAATTTTGAACGGCATGTAGAGGAGGATGTCGTCTGCGTAAGCCAGGCATCGTACGTTGAAAGATCGGATCAAATCACATATCGGCTGCATATATATATTGAACATTAATGCCGATAAGGACGATCCTTGAGGTACCCCCTGAGACTGCAGGAATGGTTCCGAGGATGTATGACCTGTTTTTACTTGTTGCCACCTGTTGGATAGGTAGGATTTACACCATTCAAGTGCTGTGTCTTGAATCCCCTTTTCCTTCAGGCGTTGTAGAAGTATGTCATGATTCACAGAGTCAAAGGCGGCGGAGATGTCCAGGAAGATGAGGACAAATCCTTGTTGGATGCTGTCCATACCAGTGACCAATTCGTTGAATAGGGTTGTGAGGACTGTGTCGATGCCATGCGCTTCCCTGAAGCCGTGTTGTGACGGGTCCAGTGGAGCTTCAGTGTCAATATGGTGCTGGAGTTGTTGTTGAGCAGCTTTTTCTATGATTTTTGCAAGCTGGGGGATGCTCGAGATTGGCCTAAAAGATTCGACTTTGGACGGGTCAAGTCTGCTATTTTTTAGTAGGGGCTTGATGGAGGTGTTTTTCAGGCGCTGTGGGAACGAGCCTGTTAGAAAAGACTGGTTCAATATATTGCACAGGATTTGGCTTAGGTCATGACGCAGCTCTTTGATCCAACTGGCTGGACAGGGGTCGTTGGGTGCTGTGCTGGGATTGATAGAGGCGACAATGTTCTCCATCTCTCTATTTGAGACCACAGTGAAATTACATAGTGGAGTTGCTAGGGGTGTCTTAGACGGTATGGGTGATGTACTGCTACACATGTTTATGTTGGTCTTAATCATCTTTGATTGCAAGTAGTTTGCAAAGTCCTGTGGTTGGGGCATTGAGGGTTGGGCGGAGACCGGTTCGCCTGTTATGGATTTTACTATTCTGAATAGGGCTTGTGGTTTATTGATGGAACGTTTCAATAAATCTGTGTGGTAGAGTTTCCTGCTCTGTGTTATCTTTCGACGGTGGGTTATTAGGTAAGAGTTGTATGTATCAAGTGATTCTGAGGAGTGTGATCGTCGCCACCGTCTCTCAAGTTTGCGCAGGTGGTGGAGAGATGAGCGAAGGTCAGAAGAGAACCATGGTGCGTGTTCCCGTTTCCTTGTTCTCTTTTCAGTGTGGGATGGACAGGAGGCAGCTCGAAGGTTCTCGTCCCATTTGGAGATGAGATCATCTAGGTTTAGAGACGTGTTGGTCATAAGTGGCAGAAGATTTTCCAGGACTACGCTCCGGTTGAATGGACGGAAGCGGGCAGTATGGGTATCAGAAATGTTTGATGACATTTGGCTCTTGTAGGATGTATTAAAGGGTATAATGAATCTAAGGAGGTTGTGATCTGACCAAGGCACAGGTGATATATACAGTGCAAGGTCTTGGGCTGTTGAGTCGTTGAAATGGGGGGCAAAGATGAGGTCCAGTTTACCTCCCTTAGAGTGTGTGGGGGAGTCGACATGTTGTTTGTAGCCTAGATCCTCTAAGGCGTTTAGGAATGCTGTTGAGTGGCTATCATGAAGAGACGGGAGGTTGAAATCGCCTACCAACCAAGTTGGGGAGCGTGAGGAGGACGACATGCAGGCAAGCTCAATTATTGTTGGGAGGTCATCTGGTAAAGGGGTGGGCGCCCGATAGAAAAGGTTAATTGTGCATAGCTCATTAGCTATGGTGAGGGAATCAAGATGGGCTGAGCTAGAGGAGTTGCATAGTTTGAAGTGTAGATCAGCTTTTGCAAGGATGAGCGTCCCGCCTCCTCTCTGGATGGTCCTGTGGCATGTGTATAAATCAAATCCAGGTGGCAGCATCTGATTCAATAGGGCGTTGTCGCAGTCAGATAGCCATGTCTCCGTGATCATTAGGATGTCAAGATTGTATAGCGGAATCAGGTCAATGGTAGCAGGCCATTTTGATTTTACTGATCTGGCATTTATCAGTGCACATTTCAGTCGGCGCTGATGATGCTGCTTCTCGGCTTTTGTCTTTTTGATGTTTTGGAGGGGAATGTGAAGTAGGTGAGAGTGGGGTGTACGGTTGTTTTTTGTTGTGGTGTGGTGGGGGAATTCAGACCATCTCCTTCCATGGGTGTGTAGTATTGGTATATGGTTGGAATCATGGTGGAAAGCATTTGAAATGCAAGGGAGACCAAGGGTTAGGAGGGTAGAGAATAAGAACAGGATTTTGTACATTGTAGATTAATAAAGTGCAGCCAGAGAATTTGGATCGGGTAACTTTGCTACTACAAGCAGAATATATAACTGTGAAGAAAAGAACAAGTTGACAAAGGTGCAGGGGGATATGGAACAGCAGCAACTGGGATAAATGAAGTGTAACAGTACAGTGATTGCAAGTTGAATAATAAATTAACTGCATGAAGACAGTACTATGGTTGTGAGGTAATGGCTACTGACAACAGTATAATAAGAGAGGGAGGTAATGGCTACTGACAACAGTATTATAACTGACAACAGTATAATAAGAAAGATAGGTATCAATTACTGACCACAGTATAATATGAGAGAGGTAATGGCTACTGACAACAGTATAATAATATGAGAGAGGTAATGGCTACTGACAACAGTATAGTAAGGTAATGGCTACTGACAACAGTATAGTAAGAGAGAGAGGTAATGGCTACTGAGAACAGTGTGATTACAGATGCTGGTAGTATCAAGGACAATCAGTTCTAGTTTAGACAATCAGTTCATTTATGGGTAGAATATTTGCGGTGATGGACAGATCATCTGGTTGAAGGTGGGAGCAAGCTCAATCCTGGGGGACGTCGTTGCAGTCCTGGCAGGGGTGGGTGTGAGAGCACATTCAGGCTGTTGGGATATTTGCAAAACTGTATACGGGTTCTTCGTGGGTTTCACTGGCGTCTCGGTGCACAGACGGAACTTGAGGAAGGGTTGCTGGTTTCACGATGTGGGCCTTTGCCTAAGGGCCGTGCCAAAGGGCCCTCTGGCGAGGCCCTCAGGCGCGGGCCCGCCGGGCGCGGGCCCGCCGGGCGCGGGCGCGCCTGACGGCGCTCTTCTTTAAATGGGCCTGCCGGCTGCCCCGATTGGACAGCAGCTGGTGTGGGAGGCGGTCCTGGTGCCCCGGCCGGCTCGATCCTCGCCGGGAGAGCAGGAGTTAGGCCGGGGTGCTGGAGGAGCGAGAGGCCACGCGCCCGACGGCGCTCTTCTTTAAATGGGCCTGCCGGCTGCCCCGATTGGACAGCAGCTGGTGTGGGAGGCGGTCCTGGTGCCCCGGCCGGCTCGATCCTCGCCGGGAGAGCAGGAGTTAGGCCGGGGTGCTGGAGGAGCGAGAGGCCACGCGCCCGACGGCGCTCTTCTTTAAATGGGCCTGCCGGCTGCCCCGATTGGACAGCAGCTGGTGTGGGAGGCGGTCCTGGTGCCCCGGCCGGCTCGATCCTCGCCGGGAGAGCAGGAGTTAGGCCGGGGTGCTGGAGGAGCGAGAGGCCACGCGCCCGACGGCGCTCCTCTTTAAATGGGCCTGCCGGCTGCCTCGATTGGACAGCAGCTGGTGTGGGAGGCGGTCCTGGTGCCCCGGCCGGCTCTAGAGGTTTTAGTGCCGAAACTAGCACTTTACCAATGACTATTTGTGCCTGGAGCAGGTCTAAGTTTGGACGAGGGCCCAGACATCCCCAAAGATTCTAAAATTGATGGGGACATCTATGTTTGTAGCTCCATCTGAGAGACACCTCCATCACACCACATGTCTAAATAGACATCCCCACAGCGAAGATGTATAAAAGGTGGCATTTTACTTACCAGTTAATGTCCTTTCCTCGAGTCCTGCTAGACCAGTCCAGACAAGTGGATTGTGTTCCAGGTTTCAATGACATCACTCCCTGCCTCTATTCACCTCAGCTACCAGAGGCCTCTTCAGTATCTGTCCCAAAGCATATGGGAGAAGGTGATGAGACTCACACAACCTCAACTGTGGGCAACAAAGGAATCAACGGTAGAGAACTATGTACAGGAAAGAATAAACAGAAGGCTGTCAATAGCAGATGAACCTACAGAGCCAAGTATAAAAATCATAGTGGACCCAAAGGTACCACATCAGAAGAACAGAGCAAATGCAGTTCCAGAGGCAGGCCCTGGACTTGTCTCACAGGACTCAAGGAAAGGACATTAACTGGTAAGTAAAACGTCACCTTCCATATCATCCTGCTAGACCAGTCCAGACAAGTGGGATGTAACAAAGCTACAACTCCAATGGGTGGGAAGAAGACACAGCAGTTCACAAAACTCTTGAGTCAAAGGCTTTGGGTCTGCCTGCGTGTGGACATCTAAATGGTAATGCTTGACAAAAGTGGAAAGTGATGCTTACGTTGCCACCTGACAAATGCCTGCAGGGACTACCAAGCTCCACTCCACCAACGAGGACGCTTGTGTTTGGGTAGAATGGGCATGGAACCAGCTGGTTCCGCAACAGATACGCCAAGGCAATGGCCTCCTTATTCTAGTGCCCCAAAGTCACCTTAGCTGCCGCGTCACCCTTGCACAGCACAAAAAGATGGTTGGACTTGCGAAAGGAATTTGTGACCTCCAAGTACTGTAGAAGCATTCTCTGGACATCCAAAAGGCAAAGATCCTTATCCTTCCCCCGATATTGCTCCTTAGAGGAGGGGGGCAAGCAGACCACCTGGTTAACATGAAAGGGAGAAATCACCTTAGGCAAAAAGGAAGGCACAGGCTGAATGGAAACGACCTCCTTTGAAAAAGACAGATAAGGATCTCGGCAAGACAGAGCCTGCAGCTCAGAGATCCACCTTGCAGAACAGATCACAACCAAGATGACCATCTTGATCATCAAATCCTTCAATGGCTCAAAGAGCGTCAAAAATGGGGTCCTGAGCACCAGACACAGATCTCAGGAAGGGACCACAGACCAAAGGGGAGGACGCAGACACTGAACCCCCTACAGAATCAAGAGATATCTGGGTGCAAGGCTAGAGAGAGACTTACCAGCCACTGGGCCTCAAAAACAGGCTAAAGCTGCCACCTGAACTTTCAGGGAACTAAGTGAAAGCCATTTTGTAGAAAAGCCAACAGAGGGCATCTTGGCCGCATTAGGAGCCAACTGTCGAGCGATGTACCATCGCTCAAAGAGGCACCACACCCACACATATGCCACTGGTAGACCTCATATAGGCTCTGAGTAAAGTAGAAATCACCGCTGGAGAGTAGCCCTTATGCACTAGCCGCCTCCTTTCAGAAGCCAAGCCGTAAGCGAGAAGGGAACCGGGTCCTCCAGGACGATTGGGTACAGGCCTCAACGCTACCCTTTCCCTAGAAAAGGACAACATGACTCTCGACAGGACAACGCCTGCAGCTCCACAACACATTTTAGCAAACCGATGGCCCTTAAACTCACCGTCTAAGGCAAAATATTTGTCCGAAGCTTGCTGCGAGGTTCAAAAGGCTCCATAGATAAAACTCTTAAAACCAGGATGGGACCCCACGGATGCCACCTCATACTGTGCGAAGTTGTAGCCTAGAACCGCAGATAGAAACACAAGAACACACCCCGTTAACATGATAGCCCCAAGAATATTCCTTGGACTTTATCTCTGTAATACGCCAGCCTTGCTAGCTGTAACCTTAACGAATTGGCCTTTCCGACTCGAAGGATGAAAGCACGGCTCCAGAACAGCCTGTCTTCCTTATCCTCGCCCAGTCCATGGCCAAGCCATATGCACGAACCGATCCATTAGAGGTAATCGAGGGCAGCCCTGGGACAAAATATTTGCTTTAGCCGGCCATCGCCAGGGTCCCTGTCGAGAAGCCCAATTAACTCAGCCTACCACAGATGTCTCGGCCAATCTGATGCCACTAAACAGTACTCTCCCCAGATGCGTTGAACCATTTGTCCTATGAGCGCCCACAGGGAAAAGACAGAGGAGACTAGGTAAAAACCCCTTTCCTGCTATAGAAGCTATTTGTCTTGGCTGGCTGAAAATTTGTCATGAGGTCCCTAATCGGATGACCCCACCTGACGACTATCTGTGCCAAAACTTCAGAATGAAGCTTCCATTCTCTGGCATCCACCCGGACTCTGCTGAAACATCCGCCATCACATCATCTGTTCTTGCAAGGTGCTCTGCCGAGATCGTCTGTAGTCGTGGCTCCACCCCCTCCAACTGGGCTCTCGCTTCTTCCTTCATGGTAGCGCTGCCTGCGTACCCCTGACGACGGAGGAAGCCCCTGCAGCGGAGTTGGCCGACAATACCCTAACTGTTCGATCTCTCACCGCGGTTCCGAATGTTTGAAGTGTGAGAACCACTGCTCGCCGTTCCAAACAGTTGAACGACCACTGGGCCTCCGGCCCGTTCCAGGTTCCTTGTGCGAAGAGATCCCCGCAATGGGCTCCCCAGTCTGCGAAACTTACCTCTGGCCACCTCAGGATCCACTGAGGTTGCTCCAGTAGCAATCCTGCCGCCAGATTTCGCAGACGGAAACCACCATTGAAGGGACTACCTGACCCGCCAGGGACAGGGAAAATGCTTTACACAGAATCGTTCTGATACGAAGAACGGCAGAGTAAGGACCTCTTGCAAAGGATTAATGTGAGTTCTGGCCCATGGTACTAACTTCAGGGTCGCCGCTCTTGACCGTAGCACGCAAAGGCAACTCCAAGCTGACAGAGCTGGTGTCGACATCCACTCGCGTACTAGGAGCCGAAAAGCCTGACCTCGCTGATTCGTCAGACCTACTGCTCCCAAATGAGTGTTGAACCGTACTTCTAAGTATTCTAGGGTCTGAGCCTTGACTAGCTGGCTATTGGTCGCATTGACCACCCTGCCAAGGCTCAGAAGCAACTTGACTACTCTGCTTGTAACCTGCAAGCTCCCCGCCTCGGTTTTTTTTTTTTTTTTTTTTTTTTAACTCAACCACCGTCAAGGCAAGGGTGAACCCAGATTCCTTCCTTTCGCAGCTCCGCCGCCACCCCACCATAACCCTAGGTGAAGGTTCACAGTGCCGCTGCCCGACCGAAGGCAAGAGCTTGAAACTGAAAAAGCCCCCATGGAAGCGTGAACCTTTATTTTCGGCTGAAGTGGTTTGATGGGGGCGTGCCATTACGCTCCTGAAAGTTCGTGGGATGATTAGACAGGAAGTCACTCTCATGAAATCCAGAATAGGACGGGGAGACCTGTCCTCTCCGGTTCTCCCAGATAAACATAGCAATGACTGTCGTCGTACCAGGTCTAAAAGGAAGCCTACTAAGTTGCGTTTGTAGAAGAAGCGTCCGCCCTTCTATTTCTTAACCACAGGTACCGGCGCAGGGCTACCAAGGAAGCCCTATGATTCGCCAGTGGGCTAACCAAATCACCATGGACTTCCTCTAAATAAGCCGCACCTGATCAAGACCGTGACACCTACAATAAATGCTCCCGCACCTGCTGATACGGCAACTGTATCGTTGCCTCACCTGAGGTAGTTGTCGTCACCCAAGCTCTGCCAAAAGGAACTTGCCAAGAGAGAGCATAAACCTCAAAGGCCTGTTTCCATAAGCCGTCCACCTTCCGGGCTTGTGCAGCCTTCAATGTTGCACAGCCTATTCCCGGAATAATCGACGTTTCTGTGACCTATTTATTTATTTATCTATTTATTTATTTCTCCTAAATATCGCTCTCTCTAAATTCAGTGCAGTTTACAGTTAACTCAGAGTTGTACAATGCAGGCAGAATCTGCACTGTACTTACAATGAACAGGTATATCAACTTGGGCCAGAGAAGGGACTTGGAACTGTGACTTGGGACTGAGACCTCGCTGCATCTATACCGGGAGAACGGACACTCCCCGTCTCCTTGTCCGCTAAGTGGTATGGCCTATACATAGCTCTTACATCTCGAAACCCCACTTCTGGCACATCCCATGCATCTTGAATCGTCCACTCTACCACACGGTGAACCAGCCATTCATCCCCCTGCCTGAATGAAGAAGTCCTCATGGACTGAAGCGAGGCTAAACGGCTGAAGGGGCGCTGCAATGGCAAGTCAGGACTTCCTTGCGAAGTATTCTCATGCTCCTTGCCTGATCCTCAGACTCCGGAATCCCATCTTCCAACTGCGGTTCCAAAACTACATCTTCAATCTCTGTTCAATCCGTGGCCAAGGGCTGATCCTCAAGAGAGTCAGCCCCCCAAGAGGTCTCACCCGATTGCTGTCAACCTTTTCTAAGCCTGTCTGCCACACCGTCGCTCCCAGCGCCAGCAGCTCCACCAACGTATCCTGCACGCCATCCGTAGTGCACATGATGGATTATGGGAACATCAGCTGGCGAGAAACTATGAAGGTCTGTTCCAGATCCTATAGGGCCACCAAAACCAGATGCCCCTTCTTGGCCTTTTAGACAAGGTATGGCCGGGACTTCCAACACGCTCTCCCTTGAATTTCTCGTTCCATAGACAAGGGAGCCAACGCGCAGGTTCTGCAGATGTCTCCATCCAGAATTGCGCCACAGAGCAACACTGTAGGCATGAAGGCATTAGCCATATACAATAAAATCAATAACTTTCAAGCTAAATAAAAGTGTGTTGTTTTTTTAACTCCTTAAGGGCTCCAGAACCAAAACGGCAGAATCACAGGCCTTAATTAAATTAACTATATCCAATTACCTTACCAAAAAGGACAATAAAGAAATACAATTAATTAAATAAATTAACAAAGTGAAGTTATTTAAATGAATATCAATGGAGTTATTACCTGAAAGCGCTGAATTTCAGTGACTGCACTAATATTCACCAGAAACGCAAGATAAAATCAATATAAAATCAATATCTGCCAGCCAAAAAGAGACAACCCCCTTTTTTTTTTTTTTAATATTGTAGGGCACAAGAACCCCACAAAAAGAAAAGCAAACAAATAAACAAACCCCCAAAAGGAACACCTAGAAGGGATTACAGAAAAATAAATTGCAGAAAGCCTTCTAGTTAGCACCGCTTGAGGCAACTTAAAGGAAAAAGTGTGAATCTGCTTTTCCACCCCTACACACGCGATTAAGGCCTGCATGTTTTCCCCCGAGAACTAGAGGCCCATTGGAGCACTTACCCCGCTTTGCTAAATGCTAGCACCTCCGTTCCTAGTTTAACCTGTTTAATTCGCTGCTAGCGAGCCGATCAGCACTGATGCTGCCACGTGGCCACGGAGCACGGGAAACAGGCTCAGGGCCGACCGGCTCTGCTTCGCGCCAAAAAATATCTCCCACTTACAGCTTCTCCGAAAACAACACTGCGCCGCAGCAGCACTCACCTCGGGATTCCCCTGACTCACTGCTCCCTTCTGAGAGTGGATTTCAGCCCCACCCTGCAAACCACTATGCTGCTCGTTCCCGCTGCAAGCAGCATGTGCGGTGAGGGCCAATCACACTGGCTCACCGGCTCTCCTCGCTGCCCTGAGGAACCTGGGGCAGCGCTCGTGCCGTGCTCTTCCAGGCTTCCCTCCGTATGGTCCGGGAGGGGAGAGCCATCCCACTAATTATAACTGCAGAAGAAAAGAGGGGAAAACAAGAGAGGCACCGGAGGCTGTGGATCTTTTTTTTTTTTTTTTTTTTTTTAATGAAAAGTACCAACGAAGAAAGAGAAATAAAGATTCACTAAGGGAAATTTACAATTAACCCTGTCCTAACTGCTCCTTATCTGCCCTCAAGTGAGCCCAGCACCTAGCCTCACTAAGTCCTCCTGCTGCATGGAGACTGGACACACTGAGGGATGATGGGAGAAGACCAGCAAGATATATCCGGTGATGTCACAAATTTGACTTGTCCAGTCTCCATGCTGCAGGAGGAGGTGCACTACCCAGAGGTGGAGGACTGAACTGTAGGACCGATAAGGAACTGCCATTTCTTTCTCTACATCATCAACAAAATCCACCCATTCCTTTCTGAACACACTAAGACACTTATCCACTCCTTAATCACATCCCATCTTGACTACTGTAACCTACTTCTTGCTGGTCTCCCTTTGAATCATCTCTCTCCCCTTCAATCTGTTCAACGCTCTGCTGCGCGACTAATCTTCCACCAGCCTCGTTCATGCCCATATTACCCCTCTTCTCAAGTCACTTCATTGGCACCCTTTCCATCTCCGAATCCATTTCAAACTTCTCCTGCTGACCTATAAGTGCATGCAGCTCCCTCACTACCTTTCTTCTCTTATCTCTCCTTACACCCCCCCACCTCGGGAACTCCGCTCTTTTAGCAAATTGCTCCTATTTGTGCCCTTCTCTTCTATTGCTAACTCCAGACTTCGCTCCTTTCACCTTGCTGCACCTTATGCCCGGAACAAACTACCTGTGTCTTTATGCCAGGCGCCTTTTCTGACCCTTTTCAAATACAGGCTGAAAACTCACCTCTTCGCTGCTGCTTTTGGATCTTGACTCACCTGATCTCCTTGTTTCTTTACCATTCCCCCTTGTTTTATCCGTCTACACCTTCTGTGTTGTTTGTCTTGACTAGATAGTCCCTTCTCATCAGAGCTTACAATCTCTTACATGTCTGTGCAGCACTGCTTATGTCTTGTAGTGCTATACAAATGCTCAGAAGTAGTAGTAGTAGTAATCTACCACTCTCAAAACTCTGAAAGTGATGCCTCAGAGGCAGCAAGCCATTCTCTCATGCCTTACCCTTCCACACAGTGAGCCGCTGTTAATATCCAGTATGGGGTAATGATGGAGCCACCGCAAAGGTGTTTGTGATTGAAATGGAGGCTGACCTGCCATGGCCACTGACCAAGAGAGGCTGACGATCCTCCCACAATTCTGCTGCTGGCAATCTTGGATGATGTACCACAATCTGTGATTAGCAAGAGACAGTATCAGAGTTAGTATGGCAGTAATATAACAGCTGTTCCAATACTGGGTATCTAGAGTATCTGTAGTTAACATTGTCCCCAGCCAGACCCACAGAACAAGGAGGATGTTGTATATTATATATTATTCCTAACTTCATGGAATCTGTGCCCTATGGCTGGTGTAAATGCTCATTACTAAATTTACTAAGAATGTGCAGAACTTACAGTATTTTAGAATTTGTGTGTACTTCTACACTCTGCCCATGTTCCACCCACAATGAAAGTACGTGCCACCGGCGCTACATGTGTACTTATAGAAAAGCGACCAGCTAAGGTACTCACATAAACCACAAATACCATGATTTATGTGCATATATGGTACATAACTAAAAGTGGCTCCTTATAAAATCACTCCTACAAGCCCAGACCCTCCCCATAAACCTAATAACAAACAGACTGGTCAGCTTTCACTTTCTGCCTTCTCTTCCTCCAAAAGGATGCTAAGGCCCCTTCCCCTATCTTCTACCCTCACTCACTTACCTATGCAACGCAGCGTGACTACAAGTCCAGAGGCACAGGATTTACTATTAAAAAAAAATAAAAATACATACATGCAGAGCATGTGTTTATCATGTTAAAAAATTCATTCTGTCACTTAGAAATAATACAGAATTAATCGTAAACAATCAATTCAGGTTAATTAAGTCCCTTTGTATGATATTCAAAGCAATTAAGAGGGAATGTTTTAACTGCATTATCTGTCTTCTGTCACCAGCAATGTGGTGGAATTACCGTATTTTTATGCAAATAACGTGCCTATGCATATAACACGCATACGAATATAACATGCAGAAATGATAGCATTCTTTTCTAGAATCTTCGTGTAACGTGCTTGCAGTATATATTGCACATGTACCCACCCTTTATGATGCTGACCATGCCGGGAATGACAGACACTCAAGTCCTACACTCCCAACTTTTAGTTTAAAATCACATCAAGAGCAGAAGAAACAAGAAACAGGGGCTCGACAAAGGTAAGAGTTTGTGGTTTTCTAAATTACAGCTCTCCGTCTGGGAACTCTTAAAAGGGTTTTGGAACATTTTTAAAACAAAGTTAGATACGTTTTGGTGCTTTAGTTTAAAAGGAGAATATTTTCTTTAGTGGGGTAGGTTTAAAACTCTGTTTTAGTATCTTTCTCAGCTCTTTGAAGCTACTGACACCTAATCAAGAGTTAGTGGGCCTGATTAGCCTGTGAAAGAACTGAGAGCAACTGAGGCCTGCATAAAAGATTTCAGAGCCCTGCACTGTTGAGCCATTCCTAGCAGGGGCTCTACATTTCAAGCAAAGGTATGAGTTTGTGGCTTTCTAAATTAGAGCTCTCTGCCTGGGAGCTCTTAAAAGGAATTTGGTACACTTTTTTTTTGTGTAATAAATTTTATTGAGCAAAGTGCGATAACATACAGTCCAATACCTTAAAACACAACAATGTAATACATTCTCCATTCCCCTGGAACATGACCAACCAGCCATCAAATAGCAAGGTATGATAACAAATCGGTTACATTAGCCAGTACAACTATCAGAATCCCAAAAACAGATATCAGGCAGCAAAAATTAACCATCCCTGTATTCAGAATCCCTCCCTCTCTTACCACCCAAATCAGAATAAAGGGGGTCCTCTACATAAGAGAGTCAAAGGGAAACAAGTACAGAAGTGTAGTTACATACAATAAAACACAGAACAGATCAATCAAATCAGGACATCTCGGAATAAAGCAGACCAAAACAGTCTTGTGAGATGTGAAGCAAGTCACTACAACTTCCAAACCCTTCCAAACCGTAAAAGTAGAAGGTACCCACAATGCTTGAAATAAGCAGAGGTAAATGTCAAACTCTGCTCCTATAACCCCCCTCCCCCTCATGATCCCAATCCCATCTCATCCCCCCTACTCCCCTCCCCCCCCTCCCAACCCTGTAGACCTAGCATCTCCTCCCGAGATGAGGGAGGAAAGAAGAAGAAGAAAGGAAAGCAAAGCAGAAACAAGAAGAACAGATCCTACAGCCAACCCCTTCCAAGAGAAGAAACCTCCCAGACCTCCCAGCAAAACAGGTCGTCAGACCTTCAAGTGTCCTCTTGAAACACTAAGCTCCAGAGATTCTCTTCTAGAAAAGGACGACCCCGAATTGAAGCAGTCATTTTTTCTAACCGGTACATTTCCCAGCACTTAGCACGCCATTCAATAAAAGAGGGTGCTGTACTTCGTTTCCAGAAATGAGCCAGCACCGATCGGGCTGCCAAAAGAAGTGACTGCACCAGTCTTCGGAGAG
This sequence comes from Ichthyophis bannanicus, assembly GCA_033557465.1. Taxonomy (NCBI): domain Eukaryota; kingdom Metazoa; phylum Chordata; class Amphibia; order Gymnophiona; family Ichthyophiidae; genus Ichthyophis; species Ichthyophis bannanicus. Next base: position 419,714,137 of record CM066034.1, read on the forward strand.
GGCGCCGGGAAGGGAAATCCGGGCACATCCCCAATAAACAAGACTCCATCTTGACGGGGAGAGTCACCTGCAATTTTACCGCAATATGTCCTGTTACTCTCCGCCAATATCTCTGAATGTACGGACATAACCACCACATATGATCAAAAGTGCCCTGTCGGCCACACAATCTCCAACATAGCGGATCATCAGCTCTCCGCCAGTGAAACAGATCAACCGGCGTAATATTTAAGCGATAAAGGATCCGAAGTTGTGTATGAAGTAACCCCAGCGAGATGGAGCATGAGTGTGAATAAGAGTATACTTCCAGCCAGATCTCCTGCTCCTTACCCGGTAGAGTCGTCTCCCAACGTTGTTGGGGGACCTTCAGATTTGGCGGGGCGTTAATGTCAGTTATCACATGCCTGTACAACTGAGCTATGAATGCCTTAAGTTTTCTAGATATAAAAAGATCTTGCTCCCAACCTCTAGGATGTTGAGATAATTCGGTCACCGAGAATTGAGTAGTCAAGCAGTGAGAGATTTGCAGATACTGAAACGAAGATAAGGAGCGACCCAGGCGTTCCTCTAATCCTCGCTTAGTAGCAGGTCGCAAATGTACATACAAAGATGATAATCTGACCGCTAATAAATCCAGATTCGATCCCTTGAACATATCACGCATAAAGCCCAAAACCCCCAAGACAATAAAGGGCGATTGGGAAGTAGAAACCCCCGCCTGCTTACAAACCCGCCGCCACGCCATTCAACAGGGCCCAATAAACACATGCATCTTCACCTGACGAATCTCGTGACACTCAGAAAGAAAGGGTACCGTTTCCAACAGGATCGGACGTAACCAATCCGCCTCCTGCGAGGCCCATTCCGCCCCTGAATGAATTCTCCACAGTAGTAGTGATCGCAAACAAATACATGAATAGTATAATTCCGGATTCGAAAGACCCATCCCTCCAGACCCTTAAGGCAGCGTGAGTAGCCGCCAACTAATCGCCGGCCGCTTCCCCATCCAAATAAATCTAGTAACGGTCGTCCGCAGCTTCTGAAAAAACTTGCGAGGTAGAGCGATAGGTAGTTGCATAAAGAGAAAAAGCAACCTGGGTAAGATCAACATCTTATATGTATTAATATGACCTAACCATGTAACCGAGCAGGAACTCCATCGTTCCAAGTCCGCCTTAATTGAATGTAGAAGAGGAATGTAATTCAAATTATACAGCCACGAAATATCACAATGAACGACAATGCCTAAGTATTTAAAGTGATCAACCACCGGGAAATCTCCTCCAAAGTCCTGAACAACGGGACATACAGCGCAAAAGTGTGGACTTCTGGCGATTAATAGAAAAACCAGAAACCGAGGAGAAACGTTCTAAGATACAGAGCACAATAGGTAAAGCCCTAGAAGGTTCCCTCAAATAAATTAAAGTATCATCCGCGTATAATGAAATAGAATGCCATTCCGACCAGAGGTAAAGTCCGATGTCCTCTGCTCTTAGCCTGATATGAGCTGCCAGCGGATCCATTGCAAGTGCGAACAACAAAGGAGATAGAGGACAACCTTGTCTCGTGCCTCTCCCCAGACAAAAGGAAGAAGAAACCGAGCCATTAACGGACACCACCGCCTGGGGACTGGCGTATAATGCTGTAATCCATGTACAAAAGATCTGCCCAAACCCAAATTCCCGCAGAACCTGCAAAAGATAAGGCCACTCTATTTTGTTGAATGCCTTCTCAGCGTCCAACGAGAGAATGCCGTACGATCCATCATCCCGTGCCAGTCTCTGCAAAACATTGATCAGCCTACGAACGTTCTCAAACCCATATCTGTTTTTAATGAAGCCAGCAGTCTGATTCGGGTGAACTATATCAGGTATAAGTTTTCCCAATCGACTAGCCAAAATGGATGTAAAAATTTTGTAATCTAGATTTAGAAGAGAAATAGGACGATAGAGCAATGCAGAGGGTCTTTAGTAGCCTTTGGGATTACAACAATAGACGCCTGATAAAAGGAAACAGGAAGAGTCTTCCGGATCAGAATTTCATTAAAAACGGAGAGCAGAGTTGGAGCAAACAAATCCGGGAAAGTCTTATACAACTCAGCAGGTAAAAGATCTGGGCCTGCCGCCTTAGCAGATTTAAGATTCTTCAGAGCCAACAAGACCTCCTCTGAAGTAAACGGTCTATCTAGGTGATCCCTATCTTCCGCGGAAATTTGCGGGAGAGTAGCCTCTTGCAACCACGCCGAAATGTCCGATGGAATCGCCGATAACTCGCTAGTATATAAGTGTTTATAGAATCTAGCAAATTCGGACGCAATATCCTGGGATCGATACAACGTGTGACCCTGTGGCGATTTAATGGCAGTCACTCGGCGCCGCTGCCGCTGTTTTTTTAATTGCCACATCAACAGCTTCCCTGCCTTATTACCCTGCTCATAATACCGCTGTTTGGTGCGTAACAAAAGCGACGCCGTACGATCAGCTTCCAAAGCTGCTAATTCCCCTCTACGCCTGGTCAATAACATCCACACCCTGTTACCACCCCCTTTCCGATGAGTTGTTTCTAACTCCGCAATTTCTTTCCGTAAAATCTCCTGTTTGGCTGATAACCATTTCTTAAACGCACTTGACAAAGAAATAAGCTGTCCTCGTAGGACCGCTTTCCCTGCATCCCACAAGAGAGCTCTAGAAATGTCAGAGGAGTCATTTAGCTGTAAATATTCCAACCAACCTTTCCGCACCCTTTCCGCAAACTCAGTATTAAATAATAACTCCCTAGGAAGAGACCACACCCTAGCCGACATGTCGTCCTCCCCTAAGGTAAGACCAATAGATACGATAGCATGATCAGAAGGCCCCATGGTCCCTATATCCGCCTGATTCAACCAAGAGATCTCCGATTTAGACAGAAGCCATCGGTCAATACGAGAATGGCACTGATGTACCGGCGAATAAAATGTGTAATCCCTCTCAAAAGCATGTAGATGTCTCCACACATCACACAAATCAAACTGAGCTTCCCACTCCTCCAAAACCCTCCCCAAGGGGGACCTTGAGAGTCGATTCCCTGAACGGTCTAGCTCAGAGCAGACACAGTTAAAGTCTCCGCCCACAATCAGAGGTCCCTGGCAAAAGGTCTGAAGCGCCCTCAAGAGATCCACTAGAGAACTTCTCACCGCTGTTGGAGGGAGATACACGCTCACGAACGTCAGTGTCAAACCCTGAATAGTACCAACCAGTATCAAAAAACGACCCTCCGGGTCACTAACACTATCAACCAGTTGAAAGGGGCAGGCAGTGGACATCAGAATAGCAACCCCTCGTTTCTTGGTAGAATAATTAGCTAAATAGATTTGTGGAAACTTACCTTTAGCTGAATCAAAGTGATCCTTCTTAGAAAAATGAGTTTCTTGGAGAAATATGACCTCGGCTTTCTCCCTGCACAGCTGATCCAACACCCTTCTGCGCTTAACGGGGCTATTTAGACCATGAACATTCCAAGAAAGAGCCCTAAACATACCCAAATCTGAAAAAAAGCCAATGATAAGCGACAATCCATAGTTTCATCTTGAGCCAGTGGCGCCCCCAAACGCCAGGACCAGCTCTTCCAATCCCTAGACCCAAATTGTAACTTCCCTCCCTATAAAGTAGAAATGGAAAAGAGTCGGAGAAATTACTCGGAATAAACAAAGAAGACCAGTAGATGCTTAGGTCAACAGGGTTCCCCTCCCCCCCTATCCCACCTCCCCACCCCAAGCCTCCCCACACCCCTTCCCCTCCCATCTGCATCCCCCACACATTCCTATAACTGCAGGTATATTTACCATATAACCCTCGCAACGTAGATGACGCATTAAGTGCCATCAACTGAGACATAGAAGAGAGAAGAGGGAACCCCCCCCCCACCCCAGAGTCTCCCCAGCTGCCCCACCCTCCCAGACCAGCTCAAAAAAGAAGTAACAATCCTAACCCCCAGATATACTCTCAGGGTACAGAATGTAGACCTATCCTCATTCCCCCACAAACTCCACCTCTCCCCCATAAACCTCACCTAGTTCCCCACCACCTCCCCCTACTGCAGCTAACCTCCATGTCCCTCCAAACTGTCACTATGTTTCACAAAAGGCCTTACAAACCATTCTCCCCCAAAACCAATATACAGAATATAACCATCCCAAATACACCCCTCCTCATGCCTTAAACAAACAAGAAAGCTCAAGTGGGAGCAATAGTGTCCATCGCCTTCTGCAGATTGGAGTCAGTATCAGAGTTAGATGATCTCCGGGAACGCGGCATCTTACATCTCTTCGGTAGAGATGTCTCCCATTCTCCATTTGTACCTCTCTGTCGCAGTGGTCGCTCTCCATTTTGCATTATATCAAGAAAGTCCATTGCAGTCGACAACTCAGTGATTTTTTGAGCACGGCTATTCCAATCGAATATCAAGGCAAAGGGGAACCACCATCTGTACGAGATTTCTCTCTTCTGTAAAGCCTGAGTTAAAGGTCGAAAGCTCCATCGACGCTCAAGGGTATACTGAGAAAGGTCCTGATAAATTTGAAGTTCCTGACCTTTGAAGACAACGGATCGCTTCCCCCGCAAACTTCTCATAAGCGCCACTTTGTCTGAGAAGCAGCAGAAGCAGATGATAATCGCTCTCGGTTTTGAGTTAGATGAGTGGTGAGCCCCCAGAGATCGATGTGCACGTTCCAATCGAACCGGTTTAGGAGCATTGGGCAGACAAAAAGCATACAGTTCTTGGACTAACGACATCGTATCCTCCAGCACTCCCTGTTGTTCATGAAGACCCAGTATTCTCAAGTTATTGTGTCGTTGTCTGTTTTCAAGATCATCCTGTCGTTCTTTTAGCTCCTTCGAGAGTTGGTCCAATTTCACAATTTTAGTCTGGAGGGCCAAAGACGAGTCCATTTGTTCCCCGATATTTAGCTCAGTCTGTGTAACCCTGTCATCCAGAGATTTTATATCAGAACGAATATCACTCACTGCCTTTGAGAAATCTTGACGAAACAGCTTGAGCTCTTTTAAGATTTCCATAAAATCCGCTTTAGTAACTGGAGACTGCGGACCAGATACGGAAGCTTTGGAACTGGAGAGATTTTCAGTAGTGTGGGAGGGCTGAGTATTAGTAGAATCTGAAGATCTCCCGAACTTGGCGAGGGAAGCTGCGTAGGATTTTGCAGTAGTCATAATTGACAGACAGAGCTGCCGGATCGACCTGAAGAAATCTTACTTTGTGTGCACTAATACAAACCAGGAAAGCTGACACTATCCTGTGAGACTCCAATTCCTGGTCCCACAACTTAGATACAATTTAGCTCCTGTTTAATTAGGGTGGCTTCCCCCTAACAATGAGTAGAGAAGACTGACAGCAGTTAATTTAACCCCAACTTCTTCATCAGAGGCATCCCATCTTCACCAGAGGATTCCCTCCAGCACTGGAATCAAGGAAGCAGCTTCAAAAAGCAAAGAAAATTGGCTGCAGGAATAGTAAATTATAGAGACCCTGCAGTACCACCAAGGACACACGAGGGCGCTCCAATACAAAAAAATCAGCTATACAGGTATAGCCGAACACTCACAGCACTCTGCACCCAACATCTAGATATAGTAGTAGCTGCAAACGGCAGTCAGCCTTAACAGAACAGACAGGATCAGCTGAAGTGTGTCAGACGGATGCCTGGGTGAGAGTGTTCACAGCCTTGGCAAAGGCATATATCAATATGATTTGCAAGGGATTGTGGGAAATGCAGTCCATTCACACCAGACACAGCCGCTCACAATAATTAGTTGTGCTTGAGTGTAAAGCCAATAAGATATTTATTTATGGGGTTATTTCTCCCAACGCAGATATGCTTGGTAGCACATAAAACAGGATACTTGCTTTCAGTGTTAAACTTAGAAAAACAAAATCAGGAAAACAACAGCTGAACTTGTCAGGCAATCAAAGCAAAAGAATAAAGACCTGGTTGTTAACAAACTGGTCTTTTCTGTAGGCTCTAGCTAATATTTTCTTAGCAGTGCATCAAACAACAAGCAAAACCCACAAAGAAGGGAAAAACTGTTCTTTTCAGGTTAACTTCTTATATCTTCACACATAGACTCAGAAGTGATTTCCTCAGAGCTCACAAGCAATTAGGTAAGGCTCAATTGCTAGCAGTTATCCAGCTGAAACCCCTTAGCTGGCTTACTTTCTACTGCTTGGGTCAAATCCTATTCAGGAGCTTTTCTGAGTAGATTAAAGAACAAGTTTGTATTTCTTTGTGATGGTTGTACTTTGTAACAGTAAATTACCAAAGGAGTTTAGACAGAGAGCAGTCCATGTATTCACAGCCTGTATCAATAACCTCTCCCCCTTCTTCAACAATCATGGGTTCAATATCATGGATTGTCACAGAGGAATTTCTCAATGGAGCACTCTCAGGAGAATACTTGTTTTCCTGCTGTCTTTCAAGGGTATAGCTAGGGCATAGATCAGTGTTCATACCTGAGCTTCCATTGCTGTTAGAGTTCCTCTCTAAATAGCCTGGCCAGTATGTAGTCCAGTTCTTATGTCCAGCCTTCCAATCCAGATCCCTGGACACTGGATCTCTCTTCACATACCTTCTGGCACGGGTCCTAGGGTCCCTTCCAAGTGCAGCCGTCTCCCTCACAGGTACCGTCTGGAGATCCCTAGCTCTGCAGCACCACTCCTCTGGTTTTCCCCAGTCCAATGGTGTATGCTGGCCTTTTGAATGTCTTCCAGTATACGTACTGCTCTGGACTCCTTTAGACCTCCCAAATGCTTTTCTCTTCTTTCTTCCAAAGGGTTTCTTGCTCTCTCTGTCCGTCCGCTCTGGCTTCTGCTTCTGATGATCCTCCAGATGATGAAGCTGTCCAAGATCATGAAGATTCTGAGGAAGATTCTCTGTAGAATAAAGTCTACCTTTATTCTGCTTAGATGAGTGTTTCACCCTAGCACAGCGCAGCTGTGCTGAATCAGGCCCTGCCCTTTGAGATGAGTGCTTGGGGATTACCTCATAGCCCTCTTGATTGAACACACGTTTCCCCACTTCAGCTCCTCTAATGGCTGTTGGAAACCTGGTGCATTCTGGGACTGGTAGTCTTTTATGGAAAAATTCTGTTTTCTTATTTCTACCAGAACTGACAGGTTGCTTGTTCAGAGTCACTTCACCTTTTCTATAGCTCCTTCCTGAGCTATAAGCTTCCTTATCACAAGTGTGATCATCCCCGATATCAGCTTGCCGCTCCGATTCAAATTTGCCTGGATAACAACTCCCTTGAAAGAAGCAGCAGATGTCAATCACTGGTGGCAGCCATCTTGTGAGCATTTATGCGTTTCAATCATGCGTTCCAGGAACCGGCAGCCATTTTAGGAGGATTCACTTCTACACGCAGTACACAGCAACAGGAGCACTGATTTCGTCAGCACCAGCTTGCGTTCCAAAGTGGTTTTCCCGCCTGCACTCAGACCCTCATCTGCGTTCCAACTCCAATCTCACAGGTACCGCCATTATTTAATCACTTAACCATTAGGTTTCACTTCATTTATCCTTCGGCGAAACGCGGGAGGGAGGGGATAGCTTGGGCAAAGTCACTAATTTCAAATACAGTTTGCTGAGGAAATCTTCTCAGTTAGGCACTTTCCCCCTCAATCTTCAAAACTGCAGCACTTACATTTATTCAGGTCAGCACACGGAGTGTAGAGCCAGGCAAGGCAGCTGAAGAAGGATTTGCACCCCGATTTTACAGGCCTTTAAATTAACAGCTCCGCTGCAGCTGGGTGTACCGAAGAGACTATAATAGCCTCATTTAACATGTCTGCACAAAGTAAAGCATCCTCAGGAGATCGGGAGCCTGAGACACTGGTTTAGCCAGCTCGGGAGACAGAAAACATAGGCAGGCAAGTCAGCTGAAGCAGCGCTTACATTCCGATGTAGATGTAATGCCATTCACAGAGCTGCTTCAGTAGAATGTCAAGTGCAGGAGACAACAGCCATACTTCATTGTCACCTCCGATGAGAGAATCGCTGGGGAGATCAGTAGTCTGGGGCAGTCTTCAGACATAAAGAGCGATTCAACGGCAGCATATTAATCAGCTAATATACCCCTTCTTATTCATACCAGTTTCAGACAAAAAACTTCATTTTAAAAGCCTAAAGTCTCAGTATCAGAAGGGAGCATCTGAGGAGCTCTAAGCTAAAGCAACCATGTTGGTCGGACTCCCGAGCACCCCCCTGGTACACTCAAAGTTACATATGTTTTGGTGCTTTAGTTTAAAAGGAGAAATATTTAACTACACTTGGAACAGCACATTTTGATTTAACTGCTTTTTCTCTGAAAGGGCAGCTGGGAAACTGGCTGGTACTTTGGTAGATCTCTCTCTTTTGTTTTAACAGATAACTAAGCTCCACAAACTGAACAATGGCTGGGAAAAATTTTATCGCTAAAGCTGTTGCCCCTGTTACAGCTTCTGCCTCTGTCCAGACAGGTCCCAATGCCAGTTGAAGGACCTGTTCCATGTGCAGGGGTGCCTGCATGCTGAAGCTCTCAGGAAACAAGTGGAGGAACTCAGAGAGGAGATGGCGAGGCTAAGGAGCATTCAAGACAGTGAGAAGTACATTGATGAGATTCTTCTTGCAACATCCAAACTCTCCAGCAGAAGAGAGGATGGGTGCCTACAGAATGACGAAGATTGGACATAAGTCACCAGGGTCTGCAGAATCACCAAATCAACTTCTCCAGTCTTTGACTTGAAGAACCATTATGCAGCCTTGGAAGTGGAGGAGGTTAAAGCATCCCTGGAAAGAGAAGAACCAGAGCTTAAATACCCCAAAGTTGCAGAATCAGTGACTAGAAGGAAGCGAAGGGTAGTGGTGGTTGGTGAAAGCCTTCTGAGGGGTACTGAGGCATCCATCTGCCGACCAGACTTGATGTCCAGAGAGGTATGCTGTCTGCAAGGTGCCAAAATCCAAGATGTTACGGAGAGTTTGCTGAGACTCATCAAGCCCATTGACTATTACCCAATATTGCTAATCCATGTCAGCACAAACGATACTGCCGGGTATCCCTCTGAGCATATCAAAAGTGACTTCATGGCTCTGGGACAGAGGGTGAAGCAGATAGGTGCACAGGTGGTGTTCTCTTCAATCCTCCCTGTTGAGGGTAAAGGCCAAGGCAGAGAAGCTTGAATCCTGGAGATGAATGTATGGCTGCATGGATTGTGTCATCGAGAGCGTTTTGGTTTCCTGGACCATGGGATGCTGTTCCAAGGGTTGCAGAGCAGAGATAGTGTCCATCTGTCCAAGATAAGTCGATGTGTATTCAGTAGCAGAATGGCTCTTATTCTGAAGAGGGCTTTAAACTAGATTCATTGGGGATGGGTGAAGAAAGCCCCCAGGGAAATGAAAGCCCCCAGGTAAGTGAAACATTAAATACCTTTATGGAAATGGGTAAAAGGGGCAACAATGTGGAAAGCAGTATGTATAAATGTCCGTAGCATGGGAAATAAGATCCCAGATGTTGAAGCTTTAATTGGCGTGGCAGACTTGGAATTAGTGGCAGTTACAGAAACATGGTTCACAGAAAACCATGACTGGGATGTAACTATACTAGGCTATACTTTATTCAGAAAGGACAGGGTAGGATGAAGGGAAGGAGGAGTGGCACTATATGTAAAAAATAATATTAAAACTTTGGAATTACAGAACTTAAAAGGGAGATACTGTGGGTTAAACTAGAAAGAGGGAAAGAGAAAGCACAGTTACTTACCTTTAACGGGTGATCTCTGGGAACAGCAGGAATAAGTCTTCACATATGGGTATCGTCGGTACCGACGGAGCCTGGGCGGGAACGCTCCCCAGCGTCCAGTAAGAAATCTTTTGGGAGCATCCCACAGCGCCTGCGCACTGCCTTACCGCCTTTCCCAACCGCCTCTCTCCAGTTCGAGTTTTAAAGCTGAGACAAAGAGAGAGAGAGGAAAGGAAAGATAGATAGAGAGAGAGATACAACTCCTAGGGGAGGTGGGTGGGTTGTGAAGACTTATTCCTGCTGTTCCCAGAGTTCACCTGTTACAGGTAAGTAACTGTGCTATCTCCAGGAACAAGCAGGAATGAGTCTTCACATATAGGGACTCCCTAGCTGCAGATGCCAGGGGAAGACCCCAGGTTGTGTGTCCTTGAAAAGGACTCTACCTCCCCCCATGGATCTCTGGCATCCAACCAGGGTAGGTGGGTAGGAGTTGATTAGGAATGGAACAGGTGTTTGAGAACAGCCTGACCAAACAAGGCATCCCGGCGGGAGTCCTTGTCCAAGCAGTAATGGGCTGTGAAGGTATGAACCGAGGACCAGGTGGCCGCTCGACAGATTTAGTCGATGGACACAGAGTTTAGGTGAGCCATTGAGGCTGCCATGGCTCTCACATTGTGAGCTGTGACATGGCCCTCCAGAGAAAGGTTTCTACTTTGGTAGGTGAAAGAAATACACTGAGCAATCCAGTTGGACAGTGTTCTTTTAGAGACTGGAAGTCCTAAATGAGAAGGATCAAAAGCAACAAAGAGTTGAGAAGACTTTCTATGTTGCTGTGTTCTTTGTAAGTAAAAAGCGAGAGCTCTCTTACAATCCAAGGTATGAAGATTCCTCTCTGCACTTGATGCATGAGGTCCTGGAAAAAAGACAGGTAAATACACCTCTTGGTTCAGATGAAAAGGTGAGACCACTTTAGGCATAAAGTGTGGATTGGTCCTGAGGACTACCTTATCATGATGAAACCTTGTATAAGGTGGATTAGCCACCAAAGCTTGCAACTCACTGATGCGGCATGCTGAAGTGACTGCAATGAGAAAAATAACCTTCCAAGAAAGAAATTTCAAGGAGGTGGTGGCTAAAGGTTCAAAGGGTGGCTTCATAAGCTGGCCAAGAACCAGGTTTAAGTCCCATGCCACTGGAGGTGGTCTAATGGGAGGTTTAGTTAAAAGAAGGCCTCTCATGAATCTTGCTATAAGAGGATGAGAGGAAATAGGTTGTCCATTGAGAGGCTTGAGGGACGCTGCAATAGCACTCAAATGGACTCTTACTGAATTTGTTTTCAGACCTGCATGGGATAGATGCAGAAGATACTCTAGCAGAGAATTCAGAGGTATTGCAAGAGGGTTTAGACCCTTCCCTGAACACCAAATGGTAAATCTTTTCTATTTGAAAGCATAGGAATGTCTAGTAGAAGGCTTTCTAGAGGCATGAATAACATCTCTGACTTGCTGGGAGAGATGAAAATCTTGAAGGTCTAGGCCCTCAGCAACCAAGCCCTGAGATGGAGAGACTGGGGGTTTGGGTGCCACAACGTTCCTTCTTCCTGGGATAGAAGGTCTGGAGCAGAGCCCAAGTCCAGGGAGGGAGCTTGAGAGAGATGCAGAAGTAGAGGGTACCAGACTTGGCATGTCCAATGTGGTGCTATGAGGATCATGGTCCCTTGATCTCTCTGAAGCTTGAATAGTGTCTTGGGAATTAGGGGAATTGGTGGAAAGGCATAAAGGAAGTCTTGACCCCAGTGAAGGAGGAAGGCATCCTTGGCCTGAACTCCCTGACACGGAATTCTGGAACAGAACCGGGGAAGTTTGGCATTCCACGGACTTGCAAAGAGGTCTATGTCCGGGGTTCCCCAAATTCGAAAGATCCTGGCTACCTGGTCCATGTTGAGGGACTCGTGTGGAAGCAGAACTCGACTGAGTCTGTCCGCCCAAGTGTTTTGAACGCCTGGAAGATATACTGCCAGAAGATGGATGTGATGCTCTCTGGCGAAGGGCCACAGTCGCAAAGCTTCGTTGCAAAGCGACAGAGAGCCAGTTCCTCCCTGCTTGTTTACATAGAACATGGCTACTTGGTTGTTCGTATGGATGCGGACTGTCCTGTAGCTGAGCAGGGAATGGAACACTCTGAGAGCTAAGAAAATTGCTCTGAGTTCCAAGAGATTGATATGCAGAGACGTCTCCTGTGGAGACCAGATGCCCTGGGTGGAGAGATCCTGCAGATGAGCTCCCCAACCCCTTGGAGAAGCATCTGTTGTGAGAGTTACTTGGGGTAGCGGTTGCTGAAAAGGGGACCCCAGCAACAGGTTTCGAGAGGACTTCCACCACTGGAGAGACCAAAAAAGGCGACTGGAGTTTGCTATTTTGTCTGACAGGCAACCTGATGCCCGAGTCCATTGAGTGGACAAAGTCCATTGAGCTGCCCTCATGTGAAGGCGATAACCAGAAACTGACTTATTTCATGAATGAGGTGCTTGTCTCAGAAAAAACTGACGGCACTTTACCATGGGCTAATAGCCACCGAACGGTGGCAGTTTTCACATCAATGACCAAGCTCCCTCATATATTTTCTTAAAGTCCATGTAATTTTTTTAGACATATATTTTTTCTATAAAAGTCTCAAATTAATCCTCAAAAACTCTTAGTAATCTGGCTAGTCAACCAGATGTGCTACTTGTCACTTTTGATGTGGTTTCTTTATATACTAGCATACCACAATCAGCAGCTTTTTCCTTAGTGGAACGGTCATTGAGACGACGTGGTGATGTGAGTGATTCTCAAATACAGTTTTTGTTACAACTGGCGAGATTGGCTATTTTCCATAATTTTTTCACTTTTGACCGAGTTCTTTTTCAGCAAATCTCGGGAGTTGCTATGGGCGCCACATGCGCTCCATCTATTGCCAATTTATATATGGCTCAATTTGAAGATCAATGGCTTAGTGAGTCTCCTTTTCAACAACGGATAAAAACTTGGCATAGATACATTGATGACATCTTCCTGCTATGGCAAGGCCCTGAGTGTGAGCTACAAAGTTTTTTTTCAATGGCTTAACACTTGTGACCCCTGCATTAAATTTACTTGTTCGAGTCATTCTGAACGGATCACTTATTTAGATATCCTCATTACTAGAGGCATTCAAACGTGGGAAACATCAATCTTTAAAAAGGATACAGATCGTAACACATTTCTACACTATATGAGTGCTCACCCGAGGAATCTAAAAGAGAGTTTACCTCTCTCACAATTTCTCCGCTATAGAAGGAATTGTTCGGCAAAAGCTGACTTCAAAAAGAATTCATTGGCATTGAAGAAGAATTTTGTATCTCGTGGATATCCAGTGGAGGTGGTGGAACGCGCGTACAAGAGAGCTCTTTATAGTGATCGTAGTGCGCTATTGACACGGCGCCGTCCGGATTCGGGTATCTCCATAGACACAGAAGATACTGTTATCAATTTTGTGACAAAGTTTTCTCCTTTTAGTAAGGATATCACCAAAATTATTAAGAAACACAGTAATATATTACAGATTGTACCTGGATTGAGGAATCGAAAGATTCGATGTGTATGGCGACGTGCTAGCAATTTGAAAGAGCAACTCTGTCCGGCTATTTTACCTCCTGAACCTTCAGGAAATGTTTTAACGTCAACAGCCCCACTTGGACATTATAAATGTGGACATTGTAATGTTTGTGATGTGACTATGGAGATTATGAAATTTGAACATCGAGGAACTTCATATACATTTCGCCATCAAACAACATGTGATTCCGCTAAGGTTGTCTACGTGATAGTTGGCCCGTGTGGTTTACTCTACGTGGGAAAAACAGTTCGATCATTTAGAAAACGAATAAGGGAACACTGTAGTCGATTAAAATGTAAAGTACTCGAAGCACCCATAGTACAACACTGCATTAATGAACATCATATATTTGAACAACTACGTTGCTTTTGTATTGACCAAGTGTTGTTTGGGATGCGAGGCAAAACAATCGCCGACACGCTCCTGTGGCAGGAACAGAAATGGATTTTTACCCTGGACACAGTGAACCCTAAGGGTTTAAATTCTCGGCTTGATTTAATGTCCTGCCTTTGAATATGCTTGTTGGTTCCTTTCAGTGGGAGCACGATATCAGTTTTTGTTATGTTCCAGCAACAATATGTTTGTTGCCAATACTGTTTGACGTCAACACGTGATGGAGAAACCTTTTAAAAATGGCGGCTGGGTCAAGATCCCGCATGCGCGGCGTTAGCACGAACTTCATTTCTAATTGCTGAGTGTTTGTTATGTTCGTTGCTTCAGTGCGCAGCCGGCATCTTATTATAAGGTTTTGTTAATCAATATGTTTTTGAAATTTTCAAAGAAGCAATATGAAACACTGTATTAATTTCATATTTTTATGTTTCTGCTTAGCCGTGGATGGACAATTCCCTGAAGAAACTTTTTTCTGTGAAACGCTCGGGGTGCCTGACTGAAGGCGTTGGAATTGCCCTTTGTTGGTCATCAGGCTGGCTTCTAAGCTACGTTCAGCTAAGTCTCTGTTCCTCTGCTAAAATGTTTCATTACTAAGAGTTTTTGAGGATTAATTTGAGACTTTTATAGAAAAAATATATGTCTAAAAAAATTACATGGACTTTAAGAAACTATATGAGGGAGCTTGGTCATTGATGTGAAAACTGGCACCGTTCGGTGGCTATTAGCCCATGATAAAGTGCCGTCAGTTTTTTCTGAGACAAGCACCTCATTCATGAAATAAGTCAGTTTCTGGATTGCTGTGTTTAAGTATTAAACGGTGTGTTTGCTTTACTACCTGGTGTTTACCGTTTAAAAAGAATTAGACTACATTACTCATTTGAAGGCGAGCATATGGAACCACATGCACGGTGGATGTCATGTGGCCTAATAGTTCTAACATCTCTCGAGCGGTTAACTGGGACTTTAACTGAATCTGGGAGGCTAACTGCACCAGACGTAGGCAACAGGCCTGAGGAAGATAGGCCCTTGCAGTTGTGGTATCCAGCAAGGCCCCTATGAACTCCAGAGACTGAGTAGGGGTGAGATTGGATTTTGGGATGTTTATTACTAGTCCCAAATACTGAAGGATACGCATTGTGCAGGTTAGACAAGTCTGGGCCTCTGACTGGGATGGGGCTCGAATGAGCCAGTCGTCCAAATATGGGAATACGAATATTCCTAGAGTGCGGAGAAATGCAGCTACTACTGCCATGCATTTCGTGAACACCCTTGGTGCAGAGGCCAGACCGAAAGGAAGCACCCTGTATTGGTAGTGCTTTCCTTGAAAAAGGAACCGAAGGAACCTTCTGTGTGTTGGATGGATGAGGACATGGGTGTACGCATCCTTGAGATCTAGAGAACAAAGCCAGTCCTGACTCTGAAGGTATGGAAGCAGAGCCCCTAGTGAAATCATTTTGAATTTCTCCTTGAATAGAAACTTGTTCAATTCTCTGAGATCTAATATGGGTCTGTAGCCCCCTGTTTTCTTTGGGATAAGAAAATAAGGGGAGTAGAACCCTGAGCCCTGTTGAAGAAGAGGTACTTCTTCTATTGCCCCTTGGGCAAGAAGGGTAGCAATCTCCTGACCTAGAAGGTTGAGGAGAGATGTTGGAGAATTGAACTGTTTCACCATGGTGTGAGGAGGAAGACTCAAGAAATGAAGCTTGTACCCTTCTTTTATGATGGAGAGGGTCCATTGCTCTGCTGTGATTTGCTCCCATCTGGGAGCAAAGTAAGGCAACCTTCCTGGAATGGTGAGGGGCTCTGGTTTCTCCAGAGCTAGAAAGGCTAAGTTCTACAGTTACAAGTCAAAGGCCCTGAGGAGGTTGAGGCTGCTGGGCTGTGATAGGCCTGGCAGCCTTTGACTTGGCCTGTTTAGGTGGTTGCTGACGCTTTGCAGCAAAACGACCTGCAGAAGATGTCTGCCCATGAGCAGGATATCATCTTCCCTTTTTAGAAAAAGATGTCTTTTTGAACAATCTTTTCTTAACAGGGGCAGAGGTAGACTTTGAAAGTCGATCCAAAGCAGAGTTCTCAGCATCCATCTGAGTGGCCTTTGCTTGCCAATCCCTGCCAAACAGGTTTTCACCTGTACAAGGAAGGTTTCCCAACTCATCTTGGAACCAGAGTTCCAAATCAGAGGCTTGTAACCAAGCAATTCTGCGTGCACCTATGGAAATAGCCGTGGCTCTGCTTACACACTCAAAAGAGTCATAGGCTGCATGGTTGGAGAATTTGGAAACATCTTGGGCATGTTTGAGCCAAGTGAGAAATTCCTGCCTTTTATCTTCTGAAATAAAAGGAGCTAAAGTCTGCAGATGATCTGTGACTTCTTTTAGAAACATCCCCATATAGAGACTAGGAGTTGATTCTGGCAGCAAGCATATTGGCCTGGAAAATCTTTCGGCCAAAAGCATCTAGAGTCCTACATTCACATCCTGGAGGGTTAGATGAGTGTCTCTTTGCACTCTATTTTTTTCATAGCAGACTCACCACAATAGAGTGGTGAGGAAGCTGAGTCTTATGAAAACCAGGACAGGGAGGGACACGGTACATGTTGTCCAACCTACGAGAATGAGGAGAGGTGGTGAGAGGAGTCTCCCACATGCCCAACATGAGATCATAAAGAATCTCATGAATAGGTAAGGTAGCTGCTTCCTTAGGAGCCTTAGGATATTGCAAAATATCTAATTGCTTGGCTCTAGGCTCTGATTCAGAGGCCACTGTAATAGAGAGGCCTCTAGCCACTTCCCTAATGAAGTCTTGAAAAGACAAGTCCTCTGGAGGAGACATTCTTCATTTTGGAGAAGCAGACTCCTGAGGAAGTAGTACCGGTGCATCGACAGAAGCCTCCGACTCATCAGAGTCTTCAGAGGAATCGAAGTATCGCCTGTCTGGATATGCTTCTGTAAAGCCCGATACGCATACCGAGTGGGATCGACCTTGGGAGTAAGCGGTACCGGTTCGGTACCAATAGGCATCATAGGACAGGGCACCGTTGCAGTCGACACCGAAGCCGATGTCGATGCAATCGGTACCGGCACCGGGAACGGTGCCGGTACCGGCAATGGAGATTGTTGCGGTACCGAAGGCGTCGAAGCCTGCATGAACGCCATAAGGGTGCGCTGCATGGATAGAATTTTCTGATCCATCGACGCCAAAGTCTGGATGTCGGTACCAGTGGAGGCCACCGGTTCCCCAGAACACGGCAACAGGTGATCGGTCGAGGCCAAGCCATCGATGTCAATCTGTGACCCCATAAATGATGCTTTGGAAGCCGGAACTTCCCGCCGGGGTAATTTTGCCGGAGCGGAATCCTCGAAGACAAGCCCGGAGGCATCTTGATGCTTAGAGGGAGATTTGCCCTTCGAGGACCGGCTAGATTTATGTTTGGTTACCTGAGATCCATGGGAGGAAGAAGCAGCCCTGGAAGACGTCGATGCCACCGAGGCTGCATCAGAGGGAAACAGGGTACTGAGCTTGGCTGCTCGGTTCTGCCGACCTCTTTTAGACATCATGGTGCAGGACATACAATCCGTGATGGAATGGTCAGGACCCAAACATTTTAGACACCAATCATGGGTGTCGGTGACAGAAATAGTACCGCCACATTTTGTGCACTTTTTAAACCCGGAAGCGGGCTTCTCCATGAGGAGAAAAAATTCAGGCCTAAGGCCCAAACTGAAAATGCACAGTTGAAGACATAAAAGTTTTTTTTTTTTTTTTTTTTAAGAAAGAAAGAAAAGAAAAGACCGGCGGTACCGGTCTGACGTCGAAGGCAGACGCGACACAGAAAAATAAAGAAAAAAATAAAGAACTTCTTCTGCGGTGACAGGAACACGACCTGCTGGCTCCGCGGAAAAGAAGAACTGGAGAGAGGCGGTTGGGAAAGACAGGAAGGCAGCGCGCAGGCGTTGTGGGATGCTCCCAAAAGCTTACTTACTGGACGCTGTGGAGCGTTCCCGCGCAGGCTCCGTCGGTACCAACAATACCCATATGTGAAGACTCATTCCTGCTTGTTCCTGCAGATATCTATTTACATTGGCGTGATATACAGACCTCCCTCATAAGAGGAAGAGGTGGATGGAGAGTTAATTGAAGACATACGCAGCATTGCTAGGAATGGGGAAGTGCTACTGATAGGGGATTTCAATATGCCAGATGTTGATTGGCACATTCCTGCTCCAGTATCATCTAGAAGTAAGGAGATCTTGGATTCTCTACAGAGGAAACTATTCAGACAATTGGTAACAGACCCCACACATGAAGGGGCCATACTAGACTTGGTGCTTACCAGTGGTGAAAGTGTTTCTGACGTTATAGTTGGAGATCATTTTGCATCCAGTGATCACCAGATGGTGTGGTTCAGTATTAGGACTAGGGCTGATAGAATACATTCAAAAGCGAGGGTCTTAGACTTTAGGAAAAATAACTTTGCCAAGATGGGCCAATACCTCAGGGGGTCGTTAGCGGGATGGGAACAGCTGGGGGATGTAGAAAAACAGTGGTCAAAACTGAAAGGGAATATTTTAAGGGCAACCAACCTTTTTGTTAAATGCTAAATAAAGGTAAAAGGAAAAGGAGACCGCTATGGTTTTCAAAAAAAGTAGCTGAAAAGGTGAAGAAAAAGAGGGAGGCCTTCATGAAATACAAGACATCACAGAGAGAGGAAGACAGGCATCTATATTTGGAAAAACCTAAGAGAAACTAGCAAAGTAGTCAGGTAAGCAAAGATTCAAAAAAGAGAAGGAAATAGCCAATTCAATAAAATGGGGGGGGGGAGGGGGGGGTGTAAGATTTTTCAGATATGTTAGTGAAAAGAGGAAGGGCAAAAGTGATATTGTCAGACTCAAGGGTGCAGGGGAGGAATATGTAGAAGCTGATGAGGATAAAGCTGAATTGCTTAACAAATATTTCTGTTCTGTGTTCACAGATGAAGAACCAGGAACAGGACTTCAGAAAACACCCACAAACAGGAACAGAAGCGAGGGGCATCTTGAACAATTTTCAGATAGCTGTGTTCGAAAGAAGCTTGCTAAACTTCAAGTAGACAATGAGATGGGACCGGATGGGATACACCCTAGAATACTGAGGGATCTTTGGGACGTTCTAGCAGCTCCACTGACCTTTTCAATGCCTCATTGGAGTCGGAAGTGGTTGCAAAGGACTGGAGAGAGGCTCATGTGGTCCCTTTACACAAAAACAAAAGTAAGGTTGTGATTGAAAACCACAGGCTGATTAGTTTAACTTCGGTGGTGAGTAAATTATTGGAAACGCTGCTGAAAGAGAAAATAGTGAGGTTTCTGGAGTCCAGCGGATTACAAGATCTGAGGCAGCATGGATTCACCAAAGGCAGGTCTTATCAGATAAATCTGATTGATTTCTTTGACTGGGTGACCAGGGAGTTGGACCGAGGGAGAGCCCTAGATGTGGTGTATTTACATTTCAGTAAAGCCTTTGACACTGCTCCTCACAGGCGACTTATAAACAAACTGAGCACCCTAGGGATGGACCCTAAAGTTACTGCTTGTGTTAGAAATTGGTTGAGTGGGAGGCGACAAAGGGTACAGGTAAATGGAGCTCACTCTGAGGAGGAGGTGGTTACCAGTGGTGTGCCCCAGGGATCTGTCCTTGGTCAGAGTCCTTTTAACATCTTTGTTAGTGATATAGCGGAAGGGCTGTCGGGTAAGGTTTGTCTCTTTGCGGATGATACCAAAATCTGCAATAGAGTAGACACCCAGGAAGGTGTAGATAACATAAGGAGGGATCTAGGTAAGCTTGAAGAATGGTGTAGAATTTGGCAGCTGGTATTTAATGTTAAAAAATGCAAGTTCATGCATTTGGGCTGCAGCAATCCAAGGGAGCAATATAGTATAGGGGGTGAAGTACTTTAGTCCACTAAAGAAGAGCAGGACCTCGGTGTGGTTGTGTCTGATGATCTTAAAGTAGCTAAACAGGTAGAAAAGGCAACAGAAAAAGCTAGGATGCTTGGGTGCATAGGGAGAGGAATGGCTAGCAGAAGAAAGGAGGTGATAGTGCCTCTTTATAAGTCTTCGGTGCGACCTCATTTGAAGTATTGTGTGCAATTCTGGAGACCGCACCTTCAAAAGGATATAAACATGATGGAGTCAGTACAGAGGGTGGCTACTAAAATGGTTAGTGGTCTTCATTATAAAGCATATGAGGACAGACCTAAGGATCTTAATATGTACAACCTTAGAGGAAAGGCGGGAAAGAGGTGATATGATTGAGATGTTTAAATACCTCCATGGCATAAATGCACAGGAGGAGAGCCTCTTTCGATTGAAAGCAAGTTCTGCTATGAGGGGACATGGGATGAGGATGAAAGGGGATAGATTCAGGAGTGATATGTGGAAATATTTCTTTACGGAAAGAGTGGTGGATCCGTGGAATAAGGACATTATCTGAATTCAAAAAAGCAGGGGACAAACAGAGGATCTCTATAAGAAAAAAAGGGGACTGTTGTCGATGTTGATATGGAAGGACAGACTAGATAGGCCATGTGGTCTTTTTCTGTCGTCATTTTTCTCTGTTTCTAAGTCGAGGTTAGAGAGACGTCCATTCGCAATGGAGAAGGGAGAAAAAGGAGCTTGAGAATATGAAACTTCACAAATTCTCACATCATAGGCCCAAAGCAAAATGGCTTAAATTGGCGAGTAACTTGAGAGATTGGGTTCTTTCTCGGAGGGAACAAAATCAAGCTCTCTCTCTACTGTCACAATTTAGATCAAAGCGAAGCTTCTGGCAAAAGAAAGAGGAATCCTGTATTTCAAAGCGGGTTTTGCCTGGATTTCTAGATTCATGAGAAGAAATGGACTTTCAGTGAGAATGAGAACCACTTTGGGCCTGTGACTTCTGGAGTGGGAGCAAAAGATGAACAACTTGTGAATTTGTCTCCAAAGAAATCTCTGAACATGGATATTGTAAATACGGACGAAGTTCCTATGTATTTTGACATCTCTGCCACCAGGACTATAGCTGCTTCAAGTACGAAAACTGTAGCCATTACAACCATTGGGCATGAGAGGGTCTGCTTCACTATAGTCCTTGGATGCAATGTGAGTGGGGTGAAATTAAAGCCAATGGTAGTTTTCAAGAGAGTTAACATGCCCCATGAAAAAAAGCCCACCAGTGTGGCTGTCCATTGCAACAGGAAGGGATGGGTGGACACTGACCTTATGAAAGTATTGGTTGATAAATGTTACAAGGCCAGGCAGGGGGGATTCTTCTCCAAGAAGTCCTTACTAGCTTTTGATACTATGGCTACCTATAAAGAAAAAAAGATTCACAAATAAATATCAACTTCGCTGGTGCCCACATAGCTTGCAAGTAAAACCCCAGGAATTACAGCTACAGCTGATGGATATAGCGGCTAACTACCCATTCAAGATATTCGTGAGAAGAGTGGGACGAATGGATGCAATCTGGGGTTCACAAATTCACACCATCAGGAAGACTGAAGTAGGAAAGGTTTTTGGAAGTCTGCAAGTGGGTGGCTTCTGCTTGAGAGAAAATTACACCACAAACTATCCGCAATTGCTTCAGAAAGGCTGGAATGGTCTACCAGTAGAACGAGACATTCTGAACTTAAGAAGTAAGTGAAGATGCTGATAGCAGTGACATCACTTCAGAAATCACAGAAGAGCATCTACAGTGGGTTCTTAGTTGCTTCAATGATGACAGTGAAGAGGAAACTGACTTTGAAAGATTAGAGGAGTCAAATCATGAGTGATCTGGAATTGGCATAGGCTAATTTGGTTTTATTCAATTTCATTTACCTGCACTGAAAAGCATCGACATTCAGCAGTTCAGAAATAATGAAGTTGTAAAGAAAGGGAAAATGACTCAGACTTTTCGTTTCATAATTACATATATAAAACACAACTACACATATACAGTGCAGGGGGGTCTGGCAAAATGAAAAAAACCACACATAATGTGCGTTTTATATGCATAAAAATACGGTAAATCATTTTTAAGCAAAATGGTTAAATTAGACTTACCTGCTAATTGTAGTTCCTGGAGGAACTCCAGTCTAGTCCCAGAATCCTTGGGGTTGTCAACCTCATCCAGCAGCTTTGGAGACTGAGAAACTTCATGGTTGTGATGTCACTGGTATATAAGCACCGGTACCTCCTCTTTTCACCAGTTAACCTATTGACAAAGCAGACTCACCGGAGCAACGAGTAAGTAGTTATAACAAAACATTAAGGCAAGTCTGCCGCCCTAACTATGAAGGATCGTGGATCCAACTATTTACAGAAGTGTGACTAACCAACTGCACCATGAGGTCCTCCCATCCTTTTGACTAGGACGGACGGAACCCCTCCCTTCCCCTAAGACAACCGCCCTAGCGTGCCCTTTAACTGAACCGCGGTATCAACAAAATTTGCTTACCTGTAACTACAGTTCTGCTTCAGGCCACCAAGCATCACGTACCCAGTGCGGGACCCGGGACTAGACTGGAGTTCCTCCAGGAACTACAATTAGCAGGTAAGTCTAATTTAACCTTCCTGATCGTCCCTCCAGTCTAGTCCCGAAATCCTTGGGGATGTAACAGAGCAGTGAAACAATCAACGGGAGGGCCCTGCTAGCCCCGCCTGAAGCACTGCCGAACCAAACCAGGTATCTCTTTCCGCCTGCACATCCAGACGGTAATGCTTTACAAAGGACTGAGAGGAAGACCACATCGCTGCCTTACATATTTCTTCCACTGGTACCAGGCTACACTCCATCCAAGACGTGGCTTGCGCCCTAGTGGAATGAGCTCCCAATCCGTCCGGAACCTGACAGCCTCGCAAAAGATACGCTGACGCTATCGCTTCTTTCAACCACCGAGCAATCGAGCCCTTAGAAGCCACTTCTCCTCGTCGAGCCCCCGCAAACAGAACGAACAATCTGTCCGACTTACGAAAACTAGCTGTCCTAGCGATATACTGCTTCAAGGCCCGCTTAATTTCTAAGCGATGCAGTTGATCTGCAACTTGATCCTCGCTCTTGGTTGTGAAAACCGGCAAAAATACCACTTGGTTTACATGAAAACCCGAAACTACCTTGGGCAAAAAAAGATGGCACTGTCCGCAATACCACTTTAGAATCCGAGAAGGACAGAAAAGGCTTTCTACAGGACAACGCCTGCAACTCCGACACTCGGTGCGCCGACGCAATAGCCACCAGAAGTACCACCTTTAGGGTCAGATCTTTCAACGTTGACGTTGCCAAGGGCTCAAACGGCGCTTTCCCCAACGCCTCCAAGACCAAGGGCAGAATCCAGGACGGTACTAGTCTCCTAAGCGGCGGTCTCAACACCACCACTGCTCGCCAAAACAGCTTCACATCTGCATGACTACCCAGGGAATGGCCTTGCACTTTCCCCCTGTAATAGGCCAGAGCTGCCAACTGAACCTTTAACGACGATGACGCTAAGCCCTTCTGAAACCCGTCCTGTAAAAATGCCAACACTTGCGGCACTGACGCTTTTAAAGGAACCACTTCTCTTTCTTTACACCATGCTTCAAAAATGCGCCACACTCTAATATACACTTTCAGAAGGGTCGCTATCACCGCCCCCGAATAACCCCTCGACTTCAACCTAGCCCATTCAATAGCCAGGCCGTAAGCAAGAATCGATCTACTTGAGGCATGAATAGAGGACCCTGAGACAAAAGGTCCTTCCGCACCGGCAGCTTCCAGGGAACTGCTACCAATAGCCTACCAAGTCCGTGTACCACGGCCTTCAAGGCCAATCTGGAGCAATGAGGATTACTCGCCCCTTGTGACGCTCAATGTGCTGCAACACTCACCCGATTAACACCCATGGAGGAAACACGTACAGAAGTTGCTCTTGCGGCCACCCTTGAACCAGGGCATCTAGTCCCTCGGACATTCTCTCTCTTCTCCTGCTGAAGAACCGACTGACCTTTGCCGACTGAAAAGTCGCCATGAGATCCATGACTGGCGGCCCCCAGCGCTGCACCAGCATTGCGAAAACCTCCTGATGAAGTACCCACTCCCCAGGGTCTACCTTCACGCGACTCAAGAAATCGGCCGGCACATTGTCCACTCCCGCGACGTGCACTGCTGACACGGCCACCAGATTCCATTATGCCCATTCGAACAAGCTGTCTGCCTCGGATTCCAGTGCTACACTGCTGGTGCCTCCCTGCCGGTTTATGTAAGCCACCGCCGTCGCGTTGTCCGAGAATACGCGAATGGCCTTACTTTGAAGATATGGGCGAAACTCTCTTAACGCCAATGCCACTGCTCTCAACTCTAACCTGTTGATCGACCAAGTCTTTTCTTGGGTGAATCACTCCCCTTGGGCTATTCGACCTTGGCAATGGGCTCCCAGCCCTGAAGACTGGCATCTGTGGTCAACGCTATCCATGCTGGAGCTTCCAATGACATGCCCTGTTCCAAATTCCCCGGACTCAACCACCAATGCAGGGCTTGACGAGTCTGAGGTGGGCAGACCAACCTCCGAGACAGGGAATCCCTTTGATGCGACCATCTTCTCAACAACGCTCTCTGCAATGGCCTCATGTGGGCCCGCGCCCACGGCACCAACTCCAGCGTCACCGCCATGGTCCCTAACACCCGTAGATACTCCCAGGCAGTGGGACAGTGCATGCTGAGAAACCGAGTGATTAACCGCCGAAGTGCGAGGCTCCGCTGACGAGGGTGCTCGTGTCGAAGCGGGCCCCAGATATTCTAGGTTTTGAGTAGGCTCCAACTTGCTCTTTGCTACTTTGATCACCCAACTGAGACTCTGGAGCAACGAAACCACTTTGGCCGTAGCAGTCACACTCTCCGCTTGAGACTTTGCCCTTAACCAATCGTCCAGATATGGGTGCACCAGCACTCCGTCCTTTCGCAAGGCCGCTGCCACGACCACCATCACCTTGGTAAATGTACGTGGTGCCGCTGCCAGACCAAAAGGAAGGGCTTGAAATTGATAATGCCCCATCGGCACTGCAAACCTGAGGAATCTCTGATGCTCCCGCCTTATTGGAATATGAAGGTAGGCCTCTGGCAGGTCTAAGGACGTCAAAAACTCCCCTTTTCTCACGGCTACAATAACCGACCTGAGGGTCTCCATTTGAAAATGCGATACTCGAAGACAGCGATTTACCTTTTTTAGGTCTAGAATGGGGCGCCAAGAACCTTCTTTCTTTGGCACTACAAAGTAAATGGAGTATCAACCGCTTCCAAACTGGTTGACAGGAACCGGCACAACCGCCTTGAGCGCCAGCAGCCATTGTACCGTCTCCTGTACTGCCTTGCGCTTCTCGCTTGCCTTGCATGGGGACTGAACGAAAGAATCGCGCACCGGTTGCTGCATCTCCAACGCATAACTCCACTATGTAATTTCACTGTGGTTTCAAATAGAGAGATGGAGAGCATTGTCGCCTCTATCAATCCCAGCACAGCACCCAACGACCCCTGTCCAGCCAATTGGATCAAAGAGCTACGTCATGACCTAAGCCAAATCCTGTGCAATATATTGAACCAGTCTTTTCTAACAGGCTCGTTCCCACAGCGCCTGAAAAACACCTCCATCAAGCCCCTATTAAAAAATAGCAGACTTGACCCGTCCAAAGTCGAATCTTTTAGGCCAATCTCGAGTATCCCCCAACTTGCAAAAATCATAGAAAAAGCTGCTCAACAACAACTCCAGCACCATATTGACACTGAAGCTCCACTAGACCCGTCACAACACGGCTTCAGGGAAGCGCATGGCGTCGACACAGTCCTCACAACCCTATTCAACGAATTGGTCACTGGAATGGACAGCATCCAACAAGGATTTGTCCTCATCTTCCTGGACATCTCCGCCGCCTTTGACTCTGAGAATCATGACATACTTCTACAACGCCTGAAAGAAAAGGGGATTCAAAGCACAGCACTTGAATGGTGTAAATCCTACCTATCCAACAGGTGGCAACAAGTAAAAACAGGTCATACATCCTTGGAACCATTCCTGCAGTCTCAGGGGGTACCTCAAGGATCATCCTTATCGGCACTAATGTTCAATATATATATGCAGCCGATATGTGATTTGATCCGATCTTTCAACGTACGGTGCCTAGCTTACGCAGACGACATCCTCCTCTACATGCCGTTCAAAATTGACCAACCAGTGTTCTCCCCAATAATCAATTGTTTCGGAGCGGTAGCTGATTGGCTGCTGACACAAAACCTTCGGATCAATCATAGTAAAACTGATGTCCTTTTTGTTACAAAGAACCGTAAATTCATACCCCCCCCATCACTACTTGTCAACGATGTAGAATTGAAGTCCAAACCTACAATCAGATATCTGGGCATCACATTGGACCAGCACCTAGATATGACTACACATGTGAAGAACGTTACAAAGTCTATATATCACAAGATCAGAACATTACGTCACCTCCGCCCCCTACTGGAATCCAATGACTACCGGACAACCTTTCAGGCATTAGTCCTCCCACACCTGGACTTTGCGAACATCGCCCTCCACGGCCTGCCTCAATCAACTTTAAATCCGCTCCGCCTGGCAATGAATGCAGCCGCAAGAGTTCTCTCTGGATCATCAAGAACTGACCACATAACACCAATCATGAAAAATCTGCATTGGCTACCGTTACTCGCCAGACTCCAATATAAGTCATTAGTCCTTACTTTCAAAGCCCTGAATAACTACCCACCTACACCGATTAGCAAACTAATCCACAGCACCCTGGAAAACAGAGACAGGAGATCCACAGCAATGAACACCTTAATAGTCCCCAGGATGATGACGTCATGTACTAAGACCACATCCAACAGGGCTTTCTCCATTTTCGCTCCCCTAAATTGGAATGCCCTTCCTCATGAAATCCGTGGCATCAAAAGCTTAATCCTATTCCGTAAAGCTTTGAAACACCACCTATTCACAATATGCTACCCTGACACCAACCCTGACACCCACACATCGGGTAAACTTCTCTCATGTCACAGCTACCATAGCACCATATTACAACCAGAAAATGGTTAGCCTATACTCTTGCCCACCCACTAATTTTACGCCTGTCCACAAAATGAAGTTGATACCAAATTAGCTTAGAGTATTGGTGACAATACAAATTTAACCTGTAAATAGTTACCCTGTGAATAGTTACCCCGGTTGTCCTATGTTTCTTTTCCTGTTCTATGTAAACTCAATGTTGCTTGTATGCATTGTAGTATGTTTTGTTCGATGTACACCGCACTGATTATAATAGCGCGGTATAGAAGAAATGTTAAATAAATAAATAAAATAAATAACCTTCTTGAATCACCTCTAACACCCACTGATCGGAAGTGAGTCGGGCCCAGGCAGGGTAAAATTCCCGCAACCGACCTCCCATGGGAACCACCTCCCCCCGGACCCTCCTGACTTCATTGTGCCTTTCTGAAAGTGGAGGAAGAGGACGCAGGTGTAAAACCCCTGCTTGCCCCTTGAAACCCCTGAAAACTTTGGCCGCGAGAAGGAAAACGTCTTCGTTGCCCATGACCAAACCTCGGGTTTCGAAACCGGCGAAAATCCCGCTGCTGCCCCCGCAGACCGGGCCCGGACCGCCCCTGCTTTTGCTTGTCCTCCGGCAACCTACCTCCCTTGGAATCTCCTAAATCCTTCACTAACTTTTCCAAATCCTCACCAAAAAGTAACTTGCCGCGGAAAGGAAGTTTACTCAACCTCGCTTTAGACGAGCCATCCGCTGCCCAATTTCGCAGCCAAAGACACCACCTTCCTGCTACTACCGAAGCCATACTCTTTGCTAACTCGCGGATCAGATCATAATGAATATCGGCCAGGTACGCCATGCCAGACTCTAACCTGGACGCCTCCTCGGTCTCTTCCACTGAGCTCTCCGCCTGAATGCGCTGCGCCCACCGCAAACAGGCTCGGGCTACCCAAGCTCCACAGATAGAGGCTTGCAGGGATAACGCATTTGCCTCAAAAACTTGCTTTAGCAAAGTCTTTAACTTATGATCCTGCGCATCCTTGAGCGCCGCCGATCCTTCCATTGGGATGGTAGTTTTCTTAGTTACTGCCAACACGGCCGCATCTACCTTTGGAGCTTTAAACAGCTCCCGATCCTGATCCATCAGCGGGTAAAGCCGTGACATCACTCTAGATCCCTTAAGCATGGCCTCTGGCATATCCCATTCTTCCTGAATCATTTCTTTAAATACCCTGTGCACCGGGAAAGCTCTCTGCGTCTTACGAAAAGCCTGCAGCAAAGGGTCCTCCAGGGCTGCATCCTCAGCTGGACCTACCGCTGGCATGTTCAGAGTCTTAAGGGACTCCGCTATAAGAGCCGGCAATTCCTCCCTACAGAACACTCTGACCACTCTAGCCTGATCTTCTTGATCCTTAATCTCACCTTCCTCAAGATCCTCCTCCAGTCCCTCATCAAGAACCGCATCCTCTGCGTGAATGTCCTCTGACAGGACCGACTGCTCAGAGCGATCCCTATCAATTCTGGCCCACTTCAGCAGCCCTCCAGCAACGTCCGCCGCGCAAGGAGAACCTGACCTTTTTCCACTAAGCCCCTCTCCGGAAGGCCCTGCTATCGGGCCCCCCTGAGGGCTGCCCAACGCCTTCTGGATCAAAGTTAAAAAATCAGATGAAAATATAGCCGCCAAACCCGCCAAAGTAGGCAGTTGCGACAGCGGAGGATCTTGCGCCCCCAAAGTACTGGGCAGCGATTCAGGAGCTGGCAGAGGGGCAAGAATGGGCTCAAGCACCTCCAGCGAGCTCCCCTTTTCGGCCCCCACCGCCTCTGCTGGCAGATCTGCAGTGCCAGTTTCATGACTGCAGCCCATGCACACTCCCTCAGGAGATACCAAACTCTTCCTGGCTCCACTCAACAGACAGAGCTGCTTGGCAGGCATGCCGGGCCCAGTAAGAAAAAAGCTTTTTTTTTTTTTTTTTAAGGAGACTGCCCGGTCAAACTTGTCCCCCCAGAAAAAAATCTGAAGCAAAGTGGCAGAAACGAAGCTATCTGAGCTGTCTATAGGCCTCAGAAGTCCTCTCAACTGAAAACGGCGATTTTCCCGCTCAAATCACATGCAGCGCGGCCTGCCCCGTCATAAAAATGAAAACGTCGCCGAAAAGAGCTCCTTACCTCTTGGTGATTGGCAAACTGCTGTGCTTTTGTGATATGAGCTCCTCTGTCCCCGGCAGCATCCGGACTGCAGAAATCGCTGCAGCGGAAACAACTCCCGGTACAGCACACCAAAGGGCAGATCGGCTCCAAGTGCATGCAGGCAGGCCCTCTGCGCGCTGAGCACAACTGCTTGCTGCCTCCCGTGTCAGCTCGTTAAGACCAGGTAAGCAGCCGCGGATCCTCTCCTCCAGCCTGCTTCTAGGAAGACGCCGGCTCCCGACTCTCCCCAGCAGACAGAAGAATGAAAATAAAAAAGGAAAAGGACCCGAGGACCTCAGAGCCACCAACGGTCAGAATTAGGTGCTCTCCAGACAGAATATCAACTAACTTTAAATAGCTCTCTTGAACAAACATACCCATATGCTCCTACTCTCTTTTTTTTTTTTTTTTAATCTAAACTCTGTTTAATTGTTCCTCAAGTGAGCCCTGAAATCCCTGGGCTAACCACCTCACTAGCTGCTTTGGAGACTGATAACTGGTGAGAAGAGGAGGTACCGGTGCTTATATACCAGTGACATCACAACCATGAAGTTTCTCAGTCTCCAAAGCTGCTGGACGAGGCTGACAACCCCAAGGATTCCGGGACTAGACTGGAGGGACAATCAGGAACCCAGTATTTCTCAGTAGACTGTAACATTAGACACCCATGACCAAACTATGTTTCAAGGAATCCCCAAGTTAACAGAAGCTGACATAACCGCTACATGGTACAAAGTTAAACACAACTTTCTGCAAATTTTAATGTACAATTACCATTAATAACAAAATAAGAAAAAAGGGAATATGTTAGGTCTGAAAGTTTGGCCACCCTTTCAGTCAGTATTTTTTAACACCATGTTTGGCAGAAAAAATAAGCTTCCCAATATTCTCTGTAGCCAATTAAGAGTCTGTTCTTGCTTTTGGAATTTGTTTCCTACATTTCCTTGCTGAACTCTACTAGCTCAAAAATATTCTTTGTCTCCTTGCATGCACTGCATGTTTGAGATCTCCCTACGGATTTTCAATAATATTCAAAGCTGGGAACTATGAAGGTCATTACAAAACATTAATCTTTCTTCATGATTGATTTTGAAGTATGTTTCAGGTTGCTATCTTGAGTATGTTTTGGATTGTTCTCTTGCTGAAATATCCAACCTCTTTTTAACTTAAATTTCTTCACTGACTGTGGGACATTAGTTCTTGGATTCATTAATATTTAATTTAATCCATTTTTTCTTCCACTCACACAATATTTCTTGTACCACTGACTTCAACAAATTACAAAGTATAATCGATCCATCTTGTGCTTAATGGCTGGCAAAGTACTTTTATTTATTTATTTTATTTATCCTGCACCCTTTTTCTTAAAATGTGTGTTGTCTGTTCGTGGCCAAAACAGTTTAAAGTTTGGTTTAGAAGTCCAAATTAGGAATGTGCATTTGTTTGTGGACAAATGGAAAAATGTGATGACTGATGACATTTTTGGTTTGTATACCCATAAATGAACCATGGATAGCTCAAGGGAATCTATTGCATTGGGGGGGGGGGGGGGAGGGAGAGCACCCTCACACCCTCCCCGAGGCACCCAAAAGGGAGTACCCCTTCAGAGCTCTGGTTAGAGTGCAAGGGAGAGAGAGTGAGTCCTCTCATTCAGAACACTGGTCAGGTATTTCCTCCAAGAAAAAAGAATGCAACTTAATTCTACGCTATATAATAAAGAAATGAAAACTTTACAATCATAGGTCATACTCTTGCAAAAAAAAAATTGTAGCAGTTAAATTATGTAGACTACAACTAATATAAAAAATACTAACCTTTGACCCTGCACATTAGACATCATGGTATTAACCATAACCATAAACATCTATTCTTCATCTACAGAAGTACCTCTTACCCAACAAAGGGATGCAGAGCAGAACTACACTTCCCCCACAGAACTCACCATACAAAAAATGTGCAATTCTGTTTTCATCTCAGTAACTCTTCAGTACAAGTCATACTATGAAGCAATACAAAACCCTACAAAAGTCAGTCACAGCCAGAACTCACAAAGAGCATACCCAGAAAAAGTCAGCACTGTAAATATTGCAATAGGCTCTAGATCATCAAAATACTTACTGAAAAAAGTTAACATGCCAGATTACAGATCCCTATATAGGAACTCCATGCAAACAGAATACTTGGCCTCGGTTACACATGCTGATCATAGATGGACCCTCGTCAAGTACTGAATTACCACAAACAAAAATAGAAATATTTAGACAAAACAAAACTCTAGAACTACCCTTTGCATGCTATACAGTATCAGAGAAAAATAACTAGCAATGCATTTCCCCAGTATTGTGCACATTATACAGTTAGCAGATGTAGGGACCAAGATGGTGTTTGGAATAGACATGTAGTTATGCACTCTGCTATCCATCCAGTTTTTTGGCACTCACTGGCATTCCACGTGCTTTATACATGGGCAAGAGAAAGGCATAAATCCAAGATATTCCCTCTGGTCACAGGTCAACTCCAGTGGTGAAGTAGTCAATGCTGGGGGCTTTGGGGTATGCACTACAAGAAGAAATTAGGCCTTACCTGCTAATTGTCTTTCCTTAAATTCTCTCCGGGCCAGTCCGGCACTTGAGGGTTGTCAACCTTCTCCAGCAGCTGAGGACTGAATGCAGAATCTTTTCTGTGAACTAGTATCTGGCTCCCCCTACTGGCTCACCTCAGTCTAAACGTGATAAGCAGTGGATAAAACCGAGAACTCTGAACACACGAAACGTCCAGAAACTCAAAAAACAAAAACAAACCCGCGTGGAAGCAAGCCTGCCTCAACCCGGTAGAACTTACCCGCGAACGAGACCCCAACGCCTCAGAAACTTGAAATGCCGAAGGCACCTCTGAATATATATGTTTTTTTTTTGTTTTGTTTTTTTAAAGGAGCGTGGAAACCCCCTGAAACCGAGCGAGCAACCTATCCGAGCGGAAACACTTACATATTCTTGTCTAA
This sequence comes from Ichthyophis bannanicus, assembly GCA_033557465.1. Classification (NCBI taxonomy): domain Eukaryota; kingdom Metazoa; phylum Chordata; class Amphibia; order Gymnophiona; family Ichthyophiidae; genus Ichthyophis; species Ichthyophis bannanicus. The sequence goes on from CM066034.1 coordinate 419,746,149, forward strand.
GCCCACTCTCCGCGTTCCCCTGCAAACAGTGAACGCGAATCCGGCCAGAAGATCCACGAAAGCACCTGAGCCAAGACATTAGGACCATGTACCGGGTGGGTTCCGGACTGGCCCGGAGAGAATTTAAGGAAAGACAATTAGCAGGTAAGGCCTAATTTCTTCTTCCTTGTCATCTCTCCAGGCCAGTCCGGCACTTGAGGGTAGTACCAAAGCAGTATCTAGCCCTGGGAGGGACCCGCTAGCCCCGCAATAACGGCCGATGTCCCCACAATAGCATCTCTGCGAGCCTGGACATCTAATCTATAATGTCTGGCAAAAGTGTGCAGCGAAGACCACGTCGCCGCCCGACAAATCTCGACTGGGGGGATCAAAGCAAACTCCGCCCAGGACGTTGCCAAACCACACGTGGAATGCGCCCGGAAGCCCTCGGGGAGCGACCGGCCACACGCTTGATATGCTGCTACTACGGCCTGTTTCACCCATCTAGCGATGGACGCTTTGGAGGCCGCTTCTCCCTTCCGAGGTCCTCCAAACAAAACGAACAGCCTGTCCGTCTTGCGAAACGCCGGTGCAGCGCAAATATCTCTTGAGCACCCTGCCTAAATCTAAACTCCGGAGTACCGCCTCAATGGGCTTACCTTCCCGCACTGGAAAGGTCGGCAGCGATATAGATTGATTCACATGAAAATTGGAGACCACTTTGGGAAGAAAAGAGGGTACCGGTCTCAACGTCACCTTCTCCGGGGAAAACTGCAGGAAAGGTTCGCGACAAGACAGCGCTTGAAGATCCGACACGCGCCTTGCCGAACATAAGGCTACCAGGAAAACGGTCTTCCATGAAAGATCCCGGAGGGAGACTTCTTTAAATGGTTCAAACGGAGGCTTCGCCAAAGCCTCGAGCACCAAGTTGAGATCCCAGGCTGGCACTACTGAACGCACCGGCGGACGGATATTCCTTACCGCCCACAAGAAATGGACCACGTCAGGATGAGAGGCGAGAAGCCCCCCTCTCACCTTGCCCCGAAAACATGCTAGAGCTGCCACCTGCACCTTGAGGGTAGCGAGCGCCAATCTCTTATCGAGACCTTCCTGCAGAAAAGACAGGATGTCTGGAATGAGAGCTTTGAGCGGAGGCAAACTCTGCTGCGCGAACCAGCGCTCAAAGACCCGCCAGACGCGAACATATGCCAGCGAAGTCAAATGTCTCCTTGCCCCTGAGTGGAGACCACCGCCGGCGAATATCCCCGGTTCCTTAACCTGTCCCTCTCAAGAGCCAAGCCGTAAGAGAGAAGCGATCCACGTCCGGCATGAAAAGTGGCCCTTGCCTCAACAGGTCCGACCGTGCCGGCAACCGCTAGGGCTTGTCGATAAGGAGCCCGATCAGATCTGCATACCAAGCCCTCCTGGGCCAATCCGGGGCTATCAGAATCAGCGTCCCATCGTGTCTTTGCGCCCTCCGAATGACTTTGCCTATCAGAGGCCAGGGTGGGAAGACATACAGCAGCGCCCCCGCCAGCTACGGTTGCGCTAGACCGTCCAGGCCTTCTGACATGCAATCTCTGCGTCGGCTGTAAAACTGCCCCGCCTTGGCATTGTCGAACGTGGCCATGAGGTCCATAACCGGCTGACCCCAATGGTGGGACAGCTCGCAAAACACCTCTACTTGCAATTCCCATTCTCCCGGATCTACTACATGCCGACTGAGGTAGTCGGCTTGCACATTGTCGCGACCCGCTACATGCGCCGCTGACAAGGCTACCAAGTGCGACTCCGCCCAGTCCATCAACCGCAGGCTCTCTTCCAACAGAGACGCACTGCCCGTCCCTCCTTGACGACTGATGTACGAAACTGTGACCGCGTTGTCGGAAAACACCCGCACTGCCTTCTGCTCGACCAGAGAAGCAAAGGCCAACAGAGCCAGACGGACCGTCGTGAGTTCTAACAGATTGATGGAAAACGTGGCCTCCAGCTGGGACCAGACTCCCTGCACGAACTGGGCTTGACAATGGGCCCCTCAACCTGCTAGGCTGGCATCCATCGTGAGAAGCAGCCAGTCCGGCTGCCGCAAGGGAACGCCTGCCCGCAGATGAACCGGATTCAACCACCACTGAAGACTGATGCACGCCTCTGGCATGTGGTCCAACTTCCGGTCCAACGAGTGCCGCTGCGGAGACCACCGTGTCAGCAGGGAATGTTGTAACGGTCGCATACGCGCCCGAGCCCAGGGAACAAGATCCAAGGTCGCTGCCATGGAACCGAGTAGTTGCAAATAACGCCATGCTAACGGAGCCTTGAGCCGCAAGAAGACTCTGATCTGGCTCCAGATCTTTTGAATGCGGGTCTCCGGTAGAAATACTGCACCCACGCCCGTGTCGAACAGCGCACCCAGATACAACAGCCGCTGCACCGGCATGAGCTGACTCTTGGCCTGGTTTATGACCCAGCCAAGGCTTTCCAGTAGCGAGACCACTTTTGCTGTAGCCACACGTGACTCGGCCACCGATGGCGCCCGAATTAGCCAGTCGTCCAGATAAGGATGCACCAGCAACCCGTCGCGCCTCAACGCCGCCGCCACTACCACCATCACTTTTGTGAATGTCCGAGGCGCCGTGGCCAGCCCGAAAGGCAAGGCCCGGAACTGGAAATGCCCCATGGGCACCGCGAAACGCAAAAATCGTTGATGCTCCGCCCGTACTGGAATATGGAGATAAGCCTCCGTGAGATCTATGGAGGTAAGGACTTCGGACAGCTGCACGGACGCGATCACGGAACGTAGAGTCTCCATGCAGAAGTGCGGAACGCGAAGGCAACGGTTCACGTGCTTGAGATCCAAGATCGGAAGGAAGGACCCTTCCTTCTTGGGAACCACAAAATAAATCGAGTATCGACGTAAGCCGCACTGGTCAGACGGAACGGGAACTACTGCCTGCAGACGCACCAAGTGCTGAAGCGTCTCCACCACTGCCAGCGCTTTGACCTGTGATCCACATGGAGACACCACGAACGCCTCCGTCAACGGTTGGGCAAACTCTAGCGCATAGCCGTCCCGGATGATTTCCAGGACCCATTGATCCGTGGTTATGCTGGTCCAGACGGATAGAAATTGGTGTAACCGTCCTCCAACCGGAATCTCCGTCTGGACCAACGTCCCTTCATTGCGACTTTTTGCCCGGATTCGGCTGGGTGGGGAAGTAACCCCTGCCGAGCCCCCGAGCTCCATGAAAGGACTGACCACGTGCGGCTAACCTCCCTCGCGCATAAGGAGAAAATCTCGCACCTCTAAACCTACGCGCATCCCGGGACAGGCCCCGGAAACCCCCACTGGGTCTCTGGGCCCTCGGGCGATCCTCCGGGAGGCGACCTCCCTTGGAATCACCCAGGTCCTTGACGATCTTCTCCAAAGCAGCTCCAAACAGGAGGGTGCCCTTATACGGAAGCTTGCTAATTGCGGAGCCATAAAAACTGGCGAGCCGCGATGACCGAAGCCGTGGACTTCACCGAAATCCACACTAGATCATAAAAAGTGTCGGCCAAATACGCTGCGGCTGACTCCATCTTTGCGGCCTCCTCGGCCTCTGTAGGGGTACGGAGGGCACCCTGCATCCACCGAATGGACGCCCTGGAAACATAAGCCCCACAGATAAACGCTTGGAGCGTTAAGGCGCACGTTTCAAAGGTCTGCTTGAGCAGAGTCTCTAACCGCCTATCTTGTAAATCTTTGAGCGCCGCTCCGCCTTCCATGGGAATATTGGTCTTTTTAGTCACCGCCGATACAAGGGCATCGACCTTAGGCATTTTCAGCAGTTCCTGCTCCTCCTGCGGCAAGGGGTACAATCGACCGATCGCCCTAGCCCCCCGCAAGGTGGCATCTGGGCATTCCCATTCGGACTCCACCATTTGCTTCATTACTCGGTGTACTGGGAAACACTTCTGATCCGTCTTAAACCCCCGGAGTAGGGGATCCTCCAACGGCTGGTCTGGCACTGCTGGCAGCTCAATATTCAACGCTGCTAACGTCTGGGAGATAAGAGGTGCCAATTCCTCTTTCCTAAATACCCTAAAAAAACTTGGATCATCCATATCCCCCAACTCACTATCTTCTAAATTCCCCAGCTAGTGATCCATATCGGATTCCACAACTTCTCCTTCCTCCATGGCTGAAGGCGCCGGGTAGGAAAAACCGAAACCATCGGAATCCCCCGGCGCCCCAAGGACCGACTGGGAAGAGCCCTCCCCCGGGTCCCAGGCCGAAAGATCTGCTTCCCGGCCTGAGGCAGTAAGAGGGACAGGCTCTGCCCCCTGAAACTGCCGCTGCTTCAGGCAGTAAGCACGATGCATCTCCAAAATGAAATCTGCCGAAAACACAGACTGAAAAGAGCGCTGAGCTGCTGCCACGGGCAGTGAAGGAGCTTCCCCCACACCAGTCGGCTTTTTTGATTTGCCCTTCCTTTTTGCCGGCTTTTCTGAAACTGCTTCCAACCCCGGCGTCTTAGCAGAAATGGCTGCCTTTCCCACCATTTCAGCCACGCTCTGACTGGCCTTGAGAGAAACACTCGCTTCAGGCCTGCTATCCATTGCGGAGGAAACAAGCCACAACCGGGCACAGCAATTAATTCCGAGACCCGCGGTGTCGAAACAAGAACGCACCAAAACGAACAGACTAACCTGCTCAGCACTGCCAGCCGGGCCCAGGACCTGGCGAGGAAGACGCGCACTCCCGCTGCTAGCGAGAGCGGTCTATCCTGTGCCGGAGAAGAGCTTCTTCACTGTTAGCGTTCGTGCCGCTTCACACCCACGCTCCCGCTGCTAGCGGGGGGGGGTTCTGTTTGAGTCGGAGAGACGTGGTCGGTGTCCGAGGGCTCCCCGCTCTGCCGCTAATCTATGCTCCGGTCTATGCTCCCCAAATTGAGACAGGCTCTGCCTCCGCGGGAAGTGCACATGCGGCTGAGCTCAGGCCAAGCCAAGAGCCCCACTTATCCCACAAAAAACCCCAGCTAGGGTTTTTCACACTATACCAACCGGAGCCACAGAACCGTATAACCAAAACAAAAGGGAAAGAGACAGAAATTAAAGCCTTTATCAGCCAGTTCAACCGGGAGCCAGAAACCTAACGTCCCTTCCAGCTGCTGAGGACTGAAAGACTGAGGTGAGCCAGTAGGGGGAGCCAGATACTAGTTCACAGAAAAGATTCTGCATTCAGTCCTCAGCTGCTGGAGAAGGTTGACAACCCTCAAGTGCCGGACTGGCCCGGAGAGATGACAAGGAATGGAGCATTGCTGTTTCTTAGGGTCTGCAAGCATGCTAGCAGACCAGAGCAGTGATGGGACATTGTTCAGCTCCAATCAGAGGATTACCCCCCTGTGACCTGGAAGTGCAGATGGTAGGGAGGGCAGATAATCTTGGCAAAGCTGGGAAACTTGTTGCTGAGTCCTGGTCCTAAAGTGACTCCTACTGTGATCTTCTCTCAAAAAGAAATTAGAGGATTGTGGTATTACAAATCTGGGTTTGTGCTGTTTCTAGTAGATGTGCAGAAAGGAAGAAATTGTAGGTGCCTTCCAGCATTTGTCTCGATATTGTGAAACCTTCTGTTGTGACCATGGAGTCGCCATGGGAAGCTATTGAAGGTCTAGACTTCTTTTTTATTATCCACTGTAAAGTTTAAAAAAGATTTCAATACTATTGCTGGTTCAATGGAGGAGCAGGCAAGGGTACAAGCACAGCAGTCCACCAGAATGGATTGTCTGGAGTCATGGATGAGAAACTACAAACAGTCAATGCTGCACATGCCAAGGGCAGAGGTTGCTGTCTTGTACATATAAATGAAGAATCAAATTAGGAAGAATTTTAGATTTCTTAATTTTCCTAAGTATCCATTGGTTGCCCCAGTTGATATGGTCTGTAAATACTTTTTGGAGATCATTAAGATTCCCTTAGGAAGTTTGCCTTCTATTATACAGATCTGTCTCTAGGCCAGGCAAGCAACAGGTTATTACCAGAAGATCAAATAGAAACCCAGTTGGAAACTGGGCTGCTAGGTTCTCCAGCTGCATCATACGATGAAGCATGCGGCACTATGCTCAAAAAGCTGGGGGCTCAGGGTAAAGTCACATCAGGAGAATCCTTTTTAGACCTACCACACACCAGGCCTTCTGCACAAACATCTTTGCTCCCTTACCCCGAAATAAAATCCTAGGAGTATCCCCCAGTATAATTCCAGCAGGAAGAAGTTCCACCGTCTGGTACAATACCCCCTTACCCCCCCCCCCCCCCATAACCTTTAATCCTCCCCCAGAATTGTTGAATCAAGTCACATTACCATGACATATGTGACAGGAATCCCTGGGTGGTCAGACACTATCCCTGCCCCTGTCTGAGGAATGTATGTTTGCAAGATAATTTTTATGTAGAATTTCTGCAGGACCACTTCAGTGGCCACCTGATGGGAATGTTTAACACTCTTAGTGATAGCTTCTCCCATCCAAGATGTGCCCAATTCAACATTCTAGTGCAAAGCCACAAACTCATAACACTGAGGTGCTTTCAGCTCTGCCAGGGCCTTCTGATGAAAGACATCTGCTCACAACTATCTAGTTCAAAAAATAAGGACAATTTTGAGGCAAAGCTATTACATATTCTCAGTTTCCCTATAGACAAAAATATAATACCGCAGTTGAAAGTAAGCATAAAAGTCTTGCCTCCTCAGCTGATAATACTCAGTAAGCTTCTGAAAGAACTATAGATCCCCATCATCTCGCAAAACCTGAGTGATGGTACAAAGCCTCTTCTGCTCCCAATCTCGAAACACACTTGAAGGATTAGCTCAGCTGGAAAGTCTGGTTTACTCCTAAAGGGTAAAAAACTCGAAGCCTCCAAACTTTGGCCAAACTATTTGCATAACTATCTCCGTGCCCATCTCAGAGGCCCGAGAATGTGGCTAGAACAAAGCATACTGGCCACCATACCCCTTGTCTGACTGAAGGGCAAATAGAGTATTCAACAGGATCAACAGTCCTTGCTCCATCCTCACTGAAGTGTAGTTTGTAGTGTCATAAAGCCAAACCCTTAAATGATGGAGGAGGCAACCTACAAACCCACTCCAAATTCAGAAAAATCTACGCCCCCTTTCTTCCAATGCTCTTGCAAGATAGAGAATGGTATTCCAGGCCTCCCCCCTTTCCACAAGTGGCCACCTGCTGCCACCAGACCTTTAAATCCCATTGAAGCAGACATAGGGGAAACATTTGAAGTAGGTACAGCCAACTAGGCAAACAAGTCATCTTGTATAGGGCAATAGGACCAGAATGGACAACGGTAAACATTCCCATCACAATAGCTGTTATTGTTCTTTCTGCAACAGAGACAAAACATTAAGCTGATACAAGTGGCTCAAGTCAGCAGGTATCAAAACACCTAAAGGACCCCGCAACCCATCTCAATGGGAAGGGACCCTCCCAGCCAGCCTAGAAAGAAGGGTCTACTACTAAGGCCTCAGACATGTCCGTATTAAATGTCAAGCCTGATCTGGCACTGAACATTTGGACTTCATCCAATAGCGTCAATAAAGAGGTCATTGGCTTAGTTATATGGACAAGGATGTCATATGTAAAGGCCACCAACTTGAATTCCACCCCTACTATTGTCATTCCAGCAATATCTCCATGAGCTATTGCAGGAATGGTTCCAAAAACAAAAGGAACAGCAAAGGGGAAAGCACACACCCTTGCTGCATGCCTCGAAATAAGAGGAACTCTTTCAAGATAACACCATTCACCACCCAGAAGCCCTAGGATCTGTATACAATATATTTATTTATTTATTTTTATTTTATTTTACATCTCTTATATACCGCACTATTCAACATCAGCGCGGTTTACATCGAACAAAACATTTCAGTACACAAAAATGTCTGAGTTACATTAAACAGGGTTAATAACTTGGATAACAGGGTAAGTTTGAATCACAGGTAAATAACTTTGATTGCAGTGTAAACTATTTACATCTTTAAATTAGGGCACAGTTGAGAAGTAATGGACAGCTAAGCCTTGAACTTACTAAGTGGGGAATTCAGGATCACTGGGTGATTCGGAGTTTCTATAACTAACAGAGATGGGTCGTGATTCTGCACTCACTGGGAAGTATATAAGGAATAGGTAATGTTTGAGGGCCTTTCTGAATTGCAGTAGGTTGGTGATTGCTCTAATATCAGGTGGCAACATATTCCAAAGCTTTGGGGCACGGAGACTGAAAGCCCTATTTGCTGTTGATGTGGTGCATTTTGTAAGTTCACAGGGAACCAATAGCATATTTAATGCAATTGATCTTCTTGATCTATTAGGGGATATGGGCTTGATGAGCTCAGTTAAAGAGGTGGAGGAGAGACTGATTACCGCTTTGAATGTAAGTAGTAATGTCTTGAAAATGATCCTGGCCTGTATAGGAAGCCAGTGTAACTGCTTTAGAAGGGGTGATACATGCTCACTCCTCGATGCTCCATAGAGAACCCTCGCAGCGCTGTTCATTGCAAGCTGTAGGGGATTCAAAGTGGATTGAGGGAGGCCTAGCAATACGACATTAGCATAGTCAAAGTGTGGCATGATCAGAGCCTGGTAGATGGTACGGAAATCTTCGGGTTCAAGTAGTGAACGAAGATGTCTTAGTGACCGGATTTTGTAGTATATGGATCTTACAATGTTAGCTATATGCGCCTTCATATCTAGGTTCTGATCGAGTGTAACACCCAGATAACGTATTTGTTGTTTTGATTGTAGCTCAGCATCTTTCACCTTAAGGAATTGTGGAGGGCTGAAATTCGGGTTCTTCGACATAAAAAGCACCTCTGTCTTCTTATGTTGAATCCTGAGGTTTTGTGATAAGAGCCATTCTGATATGGCGTCAAAACAGTTGCTCAGAGGGGACAGGTCCAAATTGTCTATGTTGAAAGGCATATAAAGCAGGACATCATCCGCATATATCATGCAACCTACACTGAAAGACCGGATGATCTTGCAAATAGGCTGCATATAAATATTGAACAACAAAGCAGAGAGAGAGGAACCTTGTGGTACCCCTTGCCATTGGTGGAATGGATCAGACATCGCTCCCCCAGCACGAACATGTTGCCATCTTTCAGATAAGTATGATCTGCACCACTCAAGGGCAGTTCCGCCGACTCCTTTCTCCTTTAGCCGTAATAGGAGGAGGTCATGGCTCACAGAGTCAAAAGCAGCGGCTATGTCCAGGAACACAAGTGCAAAACCCTGTCGGATGTTGTTGATCCCAGAAATTATGGTATTGAGGAGAGCTGTAAGGAGTGTCTCTACACCATGTGACTCTCTGAAGCCATGTTGGCAAGGATCCAATGGAGCAGTGGTATCAATGTGGTCCTGCAATTGACATTGTACCTCCTTTTCTATTAATTTCGCGAGAAAAGGAATACTTGAGATGGGTCTGTAGGAGTCTACCTTTTGAGGATCTAACTTACAGTTTTTCAGGAGTGGTCTGATGGAAGTTTGCTTGAGGGCAGAGGGGAATGTACCGGAGTTGAAAGACAGCTTTATTATTTTAGTTATTATTGGGCTGAATTCACAACGCAGTTCCCTTATCCAGAAGTCTGGGCAAGGGTCCGTCTGAGCAGTTGTGGAATTGAGAGACATGATCAGATCTTCTATTCGCTTCTTGGTAGGGGTAGAAAAACAGGTTAGTGCTGTTTGGCAATCTTTATCTGTGGGGGTTAATTTTAATGGAGGTTTATTTGTTTGTGTAAGCTTGGATTGTAGGTAGACTGCGAAGTCTTGAGGATGGATCTCGCATTGCTTTTCAGGGGCTGGCTCTTTAGATAATGTCTTGACTAGATTAAACAAGTCATGAGGTTTGTTTAGTGCACGCCTCAAGGTGTCTGTGTGGTATCGCTTCATTTTCTCTGAGATGGCCTTGCGGTGGATGGATAGCTGATTGAGGTAGGCTGCCTGATCTACCGTTGAGCGAGACCGACGCCAGCGCTTCTCAAGGTTCCGTAGTTGGGATAGCGATCGTCTCAGATCATCTGTGTACCATGGTGCAGAAGCTCTTATTCTAGGTGGCCTGTTGAGTGCTGGTCGTATTGCAATCGAATTAAGACTGGTGTTCCAACATGTGATTAGATCTTCTATTTCTAGGGAGGACTTGTTACGAAGTGAGCATGTTCCAGCAAGAATGCGATCTCTGTTGAAAGGAAGAAAACTCCTAGCCAGAGATTTGGCGTTGTTATCCGGAGCACTGTTGGTCATTGAATGTCTGTTGTGCATAGGAATTTGGAAAAAGATGAGTTTATGATCTGACCACGGTACATCAGTAATAGATATCGCAGCAGTGTAAGATTGGATGTTTAAGGACTGTGGGGCAAAGATAAGATCAAGGGTGTTTCCCTTTACATGGGTAGGTTCATGGATTAATTGTTGGTATCCCAGGGATTCAAGTGCTTCGAAGAAGGCAGAAGAGTGACTATCTTAGAGAGCTGGCAGGTTAAAATCCCCCATAATCCAAGTTGGGATATTAGGATTCTGAATGTTGGATGCCAGATCTATCATGGCTGGAAGGACGTCTGGGGAGGCTGAAGGTGCTCTGTATAGAAGGTTTATCGTGCATAATTTGTTGGAGATAGAGACTAACTCGAGGTGGTCGGATCTAGGGGTATCTATAAGCTGGAACTGAAGGTCTGATCTGGAGAGAATGAGTACGCCCCCTCCTCGCTTGTTTTGTCTGTGACTGGCAAACACTGAGAAATTTGGTGGAAGGAGTTGGTTAAGTAGCACATTGTCTTCTGCAGAAAGCCACGTTTCAGTAACCATGAGAATATCAAGGTTATGGAGGGAAATAGTGTCCGCAATCACCGGCCATTTCGTACGAATTGAACGAGCATTGATGAGAGCGCATTTCAGGCTTTGAGAGTAGAGACTTTCGTCCTGTTTGGCTCTCGTCGAATGTTGAAGTGGAATGTATATTAGATGCTGGTTATGTGCATGAGAGTTCCCATTATAACTGAACTTGGGTATACTTGACCCTCTTTTTCCTTGGCTGTATAAAATTGGTATCCGGTTGCCCTCAAGGGATAGAACTTGGGAGAATGAGAGCAAAATGAGAAGATTAGGTAACAGCCCGTTAAGGTGCTAGGGGAACCCATCTTACTCCCTCTGAATGTGTTCGCAGAGACAGTGAGATATTACTAGTGAGTGGGAGAGATGTGTGAGAATTCAGTAGGGCTGTTTCTCATTGGCATCGAAAACAAGCTAATTCTCTTATTCTGGGTATAGATTGGTTATGGAGTACAGATCAATTATTCAAGTAATACAGTTTATACAGGCAAGATTTAACATTAGCAGACTAGACTAACCTAGATAGTATACAGGCTGCATGCAAGAAAGTGATGGAAGTATCTATTCAGAGTGGAAACAGGCACAATCTATTTATCTAGGTATAGATTAGTTATTATATGCATATATAATAGCACAAGTAATACAGATTAGGCAGGCAGGTTGTTAAATAGCAGATTTGATTGCTAAAGATGTTTACATGGCTGTCTGCAGGAAAGCAGAGACAAAGTATCTGCTCAGAGTGGATACAATGTTAACAGATCACTAAGTATAGTAATACAGAGTTACCAGCTTGTTGTCAGACATAGCATCATTGATGTTTCTGGTCGAATAGGCTACTCTTCCCTATTTAGTCGGCTTTTCCAGAGGACCTGAGAAGCTCTTCAGAGATCATTATTGTAGATGGTGTTAACAGTACATAGAGAGCTTCTTCAAAGAACTCGGCCACAGCCTACGAAACGGCGCCACGGACCTCGCCTAAGGGCCGCGCCAAAGGGCCCTCTGGCGAGGCCCTCAGGCGCGGGCCCGCAAGGCGCGGGCACGCCCGCTCGGCGCTCTTTTTAACTGTTCCACCGCCTGCCCCGATTGGGCAGTGATCCCTGGTGGGGGTGGTTGTTGCTCCGGCCGGCTCAATCCCCGCCGGGAGAGCTGTTGGAGAGGCCGGAGTGCAGTAAAGGACCGTGCGCCCGCTCGGCGCTCTTTTTAACTGTTCCACCGCCTGCCCCGATTGGGCAGTGATCCCTGGTGGGGGTGGTTGTTGCTCCGGCCGGCTCAATCCCCGCCGGGAGAGCTGTTGGAGAGGCCGGAGTGCAGTAAAGGACTGCGCGCCCGCTCGGCGCTCTTTTTAACTGTTCCGCCGCCTGCCCCGATTGGGCAGTGATCCCTGGTGGGGGTGGTTGTTGCTCCGGCCGGCTCAATCCCTGCCGGGAGAGCTGTTGGAGAGGCCGGAGTGCAGTAAAGGACCGTGCGCCCGCTCGGCGCTCTTTTTAACTGTTCCACCGCCTGCCCCGATTGGGCAGTGATCCCTGGTGGGGGTGGTTGTTGCTCCGGCCGGCTCAATCCCCGCCGGGAGAGCTGTTGGAGAGGCCGGAGTGCAGTAAAGGACCGCGCGCCCGCTCGGCGCTCTTTTTAACTGTTCCGCCGCCTGCCCCGATTGGGCAGTGATCCCTGGTGGGGGTGGTTGTTGCTCCGGCCGGCTCAATCCCCGCCGGGAGAGCTGTTGGAGAGGCCGGAGTGCAGTAAAGGACCGCGCGCCCGCCCGCTCGGCGCTCTTTTTAACTGTTCCGCCGCCTGCCCCGATTGGGCAGTGATCCCTGGTGGGGGTGGTTGTTGCTCCGGCCGGCTCAATCCCCGCCGGGAGAGCTGTTGGAGAGGCCGGAGTGCAGTAAAGGACCGCGCGCCCGCTCGGCGCTCTTTTTAACTGTTCCGCCGCCTGTCCCGATTGGGCAGTGATCCCTGGTGGGGGTGGTTGTTGCTCCGGCCGGCTCAATCCCCGCCGGGAGAGCTGTTGGAGAGACCGGAGTGCAGTAAAGGACCGCGCGCCCGCTCGGCGCTCTTTTTAACTGTTCCGCCGCCTGCCCCGATTGGGCAGTGATCCCTGGTGGGGGTGGTTGTTGCTCCGGCCGGCTCAATCCCCGCCGGGAGAGCTGTTGGAGAGGCCGGAGTGCAACAAGTGGATGGCCTGTCCAAAAAAAACCTCAAAGCCCTATCGCTCCAGCACAGCAAACAAAAGTCCCAGTTAACGAAGTCAAAGGCTTTTTCAGCATCAAAACTGACCAGCATAGAGGCTTGCTGTTCTTTCTTGCAAAATTCAATGGATGCAAAGAATTTATGCAGGTTAGAACTGACTGTCTTGGATCAAGCTCGGCATTATAAAAGCTGGATGATCCACCAACAGCTTATTATCACAATTTAGTAGGGAAATAGGCCACTTATGATGACATCAACAAAGGGTCCCTACCTAGCTTAGGCAGCACAGCAACAAGAGCATGATTAGAATTGTAGGGAAACAGTTGTTCTGCAACCAAAGTTTGAAACAGCTGGCATAAGGGGACCATCAGGTATTCTCTCAACATTTTACACCATTCGTTACTAAACCTGTCCGGGTCAGATGACTTCCCAATTTAGAATGCTGTATACCTCTATCCACCTCTTAACTGCTTATGTGGCAGGTGCAGGCCTGTGACCCACGGTGTCTGACATAGGCAGGCCAGCACGGCTAGCTTGACCTGTAAATGAGGCCTGTGGAGAGGCATATAGGATTGCACATCCCCCAATATGCTGCTATTGTAAGAAAGAACTCAGTAGAAGTATTGAATTAGCTTAGGTAAGCAGAACTGCAGAACTAAGAAATGGAAAAATACAGAAAAGACATGTTTGAAAGTTACTGATAAGAAAAAGTACATCTGCAGAGAAATAATGAGGAGTGCTGACAGATGAGTTACAGAACCTTGCTCTTCTGCACGCACAAATTGGTCCCATAACCTTGAGAGTGTGAAAGTAACAAGTTGATGAACTGACCATTGTAATTGGGACTAGAAGGGGGGCAGGCAGGTGTCATGCCCACAGAAGGGACATAATTGGAGAAACTTATCAGTACCGGGACCAATGGAAGAGGTACGGGAGGTACGGGAGGTTACTGGGACCAATGAAATGTTTTTCTATACCTAGAATGGAACAGAAGTCTATAAAAGTTGTTGTAATGCTTGAAAACTTTGCTCAGCCATTTTGAAATTGCCTTGCTTGAGACTTGTGCACAAATAAATGATTTGGACCTTCTGAACAGACTCCTGGTATCATTGGTTTGTCTGCGCTTTGCTGCTACACTTATAGGTTTTTAGTCTTGAAGGACTATAAAAAGGGACTGCTAGTTCTGGAGAGAGATCTGCAATTTTAAGTATTTACTTCGGGAAATCTTTCTAAATTTTAGCGAAAAGGGAATTCTTTAGGTTAAAGCTGATTAATCTGTGAATCCAGTGTATTTGTTAAATCAGTCAAGGGATAGTATCAGCAAATAGCTTTTAGTTAAATTAAAAACTCAACAGGTAGCTTTCAGTTTAAGTTTAAAACCCAGCAGAGAGCTTTTGTTGTTGTTAAGTGCTGTCGAGTCGGAGTTGACTCATGGCGACCCTCTGGATAGCTATACTAAATTGTGTTTGGTCTTCAGTCAGGCAGCTCATTGTTGACAGACTGGTACCCGTAGCTGCTGTTATTGTATCGATCCATCTCATTGCTGGCCTGACTCTTTTGCGTTGACCTTCTATCTTGCCAAGCATGATGTCTTTCTCTAATGAACTCTCTCTTCGCATGATGTGTCCAAAGTATGAAAGTCGAAGTCTTGTCATCTGAGCTTCTAAAGAAAGCTTAGGTTTGATTTCCTGTAGTACCGACTGGTTTGTTCTTCGGGCAGTCCATGGTATACACAGTATTCACCTCTAGCACCATAATTCAAAGGTATCAATTTTCTTCCTGTCTATCTTTTTTACTGGCAAGCTTTCACATCCATATGTTGTTATTGAAAATACCATGGTTTTAACAAGTCAAATCTTTGTATGGAGAGAGACATCTCTGCTCTTGAGAATCTTATCTAGGTCTTTCATAGCCATTCTGCAAGAGCAATGCGTCATCTGATTTCTTGACTGCTTGTTGCTTCTTTATTGATAGTTGATCCAAGTAGGTTAAAGTTGTTCATGATTTCAATTTCTTCTCCTTCAACGATGAACCTGTTGATTATGCCAGTTGTCATGATATTTGTCTTCTTTACATTAAGGTGCAGGCCCATTTTGAGACTATGTTCTTTGATTGTGAGAAGCAAATGTTTCAGATCATCTTCACTTTCAGCCAGTAATGTGGTATCATCAGCATAGCGAAGGTTGTTGATGAGTCTTCCACCAATCTTCACATCTCTGTTGTCTTCATACAATCCTGCTTATCTGATGATTTGTTCTGCATATAAATTAAACAGGTAGGGGGAAAGTATGCAGCCTTGTCTTACACCTTTGCTTATTTTAAACCATTCTGTTTCTCCTTGTTCTGTTTGAACTGTTGCTTCTCGATCAATGTACAGATTGCGCAAGAGAATGATCAGGTGTTCTGGTATACCCATGCTTCTTAATGTGGCCCAGAGTTTCTCATGGGTTACACAGTCAAAAGCCTTGCTATAGTTGATAAAACACAAATAGATATCCTCTTGGTATTCTTTAGCCTTTTCAAGGATCCATCTGAAATCCGCAATGATGTCTCTTGTTCCTCGCCCTTTCCTGAACCCTGCTTGCACTTTAGGTAGTTCTTGTTCCAGGTATGGTTGTTGTCTCTTTTGAATAATCTTCAGTAGAATCTTGCTGGCATGTGGGATCAGAGTGATTGTGCGATAATTTCCAGTCAGTTGGATCACCTTTCTTTAGTATTGGTATAAACACAGATCTTTTCCAGTTAGTTGGCCATGATGTTGTCTTCCATATTTCTTGGCAGAGCCTTGTATGTATGTTAACAGCTGCATCAGATTGCTGTAATACTTCTATGGGAATGCAATCAATCCTGGCGCTTTGTTCTTTGATAAGGCTTTCAATGCTGCTTCAACTTCTTCTTTTATCACCAATGGTTCCCGATCATAAGGTACAGGTTGAAACAGCTGTGGGTCGACTTGATCTTTATCATATAAAAACTCTGTATATTCCTTCCATCTTTTCTTGATCTTCTCAGCATCATTCAACATAGAACCTTGAGCATCTTGTAACATTCCAATTCAAGGCTGGAACTTTTTCTTTAACTCTCGTTTCTTTAGGAAAGCCGATCTTGTTCTTCCTCTAATAGTTTCTGCTTCTATTTCCTTGCATGCATCATTGTAGTACTTTTCCTTGTCCTGTCTTGCTGCACGTTGGAAATCTCTGTTGAGTTCTGTGATTGTCTTTCTTTCTCCTCTGGCTTTAGCTTCTCTGCGTTTCTGGGCAATTTAAAGGGTTTCTTCTGTCATCTATTTTGGCCATTTTTTCTTTTTCACCTTTTGTGGAGACTTCTTGCTTTCTTCCAACAAAACCTTCTTGATGTCATTCCATAACTCTTCTGGAGCTCTGTCATTTGTATCTAAAGCAGCAAATCGATTTTGCAGGCAGTCTTCAAATTCCACTGGTACATTCTCAAGTTCATATTTTTCTGCATTCATGAGTGGTTTGCTCTTTTTCAACTTTAGCTTGAGTTTGCATACTAGTAGTTGATCTGTACCACAGTCAGCTCCAGGTTTTGTCTTTGTTGATGTTATAGAGCTTTTCCATCGTTGACTTCCACAGATGTAGTCAATTTGATTTTTATACAATCCACTGGGTGACGTCTATGTGTACAGTTGCCGCTTGTGTTGCTGGAAGAAGGTGTTTGAGATGAATAGATCGTTGGTCTTACAGAATTCTATCAGTCTTTCTCCAGCTTCATTTCTGTTGCCAAGTCCATATTTTCTAACCACTTTGTCTTTTTCTTTATTGCCAACCTTTGCGTTCCAGTTACCCATGACTATCAGGATATCCTGTTTGCATGTTGTCAATTTCATTTTGTACTTGTTCATAGAACTTATCAATTTCATCCTCTTCTGCAGCTGTTGTTGGGGCATATACTTGAATTATAGTTGTGTTGATAGGCATTCCTCGTAGACGAATAGAGATTAAGCGTTCGCTGACTGCATTGTATTTCATTACCGTTCTTGCAAGTTTCTTCTTTATTATAAATACAACACCATTTCTTCTTTGTCTTTCATTTCCAGCATTGTAGACCATGTGATCATCTGATGCAAAGTGCCCGATGCCAGTCCATTTCAGTTCGCTGACACCCAACAGATGAAGTTGTACACGTTCCATTTCATTCTTGACCACATCCAACTTCCCTTGGTTCATGCTTCGTACGTTCCATGTTCCAATGTGTAAGACATCTTTACAGCTTCTGACTCTCATTTCATACTCAGTCAGAGCCTAGTAGCAGCAAACAGATTTTAGTTTAAATTTAAACACAGCAGAGAGCTTTCTGGTTAAATTTAGAACCCAAGACTCCCTCAACCCAAGCAAGGGCTGTGTGAATCACCCAGGAAATTGGTCACAGATTACCTTAGAAGCAAAGAATAGGGTTCTGTGTAGCAGCCAGTTTTTAATAAGCTTTCTTTACCTCCATTCCTCCCCGACACCCACCCACAACTGGAATAATCCTAGCTTTATAGATGCTTAAGTCTCTTAAAGGAAAGAAGGTGCCATATTCACTCTCAGGTGCAGTTGTTTGCTTCAATACAATTTTAAATACAAAATAAAATTAAATAAACTCCCCAAAACAAAGCCATGTACAAAGTTCAGACATATAGGTAGCTCTACATATAATTGCTATCATTAAAGAACAAAGTGGTACAGGTACAACCTTAAAGTGTGACTTATTTCACAAGCTAACATTAACTTCTAAATTATTGCTACACATATTATTCATTCAATTCTACTGTAGACATTTAGAGGAGTGGAGGAGCAGCCTAGTGGTTGGGAACCAAGAGACCAGGGTTTGATTCCCACCTGCACTCCTTGTGGCCTTGGGCAAGTCATTTAACCCTCCATTGTTCAGAAAAATCTAAGTTATCAATGTCCCTCTTTAATGTACGTTTATCAAGTTTAAGTTACAATGTAAACCGCTTTGATTGAAATGATAAAGCGGTATAAAAAATACTGTCAAATAAATAAATTTTCCATATTTATCTATAATACTATAAATAGTCCTAACTCTATTACAGTGTTCTTATATTTAACATAGTAACATAGTAAATGACAGCAGATAAAGACCAGTATGGTCCATCTAGTCTGCCCAACAAGATGGCCAGAGTAAGATGGCAGGAGTAGATGCCACTCTGTGCAGGCCACCCCTCCCCATGTCTTTGTTTAGGGGTGAACCCACCACTCCATGCAGGACACCCCTATTTGTTGAGAAGTTAGATGGTTCGGTTTATTTTGATTTTATTCTGTTGCTATAAATGGATCCATTGTGTCTGTCCCATGCCATTTTGAATTCTGTCACTGTATTTTCCCCCACCACCTCCATCGGGAGGGCATTCCAAGCATCCACCACCCTCTCCGTGAAAAAGTATTTCCTGATATTGCCTTTCAATTTTCCACCTTGCAGCTTCATGTTATGCCCTCTCGTTTTACAGCTTCCCCGTCTTTGGAAGAGGTTTCTTTGTTCATTACTTCTCCTTAAGTATTTAAAGTTCTGAATCACATCTCCCCTTTCCCTCCTCTACTTCAAAGTGTACATATTTAGGTCTTCAAGTGTCTTCTCATAAGGCTTCTGACGCAGGCTCCAAATCATTTTGGTCGCCTTCCTCTGAACAGTTTCCATTCTTTTTACATCCTTTGCAAGATACGGTCTCCAAAACTGAACACAGTATTCCAAATGAGGTCTCACCAGTGACTTATACAATGGTATTAGAACCTCTTTCTTTCTGCTGGTAATTCCTCTTTGTATGCAGCCCAACATCCTCCTGCCTTTTGCCACCGCCTTGTCGCACTGCTTTGCCACCTTGAGATCTACAGAAATAATCACACCAAGGTCTTTATCCTGATCCGTGCACACCAACCTCTCGCCCCCTATCGTGTACATTTCTCTTAGGTTTCTGCTACTCAAGTGCATGACTCTGCACTTCTTTGCATCAAATCTTAATTGCCAAGCATTTGACCATTCTTCCAGCTTTTGTAGATCTTTTCTCATGTTAAGGACTCCCTCGGGGGAGTCCACTCTGTTGCAAATTTTCGTGTCATCTGGAAAAAGACAGACCTTTCCATTCAGTCTTTCAGCAATATCACTCACAAATACATTGAACAGTGCCGGGCCCAGGACCAAACCCTGCGGCACCCCGCTAATCACCTTCCTTTCCTACGAGTGAGCTCCATTTACCATCACCTTCTGTCGTCTATCAGTCAACCAATTTCTGATCCAGTTTACCACCTTGGGACCCATCCCCAAACTACTGAGTTTATTGATAAGCCTCTTATGAGGAACAGTATCAAAGGCTTTGCTGAAATCCAGGTAGATGACATCCATCGCATGCCCCTGATCTAGTTCTCTGGTCACCAGTCAAAGAACTCAATCAGATTTGTTTGGTAAGATCGTCCTTCAGTAAAAAAAATGTTGCCTCGGATCTTGCAACCTGTTGATTTTAATAAAGTTCACTATTTGCTCCTTCAGAAGCACCTCCATTACTTTTCCCGCCACTGAGGTAAGGCTCACGGGCCTGTAGTTTGACACTTCTTCCCTGTCACCACTTTTGTGTAGAGGTACGACATCAGCCATTCTCCATTCCTGAGGAACTACTCCTGTTTCCAAGGAACTGTTGAAAACATCCTTTAACGGCCCTGCAAGAACCTCTCTGAGCTCTTTCAGTATCCTGGGATGTATCCTATCCGGTCCCATGGCCTTGCCCACTTTCAGTTTCGCAAGCTGTTCTAACACATCATCTTCTGTGAATGGTGTGGTATCTACTTCATCCACATCTTTATATTTGGGAGTCACAGTTGGTCCTTCTCCAGAATTTTCTTTAGTAAAAACAGAGCAGAAGTATTTGTTTAGCAAGTCCGCTTTTTCAATGTCCCTTTCCACGAGTCTATTCCCAGCACTTGAGTCCTGCGATTCCATTTCTGATCTTCTTCCTTTCCCAAATATACCTGAAGAAAGTTTTGTTGCCACACTTCACATCTTTAGCCATCTTTTCCTCTGCCTTTGATTTTTCTATCCTTATTTCTCTTTTTGTCTCTGAGTTTGATCCTGTATTCATTTCTGTATTCCTCTGTTTGCAAGCTTTTGTATTTTGCGTAAGCTGTGTTTTTTGCCTTTATTTGAGCAGCCACTTCTTTGGAAAACCAAATAGGTTTCCTTCTTTTGTTTTTGTTTAAATTTCTTACATATTTATCTGTTGCCCCTTTTATTGCCAACTTTAGATTAGCCCATTGCAATTCCACTTCCCTTATCTCCACCCTGTCAACTCCTCCTTTAGGTACATGGCCATTTTATAGAAGTCAGTGTTTTTGAAGTTTAAGACTTTGTGCTTGCTATAGTTGGACTGCACCTTGGTTTTATCTCAAACCACACTGTGTGATGTTTGCTGCTGCTCACAGGTGCACCCACCCAGATAATCGACACGCTATCACCGCTGGTGAGGACTAAACCCAGCGTTGAGCTTTCCCTTGTTGGTTCCATCACCATTTGTCTAAGTAATGCATCTTGCAGAGCATCCACAATTTTTTTGCTTCTTTCCAGATTTGCAGAAGGAGTAATCCAATCCACATCGGGTAGATTAAAGTCACCCAATATGATCACTTCCCCCTTTGTGGCTATTTTGACAATGTCTATAATCAATTTGTTATCTGGCTATTCGATTTGAGTTGGAGGTCTGTAGACTACAGCAGTATGGATGACAGTGCCATCCCCTCTTTCCAACACAACCCAGAGCACTGCTTTTCCCCATACCCCTGCATTTCAGTAGCTTTAATATTGCTTTTGATATACAAGGCTACTCCTCCTCCTCTTCCATTTTCTCTGCCTCTTCTGAATAGATTATAGCCAGCTATGGCTATATCCCAGTCATGCGATTCATCAAACCATTACAATTTATCCTAAATTCCCTTTACATCTTTGCAGGTCTATTACCCCAACTTTACCCCCCTTCCGGACCTTTATGCATTCAAAATATATAAGCCATACATACGTTAATTCAGGGTTTCTCCCCCCTTACGTTAGTTCCTCGGACCCTTTATTTGATTGACTCTATACACCAGCTCTATACCACACCTAAAACATCCATTAATATCATTAGGCTATACAATTATTTTAATGCTCCTCTCGTCCCCCAGGTCCCACCTCCCAAATATCTTTTCTACCCTTCCTCCCCATGTACTATAGCTAAAAACCATACTATAAACATTGATGTTACTGTGATATGCACTGTCATAGACTTTCCCCAATGTTCTTATCGGTTATCACCTACTAACAATCCAACTAAACTCCATACTCCCCATTGGTACCCACCATCCCACTCTCTCGGTCTCTATTTCCAAGTCACTACCTCTCATCCAAATTCCAGCTCATGCCAAGAGACTCGCCGCTTTCTAAATTATCCTTATCCCCCTTACCCCCCCTAACGCTTTCTCCCTTCATCTTTACTACATGCACACTACTGTAAGCCCTACCCAATTAACTCCTATGGAAACCTAGGGAACACTACCCCCATCATAATCAATTAGGATCCACCAGCCCACCACAACTGTTAACCACTAAATTTACCAACTTTTACTCACGTACACTCAACATCATGGTCACATCTAGCTTTATCCCCCTTTAATCCTCCTTACTTTCTTTCCATTGGACATATGGTTGCCATCTATGCTGGAATACACCAATTTTTTGATTCACTCGAACATTTAATTCAGACACTTGGTAAACAAATTTCAATCGCTTCAAAACTTGACCCTGTTCAGGTCCTCCAGTGTCCTTCCATTTATATACTATTTCCATCCTGACTGCTATTGAAACCATCTTCAACAAATAGCCCAGCTCACTGCCAGTCATTTCCTGTTCCCCCAATAGCGCTTGTTCTGGGCCTATCACACACCTTTCCACCCCACCATTTTTTGTACCACCAGTGTCATCCACTTCCATATTCCCTGTATCATAGGGCATTCCCACCACACATGCAAATATGTTCCTACCTTTCCACACCCTTTCCAAATGAGGGGCCTTTTTGTTTTATCGATATCTGCTACTCTCTTCGGTGTCATATACATACGGTATAACACTTTATAGCAATGTTCCTGTATAGAGGCAGAGCAGGTCGCAATCTTCGCCTCCTCAAATACATTTGCCCACCTTTCTTCATCCCAATAGCCACCTAAATCTTTTTCCCATGCTCTCTGAAAAGACTCTTGCCCACTACCCCCACTCAACCCCTTATAGCTCTGAGAGAAAAGCCCTCGAGTTTCATCTTCTTTTGTTAACAATTTTTCAAAGGAGGAACCTGCTTTACCATTATCCACCCCTTGTAGACTTTGCTGCACAAAGTGCGCTAGTTGTAAGTAGCCAAAGCAATCAGTTTGTCCCAATGAGAATATCTCTTAATTGCTCAAAGGTGTACAACTTACCTGCCCTATCCAAATCAGACCTTGCTTTTCCCATTTTTATATATGTGTGATTGGCCCCCTCTTGAAATCCTACACATTTTCTGATTTTTTTGTAATTGAATTGATACTTTATCTCCCACTAATTGATTTTTTTTTTGCTGCCAAACCTTTACTGTTACTTCCTTAAAGGGACTTTGCCCAGTATTTCCACTTCTCTTCCTCCAATTCCCACATTCCGTCAACCATAAACTGTCCATCAGACAGCTTTGACCCCCCCACCTCCTGTTCTATCTTGACCCACTGTCTGACCACAGGCCCCATCTTCCAATGTATTATCGCCCGCAACTGCGCTGCTTTATAGTATCGCATCAAATCTGGAACCCCAGACCTCCATCCCTCCTATTCTTAACCATCACCCTTTTATTTAGTCTCAGTTTTCCCCATGTTCATTTTGTATCCCGAAACTTCGCTATACCCCTATATTTCCTGTAGTAAATATGGTAAGAAATCCACTCCCCAGTCCCCATCTGTATATCACTGATTTTTTCATGATCTCTAATCTGTTGCCCCAATGGTTCAATCACCATTGCAAACAAGAGCGATGACAGGGGGCACCCCTGCCTGGTTCCCCTTCCCAACTCAAATTCACTTGAGCATGTACCATTAACATGGATTCAAGCTTTCTGGTGTGCATAAAGCGCTTTAATCCAACTCCTAAAGTGATCCCCTATCCCCATTTTCTGCAACACTGCAAACATAAAGGGCCATTCAACTCTGTCAAATGCTTTTTACGCATCTACAGCCATCACTAAGGAGTCTTTCTTTGCACGTCTAGTTTCCCAAATGATATTTAGAAGCTTCCGAATGTTATCACTTGCCTGCCTACCTGGAATGAAACCCGTTTGACCATTACCAACCAGCTTAGGAAGGAAACTCTGTAATCTGGTAGCTAAAATTTTTGCTAAGATCTCCGCATCTAAATTTATTAAAGAGATAGGTCTATACGATTCACTTACACCCTTATCTTTCCCAGGCTTGGGCACTAAAGCTATCCCCGCTACCACCATTGACTTTGGCAGTGCCCCCCCGCCCCCCCCCGGATGACTTCATTAAACACCCTCATTAGTTCACCTCCTATTTCATTATTAAAGGTTTTGTAGAACTTTGCTGATAGACCATTTACCCCAGGTGCTTTTCCTTCCTTAAGGACATTTATCACTAATCTTACCTCTGCCTCCTCAATCTCTCTATCACGCCATTGTTGTTCAGAGTCAGCTAATTTCAGGAGAACTATGCCCTCCAAGTATTTCTTGATTTCCGCCTCTTGCCCTCGTTGCTCAGAAGCATATAATGCCCTATAATATTAACAGAAAATCTTATGTATATTGACAGTACCATATTCCCAGCTACCCTTTTTATTTTCTAACCTATATAGCTGCTGTTTAACTTGCCTATGTTTAAGCTGCCTAGCCAAGTATCTGCTTGGTTTATTGCCTCCTATAAAATATGCATGTTGCATCCTCTTCATTTGAAAAGCCCATTCCCCCAATCTTAAATTCTCCAGATCTTTATGCACCTGTTCTTTCTTTACACTGACTTTCCCCCTTTTATTTGGTGTTCCTTAATCAACGAGTTTAGCAGAGTCCTCAATATTTCTTCCTCTACTATCTCTTGTCTCTTCTTTTTTGCAGCTAGTGCAATTAAATGCTCTCGGACCGCTGCTTTCATCCAGTCCCATACCACCCCTCGGGAAACCTCCTTTCCTCCATTATTTACAAAGTATTCCTTAATATAGTCCTTCAGGGAGTTAACCTCACCTGAATCAGCTAGTAGCGATTTATTTAATCGGCGAAAATGTGACCCTGCACGCTCCTTATAAAAGTCAATAGTAATTATAACTGGATCATCATCAGACCAGGACATAGTGCCCATTTCAACCCTCCCCCACCTTATCCAACCAACTGTTCTCAATCCATATGATATCAATTCTATTATATGTTTGATGCGGGTGCAAGTAAAACGTGTATTTTTTCCTTGCCGTGTGTTTGTCTCCAGGCATCCACCATTCCCAGACATGCCATCATACTTCCTGTCTCCTTCCTGACTTTTCTCCCTTCCACCCCCCACTGGAGGTATCTAGCCGTGGGTTCACTGCTGTATTAAAATCACCACCAATGATTAGATTTCCTCTTCTATAATTGGTAACAACCTGTCAAAGAAACTGCCTTGAGCATTGCTAGGAGCATAAACACTACAGAATGTTGCTTCCTTCCCTTCCAGTAATCCTATCCATATAACATACCATCCTTCCCTATCTTTGATAATATTTCTAGTTTCCACTATCAAACCCTTAGCAAAAAGAATCCCCACTCCTCCTTTCTTGGGGCTAAGATAATTGGCTGCTAAAATTACTTTATCGTATTTTCCATGGCACATTCCCCCTCCTTGAGAAATCTTTAAATGAGTCTCTTGTATCAGGAGAACATCTGCTTGAGCCCTAACTCCCTCTCTCACCAGCGCCCTCCGCTTCTGCCATGTATTAAGACCATGAACATTGAGCGACAGGATCCTCAATTCATGTCCCATTCCTTAAATATCATCTCTTACTTAAATCATACTGTTCCGCAGGTCTCCGCCACCTCATCCTAACTATCCCCCCCTTTTGATATTTCTGCCCAAATCCCCCTCCACCACCTCCTTTCCCCCTCCTTCTCTCCACAAACCCCCAACACTCTGTCATTCTGCCGAGCCCACCCTTTACTTTACCTACTCCCTCCCTTTACATTACATTTCACTTATCCTATCTCCCCCCCCCCCCCTTACAGGAATTATCAATAGTTACTTTCCACCAAAAGTGATCCTGACCCCTCCCCCCCCACACATACCATAAAATGCTATTTGCCAACTACTTTCTCAGGTTTATTTTCTTATAGATCACATTATCCTTAATACCACACTTTTACCTTTCCATCATTACAATTACATGCATTTATTGATCTTTCAACCTCTTGGGGGTTTATTCAGTTCCACTCTTGCTGACTTCCTCTCCTTCCTTTCCACAAACTGCCATCGTTTGCCGAGAGCTTGCAGCTGCATACTTCCGGTCCGCTCTGCCTCCAGGATTCGCTGAATTCCTGCTTCACCTATGGCCTTTACTAAATCTTTCAATGTTTCTGCTCTTTTTGTCACTCCATTGATGGTAAAAGCTAGGCCCATGGGAAACAACCACTTATACCTAACACTGTCTTCTCTCAGTCTAGCATTGAATTCCCTCCAATTTCTCCTTCTTTGTAGAGTTGCAGTCGCAAGGTCTGCATATATGGCGATTTCAGAGCCCTGCCAATCAAACTTCCCCAAAGTCTGCATCTTTATCGCTATTTTCTCCTTTACAAAATAGTCATGAAAACAAATGATATCTCGAGATTGCTCTCTTCGTCCTGTGCCTAGCAATCTGTGTGCTCTATCAAGTTGAATATCGAGCACCTCTACTTCTGCCTCCCCCAACACTGCCGCACATATTTCCTTCGCAGTTTTCA
Organism: Ichthyophis bannanicus; assembly: GCA_033557465.1. Taxonomy (NCBI): domain Eukaryota; kingdom Metazoa; phylum Chordata; class Amphibia; order Gymnophiona; family Ichthyophiidae; genus Ichthyophis; species Ichthyophis bannanicus. The sequence continues at coordinate 419,772,153 of CM066034.1, forward strand.
TACAGTCCCGATACACCTCTGTCTCAAGTACTCCTTTTATTCTCAGATTCTGGCGACGAGCTCTTTCTCTAAATCTTCAATTTTTAAAGCCATGGACTCTTTCGCTTCCTCCAGAGTCTGCATCATTTTTTGCAGAAATTCAGTGCGAATGTCCAGGGCTTCAATACATCCTTCTGCTTCAGCTACCCGATGTCCCACTTCAGTGATACCATTTCGTAGCTGCGAGAACATGTCTTCAACCTCCACTTTAAACCCTACTATTTCTGTTTTAATCTCTGTAAACCATGATTTTAATTCCTCCTTGGTAATAGACATTAAAGCGCCTGCAGCAGACTGTCTCTTTTTTACATTGTCTGCTCGCTGCCATGCTCTCTGGCGTCCCCTCAATCGCCATTTTGTCCTTCTCCAGGTTCTACATTCGGGCATTTGCGAAGGCAAAGTCCCATAAATCAGCCGTTTTCTTACGTGTGGAAGTCATTTCTCACTTGCCTCTGTTCTTTACTTCAGACGTCAGCCGCCAAGGGTAATTCCCCCTTTTAGTTGTGCTTTTAAAACCTTACTCTAACTTTTTCGGCAGAGTTATCCTCTATCCAACCATGCCAGGCAGATGACGTCACCAGAACCCGGTGCAGCTGTTTATCCTCATCAGGCATACAGGACCAACGATTAATAAAGCTTCAGGTGAACAATGTACATTAAACATATTAGCTATAGTTTTATTAGTATAAGTATCCCTAGCAACCCTAAGTAAAGAACTTAAATACCCAAACACAACCTTAAAACTAAGATGAAGACAGTAGTCTAGAAGTAACAAGGGGGTTTTCCAGTCTTTTGCATCGAGTGTCACAAGTATGATTTTCTCCCAGTTGGCAAGGGGTCTTACTTGTACACTAGGTGCAAGCAGCTCTTTGCTCTCAGGGAACAAGTCTGATCTCTGGAGGCTAGAGTAGCAGACTTGGAGGATATAAAAAAAAGACAGAGAGGTATATAGAAGAGACCTACAGGGATAGTATTGAAGTCCCACCTCCAGTCTGGCAGCCTCCCTGTTCCCATGGAGGAGAGAGGTCATGTTACAGGACAGCATCACCCTGTGTGGCAGAAAGTGATCCTGTAGCTAGGACCTGTCCTCCAGTTGATGTAAAACCCTCTCAAACCGAGGTGGTTTCTCAAGGGCCATGTGCCCACAAGCGAAGGGTTAGGAAAGCTGTTATAGTTGGTGATTCGATCATTAGGCATGTAGATAGCTGGGTGGCTGGTGGACGTAAGGATTGCTTGGTAACATGCCTGCCTGGACCTCACGCGCCACCTAGACAACATTTTAGATAGTGCTGGGGAGGAGTCTGCTGTCTTGGTACATGTCTGTATCAATGATATAGGAAAGTGTAGCAGGGAGGTTCTGGAAGCTAAATTAAGGCTTTTAGATAGGAAGTTGAAATCCAGAACTTCCAGGGTAGCATCCTCCAAAATGCTTCCCGTTCCACGTGGACACAAAAGGCAGGCAAAGCTCTGGAGTCTCAATGCATGGATGAGACAATGGTGAAGGATAAGGGTTTTGGATATGTTAGGAACTGAGGAATATTCTGGGGAAAGGAGGGGCTCTTACGAAGGGATGGGTTCCACCTTAACCGGAACGGAATCAGGCAGCTGGCATTAGCCTTTAAAAGGGAGATAGAGCAGCTTTTCAAACAGATAATGGTGGAAAGTCGACCATTACCCTGGTATCGACTGGGTCAGTGTCACGGCAGGTCATGTTAGGAAGATAAAGTTTCTAGATGAAATAAATGACTGCTTCTTGGAGCAGCTGGTTCATAAACCAACCAGAGGGGAAGTCATTTTAGACTTAGTCCTTAGTGGAACACAAGTTCTGGTGCAAGAGATAAGGGTCTTGGGGTCACTTGGAAATAGTGATCATAGCATGATCGCGTTTGATTTAATAAAGGAAGGAAGGATGGTAAGGAAATCCACAGTTCTACCTTTTAACTTTCAAAAGGGAGACTATGATAAAATGAGGAAAATAGTTAAGAAAAAACTAAAAGGAGCAGTTTCAAACGTTAAAGATTTACATCAAGCTTGAGTGTTTAAAAATACTATCTTGGAAGCCCAGACCAGCTACATTCTACGCTTTAAGAAAAGTGGAAGTCCAAAACTGCCAGCATGGCTTAAAGGTGAGGTCAGAGAGGTTGTTGCCAAAATAACATCTTTCAGGAAATGGAAAAAAAGAGCCAAATGGTGAAAACTGGAAACAGCACAAGCACTGGCAAGTTAGATATGCAAGGCATTGATAAGGCAGGCAAAGAGAGAATTTGAGAAGAAGCTTGTTGTGGAAACAAAAACACATAATAAAGACTTTTTCAAGCACATTTGTAGCAAAAAACCTGTGAGTCAGTTGGACCATTAGATGATAAAGGGGTAAAGGCGGCACGAAGAGGGGACAAGGCCATAGTGGAGAGACTGAATGAATTCTTTGCTTCGGTCTTTATTGAGGACGATGTAGGAATGTTCCCCTTGACTGAAGTGGTATTTAAAGGTAATACTGTGGAAGAATTGAAAGAAAGTGTAGTTACTCACCTGTAACAGGTGATCTCCGGGAACAGCAGGAATAAGTCTTCACATATGTGGTATCGTCGGTACTGACGGAGCCTGTACGGGAACGCTCCCCAGCGTCCAATAGGAAAGCTTTTGGGAGCATTCCACAGCACCTGTGTGCTGCCTTCCCGCCTTTCCAACTCTCCCCTCTTCAGTTGAGTTTTAAAGCTGAGACAAAAGGAGAGGAGAGAAAAAATATATAGAGAGACAACTCCTATGGGAGGTGGGTGAGTGTGAAGACTTATTCCTGCTGTTCTCGGAGATCACCTGTTACAGGTGAGTAACTACGCTATCTCCAGGAACAAGCAGGAATGTAGTCTTCACATATGGGGACTCCCCAGCTGAAAGATGCCAGGGGGATTACCCCAGGAAACTGCAAACCCATGGAGAGATGGGTCATGCTTCCTCCCATGGATCTCTGGCATCCAAACCCGGGACGGTGGGTAGGAGTTGTACTAAGTCTGAAAGAGATGCTGGAGAACAGCCTGGCCAAATGAGGCATCCCTAAGGGAATCCTTGTCTAAACAGTAATGGGCTGTGAAGGTGTGTAACGAAGCCCAAGTGGCTGCTCTACAGATGTCGTCAATGGACATAGAACGAAGATTAGCCATAGAGGCTGCCATGGCTCTCACATTGTGAGCTGTGACATGGCCTTCGCGAGTAAGACCCTTACTCTTGTGTGCAAAGGATATGCAATTTGCAATCCACCTAGAGAGAGTTCTTTTGGAAACTGGAAGTCCCAAATGACTAGAATCAAAAGCAGCAAAAAGCTGAGAAGATTTTCTGTGTTGCTTAGTTCTTTGACAATCTAAAGTATGAAGGTTCCTTTCTGCATTAGAGGCATGATGCCTAAGAAAGAATACAGGAAGGTAAACCGCTTGGTTTAAATAAAAAGGCGAAACCACTTTTGGCATAAAGTGGGGATGAGTCCTAAGAACTACCTTATTGTGAAATCTTGAATAAGGAGGATCTGCCACTAAAGCCTACTGATGCGTCTCGCAGAAGTGAGAGCAACTAGGAAGATGACCTTCCAGGAGAGAAACTTTAGAGCTGTAGTGGCTAAAGGCTCAAAGGGTGGTTTCATGAGCTGCCCGAGAACAAGATTTAGATCCCATGCCACCGGCGGTGGCTTAATGGGAGGTTTTGTTAAGAGTAAACCTCTCATAAATCTTGCTACAAGAGGAAATAGATTATCTATCCAAAGGCTTGCAAGAAGCTGCAATGGCACTAAGATGGACCCTTACTGAATTGGTTTTAAGACCAGAATTTGATAAACAGAGGAGATACTCCAGTAGTGATTCCAGAGGCAACGAAAGGGGTGAAGCCACCTTTGAGAACACCATACAAAGAACCTTTTCCACCTTAAGGCACATGATCGCCTTTTGGAGGGGGTTTTCTAGAGGCCACCAGGATATCCTTTACCTGTTGAGAAAGGCTGATATCATAGAAACATAGAAATATGATGACAGAAAAAGACCACATGGCCCATCTAGTCTGTCCTTCCATATAAACAACAACAGTCCCCTTTTTACCTTTAGAGATCCTGTGTGTTTGTCCCATGCTTTTTTAAATTCAGTTACTGTCCTCATCTCTACCACCTCCACTGAGAGACTATTCCATGGATCCACTACTCTTTCCGTAAAGAAATATTTCCGCATATCACTCCTGAATCTATCTTCCTTCAACCTCATCCCATGTCCCCTCGTAGCAGAACTTGCTTTCAATTGAAAGAGGCTCTCTCCCAGAACATTTATGCCACGGAGGTATTTAAACATCTCAATCATATCATCTCTATCCCGCCTTTCCTCTAAGGTGTATATATTAAGATCCTTCAGTCTGTCCTCATATGCTTTATAATGAAGCCCACTAATCATTTCAGTAGCCACCCTCTGCACCGACTCCATCCTGTTCACATCCTTTTGAAGGTGCGGTCTCCAGAATTGCACACTATACTCCAAATGAGGTCGCACCAAAGACTTATACAGAGGCATTAGCACCTCCTTTTTTCTGCTAGCCATTCCTCTCCGTATGCACCCAAACATCCTTCTAGCTTTTGCCGTCGCCTTTTCTACCTGTTTAGCTACTTTAAGATCATCAGACACAACCACGCCTAGGTCCCGCTCTTCTTTAGTGGACAAAAGTACTTCACCTCCTATACTATATTGCTCCCTTGGATTGCTGCAGCCCAAATGCATGACCTTACATTTTTTTTTTTTCCTCTTTAAATTTTTATTAGCCAAAATTTCCAAAGTACACACCTTTACACGTGTCATATATACAAATAAACGCTGTCCAACTGGTTACATCTTATCTCTTATATAAGGAAAAAGAAAAAATCATGCTTATGGAATACTATGCTCTATGTTAAGATCATTCTGTATCATCTTTACTTATCCCTAACAAACATCCATACTCATCTGTTCCCCTTTTTTTTCCCCCCAGTAACTTTAATTAGTTTGAACTATTAATCTTAGTTTTCTCCTCATCTTCTGTAATACCAAGTACCCTTAACCATCCATTCTTTCCCCTTTCTGGATTTGTTTTTTGTTTTTTTTTCTGTGAATAAACTTTGTCCATCCATCATTCCATTACATCTACCTTTTCATAGGTCATTAGTACAAGATTACAATAACAGCTGATGCATTACTATCTATACATAGAATAACAGAAGCATAATGTATATTGCCTGCAAAATTATCTTTCCCTTATTAAACATTCTCTATCTGACTGCAACCTATCTCCTCATCCTTTAGTCTTATTTCGTTTATTTACATATCTTCTAGTTTATTTAGCAAAAATATAAACATATGACACCTCAACGTCTCTCAGGCACTTAATTTGAACCGGCCTAAAACACCTACCTCGTACCTCCCGTTTACTTCGCTTACAGTGCCCCTTGGAGCACCTCCTGTTTCTCCACAACTCGTGCCTCCCCCATTCTGCTATTCTACCCCCCTCCCCTCAACCCCCTTGCCCTTCGCCTTATCCTCATACCCTATCCTACAAATATTACCTCCAACATTACCCTTCCTGATCCCCCTTCCTAGTGCCCCTCCCCTTCACCCCCCTGCCCCTGTCTGCCATCCCCCTCTACTTATCCACCTCCACACCCCCTCCCACTGTCTCTCCACCTTCTCCCCTTCCCCCTTCTTCAGCCCTGTTAACCTATGCATTCGAAACAATTCTGCCATGCGCCATGCATACTTTTCCATTGGTGGCAACTCCCCTTGCTTCCAATGTCATGCAATTTCGCATCTTGCCGCAATGAGACATTGCCACACTATACTCCAATTCCCTTCCCCTTCATCATTCTTCTTTAGTAAGAGACATAATTCCGGCGTCAGCTTGACTCTTACGCCTGTTATGCCCTCTACAATAGCCCCAATGTTCTCCCAATACTGCTGTACCACCGGGCAAGTCCACCACATATGCAGCCAGGTTCCTTTCTCTCCACACCTCCTCCAACATGCATTCGTCTCGCACACCCCCGCTTTACTCAGTCGCTCCGGTGTTAAGTACCACCAAGACAGCACTTTCCATCCATTTTCTCTCAGGGACGTGGCAACCGATGCCCTCGCTATACCCTGCGCTATTAGCTCCCACTCCTCTACCTCCCATGTTACCCCCAAGTCCCTTTCCCTAGCCTTCATGTAACTTAATTTCTCCCCCCCCCCTCTCTCTGTCAATCCTTTATAAATTCGAGAGATCACTCCCTTCCTGCCCATTGACCCCAGACAACTGCCTTCAAACCATCCCGGATCCTGCACAATATCTTGCCAATGCCTTTTCTGCTTCACATATGATCCTATCTGGAAATAAGAAAATCTATCCCTTTCCCGCAACTTGTATAAATCTCGGATACCTTCAAATTCTCTCACCCCTTGCCCATGAATTATCTGTGACACTTGTCTTAACCCCTGTTCCACCCACCTTTGCACTACTGATACATCTGGGCCCATGCCCTCTTCACAACAGGCCAATAATGACATCACACACACACACCTCTTTTCCCCTATCAACCTTCTCCTATTTACCTGCCACAGCCCCAGAGTATGGCCAATCAGTGGGTTCTCTCCCTTTTTTCCCTTTCCCCCCCAAACCATTCTCTCTAGCTCGCCAGGTCTGAGTCCCTCCTCCTCCATCACTACGCAGTGCTTATGCTGTTCCCTTAACCAAGAGTACACGGCCCGCAACTGCGCTGCTAGATAATACTTTCTGAAATTGGGGACGCCCATGCCTCCCTCCAACCGAGCCGCTTGTAAGGTCCTAGCTGCCACCCTGGGGCACTTATTTCCCCAAATAAACCGCTCCACTAGTTTTTGCAGCCTAATAAGCTCCTTTATAGGCACTGCTATTGGTAATACTTGAAAATAGAAAAGGAACTGAGGGAGCAACATCATTTTTAGCACTGCCATTTTCCCCACCCAAGAAATATACCCCCTGTTCCACGCCCCCAACTGCGGCTCCACTTGTCGAAACAGCTTCTTATAATTCAGCTCATATAGGTCCTCCAAGTCCCTCCCCAGATATACTCCCAAATATCTAATTGATCTTTTAGCCCATCTAAATTGATAGGTGTGCCGTAGGCTCCTCTGCTGCTCCTCCCCTACTGTCAAATTCAAAATTTCAGATTTACTCCAATTAATCTTAAACCCTGACATTTCTCCGTATACCTTTACCTCCTGGCATTATCTCCGGCAGCGTCTCCTGTGGCCTAGTGATCATCAGCATGATATCATCCGCGAACATGGCCATTTTGTATTCCCGCTGCCCCACCTTTACCCCCCTTAATACCCATTTCCTTCCGCATCCTCCCCGCCAATGGCTCCAAGGATAAAGCAAACAATAACGGCGATAGGGGGCACCCCTGCCTCGTTCCCCTCCCCAAAGGGAAAAAGCTCGAGTATCCCCCGTTCACTCTCACACACGCTTTCGGGCCCTCGTACAATGCCTTAATCCAGCCTACAAAGCCATTTCCGAATCCCATTTGATCCAACACTGAAAATAAAAATTTCCATGACACTTGGTCGAACGCTTTCTCTGCATCCAGCGAGAGAAGCAGTGCTGGTTCTGGCCTATGTTTCACCGCCCATATAACATTTAAGATTTTCCGAATGTTGTCTGCCACCTGTCGCCCTGGTATAAACCCCGCCTGGTCCTCATGCACTAACCTCCCCAGAATTCTATTAAGTCTCCCTGCCAATATTTTGGCCAACAATTTCGCATCTATGTTAATCAGTGAAATGGGCCGATATGATGCACACTCTTGCGGATCCTTACCCCCTTTATGAATCAGCGTGATCCCTGCCCACCCCATCGTGTCCGCTAACCTCCCTCCCCCTCCCTTGGGCCATTGAACAGACTTATCAGTGGCTTAACCAGCTCTCCCTTAAATATTTTGTAAAAGCTAGCCGTCAGCCCATCCAGTCCGGGGGCTTTCCCTGGCTTTAGGCCCTTGATCGCCCCCTCACCTTCCGAGGCCTGTATTTCGCTGTCCAACGCCGCTCTTTCCCCTTCCTCCAAAAGCGGGAGTCCTGCTGTCTCCAAGTATTCCCTCGTCTCATTTTCTGGGCCGTTGGGTTTAGCTTCATATAGCCTCCTATAATAGTCCACAAATCCTTCTCTAATCCTCTGCTCATCTCTTTCAATCCCTCCTCTGACCTTAATCTGCGTTATTAGCGTCTTAGTCCACTTCTGCTTTAATCTCCTCGCCAAAAACTTTCCTGCTCTGTTCCCTCCCTCAAAGAACTCTTGGCGCAGTAAGTGTAACCGGTACTGAATTCTGTCTGCTTCCAGCGCATTCAACCTAGCCCTGGTCTCCAGAACCTCCCCCCTAAGCTTCCCGCTGGGATCCTGAGCATCTGCCTCTTCTAATCTTACCAATTTCTGACGCAAATGAAGCTCCCTCTCCTCCCTCTCCCTCTTTATTCTCGCCCCCCATTTGATCAGTGCGCCCCTCACTACCGCCTTAAAGGCATCCCAAACCACTCCCTTCTGTACTTCTCCATTGTCATTATGTACAAAGTATTCTGGTATCATTTTCCTTAGGTCGCTCACTACCCTTGCATCATTCAGCAAAGCCTCATTCAATCTCCAGTAGCGCCGCCCCCTATCTTCCCCCCTCCCCCTCAGTTTCACCACCACCGGTGCATGGTCTGACCATGTAATCAGCTCTAGCACTCCCTCTTTAATTCTGCCCGCTAACTCTTTCCCTACCCAAATGGTGTCTATCCTTGAGTACGTGCCATGCACTACAGAAAAGAAGGAATACTGCTGCCTACTCGGATTAAGCAACCACCACGCATCTATCATGTCGTTATCCTGTACAAATTGCTGATATCGTCGCCTATCTGCCCCCCGCCCCTCCCTGTAGAATCCCTCCCCACCTCCCAAATCATATTGAAATCCCCCCACATATTCTTGCTCCATCCCCCAACGTGTTCATTTTCCTATCCACTTCCTCCCAAAAACCTCTTTGTGACCCAGTGGGTGCGTATACATTAACCACGCAAAACCATTCATCCCCTATCTTCATTCGCACCATTAAGTATCTTCCCCCTCTATCCCTAATTATGGTATGCATTTCTACTTTGAGTGCCTCGCTCACCATCAAAGCCACACCCCCTTTCTTTCGCTCACGCATATTCGAAGCAAACACTAGCTCTGAGTATCCCTTTGGTTTCACTAACTGCTCATGCCTCCATAACAAATGCGTTTCTTGCAGCAGCACTAGTGAGGCTTTTTGTCTTGTAATTTCTCTGTACAGTTTCTGCCTCAAAGGGTGAATTTAAGCCTTTCACATTTAGGGTAATGATTTTCAAATCACCTGTGTCAATCCCCAATACTCTTCCCCCACTGTTATGCCTATCCCCTCTCCCCCCTCGCCCTTCCCACCCCCCTCCCTCCCCCCTCGCCCTCCTCCCCTTAAGTCCCTGCCCCCCTCCCCTTCCCCTCCCCCCCGTCCACCCCTCAGTCCCTCCCTTCTCTCCCTCTCATGTAGAGAGATACACCTTCCATAGTGGTGACCATCCAGCAGACCCTGCCTGACTCCATCCTCCCCTACCACCTCCCCCACCATCAACGACTCCTCTCCAAATCCTATTCCACGCATCCCCTCCCCCTTCTACCTTCATCCTCCTCCCCTTCCCTAGCCCCGCTCCCATCCCCTACTCCTTACATCCCTAGTCTCTCCCCCATTCTCCTCCCCTTCCCCCCTAGCCCCCATTCCGACCCCCCTCTTCCCCCCTCATCCAGATATTATTAAATTAAAAAGAACAAATAAACCCCATCATAGCATCATCACAGCAAACTCCAAGTCCACATTTTCAGCTGTCTCCTAGTTCTGCTTTTTGCGCCCCCGGACTCTCTCTATTCAGTCTCGCCGCTCGTCTGCCGGTCACTGGAACTCTATGCCACCTCTGTACACTCCTCTTTGGATTGATTGAAGCTGCGGCATGCATGGAGGCTCCTCACGGCATACCCGCTCTCTCCGGTATGTTAGGGAAACCCAGTTCTTCTAGCATACTCCAAGCTTCTTCTTTGGTCTGCACCCGCCGTGATTTCCCTTTGGCTCTGATCAGGAGGCCAAACGGGAACAACCACTTATATCTTACGTCCTCTCTCCTCAAATAAGTCGTCACCTCCTTGAGGTTTCGTCTTCTTTGCAGTGTTCCCAGTTTTGCAGAGATCCTGGAAAAGCTCCAATTGATGATCCTCCCAGGTAATCTGTCGCACTTTCCTCGCTGCTTTCAACAGCCCCTCCTTAACTCTGAAGGAGTCGAGGCATACCACTATATCCCTTGGCTTACTGTCCCGTAACGGACCCAGGCCTCTGTGCGCCCGCTCAATTTGCGAGGGGTCTATTTTCTTACCCCCCTCCGGGTCCGCGGCCACTACTAAGGAGTTGAAAATTTTTATCAAGACTTCTTCACAATTGCGGTATCGAAGTTCCTCTGGGAGGCCACGAATCCGTAAGTTACATCTCCTTGATCTATCTTTCAGATCTTCCAATTTCACCTGCTGCTCTGTTTGGGCACGCTTTAGGTCTCCCCAACCTCTTTGCATTTCTTCAATTACTTCTCCCTGTTGTTCTATCTGAGTCTCCATCTCCTCCACTTGGTTCCCGATGTCTTGCCTCAATGCTTGTAAGGACTCCTTAAGTTCGTGCATCACTCCACCAATTTCTATCTTTATCTCCTCTTTCAATTCAGTCAGCCAGTCCCTTCAATTTGGCGACACCTCCTGGGCAACAGCCCCACTCTACCTCCTCGGCCAGAGCTGTTGGGTCTCCTTCCTGCCCTCGACTCTCCTTCTCCATTTCTTTCCCGCTTCTGGCTGCAGCATAGGGTGAGCGAAAGTCTGCCAGTTTCTTCCTTGCGGCCAGGCTTCCTTTACTTTTTTCCATACTGCCTCTTAACGCCGCTTGAGCAGTGAAAAGTTTCAGCATGGCCCTCCACACACTCTAAAGCACACGCACTTAGCTTCACGGCCTTCTCCCCAGGTTTCCAGCCGTCCTCTCTCAGTGGTATTCACCCGAGCTCATCGCGGCCGACTTCGGGGCTCTCCCAGGTCCTTCCTTTATGTATCCTCGCTGCTTTGCCTCTCACGGTCCGTCTCCGGCGCTTTGCCCTGCCTCCACCTTCTCTGGGGCACTTAGGCTGCTCTCTCTGCACAACCGGGCTCTCCCCCAGTTCTCCTGGCTGCACTCCGCCCCTGCACTCATCGCTCACCTCCTGCTATCTTCTATCACCCAGGACCGATATCCCGGCGGCCCAGCTCTCCTCCTCGGCTCTGGGAAGCGCAGCCGCATGCTGTTCAAATCCTGCCCCAGACTTTGGTCCCCGCGTGGTCCTCCCATCGAGCTGCTGGATCCACCACACCTCCCAACTCCGCTCTCTTCAGGTCGGGGATTCTCTCCGCTGGTTTCCCCCGCCACTTCCAGCCTCTCTACTCTCGATGAGGGGAGGGGCCCTCGCCACCGCTTCTCCCCCTCAACTTCGCCTGCCTCGCGATCAACCTGGTCCTCCTTCCGCTCAGCTGCCCCTCCACTTGCAGCTCTCCGGATGCTGTCTGGCTTTTCTTTGACCGCGGCTATGCTCCGGGGTTAATTCCTCAGCTTTATAGCTCTGCCTCTCTTGTTTTTTGGGGGGTTTTGGCACCTTTAATCAGGCCTTAGCGGCGGAGCTCGTTCACCTCGCCGCCATGAGGTCTGCAGACGTCACCGGAAGTCTGACCTTACATTTTTTAACATTAAATCCAAGCTGCCAAATTCTAGACCATTCTTCAAGCTTAGCTAGATCCCTCCTCATGTTATCTACACCTTCCTGGGTGTCTACTCTACTGCAGATTTTGGTATCATACGCAAAGAGGCAAACCTTACCTGACAGCCCTTCCGCTATATCACTAACAAAGATGTTAAAAAGAATCGGACCAAGGAAAGATCCCTGGGGCACACCACTGGTAACATCCTTCTCCTCAGAGTGAGCTCCATTTACTTGTACTCTTTGTCGCCTCCCACCCAACCAATTTCTAACCCAAGCAGTAACTTTAGGGTCCATCCCTAGGGTGCTCAGTTTGTTTATAAGTTGCCTGTGAGGAACAGTGTTAAAGGCTTTACTGAAATCTAAATACACCACATCTAGAGCTCTCCCTCGGTCCAACTCCCTGGTCACCCAGTCAAAGAAATCAATCAGATTTTTCTGACAAGACCTGCCTCTGGTGAATCCATGCTGCCTCGGATCCTGTAATCCGCTGGACTCCAGAAACCTCACTATTTTCTCTTTCAGCAGCATTTCCAATAATTTACTCACCACCGAAGTTAAACTAACCGGCCTGTAGTTTTCAACCACATCCTTACTTCCGCTTTTGTGTAAAGGCACCACATGAGCCTCTCTCCAGCCCTTTGGCACCACTCCCGACTCCAACGAGGCATTGAAAAGGTCAGTCAGTGGAGTTGCTAGAACATCCCCAAGTTCCCTCAGTATTCTAGGGTGTATCCCATCCGGTCCCATCACTTTGTCTACTTTAAGTTGAGCTAGTTTCTCATGAACACAGTCTTCTGAAAATTGTTCAAGATGTCCCTCGCTTCTTTTCCTATTTGTGGGTGTTTTCTGAGGTCCTGCTCCTGGTTCTTCATCTGTGAACACAGAACAAAAGTATTTGTTAAGCAATTCCGCTTTATCCTTATCAGCTTCTACATATTCCTCCCCTGCACACTTGAGTATGACAATACCACTTTTGCCCTTCCTCTTCTCACCAATATATCTGAAAAATGTCTTATCCCCCCATTTTATTGCATTGGCTATTTCCTCCTCCTTTTGAATCTTTGCCTTCTTGACTACTTTGCTAGCTTCTCTAAGTTTTTCCAAATACAGATGCCTGTCTTCCTCTCTCTGTGATCTCTTGTATTTCATGAAGGCCTCCCTCTTTTTCTTCACTTTTTCAGCTACTTTTTTCGAAAACAATAGCGGTCTCCTTTTCCTTTTACCTTTAATTACCATTTTAACAAAAAGGTTGGTTGCCCTTAAAATACCCCCTTTCAGTTTTGTCCACTGTTTTTCTACATCCCCCAGCTGTTCCCATCCCACTAACGACTCCCTGAGTTACTGGCCCATCTTCGCAAAGTTAGCCTTCCTTAAGTCTAAGATCCTCACCTTTGAATGGATTCTAACAGCCCTAGTCCTAATACTAAACCACACCATCTGGTGATCACTGGATGCAAAATGATCTCCCACTACAGCATCAGAAACACTTTCACCATTGGTAAGCACCAAGTCCAGTATGGCCCCTTCATGTGTGGGGTCTGTTACCAATTGCCTGAATAGTTCTCCCTGTAGAGAATCCAGGATCTCCTTACCTCTAGATGATACTGCAGCAGGAATGTGCCAATCAACATCTGGCATATTGAAATCTCCTATCAGTAGCACTTCCCCTTTCCTAGCAATGCTGCGTATGTCTTTAATTAACTCTCTGTCCACCTCTTCCTCTTGTGAGGGAGGTCTGTATATCACACCAATGCAAATAGATTTCTCTTTTCCTCTTTCTAGTTTAACCCACAATGCCTCCTCTCTCCCTTTTAAGCTCTGCAATTCCAAAGCTTTAATAGTAGTTTTTACATATAGTGCCACTCCTCCTCCCCTTCTTCCTACCCTGTCCTTTCTGAATAACGTATAGCCAGGTATAGTTACATCCCAATCATGGTTTTCTGTGAACCATGTTTCTGTAACTACCACTAAATCCAAGTCAGCCACTCCCACCAAAGCTTCAACATCAGGGATCTTATTTCCCATGCTGCGGGCATTTATACACACTGCTTTCCATATGTTACCCCTGTTACCCATTTCCATAAAGATATTTAACGTATCACCTACCTGGGGGCTTTCACTTACCTGGGGGCTTTCTTCACCCATCCCCAACGAATCTAGTTTAAAGCCCTCTTCAGTAGATTAGTTAGTCTACTACCGAAGATGCGTTGACCTTTCTTGGACAGATGGATTCCATCTCTGCTCTGCAACCCTTGGAACAGCATCCCATGGTCTAGGAAACCAAAACGCTCTCGATGACACCATCCACGCAGCCAATCATTCATCTCCAGGATGCGAGCCTCTCTGCCTTGGCCTTTACCCTCAACAGGGAGGATTGAAGAGAATACCACCTGTGCACCTAACTGCTTCACCCTCTGGAAGCTCTAGGCCAGTGGTTCCCGAGTCCTCGGGGAACCTCAGGCCAGTCAGGTTTTCAGAGTACCCACAATGAATATGCATGAGATGAATATGCATGAGATAGATCTGCATGCACTGCTTCCACTGTATGCAGATCTATCTCATGCATATTCATTGTGGGTACTCTGAAAACCTGACTGGCCTGGGGTTCCCAGAGGACCGATGTTGGGAACCTCTGCTCTAGGCTTTCAGCAACCAGGCCCTGAGATGCAGGGACTGGGGATTCAGGTGCAATAGTGTCCCATCATCCTGGGAAAGAAGATCTGCAGCATATCCCAACTCCAGTGGCGTGGCTTGAGAAAGACGTAGAAGCAGAGGATACCACGTTGGCCATGGCCAACGTGGAGATATGAGTATCATAGGTCCTCTGTCTCTGTGAAGCTTGAACAGTGTTTTGGGAATGAGGGGAATGGGTGGGGAAGGCATAGAGGAAGTCCTGCCCCCAGTGGAGGAGGAAAGCATCTCTTGCCTGACAGTTTTGAGCCAGAATTCTTGAACAGAATTGGGGAAGTTTGGCATTCTGTAGACTTGCAAAGAGGTCTATATCTGGGGTCCCCCAGATTCAAAACTCGAGCAATCTGGTCTGAGTGAAGAGACCATTCATGTGGCGGCAGTATTAGTGTCACAAGCACAACGCCATAACCACTAGTCTTCTAGTTGTTGAGGGCGTGGTGGTGGAGAACCTTCTTCTATCAGCTGTAACATTTATGCTTTAAGTAGAAGGATTGTAGTCGTGTTAAACCAAGGGTAAGATTTATGACAGAAAAAGAATTTATTTTGAACACAATAGAACAGATCAGGTTTCTGGTACCATTTACAGAGTTTTAAATTATAGGATTTTTGCTTAAGGTTCAGCAGGTTGGTGGCAAAACAGCCTTTCAAGTCCTCTTCACTGGAAAGCTAGTCTTTTCACATATAACCAGATTGCACTTTTCTTATTGTCCTTTGTCAATCAGAGCAATAGAAAAACAAACTTTACTTCTTCTATGGCAAAATTATCCTCACTCAGCCATAATTCTCTCTAGGCTGCACTTCCAGGTGAAGCACCAAACTTAGGTTATGAAATAAGCATTCACAGTGTCCTTAAGACTCTTATAGCAGGCTTTTCTTATAAAAGACAGGAGCAAAGCACAAACTCTTCTAGCAGCTAATTAACTCTTTCTCTGTTGTAGAGTTTCAACACAGCTGACACAGAAGCATGAATCACAGCCTTACTTTATTAGCTTATGCTGCAGTAAATTCCTCCTTTCAAAACACACATGAATTTACTTTCTCACTGCTTAGCTCTGAGGTTATTTCAGCAAGAAGAACAGTTCTTTCCAGGCTGGCCTTTCTTCAGACACTTTAAGTTTAGAGCTTGGCATAAAGAACAATCCATCAACATATCTTCTTCTGCCCCTAGCTCTGCCCCTTCTTCTCCCAATTGCATAGGTTCTGACTCACCCACTTGATGAGAGTGCCCTGCTGACAACCTCTCTGGAGGCCTGAAAGCTTCTCTCCTTCCTGGCTCCCATCTTTGTTGCAAACGTGATTCAGGGAAATCACCTCTCTCAGCAATGGGTAGCTCAGCCTGTCTCCAGAAGTTAGCACCTGCTCTGGCTTCTCCAGCATTCCATCGTCCTTGCTGCTCTGAAGTCTGTCCTCTGCAATCGCTCCTCTTCCAGCTCCCACTCCTCCTACTGCTACTCCTCTCTCCCTAGTTTAACCACGGTTTATACTCACTGGGATCCAACCCCACCTCTTTCTCTCCCAGGTGTTTGTATTCCCCCTGCCTTCTGACATCAGGATAATCAGTGCTATTATTAGAGTGAGGGTTTTTGTCCTCGTGCTTGCAATCTATCCTTCTTACACTGTCAAGCATTTCCTGGAACTTGTTCCAGCTGGTTTTTTTCTGCCTTTGAACTGTGGCTCTGGCCTTTTGACCCTGCATACTGTCACCCGCAGCCCCCCCTAGTGGCGGCGTAGTTTTCCACAGAAGGGCTGGGGGACACAAGATTGTGATGATTGGGGTTGGACAGGTGCGAGGGTCAAGGGTGGCAGTCCCTTGTGCCGGCCTCGTAACCAACTTCCCAAAGAGAAACAAGTCCGCACGAAAATGGAGGGAAAATGAAAAGGCTTTATTTCCCCTTTTTGCACAAATGGTTCAAAACAGGATAAACGGATTGGATGGTATCACAACTGAACAAGTCCCTTGCATCAGGTTTAAACCATAAATGAAAAAGACCAAAGTAATGACTTAACTTCACAGTAGCTTAAGGCAACACAATATACTGCATTCATTTATTCATTCATAGAGCTAGGGATAAACTCCAGATTCTCTGCTGTGCAGTATGTGCATTCCATCGGCTGGTCAGACTCTTCGCCTGCAGATTCCACTTGCATGAATTCTACCTCTGATAGTTCTGAATCCGATGTCTCCACACAACTATACTCTGGCTTTTTAAAAGCTTGCGGTACTGTTTTCCAGTGTCTGGCAGATAGCTTAGGGCGTCGGTTTCTGGCCACTGGATAAAACAAAGGCTCCTCTTCAGTTAGAGTTTTACAAGCCTGTTCAGCGCAATGCTTAGCATTTACAGTCCTCTTTTTGGACCAATTGTTTTCAAGCTTTTGCTTATAAGTATCTCGGTTACAAGGAGAAGCTTCCTTCCACTGTCCTTCTCTTATGTTAGGATTATGTAGACAATTACAAGTAATAAAAGTTTTACCTTTAAGTTTTCTCCTTTCCTTCTCTGAGAAGGCTTGAGGCCCACCCCAGTCGGCTTCTAGCTTAGCATGGTCCAGGTTCTCCAAGGGTATCTCTCCTTCCTTAGTATAGGGAAGAATTTCTCTGTTCCAAGGCTGCAGCTGTTGCCATCTGCCAGATATTTGCTTACAGTTTGTTTCTCTGCCTCTGCCCTTGCCTCGTAGCCCAGCTCCTTCAGCTTTTCTGTGCACACCGGTTCTTTGTGTTCTCCACTTGTCTTCAAGGCCAGCACTCTCTTTGCCTCTCAGGCCTGCTTTCTCTCTGCCTTTCGAGTCTGTTCTTTCTTTGGCTTTTGGGTCTCCTTCCTCCCCTGATTCAGACCTGTCTCTGTTTAAATCCAAACTGACTGGGCTTAAGTCCTGCCCATAGAGGTGTGGTTCTTCAGACTCTGTACTGACTCTCGTGCTCCCTCTAGGTGGATCCTCAGGACATTGCAGGCTATACCTGTCTTTTCCTGGATTTAAAACTTTTTTTCTCTCTGCAAGAGGGTCCGCCGCATCACACATCCCCCTTCTTAAAATATTACGGGCTGGGGAAATCCCTTCTCCGCAGCACGTAATACGGGACATGGTATCAGCGTTACAATGCAGCTTCCCGGCTCGATGCTCCACTCGGAAATCATAGGGCTGCAAAGCCAAATACCACCTGGTTAATTGGGTATTTTCGTTCCTCATGGTATGCAGCCATTTCAGGGGAGCATGATCCGTGATGAGGACAAATTTCCTCCCGGTGAGATAGAATCTTAATGCCTCAATGGCCCATTTAATAGCGAGACATTCGCGTTCAATTGTGGCATACTTCCTTTCCGCCAGCGAGAGTTTCCTGCTAAGAAACATGATAGGATGTTCTGCTCCTTCTTGTATCTGGGACAGGACGGCCCCCAGACCCGTCTCGGAGGCATCAGTTTGCAACAGGAAAGTTTGCCGAAAATCTACCCCGCGCAATACGGGGGGCTTGGCACAACTTTCCTTTTAATTTTTGGAAAGTTGTCTCTGCTTCAGGTGTCCACTGTAACATGTTTGGGGCATTTTTTCTCAGCATCTCCGTAAAAACGTTGCTTTCTTCCGCAAAGTGCGGTATAAAGCGTCGATAATAGCCGATGAGGCCAAGGAAGCTTCTCAACTGCTTCTTGTTCTGTGGAACGGGAAATTTTCTGATGCTGTCTACCTTATCTAATAATGGCCGCACGGTTCCCCGGCCTACCAGATGACCCAGGTATTTGACTTCTTCAGCCGCAAAAGTACATTTTTTTGGGTTTAGCGTGAGGCCCGCTCTCCTCATAGCTTCTAATATGATGCCTATTTGATGGAGATGTTCCGTCCAGGTGGCACTATGGATCACCACATCATCCATGTAGGCAGTAGCAAAATTTTGGTACGGTCGTAGAATAACATCCATTAAACGTTGGCATGTAGCGGCTGCCCCATGCAGGCCGAAGGGCATTCTCCAAAATTGGAAGAGCCCCAACGGTGTACTGAAGGCAGTTTTCGGCTTGGCATCCTGCGTCAAAGGGACCTGCCAATACCCTTTGGTCATGTCTAACGTCGTCAGGAACTTTGCTTGCCCGAGCCGGTCTAACAATTCCTCGATCCGCGGCATCGGGTAAGCGTCGAAGGTGGATATCGCATTGACTTGACGAAAGTCTATGCAGAAACGCATAGACCCATCTGGCTTAGGCACCAGCACCACCGGGCTGCACCAGGGACTATGTGACTCTTCGATAATATTCATTTGCAGCATTTCTCGTACCTGGTTGATGACCTCCTGTTTTTTCGCCTCCGGCAGTCGATACAGACGCTGTCGGATAATTTTACCTGGAGGAATATGAATTTCGTGAGCCACCAACGAGGTTTCTCCAGGCATTGGAGTTAAGACATCCTTATACCTGTTCAACAATCTAGCTAAATCCTCCTTTTGTCTTGCGGAGAGTTCCTCCCCCACCTTCGGCGTAGAGCCTTCTTTGCAATCTTCCACACGGGGACCTAGGTCCTCCTCGGGTGGATCACTCCCTATGGCCATTAAACCTTCCAGTTCCATTCTCCCCGTTGAGCCGAAACCTCCTGTTCTGCGGCTCGTGGGAGTTAGCATCGCGACTTCTTCTAGATCAGGAAATCCCACACGCTCACAGATTAGCTGCGCTACTCTGTCCCCGACTTGGATTTTGAAATCTTCCTCTGCGAAGTTACATAGGAGGACTTTTAATATGCCCCTGTAATCGGGGTCCACGACTCTTGCAGCCACATCGAGGTGGTATTTGGCGGCCAGTCCCGATCTTGTGGCTATTCTTCCATAACATCCCGGGGGCAGCTCGATTTGTAGGTCTGCGGTAACTAATCTTCTTCCCTGCTTTGGGACGACTATATCTACGGTGCTGTGGAGGTCGTAGCCGGCAGCTTGTGCCGACGCTCTTTGAGGAGTACGCGCTCTCCCGGACGTTTTACAGTATCGCAGTACAAACTTTCTGGGTGGCTGTGACCGATCCTTTTTGAAAGCCTTCGGGGGTTTTTCCCAAAGTGGGCTAGGGACCATGGTATCCGTAGTGGCAGCAAGGCCCCTCCGCTGTACTCTGGGTTTTTCAGTAAGGTTAGGTTGCATGCAAGTGGAATCTGGCCTTTTTTGAGGCGACAAACCTTCCTTTAAAGTTTTCCTAAATTGTGGCCAATCACGGCCCAGGACCAATTCCTGTGGTAACTTAGGCACTACTGCGATCAGCATTTCCTTTACAATGCCCATACCTTTTACCCACAATTTATAAACCGGATAGCGCGTGGCTGCTCCATGCACGCACTTTATCTTTACATATCCATGTGGAGATTCTGGGACCGATAAGCCTTGAGCCTGGATCGTTGACCATAACTTTTTAGAAACCATGGTCTGATCGGCTCCAGAATCCAATAACGCTTGCACACTTATACCCTGTACCTTTACATCAAGCACAAAACCGTTACATATTGCCCTTGGGGATTCTCCCACCAAGGCAGTTCGTGAATAACACTCATACTGTAAATGTCCCCTTTTCCCACATATGAAACATTTCCTTGAACTCTCTTTTATTAGAGACTTATCATTTTTCCACCGGCAAAATGGAGGACATGAGGGGTTCTCCCCTTTTTGTGCCTCCATCCCTATGGCTATTCTTGGGCCGGCCCTAGGCTGGGTCACTGTCTCGGCCTCTAAATACCTCTCCGTAAGAGCTATTGCCTCTGTGGTAGTGCAACAGTTCTGTAACATTAAGAAATTTTGCACTCTACTTGGTAGGGCGATCATGTACTGTTCAAGAATTATAGCATCCATTAGGGTGCCTATGGACCTTTTCTCGGGCTGTAACCACTTATGGGCTAGGCTACGTAATCTATGGCCTAGCGTCTTAGGTGTTTCGTTAGCCTTAAGAAAGGTAGCCCTAAACATTTTGTTGTAGGCTAATGGCGTAAGGCCCAAACGATCCCTAATCGCTATTACTACTTCTTCATAAGAATTAGCTAAAGCCGGGGGCATTGACCTATAGGCAGCCAGCGCCTCGCCCGTGAGGGACGCTGCTAGCCGTATTGCCCACTGCCCCTCTGGCCACTTAGCTGAATGCGCAATTCGAGCAAACGTATCTAAAAAATTATCTATATTATCGTCCGGACTTAGCTTGCCAACCACTAAATCAGAGCAGGACCATTGTCCGTGGTCAGGGTTTACCAGTCCAGCCACCGATAGCTTCTCCGTCCTGCTCTTGGCCAGTTCCTCCCGCTGCTGCATGAGCCACTTTGTCCATAGTTTCTAGGACTGGGAGTTGTTGCGCCTGTATCGCCCGCAGCGCTTGGTCTTGGCTCTGTTGTGCCACCTCCGCCTGCTTACTAAATTGGTGTGCCATCCAGGCACAGAGTTCTTTAGGCTCCATGGTACCTGATAAAAGAACAAACAGAGAAAGAAACCCAAGTGTGGCTCTTTACAAAACTTTTCCACACCCCTTTTTTTTTTTGACTTCCCCAAATATCCAACACTAGGTAGGCTTAAGTAGTATTACCTGGTTTTAGTGTTGAATCAGCTTTGGGAAATATATTCTGCTATCCCACGGTCGCTCCACTGCTTCTGGACTTGCCGCAGGATTTTCAACCTTCAGGATTTTCTTTTAAATCCGGTCCGGATTTCAGGAACTCCACTCCGTGTTTTTTTTTTTTTTCAACTCCAATCCGGCTTTGGTGTCTGCTCTATTCCAGGCTTTTCTTCCGGTCCAGTTTTTGGCAAGACGGTTCGGGTTTTACTCTTTATTTTATTTATTTATTTTTTTTTTTTTAAAAAGAGAAAGATTGTACTTTCCTTTGTACAGTTGCAGGTACAATCCTGTATGCTTATGGATGCCGTAATATCCTGCCAACTATGCCACTTATGTCACCCGCAGCCCCCCCCTAGTGGCGGCGTAGTTTTCCACAGAAGGGCTGGGGGACACAAGATTGTGATGATTGGGGTTGGACAGGTGCGAGGGTCAAGGGTGGCAGTCCCTTGTGCCGGCCTCGTAACCAACTTCCCAAAGAGAAACAAGTCCGCACGAAAATGGAGGGAAAATGAAAAGGCTTTATTTCCCCTTTTTGCACAAATGGTTCAAAACAGGATAAACGGATTGGATGGTATCACAACTGAACAAGTCCCTTGCATCAGGTTTAAACCATAAATGAAAAAGACCAAAGTAATGACTGTTAACTTCACAGTAGCTTAAGGCAACACAATATACTGCATTCATTTATTCATTCATAGAGCTAGGGATAAACTCCAGATTCTCTGCTGTGCAGTATGTGCATTCCATCGGCTGGTCAGACTCTTCGCCTGCAGATTCCACTTGCATGAATTCTACCTCTGATAGTTCTGAATCTGATGTCTCCACACAACTATACTCTGGCTTTTTAAAAGCTTGCGGTACTGTTTTCCAGTGTCTGGCAGATAGCTTAGGGCATCGGTTTCTGGCCACTGGATAAAACAAAGGCTCCTCTTCAGTTAGAGTTTTACAAGCCTGTTCAGCGCAATGCTTAGCATTTACAGTCCTCTTTTTGGACCAATTGTTTTCAAGCTTTTGCTTATAAGTATTTCGGTTACAAGGAGAAGCTTCCTTCCACTGTCCTTCTCTTATGTTAGGATTATGTAGACAATTACAAGTAATAAAAGTTTTACCTTTAAGTTTTCTCCTTTCCTTCTCTGAGAAGGCTTGAGGCCCACCCCAGTCGGCTTCTAGCTTAGCATGGTCCAGATTCTCCAAAGGAATCTCTCCTTCCTTTGTATAGGGAAGAATCTCTCTGTTCCAAGGCTGCAGCTGTTGCCATCTGCCAGATATTTGCTTACAGTTTGTTTCTCTGCCTCTGCCCTTGCCTCGTAGCCCAGCTCCTTCAGCTTTTCTGTGCACACCGGTTCTTTGTGTTCTCCACTTGTCTTCAAGGCCAGCACTCTCTTTGTCTCTCAGGCCTGCTTTCTCTCTGCCTTTCGAGTCTGTTCTTTCTTTGGCTTTTGGGTCTCCTTCCTCCCCTGATTCAGACCTGTCTCTGTTTAAATCCAAACTGACTGGGCTTAAGTACTGCCCATAGAGGCGTGGTTCTTCAGACTCTGTACTGACTCTCGTGCTCCCTCTAGGTGGATCCTCAGGACATTGCAGGCTATACCTATCTTTTCCTGGATTTAAAACTTTTTTCTCTCTGCAAGAGGGTCCGCCACATCACAATACCTAACACAGGCCCCTTGATTAAGGTGAATTCCTTATGCTGTTCACCTCCCCCATGCTCAAAATGGTTGACTTTGCCACAATTAGACTGAGTTTGTCTGCCCAAAGGTTTTGAATGCCCGGAAGATATACCACTAGAAGGTGGATTTGGAGCTCTCTTGTTAGGGCCCACAGTCACAAAGCTTCGTTGCATAACAGAGAGCCTGTTCCGCCCTGCTTGTTCAAGTAGAACATGGCTACTTGATAGCCGGTTTGAACCAGGACCGTCTTTGTAGCTGAGCTGGGTCTGGAATACTTTAAGAGCATAGAAAATGGCTCTGAGTTCTAGGAGGTTTATATGAAGACAAGCCTCCTGTGGGGTCCAGAGACCCTGAGCGGAGAGATCGTGCAAGTGAGCCCCCCAACCGAATTTGGACGCATCTGTTGTTAGGGTGGCTTAGCACAGAGGCTGCTGGAAAGGAGATCTTATTAGAAGGTTTTCCAGTGATCGCCACTATTGGAGGGACGAAATGAGACGTGGAGAGTTTCTGATTTTGTCCGATAGGTGACCCGAGGCCTGTGCCCACTGAGAGGATAGGGTCCATTGGGCTGCTCGCATATGAAGGCGAGCATAGGGAACCACATGGATAGTGGATGCCATATGCCCTAGAAGCTGAAGCATCTCCTGAGCAGTCAGAAAGAGTTTCATAGCTGCTTGGGATGCCAGCTGTATTATACGAAGACAACGCGGCTGTGGCAGGAAAGCCTTTGACTGTCTTGTGTCTAGATGAGACCCTATGAATTCTAGAGATTGAGAAGGGGTGAGCTGAGATTTTGGGAGGTTTATGACCAATCCCAAATAGCGCAGAATTTGCATCATGCGAGAAAGAGTGAAGCTGGCTTCTAGAGCTGTTGATGCTCGAATGAGCCAGTCGTCTAAGTAAGGGAAGATGGATATTCCCAGAGTTCTTAGAAATGCTGCTATTACTGCCATGCATTTCATGAAGACCCTTGGGGCAGAAGCCAGACCAAAGGGAAGAACCCCGCATTGGAAGTGTATTCCCTGGAAAAGGAACCAAAGGAATTTTCTGTGATCTGTATGGATGAGGATATGCGTATATGAATCCTTTAGATCTAGAGAACATAGCCAGTCCTGACTCTGAAGGTATGGCAGGAGTGTTCTGAGGGAAATCATTTTGAATTTTTCTCAGAAGAGTTATTTGTTTAATTCTCTGAGGTCCAGAATGGGCCTGTGTCCCCCTGTTTTCTTTGGGATGAGAAAGTAGGGGGAGTAGAATCCTGTTCCCTGTTGGGATATGGGCACCTCTTCTATTGCTCCTTGAGCAAGAAGTGATGAGACCTCCTGACCCAAGAGATTGGTGGCAGGGACATGAGAATTGAACTGTCTTATCATTGTAGGAGGGGGTATGCTGTGAAAGTGAAGTCTGTACCCCTGTCGTACGATGGACAGAGTCCAATAAGGAAGACTAAGTTCCCTAGGAAAGAGTCAAAGCCCCTGAGGAGGCTGAGCTTGTTGAGTCGGTTGAGTTCTTGGAACTTGTGGCTTCTTTTGCTGTCTGTTCTGTTGCTGTCCCTTTTGGGGAACATGAACTGGACAGTGAGCATGATAGGTGCAAGATGGGTAAAACCTCTTTTTCTTGATGAAAAAGGGCTTCTTGACCGACTTTCTTTGCTGGGTTGGCTGTAGACTTTGATAGTCTGTTCAAGGTAGTATTTTCAGATTCAATCTGATTTGCCTTGCCTTGCCAAAGAGATTTTCTCCTGTGCAAGGGATGTTTCCCAGTTTATCTTGCACCCATTGTTCTAAGTCTGATGCCTGAAGCCAGGCATTATGACGTGCACCGATTGAAATAGCAGATGTTCTGCCTCTGGACCCCTCAGAGGCAGGAAGGCCAAGCTCTCTAGGAAGGAGTCAAAGCCCTTGAGGGGGCTGAACCTCCAGAGCTGGTTGAGCTCTTGGGCCTTTTGGCTTCTTCTACTGTTTGAATTGCTGTTGTTGTCCCTTTTGGGCAACTTGACTGTGAGCTTGGCCTTGCTGGGTATAGGATGGATAAAACTTCCTCTTTTTGCTGAAAGAGGGTTTCTTATAGGGTCTCTTTTTGGCTGGAGTGGCTGTAGATTTTGACAATCTATCTAAGATGATACTGTCAGCATCTATCTCATTAGCCGGTTCCTGCCAATTCTTGCCAAAGAGATTTTCTCCTGTGCAAGGGATGTTGCCTAATTTATCCTGTACCCAAATCTCCAAGTCTGATGCCTGAAGCCAGGCAATCCATCGTGCACCAATGGCAATAGCAGAAGTTCTGCTGATGCATTCAAAGCAGTCAAAGGCTGCACGATTGACGAACTTGGAGACATCTTGAGCATGCCTGACAAGCGTAAGGAAGTCTTGTCGTCTGTCATCTGGAAGAAGTGGGCTCATAAGCTCCAAATCTCCTGTGACCTCCTTGAGGAACATACCCATATATAAGATATATGAACTGATCCTAGCTGAAAGCATGGAAGCTTGAAAAGTTTGACGCCCAAAAGCACCAAGAGGATTGGATGCATGTCTCTTTGCACTTTTCATCCAACGCATGGCTGACTCCACTACCATTGAATGGTGTGGTAGCTGAGTCTTTTGAAATCCAGGATATGGTGGAACTCGATACATGGTATCAAGCCTCCTAGAATCAGGAGATGTGGTCAAAGGTGTCTCCCACATTCTGAGCATCAAATCATGAAGAATTTCATGAATGCACAGAGTGGCTACCTCCTTTGGAGCTTTAGGATATTGGAGAATTTCCAATTCCTTTGCTCTAGGTTCCTTTTCAGGAGCTACCGTGATTGAAAGGCCTTTGGCAACATAACGAATAAAATCCTGAAAGGACATGTCATCTGGAGGCAACAATCTGCGTTGGGGAGAAGAAGAGTCTTCGGGGAGAAGAAGAGTCTTCCGGGAGAAAAATTCTGGTACCAGCAGAATTATCACAGTCATCGGAATTGGAGGATTCAAAGTATCTCTGATCACGATGTTCATGTAAGGCACGGTCCCGGTATCGATCAAAGTCGGTACCGAGTTGATCCGGTACCGATCTCTCGATGCCAGGCAAAAACAGCATGGGAAGAATTCCCACCGGGGCCGGTACCGTCGGTGCTGGTACCGGTACCGGTGCCCGTTGAACCATCGGTGTCAACGGTACCGCAGCTGTAAGGAGAGCTGCAATAATGTGCTCCATAGTGAGGAATCTCTGGTCTATCGACGCTTCCGATGCCTGGGTGTCGGTACCGGTGAAGGCGGCAAGGACCCCCGAGCATGGCACCAGTAGTTCTGTCGAGGCCGAGGCCTCGAGAACATCCTGGAACCCCGCTGATGCTTTGGAGGCCAAAGCCTCCCGCCGGGGCTGTTTTTGCCGGTGTGGTTCCCTCAAGAGCACTGCCAATGGCCTCTTGATGCTTTGCAGGAGAGCTACCCTTTGAGGACCGGCTTTTATGTTTAGTTATCTGAGATCTATGGGAGGAAGAAGAGGCTCTTGAAGACATCAACGCAATGGACCTGGCATCCGAAGAAAAGAAGGTACTAAGCTTTGCAGCCCGGTTCTGTCTTCCTCTTTTAGTCATTCCCATACAAGAGAAACACTCAGATGGGGAATGGTCAGGGCCTAAACATTTAAGACACCAGTCATGGGTGTCGGTGACGAAAATGGTACCGCCACACTTAGTGCATTTTTTTTTTAAACCACTAGCTGTTTTTTTCTATCTTTAAGGAAAAACGGCACCTAGCACAGAAAAAGAAAGTTTCTGAAGAGAAACCATTCAGAATTTTTTTTTTTTAAGAACAAAAGAAAGAAAAGAACCGGCAATACCGGGAGGCGTCGTACGGAGGCAAGCGCAACCACAAGAAAACAAGATTAAAGAACAAATTTTCTGCGGTGACAGGCTATGAGTCCTGTCGGCTCCGCGGAAAAATAAGAACTGAAGAGAGACAGTTGGAAAGGCGGGAAGGCAGTGCGCATGTGCTGAGGGATGCTCCCAAAAGCGTTCCTATTGGACGCTGGGGAGCGTTCCCACGCAGGCTCCGTCAGTACTGACGATACCCATATGTGAAGACTACATTCCTGCTTGTTCCTGGAGATATTTCTTTCACCATACTCACCCAAAAGTTGTTTAATGTTCTGATTCGGATGATGAATTAGTTTTGGCAGTAGAGGAAGTGGAACTGTTCTGTTACTTTCAAATGGAATCATTAAGGAGAGCACTGGATTGTGGTAGCCCAGAATGTCCAGCAAGTAGTTGAGAGGCTGGGAAGAACCCAGGCTCCCCTTGTCTAACATATGGCTGCTTTTGGATCCTGGTCCTTTATTCTCCGGTTTATCACCCATATGTGTCAAGACCATCTCTAGTTCCCTCTCTGTGTTTGTGTCTTGCATAGCTCATACATTTTATAAGCATGGGGCTGTCTCTCACGTGTACATCTATAGTGCTGCTTATGCCTTGAAGTGCTTTTCTAATAAGCAGTAGTAATAGTTGTAGATTAGATAGGGAAGCTTATTTGCCTATGGATACAGAAGTGCTTCTCTACTGAGAGCTTAACATGATCTACAATTGCAAGATAACAATTCTGATTCTGTGGCTCATGATGGCGTAAGGAAAAAGACACTGCTAGCCTTGTGGATAAACCTGTTAAAAGGTTTTAAAATTGGACAAGTCCACCAGGCATAACTTTTCAGATCTGCCTCAATGTTCTTTTCCAGGCTGGAGTCAGTTCTATTAACTAAAATTGAGCTCCAGCATACCATAGTTGTAAAGTTTGAAGTAGGGTTACTCAATGTGAGTGCAACACTGGCTTCTTTTGTGGCTTCACTTTGCTACACTAGCTAATGCAGAAGTGTCCATGGCATGTAATATGGAGATTGCTATTAAGACACGGATCATTAGATTGCCTAATTTTCCTAGAGTACCACCTATTTTCCTCCAAGATATGCATGAATTTGTTTTTCCCTAGGCGTAACAAAAAGAATTATAGGTCAAACGATAAGAATGTACCCTGATCTGGCATGGGAACCTTAGGTTTGTAAAAGCAAATTTCTAGAATTCAAATCTAAGGTTTTAGGAATTGGTACTTTATACCATTTGTAATATCCTTATAAACATAAAATAATTTATCATGAATTTTTTTTTATGAGCCAGAAAGCACAGTTACTTACCTGTAACAGGTGATCTCTGGGAACAGCAAGAATAAGTCTTCACATATGGGTACGTCGGTACCAACGGAGCCTGCGCGGGAACGCTCCCCAGCGTCTTAAAAGAAAGCTTTTGAGAGCATCCTCCACGCATGCGTGCTGCCTTCCCGACCAAACACTTCCCTCACCTCAGTTGTGTTTGTAGCTGAGACCGAAGGAGGGAAGTAACAAATTAAAAAGAGAGAGAGAGAAAGAGAGCAACTCCTAGGGGAGGTGGGTGGGTTGTGAAGACTTATTCCTGCTGTTCCCAGAGATCACCTGTTACAGGTAAGTAACTGTGCTATCTCCAGGAACAAGCAGGAATGAGTCTTCACATATGGGGACTCCCAAGCTAAGATGCCTGGGAGAGGCCCAGCATGTAGCAAGTGAATAAAAAATGGGACATGCTTGCTCCCGAGGACCTCAGGCATCCAAGGGATGGAGGGTAGGAGTTGAGCTAACAGACTAAAATTGAAATGCTGTGGAACAGCTGAACTAAACAAGGAAGCAGAAAGTGTCCTTGTGTAGAGATAGCCATTAGTAAGGATAGAGTTCCCAATTCTTGAAAAGAGATGTTATCCAGGGATTGCAGAAAATCTATACATATGGGGAAAGTGGATATGGGTCTGTTGAAAAGAACCATCACATTGTCCTCATATGAAATTCCCCTATCATGAGGAGTGAAGGGAATGGAGTTGCAATAAAGACAAAGATAAGAAATTATCATTGCCTGGAGAAACCCCAGGGAAACTGGGGAGTTTATAAGAAGTTGGGACCCATGAGAGAAGATAAACTTCTCTATAAAGGTAAAGACTAAGGTATTTCTTTCCCTAGAGCAAGATGGTGCCTGGGGAAAGAAAAGAAAAGACAAATCTGACTAATCTGGATGAAAAGGTTAAAATACCTTACAGAAAAAGGAAAAATGGGTTCTCAGAACCCCTTTATCCAGACAAGAAAATTGTATTGGGCGATTGAGCCCCCAATTTCTGAAGATCAGGAATGTGTGTTGCGTAAGTGATAGCACTTAGGCTAACAAGTTAGGACCTTCAGATAAAAGATAACCTGATTCTGATAGAAAAAGGTTATGGTAAAGAAAGAATTTCCTAACTTTTACCAGACAAATTGGATGTCCATTTAAGAATTTAGGGTATGCTGACAGCATTGATATGGACCGTAGTAATATTTCAGGGTCAGATTGTATAAGGAGAGTTGTCTAACCACAAGAAGGGTTAAGATCTCCTTACGAATAGTTAGGGAGAATCACTTATTAGTCAAGGTATAAGAATCTTAAGCAAGGTTACGTGAAAACCAGTAAGATGCTTCTTAACCTTGATAAGAGGTCTAGGCCTAGAGGGATTAGTCCTCAGACAGCTAGGCCTTGAGTCATACCTGAAGGAGGGCAGAGGAGATCCTTAATCCTAAGATAAAGGATCTGGATCTTCTTATCACTTCAGGATAGAAGCTGGGAAAAAAAACCGCAATGAAGGGCCATGTCTGACTCTGTATGAGAGCAGTATGAGTATCATGCGTTCGTTGTTTCTTGTAGACTTCAAGGAGGTATTAGAAGTAGAAACTTTTACAGTAGATAAAGATCAACTGTAATGATTAGGAATGCATTCCAG
The DNA here is from genome assembly GCA_033557465.1 of Ichthyophis bannanicus. Lineage (NCBI taxonomy): Eukaryota > Metazoa > Chordata > Amphibia > Gymnophiona > Ichthyophiidae > Ichthyophis > Ichthyophis bannanicus. The sequence goes on from CM066034.1 coordinate 419,801,717, forward strand.
TAATGGAAGTTCCCTTGGGAATATGGAACAAATCAGAGAGTGGTGGTATTCCTTAAGTTGAAGTCGTTCAGGCCCTGGTTCCCTTTCCTTAAAGGATTTTAAGGAAGATGGAAAAAATAGGAACAAAAGCGCTTTGAAGTCATCTGTTAGAAAGACAGCAGAAAAAACAGGTCCCATGGAGATTAACAAAAGGACCAACAGACATAACTGGGAATGATAAATGTAAATTCCTGTCTGATTAGCTGTCATAAAGGAGTATTTGAGAGGTCAGCTCTAAAGACACAAGCACTGTAGAGAAGGCAGAAACACATGTGAGCTATCTGTTCCAAGAAGCTCATCTAACCCACATAGTAGGTTATTCATATTTCTATTATGGAGGGGTTAGAAGCCTTCTGATCTGACTCTGCTCAAATACATAGAGGAAAATCTGATAGGGGTTTTTAGAATGCTGAATTGCATCCTGTAAGAAAACCCCTAGTGCAGAAAGACCCTAAAAAGGAAAAACTCTGTATTGACAAGATTTACTGGAGAAGGAATCCCTATAGCTTCAGGAAGAAGCTCTCCAGTTGAATAATATGCAGGTTGGAGACTGGATGTTCCAACTAAAAGATAAGTAATACAGAGTTGAAAAACTTACAAATACTGAAGGTGAAGGTGACTACAGTAACTGCCAAAGTGAAGGTGTTACAGGTAACTGCCAAAAAGTGAAAAGGTATCACTCACCTTGTTAAGTTTCTTGGTTGTTCTTCCCCCTCCCCCCTTTTTTTTTTTTTTTTTTTAAAAGGGAAGGAGAAACTTATTACCTGTAGGCCTGAGATAGGTCAAGAGAAGTTGACAGAGTAACATTCTCTTGAATAAGAGAGTCTTTCCTAGAGGCAACTTAGTGTTGTCTCAGCATAGATGAGAGTCAAACTAGACGGCTCTTTTGATAAAAAAAAACACATATCTACAGGTTTTGAAACCTCATACTGGCCGAAAAAAATCAGAAACCCTGTAGTACTGGTGTTGCTGAATCTGTTGAGGTCTCCGTTACTTTAGCCTGGTTGGATGTTGCCCCTGTTGGGAAACATCTGTTTGAGGGGAAGAAGATGGATAAAACTTTTTCCCCCTAGAGGAATAAAGTCTTTTAGAAGATCCATTATCAGCTGGTATGGAGGAAAGTTTTGACAATCCTCTTGAGCAATGTTCCCTCTAATTTTCTGTAGGCTGTGTGCACATAAAATATCAGCTGTGTGCAGCTTTTGAAGGAAGGTTAAATTTTTGTGCGCCACATAACGACACTCTGAGTTATATACTTTAAAATTTGACTACACGTCAGAATACAGTATGTACACCACATTGATTTTAATTAAATTAAATGAAAATAGACGATTACTAAATGAAGCGGGAAATTTCTAGTAATTACAATCATAACTTTTAAATTTTAAGACATCTGTGTTGTTTCCTATCAGAATCAGAGCCGTAATTTTTGTGCGCTCTGTTGTAAAGTATGTGCGCTCGCTCGGCGAGGTGTGTGAGCGCGCACACGCGCACAGCTTAGAGGGAACAGTGCTCTTGAGGTAGCATTATCAGTGTCTAACTGACCAGCTTGAAATAGGCAATCCTTGTTGAAGAGATGTTCTCCAGTACAAGGACTATTTCCCAGCTTCTCTTGTACCCATTTATCCAGGCCTGAAGCCTGGAGCCAGGCTAAACATCGTGCCCCTATGGCTATAGCAGAAGATCCGCTGACAGATTCAAAAGAATCTAGGGAAGCACGATGAAGGAATGTAGAACTATCATGAGCATGATTAACTAGTGATGAATAGTCAGCTCTTTTATGTTCCTGAAGGAAAGGGTAGAAAAGTTTTAAACGTTTGGCAACCTGTTCCAGAGAGAATCCCATATAGAAAATATAGGAAATGATTCTTGCTGAAATCATAGATGCTTGGTAGCATCGACGCCCAAAAGCATCTATTGTTGTCAGTAATTCCTTACCGCTATCTAGCCACTGTATTATTGTCAACAATTCCTTAATTCTATCCAGCCAGCTACCATTATACTGTTGTCAGTAATTCTCCCCACAATACATATCCACAATCACAAGTTATTCTGCCCTAATCTACCCATTTCACAATCACACAGAGCCCTGCCACAATGGGTTCCCCCTTCCACACAATAATCGAATGCTATATCATCCTTGCTAGTTGGTTCTCTTGCTCTCTTACCTTAACCCCTCCTTCCAATCAGATCCCAATATTACAAAGTCATGGAAGGAGATGGTCTGGTGCATCCCGTAACAATATAGATTGGGATACCCGCCCACAACACCCACATCTGCTACACATTGCGCTTCAGCACTCGGTGAAATCCAAGAAGGTGGAAAACTCCTACCCTCATAACCTAAAATGTGCCCTCATTAATGCCCGGTCTATCCGGAAGAAGTGGCCAGCTGTCATCGACATGATTTCCCACCACGACCTTGATATACTCCTGGTCACTGAGACATGGCTATCCGACAAAGACAACGTTATACTCAACCAGCTCCTCCCACCGAACTTCACAGCTCATACAAGTCATAGATGAGACAAAAGAGGTGGAGGGGTGCTCATCCTCACTAGGACAGACCTCCATTTCCAGACGGTTGACGCCACCAACACTAATCACCTTGAAACCGTCACCGTCTCCAACAAACGATGCTCAATCAACCTGCTTTACAGAGCACCCTCAGCCCCCCCGGATGATCTTGCTGCAATAATTGATCTCGCCTCCAACATGCATAACCCAAACATCCCAAACTGGATCCTAGGCGATTTCAACCTGCCAACACTGCAGGACAATCAAGTGTTATCCTTCCTTGATGCCCTCTCAAATCTCGGCTTCAAACAATTAGTAAAAGAACCTAGCCATACTAAGGGAAATATTCTGGACTTAGTATTCGCCCCTCAGATATCTCTTAACACATCGCATGACCCCATAACGTCCATAACTCCTGTTCCATGGTCAGATCACAAACTGATCATCCTCCAGATTCCTTTGCACAAAACTGATGCAAAGCTCAATAAGATACCAAGCAACATTACAAGACCACACTCCAGATGTTTCAAGCCTTTCAACAGAGACCATATCCTCACGGAAACGCAACAACTCATTAGCGAAACCACCTCAAACCTCGACGATCTGATTACTCACTGGAATAATTGCCTCAGTGCAATAGCCCTACGCACACCAACCAACAAGCCCCCAGGGAAAAGAACTAGCGCTCCATGGTACACAGCTGATCTTAGAGTTTCTCTTACCCAATAACGGAAACTCGAGAAGAGATGGCGCCGATCCCACTCTTCAATTGACCAGACAGCGTACAACTGTCATCTGGCTGCACACCGCAAGGCAACCACTGATGCAATGAAACAATACTACTCTGAGACCTTAAAGAGATCACTTAATAAACCCCATGATCTTTTTGACCTAGTCAAGACCCTATCAAAAGAACCAACTCCCGGACCTCAATTTGAGATTCACCCACAAGATTTTGCTAACTATACACAATCCAAGATATGCCGGACTATCAATATCTTGACTACAACCACCACCCCTGAACGAAACTACCCTGCAGCTCTAACCGTATTCTCTACCCCTACCAAGAAAGAAATTGAAGAAACTATTATGGCCCTTAACACCACCACATCTCAGTCCGATCCATGCCCAGCCTTCTGGATTAAGGAGCTCCGCAGCCACTTCAGCCCAATACTATCCAATATAATGAACCTCTCCTTCACAACAGGTTCCTTCCCCTCAGCTCTTAAGCACACCTCTATCAGACCTTTTTTGAAAAACTGCAAACTCGACCCCCAAAAAGTAGATTCATACAGACCTATATCCAGTATACCTCTACTTGCGAAGGTCATCGAAAAAGAGGTACAACGACAACTACAAGATCACGTCGACACTGCCGCACCATTAGACCCCTGCCAGCATGGTTTTAGAGAATCCCATGGAGTGGAAACCCTTCTTACCACCCTCTTCTGCAAGATAATCGCTGGCATTGATGACATCCGTCAAGGATTTGCTCTCATTTTTCTGGACATCGCTGCAGCTTTTGATTCAGTAAGTCATGAACTTCTCATAGGTCGACTAATTGAGAAAGGCATTACTGGCAGAGCGCTTGAATGGTGCAGATCTTACCTATCTGGAAGATGGCAACATGTGCGTTCTGGAGGCATGACATCGGAACCTTTCCACCAAAATCAGGGAGTCCCACAAGGTTCCTCTCTTTCAGTCCTCCTGTTTAACATTTACATGCAGCCAATTTGCAAGATCATCCGATCCTTCAATGTCGATTGCATGTTATACGCTGATGATGTCCTGCTGTACATACCCTTCTCTACGGAACATCTGGACCTCTCCCCACTGACGAGCTGTTTCAACGCAATTTCTGACTGGCTTTTCTCCCAAAACCTCCGAATACAACATAAGAAAACGGAGGTACTCTTCATTACGAGGAACCCTAACTTCACACCACCACAATTCCTTAAAGTAAAAGAAGCAGAGTTACATTCTAAACCATCAATACGCTACCTGGGAGTCACCTTGGATCAACGCCTGGACATGAAAGCCCACATAGCGAACACAGTCAGAGCAGTATACTATAAGATCCGCTCACTTAGGCATTTACGATCCATGCTTGAACCAAATGACTTCAGGACTATATACCAGGCGTTGATCATACCTCATTTTGACTACGCCAATGCCATCCTTCAAGGCCTGCCCCTATCCACCTTACATCCGCTGCAGCTCGCCATGAACGCTGCAGCAAGGGTCATCCATGGGGCCTCCAGAAGTGACCACGTGACACCTCTGCTGATACAATTACATTGGCTACCTATCCAGGCTAGAATAGTTTTCAAGACTCTGTTACTCACTTTTAAAGCTATTAACAAGCTCTCCCCCGAATCAATAACGGCCCTCATCCATATCACATCTCCTAATAGAGCAAGGAGATCCGCAGCTACACACACCCTAAAAGTACCGAAAGCATTAACAGTTTGCACAGCATCTACAGCCAATAGGGCGTTTAGTATCAGCGCACCAAGATGCTGGAAGGCATTACCTCCAGATATCCGGGCTATTAAGAGCCTTACACAGTTTAGGAAAGCCCTCAAATACCATCTTTTCAATAAGTATCTCATAGAACCAACCCACTGAGATAGAGATGCAACCCGCTAAGGAAATATATGGTTTCCCAACAACATGCTATGAAAGATTCTCTAACCCTTAGTGGTGCATTTGTTTCTACGGAATTCATGCTCATACGACTTTATGTAGCAATATTTGTAAATAGTTTACCCCTGTTATCCAAGTTTCTTGCCCTGTTATCTGTAAGCTCATACATGTTATCTGTACTGAGCATTTTTGTTCCATGTAAACCGCGCTGATGCCGAATAGTGCGGTATATAAGAGCCTGTAAATAAATAAATAAATAAATAAAGTCCTAGACTCACGACCTGGAGGATAAGAGGAGTGCTTTTTTTCACTCCTAACCCGCCTCATTGCTGATTCTACTACTATAGAATGATGAGGTAGTTGAGCCTTTTGAAAACCTGGAGAAGGTAGTACTCTATAGATAGTGTCAACTCTCTTGGAATGTGGAGATACTGTTAAGGGAGTCTCCCACATTCAAAATAACAGATCCTGTAGGATCTGATGTAAGGGAAGCATAATTGCCTCCTCTGGAAACCAGGGGGATTGCAGAAGTTCTGAATCCCGCGGTATAGACTCCTTCCCAGGTATAGAAATGACGAGTATCCTTGCCATGTCAAGCAGAAAAGCTTAAAAAGAGATCTCCTCTAAGAGAAACTCTCTGAATTGAGGAGTAAGAACTGGACATGCTGAAAATTCAGGTACGGTACCGATGGATGTATCTCCCACATCGGGGTTAGAAACCCGGGGAGGACGAAGCACCGGATCCTCTGAAATGAGGTGTGCTCGGTACTCCGCCATGTCGGTACCGAAGGAAGTCTGTACCGAATCTTCGAGGCTAGATAGCGATTCCAGGCTCGGCATCGGAGTAAGCGAGCCTATGGGAAGAGGCATCGAAGTCATCGATGTCGGTACCGGCATCCGTATCGATGACCAATTTGGTACCGGAAGTGACGCCAATGTCGGCGCGCGTACCGCCACCGACCCCGGAGCCGATATCGGCACCGGAATCGATGCCGATACCAGTGGCTGAAGAATGGTCTGCGGCAACTTTGACGGTACCGAAGTAACTGAGAGATGCGCCAGACTACGTTCCATGGTGAGGAGTTCTTTATCCAACACCACAGCCCATGCCGAGGCATCGGTACCGCTCGAAGCGGTCCGGGCCACCGAACATGGCTCAGGCGCATCCACGGAGGTAAAAACCTCGGGAGCAACCTGAGATCCCGTGAATGCTTTGGAGCCCAAAGACTCCCGCCGGGATTGAACCATAGTGTCCTCGAGGGCAAGCCCAGGGGCATCTCGATGCTTAGCAGGAGATCTACCTCTCGAGGACTGGCTAGTCTTAACAGAATGTTGTTGGGTTACCTGACCATGGAAAGAAGGAGATATTCTGCCCGGTGACCTCATGGTAGATGTAGACCCGGTACCGAGTTGTACTCGGTGCTGAAGATCTCTTCTGGTAAAACTCCTAGAAGAAAAACAGACTTTAGGACAATGGTCAGGAGCTAAACAAGGCAGACACCCAAATGGGGTAAGAAATTGAAGTGTACCGCCACAGTTTAAACATTTCTTGAGGGTAGTGACTGGCCTTTCCATGATGGAAAAGGTTGAGGCCTAGCAGCTCAAAGTCAGCACTAAAAGCAGAAATAATTCGCCAGAAAGAGAAATTTTTCAGAGAAAAGAAAGAAAAAACACCGGCGGTACCGGTGGGAGACGAGCGGAGGCAGGCGCACCACAAAAAAGTAAAATAGAAAAGATAAATTTTCTGCGGTGACAGGGACACGTCCTGTCGGCTCCGCGGAAAACGAAAAACTGATGTGAGGGAAGTGTTTGGGCGGGAAGGCAGCGCTCATGCGTGAAGGATGCTCTCAAAAGCTTTCTTTTAAGACGCTGGGGAGCATTCCCGCGCGGGCTCCGTCGGTACCAACGTACCCATATGTGAAGACTCATTCCTGCTTGTTCCTGGAGATCAATAAGTAGAATTTGTCTTCTCATTCATAGATGTTTGTAGTAGAAAACTTTGATCCTAATCTGGACTTGAAAGTTTCAGTGTTATTTTTTTTGTTATGGTCAGACTAATGTAGATAGGGCTTATTTAGATTGACTTTTTTTTTCTTCACATTACGTAAACCCTCTTGGATTTTTTTTGCTGATGACCTCTCACTGGTCACTGTTTGTTTTTGTGAAAGTACGAAGTGTGATCAAAAAGTATTGAGACTTGCTGCATGGCAATTTATATCTATATATCTATATCTTTATATCTCACAATATATAGGGCCAGCCCAAGGGTTCGGCGGCCTCACCACCCTCTGCTGCCGCAGATTCCATCTCGGAAGGGGGAAGAGGGCAGCGGCAGAATTTCCAAAAGAGGTGTCTTTTTCCACTGCTCGCCCCCCCCCCCCCCCCCAATGGAATTGGCAGCAACTGGGGAGGGAGGGCGGTACAGCCTCCCACCCATGTTGCTGCCGCCGCCCTAGGTGGTTGCCTAATTCTCCTAGTGACGGGCCGGCCGTGACAATATATCACACCATAATGCTATTAAGCTTGACCTAGTTATGTGCTCTGCATGTGCAGATTGGAGAGTAGCTGAAGCACACCTATACTTTTTATTTTTTAAAACATGTTTGGTATCATGTAAAAACAGTTAATCAGATTTAGGATGAGTGAAAAAAACTGAACTGCGAATTTACATTAAGTTCTGCCAGAAACGTGGAGATTTGTGCAGACACTTATGACAAGTTACAGCAAGTGTATGGCGATGTATGCAAAAAGTCACGCTCGAGTTTATGACTGGTATAAACATTTCAAAGAGGGCCGCCAAAGTGCTGACAGTGACGAACATTCTGGAAGGCCATCCACAAACAGGAATGAAGACAAAGTCGAAGCACTGCGTGCTATCAGGGAGTTTGCTGAGGATATGGACATCAGTTTCGAGTTGGTACAGTCTATTCTTACTGTCAATTGGGGGGTAAGATTTGTGCCTGCAAAATTCGTGCTGAAACTCCGGCCCCCTGACTGAAAAGAAGAGAGACTGCAGCCAGGAAGTTGTTGGAATGCATTGAAAATGACTTAGATTTCATCAAAAAGATCATTACTGGTGATGAATCATGGGTTTATGGTTATGACCCAGAAACTAAGGCTCAATCCTCACAATGGAAGATTCCAGACTCTCCCAGACCCAAGAAAGCCTGTCAGGTGAGGAGCAATGTCAAGGTCAATGCTCACAGTTCTTTTTTTTATTACAAAGGTGTTATTCATCATGGGTATGCTTCAAAAGGCCAAACCATCAATAAGGAATACTATGTCAAAGTTTTGACACATTTGAGAGATGCAGTTCGTTATAAGAGACCAGAGTTGCACAGAAATGGTGATTGATTGCTTTATCACGATAGAGGCCCAGGCCATGCATCACATCATCTCCAGCAGTTCTTGACCAAACACCAAATCGAGCAAGTCCATCAGCCTCCATACTCACCTGACCTCGCATCCTGTGACTTTCTTGTTTCCAAAACTGAAATTACCACTGAAAGAAGGAGATTCGACAACTTGGAGACCACTAAGCAAAATTCGACACGACAGCTTCACAGCATAATGAAAGAGACATTTATAAATTGTTTCCAGCAGTGGCAGGAACGCTGGAAGAAGTGTTTTTTTATTAGAAGAGGACTACTTTGAAGGAGACCGAGTGCAATAACTGTCAGTGTTATACTTCTTGTGTTACTATACAAGTCTCGACATTTTTTTTGATTGCACCTCATATATTGTATTTTGTTATATTTTTGTTTTAAGTATTTTGAGAAACATTTTTAAAAAATTAAAAAAAAATAATCTGCACTTCTGCCATAATAATCCATCACTATTTATCAAATTGATTTCTTTCCATGTGACAACCACTAGGATAGTTCATCACTTCCAATAATAACTCAAACTATTACCGTATTTCCCGGCTTATAAGTTCCTTCCCCCCCCCCCCCCCCCCCCCCGAGTATAAGTCACAGGGGCCAAAAGTAAGCTTTAAACTGGTAAAGTTATAGCTTAAGTCACCCCACTGAGAATCGGGGTCAACGATCGGTGATTGATAATACAGCAACTTAAAATTAAAACTTCAGTTTTACTGCCCTCGGTCGCTGGCAGTTCTGCGGCTTTTGGACAGCCACCATGTATTCAGTACTGGGTCTGAGCTGCTGCTCAGTGGAGTGGAGAGGGCAACCCTGGATGTGGCAGCGGCAGCACAAGTCTTGTGTTCGGTGGCATGGCAGTAGGGTCCATCTGTCTCAGTGGTAAAGTTATTGCATAAGTTGCGCCTTTATATAGGTCGCATCACTTTGTCATGATGTAAAAAAACATGATTTATAATCTGGGAAATAGGGTTGTTGTTGTTAAGTGCCGTCGAGTCAGAGTCGACTCATGGCGACCCTCTGGATAGCTATCCTAAATTGTGTTCGGTCTTCAGTCAGGCGGCTCATTGTTGACAGACTGGTACCCGTAGCTGCTGTTATTGTATCGATCCATCTCATTGCTGGCCTTCCTCTTTTGCGTTGACCTTCTATCTTGCCAAGCATAATGTCTTTCTCTAATGATCTCTCTCATCGCATGATGTGTCCAAAGTATGAAAGTCGAAGTCTTGTCATCTGAGCTTCTAAAGAAAGCTTAGGTTTGATCTCCTCTAGTACCGACTGGTTTGTTCTTCGGGCAGTCCATGGTATACACAGTATTCGCCGCCAGCACCATAATTCAAAGGCATCAATTTTCTTTCTGTCTATCTTTTTCACTGTCCAGCTTTCACATCCATATGATGTTATTGAAAATACCATGGCTTGAACAAGTCGAATCTTTGTATGGAGAGAGACATCTCTGCTCTTGAAAATCTTATCTAGTCTTTCATAGCCATTCTGCCAAGAGCAATGCGTCGTCTGATTTCTTGACTGCTTGTTGCTTCTTTATTGATAGTTGAGCCAAGTAGGTTAAAGTTGTTCACAATTTCAATTTCTTCTCCTTCAACGATGAACCTGTTGATTATGCCAGTTGTCATGATCTTTGTCTTCTTTACATTAAGGTGCAGGCCCATTTTGAGACTATGTTGAGACCTGTTATTGAAAGTGATGGTCAGAGTTGTTTTCACATAGAAAAAAAATCTGTTTGATACCTAATAGTAGTGGACTTTCACATAAACAGGGTGGATGATTATAGCATTATGTATTTCAGAGAGGAGCGATTATATCTAAGCATTTAGTACAACAAACAAGAATTTATTTACCAGTGGCAGTCTCTTTCCACAGACTAAATGCAGAGATCGAATGGCAGTGGTTCCTTTAATTTTGGGAGTGAGCTCGTGTGAGTGGGAGGGACAGTGACTTAGGGGGCATTATTCAAAAGGACATAGTCAGTTAGCAAGTCCTGCTAAGCTCAATATTCAATAGCACTATTCAGACAGTGTCAGGAAAGTTCATGGGCAGAAATGGTGAGAGGCCAGCAGTTATCTGGATAGAAACAACTTTCAGCATCACTATCCGCATAGGTAACTGCATAAATTAGAACATGTGAAAAACGTCTGAGTCTATGTAGATTGGGCTATCTGGATAACACCTGAATATCACCACAATCCAGATAGCCACAGTATTGAGCATAAAATTTGGCGGCAATCACTTTCCAGATCCCACTGATATCCCTTGGCAGTGCCTGCAAGTCACATGTAGGGTGCCACTGTTCAACATTTGGGGCTTACAAAAGTGAAGACGCTTGACGTTCACTCTCTGGCACTGAGCTCTAAGTCCCTGTAAGCTTGATTGCTCCATTTCAAAAGGTAGTGATGCAGCTGGTCCCGTGGTTTAGGATATTAGATGTCAAATCTGCTGTCCAAAATAGCAAAATTCCAGTGCATTGTACAGATTATGCATTGGGGGAGGGCAGACTCCCCTACTGCACTAAGCAACATTGTTGAGACATTCTTGTCTGAGACCTCCCTCCATCCCTCAGGCCACTAAGGACACATATGTTGCTTATGTATGTCATATGGTATGCTGGGGAGAGAGAATGGTTGTGCAATGGTTAAACATACCGGGCCCGATATTCAAAGGCATTTACACATTTACAGACTGTAAAATCCATAAATGCCCTTAAGCGAGATATTCAGTGGCATAAACACAGTGTTGCTGGATATCCGTGGATGTGGCTGCTACATTGCCTGATGCTATGGGGTTAGCATCGCGGTGTGTTGGGGGCATTCCAGGGCAGAGAAGAGGCGGCACCCGTTGCCTTCCAGTCAGTGGTGCTATTGAGCCGCTGTCTGATTAATGACCCACAGGCAAAGTTAGACATGGCAAAGACTAGCCTAACTTTGCCCGCAGGAGCTATCCGGGCAGCAGCTTGATATCGCCACTACCTGGTTAGCTTCCGGGCTATGTGGCGACTCTGATATTCAATGCCAGTGGCCGGATATAGACCAAGCATTGAATATCCTGGATTAAATGTCTATGGCAACAGCTAGCTGCAGCCACTGAATATCTTGCCACAAAAAATAAATGATGAAAATCAGCAAATGCAGCTGTTACCTGTTGTACAGCTTCCGGTATAAATCTATATTTCCCGAGCTTACGTTCAACAGCATGAAGCCTGAAGCAGCGGGAGCAGAAATGCTTCCACGACTATAGAATGTATTTCTGTAATAAAGAACATACACAAAGCAACAGAGATGAGGGTACTACAGTATTCCAGCTATTCAGTCATCATTCCTTCACAGCACACAGTATGCACTAACACAGAATACAAAAAAATGATCAGTTCTACTGCTTTTGTTTTTAGTTCTTTGGCCTTCCAGCTTCATACACAGCATAAACGTCTTCTCCATCCAGTTTAGCTCAGTCATTGAAGTACAGTCATTTGGCCATAGATCATGACTTGAACCTCAAATCTGCCTACTAACAGAAACTGTGTTCAGCACCCCCAAGGCTATAAGTGTAAAATTCAGAGCATTTCGACCTTGGGCCAGCTCAGAGAGTGAAAGCCAGGCTTGGACATCAAACCCAGATACCAAAGGGTTATTTATACAAGGGACCATCAACTTAACCATTTGTCGTTAGGCCTGAATACTCTGATAAGCCTGAAAACTATATCTGAAGTTCAGGCTCAAAATAACAGTCAGAGAAAGCATAGTTACTCACCAGTAAAAGGTGATCTCCGGGAACAGCAGGAATTTAGTCTTCACATATGGGTATCGTCAGTATCGATGGAGCCTGTGCGGGAACGCTCCCCAGCATCCAATAGGAAAGCTTTTGGGAGCATCCCACAGCACCTGCATTCTGCCTTCCCGCCTTTCCCAACTGTCCCTCACCAGTTGAGTTTAAAGCTGAGACAAAGAGAGAGGGAAAGAGAGAAAGAGAGAGATACAACTCCTAGGGGTGGTGGGTGGGTTGTGAAGACTAAATTTCTGCTGTTCCCAGAGATCACCTGTTACAGCTGAGTAACTATGCTATCTCCAGGAACAAGCAGGAATGTAGTCTTCACATATGGGGACTCCTTAGCTGCAGGTGCCAGGGAGAAACCCCAGAAGTTGTGTGCCCCTGTGAAAGGGCTCCACTTCCCCCCCATGGATCTCTGGCATCCTACCAGGGATGGTGGGTAGGAGTTGATTAAGTATGGAACAGGTGTTGAAGAACAGCCTGACCAAACAAGGCACCCCGGCAGGAGTCCTTGCCTAAGCAGTAATGTGCTATGAAGGTACGAACCGAGGCTCAAGTAGCTGCTCGACAGATGTCGTCGATAGACACAGAGTGAAGATGAGCCATAGAGGTTGCCATGGCTCTCACATTGTGAGCTGTGACATGGCCTTCAAGAGGAAGGCTCTTACTCTCATAGGCAAAAGAAATACAATGTGCAATCTATCTGGACAGTGTTCTTTTGGAGACTGGAAGTCCCAAATGACTAGGATCAAAAGCAACAAAGAGTTGAGAGGACTTTCTATGTTGCTGTGTCTTTTGCAAGTAAAAGGCCAAAGCCCTTTCACAGTCCAAAGTATGAAGATTCCTTTATGTATTTCAGGCGTGAGGCCATGGAAAAAACACAGAAAGGTAAAGCGCTTGGTTTAAATGAAAAGGTGATACCACCTTTGGCATAAAGTGTGGATGAGTCCCAAGGACTACCTTATTATGATGGAACCTTGTATAAGGAGGATCAGCCACCAATGCTTGCAATTCACTGATGCGAAATGCTGATGTGATTGCAATAAGAAAGATAACCTTCCAGGAAAGGAATTTCAAAGAAGTAATAGCTAATGTTTCCAAAGACAGCTTCATGAGCTGCCCAAGAACCAGATTTAAGTCCCATGCCACCGGTGGTGGCTTAATGGGAGGCTTAAAGGCCTCTCATAAGTCTCGCTATGACAGGATGAGAGGAAATAGGTTGTCCATTTAGAGGTTTGAATGAAGCTGCAATAGCACTCAAATAAACTCTCACTGAATTGGTCTTAAGCCCTGCATTAGACAAATGAAGGAGATACTTCAGTAATGATTCCAGAGGTATTGCAAGAGGGCCAAGACCCTTCTGCAAGCACCATATGGTAAACCTTTTCCACTTGAAAGCATAAGAGCGCCTTGTGGAAGATTTCCTGGAAGCATAAAGGACATCCTTTACCTGCTGAGAAACGTTAAGACCATGAAGTTCTAGGCTTTCAGCAACCAGGCCCTGAGATGGAGAGACTGGGGATTGGGATGCCACAGCATCCTGTCCTCCTGAGAAAGGCGGTCTGGAGCAGATCCTAACTCTAGAGGCGGGGCTTGAGAGAGCACAGTTACTTACCTGTAACAGGTGATCTCTGGGAACAGCAGGAATAAGTCTTCACATATTGATACGTCGGTACCGACGGAGCCTGCGCAGGAACGCTCCCCAGCGTCTTAAAAGAAAGCTTTTGAGAGCATCCTCCAAGCATGCGCGCTGCCTTCCTGCCCAAACACTTCCCTCACCTCAGTTGTGTTTGTAGCTGAGACCGAAGGAGGGAAGTAACAAATTAAAAAGAGAGAGAGAGAAAGAGAGCAACTCCTAGGGGAGGTGAGTGGGTTGTGAAGACTTATTCCTGCTGTTCCCAGAGATCACCTGTTACAGGTAAGTAACTGTGCTATCTCTAGGAACAAGCAGGAATGAGTCTTCACATATGGGGACTCCCATGCTAAGATGCCTGAGAGAGGCCCAGCATGTAGCAAGTGAATAAAAAATGGGACATGCTTGCTCCCGAGGACCTCAGGCATCCAAGGAGTTGAGTTGAGTAGGAGTTGAGCTAACAGACTAAAATTGAAATACTGTGGAACAGCTGAACTAAACAAGGAAGCAGAAAGTGTCCTTGTGTAGAGATAGCCGTTAGTAAAGATAGAGTTCCCAATTCTTGAAAAGAGATATTATCCAGGGATTGCAGAAAATCTATACATATGGAGAAAGTGGATATGGGTCTGTTGAAAAGAACCATCACATTGTCCTCATATGAAACTCCCCTATCATGAGGAGTGAAGGGAATGGAGCTGCAATATAGACAAAGATAAGAAATTATCATTGCCTGGAGAAACCCCAGGGAAACTGGGGAGTTTATAAGAAGTTGGGACCCATGAGAGAAGATTAACTTCTCTATAAGGTAAAGACTAAGGTATTTCTTTCCCTAGAGCAGGATGGTGCCTGGGGAAAGAAAAGAAAAGACAAATCTGACTAATCTGGATGAAAAGGTTAAAATACCTTACAGAAAAAGGAAAAATGGGTTCTCAGAACCCCTTTATCCAGACAAGAAAATTGTATTGGGCGATTGAGCCCCCAATTTCTGAAGATCAGGAATGTGTGTTGCGTAAGTGATAGCACTTAGGCTAACAAGTTACCTGGAGCTTCAGATAAAAGATAACCTGATTCTGATAGAAAAAGGTTATGGTAAAGAAAGAATTTCCTAACTTTTACCAGACAAATTGGATGTCCATTTATGACTGTAGGGTATGCTGACAGCATTGATATGGACCGTAGTAATATTTCAGGGACAGATTGTATAAGGAGAGTTGTCTAACCACAAGAAGGGTTAAGATCTCCTTACGAATAGTTAGGGAGAATCACTTATTAGTCAAGGTATAAGAATCTTAAGAAAGGTTACGTGAAAACCAGTAAGATGCTTCTTACCCTTGACAAGAGGTCTAGGCCTAGAGGGATTAGTCCTCAGACAACTAGGCCTTGAGTCGTACCCGAAGGAGGGCAAAGGAGATCCTTAATCCTAAGATAAAAGATCTGGATCTTCTTATCACTTCAGGATAGAAGCTGGAAGAAAAAAACGCAATGAAGGGCCATGTCTGACTCTGTATGAGAGCAGTATGAGTATCATGCGTTCGTTGTTTCTTGTAGACTTCAAGGAAGTATTAGAAGTAGAAAATTTTACAGTAGATAAAGATCAACTGTGAGTGGAGGAGTAGCCTAGTGGTTAGAACACTGGCTTGGTAACCAAGCAACCAGGGTTCAATTCCCGCTAGCACTCCTTGTGGCCTTGGGCAAGTCACTTAACCCTCCATTGCCTCGGAAGAAAGGCCTGGCAATCTACTTCCGGTGACACTGCCAAGAAAACCCAGGAGCTTCTGGGTCGCCAGGAGTCAGGACTGACTCGAAGGCACACATTACATTAAAGATCAACTGTAATGATTAGGAATGCATTCCAGTAGTGGAAGTTCCCTTGGGAATATGGAACAAATTAGAGAGTGGTGGTATTCCTTAACTTGAAGTCCTTCAGGCCCTGGTTCCCTTTCCTTAAAGGATTTTAAGGAAGATGGAGAAATAAGAACAACAGCCATATGATAGCATGATTAGGCAGAGCCTACCAGTCAAAGGTTGTTTAGCCCCCAGAAGTTCCCTACTAGGGGTAGGCTACGATGCTCTCTGACAAAGGCCCATAGTTGCAGAGCTTCATTGCACAGTTGCAGAGAGCATGTTATAGGCTACTTAGGTGAGATCTGGCTATTGAGTAGCCAGTATGTAACCTAGTTAATTTTGTTGGAAGAGAAATGAAGATGGCAAAAATAGTAATAGGCTTTTCTCCTCTGCAATAATGAATTAAACAGAGGGTTCTAAAAGGCGCTTTGAAGTCATCTGTTAGAAAGACAGCAGAAAAAGCAGGTCCCATGGAGATTAACAAAAGGACCAACAGACATAACTAGGAATGATAAAAGTAAATTCCTGTCTGATTAGCTGTCATAAAGGAGTATTTGAGAGGTCAGCTCTAAAGACACAAGCAGTGTAGAGAAGGCAGAAACCCATGTGAGCTATCTGTTCCAAGAAGCTCATCTAACCCACATAGTGGGTTATTCATATTTCTATTATGGAGGGGTTAGAAGCCTTCTGAGCTGACTCTGCTCAAATACATAGAGGAAAATATGATAGGGGTTTTCAGAATGCTGAATTGCATCCTGTAAGAAAACCCCTAGTGCAGAAGGACCCTAAAAAGGAAAAACTCTGTATTGACAAGATTTACTGGAGTAGGAATCCCTATAGCTTCAGGAAGAAGCTCTCCAGTTGAATAATATGCAGGTTGGAGACTGGATGTTCCAACTAAAAGATAAGTAATACAAAGTTGAAAAACTTACAAATTAGTAAGTTCTTATAGGTGGAGTCCCCTGCAGTGAAGGTGTTACAGGTAACTACCAAAAAGTGAAAAGGTATCACTCACCTTGTTAAGTTTCTTGGTTGTTCTTACCCCCCCCCCTTTTTTTTTTTTTTTTTTTTTTTAAAGGGAAGGAGAAACTTATTACCTGTAGGCCTGAGATAGGTCAAGAGCTCTTAGAGTTGACAGAGTAACATTCTCTTGTATAAGAGAGTCTTTCCTAGAGGCAGCTTAGTGTTGTCTCAGCCTAGATGCGAGTCAAACTAGACGGCTCTTTTGATAAAAAAACATATCTACAGGTTTTGAAACCTCATACTGGCCGAAAAAAATCAAAAACCCTGCAGTACTGGGGTTGCTGAATCTGTTGAGGTCTCCGTTACTTTAGCCTGGTTGGATGTTGCCCCTGTTGGGAAACATCTGTTTGAGGGGAAGAAGATGGATAAAACTTTTTCCCCCTAGAGGAATAAAGTCTTTTAGAAGATCCGTTATCAGCTGGTATGGAGGAAAATTTTGACAATCCTCTTGAGGTAGCATTATCAGTGTCTAACTGACCAGCTTGAAATAGGCAATCCTTGTTGAAGAGATGTTCTCCAGTACAAGGACTATTTCCCAGCTTCTCTTGTACCCATTTATCCAGGCCTGAAACCTGGAGTCAGGCTAAACGTCGTGCCCCTATGGCTATAGCAGAAGATCTGCTGACAGATTCAAAAGAATCTAGGGAAGCACGATGAAGGAATGTAGAAATATCTTGAGCAAGACTGACTAGTGATGAATAGTCAGCTCTTTTATGTTCCTGAAGGAAAGGGTAGAGAAGTTTTAAACTTTTGGCAACCTGTTCCAGAGAGAATCCCATATAGAAAATATAGGAAATGATTCTTGCTGAAAGCATAGATGCTTGGAAGCATCGACGCCCAAAGGCATCTAAAGTCCTAGACTCACGACCTGGCAGATAAGAGGAGTGCTTTTTTGCACTCCTAACCCGCCTCATTGCTGATGCTACTACTATAGAATGAGGTGGTAGTTGAGTCTTTTGAAAACCTGGAGAAGGTGGCACTCTATAGATAGTGTCAACTCTCTTGGAATGTGGAGATACTGTTAAGGGAGTCTCCCACATTCTAAATAACAGATCCTGTAGGATCTGATGTAGGGGAAGCATAATTGCCTCCTCTGGAAACCAGGGGGATTGCAGAGGTTCTGAATCCCGCGGTATAGACTCTTTCCCAGGTATAGAAATGGCGAGTATCCTTGCCATGTCAAGCAGAAAAGCTTGAAAAGAGATCTCCTCTAAGAGAACTCTCTGAATTGAGGAGTAAGAACTGGACCTGCTGAAAATTCAGGTAAGGTACCGATGGATGTATCTCCCACATCGGGGTTAGAAACCCGGGGAGGACGAAGCACCGGATCCTCTGAAATGAGGTGTGCTCGGTACTCCGCCATTTCGGTACCGAAGGAAGTCGGTACCGAATCTTCGAGGCTAGATAGCGATTCCAGGCTCGGCATCGGAGTAAGCGAGCCTATGGGAAGAGGCATCGAAGTCATCGATGTCGGTACCGACAACCATATCGATGACCAATTTGGTACCGGAAGCGACGCCAATGTCAGCGTGCGTACCGCCACCGGCCCCGGTGCTGGCACCGGAGCAGATATCGGCACCGTAATCGATGCCGATACCAGTGGCTGAAGAAGGTCTGCGGCAACTCTGACGGTACCGAAGTAACTGAGAGATGCGCCAGACTACGTTCCATGGTGAGGAGTTCTTTATCCAACACCACAGCCCATACCGAGGCATTGGTACCGCTCGAAGCGGTCCGGGCCACCGAACATGGTTCAGGCGCATCCACAGAGGTAAAAACATCGGGAACAACCTGAGATCCCGTGAATGCTTTGGAGCCCGAAGACTCCCGCCGGGATTGAGCCATAGTGTCCTCGAGGGCAAGCCCAGGGGCATCTCGATGCTTAGCAAGAGATCTACCTCTTGAGGACTGGCTAGTCTTAACAGACTGTTGTTGGCTTACCTGACCATGGAAAGAAGAAGAGATTCTGCCCGGTGACCTCATGGTAGATGTAGACCCGGTACTGAGTTGTACTCGGTGCTGAAGATCTCTTCTGGTAAAACCCCTAGAAGAAAAACAGACTTTAGGAGAATGGTCAGGAGCTAAACAAGGCAGACACCAAAATTGGGTAAGAAATTGAAGTGTACTGCCACAGTTTAAACATTTCTTGAGGGTAGTGACTGGCCTTTCCATGACTGAAAAGGTTGAGGCCTAGCGGCCCGAAGTCAGCACTAAAAGCAGAAAAAATTCGCCAGAAGGAGAAATTTTTCAGAGAAAAGAAAGAAAAAACACCGGCGGTACCGGTGGGTGACGAGCGGAGGCAGGCGCACCACAAAAAAGTAAAATAAAAAAGCTAAATTTTCTGCGGTGACAGGGACACGTCCTGTCGGCTCCGCGGAAAACGAAAAACTGAGGTGAGGGAATTGTGTGGGCGGGAAGGCAGCGCGCATGCGTGGAGGATGTTCTCAAAAGCTTTCTTTTAAGACGCTGGGGAGTGTTCCCGCGTGGGCTCCGTCGGTACCGACGTAACCATATGTGAAGACTCATTCCTGCTTGTTCCTGGAGATCAGAGGGTACCATATTTGTCGTGGCCCATGTGGAGTTATGAGGATCATATGACCTCTGTCTCTCTAAAGTTTGAGCAGGGTTTTGGGAATTAGGAGAATGGGTGGAAAGGCATACAGGAAGTCCTGGCCCCAATGGAGGAGGAAAGCATCCCAGGCCTGACAACCCTGAGCCGGAATTCTGGAACAGAACCGGGGAAGTCTGGCATTCAGCGGACTTGCAAAGAGGTCTATGTCCAGGGTTCCCCAAATTTGAAAAGTTTTGGCCACTTGGTCTGCATGGAGAGACCACTCGTGTGGAAGCAGAACTCAACTGAGTCTGTCTGCCCAAGAGTTTTGAATGCCTGGAAGATACACCGCAAGGAGATGAATCTGATGCTCTCTGGCGAGGGCCCATAGTCTCAAAGCTTCGTTGCACAGCGACAGAGAGCTTGTTCCGCGCTGCTTGTTCACATAGAACATGGCTACCTGATTGTCCGTTTGAACTAGGACTGTTTTGTAGCTGAGCTGGGCGTGGAATACTCGAAGAGCAAGGAAGATTGCTCTGAGTTCCAGGAGACTGATGTGTAGTTAGGTCTCCTGTGGAGTCCAGGTACCCTGGGTAGAGAGGCCTTGCATGTGGGCTCCCCAACCCACCTGTGAGGCATCTGTTAGAGTGGCTTGGGGTGGGGGTTGTTGGAAAAGGTTCCCACCAAAAGGTGTTAGGGTGACTGCCACCATTGGAGGGACAAAATAAGACGATCTGAGTTTGTTATTTTGTCTGACAGGCAACCTGATGCCTGAGTCCATTGAGTGGATAAAGTCCACTGGGCTGCCCTCATATGGATTTTAATGGTTTGCATTATAGTGCTTTCAAGTTACCCCCTGAAGAAACCGAGTAAGTGAAATGCAAATGAAGCACCATTGATAGTGTTGGTGAAGACAACGACGAAAACTAAGCACTATTTACTGCCTACTATATATAAAACGTTATAAGAGAGTTAACATACCAAATGACTAGACACAAAGGGTCACTGATGCAATAACGGGCTTATTCCAATTAAGATTTTTGGTAGCCTAGAGTCTGAGACCCTGTCAGTCATTATAAAATCATATGGGATTTATAGTTGAAAAATCTTATTAGTGAGATATAACATACTTTCAAACACTAAGTTCAGAGTGGCACATATATCTTGACAATTATTACTCTGACAGGATTGAACAAATTTCATTTGTGCCCTCATATGGAGGCTAGCATAAGGAACCACATGCACGGTGGATGCCATGTGGCCTAGCAACTGTAACACTTCCCGAGCAGTGAGGTGAGGCTTTAGCACTGCTTGGGAAGCTAACTGCACAATGAAAAGGCAGCGGGGCTGTGGAAGATAGGTCCTTGTCAGTCTGGTATCCAGCAGAGCTCCTATAAACTCTAGAGACTGAGTGGGAGCAAGGTTGGATTTTGGGATGTTTATGACAAGTCCCAAATACTGAAGGATGCGCATTGTGCGAGATGGAGAAATCCTGGCCTCTGGCTCTGAAGGAGCTCGAATGAGCCAGTCATCTAAGTAAGGGAAGACGAATATTCCCAGGGTGCGAAGAAATGCTGCCACCACAGCCATGCATTTTGTGAACACCCTTAGTGCCGAGGCCAGGCCAAAAGGAAGAACCCTATATTGGTAGTGCTTCCCTTGAAATGGAAAGCGAAGGAACTTTCGATGAGTTGGATGGATGAGAACATGAGTGTACGCATCCTTGAGATCTAGAGAACAAAGCCAATCCTGACTCTGAAGGTATGGCAGCAGAGTTCCTAGAGAAATCATTTTAAACTTCTCTTTGAACAGGAATTTGTTCAATTCTCTGAGGTCCAAAATGGGTCTGTGTCCTCCTGTTTTCTTTGGAATAAGGAAATAGGGGGAGTAGAACCCTGTACTCTGTTGAAGAATGGGTACCTCTTCTATTGCCCCTTGGGCAAGAAGCAAAGTGACCTCTTGACCTAACTGGGCGTTGAGAGAGGTCTGAGAATTGAACTGTCTTACCATTGTAGGAGGGGGCATGCTGAGGAAATGAAGCTTGTACCCCTTTCTTACAGTGGACAGAGTCCAATTGTCTGCTGTTATCTGCCCCCATCTGGGGGCAAAATGACATAACCTTCCTGGAATGGTGGAAGGCTCTGGGCTGTTCAGGGCCAGGAAGGCAAAGTTCTCTAGATAGGAGGCAAAGCTCCTGTGGAGGCTGAGTCTGCTGAGCCGGTTGAGGCTTAGCAGCTTTTGTTTTTCTTTGTCTAGGTTGTTGCTGCTGTCCCTTTTGGGCAGACTGACCTAAGCGATGCCCTTGTTGGGTATAGGAGGGGTAAAGCAACTTCTTACTGAAGAATGGTTTCTTGTAGGATTTCTTCCTAGCAGAATCAGCTGTAGATTTAGACAATCTATCCAAGGTGATATTGTCAGCATCTATCTCATTAGCTTTTTCCTGCCAATTCTTGCCAAAGAGATTTTCTCCTGTGCAAGGAATATTCCCCAATTTGATATTGTGATATCTGTTGATATTGTGTATCTGGACTTTCAGAAAGCCTTTGACAAGGTCCCCCATCATAGACTTTTGGCAAAACTAAAGAGTCATGGGATAGGAGGCAGTGTACTATTGTGGATCAGGAACTGGTTAAAAGATAGAAAGCAGAGGGTAGGGCTAAATGGCCAATTTTCCCAATGGAGAAAGGTGAATAGTGGTGTACCCCAGAGATCTGTGCTGGGTCCGCTGCTTTTTGACATATTCATAAATGACCTGGAAAGTGGAATAACGAGTGAGGTTATCAAATTTGCAGATGACACAAAACTATTTAAAGTTGTTAAAACCCAAGAGGATTGTGGAAAATTGCAAGAGGATCTTGATAAATTGGAAGACTGGGCATCAAAATGGCTGATGAAATTTAATGTGGACAAGTGCAAGGTTATGCACCTAGGGAAGAACAACCCAAACTATGGTTACACGATGCAAGGTTCCACATTAGGAACCACCACCCAGGAAAAAGATTTAGGCGTCATTGTGGATACCATGTTAAAACCCTTGGCCCAGTGTGCAGCGGCGGCCAAGAGAGCAAATAGAATGCTAGGTATGATAAGGAAAGGAATGGAAAATAAAACAAAGGATATTATAATGCCTCTATATCGTTCCATGGTGAGACCGCACCTTGAATATTGTGTGCAATTCTGGTCGCCGTATCTTAAAAAGGATATAGAGTTATTAGAAAAGGTTTAGAGAAGAGCCACCAAAATGGTAAAGGGAATGGAAGGATACTCCTATGAAGAAAGGCTAAAAAGGTTAGGGCTCTTTAACCTGGAAAAGAGACGGCTGAGGGGAGATATGATAGAAGTCTATAAATTAATGAGCGGAGTGGAACGGGTAAACGTAGATCGATTGTTTACCTTATCAGAATATAGAAAGACTAGGGGACATGCAATGAAGCTACAGGGTAAACTATTTAAGACTAATAAAAGAAAATATTTTTTCACTCAACATGTAATCAAACTCTGGAATTTGTTACCAGAGGATGTAGTAAAGGCTGTTAGTGTAGCTGGGTTTAAAAAAGGTTTGGACAAGTTCCTGGAGGAAAGGTCCATAAGCCATTATTAAGAAGGGACCCAGGATATCAATGCTTGAACCAATACAAGCATTGTGGAACCTGTGTCCCTTGTGGAAACTGCTAGGTACATATGACCTAGATTGGCCACTGTTGGAAACAGAATACTGGGCTTGATGGACCTTGGTCTGACCCAGTATGGCATATCTTATGTTCTTATGTTCAATTTATCCTGTACCCAGAGTTCCAAGTCCGATGCCTGGAGCCAGGCAATCCGACGTGCACCTATGGCAATAGCAGAGGTTCTGCTTATGCACTCAAAGCAGTCAAAGGCTGCACGGTTTACAAACTTGGAAACATCCTGAGCATGTTTGACAAGTGCAAGGTAATCCTGCTGCCTCTTATCATCAGGAAGGAGAGGGCTCAAACTCTAAATCTCCGGTGACCTCCTTAAGGAACATTCCCATATATAATATATAGGAACTGATCCTGGCAGAAAGCATGGAAGCCTGGAAGGTTTGACGTCCAAAGGCGTCAAGAGTCCTACATTCACGTCCTGGAGGATTAAATGCATGTTTTTTTGCACTCTTGATCCTTCTCATAGCTGATTCCACCACCATGGAATGGTGTGGTAGCCGAGTCTTTTGAAATCCAGGACAAGGAGGAACTCGATACATGGTGTCGAGACTTCGAGAGTGAGGAAAAGTGGTTAGAGATGTTTCCCACATCCTTAACATGAGATCATGCAAGATCTCATGAATGGGTAAGGTAGCTGCCTCCTTGGGAGCTTTAGGGTATTGCAGGATTTCCAATTCCTTTGCCCTACGCTCTTTTTCAGGAGCCACCGTGATGGAAAGACCTCGAGTCACATCTTGAATAAAATCCTGAAATGACATATCCCCTGGAGGAGACATCCTACATTGAGGAGGAGAATAAGAATCCTCAGGAAGAAATACTCTGGTATCGACAAAGCTATCAGAGTCTTCAGACTCATCTAAGGATTCAAAGTATCTCCGGATCCAGGTGATCGTGCAAGGCACGATACCGGTACCAATTGAAGTCGGCATCGGAGGGGTCCGGTACCAACTTGTCAATACCGGATGAATAAGCATGACTCGGTCCCGGTAGAATACCTGCCAATGTCGATGCAGTCGGTGCCGGTACCGGTTGAATTGTCTGAAGCGGTTTCAAGGGCATCGAGGCCGTGAGAAGAGCCGCCAGACTGCATTCAATAGCCAAGAATCTCTGGTCTATCGACGCTGCCGATGCTTGGGTATAGGTACCGGATGAAGCCAGTACCCCAGAGCATGGCACCAGTAGTTCTGCTGAGGTTGGGGCCTTGAGAACATCCTGGAGCCCCGTTAGTGCTTTGGAAGCCGAAGCCTCCCGCCGGGGCAATTTTGCCGGTAAAAGTCCTTGAAGGGCAACGCCAGAGGCATCTCGATGCTTAGAAGGAGATCTACCTTTTGAGGACCAGCCAGATTTATGTTTAGTTACCTGAGATCCATGGGAGGAAGACGAAGCCCTGGAAGACGTTGATGCCACCAACGCCGCATCGGAGGGAAAAAGGGGGCTAAGTTTAGCAGCTCGGTTTTGCCAGCCCCTCTTCGACATCATCCCACAGGCAACACACTCCGAAATAGAGTGGTCAGGACCTAAACATTTGAGGCACCACTCATGGGTGTCGGAGATGGTACCGCCACACTTGGAACACTTTTTAAAACCCAAAGCGCGTTTTTCCATTTTAGAGGAAAGTTGGGCCTAGTGCCCAAAATGGCACGTGGCACCTGAGGAGAAAATAGCTGGAAAAGACCCCAGAAGAAAAGGTTTTTGTTTTTTGTTTTTTAGAAAAAGAAAGAACCGGCGGTACCGGTGTAGCATCGAGGGAAGACAGATGCGACCACAAAAAAGAATAATAAAAGGGAATATTTTCTGCAGTGACAGGATGTGCGACCTGTCGGCTCCGCGGAAAACGAAGAACTGGAGAGGGACAGTTGGGAAAGGCGGGAAGGCGGGAAGGCAGCACGCAGGCGCTGTGGGGTGCTCCCAAAAGCTTTCCTATTGGACGCTGGGGAGCGTTCCTGTGCAGGCTCCGTCGGTACCGACGATACCTATATGTGAAGACTACATTCCTGCTTGTTCCTGGAGATAGAGAGGACCACAGCTCCAAGACTGGTGATTGTACTATAAGCATTTGTTCACATAAAATAACTCACTCAAATTTCAACACAGAAATAAACCATAGGGGCTTAAAGGATTAAAGATTGATCAACAGTAATCTATAATGAAATAAAAAAGGCATTGTTCCATAAACTGTGAGAAGTCATGATAAAAGACAGAAAAATATTTTTATATTCTCTTAATTTGTAATATATAAAGGCTCAAAATTTTTTAAAAAGTCAATAGGCAGATTCTTTGGCCCAGAGCCACCGATACTTGGTATCATGTGGAAGGCCCAGGCTCATATCCCTGACAAATCCAGAGGCCACTTGGAGATGGGAATGCTGCACAGGTGAGGACATCCCCAACCACTGCAGCACTGATATCTATTAACAATACACATTAGCATCAGGTTCTTGAGGGAACCACAGTCTGGATCTGTCAGCCACAATTAAGATGATGAACAAAATGGGGACAGAGGAAAACTCCTCTAGGTAGTTGCAAATGAAGGCTCATGGTACAGGTTGAAGCAGGATTAATTTGAGGAGGAAGCAAGGCGGCCAATTTCATGCCTTTTCCCACATCCTCTCCCCAAAAAATATTAAGAATAAATACTATTATCATATTTCCTTGTTTCTCTCCACTATCCTTTTCCAGAGTCCAGGTTCCCTCTGTACATGAACTGTTCCCTATACTTACATGCTGTATCCAATGTCATTACATGTTTTTTTCCCATGGTCATCATTCCAGTTGTCGTGGCACACAGGCAGCCAATCTGTCTTCTCTGAGGAGTATGCCTGCAGCATAAAACTAGGTCCATACAGTCGCACTGCAATGAACAGAGTCACTCAAAAAGCTGCTCATACAGAGTACACTGAGAGATCTCAAACTTCAGTAGGTGATGGGGGCTATCTGAGCCATTTGATGCTAACTATATAACACCTAGTAAAAGTGCTTTTTAAGGCACCTATTTTTCACCTACTTGTATTTATAAAATGCTAACCTAAGTTGCAGAAATCACACCTTCATTTAAGGTGCAGGCAATTATATCAACCACAGAACAAGTACAAATGCCCATTCCTAAATTTTTCAAGAATGCATATAAATTATAAAATTGTATAATCTGCAAATGTATTTGTCTGCTACGCTCAAGCTCTGCCAATATGAATGCCCACTGGCAATGTACACACCATTGAGCAAGCCACATATTTTCAAAGTGGTCAGTATTTTATAAAGAGGTCATTGGCATGCATTATAAGGCCACGTGTGCGCCCTTAATGACTGAAAATAGTGCCAGCTAAAAGTACTAAATGCCCCTCTTTATAAAATTACCTCCTTTGTGTCAATTGCTGGCTCTCTGGGGAAACATTAGAAAGCTCATTGCTGTTTACTGCTCCAGCCCCTCCCCATTCCGGAAATTGGAGGAGGAATCACAGGAACTGTTTTTTCGTCTCACCTCCTCCCTTCCTGTCACCACCACACAAGGGAAAGGGATGAATCTGGAGAAACACAGCAGGCACCATTTAAAAACAAGAGAGGAGGGTCTGGAGAATTAAACTTGCAGTTCTGTGTTTCAAGGACTGTAGACTCAGGTGAAGGTAGTGGGTGAAGTGCAATTTAGGGAGAATTAAGTGATTTATGGGAGAAGAGGGTAATAAAGGGAGTAGATTGCTGGAATTATTAAGGGCAGAAGGAGAAGGGATCATTCCTGAAATGGCAAAGAGAAAGCTGATTGCATTTTACTCACCTCCCCCCTAACCCCCAAGTCAACAGCCATATTGGGATGATCACAACTTTAAAAAGTACAGCTAGTAGGCCTAGCATGAGGAAGAGGAGTTAATTAAGGGCATGGGTGCGGCATTTTATACACCATGGCTGGAGAGGTTCAGGAGTTACTTGTGTGGTAGAGTCAGCATGGTTTTCTATATTGCACTGTTTATTGGTTCAATTATTCTTGCCATTAACTGCATGATTCCACACTTAGGTCTATGTCTACTAACCTGCAAAGATATCAAATATCGTAGGCACTTCCATTTCGTCTCTCCGGGCCAGTCCAGGCAAGTGAGGGTTGTCAACCTTCTCTAGCAGCTGAGGACTGAAAAACTGAAGTTTTGCTGAAAACAGTATCTGGCTCCCTCTGCTGGCCGAACCTCAGTCTTTCAGTCCTCAGCAGCTGAAGATGACGTCTCTTGTCTGGCTCCCTGTGAATTCGTTCAAATTTTTAGTTTTTTAGTTTTTTGGTTTATTTGGCTGTTAGGGGTAAGGGTTCTAGCAGGGCTCTCCCCTTCAGCCTCGATCTGTTACTTCGGCTGGATTGACATCCTTCGCAGCGCTAGAGGCAGAGCCTGCCTTGTCCCCAGCGCTGGACCCAGAGGGGGAAGCGGCAACAGGTTCTGGGAGCCCCAGAAAGCATCGATCAGCCTCCGAAGCCACAGGCGTGCCGCCGCTAGCAGCGGGGGGTCAGCTGCCGTGCTGGAACACTTCCGCGGTCGGCGGATCCCTCTCGGGCTCAGGTCAGTCAGTTCGTGGATTTTGGGCCTGAAGGCACTGTTGGCGCGCTTAGCGCGGTGCGGTTTTCGACGGTGTCGGGGTTTTTAGTTTCACTGGGATTTTTGGATCGGGGCTGTCTCGTCGGGCGGTCTTCCTTTCTTTGTTCTTTTTGTTTTGTCGCGCATTTTTCACCGGCATGGATCCTCGGTCAGAAGCGCCGGAGCTCCGGGGGAGGTTTTCTTCGGCTTCTGAATTGGCGGGAACAGCGGCCATGTCTGCAGCATCTGTTCCCTTGCCTTCTGCTCATAAAAGCTGCTCTAAAAGGAAGGCTAAGGCTAAGAAGCCGGTTAATGTGGAGGAAGCTCCTTCACTCTCTATGCCTACTGGTCAGGAGACTTTAGAAAACACTTTTTCTGCAGCTTTTATTCTGGCTATGCATAAGGCCTATTGTATGAAATGGCATCAGGCTCAGATTAAGGGCTCGACTCCTCTCCTCTCCCAGAGTCTCTTTTGGACCCGGGGGAGGGTTCCTCCAGCGCTGTCCAGGGCACCCACGGGGCTACCGATAGCTTCGGGTTACCTGCCCCAGAGCTTCCCAGTGTAGAAGAGGGGGAGCTTTTGATGGACCCTGTCCTAGAGCAGTGGGCTGATCTTGAGGAGGGTGAGTTGGGGACCGCCGACGATCCTAGTCTTTTCAGAGTGTTTTGTAAGGAGGAATTGGGTGCTCTGATTTCCCAGACACTGGCCACTTTGAATATTGTGTTGCCTCCAGCTCAGGATCAGCCGTTGGAAGATCCTCTGCTCCAAGGGTTTAAAACGGAGCAGAAGTGCTTTCCGGTCCACCACGTTATGAAGCAGATGGTGGAATCCGAGTGGGAATGCCCAGAAGCAACGCTGCGGGGGCTCGGGCTATCGCCCGCTTGTATCCGTTACCGCAGGAGGAGCTGGAGTTGCTTCGGTTGCCTAAAGTGGATGCCTTGGTGTCGGCGGTTACCAAGAAAACCACCATTCCCGTAGAGGGCGGAGCGGCCCTCAAAGACTTGCAGGATAGGAAGCTGGAGGCTCTGCTTAAGCAGACCTTTGAAACTTGCGCACTGTCGCTCAGAGTGGCCTTTTGTGGGGCATACGTGTCCAGGGCTTCCATTAGATGGATTCAAGGGGCCCAGAACAAAAGTGACGAAGAGGACGGCGTGAAGCTCGAATCAGCGGCTGCCTATCTCGCGGATACTTTCTATGACCTGGTTCGCGTTTCCGCAAAGTCTATGGCATCGGTAATTGCAGCTAGGCGATTCCTCTGGTTGCGCCATTGGTCGGCGGACGTTTCCTCAAAGACACGTCTCACTAAGCTGCCTTACAAGGGCACCCTGCTTTTTGGTGCAGCCTTGGATAAGATTGTGAAGGATTTGGGTGACTCCAAAGGAGGTCGCCTCCCAGAGGACAAGCCAAAGGGTCAACGGCCGGCCGGTGGCCCCAGATTTGCGGGCCGGGAGCCTCGCAGGTTCCGCGGTTCTCGCTTTGTCCCCTATCTGAGAGGGCGCTCTGTGGCTCGGGGTCAGTCCTTTCGAGGGGCTCGAGGGTTCGGCAGAGGTTATTTCCAAACCCAGCAGAACCCCAGCAAAAAGCCCCAATGAAGTGAGGTTGGCCCAGATGGAACTCCCGGTAGGAGGTCGTCTGCAGCGGTTCCTTTCTGTCTGAGCCTCCATAACAACCGATCTCTGGGTTCTCGACATTATACGCGACGGTTATGCCCTCGAGTTTGCACGCCCGTTACGGGACGCTTTTGTGGCATCTCCTTGTGGTTCTGCGGAAAAGGCAGCGGCAGTGTTCGAGACCCTTCAGCGCTTGTTGCGTCTTCGGGCGGTGGTGCCGGTCCCATTCGACCAGTTAGGGTTAGGTCGGTACTCCATTTATTTTGTGGTTCCCAAGAAGGAGGGATCTTTTCGTCCTATCTTGGATCTCAAACACGTGAACCGCTGCTTGCGTGTTCCGCACTTTCGCATGGAGACCCTCAGATCAGTGATCTGCTCCGTGCAGCCCACGGAGGTCCTCACCTCCATCGACCTGACAGAGGCCTACCTCCATATTCCAGTGAGGCCAGAGCACCAGCAGTTCCTGCGGTTTGCAGTTCCCATGGGTCACTTTCAGTTCCAAGTGTTGCCGTTTGGGCTAGCCACAGCGCCGCGGACCTTCACAAAGGTGATGGTGGTGGTTGCGGCGGCATTGAGACAAGAGGGCGTGCGGGTGCACCCTTACCTCGACGATTGGTTGATTCGGGCACCGTCGGTCGCGGAGTCCGCAGTGGCCACGGCTCGTGTTGTGGCCCTGCTCGAGCAGTTGGGCTGGGTAATAAATCAGTCCAAAAGCCATTTGCAACCGACTCAGAGACTTCTGTATCTTGGGGCGCTGTTCGACACGAGCGTAGGAGCAGTGTTCTTGCCCGAGCCCCGGGTGAAGAAACTTATGGGGCAAATGAGGGCGTTTCTGCGTCTGAGGGCGCCAACGGCTTGGCGTTTACTTACAACTGCTCGGTTCCATGGCGGCAGCACTGGACCTGGTGCCCTGGGCTCGGGCGCATATGAGACCGTTGCAACATGCGTTGCTTTCGAGGTGGTCTCCTCAGGATCACCCCCTGTCCCGCAGATTGTCTCACGCTCCATCCGTGAGCGACAGTCTGCTCTGGTGGTTGGATCCCGCTCATCTCCGGGCGGGCATGCCCTTGCGGTCCCCGGATTGGCTGCTTCTCACAACCGATGCCAGTCTCGCGGGCTGGGGGGCTCACTGTCAGTCCCACATAGCTCAAGGGCTATGGTCGCTGGAAGAGTCGACCTCGTCCATCAATCTGCTGGAGCTTCGAGCGGTGCGGTTAGCGCTGCAGGAGTTTCGCATGCTCGTCAAGGGCAAGGCAGTGAGAGTTTTCTCTGACAACTCCGTGGCGGTATCTTACATCAACAAACAGGGAGGTACCGGCAGCGCGGCTCTATTAGAAGAGAGTCTACGATTGATGAGCTGGGCGGAGGCCCACCTGGTAGCGCCTTTCTGCGGCTCATGTGGCGGGCCGCGACAATGTTCAGGTGGATTACCTCAGCAGGCATGCCGTAGATCCAGGGGAGTGGGAGTTGAACGCAGCAGTGTTCCACGACCTAGTTCTCCGTTGGGGTCATCCGACGATGGATTTGATGGCCACCTGCGACAATGCGAAAACCAGTCGGTTCTTCAGCAGGAGAAGAGAACATATGTCTGAGGGTCTCAACGCCCTGGCACAGCCGTGGCCATCGGTAGGGCTACTCTATGTGTTCCCTCCGTGGCCTTTAATTGGTCGCATCCTACGGCGGATAGAGAGCCACGGCGGACGGGTAGTCCTGTGGTTGCCTCGGATTGGCCACGCCGACCGTGGTACACGGATCTGGTCCGCCTGCTGGTGGACCGTCCTTGGCGGCTTCCGGCGCGGGCAAATCTCTTGGCTCAGGGTCCGCTTCTCATGCCGGACGTGGACCGCTTCTCGCTTACGGCTTGGCTCTTGAGCGGGACGGGTTGAAGCGTAGAGGTTATTCGCCGGTCATCGACACTCTCCTTCGGGCCAGGCGTTCCTCTACTTCCCTAGCGTACGCTCGTGTCTGGCGGGTCTTTAAACGCTGGTGTGGGGAGCGCGATCTTCGGCCGGGCTGCTCTCTGATTCCTGACATCTTGTCTTTTCTGCAAGGCGGTTTTGAGAAGGGCTTGGCCCTTGCTACGCTCAAGGTTCAGGTCGCGGCGCTGGCATGTTTTCGGGGTAGGATTAAGGGGATGCTCCTCTCTCGTCATCCTGATGTCTTGCGGTTCCTGCGCGCAGTCCAGAACTTGCGTCCTCCGGTTCGCTCCATCGTTCCCGCTTGGGATCTTAATCTGGTGTTAGAGGCTCTTGCGCGGCCTCCCTTCGAACCAGCTAGGGAGGTGTCCTTTAAAGAACTCTCCTGGAAGACTGCATTCTTGGTGGCCCTCTGTTCGGCTAGACGTGTATCGGATCTTCAAGCTCTTTCGTGTAGGGAGCCTTTCTTGCACTTCACGCGTGAGAAGGTGATATTGCGTCCCGTGCCTTCGTTTCTTCCAAAGGTGGTTTCCAGTTTCCATGTGAATCAGTCGATTTCCCTTCCGACTTTTCCGGATCGTGAGGGGACGCCCATCGATTCGGTTCTCCGAAAGTTGGATCTAGGTAGGGTATTTAAACGGTATCTTCGTCGGACACAACCCTTTCGCAAATCGGACAGGCTGTTCATTTTGTTTGGGGGGCCTAGAAAGGGGGAGGCTGCCTCCAAGGCCTCCATAGCACGCTGGGTTAAATGTGCTGTGTCAGCGGCTTATCAAGCGAGCGGTCGGTCGCCGCCGGAGCTTTTCAGAGCTCATTCGACTCGTAGTCAGGCGACGTCCTGGGCTGAGCTGGCTCTCGTTCCACCAGTGGATATCTGTAGGGCGGCGACTTGGTCGTCGTTGCACACTTTTTCGAAGCATTATCGGTTGGACGTGCAGGCCGCGGGAGATGCCAAGGTGGGAGCGTCTGCCGTCATTGCGGGTCTCGCCGGTCCCTCCCTGGGGTAGTTACTGCTTTGGTACTTCCCTCACTTGCCTGGACTGGCCCGGAGAGACGAAATGGAAGAAGAAATTAGGCCTTACCTGCTAATTGTCTTTCCTTGAGCTCTCTCTGGGCCAGTCCAGGCCCCTCCCGTTGACCTTGGCGAGACTTCGCTAGGCTCCACGGTTTTTTCAAGCGGCGCGTAAGTTTTTCCGAAGAGTCGATATTGGGCTTCCGCTTCTTGTCAAGGCTTACGATGGTCTGTGGGGCTCCCTCGTTTTGGGGGGGGGGGGGCTCATTACATGAATGCCTTCAATTCGGGGTATCTTGTGAGCGTCCTCCACGGGATATTGAAGAATCGTTTGACTAATATATACAAAAATAAATAAATAAATAAAACCTTGGGGACTCGTAGTTTCCGCAGGTTCCGTTGGTTCTCTTTTAGTTATCGTTTTTGCTGCTTTGTAAGTTTAGACTGAGGTTCGGCCAGCAGAGGGAGCCAGATACTGTTTTCAGCAAAACTTCAGTTTTTCAGTCCTCAGCTGCTAGGTTGACAACCCTCACTTGCCTGGACTGGCCCGGAGAGAGCTCAAGGAAAGACAATTAGCAGGTAAGGCCTAATTTCTTCTTTTCTGCGATATCTGGTTTTCGCATGGTGCATGCCTGCAGTGGTGGAATTGGAGCAGTGATGGGTGCCAAAATCTGGCCTGATTGTAGTGGCAGATAATGCCACCTCAAGAGGTAGTGTTATCTGTTTGGAGGCCTGATAACGGGGATTTGGAGATGTCCAGGGGAGAGGGAAAAAGTGCTGCAAGAGGGCCAGAACTTTTTCTCTTTATATTGTTAATGCTGTGGATCGCAACACCATGGCACCAATAATATCGGGGAGGAGGGGTGGATACCCAATCACAGCTTTTTTTGGGGGTTGGGGGGGGGCATCACAGCAATCAGGGGACAGAGCTATTGATAGCTCTGTGCATCTGATCATTACCATCCATCCCCTGGATTTAAAGCGGGGACCAGCAGTACCTGCTGCAACAGGCACCACAAGACATTTCCCACAATACCAACCAAGCCAGGTAATGTGGGTTTAGCAGGAAAGCCAGAACCCCTACAGTATCTGCAGGGGCCAACCCAGGAATGCCCCCTGCATATATCGCAGAGGTTTTTTCCTTACCATGCAGATTTGGCAGCTAATTCACTGCGAGAGCTGCCAAACCTGCCCCTAATAGACATGCCCCTTAGTGTGACTGTCACCTATGCA
Source organism: Ichthyophis bannanicus (assembly GCA_033557465.1). Lineage (NCBI taxonomy): Eukaryota > Metazoa > Chordata > Amphibia > Gymnophiona > Ichthyophiidae > Ichthyophis > Ichthyophis bannanicus. The sequence continues at coordinate 419,835,136 of CM066034.1, forward strand.
GCCTATGCACCACATGCTTTAGGAATGTGAGTAAAGGCAAGCTGTGTACATTTCTCTCTGAGCAAGAAATAGAGAGTATGACATCTTTTACAGGACTTAGAACTGTAGGGAACAGGCTCCACAGGTTTTTGGAGAAAAGAGATTTGCAAATACATGATTTTTGGGGTTTTTTTGTTTGTTTTTAACATGCCTTCAAATGCTGACTCCTGGCGACCTAGCAGCCCCTGGCTTTTCTTGGCAAGGTATGACTGGGAGTAGATTGCCAGGCCTTTTTCTCTCCCAAGGAAATGAAGGGTAAAGTGACTTGCCCAATGACACCAGGAGTGTTGGTGGGAACTGAACACTTATCTCTTGGGTATTAGGCTGTTGCTCTAACCACTAAGCCACTCCCTCCATTCCACATGATATATATCACTATTAAAATCTGCTCTCTCCTTTTGCAACATTTACTTTAATTGTAAGTACTCAATCAGAACGTGTACACTTTTTTAAAATATACAAAGTTAAAAATTTAATCTTTATAATAGAAGAGCTGGCTGACTTCAGCCTCTAAAATCCTGCCAACATTAGCTTCTCACACAGAATCAGTTTTTTTTGGACAAAAGAAACAGATCACTGGACGATTCTCACATTTTAAAAAAAAGACCACACCTATAAACACAAATGGGTATCATTCCCCACTGGCATAGTCTAAATCAAGAGCTCCTGTTTGAATACCACGTCTGTCAGGTTTTCATGATATCTACAATGAACATGCATGAAATGCATGTGCCTAAAATGGAAGCAGTGCATGCAAAACCACCTCATGTATATTCAAGGTAGATATCTTGAAAACCCAATTGGCTTGTGGCACTTGAGGACTAAGTTGCCCATCCCTGGTCTACATCAAAGTGCAGAATAGCAAAATTAGACATTTTTCTAGTTGCCTGTCCTCATTCCTGTGTGAAACCTGCCTATCAGGAGTCATACCTTTTACTAGCATTAAATAACTTTAAAGCAACACAAAGGCAGAGGTAGCATCCCAAGGATGCAGATGCAAATTATCTTCTAATTATAAAAGGTCACCAACCGGTTTAGCTGGCCTGGCTAGTTCCAATTAAGGGAGGTCAAACAACTCAAATGTAAAGGTGTTTTTGTTACAGCTACCACAGTGACATTTCAGAGTGCTTGAATCAACCTCTTAAAAGCAGTTGTAGAGCATCCAGTCCCATATACTCTCTGTGCTTTAGCCATAAACCCAATCCTGGCTGTACTACCGACTGGCCTGCAGAAGATACTTATGTTAACAGCTAACCATAATTACAAGTAGTTAATTACCTACTTGTAGACTCTGGTCTCAGTGAACTACGTACCCTCATATTTGAGAACCTTTATGGAACATTCACAAATAGATCTGGCCATATTCTAAGTTTTCAAAGAGAAGTCTGCAAGAGATATCTAGAAGGACCAAGCATGCAAAGAAGAGATGATGTACCTAGGGATACCAACCAGCTGGTAAATGACCAGACTAGCCTGTTTTCTGAAAGAGAAGCTGGTAGTCAGCAGGAGAGAAAGCCATCTAAAGTGCTGGTTTTCTGCTTACTACTAAATTCTTCAGAACTTGTACACCATTTTCTCTGTGTGCAATGTCCTGCCTTCACATATACGGCTCTTCCTCTGGACTAGCAGCAAGAGCGTCATTTTAGCATAAACTATCTTCTACTGTTATAAGACCAGTCTTATGGCTCATTGCAAGACTGTCCCAACAAAAGATGACGACATGTACTTAAATGCTGCTCCTGCTGCTAGCTGAGGGGAGGGGCAGAATGTAAGGGGAGGAGGATGGGTGGGTTGGTTTGGTCCTCCTCCCACCCTCTTAGGGTAGCAAGATAAGTGAGGCTTGGGAACCAATGTGGCAAGATGAATGCTATACTAGGGAGCAGGGCCGGCCCGTCCATTGAGCAAGAATGTTGTTTGCACAGGGCCCCGCGTTTAAGGGAGCCCCGCGCAAACAACATTCTGCATTAAAAGCCCAGGTAAATTTTAAAAAAACAAAAACAAAAAAACTGTGGCAGCGGCAGAATCAAGTGTCCCGCGCCTGCCCGGCAGAGCCCTCCCTGAATCAGTCCCCTCGGCGCCGGCTTTCAGAGCTGGGGACCGATTCAGGGAGGCCTATGCCGGGGGGGGGGGGGGGCCGCGGCACCAGAAGGAGGGCAGACCAGACCAGACCATAATATGCAGCTTTACGCTACATGTTGAGAAAGGGAGTTAGTACCTGGACTTCTCTGCTGCTTGAAATGGTGTCTCCGATGCAGGCTGTTGCGGAGCAATAACTAGTGAAAAGGGTAAGAAACCGTAGCCTCGCTTGTGCGCAGGGTACAATATTTGGCTGCTTGTGTGCAAAGTTGCCTTGCTTTTAAGTTTGAAAGCAGTTTTGCGAGCTTCTCTTGTCATGCTCTTAGCTAGGGAGGAAACGTTAAATGCAGAAAAAGTCTGCACATTGAACCTTTCTTTTGTGCATGCTGTTTTTAAACAAAAGGTGAGGATTGCCAGAAGGTTTCATATAGTTACGGATAAGAAGCTCTGAAGGGGAAGCAAGACAATAAATATCTCTAGCGAGCAGCATTTGATTTGGCAGCTCAGTGAGGTCTGTAATACGTGCAGGCGCCCACTGAAGGATTTTCCAAAACAGACCCAGCAGGTTGGAAACTGCTTTGCACCTCCTTTGAGAAAAGCAGGATAGAAGTAATGAGATGAAAGGGAATGTTGATAGCTCACGTCAGCATAGGATACCATGAAGTGTTAGAAGTTAGCAGCTTTTGCCTTCGAGCCGTCGTTTGGGGGATTTTCTGGTTTTGGCCTCGGTCCGTCCGGCCGCTTATCATGGCACTGATTCAGTGTCTGCTTTGCTTTGGTAGTTACAGCTGCTCCCACTGCACAAACCCCTTTCCCTAATCACCTAATGTCTCTGGAGCAGGAGATGGAAGGGGTGGGGGAGGAGGAGGAAGAAAGCCAGAGACTATCCTCACCTTGACTAAAAAACACTTTACACACCCCTCTCCTCCGCTTCCCAAGCGCAAAACAACAATAACTGGTTTAAATCTTACTTAACAAACAGAACCCAAACAGTGAGGATCGACAATCAAACATCAAATACCTTTAACCAAACCCAAGGCCTTCCACAAGGATCTGCGCTATCAGCACTTCTATTTAATATTTACCTCCAACCAGTCTGCAACATCTTTAAACGTCATGGCGTAGGATATCACATTTATGCAGATGATAATCATGTTTTATCTACCATTTAAAATCCCACACCCACCAATACAACAAATAAAAGATTGCTTTAATGACTTAACCTCATGGCTCATTGACCACAACCTTTACATTAATTTTACAAAAACTGATATCCTCTGTCACAAAAAACCAAACATATACACCTCCAATTTCCATTAACCTAAATAACCATGAGATTAAAGCAAAAAAAGAAATAAAATACCTAGGTGTAACGATTGACGATAAACTTAATATGGACTCACACATAAAAAATCTTACAAAAACTATACATTTCAAAATCAAGACCCTGAAACAAATACGCCCATTAATTCATTTAAATGACTTCATATCGATAGTACAAGCAATCATCACTCCACACTTCGATTTTGCAAACTTAATTCTCCAGGGAATCACACGACAAAACATTAAAAAGATCCAATTAACTCAAAATATTGCAGCAAGAATTATAATGAAAGTAAGTCCAAAAGAACACATTACACCAATTCTTGCTAAGCTCCATTGGTTACCTATTCATGAAAGAATACACTACAAAATACTAGTTACCACCTTTAAACTGATGAATAAACTTGCACCATCCGTTCTTAACAACCTAATCAACACAGAATCAAATAAGAGGTCTCAAAGAAGTAGACATACAAACACAATATCACTACCTAAAGACTATAAAAAAAGCTAGAAAACTAACTAATAACAGGGCCTTCTCACACTATACACCGTCTCTCTGGAATAACCTACCTGTCAATATTCGCCTTCTAACTGAAATTAAAGAATTTAGAAAAAAACTAAAAACACATCTATTTACCTTACATTATACACCTCTGGCTTACCAAACCACACAAGTTGACACAGGATAATAATCCCAACAAGGCATACTCCCACTCGACCAAACTAAAACTAAAACTAAACCCATAATCTGATATTAAAAGATCCCTCTCAAGTAATACAGTCTGTATAAAATCAATTTAAATATGTAAAAATTTGATTACATCCACTCAATTAAATTGGATGTACATCCACTCAATTAAATTAGATCTAATTCAAACTATATAAAATTAATGTAAATATGTAAAAAAGTTTGAGTACATCCACTCAATACAATTGGATGAAATCACTGTTTGCATGTCTTAATTATACTGTTAAATGTAAAAAGTTAAATCTGTTCACTGTAATATGACTAGGACATGATTAACCATGTACCTTAAATTTTTACTGTTATCTGTAAACCGCACTTGATACTTGGGAAAGAGCGGTATATAAATGTGTGCTAAATAAATAAATAAATAAAAATAAAAAATACTTTCAAAACTTGAGAGGCTGAACAAACACGTAGGAACTGCAGAGAGCGTCCAGGGCACTTCCTACAGCAAACCCTCAGGTCCTGCTACTTGTGTTTAGCTGCTCTATGCTGCAGTTTTATTCCCATTTACAGCTGTATAGAATAGAATTTGTGATGTACCGTGACCGTCAGCAGTAGAGGAGAACTTAAGAATGGTCCAATGACTCTCCTTCCTCCTCCCCCCCACCCCTTTCTTCCAATGGTCTAACTCCTCACCAAATTTCCAATGTCTGCACTTGGCTAAACTAAAAGTAAAATGGGGGTGGGAGAGAAACTGCAACACGCACGTGTCAGCTTTGCTTTGGTATTTACAGCTGCTCCCACTGCACAAACCCCTTCCCCTAATCACCCAATGTCTGAGGCTGCACAAGAAAGATGTGGGGGTTTTTTCTTTTAAAAAGTTTCAAGGTTTAGGACAATCAAAGAAAGGGGGGAGGTAACCGTTGTTCAGTGTGTTGTTAAATTACTACCCTTTGTCTCCTTCCCTTTCCAGGATGTGCAGACTGCAGAGCAGGGACTGGAGAACTAAAAACGGGACATGGGATAAACACAGTGGATCCCTTTTATAGCAAGAAGATAAAATCAAACTTATATATATCTTTTATACCTCAACAAATAGAGGAGAGTTAACCTACATGGAGCAGCAGGTACAACTACTCTGTCCACCTACTGGGCAGACTAAATAGACCATACGGGTCTTTATCTGCCATTATAGTAAGAGTGCAGATTTGAGTCACAAACACAGTGATAGTGCTGAATAACTTAGGTTTATCTAGTGAGAGTCCCTACAGCATTTCCTGTTGTGGCCTGCATGTTACAGGGGGAACTAACTAAGTTATTTGCCTTCTTTCCTCTGTGGTGTTTATGGCCATCATTTTAGTTTTCCTTTGGGTATTCCCAGTCTGTAGCAGTTGGAGAGCTGGTAGGCACAGGGGCGTGGGACTTAAAATGGCTAATTTGGGGAGATCATTTGTGGTAGGCGAAGGCCTATGATCCATGCTAATTGAACTAAACAGACAGGCCTAAGCAGCTTGACCTGTAAATGAAGCCTGTAGGTTAGGCCCAGAGGAATGAACCCCCCCCCCCCCGAATGATGACACCGTAGAATTGAAACTTAACTGAACACAATTAAGTATAGCTAAGCAGAATCGAAGCAGAATCGAAACTTAGAAAATATAGAAAAAACAAGTCTAATTGGTACTGATAAGAGAGCACAGCTTCTATGGAATTAATTAACACTGCTGAAAGAAAAGTTACAGTGCCCTGCTTTCCCACATGTTCTAACTAGCTAAATGACCTTGGAGGAGGAAAGTATCTAAGTTGGTGAACTGACCATTGTAATTGGGACTAGAAGGGGGGTAAGCAGGTGCTGAGCCCAGACCAGAGTCCTAATTGGAAAACTACGTAATGTTACCGGGACCAATAGATGGGTGAGAGGGGTTACTGGGACCAATGAAAAGTTTGCCTATGTCTAGAATGGAGAAGAACACTATAAAAGTTGTTGTTTTGCTAGAAACCATTGCTCAGCCATTTTGAATTTGATTCTGCTTGAGTCTTGTGCACAAATAAATGATTTGGACCTTCTGAACTGACTCCTGGTATTATTGGGTTGTTTGCGCTCTGCTGCTACATATTCTTGGTGCGTTGGCCGGGAACGTGTGGTGAGTAGAGGGTATACGAGCTGATATACCACGACTTTCCGCCTCTATAGGTTTGGTCCTGCTGGGCTCATGCCCTCCCGACGTGGGCTCGGCTCCCAGGCGCCACCGGTCCAGTTGCATCGGAGGGAGCTGGGCCAGGCCTCGGCGGGTGCTGGACCCAGTCGGAGCCAACACCTCGAACCCGTGAGGGGAGTCCGAGGTCCAACTCATGCGCTTGCTTGGGAACAGGGACCGGATCCGGTGAGTATAGATTTTGATATGTCTAGACAGATGAGTCAGAGCAGTACTGCTGTTTGAAACTTGGATTTTGTAACTTTGGAATTTGGAATTTTGGTAAGCGAGCATGATCACCTCTCAAAGGCGGCCCCATAAACCTTGCATGAGTATGCGCGAGGTGAACCCACTGCCTTTTTGGAATTTGGAATTTGAATTTGCATTTGGTAAGAGAGCTCTCAAGACGGTCCGATTAACCCTGCATGAGTATGCGCGGGGTGAAACTATCGTCTTTTTGATTTTGACTTCGAATTCGAAATTTGATATAGCCTAGTCAGAAGAGACAGGATTGGGCTGTGTCTTTCTTGGGATACGTTGCTAGCATGTGTGTCGTTTGTCTATGTGTCTTTGTTTAATGTAAGATTATATTCTGTTGGGTAATGTATGATAATTTACCACTTGACTCACTGAAAAATCAAGAACATGTCTCACTCAGTCAGAGCTTTTCCTACAGTACAGCGTGAGACTGACAAGGGGCGTGTCTGTGCAGAGGTGCTTTTTAACCCTATGAAGGCATGTTTTCAACGTTCTGCTGCTGGGCTAATTGGAGCTTATTTTAGGGCAATTATACCTGTTTTTATTTACTGTGTTTTAATAGTGATGTTCCTTCTACTATGGTCAGGTATTATATACCATTCGATAGGAATATTTAGTCAGAATTTTAGTTTTGAAGGTCGTATTAACCTCATCGGAGCTCCGTAAACTGTTTCTAGTTATATTCTCTGATCTGTCCGTAAAGTTTTAGTGTGCAGGGTGAGATTACTTACTCTGGTCAGATAGGCTGCTAGGTATAATACATTCGTGGGCTTAGCTTTGCCCTGTATTTTATGGTTCAAACAGAAATGATAGAGAAACTAAGCACACTGCTTTTGTTTTTTTTTCCTTTAACCTATAAAGTAATTATTAGATCACGACTTGAAACTGATTTAAATGAATCTTGCTAGCATGTCTCTGTGTGTCTGTGAAACTAAGTGTGATCATTTCGTTTCCAGTGAGCGAAGGAGTGTGGCTTTCACATAGCTTGCTAAAAAAAAAAAAAAAAAGACTCCCGATTGAAAAGTCTCTTGCTTGTTTAAAATAAAGGATTCATTCAATCAAAGTGTGATAGGAGATGAATTTATAATTAGCTTTCTAGTTATTACTTTACAGCTGTGATAACTACAGTGACTCAGGAGGTCTTTTGTTTTTTGAAGTATATCTGTCGTTCCAAAAAACTAACTGACACGGACAAGAGAGAGCAAATAAAGTGTTTTTCCTTTGACCCTCAAAAATAGAGGTTGAGAACCTTGGGGGACGGTGCAGCATTCTGGGTTGGAAGTGTACCAGATTGCAACCTGAGAATGAATGGTTTAAATTCTGAGTGAATAAGAAATTGTGTATTATAAGTCATTTGAATGCATGCTTCCCCATACTGTAAGATTTAAGGCAATTACTTTGAATTGTTAAACTCTGTACTAGTGACTAATGACGACCTTTACAATTCAGGATAAATTCATCTGTTTTTCTGTATTTGAATTTTGTGTGTCTGTGTCCAGAGGAAAAGAGGGTGTATATGCATTCTAGATATCCACCAACGCTATGGAAAAGTATCTATTTCATGTCTCTTGAATATCTGCTTTCTGAACTGTAAGATTTAATGAAAATAAAAAATAAAATAATATTTTCTTTTGCAGAGACATGCAGACTACGACTGGCAGTTAGTTTCAATGCTACGTAAATTCATTCCAGTCATACGTAACAGATAGCTATAGTTCTCTCTATAAGAATAGATGTTATAACATGTTGCAAAATAATAGTTTTATATTTTAAGAACTATATCTAAATTGTATGTCTGTGCTTAATCTAAGCTTGTTTTCTGCCTGCCCTATGTTTACGGTAATAAGGTTTTTTAATAAGTTTCTTTTCAAGTATGATCAAGAATTTCAGTAAGGGATTTACTGAAGACTATGGTAATAAAATGTCTCTGTCCCAATTAGGAATGCTATGTGAAAGGGAGTGGCTTCTGCTAGTTGCTCCATATTTCCTTAGTTCACCATATTTTGCCCCAGAATCTCTAGATATCCCGTCCCGTCAGTTTCTCTCTCTGTAAGTAGCTCCCCAAGAAGCCCCGGCTCCGTTCAGAGTGCTTAAGGGGGGGATGGGGCCCAGTCCACCGATGTCGTCACCCCCCGGTAGGCGTGAACTAATGTGCCCACAGAAAAAAAAAAAAAAAACCTCCCGGATAGAGCGTTGCTAGGAGAAACAGTGTGGGCCTAGGGCAGGGGGGCGGATTCCACCCTGTAGATTCCCAAGTAGTTTGCCAGCCAGTCAGCTGACCAGACTTGTTTAGGTGCCTTTCCCTCTGCCACTGATTTATTGAACTGAAAGCTTTAGGATTTAATTGAACAAATGAACAGTGTTATTCAGACAGTATTATTCAGCCTCACTATATACCCCATGCAATCCAGCAGCCCAGGAGAATTTGCATTTTTGTCAGTCAGTCCCAGAGAGATATAAAACAGAAATTACAGAAACTGGATGTATTTGCGGGCATGATAGTTACTGGAAGTTGAACAGAAAGTATGTGAATTGTTGAATGTGATAGAGAAAGTAAATGTAAAGATGGAGAAGAGAACAGATCTTCTTGCTGATGCTTTAGTTGAATGATGTGGAGGAGGTTATCCTGATCGAAGGAGCAGAGGAAGTAAAAACTGGGTGCGAGTCAGTGCGCCCATTGCAGAAAAGAAGGACATTAGAGAAGTGAATGCCCGCATCTTATCTCCACCCCAGGGGGGAGGAGGGAGTACTTGATTTAAAAAAAAAAAAGCCAGCCGGAGAAGGCTACAGCATGAATGAAGACTAGGCCAGACCGGACTCCAGGTTTCCCTGGGTCCCCAGGAGTCAGTCTGAAAATAGGGGACCAATATATGGACTTTATGGGGGGTACAGGAGCAGAATACTAAAGCCAGTAGCCCCTGTGTTTTTCTCGATTCATCACCATTATCAGAGCTACTGGGGCTAAGGCCACAAAGCCTTTTCTGCAGAACCGCATGTGTGAACAAGGGGAACAGAAAATAATGCACCAGTTCCTGTATATGCCTGAGTGCCCTATTCCACTTTTTGGAGCCGAGATCTGCTTGCAAAGCTTCAGGCATAGATATCCTTTGCTGGAGAGAGAGAAATGCAAATGACTATGAACCCAGAGCCTGCTGGATTGATGGTGCTGACTGTTCCCCGAGAAGAGAAGTGGCGGTTCTATAGCACACCTCCAGTCAAGTCAACAAGTTCCTGTATACCTACCAACCCTATAGCCCCACCTGGAGTATGGGCAGAAGATAATCCACCTGGCCTAGCGAAGAACATAGCCACTGTCATCGTCACCCTCAAGCCAGAAGCGGAACCAGTGCATGTGAAGCAGTATCCTCTTCCCTGACCAGCCATTGCAGGAATCCACTGCCATTTAATGAAACTGCTGAAGTATGGACTTCTCAAGGAATGTCAGTCACCTTGGAACACTCCCCTTCTTCCTGTTAAGAAGCCTGGGACAGGTGATTACCGCCCACTGCAGGATCTAAGAAGACTGAATGATGCAGCTGGAACTATACATCCAGTTGTGCCAAATCCTTACACACTCTTAGGACTGATCTCTGCTGAAGCTACACACATTTCACCATTCTGGATTTAAAAGATGTTTTTCTGCATACGCTTAGCCCAAGACCCCACTACAGGAAGGCGGGGCCAACTCACTTGGACAAGATTACCTCAAGGATTCAAGAACTCGCCTCACTCAGCAAAAGATTTGACAAGTTATCCAGTAATTCCAGGAGAAAGGATTCTACTTCAATATGTGGACAACTTGCTTATAACCACCAACTCAGAAAGTGAATGTCTACAAGCCACCAGTGAACTCTTGCACCTTTTTAATGAGGCTGGATACAAAGTCTCAAGAGCTAAGGTGAAATTATGTCAAACAAGTTAAATACCTAGGATTCCAGTTGTCCAGCGGAACTCGACGCCTGGGACCCTTACCAGAACGCAAAGCAGCTGTATGCAGTATTCCTACTCCAACCACCAGGAGGCAAGTGAGAGCCTTCTTGGGTGCCACAAAGTATGTTGTATATGGATCCCCAATTTTGCGCTGCTAGCAAAACCGTTGTATCAAGCTATCAAAGGAATGGAAAAGTCTCCATTGGAATGGGGACTTGAACAGGATGCAGCCTTTTGATCTTTGAAAAAACACTCTGATGTTGTCACCAATTCTGGGTCTACCAGATGTCCAGAAAACCTTTCAGTCTCTATGTTCATGAGTCACAAGGAAATGTTCTAGGAGTGTTGACTCAATCTCTTGGACCTTATTTGAGAAGCTGTTACAGCTACAGCCTTCCTAGTGAGCAAAAACTAACAAAAAAAATCCCTTTGAGACAGAATCTTCAAGTTACTGTACCACACTCTGTTCTAACCAATATGAAATACAAAAGAAACTACTAGCTAACAAATCTATGAATGTTGAAGTATCAGAGTATGTTGCGTGGAAACCCTCAGATATAACTGAAGGTCAGTCAAGCTTTGAATCCTGCTATGTTGTTACCAGATGGTCTTGATCCCTTGATCATGACTGTTTAGAAATTATGGACACTGTATTCTCAAGCCGCCTGGATTTGACTGATGTCTCTCTGGAGAACCCTGAACAGACTTTCTTTGTGGCTGAAGGCAGTTTCATCAATAGACATTGTTGTGCTGCTGACCCCTGATTTGGTAGTTGAGTCCTCAGCCCTGGCCCCAGAAACTTGACCACAGAAAGCTGAACTGATAGCCCTCACTAGAGCACTAACAATAGGAAAAGGGCTCTGTCTAAATGTGTACCCAGATTCCAAGTATGCCCTTACAATCTTGCATGCACATGGGACCCTGTACAAATAATGAGGGTGGATAACCTTAGGAAGCAAGTCCATCAAGTATGGCCCCAAGATATTGACATTATCAGGTGCATACTACCTACAGCTTTCAAAACTTTAGGAAAAGTAGAATGTATGAATAGAACCTTGAAATCTCAGTTGTCCAAACTTTGCCAAAATGTTTACCTGAAGTGGCCCCAGGTTCTTCCTATAGCCCTTCTTAGGATATACTTAGCCCCTGCTAAGTCTTTAGGAGTTCCCCTTTTTGAGATTCTGAGAATCTGTAGCCTATTTATAGGGAATAAAAGGAGATGTGAGACAGATAGGATCTGAAATTATTAGGCATGAACTATTGGTCTTAAGTTCTGTTTTGCAGAGTCTTCATACCTGGGTACAAAAATCGATCACCCATCAATTTGCCTGAACCCCTGCATCCTTTCAAGCCTGGAGTCTCGGTGTGGATCAAAGAGTGGAGAAGGATACCGTTAGCCCTGCATTGGAAGGGACCCTATGTTGTCATCCTGTCAACTCCAACTGCAGTAAAAGTCGCAGAATTCGAACCTTGGATCCATTATAGTCGAGTAAAGCCAGCAACTGCTTTTGAACCTGATCACTGGACTACTGTACAGCATCCTGAGACTCCATTGCGCCTCACCCTACGACAACAGCTATGGACCTAAGACTTATTGGTCCCTCAGAAACTGCACTATTTCAAGACTATCTGTTTATCTGAAGGTAAGCCTCGCATCTGGAGAAAGCTGCAATCATCAGAAATAGACTGTGTTGTGTTAAGAAATTGAGTCTTCTACGAAACTGTGTTCAAATGCTCTGATCTCCTCAAGGCAATAATAGCCTGAGAGACTGTACTATGATATTTTAAGAACCTGAGACATCCCAGAGGACAGTGATACTTTGGGATCTACAGCCCTACTCCTGCCACAAAGCTGGTAGGTCTACGTACGGCAGAAGCTTGAGGATCTACAATCAACTCTACATTTGTTATCTATTGTGGATGCCAACAGTTCCACCAATTTTCCAGAGACTATGCCCATTATGAATTCTTATTATTGCTTTATTTTGGCAGCAGCCTTGGAGTGCTTTGAAATGACTTTTGCTTTACCTCCCTGTGCAGCCTGTATAAGTAACACACGAACTGGGCTAAAGGTTCCTCATGCCTCCTTGTTTCTTGAACTTGCCGAAGCAGTAGCATCTAGTCTCCACATTTATGACTGTTTCTCTTTGTGGAGGAACCAAGATGGGAGATCAGTGGCCTTGGGAGGCTCAAGAACTGAATTATTCCATCCCCTATGATCAGACTGATTTACATAATACTACTAGTGAGTGGGTATTGGCCCACCCCATTGTTGACAGTTTGTGTTTTGTTCGCACCGGACCACAATTTGCTATGAAGATTGGACAGCTGGACTGTCTAAATCAGAAGTTTTACAACAGCACAACAAAGAAGACATCTTGGTGGTCCGGCATAAATGCTCCTGAACCTTCTAATCCTTTAGTTCTTTTTCCCACTCTTGCCAAACTATGGACTTTTGACTATCTGCTTGTTGCTCCCTTGTTTCTTGTCATTTTGCTTGCGAATGATAACTTCAGTTATTAATAACACTGTAGAGCGTAAGGCAGCTACAAAGCTACCAGCTATGTGAAACTACTACCCTATACCACAGAGTGATATCTTTACCTAGTATTATGTGATTTGATTCTCACCCTTTCTCACTTGCGGGTGAGAATAATCAAAGGGGGGAATGTGGTAGGCGAAGGCCTATGATCCATGCTAATTGAACTAAACAGACAGGCCTAAGCAGCTTGACCTGTAAATGAAGCCTGTAGTTAGGCCCAGAGGAATGAAAACCCCCCCTGAATAATGACACCGTAGAATTGAAACTTAACTGAACACAATTTAGTATAGCTAAGCAGAATCGAAACTTAGAAAATATAGAAAAAACAAGTCTAATTGGTACTGATAAGAGAGCACAGCTTCTATGGAATTAATTAACACTGCTGAAAGAAAAGTTACAGTGCCCTGCTTTCCCACATGTTCTAACTAGCTAAATGACCTTGGAGGAGGAAAGTATCTAAGTTGGTGAACTGTCCATTGTAATTGGGACTAGAAGGGGGGTAAGCAGGTGCTGAGCCCAGACCAGAGCCCTAAATGGACAACTACGTAATGTTACCGGGACCAATAGATGGGTGAGAGGGGTTACTGGGACCAATGAAAAGTTTGCCTATGTCTAGAATGGAGAAGAACGGTATAAAAGTTGTTGTTTTGCTAGAAACCATTGCTCAGCCATTTTGAATTTGATTCTGCTTGAGTCTTGTGCACAAATAAATGATTTGGACCTTCTGAACTGACTCCTGGTATTATTGGGTTGTTTGTGCTCTGCTGCTACACATTGATAGCTGGTGACATTGCCAGGTTCACCTGACTCAGACAATGATATCTGCAGTCAAGCTCTAAGAACATAAGATTTGCCATACGCACTGGCCTAGTAACCAAGAGACCAGGGTTCAATTCCCACTAGCACTCCTTGTGGCCTTGGGCAAGTCACTTAACCCGCCATTGCCTCGGAAGAAAGGCCTGGCAATCTACTTCCGGTCACACGGGCAAGAAACCCAGGAGCTGCTGGATCGCCAGCAGGGCCGGCCCGTCCATTGAGCAAGAATGTTGTTTACACAGGGCCCCATGTTTCAGGGTGCCCCGCGCAAACAACATTCTGCATTAAAAGCCCAGGTAAATTTAAAAACAAAACAAACTGGCTGCTGCTGCTGCTGCTGCTGCTGCCGCCGTGGCAGTGGCACAATCAAGTGTCCTGCGCCTGCCCGGCAGAGCCCTTCCTGAATCAGTCCCCTCGGCACCGGCTTTCAGAGCCGCGAATGGAGAGATTCCCTTTCTCGCTGCTCTGTTAAGCCCACCAGCGCTGATGGGAAACAGGAAATGCCTCTTTCCCATCAGCGCCGGCGGGCTTAACAGAGCCGCGAGAGAGAAACTCTCCCTTCGCGGCTCTGAAAGCCGGCACCGAGAGGAATGATTCAGGGAGGGCTCTGCCAGGTAGGTGGGGGGGGGGGCTGTGGGACACTTGATTCTGCCGCTGCCACAGTGGCGGCAGCAGCAGCAGCCAGTTTTTTTTTTTTAATCTTCTCTGGGCTGATGGGAGGGAGGGGGTTAGGACTGGTAATGGGATATGGGCTGATGGGCTGATGGGGGGTTAGGACTGGTAATGGGCTATGGGGGGGCTAGGACTGAAAATGGGATGATGGGGAGGTTAGGACTGGAAGTGGGCTGATGGGGCAGTTAGGACTGGTAATGGGCTATGGGGGGGCTAGGACTGGAAGTGGGCTGATGACAGTTTAGGACTGGTAATGGGCTATGGGGGGGCTAGGACTGGTAATGTGCTGGGGGGTTGCTAGGACTGGAAATGGGCTGAGTGGAAGGGGGGTCTTGAACTGCAAATAGCTGAAGGGGAGGGGGGCTTGGAATGGAAATGGGCTGTGAGGGGAGGGAACTAGGACAGGAAATGGGCAGATGGAGGGGCTAGGATAGGACTGGAAATGGGTTGTTGGGGTGCTAAGACTGGAAATGGGCTGTGGTGGGGGCTTGGATGGAAATGAACTCATGGAGGGGCTAAAACTCATGGGGGGCTTGGACTGGAAATGGGCTGAGTGGAGGGGAGCTAGGATTTGACATGGGCTGATGGTGGGGCTAGGAAATGACTAGAAATGGGCTGATGGGGGCTGGGATTGGAAATGAGCTGATGGAGGGCCTCAGATAGGACTGGAAATGGATGGGGGAGCTAGGACTGGAAATGGACTGATGGTGGGGCTAGGATAGGACTGGAAATGGGCTGATGCGGGGACTAGAAGAGAGCAGATGCTGGGTGGGGCTGGACCTAGAAGGGAGCTGATGTTGAGGGAGGATTAGAATGGGATGGGGCTGGGAGAGTGAAATGGAGAGGGGAAAAAATTTTGTGTGGGAGGGAAGAAAAATCTACAATTGGTCAGGTATTGGGAGAGTAAGTGGGGATTGAGGATGGAGGGGTAAAATTTGAGTGGATGAAATAGGAATGAGGAAAGAGCAAAAGGAGAAAGATTAGTATGTTAATGCAGATGTAGAGAGAGAATGGAAAAAAACTAGAAGAGAGAAGTAAGGACAAATGGACAGCAGACAATGGAGAGTTAGCAGAAGACACAAAGAAACCAGATAAAAGTGGCTGGAGCAATTGCAACTGAAAAAAAAATGCACCAAAGGTAGAAAAATCTCTCTTTATTTCGAATTTATTAACTGGAATATGTCAGCTCTGGGAAATGTGCATCATTAATGTCTGCGCTTTGTTTAGTACAAGAGGAAATTAATTTATAGTTTTATTTCTACAGTGTTGTTGTACATTCCAAGTTCGGCTTTTGGGGTTCCCAGTTTAATTATTGTCTTCCTGTTTCTAAATTGTGATTCCTTGTTTAGTGATGGTCTATGTTCTGCATGTGTAACTGAGCTGAGGTATTCTGTTTATGTAATTCCTATTTGACATTGCCACTTGTTCTCTTTCCCCCTGTAGGTCATGTATTCTTATTCTCTGAAATGTATTGGTTTAATATTTGCAGTGTTGCCTTTTGATAGGTAGAGTATGGTGCTTTTGTGAGTCCTGGTAGTGCTGTTAGGATACGGCGGGTTTGCTATGGGTTCTAAATGCCAAAACAAATTCTTGATTCCACTACAGTATTCCTTGGAACTTCTTGATTGGAGAAAGTGCTCCCATATACCCCCAACCAGTGTCTCTTGCAGTAATATTATTTTTTGTCGGATCGCTCACCTTGAAAAGGAATTATCCTGTTCTCGTAGTGAGCCCTCCATTTTAATCAATTAAATACAGCCTCCCTTAGGCTATCAAAACCTGACCTAGCAACACAAGTCGCCGTCAGCTCACCGCTACTGAAATCTCTAAGAGGAGTTTGGAAGCTCTTTCATAATCGAATGAAGATCACTAGTACTCAGTCCAATTCTCTATGGTGAATAAAACAATCCAGAGAACAAGTACTTAACTTCTTCAATGAACTTGAAGGAAAAAACTCTTCGGCTGGAACTAAGCAACCACTCTGCTGTTCTCCTAAACTAATGGGTCCAACTCCATCACCATCACCGAAACTGGCACTCCTTCGTGATGCCCATCCTCGTAGGGTCCCCGCGACACTAGTAGTGTTTCAAGCCATGCTTTCCATCAGCTCTTCCTCTGGCTAATGAACCCCACTGCCCCTAGTTCCAATACATACGCTCCAATAACGTGACGTCAGAGGAAACCCAACGCTCCACCCTTCAACAACTTTATTGAAATCAAAAGCGCAAACCCCACCAGTCAATCTCTACATTCATGCAATGTGGTATCATAGAACCCAAACAGAAAATCCAATACTGTTCCCTTAAATGAAGTCGAGCTTGACGATCACCTCCCCGAGGAGGTAAGGGAACAACCTCCAATACCCGCCATCGTAAATCTACAAAATAATGTCCTTGCTGCTGACAATGGAGTACTCCAGGGGCCCCTTCCTGCCGCCGTTATTGGAGCGTATGTATTGGAACTAGGGGCAGTGGGGTTCATTAGCCTGAGGAAGAGCTGACGGAAAGCGCGGCTTGAAACACTACTAGTGGGCCACAAAGTTCTCCAGGAACAAGCAATAAATCAGTCCTCACATATGGGTGATGTCGGCACTGATGGAGCCCGCACAGAGGGTTTCTTACAGAGCTTGCCCTTCGGTGGAGAAGAGATGGGGTAGAGGAAATGACGGAGGAGATATTGCGGGAGGCCTTTGAGGGGATATCGAAAGGGCCGGTGTGGGTGTATTTACAGGAAATGCAGTATAAATTTTTATGGCGAGCGTATACTAGTGATCATTGGGCCTCTCATGTTGGGTTGCAGCTTTCTGCTACTTGTGCGTGGTGTGGCCGAGGAGTGGGGACTTTAACGCACAAATTTTGGGGGTGTCCGAGGGTGCGGGATGTTTGGGTGCAAGTTTGTACTAAGTTGCAGGGGTGGTTGGGGGCGGGATGTGTCATGCAGAGAGAGGTTTGTCTATTTCATAATTGGGAGTTGGGGTGTGACAGGTTCTCTTTCTGGCATCGAGCAATGCTTGAGCGGGGTTTTCTGTTAGTTAAGAGGGCCCTGTTGAGGATAGCTGCCTCCCCTCCATGCCTGGCGCTTTGGGAGAACTACATGTTTGACTTGATGTGTATGGAAAAGCTGACTGCACAACAAAAAGGGGGTAAGAGTTGGGAGGGTTTTTTGGAATTGTGGTCCCCCATGATTTCCCATTTGTCCCCTAGGGAGCGGGGTGGGGTGTTGAATATCTAGGTGGGGTGTTCCCTACGTTGGAGAGATCTATGCCACCATGCCCTAGTATCTTGCCCGCTCTGAGTGCTGGAGCCTGCAGCATGCCTGCAGTCTGTTTGGGAGCAGGCTGTCCTGGTCCTCCTACTATGTGCTGTATTTTATGCTCTTTGTAGTGGTGCCATCACTGCCATTCTCACCAGTGTACGTGCTGTTCCTAATATTGGGTTTGTTGATTGCCTGTGCTGGCTGTCTGGGAGGGGGGGGGGACTGCTC
Organism: Ichthyophis bannanicus; assembly: GCA_033557465.1. Taxonomy (NCBI): domain Eukaryota; kingdom Metazoa; phylum Chordata; class Amphibia; order Gymnophiona; family Ichthyophiidae; genus Ichthyophis; species Ichthyophis bannanicus. The sequence continues at coordinate 419,853,161 of CM066034.1, forward strand.
GGGTAAACAGTGTTCGGGGGGATACTCTTACTGCCTGTATTTTGATTGTATTTTGAGAGGGGCTGTTGTGTGAGTTTTGCACTTCGTACTGTTGCTTGACTGGTGTGTGAATATCTCAATAATAATAATAAAAATGATTTGAAATAAGAAAACTCAAAATGATAAAGGGGATGGAAGGATACTCCTATGAGGAAAGGCTTAATAGGTTAGGGCTCTTCAGCTTAGAAAAAAAAGAGATGGCTAAGGGGAGATATGATAGTGGTCTATAAAATGAGTGGAGTGGAAAGGGTAAACATAGATCGGTTGTTTACTCTTTCAAGAAGTAGAGGAGAGGATATTTAGCAGCAGCAACTAGCGCTTGTAAAGCAGCTAGCCAGTGCCGCTGAAGTCTAACCCCAGATATTCAGTGCTGGGCCATATCCGGCCATCAGCATTGAATATTCGAGTCGCTGCAGAACCAAGAAGCTAACCAGGCAGTGGTGATATTGAGCCTCTGTCTGGTTAGCTTCCTCGGGTAAAGTTAGACCAGTCTTTGCCATGCCTTACATGTATCACTAACCGGGCAATAGCTCAATAATCGCCACTACCTGGTTAGCCATGGGTTACACCTCCACTCTGCCCAAAATGCCTCGATACTTAGCATCGGGGCATGTACCAACAGATATCCGGAGGAACTAAACATGCAGATGCCTTTGAACATCCCACCCCTCCCCCCCTCTCCCCAGAAAGACTAGTGGACACACAATAAAGCTACAATGTAGCACTATTTAAGACTAATTGGAGAAAATTAAGACTAATTGGAGAAAATATTTTTTCAATCAACACAATCAAACTCTCAAATTTCTTGCTGGAGAATGTAGTAAAAGCTGTCAGTGTAGCTGGATTTAAGAGAGGTTTGGATGAGTTCCTGGAAGAAAAGTTAATTAACCATTATTAAAAGTGGACTGGGGAAATCCACTGCTTATCCCCTGGAATAAGCTGACTTGAAGCTATCTTTTGGGAAACTGACAGGTACTTGTGACCTGGACTGGCCATTGGCGGAACAGGATACTGGACTCTTTGAGCCTTTGTGATCTGACCCAGTATGGCCTCACTTATCTTCTTTATTAGAGAAATTAAATGCCAATACTGGGACAATTTTTGTTCAAGAAACTCATCTAATAACCAAGTATGAGCAATTATGAGGGGACAGTAGATATACTCCCATCTACTGGAGCTCTCACATAGAGGCTAGGAAATCATGAAGTATTACCATTTTGAAAAGCAGATTGCCATTTCATTTAAAGAGAGTTTATGAAGCAACAAAGTTCTCCTCTCTCTGTCTTTAAGCAGAGTTGGAAATGGTTCATTGCTAAATTTATATGTCCTAAACACTAATCAATCCAATTTTCTGCTGTTATCTGCCCCCACCTGGGAGAAAAATGACATAACCTTCCTGGAATGGTGGAAGGCTCTGGGCCGTTCAGGGCCAGGAAGGCAAAGTTCTCTAGGAAGGAGTCAAAGCCCCTGTGGAGGCTGAGCCGGTTGAGGCTTAGCCGCTTTTGTTTTTCTTTGCCTAGGTTGTTGCTGCTGTCCCTTTTGGGCAGACTGACATAAGCGATGCCCTTGCTGGGTACAGGAGGGGTAAAACTTCTTCTTCTTACTGAAGAATGCTTTCTTGTAGGATTTCTTCCTTGCAGGATCAGCTGTAGATTTAGACAATCTATCCAAGGTGATATTGTCAGCATCTATCTCATTAGCTTTTTCCTGCCAATTCTTGTCAAAGAGATTCTCTCCTGTGCAAGGAATATTCCCCAGTTTATCCTGTACCCAAAGTTCCAAGTCAGATGCCTGGAACCAGGCAATCCGAAGTGCACCTATGGCAATAGCAGAGGTTCTGCTTGTGCATTCAAAGCAGTCAAAGGCTGCACAGTATACAAACTTGGAAACATCCTGAGCATGTTTGACAAGTGTAAGGTAATCCTGCCTCTTATCATCAGGGAGGAGAGGGCTCATAAGCTCTAAATCTCCAGTAACCTCCTTAAGGAACATTCCCATATATAATATATAGGAACTGATCCTGGCAGAAAGCCTGGAAGCCTGGAAGGTTCGATGTCCAAAGGCGTCAAGAGTCCTACATTCACGTCCTGGAGGATTAGATGCATGTCTTTTTGCACGCTTGATCCTTCTCATAGCTGATTCCACCACCACGGAATGGTGTGGTAGCCGAGTCTTTTGAAATCCAGGACAAGGAGGAACTCGATACATTGTGTCGAGCCTTCGAGAGTGAGGAGAAGTGGTTAGAGGTGTTTCCCACAACCTTAACATGAGATCATGCAAGATCTCATGAATGGGTACGGTAGCTGCCTCCTTGGGAGCTTTCGGGTATTGCAGGATTTCCAGTTCCTTTGACCTAGGCTCTTTTTCAGGAGCCACTGTGATGGAAAGACCTCGAGCCACATCTCGGATAAAATCCTGAAAGGACATATCCCTCTGGAGGAGACATCCTACGTTGAGGAGAAGAAGAATCCTCAGAAAGAAGTACTCTGGTAGCAACAGAGCTATCAGTCTTCAGACTCATCCGAGGATTCAAAGTATCTCCGATCAAGGTGATTGTGCAAGGCACGATACCGGTACCGATCAAAGTAGGCATCAGAGGGGTCCGGTACCGACTTGTCGATACCGGATGGATAAGCATGACTCTGTACTGGTAGAATACCTGCCAATGTCGATGCAGTCGGTGCCGGTACCTGTTGAATTGTCTGAAGCGGTTTCAAGGGCATCGAGGCCGTGAGAAGAGCTGCCAGACTGCGTTCAATAGCCAAGAATCTCTGGTCTATCGACACTACCGATGCTTTGGTATCGGTACCGGATGAAGCCGCCGGTACCCCAGAGCATGGCACCAGTAGTTCTGCCGAGGTTGGGGCCTCGAGAACATCCTGGAGCCCCGTTAGTGCTTTGGAAGCCGAAGCCTCCCGCCGGGGCAATTTTGCCGGTACAAGTCCCTCAAGGGCAACGCCAGAGGCATCCTGATGCTTAGAAGGAGATCTGCCCTTTGAGGACCGGCCAGATTTATGTTTAGTTACCTGAGATCCATGGGAGGAAGAAGCAACCCTGGAAGACGTCAATGCCACCGATGCCGCATCGGAGGGAAAAAGGGTGCTAAGTTTAGCAGCTCGGTTTTGCCGGCCCCTCTTCGACATCATCTCACAGGCAACACACTCCGAAAAAGAGTGGTCAGGACCTAAATATTTGAGGCACCACTCATGGGTGTCGGTGAGGGAGATGGTACCGCCACACTTGGAACACGTTTTAAAACCCGAAGCAGGTTTTTCCATTTTAAAGGAAAGTTGGGCCTAGTGCCCAAAGTGGCGCGTGGCACCTGAGGAGAAAATAGCTGGAAAAAATCCCAGAAGGTTTTTTTTTTTTTTTTAAAGAAAAAAGAAAGAAGAACCGGCAGTACCGGTGTAGCGTCGAGGGAAGGCAGACGCGACCACAAAAAAAGAATAAAAGGGAAGATTTTCTGCAGTGACAGGATATGCAACCTGTCGGCTCCACAGAAAACGAAGAACTGGAGAGGGACAGTTGGGAAAGGCGGGAAGGCGGCAGGCAGGCGCTGTGGGATGCTTCCAAAAGCTTTCCTATTGGATGCTGGGGAGTGTTCCAGCGCAGGCTCCGTCGGTACCGATGATACCCATATTTGAAGACTACATTCCTGCTTGTTCCTGGAGATTATGGCTTAATGGATTTGTAGAGCGCGTGGTACCCAGGAGGAAAAGGGTAAAGCACAGTTACTTACCTGTAACAGGTGATCTCTGGGAACAGCAGGAATAAGTCTTCACATATGGGTATCGTTGGTACTGACGGAGCCTGCGCGAGAACGCTCCCCAGCGTCCAGAAAGAAAGCTTTTGGGAGCATCCCACAGCGCCTGCACGCTGCCTTCCCGCCTTTCCTAACCGCCTCTCTCCAGTTCGAGTTTTAAGCTGAGACAAAGAGAGAGAGAGGAAAGGAAAGATAGATAGAGAGATACAACTCCTAGGGGAGGTGGGTGGGTTCTGAAGACTTATTCCTGCTGTTCTCAGAGATCACCTGTTACAGGTAAGTAACTGTGCTATCTCCAGGAACAAGCAGGAATGAGTCTTCACATATGGGGACTCCCCAGCTAGAATGCCAGGGAGATCTCCAAGGTTGTGAGTCCCTGAGAAGGGCTCTACCTCCCCCCATGGATCTCGGGCATTCAACCAGGGATGGTGGGTAGGAGTTGATTAGGTATGGAACAGGTGTTTGAGAACAGCCTGACCAAACAAGGCATCCCGGCGTGAGTCCTTGTCCAAGCAGTAATGGGCTGTAAGGGTATGAACCATGGCCCAGGTGGCCGCTCGACAGATTTGGTTGATGGACACAGAGTTTAGATGAGCCATAGAGGCTGCCATGGCCCTCACATTGTGAGCTGTGACATGGCCCTCCAGAAAAATGCTCCTTGTGGTCTTGGGCAAGCCACTTAACCCTCCATTGCCCATGTTCCCTGTAAGTATTAGTGTATGTGTCTCAAAATCCCCACGTGTTAAATGTATTCCCCACTTGTGTTGTGACCGCTATGATTGAAGGATAAGGCGGTATATAAATACCATTAAATAAATAAATAAAAAGGTTCTTACTCTGGTAGGCGAAAGAAATACACTGAGCAATCCAATTGGACAGAGTTCTCTTAGAGACTGGAAGTCCTAAATGAGAGGGATCAAAAGCAACAAATAGTTGAGAGGACTTTCTATGTTGCTGTGTCCTTTGTAAGTAAAAAGCAAGTGCTCTCTTACAATCCAGGGTATGAAGATTCCTCTCTGTACTTGAAGCATGAGGTCCTGGAAAAAAGACAGGTAAATACACCTCCTGGTTCAGATGAAAAGGTGAGACCACTTTAGGCATAAAGTGTGGATTAGTCCTGAGGACTACCTTGTCAGGATGGAACCTTGTATAAGGAGGATTAGCCACCAAGGCTTGCAGCTCACTGATACGGCGAGCTGAGGTGACTGCAATGAGAAAAATAACCTTCCAGGAAAGGAATTTCAAGGAGGTAGTGGCTAAGGGTTCAAAGGGTGGCTTCATAAGCTGGAAAAGAACCAAATTCAAATCCCATGCCACTGGAGGAGGTCTAATGGGAGGTTTAGTTAAAAGAAGGCCTCTCATGAATCTTGCAATAAGAGGATGAGAGAAAATAGGCTGTCCATTGAGAGGCTTAAGGGATGCTGCAATAGCACTCAAATGGACTCTTACTGAATTCGTTTTAAGGCCTGCATGGGATAAATGCAGCAAATACTCTAGTAAAGAATTCAGAGGTATTGCAAGAGGGTTAAGACCCTTCTCTGCACACCAAATGGTAAACCTTTTCCATTTAAAAGCATAGGAACGTCTAGTGGAAGGCTTTCTGGAAGCATGAAGGATATCCTTCACCTGCTGAGAAAGATGCAAATCTTGAAGGTCTAGGCCTTCAGCAACCAGGCCCTGAGATGAAGAGACTGGGGATTTGGGTGCCACAACGTTCCCTCCTCCTGGGACAGGAGGTCTGGAGCAGATCCCAAGTCCAGGGAGGGAGCTTGAGAGAGATGCAGAAGTAGAGGGTACCACACTTGGCGTGGCCAACGTGGTGCTATGAGGATCATAGACCCCTTGTCTCACTGAAGTTTGAACAGTGTCTTGAGAATTAGGGGAATGGGTGGAAAGGCACAGAGGAAGTCTTGCCCCCAATGGAGGAGGAAGGCATCCCTGGCCTGAACTCCCTGACACGGAATCCTGGAACAGAACCGGGGAAGTTTAGCATTCCACAGAATTGCAAACAGGTCTATGTCCGAGGTTCCCCAAGTTCGAAAGATCCTGGCTACCTGGTCCCCAGGGAGGGACCATTCGTGTGGAAGCAGAACTCGACTGAGTCTCTCTGCCCAAGAGTTTTGAACCCCTGAAGATACACTGCCATGAGATGAATTTGATGCTCTCTGGCGAAGGCCCACAATCTCAAAGCTTCGTTGCAAAGCGACAGAGAGCCAGTCCCGCCCTGCTTGTTCACGTAGAACATGGCTACTTGGTTGTCCGTGTGGATGAGGACTGTCTTGTAGCTGAGCAGGGTGTGGAAGACTCTGAGAGCTAGAAAAATTGCTCTGAGCTCCAAGAGGTTGATATGTAGAGATGTCTCCTGTGGAGACCAGATGCCCTGGGTGGAGAGTTCTTGTAGATGAGCTCCCCAACCCCTTGGAGAGGCATCTGTTGTAAGGGTTGCTTGGGGTAGCAACTATTGAAAGGGGGACCACAGCAACAGATTTTGAGTGGACTTCCACCACTGGAGAGACCAAAAGAGGCGACTGGAGGTTGCTATTTTGTCTGACAGGCACCCTGATGCCTGGATCCATTGGGTGGACAGAGTCCACTGAGCTGCCCGCATGTGAAGGTGAGCGTAAGGAACCACATGCACGGTGGATGCCATGTGGCCTAACAGTTGTAACATCTCTCGAGCAGTTAAATGGGACTTTAACTGAACTTGTGAGGCTAACTGCACCAAGCGTAGACAATGGGCCTGGGGAAGATAGGCCCTTGCAGTTGTGGTATCCAGCAAGGCCCCTATGAACTCTAATGACTAAGTAGGTGTGAGATGTGATTTTGGGATGTTTATTACAAGTCCCAGATACTGAAGAACACGCATTGTGCAGGCTAGGGAAGCCTGGGCCTCTGACTGGGATGGAGCTCGGATGAGCCAGTCATCCAGATATGGGAATACAAATATTCCTAGAGTGCGTAGAAATGCAGCCACTACTGCCATGCATTTTGTGAACACTCTTGGAGCAGAGGCCAGACCGAAAGGAAGCACTCTGTATTGGTAGTGCTTTCCCTGGTAAAGGAACCGAAGGAAAGTTCTGTTTGTTGGATGGATGAGGACATGGGTGTACGCATCCTTGAGATCTAGAGAACAAAGCCAATCCTGACTCTGAAGGTATGGAAGGAGAGCACCGAGAGAAATCATCTTGAATTTCTCCTTGCATAGAAACTTGTTCAATTCTCTGAGATCTAATATGGGTCTGTAGCCCCCTGTTTTCTTTGGGATAAGAAAATAGGGGGAGTAGAACCCTGAACCCTGTTGAAGAAGGGGTACTTCTTCTATTGCCCTTTGGGCAAGAAGGGTAGCAATCTCCTGACCCAGAAGGTCGAGGAGAGATGTTGGAGAATTGAACTGTCTCACCATGGTGTGAGGAGGAAGGTTTAAGAAATCAAGCTTGTACCCCTCCCTTATGATGGAGAGGGTCCATTGCTCTGCTGTGATTTGTTCCCAATCTGGGAGCAAAGTGAGCTAACCTTCCTGGAATGGTGAGAGGCTCTCGTTCTTCTAGAGCCAGAAAGGCTAAGTTCTCTAGTTGTAAGTCAAAGGCCCTGAGGAGGCTGAGGCTGTTGGGCCGTAGCAGTCCTTGTTTAGGTTGTTGCTGACGCTTTGCAGCAAAACGACCTGCAGAAGATGCCTGCTGACCATAAACAGGATAATATTTCCCCTTTTTGGGAAAGAAAGCCTTTTTGAATAACCTTTTTCTAACAGGAGCAGAAGTAGACTTTGAAAGTCTATCTAAGGCAGAATTCTCAGCATCCATCTGAGTGGCCTTTGCTTGCCAAAATCGTTTTCACCTGTACAAGGAAGATTTCCTAATCCATCCTGGACCCAGGGTTCCAAATCAGAAGCTTGTAACCAAGCAAGTCTGCGTGCACCTATGGCAATAGCCGAGGCTCTGCTGGCACACTCAAAAGAGTCAAAGGCTGCACGGTTGGAAAATTTGGAAACATCCTGGGCATGTTTAAGCCAGGTGAGAAACTCCTCTCTTATCTTCTGAGATAAAAGGAGATAAAGTTAGCAGATGATCTGTAACTTCTTTTAGAAACATCCCCATATAGAGACTATAGGAGTTGATTCTGGCAGCAAGCATATTGGCCTGGAAAATTCTCCGGCAAAAAGCATCTAAGGTTCTGCATTCTCTTCCTGGAGGATTAGATGAGTACCTTTTTGCACTCTTTATCTTCTTCATAGCAGACTCCACCATAATAGATTGGTGAGGAAGCTGAGTCTTATGAAAGCCAGGACAAGGAGGAACACGGTACATGGTGTCCAACCTACGAGAATGAGGGGAGGTGGTGAGAGGAGTCTCCCATATGCCCAACATGTGATCATAAAGGATCTCATGAATTGGTAAAGTAGCTGCCTCTTTAGGAGCCTTAGGATATTGTAAAATATCCAATTTTTTGGCTCTAGGCTCTGCCTCAGGGGCCACTGTAATGGAGAGACCCCTGGCCACTTCCCTAATGAAGTCTTGAAAAGACAAGTCTTCTGGAGGAGACATTCTTCTTTTTGGAGAAGAGGGCTCCTGAGGAAGGAGTACCGATGCTTCGACAGAAGCCTCTGATTCATCAGAGTCTTCGGAGGAATCGAAGTATCGCCTGTCTGGATGCTCCTGCAGAGCCCGATACGCGTACCGACTGGTATCGACATCGGGAGTGATCGGTACCGATTCGGTACCGATGGGCATCACAGAACAGGGTACCGCTGCAGTCGACACCGAAGCCGATGTCGATGCAATCGGTACCGGCACCGGAACAGATATCAGTGCCGGAACCGGTACCGACAACGAAGTTTGTTGCGGTACCGGAGGCATCGCAGCTTCTATGAATGCTGTAATGGCATGCTGCATGGTCAGAATATTCTGATCCATCGACACCACCAATGTCTGGATGTCGATACTAGTGGAAACCACCGGTACCCCAGAACATGGCAACAGGTGATCGGTCGAGGTCGAGCCATCGATGTCAACCTGTGACCCCATAGATAAAGCTTTGGAAGCCAGAGCCTCCCGCCGGGGTAATTTTGCCAGTGCGGAATCCTCGAGAGTAAGCCCGGAGGCATCTCGATTCTTAGAGGGAGATCTACCCTTCGAGGACCAGCTGGACTTATGTTTGGTTACCTGAGATCCATGGGAGGAAGAAGCAGCCCTGGAAGACGTTGATGCCACCGAAGCTGCATCAGAGGGAAACAGGGTACTGAGCTTAGCCGCTCGATTCTGTTGACCTCTTTTAGACATCATGGAACAGGACTCACAATCCGTGATGGAGTGGTCAGGACCCAAACATTTTAGACACCAGTCATGGGTGTCGGTGACAGAAATGGTGCCGCTGCACTTCGTGCATTTTTTTTTTAAATTATTTATTTATGCATTTTACAATAAACCAAGCAGAAAAACTTGTACAGAACAATAATACTTGCAATGATAAACAAAGAAATGAATTAATATAGAAAATACAATATGCAAGGATCATAGTTAGTCCTCAAAACTTGGGGGAAGCGATATTCACAAAATTCTAAAAAGAAAATAAGACTAGGAAATACAAAATGAGGGCAGTGCTCCAAGGGCTACAAAACTTCGACAGACTCAAGTTTCAGGAGTAGAAGCAACTAACAAATGAGAATTCAAAAAAGCGGAAAGATCAGGAGAAAAAAATACATACTTCTGCGCTTTATAAGTAATTAAACATTTGCAAGGGAAACGAAGGACAAACGTAGCACCAATAGAAAGCACCCCAGGTTTTAACAAAAGAAAAGCCCTTCTCCGCTTCTGAGTCTCCCGGGCAACATCTGGGAACAATAGCACCTTTTTACCATAGAACAAAACAGAACGTTTCTTATAGAAAAGCTTCAATAGCCATTCACGATCAGAAGGAAGAGCCAATGTGACAAGCAAGGTGGAAACAGCTAAATCCTCTTCCTTAGGGGTCGACAAAAGTGCTGAGACGTTAAGAAAGTCCATTTCCAAGGCCCCTTCAGAAACTTTCCGTTCCCTTTTCCCCAATGGGAGATAATAAATCTTAGAAACAGGAGGAATCAGCTCCGGAGGGACCAACAAAACCTCTTGAAGGTATTTTTTAAACGTTTCCAGCGGTGCAATCCCAGGAATAACAGGAAAATGTAGTAAACGAATATTTGAAACACGAGCAGCATTCTCCAAAGACTCTATTTTAGCATGCAATAGTGTATTGTCCTTGACTAGAGAATCAGTTAAAGCCTTAACAGCACCGACCTGCTAGTCCGAGGAAGCCTGCTTCAAAATAATACCTTCCAAGGCAGGTGGTAACGAGCAACACGCCGCTTCATTAACAGCAACCCGGTCTGAAAGTGCAGTAAATTGTGTTGCTACCATGGTAGAAAGGTTGGATATAGCGTCCCAAATACTGTCCAGGGTAACCGAAGCAGGACGAGGCAAAACAAAAGCAGCAAAAGAAGATGTAGAAGGAACTCCATAAGGTTTGTCCGTCAAAGCTTTAAGTGCCTCCACAGCTGTAACTATACCCCCGGTTGCAGGCGAAGAGAACAACTCCGGCGTACCAGGAGCCTGTATATCCTCCACTAGACGTCGAGCGCTCACCAGCAGCGAGCCCCGCTCAGAGGACGACACCACTTCCTGATCAGGCGGCGGGACATCCACACTCAGCGACTGGGCGACAGGAGGTCTGGGAGGTTCCGGGGGAGAACGTCCGTCTGGGGAGAGCGTGGTGTCCAGAGCGGAGAAAGCCGAACTGGAAGATTTCGGCGTCTCCAAGCTCTCTCGAATCCCCGTCATCTGCTCCTTGGATAGCCGAACAAAGCTGTCCATGGGCCCTTCAGCAACAGGTAAAGGCTCCGCGGGAGGAGCTTTAGCTTTACCTTTCCTCTTAGGCATCATCGTCGGTTAGATCTCCACTGCCGCCATCTTAAACAGACCACTCCCCCCTTCGTGCACTTTTTAAACCCGGAAGCGGGCTTTTCCGTGAGGAAAATTTCCCCTAGGCCTAAGGCCCAAAGAAGAAAAAATGCACAGAAGTGGGAAACGGTAGTAGTTTTGTTGGTTTTTTTTGGAAAAAGAAAGAAAGACAGACCGGCGGTACCGGTCTGATGTCGTAGAAGGCAGACGCGCGACCAAAGAAATAAAAGAAAATAAAGAACTTCTTCAGCGGTGACAGGAACACGACCTGCTGGCTCCGCGGAAAAGAAGAACTGGAGAGAGGCGGTTAGGAAAGGCGGGAAGGCAGCGCGCAGGCGCTGTGGGATGCTCCCAAAAGCTTTCTTTCTGGACGCTGGGGAGCGTTCCCGTGCAGGCTCCGTCGGTACCGACGATACCCATATGTGAAGACTCATTCCTGCTTGTTCCTGGAGATAACTACTGTACAAGAACTGGATTACATATCAGTGGATGATGGATTGGTGCCTTTCAAGGACATACAGGAGGAATATTGAATGGGGAAAGAAAATATTTTCAATATCATCAGATTGCCTGCTATCTTAAAAGCTCCAGTAGATGGGGTATTACTGAGGAGGGCCATATTTATTTATTTATTTACATTCTCTTATATACAGCGCTATTGTGCATCAGTGCGGTTTACATTGAACAAACTGAAATTACATTGAACAGGGCATTATAACTTGGAGATAACTATTTTACAGGGAACATGGGCTATGGAGGGTTAAGTGGCTTGCCCAAAACCACAAGGAGCACCTGTGGGACTAGAAACCCCAGTCCTTCCGGCCCAAGGTTGCTGTCCTCTAGTGGGATTTGAACCCCCGACCTTCCGGCCTGAAGTACCTTGCCCCAACCACTAGGCCACTCCTCCACTCCTGTAACCATATGGCCTCTGAGGGATTATGGTTGTCCAATATAAGGTCCAAAAGATTACTCTCATGGATATGCAAGGTGATTAGGGACAGGGAATATATTATACTCATTTCAAGGCTTGGGAAAAGGACCTTGGGAAAACATTTACGAAGAAACAATGAAAAACACGGACTTCAACTCTGTTCTGATAAAAGAGAATTGTTATTAACTTCTATATTGTTTATTTTATTTATTTATTTATTTATTGACATTTCTTATATACCGCACTATTTGACATCAGCGCGGTTTACATCGAACACAAAATTCAGCACAAAAACACGTGTCTGAGTTACAGTAAACAAGGTCATAAAACTTGGATAACAAGGTAATTTCAAATAACAGGACAGTAAACTTGGATTGCAATATTGTTGGCATTATACCCCTACTAGACTACATAAATTATTTCCCGAAATGTTTGCAAAGTGATAGAAAGCCTGTGGGGATGATGGTACATTGTTACATATCTGGTGGGTTTCTCCAAAGTCCAGTTATACTGGACCCACCAAGTAATTAAAGATATTTTGCAAGTAAAGAGTAGTCACTCACCTGTAACAGGTGCTCTCCAGAGACAGCAGGAATCAGTCCTCACTTATGGGTGACATCAGCACCGATGGAACCTGCAGGGAGCAATTGCCCAGCTTTCAAAGAAAGCCCTTGGGATTGCTGCCATGCATGTGTGGTCCTCTTCCCGCCCAAGGGTGCCATCTTGCTCAGTCACGTCCCTTAGCTTGAACCCTACCAAGCAGATGGCAAGGGAAGGACAAAAATCTAGCAACTCATCAGGGGAGGCAGGAGGGTAATGAAGACTGATTCCTACTGTTCCTGGAGAACACCTGTTACAGGTGAGTAACTACACTTTCTCCAGGAACAAGCAGGAAGTCAGTCCTCACTTATGGGACTCCCCAGCTACAGGCTACCGAACCTGTAACCAAAAAATGCCGCCGCGAAGCCGTGAGCAGAAGCCGATGCCCAAAGGAGCCCGAGTTCTCGGGTCATTGGGGCGAAGCCCTCAGTAGGCGTGAGAAGGGTCGGAGGGCATTAGTTGCTTATACCTCCGAACAGGTTATGGAGTACAGCCTGGCCGAAGGCGCTGTCTCGGCAGGACTCCCTCTCCAGGCAGTAATGGGCAGCGAAGGTATTGGTGGAAGACCAGGTCACCATCTGGCAGATGTCCATCAGGGGCACAGAGCGTAGCAAGGCCACCAGGTCGCCTTGGCCTGAACCCCGTTTGTCGTGACTCGACGATCTAGCGGGGCACCTGCCTTCGTATGAACGAAAGCAATGCAGTCTGCCACCCAAACTGAGAGGGTGCATTTGGTAACTGCCTGTCCCAGCCTACTGGGATCGTAGGAAACAGAGTCGGCCAGACTTGCGATGAGTCTGGGTACACAGCAAGTAGAAGGAGAGAGCTCTTCTGCAGTGAAGGGTGTGGAGAGCTGCCGACGCCTGGTCGGCATGGAGCCTCAGGAAGAATGTCAGTAGGACTATCTCCTGGTTAAGGTGGAAATCTGAGATAACTTTAAGCAGGAATTTAGGGTGGGTGGGGAGGACCACTCTATTCCAACAGAACCTGGTGTAAGGGGCATCAGCCATGAGAGCCTAGAGCTCACTGACTCGGCGGGCCGAGGTCAGCCCCACCAGGAAGACCACCTTCCAGGACAGGTGCCGGAGCGAGCACGTCGCCATTGGTTCGAAAGGTGAACGGGTGAGCTGCATGAGCACCACATTCAGGTCCCAGTATGCCAGGGTAAGGCGGATGGGTGGGTTGGAAAGCAGAAAACTCCGCATAAAACGGGAGACTAACGGCTGCCCCGAGAGGGGCTTTCCCTCGATGGGGAGTTGATTCGCCGAGATGACGCTCAAGTATACCCCAACAGAGGTCGACTTCAGCCCTTTCTTTGAGAGATGGAGGACGTACTGGAGGATCCATCAAATGGGGCACGAGAACGGGTCGACCTGGAGCTCCGAGCACCAGACCGAGAAGCGCCTCCACTTGAAGGCATAAGCTCATCTAGTGGAGTCCTTCCTCGAGGCAAGGAGAACTTCCTCGACCTTCTCCAGAAGGGCCAGCAAGGCTAGGGAAACCCGTTTAGCTGCCAGGCCGTGAGGGATAAGATGCTAGGTTTGGGTGCAGCACCTGCCCCTTCTCCTGCATTAGCAGAACCGGGGCAGAGCCCAGGGGAACCAAGGCTGCCGAGGCCACTACGAGGATCAATGATGCCCGATCCCGCTGAGCCTTCAAAAGGGTCCTCACAATGAGAGGGAAGGGAGGGCATGCATAGAGCAGGCTGGATGACCAGTCCAGCAGGAAAGCATCGGGACTCTCCCTGCTTGAATGCGGTACCGGCCCACAAAAGTGGGGGAGATGCGCGTTCTGGGGACTGGTGAAAAAGTCTATCGCCAGTGTCCCCCAGCAAAGAAACAGCCAGCCCACTATCTCTGGATCCAGCCACCATTCGTGGGGGGAAAAGAATGCTGCTGAGGCCTGTCCACCAGGACAATCTTCTGACTCGGAAGGTAGATCGCCTTGAACATCTTCCGTCGGACAGTGAAGGAGCAGATGAGGACCGCTTCCCAGCAGAGGGAGCGCGATCCCATGCCTCCCTCCTTGTTGATGTAGAACATCGCTACATTTATTTATTTATTTGAAATGTTTTTCAACGTGGTTGTCAGTCTGCATGAGAACCGACCTCCCCTTGAGGTGGTCCTTGAAGGCCCTCAGGGCCCACCAAATCACCCAGAGTTTGAGCAAGTTTATCTGCTGCTGAGACTCCTCAGGCGATCACTGCCCCTGCATGCATAGTGGCCCGCAGTGGGCTCCCCACCCTAACAGGGAAGCGTCTGTCAGCACCACATCGTGCTGCGGGGCCTGGAAGGAATCCCCGTAGGAGGTTGCCGAGGTTTTGCAACCAACTCAGGGACAAGCAGAGGTCGGGAAGGACCCTGACAGGGTCCCTAAGGTGACTGAGGGACGGACTCCATTGGGCACAGAGGCACCACTGAGCTATCCACATGTGCAGGCAGGCGTGGGGGATCACATGCACAGTAGACACCATGAGGCCCAGGAGGCATAGCATGGTCCGAGCGGTGACACAGGGAGTGCTTTGGATGTGGGCCACCAGAGCTCGGAGGCGGTCAGCACGATCCGCTGGTAAGAAGGCAGTCGCCTGCCGAGTATCGAGGCGCGCTCCGATGAACTCGAGTGCCTGCACCGGCTCGAGGTGAGACTTTGGGTAGTTGACCAAGAACCCCAACCCCTCCAACAGAAGGATGGTGTGTGACATTGCTCGCCAGGTTTCCTTGGCCGAGGGGCCCGTGACGAGCCAGTCGTCGAGGTAGGGAAAGACCGGCACGCCCTGATGCCCGAGACGGGCGGCAACTGCAACAAGGCATTTCGTAAAGACTCATGGGGCAGATGCGAGGCCAAAAGGGAGCATCCTGTACTGGAAGTGATCTCCCTGCACCCTGAAGCGCAGATACTGCCTGTGCTGGGGGTGGATTAAGATATGGGCGTGAGCGTCCCTCAGATCCAAGGAGCATAGCCAGTCAGCCTGCCAGAGGAAGGGCAGCAGAACGCCAAGGTATAACATCTTGAACTTCTCCCGCACCAAGAACTTGTTCAACTTGCAGAGGTCGAGGATGGGCCGCAGACCCCCCCCCCCCCCGTCTTTTTTGGTACCGGGAATAGAAGCCCCGACCTCAAAGGTGTGGAGGGACCTTCTCGACTGCCCGTTGGGCAAGGAGAGAGAGTAATTCCTGCTGCAGTAGAAGCTGGTGCGCGGGGAGTCGAGGAGGCTCTGCCGGGGAGTCGAGGAGGCTCTGCCGGGGAGTCGAGGAGGCTCCGCCGGGGAGAAGGGAGATGGAAGCCTATCGAAGTGAAGGCATTAGCCATCTTGGACGACCTGGAGAATCCAGGTGTCTGAGGTGATGGAAGCCCATAACGGGGAGAAACGAGACAGGCGTCCCCCCACTGGCTGCTGCGTCACCGGAGGGCGAAGGGCTATGTCGATGGCATCAAAACCCCTGAGCTGGTTGTGGAGGAGCCGGAGTTTGGGCTTTCGGCCCTTTCGGCTTGCAATGCCCTTGGCTAGATTTACCATGTGCCGGGGTAGTTGGCATGGGGGTAGCCAGGTATGGCAGACAGAGCCGGTACTAGAGGCCCTTCTGAGGAAAGAAGGGCTTCTTGGCTATTTGCTTCTTCTGGGGCAGAGTGGAGGTCTTGCGCGAAAGACGGGTTCTGGTGAAAAACTCAGTCTATCTCTGTGGCTTTATCCTCCATTGGCTTGCCAAAGAGCTACTCACAGAGGCAGGGAACGTCCAGGAGTTTTTCCTGCACCCACTGCTCCAAATCCGAGGAATGGAGCCATGCCTGGCGGCAGGCCCTGATGCCTGCAGCCACTACCCGAACCGATGACTCGAATCCATCATATGCGGCATGGGAGAGATAATTAGAGCAGTCTGTGACGGACTTCAGCAGAGTGCTAAATCTATTGAGGAGCTCGCCCTCAAAGCCCGCGGAGAACCCTCCGAGCTCCTTGGTTAAATCGCATAAGAACATACTCATGTATAGTTGGTATGCTTGAGTGCGACAAGAGAGCATGGAGCCTTGGTAGGCCTTGCGGCCCAGGGCATCAAGGACTCTCGACTCTCGACCAGGTGGTACAGACGAGTGCGATTTTGGGCTCTTTGGCTTCCTTATGGCCGACTCCACCACCATAGAGGGGGGGAAGTTGGGTCTTCCTGAACCCCGGCCCACGTTGCACCTTGTACATAGTACCAAGGCGCTTGCTCATGATGGGGACCGAGGCGGGGGCCTCCTACATATGCAGCAGCAGCCGAGACAGAATAGGAAGAACCGGCACAGTGAGGGATTCATGAGTAAACTCCAAAATGAAAGGAAAAGATATGTTTATCTTCCGTCTCTACATGTTTATGTTTTTGATATACTTTTTATTGTTCTTAATTATTATTTATATTTTCTTTAGTTTGTACAGGTTTTTAATAATTAGAACAGAGTATCAGATCTTATGGCTTTACATGCCTAAACAGAAGTATTTATATCTCTGATTTTATACGTCACATCCTTTCATTTCATTTTGGAGTTTACTCATGATTCCTTTTATGTATATAAGGAAATTTGTTTTAAATACAATTATGATTACAGTTGTTCAGTTTTATAATTTTAACTTTCACTTTTAATCTTATTTTAATTCAGTTTATCTCATTTTTATATTATTGTTTGTGTTCATTTTGTCATCTGTTCTTTTATGACTTTTTGTATTTATTTATATATTGATGTTTTTAGCATTTGCCAGACTAACCCCTGACGAAGGGTATCGAAACATGGCCTGTGTCGGGTTGTCATTGGTTTCACCAATAAGGCTCTGTCTTTCCACTATATCACGTCTTGGACTGGGTTCTTCAGGTTAAGGGCCTGTGCCATGTCCCAAATGAACACCAGGAAGGAGGTGTCCTCGGGTAGCGAGCGCCGCTGGAATGCGGGTGGAGAGGGGACGGCAGAAGATCACGGTGGGTACGGGTTTCCAGGGAAGTGTCCCCATCAGACTCCCACTCCAAGAAATTGGTCAAGGAGTCCGAGCCGGGCAGATTGCCCTGTCCATCGCTTGGAGCAGGAAGCCCTCAAAGATCTCGCCTCCGAAGAATGGGAGGGCGAGCGAGACTGACGTCGATGACCCTCATGAGGCCCGCGGCTCTCAAGGGTTTCCTTGATGGATTTAGGTGTCCCACATGAGGGACCCATGATCTCTGGGCAAGAGTCAGCAAAGCTAGCTGTGAGCGCCTGCTGAGAAGTGATGAATGCAGAAACTCTGCATTCTAGCACCAGCATGCGGGACTCCCACGTGGGCGTGGGGCCCTGCGATGCTGATCCTGGGGTCACCAGGTTGAGCGTCGAGGAGGAGAGGGGGTCCTCATCAGGATGGCCCTCAGGAGACCGGGCACCTTTGACGGAGGCCTCCACTTCTCTTCGGGTACCTTGTGGGACCACTCCCTGTCAGACTCTCGGGTACGCCGAAGGAGGTTAAGTGACCGAGTGCAGGAGCATTCACGCTTGTTGGGAGCCCCTGACAGCGACTTCGAGGCTGCCTTCTTGCGCCGCTCCACCTCAGGGGATCCCTGGTCGGAGTGCCGCCACGAGTGTGGGGCAGAAGGGGGGGGACCCCACTGGGGGAGACGCGACAGAGGGTGCCACTGGGGATTCTGAGGTGGCCTTCCGAAAAATGTCTTCGGACTTCTGCTTACGGCTGAGTAGGGCCTTAGAGGACATTTTCAAGCAGAGCGAACAGAGCTCCGGATCATGGTCAGCTCCGAGGCACCACAGACAACAGTCGTGAGTGTCCGTACGTGACATGTTCCTAGAGCATCTATCACATTTTTTGAAGCTGGTGGCCATGGGATCAAAAATGGCTCCTGCGAGGGAAAGAGAAAGGGGTGAGAAGCCCTTAAAAAAAAATGGGAAAAACGAAAACTATCCCCAACAGTTCTAAGAAGGTAGAGCAGGGGAAGGACGGGTAGAGGACTGGTGCAAATTGAAAACAAGAGGCCTGTATGCCAAAAATGAAAACTTTTTCTGAGGGACGAGGAAGTGCGTCCGAAGGGCTCTGTGGAAAAAGGGAGACTGAGCAAGATTGCACCCTTGGGAGAATAGAGGACCACGCATGCGTGGCAGCAATCCCAAAGGCTTTCTTTGAAAGCTGGGGAATTGCTCCGCACGTACTCCATTGGTGCCAACGTCACCCATAAGTGAGGACTGACTTCCTGCTTGTTCCTGGAGAACTATAGATTTGGATCCCAAGTTGTTCCTATTAGGATACTGGGCAAGGGGAGCACCAAAATTAAGAGTAAAATAATAATGGAATGCATCCTGGTGACCAGATGAGAGCTAGCATACTTCTGGAAGTGAGCGGAGCTCCCAGATGTAAAACACTCAATTTGAGGCAAGTTGTTTTGATGGAAAAACTGACAGCCATGAAGCATAATTCATTATTAAAGTCTAAACAACATTGGACGCCTATATTACCATAACTGAATAATGTTTGGTATGATAACCTGGTGGTATGATGTTGAGATAGGAAAGGAGGGCAGAGGTTGATGGAGGGGGAGAGAAAATATCTCTGTGGGTTATGTATTAATTCAGATGGATGTAATCAAGTGTGGATAAAAGCTGCTTTCTATATTGAAAGCTGATATTTTGTTTGCAAGCATAAATAAATAGTTAACAAGTTGAAAAGTGTACACTTGCAGTGTAACACAATGCGTTTGCAGAATCAGGCCAAGCATGTTGGGGGTACATGTATGTGAGTAATGGGGAGTGTCGGGGGGGGGGGGGAGCTGCATGTTTATGCATGTGTGGCGGGAAGCTGTGTGTATGTACATTCGACCAGGGGATGTCTAATACAGGGGGGGGGGGGTATGCGTGCGAGTGCATGTGTACAAGTTGATGTGATGGATGAATGTATCCACTTTCAACTGACCTTTTGCACCTAACTCCTTGTCCTTTCTACCTTCTTGTACAATTCCCCCTTCCAAAACTTCACTGCCCTCTCTTGCATTCTCCCTCTTTTCCCTCCAGCCACCCATACACTCCCCATCCCCCACCATGCAACTTTACACTCCCTCAGACCTTTTTCTCCTTTTCATAAGAACATAAGATATGCCATACTGGGTCAGACCAAGATCCATCAAGCCCAGTATTCTGTTTCCAACAGTGGCCAATCTAGGTTCCCTTCTCCACTCACCATCTCTTCTCCTTCCACTCCTCCTCACCCTTTTTTTTGGTGCCCTCCTACTCTTCCTTTTCAGGCCACAGTCTCAGCTCTTCATCCTGCTTGTTTGGTGAGGGTAAAAATGCAACTTGTGCCTTCAGGTCAATGCTTACCTCTCACAACCCAGCAGCTACTGGGTTTTCTTGGCAGTTTGATCAGAAGTAGATTGCTAGGCCTTGACTTGCCCAAGGTCACAAGGAGGGCTAGTGGGAATCAAACCCTGGTCTCTTGCTTACTAAGCCAGTGCTCTAACCATTAGGCTACTCCTTCACTGAGGAGCAAATAGGCAGTCGATGACTCAGCTTTTTAGGGAGGCTAAAGTAGGGCTGGGTGGGGGGTGGGCAGAGGCAGGGCAGGACGCAAAAAGTTAAAATCATTGGGGTGGAGGAAACAAGAATATCAGCAGTAAAAGAACAGCTGAAGCACTTTTTAACACAGTGAAGGACCCTTTCACTGTGTGGTCCAGTGTACTGCATAAGATGCCTCCCCCTAGTACTTCTGTTATTGATGGTATTATGCAAACTGAATACACTCCATGGAATTATGTACCAAAAAATGAAAATAATGTATTACAATAATATTAAATAGAATATACATATATTTCCAGAATACTGCATATATTTTAACACTTGTTTCCCAGGCCAGCATCTTTCTGCTTTTTTGGTAGGTTCCCAAATGGCCACTAGGCTTCAGATCTCTGGCCTTAATTTACTACTGAGTTATCAAATGTGTATGGAATATATATCTGTATTAGCTGTACCAATGCTTAAATTCTCTCCAGTACCAGGCATATTGTGAAGTAATAAAAAACCCTATAGAAGTCACCCAAGACCTACAGATACTCCTGGGGTAATTCTGCACAACTGCGCAAAGCTGAATTTGCACAGAATTCCCCACCTATGCTGACTTCTGCATTTTCTGTGCAGAATTCTGTGCAGGCACCAGACAGACAGACACACACAGCAAGGCAGAATCGGGAGCAAAAGCTTTAAGAGCGCTCGATCCTGCCTCACTGTAGCAGCAATACAGCCGCGGGAGCACTTGTGTAGCTTTCAAAATGTGCCAGTGATTAGCAAAGCCACAGGAGCAAACGGAAGTGCTCCTGCAGCTGTGCTAGTCACCAGCGCGATTTGAAAGCTACACAAGTGCTCCCGTGGCTGTGTTGCTGCAGGGAGCACTTATGTAGCTTTCAAAATGCACCAGTAGATGGGGAGCCAGGGAGATGGGGAGCTGGCTGGGAGTAGGAAGGCGCTGTTAGTGAGCGAGAGGGGTTGGTGGCAGGATACAGCTTATGGTGAGCAGGGGGGTTGCTGGGGGCAGAAGGGCTGCTGGTGAGTCGGGAACTGCTGCTGGTGAATCTGGGGGGGGGGGAGAATGGCTAGGGGCTGGAAATGGGTTGCTGGTGAATCAGAGGGGTTTCTGGGGACTGAAGATGGGCTGCTAGTGAGTCAGATGTTGGCTGGGGGCTAAAGGTTAGAGGGAGAGAAAACAGAGGACAAGGATGGGTTGGGGAGAGAACTGTGAATGGAGCAAAAAGCGCTAAGGAGGAAAAAGGCAGGAGATAGTTCAGGTCTAGAGGAGGAGTTAACATAGAAACATGACAACAGAAAAAGACCACATGGCCTATCTAGTCTGTCCTTCCATAACAACTACAACAGTCCCCTTTTTACCTTTAGAGATCCTCTGTGTTTGTCCCATGCTTTTTTGAATTCAGTTAGTGTCCTCATCTCTACCACCTCCACTGGGAGACTATTCCACGGATCCACAACTCTTTCCGTAAAGAAATATTTCCGCATATCACTCCTAATCTATCTCCCTTCACCCTCATCCCATGTCCCCTCGTAGCAGAACTTGCTTTCAACTGAAAGAGGCTCTCTCCCTGAACATTTATGCCGAGGTGGTATTTAAACATCTCAATCATATCACCTCTATCCCGCCTTTCCTCTAAGGTGTACATTTATTTATTTATTTAACATCTTTTATATACCGCGCTATTTGTTTTCAGTGCGGTTTACAAGTAACAGAAGCATATTAAGATACATATTAAGATACATATTAAGATCCTTCAGTCTGTCCTCATATGCTTTATAAGGAAGACCACTAATCATTTTAGTAGCCACCCTCTGCATCGACTCTATCCTGTTCACATCCTTTTGAAGGTGCAGTCTCCAGAATTGCACACGATACTTCAAATGAGGTCGCACCAAAGACTTATACAGAGGCATTATCACCTCCTTTTTTCTGCTAGCCATTCCTCTCCGTATGCACCCAAGCATTATTCTAGCTTTTGCCGTCGCCTTTTCTACCTGTTTAGCTACTTTAAGATCATCAGACACAACCACGCCTAGGTCCCGCTCTTCTTTAGTGGACAAAAGTACTTCACCCCCTATACTATAATGCTCCCTTGGATAGCTGCAGCCCAAATGCTTTATGATGGGGGAATTCTGTGCTTTATTAATAAAGCATGCAGAGGTTTGCAGAATCTTAAAATACTGCATGCAGAATTTTAAAAATTTTTGCACAGCATTCCCCTAGGTGTATATACAACAATTTTGCCATACCATAATGGTACCAACAAGAGGCCGAAGTATACACTACAGTTGGCATCAATAAACCTACTGGCAAAACCAAAGAAGCAGGATTATTATATAACATGTCATACTGGGTCAAGCCAACGTCCATCAAGCCCAGTGGAGGAGTAGCTTAGTTTTTAGTTTAAATCCCATTGGTACTCCTTGTGGTCTTGGGGATCTTGTACTTGCCTCAGATATAAACTTAGATTGCAAGCCTTCTGTGGATAGGGAAATGCCTACTGTATCCAAACGTAACTCGCCTTGAACTTCTGGAAAGCCGTGAGCTAAGTGCTACTAAATAAATAAAAATAAATATCAATATCCTGTTCCAACAGTGGTCAATCCAGGTCACAAGTACCTGACATTTTCCCAAAAAAGGTACATAAGTTCCACAATGATCCTATGCAGACATTCACTATTAACAGAATACCCAGCTTCTTTCACACACGCACACCACCTCCACTGACCCTTGCCAAATATAGAATATGTAACTGAAAACTAAAAACAGAAATATGTAGACAAAAAAAACCCCTGAAAGCCCAAGAGACTCTGTATGCAATGCGGCATCTGAGAACTAGGAACACTGATGCATTTCTCATTAGACGGTGCATAAAACATAGTTACTCACCTGTAACAGGTGATCTCCGGGAACAGCAGGAATTTAGTCTTCACATATGGGTATCATCGGTACCGAAGGAGCCTGCGCGGGAACGCTCCCCAGCGTCCAATTAGGAAGCTTTAGGGAGCATCCCATAGCACCTGTGTGCTGTCTTCCCGCCTTTCCCAACTGCATCTCTCCAGTTGACTTTAAAGCTGCGACAAAGAGAAAGAGAGGGAAAGAGAAAGAGATAGATAGAGAGATACAACTCCTAGGGGAGGTGGGTGGGTTGTGAAGACTAAATTCCTGCTGTTCCCAGAGATCACCTGTTACAAGTGAGTAACTATGCTATCTCCAGGAACAAGAAGGAATGTAGTCTTCACATATGGGGACTCCCTAGCTTTAGATGCAAGGGAGATACCCCAGAAGTTGTGTGTCCATGTGAAAGGGTTCCACTTCTCCCTATGGATGTCTGGCATCCAACCAGGGATGGCGGGTAGGAGTTGGTTAGGTATGGAACATGTGTTGGAGAACAGCCTAACCAAACAAGGCATCCCGGCGGGAGTCCTTGTCCAAGCAGTAATGGGCTGTGAAGGTATGAACCGAGGCCCAAGTGGCTGCTCGACAGATGTCGTCGATAGACACAGAGTGCAGATGAGCCATTGAAGCTGCCATGGCTCTAACACTGTGAGCTGTGACATGGCCCTCCAGAGGAAAAGTCTTACTCTCATAGGCAAAGGAAATACACTGTGCAATCCAGTTGGACAGTGTTCTCTTGGAGACTGGAAGTCCCAAATGAGAAAGATCAAAAGCAACAAAGAGTTGAGAGGACTTTCTATGTTGCTGTGTTCTTTGCAAGTAAAAGGCTAAAGCTCTTTTGCAGTCCAAAGTATGAAGATTCCTTTCTGCATTAGATGCATAAGGCCTTGGAAAAAACACAGGCAGCTAGACCGCTTGGTTTAAATAAAAATGCGGGACCACCTTTGGCATAAAGTGTGGATGAGTCCTAAGGACTACCTTGTCATGATGGAACCTTGTATAAGGTGGATCAGCTACTAATGCCTGCAACTCACTGATGCAGCGTGCTGAAGTGATTGCAATGAGAAAGATAACCTTCCAAGAAAGGAATTTCAAGGAGGTAGTAGCTAGGGGTTCGAAAGGTGGCTTCATGAGCTGACCAAGAACCAGGTTTAAGTCCCATGCCACCGGTGGTGGCCTGATGGGAGGCTTAGTTAGAAGAAGGCCTCTCATAAATCTTGCTATAAGAGGATAGGAGGAAATAGGTTGTCCATTTAGAGGCTAGAAAGAAGCTGCAATAGCACTCAAATGGACTCTTACTGAGTTAGCTTTAAGTCCTGCATTGGATAAAGGAAGGAGATACTCCAATGATTCCAGAGGTATCGCAAGGGAGTTAAGACCCTTCTGCGAAGACCATATGGTAAACCTTTTCCACTTGAAAGCATAAGAGTGTCTTGTGGAAGGCTTCCCGGAAGCATAAAGGATATCCTTTACTTGCTGAGGGAGTTTAAGATCATGAAGATCTAGGCCTTCAGCAACCAAGCCCTGAGATGCAGAGACCGGGGATTGGGATGCCATAACATTCCGTCTTCCTGGGACAGGAGATCTGGAGCAGATCTTAACTCCAGGGAGGGAGCTTGAGAGAGATGTAGAAGCAGAGGGTACCACACTTGCTGTGGTCAATGTGGAGCTATGAGAATCATACAGCCTCTGTCTCTCTGAAGCTTGAATAGGGTTTTGGGAATTAGGGGAATGGGTGGAAAGGCATAAAGGAAGTCTTGACCCCAGTGAAGGAGGAAAGCATCCCTGGCCTGAGAGCCCTGATCCGGAATTATGGAACAGAACCAGGAAAGTTTGGCACTCAATGGACTTGCAAAGAGGTCTATGTCTGGGGTTCCCCAAATTTGAAAAGTCTTGGCTACCTGGTCTGCATGTAGAGACCATTCGTGTAGAAACAGAACCCGACTGAGTCTGTCTGCCCAAGAGTTTTGTATGCCTGGAAGATATACTGCCAGGAGATGAATCTGATGCTCTCTGGCGAGGGCCCATAGTCGCAAAGCTTTGTTGCAAAGCGACAGAGAGCCTGTTCCCCCCTGTTTGTTCACGTAGAACATGGTTACTTGATTGTCCGTATGAATGAGGACTGCCTTGCAGCTGAGCAGGGTGTGGAACAATCGAAGAGCAAGGAAGATTGCTCTGAGCTCCAAGAGATTGATATGTAGATGAGTCTCCTGTGGAGTCCAAGTGCCTTGGGTGGAGAGGTCTTGCAGATGAGCTCCCCAACCCATTGTTGAAGCATCCGTTGTGAGAGTTGCCTGGGGTAAGGGTTGTTGAAATGGGGACCCCAGCAACAGGTTCTGAGTGGATTGCCACCATTGGATGGACAAAATAAGGGGATTTGTGTTTGCTATTTTGTCTGACAGGCACCCTGATGCCTGGGTCCACTGAGTGGATAAAGTCCACTGGGCTGCTCTCATATGGAGGCGAGCATAAGGAACCACATGCACGGTAGATGGCATGTGGCCTAGTTGTAGCATTTCTCGGGCAGTGAGATGAGGTTTTAGCACTGCTTGAGAAGCTAACTGCACCATGCGAAGGCAACGGGCCTGGGGAAGATAGGCCCTTGCTTTTCTGGTATCCAGCAAAGCTCCTATGAACTCTAGAGACTGAGTGGGAGTTAGACTGGATTTTGGGATGTTTATGACCAGACCCAAATACTGAAGGATACGCATTGTGCAAGATAGAGAAGTCCTGGCCTCTGAGTCTGATGGGGCTCGAATGAGCCAGTCGTCTAAGTAGGGGAAGACGAATATCCCTAGAGTGCGGAGAAATGCTGCTACCACAGCCATGCATTTCGTGAACACTCTTGGTGCTGAGGCAAGGCCAAAAGGAAGCACCCTGTATTGGTAGTGCTTTCCTTGAAAAAGGAACCGAAGGAACTTTCTGTGAGTTGGATGGATGAGAACATGGGTGTACGCATCCTTGAGATCTAGAGAACAAAGCCAATCTGACTCTGAAGGTATGGCAGCAGAGTTCCTAGAGAAATCATCTTGAATTTCTCTTTGAACAGGAATTTGTTCAGTTCTCTGAGGTCCAAAATAGGTCTGTATCCCCCTGTTTTCTTTGGAATAAGGAAATAGGGGGAGTAAAACCCTGTACCCTGTTGATGAATGGGTACTTCTTCTATTGCCCCTTGGGCAAGAAGCATAGTGACCTCTTGACCTAACAGGTTGATGAGAGAGGTCTGAGAATTGAACTGTCTTACCATTGTGGGAGGGGGCATGCACAGAAAGTGCAGCTTGTACCCCTCTCTTATAATGGAGAGTGTCCAATGCTCTGCTGTTATCTGCTCCCACATGGGGGCAAAGTGACATAACCTTCCTAGAATGGTGGAAGGCTCTGGTACATTGAAGGCCAGGAAGGCTAAGTTCTCTAGATGAAAGTCAAAGGCCTTGTGAAGGCTGAGACTGCTGAGACGGTTGAGGCTTGGCAGTCTTTGCTTTCCTTTGTTTAGGTGGTTGCTGACCCTTCCGGGCAGGCTGACCTGCAGAACGTCCCTGCTGGGAATAAGAGGGATAAAACCTCTTCTTTTTTGAGAAGAAAGGCTTCTTGAAATATTTCTTTCGCGCAGGATCAGCTGTGGCCTTGGATAACCTATCCAAAGTGGAGTTGTAAGCATCTAATTCATTGGCTTTTTCTTGCCAATTTTTGCCAAATAGATTCTCACCTGTACAAGGGATATTGCCCAGTTTGTCCTGCACCCAGAGCTCCAAATCGGATGCCTGGAGCCAGGCAATTCTACGTGCACCTATGGCAATGGCCGAGTTTCTGCTTATGCACTCAAAATAGTCATAAGCTGCATGGTTGACAAACTTAGAAACATCCTGGGCATGTTTGACCAGTGTGAGAAAGTCCTGCTTTCTTTCCTCAGGAAGAAGAGGGCTCAAAGCCTCTAAATCACCTGTGACTTCTTATAAGGAACATTCCCATATATAAAATATAGGAACCGATCCTGGCAGAAAGCATGGAAGCCTGGGAAGTACGACGTCCAAAGGCATCCAAAGAGTCCTCTGAGGATTCAAAGTACCTTCTGTCTGGATGCTCTTGAAGAGCCCGATACCCGTACTGACTGAAGTCGGTACCGGGGGGAATCGGTACCAGGATATCGGTACCATAGGGTATCGCATGACTGGGTGCCGGCAAAACCGACACCGATGTCGATGCTATAGGTATCGGTGCCGGTACCGGTTGAACTGTCTGATGCGGTTCCGAGGGCATCGATGCCGCAAGGAGAGTCGCCAGACTGCGTTAAATAGCCAGGAACCTCTGGTCTATCGACACTGCCGATTCCTGGGTATCGGTACCGGAAGCAGCCGGTACCCAAGAGCATGGCACCAGTAGTTCTACCAAGGTCGAGGCCTCGAGAACGTCCTGGAGCCCCGATAATGCTTTGGAAGCCAAAGCCCCCCGCCGGGGCAATTTTGCCGGTACAGAACCCTCAAGGGCAACGCCAGAGGCATCTCGATGCTTAGAAGGAGATCTATCCTTTGAGGACTGACTGGACATGTTTAGTTACCTGAGATCCATGGGAGGAAGACGAAGCACTGGAAGACGTCGATGCCACCAAAGCTGCATCGGAGGGAAAAAGGGCGCTGAGCTTGGCAGCTTGGTTTTGTCGACCCCTCTTGGACATCATGGCACAAGCCATACACTCGGAGATGGAGTGGTCAGGACCTAAATATTTAAGACACCACTCGTGGGTGTCGGTGACGGAGATGGTACCGCCACACTTGGTGCACTTTTTAAAACCTGAGGTGGGTTTCTCCATGATAGAGGAAATTTTGGGCCTAAGGCCCAAAATGGCGCGTGCACCTGGAAAAGAAAAGTTTGGAAAAAAAAAAGATTATTTTTTTGTTTTTTAAAGAAAGAAAGAACCACCGGTGGTACCGGTAAAGCGTTGAGGAAGGCAGACGCGACCACAAAAAGAAGAATAAGGAAAAAAAAATTTCTGCGGTGACAGGAACACGACCTGCCGGCTCGGCGGAAAACGAAGAACTGGAGAGAGGCAGTTGGGAAAGACGGGAAGGCAGCACACGCAGGCGCTGTGGGATGCTCCCAAAAGCTTCCTAATTGGACGCTGGGTAGCGTTCCCGCGCAGGCTCCGTCGGTACCGACGATACCCATATGTGAAGACTACATTCCTGCTTGTTCCTGGAGATTATAAAGATAGCAGATGTAAATTCTAAAAAAAAACCTGACATATTCCAAGAACTAAATTAACAATTTTTTTCTACCTTTCTTGTCTAGCCTTTTTTTTTCTAATAGCGTTGTTTTAGCCATTGGTTTCTGCTATCCTCTTATCTTCTACTAAACTCAAAGGTTTCCTGTTCATTAGCCATTTTTCTCTTTACACTGTTGCACTGGTGGTTCAGTGGTAGAATTCTCACTTGCCTTACGGCAGACCTAGGTTCAATTCCCTGCCAATGCAATTACAAGCATTCTAGTATCCGAATTCAAGAAAGCATGGGACAAACATAGGCGGCCTCTAAAGGAAAAAAAGGAGATGCACAAGGCATGCATAAGGAGTGGCCATGGGACTAGAGACCCTAGTCCCTCTGGCCTGAGGTTGCTTGTCCCCATGTGGGAACTGAACCCCTGGCCTTCCGGCCTGAGGTAACCTGTCCCAACCACTGAGTCACCCCTCCCCCACTGCTGCTTATACCCCCCCTTCCATGATGCCACCCCAACCACTGCTTCTAACCTCCCTCGAAGCTACCTCAGAATGTGGCTCACACTCCTCCCCCACCTATGCTACCTCTGACATTACTGCTCACACCAGTGGAGTAAGATCAAATGAGGGGCCACCAAGCAAAGCTTGTTGGTCCCTCATAACAATGGGCCGCCCCGTCCAATTTTTTATTTATTTATTTATTTATTTTTAAGTCAGAGCACAGCAAACATTTATTTGCAATAATGAAGCTTGCCTTGCTTCCTCCCAGTCTATCATCACGAGTATAAATACTACCACAGCACCAAACGACCCATGCCCAGCACACTGGATAAAAGCCCTACAGACTGAACTTAGTCCTTTCTTGTCCAAACTGATAGGTACTTCTTTCCTTTCTGGAACCTTCCTCCGGAGCCTAAAGCAAACTTCAGTAAGACCGCTATTGAAAAACAGTAAGCTAGACCCTGCAAAGATGGACTCCTACAGGCCAATATTGAGCATCCCGCTCCTAGCCAAAATCATGGAAAAAATAGTCCAACATCAGCTGAATCATCATATCGAAAATAACGCATCCCTTGACCCTTGCCAGCATGGATTCAGGGAGTCACATTGCGTAGAAACTTTGTTGACAACCTTATTTAGCACACTAACCATAGGGCTGGACAATATCAGACAAGGCTTCGCTCTCATCTTCCTTGACATAGCGGCAGCCTTCGACTCCATCAGCCACAAACTACTCCTATCCCGCCTTGCCGATAAGGGCGTCCATGGCAGGGCACTCGCCTGGTGCGCCTCATATCTGAACGACAGATGGCAGCATGTCCGCTCTGGCTCCTCCATATCCGCTCCTTTCCCACAAGAGAAGGGTGTTCCGCAAGGATCGTCACTCTCAGCCCTATTGTTCAACATCTATATGCAACCCATCTGCAACCTCATCCGGTCATTCAACATTAACTGCCTAGTATATGCTGATGACGTCCTAATGTTCACTCCGATATCCACAGATCACCCAGACCTCAGCAGCATAGTGGTCCCTGGGGCTACCCTTACGTTCCTCGGCCAGACCTCTTCTGTTGCACTGCACACCACGTACTGGTACAGGGCATGGCTTAGGTCCACTGCAGGCGGGTGCCACTGATCCCTCCAGCACAATCACCCACCCCCCTCTGCCATGCTGCCATGACCATATGCTGTCAGTGCCGGTGGTGCGCCAATCCCAGGCCATTCAGGGGGCAGGTAGGCGGCTGCCTAAGGTGTGGGTTCTGGGGTAGGGGTGCCTACATAGATGTCCACGCTTCCCCTGGCACCACCTGTCAATGTTATGTGCCCCTTGGGGTACCTGCTGGGTAATGTCCCCTGGATGGACACTGTAGGATACACTCATGGGCATGTTTGACCCTGGTCAGTTGCTGTCTTGCTGGTTTCCATTTTCTGCGTTCCTATGTGCCACCTCGGCAACCGCCTAGTCCACCCTGTGCCCCAGTAGCCCCCACTGCATGTCATGCCTGCAGCCCCCATGCCCCATTTGCGCCATCACCATAGTGGCCTTTCATACCTGGGCACTATGCTGTTGCTGCAAATGGAGCACTACTATCACTTTCTTGGGCTCCCTGCCTACGCTGTACATTGCTGACACTGAAATGGTTTCTCTCTCCTGCAAATGTGCATCTAATGCCAGGTTTTCATTTGCGGTACTTTCCAGCCCTTCAGTTCTCCGCGTTGGTGTCTCGGGAGCCTCTCCCCGCCCTCTTCCAACCCATTGACCCCTTCTCTCCACCCTCTCTCCATCCTCTGTGGGACTTACCGTGGCCGGTGATGTTAACGTGCGTTAACGTTACCTAACGTGCGTTAACGTAGCTCCTGCTACGTTACCGCAGTTTAGTAAACATACCCCCCATAGTGTTTACTTATGACGTTTCACTTAGCTTTATTGTTTTTTTGATGTTGGTATTATTAATTTTGTTATGAGTGTATTTAGGACTTTACAAAGTATACAAAGTTGTACTAAATTAAAGTAGTGGGCCGATATTTAAACTCCACGTTTGGCTTTTTTAAAGCACTGACTGTGGCATTTAGTGTTAAACTGGATATTCAAAGCCAGAATCTGGATATCTTCCAGTGCTTAATCCTCTTTTTAGCACTGACTGGTGGTGCTATCTGGATAGCCAAACACAAAGTTAGGCCTGCCTTTTTTGTAGCCTGTTGTGCTGTTATTCAGTCTGCTAAGCAGATAACAAATCACCACTAACTGGATAACACTGGGGACTGCCCTCACCCACCCACAGACTGCCCTAGCTCTATCCAGATAGTGCAGCAGCAGTCAGTGGAGATATTCAGCCACACTACCTAGGTGCTGCTAACCAGATAAGTGCCTTTGAATGTCAGGCCTATGTATTTTAGGTTGTTTTACACCACTTAGGGGTATGTTTACTGAACAGTGGTAGCAGCTTCCATGCCAAATCAGAGCCACAGTCCCATTGAATTCAATGGGGCCGTGGCTCCGATATCACATGAAAGCTGCTACCACTGTTTAGTAAACATACCCCTTACAGTAATTTGTAAAATTAGAATATAAATGATATGAAATAGTCATTATTTCCTGTGAGAGAAAATGGAAGTGGGTATGGCCTATGCTCTTAGTGATTTCAGAATCTATTTCTACTGCTCCATATAGACTGAGAATCTGTATTCATTAACTTCCTGTGAAATTCATTATATACATAAACTGCCCTTCTAAATAAATTCTGCTTAGTTGGGAACCACAGTGAAAATGTGGTCTGAATTTAATCTAAAAGTCTGATAAATTTGATGGCAATAGAATAAGTGGCATATAAGCTCATTGAAATAAAAGAAATATTGACTGCCAGAAGGCATTATATGCTGCCTCAGAAAGGACTGGTCCTTCTTTGCATTGGTACTAGTGATTCTCCATTACCATCTAATCTACCACCTAACTAAAGAACCTCAAGTCATTGAGGACAAATTCACCCGGCCACATGGTTACATACTCCATAAGTAAATGATCATGTCTATAATGGCATACAGATGTGAACAAAATATAAACATTTTCATATTAAAAGGCAGAAAGTGAAGCTTTACGCATTGAGATTTATTCCCAAATAAAAAAAAAAGAACAAAAAAAAACACAAAACAAAAAAAACATCTTACCTTCTACACAAATAAAGAAGCATATTTTAAATTACCAACCCCATATGCATTTAAAGGTACTTTATTTTCACAAGATTTTAATGGGATTTTAGTAATATAATTCTAAAGGATCTTACTATTTTTCATAGATTTTTGCTATTCTGTGACAGCAAATGTTTTTACAAAAAGCAGCATATTAATGCAAAATTAGTTTCAAACTCATTAATAAAAATCTGCTTCTTTCTGGGGCATGAAACTACACTGCTGGATCAAATCTCTGCTTTGCTTACCGCACTGGGTCTCATCCTCCCCACTGGGGCATTGTGGGATCCCGTCACACCACTGAGATGCTTTGATGGTCGACTTCGAAGAAGGGCAGATCAAGAGCTGGCTGTTTGTTACTGAGAGAAAAGAGAGAACTCTGTATACTGCACGAGGAAAGAGACAGTTCTCCACCAACCTGCGATTATATGACTCAATGCTAGCTAGTACAATACACACAAAATCCCAATCTCAAACAGGAAACGTCCAAATGAATAATAGAAATACAATACAATAAAGTTCCTGAAAGTTGTCACTTACAAAAAATCCAAATCAATCGGACTAAAGCTTGAAACAAAATATTTCAAGAGACCCTCAGAGTGGGCTAGTAAGTGTAAAAACACTCTCTAACAGCCCAAAACACCATCATTGATCTAATTAACATGTGCTTTATTGAAAAATATTTTAATATACTTTTTTAAAATTAATTTTTAACCAACAATTTAAAAAATAAAAATGTTAATCTGCCTGAAAATTCCAACAGGAATTCATGTATCAAGCCCATAAACAGGCCTCGAGAAGTACTGTTACAATGGTCACTGTGGAAGAATTGCTGCTGGATGTTGCTTGCTCGCTTTAAGAGTAACCCTTCAAGCAAGGTCCATTTATGGGCTTGAAACATGAATTCATGTCGGGATTTTCTTCAGGAGGATCAGTAACATTTTTATTTTTTAAATTGTTGGTTGAAAATTTTTAAAAAGTATATTAAAATGTGACATGACATTTAAATAGAAATTGCAGGAAAAACATTGCTCCTAGAGCCACTATACAGGGACAAAGAACTAAAAAAAAAGCCTTTTGTCTAACTTGAGTAGCCCTAGAGAAAAATCAGGAAAAAGTAATTAGATCTTACCTGCTAATTAGTGTTCCTGAAGGAACAACAGTCCAGTCCCTTTACTTCTGGGTTACGCAACCCTTCCAGCAGCTTGGAGGCAGAGCCCAACCTTTTTGGGGATGGAGCAGTATAAATACCACTGGGACCACCCACCAACTCCAGTAATCGAATGAAAAAGCAGACTTAACGAACTTCCATTTACAACCTACATAAATATTCCTTTGTGGTGTTATGTTAACAACCAACTCTTTTTTTCTTTTTTTTTTTTGTTTGTAAGGAATAGGAGTAGGAGAGGAGGAATGGCAACAGGAGGAGGTGGTTTACATGAGTCTGCCCGAGCCGACTTTCTCCTGCCCTCCTTCACCCAGAACTGGCCCCACGCTCGGTCCGCAGCTCCGCCCCTGACTAATAGGCCTTAACGGCCGACGGAACCGGGTGGGATTAGGGACTGGACTGTCGTTCCTTCAGGAACACTAATTAGCAGGTAAGATCTAATTACTTTTTCCTTATCGTCACTCCAGTCCAGTCCAGTCCCTTTACTTCTGGGATGTAACAGAGCAGTTCAATCCTGGGTGGGATCCAGCATACCGGACTGAAGAACCGCCAGACCAAACCGAGCGTCCGCTGAACTCTGTACGTCCAGCCTGTAGTGCTTGGTGAAGGTATGCAGAGAGGACCAAGTCGCTGCCCTACAAATATCCAGCGGAGGAACTAGGCTGAATTCTGCCCAAGAGGTAGCCTGAGCCCGAGTGGAGTGCGCACGCAGACCCACTGGAACCTGCTTCCCTTTCAGGATGTAGGCGGAAGCAATCGCTTCTCTGATCCACCTGGAGATGGAGGCCTTGGCCGCCGCCTCCCCTTTGTGCGGGCCTCCGAACTGAACGAATAGCCGGTCGGATTTCCGGAAAGGTGCTGTGCGGGAGAGGTAACGCTTCAAGGCCCTCTGGACGTCTAGGAGGTGAAGTTTGCTATCCCTACCTTCATGCCCCTCGGCCGAGAAGGTCGGGAGGGTAACTGTCTGGTTCACATGAAAGGGGGAGATAAACTTGGGCAAGAAGGAAGGAACCGTGCGCAGAACCACCTTGTCCTTGAGAAAGGACAGAAAGGGGGGCTGAGATGACAGCGCTTGTAATTCGGAGACCCGCCTGGCCGAACAGATAGCAACCAGAAAAACTGTCTTCAGGGTTAAGTCCTTCAAGGAGGCCCTCTTTACTGGCTCAAAAGGTTCCCCGGTCAAGGCATTTAGCACTAGGTTGAGATCCCAAGGGGGGATGACCGACCTCCGTTGAGGACGCAGTCGTCTAACCGCTCTTAGGAACCTGGAGACATCCGCGTGGGCCCCCTAGGGGCTTGCCGCGGACCTTACCTCTATAGCAAACGATGGCAGCCAGCTGGACTCGTAAGGAACTGTGCGCCAGACCCTTGTCAAATCCTACTTGCAAGAATTCCAGAACCTCCGGGACTGAAGCCGAAAGGGGTTTCCGTCGGTGCTCCGCACACCACGCTTCAAAGATGCGCCAAACCCTTACATAGGAGAGACAGGTCGAGCGCTTCTTAGCATTCAACAGCGTCGTGATTACTGCTCCTGAATAACCTCGCTTCAGGAGCCGCGCCCTTTCAACAGCCAG
Organism: Ichthyophis bannanicus; assembly: GCA_033557465.1. Taxonomy (NCBI): domain Eukaryota; kingdom Metazoa; phylum Chordata; class Amphibia; order Gymnophiona; family Ichthyophiidae; genus Ichthyophis; species Ichthyophis bannanicus. Next base: position 419,887,472 of record CM066034.1, read on the forward strand.
GCTGTAAGCGAGAATCGATCCACGTGAGGCATCTGAACCGGGCCTTGCCTCAGCAGGTCCCTTTTGCAAGGGAGCCGCCAAGGCTGGTCGGCGATCAACCTCACCAGATCCGCATACCAGGGGCAGTGCGGCCAATCCGGAGCTATGAGGATTACCAATCCCTGGTGAGACTCCACCCGCTGGAGAACCTTTCCGATAAGAACCCAAGGAGAAAATACATAGAGAAGACCCTCCGAAGGCCACTTCTGGGACAAGGCATCCAGGCCTTCGGACATTCTTTCCTTCCGCCGACTGGTCCACCTTGGCGGTCGAGAACCGCGCCATGAGATCCATGACTGGGAGCCCCCAACGGGCCACTATTTGGTCGAAGGTCTTCTGCTCCAGTTCCCACTCTCCGTGGTCTATCTTGTACCTGCTGAGGTAATCGGCCGTGACGTTGTCCGTGCCTGCCACATGCTGAGCTGAAAGCGCTTCCAACCGAACCTCCGCCCACTGGAATAGAGCGTCTGCCTCCTTCTCCAAGGCGGGGCTGCTGGTGCCGCCCTGGTGGTTGATGTAAGCCACCGCGGTCACATTGTCGGAGAGAACGCGAATTGCTCTTTTTAGCACTAAGGTCTCGAGAGCCCTGAGCGCTAGGACGACGGCCCGCAACTCCAGTCTGTTGATGGGCCATTGAGATTCCAATGGTGTCCAGCGACCCTGGACGAACTGGTCCTCGCAGTGAGCTCCCCAGCCTGCCAGACTGGCATCCGTCGTCAACAGTAACCACTGATGAGGCTCGAGGGGCATCCCGCGATCCAGATTCCTTGGGCACCGCCTGTTTGGTCCGCGGAGCACAAGGTAACTGCATTGACAGAGGATGATGCTGGGGGGACCACAGATGCAATAGGGCCCGCTGCAACGGCCGCATGTGGGCCCTGGCCCATGGCACTACCTCTATCGCCGCCGCCATTGTTCCCAGAACCTGAAGATAATGCCACGCTGAGGGGTTTCGTCTGCCCAGAAACTGCATGACTAGAAGCCTTAGATCCCTTGATCTTGTTCGTGACAGGAACACCCTGCCTCTGCTGGTGTCGAACCTTGCTCCGAGATACTCGAGTTCCTGGGAGGGAGTCATCCCGCTCTTTGCTCGATTGATGACCCACCCCAACTCCTCTAGAACCTGAATCACTCTGGCCGTCGCCGAGCAACTTTCCTCTTCCGACTTTGCCCGGATCAGCCAATCGTCTAGGTAAGGGTGCACTAGTATTCCCTCCTTCCGTAGGGAAGCCGCTACTACCACCATCACCTTGGTGAACGTCCTTGGAGCCGTAGCTAGGCTGAAGGGTAGGGATTGGAATTGAAAGTGGCCTCTTGACACTGCGAATCTCAGGAACTGTTGATGGGACTTCCTGACCGGTATATGCAAGTAGGCTTCTGTCAAATCGAGGGACGTTAGGAACTCCCCGCCCCTTACGGCTGCTATGACTGATCGTAGGGTCTCCATCCGGAAATGTGGTACCCTGAGACAGCGATTGACCTGTTTTAGATCCAGGATCGGACGAAAGGACCCTTCCTTCTTTGGTACCACGAAGTAAATCGAGTACCGACCAGAGCCGCACTGGTCTGGTGGTACTGGGACCACGGCCCTGAGTGCTATTAGTCGGGCGAGAGTTGCCTCCATCGCCGACCTCTTTGTAGAAGAACCGCAGGGAGACTGAACAAAGGCTGGACGTATTTGCTTTGCAAATTCGAGAGCATAGCCCTCTTTGATCACCTCTAGGACCCATTGATCGGACGTGACCCGGGACCAGGCAGGAAGAAACTGCTTTAACCGTCCGCCCACCGGCAGCCCTTCCCCCTGGACCCCCGTCATCTCATTGTTGTTTTCTAGGTCCCGAGGAGGAGGAGGATGCCCCAAAACCTCGACCTGCTCCTCGAAACCCTCTAAAACCTTGCCCCTTCGAGGGAAAACGGCCCCTGGGAAAAGGGTTTGACCTGGCTGGGCGAAACCTCCGGGGGTCCCTAGGCTGGTTACGCACTGGGGCTAGGGGGCGCCCTTGCTTCAGTCTATCTTCCGGGAGCCTGCCTCCCTTAGACTCGCCAAGGTCCTTTACCAGCTTCTCTAAATCCTCTCCAAATAACAGCTTCCCCTTAAAGGGAAGTCGACTCAGGCGTGCCTTCGAGGAGGCATCAGCTGCCCAATTCCGTAGCCACAAATAACATCTAGCCGCCACCACCGAGGCCATGTTCTTGGCTAGGCTTCTGATGAGGTCATACTGACTATCCGCCAAGTAGGCTGCTCCGGATTCCAACCTAGCAGAGTTGGCCTGTGCCTCGCCTGCAGAGCCCTCTGCTGCCTGAAGCTGTTGTGACCACCTTAAACAGGCCCGTGCCACCCAAGCTCCTGAAACGGAGGCCTGCAAGGCGAGAGCGCTTACATCAAAGGCTTGCTTCAGGAGCGTATTCAATTTTCTGTCTTGAGAATCTCTTAAGGCCGTGCTGCCCTCAACTGGGATAGTAGTCTTCTTAGTAACTGCTGATACCGCTGCATCCACCCTGGGAGACTTCACAGCAGCTCTTTGTCTGCCTCTGGAAGAGGATATAGGCGAGTCATGGACCGGACTCCCCTTAAACTTGACTCTGGTTGATCCCATTCTTCCTGGATCATCTGACGCACCACCCTGTGGACAGGAAAAACCTTCTGGGATCTCCTAATGGCCTGGATTAATGGATCCTCCAACGCCTCCTCCTCTGCTGGCGTGTCCGAGGCCACATTGAGAACTTTCAGGGACTCATTAATTAATGCCGGGAGCTCCTCCCGATGAAAGACTAATTATCCGGGATTGATCTTCTTCTGGGATCTCCCCTTCTTCAAGCTCCTCCTCTTCCTCGTCCAAGTCCTTGTCAGAGTTATCCTCCTCCGGGGTGCCCTGTGAGAGGGATGCGAGAGGCTCCTCACAACTCAGACGGGGGCACTTAGGTGGAATGCCGGATTCCGGATTGCTTGCTCTCATGGGTCTGGCTGACTTGTCTTCCGCCGACGGACCAGCCTCTCCTGTCCCTAAGCCCTGCTTACGCAAGCAATAGGCCTTGTGAAGTAAGAGGATGAAGTCAGGGGAGAAAAAAATCCCCGGCACCCCCTTCGCCTGCGGGGGGGGGGGGAGAAAGGGGCAGAGGAGGAGTGGGTAAATCTGAGGACGTAGAAGGAGGGAACTGTGACCCCCCCTCCCCTTCTAGGGGGTCTCCTGACCCCTGAGAAGACTGTGTCATGGCCAAGTTATTTTCTTGCTCCATGGAGGCAGCCACTGCAGCACAACCCCTGCAGATTCCTGCCTCCGAGGAAGTACCCCTGCGTGTGCCACAGGATGGACACCGAGACTTGCCCGCCATGTCCTTGATAAGATTTACTGAAGCCCTTCCTACTCCGAGGCTTACGCAATTGGCCTAAGCACCAAAAACTGTACAGCACAGATACAGAGGTTGATCGCCCTTTTATTAACTGTGTGTGTGTGTGCTCTCTCCTCTAGTAGATTAATAGTTCCCCAGATAAAGGAAACTAACAGCCCCTTTTTCTTGTTAAACTAAAATCAACATTACCATCAAATAAAATCAAATAAATTTGATTTTAAACTAAAATTAAATGAAACCTAAAGAAGGATCAGAGGGATTAAATAAACTCCAGTTCCTTAAATCAAAATACTTGCGGTTTATAGCTTCTGTTGCTGTCTGGGCCCGACTCAGCGATCACTGCCCGTTGGCTCTACACGTGGTAGGCCTCACCACGTGGAGACCTGAACGGGGGACCGCGAGTCTGTCCTCCGGGCCGTTCTTCACCCCAAATGCAGCACGGAGCTGGGAACCGCTTTCCTAATTGAAAATCGCCGCTTTAAACAGCTCCCCCGCAGGTAATCGGGTAGTCCGGAGCTCGCCTCCGCGTCCTTCTGCTCCGGGACGGGTCCGGCGGTAAAAATTGAATTGCGGCGATGCCTCAAGCGCTCAGCCACCAGGAGGGCTTCGGCGCGAGGCAGGGCAGGTCTGCGGTGAAATTGTGCAGGAGCCGGCCGTATCAGCAGCAGAGGAGATCTGAAAAGTCCTCCTCGCTGCTGCATGCAGAAAACCACCTCCGATGCCCGGCCCGGCCTGGCCAGGGGGGGAGGGGGGAGGGGGGAGGAAAGAGAGCAGGCAGGAGGAATTAAAGGTGCAGGACCTGAAGAAAAACTAAACGGAAAGAAACCAACAGGCAAATAAGGTAAATAGAAATAAAAGTAACTAAAGGGAAAATTCAAATAATTTAAATAAAAAGGAAGACTCCAGTAAGCCCTAGGCTTACGGAACCCTCCAGCTGCTTGGAGGCTGAGAATACTGGAGTTGGTGGGTGGTCCCAGTGGTATTTATACCGCTCCATCCCCAAAAAGGTTGGGCTCAGCCTCCAAGCTGCTGGAAGGGTTGCGTAACCCAGAAGTAAAGGGACTGGACTGGACTGGAGTGACGATAAGGAAACACAAATAATCTCTGGTCCAGAAACTGAACATTCTATAATGAAAAAACAACTTTAAACACCCAGTTCCTATCAGGCTCTAGAGCAAAAGTCACTATAAGAGTTGCATATTCTGAAACAGGCTGGGAATTCTCCAAGAAGTTATTCAAGTCTAAACTATCCGCAGATCTTGCTTCTTCTCCCCGATCTTCTGGAGTTGATACAAAAAACCTCTAGATCAGGGGTTCTCAAACCAGGTCTTGGATCATACCTAGCCACTCAGGGTTTCAGGTTAGCCACAATGAAAATGCACGAGATATATTTGCATACAATGGGGCAGTGCATCCAAATCTCTCTCATACATATTCATTGTGGCTAACCTGAAAATTCAACTACCTGAAGATTGGGTTGAGAATCTCTACTCTAGATGGTAATGATTCCTTAGGGCAGTGGTTCTCAATCCAGTCCTTGGGCCACACCTAGGCCAGTCTTCATTGCATGCAAATCTCTCGTGCATATTCATTGTGGAAATCCTGAAAACCCGACTGGTCTACTAGGTATGGCCCAAGGACTGGGTTGAGAACCCCTGCCTTATCGACTTGAACTTCTGAGAAATATTTTCTAGTCATGACCATCAGATTTATCAATGAGGTCTGGGAAAATTTAAGAACTTCAGATTCAACTGACACTCTACACCTTTTATAACCGTTTTCTCAAAGTTTATTTTTAAAATGGATAATGAGTTGAATCTCAGATCACACATAAATAAGACAATTAAAAGCGCTTATTACAGAATGAAGCTCATCAAAAGACTAAGGCCGCTTCTTGATACTGTTCACTTCAGAAATGTTTGTCAAGCATTGATTACTCCATTACTTGACTTCTGTAATCCAATATATCTGGGTTTATCTAAGCAAGCACTTAAGCCTTTACAACTGGCGCAGAATACTGCTGCACGTATAATTTTTGGTCTATCAAGTAGAGAACATATAACTCCCATCTTGAAAGAGCTTCACTGGTTACCTATAGCTTCACGTGTAAAATATAAAACTATAATTTATATTTTCAAGATAAAACAACAATATTCTGCAGAAAGCCTGACATATCTCATACAGTCAGATATTAGCAACAGACCTAGAAGAAGAGGATCTGACAACAGAATCAGCTTATCAAATGATGTCAGAAAAACACGTAAAGACACCTCTGAAAGGGCTTTCTCTTTTGCTGCACCTTCCATCTGGAACTCTCTACCTAATGAGCTTAGAGCAGCTCAGGACATCAATGACTTTAGAAAGCAACTGAAAACATCTTTGTTTATAGAACACTACGGTCATGCAATTAACTAACTTAATTTGTCTGGAATGTAAATCATATACATATTGTATAATAGCTCACATTATAGTATAGCTCACTATGTAGATAATGCAACTCACTCTAACACATTATACCATAACTTTAACTTTTATTTCTTTACATTTTCTCACTAATACTCTTAATATCTTTGTTTGTAAGACCGCTTTGATTGTATGATAAGGCGGTATAGAAATCCAATTAAATAAATAAATAAATAAAATAAAATAAAATAGTTATTTAGGTAAAATCAGCTTTTACCCACTATATACGACCCTTAAAATGTCTCCCTCAGATGGGATATATGTACCATAGATAATCAGAGAGGGTGTTCTGCAAAGAACTAGGTCTGGGAGAACCTCCAGAGCAGATAACTCTTGCTGTAAAAGTAATGAGACATGGGAAATCTGAGGAAGGAGTATAGAGAGCGTAGAGATTCCCAACATACCATAAAAAGTTACAGTTCTGTTTCAGAGAGAAGGTGAGACAGTGAAAAAGTTTGGAAATAGAGTTGAGAGATCAGTCAAAGTCTTTTCAGCTTGATTTGTCTGATTTGAATTATCATTACAGGAACAGGAACGGAGTTTTTAAAAAGCTGGATTCTGTGAAATTGTTACTGTGAATTGCAATGCTACAACAGCAATGGCGTGGGGGGAGTAAAAACAGGTGTATTTTTGAGGCAATGGTCCCGTGAACTGGTTTGCCTCAACAAAGTCTGAAGGATGGTAGATTTTGTGAATTTGTTCTTATGAACTGAATTGCTATAACATTAACAGGAGGTTCAAAGTAACTGCAGTCTGCAGATGTGTTTCTATCAACTGCTGGATTATAGCAGGTAGAGTTTAAAAGCCCCTAGCAACATGTTGGAATTTGTACAGGAAAGCAAGAATAGAGTGGACATCCTGGCATAACTAAGCTTGAAGAGGGAGATTAAATGCTGTCTGTGAAGTATCTCCTGGTAAGGATTCTACCTACATAGTTGGAGGCGTGAGAGAGCGTCCACTGCGATAAAACATGGGAGCACTGGAGGATGCTGGAAACTAAGAATGTAGGAGCCTAACTTCTCCTCTCCCCTCCCTCCCTCCACACACACTTTTTCCAGTTAACTTTATCCACCCAAATCTTTTGGCAGTCACCTAGACAAAAAGGGATGAGATGGTAGTGTAGTGAGGTGGGATAAAATATTTAGCTGGATAATGCTATATTGAACACTATCTGGATAAATCTGTTCAGACAAGTTCATCTGCAAAAATAGCAAGCCTTAGTTATGCAGATAACTATCAGATACTCAGCACAACACTTATGGATATGTTTCATTGAATATCCCAAGAAAGTTGGTCAGATAAAGCATAGTTAACTCACCTGTAACAAGTCATATCCGGGAAAAGCAGGAATTTAGTCATCACATATTGGGTATTGTCGGTACCGACGGAGCCTGCGCGGGAACGCTCCCCAGCGTCCAATAGGAAAGCTTTTGGGAGCATCCCACAGCTCCTGCATGCTGCCTTCTCGCCTTTCCCAACTGTCCCTCTCCAGTTGAGTTTAAAGCTGAGACAAAGAAAGAGGGAAAGAGAGAGAGATACAACTCCTAGGGGAAGTGGGTGGGTTGTGAAGACTAAATTCCTGTTGTTCCCGGAGATCACCTGTTACAGGTGAGTAACTATGCTATCTCCAGGAACAAGCAGGAATGTAGTCTTCACATATGGGGACTCCCTAGCTGCAGATGCCAGGGAGAAGGCCTCAGAAGTTGTGTGCCCCTGTGAAAGGGCTCCACATCCCCAGTGGATCTCTGCCATCCTACCAGGGATGGTGGGTAGGAACTGATTAAGTATGGAACAGGTGTTGGAGAACAGCCTGATCAAACCTTGTATAAGGAGGATCAGACACCAACACTTGCAATTCATTGATGCGACGTGCTGATGTGATTGCAATAAGAAAGATGACCTTCCAGGAAAGGAATTTCAAAGAGATAGTGGCTAATGGTTCAAAAGGCGGTTTCATGAGCTGCCCAAGAACCAGATTTAAGTCCCATGCCACCGGTGGTGGCTTAATGGGAGGCTTAGTTAAAAGAAGGCCTCTCATAAATCGTGCTATGAGAGGATGAGAAGAAGAAATAGGTTGTCCATTTAGAGGCTTGAAAGAAGCTGCAATAGCACTCAAATGAACTCTCACTGAATTGGTCTTAAGCCCTGCATTTGATAAATGAAGGAGATACTCCAGTAATGATTCCAGAGGTATCGCAAGAGGGTTAAGACCCTTCTGCGAGCACCATATGGTAAACCTTTTCCACTTAAATACATAAGAGCATCTTGTGGAAGGCTTCCTGGAAGCACAAAGGATATCCTTTACCTGCTGGGAAAGGTTAAGACCGTGAAGTTCTAGGCTTGCAGCAACCAGACCCTGAGATGCAGAAACTGGAGATTGGGATGCCACAGCATCCCATCCTCTTGAGAAAGGAGATTTGGAGCAGATCCTAACTCCAGAGGCGGAGCTTGAGAGAGATGTAGGAGCAGAGGGTACCACATTTGCCGTGGCCAATGTGAAGCTATGAGAATCATATGACTTCTTTCTCTCTGAAGCTTGAACAGGGTTTTGGGAATTAGGAGAATAGGTGGAAAGGCATACAGGAAGTCCTGACCCCAATGGAGGAGGAAAGCATCCCTGGCCTGACAACACTGAGCCGGAAATCTGGAACAGAAACGGGGAAGTATGGCATTCAGCAGACTTGCAAAGAGGTCTATGTCTGGGGTTCCCCAAATTTGAAAACCTTTGGCCACCTGGTCTGCATGGAGAGACCCTGAGAAGGGCTCCACTTCCCCCCATGGATCTCTGGCATCCTACCAGGGATGGTGGGTAGGAGTTGATTAAGTATGGAACAGGTGTTGGAGAACAGCCTGACCAAACAAGGCAATCCGGCGGGAGTCCTTGTCCAAGCAGTAATGTGCTGTGAAGGTATGAACCGAGGCCCAGGTGGCTGCTCGACAGATGTTGTCAATAGACACAGAGTGCAGATGACCCATTGAAGCTGCCATGGCTCTCACATTGTGAGCTGTGACATGGTCCTCCAGAGGAATATTCTTACTCTCATAGGCAAAGGAAATACACTGAGCAATCCAGTTAGATAGTGTTCTCTTGGAGACTGGAAGCCCCAAATGAGAAGGATCAAAAGCAACAAAGAGTTGAGAGGACTTTCTATGCTGCTAAAGCTCTTTTACAGTCCAAACTATGAAGGTTCCTTTCTGCATTAGATGCATGAGGCCTTGGAAAGAACACAGGTAGGTAGACCTCTTGGTTTAGATGAAAGGGCGAGACCAACTTTGGCATAAAGTGTGGATGAGTCCTAAGGAATACCTTGTCATGATGGAACCTTGTATAAGGTGGATCAGCTACTAGCGCTTGCAACTCACTGATACGACGTGCTGATGTGATTGCAATGAGAAAGATAACCTTCCAAGAAAGGAATTTCAAGGAGGTAGTAGCTAAGGGTTCAAAAGGTGGCTTCATGAGCTGACCAAGAACCAAATTTAAGTCCTACTGCACAGAAGGTGGCTTAATGGGAGGCTTAGATAGCAGAAGGCCCCTCATACATAAATCTTGATATAAGAGGATGGGAGGAAATAGGTTGTCCATTTAGAGGCTTGAAGGAAGCTGCAATAGCACTCAAATGGACCCTCTCTGAGTTAGTCTTAAGTCCTGCATTGGATAAATGAAGGAGGTACTCCAGTAATGATTCCAGAGGTATGGCAATGGGGTTAAGACCCTTCTGCAAACACCATATGGTAAACCTTTTCCACTTGAAAGCATAAGAGCATCTTGTGCTAAGGGAGGTTAAGATCATTGAGATCTAGGCCTTCAGCAACCAAGCCCTCAGATGCAGAGACTGGGGATTGGGATGCCATAAAATTCCATCCTCCTGAGATAGGAGATCTGGAGTAGACCCTAACTCCAGGGAGGGAGCTTGAGAGAGATGTAGAAGCAGAGAGTACCACACTTGCCATGGCCAATGTGGAGCTATGAGAATCATGCGGCCTCTGTCTCTCTGAAGCTTGAACAGGGTTTTGGGAATTAGGGGAATGGGTGGAAAGGCGTACAGGAAGTCTTGACCCCAGTAAAGGAGGAAAGCATCCCCCTGGCCTGAGCCCCCTGAGCCGGAATTCTAAAACAGAACCGGGAAAGTTTGGCATTCCACGGACTTGCAAAAAGGTCTATGTCCGGGGTTCCCCAAATTTGAAAAATCTTGGCCACCTGGTCTGCATGTAGAGACCATTCGTGTGGAAGCAGAACTCGACTGAGTCTATCTGCTCAAGAGTTTTGTATGCCTGGAAGATACACTGCCAGGAGATGAATCTGATGCTCTCTGGCAGGGGCCCATAGTCACAAAGCTTCGTTGCAAAGCGACAGAGAGCCTGTTCCCCCCTGCTCATTCACGTAGAACATGGCTACTTGATTGCCGTATAAATGAGGACTGTCTTGTAGCTGAGCAGGGTGTGGAACACTAAGAGCAAGGAAGATTGCTCTGAGCTCCAAGAGATTGATATGTAGATGAGTCTCTTGTGGAGACCAAGTGCCTTGGGTGGAGAGGTCTTGCAGATGTGGTCCCCAACCCATCGGAGAAGCATCTGTTGTGAGAGTTGCCTGGGGTAAGGGTGGTTGAAAAGGGGACCCCAGCAACAGGTTTTGAGTGGACTTCCACAACTGGAGGGACAAAATAAGGCAACCTGTGTTTGCTATTTTGTCTGACAGGCATCCTGATGCCTTGGTCCATTGAGTGGATAAAGTCCACTGGGCTGCCCTCATGTGGAGGTGAGCCTAGGGAACCACATGCACAGTAGATGCCATGTGGCCTAATAGTTGTAACATTTCTCGGGCAGTGAGATGAGGTTTTAGCACTGCTTGAGAAGCTAACTGCACCATGCGAAGACAACGGGCCTGGGGGAGATAGGCCCTTGCCTTTCTGGTATCCAGCAACTCTCCTATGAACACTAAAGACTGAGTGGGAGTTAGACTGGATTTTGGGATGTTTATTACCAGACCCAAATACTGAAGGATACGCATTGTGCAGGATAGAGAAGTCCTGGCCTCTGACTCTGTTGGGGCTCGAATGAGCCAGTAGTCTAAATAGGGGAAGACGAATATCCCTAGAGTGCGGAGAAATGCTGCTACCACAGCCATGCATTTCGTGAACACCCTTGGTGCTGAGGCCAGGCCAAATGGAAGCATCCTGTATTGGTAGTGCTTTTCTTGAAAAAGGAACTGAAGGAACCTTCTGTGAGTTGGATGGATGAGAACATGGGTGTGCGCATCCTTGAGATCTAGAGAACAAAGCCAATCCTGACTCTGAAGGTATGGCAGCAGAGTTCCAAGAGAAATCATCTTGAATTTCTCTTTGACAAGGAATTTATTCAATTCTCTGAGGTCCAAGATAGGTCTGTATCCCCCTGTTTTCTTTGGGATAAGGAAATAGGGGGAGTAAAACCCTGTACCCTGCTGATGGATGGGTACTTCTTCTATTGCCCCTTGGGCAAGAAGTATAGTGACCTCCTGACCTAACAGGTTGATGAGAGAGGCTAGAGAATTTAACTGCCTCATCATTGTGGGAGGGGGCATGCTTGAAAAATGAAAATTGTACCCCTCTTTTATGATGGAGAGTGTCCAATGCTCTGTTATCTGCCCCCATCTGGGGGAAAAGTGACACAACCTTCCTGGAATCGTGGAAGGCTCTTGTCCAACGAGAGCCAGGAAGGCTAAGTTCTCTAGCTGAAAGTCAAAGGCCTTGTGGAGGCTGAGACTACTGGGATGGCTGAGGCTTAGCAGTCTTTGCTTTCCTTTGTTTGGGTGGTTGCTGACCTTTCCTGACAAGCTGAGCTGCAGAACGTCCCTCCTGAGAATAAGCAGGATATCATCTTTTTTTAGAAAAGAATGGTTTCTTGAAAGATTTCTTTATAGCAGGATCAGCTGTGGACTTGGATAATCTGTCCAAGGTGGAGTTGTCAGCATCCAACTCATTGGCTTTTTCTTGCCAATCTTTACCAAACAGGTTCTCACTAGTACAAGGGATATTTCTCAGTTTGTCTTGTACCCAGAGCTCCAGATCAGATGCCTGGAGCCAAGCAATTCTACGTGCACCTATGGCAATGGTAGAGGTTCTGCTTATGCACTCAAACAGTCAAAAGCTGCACGGTTGACAAATTTAGAAACATCTTGGGCATGTTTGACCAATGTGAGAAACTCCTGTCTTCTATCCTCAGGAAGAGGAGGACTCAAAGCCTCTAAATCACCTGTGACTTCCTTTAGGAACATTCCCATGAATAGACTATAGGAACTGATCCTGGCAGAAAGCATGGAAGCTTGGAAGACACGATGTCCAAAAGTATTCAAAGTTCTGCACTCACGTCTTGGAGGATTAGAGGCATGCCTCTTTGCACCCTTGATCCTTCTCATAGCTGATTCCACTACAATAGAGTGGTGAGGAAGCTGAGTTTTTTGGAAACCAGGACAAGGAGGGACTCGATACAGAGTATCCAGTCTACGAGAATGAGGCGAGGTGGTAAGAGGTGTCTCCCACATTCTTAACATAAGATCATGCAAGATCTCATGGATGGGCAAGGTAGCTGCCTCCTTAGGAGTTTTGGGATATGGTAAAATTTCTGCTTATCCACTCAAAGCAGTCAAAGGCTGCATGATTCACAAACCTGGAAACATCCTTTGCTCTGGGCTCTGTTTTAGGGGCCACAGTAATGGAGAAACATAGAAACATAGAAATATGATGACAGAAAAAGACCACATGGCCTATCTAGTCTGTCCTTCCATATCAACAACTACAACAGTCCCCTTTTTACCTCTAGAGATCCTCTGTGTTGGTCCCATGCTTTTTTGAATTCAGTTACTGTCCTCATCTCTACCACCTCCACTGGGAGACTATTCCAGGCAATCCGACGTGCACCTATGGCAATAGCAGAGGTTCTGCTTATGCACTCAAAGCAGTCAAAGGCTGCACAGTTTACAAACTTGGAAACATCCTGAGCATGTTTGACAAGTGTAAGGTAATCCTGCCTCTTATCAGGGAGGAGAGGGCTCATAAGCTTTAAATCTCCAGTAACCTGCTTAAGGAACATTCCCATATATAATATATAGGAACTGATCCTGGCAGAAAGCATGGAAGCCTGGAAGGTTCGATGTCCAAAGGCGTCAAGAGTCCTACATTCACGTCCTGGAGGATTAGATGCATGTCTTTTTGCACTCTTGATCCTTCTCATAGCCGATTCCACCACCATGGAATGGTGTGGTAGCCGAGTGTTTTGAAATCCAGGACAAGGAGGAACTCGATACATGGTGTCGAGTCTTCGAGAGTGAGGAGATGTGGTTAGAGGTGTTTCCCACATCCTTAATATGAGATCATGCAAGATCTCATGAATAGGTAAGGTAGCTGCCTCCTTGGGAGCCTTAGAGTATTGTAGGATTTCTAATTTCTTTGCCCTATGCTCTTTTTTAGGAGCCACTGTGATGGAACGACCTCGAGCCACATCTCGGATAAAATCCTGAAAGGACATATCCTCTGGTGGAGACATCCTATGCTGAGGAGAAGAAGAATCCTCAGGAAGAAGTACTCTGGTATATGCAGAGCTTTCAGAGTCTTCAGACTCATCCGAGGATTCAAAGTATCTCCGATCCGGGTGATCGTGCAAGGCATGGTACCAATCGAAGTCGGCATCGGAGGGGTCCGGTACAGACTTGTCAATACTGGATGGATAAGCATGACTCGGTCCCAGTAGAATACCTGTCGATGTCAATGCAGTCGGCACCGGTACTGGAGTCGGTGCCGGTACCGATTGAATTGTCTGAAGCAGTTTCAGGGGCATCGAGGCCATGAGAAGAGCTGCCAGACTGCGTTCAATATCCAAGAATCTCTGGTCTATCGACGCTGCCGATGCTTGGGTATCAGTACCGGATGAAGCAGCCGGTACCCCAGAGCATGGCACCAGTAGTTCTGCCGAGGTTTAAGCCTCTGGAGCATCCTGGAGCCCCATTAGTGCTTTGGAAGCCGAAGCCTCCCGCCAGGGCAATTTTGCCGGTGAAAGTCCCTCAAGGGCAACGCCACAGGCATCTCGCTGTCTAGTAGGAGATCTACCCTTTGAGGACCGGCTAGATTTATGTTTAGTTACCTGAGATCCATGGGAGGAAGACGAAGCCCTGGATGACGTCGATGCCACGGAGGCTGCATCGGAGGGAAAACAGGTGCTAAGATTAGCAGCTCGGTTCTGCCGGCCCCTTTTCGACATCATCCCACAGGCAACACACTCCGAAATAGAGTGGTCAGGACCTAAACATTTGAGGCACCACTCATGGGTGTCAGTGACAGAGATGGTACCGCCACACTTAGAACACTTTTTCAAACCCGAAACGGGTTTTTCCATTCTGAAGGAAAAGTTGGGCCTAGTGCCCAAAATGGCGCATGGCACCTGAAGAGAAAATTACTGTAAAGACTCCAGAAGAAAGGTTTTGTTTTGGTTTTTTTTTAAGAAGAAAAGGAAGAACCACCACCGGTGGTACCAGTGTAGCGTCGAGGGAAGGTAGACGCAACCACAAAAAAGAAGAATAGAAAGGATTTTTTTCTGCGCTGACAGGATGTGCGACCTGTCGGCTCCGCGAAATACGAAGAACTGGAGAGGGACACTTGGGAAAGGCGGGAAGGCAACACGCAGGCGCTGTGGGATGCTCCCAAAAGCTTTCCTATTGGACGCTGGGGAGTGTTCCCACGCAGGCTCCGTTGGTACCGACGATACCCCATATGTGAAGGCTACATTCCTGCTTGTTCCTGGAGATAATAAGTTATCCAGTTGAGTTTTTCTTTAATACAGGACACTTGGTTTCTCTTCTGATGTGCTTCTGACAGAAGGGATTCTATAAACAGTAGCTCACCTGTAATCTAATCTGAACCATGAATGTGCCTACAGATTCCATTTTCTGTGATCCTACAAATCTGTGTCTCATACCCTCAAGAAATATCGCCTATCCATGTAGTCTAGATTAATTTGAAGAATCTCTCCTACCTCTGGCTAAGTAGTTCCTCCCCATTCTAACACAGTTATGATATCACATTTCCATTTTGGAAAGAACTAGGTGGCATCCTGCTCCCCCCTCCCCTTACTTCCTCCCCTTCCCACTTCCCTCTCTTTCTACCCTTCCCCAATCTCTCTAGCTCCTAAATACCCCCCCCCCCCCGACTTCCTTACCCTTGCTTCACTTCATTTTGGTTCATCTGCTTTTATTTCCGAGTTGAAGACGGCATGTTTTTAGTATAGAAATTATTTGTATACTGAACAGCAATGGAAGGAGTTTCTAATCTAGATGGTAATTTATTCATATGTTTATCTTCATTTCACTTTTTACTTCAGTTTTTGCCCTCTATATCAAACTGGGATTATTTTATTAATAGATCTTATTAGTACATATGTCAATTACTGGTATGTTCTATTGCCCTTGAATTATGGTGCTGGTGAAGAATACCGTGTATAACATGGACTGCCTGAACAAACCAGTCAGTACTCCAGTAGATCAAACCTAAGCTTTCTTTAGAAACTCAGATGACAGGACTTTCATACTTTAGACACATCATGCGAAGAGAGACATTAGAGAAAGACACAATGCTTGGTAAGACTGAAGATCAACACAAAAGAGGAAGGCCAGCAATGAGATGGATCAATACAATAACAGCAGCTGTGGATGCCACTCTATCAACAATGAGCCACCTGACTAAAGACAAAACACAATTTAGACAACTATCCAGAGGGTTTCTATGAGTCGAAACCGACTCAGTGGCACTTAACATTGCTCTTTACTTTCATTTTGGCCTTTATGTTTTATTGAGATTATTTTTAATAATGGATCTCAATAGTTCATATGTAAATATCCGATTATAATTATGTTATATACATAACAGATAGGATTTTACTTGATTTTAACCGATATCAATCATTGGCGAGATGTATGACCTTAAACCTGTGGCTGTATATATTTTGATCTACATACTTAAGGGCTCTTTGGATGCAAGTGAAGTAATTAATTCTCTTTAAATCGGAGTGGAGAAGTAACCTAATGGTAAAAGCACTGGCTTACTAATCAAGAGACTAGGGATAGATTCCCACTAGCACTCCTTATGACCTTGGGCAAGTCATTTAATCCTCCAGTGCCTCAGAAGGAGGACCCAGCAAACTACTTCTGGTCTCGCTAGAAAACCCAGGAGCTGTTAAGTCACCTGGAGTCAGCATTGACTCGGCAGAACACACTGTAATCATATTCCCCTGTTTGCATTCTGAAGATCAACATACAGACTTTAGTATCAATCATTACTTCTACTTAAAACATAAGCAAATATATTAATAGTAAATTGCAGCTTATGTTGTTGTAGTTTGGTGCCATTTTAAATAATCCCATTTATACACATATTTGTTTTGTCTGTAAGAAACAACAGAAATATGCCAGTAGTGTGTTCTTTATGTTGGGAGCTTTTTAGCTAAAAGATTTTAAAAGGTATAATCCCCTTACTATTTAGTTTAACAGCACATTCGGTAAAAATGCCGATTATACCTTGGCAATTTGCTATTGATAGAACAGTACCTTAACTACCTACATTTCAAATTCATGCTAACCTCTTTTCAGTCAGTTATAGCACTCGCCAAGCAAGAGTGCTGTGCCCTAACTCTCTCGCCTCTGACCCTCACCGTTTCTTTCCTACACTTAACTTTCTCAAGGTCCCTCTTCACAGGTATTCCTCTCTATCTTGCAGACCAGGTTCACTTTCACACTCCTTACCGTTCCCTTCGTTCTATTCACCTTAATCGTATGTTCCTTCCCCCTCCTGCACAAGCCCACCTGGAATCCACCCGTTCCTCGGCCTTCTATTTCTTGGGTCCCCGACTTTGGAATTCACTCCCTCTTTCCCTCCGTACTGAAACTTCCTTCCACCATTTCAAAGCAAAGTTAAAAACCCATTTATTCACCACGGCATTCAACCTTCCCCCATAGTCTGCCCTTCGTTTGTCTGTCTCTCTTGCTCCTCCTGTCCCACCCTTGTAGTCATGTCCTTGTTTTATTCTTGTTTCTGCCTTCTTTCCTTTTTACTATTTTAATAATGGCGTTCTTTTCCTGTTTTCCGCAGCCTTGTAATTTTAATTGTAAACCACCCAGACACCTTTTTTGGTATGGGTGGTATATCAAATTTTAAATAAACATAAACATAAACATAAACACTTTCTGCTCAGACCTTGGCCGACTATTTCTATGACAAAGTCCAAAAGATTAACCTTCAATTCTCCACAGGTTCACCTCTACCTCCCCCTCCTCCTCCCCTTCCCCCTCTTCAATCCCAAATCCTTCCCTCACCTTCTGTCACCCTTTCTTCCTTTTCTGAAATCACTGAGGAGGAAACTACAAGTCTTCTCTCCTCTTCCAAATTAATACCTGCTCCTCTGATCCCATTCCCACCTGTCTATTAAGCTCTCTCTCTTCCACCGTCATCCCTTCCATCTGTCATATCCTTAACCTATTGCTTCCCACTGCAACTGTTCCTATGGCCTTCAAGTATGCTCTGGTCACACCTCTCCTCAAAAAGCCCTCAAAAGACCCTGTCTATCCTTCCAGCCATTAGTCTCTCTCTCCCCTCCCCTTTGCTCCAAAACTACTTGAACAAGCAGTTCACTACCACTGTCTTGACTTTTTCCTCTCAAGCCCTTCTGGATCCACTGCAGTCTGCTTTCGTCCCCTACAGTATATTCCACAGAAAAGGCTCTTGCCAATGTCTCCAGCGACTTGTTCCTCAGCAAACCCAAGGTCCTTTACTCTATCCTTATCCTTCTTGACCTTTCTGCTGCCTTTGACACTATTTATCACCACCACCTCCTTGATACTCTGTTCTCACTTGGATTTAGGGGCTCTGTTCTGTCCTGGCTTTCTTATCTCTCACAGCGCACTTCTAGTGTATGTTCTGATGGTTTCTCTTCTACTGTCATCCCACTCTCAGTCGGTGTACCTCAGGGCTCTGTCTTGGGACATCTCCTTTTCTTTCTACACAGTCCCTTGGTGCACTTATTTCCTCCCATGGTTTTCAGTACCATCTTTATGCTAATGACTCAGATCTACCTCCCTGTGCCTGTTCTCTCCAGGAATCCAGCCCTAGATCTCTGCCTGCTTATCTGACATTCCTGCCTGAATGTTTCACCACCGTCTGAAATTGAGCACAGTCAAAACTGAGATCCTTATCTTTCCCCCTAAACCCATCTTCCCCCTTCCTCCTTTCTCTATTTCTGTGGATGACACTACACTCCTCCCCGTTTACTCAGCTCGCAACCTTGGAGTCCTCTGACTACTCTTTCTCTGGGCACATTCAAAAGATGGCTAAAACCTGCTGCTTCTTTCTCTACGACATCAGTAAAATTTGTCTTTTTGTTTCTACTCACACTAGTGGATAAGACCCTTATCCACTCACTAGTCACCCCTTGCCTTGACTATTATAACCTGCTCCTCGCTGGTCTCCTTCTGAATCATTTCATTCCCCTTCAATCTGTTCAAAACTCAGCTGTACGGCTTATCTTCTATCAGTGTCGCTAAATTCATGTAACCCCTCTTCTCAAGTCACTTCACTGGCTCCCTATCAGTTTCCACGTACAGTTCAAACTTCTACTTACCTACAAGTGCATTCATTCTGTGGTTCCTCGCTACCTTCCTCTTATCTCACTCTATACCCCTCACTCGGGATCTCCGCTCCACTGGCAGATCCCCTTTACCTGTGCCCTTCTCTGACACTGCGAACTCGTTCATTCCATCTTGCTGCTCCACAAACTACCAGAGTCTGTTCATCGGGCCCCTTCTCTAACCCTATTCAAATCCAGGTATATATATACACATTTTGAAAACGTCTTCCATAATTTTGGTAGCTGAGTGGGGTGTTGGATTTATCATTGCTACTGAAATAACCACAAAGAACCGTAATAAAGCCTGACATGGCCTACAAATGGAGGGAATAAAATTCAATGCTTTAGTTTATTCCGGGCATATTTGGGACAACCATGGATGACAGTATAGGAATGGCTTTGAGACAGAGGATGGGTTAATAATAGATATTCATCTGCCCAAAGAAAAAGAATTACAACTAGGTAAGTTCAATAGGCAAATTTGGTCTTGGACATTATTCACATTCTGCAATAACTGCAAAAGCAGTCATGTAGTGGTTGCGTAAATCCATTTAGAAACGCAGATCATTAGAAAATTAATATTGAGCAGAGTGATCTCTGCATAAGGAAAACATAGAAACATAGAAATCTGACGACAGAAAAAGACCATATGGCCTATCTAGTCTGTCCTTCCATATCAACAACTACAACAGTCCCTTTTTTTCCTTTAGAAATCCTCTGTGTTTGTTTCATGCTTTTTTGAATTTAGATACTGTCCTCATCTCTATCACCTCCACTGGGAGACTATTTCACGGATCCACCACTCTTTCCGCAAAGAAATATTTCCGCATATCACTCCTGAATCTATCCCCCTTCACCACTCATCCCATGTCCCCTCGTAGCAGAACTTGCTTTCAATTGAAAAAAGACTTTCCCCCTGAACATTTATGCCAAGGAGGTATTTAAACATAAGAAGATAAGATATGCAATACTGGGTCAGACAAAGGTCCATCAAGCCCAGTATCCTGTTTCCAACAGTGGCCAATCTAGGTCATAAGTACCTAGCAGTTTCCCCAAAAGACACAGGTTCCACAATGCTTGTACTGAGTCAAGCATTGATATCCTGGGTCCCTTCTTAATAATGGTTTATGGACCTTTCCTCCAGGAATTTGTCCAAACTTTTTTAAACCCATCAACACTAACAGCTTTTACTACATCCTCCGGTAACAAATTCCAGAGTTTGATTACACGTTGAGTGAAAAAATATTTTCTTTTATTAGTCTTAAATAGTTTACCCTGTAGCTTCATTGCATGTCCACTAGTCTTTCTATATTCTGATAATGTAAACAATCGACCTACGTTTACCCATTCCACTCAGATCACTAATTTATAGACTTCGATCATATCTCCCCTCAGTCATTAAAGAGCCCTAACCTTTTTAGCCTTTCATTATAGGGGTATCCTTCCATCCCCTTTACCATTTTGGTGGCTCTTCTTTGAACCTTTACTAATAATGCTATATCCTTTTTAAGATACGGCGACCAGAATTGCACACAATATTCAAGGTGTGGTCTCACCATGGAACGATATAGAGCATTATAATATCTTTTGTTTTATTTTCCATTCCTTTCCTTATGATACCTTACATTCTATTTGCTCTCTTGGCCACGCTGCACAATGGGCCGAGGGTTTTAACATGTTATCCACAATGATGCCTAAATCTTTTTCCTGAGTGGTGGTTCCTAATGTGGAAACTTGCATTGTGTAACCATAGTTTGGGTTGTTCTTCCCTAGGTGCAGAACTTTGCACTTGTCTACATTAAATTTCATCTGCCATTTTGATGCCCAGTCTTCCAATTTATCAAGATCCTCTTGCAATTTTCCACAATCCTCTTAGGTTTTAACTACTTTAAATAGTTTTATATCATCTTCAAATTTGATAACCTCATTCGTTATTCCCTTTTCCAGGTCATTTATGAATATGTCAAAAAGCAGCAGACCCAGCACAGATCCCTGGGGTATACCACTATTCACCTTTCTCCATTGGGAAAATTGGCCATTTAGCCCTACCCTCTGCTTCCTATCTTTTAACCAGTTCCTGGTCCACAATAGTACACTGCCTCCTATCCCATGACTCTTTAGTTTTGCCAAATGTCTGGAGTTTAAAAAGAGCCTTGGGAATGGAAGGGAAGGCATATAGGAAGCTCTGACTCCAGTGGAGGTGAAAAGCATCTACCCGCTGGCTGTCCAGTGCAGGAGTCCTAAAGCAGAAGTGAGGAAGCTTGGCATTCTGAGGGCTTGCGAACAGATCTATCTCTGGGGCTCCTCAGATCTGAAAAATGTGAGCGACCTTGTCTGCATGGAGAGACCACTCGTGGGGTAGGACGACTCAACTCAGTTTGTTTGCCAAGACATTGTGTTTGCCTGGAAGATACACCGCAAGTAGGTGAATGTGATGCCGTATGGCAAAAGACCACAGATGCAGGGCTTTGCTGCAAAGGGTCCAAGAGCCTGTTCTGCCCTGCTTGTTCAAGTATAACATGGCTACTTGATTGTCTGTCTGGACTAGAACTGTACAGAATCCAAGATGGTCCTAGAATACTTTGGCTCTGAGTTCCAGCAGATTTATGTGGAGTTGTGAGTTGTGACTCCTGATGAGACCAAAGCCCCTGAGTGGAGAGATTGTCCAGATGAGCTCCCCAGCCCAATTTGGATGCATCCGTCGACAGGATACATTGATGTGCTGGCATCTGAAAAAGTGACCCTACTAGGAGGTTTTCTGGGGATTGCCACCACTGGAGAGACGAGATTAGGCGGGTAGAGACCATTATTTTGTCTCCCAGATGACCCGATGCCTGAGACCACTGGGAAGCCAGGGTCTATTGAGCTGCACGCATATGTAGACGAGCATATGGAACAACATGCACTGTTGATGTCATATGACCCAGAAGTTGCAGCAGTTCTCAAGCAGTGAGAAAGTTCTTGAGGCAAGCCTAAGATGCTAACTGATCGAGTTGAGCGCAGCAGGGCTGTGGAAGAAATGCCTTTGATTGTTGAAGATCTAGAAGAGCCCTATGAACTCTAGAGTTTGAGAGAGAATGAGTTGGGACTTTGGAAAATTTATTACAAATCTCAAGTGTTGCATGGTGTGCGAGAGGGAAAGACTGGCCTCTAGAAAGGTGTTTGCTCAAATAAGCCAGTTGTCTAAGTAAGAGAAGACAAATATCGCAAGAGTTCTTAGGAATGCGGCTACTACCGCCACACACTTTGTGAAGACTCTTGGGGTAGAGGCGAGGCCGAGAGGCAGGACTCTGTATTGATAATGTCTCCCTTGAAACATGAAGCTCAGGAACTTTCTGTGCTGTGAGTGAATAAGTATGTGAGCATATGCCTCCTTTAGATCTAAATAACAGAGTCAATCCTGACTCTGGAGACAGGGGAGGAGAGTGCCTAGGGAGATCATTTTTAATTTCTTCCGTAGTAAGTACTTGTTCAGTTCTCTGAGGTCCAGAATGGGCCTAGTCCCCTCCTGTTTTCTTTGGAATGAGGAAGTATAGAGAATAAAAGCCCATTCCCTGCTGGGATGGTGGAACCTCCTCTATTGCGCCCTGAAAGAGAAGGGAGGTGACCTCTTGCAACAATAAGAGCAGTGAGAGGGGGCTGAAAGCAGAACTCTTGGAGGAGTCTGGGGGAGGGGAGGGTAGACTCCGTAGATGAAGCTTGCACCCCTCCCGTACTATGGACAATGTCCACTGCTCTGATGTGATAAGATGCCACCTGTAGGCAAAGTGAACGTGGATGGGATCTAGAATCTCCAGAGGCAGAACAGCTATGTTCTCCAGAAAGGAGTCAAAGACCCTGAGGAGGCTGGGTCTGCTGAGGTGACTGTGACTTAGGAGTCTGAGCCTTCTTTTGCCGTTTGGATAGCTGCTGCCCCTTCCGAGGAGCATGGTGTAGACACTGTACAGCAGAGGTGTAAGAAGGATAGTACTTATTAAAAAAAGCTTTCTTCATTGCTTTTTTCTTAGCTGGGTTAGCAGTAGATCTAGATAGTCTATTAAGAGTGGCAGTCTCAAATTCTAACTGAGAGGCCTTGTCCTGCCAATCCTTGCCAAAAAGGTTTTCACCCATTGTTCAAGATCCAATGCTTGGAGTCAAGCAATCCTGTGTGCATTGATGCGGATGGATGAAGTTCTGCAGATATACTCAAAACAGTCAAAAGTTGCCCCATTAAATTTTGAAACATTCTGAGCATGTTTTACAAGGGTGAGATAATCTGCTCTCTTGTCATTGGGGAGAAGAGGAGACATTATCTCCAAATCCCTAGCCACCTCTCTAAGGAACATACCCATATAGAGTATGTAGGAAGTGATCCTGGCCGATAACATGGAGGCCTGAAAACGTCAACCAAAGGCGTCGAGGATTCTCGATTCCCTACCTGGAGGGTTCGAGGAATGTCTCTTAGCACTTTTTATTCAATGCATTGCCGATTCCACCACCATGGAATGGTGTGGTAATTG
This sequence comes from Ichthyophis bannanicus, assembly GCA_033557465.1. Classification (NCBI taxonomy): domain Eukaryota; kingdom Metazoa; phylum Chordata; class Amphibia; order Gymnophiona; family Ichthyophiidae; genus Ichthyophis; species Ichthyophis bannanicus. Next base: position 419,910,469 of record CM066034.1, read on the forward strand.
AGTCTTTTGAAAACCGGGACACTCCGGTACCTGGTTCATGGATATTGTCATCAGGTATGTGGAGATGGTAAGGGATGTCTCCCACATACGAAGCATAAGGTCATTAAGTGTGCGATGAATAGGGAGAGTAGCAGCTTCCTTTAGGCCTGTAGGATATTTAAGAATTTCAAGTTCTTCAGCCCTAGGCCTTTTCTCTGAAGTCACCGTTATGGACCAACCCTGAGCAACATTGCAAATAAAATCTTGGAAAGACATCTCCTCCGGGGGGGGACATGCGACATTGTGGAGATGGAGATGGGTCTTCCGGGAGAGTACTCATGTCCCAGGTATCAGCCGATTCATCATCCAACGAATCGGAGTCCGAAGACTCAAAGTATTGACGGACAATGTGTTCCTGCTCTGCATGTCCTCTATCCCGATCAAAACTGATAGCTGAAGCTTGTGGTGCCGGGACCTCGGTAGCAGAAACGGATTCGAGAGCCAGCATGGGCAGTAGAGCGGTACGCGACAAAAAAGTTGATGCAGGTTGTGTCAGTACCAGAGCCGGTACCGATGCCTAAGGGATAGGCTATAAAGGCTTTACCGGTATGGAGGCCGCCAGTAAGGCCACTAAGCTCCGCTCGATGGCCAGGATACGTTGATCCATGGAGCATGCCGATGCTTGGGTATCGGTACCGGAATTGTGGGCCGCGATCCCCGAGCATGGCACCAGGAGCTCTCCAGAGGTGGAGATCTCAGGAGCATACTGGGATCCCACTAAGGCTTTGGAGGCAATGTCCTCCCGCCGGGGTTGTTTGGCGGTGTGTCCCCCTACAGGGAAACACCCAAGGCATCTCGATGCTTAGAAGGAGATCTATCCTTGGAGGGCTGGCAAGTCTTCTAAGACGACCTAGGTTTCGATACCAGAGATCTCTGGGAGGAAGATGAAGCTCTCGATGACGTCAATACTAAAGACACCATCGGAGGCAAAGAGGGTGCTCAACTTTGCAGCTCTGTTCTTTAGGCCTCTTTGTCTTCTTCCTACAGAGAGGCCATTCTGATGGTTGATGATCCGGTCCTAAGCATTTTAGACAGCAGTCAAGGGTGTCTGTGGCCAAAATGGTACTGCCAAATTTGGAACACTTCTTAAAGCCACTGGATGTTTTTTCCATTTTGTCTGTGACAAAAGGGGAGGCCTAAGCCTAAGATGGCTTCGATACACCTGAAGGAAGAAATGATTCTTTCCCTCACAGAAGATTTTTTTTTTTTTTTAAAGAAAGCAAGCACCAATGGGGGTTGGTACCAGTATTGACGGGAAGGCAGACAAAAAATAAGAAAGGACAAATATTTTTGCAGTGACAGGAATTGCTTCTTGTCGGCTCCGCAGAAAATGAAGAACTGAGGAGGGAGAGCTGGAAAGACGGGAAGGCAGCTACACAGGCACAGTGGGATGTTCTCAAAAGCTTTCCTATTGGAAGCTGGGGAGCGTTCCCACGCAGGCTCAGTTGGTACCGACGTCACCCGTATGTGAAGACTACATTCCTGTTTGTTCCTCAAGATACTAAAATACAAGATTGCAGATCTATTTTTAGTCACCTGTGAACTATTCTTAAAATCATCTGTACCGGGCAAAATGACAGAAACCATTACAAAGAACAAAATTACTAAGCATGTGGATAGTCATGGCTTAATGCAGGAAGCCAACATGAATTTAGGCAAGAAAGTCTTGTCTCCGTAATCTGTTATATTTTTTTGAATGTGTGAATAAATGAAAATGTCCCATTCTGTCTGCAAATGGATCCAGAAAGAGGATTTTTCAATAGCTGATCTATCTATCTCTCTGGGCACCTCTCAGGATCCAGATCATTCAATTGCAAGGACACCATGCCATGATCCAACAGAATCAGAGGGTGAATCTCACATCCCTTAGTCTTTGTCAGCCCCGCCAGAGCCCATGTGGAAGAATCAAGATGGAAGATTTCAGCTCTTTCCAAAGGTTCTCAACTGGATTGAGATCAGGACTCATTGCTGGCCAGTTTTAAACAGTCTATTTGTTCCTTTTAATCATTCTTTTGTACTTTTGGATGTATGTTTTGGGTCACTGTCCTACTGGAGTACCTATGACTTTTGACCCAGACCTAGCTTTCTGACACTAGGTACCATTTTTCACTCCAAAATGCCTTGGAAGTCCTCTGACTTCATGATTCCTTTAATACGTTCCAGGCCTTCAGTTCCTGAGGCAGCAAAACAGCCCCACAACATTATGAAACCTCCGCCATATTTAACTGTAGGAAGGGAATTTTTTTCTTATAAGCTTCATTTCTTTGCCTATTTATTTGTTTATTTAAACAGCAGCTATTTTTTATACCGTTTTATCATTTCAATCAAAGCGGTTTACATTGTAAACTTGGTAAACGTACATTAAACAGGGACATTGGTAACTTGGATTTTTCTGAGCAATGCAGGGTTAAGTGACTTGCCGAAGGCCACAAGGAGTGCTAGTGGGAATTGAACCCTGGCCTCTTGGTTCCCAAGTCAGTGCTCTAACCACTAGGCTACTCCTCCACACCTCCTTGGCCTTTGCCCATGAAGTCCTTCTTTGTTTAGAGTGTAGCGTATGGTGCAGGTTGAAATCACCACTCCAGATTGCTTCGGGTCAGCCTTAAGCTCTTTGGATGCTGTACGTGGTGTTTTTCCAACTGTTTGCAGTAACCTTTTAAAGACTTCTTGGATTAAATTTTCCTTTTCCCATCACATTCTGGGAGCTTCTTGACAGTTCCATGAGCAGAAAACCTCTTAATAAGATTGAGAACTGTAGACACAGGAATCCCAAGGTCTTTGGAGATGGCCTTCTAACCCCTTTGACATTTGATGTTTGGTGATAATGACTTTTCTGACTGTCTCAGGCTCGTCTCGTCTTCACCACTGTGAAAATGGAACAGGGAGTGAATGTGGCCATTTTAAACATTAGAGCCATCATTCTTTGGTTGATTCAAGTCACATGAGTACTAACAATTGATCACAGTTGTGTCTAATTTTACTGCAATGGGAATGCAGTTCTTCTGTTCAAGCTGATTTGAATTGTTTATAAGGGTACCAATAATCATGCCCTGATGATGCCCCAGTTTTTATACTATTTTCCTTTTTTAATTGGACTTGTTTTATTTGATTCCTTTGTGTGTCAAATGTGTACATATATAATCCAAAGACATTTCACTGGCCACTTTTTTTTTTTTTTTTTTTTTTTTTTTTTTAGATATTGGACATTAAGGGGTGAACCATAAGGGTGCCAATAACATTGACCACAAATTTATTTATTTATTTATTTAACTTTCTTATATACCGCGCTCTTTTGCATCAGTGCGGTTTACATCAAAACACAACTGTCCAGCACAGAGGATCTGCCCTGGATTTACAATATAACGCGGGTATATGTACAGAAGAATAAGAACATAAGAACATAAGACATGCCATACTGGGTCAGACCGAGGTCCATCGAGCCCAGTATCCTGTTTCCAACAGTGGCCAATCTAGGCCATACATACCTAGCAATATCCCCAAAAGACACAGGTTCCTCAATGCTTGTACTAGGTCAAGCATTGATGTCCTGGGTCCCTTTTTAATAGTGGTTTATGGACCTTTCCTCCAGGAACTTGTCCAAACCTTTTTTTAAACCCAGCTATACTAACAGCCCTTACCACATCCTCCGGTAACAGATTCCAGAGTTTGATTACACGTTGAGTGAAAAAATATTTTCTCTTATTTGTCTTAAATAGTTTACCCTGTAGCTTCATTACATGTCCCCTAGTCTTTCTATATTCTGATAGCGTAAACAATTGATCCACGTTTATCTGTTCCACTCCATTCATTAATTTATAGACCTCTATCATATCTCCCCTCAGCCGTCTCTTTTCCAGGCTAAAGAGCCCTAACCTTTTTAGCCTCTCTTCATAGGAGTAGCCTTCCATCCCCTTCACCAATTTGGTGGCTCTTCTCTGTACTTTTTCTAATAACGCTATGTCCTTTTTAAGATACGGTGACCAGAATTGCACACAATATTCAAGGTGCGGTCGTACCATGGAGCGATACAGAGGCATTATAATATCCTTTGTTTTATTCTCCATCCCTTTCCTTATGATACCTAGCATTCTGTTTGCTTTCTTGGCTGCCGCTGCACACTGGGCCGAGGGTTTTAACATGTTATCCACGATGACTCCTAAATCTTTTTCCTGGGTGGTGGCTTCTAATGTGGAGCCTTGCATCGAGTAACTATAGTGTGGGTTGTTCTTTCCTAGGTGCATAACTTTACACTTGTCCACATTAAATTTCATCTGCCATTTGGATGCCCAGTCTTCCAATTTATCCAGGTCCTCCTGCAGTTTTCCACTATCCTCTTGGGTTTTCACAGCTTTAAACAGTTTTGTGTCATCTGCAAATTTGATAACCTCACTCGTTATTCCCTTTTCCAGGTCATTTATGAATATGTCAAAAAGCAGCGGGCCCAGTACAGATCCCTGGGGTACTCCACTATTCACCTTTTTCCATTGGGAATATTGGCCATTTAGCCCTACCCTCTGCTTTCTATCTTTTAACCAGTTCCCGATCCACAATAGTACACTGCCTCCTATCCCATGACTTTTTAGCTTTGCCAAAAGTCTCTGATGGGGGACCTTGTCAAAAGCTTTCTGAAAGTCCAGATACACTATATCAACCGACTCACCTTTGTCTACCTGTTTATGCACACCTTCAAAAAAACATATCAGATTAGTAAGACAAGATCTTCCTTGTCTAAAGCCATGTTGGCTGTCTCCCATTAGGCCATGACTATCTACATGCTGTGTAATTTTGTTCTTTATGATGGTTTCTACCATTTTCCCTGGTACTGATGTCAGGCTCACCGGTCTGTAGTTTCCCGGGTCACCCCTGGAACCCTTTTTAAAAATTGGTGTTACGTTGGCGACCCTCCAATCTTCAGGTATTACAGATGATTTTAATGAAAGTTCACAGATTACCAATAGCAGGTCTGCAATCTCATATTTCAGTTCTTTCAACACTCTGGGATGTATACCATCCGGTCCAGGTGATTTGCTACTATTCAGTTTATCAAATAGTTGTAATATATCTTCCCGGTGTAGCGATATTTCTCTCAATTCCTCTGCAGTATCACCTTTAAATACCACTTCAGTCTTGGGTAACATCCCTACATCTTCCTCAGTAAAGACCGAAGCAAAGAATTCATTCAGTCTCTCCGCTATAGCCTTGTCTCCTGTTACTGCCCCTTTTACCCCTCTATCATCTAACGGTCCAATTGACTCTCTCACAGGCCTTTTGCTACGAATGTATTTGAAAAAGTCTTTATTTCGTGTTTTTGCTTCGTAGCAAGTTTCTTCTCAAATTCCTGCTTTGCCTGCCTTATCAATGCTTTGCATTTAACTTGCCAGTGCTTGTGCTGTTTCCAGTTTTCATCATTTGGCTCTTTTTTCCATTTCCTGAAGGTTGCTTTTTTGGCAGCAACAGCCTCTCTGACCTCACCTTTAAACCATGCTGGCAGTTGTTTGGACTTTCTCCCACTCTTCTTAATGCGTGGAATACAGCTGGTCTGGGCTTCGAGGATAGTAGTTTTAAATAACGCCCAAGCTTGCTGTAAGTCTTTAAGCTTTGGAACCGCTCCTTTTAGTTTTTTCCTAACTATATTCCTCATTCTATCATAGTCTCCCTTTTGAAAGTTGAAAGGTAGTACTGTGGATTCCTTTACTATTTGTCCTCCAGTAATTAAATCAAACATGATCATATTATGATCACTATTGCCAAGTGGTCCCAACACCCTTATTTCTTGCAGCAGATCTGACGTTCCAGTAAGGACTAGGTCCAGTATGGCTTCCCCTCTGGTCGGTTCATGAACCAGCTGCTCCAAGAAGCAGTCATTTATTCCATCTAGAAACTTTATCTCTTTAGCTTGTCCTGCCGTGACACTGACCCAGTCGATACCGGGGTAATTGAAATCACCCATTATTACTACTCTGTTGTGACTTTTGTTAGCTTCTGTGATTTCTTTGAGCATTTCATCATCCATTTGTTCATTCTGGCCAGGCGGTCGATAGTATACTCCCACTGCCATTACCTTCCCCTTCATAAGTGGAATTTCAATCCATAGAGATTCTATAGCAAATTTTGTTCCCTGCAAAACTTTAATCCTTTCTGTCTCAATGCCCTCTCTAACATAGAGCGCAACCCCTCCACCAATTTGACCAGCTCTATCATTACGATATAGTTTGTATCCAGGTATCACAGTGTCCCACTGGTTATCCTCCTTCCACCATGTCTCTGAGAGTGCAATCATATCTAACCTCTCATTTAGTGCCATATATTCTAACTCTCCCATCTTATTGTTTAGACTTCTAGCATTGGCATACAAGCATTTTAGAGACTGTATTTTATTCATATTAATCTGGCTATTGGTAGGCATGGGTAATTTGGAATCTTTATGCTCTGTCTGCTCCTTACTCAAGGGCATTTCGGCTACTATACTCCCTTTTGGAACCTCACTGCTTTTGGTAGTATCCTTCAAGGATACCTTTGTCCGAACCATGCGCTCCTGGGTGACTGTCGGCTTTCCCCTATTCTTTAGTTTAAAAGCTTCTCTATCTCCTTTTTAAAGGTTAACGCCAGCAGTCTGGTCCCATCCTGATTAAGGTGAAGCCCATCCCTTCGGAAGAGCCCCTCCCTTTCCCCAGAATGTTCCCCAGTTCCTAACAAATCCAAAACCCTCATCTTTGCACCATTGTCTCATCCACGCATTGAGACTCCGGAGCTCTGCCTGTCTTTTGGGTCCTGCACGTGGAACAGGAAGCATTTCGGAGAACGCTATCCTGGAAGTTCTGGATTTCAACTTCCTACCTAAAAGCTTAAATTTAGCCTCCAGAACTTCCCTACCACATTTTCCTATGTCATTGGTACCAACATGTACCAAGACAGCAGACTCCTCCCCAGCACTATCTACGATCCTATCTAGGCGGTGCGTGAGGTCCGCTACCTTCGCACCAGGCGATCCTCACGTCCACCAGCCACCCAGCTATCTACATTCCTAATGATTGAATCACCAACTATAACAGCTGTCCTGACCCTCCCCTCAAGGGCACGTGGCCCTGGAGAAACGTCCTCGGTGCAAGAGGGTTTTACATCACCTGGAGGACAGGTCCTAGTTACAGGATCAATTCCTGCCACACCAGGGTGATGCTCTCCTGTCACGTGACCTCTCTCCTCCATGGCAACAGGGATGCTGCCAGACTGGAGGTGGGACTTCAGGACTATATCCCTGTAGGTCACGTCCATGTACATCTCTGTCTTTCTTAGGTCTTCCAGGTCTGCTACTCTAGCCTCCAGAGAACGGACTCGTTCCCTGAGAGCAAAGAGTTCTTTGCACTTAGTGCATATGTAAGACCTCTCACCAACTGGGAGAAAATCATACATGTGACACTCAATGCAAAAGACCGGAGAACCCCCATCTCGTTGCTGGACTTCTGTCTGCATCTTAGTTTAAAGCTTGTGTTTAGGTCTTTTAAATTCTGTATATATGAAGGATTGGTGTAGATGCTTATACCAATAAAAGTGTATCTAATACCCCTAATACACCCTGTGTACCTGAAGCTTAATTAATTAAGCTCAGATCCTCCGTGTATGACTGATGTGGATAACGAGCTGCACCTGAGAGCAGCCCCTTTCCTCTAAGATGTGCAAGTACCTATAAAAGTACAATTACCCCAGGGGTGGGTGGGTGCTGGGGAGGGAGGGAGGGAGATAAGTCCTATTAAAGAGGGCAGTTAACAAGGTACCCTGTCCTGAAACCTCAGCAGGGGGGAGGGGGGTACCACATAAAGCCCAGTTAGTTGAGAGAGGCAAGGTAAGTTACAGCTGAGAAAGGGTAAGAGAAAGTTTAAAAGGTAAACCTCTACAGCAATGGAGTGGGTAAGGAACTCAACTATGGACAGATAGAGAGCTATGTGGAGACAAACAGATGCACAGGTATTTGGAAACAAGACTCACAGTTATGCAGCAACTCAGTAAAAAAATCACCTTTGGGAGAGCTCTGGAAACACCCCTCTTCTTAGAGAACACCAAGGCACTCTGAGCTAAACCCACGTGTGCAGCACAGAAAATGGAAGACCACAACACTAACTCAGTAGGGGGGGGAGGGGAGGAGTCCTTCAGGGAAGGGTAAGAGAAAGTTTAAAAGGTAAAAAGGAATAAAATGCAAGAATAAAAAGAAATAAATAAAAGAAAGAGGACTTAAACAATTTTATATGATTTCTTTTTTAAATATTTTCTCACATCGGAGGATCGACCCCATCATCATATAAAGGCATTTACTAGCTTTTACCAATGGCTTTATATTTTTCGCTTGGCAGCTGCATGCATTAATTTGTTTACACGGTTACTATGGGCTCTTGCAACAGGTAACATAGTATTGGCTTTTGAAATATTTGTTTACACATTCCAGTTCTATTTACTATTTTATTTAATTGGACTGGCCACTTAAGTTTTGTTTTGTTTTCTGAGTTTACTAGTCACTCCCCCCCCCCCCCCTTCTTCTTGGGTTTAATAATATGGCTTTGCAATCGATTCCATTGCACCATGAACATCTTAAAAAGTGGTTTCATAAAGTCTTAAATATGATTCCTTGAATAAACAAGCTTTTTTCTCTATCCATTATATTTTGAGGCCTTAGTTTAGCTTTTATCCAATGGTCTCTAATGTACAACTATTTAATTTTTTGATGCACAAGATTACCTGCAACTTTTTTTTGCCATAACAGTGCCTTTTCCGCCTTGGCCCCTCAACTCTCCCTTTCATATTATATTTAATATTCATTATACATTCAATCTGCCCATTGTTGTTTCTCCAGGGCTTCTATTATGGATTTTCAACACAGAGCCCAATTCCATAATGTGCACATCTGGCCAGCGGACATGTCTAAATCAAAAATATGTCCCCTCTGAACCTAATTCTGCATCCATGGGTCAAGACGTGCACGAGGGGCCGAAATCAAGGAAATAGATGTGTTCTGCGGCACGTGCAAGCACTATCCAGCCGGCCCCATACCTCGGACACTGTTAAACAGTTTGGATGTCCCCGCACCCATCGTATTCTGAAACGTTACACATTTTGGATCCTGCCATCCCTGCGATGTACCTGTTGATGCCATGCCGCTTGGGAAAAACATACATCTCCTAAGCTGCTCATTGCAGACAGTAATGTGGTGATGCACACTAGACATAAATACCAACGTACCCATATCCGTTTCTGCATCCAGTTCAAACTTCTCCTGCTGACCTATAAGTGCATACACTCTGCAGCTCCTCACCACCTTTCCTCTCTTATCTCCCTACACCCATCCTTGAGACATCCATTTTTCTGACAATTCGCGTCTATCTATGCCCTTCTCTTCTACTGCTAACTCCACAGACTTCACTTCTTTCATCTTGCTGCTCCTTACGGCTGGAACAAACTACCCAAGTCAGGCATCTTCTCTGACCCTTTTCAAATCCAGGCTGAAAACTCACCTCTTCGCTGCTGCATTCAGATCTTGATTCACCTGATCTCCCTTGTGTTTCCTTACCATTCCCCCAGATGTATCCCATTTCTACAGGTACTGTGTTGTCTTGTCTTGACTAGATTGTAAGCTCTGATGGGGAGGGACAGTTTTTTACATGCGTCTGTGGAGCACTGCGTATATCTTACAGCGCTATACAAATGTTCAGCAGTAGTAGTAGTATTAGAGAAATGACAACTGCTGCTACCTAGATCATATACCAGACCCCCTCATGCCCTGAAAAGTGCTAGGTAATCCCAGTGCACCATGATATGGTATACGAGAATATAAATATGAATATGTATGTCAGGACATACCTTGCATCAAATGATACGTGGCATTAGGAATCAGCCCCAGCGAGCCTTGCCCTAGTCGTCTCTACAAACACACTTTAAACTGCTAGGGATGGACCATCACCAAGTCCACAAAACCCCAATCGAACCATGCAGGTCCCCAAAGGATGCATAATAGTGTTGAACAACAAATGTATGCCCTTTCCGTGCCTCTGGCCTATAGGTGCATTCATTTTGCCACACTGCACTACATTTCCCCTCCTCTCTCCCTACACCCCTCCTTGTCAACACCGTGCTCTTCTGTCAGATTGCTTCTATCTGTGCCCTTCCCTTCTACTGCCAAATTCAGACGTTACTCCCTTCATCTTGCTGCTCCGTATGTCTGGAACAAAGTACCTAAGTTTGCACGTCATGTTTCATTCCTGGCCTCTCTCAAATCCAGGCTGAACGATCACCCCATCGGTACCACTGTTGGATCAGATCCACCTAAGCTCCCTTCTGTTTCCTGACCGTTTCCCCTGGATGTATCCCGCTCACAGCTGCTATGTTGTCTATCCTGACTAGCTTGTAAGCACTTCTGAGCAGGGACCATATGCTACGTGTGTCTGTGCAGCACTGCATAAGCCTTGGGGCACTATATAAATGATCAGTAGAAGTTGTAGTAGGGCCTTCTGGCCATAGCATATGAGGCCCACCTATCTGGGTACTGGCATTTCTCACAGCAGCTACGCCTGTCCCATCGTGGCATATGTTGGTCTGTATATATTCCTACCTGTGTGGCAACCCTGTTATGCCTCCCCACAGCCAGCTTTGTGGCACTGCTCCCCTGATCAGGGCTGTGTGGGCATGGGAGGGGAGATCCCTATGCCATCAAGCCACGTAGCCAGATTCCAGGTATATCACCACTCTCGCAGCTTTCATTGATCCTGGTCTTGGTAGGGATGTAGGCCTCATGGGATAATATGGGGAATGATGGCACCACATCAGTCACGTCTCCCAGTGCCAGACACCACAGCCCTATCACACTGCCAATACTATCTGATCTAATTAGAGTACCCTATGTAAAATGATCCAGCATAGGTTCCCTATGGCTAAATGTTAAATCATACCCGTCAATAATAGGGGCCCTCACAATAAGGGCATTCAGCAGTGCAAACAGTACGAATACGTGCTCAACAGCAACACCATTGGTCCCACAAAATATGCATTATGGGCATTCATTAGTGCTGCTTGAACTGTTGAATGCTTTTATTCTGAGGGTCCCTTATCATTGACGGAATATGTTCTGACATTCAGCTATAGTGAACCCTCTCCAATTGACTACCCAGTCACACTGGCACCTGGTGATGCTGCAGTCATCCATATGGTTCAGGTACTGGCAACGCTTTCATGTCCCCCTGAATTGCAGATGAGCACACCAGATCCTCCCATGCACCTCTCAAACTACACACATACACACTTTCTGTCACAAAAACATGAGTCTGCCCCAAAGACGACCTGACCCTACACAGTACAAAAACAGCTATGACATAACAATTGCATGGGGTAGCAGGTCTACAAATATGATCACAGTTTCTCAACCAAAGAGGAATCCTTTCTCTGCTAACACCCATACTATCCCTGCATCAGCAGCCCATTTTTCAGAACATGGGCTCTTTTAGCACAAACAGCACATAGGTGCATAGCCTGAATAAACACTATTGCTCTTCTTATTATTTCTGTAAGGGTGTTTAGAAATGTTTCTTACCTTACAACATTCCCTCACCTCTGCTCCCTGTACCTTAAGACTGCATCTTGTATTTTTCCAGACTAGTCACACCAATTCAAAACATATTTGTCACAACCATTCTTCTACCTGGGACGCATTGCAGAGCACAGCAGATTATTTTCGAAGTCCTAGCCTTATACCATGTTTCAGCAGGAATAATGTGGATGTTTCCAGGAAACACTTAATATGTACATGGGCCTTTCCCGAATATGCTTTTTATGTCTCTGTGGATGATGACACCTCTTTTCTGCCCTCCCTACCCATGTTTTGAGATCCCTGTGCTAGCGCCGTGGACATGCATGTCAGCAGTGTTTCAGAATATGGTCAGGGACAGTTGCAACACAAATGTCCCCGCCGCACATACAAATCCCTTATTCATGTTATGGAATAACCCCATAGAGTATTGCCTGGTGATAAGCCATTGTGAGAGTTTTGGATGCACTTTTTTATTGGGTCTTCAGTATCACCTGATATTCCCCTAATATCACATGTGCCCCTTTTTCATAATTACAAATTATAAATCTTAAACGTGCAAGGATAAAAAGTAACTAGATTGAGTTGTAATTATACCTTAAAAGCAGTTGCCACCATTTCCATATTAGTCATTTATTACTTTTTATATTTACATATTCTATTTTCATATCTATGTAATGCTTTATTTATAATTTTAAAGTAGTCATGAATGCTTTTAGAATGTTTTCATCCATGCACAGTTTAATGTTTTTATGATCATTTCTGTTTTGTTCTTTTTTTTAACAATTGTTTGATGTTGTCTCTGTTGTCATATGACCATTATGTTCCTCACACTTTATTTTATTGTTACCTTATTAGTCCATTTGTGTGTGTAATATATATATTATATACACACACTCACTCATGTTGCAAGCTATATTCACTATGAGGCAGATTCCACAAAGGCCACAGATGTCTCATGGGCATGTGTAAATCGGGAACGGGCGCGATTCTAACCATATTCCAGATCTGTGGGTATTGACCTCTATGCACTTCCGGAATCGTCCCAGGGACATTTCACCATGTCCCATCCAACATCCAAGACACGTGTAACTGACAAAGCAGATGGATCTGTTTGCAGGGATGTACATGCTTGCACCGTATTCTGAAAACTTCCACAGTTCCAATCAGACACATCTCCAGGATATACACGTGCATGTCTTGGTTGGCCACACCCCTCCAGTTAGAATGTGCATCTCCTAAGCCTCTGTTCTCACTGGGAAATGGCTCCAAAGACTCCCATAATAAAGTGCACTTTCACTGAGTGGGAAATAAAACCATATGTTATAGGAGACCCTGCTCACCTGAATGTTATGATAGGAAATGAGGACACATGAGTAGGTGCCTACAAAAAGCTCGCCATCTGCCGCAAGTTCAATGACACATAGTACAACAGACATTGAGGAGCTGAAGCGCTAGTAGAGGCATGTGTACTGGAAATAGGTACTGCCATTTTCTCACAGCAGCTTATGACAGGTGGCTACACCTATCCCATACAAAGTCCACCCTCTGTCTTGGCTCATTTCAGTCTGAATACATCTGCTATCTGTGGGGCAATCCTGCCTGCTGTCTCACAGTCTGCTTTGTGGCAATGCTCTCCTGGTCAGATCTGTGTGGGCATAGGAGAGGGATCTTAGTGTCAGCTTACCCAGTAGCAAGCCTCTGAAGAATCTGAACATAAGAACATAAGATATGCCATACTGGGTCAGACCAAGGTCCATCAAGCCCAGTATCCTGTTTCCAACAGTGGCCAATCTAGGTCATACGTACCTAGCACTTGCCCCAAAAGACACAGGTTCCACAATGCTTGTACTGGGTCAAGCATTGATATCCTGGGTCCCTTCTTTATAATGAAACATAGAAACATGACGACAGAAAAAGACCACATGGCCTATCTAGTCTGTCCTTCCATAACAACAATTACAACAGTCCACTTTTTACCTTTAGAGATCCTCTGTGTTGGTCCCATGCTTTTTTGAATTCAGTTACTGTCCTCATCTCTACCACCTCCACTGGGAGACTATTCCATGGATCCACTACTCTTTCCGTAAAGAAATATTTCCGCATATCACTCCTGAATCTATCTCCCTTCACCCTCATCCCATGTCCCCTCATAGCAGAACTTGCTTTCAATTGAAAGAGGCTCTCTCCCTGAACATTTATGCCACGGTGGTATTTAAACATCTCAATCATATCACCTCTATCCCGCCTTTCCTCTAAGGTGTACATATTAAGATCCTTAAGTCTGTCCTCATATGCTTTATAATGAAGCCCATTAATCATTTTAGTAGCAACCCTCTGCACAGACTCCATCCTGTTCACATCCTTTTGAAGGTGCGGTCTCCAGAATTGCACACCATACTCCAAATGAGGTCGCACCAAAGACTTATACAGAGGCATTATCACATCCTTTTTTCTGCTAGCCATTCCTCTTCGTATGCACCCAAGCATCCTTCTAGCTTTTGCCGTCACCTTTTCTACCTGTTTAGCTACTTTAAGATCATCAGACACAACCACGCCTAGGTCCCGCTCTTCTTTAGTGGACAAAAGTACTTCACCTCCTATACTGTATTGCTCCCTTGGATTGCTGCAGCCCAAATGCATGACCTTACATTTTTTAACATTAAATCCCAGCTGCCAAATCTCAAACACGCGGCCCGCGAGACAACTTTGTGTGGCCCGCGAAAGAGAAAAACAAAAAAACCCCAAAACCCTGACTTCTGCCGTTGCCGCCGTGGCAGCGGCAGAATCAATTGTCAAATTAAAAAAAAAAAAAAACTTCTGCTGCTCAAGCAGCAATATCACCTGTCCTGCGGCCCCTTCCCCTGTGCCCGGAGATCCGAGTCTGCTCTATCAGCGGCGTGCTTTTCAAGCCGCGAGGAGAGTATTCCCCTCTCGCGCGGCTTGAAACCGCGCGAGAGGGGAATACTCTTCGCGGCTTGAAAAGCACGCCGCTGATGAGCAGATTCGGATCTCCGGGCACAGGGGAAGGGGCCGCAGGACAGGTGATATTGCTGCTTGAGCAGCAGAAGTCTTTTTTTTTTTTAATTTGACAATTGATTCTGCCGCTGCCACGGCGGCAACGGCAGAAGTCAGGGTTTTGGGTTTTTTTGTTTTCCTCTGTCGGGGGGGGGGGGGGTATGACTGGAAATGGGCAGATGGGGGTTAGGACTGGAAGTGGGCTATTGGCAGTGGGGGGGGGTTATGACTGGTAATGGGCTATGGTGGGGGCCAGGACTGGAAATGGGCAGATGGGGGTTAGGACTGGAAGTGGGCTATTGGCAGGGGGGGGGGTTATGACTGGTAATGGGCTATGGTGGGGGCTAGGACTGGAAATGGGCAGATGGGGGTTAGGACAGGAAATGGCCTATAGGCAGGGCGGGCTTATGACAGGAAATGGCCTATGGTGGGGGCTAGTACAGAAAATGGGGTGATGGGGGTTAGGACTGGAGGTGGGCTGATTGGGGGGTTAGGACTGGTAATGGCCTATGAGGGGAGGTAAGACTGAAAATGGGGTGATGGGGGATACGACTGCAAGTGGGCTATGGGGGGGACTAGGACTGGTAATGGGCTATGGGGGGGGTAAGACTGAAAATGGGGTGATGGGGGGGTAAGACTGGAAGTGCGCTATGGGGAGGTTAGGACTGGTAATGGGCTATGGGGGGTCTAGGACTGGTAATGGGCTGGGGGGGTTGCTAGGACTGGAAATGGGCTGAGTGGAAGGGGGGCTTGAACTGCAAATGGCTGATGGGGAGGGGGGCTTGGAATGGAAATGGGCTGTGAGGGGAGGGAGCTAGGATTGGAAATGGGCTGATGGGGGGCTAGGATTGGAAATGGGCTGATGGTGAGGCTAGGATAGGACTGGAAATGGACTGATGCAGGGACTAGAAAGGAGCAGATGCTGGGTGGGGCTGGAACTAGAAGGGAGCTGATGTTGGGGGAGGATTAGAATGGGATGGAGCTGGGAAAGTGAAATGGAGAGGGGAAAAATATTTTGTCTGGAAGAGAAGACAAATCTACAATTGGCCAGGTATTGGGAGAGTAAGTGGGGATTGAGGATGGAGGGGTAAAATTTGAGTGGATGAAATAGGAATGAGGAAAGAGCAAAAGGAGAAAGATTAGTATGTTAAAGCAGATGTAGGGAGAGAGAATGGAAAAAAACTAGAAGAGAGAAGAAAGGACAAATGGACAGCAGACGATGGAGATAGCAGAAGACACGAAGAAACCAGAAGTGGCTGGAGCAATTGCAACTGAAAAAAAATGCACAAAAGGTAGAAAAATATCTCTTTATTTTGAATTTATTAACTGGAATATGTCAGCTCTGGGAAATGTGCATCATTAATGTTTGCGCTTTGTTTAGTACAAGAGGAAATTAATTTATAGTTTTATTTCTACAGTGTTGTTGAACATTCCAAGTTTGGCTTTTGGGGTTCCCAGTTTAATTATTGTCTTCCTATTTCTGAATCTTTTAGTCTTTCTTTATCCATACTCATTAAGAGGCATGTTTACTAAAAGTTAGTGTATGGTAACATTATGCAAATATTTATGCAAATGAGGCCCCTTATGCAAATGAGGCCCCACGTCTTATGCGGCCCCCGGGTTACTTTACAAGTCCTCATTTGGCCCTCAAAGCAATTTGAGTTTGAGACCCCTGTTCTAGACCATTCTTCAAGCTCCAGGAACTTGTCCAAACCTTTTTTAAACCCAGCTACACTAACAGCCTTTACTACATCCTCCGGTAACAAATTCCAGAGTTTGATTACACGTTGAGTGAAAAAATATTATA
Organism: Ichthyophis bannanicus; assembly: GCA_033557465.1. Taxonomy (NCBI): domain Eukaryota; kingdom Metazoa; phylum Chordata; class Amphibia; order Gymnophiona; family Ichthyophiidae; genus Ichthyophis; species Ichthyophis bannanicus. The sequence continues at coordinate 419,926,896 of CM066034.1, forward strand.
TTATTCTTAAATAGTTTACCTTGTAGCTTTTATTGCATGTCCCCTAGTCTTTCTATATTCTGCTAACGTAAACAATCGATCTATGTTTACCCGTTCCACTCTGTTCATTAATTTATAGACTTCTATCATATCTCCCCTCAGCCGTCTCTTTTCCAGGTTAAAGAGCCCTAACCTTTTTAGCCTTTCTTCATAGGAGTATCCTTCCATCCCCTTTACCATTTTGGTGGCTCTTCTCTGAACCTTTTTTAATATCGCATATGTGTGTCCTGGGAAATACCACCATCCTTGCTGAGTTTGCGGGTGAAGAGGAAGTTAACCGTTTCTTTGCACAAGGCCAGCCACTGCCACCCACCTCCAGTTGGCAGTCCAACACTGGAAGCAGTCAGACTCGCATTGGCTCCACAAGCAGTTCTCATCCATTGGTGCAGAATGACACAGGCCACTGGAATACCCCATGCCTGGGTGGCAAAGGGCGCAGAGATTTGCTTTGGGGAGGGGTCCCCCAGTACTCAAGCAGCCTTTGGGGCCCACCTAGGGCAAACGATAGCAGGGTTATCAGAAGCCCAACACCATTAAACACCCTTCTTCCAGGTGACCTTCTCAGTGGAGAATCTTTGTAAAGGAAGTGACAAACACAATTAAACCTAACAATCATCAGCACTAAAAGGAAAAAGAAATTAACCCTTTCCAGTCCAGGGCGTCATGAAGAACCCAGCTTTAATAGATCAGACTGGTCAGCCCTTGTTAGTACCTCTGTCCAATATCTAATCTGAAAACTCCTGCAGAAGTCCTTGTAAACTGTTAAGTGAAACAGTATGGGCTTTATTTTTGGTCCGTGTCACAGCTAATTACATGTGGTTGTGGTTATTTTTTTTTTGTTGTCGTCGTTTCATGGCTTTTTATTTTATGTTGTTTGTCTGTAAGGTGTACAAAAAAGTATAAAAGCTGCTTAAACTAGTACTATGAAGAAGGGCACTTTTCAGATTATGGGCCGGAAAGGGTTATTTTATGGAATTGTGATGGGTTAAAAAAGGGGTGGGGGGACAAATGAAAGCCTATTTAAGTGAGCCTGGGACTATTATGCACATTAACAGAGGCAGACCCAATAATTAGAAGGGAATGGAACATGATTTATAAGCATATGGCACTGGTACAGAAGAGAAGAGGCATTAGAAATGGTGACTAGGAACTTGCAAAGACTGAAAAAGGCGAGAGAGTTCTGCATTCACCATCCCCATGGATCTGCCTATGCACATTATTACTCTTCTTTTATTGCTTTTGTCACATTTTTTAAATCCCCAAAATGATTTTAAAAAAAGTAAAAACAAACAAAAAAAAAGACATATCAGACATGCAGATTCTTGAATCCAGCAGGTCAATAATACACAATGTGAACGCTTTTTACAGCTGACTGATTACACTTCCATGTTGGCATGAACACACAAACAGAGGCTTTAGGAAATGTTTTTGGATTTTCTTTTATCATTCATTCTGTATGATTGTACATTTTAACAGAGGTATGTATGCGGGAGTGTATGCAGTTTAAAAAAGGATGACATTTATTTTTGTCCTTATGTTCAATATATGCTTTTTATTTGCTCATTGGTCAAAAAAAAAAGTTTCTTTAGCTTCTAGCTTTGCACTGGTTGACCGCAGCCCTTCCTGTAGCTCAATCCTGTAATTGGAAAAAAAATCTGCCACTCTCAAAGCTTGCATAGATTACAGACTGGGTAAGGATGGATACATTCTGGCATGATCCAGGAAGCTTTCAACAAAACAGTAATTTCTCCCAATACATTGCACACCACCTGCATATTGAGGGACAGGAATGTTTTTTGGTTGCGGAATGTAGCCTCCTTCTGTCAAGGGGGGCCTCAGGGCCACATGCGTACAATCAACCAACCCCAGCACAGAAGGAAACTCAGCCAACTCATGACACTGAAGCAGTGTCTGTTGCCTTTGGTGCACTGTGTGAGAGAATGCAATATAATCCGAGGCACACATCAGGAAAGCACTCAGACACTGAGGGGATATTCTGTGCAACGAATAGCGGGAATGGACGTCCTAATGGGACATCCATCCCCGCTATTCGTGACCTTCCCACCGGCGTCTAACTTCCCCAGCGGTCTTATGGAGAGGTTAGACGGGGGCGAGGAAGGGGTGGATCGGGGGCAGAGGCAGGGCAGGTGGTGGGCGGTCATCGGCTCTGGATATACAGAGCCGATTCCAAAGTCGGCTCTGTAGGTCCAGGGTCAACAACTTAGACCAGCGGGGGTCGCTACAGGATTTAGCAGGGGTCGCCTCACTCCAAATTTAAAAAAAATTAAAAAGCGCACAAGTTGCTGCCGCTGCCGAGTCCGCTTCTCAGCAGCGGCAAACTCACCGCCTCCAATCTTCTACAGCCACAGCTCCCTGCCTCTTAGGGAATCGTGACTGTGCCTGCGAAAATGTTGCAGAGCCTTCTCGTCTCTCGACGGGCTCCGTGCAGCATTGTACCGCCTCCAAAGGAAGTAAACCACTTCCGTTGTAGGCGGGACAATGCTGCATGGAGCCCGTACAGAGACAGAAAGGTTCCACAACAGCTTCACAGGCACAGCCGCTGTTCCCTAAGAGACAGGGAACCGTGGCTGCAGAAGAACAGGGCAGTAGCAGGCAGACACAGGGAGAGGGGAGAAGGGGGCAGGGAACCTGCAACGGGGCTGACATGGAGGGGAGGGAGGGAGGGGGCTGACATGGATGGACGGATGGATGGGTGGAGGGAGGCTGACAGGGAGGGAGGAAAGGAGGGGGGCTGACATGGACAAAGGGAAGAGACAGGGGGACATACTGGACACAGGGGATAAATGCTGGACAGAGGGGAGAGACAGTGCAGGTTAGGATTATAATGAGCTGTTGGGGGGGCTAGCACTGGTAATGGATTGATTAAGGAAGGCTAGGACTGGGAATGGACTGATCAAGGGGGGGTTGGGACTGGTAATGGACTGATGGGGGGCTAGCATTGGAAATGAGCTGATCGGGGAGGTTAGGACTGGTAATGGGCTGATGGGGGGTAGGACTGGTAATGGGCTGATTAGGGGAGCCTAGCACTGGTAATGGGGTTGAGGGGGGACGCACTGGAAATGAGCTGATTAGGGGAGGCTAGGACTGGTAATGGACTGATGGGGAGGCTAGCATTGGAAATGAGCTGATCGGCGGGGCTATGACTGGAAATGGGCTGATTAGTGGAGGCTAGGACTGGTAATGAGCTTACTGGGGGGTAGGACTGGTAATGAGCTGATGGGGGGTAGGACTGGTAATGGGCTGATTAGGGGAGGCTAGCACTGGTAATGGGGTTGAGGGGGGGGACAAGTACTGGAAGTGAGCTGATTGGGGGGCTTCGACTGGGAATGGGCTGATGGTGGGGAGGGGAGGGGAGGATAGAGCTGCTGGCCCTGGAAGAAAACTGGGGGCTAAGGCTACAAATGGGCTGATACGAGGGAATGGGAGAATGGAATGGAAGTGAGTGGATCTGAGAGGGGCTGCCATGATATTTGTACTAGAAGGGACTGGTCAGTGGGGAAGGAGAGGGACTGGAAGGGAATGGACACCAGTGGCAGTCATGGGAATGCAAATTGACATTGGAAGGTACTGGGAGTGAGGACTGGAAAGGGGCTGATACTGGGGAGGATTACTGGGACTGGAAATAGGCTGATAGAAAGAAGTGAAGAAAATGAAAGAAGAGATAAGAAATGGCAGATGGACCATAGACCACAGAAAGAGAGCTAAGAGAAGACAGGAATCAGAAGCCTCAGATCGGGACCAGCATGATCAGAGAATAAATTGGTCAGACAACAAAGGTAGAAAAAATAATTGTATTTCATATTAGTGATTTGACTACAAAATCATAATAATTTTGAAATCAAATATTGTTACGTGTTATTATGATTAATTATTGTGGTTTAAATAAGTAAATTTTATAAATAAAACATATTGCAAAGGCCTATAATATATTAATAATTCAACAAATGATTACAGCGACAATGCGTTAACGGTAAAGGAAGAGAGACGCATTTGATTTTATCATTGGAAGTCATCACAAGTTGACCAATATTAAAGGGGTCACGGTACAAAAAAGGTTGAGAACCACTGACTTAGACAGAACTTATTCCACCTTTGAAGTGGAATAAGTTCCCTGATCTTGCAGGGACGGCGGCCCGGGACTTAAAAGCGGCAACAGGGGGCGGAGGAAATTACCCACAGTCTGACCCTGGCCTTGGGAAGCAGGATCAGGGGTCGGGCTGTGGGCAAAGCATTTTACTGTGTCTGTGCTGCTGCCGGGGATAGCGGCTTTACAATGTAGAGCCCTGACTGAGTTAACTGAGGACAGACCTGTACATGCAGGCTGGGCTGAATTGCAGTCCCAGCCTACACGTACAGGCCTGTTCACGATTCTGATCCCGTAAGGCTAGATGTGCCCTGCGGGCTCAGAATTGCATACCCCTCTGTACGTCTGGCTCAGACCAGAAGTACAGAGGGGCTATACGTCTCCGATGGAATGAGCCCGAGTGATGCACTTGGACACTGCCGCTTGGCTCAGACCTTCAGTGGCTGCCAGCACAGATTGAAAGGCAACTGTTGCTAAGACGAGTGCTACTGTCACCTTTAGATGCACAGGCAGAGCCTTTCCCCATGTGTTATTGCACAGAGGAAGGGCTCTAGATCCTGACACAGCTGATGTACATGACTGCCCTATCAAAGCGGCATCTGGCGACATTGTGTTCATCAGTAAGGTCCATGATACTGGCTTCTCAGCCTAGATACTCTGATAGAGTAAGGAGGAGGACAGCAAGGAGGCTACCCTATCTGGAGATAGGTCCCAACGTGGTGAACTGGATCTGAAATTGGTTGACTAACATAAGAACATAAGATATACGATACCAAGTCAGACCTAGGTCCATCAAGCCCAGTATCCTGTTTCCACCAGTGGCCAATCTAGGACACAAGTACCTAGCAGTTTCCCCAAAAGACAGGTTCCACAATGCTTGTATTGGGTCAAGCAGTGGATTTTCCGGGTCCCCTTTAATAATGGTTTATGGACCTTTCCTCCAGGAACTTATCCAAACCTTTCTTAAACCAGACTACATTAACAGCTTTTACCGGGTAACCAATTCCAGTGTTTGATTACACAATGAGTGAAAAAATATTTTCTCTTATCAGTCTTAAATAGGTTACCTTGTAGCTTCATTGCATGTCCCCTAGTCTTTCTATATTTTGATAGCATAAACAATCGACAAACAACAGAAGGTGGTGCTAAATGGAACTCATTCAGACAAAAGGAAGGTGTGTAGTGGCGTGCCTCAGAGATCGGTCCTGGGCCCAATACTGTTCTATGTATTTGAGAGTGATATTGCGGAAGGATTGAATGGCAGAGTCTGCCTTTTAGCAGACGACACAAAAATTTGCTACAGACTGTACACGTCTGAGGGAGTGGACACCATGAGGAAAGATCTACAAACACTGTAAGAATAGTCTAGTGCTTGGCAGTTGCGATTTCATGCAAAGACATGCAAAGACATGTACTTGTGATGCTGAAATCCAAAAGAATCGCATGCGATGGAGGGAGAGAAGTTGGTATGCATTGACCAGGAAAGAGACCTAGTAGTGCTAGTGTCTGAGGATCTTAAGGTGGCAAAACAATGCGACAAGGTAGTGGTCACAGCCAGAAGGATGCTGGACTGTATAAAGAGAGGAATAATCAGGAAAGCAGGAGGTATTAATGCCCCTGTACAAGTCATTGGGTGAGGCCTCACATGGCGTATTGTGTTCAGTTTTGAAGACTGTATCTCACAAAGGACATAAAGACTTGAAATGGTTCATAAGAGACCATGACCAAAATGATTTGGAGCCTGCGCCAGAAGACGTATGAGAAGAAATTTTAAAATCTAAATATGTACACCCTAAGGGATAGGAAGGACAGGGGAGATATAATATAGACTTAAAGGGTATCAATGAAGGGGAAGCTGTAAAACTGGAGGCCATACGATGAAGCTGCAAGGCAGTAAACTTAAAAGCAACATCAGGAAATACTTTTTCACTGAAAGGGTGGTGGATGTATCGAATGCCCTCCCGATGGAGGTGATGGGTGCAAATACAGTGACAGAAAACAAAATGGCATGAGGCAGACACAGTGGATCTCTTCAAAGCAAGAGGATGTAATTGAAGCAAATCCACCTATCTTTTAATGGGGGGGCTGACCTGCACTCTAGCCACCTTACTGGGCAATCTAGCTGGATCATACTGGTCTTTATCTGCTGTCATATACTAAAGTAACTAAATTAGGATGTTATTGTCTGCCTCATTTAACAATTGACATTGCAAACTAGGCATTCATTTACTCCATGCTTTGCGGATCCCAACACTAGCTCCCCCTGTGAAACCCTCCAACCTTACTGTGCGCACACACACTCACATGCAAGGACAAATCCTAGATGACAGCAGAAAATTGGCCAAGTCCTGGCCTTGTTCCACGTATCCGACAGGAATAAAGTGCTCATCTGTGGGAAAAGTCAGAAACGTTTTGTGGAATATGTTGTACATGTCTATGGGGTTGGCCACGCTCACATTCCACCCCCTTGGGGATGCGTGTGGGCATCCCTGTGCAAGCAAGCGCCGTCTACCGGAATACATTCATGGACATTTTTGACACATACATGCCTCCCACACACATCAAAACACTTATTCGGCTTCTGGAATGACCCTATGTGTGTGTACTTTCAAGATGTCTTTCTTCCCTTATTGGTTTATTTTAATTTTAATGTTTGAAGTATGATTTAACTGTGTCTTAATTATGTCCTAATTAGTCTTATTATTTCTTTTAGAGGCTCTTACTCCTGATGAACACTAAATGCTAAACCCATACTTCAGAGATTTCAGAAGCATAGTCAAAGGATTAAGCACCATGCAAGTCAAGGAGTCTCCTTGAAATACCTCTCACTGGATTGTGATGATAGGAATGATGAACTGTCCATCTACATAATGTAGATGGAGTATGGTTTGCCACATTTTCATAGTGAATTTTAACGGTTCAATCAATTTAAAGTTTATTTTGTACATTTCAAGGCAATTTATTATCCAGCAGCATGGAATGCTATCAAAAGCTTTCTTATAAAATCACTCTATGCTACTCAGATTTCTGCTTTTCTTAGCAGTAACAATAGCTGGCTCCGTATACTCCCTTCTTGTTTTACTTCTGTCCTACTGCCATGATGTTACTGGAAAGCGTAGTTACTCACCTGTAACAGGTGATCTCCGGGAACAGCAGGAATTTAGTCTTCACATATGGGTATCGTCGGTACCGACGGAGCCTGCGCGGGAACGCTCCCCAGCTTTTGGGAGCATCCCTCAGTACATGCGCGCTGCCTTCCCGCCTTTCCAACTGTCCCTCTTCAGTTAAGTTTGTAGCTGAGTGAAAGGATAGAGGGAGAGAGGAAAGAGATAGAGACAACTCCTAGGGGAGGTAGGTGGGTTGTGAAGACTAAATTCCTGCTGTTCCCGGAGATCACCTGTTACAGGTGAGTAACTACGCTATCTCCAGGAACAAGCAGGAATGTAGTCTTCACATATGGGGACTCCCTAGCTGAAGATGCCAGGGAGATGACCCCAGGAAGCTGCCACCTATAGTGAGGTGGGCCATGCTTCCTCCCATGGATCTCTGGCATCCTACCAGGGTTGGTGGGTAGGAGTTGTATTAAGTCTGAAAGAGATTTTGAAGAACAGCCTGGCCAAAGAAGGCATCCCGACGGGAAGCTTTATCTAGGCAGTAGTGTGCTGTAAAGGTGTGTACCAAAGCCCAGGTGGCTACTCGACAAATGTCATCAATAGACACAGAGTGAAGATTAGACATAGAAGCTGACATGGCTCTCATATTATGAGCTGTGACATGACCTTGAAGAGGAAGACTCTTACTCTCATAAGCAAAGGATATGCATTGTGCAATCTATTTGGATAAAGTTCTCTTGGAGACTGGAAGTCCCAAATGACTAGAATCAAAACAATAAAAAGTTGAGAAGACTTTCTATGTTGCTGTGTTCTTTGTAGGTAAAAAGCTAAGGCTCTTTTACAGTCCAAAGTGTGAAGATTCTTCTCTGCAGTAGAGGCATGAGGCCTCGGAAAGAATACAGGAAGATAAATCGATTGATTTAAATGAAAAGGCGAAACCACCTTTGGCATAAAGTGTGGATGAGTTCTGAGGACAACCTTATCATGGTGAAACCTAGTGTAAGGAGAATCAGCCACTAACGCTTGCAATTCACGAATGCGACGTACAGAGGTGATTGCAATTAGGAAGATGACCTTCCAGGACAAAAAGCTTAAGGGTAGTAGTAGCTAAAGGTTCAAAAGGCAGTTTCATGAGCTGCCCGAGAACTAGATTTAAATCCCATGCCACCGGTGGTGGTCTGATGGGAGGTTTTGTTAATAGAAGACCTCTCATAAATTTGGATATGACAGGATGAGAGGAAATTGGTTGTCCATTTAGAGGCTTATAGGAAGCTGTAATTGCGCTAAGATGGACTCTTACTGAATTGGTCTTTAGACCAGAATTTGATAAATGAAGTAGATACTCTAGTATCGATTCCAAAGGTTTCACCAGGGGGTTTAACCCCTTCTGGGAACACCATATAGTGAAACGTTTCCACTTGAAGGCTTAAGATCGTCTTGTGGAAGTTTTTCTAGAAGCCTGAAGGATATCCTTTACCTGTTGGGAAAGGTTGAGATCCTGAAGATTTAAGATCTCAGCAACCAGGCCGTGAGATGCAGGGACTGGGGATTCGGGTGCCATAGCGTCCCACTCTCTTGGGAAAGGAGATCTGGAGCACATCCTTCCAGAGGTGCAGATAGAGAGAGAGCTGTAGAAGCAGGGGATACCACGTTTGGCGTGGCCACCGTGGCACTGTGAGGATCATACAATCCCTTTCTCTCTGAAGCTTGAAGAGTGTTTTGGGGATGAGGGGAATGGGTGGGAAGGTATAGAGGAAGTCCTGACCCCAGTGAAGGAGGAAAGCGCCCCTTGCATGGCAATTGTGAGCCGGAATCTTGGAACAGAACCGGGGAAGTTTGGCATTCAGTAGACTTGCAAAGAGGTCTATGTCTGGAGTCCCCCCAGATGTGAAATATCTTTGTCACCTGGTCTAGGTGGGGAGACCATTCGTGAGGCAGCAGTACTCGGCTGAGTTTGTCTGCCCAAAGGTTTTGAATGCCTGGAAGATATACCATGAGAAGGTGAATTTGATGCTCTCTGGCGAGGGCCCATAGTCATAAAGCTTCGTTGCATAACGACAGAGAGCCTGTTCCGCCCTGCTTGTTCACAAAGAACATGGTTACTTAATTGTACATTTGGACTAAGACTGTCTTGTAGCTGAGCTGGGCTTGGAATACTCAAAGAGCTAGATAGACTGCTTTTACTTCTAGGAGGTTTATGTGAAGACAAGCCTCCTGTGGAGACCAGGTGCCCTGGGTAGAGAGATGATGCAGGTGTGCTCCCCAACCCACCTGTGATGCGTCTGTTAGGGTGGCCTGGAATAGGGGTTGTTGGAAAGCAGACCCCACTAAAAGATTCTCCAGTGATTGCCACCATTGGAGGGACAAGATCAGTCGATGAGAGTTTGATATCTTGTCTGACAGACGTCCTGTGGCCTGTGTCCACTGTGTGGATAGGGTCCACTGGGCTGCTCGCATATGGAGGCGGGCACAGGGAACTACATGAACTGTGGATGCCATGTGTTCCAGTAACTGTAGCAGTTCGAGCAGTTAGGGAGCATTTTCCTGCTGCTTGAGAAGCTATTTGCACTATGCGAAGACACCGGGCCTGTGGAAGGAAAGCCCTTGACTGTCTGGTATCTAAACAGGCTCCTATGAACTCCAGAGACTGGGAAGGAACAAGTTGGGATTTTGGGAAGTTTATTACCAATCCTAAGTATTGGAGGATTCGCATTGTGCGAGACAGTGCAGAGCTGGCTTCTGCAACCGTGGGGGCTCGAATGAGCCAGTCGTCCAAGTAGGGGAAGACGAATATCCCTAGGGTTCGCAGGAAAGCAGCTACTACTGCTATGCATTTCATGAATACTCTTGGTGCGGAAGCCAGACCAAAGGGAAGAACCCTGTATTGGAAGTGTTTTCCCTTGAAAAGGAATCGTAAGAATTTCCTGTGATCTGGATGGATCAGAATGTGAGTATATGCATCCTTTGAGTCTAGAGAGCAAAGCCAATCCTGACTTTGAAGGTATGGCAGAAGAGTTCCTAGAGAAATCATTTTGAACTTCTCTCGGAACAGGAATTTGTTCAATTCTCTGAGGTCTAGAATGGGTCTGTGTCCCCCTGTTTTCTTTGGAATAAGAAAATAGGGGGAGTAGAACCCTGTACACTGCTGGAGAATGGGTACTTCCTCTATTGTCTCTTGGGCAAGAAGTGTTGAGACCTTGTGATCCAGCAGATTGTCTGCAGAGGTCTGGGAATTGAACTGCCTTAGGATTGTAGGAGGGGTCATGCTGTGAAAATGAAGCTTGTACCCCTCTCCTCCAATTTTCTGCTGCTATTTGGTACCATCTGTTGGCAAAATGACACAGCCTGCCTAGAATATTTAGGGATTCTGGACCCCTCAGAGGCAGGAAGGCTAAGCTCTCTAGGAAGGAGTCAAAGCCCTTGAGGGGGCTGAACCTACGGAGCTGGTTGAGCTCTCGGGCCTTTTGGCTTCTTCTGCTGTTTGAATTGCTGTTGTTGTCCCCTTTGGGCAACTTGACCGTGAGCTTGGCTTAGCTGGATATAGGATGGATAAAACTTCCTCTTTTTGCTGAAAGAGGGTTTTTTATAGGGTTTCTTTTTGGCTGGAGTGGCTGTAAATTTTGAAAATCTATCGAAGGTGATACTGTCAGCATCTATCTCATTAGCTTTTTCCTGCCAATTCTTGCCAAAGAGGTTTTATCCTGTGCAAGGGATGTTGCCTAATTTATCCTGTACCCAAATCTCCAAGTCTGATGCCGGAAGCCAGGCAATCCATCGTGCACCAATGGCAATAGCAGAGGTTCTGCTGATGCATTCAAAGCAGTCAAAGGCTGCACGATTTACAAACTTGGAGATGTCTTGAGCATGCCTGACAAGAGTAAGGAAATCTTGTCATCTGTTATCTGGGAGAAGTGGGCTCATAAGCTCAAATCTCCTGTGACCTCTTTGAGGAACATTCCCATATATAAAATATATCAGCTGATCCTAGCTGAAAGCATGGAAGCCTGAAATGTTTGACATCCAAAAGCATCAAGAGTCCTGCATTCACGACCTGGAGGACTGGATGCATGTCTCTCTGCACTTTTCATCCTACCCATGGCTAACTCCACTACCATTGAATGGTGTGGCAGCTGAGTCTTTTGAAATCCAGGACATGGTGGAACTCGATACATGGTATCAAGTCTCCTAGAATGAGGAGATGTGGTCAAAGGTGTCTCCCACATTCTGAGCATCAAATAATCAAGTATTTCTTGAATGGGCAGAGTGGCTACCTCCTTTGGAGTCTTAGGATATTGGAGAATTTCCAATTCCTTTGCTCTAGGTTCCTTTTCAGGAGCTACCGTCATTGAAAGGCCTTTGGCAACATGACAAATAAAATCCTGAAAAGACAAGTCCTCCGGAGGCGACATTCTGCGTTGGGGAGAAGAGTCATCTTCCGGGAGAAACACTCTGGTACCGGCAGAATTATCAGAGTCATCAGAATCGGAGGATTCAAAGTATCTCTGATCACGATGTTCATGCAAGGTATCGATCGAAGTCGGTACCGAGTTGATCCGGTACCGATCTTTTGATGCCAGCCAAAGACGGCATGGGAAGAATTCCCACTGGGGCCGGTACCATCGGTGCTGGTACCGGTATCTGTACCAGTGCTGGCATCGGTACCGGTGTCGGAACCAGCACCGGTGCCCATTGAACCATCGGTGTCAACTGTACCGCAGCTGTAAGGAGAGCTGCAATAATGCACTCCATAGCGAGGAATCTCTGGTCTATCGATGCTGCTGATGCCTGGGTATCAGTACCGGTGAATACGGCCGGGACCCCTGAGCATGGCACCAGTAGTTGTGTCGAGGCCAAAGCCTCGAGAACATCCTGGAACCCCGTTGATGCTTTGGAGTCCGAAGCCTCCCGCCGGAGCTGTTTTGCCGGTGTGGTTCCCTCAAGGGCAATGCCAATGGCCTCTCGATGCTTTGCAGTAGAGTTACCCTTTGAGGACCGGCTTTTATGTTTAGTTACCTGAGATCCATGGGAGGAAGAAGAGGCTCTTGTAGACGTCGATGCACTGGACCTGGCATCCGAAGAAAAGAGGGTACCGAGCTTTGCAGCCCAGTTCTGTCTTCCTCTTTTAGTCATCTCCATACAAGAGAGACACTCAGATGGAGAACGGTCAGGGCCTAAACATTTAAGACAGCAGTCATGGGTGTCGGTGACGGAAATGGTAACGCCACACTTAGTGCATTTTTTAAAACCACTAGCTGCTTTTTCCATCTTTAAGGAAAAATGGGGCCTAATGCCCAAAATGGCGCCTAGCACTGAAAAAGAAAAGTTTCTGAAGAGAAACAATTCAGATTTTTTATTTTTTTTGAAAAGAAGGAAAAAAAAGAACCGGCGGTACTGGTAGGCGTCATGCGGAAGCAAACGCGACCACAAGAAAACAAGATTAAAGAAGAAATTTTCCGTGGTGACAAGGTATTTGTCCTGTCGGCTCTGCAGAAAACGAAGAACTAAAGAGGGACAGTTGGAAAGGCGGGAAGGCAGCACGCATGTGCTGAGGGATGCCCCCAAAAGCGTTCCTATTGTACACTGGGGAGCATTCCGGCGCAGACTCCTTCGATACTGACGATACCCATATGTGAAGACTACATTCCTGTTTGTTCCTGGAGCTTAGATATGACTGTATATTCTCTCAGCATGACATGTTTATAGATTTTAACTCGATGGGTTATTAGTCTATAGATTTTGAGAATGTTACTTGGATTTCTATTTGGGAGAAGTATTAGCTGTTGTGGTGTTAAGTCTAGCTACCTAATCAATTGATTTATACGGTTTGCCAGGTCTTAGTGAAAGGATAAGACTTGAAAATATGGTGTGATTTAGGTTAACAGAGTAGTCCACTTTTGGGCTAGGCTGGGCTTTGAGCTTAGTGGCAGGTTGGTGTTTTTCACAATTTAAAGTGGATGTAATTTTATATTTTTATTTATTTTATCTTTTTTGTTTTAGTTTTATGTCATTGCAACATATTTTAAGTCTCTCTTTATAATTGTTTTTTTTTTATGCAATATTTTAATTAGTAGCACAGTTTGTATAATTTTGTTTGTTTTATGATTTGAACGTTCACAGCTTTGCTGTTTTTTCAAAAGGCAGTTAAGTTGTGGTAGGCGAAGGCCTATGATCCACGCTGAATGAACTAGGCAGGCAGGCCTAAGCAGCTTGACCTGTAAATGAAGCCTGTGGCTAGGTCCTGAGGAGTGAAATTCCCCCCCAATATTGTCTCCATAGAACTGAAACTGAATTCAGCTCAAATGAACATAGCTGAGCAGAAACGAAACTTAGAGAAAACAGTAAACCATTCTAATTAACACTGATAAGATGTGTGCAGCTTCTATGGAATTAATTAACTCTGTTGAGAGAAAGGTTACAGTGCCCTGCTTTCCCACATATTCCAGCTGGATAGTGACCTTGGAGGAGAAAAGTATCGAAGTTGGTGAACTGACCATTGTAATTGGGACTGAAAGGGGGGCAACCAGGTGCTAAGCCCAGACCAAGGTCCCCATTGGATAGCTACGTAACGGTACCGGAACCAATAGGAAGTGTAAGAAGGGTTACCGGGACCAATGAAAAGTTTGCCTATGTCTAGAATGGGAAAGAAGGCTATAAAAGTTGTTGTTTTGCTAAGAACCATTGCTCAGCCATTTTGAATGTGATTCTGCTTGAGTCTTGTGCACAAATAAATGATTTGGACCTTCTGAACAGACTCCTGGTATTATTGGGTTGTCTGCACTCTGCTGCTACAAAGTGACTAAATAAACATTTGAATATAATGAAAGCAGTGCATGCACATCTCTCTCGTATACATATTCATTGTGGTTATAATGAAAACCTGACTAGCTAGGTGTGCCCCGAGAACTAGGTTAAGAATCCCTGCTCTACATCAAGAGCAATCACAGACAGACTCTGCCACCCCACAACAACCAGAAAAGATTAAAAAGGCTAAATCCTTACCAAAGTACCAAATGAGCACAGCTGCAACAATGGCAACAGCTAGTACAACCAGGATTGACACCACTATGCAGGCAATCTTCTTAGTTTCTGCAATGCAAGGGCCGAGCAAAGGTTTTGTTATTAATTACAATAGCTGGTGGAACAGCAAATGGATGAAGAAAAGGATTAGCTTAGCACTAAAGCCCATGAAGTTATAGAGGACTGTCTGAAGAAAAGGTGATAAAAAGGGCGGCCCCAGGCTTCAGCACTGAACACACAGAAGAATGGGGAGGTCCCAGGAATGCTTCTTCCTAGGTTCTCCCCTAATGCACATATACCCCTTGTCCTCTTCACATCTCCCCTCCCCTTCTCTCCTCTACTTGACCAGTGGCAGCAATGAAAAGAAAATCAACATAGGGCCTGTCAGCAGAAGCTCAATCACAGGCCCTGCAGCAACCCAACTCCTTCTTTTGTAAGGGCTTTCTGTTGCTAAGGAAATCCAAAGGAGGGAGGGGTTGCTGCAGAGCCTGCGAATATGCGCCTCTTTACAGGTCCTATGCTAAATTGTGTACATTGCTGCCACACCATTTCCTGTTTTTTTTGTTCACATTCCTCTTTTGGAGTTCTCTCTTTGTTTCAGTCTTCTTGCTGTTTAGATCCCCAGCAGCATGCTTCAAGTTCTGGACTGGTGCTGGATATAGTATTGGCATATCTAGAAACTTGAGTTGTAATTACATTAAGCATAGTTACTCACCTGTAACAAATAATCTCCGGGAACAGCAGGAATCAGTCTTCACATATGGGTGATGTCAGCACCGACAGAGCCCAGCATAAGACCACTCTCCAGCATCCAATAGGAATGCTTTTGGATGTGTTCCTTCACACATGCGTGGCTGTCTTCCTGCCTTCCCCCCTAGTCTCGGTCAGGTGAATAGCGGAGAAATAAAAACCTTTGTATACCAGGAATGAGAAAAAAAGGGGACAACTCGATGGGAAGGTGGACGGGCTGTGAAGACCAATTCCTGCTGTTCCCAGAGATAGCATAGTTACTCACCTGTAACAGGTGATCTCCGGGAACAGCAGAAATTTAGTCTTCACATATGGGTATCATCGGTACCGACGGAGCCTGCGCGGGAACGATCCCCAGCGTACAATAGGAAAGCTTTTGGGAGCATCCCACAGCGCCTGCGTGCTACCTTCCCGCCTTTCCCAACAGTCCCTCTCCAGTTGAGTTTATAGCTGAGACAAGAGAGAGAGGGAGAGAGGGAAAGAGAGAAAGAGAGAGAGATACAACTCCTAGGGGAGGTGGGCGGGTTGTGAAGACTAAATTCCTGCTGTTCCCAGAGATCACCTGTTACAGGTGAGTAACTATGCTATCTCCAGGAACAAGCAGGAATGTAATCTTCACATTTGGGGACTCCCTAGCTGCAGATGTCAGAGAGATGGCCCCAAAACGTTGTGTGCCCTTGTGGAAGGGCTCCACTTCCCCCCGTGGATCTCTGGCATCCTACCTGGGATGGTGGGTAGGAATTGATTAAGTATGGAACAGGTGTTGAAGAACAGCCTGACCAAACAAGGCAATCCCAGCGGGAGTCCTTGTCTAAGCAGTAATGGGCTGTGAAGGTATGTACCGAAGCCCAAGTAGCTGCTCGACAGATGTCGTCGATAGACACAGAGTGACGATGAGCCATTGAGGCTGCCATGGCTCTCACATTGTGAGCTGTGACATGGCCTTCAAGAGGAAGGTTCTTACTCTCATAGGCAAAAGATACACACTGTGCAATCCAGTTGGACAGTGTCCTTTTGGAGACTGGAAGTCCCAAATGACTAGGATCAAAAGCAACAAAGAGCTGAGAGGATTTTCTATGTTGCTTTGTCCTTTGCAATTAAAAGGCCAAAGCTCTTTTAAAGTCCAAAGTATGAAGGTTCCTTTCTGCACTGGAGGCGTGAGGACTCGGAAAGAATACAGGAAGGAAAACCGCTTTATTTAAATGAAAAGGCGAAACCACCTTTGGCATAAAGTGTGGATGAGTCCTAAGGACTACCTTATCATGGTGGAACCCTGTATAAGGAGGATCAGCTACCAACGCTTGCAATTCACTGATGCGACGTGCTGATGTGATTGCAATGAGGAAGATGACCTTCCAGGAAAGGAATTTCAAAGGGGTAACGGCTAATGGTTCAAAGGGCGGTTTCATGAGCTGCCCAAGTACCAGATTCAAGTCCCATGCCACCGGTGGTGGCTTAATGGGAGGCTTTGTTAGAAGAAGGCCTCATAAATCTTGCTATAAGAGGATGAGAAGAAATAGGCTGTCCATTTAGAGGCTTGAAAGAAGCTGCAATAGCACTCAAATGGACTCTCACTGAATTGGTCTTAAGCCCTGCATTTGACAAATGAAGGAGATACTCCAGTAATGATTCTACAGGTATCGCAAGAGGGTCAAGACTCTTCTGCGAGCACCATATGGTAAACCTCATCCACTTAAATGCATAAGAGCGTCTTGTGGAGGGTTTCCTGGAAGCATGAAGGATATCCTTTACCTGCTGGGAAAAGTTAAGATCCTGAAGTTCTAAGATTTCAGCAACCAAGCCCTGAGATGCAGAGACTGGGGATTGGGATGCCACAGCATCCCGTCTTCTTGTGAGAGAAGATCTGGAGCAGATCCTAACTCCAGAGGCGGAGCTCGAGAGAGATGTAGGAGCAGAGGGTACCACGGTTGCCGTGGCCAACGTGGAGTTATGAGAATCATATGTGTCTCTGAAGCTTGAATAGGGTTTTGGGAATTAGGGGAATGGGTGGGAAGGCATCCAGGAAGTCCTCCCAAGTGAAGGAGGAAAGCCTCCCTGGCCTGACAACCTAGAGCCGGAATTCTGGAACAGAACCGGGGAAGTTTGGCATTCAGCGGACTTGCAAAGAGGTCTATGTCCGGAGTTCCCCAAATTTGAAAATCTTTGGCCACCTGGTCTGCATGGAGACACCATTCGTGTGGAAGCAGAACTCGACTGAGTTTGTCTGCCCAAGAGTTTTGAATGTCTGGAAGAAACACCACAAGGAGATGAATCCGATGCTCTCTGGCGAGGGCCCATAGTCGCAAATCTTCGTTGCATAGCGACAGAGCCTGTTCCGCCCTGCTTGTTCACATAGAACATGGCTACCTGATTGTCCGTTTGAACAAGGACCGTCTTGTAGCTGAGCTGGGTGTGAAACACTCGAAGAGCAAGGAAAATTGCTCTGAACTCCAGGAAGTTGATATGAAGAGAGGCCTCCTGTGGAGTCCAGGTACCCTAGGTAGAGAGGTCGTGCAGATGGGTTCCCCAACCCCCCTGTGAAGCATCTGTTAAAGTGGCTTGGGGTAGGGGTTGCTGGAAAGGAGACCTCACCAGAAGGTTTCTGGGTGACTGCCACCATTGGAGGGACAAAATAAGACAATCCGAGTTTGCTATTTTGTCTGACAGGCAACCTGACACCTGAGTCCACTGAGTGGAGAAGGTCCACTGGACTGCCGTCATATGGAGGCGAGCATAAGGAACCACATGCACGGTGGATGCCATGTGGCCTAGCAACTGTAACATTTCCCGAGCAGTGAGATGAGATTTGAGCACTGCTTGGGAAGCTAACTGTACAATGCGAAAACAGCGGGGCTGTGGAAGGAAGGCCCTTGTCTGTCTGGTATCCAGATGAGCTCCTATAAATTCTAGGGATTGAGTGGGAGCAAGGTTGGATTTTGGGAAGTTTATGACAAGTCCCAAATACTGAAGGATGCGCATTGTGTGAGATAGAGTGAAACTGGCTTGTATTTTGTGAACACTCTTGGTGCAGAAGCCAGGCCAAAAGGAAGAACCCTGTATTGGTAGTGCTTTCCTTGAAACAGGAATCAAAGGAACTTCCTGTGACTTGGATGAATGAGAACATGAGTGTACGCATCCTTGAGATCTAGAGAACAGAGCCAATCCTGACCCCGAAGGTATGGCAGCAGAGTTCCGAGAGAAATCATTTTGAACTTCTCTCTGAACAGGAATTTGTTCAATTCTCTGAGGTCTAGAATGGGTCTGTGTCGTCCTGTTTTCTTTGGAATAAGAAAATAGGGGGAGTAGAACCCTGTGCCCCATTGGGGAATGGGTACTTCTATTTCTCCTTGAGCAAGGAGCATTGTGACTTCTTGACCTAAACCATCGTTGAGAGAGGTCTGAGA
This sequence comes from Ichthyophis bannanicus, assembly GCA_033557465.1. Taxonomy (NCBI): domain Eukaryota; kingdom Metazoa; phylum Chordata; class Amphibia; order Gymnophiona; family Ichthyophiidae; genus Ichthyophis; species Ichthyophis bannanicus. The sequence continues at coordinate 419,945,324 of CM066034.1, forward strand.
ATTGAACTGTCTTACTATTGTAGGAGGGAGGATGCTGAGGAAATGAAGCTTGTACCCTTCTCTTACAATGGACAGAGTCCAATTTTCTTCTGTTATCTGACACCATCTGGGGGCAAAATGGCATAACCTTCCCGGGATGGTGGAGGGTACTGGACTGTTCAGGGCCAGGAAGGCAACGTTCTCTAGACAGGAGTCAAAGCCCCTGTGGAGGCTGAGTCTGCTGAGCCGGTTGGGGCTTAGCAGCTTTTGGCTTCCTTTGTTGTCTAGGTTGCTGTTGCTGTCCCTTTTGGGCAGACTGACCTGGACGATGTCCCTGCTGGGTATAGGAGGGATAAAACATCTTGCTGAAGAACGGTTTCTTAGAGGATCTTTTCCTCGCAGGATCAGCTGTGGATTTGGACAATCTATCCAAAGTGATATTGTCAGCATCTATCTCATTAGCTTTTTCCTGCCAATTCCTGCCAAAGAGATTCTCTCCTGTGCAAGGTATATTTCCCAATTTGTCCAGTACCCAGATTTCCAAGTCAGATGCCTGGAGCCAGGCAACCCTATGTGCACCTATGGCAATAGCAGAGATTCTGCTTAGGCATTCAAAGCAGTCAAAGGCTGCACGATTCACAAACTTGGAAACATCCTGAGCATGTTTAACAAGAGCAAGATAATCTTGCCTTTCATCATCAAGAGGAAGAGGGCTCATAAGCACTAAGTCTCCTGTGACTTCCTTAAGGAACATTCCCATATACAAGATACAGGAACTGATCCTAGCAGAAAGCATGGAAGCCTGGAAGGATCGATGTCCAAAGGCGTCAAGAGTTCTACACTCATGTCCTGGAGGATTAGATGCATGCCTTTTTGCACTCTCTATCCGCCTCATGGCTGATTCCACCACCATGGAATAGTGTGGTAATTGAGTCTTTTGAAACCCAGGACAAGGAGGAACTCGATACATGGTGTCGAGTCTTCGGGAATGAGTAGATGTGGTAAGAGGTGTTTCCCACATCCTTAACATAAGATCATGCAAGTTCTCATGAATAGGTAAGGTAGCTGCCTCTTTGGGAGCTTTAGGGTACTGAAGGATTTCTAATTCCTTTGCCTTAGGCTCTTTTTTCAAGAGCCACTGTGATGGAAAGACCTCGGGCCACATCTCAGATAAAATCCTGAAAGGACAAATTCTCTGGCGTTGACATCCTACGCTGAGGAGAAGAGGAATCCTCGGGAAGAAGTACTCTGGTATCGGCAGAGTCTTCAGACTCATTCAAGGATTCGAAGTATCTCCGATCCCGGTGATCGTGCCAGGCACGGTACTGGTACCAATCGAAGTCGGTATTGAAGTGGTTCGGTACCGACTTGTCGATGCCAGATAGAGACGCATGACTCGGTTCCAGTGGTATACCTGCCAATGTCGATGCAGTCGGTGCCGGTACCGGTTAAAGTGTCTGAAGCGGTTTCAGGGGAATCAAGGCCGTGAGAAGAGCCACCAGACTGCGTTCAATAGCCAAGAATCTCTGGTCCATCGACTCTGCCGATGCTTGGGTATAGGTGCCGGTTGGAGCGGCCAAAACCCCAGAGCATGGCACCAGTAGTTCTGTCGAGGTTGAGGCCTTGAGAACATCCTGGAGCCCCATTAATGCTTTGGAAGCAGAAACCTCCCGCCGGGGCAATTCTGCCGGTGAAGATCCCTCAAGGGCAATGCCAGAGGCATCTCGATGCTTAGAAGGAGATCTACCCTTTGAGGACCGGCTAGATTTATGTTTAGTTACCTGAGATCCATGGGAGGAAGATGAAGCCCTGGAGGATGTCGATGCCACGGACGCCGCATCGGAGGGAAAAAGGGTGCTAAGTTTAGCAGCCAGGTTTTGCCGGCCCCTTTTATACATCATTCCACAGGCGAGGCACTCTGAAATAGAGTGGTCAGGATCTAAACATTTGAGGCACCACTCATGGGTGTTGGTGACGGAGATGGCACCGCCACACTTAGAACATTTTTTAAAACCTGAAGCAGGTTTTTCCATATTTAAGGAAAAAACTGGACCTAGTGCCCAAAATGGCGCCTAGCACCACAGCAGAAAGTTACTGAAGGAAAGACTCCAGAAAGTACGACTTTTTTTTTTTTTTTTTTTTTTTTTTTAAAGAAAAGAACCACCGGCGGTACCGGTTTAGCGTCGAGGGAAGGCAGATGCAACCACAAAAAAGAAGTATAAGACTGGTATTTTCTGCGGTGACAGGATGTGCGACCTGTTGGCTCCGCGGAAAATGAAAAACTGGAGAGGGACAGTTGGAAAAGGCGGAAAGGCAGCACACAGGCGCTGTGGGATGCTCCAAAAAGCTTTCCTATTGGACGCTGGGGAGCATTCCCGCGCAGGCTCTGTCGCTACCGACGATGCCCATATGTGAAGACTACATTCCTGCTTGTTCCTGGAGATCACCTGTTACAGGTGAGTAACTACACTATCTTCAGGAACAAGCAGGAAGTCAGTCAGTCAGTCTTCACATATGGGACTCCTAGCCTAAGACAACAGAGCGAGAGAAGAATCCCAGTTCAGCTAAAGGGTTGCAGCAGGGATCCAACCGACTCAGCTCGTTCGGAGTACTCCTCGCGAGGCAGTCAGATGGGTGGTGGACATGTCTAAATTTGAAAAAGGTTAAGTAGAACAGCTTGTCTGAATTGAGCATCAGCTCTGGAGTCTTTGTCCAGGCAATAGTGTGCTGTGAAGGTATGCAGGAAAGACCAGGTCGCCACTTGGCAGATCTGAGACAGGAACAGACCAGAGATTAGCTACAGTAGTAGCCATGGCTCTGACATTATGAGCTGATACACAGTGTGGAAGATACAGCCCAGCCTACGAATAAGCAAAGGATATGCAATCTGCTAGCCAGTTCGAAAGTGTTTTTAGATACTGGTGTCCCTAGACTACTTTGGTCAAAAGAGACAAACTGAGAGGATAGGCATGTTCTTGGTACGGTCTAGATAAAACGCCAACGCCCTCTTGCAAATTAGGGTATGAAGTCTGGCCTCAGCTGGGGAGGTGAGAGACCCTGGAAAGAATGTTGGTAGCAAGACAGATTGGTTCAGAACTTAGGATGTGTGCGAGGGATCACCCTGTCATGGTGAAAAGTGATATAGGGAGTATAGCTCTCTAAAGCTTGCAGTTCACTGACTCTGAGCTGAAGTGACTGCTATGAGAAAAAGAAGCTTCCATGTTACAAACTTTAAAGGAGCTGAAATCATTGGTTAAAAAGGACTGCACACAAGCTGTGCAAGAACAACATTTAGATCCCATGGTGCGGGAGGCGGACGGAAAGATGACTTGGTCAGGAGAAGACCATGCATAAATCTGGTTACTAAGGGGTGCGCTGAGACAGAGCGGTTCTCTAAAATATGGTGGGAGGCTGCAATGGCAGATAAATGTTCTCGCACAGAGTTGGTCTTAAGGCCAGAGGAGGACAAATGGCGCAGGTATTGGAGTAAGTCCGGAATGTGATATGTGAAATGACATGTGAAAGGATCTAGTGTTTTATGAGAATACCAGTTGGAAAACCTGTGCCATTTAAAATCATAAGAACGTCTGGTTGAATCTTTCCTTGAAGACCTGCAATAGATCTTCTTGAAGATCTAAGGGCTAGAGGACAAAGTGCTCAACCTCCATGCCATCAAGCGGAGTGTCTTGAAGTTGGGGTGCAGAAGAGTTCCCTGTTCCCCAGAGGTGGAACAAGTATTTTGCTACTTGAGGTTCCAGCATCCATTCGTGTGGATGGAGGATCCGGCTTAGTCTGTCGGCTAAGTGATTCTCTGCTCCTGGAAGGTATACTGCATGAAGGTGAATTCCTTGAGGAATTGCCCAGTTCCAAAGGCGAGTGGCTTCCATACATAGGGCCTGAGAGCCTGTTCCCCCTTGCTTGCTTGCTTATATAAAACATAGCCACCTGGTTCTCAGTCTGTATGAGAAGAGACTGTCCCTTGAGTTGGGGAGAGAAGACACTGACAGCATTGAAGACCACCCTGAGCTCTAGGAGACTGATCTGGAGAAACATTTCTTGAGAGACCAAAGGCCTTATGTTGTAAGGCCATTGAAATGGGCTCCCCAGCCAGTTTTGATACATCGGTCATTAGGACATACTGCAGTGCAGACTTCTGAGAAGGTGACCCTACAACTGGGTTCTGTGGTGTGCATGACCACTGAAGGGCCGTTCTCATCTGCAGAGTGATGTTGAGGTCAGATAGGCAACCCGAAGACTGCTTCCATTGTTGTGAGAGTGTCCACTGCCCAATCCTCAAGTTGAGATGGGCGTGGGGCATGACGAACTGTGGAAGCCATGTGACCTAAGAGGTGTAGAAATGTTCTGGTCTGTAGAAATGTTCTGGTCGTAACTGAATGTTGCTGGACATGTATAGCTAAGGCAATGAGACAGAGACGTCTAGCAGGAATGTCCTGCATCTTACCATGTCTAATCGAGCTCCTATGAACTCAAGATCCTGGTTTGGCATGAGCTGTGATTTTGGATAGTTTATCACAAAACCTAACTTCTGGAGGACAGGAATGGTTTGATATAGGGTGGAGGTGACTGCTGAAGTGATATCTGCCCTTAGCAGCCAGTCATCCAAGTAGGGGAACAGAAAGATCTTCAAAGTTCAAAGGTAAGCTACGACAACAGCCACTTTGTGGAGACTTGGGGTGCTAAGGCCAGTCCAAATGAGAGGACTCTGTACTTGTACTCGTTATTCTGAAAAACGAATCTGAGAAACTTTCTGTAATCTGGGTGGATCAGGATGTTGTATAGGCATCTTTTAGATCCAGAGAGCATAGCCCATTGTTTTGTGGTGATGGATGCAATGGTACTTTCGTATGGATATCGGAATTTATTTATTTATTTACATTCTCTTATATACCGCGCTATTCTGCATCAGTGCGGTTTACATTGAACAAATTGAAATTACATTGAACAGGGCATTATAACTTGGAGATAACTATTTTACAGGGAACATGGGCTATGGAGGGTTAAGTGGCTTGCCCAAGACCACAAGAAGCACCTGTGGGACTAGAAACCCCTTTACCTGAGACATGTTCCTTGTGCAGCATGGTGCAGGCAGTAGGCTCCCCAGCCAAACAAGCTGGCATGTTACTACCATGCAATACGGTTTGTGTAACAGCATGCCCTGTAGTGGATTCAGGTGCAACACCCACCACCCAAGGCAGAGTCAAATTGTCACCAGTAGAAGCTGGCTGTTGTACTCCTTGGACTGTGGAGACCAATGGCTAAGTAGAACCCACTGAAGGGGGTGCATGTGTGCCCTAGCCCACGAATGACATCAAAAGTCAGATTATTCTCATACATGGGACTGTCAACTGCTGGAAAGTCCAGTTTGGAAAGCAAAACAACTGGACCTGAAACTTGCAGAAGCTGTCTTCCATGAAGAGGCACCCGATCCCTGGGAGGTGTCAAGTATGCTCCGAGGAAGTCCCAGCTCTGTGATTAGATCAGTGCGCTCTTGCTGTAATTCACCCCCCATCCGAGTTGTTCCAGGAACTGCAAGACTTGTTGCACGGCACAGCCAATGACCTCTCTCAAATGAGTCAGTCATCTAGATACGGGTGCACACGAATGCCTTAGCAGTGCAGCACTGCTGCTACCACTACCGCTTTGGTAAAAAAGCCCATGGTGTGGTCACCAGCCCAAATAGCAGGAGCACAGAACCGATTGTGTGGTCCTGGGCCAAAACTTAACATAGGAAGCGCTGGTGGCTTTTCGCGAGTGAGAATGTGCAAAGTATGCCTCCATAAAGTCCAGTGCTGTGAGAAACTTGCTGGGGCTGACAGCCTGGATCACTGCATGGAGCATCTCAATGCAAAACCAGGGGATGTGTAAACTGAATTACCTCCTGGAGATGAGAGTATTGGCTGAAGGCTCTGCCCTCTGAGACTACAAAGTAGATGGTGCCTGTTCTGGCCTCAGAGCGCGGTCAGGGCTGGTACGCCCAATGCCTGGATTTGGCAGAGTTGTTACAGCATGTCCTGGACAGCCTGGCCTGTGCCAGGTTGAGTGCATATCTGTGACTGCCAGTCTCCAGTACTCAAGCGTCTTGACTTGATGCAAGCTCATTACTGGTGGAACCCCCCAAAACACACAAAAAAAACCCCACCACACACCACACCTGTTATAGGTGAGTAACTATGCTTTCTCCGGGAACAAGCAGGAAGTCAGTCCTCACATATGGGACTCCCTACTGAAAGCCCATAGCAAGAACAGGGGCTCCCTCACGGGGAGCCACAAGCAGCAGCAATTTATTCTGTGTACTCAAGATAACAGTAGAATCCCTGTGTCCAATGAAACAAGCACTCTGGTAACCTGAACACAGAAGAGTCGGAGGCTAGGAGTTGCCTAAACCCCAAAAAGGTTATGGAGCACAGCCCGGCCGAAGGCACTGTCCTATCTGTACTCTCAGTAATGGGCTGTGAAGGAATGGACTGAAGACCAGGTGGCAGTCCAGCAGATGTCCACCATCGGGACATAGCTCACGTTTGCCATCGACGACGCCATGGTACTGGCACCATGCTCCATGACACGGACTTCCAGCGAGAGCCTCGCCTGTTCATAAATGAAGGCGATGCAATCTGCCACCCATGTGGACAGCATACACTTGGTCACCATTCCCCAGCCTACTGAGGTCATAGGAGATGAAAAGCTGAGAAGCTTTGCGTTGGCCCTGAGTGCACTGGAAATAGAAGGACAAAGCCCTCTTACAGTCCAAGGTGTGAAGGACTGTCTCAGCTCGACTGGAGTGAGGTTTTGGAAAGGTAGGGAGCACCACTTCCTGGTTGAGGTGGAAGGGCGACGCTACCTTCGGCAAGAATTTGAAGTGCGTGCGAAGCATCACTCTGTTCTTGTAGAACCTGGTATAGGGCACCTCCGCCACAAGGGACTGAAGCTCACTAACTCTGCGAGCGAAGGTAAGCGCGACCAGGAAAACCACCTTCCAAAAGAGGTAGCAAAGTTGGCAGGTAGCCAAAGGCTCAAAGGGTGGGCGAGTGAGCTGCCCCAACACTACATTGAGATCCCATTCGGTGGTCGGAGGGCAAACCGGGGGCTTCAATAAGAGCAGACCCCAAAGAAAACGGGTCACCAAAGGTTGGACTGAGAGGGGCTTACCATCCATTGGATGGTGGTGCGCCACCAGGGCACTAAGGTGCACTTGGATGGAGTTAGACTTGAGCCCGGATTGAGAGAGGTGGAGAAGGTACTGTAACACCAGTGCCACTGGGCAGGAAAAAGAGTCAGCCCCGTGTTCAGCACACCAAACCGAGAATCTATGCCATTTGAGGGCATAAGCCTTTCTGGTAGAGGCCTTGCAAGAGGCCAGCAGAATGTTTTCCACCTTAACTGGAAGGTTGAAAGGGGCCAGAGTCACCCTCTCAGCAGCAACACTGTCAGCAACAGGGACCCCAGGTTGGGGTGCAGGAGAGAGCCCCATAAGAACATAACATAAGAACATAAGATATGCCATACTGAGTCAGACCAAGGTCCATTAAGCCCAGTATCCTGTTTCCAACAGTGACCAATCTAGGTCATACATACCTAGCAGTTTCCCCAAAAGAGACAGGTTCTGCAAAGCTTGTACTAGGTCAAGCATTGATATCCTGGGTCCCTTCTTAATAATGGCTTATGGACCTTTCCTCCAGGAATTGTCCAAACCTTTTTTAAACCCAGCTACACTAACAGCCTTTACTACATCCTCCGGTAACAAATTCCAGAGTTTGATTACACGTTGAGTGAAAAAATATTTTCTTTTATTAGTCTTAAATAGTTTACCCTGTAGCTTCATTGCATGTCCCCTAGTCTTCCTATATTCTGATAACGTAAACAGTCGATCTACGTTTACCCGTTCCACTCCGTTCATTAATTTATAGACTTCTATCATATCTCCCCTCAGCCGTCTCTTTTCCAGGTTAAAGAGCCCTAACCTTTTTAGCCTTTCTTCATAGGAGTATCCTTCTATCCCCTTTACCATTTTGGTGGCTCTTCTCTGAACCGTTTCTAATAACGCTATATCCTTTTTAAGATACGGCGACCAGAATTGCACACAATATTCAAGGTGCGGTCTCACCATGGAACGGTATAGAGGCATTATAATATCTTTTGTTTTATTTTCCATTCCTTTCCTTATGATACCTAGCATTCTATTTGCTCTCTTGGCTGCCGCTGCACCCTGGGCCAAGGGTTTTAACATGTTATCCACAATGACGCCTAAATCTTTTTCCTGGGTGGTGGTTCCTAATGTGGAACCTTGCATCGTGTAACCATAGTTTGGGTTGTTCTTCCCTAGGTGCATAACTTTGCACTTGTCCACATTAAATTTCATCTGCCATTTTGATGCCCAGTCTTCCAATTTATCAAGATCCTCTTGCAATTTTCCACAATCCTCTTGGGTTTTAACAACTTTAAATAGTTTTGTGTCATCTGCAAATTTGATAAACTCACTCGTTATTCCACTTTCCAGGTCATTTATGAATATGTCAAAAAGCAGGAGTCCCAGGGCGGTCCCCAAGGGAATGGGGGTCTCCACCGTCAACTGTAGAAGCAGCGGGAACCACGGTTGCCTGGGCCACCAAGGAGCTACCAGGATGAATGAAGCCCTGTCGTGAAGGGTCCTGAACAAGGTCTTGGCAATCAGCGACACAGGAGGGAAGGTGTACATGAGGCCTTCCGACCAGGAAATCAGGAACGCATCCACTGCCACTCTGGAGGGATGGGCCTGCTGGGAATAGATGCAGGGCAACTGAAAGTTGCCTGGACTGGCGAACAGTTCCATCATGGGGACCCCTCCCCCCCCAAGAGACAGAAGAGCCGGCTGGCTACCTTGGGGTCCAGCCACCTCTCTTGCGGCTGGAGAACTCTGTTGAGCTTGTCGTCGAGCAGATTGTCCTGGCCCGGAACGTACTGCCCGCTGAAGGATATCCTGTTGGATTGCATATGAGCAGAGGACCAGTGCCTCCTGACAAAGGATACGAGACCCCGTGCCCCCCTGTTTGTTCACATAGAACATTGCCACCTGGTTGTTCATTTGGACCAGCACCGGCTGGTGATGCAGGTGACAGAAGACCATCAGGGCTAGGTGTATGGTCCGGAGCACCAGGAGGTTGATATGCTGGGTGCTCTCATCTGATGACCAGTTGCCCTGAGTATGGAGATCTCTGCAGTGGGCTCCCCAGCCGAGCAGGGAGGCATCTGTGGTGAGGACCCTTGATGGGCTTGGGGCCTGAAAAGGCATGCCCTCCTCGAGATGCTGGGGGGACTGCCACCAGACCAGAGAATCCGCCAACTGGCGGGTCACAGAAACTGTGTTGCAGAGGCAGCGCATGGCCTGAGACCACTGGTCCCGGAGACACCATTGCGCCGTCCTCATGTGGAGGCGAGCGTCAGGGGGTGATATGGACCATGGAGGCCATGTGCCTGAGGAGGCGCAGGAGAAGCCAAGCGGGCACCGAGGGACGGTACTGCATGTTCCAAGCAGTACCTAAGACGATTAGCTCTGTCTCTGGGCAAGAAAGCCTTCGACTGGAGGGTGTAGACCTTTGCCCCAATGAACTCCAGACACTGCAATGACAAAGCCCAAGTGTTGCAGAAACTGGATGGTGCGTGTGGTGGCCTGATGCACCTCTGAGGCTGTGCCTCCCTTTATAAGCCAGTCGTCCAGGTAGGGAAAGATGATGACACCCTGGAACCGGAGGAAGGTGGCCACGACCGCCAGGCATTTTGTGAAAACTCTTGGGGCAGAGGCTAGACCGAAGGGGAGCACCCTATTCTGAAAATGTATGAACTGCAGGTACTGCCTGTGGCTGGGGTGGATGAGGATGTGGTATAAGCATCCTTGAGGTCTAAGGAGCATAGCCAGTCTCCCTGCAGGACTTGGAACTTCTCCCTCACCAGGAATGTTTTGAGGTCGCACAGGTCAAGGATGGGCCTTAGGATCCCTGTCCTTTTTGGCATGAGGAAGTACCTGGAGTAGAACCCCTTGTCCTTGAGGTGATGGGGCACTGGTTCCACTGCTTTGTCCTCGGGAAGACCTGCCAACTCCTTCAGAAGCTGGTCCCAGTGGAGAGGAGACCTGAGGGGCTCTCCCGGGAAATAATGGGGAGGTGTCTGAGTCAGGTGGAGGAGATCACCACCAATTCCTGGGCACTTCAGGTAATCAGGGAGGGTTATGGACATCCACCTCTGGGCATAGAGGGCCAGACGTCCCCCAGTGGGCTGCTGATTTCCTTGGGGTAGATAGGCTATGCTCAAGGAGTCAAAACTCCCCCCTGGCTAGGCCGGAGCCGGTGCCTGGGGTTTTGGAGACCTTCTGCTTACATGGGCCATGCCCATGTCATTTGGCCTTCTGACCCTGTTAGTGAGCTAGGGAGGCCTGATAAGGTGGGTAGTTTGGGTAAGCAGCTCCCTTCCACGGGTAAAAGGACTTTTTACCCAAGCCCTTCCATCGGGGAGGTGCAGCAGTCTTTTTGGAGAACCTGGCTCTCATCATGAACTCTGTCTCCAGCTCGGCAGCCTTGTTGGTCATGGATTTGCCAAGGAGATTCTTTCCTTGGCAGAGGACTTCAACCAATTTGTCCTGAACCCACTGCTTGAGGTTAGATGACTGTAGCCAAGCTTGGTGGAATCTACCAATGCCAGCCGCTGCTACTCAAGCCGCCAACTCAAACCCGTCATAGGCCACTTGAGACATGAATCTGGAGCATTCATGGACTGCTGTGGCCAGGTTCTTGAACCGCTGCAAGGGTTGCTCAGGGAGACCTTCCTCTCGGGTACATTCCCATGTACAGCTGGTAGGCCTGGATGCGGCCAATGAGCATTGAGCCCTGGTAACACTTTCTGCCGAGGGCATCCAGGGTACAGGCCTCCCTGCCGAGGGCACCAAGGAGTGAGTCTTCTGGCTTTTCAATCGACGCATGGCCGACTCCACCACCATGGAGTTATGCGGCAGCTGTGACTTTTGGAAGCCTGGACTGCAGCGGACTCGCTAAATCGAGTAGAGTCGTTTGCTCGCCACTAGCACTGAAGACAGTGTCTCCCACATTCGGAGCATCAGCCATTCCAAGATGGGAGGGATGGGCACCGTGGAGGGGTCTCGTATTGGAGGATTCCCAACTTATCCGCCCGAGGGTCTTCCTCCAACTCAGTCGGGAATGCTAGTGCCTTAGGACATGTCCTTGACAAAATCAAGGAAGCCCATATCCTCAGGTGTGCACTGCCATCAAGACTCCAAGACTGGAGAGTCAGATGGGGCGTCATGGTGGCAACGGATATCAGGGGACTCCTTGTCCTCAGTCTCTCACTCAGAGTAGTACATCAAGGACTCATAGGAAGGCTGCTCCGCAGGCTTCGGGGCCCCTGACACCCTGCGGCCGGAACCCGACAAACCTGCTGGGGATGGCTAAGGTCCTGTCGAGCGGGACTTGGATCATGACCTCAGCTGAGGATCAACTCGAGGCCAAAAGAACTCGAGGATTGGCTCGGCCTCCGGGGACATCTTGGACATCGCGAGCCTGGTGGTCAGTGCGGATGAACTGGTCGTGCCAGACAGCACCCGCTGCTGGTTCATGAAGGCAGACAAAGTGCACTCCAGGGCCGCCATTCTGGATTCTAGACCAGAAGGCTCCGCAGCCTTTGGCAAGGGCACCAAGGGACTCCGGCCTGACACCGGCTTCCCCGAAGGAGAATCCTCAACAAAGATAATGTCTGGGGACAGAGACCAATCCGTAGTTGGATATTCCCAGGGGACCTTCACAGGCTGCTCCTTCTCCAATGCCTCAGATGAACATCTTGGACTGTGGGACCGGGCCTGGGGGACACCCGGCTGGTTGGAACTATCCAAGGATGCTGTCTGAGGGTTTCTTCTTCTTCCTGGGTCCCCTCAAGGGAAACCCCCTTTCTGAGGACCCACTATGATGCTCGGGTTTGGAAGGCTCCCACCGAGATGTTGGGGCCTCAGACAAGGCCCTGGCCTTCAGAGGCACCAGGGACTCAAGGGAAAAAAAAACCCCCTTATCGTGCTGCTGCTGGCGGCTCTTGAGGCCCTTATTGGGCATCTTACATAGACCGCAGGCTGCCTGGTCGTGGTGTGGTCTGGCCTGAGGCAGCAGAGACAGCAATCTTGTGTGTCGGTCAAAGACATAATTTTGGAACACTGATCACACTTCTTAAAGCTATTGGTAACCATGGGGGAAAAAAGTACCCCGCGAGATCGAAGACTCTCCAGGCTGCCAGTGGGAGAAAAAAGGTGCAAAGATGCCAGGAAAAGAAAAGAATGAAAAACTACAAAAATAGACCGAACTCAATGCCAAGGCAATGAGGTTAGTTGGCGGGAAGAGTATCGGTGCGATACCGGAGGCAAGTATGAAACTCGGAAAGAAAAATCAACTTTTTCCGGGGAAAAGCCATACAAACGTCTGAAGGGCTCCGCAGAAAAAAGGAGACTGAGCGAGATGGCACCCTTGGGCAGGAAGGGGGCCACACATGTGTGGTGGCATCTCCCAAAGGCTTTCTTTGAAAGCTGGGCGGATGCTTCCGCGAGGGCTCCGTCAGTGCCGACATCACCCATATGCGAGGACTGACTTCCTGCTTGTTCCCGGAGAATAAAGGCAAAAAAGGATCAGCAGTGGATGTGGCTGTTGGTCAGTGAGAGATTAGTTCCCTACCTTTAAGGTATGCAGACATACTACACCTGACTCTGATATTGGAAACCATGAGTTTGATATATAAAAACGCTTATGGTCTGCTCATCTGGTGACCGCATTAAGTGCTTTTATGTTGAAAAATTACCTAACAATTGGATACATTTTGGCCATATACACTGACAGGGACAATGCAAAGATAAGAGTTGCCTTAGGCACCCCTTTGCTGCTGCCACCCCCATTGCTATGGCTGCCACTCCTCTCTGAGCCTTAAGCAATGGCAATGGGCTTAAAATTGCAACACAGCACTTATCTAATCTTACCGGCACTATGTCGCAGTTCCCAGCTTGTATGAGCAGCCACACCACACCCCCCCCCTCCCACCTCCTGACATAGACCTCTGGTTGGTATAAACCAGAAGTCTGCATTATAGAGGGTGGAAGCAGAGCTCATAAAAACTGGGAGCTGTGATACAGTGCCGGATAGGTAAGTGCTGTGCTGCAGTCTTAAACCCATTGATGCTACTGCAGGTCCTGGAGACAAGCAGAGGTGGAGCTCTAGGCAACTCGTACAACTTAAGAAGGGACACGGAGCAGAGGACAAAATTATGCAGATAGCAGCAACATTCAGCTGCTATCTGTAGCACTTAAACATTTAAGTTTAAATGTAAAAATTGCAGTCCCACATGTAAAGATTTAACATATCCATATGAAGTTATGAACGCATATTCATTGATCTGGCTTATACAAACAGGTTGGCTGAAAATTTCCATAAAGATGCTAACACATCAGGGTCAATATTCAGTAGGACAATCACTGCTTAAAGATGTACAGATAATTTGTATGTAAGAGACCCCCTCTACTTCCTGGTGTTCACACTGCATTAGCTTTATGATATCTTGAGAAAGAAACACCTTGACACTTTCAGAAGCAAGTGCAGCCAACAGGAGCAGTTGTTCCCTACAGCTAGGGAAAGAGCTGACTGGGTGCTGCAATAAGAATGAAGCAGAATAAAACATGCACAAAGAAAAGCACAAATCATTATCAAAACTAAGAAACCAGAGGTCTGGAGACACAGAATAAATAATTATGAAAATACAGCAGAAGACTCTTACTTGGAGTGCACAGAGACTTGTTGCTGACTGGTTCAGCAGATGGCACCGAGTGGTGGACAGATACTCTGGGGAGGTAGGCTGGCACTGCAGAAGGGTATGGTGGAGGTGCATAGTCCACATAATGGTTAGCATTCCCAGGATTTCTGTAAGCATTGAGGTGCTCTGGCTGGAAACCACGATTCTCATAGTAAGGTCCACCCTGTGAGACCTAGGAAATGAGAAAAAAAAAAAAAAAAAAAAAAGAGATGCAAAAGTAAAGTACAGTCAAACCTCGGTTTTCATTTGCCCCGGTTTTCATACGTTTCGGTTTTCAACGTCTTTTCTGACTGAGATTTTGTCCCGGTTTTCATGCATTGCTTCGGTTTTCAACGTCTTTTGACTGAGATTTTGTCCCGGTAGCAGGGAAGAAAAGCTGTCAACGTAAGCAGGAGATGTTGCATGAATGTGGGAGGCAGTTCTTTCTCTTGCAGGGTACGTCTGAAGCTATATCATTAAGATTTTCTGCCATTCTGAAGCATTGAGCAGATAATGTAAAGGTATTTTAATGGACTGAATTCAATGTGATTCCGAAGAGAGCTGGGCACAGCAGCTTGTCAGGGGTGGCTAAGGCCAGATGTTAACATACTGTACTGTACAGTACTGTACTTAGCTTGCTTTCAGTGATGTTAAATGTTCATTTATCCATTTCATTAGTCATTTATATTTATTTCTCATTGTTTTCTGTATGTAAAAATATAGTTATTCTCTATAAAATGTATTTTTTGTGAATATTTTTGGGTGTCTGGAACGGATTAATTGGATTTACATTATTTCTTATGGGAAATATTGCTTCAGTTTTCATACGTTTCGGTTTTAGTCAGACTTTTTCGAACGGATTAATCATGAAAACCGAGGTTTGACTGTACAGTACAGTTATGTGCTAATCTGCACATCCAAAGCTTAACAAATATTTCTGGTTCTGTGTTCACAGATGAAGGACCTCAGAAAACACCCACAAACAGAAGAGAAGCAAAGAGCATCTTAACGATTTTCAGAAGACAGTCATGAGGAACTAGCTAAACTAAAAGTGGACAAGGTGATGGGAACGGATGGGATACATCCAAGAATACTGAGGGAACTTGGGAACATTCTAGCAGCTCCCCAGAAATTTTCAATGCCTCTTTGGAGTCGGGAGTGGTGCCAGAGGACTAGAGAGAGGCACGTGTGGTCCCTTTACAAAAGGGAAAGTAAGGATGTGGAAAGTGACATTGAAAAAGTGAAAATGCTAAACAAATAAGCTCTGTTTTCACTAAAGAAAATCCTGGAGAAGGACCACCTGTGACTCCCAAATATAAAAATGGGAATGAAGTAGATACCACACCATTCACAGAAGATGTGTTAGAACAACTTGCAAAACTGAGGGTGGACAAGGCCATGGGACCGGATGGGATACATCCCAGGATACTGAAAATGCTCAGAGAAGTTCTTGCGGGGCCGTTAAAAAGGATGTTTTCAAAAGATCCTTGGAAACAGGAGAAGTTCCTCAGGACTGGAGAAGGGCTGATGTGGTACCTCTTCACAAGTGTGTGACAGGGAAGAAGTGTCAAACTATAGGCGAGTGAGCCTTACCTCGGTGGTGGGAAAAGTAACGGAGGCGCTCCTGAAAGAGCGAATAGTAGACTCTCTCAAAAACAACAGGTTGCATGATACGAGGCAACATGATTTTACCAAAGGACGATCTTACCAAACAAATCTGATTGAGTTCTTTGACTGGGTTATAAGAGAACTAGATCAGGGGCATGCAATGGATGTCATCTACCTGGATTTCAGCAACGCCTTTGATACTGTTCCACATAGGAGGCTTATCAAATCAATAGTTTGGGGATGGATCCCAAGGTGGTGAACTGGATCAGAAATTGGTTGACTGACAGAAGACAGAAGGTGATGGTAAATGGAGCTCACTCGGATTAAAGGAGGGTGATTAGCGGGTTGCCCCAGGGTTCGGTCCTGGGCCCAGCACTGTTCAATGTATTTGTGAGTGATATTGCTGAAGGGCTAAATGGAAAATTCTGTCTTTTTGCAGATGACATGAAAATTTACAACAGAGTGGACTCCCCTGAGGGAGTGGATACCATGAGGAAAGATCTACAAAAGCTGGAAGAATGGTCTAATTCTTGGCAGTTAAGATTGAATGCAAAGAAGTGCAGTGTCATGCACTTGGGAAGCAGAAATCCAAGAGAAATGTATGAGATAGGGGGCGAGAGGTTGGTGTGCACAGACCAGGAGAAGGACCTTGGTATGATATTTCTGAGGATCTCAAGGTGGCAAAAGAGTGTGACAAGGCAGTGGCAAAAGCCAGGAGGATGTTAGGTTGCATACAAAGAGGAATTACCAGAAGAAAAGAAAAGGTACTAATGTCACTGCATAAATCACTGGTGAGGCCTCACTTTGAATACCGTGTTCACCACAAACGATGTAAAAAGACTGGAAATGGTTCCGAGGAAGGCAACCAAAATGATTAGGAGCCTGTGCCAAAAGCCTTATGAGAAGAGACTTGAAGACCTAAATATGTACACTCTAGAGGAGAGGAGGGATAGAGGAGATATGATTCGGACCTTTAAATACTTAAAGAGAATTAATGAACAAACAAACCTCTTCCAAAGAGGGGGAAGCTGTAAAACTAGACGGCATAACATGAAGCTGCAAGGGGGTAAATTGAAAGGCAATGTCAGGAAATACTTTTTCACTGAAAGGGTGGTGGATGCTTGGAATGCCCTCCCGATGGAAGTGGTGGGGGCAAATAAAGTGACAGAATTCAAAATGGCATGGGACAGACACAGTGGATCCCTTTACAGCAACAGGATAAAATTTAAAAAAAAAAACCTTAACTATCTAATTTCTCAATAAACAGCGGTGTCCTACACGGAGCAGTGGGTTCACCCCTAAATAAAGACATGGGGAGGGATGACCTGCATGGAGCAGCAGGTGCACCTATTCTTACCATCTTACTGGGCAGACTAGATGGACCATACTGGTCTTTATCTGCTGTCATTTACTATGTTACTATGATTGAAAACTACAGGCTGGTTAGTTTAACCTCGGTGGTGAGTAAATTATTCGAAGCACTGCTAAAAGAGAAAATAGTGAGGGTTTCTGGAGTCCAGAGGATTATTGGATCAGAGGCGGCATGGATACAACAGAGGTGGGTCTTGTCAGATAAATCTGATTGATTTCTTTAACCAACTGATCAGGAAGTTGAACAGAGGAAAAGCCCTAGATGTGCTTTTAGATTTCAGTAAAGCATAGTTACTCACCTGTAACAGGTAATCTCGGGGAACAGCAGGAATTTAGTCTTCACATATGGGTATCATCGGTACCGATGGAGCCTGCGCGGGAATGCTTCCCAGCGTCCAAAAGGAAACCTTTTGGGAGCATCCCACAGCACCTGCGTGCTACCTTCCCCTTTCCCAACTGTCCCTCTCCAGTTGAGTTTAAAGCTGAGGGAAAGAGAGAGGGAAAGAGAGAGAGATAGAGAGATACAACTCCTAGGGGAGGTGGGTGGGTTGTGAAGACTAAATTTCTGCTGTTCCCAGAGATCACCTGTTACAAGTGAGTAACTATGCTATCTACATGAACAAGCAGGAATGTAGTCTTCACATATGGGGACTCCCTAGCTGCAGATTTATTTATTTATTTTATTTTAATTCTCTTATATACCGCGCTATTCTGCATCAGTGCGGTTTACATTGAACAAACTGGAATTACATTGAACAGGGCATTATAACTTTGAGATAACTATTTTACAGGGAACATGGGCTATGGAGGGTTAAGTGGCTTGCCCAAGACCACAAGGAGCACCTGTGGGACTAGAAACCCCAGTTCTTCCGGCCCAAGGTTGCTGTCCTCTAGTGGGATTTGAACCCCTGACCTTCTGGCCTGAAGTATCTTGCCCCAACCACTAGGCCACTCCTCCACTCCAATGCCAGGGAGAAGGCCCCAGAAGTTGTGTGCCCCTGTGAAAGGGCTCCACTTCCCCCCATGGATCTCTGGCATCCTACTAGGCATGGTGGGTAGGAGTTGATTAAGTATGGAACAGGTGTTGAAGAACAGCCTGACCAAACAAGGCATCCCGGCGGGAGTCCTTGTCTAAGCAGTAATGGGCTGTGAAGGTATGAACAGAAGCCCAAGTAGCTCCTCGACAGATGTTGTTGATAGACACAGAGTGAAGATGAGCCATAGAGGCTGCCATGGCTCTTACATTGTGAGCTGTGACATGGCCTTCAAGAGGAAGGTTCTTACTCTCATAGGCAAAAAAGATATACACTGTGCAATCCAGCTGGGCAGTGTTCTTTTGGAGACTGGAAGTCCCAAATGACTAGGATCAAAAGCAACAATGAGTTGAGAGGACTTTCTATGTTGCTGTGTCCTTTGCAAGTAAAAGGCCAAAGCCCTTTTAAGTTCAAAATATGAAGATTCCTTCCTGCACTTGAGGCGTGAGGCCTTGGGAAGAATACAGGAAGGTAAACTGCTTGGTTGCTTGGTTTAAATGAAAAGGTGATACCACTTTGGCATAAAGTGTGGATGAGTCCTAAGGACTACCTTATCATGATGGAACCTTGTATAAGGAGGATCAGCCACCAACACTTGCAATTCACTGATGCGACATGCTGATGTGATTGCAATAAGAAAGATGACCTTCCAGGAAAGGAATTTCAAAGAGGTAGTAGCTAATGGTTCAAAAGGCTGCTTCATGAGCTGCCCAATAACCAGATTTAAAAACCCTGCCACAGGTGGTGGCTTAATGGGAGGTTTAGTTAAAAGAAGGCCTCTCATACATCTCGCTATGAGAGGATGAGAGGAAATAGGTTGTCCATTTAGAGGCTTGAAGGAAGCTGCAATAGCACTCAAATTAACTCTCACTGAATTGGTCTTAAGCCCTGCATTTGATAAATGAAGGAGATACTCCAGTAATGATTCCAGAGGTATCGCAAGAGGGTTAAGACCATTCTGCGAGCACCATACGGTAAACCTTTTCCACTTAAATGCATAAGAGCGTCTTGTGGAAGGCTTCCTGGAAGCATAAAGGATATCCTTTACCTGCTGAGAAAGGTTAAGAGCGTGAAGTTCTAGGCTTTCAGCAACCAGGCCCTGAGATGCAGAGACTGGGGATTGGGATGCCACAGCATCCAGTCCTCTTGAGAAAGGAGATTTGGAGCAGATCCTAACTCCAGAGGCGGAGCTTGAGAGAGATGTAGGAGCAGAGGGTACCACATTTGCTGTGGCCAACGTGGAGCTATGAGAATCATATGACCTCTGTCTCTCTGAAGCTTGAACAGGGTTTTGGGAATTAGGGGAATGGGTGGAAAGGCATACAGGAAGTCCTGACCCCAATGGAGGAGGAAAGCATCCCTGGCCTGACAACCCTGAGCCGGAATTCTGGAAGAGAACCGGGGAAGTTTGGCATTCAGCGAACTTGCAAAGAGGTCTATGTCTGGGGTTCCCCAAATCTGAAAACCTTTGGCCACCTGGTCTGCATGGAGAGACCATTCGTGTGGAAGCAGAACTCGACTGAGTCTGTCTGCCCAAGAGTTTTGAATGCCTGGAAGAAACACTGCAAGGAGATGAATCTGATGCTCTCTGGCGAGGGCCCATAGTCTCAAAGCTTCATTGCAGAGCGACAGAGAGCCTGTTCCGCCCTGCCTGTTCACATAGAACATGGCTATTGATTGTCCGTTTGAACTAGGACTGTCTTATTTATTTATTTTTATTTTATTTTTATTTATTTTATTTAACACTCATTTTTATACCGTATCTTCCAGAGATCAGTTGCGGTGTACAAACAACAATTAACAAAGCGAAGTTTGTTTTACATAGAACATCTTAAAATAACAGAACATGGAACATCTTAAAATATGATA
This sequence comes from Ichthyophis bannanicus, assembly GCA_033557465.1. Classification (NCBI taxonomy): domain Eukaryota; kingdom Metazoa; phylum Chordata; class Amphibia; order Gymnophiona; family Ichthyophiidae; genus Ichthyophis; species Ichthyophis bannanicus. The sequence goes on from CM066034.1 coordinate 419,965,003, forward strand.
AATTAATCAAAGTTAAGTCAAGGAAACTAAGCAGTGAATTTAAACTGGAACCGTGTTAAAACAATTAACTAACAAAATGTAGTGTGTATATACATAAGATAGTACATAACAGATGTAACTATATACATGAGGGGGTATTAGGGCGTAAGAGATTGGATCGTCATTTCGTTTGAGTTATGTGTGTTGTCCATTTAGGTGGGAGGTTTGTGCTTTGTGTAGTCGGTTACCTGTTTAGCCTTTATCTAAGTTGAGTGCAAGGTTTTCCATGGTGTTGTAGAGTTTAGTGAATAGATACGTTTTTAATTTTTTACGGAATTCCATGATCTCTGTTAGTGATCGCAGATCCTCTGGTAGGGAATTCCAGATAGTTGGAGCTATGTGAGAGAAGGCTCTATTGTTGGTTAATTTATGTGCTTTTATGAAGTCCTTCGGAATCTTTAGTTTATTTAATTGTTCTTTTCTGTGAGTAGGTTTAGGTGTTTCTTTGCATATTAGATTACATAGTGTAGTCGGAGCCATGTCATTTAATGCTTTGAATGAGGTTATTATTGTTTTATATATTATCCTGCTTTGTATTGGTAACCAATGAAGGGATGCTAGTATTGGTGTGATGTGTTGGAGTGAGTTTATTTTTAGTATAGTTCTTGCCGTTGCATTTTGGGCTATTTGAATTCTTTTAATGTTCTGTTTTGAAATGCCCATAAGTAGTAGGTTAGCGAAATCAAAGTGAGGGGTTATGATAGCTTGTGTTATATTAATGAAATCTTGTACAAATACTAGCGGGCGTAGTTGTTTGAGAATTTTAAGTTTGAAATAGATTTTCTTTATGGTGTTTCTAATGTGGGTTTCCATTGTAAGGTGTGTATCTAAGATCACACCTAGATATCTTATTTCATTTTTTATTTTAATTTCTTGATCTTGTAGTGTTATATGAGTTGGGGGCATAAATGATTGATTTTTTTGTTACGATTAGGACTTCAGTTTTAGCATGGTTTATGTGGAGGTTTTGAGTTTTTAGCCAAATTGTGATTTCGTTATAGCAGTCTGAGAGGAGTTGTAACGGTAGGTTAGGGATAGTAAATGGAATGTACATCATAATATCGTCTGCATAGAGGTGATATTGTACTCCAAATTTTTTAAAGATATTGCAGACCGGTTTTATGTATATGTTAAAAAGTAGTGCTGATAGTGCAGATCCTTGTGGTAAACCTGTTTCTTGGTTATATGTAGTTGAAGTTTGATTACCTATTCGTACATTTTGTGTTCTGTTGTTTAAATAGGAGGTAAACCATTTATGTACTGTAGAGTTTATGCCTATTTGCCTTAGGTTGCTGAGCATTATTGAGTGATGTACACTATCAAAGGCCGCTGATATGTCAACGAAGAGGAGGATGAATGCTTGTTTATGATTGTCAATTCCTCTTAGGAGAGTATCAATTAATACTGTTAGTAGTGTTTCTACTCCGTGGCGGGGCCGAAATCCATATTGTTGCTCGTCAAGTGGGTAAGATGTGTCTATGTATTCTTGTGTCTGTAATTGCACTACTTTTTCTATTATTTTGGCCAAAAATGGTATGCTAGAAATGGGCCTGTATGATACTGGGGATGTTTTATCTAGTTTGCCATTCTTTAGGATTGGGCGTATTTGTGCATGTTTGAGCGATTGTGGGAGGTAACCTTGGGATAATGAGAGGTTGACTATTGGGAGAATGAAGGAAAGTAGAGTTGGCAGTGTGTTTTTTATCCATGACACTGGGCATGGGTCTAAATAAGAAGTTGTGGTATTGAGTCCGGATATGATGGTTTTTAATGTCGTACTTGAAGTGGGGTAAAAGTCTGCCCATTCGTCAACAGACTGGTGAGAGGTGTTAGTTGAATCTAAAGACATTTGAGGGTTTTTTTTATTTGTTTTGGTAGTGATTAGCTAGTGCTTGTACTGAGATGTCGGTGATTTCGTTGCTAGAAGTTTGAGCGTTATTGGTAAGGTTTCTTACAATAGAAAATAGCTCTCTAGGTCTGTTATATGATTTTGATAAGGTTGCTGCGTAGTAGTTTTTCTTTGTATTATCTAATGTTTCTTTATATTTTATGAGATGGTTATTGTATATTTCCTTGTGTATAGTCAGCTTAGATTTTCGCCATTTAATTTCGTGTTTTCTTAGTTCTTTTTTCATTTGTTTTAATGTGTTATTGAACCATGGTGTACTGTTTGTTTTGGGATGTATCCTTTGTTTATTTGTGTGATTGATTTTGGCTGCATTATTGATGGTTTCATACCAGTTGTTGACAACGTCATCTAAATCTAATGTGGATGGCAAGAGGTGGGGGATTGTTGAATCGAGGAATTCCGTTTCATTAAATTTTTTAAATTTTGATGTGGGGCCACTTAGTGTATAGTTTTTGACATTAGCAGTATGATATGTGAGATTTGTTTTGATAATATAATGATCAGACCAGGGTGTCTCTGTGAGTGCTATGGAATTTGGGTTGATTAGTTTGAAGAGTGATTCGGGGAGAAAAATCAGATCTAATGTTCCTCCTTTTATATGTGTTGCGGTATTTATTATTTGATGATAATCTATATCTGATATAGCATCCAGAAATAATTTGGAGTTATGTGTTGATAATGATGGTAGGTTGAAATCGCCTAGCATGATTACAGGGTTTTGTTCAGTGGATGAGCTAAGGAGATCAATAAATGAGTCCAGGCAATCTGCATTTTGGTCTGGAGGTCTATAGATTAAGCAGATTTTCATGAGGCCGATTTTTATCAATAATGTGTCTATGTTATTGGAGATGTTTGATTGGACTGGTTTGGCATTTAATATCTTTTTCGTCATCATTAGGACTCCTCCACCTTTTTTGTTGGATCTATGTTTGTAAAATAGGTCATAGCTTTCATTATCAAGTTGATTTAGGTAGACTGTGTCCGTTTCAGAAAGCCAAGTCTCTGTGACACATAAGATGTCTGGTTTAGAGTCTGTTATTAGATCATTAAATATAGGGAGTTTGTTTTTCATTGATCGTGCATTAATAAGGATGCATGATAGTGAGGATGTGTTTGAGCAGATTTCCTTGCAAATTTGAGGTGAATTTGTTTGTTTTATGTGTATTAGTCTATGGTAGTTTATTTTTGGATAATTATTTGGGTGAATGTGTCCAATATGGTCGTCATATCAGGTATGGGTGTGTATTATAGGGATGGTCCTGTGATTTTTGCTGTTTAAACTTAGTGATAGGTTAATTATTATTATTGCCATTATTATACAGGTGTATGATATTCTTAGAAACATGATGTTGGAGTGTGGCATTTTCTGAATCTGATTCAGGAGTATGTTAGTCAATGGGTCTGATTCAGTGGTATGTTGAGTAGTGTAGTGATGGTGTGGGAATATCTGATAGGCAATAAGTTATTGACAACAGTAGGAAGGACAGTTATTGACTAGTGTAGAGATGTAGAATGGCTTGCTCAGTAGAACAATCAGCTGTTAGTAGTGAGGTGAAAAAGAGGCCACGTCAGTAGGTCAGATGTAAGTTACTGACAACAGTAATAAATCTAGGGTGGTTCACAAGTAGTAGGAGTATATCTAGATGAGTTACTGACGGCTGTAATATCTTTGAGACCTATTACTGACAACAGTAATAAATCTGAGATGACTCGCAGGTAGCAGGAGTATATCTAAAGTGACTTATTACTGACAACAGTAATAAATCTGAGATGACTCACAGGTAGCAGGAGTATATCTAAAGTGAGCTACTGACAGCAGTAATTAGATCTGATGTAATTTAAAAGTAATACTTAAATTGCTGAGAATGCTAAAACACAAGGCTAACTTCATACAGAATAATGTTAAGGTTTAAATGCATTAATATTGACAATGGTAAGTAATGCTGACTACTGTGATCAATTTAAGCAGTATAATATGATTAGTGAGTCTATGCAGAAAAGGATTGGAATTGCTAGCAATAGATGTTATTAGATTACCAAGGTGGTACAATAATGTATAATATTTAGTGTAGTCCGGTAAGCTTTAGCTATTCAAGTTAAGTCTGTTATGAGCAACAATATTGGTTGAGTATACTTGCAGCGAGTTGATGGAGTGTCCAATCAGTGGTTCCCCGCGAGCTCAATCCTGAGGGAGCCCAGCAGTGCCTTGTAGATTCTGTTTTTCTCTTCGTGGTAATTTCTGTAAGGATCGAAGATCTTGAGGCGCCTTTGCCTAAGGGCCGTGCCAAAGGGCCCTCAGGCGCGGGCGCGCCAACAGGCGTGCTTCTTTTTATGGAGGAGCCCTGCCCCGATTGGGCCTCAGCGTGGCTGGGAGAAACGCTGGATCAGACTCCCTCCTGGGAGCTGCTTGGGGACGAAGAGGGCTGAAACAGCAGGCGTGCTTCTTTTTATGCAGGAGCCCTGCCCCGATTGGGCCTCAGCGTGTAGCTGAGCTGGGTGTGGAATACTCTAAGAGCAAGGAAGATTGCTCTGAGTTCCAGGAGACTGATGTGTAGATAGGTCTCCTGTGGAGTCCAGGTAACCTGGGTAGAGGGGCCTTGCAGGTGGGCTCCCCAACCCACCTGTGAAGCTTCTGTTGTTAGAGTGGCTTGGGGTGGGGGTTGCTGAAAAGGAGACCCCACCAAAAGGTTTTGGGGTGACTGCCACCATTGGAGGGACAAAATAAGGCAATCTGAGTTTGCTATTTTGTCTGACAGCAACCTGACGCCTGAGTCCACTGAGTGGATAAAGTCCACTGGGCTGCCCTCATATGGAGGCGAGCATAATGAACCACATGCACGGTGGATGCCATGTGGCCTAGCAATTGTAACATTTTCCGAACAGTGAGGTGAGGTTTTAACACTGCTTGGGAAGCTAATTGCACAATGCGAAGGCAGCAGGCCTGTGGAAGGTAGGCCCTTGTCTGTCTGGTATCCAGCAGAGCTCCTATAAACTCTAGGGACTGAGTGGGAGCAAGGTTGGATTTTGGGAAGTTTATGACAAGTCCCAAATACTGAAGGATGCGCATTGTGCGAGAGAGAGCAACCCTGGCCTCTGGTTCTGAAGGGGCTCGAATGAGTCAGTCGTCTAAGTAAGGGAAGACGAATATTCTCAGGGTGCGGAGAAATGCTGCCACCACAGCCATGCATTTTGTAAACACCCTTGGTGCAGAGGCCAGGCCAAAGGGAAGAACCCTGTATTAGTAGTGCTTCCCTTGACAGAGAAAGTGAAGGAACGTTTGGTGAGTTGGATGGATGAGAACATGAGTGTACGCATCCTTGAGATCTAGAGAACAAAGCCAATCCTGACTCTGAAGGTATGGCAGCAGAGTTCCTAGAGAAATCATTTTGAATTTCTCTTTGAACAGGAATTTGTTTAATTCTCTGAGATGGGTCTGTGTCCTCCTGTTTTCTTTGGAATAAGGAAATAGGGGGAGTAAAACCCTGTATCCCCAATTGGGGATTGGGTACCTATTCTATTGCCCCTTGGGCAAGAAGTACAGTGACCTCTTGACCTAACTGGTCGTTGAGAGAGGTCTGAGAATTAAACTATCTTGCCATTGTAGGAGGGGGCATGCTGAGGAAATAAAACTTGTACCCCTCTCTTACAATAGACAGAGTCCAGTTTTCTGCTGTTATCTGACCCCATCTGGGGGCAAAATGACATAACCTTCCTGGAATGGTGGAGGGTTCTGGGCCGTTCAGGGCCAGGAAGGCAAAGTTCTCTAGATAGCAGTCAAAGCCCCTGTGGAGGCTGAATCTGCTGAGCTGGTTGAGGCTTAGCTGCTTTTGTCTTTCTTTGCCTAGGTTGTTGCTACTGTCCCTTTTGGGCAGACTGACCTAAGCGATGCCCCTATTGGGTACAGGAGGAATAAAACGTCTTCTTCTTACTGAAGAATGGTTTCTTAGAGGATTTTTTCCTCGCAGGATCAGCTGTAGATTTAGACAATTTATTTATTTATTTATTTTTATTTATTTATTTATTTTTCTTATATACCGCGCTCTTAAATCAGTGCGGTTTACATATGAACAAATATAAACACAATGGTACAAACAGCATTGGTTTTTTACAATGAACAAGGTAAATAAACTTGGTAAAACATGGTAATTATATATAAATAACTATATACAATCTATCCAAAGTGATATTGTCAGCATCTATAAAAGATCTGTGTTTATACCAATACTAAAGAAAGGTGATCCAACTGACTGTGAAAATTAACGTACAATCGCTCTGATCCCACATGCCAGCAAGATTCTACTGAAGATTATTCAAAAGAGACTACAACCATACCTGGAACAAGAACTACCTGAAGTGCAAGCAGGGTTCAGGAAAGGGCGAGGAACGAGAGACATCATTGCGGATGTGAGATGGATCCTTGAAAAGACTAAAGAATACCAAAAGGATATCTATTTGTGCTTTATCGACTATAGCAAGGCTTTTGACTGTGTAAACCATGAGAAACTCTGGGCCACATTAAGAAGCATGGGCATACCAGAACACCTGATCGTACGCTTGCACAATCTGTACATTGATCAAGAAGCAACATTCGAACGGAAGGAGAAACAGAATGGTTTAAAATAAGCAAAGGTGTAAGACAAGGCTGCATACTTTCCCCCTAACTGTTTAATTTATATGCAGAACAAATCATCAGAGAAGCAGGATTGTATGAAGACAACAGAGGTGTGAAGATTCGTGGAAGACGCATCAACAACCTTCGCTATGCTAATGATAGCACATTACTGGCTGAAAGTGAAGATGATCTGAAACATTTGCTTCTCACAAAGAACATAGTCTCAAAATGGGCCTGCATCAAAGAACATAGTCTCAAAATGGGCCTGCACCTTAATGTAAAGAAGACAAAGATCATGACAACAGGCATAATCAACAGGTTCATCGTTGAAGGAGAAGAAATCGAAATCGTGAACAACTTTAACCTACTTGTATCAACTATCAATAAAGAAGCAACAAGTAGCCAAGAAATCAGACGACGCATTGCTCTTGGCAGAATGGCTATGAAAGACCTAGATAAGATTCTCAAGAGCAGAGATGTCTCTCTCCATACAAAGATCGACTTGTTCAAGCCATGGTATTTTCAATAACATCATATGGATGTGAAAGCTGGACAGTGAAAAAGATAGACAGGAAGAAAATTGATGCCTTTGAATTATGGTGCTGGCGGCGAATACTGTGTATACCATGGACTGCCCGAAGAACAAACCAGTCGGTACTAGAGGAGATCAAACCTAAACTTTCTTTAGAAGCTCAGATGACAAGACTTCGACTTTCATACTTTGGACACATCATGCGAAGAGAGAGATCATTAGAGAAAGACATCATGCTTGGCAAGATAGAAGGTCAACACAAAAGAGGAAGGCCAGCAATGAGATGGATCAAGACAATAACAGCAGCTACGGGTACCAGTCTGTCAACAATGAGCCGCCTGACTCAAGACCAAACACAATTTACGATAGCTATCCAGAGGATCGCCATGAGTTGACTCCGACTCGACGGCACTTAACAACAACAACAACAACATCTCATTAGCTTTTTCCTGCTAATTTTTGCCAAAGAGATTCTCTCCTATGCAAGGAATATTCTCTAGTTTATCCTGTACCCAAATTTCCAAGTCAGATGCCTTGAGCCAGGCAATCCTACGTGCACCTATGGCAATAGCAAAGATTCTGCTTATGCACTCAAAGCAGTCAAAAGCTGCACGATTCACAAACTTGGAAACATCCTGAGCATGTTTGACAAGGGCGAGGTAATCTTGCCTCTTATCATCAGGAAGGAGATGGCTCATAAGCCCTAAATCTCCTCTAACCTCCTTAAGGAACATTCTCATATATAAGATATAGGGAACTGATCCTAGCAGAAAGCATGGAAGCTTGGAAGGTTCAACGTTCAAAGGCATCAAGAGTCCTACACTCACGTCCTGGAGGATTAGATGCATGCCTTTTTGCACTCTTTATCCTTCTCATAGCTGATTCCACCACCATGGAATGGTGTGGTAACTGAGTCTTCTGAAACGCAGGACAAGGAGGAACGCTATACATGGTGTCGAGTCTTCGAGAGTGAGGAGATGTGGTTAGAGGTGTTTCCCACGTCCTTAACATTAGATCATGCAAGATCTCATGAATAGGTAAGGCAGCTGCCTCCTTGGGAACTTTAGGGTATTGCAGGATTTCTAATTCCTTTGCCCTAGGCTCTTTTATAGGAGACACTGTGATGGAAAGACCTCACGCCACATCTCGCATAAAATCCTGAAAGGACATATCCTCTGGTGGAGACATCCTACGCTAAGGAGAAGAATCATCCTCAGGAAGAAGTACTCTGGTATCGGCAGAGCTTTCAGAGTCTTCAGACTCATCCGAGGATTCGAAGTATCTCTGATCCGGGTGATCGTGCAAGGCACGCTACCGATACCAATCAAAGTCAGCATCGGAGTGGTCCGGTACCGACCTGTCGATACCGGATGGATACGCATGACTCGGTCCCGGTAGAATACCTGCCGATGTCAATGCAGTCGGTGCCAGTACCGGTTGAATTGTCTGAAGCAGTTTCAGGGGCATCGAGGCCGTGAGAAGAGCTGCCAGACTGCGTTCAATAGCCAAGAATCTCTGGTCTATCGACACTGCCGATGCTTGGGTATCAGTACCAGATGAAGCGGCCGGTACCCCAGAGCATGGCACCAGTAGTTCTGCCGAGGATGAAGCCTCGAGAACATCCTGGAGTCTGGTTAATGCTTTGGAAGCCGAAGTCTCCCACCGGGGCAATTTTGCCGGTGAAAGTCCCTCAAGGGCAACGCCAAAGGCATCTCGCTGACTAGAAGGAGATCTACCATTTGAGGCCGGCTAGATTTATGTTTATAGTTACCTGAGATCCATGGGAGGAAGACGAAGCCCTGGAAGATATCGATGCCACGTAGGCTGCATCGGAGGGAAAAAGGGTGCTAAGTTTAGCAGCTCGGTTCTTCTGGCCCCTTTTCAACATCATCCCACAGGCAACACACTCAGAAATAGAATGGTCAGGACCTAAACATTTGAGGCACCACTCAAGGGTGTCGGTGACGGAGATGGTACCGCCACACTTAGAACACTTTTTACAACCCGAAGCGGGTTTTTCCATTCTGATGGAAAAGTTGGGCCTAGTGCCCAAAATGGCACATGGCACCTGAAGAAAAAATTACTGGAAAGACTCCAGAAGAAAGGGTTTTTTTTTTTTTTTTTTTTGAAGAAAAGAAGAAAGAAGAACCAGCGGTACCGGTGTAGCATCGAGGGAAGGCAGAAGCGACCACAAAAAAGAAGAATTGAAGGGATTTTTTTTCTGCGGTGACAGGATGTGTGACCTGTTGGCTCCGCGGAAAACGAAGAACTGGAGAAGGACAGTTGGGAAAGGCAGGAAGGCAGCACGCAGGTGCTGTGGGATGCTCCTAAAAGCTTTCCTATTGGACGCTGGGGAGCATTCCCGCGCAGGCTCCGTCGGTACCGACGATACCCATATGTGAAGACTACATTCCTGCTTGTTCCTGGAGATAACCTTTGACACTGTTCCTCACAGGCAATTTATAAACAAACTAAGTACTCTAGGGATGGACCTAAAGTTACTGCTTAGTAAGAAATTGGTTGATTGGGAGGTGACGAAAGGTACAGGTAGCTCTCTATGAGGAGGAAGAGGAGGTTATCAGTGGTGTGCCCCAGGGATCTGTCCTTGGACTGATTCTTTTTAACATCTTTCTTAGTAATATTGAGGAAGGGCTGTCGGGTAAGGTTTGCCTCTTTGTGGATGATATCAAAATTTTCAATAGAGTAGACACCCAGGGAAGGTGTAGATAATATGAGAAGGGATCTGGTTAAGCTTGAATAATGGTCTAGAATTTGGCAGCTGAGGTTTAATGTTAAAAAATGCAAGGCCATGCATTTGGGCACAGCAATCCAAGAGAGCAATACATTATAAGGGGTGAAGTACTTCTGTCCACAAAAGAAGAGTGGTATCTGGGCGCGATTGTGTCTGATGATCTTAAAGTACCTGAACAGGTAGAAAAGGCAACGGTGAATGCTAGAAGGATGCTTGGGTGCATAGGGAGAGGAATGGCCAGCAGAAGAAAGGAGGTGATAGTGCCTCTGTATAAGTCTTTGGTGCAACCTCATTTGGAGTATTGTATGCAATTCTGAAGACTGCACCTTCAAAAGGATATAAACAGTCAGTGCAGAGGGTGGCTACTAAAATGGTTAGGGGTCTTCATTATAAAGCATATGAGGACAGACTTAAGGATCTTAATATGTATACTTTAGAGGAAAGGTGGGATAGAAGTGATAGGATTGAGACGTTTGAATACCTCCGTGGCATAAATGCACAGGAGGAGAGCCTCTTGTCTTAAAGCAAGCTCTGTTACGAGGGACATAGGATGAGGTTGAAAGGAGATATTTCCACATATAACTCCCGAGTCTATTTCTTTACAGAAAGAATGGTAGATGTGTGGAATTGTCTCCGAGTGGAGATGGTAGAGATGAGGACAGTTTCTAAATTAAAAAAAAGCAAGGAACATTGAGGATCTCTAAAGGAAAAAAAGGGGACTGTTGTAATGGTTGATATGGAAGGGCAGACTCGATAGAAACATGACGGCAGAAAAAGACCACATGGCCTATGTTTCTAAAGCTTGCATCCATAGCAGACTTCCTATCACGACTGCCAGAACTAACAGAAGAAAGAAAAAAAAAAACACAGATGTACACTGCAGGAACCAGTAAGGCTCATGATCACCTGTGAAATGCATGTGAATACAGAGCCTTCCCTCCATCTGCTCGGCCATCACCACCCCACCACATTGGCCAATGCACTGTCTCCTCACTGTTCCTTCTCCTCTCCATATACTTTCCATAATCTGTGATCCTGCACTTAATCCTCTTTTCTCTTTTGCAGACAAATGCACCACCTTTGGTTGTCTTGTTGGCAGCCCCATGTACTCCTGCATCTATTCTTGTCAACTCCCCTTTAAATCTAACCAAGCATGTTCTGGCCTGCAAGTCACTTTTCATTGAAAAATTCCCTGCAGAGTTTCCCTTTAAAAATCCACTGGTGAGCCCATGCAACAGGAGTATATAAATGGCATACTTCGTAGATGCTCCGTCAACCTCAGACGACATGAGCGCTACATCTACCTTGATCTGTGGCAAATGCCCATCACACAGGGGCTGCCTGTGTACAGGTTTGTGACTAAGACTCCCAGAAGCATCTTTGGCTGTCATCAAATAACAAAGGATTTAGAAACCGTGTTAACTAGTCTTCACATAAGTATGTTTATACAGGTTGAATATCCCTTATCCGAAATGTTCCAACCAGAACTATTTTGGAATATTCACTTCTTTCAGCTTACTGACCGACTCTGAACGTGTATTTTTTGCATATGTAGGGAGGTCAGACATTTTTTTCTCACTTGATATTTGGAATCCTTCACAGTCACCACCTTGTTCATCATCATCATTGAGCAAAGCAAAAGCAAAGCAAAAAACACAGTGAGTAATGCAAGTAGGTCTTGGCTTCATGTCAGAGCATTGTGGGAAAGCTGCCATTGGCGCGGCTGGCTTGCATACATGCCATTTTATGAACCTGGGTGTGTGCGGAAAAGATATAGCACAGCTGAAGAGAGCTGGGGGGTCTGAAGACCACTGTTCCCCTCTAAGCTGTGCGCGTGTGCGCGCATGCGCGCACACACACCTCGCCGAGCGAGCGCACATACTTTACAACAGAGCGCACAAAAATTACGGCTCTGATTCTGATAGAAAACACAGACGTCTTAAAATGTAAAAGTTATGATTGTAATTACTAGAAATTTCCTGCTTCATTTAGTAATCGTCTATTTTCATTTAATTTGATTAAAATCAATGTGGTATACATACTGTATTCTGATGTGCAGTCAAATTTTAAAGTATATAACTCCAAGTGTTGTTATGTGGCACACAAAAATTTAACCTTCCTTCAAAAGCTGCACACAGATGATATTTTATGTGCACACAGCCTACAGAAAATTAGAGGGAACATTGCTGAAGACTGATGGAAAGTGAGAGGTTTTAATTTTTTTCCCTTTTGTTTCTGCATTGAAAGAGGTGAATAGGTGCTGTTTTGTATGTGAGAGGGAGAGAAGAATGAGATTAAGGGAGAAAGTACTGGGAGCACTGGAAAGAGGAAAATCAGAGCTAGAGGTGTAAGATTATTTTTATTTTCCCATCAAAAGAGAAAACCAGGGAAGAGGGGTTTAAGGTTTCAGAGTCATCTTAAATTGGTTTAAGGTTTATTTTTAAAGGTAGAAAAAAATATTGTAGGAAAAATAAAAGGCTCCTATGACATTTAATTGACGTTTAGGCTGAGAGGAGAGAGGTATTTACCCTTTGATTAAATCCATATAGGAGAGACTAGATAAGGATAAGAAGGGAACGAGGAATATATAGAAAAGTGAATTCAGAGTGAATTTATAAGATGGCGGCTGATGGTTTTTAAAAATTTTTTTGTTGAGTAATATTTGACAGAGGGCTGTCATGAGAGTGTGAATTGCTCCCGAGTGAAGACTCTGCATATGTTGTGCAGGAGTAACAGGGCCAGGAAGAATATATTTAAGCAAGCTTGCTACATAATTTGTCCATTCTGATTATTTTTTTTATTATTTGCTCAGCTAGGAGCTGGGGTGAAAGAGGTCAGGATTAATTTAGCATGGGGTGAGCCATCTAGCTTTGAAGTAAAACATCAAGTTGAAGTTGCAGAAGACGTCAGAAGATGACTCACTGATCGGAAGACAAATTTCTCTAAGTTTGGAAAAGAAAAGAATAAAGCACCGGCGGTACCGGTATCGGCGGGAAAGACAGCCGCGACCACAAGAAAACAAGGAAATAAGAATTTTAAAGAAAAAAGTTTCTGCGGTGACAGGAGGACGTCCTGTCGGCTCCGCGGAAAAACGAAAACTGAGGAGAGGCAGTGGGAAAGGCGGGAAGTCAGCGCGCAGGCGCGAGGGATGCTCCCAAAAGCTTTCTGATTGGATGCTGGGGAGCATTCCCGTGCAGGCTCCGTCGGTACCGACGTACCCATATGTGAAGACTCATTCCTGCTTGTTCCTGGAGATGACGCATTACAATTATATGATAAACTGAAGAGTAGCAAATGACCTGGACCAGATGGTATACATCCAAAGTGTTGAAAGAACTGAAATATGAGATTGCAGACCTGCTATTAGTAATCTGTGAACTATCATTAAAATCATCTGCAATACCGCAAGATTGGAGGATTGCCAATGTAACACTAATTTTTAAAAAGGGTTCCAGGGGTGATCCGGGAAACTACAGACCGGTAAGCTACTGGGAAAAATGGCAGAAACCATCATAAAGAACAAAATTACTCAACATGTAGATAATCATGACTTAATTGGGGGACAGCCAACATGGCTTTAGATAAGGAGTATCTTCTCTTACTAATCTGTTATGTTTTTTTGAAGGTGTGAACAAACAGACAAAGTGAGTCGGTTGATATAATGTATCTGGACTTTCAGAAAGCCTTTGACAAGGTCCCTTATCAGAGACTTTTGGCAAAACTAAAAAGTCATGGGATAGGAGGCAGTGTACTATTGTGGATCAGGAACTGGTTAAAATATAGAAAGCAGAGGGTAGGGCTAAATGGCCAATTTTCCAATTGGAAAAAAATGAATAGTGGAGAGCCCCAGGGATCTGTGCTGCGTCCGCTGCTTTTTGACATATTCATAAATAATCTGGAAAAGGGAATAATGAGTGAGGTTATAAAATTTGCAGATGACACAAAACTATTTAAAGTTGTTAAAACCAAAGAGGATTGTGGAAAATTGCAAGAGGATCTTGATAAATTTGAAAACTGGGCATCCAATTGGCAGATGAAATTTAATGTGGACAAGTGCAAAGTTATGCACCTAGGAAAGAACAACCCAAACTATGGTTAACCGTTACACGCTGCAACATTCCACATTGGGAACCACCACCCAGGAAAAAGATTTAGGCATCATCGTGGATAACATGTTAAAACCCTCTGCCCAGTGTGCAGCGGCGGCCAAGAGAGCAAATAGAATGCTAGGTATCTTAAGGAAAGGAATGGAAAATAAAACAAAGGATATTATAATGCCTCTGTATCGTTCTATGGTGCAACCGCACCTTGAATATTGTGTGCAATTCAGGTCACCGTATCTTAAAAAGGATATAGCGTTATTAGAAAAGGTACAGAGAAGAGACACCAAAATGGTAAAGGGAATGGAAGGATACTCCTATGAAGAGAGGCTAAAAAGGTTAAGGCTCTTCAACCTGGAAAAGAGATGGCTGAGGGGATATATGTTAGAGGTCTATAAATTAATGAATGGAATGGAACGGGTAAACGTTGTTTACATCATCAGAATATAAAAAAACTAGGGGACATGCAATGAAGCTACAGGGTAAACTATTTAAGACTAATAAGGGAAAATATTTTTTCACTCAACTTGTCATCAAACTCTGGAATTTGTTTCCGGAGGATGTAGTATAAGCTATTAGTATAGCTGAGTTTAAAAAGGTTTGGACAAGTTCCTGGAGGAAAGGTCCATAAACCATTATTAAAAGGGACCCAGGATATCACTGCTTGACCCGATACAAGCATTGAGGAACCTGTATCTTTTGGGGAAACTGCTAGGTACTTATGACCTAAATTGGCCACTGTTGGAAACAGGATACTGGGTTTGATGTACTTTGGTCTGACCCAGTATGACATTTCTTATGATCTTATGTTCTTATGATCTTATGTTCTTATGTTCCTTCTCAAATAGATACGTTTTAAGGTAGGATCGGAACCGACAATAAGATTTTTCTGGTCTTAAGTGTGATGATAGATGAAAAGTTCTAACACCGGATGTGGATGGCTGTGTTTCGTTGCCCTCTTGATGTATTTAACTGGTTTTATATACTGCTTTATCATTTTAGTCAGAGGTTTACATTGTAGCTTAAACTTGCTAATGTACATTAAACAGGGACATTGATAACTTGGATTCTTCTGAGGCAATGCAGGGTTAATCGACTTGCCCAAGGCCATAAGGAGTGCTAGTGGGAATCAAAGCCTGGTCTCTTGGTTCCAAAGTCAGTACTCTAACCATAAAGCTACTCCTCCACTCTTCTTTGGTGGTTTAAAATATAAATCTAGCTTCTGCTGCTTTGCCAGTGCCGTCCTTTGTTTGTTTATTTATTTATTTAATTTATTTAACCAGTTTTATATACCACTTTATCCTTCAATCAAAGTGGTTGACAACACAAAAGGTCTACATTGAATGAGAGGGGTGGGGCAACATGACGTACATGCAGACTTTTAGACATTTGGTATTTATTCTCTTCTATGCGTGGCAGTGGGGCTTGGCGTCCTAGGTTAGGTGTGAGAAGTGTTCTGTGAACAGGAGTGTTTTGAGCGCCTTGTGGAAGTCCTTACTGTCACTTAGTGCTCTCAGCTCATCTGGGAGGGGGTTCCAAAGGGCTGGTGCTCAGAAAGAAAAGGCTCTGTTAGAGGTGGTTTGCTTCGTCTTTTGGTATCCGGTGGGTGTTCGGAGTTTGTTGACACCGTTGGTTTTTCTGGGCCTGCTGTTGGTTTCTATGATCAGTATGTTTTGTAGAATATTTGCTGAGCGTTGATGTATGATTTTGAAAATATTTAGTGTTGTCTTGAATCTTGCTCTTGCTGTCATGGGTAACCAATGGAGTTGCTGTAGTACAGGTGTGATGTCTTCGTGTCTTGCTGTGCCTGTGATGATGCGTGCTGCAGTGTTTTGAACCATTTGAAGTGGATGGGTGGTTTGTTTGGGAAGTCCTTGATACAACGAGTTTCCATAGTCCAGTATGGGGGTGATTACTGCTCGACACATGGTGCGGAAGTTGTCCATATTGAGGATTGAGCGAAGCCTCCTGATAATTTTTAATCGGTGGTATGCCTTTGCTGCGGTTTTCTTTATATGCGATTGTAAGTTCAAGTTCTTGTCCAGGGTGATGCCTAGGTATTTCACCTTGTCCCTTGTAGCTATCATTTTGTTTAGGATGTTGATGCTTTGAGGTGGGCTGAAGGTGGTGTTCCTGGAAATGAACAATGCCTCTGTTTTATCAAAGTTAATTTTCATATTATTGTCAGACAGCCAGTTGTTCATGTCCTCAAGGCATTGGGTCATATGGGTCATATCAGATGCCTGTGTGTCTATTGGGGCGTAGACCATGTCGTCATCCGCATATAGCACAGTTACTTACCTGTAACAGGTGATCTCTGGGAACAGCAGGAATAAGTCTTCACATATGGGTACGTTGGTACAGACGGAGCCCGCGCGGGAACGCTCCCCAGCTTCCCAAAAAAGGAAAGCTTTTGGGAGCATCCCACAGCACCTGCGCGCTGCCTTCCCGCCTTTCCTAACCGCCTCTCCTCAGTTCGAGTTTTATTTATTTATTTATTCACTCTTATATACCGCACTTTTCAGTATCAGATAACAAAAAACTGCATCAGAACAAGAGATCATAATGCTTACATTGTAACAGGATAGCTAAACTTGGTCTGAAAAACAGGGAAACTATATACATATCAATAACAAGGTTATTGGAAACTATTTACAGTTTATATTACAAGCTAGTATTCATAATGCAGTGGTTATTTGAATAAGAGTTCTGTGAAGTAAGCCTGACATGGTGAGCTATTGTGGGCTTCATCAAAGTCAGGTTGTGGGCAAGGCAGAGTTTGGGTGAGAGAGTTGAGGTGTGATGGGTGGTTGTGTAGGGTTAGGATGGGTGAAATGAAGGAGAAAAAAGTGATGCTTTAGGGCTTTTCTAAATTGTGAAAGGTCACAAATTGATCGAATGTGTGAGGGGAGGTCGTTCCAGCATCTCGGGGCGTAGAATGCAAAGGATCTGTTCCTGGTTGAATGATTGCATTTTGTAGATTCAAGGGGTACAGTAAGTGTGTTAGAGGCTGCTGACCTTCTCAGCCTGTTATTGGGGGTGATGGTGAGGAGAGCGGAGAGGGGTGAAGGAGATAACAGGTTAATTGCTTTAAAGGTTAGGAGTAGTGTCTTGTAGGAGAGTCTGCTGTGCAGCGGTAGCCAGTGTAATTCCATAAATATGGGCGTGATGTGATCATTTCTGGAGATGCCGCAGACAATGCGAGCTGCTGCATTCATGGCCATCTGAAGAGGGTTGAGGGTGCTCTTAGGGAGACCGTGCAGGATGATGTTTGCATAGTCAAAATGTGGAATTACGAGCGTCTGGAAAATAGTTCTGAAGTCGTCCGGGGCTAGTAGTGGTCTTAGGTGCCTTAATGTCATAATTTTATTGTAGATGGACTTGGTGGTGTTCTTTACGTGTTCTTTGAAGTCAAAATGATTGTCAAGTGTGATGCCCAGGTAACGAATCGCAGATTTACATGGGAGATCTGCATCTCGTACCTTGAAGGTGGTGGGGGGAGAGAAGCTCTTGTTCCTAGAGATGAATAAGACCTCGGTTTTCTTGAAGTTTATCCTTAGGTTCTGAGAGAGGAGCAAGTCAGTGATTGCGTTGAAACACTTGACTAGTGGGGAGAAGTCAGGACGCATGATTTTGAATGGGGTGAAGAGCAGGACGTCATCTGCGTAGATAAGGCTGGATATATTGAATGAGCAGATGATATTGCAAATTGGTTGCATATAAATATTGAAGAGTAGAACCGATAGGGATGAGCCTTGGGGAACTCCCTGCTGTTGGTGGAAAGGCTCCGATGTTGAGTATCCTATCCGAACATGTTCCCAGCGGTCGGTTAGATAAGATTTACACCACTCCCAGGCCAATCCCTGAATTCCTTTCTCCTGGAGTCTGGCAAGGAGCAGTTCGTGGTTAACAGAATCGAAGGCAGCAGCTATATCGAGGAAAATGAGTACAAACCCGTCTTCTATTTTGTCTATACCTCTTGATATTGTATTGGAAAGTATGGTAAGAAGGGTTTCTACACCATGGGCTTCCCGGAATCCGTGCTGGCAGGGATCGAGGGGGGCTGATATATCGATATGCTGCTGCAGCTGCATTTGGACCACCTTCTCAATGAGTTTGGCTAGAAGGGGTATGCTTGAGATCGGCCAGTATGAGTCTGTCATAGTTGGGTCAAGTCGGTTGTTTTTTAGGAGAGGGCGTATAGACGTTTGTTTAAGTGTTGACAGGAATGATCCAGATGAGAAAGAGAGCTTCATGATACGAGCTAGAATAGGGCTGAGTTCAGAGCGCATCATCCTGATCCAGTAAGCTGGACATGGATCGTTTGGTGCTGTGGTGGTGTTGATTGAAGCAATAAGGTCAGAGATATATTTTTCTGCTGGAGGGATGAATTCTGTAAGTGGAGGCTGTGAATGAGAGATGAGATTAGGAGTGGGGATTGAGGCAGCATTTGTTTTAAGTATTTTGGACTGGAGGTAACTTGCATAGCGTTGAGGTTGAATTGGTACTGTCTGAGGAGGAGATGTTACCTTGGTTAAGGATTTAACAATGTTAAAAAGGTCACGTGGTTTATTAATCGATCGGAGAAGAAGTTCAGTATGGTGTTCTCTCCTCTTTTCGGATATAAGCTCGCGTTGATGCTTTAGGTGGTTGTTGTAAGTCGTTTGGTCCGATGAGGAACGACACCATTTTCTTTCATGCTTCCTAAGAAGTTGAAGAGATGACCGTAACTCAGCTGAGTACCATGGAGCTGGTATCCTGTTCTTCGATGGGCGGTTGGAGGCAGGTGTTATATTTGAGGAAGGTAGTTGTGAACAGGCTTTCAGAGTAGTGTTCCATCTCTGGATCATATCTTCCAGATTAAGAGCAGGTTGATGAAGTGCTGGAATGGTGTTGTTGATAAATTGCTCCCTGTCCAGGGGCTTGAAACGGAATGTCTTTCCTGCGGGATCTGTGTTTGTGTGGGAGGTTGGAGTTTGATGTTGTTGAGAGGGGATTAGGAAAGTGATTAAGTTGTGGTCTGACCATGGAACAGGAGTGGATGAAAGGTTGGAACTGTGGTTTGATGCTGACTGGGGGGCAAAGATGAGATCGAGAGTGTTTCCCCTGCGGTGTGTGGGAGAGTTAACCAATTGTACATAGTTAAGGTCAGCCGTAGCGTCAAGGAAAGTGTTAGAGTGTGTAGGTTGCAGGGAAGTGAGGTTAAAGTCACCAATTAACCAGTTGGGTTTGCCTAGGCTTTCTGGGTTGCAGGCCATATCTATTATATTAGAAAGGTCCTCTGGGGGGGAGGAGGGGGCTCTGTATATGAGATTAATGCTGATGTGCTTATTAGATATGCTCACCATGTCCATGTGCATGAGACTCCTGGAGGAACCTAGCTGGAACTGGAGATTAGTTCTAACTAAGATAAAGACTCCACCTCCTCTCCGGTTGGTTCTATGGCATGTGTATATGGAAAAGTCAGGGGGAATAAGTTGGTTCATGATGACCGCGTCTGTGTCTGAGAGCCAGGATTCTGTGACCATTAAGATGTCAAGATTCAGATTAGTGATAAGGTCTGCTATCACTGGCCATTTTTTACGAACTGATCGTGAGTTGATGAGAGCACATCTCAGACTACTAGGTCTTAGAGTGGGTTCAGGTTTGTCGGTGGTAGGACCATTAATAGATACATAGAGTAGGTGTGAATGTCTAACATGGTGTAGATGTGGGAATGTGTGGTGAGGATTGGAGTGGTTTTTTCTTCCTAGGCTTTGTAAGATAGGGATGTGGTTGCATTTATAGTCAGGTGAGAATGCTAATGTGTTTTAAAGCTAAGACAAAGAGAGAGAGAGGAAAGGAAAGATAGATAGAGAGATACAACTCCTAGGGGAGGTGGGTGGGTTGTGAAGACTTATTCCTGCTGTTCCCAGAGATCACCTGTTACAGGTAAGTAACTGTGCTATCTCCAGGAACAAGCAGGAATGAGTCTTCACATATGGGGACTCCCTAGCTAGAGATGCCTGGGAGATCCCTAAGGTTATGAGACCCTGGAAAGGGCTCTATCTCCTCCTATGGATCTCAGGCATCCATTCCGGGAAGGAGGGTAGGAGTTGATTAAGAATGGAACAGGTGTTTGAGAACAGCCTGACCAAACAAGGCATCCCGGCGGGAGTCCTTGTCCAAGCAGTAATGGGCTGTGAAGGTATGAACCGAGGCCCAGGTGGCCGCTCGACAGATCTGATCGATGGACACAGAATTTAGATGAGCCATAGAGGTGTCCATGGCCCTCACATTATGAGCTGTGACATGGCTCTCCAGAGAAAGGTTCTTACTCTGGTAGGCGAAAGAATCCAATTGGACAGTGTCCTCTTAGAGGCTGGAAGTCCCAAATGAGAGGGATCAAAAGCAACAAAGAGTTGAGAAGACTTTCTATGTTGCTGTGTCCTTTGTAAGTAAAAGGCAAGAGCTCTCTTACAATCCAGAGTATGAAGATTCCTCTCTGCACTTGATGCATGAGGACCTGGAAAAAAGACAGGTAAATACACCTCTTGATTAAGATGAAAAGGTGAGACCACTTTAGGCATAAAGTGTGGATTGGTCCTAAGGACTACCTTATCATGATGGAACCTTGTATAAGGTGGATTAGCCACTAAAGCCTGCAGTTCACTGATGCGGCGAGCTGAGGTGACTGCAATGAGGAAAATAACCTTCCAGGAAAGAAATTTCAAGGAGGTGGTAGCTAAGGGTTCAAAAGGTGGCTTCATAAGCTGACCAAGAACCAGATTTAAGTCCCATGCCACCGGAGGAGGTCTAATGGGAGGTTTAGTTAAAGTTAGGCCTCTCATGAATCTTGCAATAAGAGGATGAGAGGAAATAGGCTGTCCATTGATAGGCTTAAGGGATGCTGCAATAGCACTCAAATGGACCCTTACTGAATTTGTCTTAAGGCCTGCATTGGAGAGATACAGGAGATATTCCAATAGAGAATTCAAAGGTAGTGCTAGAGGGTCAAGACCCTTCTTAGTACACCAAATGGAAAACCTTTTCCATTTAAAAGCATAGGAACGTCTAGTAGAAGGTTTTCTGGAAGCATGGAGGATATCCTTCACTTGCTGAGAAAGATTCCAATCCTGAAGGTCTAGGCCTTCAGTAACCAAGCTCTGAGGTGAAGGGACTTGGGGTTTGGGTGTCACAAAGTCCCCTCCTCCTGGGACAGAAGGTCTGGAGCAGCTCCCAAGTCCAAGGAGGGGGCTTGAGAGAGATGCAGAAGAAGAGGGTACCACACTTGGTGTGGCCAGCGTGGAGCTATGAGGATCATAGATCCTTGATCCCTCTGGAGCTTGAACAGAGTCTTGGGAATCAAGGGAATGGGTGGAAAGGCAAACAGGAAGCCTTGACCCCAGTGAAGGAGGAAGGCATCCTTGGCCTGAACTCCCCGACACGGAATTCTGGAACAGAACCGGGGAAGTTTGGCATTCCACAGACTTGCAAAAAGGTCTATGTCCGGGGTTCCCCATTCTTGGAAGATTCTGAGTACCTGGTCCATGTGCAGAGACCATTCGTGTGGAAGCAGAACTTGACTGAGTCTGTCTGCCCAAGAGTTTTGGATTCCTGGGAGGTATACGGCCAGGAGATGGATTTGATGCTCTCTGGCGAAGGCCCACAATCTTAAAGCTTCGTTACAAAGCGACAGAGAGCCAGTTCCTCCTTGTTTGTTTATGTAAAACATGGCTACTTGATTGTCCGTATGAATGAGGACTGTCTTGTAGCTGAGCAGGGTATGAAAGACCCTGAGAGCTAGAAAAACTGCTCGAAGCTCCTAGTGGTTGATATGAAGAAAAGTCTCCTGTGGAGACCAAGTGCCCTGAGTGGAGAGGTCTTATAGATGAGCTCCCCAACCTGTTTGGGAGGCATCTGTTGTGAGGGTTGCCTGGGGCAACAACTGTTGAAAGGGGGACCCCAGCAACAGATTTTGGGTGGACTTCCACCACTGGAGAGACCAAAAGAGGCGCCTGGAGGTTGCTATTTTGTCTGACAGAGCCCCTGATGCTTGAGTCCACTGGGTGGACAAAGTCCATTGAGCTGCTTTCATGTGAAGGCGAGCATAGGGGACCACATGCACTGTGGATGCCATGTGGCCTAGCAGTTGCAGCATCTCCCGGGCAGTTAAATGGCTCTTTGACTGAATCTGGGAGGCTAAGTGCACTAGGCGTGGCGTAGGCAACGGGCCTGAGGGAGATAGGCCCTTGCAGTGGTAGTGTCTAACCAGGCCCCTATGAACTCTAGAGACTGAGTAGGGGTGAGCTGGGACTTTGGGAGGTTTACCACAAGTCCCAGATACTGCAGAATGCGCCTTGTGCGGTCCAGGGAAGTCTGGGCCTCTGACTGAGATGGAGCTCGGATGAGTCAGTCATCCAGGTATGGGAATACAAATATTCCCAGAGTGCGTAGAAATGCAGCTACTACTGCCATGCATTTGGTGAACACTCTTGGAGCAGAGGCCAGACCGAAAGGAAGCACCCTGTATTGGTAATGCTTTCCTTGGAAAAGAAAACGGAGGAACCTTCTGTGAGATGGATGGATGAGCACATGTGTGTACGCATCTTTGAGATCTAAAGAACAAAGCCAATCCTGACTCTGAAGGTATGGAAGGAGAGTGCCCAGGGAAAGCATCTTGAATTTCTCCTTGTATAGAAATTTGTTCAATTCACTGAGATCTAATTTGGGTCTATAGCCCCCCTGTTTTTTTTGGGATGAGAAAATAGGGGGAGTAAAATCCTGACCCTTGTTGAAGAAGAGGTACTTCTTCTATTGCCCCTTGGGCAAGAAGGGTAGCCACTTCCTGACCTAGAAGGTCGAGAAGAGATGTTGGAGAATTGAACTGTCTCACCATGATGTGAGGAGGAAGGTTTGAGAAATGAAGTTTGTAGCCCTCCCTTATGATGGAGAGGGTCCACTGCTCTGCTGTAATTTGCTCCCATCTGGGAGCAAAATGAGCTAACCTTCCTGGAATGGTGAAAGGCTCTGGCTGTTTTAGAGCCAGAAAGGCTAAGTTCTCTAGCATCAAGTCAAAACCCTGAGGAGGTTGGGACTGCTGGGTTGCAGCAGCCCCTGTAGATTTAGGCCTGGCCTGTTTAGGTTGCTGACGCTTAATAGCAAAGCGACCTGTAGATGATTGTTAGCCAGAAGTAGAAGGGAATCTGCCCTTTTTGAAGAAAGACTTCTTGAAAGGTTTTTTCTTGGCAGGAATGGAGGTTGACTTTGAAAGTCTATCCAGAGCAGAATTTTCTGCATCCATTTGAGTGGCTTTTATCTGCCATTCTTTGCCAAACAGGTTTTCACCTGTACAGGGAAGATTTCCTAAGCCATCCTGGACCCAAGGTTCTAGATCAGAAGCCTGGAGCCAAGCAATTCTGTGAGCAGCTATGGCAATGGCCGAAGCTCTGCTGGCACCTTCAAAGGAGTCAAAAGCTGCACGGTTGGAAAACTTTGAAATGTCTTGAGTATGCTTAAGCCAAATAAGGAATTCTTCCCTTTTATCCTCTGGAAGAAAAGGGAGGAAAGTGTGCAGTTTATCTGCAACTTCTTTCAGAAACATACCCATATAAAGACTATAGGAGTTGATTCTGGCAATGAGCATACTGGCTTGGAAGATTTTCCTACCAAAAGCATCCAAGGTCCTGCATTCTCTACCTGGAGATGCAGAGGAGTGTCTTTTTGCACTCTTTATCCTTTTCTTAGCTGACTGCACCACAATAGAATGGTGAGGAAGCTGTGTTTTATGAAAACCAGGACAAGGAGGGACACGGTACATAGTGTCCAATCTACGAGAATGAGGAGAGATAGTGAGAGGAGTCTCCCATAAGTCAATCATGTGCTCATAAAGAATCTCATGAATTGGCAAGGTGACTGCCTCCATAGGAGCCTTAGAATAACCTAACATATCCAATTTTTTAGCTCTAGGCTCTGATTCAGAGGTTACTGAAATAGAAAGTCCTTTAGCCACTTCTCTTATGAAATCTTGAAAGGACAAGTCCTCTGGAGGAGACATTCTTCTTTTTGGAGAAGGCGGCTCTTCAGGAAGGGCTATGGATACTTCAGCAGACTCCTCCGATGTATCAGAATCTTCAGAGGAATCAAAGTATCGCCTGTCAGGGTGCTCTTCTAAAGCTCGATACGCATATCGAGCGGTATCGACATCGGGCGTCATCGGTACCGGTTCGGTATCGATGAGCATCCCTGGACAGGGAACCGCTGCAGTCGGCATCTTGGTCGATGTCGATGCAGTCGGTACCGGTACCGACACTGGAGCCGGTACCGGAGCCGATACCGACAACTGGGTTCGTTGTGGTATCAGCAGCGTCGCAGCTCGAATGAAGGCCGTGATAGCCTGCTGCATGGATAGAACATTCTGATCCATCGACGCCATGAATGCCTGGAATTCGGTACCGGAAGGTTGCGCCGGTACCCCAGAGCATTCTAACAGGTGATCGGTCGAGGCCGTGCCATCAATGTCAACCTGTAACCCCATAGGAGGAGCTTTGGAAGCCGGAGCTTCCCGCCGGGGTTGTTTTGCCTGTGCGGAATCCTCGAGGGCAAGCCCGGAGGCATCTCGATGCTTGGAAGGAGATCTACCCTTCGAGGACTGGCTGGATTTATGTTTGGTTACCTGAGATCCATGGGAGGAAGAAGCAGCCCTGGAAGACGTCGATGCCACTGAAGCTGCATCAGAGGGAAACAGCACATGGAGCTTGGCTGCTCAGTTCTGTAAACCTCGTTTAGACATCAAAGAGCAGGACGAACAATCTGAAATGGAGTGTTCAGGACACAAACATTAAGACACCATTCATGGGTGTTGGTAACAGAAATAGTACCGCTGCACTTAGTGCATTTTTTAAACCCGGAGGCTGGTTTTTCCATGAGGAAAAATTTCCTGTGGAGCCTAAGGCCCAAAAGAAGAAAAACAAACTAAGTGAGGGAAAAATATATTCTTTTTTTTTTTTTTTTTTTTAATATGAAAAGAAAGAAAAACCGGCGGTACCGGTCCGAGTCGGGGGAGGCAGACTCGCGACCAAAGAAATAAAATAAAACAAAGAACTCCGCGGCAAAGAAGAACTGAGGAGAGGCGGTTTAGGAAAGGCGGGAAGGCAGCGCACAGGCGCTGTGGGATGCTCCCAAAAGCTTTCCTTTTTGGGAAGCTGGGGAGCGTTCCCGCGCAGGCTCCGTCGGTACCGACGTACCCATATGTGAAGACTCATTCCTGCTTGTTCCTGGAGATTGGTCTTTATCTGCCGTCATTTACTATGTTACTTGGCAACAGTGATCATAGCATGATCGCATTTGATTTAATTAGTAGAGGACAGATGGTAAGGAAATCCACAGTACTACCTTTTAACTTGGGTGTTGTTTAAAAATACTATCTTGGAAGCCCAGACCAGCTCTATTTCACGCTTTAAGAAAAGTGGAATGAAGTCCAAAAAACTGCTAGTATGGTTTAAAGGTGAGGTCAGAGAGGCTGTTATTGCCAAAAATGCATCTTTCAGGAAATGGAAAAAAGAGCCAAATGACGAAAACTGGAAACAGCACAAGCATTGGCAAGTTAAATGCAAGGCATTAATAAGGCAGGCAAAGGGAGAATTTGAGAAGAAGCTTGCTGCAAATACGCGAAATAAAGACTTTTTCAAGTGCATTCGTAGCAAAAAAACAGCGAGAGTCAGTAGGTCCATTAGATGATAGAGGGGTTAAAGGGGCACTAAGAGGCGACAAGGCAATAGCGGAGAGACTGAATGAATTCTTTGCTTCTGTCTTTACTGAGGAAGATGTAGGGATGTTACCCATGACTGACGTGGTATTTAAAGCTGCGGAAGAATTGAAGGAAATATCCATACATTGAGAAGATTTCTTGCAACTACTTGATAAACTGAAGAGTAGCAAATCACCTGGACCAGATGATATACATCCAAGGGTGTTGAAAGAACTGAAATATGAGTGCGCAGACCTGCTATTAGTGATCTGAGAAACTATCATTAAAATCATCTGTAATACCTGAAGACTGGAAGATGGTGACCATAATGACAATTTTTAAAAAGGGTTCCAGGGGTGATCCGGGAAACTACAGACCGGTGATTCTGATGTCAGTACCGGGAAAAATGGTGGAAACCATCATAAAGAACATTTCTGAACAGGTAGATAGTCATGGCTTAATGGGAGACAGCCAACATGGCTTTAGACAAGGAAGATCTTGTCTTACTAATCTGTTATGTTTTTTTGAAGGTGTGAACAAACAGGTAGACAAAGGTGAGTCGGTTGATATAGTGTATCTGGACTTTCAGAAAGCCTTTGAAAAGGTCCCTCAGAGACTTTTGGCAAAACTAAAGAGTTATGGGATAGGAAGCAGTTTACTATTGTGGATCAAGAACTAGTTAGAGGGTATGGTTAAATGGCCAATTTCCCAATGGAGAAAGGTGAATAGTGGTGTACCCCAGGGATTTGTGCTGGGTCCGCTGCTTTTTGACATTCATAAATGACCTGGAAAAGGCAATAAATTGGAAGACTGGGCATCAAAATGGCAAATGAAATTTTATGTGGACAAGTGCAAAACTATGCACCTAGGGAAGAACAATCCAAACTATGGTTATATGATGCACATTAGGAACCACCACCCAAGAAAAAGATTTAGGCGTCATTGTGGATAACAAGTTAAAACCCCCCAGTGTGCAGCGGCGGCCAAGAGAGCAAACAGAACGCTAGGTATCATAAGGAAAGGAATGGGAAATAAAACAAAGGATATTATAATACCTCTGTATCGCTCCATGGTGTGACTGCACCTTGAATATTGTGTGCAATTCAGGTAGCCGTATCTTAAAAAGGATATAGCGTTATTAGAAAAGGTTCAGAGAAGAGCCACCAAAATGGTAAAGGGGATGGAAGGATACCTCTATGAAGAAAGGCTAAAAAGGGTAGGGCTCTTTAACCAGGAAAAGAGAAGGCTGAGGGGAGATATGATAGAAGTCTATAAATTAATGAACAGAGTGGAATGGGTAAATGTAGATCAATTGTTTACGTTATCGGAATATAGAAAGATTAGGGGACATGCAATGAAGCTACAGGGTAAACTATTTAAGACTATTAAGAGAAAATTCTTTTTCAGTCAATGTGTAATGAAACTTTGGAATTTGTTACCAGAGGATGTAGTAAAGGCTGTTAGTGTAGCTGGGTTTAAAAAAAGGTTTGGACAAGTTCCTGGAGGAAAGGTCCATAAACCATTATTAAAAAGGGACCCAGGATATCAATGCTTGACCCAATACAAGCATTGAGGAACCTGTGTCTTTTGGGGGAACTGCTAGGTACGTATGACCTAGATTGGCCATTGTTGGATACAGGATACTGGGCTTGATGGACCTTGGTCTGACCCAGTATGGCATATCTTATGTTCTTCAAAATTATGCATTCTTCTCGGTGACTGATGGGTCATGCTCAAGGATAGACAACTTTCTCGGACACCAGACGGTATCAGCTAGGATGAAGGAGATAGCTATTGAGGCAAAAACTGGGTCTGACCATGTGTCGGTGTGTCATCAGTTGGCATAACAAATGAGGACTCAGGTTGGAGGTTCTGGCGTCTCAATGATAAACCTTTTTAGAGATCCTAAGGTCATGAGGGATGTATTGTGGAATATTTTGAGCTCGACAGAAATGGGGAGGCTGTGGGGTTGGTTTTGCAATCTAGCCAACAGCTGAATAATCGTCACTGACTGACTTGCAAAAATCGCAATCTGGGCAACCCGGATATTAAATGCCAGGGCCTAGATATAGATCCAGCATTGAATACCTGGGCAACGATGGCCAGCTGCTTTAATTATGCTGACTGCCACTGCTGAAAACCCCCTTCCTAAAATTCTAACAAATGTTTTTCCCCAATGCTTGAATAAGGTCATTCTGGGTGTAATCCACTGTAACCAAGCTGGGTTTATGCCGGGGAGGCAGGCATGTGAGAGAATATCAGGAAGCTTTAGAACTTGATATAGGTGGCCCAAGGCAAGGAGGGCTCTTCATTACTATTACCCATTGATGCAAAAGAGACTGCTACCTAGGTACAAATTATATTGCAATGAGAGCAGATCAAATTGGAGGGAGGGTTGCATGCTGTTATAGAGGGCACTGAATCACACAGGATTAAAAGGTTTTACAGGAAAAAAATACATGGCATTTCAATCCATAGAGATTCTACAGTGTAACTCTGGAATTCATTACCAGAGGATGTAGGAAAAGCTGTTAGTGTAGCTAGGTATAAAAAATGGTTTTGACAAGTTCCAGGAAAAAGGGTCCATAAACCATTATTCAAGGGAACCCAGGAAATCCACTGTTTGCCCCAATTCAAGCATTGTGGAATCTGTATCTTTTGGGGAAACTGCTAGGTACTTGTGACCTAGATTGGCCATTGGCCTTGATAGGCCATACTGGGTTAGACCACGGTCAATCTTATGTTCTTATGTAAAAAGGGGAAGGCAATGGCAGTGAGGTTTACTACTGACCTCCTGGCCAAAATGTACAAATGGATGATGAAATGTTCAAAGAAATCAGGGAAGCTAACAAAAGTTACAACACAATAATAACGGTGATTTCAATTACCCCGGTATCGACTGGGTCAGTGTCACGGCAGGACATGCTAGAAAGATAAAGTTTCTAAATGAAATAAATGACTGCTTCTTGGAGCAATTGGTTCATGAACAGAAAATAGAGGAAGCCATTTTGGACCTGGTCCTCAGTGGAGCACAAGATCTGGTGCAAGAGATAAGGGTGTTAGTGCCACTTGGCAATAGTGATCATAGCACGATCACGTTTGATTTAATGAATGGAGGAAGAACAGCAAAGAAAGCACAGTTACTTACCTGTAACAGGTGATCTCTGGGAACAGCAGGAATTAGTCCTCACATATGGGTACGTCGGAACCGACGGAGCCTGCGCGGGAAAGCTCCCCAGCTTTTCTGAAGAAAAGCTTTTGGGGCTTCCCACAGCGCATGCGCGCTGCCTTCCCGCCTTCCTGACCAGCTCTCTTCAGTTCGAGTTTATAGCTGAGACAATAGAGAGAGGAAAGGAAGATAGATAGAAGATACAACTCCTAGGGGAGGTGGGTGGGTTGTGAGGACTAATTCCTGCTGTTCCCAGAGATCACCTGTTACAGGTAAGTAACTGTGCTATCTCCAGGAACAAGCAGGAATAAGTCCTCACATATGGGGACTCCCTAGCTAAGATGCCGGGGAGATCCCCCTCCAAGGGCAAACCATCTTCGTATGGATCTCAGGCATCCATCCAGGGAAGGTGGGCAGGAGTTGTTTAAGTATGGAACAGGTGTTTGAGGACAGCCTGACCAAACAAGGCATCCCGGCGGGAGTCCTTGTCCAAACAGTAATGGGCTGTGAAGGTATGAACCGAGGCCCAAGTGGCTGCTCGACAGATCTGATCTATGGATACAGAGTGAAGATGAGCCATAGAAGTGGCCATGGCTCTCACATTGTGAGCTGTGACATGGCCTTCCAGAGAAATGTTCTTACTCTGGTAAGCAAAAGAAATACACTGAGCAATCCAATTGGAAAGTGTACGTTTGGTGACTGAAAGTCCCAAATGAGAAGGATCAAAAGCCACGAAAAGTTGGGAAGACTTTCGATGTGGCTGAGTCCTGTTGAGGTAGAAGGCAAGAGCTCTTTTACAATCAAGGGTATGAAGGTTCCTCTCTGCACTGGATGCATGAGGAGCCGGGAAAAAAACAGGTAGATATACCTCTTGATTAAGATGAAAAGGCGAGACCACTTTGGGCATAAAGTGGAGATTCGTCCTAAGGACCACCTTATCATGATGGAATCTGGTATAAGGTGGATTAGCCACCAAAGCCTGCAGTTCACTGATGCGGCGAGCCGAAGTGACTGCAATAAGGAAAAGAACCTTCCAGGAAAGAAATTTCAGGGAGGTAGATACCAACGGTTCAAAAGGTGGTTGCATAAGTTGACCCAGAACTAGATTCAAGTCCCATGCTACCGGAGGAGGTCGGATGGGAGGCTTAGTGAGGGTCAGGCCTCTCATGAATCTTGCAACAAGAGGATGAGAGGAGACAGGTTGTCCATTTATAGGTTTTAAGGATGCTGCAATAGCACTTAAATGGACTCGTACTGAATTCGTCTTGAGGCCTGCATTGGAAAGATGCAGGAGATAGTCCAGTAGAGAATTTAAAGGAAGTGCTAGAGGGTCAAGACCCTGTTGAGCACACCAAATGGAAAAACGTTTCCATTTGAAAGCATAGGAACGCCTGGTAGAGGGTTTCCTAGAGGCATGAAGGATAGCTTTCACTGGTTGAGAAAGATGAAACTCATGAAGGCTTAAGCCTTCAGTAACCAAGCTCGGAGATGTAGGGACTTGGGGTTTGGATGCCACAAAGTCCCCTTCTCCTGAGACAGAAGGTCTGGTGCAGCTCCCAGGTCCAGGGAGGAGCCCTGGGAGAGCTGTAGAAGTAGAGGGAACCACACTTGACATGGCCAGCGTGGAGCGATGAGGATCATCGATCCGTGATCCCTCTGAAGTTTGAACAGAGTCTTGGGAATCAAAGGAATGGGTGGAAAAGCATACAGGAATTCCTGACCCCAATGCAGGAGAAAGGCATCGCTGGCCTGAGCTCCCTGACACGGAGTCCTGGAACAGAACCGGGGAAGTTTGGCATTCCACGGACTTGCAAAGAGGTCTATGTCCGGGGTCCCCCATTCCTGAAAGATTCTGCGTATCTGGTCCATATGCAGGGACCATTCGTGTGGAAGCAGAACTCGACTGAGTCTGTCTGCCCGAGAGTTTTGAACTCCTGGAAGATATACTGCCAGAAGATGAATTTGATGCTCTCTGGCGAAGGCCCATAATCTGAGAGCTTCGTTGCTTCTTGTTTGTTGACATAGAACATGGCTACCTGATTGTCTGTCTGGACTAGGACAGTCAGGTTGACAAGGAGGGTGTGGAAGACTGAGGGCAAAGAAGATTGCTCGCAGTTCCAGAAGGTTGATGTGAAGGGTGGTCTCCTGGGGAGACCAGGTGCCCTGAGTGGAGAGGTGTTGGAGATGAGCTCCCCACCCTGTTTGGGAGGCATCTGTTGTGAGGGTTGCTTGGGGCAACGAAGGTTGGAAGGGGGTCCCCAACAACAGATTTTTGGATGACGTCCACCACTGGAGAGATCAAAACAGACGTTTTGAGGTGAGTACTTGGTCTGAGAGCATTCCCGATGCTTGAGACCACTGGGTGGCCAAAGTCCATTGAGCTGCTCTCATATGGAGACGAGCGTAGGGCACCACATGGACCGTGGAGGCCATGTGGCCCAGAAGTTGCAGCATTTCTTTGGCTGACAAGTGACTTCTGGACTGAGCCTGGGAGGCCAAGCTGAGTAGCCGTTGGCCTCGGACCAGAGGAAGGTAGGCCCTTGCCGTGGTGGAGTCCACGCGGGCCCCTATGAATTCCAGGGACTGAGTAGGGATGAGTTGGGACTTGGGAATGTTTACCACAAGTCCCAGATATTGAAGAATACGCCTTGTGCGGTCCAGGGACATCTGGGCTTGTGACTGAGATGGAGCTCGGATGAGCCAGTCGTCCAGATATGGGAACACGAAGATTCCCATGCCTCTTAGAAATGCGGCTACGACTGCCATGCATTTGGTGAATACTCTTGGAGCAGAGGCTAGACCGAAGGGAAGTACTCTGTATTGGAAATGTTTTCCCTGGAACAGAAAGCGAAGATATTTTCTGTGGGATGGATGGATGAGTATATGAGTGTACGCATCCTTGAGATCTAGAGAACAAAGCCAATCCTGACTCTGAAGGTATGGAAGGAGAATGCCCAGAGAGAGCATTTTGAATTTCTCCTTGAATAGAAACTTGTTCAATTCTCTCAGATCTAGAATAGGTCTGAAGCCACCTGTCTTCTTTGTGATGAGAAAATAAGGGGAGTAGAAACCTAACCCCTGTTGAGGAAGAGGAACCTCCTCTATTGCCCCTTGGGCAAGGAGAGAAGAGACCTCCTGACCCAACAGGGTCAGAAGAGATGGGGGAGAACTGAATTGCCTCACCATGGTATGGGGAGGAAGGCTGGAGAAATGAAGCTTGTAGCCCTCCCTGATAATAGAGAGGGTCCATTGCTCTGATGTGATTTGTTCCCATCTGGGAGCAAAGTGAGCTAGCCTTCCAGGAATGGTGAGGGGCTCTGGTTGTTCTAGAGCCAGAAATGGTAAGTTCTCTAGGGGCAAGTCAATACCCCTGAGGGGGTTGAGCCTGCTGGGGTGCAGCAGACACTGCAGGCTTTGACTTTACTTGCTTAGATTGCTGACGCTTAGCAGCAAAGCGAGGCTGAGCAGATTGTTGGCCAGTATTTGTGGAAAATCTGGCCTTCTTGTAGTAAGGCCTTTTAAAAGGCTTCTTTTTGGCAGGAGTAGAAGTAGACTTAGAAAGTCTATCTAAAGTGGCATTTTCTGCGTCCATTTGAGCAGCTTTAATTTGCCAGTCCTCACCAAATAAGTTTTCACCGGTACAGGGCAGATTCCTGAGGCCATCTACAACCCAGGGTTCTAGGTCAGAAGCCTGGAGCCAAGCAAGACGTCGGGCTGCAATAGCAATTCCCGAAGCCCTGCCAGCAACCTCAAAGGAATCAAAGGCTGCCCTGTTGGAAAACTTGGAGACCTCTGAAAGTTGTGTCACCACAGAAATGAAGGCCGCCTTGTTATCCTCAGGGATAAAGGGGGCAAACTGCCGTACCTTTAGGGCAAGTTCTCTGAGAAACATGCCCATATAAAGGCTATAAGAATTGATCCTGGCTATAAGCATACTAGCCTGGAAAATCTTTCTACCAAAAGAGTCAAGGGTTTTACATTCTCGCCCTGGAGGAGTAGAAGAGTGTCTTTTAGGACTCTTTATCTTCTTCATGGCAGACTTCACCACAATGGAGTGGTGAGGCAGCTGAGTTTTTTGAAACCCAGGAGAAGGAGGGACCCGATACATGGTGTCCAACCTACGGGAATGGGGAGACAGTGTTAGAGGAGTCTCCCACAAATCCATCAAGTGTTCTTGAAGGATTTCATGGATAGGCAGAGTAACTGCCTCTTTAGGAGCTTTAGAGTATCCTAAAATATCCAATTTTTTTGACCTGGGTTCCTTTTCAGAAGATGTAGCAATAGAAAGTCCTTTAGCTACATCAAGAATGAAATCCTGAAAGGATAAATCCTCTGGAGGAGACATCCTCCTCTTTGGAGAAGAGGGCTCCTCGGGAAGATCAAGCTCAGCAGAGTCATCAGAGGAATTGAACTCATCAGAAGAATCTGAGTATTCTCTCTGTGCTTGCAATGCACGATACGCGTACCGATCGATATCGACATCGGGCGTATCGGGCATGGGATCGGTATCAGGTGAAAGCCTGAATCCGGCATGCGGAACCGATCGACGCTTGGAAGTCGATGGTCTCGGTTCCGGTGTGGATACCGGAACCCGTGGTACCGAGGGCGTCGCAGCCTTAATGAAAGCCAGAACGGCCTGCTGCATGGTCTGGACAGTATTGCCCATGGACGCCACTGCTGCCTGGATGTCGGTACCGGTATCGACCGGTACCCCAGAGCAGTCTAACAGGTGATCAGTCGAGGCCGTGCCATCGATGTCAACCTGTAACCCCATAGGTGGTGCTTTGGAGGCCGGAGCCTCCCGCCGGGGTTTTTTGGCCTGGGCAGAATCCTCGAACTCAAGATTGAGAGCCTCTCGATCTTTTGAAAGAGATTTGCTTTTAGAGGATTTGCCCACAGAAAGTTTAGTTACCTGAGATCCATCCGGAGAGGAAGACCTGGAGGACTGTGATGCTGGATTATCTGAAGCAAACAGCACATGGAACTTGTTGGCCCGGTTCTGCAACCCACGTTTAGACATCTGGGAGCAGGATGGGCAGTCCGGTATGGAGTGGTCAGGTCCCAAACATTTAAGACACCATTCATGGGTGTCTGTGACAGAAATGACAGCACTGCACTTGGTACACTTTTTGAAACCAGGGACTGGCTTCTCCATGAGGAAAATTAAAGTAGGCCTGAAGGCCTAACAAAAGTTACCAAGCTGTGCTGAAGAAAATAAAAAAT
Source organism: Ichthyophis bannanicus (assembly GCA_033557465.1). Taxonomy (NCBI): domain Eukaryota; kingdom Metazoa; phylum Chordata; class Amphibia; order Gymnophiona; family Ichthyophiidae; genus Ichthyophis; species Ichthyophis bannanicus. Next base: position 419,999,067 of record CM066034.1, read on the forward strand.
AATTTTTTTTTTTTTTTTTTTTTTTTTTTTTTTTTTTTTTAGAAAGAAAGAAAGAGAGAGAGACCGGCGGTACCGGTTTCGGTATGGGGAAGGCAGGTACGCGGTCTAAAGAAACAAATAAAATTAACAATTTCTTCAGCGGTGACAGGAACACGACCTGCTGGCTCCGCGGAAAAAGAGAAACTGAAGAGAGCTGGTCAGGAAGGCAGCGCGCATGCGCTGTGGGAAGCCCCAAAAGCTTTTCTTCTGAAAAGCTGGGGAGCTTTCCCGCGCAGGCTCCGTCGGTTCCGACGTACCCATATGTGAGGACTTATTCCTGCTTGTTCCTGGAGATAGAGTAATTAGACCTTACCTGCTAATTAGCGTTCCTGAAGGAACTCCAGTCCAGTCCCTTTCCTCTGGGTTGTGCCCCCCTTCTAGCAGCGTGGAGACTGTGCACGTCATCTTTTTCTGATGACCCTAGGATATATATATATTATATATATATATAGTACTGGCACCTCCCACAAGATTCAGTATCCTATTCACAAAGCAGACTTAACGGAGAGACAAATTATGCATTAATGAACTACAACTAAATTCAAACACCAACTCCCATCTCCCTCAGAAGGGACATCCCCCCCCCCCCCTCAAGAGGAGGAAGCATACCTGAATTCGCCACTGCCGTTAACTAGGCACCTTGCTCATCCATACCACCCCATCACCAGAGCCTCCCGCAGGCAATCACACCATTTTCACTTTGTGTGGCCCATCTGTCGCTTCGGGCCGGCAAAGCCTGTTAGGAAACAACAACAAACGGAAACTGGGAGGGATCAGGGATTGGATTGGAGTTCCTTCAGGAATGCTAATTAGCAGGTAAGGCCTAATTACTCTTTCCTAAGCATCCCTCCAGTCCAGTCCTCTTCCTCTGGGATGTAACAGAGTAGTTCAAGCCTGGGAGGGGCCTGCAAGGCCGGACTGAAGCACCGAACCTCCAAAGCCTGCATCTCCAGTGGCATGCACGTCCAATCTGTAATGCTTGGCAAAGGTGTGCAGAGAAGACCAAAAGGCCGCTCTGCATATCTCCAGCGGAGGAACCAGACTAAGTTCCGCCCACGAGGCCACCTGCGCTCGAGTGGAATGAGTCCGGAGCCCGGCCGGCACCTGCTTTCCCTTAAGGATATATGCTGAAGAAATGGCTTCCTTGATCCATCTTGAGACGGATGCCTTGGAAGCTGCCTCACCTTTACGCAGTCCCCCGAACAATCTCTCAAACTTGCAAAAGGAAGCAGTCCGATTCAGGTAACGCTTTAGAATTCTGCGCACATCCAACAAACGTAAGCGAGCAGTTTCCCCCCTGCCCCGCCCCTGAAAAGGGAGAGAAATCGTCTGATTTACATGAAAAGACAAAATCACCTTGGGCAAGAAGGAAGGAACAGTCCGGAGGACTACCTTCACCTTAAAGAATGAAAGAAAGGGTGGACAACAAGACAGAGCCTGAAGCTCGGAAATACAACTGGCCGAACAAATGGCTACTAAAAAGACTGCCTTAAGAGTCGCATCCTTCAAAGATGCCCGCTGCATCGGCTCGAAAGGATCCCCAGCTAAGGCGTCCAAAACTAGGTTGAGATCCCATGGAGGAACTGGCGACCTCAGTTGAGGCCGCAGATGCCTTACATTCACATGTTCACCCAAGGACTTGCCCTGAATCTTGCCCCTGTTACAAGAAATAGCAGTCAACTGCACTCGCAGAGAACTGGCTGCCAGGCCCTATTCGAAACCTGCCTGTAAGAAATCCAAAACCTCAGGAGCAGATACCGAAAGGGGCCTCTTTCGCTGGTCTGCACACCATCCCTCAAAAACATGCCAGACTCTCACATTGGAAAGACAAGTCGACCGTTTATGGGAACTCAGCAAGGTGGCAATCACTGCCCTAGAGTAAACCTGCTTCAGCAGCCAATAGCCAGGCCGTAAGCGAGAACCGATCCACCTGCGGCATGCGCACTGGCCCCTGCGTCAGAAGATCCTCCCTTACCAGAAGGCGCCACGGATGGTCGACCAACAGCTGCATGAGATCGGCACAGCAAGGGCGCCGAGGCCAATCTGGGGCTATAAGAACCACCCAACCTGGGTGAGCCTCTATCCGGTGAAGGGACCCTGCCTATGAGCGCCCAAGGAGGAAAAACATAGCAGACCCTCGGACGGCCATCTCTGAACTAGAGCATCCAAGCCTTCTGACATCCTTTCCTTTCTTCAGCTGAAGAATCGACTCGCCTTGGCCGACTCCCACCATGCCATGAGATCCACCACCGGGGTCCCCCAATGGCGCACCACTTGCTCGTACACTTCCTGGCAGAGCTCCAACTCCCTGTGGTCCACTCTGTTTCTGCTTAGGAAATCCGTCATTACGCTCTCCACTCCGGCCACGTGCTGCGCAGACAAGGCCATTAGATGAGCCTCGGCCCACTCCAATAGGCCCTCTGCTTCCTCCTCCAAGGGAGGACCACTCGTGCCACCCTGACGGTTGATGTATGCTACCACCGTCATGTTGTCGGACAGTACCCGGACCGCCCTTTGACGGACTATCTGCTGGAACGAGAGCCAGAGCCACTGCCCGCAACTCCAGCCTGTTGATCGACCAATGAGCTTCCTGAGCATCCCAGAGGCCCTGGGCGAATTGACCCTCGCAATGCGCCCCCCAGCCGGATAGAGAGGCAAACATCGTCAACTGGACCCACAGTGGGGACTCGAGGGGCATGCCGCACTCCAAGCTCCCCGGGCAGAGCCACCACTGAAAGGCTTCCCTGGTCACAACCGGATAGACGAGAGCCATGGACATGGGCTGACGCTGATGTGACCAGCGCTGGAGCAAAGCCCGCTGAAGAGGCCGCATGTGGGCCCTGGCTCAAGGCACCAGCTCTATTGTTGCCACCATGGTTCCTAGGATCTGAAGGTAATGCCAGGCCTAGGGCGCCTCCATGGCTAGAAACTGATGCACCAGCCGCCTTAGCTCCCCCGCCCTGTGGCCCAGTAAGAATACCATGCCTTTTTCCGTGTCGAATCTTGCCACCAGATACTCTATCTCCTGCGAGGGCCGCAACTTGCTTTTCGCCATGTTGATCACCCATCCAAGACTCCTTAGGAATGCGACCACCTTGGACGTTGCCTTCTGACTCTCTTCCTCAGACTTTGACCAGATCAACCAGTAGTCAAGGTACGGGTGGACTAAAATCCCCTCCTTGGGCAGAGCCGCAGCCCCTTCAGTTTAGCTGTCACTAGGCTGAAAGGCAATGCTTTAAGCTGGAATTGTCCTTCTGGTACCGCAAACCGCAGGTATTGCTGATGTAACTCGCGGATGGGAATATGCAAATATGCCTCTGTAAGGTCTAGAGAAGTCAGAAACGCTCCCTGCCTTACCACTACTTTATTTATTTATTTATTTACATTCTCTTATATACCGCGCTATTCTGCATCAGTGCGGTTTACATTGAACAAACTGAAATTACATTGAGAAGGGCATTATAACTTGGAGATAACTATTTTACAGGGAACATGGGCTATTGAGGGTTAAGTGGCTTGCCCAAGACCACAAGGAGCACCTGTGGGACTAGAAACCCCAGTCCTTCTGGCCCAAGGTTGCTGTCATCTAGTGAGATTTGAACCCCCAACCTTCTGGCCTGAAGTACCTTGCCCCAACCACTAGGCCACTCCTCCACTCCTCCACTCCATAAAACATAAAACAACCTCAGCATCTCCATCCGAAAATGAGGCACCTGAGGCAACGATTGACTCCGTTCAAGTCAAGGATCGGCTGAAAGGCATCCTCCTCTTTGGGCACCACAAAATAGAGTATCGACCGCAGCCGCTTTGGGCCGAGGGAACCAGCATGTCCCCGCCTAACCACCACAGTCCCGCCAGTGTCTCCCTCATCGCTGTCCACTTGGCCAGAGATTTGCATGGGGACAGCACAAAGGAAGGAAGAACGGGTCTTGCGAATTCAAGAGAGTAACCCTCTCGCACCACCTCCAAGACCCATTGATCCGACGTGACCCAGGCCCAGGCTGGGAATGTCCTCCCACTGGCAGAACTCCCTGCTGGACCCCCATTGTTTCATTGCGGCTTTCTAGGGCAAGAGACGAAGGAACATAAGAACATAAGATATGCCATACTGAGTCAGACCAAGGTCCATCAAGCCCAATATTCTGTTTTCAACAGTGGCCAATCTAGGTCTTATGTACCTAGCAGTGTCCCCAAGGGACACAGGTTTTACAATGCTTGTATTGGTTCAAGCATTGATATCCTAGGTCCCTTCTTAATAATAGTTTATGGACCTTTCCTCCAGGAACTTGTCCAAACCCTTTTTAAACCCAGCTACACTAACAGCCTTTACTACATCCCCCGGCAACAAATTCCAGAGGTTGATTACACGTTGAGTGAAAAAATATTTTCTTGAATTAGTTTTAAATAGTTTACCCTGTAGCTTCATTGCATGTCCCCTAGTCTTTCTATATTCTGATAAGGTAAACAATCGATCTACGTTTACCCGTTCCACTCCATTCATTAATTTATAGACTTCTATCATATCTCCCCTCAGCCGTCTCTTTTCCAGGTTAAAGAGTCCTAACCTTTTTAACCTTTCTTCATAGGAGTATCCTTCCATCTCTTTAACAATTTTGGTGGCTCTTCTCTAAACCTTTTCTAAAATCGCTATATCCTTTTTAAGATACGGCGACCAGAATCGCACACAATATTCCAGGTGCAGTCTCACCATGGAACGATTTAGAGGCATTATAATATCTTTTGTTTTATTTTCCATTCCTTTCCTTATCATACCTAGCATTCTATTTGCTCTCTTGGCCGCCGCTGCACACTGGGCCGAGGGTTTTAACATGGTATCCACAATGACGCCTAAATCTTTTTCCTGGGTGGTGGTTCCTAATGTGGAACCTTGCATCGTGTAACCATAATTTGGGTTGTTCTTCCCTAGGAGCATAACCTTGCACTTGTCCACATTAAATTTCATCTGCCATTTTGATGCCCAGTCTTCCAATTTATCAAGATCCTCTTGCAATTTTCCACAATCCTCTTGGGTTTTAACAACTTTAAGTAGTTTTGTGTCATCTGCAAATTTGATAACCTCACTCGTTATTCCACTTTCCAGGTCATTTATGAATATGTCAAAAAGCAGCGGACCCAGCACAGATCCCTGGGGTACACCACTATTCACCTTTCGCCATTGGGAAAATTGGCCATTTAGCCCTACCCTCTGCTTTCTATCTTTTAACCAGTTCCTGATCCACAATAGTACACTGCCTCCTATCCCATGACTCTTTAGTTTTGCCAAAAGTCTCTCATAAGGGACCTTGTCAAAACCTTTCTGAAAGTCCAGATATACAATATCAACTGACTCACCTTTGTCCACCTGATTATTCACTCCTTCAAAAAAAACATAACAGATTAGTAAGACAAGATCTTCCTTGTCTAAAGCCATGTTGGCTGTCTCCCATTAGGTCATGACTATCTACATGCTGAGTAATTTTATTCTATGATGGTTTCTACCATTTTTCCCGGTACTGATGTCAGGCTCACCGGTCTGTAGCTTCCCGGATCACCCCTGGAACCCTTTTTAAAAATTGGTGTTACACTGGCGATCCTGCAATCTTCAGGTATTAGAGATGATTTTAATGATAGTTCACAGATTACTAATAGCAGGTCTGCAATCTCGTATTTCCGTTCTTTCAACACCCTTGGATGTATACCATCTGGCCCAGGTGATTTGCTACTCTTCAGTTTATCTAATAGTTGTAATACATCTTCCCGATGTATCGATATTTCCTTCAATTCTTCCGCACCTTTAAATACCACTTCAGTCATGGGTAACATCCCTACATCTTCCTCAGTAAAGACTGAAGCAAAGAATTCATTCAGTCTCTCCGCTATCGCCTTGTCGCCTCTTAGTGCTCCTTTAACCCCTTTATCATCTAATGGACCAACTGACTCTCACAGGTTTTTTGCTACGAATGTACTTGAAAAGGTCTTTACTTCGCATTTTTGCTTCCACAGCAAGCTTCTTCTCAAATTCTCCCTTTGCCTGCCTTATCAATGCCTTGCATTTGACTTGCCAGTGCTTGTGCTGTTTCCAGGTTTCGTCGTTTGGCTCTTTTTTCCATTTCCTGAAAGATGCTTTTTTGGCAACAGCCTCTCTGACCTCACCTTTAAACCATGCTGGCAGTTTTTTTGACTTCCTTCCACTTTTCTTAAAGCGTGGAATACAGCTGGTCTGGGCTTCCAAGATAGTATTTTTCAACAACAGCCAAGCCTGATGTACGTCTTTAACCTTTGCAACTGCTCCTTTTAGTTTTTTCTTAACTGTTTTCCTCATTTTATCATAGTCTCCTTTTCGAAAGTTAAAAGGTAGTACTGTGGATTTCCTTACTATTCCTCTTCCACTAATTAAATCAAAGGCGATCATGCTATGATCACTATTGCCAAGTGGCCTCAACAACCTTATCTCTTGCACTAGATCTGGTGTTCCACTAAGGATTAGGTCTAATATGGCTTCCCCTCTGGTCGGTTCATGAGCCAGCTGCTCCAAGAAGCAGTCATTTATTTCATCTAGGAACTTTATCTCCCTAGCATGTCCTGACGTGACAATGACCCAGTCGATACCGGGGTAGTTGAAATCACCCATTATTATTACTGTGCTGTAACTTTTGTTAGCTTCCTTGATTTCTTTGAGCATTTCATCATCCATTTGGTCATTCTGGCCAGGCGCTCAATAGTACACCCCCACTGCCATTGCCTTCCCCCTTTTACATGGAATTTCAATCCATATAGATTCTACAGCAGATTTTGCTTCCTGCAAAACTTTAATCCTTTCTGACTCAATGCCCTCTCTAACATAGAGAGCAACGCCTCAACCAATTTGATCAGCTCTATCATTACGATACAGTTCGTACCCAGGTATCACAGTGTCCCACTGATTGTCCTCCTTCCACCATGTCTCCGATATTCCAATCATATCTAACCTTTCATTTAGTGCTATATATTCTAACTCTCCCATCCTATTTTTTAGACTTCTAGCATTTGCATACAAGCATTTTAGAGAATGTATTTTATTCATATTAATTTGGCTATTGTTAGTCATGGGTAATTTGGGATCTTTAAGCTCTGTCTGCTCCATACTTGAGGGCATTTGGGCTACTTTACTCTTTTGTGGAACCTCTCTGCTTTTGGTAGTATCCTTCAAAGATACATTCTTCCGAACCATCCGCTCTTGGGCGACTGTCGGCTTTCCCCTAATATCTAGTTTAAAAGCTGCTCTCTCTCCTTTTTAGAGGCAGCAAACCCCTTCACAGCCACCCAAAAGCCCCGGAAACCCTGCCCCCTAGAGGGGAAATGACCTCTCTGAAAGGGCGCAAACCAGACCCCCCCGAAACCTCCGCAACTGCCGAGGTTGAGGTCGTGACGGAGAGAGAAGACAGCTCTGCTTAGGTCTATCCTCGGGAAGTCTACCTCCCTTAGACTCTCCCAGTTCCTTTAACAACTTGTCCAGGTCTTCCCCAAAGAGAAGCTTTCCCTTAAATGGGAGCCTGCTAAGCTGGGCCTTAGAAGAACCATCTGCGGCACAGTTGCGGAGCCAAAGATAGCGGCGGGCCACCACCACCGAAGCCATGTTCTTAGCTAAGCTCCTGACGAGATCATACTGACTATTGGCCAAGTAGGCAGCTCCAGATTCAATTCTTGCTGCCTTCCCAGGTGACTCCACAGAAAGGTCACCAACCAGTTGAAGCTGTTGAGACCACCGCAAACAAGCATGGGCTACCCAGGCCCCACAAATGGACGCCTGGAGGGCCAGTGCACCAATGTCAAAAGTCTGCTTTAGCAGCACGTCCAGCTTCCTATCTTGGGTATCCTTGAGGACAGCAATGCCCTCCACCGGAATCATGGTCTTCTTTGCTAGACACGCTAGCATCTACTCTGGGGGAACGAAGCAATTCCTTCTCCCCTTCCGCTAACAGGTACAGTCGAGCCATAGACCGTACCCCGCTTAGCCCTTATTCCGACTGATCCCATTCTTCTTCAATCATCTGCTTAACTACCTGGTGCACCGGGAAAACCCTCTGTGATTTCCTGACCGTCTGGATCAGCGTGTCCTCCAGCACTTCCTCCGCCGCTGGTACTCCCGCTGCTATATTAAGCACCTTCAGAGATGCACCGATCAAGGCTGGTAACTCTTCCCGGCTTTCTCTTCCTCTGGTATCTCACCTTCGAGTTCTTCCTCGTCCTCCCCCAAATCCCTGTCTGAGGCCTTGCCTTCCGGGGTCAGATAGTGGGGAACTGAGAACCTCCTCATGAGAGAGCCTAGCCCGCTTCAGCGGAACCCCTGCTTCCTCCTGACCCCTAGGGTCAGAGTGACGCACTATAGCGCTTCCCTAAGCCGTTCCCTGCTCCTGTGCTCCTTGCTTACGCAGGCAGAACGCCTTATGCATCAGCAGGACAAATTCAGGGGAAAAGCCCCCTCCGCTGTCTGCCTCCAGACCTCCCAAAGAGGTAGAGGGACTGGGTTGTAGTAGGGGAATTGCGGACTGCTCCAGAGGAGAAGGATGGATGGACGCAGACTGAAAGGTAACATCCAGAGGGTCTATGGATTCCTGAGAGGAAAGAGGAAGCGGATCCTGAGAACTACCCACCTGAATCCCCTGTTCCACTGAGGTTGCCTCCGCTGCGCAGCCTCTACAGACGCTGGTCTCTGACACAGTTCCCTGGCATGGGCCACAGACCAAACACTGGGGTCTAGCCGGCAAAGTGGTGTCCTCCAGGTTCTACATGAATCTAACAGAAACCAAGGCAACAAAGGTTTGTTTTCTTTTGTTTTTTGTTTTTTTTTTTTACTCTTGGCTAAAACCAATGAGGCCTAGGAGCCTTCCACACAAAAAGACTCAAATTGTAAGGAGCCCAAGGCTTGCTGCCCCCTCTGTAAGGCTGCATAGAAGCAAATGGGCGTAAAAAAGGCGTGCGAAAGCAAGAGAGGCCTACCTTATCCAGCGCTGACTCTCCCGCCGAAGAAAACAGCAAAGCTCCTCTGCCGCACGCCAGCTGCGACCGCGTGGTTAAATCTGAGCACCACACAACTCGCTGCCACGTTTTGGCCCCTTCAGTTGAGCTGCAAGATTCCTTCCTTCGCTTGCTCCTGCTGCTGGTGTAAGCGTCTTCCCGCCCTCGTGCTCAGCCACTGGGAGGGCTTCGGCAGCAAGGCGGGAAGACGGCAAGGGCTTCAGCTGAAGACTGACGGCAGGCTATAAAAGGTACCACTTCCTTCTCCTTGGTAGTTCGCTGATTAAAACGGGTGGTAGAAGAAGAGACGGCAGAGACCACTTCCTTCCCTTTGCCTTACTCCTCTTAAAGCAGGCGCCCGAAGACGACTTCTCCCCAACCCCTTGAGGGACAAAGAGGCAGGAGGGAAGGGAATACCCTTAAAAAATCCCTACTAGCAAGAAATAAAATTAAATAAATGTATAGGGAAATCCAAGAAATCAAAGAAAATTCAACTCCCATTAAAAGCTAAGTCTCTCCAGTAAACCTATGCTCTGGGTTACTGACTCCCTACAGCTGCTTGGAGACTGAGCAAAACAATCTAATGGGAGGTGCCAGTACTATATATATCCTAGGGTCATCAGAAAAAGAAGAAGTGCTCAGTTTTCATGCTTCTGGAAGGGGGGCACAACCCAGAGGAAAAGGACTAGACTGGAGGGACGCTTAGGAAATCCACAGTACTACCTTTTAACTTTCAAAAGGGAGACTATGATAAAATGAGGAAAATAGTTGAGGAAAAAATAAAAGGAGCATCTGCAAAAGTTAAAGATTTACATCAAGAATGGATGTTTAAAAATACTATCTTGGAATCTCAGACCACCTGTATTCCACACTTTAAGAAGAGTGGAAGGAAGTCCAAAACACTGTCAGCATGGTTTAAAAGGGAGGTCAGAGAGGCTGTTGTAGTCAAGAAAGCATCTTTCGGGAAATGGAAAAAAGAGCTAAATGACAAGAACTGGAAACACAAGCACTGGCAAGTTAACATAAGAAGATAGGAAGACAACCAGGACACGACAGAACGCCTAAATCCAAATGAGGGCAGGATATAAAGGAGAAGGTGGTGACTGACAGTGTCAAAAGCAGAAGAAAGGTCAAGAAGAGTGAGGATGAAGTAAAAACCCATGGATTTGGCGAGGAACAAGTCAATGGAGACTTTGGCAAGAGCTGTCTTAATAGAATGTAAAGGGTGAAAGACAGATTGCAATGGATTCAGAAGGGACTGAGGCGAGAAAGTCAAGAAAGCGGTAGTGAACCACACATTCAAGTAGTTTAGAAATAAAGAGGAGAGAGATGGGTCGATAATTAGAAGGTCAGGAAGAATCAAGGGATAGTTTCTTGAGGAGAAGTGTAAGCACAGCATGCTTGAAGGCTGCATTAACAGTTGCAATAGAAAGTGATAGGTTAAAGATATGATAGATAGATAGATAGATAGAAGGGACTACAGTGGAGGAGATGGAGTTTAGTAGATGGTTGGGAACAGGATCAGAGGTAACAGCACCTGGTAGCAACACTGGAAGTTGAGAAAGTGCTTGTTTATGGAGAAGAAGCTTTGGGATCTAAATGCATGCAATACTAGTACAAAACCTTGATAAGGAATGGCATTTAAGTTACATCAGCTTCATTCTGGGGTGGGACCAGTCTTGTGATATAAGCCTTAACATCTGCACAGTTCATTCTATAAGACTGGTACCAAGATGGAGGCACACAAGCAAAAGTTGACTTAGGCAGAGTTCGACAAATCTCAGGTGCCAGACAGTCATGGCAACCAGAAGTTTGTATCTGCTGCCTAGTATTTTCCAGGCCCTGTGTCACAAAAAAAAATTAATAATTCACTCAATCATGGACAGGACAGACCCTTTCTGTCTGCCTGCTTGAGATCAAAAGACCTGGAAGGCAGCAGGCTACCTGAAGGAATCCCATCTCCTGCAGGCAGAAGAGGACAGACAAATCAAGGTCTGAAAAAACAAAACAAAAAAAAAGTCGGGGAGGGGGGAGTTAAGCAGAAAAAAAATTTTGAGGGACAGTAGCTTAAAAAGATGAAGGGAATGGAGGTCAGGGAAGTGTTACGGGGGGAGAAGGGGAGAGAATATGGAATGTGAAGGGAGAGTGGGGAAGGACAAGTGCAAGGTGCTGGAGGTTAAAGGGATAAATGCATGGGAACAAAAGGGTACAGATGTGTATATACTAAAAACGTACATACCGTCCCGTCCCCCCAGAAAACACACACATACAAGCAGGGGCGGCCCAAGGGGGGGGTGCGGGGCCATGTGCGGAGACTCAGTGCGGAGCCTCATTTGCATAAGGGGCCTCATTTGCATTACTATTTGCATAATATTACCATACACTAACTTTTAGTAAACATGCCTCTTAATGAGTGAGTAATCGCTCACGGCAATAACTTCCGACAAAAAAATAGTTTAATAACATTGTGAGTCAGTTACTTAAATATCACTTTTTGGTGGGTTATTGGTTATGATAGAAAGTGAGGGGGTGGTTAATTCTGTATTTAGAACCCATAGCAAACCCGCCGTATCCTAACAGCAGTACCAGGACTCACAAAGCACCAGACCCTACCTATCAAAAAGGCAACACTGCAAATATTAAACCAATACATTTCAGAGAATACATGACCTACTGGGGAAAGAGAACAAGTGGCAATGTCAAACAGGAATTACATAAACAGAATACCACAGCTCAGTTACACATGCAGATCACCACCAAACAAGGAATCACAATTTAGAAACAGGAAGACAATAATTAAACTGGGAACCCCAAAAGCCAAACTTGGAATGTACAACACTGTAGAAATAAAACTATAAATTAATTTCCTCTTGTACTAAACAAAGCGCAGACGTTAATGATGCACATTTCCTAGAGCTGACATTCCAGTTAATAAATTCAAAATAAAGAGATATTTTTCTACCTTTTGTGCATTTTTTTTTCAGTTGCAATTGCTCCAGCTACTTTCTTCTGGTTTCTTCGTGTCTTCTGCTAACTCTCCATCGTCTGCTGTCCATTTGTCCTTTCTTCTCTCTTCTAGTTTTTTTCCATCCTCTCTCTACATCTGCTTTAACATATTAATCTTTTTCCTTTTGCTCTTTCCTCATTCCTATTTCATCCATTCAAATTTTACCCCTCCATCCTCAATCCCCACTTACTCTCCCAATATCTGGCCAATTGTAGATTTGTCTTCCCTACCACACAAAATATTTTTTCCTCTCCATTTCACTCTCCCAGCTCCATCCCATTCTAATCCTCCCCCAACATCAGCTCCCTTCTAGTTCCAGCCCCACCCAGCATCCACTCCCTTCTAGTCCCTGCATCAGCCCATTTCCAGTCCTAGCCCCCCATTAGCCCATTTCCAATCCTAGCTCCCCCATCCATTTCCAGTCCTATCCGAGTCCCTCCATCAGCCCATTTCTAGTCCTTTCCTAGCCCCACCATCAACCCATGTCAAATCCTAGCTCCCCTCCACTCAGCCCATTTCCAGTCCAAGTCCCCCATGAGCCTACTTCCAGTTCTAGCCCATGAGTACATTTCAATTCAAGCCCCCACTACAGCCCATTTCCAATCTTAGCACCCCCAACAGCCCATTTCCAAACCTATCCTAGCCCCTTCCACTCAGCCCATTTCCATTCCAAGCCCCCGTCCCATCAGCTATTTGCAGTTCAAGCCCCCTTCCACTCAGCCCATTTCCAGTCCTATCCTAGCCCCTACATCAGCCCATTTCCTGTCCTAGCCCCCCCCCACTCAGCCCATTTCCAGTCATAGCTCCCTCCCCTCACAGCCCATTTCCATTCCAAGCCCCCGTCCCATCAGCTATTTGCAGTTCAAGCCCCCCTTCCACTCAGCCCATTTCCAGTCCTAGCAACCCCCACAGCCCATTACCAGTCCCAGCCCCCCCATAGCCCATTACCAGTCCTAAGCCCCCCACAGCCCATTACCAGTCCTACCCCCCATAGCCAATTTCCAGTCCTAACCCCCCCATCAGCCCACTTCCAGTCCTAACCCCCCCATCAGCCCACTTCCAGTCCTAACCCCAATCACCCCATTTTCAGTCTTAGCCCCACCATAGCCCATTACCAATCCTAACCCCCCCATCAGCCTACTTCCAGTCTTAGCCCCCCCATAGCCCATCAGCCCAGCTAGATTAAAAAAAAACACAAACCGGCTGCTGCTGCTGCTGCCGCCGCCGTGGCAACGGCAGAATCGAGCACCCCGCGGGGCCGTCCCTGCCCTGCAGAATCCTTGTTTCAGCATCAGCTCCCAAAGCGTGGGCTTTTCAGAGCCGCAAAGGGAGAGCTTCTCCTCTCGCGGCTTTGTTAATCCCGCCGCGGGGCTGATGGGATTTCCCATCAGCCCCGCGGCGGGATTAACAGAGCCGCGAGAGGAGAACGCGGCTCTGGCAGCCGGCGCTGAGGGAGTTGATGCTGAAACGAGGATTCTGCAGGGCGGGGGGGTCCCACAGGGTGCTTGATTCTGCCGCTGCCACGGTGGCAGCGGCAGCCAGTTTGTGTTTTTTTTTTATGGGCTGGGTTGATCGCTGATGCAAGATGTTTTTTGCGCGGGGCCCCCTGAAACGCGGGGCCCTGTGCAAAAAACATTCTTGCTCAATGGACGGGCCGGCCCTACATACAAGCACCCTACCTCCACAGTACACATGCATGCACACAGAGACATCCCACCTCCACACAGGCACTTCCCATCACACACACTCACATAGGCTCCCTAGTTCTGCAGCACACACGGACAACAAAAGGGGACTGCTACAATTGCAGATCTTTCTCCAGAAGTAAGTATTTACCTTCTGAGAATTTTACTAAATCTTGGGGAAAACGGACTTCTTTAGATTAAAGCTGATTAATCTGTGAACCCAGTGCATGTATTAAATCAGTCAGGGCCTAGTAGCAGCAAACAGTTTTAAGTTTAAATTTAACGCACAGCAGAGAGCTTTCTGTTTAAAATTAGACCCAAAAGATTCCCTCTATCCAAGCAAGGGCTGTGGGACTCTACTTGCAAATTGGTCACCTTAGAAGCACAGGACAGGGTACTGTGTAGTAGCCAGCTTTTAATAAGTCTTCTTTCCCTCCATCCCTCCCAGACACCCACCCACCCCTGGGATAATCGTAGCTTTATAAGTGCTTAAACCTCTTAAAGGAAAGTAGGTGCCACATTCACTTTCAGATGCAGCTGTTTATACTCAGGCATACATTAAGGACCTGTGATTAAGCAAGCTTCAGGTGAACAAAGTACATTAAATATATTACGTATAGTTTTATTAGTATAAGTATCACCAACAACCCTTAGTAAGTAAAGAACATAATATCTAAACAGAACCTTAAAACTAAAATGCAGACGGAAGTCAAGCAGGGAGATGGGGGCTTTCCAGTCTTTTGCACTGAGTGTCGCACGTAAGATTTTCTCCCAGTTGGTGAGGGGTCTTACGTGTGCACAACGTGCAAGGAGCTCTTTGCTCTCAGGGAACGAGTACGATCTCTGGAGGCTATAGTAGCAGACTTGGAGAACATAAGGAAGACAGATAGGTACACAGACGAGACCTACAGAGATATAGTCCTGAAGTCCCACCTCCAGTCTGGCAGCATCCCTGTTGCCATGGAGGAGAGAGGTCACGTGACAAGAGAGCATCACCCTGGTGAGGGAGGAAGTGATCCTGTAGCTAGGACCTGTCCTCGAGGTGATGTGAAACCCTCATGCACCAAGGAAGTTTCTCCAGGGACATGTGCCCATGAAGAAAGGTTTAGGACAGCCGTTATAGTTAGTAATTCCATCATTAGGCATGTAGATAGCTGGCTGGATGGTGGACATGAGGATCGCCTGGTAACATGCCTGCCTAGTGCAAAGATAGCAGACCTACCCAGCACTAAGACCTTGTGTAGGTAGCGTGTGAGGAGTCTGCTGTCTTGATACATGTTGGTACCAATGACATAGGAAAATATGGTAGGGAGGTTGTGGAGGCTAAATTTAGGCTTTTAGGTAGGAAGTTGAAATCCAGAACTTCCAGGGTAGCATTCTCCAAAATGCTTCCCGTTCCACGCGCAGGACTCAAAAGGCAAAGCTCCAGTCTCAATGCACGGATGACACGATGATGCAAAGATGAGAGTTTGAATTGGTTAAGCACAGGGGAAAAGAGGGGCTTTTCCAAAGGGATGGGTTTTCACCGTAACCAAAGGGATGAAACCAGGCTGCTGGCATTAATATTTAAAAAGGAGATAGAGCAACTTTTAAAACTAGATAATAGGGGAGAGCCGACAACCGCCCAAGAGCGCATGGTTCAGAACAATGTATCCATGAAGGATACTACCAGAAGAATGAAGTTAGGGCATATCAGCAGAGAGGTTCCTATAAAGACAAAAGTAGCCCAAATGACCTTGAGTACAGAGCAGACAGAGCTTAAAGATTCCAAATCACCCCTGACTACCCATACCCAGATTAATATGAATAAAATACAGTCTCTAAAATGCTTGTATGCAAATGCTAGAAGTCTAAAAAATAAGATGGGAGAGTTAGAATATATAGCACTAAATGAGAAGTTAGATATGATTAGTATCTCAGAGACATGGTGGAAGGAACACAACCAGTGGGACAGTGATACCTGGGTACAAACTATATCGTAATGATTTGCTCTATCAAATTGGTGGAAGGGTTGCGCTCTATGTTAGAGAGGGCATTGAGTCACAAAGGATTAAAGTTTTGCAAGAAACAAAATTTGCTGTAGAATCTCTATGGATTTAAATTCCATGAAAAAGGGGAAAGCGATGGCAGTGGGGGTGTACTATCGAGCACCTGGCCAGAATGAACAAATGGATAATGAAATGCTCAAAGAAATCAAGGAAGCTAACAAAAAAGTTACAGCACAGTAATAATAATGGGTGATTTCAATTACCCCGGTATCGATTGGGTCAGTGTCACGGCAGGACATTTTAGGGAGATAAAGTTCCTAGATGAAATGAACCAGCTGCTCCAAGAAGCAGTCATTTATCAACCGACCAGAGGGGAAGCGATATTGGACCTAGTCCTTGGTGGAACACCAGATCTGGTGCAAGAGATAAGGGTGTTGGGGCCACTTGGCAATAGTGATCATAGCATGATCGCATTTGATTTAATTAGTGGAGGAGGGATAGTAAGGAAATCCACAGTACTACCTTTTAAATTTCGAAAGGGAGACTATGATAAAATGAGGAAAATAGTTAAGAAAAAACTAAAAGGAGCAGTTGCAAAGGTTAAAGACTTACATCAAGCTTGGGTGTTGTTGAAAAATACTATCTTGGAAGCCCAGACCAGTTGTATTCCACGCTTTAAGAAAAGTGGAAGGAAGTCCAAAGAACTGCCAGCATCGTTTAAAGGTGAGGCCAGACAGGCTGCTGTTGCCGCCAAAAAAACATCTTTCAGGAAATGGAAAAAAAAGAGCCAAATGACAAAAACTCGAAACAGCACAAGCATTGAGAAGTTAAACGCAAGGCATTGATAAGGCAAGCAAAGAGAGAGAATTTGAGAAGAAGCTTGCTGTGGAAGCAAAAAAGCGGAAGACAGACTTTTTCCAAGTAAATTCTTAGAAAAAGCCTGTGAGAGTCAGTTGGACCATTAGATGATAGAGAGGTAAAAGGAGCATTAATAGGGGGCAAGGCCAAAGTGGAGAGATTCAATGAATTTTTTGACTGAAATGGTATTTAAAGGTTAAACTGTGGGAGAATTCAAAGAAATACTGATACTCCAAGAAGATGTATTAGATCTTATTGATAAACTGAATAGTAGCAAGTCACCTGGATCGGATGGTATACATCTAAGGGAGTTGAAATCACTGAAATATGAGATTGCAGACCTGCTATTAGTAAACTGTGCACTATCATTAAAATCATCTGTAATACCTGAAGATTGGCGATCTTCCTATGCAATACCAATTTATTTTTTTTTAAAAATGTTTCCAGGGTTGATCTGGGAAATACATACCGGTGAGTCTGACATCAGTACCAGGAAAAACAGTAGAAACCATCATAAAGATCAAAATTATTGAACATGTAGATAGTCATGGCTTAATGGGAAAACAGCCAACATGGCTTTAGACAAGGAAAATCTTGTCTTACTAATCTTTTATGTTTTATTAAAGGTGTTAATAAGCAGGTAGACAAAGGTGAGTCGGTTGATATAGTGTATCTGGACATTCAGAAAACCTCTCACAAGGTCCCTCAGATATTTTTGGCAAAACTAAATAGTCATGTGATAGGAGGCAGTATACTATTGTGGATCAGGAACTGGTTAAAAGACTGAAAGCAGAGGGTAGGGCTAAATGGCCTATTTTCCCAATGGAGAAAGGTAAATTGTGGAGTACCCCAGGGATCTGTGCTGAGTCCACTGCTTCTTAACATATTCATAAATGATCTGGAAATGGGATAACGAGTGAGGTTATCAAATTTGCAGATGACACAAAACTATTTAAAGTTGTTAAAACCCATGAGTATTGTGGAAAACTGCAAAAGGATCTTGATGAATTGGAAGACTGGGCATCCAAATGGCAGATGAAATTTATTAAGGACAAGTGCAAAGTTATGCATCTAGGAAAGAACAACCCAAACTATGGCTACACGATGCAAGGTTCCACATGAGAAATCACTAACAAGGAAAAAGGATTTAGGCGTCATCATGGATAACGTGTTAAAACCCTCCGTCCAGTGTGCAATGGCAGCCAAGAAAGCAAAGAGAATGCTAATTATCCTAAGGAAATGAATGGAAAATAAAACAAAGGATATTATAATGCCTCTGTATGGTTCCATGGTGCGTCCGCACCTTGAATATTGTGTGCAATTCTGGTCACCATATCTTAAAAAGCATATAGGGTTATTAGAAAAGGTACAGAGACGAGCCACCAAAATGGTAAAGGGGATGGAAGGATACCCCCATGAAGAGAGGCTAAATCGGTTAGGGCTCTTCAACCTGGAAAAGAGACGGCTGAGGGAAGATATGATAGAGATCTATAAATTAATGAATGGAGTGGAACAGATAAACGTAGATCGATCGTTTAAGTCATCAGTATATAAAAAGACTAGGGGACATGCAATGAAGTTAAGACTAATAAGAGAAAATATTTTTTTCACTCAACGTGTAATCAAACTCTGGAATTTGTTACCAGAGGATGTAGTAAAAGCTGTTAGTGTAGCTGGGTTTAAACAAAGTTTGGACAAGTTCCTGAAAGAAAGATCCATAAACCATTATTAAAAGGGACCCGTGATATCACTGCCTGACCCGATAGAAGCATTGTGGAACCTGTGTCTTTTGGGGGAACTGCTAGGTACTTATGACCTAGATTGGCCACTGTTGGAAACAAGATACTGGGCTGGATGGACCTTGGTCTGACCCAGTATGGCATATCTTATGTTCTTATGTTCACTCACACAAAAGGTACCCACCGCCACATCCCATGCAAAGACAGGCAAAACACTGTTGCATCACACACACACACAGACACTTGCTATTTACATATTTCTGTCTAAAGATGCCTCATACAGCCACTGCTACCATAACAAGACACACTATTATCTCTCCAACTCTTCTACCATCCCAAAATATTACTTGTTTGCACATGGAGGAATTCATCAGCAGAGAATGGAGACAACTGTGAAGGGGGGGGGGGATGCAAGAAGGATCACAGCTATTGGCTGCTAAGATTTTGGACTGGCTTCTAAATCCACACAAAATTTGTCAAGGCATGACTTAGGGCACCACGACCCTTTTAGCTGGCCCTAGTCAGGTCAGTGAAGAGACAGTACAACTAGCCCAGTAAAAAGCTATCAGCTACAACTTAGTCTACTTAACAATGCAGAAAAGGGTCTACACAGACCCACACTACTACATACAAGGGAATTTTGGCTACTAAGTACTCCTTTTACATACCATATCTGCTAACCATTGGTTTTCTCATACTTCTTCGAGAGAGGCCAACTATTTTGACAGCTCTTAACACAATGCTATTTTGTCTTAAAATATAATCTTTCAGCCATTCCTGGGATTATAATTGCAGTAACATTGCAGGGGCTATACATTTCAAGCAAAGGTAAGAGTTTGTGACTTTTTAAATTACTAGCTCTCTGCCTGGGAGCTCTTAAAAGGTACATTTTTAAAACAGAGTTACACTCTGTTTGGTGCTTTAGTTTAAAAGAGAAAATATTTTCTCTACTGGGGTAGGTTTAAAATTCTGCTTTTATTATCTTTCTCAGCCCTCTGAAGCTACTGACACCTCATCAGGAGTTAATTCCCTCCCTACCCACTCCCCAATTACCACCCACCCCTAGTGTGCAGTCTTGCTTTATAGGGCACCTCCCCAATTAACCACAAACAGCACATTTGGAGCGCACTTAAGAGATTTAACTGCTTTTTCTCTGAAAGGACAGCGGGGAAAAATTCTGGTACTTTGGTAGGTCTCTCTCTCTTTAGCTTTAACAGATACCCAAGCTCCTCCAACTGAACATTGGCTGGAAAAAATCATATCACCAAAGCTGTTATCCCCGTTACAGGTTCTGCCTCTGTCCAGACAGAGGTCCCAATGCCAGCTGAAGGACCGGTTCCATGTGCAGGATGACTGCATGCTGAAGCTCTGAGGAAACAAGTGGAAGAACTCAGAGGAGGTGGCGAGGCTGAGGAGCATTCAAGACAGTGAGCAGTACACTGATGAGATGCTTCTTGCAACATTCAAGCTCTCCAGCACAGGAGAAGATGGGAGCCTACAGAATGACGAAGGTTGGACACAAGTCACCAGGGCCTGCAAAATCACCAATCCAACTTTTCAGCCCTTGAATTGAATAACTATTATGCAGCCCTGGAAGTGGTGGAGGTGAAAGCATCCCAGGAAAGGGAGGAACCAGAGCGCGAACACCCCAAAGTTGCAGAATCAGTGACCACAAGGAAGTGAAGGGTAGTGGTGGTTGGTGACTCTTTTCTGAGGGGTACCGAGGAGTCCATCTGCCAACCATACTTGATGTCCAGAGAGGTATGCTGTCTGCCAGGTGTCAAAATCCGAGATGTTACGCAGAGCTTGCCGAGACTCATCAAGCCCAATGACTATTACCCTATGTTGCTAAACCATGTAAGCACAAATAATAACTGCCAGGTATCCCTCTGAGCATATCAAAAGTGACTTCATGGCTCTGGGACAGAAGGTGATGCAGATAGGGGCGCAGGTAGTGTTCTTTTCAATCCTCCCTGTTGAAGGTAAAGGCCAAGGCAGAGAAGCTCACATCCTGGAGATAAATACATGGCTGCTTGGATGGTGTCAGAGAGCGTTTTGGTTTCCTGGACCATGAGATGCTGTTCCAAGGGTTGCAGAGCAGAGATTGCATCCATCTGTCCAAGAAAGGTTGACGTGTCTTCAGTAGCAGACTGGCTAATCTACTGAAAAGGGCTTTAAACTAGATAAGTTGGGGATGGGTGAAGAAAGCCCCCAGGTAAGTGAAACATTAAATACCTTTATGGAAATGGGTAAAAGGGTCAACATATGGAAAGTGGTGTGCATAAATACCCATAGCATGGGAAATAAGATCCCAGATGTTGAAGCTTTAATGGGAGAGGCTGATTTGAATTTAGTGAGTTACAGAAACATGGTTCACAGAAAACCATGATTGGGAAATAACTATACCAGGCTATACTTTATTCAGAAAGGACAGGGTAGGAAGAAGGGAAGAAGGAGTGGCACTATAATAAAAAAAAATAATATTAAAGCTTTGGAACTACAGAGCTTAAAAGGGAGAGAAGAGGCACTGTGGGTTAAACTAGAAAGAGGGAAAGAGAAATCTATTTGCATTAGTGTGATATACAGACCTCCCTCACAGGAAGGTGGATGGAGAGTTAATTGAAGAATTACACAGCATTGCTAGGAAAGGGGAATTGCTACTGATAGGGGATTTCAATATGACAGACGTAGACTGATGCAGTATCATTTCGATGTAAGGAGATCCTGGATACTCTATAGGAAGAACTATTCAGGCAAATGGTAAAAAAACCCACATGTGAAGGGACCATACTGGACTTTGTGCTGGGACAGAGATTGCAGACCTGCTATTAGTAATCTGTGAACTATCATTAAAATCATCTCTAATACCTGATTGGAGGATCGCCAATGTAACACCAATTTTTAAAAAAGGTTCCGGGAAACTACAGACCTTGTGAGCCTGACATCAGTACCGGGAAAAATGGTAGAAACCATCATAAAGAATAAAATTACTCAGCATGTAGATAGTCATGAGCTAATGGGAGACAGTCAACATGGCTTTAGACAAGGAAGATCTTGTCTTACTAATCTGTTATGCTTTTTTGAAGGAGTGAATAATCAGGTGGACAAAGGTGAGTCAGTTGATATTGTGTATCTGGACTTTCAGAAAGCCTTTGACAAGGTCCCTTATGAGAGACATTTGGCAAAACTAAAGAGTCATGGGATAGGAGGCAGTGTACTATTGTGGATCAGGAACTGGTTAAAAGATAGAAAGCAGAGGGTAGGGCTAAATGGCCAATTTACCCAATGGAGAAAGGTGAATAGTGATGTACCCCAGGGATCTGTGCTGGGTCCGCTGCTTTTTGACATATTCATAAATGACCTGGAAAGTGGAATAACGAGTGAGGTTATCAAATTTGCAGATGACACAAAACTACTTAAAGTTGTTAAAACCCAAGAGGATTGTGGAAAATTTCAAGAGGATCTTGATAAATTGGAAGACTGGGCATCAAAATGGCAGATGAAATTTAATGTGGACAAGTGCAAGGTTATGCAACTAGGGAACAACCACCCAAACTATGGTTACACGATGCAAGGTGAAATTTAATGTGGACAAGTGCAAGGTTATGCAACTAGGGAAGAACAACCCAAACTATGGTTACACGATGCAAGGTTCCACATTAGGAACCACCACCCAGGAAAAAGATTTAGGCGTCATTGTGGATACCATGTTAAAACCCTCGGCCCAGTGTGCAGCGGCGGCCAAGAGAGCAAATAGAATGCTAGGTATGATAAGGAAAGGAATGGAAAATAAAACAAAAGATATTATAATGCCTCTATATCGTTCCATGGTGAGACCGCACCTTGAATATTGTGTGTAATTCTGGTCGCCGTATCTTAAAAAGGATATAGCGATTTTAGAAAAGGTTCAGAGAAGAGCCACCAAAATGGTAAAGGAGATGAAAGGATACTCCTATGAAGAAAGGCTAAAAAGGTTAGGGCTCTTTAACCTGGAAAAGAGATGGCTGAGGGGAGATATGATAGAAGTCTATAAATTAATGAACGGAGTGGAACGGGTAAACGTAGATCGATTGTTTACCTTATCAGAATATAGAAAGACTAGGGGACATGCAATGAAGCTACAGGGTAAACTATTTAAGACTAATAAAAGAAAATATTTTTTCACTCAACGTGTAATCAAACTCTGGAATTTGTTACCAGAGGATGTAGTAAAGGCTGTTAATGTAGCTGGTTTTAAAAAAGGTTTGGACAAGTTCCTGGAGGAAAGGTCCATAAACCATTATTAAGAAGGGACCCAGGATATCAATGCTTGAACCAATACAAGCATTGTGGAACCTGTGTCCCTTGGGGAAACTGCTAGGTACATATGACCTAGACTGGCCACTGTTGGAAACAGAATACTGGGCTTGATGGACCTTGGTCTGACCCAGTATGGCATATCTTATGTTCTTATGTGCTTACCAATGGTGAAAGTGTTTCTGATGTTATAGTGGGAGATCATTTTGCAACCAGTGATCACCAGATGGTGTGGTTCATTATTAGGACTAGGGCTGTTAGAACCCATTTAAAAGAGAGGGTCTTAGATTTTAGGAAAACTAACTTTGCCAAGATAGGCCAATACCTTAGGGAGTTGTTAGCGGGATGGTAACAGCTGGGAGATGTAGAAAAAACAGTTGGCAAAACTGAAAGGGGATATTATAAAGGGCAACCAACCTTATTGTTAAAATGGTAAATAAAAGGTAAAAGGTAAAAGGAAAAGGAGATGGCTATGGTTTTCGAAAGAAGTAGTTGAAAAGGTGAAGAAAAAGGAGGCCTTCATGAAATACAAGAGATCAAAGAGAGAAGAAGATAGGCATCTATATCTGGAAAAACTTAGAGAAGCTAGCAAAGTAGTCAGGAAAGCAAAGATTCAAAAAGAGGAGGAAATATCCCCCCCCCCCCCCATTTTAATGCACTGGCTAAGACATTCTTCAGATATGCTAGTGAGAAGAGGAAGGGCAAAAGTGGTATTGTCAGACTCAAGGGTGAAGGGGAGGAATATGTAGAAGCTGATGAGGATAAAGCGGAATTGCTTAACAAATTTTTCTGTTCTGTGTTCACAGATGAAGAACCAGGAGCAGGACCTCAGAAAACACCCATAAAACAGGAACAGAAGCAAAGGGCATCTTGAACAATTCTCAGAAGACTGTGTTTGTGAGAATCTAGCTAAACTTAAAGTAGACAAAGCCATGGGACCAGATGGGATACACCCTTGAATACTGAGGGAACTTGGGAACATTCTAGCAGTTCCACCAATTGACTTTTTTTCTTTGGGATCGAGAGTGGTGCCAAAGGACTGCAGAGAGGCACATGTGGTCCCTTTACACAAAAGCAGAAGTCAGAATGTGGTTTAAAACTACAGGGTGGTTAGTTTAACTTCGGTGGTGAATAAATTATTGCAAGTGCTGCTGAAAGAGAAAATAGTGAGTTTTCTGGAGTCCAGCGGATTACAGAATCAGAGGCAGCATGGATTCACCAGAGGCAGGTCTTCAGACAAATCTGATTGATTTCTTTGACTGGGTGACCAGGGAATTGGACTGAGGGAGAGCCCTAGATGTGGTGAATTTAGATTTCAGTAAAGCTCTTGGCACAGTTCCTCACAGGCAACTTATAAACAAACTGAGCACCCTAGGGATGGACCCTAAAGTTACTGCTTGGGTTATAAATTGGTTGAGTGGGAGGCGACAAAGGGTACAGGTAAATGAAGCTCACTCTGAGGAGAAGGAAGTTACCAGTGGTGTGCCCCAGGGATCTGTCCTTGGTCCAAATCTTTTTTAACATATTTGTTAGTGATATAGCGGAAGGACTGTCGGGTAAGGTTTGCCTCTTTGCTGATGACACCAAAATCTGCAATAGAGTAGACACCCAGGAATGTGTAGATAACATGAGGAGGGATCTAGCTAAGCTTAAAGAATGATCTAGAATTTGGAACTGAGATTTAATGTTAAAAAATGTAGTGTCATGCATTTGGGCTGCAGCAAGCCAAGGGAGCAATATAGTATAGGGGGTGAAGTACTTTTGTCCACTAAAGAAGAGCGGGACCTAGGCGTGATTGTGTCTAATGATCTTAAGGTAGCTAAACAGGTAGAAAAGGTGACAGCAAAAGCTAGAAGGATGCTTGGGTGCATAGGGAGAGGAATGGCCAGCAGAAGAAAGTCGGTAATAGTGCCTCTGTATAAGTCTTTAGTGCGACTTCATTGGGAGTATTGTGTGCAATTCTGGAGACAGCACCTTCAAAAGGATATAAACAGGCTGGGGTCAGTACAGAGGGTAGCTACTAAAATGGTTAGTGGTCTTCATTATAAAGCATATGAAGACAGACTTATGATCCTTATCTTAATATGATCCTTATCTTAAAATGTACACCTTAGAGGAAAGGCGGAATAGAGGTGATATGACTGAGACCTTTAAATACCTACGTGGCATAAATGTATAGGAGGAGAGCCTCTTTTGATTGAAAGCAAGCTCCGCTACGAGAGTACATGGGATGAGGGTGAAGGGATAAATTCAGGAGTGATATGCGGAAATATTTCTTTACAGAAAGAGTGGTGGATCTGTGGAATTGTCTCCCAGTGGAGGTGGTAGAGATGATAACAGTATCTGAATTCACAGAGGATCTCTAAAGGAAAAAGGGGACTGTTGTAGTGGTTGATATGGAAGGACAGACTAGATAGGCCATGTGGTCTTTTTCAGTCATCATGTTTCTATATTTCTATGTTAACACCTTGAATATTAATAAAGCTGTCACTAACCACCGTCCCACAATGAGAAATATGGTATCACACTGATGGCATCATTGTTTCACTGTAAAGTAATCATCACAGTAACATTTCCTACTATGAAAGCTGCTCTTAGCGGGAACCTTTCCAGACTGTCCAAATTAAATAGCTATGACCATTTTACTACGATACTTCTTGTTTACAACAACCTACATACTCACAGCTTTTTTTTTTTTAAAGAAACTAATCAAGGAAGCAGCTAAAAGCTGGTTCCAAGAACTTGGAAGATGCCTAGATCCCTGCTGTTCTCTCTTTGGCTAGGTCTTCTGCTTATTTTATGAGAGAGGGGATGGTCAGATGGCAGCGAACTTGACAGACCTCTGATTTGCTAGCAACCTAACCAATTTTTATCTATGTACTTTCTAGTGCATTTTCTCCCCCCCCCCCAACTAATCCAATTAAGTATGACTTTTGATGCCTTTTCAACAAACTCTCTTAACAGTACTTAGTAGCCCTCTGCACAGAGTGTGTGCTTTATTTTATTTAACAGGTTTTGTCAGGGCCGGATTTACCTTGAGTGAGGCCCTATGCCAACAAAAATTGTGGGCCCCCAGCAGGGGCGGCCCAAGGGGGGTGTGGGCCTCATTTGCATAAGGGGCCTCATTTGCATAAATATTTGCATAATGTTACCATATACTAACTTTTAGTAAACGTGCCTCTTAATGAGTGTATGGATAAAGAAAGACTAAAAGATTTCTACATTACTATAATCCAGTGCCAACTGCCAGACACATTAGGAACTACTACAAACACTGCCCATTTAGAACCCATAGCAAACCCGCCGTATCCTAACAGCACTACCAGGACTCACAAAGCACCATACTCTACCAATCAAAAGGCAACACTGCAAATATTAAACCAATACATTTCAGAGAACAACAATACATGACCTACTGGGGAAAGAGAACAAGTGGCAATGTCAAATAGGAATTATATAAACAGAACACCTCAGCTCAGTTACACATGCAGAACATAGACCATCACCAAACAAGTAATCACATTTTAGAAACAGGAAGACAATAATTAAACTGGGAATCCCAAAAGCCAAACTTGGAATGTACAACACTGTAGAAATAAAACTATACATTAATTTGCTCTTGTACTAAACAAAGCGCAGACGTTAATGATGCACATTTACCAGAGCTGACATATTCCAATTAATAAATTCAAAATAAAGAGATATTTTTCTACCTTTTGTGCATTTTTTTCAGCTGCAATTGCTCCAGCCACTTTCTTCTGGTTTCTTCATGTCTTCTGCTAACTCTCCATCGTCTGCTGTCCATTTGTCCTTTCTTCTCTCTTCTAGTTTTTTTCCATTCTCTCTCTACATCTGCTTTAACATACTAATCTTTCTCCTTTTGCTCTTTCCTCATTCCTATTTCATCCAGTCAAATTTTACCCCTCCATCCTCAATCCCCACTTACTCTCCCAATACCCGGCCAATTGTAGATTTTTTTATCCCTCCCACACAAAATATTTTTCCCTTCTCCATTTTACTCTTCCAGCCCCATCCCATTCTAATCCTCCCCCAACATCAGCTCCCTTCTAGTTCCAGCCTCACCCAGCATCCATTCCCTTCTAGTCCCTGCATCAGCCCATTTCCAGTCCTAGCCACCCATCAGCCCATTTCCAGTCCTAGCAACCCCCCAACCCAATACCAGTCCTACCCCCCCATCACCCCATTTTCAGTTTAAGCCCCCCCTATAACCCATTACCAGTCCTAACCCCCCATCAGCCCACTTCCAGTCCTAACCCCATCAACCCATTTCCAGTCAGCCCCCCATAGCCCATTGCCAGTCCTAACCCCCCCCATCAGCCCATCAGCCCACAGCCCATTACCAGTCCTAACCCCATCAGCCCACCTCCAGTCTTAACCCCCCCCAGCCCATTTCCAGTCCTAACCCTCCGCATAGGCCATTACGAGACAGGCACCATCTGCCCACAGCCCATTAACAGTCTTAACCCCCCCCCAACGCCCATTACCTGTTCTTAACCCCCCCAACAGCCCATTATCAGTCCTAACCCCATCAGCCCACCTTCTGTCTTAACCCCCATGCCCATTTCCTTTCCTAGCCCCCCCATAGCCCATTACCAGACAGCCCCCATCAGCCCACAGCCCATTACCAGTCTAAACCCCCAAAACCCATTACCAGTTCTAAACGCCCCCCAACAGCCCATTACCAGTCCTAACCCCATCAGCCCACCTCCAGTCTTAACCCCCCCCCCGCCCATTTCCAGTCCTAGCCCCCCCCCATAGCCCATTACCAGACAGCCCCCATCAGCCCACAGCCCATTACCAGTCTAAACCCCCCCCAACAGCCCATTACCAGTCCTAACCCTATCAGCCCACCTCCAGTCTTAACCCCCCCCCAGCACATTTCCAGTCCTAGCCCCCCCCCCATAGCCCATTACCAGACAGCCCGCATCAGCCCACCCATTACCAGTCTTAACCCCCCCAAAGCCCATTACCAGTTCTAACCCCCCCCCCAACAGCCCACAGCCCATTACCAGTCCTCCTCATCAGCCCACCTCCAGCCTTAATCCCCCAACCCATTTCCAGTCCCAGTCCCAGCCCATTTCCAGTCCCAGTCCCAACCCATTTCCAGCCCCAGTCCCAGCCCCCCCCAATTACCAGTCCTACCCCCTCCCCCTCCCCCCCCCTCCCTAAAGTAAAATTTATTTTAAAAAAAAAAACCTGCTGGCTGCCGCCGCGGGGCCCCCTCTGCTGCCGCGGCAGCATGGACTGACCCGCGGGGGCCCCTCTGTAAGCTCGGTCCCTCCCTCCGTGCCTCCGTGTCTCCCTCCGTGCAGGCTGTTAGAGACGCGACGGCAGACTGTCTCCTTCGCGTCTCTGCTAAGCCCGCAGGGGCTGATGGGAAATTTCCCATCAGCCCTGCGGGCTTAACAGAGACGGGAAGGCAGAAGGAGACAGTCTGCCTTCGCGTCTCTAACAGCCTGCACGGAGGGAGACACGGAGGCAGGGAGGGACCGAGCTTACAGAGGGGGCCCCCGCGGGTCAGTCCATGCTGCCGCGGCAGCAGAGGGGGGCCCCGCGGCGGCAGCCAGCAGGTTTTTTTTAATTTTATTAAAAAAAAAGCCTAACTACTTCAATTTTTGTGGGCCCTTTGCAGCTGTGGGCCCTACGCCATGGCGTACATGGCGTATAGCTAAATCCGGCCCTGGGTTTTGTATACCGCCTTATCTTAATCCAAGGCGGTTCACATGAAACAAACATAGCAATAGGCTTTTAGTCTCAGGTGAGAGAAGAGACAGCATGAAAAGCAACAGAACAGAAAAACCAATCAATCAATCTGTCTAACAGTATGAAGAGCCAGGGCATTAATACAAGAGTCATAACAGGATTAATGATTAAGCTTTCAAATACTGTATTAATACTTACAGGGTTTAAGGGCATTCTCTAATCTCTGGCAGCTGCAGAATGGCCTGGAAAAGCTCAAAAATTTAGTGATCAGGCAGCCTACAGAAAAACAAGCATGAGAGATCAAAAGGGGTAAACATTGAACAAATTCAAATTCAGATTCAAGACAGTTTACATTGTAGATCATGTATCAACTGAAAGACCATTAAGGCATACCATTTTCAACCACTCTCCTGTGGAAAAGGATAGCACATTTTCCAGCTGACAAGCAAGACAGAGTCAAGTACACAAGTGACATCATCCAGTAGGGCCAGGATGGAACTGCTCTCCCTCAGCTCAGAACTGTGGTGTACAGTTCAGAGCATGTGTGGCCTTTCAGCTCCTCAATTTTATTTTTCACACCATTTTTCATCATTTTCCCCTTCAAAACTACTATTATAACATAAAAAGCTGGACTTCAACCTTGCCCCAAATGTGGGAAGAACATTTTAAAAAACTTTTGACACATTCCAAAATGTCCTTTCTGCCTGGGGACAGAACATTGCCAAAAAGAGTGCAAAGACTGGGAGCATTTTGAAGCACAGAAAAAAAAAGTTTCAAATGCTCAGAAAGTCATCTTCTGCGCAGAAGGCATAGAACTCTGCGCATACCAGTCAAGAATTTTCTATGAAGAACCATCAGCCATGAGGCGCAGCAACTCTAAAAATGTCCTGTCACACAAGGGGAACAACATTCTGCAGATAAGGCCAGATAAGAAGATCAAATAAAATGGTGTATTGAATAACGTATTCAAATGTTCAAACTTTAAACATCCACCAAGAGGAACGGCAGCAACAAAACCAATAAGTTATTTAGACAAAGAATGTCAGAGCATAAGAACAATCCAAGCCCTGTGCTACAGGAGGATCACCCTAAGGTCAAAACTACATTCAGAACAAAAAGGTTTTTCAAAAAATAAAAGGGGGGATGGTATCTGACAGAATAGCAAAGCATGTATACTCCAAGAATAAAAAGAATGTTCAAAGAGCAGTTCGCTTATAAACAATCCACCGCATTTCCAATTACTCTGGCTAAGATCCAAAGTATATACTTCATCCAATTCACAATGATACTGATCCAAAACAAATGTATGTACTGTATATATCAAAACAGAAAAACACATCTGGTAAATATTCGAATGCTGGCAATCTTTTCCAAACCATAGTGAATACAAAGTTAAAGCATAGGCTGATACTGCTCCTAAAGCAGCCTATTCAAACTAATCTATATTCATGTAAAAGGAAAAGGGAAGGGAGGGAGGGAGGGAAAAACAGAAAAAAGGGGGGGATGAGAGAAAGAGGGGGAGGGGAAAGGGAAAAGGCAAAGAAAGAATAATAGTCACATAAAATACGAGAAGTCAAGTGGACAACACAAAACAAAATGAGAAAAATTAAATGGTGAAAAAAGTAAGACACCCAATCCATACAATCCTAATCATCTAAAAATACATTAGAAACATAGAAACATAGAAATATGACGACAGAAAAAGACCACATGGCCTATCTAGTCTGTCCTTCCATAACAACTATAACAGTCCCCTTTTTACCTTTAGAGATCCTCTGTGTTTGTCCCATGCTTTTTTGAATTCAGTTACTAGCTCATCTCTACCACATCCACTGGGAGACTATTCCACGGATCCACTACTCTTTCCGTAAAGAAATATTTCCGCATATCACTCCTGAATCTATCTCCCTTCACCCTCATCCCATGACCCCTCGTAGCAGAACTTGCTTTCAATTGAAAGAGGCTCTCTCCCTGAACATTTATGCCACGGAGGTATTTAAACATCTCAATCATATCACCTCTATCCAGCCTTTCCTCTAAGGTGTACATATTAAGATCCTTCAGTCTGTCCTCATGTGCTTTATAATGAAGACCACTAATCATTTTAGTAGCCACCCTCTGCACCGACTCCATCCTGTTCACATTCTTTTGAAGGTGCGGTCTCCAGAATTGCACACTATACTCCAAATGAGGTCGCACCAAAGACTTACACAGAGGCATTATCACCTCCTTTTTTCTGCTAGCCATTCCTCTCCGTATGCACCCAAGCATCCTTTTAGCTTTTGCCGTCGCCTTTTCTACCTATTTAGCTACTTTAAGATCATCAGACACAACCACGCCTAGGTCCCGCTTTTCTTTAGTGGACAAAAGTACTTCACCCCCTATACTATATTGCTCCCTTGGATTGCTGCAGCCCAAATGCATGACCTTACATTTTTTAACATTAAATCCCAGCTGCCAAATTCTAGACCATTCTTCAAGCTTAGCTAGATCCCTCCTCATGTTATCTACACATTCCTGGGTGTCTACTCTATTGCAGATTTTGGTATCATACGCAAAGAGGCAAACCTTACCTGAAAGCCCTTCCGCTATATCACTAACAAAGATGTTAAAAAGAATCGGACAAAGGACAGATCCCTGGGGTACACCACTGATAACATCCTTCTCCTCAGAGTGAGCTCCATTTACTTGTACTCTTTGTCGCCTCCCACCCACCAATTTCTAACCCAAGCAGTAACTTTAGAGTCCATCCCTAGGGTGCTCAGTTTGTTTATAAGTCGCCTGTGAGGAACAGTGTCAAAGGCTATACTGAAATCTAAATACACCACATCTAGGGCTCTCCCTCGGTCCAACTCCCTGCTCACCCAGTCAAAGAAATCGATCAGATTTTTCTGACAAGACCTGCCTCTGGTGAATCCATGCTGCCTCGGATCCTGTAATCCGCTGGACTCCAGAAACCTCACTATTTTCACTTTCAGCAGCGTTTCCAATAATTTACTCAACACCGAAGTTAAACTAACCGGCCTGTAGTTTTCAACCACATCCTTACTTCCTCTTTTCTATAAAGGCACCACATGAGCCTCTCACCAGTCCTTTGGCACCACTCCCGACCAACGAGGCATTGAAAAGGTCAGTGGAGCTGCTAGAACGTCCCCAAGTTCCCTCAGTATTCTCGGGTGTATCCCATCCGGTCCCATCGCTTTGTCTACTTTAAGTTGAGATAGTTTCTCACAAACACAGTCTTTTGAAAATTGTTCAAGATGTCCTTTGCTTCTGTTCCTATTTGTGGGTGTTTTCTGAGGTCCTGCTCCTGGTTCTTCATCTATGAACACAGAACAAAAATATTAGTTAAGCAATTCCGCTTTATCCTTATCAGCTTCTACATATTCCTCCCCTGCACCCTTGAGTCTGACAATACCACTCTTGCCCTTCCTCTTCTCACTAATATATCTGAAAGATGTCTTATCCCCCCATTTTATTGCACTGGCTATTTCCTCCTCCTTTTGAATCTTTGCCTTCTTGACTACTTTGCTAGCTTCTCTAAGTTTTTCCAAATACAGATGCCTGTCTTCCTCTCTCTGTGATCTCTTGTATTTCATGAAGGCCTCCCTCTTTTTCTTCACTTTTTCAGCTACTTCTTTCGACAACCATAGTGGTCTCCTTTTCCTTTTACCTTTATTTACCATTTTAACAAAAAGGTTGGTTGCCCTTAAAATATCCCCTTTCAGTTTTTCCCACTGTTTTTCTACATCTCTCAGCTGTTCCCATCCAACTAATGACTCCGAGGTATTGGCCCATCTTCGCAAAGTTAGTCTTCCTAAAGTCTAAGATCCTCGCCTTTGAATGGATTCTAACAGCCCTAGTCCTAATACTGAACCACACCATCTGGTGATCACTGGATGCAAAATGATCTCCCACTACAACATCAGAAACACTTTCACCATTGGTAAGCACCACGTCCAGTATGGCCCCTTCACGTGTGGGGTCTGTTACCAATTGCCTGAATAGTTCTCCCGGTAGAGAATCCAGGATCTCCTGACTTCTAGATGATACTGCAGCAGGAATGTGCCAATCAACATCTGGCATATTGAAATCTCCTATCAGTAGCACTTCCCCTTTCCTAGCAATGCTGCACATGTCTTCAATTAACTTTCTGTCCACCTCTTCCTCTTGTGAGGGAGGTCTGTATATCACACCAATGTAAATAGATTTCTTTCCCTCTTTCTAGTTTAACCCACAATGCCTCCCCTCTCCCTTTTAAGCTCTGTAATTCCAAAGCTTTAATAGTAGTTTTTACATATAGTGCCACTCCTCCTCCCCTACTTCCTACCCTGTCCTTTCTGAATAAAGTATAGCCAGGTATAGTTACATCTCAATCATGGTTTTCTGTGAACCATGTTTCTGTAACTGCCACTAAATCCAAGTCAGCCACTCCCACCAAAGCTTCAACATCAGGGATCTTATTTCCCACGCTACGGGGATTTATACACACTGCTTTCCATATGTTACCCCTGTTACCCATTTCCATAAAGTTATTTAATGTATCACCTACCTGGGGGCTTTCACTTATCTGGGGGCTTTCTTCACCCATCCCCAACGAATCTAGTTTAAAGCCCTCTTCAGTAGATTAGCCAGTCTGCTACTGAAGACGCGTTGACCTTTCTTGGACAGATGGATGCCATCTCTGCTCTGCAACCCTTGGAACAGTATCCCATGGTCTAGGAAACCAAAACGCTCTCGATGACGCCAACCACGCAGCCATGCATTCATTTCCAGGATGCGAGCCTCTCTGCCTTGGCCTTTACCCTCAACAGGGAGGATTGAAGAGAACACCACCTGTGCACCTAACTGCTTCACCCTCTGTCCCAGAGCCATGAAGTCACTTTTGATACGTTCTGAGGTATACCTGGCAGTATCATTTGTTCCAACATGGATTAGCAACATTGGGTAATAGTCAGTGGGCTTGATGAGTCTCGGCAAACTCTCCGTAACATCTTGGATTTTGGCACCAGGCAGACAGCATACCTCTCTGGACATCAAGTCTGGTCGGCAGATGGACACCTCAGTACCCCTCAAAAGAGATTCTCCAACCACCACTACCCTTTGTTTCCTTGTGGTTACTGATTCTGCTACTTTGGGGTACTTGAGCTCTGGTTCTTCCCTTTCCAGGGATGCTTTCACCTCCTCCACTACCAGGGCTGCATAATGGTTCTTCAATTCAAGGGCTGGAGAAGTTGGATTGGTGATTTTGCAGGCCCTGGTGACTTGTGTCCAACCATCGACATTCTGTTGGCACCCATCTTCTCCTCTGCTGGAGAGCTTGGTTGCTGCAAGAAGCATCTCAATGTACTTCTCACTATCTTGAATGCTCCTCAGCCTCGCCACCGCCTCTCTGAGTTCCTCCACTTGTTTCCTCAGAGCTTGAGCATGAAGGCACCCTGCACATGGAACCGGTCCTTCAACTGGCATTAGGACCTCTCTCTGGACCGAGGCAGAAGCTGTAATGGGGGAAACAGCTTTAGCGATATGATTTTTCCCAGCCATTGTTCTGTTCGTGGAGCTTAGGTATCTGTTAAAGCAAAAGAGAGAGATCTACCAAGTACCAGCCGGTTTCCCAGCTGTCCTTTCAGAGAAAAAGCAGTTAAATCTCCTTAATTATTTTCAAAATGTGCTGGTCCAATTCTCTGGGCTTTGTCAAATGGGGAGGTGCCCTATAAAGCAAGACTACTTGCTAGGGGTGGGTGGGAGTCGGGGTGGGTAGGGAGGGAACACACACCTGATTAGGTGTTAGCAGTTCCCAAAGCTGAGGAGGTTACTGGAGTTCAACCAACTACTGTGCTCAAGGAAAGTCCCACTAAAGCACCAAAAAAAGTAACCTTGCTTTAAAAATGTACAAAAAACCCTTTTAAGAGCTCCCAGTCAGAGAGCTAACAACTTAATATAATCAAACAAACCCTTAAATCCTTACTGTTGGTTGATCTGGAGAGCTTCTGTAGGAAAGCCTAAACAGGGCAGGGTACTGGAGCCTTTTATGCAGGCCCTCAGCTGCTCTCAGGAAATCAGTCCCACTAACTCCTGATTAGGTGTTAGCAGTTCCCAAAGCTGAGGAGCATTGAAGTCCTGATGTGCATTTAAGTTATTAGGGACCATCATATTCAATTCAAATATACAGGGTAGCCCAAAAAAAGTGAGAGCATCTAGTAGCATGTAAGTTATTTAAAAATTAAAAGAGACAGATGTAAACAAGTGACAAATTTAAAAAAAAAAAAAAAAGATTGTGACCGGAAATTGTCGAAATAAAGACGTTATATAGCTAAAAAAGGTAAATAAGCAAACTATTTAAGGTTTTAATTTACGAGATGTTCTCACTTATTTTGGGCTACCCTGTATAGCGTGGTTCCACACGTAAGAGGTGGCTCTCCCGATCTCCTCCCCTTCAATGTGGCCTAACTACTTTAATGACCACAAATTTCAAATCAGTAATAGTGTGCCCTGCTTCATTCCAGTGCATGACTAATGGTTTGTCTATTACTTTAAAGACAATTGTGATGCTCTGTTATCTGGGTCCGGATCATACGGCTAGTCTTGCCAACATACAATAGTCCGCATGGTCACACAATCAAATAGATAACATGAGTAGTTTCACAATTCAAATAGTCAAACAATTTCAATTCCCGTTGCGATGCTGGAATGACAAAAAACTATTCTTAGAGCACAGGGCATGGTCACATGCCGTTCAACACACACATTTAAACTGATTAATGACATCTCTCCCTCCTACCTAACCACTCTTCCACATACACCACCTGAATCCAGAACACGCAGACAAAACGCAAGACACTCACTTTCAATACCCAAAGCCATCTGCAGGACAAGAAAAACCACAAGCTCTAGGGCCTTCACATTCACTGCACCCAGCCTCTGGAACGAACTACCACTAACAATTTGCATGACCAAAGACATAAAGCTATTTAGAAAAGGACTCAAAACATTCCTATTCTCTGAGCATTTTGGAAACTCAACTGAACCCCCCCCCCCCCTCACAAACAGATATACAATTCACCCAAGGAACAACTATGCAACTTAATCCAAGGTCCCCCCGCACACATATGATTCAATAGTCAAACCCCCCCCCCTGAAATAGTGAATTCACCTTGTACCTCACAAGTAATAAATGGCAGATCAACCAAGCCCTGCTAAGTCTATACAACATCCGATTTGCATGATATGTTCCTGTAAATAGTTGAAATAATGTTCCATATAAAGAGCAATGTTCTGCTAAGTTTATACAACACTTGAATTGTAAGACATGTTCCTGTAAATAGTTAAACAACATTCCATGTAAATGTTCTGTTTCTGTTAAATGTAAACCGCTCCTGATCTCTGAAAGGGGCAGTATAGAAAAACCAATAAATAAAATAAAATTTAAAGTGGCCCACAACCTTATTCCAAGGGCGGCGAAGAGAAGGAGCTGAAGGAACCAATACAATGGCCAAATTCTAGTTCCTCTTGTGCGCTACTATTAATCTTTTAACTGTCAGTGAGAGAACAGTCTTCCTGTCTAGAAGTGAAGCATGTTTGAACCTTCTGGCACGAAGATTGGCCCATGAAATACATTCTTCTGGATACCCTCATTCACGAAAGCAATAGGCCATATTAGAAGCATGCAATTAAAAACTGGTTTCTCTATAACAAATATGTCTAGCTCTAAGATACTGACTGATGGTTAATTCTGTTTAAATGATCTATTATGAAAACTGCTGTAATGCAGTAAATTATTACTATCAGTTGATTTCCTAAACAGGTCCATTTCAAAGCCTGTGGAACCTTTACTGATCAAATCATCAAGGTAGGAAATCTTGCTTTCACTAAATGTCATTTCGAATTGTAAATTCTGATAGAGTAATTAGTCCTTACCTGCTAATTAGTGTTCCTGAAGGAACTCCAGTCCAGTCCCTTTACTCTCGGGTTGCGCAACCCTTCCAGCAGCTTGGAGGCTGAGCCCATCATCGTTTTGATGATGGTGTGGTATAAATACCACTGGAACCACCCATAGGCACCAGTAATCTGATGAAAAAGCAGTCCTGACAGGTACCCATAACTATAATGCGTGAAAAAAAAAAAAAAAACGAAACAGGAACCCAAACTTTTTTTTTTTAAAAGGAAGAAAACAGTGGCAAGGGAGAGGAGGGAAGGAGAAGGCTTACCCGAGGCCGACCCAGCCTTTACTCACTCCTCACCGTACCTCCCTAGCATGTAGCCCCACCACTGGGGCTCCTCAGACCGGAGTTTTCCGCTTCTGCTCCGCTCCGTTCACCGACTTCGGTCCTTTATTCCATTCTGAACACTAGAAACCAAACCTGGGCGGGATCAGGGACTGGACTGGAGTTCCTTCAGGAACACTAATTAGCAGGTAAGGACTAATTACTCTTTCCTTAGCAGAACTCCAGTCCAGTCCCTTTACTCTCGGGATGTAACAGAGCAGTTCAAACCTGGGCGGGGTTCGCCAACCCGGACCGAAGTACCGCACCCGCAAACCTGGTGTCTGCTCTTCTCTGGACATCCAGTCTGTAGTGCTTGGAAAAGGTATGCAGAGAGGACCAGGTGGCCACTTTGCAGATGTCCAGCGGTGGAACCAAGCTACGCTCTACCCAGGAGGCCGACTGCGCTCGAGTTGAATGCGCGCGAAGACCTACTGGGACCTGCCTCCCCTTGAGAATGTAGGCAGAGGCAATGGTCTCCCTGATCCACCTAGAAATGGAAGCTTTGGCCGCTGCTTCCCCCTTGTGCGGCCCTCCAAATTGAACGAAAAGCCGTTCGGACTTGTGGAAAGATGCTGTGCGTGAGAGGTAGCGTCTCAGCACGCTATGCAAATCTAGGAGACGCAGTTTGCCACTCTCCCCCTCTTGTGCTTCTCCCGCGAAGGACGGGAGCGAAACTGCTTGGTTCATATGAAAGGGAGAGGAGACCTTGGGCAGGAAGGAAAGGACCGTCCGCAAGACCACCTTATCCTTGAAAAAGGAAAGGAAAGGAGGTCGAGAAGATAGAGCTTGAAGCGCCGAGACCCTCCTAGTCGAACAAATAGCTACCCAAAAATACCGTCTTCAGGGTCAAGTCCTTTAGGGAGGAACTCCTTGCTGGCTCAAAGGGCTCCCTGGTTAGGGAATCCAAAACCAGGTTTAGGTCCCAAGGGGGAATAACTGATCTTTGCTGAGGCTGTAAATGCTTGACCGCCCTCAGGAATCTGCCCACATCAGCGTGGTCTCCTAGAGACTTGCCCCAAATAGATCGAGTATCGACCGGAACCGTATTGGTCTCTCGGGACGGGAGTCACCTCTCCCAACGCGATCAGCCTTGAAAGAATGTCCTCTATCGCTGCCCTCTTTTCTGGAGAGCCGCAGGGAGACTGTATAAAGGCTGGGGGAACCCGCTTTGTGAATTCGAGAGCGTAACCCTCTCTGATCACTTCCAGTACCCAACGATCCGATGTGACTCGGGCCCAGGCGGGAAGGAACTGCCTTAACCGACCCCCCACCAGCAGGCCTTTCTCCTGGGCCCCCGCAGTTTCATTGTGGTTTCCTAGGGCCTGAGGATGAGGAGGAAGCTCCAAAACCTCTTCCAGCTCCTCGAAACCCTCGGAAGCCTTGTCCTCTAGGGGAGGGGCGACCCTTAGGAAAAAAATTCGGTCTGGTCGACCGGAACCTACGAAATTCCCTCGGCTGACTGCGAGCTGGAACCGTCGAGCGGTTTTGCTTAGGCTTATCTTCCAGGAGTCTACCTCCCTTAAACTCACCAAGGTCTTTCACCAACTTTTCCAGGTCTTCACCAAATAGCAGCTTCCCCTTGAAGGGGAGTCGACTCAGGCGAGCCTTCGAGGAGGGGTCCGCCGCCCAATTGCGCAGCCACAGATATCTCCTGGCTGCTACCATCGAGGCCATGTTCTTTGCTAGACTCCTAATAAGGTCGTACTGGCTATCTGCTAGAAAGGCGGAACCAGACTCTAACCGCGCAGCACTAGCCTGCGCGTCGGTAGAGGCGCCATCCGTTAGTTGAAGCTGTTGAGCCCACCTCAAGCAGGCTCTTGCTACCCACGCTCCTGACACTGAGGCCTGCAGGGCGAGGGCACTAACATCAAAGGTTTGCTTCAGCAGAGAGTCCAGCTTTCTATCCTATCTTTAAGCGCTGCGCTGCCCTCGACCGGAATGGTCGTCTTCTTTGTCACCGCTGAAACCGCGGCGTCTACCCTTGGGGACTTCAGCAGATCCTTGTCAGTTTCCGGTAAAGGGTACAAGCGGGACATGGCCCTCACTCCCCTTAAACTCGACTCTGGTTGATTCCACTCTTCCTGGATCATCTGGCGTACCAACCTGTGGACCGGAAAAACTGAGATTTCCTGACGGCTTGAATCAAAGGATCCTCTAACGTTTCTTCCTCTGCAGGGATGTCCGATGCCATATTGAGCACCTTCAGGGATTCATTAATTAAGGCTGGGAGCTCCTCTCGACGAAATACTCTAACTATTCGTGAATGTTCTTCCTCTGGGATCTCTCCCTCCTCAAGCTCTTCCTCTTCCTCCCCCACTTCTCTGTCTGATCCCTCCTCATCCGGAGTGATCGGAGATGGAGACGTGAGAGGTTCTTCGCTCATTAGTCTTGAGCGCTTGGGAGGGGCTCCGGGGTCATGGGAGCTTGTCTTCCCTGGACCGAGCCGGCCACCTTCTTTCAACAGCGCCGGCTCCATGAGTCCCTGCTGACGCATACAATAAGCTTTGTGCAACAGAAGGACAAATTCTGGAGAAAAATGCTCCCAGCCTCCCTCCGCCCCACTGGAAGCAGGGGGAAGGGACTGGGAGG
Organism: Ichthyophis bannanicus; assembly: GCA_033557465.1. NCBI lineage: Eukaryota > Metazoa > Chordata > Amphibia > Gymnophiona > Ichthyophiidae > Ichthyophis > Ichthyophis bannanicus. Next base: position 420,038,253 of record CM066034.1, read on the forward strand.
GGCCTGGTAAAGCTGAGGTAGACGGCGGAGGAGTGGAGGAAGAATCCCCTCCCCCTTCCCGGAGACCTTGAGACCCCTGAGAAGTCTGATCCATGGACAACTGAATTTCCTGCTCCACAGACGTTGCTTCCGCAGCACAACACCGGCAGATCCCGGCTTCCGAATCCGCAATTCTGTGTGTGCCGCAGGACGGGCACCGTAATTTTCCCGTCATTCTCTCTCCTCTATTATAATTTTTTTTTTTGAGTCCCCCTAGTGGAAAAGGATCCAAGGCAGGCCTAAAGAAAACAAACCTGGCAATAAATGAACATAAATGAGAATAAATGAAAGATTTTCTAGCCAAAAGGAGGGGGAGGGGGGCCTCCCTCAAAGGCTGGACCAGAACTCTAAAGAAGCTAAGAATAAAATAAAATACTGTAAGAACAGGTCTTTGAACAGTCTGCAATACTTGTGATTTCGCTGCCCCGATGCTCTGCGTGCCGCTCCTCACGCTGGGACCGCTGACTGTTGTAAGGCTCCACGTGGTAGGCCGCAGCCACGTGGAGTCAGGTCCTGCAGCTGCCGAAAGTGTCCTTGCCACCGGAGCCCGGATTCCCCTGACGTTGGGGCAATGGATTCGTCGCTCCGACGCCGCCTCTAGCGCTCAGCCTGGACAGCCGCTGTAAGCGCGAGGCGGCAGAGAAGCAGCAAGAGGAGCGTTGCTGGTTCCCGCGCTCAGTCCACCACCGGGGCTTCAGCGCGGTGTTGTCTCTAGCGCTCAGCCCGCCTCGGGGGCTTCAGCGCGAGACAAATGGGAGCGGAGAGGAGGCCGAGAAGCCGGATGCCGCTAACGCGGGAGGAGAGTACCCCGAAGCACCCCGCTGCCCAAGTAAGCCCTCTCCTTCCAAAGGGCACCGGGGAACCGGGGAGGGGGAGGGGAGGGGAGAGTAAAAAAGAAAAGAAACAGTGGTTTAAAAACGCACGGGAGTAAGAAGAACTTCCCCAGCTAAAGTAAAAGGAAATTAAAGAAATTAAAGAAAAGCAATAAAAAATGTATCAATAAAGGAACTAAAGACCAGTAAGCTCCTGGCTTACGGTAACCCTCCAGCTGCTTGGAGGCTGAGAATACTGGTGCCTATGGGTGGTGCCAGTGGTATTTATACCACACCATCATCAAAACGATGATGGGCTCAGCCTCCAAGCTGCTGGAAGGGTTGCGCAACCCGAGAGTAAAGGGACTGGACTGGAGTTCTGCTAAAGAACAAGAGAGTTCAGCCATAGGTGAAAATCATGTAGCACATCCAATCCTCAATCCCAAATCATAAATATATCATCAATATAACGCTTCCATATAAGAACATTAGTAGCAAATGTATGTCTAAATATGTTTTAACAAAATCTGAGACATATAAATTTGCCACATCAGGGGCCACAGATGACCCCATGGCTACCCCTTTCATTTTTTGTAAAATAGCTCTCTGAAGCTAAAAAAAATTTCTTTCAAAGCCAGGGATGCCAAAATAACTAAAAGTGTGCAGGGGTATGAGTAGGTCTTGATCTTCCTAGAAGCACATTTGTAATAATGTCTAAAAGCAGCCTCTGGCAGAATGTTAGTATATAAGGATGCCACATCCAGAGTAACCATGATTAATTGGTCATGGTACCTTCTGAAATTAGCTAAGAATTGAATGAAATATGGGTGGCGCCTCTTACATAGGGTAGTGCCTGGGAAACAAATGACCTCAAAAAGATGTCATGAAACTTGGAGATGGGCTCAAATAATAATCCAATGGCTGAAATAATTGGCCGAATGGTAGGACTGACAACTGATTGGGTCCATTGAACCGCTTGCATGTGCATGCGAGCGTGGGGAACGACGTGGATAATCGAGGCCATGTGCCCCAGGAGGCGCAGCACGACCTACGCCGAGACCTTGGGTTAGCCTTGGACCTTGGTGAGACCTTGAGCAGATCTGCGCATGCTCGAGGGAGAAAGGCGGTCGCACATTCTGTGTCGAGAAGAGCGCCAATGAACTCCAGGGTCTGCACCGGTTTGAGGTGGAACTTGGAGTAGTTGATCAGGAAACCGAGGCACTCGAGAAGAAGGACCGTACATGACGCTGAGAGGCAAGCCTCCTCCGCCAATGTGCCCGAGATGAGCCAGTCGTAAAGGTAAGGATAGATGGGTATGCCCTGCAGCCGGAGGTGGGCCGCGGCTGCTGACAGGCATTAGGTGAAGAATCGCGGAGCAGATGCAAGCCCAAAAGGGGAGCATTCTGTACTGAAAGTACTCTCCCTGCACCCTGTAATGCAAGTACTTCCTTGGGGTGGACAGGAATGTGAGCATAAGCATCTCTGAGATCCAAGGAGCATAGCCAATTGCCCTGCCAGAGGAAGAACAGCAGGACGCTAAGCAATAGCATTTTGAACTTCTCCCGCACCAGAAAGCATAGTTACTCACCTGTAACAGGTGATCTCTGGGAAAGCACAGTTACTTACCTTTAACAGGTGATCTCTGGGAACAGCAGGAATAAGTCTTCACATATGGGTACGTCGGTACCGACGGAGCCTGCGCGGGAACGCTCCCCAGCTTCCCAGCTCCACCGGGGGCTCCTCTCTCCATCTGGGCTCCGATTCTCATCTTTCCAAGCAGCCACAGCACCAGAGAACCTACAGCAAGCTCTGCAAGCCTACATCAAGCAGCCACAGCACCAGAGAGCCTACAACAAGCCCTGCAACATCGGAGGTGAACCATCCATTTCTGAACTGCTCCTATCGCACTGATCGCTAGCACGCGGTCTGCCGCGCCGCCCACAGCATCATCGCCAGCAGAGGAGAGTGCCTTTAAAAGCAGCACGCGACAGGCGTGCTCGCGCCTGGCGGGCCCACGCCTGAGGGCCTAGCCAGAGGGCCTAGCCAGAGGGCCTAACCAGAGGGCCCTTTGGCGTGGCCCTTAGGTGGGGCTCGAAAAGACACTATCTAAAGATATCTACAACACTAGCCCTGAGATACAAGGTATGATTTTGTATTATGTAAACTGCAGGATACTACAAGAACCATAGCCTCTAAGATATTTAATCTTTTAATGAATCTAGTGTTAGAGTTCACATCCACAGTAATTAGACATATTGTCATTTTAATTGCATAATAGTGCACAACAAATGTAATAAATGCTTGCTATGTAGCACCTAACCTAACTATCCATATCTGAACGTCGCAAATTGTTTACTGGAAACTGCTACAATATATCCCTCTGTACACTTGAAACAAACCTACTGCTACAATATATCCCTCTGTACACTTGAAACAAACCTAACCGTTTCAGTCCCTGCAGTCTTTTGACTTCATAATTGTAACACTGCAATCTATTTACCTAAACCAAAATGAGGCCTAAGACAATAACCTCGTTTTTACTGAATGTACTATGTCTCTCTTTTGTTCTACTACTCACACCTATCCCCAAACTACATGCACTCTCCACCTCACTGAATCTCCTTAATTCTGCTAACATCCATATTATTCCCCTTCTCCCTAGACAAGAATACCATAACCATTATAACACACCCACTTTCACCTATAAATACTTTCACCAATCAAATCTAAAAAGTCAAACTAAAAGGTTAATACAAATAAAATTAACACCAGAAGATATAATTAAAAAAACATATAATCAATCTCAGAACCTAAAAATTATTCTCATTAACACTAGATCAGTTAGAAATAAAATCCCCCTCATAACAGACCTCATTACAGATGAGAAGCCTGATTTTCTTTGTATCACTGAAACCTGGATAACCGAATCTGACACCATTATTCTAAATCAACTAAATGTAAATGGATACTCATTGTTCAACTGCAACCGAGATAAAAAGAAAGAAGGAGGAGGAGTACTCATAATAGCAAAGACTATACTTAACTGCTCACCCACCATCTGTAGTAACCAAGAGGGCATGAATATACTAAAGATAGAAAACAAAAACATAGCCATCTGCCTCTTCTATAGACCTCCCATGCCAGACTCTCAAAATATAGCCTCTGTTTTAGAATTGGCATGCAAAGCCTCCATGAATAAGCCACATATTATCCTTGGGGATTTCAATCTAGCTTCTCTAAGTAATCACCAGTCAAAAACCTTCCTTGACTCTATGGACGAAATGGGCTTTAAACAAAAAATCTCCTACCCTACACACATTAAAGGGAACACGCTTGACCTAGTTTTCCTTCCTGAATACTTAACCAGATTACCCCAATATAATACCCCTAACATAACTCAAATCCCATGGTCCGACCATCATTTAATACAATTCTCCATTCACATTCCCCATACCCCTAATCATCTACACAATACACTACACCATGGTCCGAGGTTTTGACCGTTTAAACCAGAAATGTTCCTTGAAACAATTATTCCTCAACTGGACAAAAAACTAGACAGTCTCGAAAAATCTATTGCCAATTGGAACACTACAATAGAAGCAGCTGCCAAACCATTATCTACCAAAACCAACAGACCCCATAAAAAATCATCTGAAAAATGGTATACAGCTGAATTAAATAATTACAAAAAAGAACTCAGAAAAATAGAGGCTAAATGGAGAACTAAAAAAAACCCGGAATTGCGAGTGTTATATTTTGCAACCCTTAATTCTTACAAACTAGCTACAAATAATGCCAAAAAACAATACCATACATCAGTCCTATCCAAAGCTATTAATCGGCCAAGAGAACTATTTGAAATTATAAAATCATTATCTAAAGCCCCACCTACTAATATCCACAAGATCCCTATCAACCCCCAAACACTAGCAGACTATTTTGCTGGCAAACTCAAGCAAAATACACCATCTGTACCTGATCCCTTTCCTACAAAAATAAATGTCCTCAGTGAATGGAAATCTTTCCACCCCATAGATAGAAATCAATTACTAAATATAATTACAAACCTTAATACAACTACATCCCTCTTAGACCCATGCCCATCAGCATGGATTAAGACTACAAAACAAGAACTAGCCCCATACATATTAGATATAGTAAATAAATCCCTTCAACAGGGTATACTACCAAATGAACTCAAAATCTCAGCAATCCGCCCACTTTTGAAAAACAACTCACTAGATAGCAAAGATCCATCATCATACAGACCTATAGCTAGTATACCCTTCCTGACTAAAATTATTGAAAAAGTTGTTCAAATCCAACTTCAAGATTTTATAGACACCTCAACACCCCTTGATGAACACCAATATGGGTTTTGACCATCACACGGCGTAGAAACATTATTACTTGTCCTTCTTGACTCCCTTGTCAGAGGTATGGACAATATCAAACAAGCTTTCATACTAGTATTTATTGACATTTCCGCTGCTTTTGACAGTGTAAACCATAACATTCTAATCTCAAGACTTGGCCAATTAGGTATAAAAGAAGTAGCTCTCAAATGGTTTAAATCTTATATATCCGACCGTTCACAATTTGTACAAATAGATCAAGATCCCTCTCCACCATTTCCACAAGAACAGGGAATCCCTCAAGGATCATCACTTTCTGCCCTATTATTCAACTTATATCTGCAACCGATATGCACCATCTTTAAAAGACATAATATAAATTACCACATTTATGCGGATGATATTATGTTGTACACCCCAATTAATACAAATGACCCTAGCTATGATAACCTCTCAACCTGCCTTGCCGAAGCCGAACAGTGGCTTCGCTCAAAGAATATGAACATTAATTTTAAGAAAACTGAAATACTGTTTACATCAAGAAACCCCAATTTCGCACCTCCACCAGAAATCAAACTACATAACTTCCCCCTCCCAGTGAAGCATGAAATCAAATATTTGGGAGTCATACTTGATAAAACTCTCAGCTTCACTTCACACATTAAGAAAATAACCAGAACAATCTTCTACAAGCTTAGAACTATCCAGCAGCTTAGACCACTTATAGAAAGTGATGACTTCCGGACCATTACTTAAATTTTAATAACACCTCACCTTGACTATTGCAATGGTATACTTAAAGGCATAACAAAGAAAAATCAAAATATTCTCCAAATGGCTCAGAATGTTGCCGCAAGAATAATTTCCAAGGCTAAATTATCCGACCACATTTCTCCCATTTTATACTCATTACATTGGCTTCCCGTTGCATGCAGGATACATTACAAAATTATACTGACTACATTTAAGTTAATTAACAACATCGCCCCATCTTACCTATCTACCCTTATCCATAGCCCCTCAGATAGTAGACTAAGAAGAAGGAGGAATCTCAATACAGTGCAAGTACCAGATACAATAAGAAAAACAAAGCAAATAACAAGCAACAGCGCTTTCACATACGTAGCACCTACACTATGGAACAACCTCCCTGATCAACTAAGAGAGACAAAAGATCTCCAAAAGTTTAGAAAGGAACTAAAAACACACTTATTCACCCAACATTACTGCCAATTCTCAGATCTAGCCTCCCACCCCCCATAGCTCTCTCTGCTAAGCTGCCAAACAAATACTCATTCACTTAATAATATTATCATTCCCAAAGCTGATGTTATGTCACAGGTTGTAAATACCATAGTTCTGCAAATAATCAAGATTTTTTGTTATAATTCTGTAAATAATTAACTGTCTAAATAATCAAAGGTTCTTGTTATGAGCTATATATGTTTGCTTTTGTTCATAATGTTCCTTGTACATAGTTGCAATGTTGCATAATGTTCCATGTATTTGTTCACCAATGTTCTATGTAAACCGCCACTGATCTTGGGAAGGGGCGACATATAAAAGTTTTCAAATAAATAAATAAATAAATAAAAATCATAGATCCTTGATCCCTCTGGAGTTTGAACAGAGTCTTGGGAATCAAGGGAATGGGTGGAAAGGCATACAGGAAGCCCTGACCCCAATGAAGGAGGAAGGCATCCTTGGCCTGAACTCCCTGACACGGAATTCTGGAACAGAACCGGGGAAGTTTGGCATTCCACGGACTTGCACAGAGGTCTATGTCCGGGGTTCCCCATTCTTGGAAGATTCTGAGTACCTGGTCCATGTGCAGGGACCATTCGTGTGGAAGCAGAACTCGACTGAGTCTGTCTGCCCAAGAGTTTTGGATTCCTGGGAGATATACTGCCAGGAGATGGATTTGATGCCCTCTGACGAAGGCCCACAATATTAGAGCTTCGTTGCAAAGCGACAGAGCCAGTTCCTCCTTGCTTGTTTATATAAAACATAGCTACTTGATTGTCCGTATGGATGAGGACTGTCTTGTAGCTGAGGAGGGTATGGAAGACCTTGAGAGCTAGAAAAACTGCTCGAAGATCCAAGTGGTTGATATAAAGAGAGGTCTCCTGAGGGGACCAAGTGCCTTGAGTGGAGAGATCCTGTAGATGAGCTCCCCAACCTGTTTGGGAGGCATCTGTTGTGAGGGTTGCTTGGGGCAACAACTGTTGGAAGGGAGACCCCAGCAACAGATTTTGAGTGGACATCCACCATTGGAGAGACCAAAAGACGTTTGGAGGTTGCTATTTGGTCTGAGAGAGCTCCTGATGCTTGAGTCCACTGGGTGGACAAGGTCCACTGAGCTGCTCTCATGTGTAGGCGAGCATAGGGTACCACATGTACTGTGGAAGCCATGTGGCCTAGCAGTTGCAGCATCTCCCGGGCAGTTAAGTGGCTCTTTGACTGAATCTGGGAGGCTAATTGCACTAGACGCTGGCAACGGGCCTGAGGAAGGTAGGCCCTTGCAGTGGTGGTATCCAACCAGGCCCCTATGAATTCCAGGGACTGAGTAGGGATGAGCTGAGACTTTGGGAGGTTTACCACAAGTCCCAAATACTGCAGAATGCGCCTTGTGCGGTCTAAGGAAATCTGGGCCTCTGATTGAGATGGGGCTCGGATGAACCAGTCGTCCAGGTATCGGAAGACAAATATTCCCAGAGTGCGTAGAAATGCAGCAACTACTGCCATGCATTTGGTGAACACTCTTGGGGCAGAGGCCAGACCGAAAGGAAGCACTCTGTATTGGAAATGTTTTCCTTGGAAAAGAAAACGCAGGAATTTTCTGTGAGATGGATGGATGAGAACATGTGTACACGCATCCTTGAGATCTAGAGAACAAAGCCAATCCTGACTTTGAAGGTATGGAAGGAGAGTGCTCAGAGAAAGCATCTTGAACTTCTCCTTGCATATTTATTTATTTATTTACATTCTCTTATATACCGCGCTATTCTGCATCAGTGCGGTTTAGAAATTTGTTCAATTCTCTGAGATCTAGAATGGGTCTGTATCCCCCTGTCTTCTTTGGAATGAGAAAATAGGGGGAGTAGAACCCTGACCCTTGTTGAAGAAGAGGAACTTCTTCTATTGCCGCTTGGGCAAGAAGGGTAGTTATTTCCTGACCTAGAAGGTCGAGAAGAGATGTGGGAGAATTGAAGTGTCTCACCATGGTGTGGGGAGGAAGGTCTGAGAAATTAAGTATGTAGCCCTCTCTTATGATGGAGAGGGTCCACTGCTCTGATGTGATTTGCTCCCATCTGGGAGCAAAATGAGCTAACCTTCCTGGAATGGTGAGGGGTTCTGGCTGTGTTAAAGCCAGAAAGGCTAACTTCTCTAACATCAAGTCAAAAACCCTGAGGGGGTTGGGACTGCTGAGTTACAGCAGCCCCTGTAGACTTAGGCCTGGCCTGCTTAGGTTGCTGACGCTTGGCGGTAAAGCGACCTGTAGAAGATTGTTGGCCAGAAGTGGAAGGAAACCTGCCCTTTTTGAAAAAATACTTTTTAAAAGTCTTTTTCTTGGCAGGAATGGAGGTAGACTTTGAAAGTCTATCCAGAGCAGAATTCTCTGCATCCATTTGAGTGGCTTTAATTTGCCACTCCTTGCCAAATAGATTTTCACCTGTACAGGGCAGATTTCCTAAGCCATCTTGAACCCAGGGTTCTAAATCAGAAGCCTGGAGCCAAGCAATTCTGCGAGCAGCTATGGCAATGCCTGAGGCTCTACTGGCACCTTCAAAAGAGTCAAAGGCTGCCCTGTTTGAAAACTTGGAGATGTCTTGAGTATGCTTAAGCCACATGCGGAATTCTTCCCTTCTATCTTCTGGAATAAAAGGGAAGAAAGTGTGCAGCTTTTCTGCCACTTTTTAGAAACATACCCATGTAGAGGCTATATGAGTTGATTCTGGCAATAAGCATACTGGCCTGGAAGATTTTCCTACCAAAAGCATCCAAGGTTCTGCATTCTCTTCCTGGAGGAGCAGAAGAGTGTCTCTTTGTACTCTTTATCCTCTTCATAGCTGACTGCACCACAATAGAATGGTGAGGAAGCTGAGTTTTTTGAAATCCAGGACAGGGAGGGACACGGTACATAGTGTCCAACCTGCGAGAATGAGGAGAGAGAGTGAGAGGAGTCTCCCATAAATCAATCATGTGTTCATAAAGAATCTCATGAATTGGTAAGGTGACTGCCTCTCTAGGAGCCTTAGGGTATCCTAAAATATCCATTTTTTTTGCTCTAGGCTCTGATTCAGAGGCTACTGAGATAGATAGTCCTTTAGCTACTTCTCTTATGAAGTCTTGAAAGGACAAGTCCTCTGGAGGAGACATTCTTCTTTTTGGAGAAGAAGGCTCCTCAGGAAGGGCTATGGATACTTCAGGTGATTCATCTGATGAATCAGAATCACCAGAGGAATCGAAGTACCACCTGTCAGGGTGCTCTTCCAGTGCTCGATACGCATATCGAGCGGTATCGACATCAGGCGTTTTCGGAACCGGATCGGTACCGAGAAACAGCCCTGGACAAGGAACCGCTGTCCTAGTCGATGTCGGTGCCGGTACCGGAGCCGATACAGACAACGGAGCTCGTTGCGGTACCGTCGGCGTCGCAGCTTGAATGAAGGCTGAAATAGCCTGCTGCATGGACAGAACATTCTGATCCATCGACGCCATGAATGCCTAGAGATCGGTACCGGGAGATTGCGCCGGTACCCCAGAGCATTCTAACAGGTGATCGGTCGAGGCCGTGCCATCGATGTCAACCTGTAACCCCATAGGAGGAGCTTTGGAAGCCGGAGCTTCCCGCCGGGGTTGTTTGGCTGGTGCAGGGTCCTCGAGGGCAAGCCCAGAGGCATCTCGATGCTTAGAGGGAGATCTATCCTTCGAGGACCTGCTAGACTTATGTTTGGTTTCCTGAGATCCATCAGGAGAAGAAGACCGGGAAGAGGTCGATGCTACCGACGCTGCATCAGCGGGAAACAGCACATGGAGCTTAGCTGCTCGGTTCTGTAAACCTCGTTTAGACATTAGAGAGCAGGACGGACAATCCGGAATGGAGTGTTCAGGACCCAAACATTTAAGGCACCATTCATGGGTATCTGTAACAGAAATAGTACCGCTACACTTAGTGCATTTCTTGAACCCGGAGGCTGGTTTTTCCATGAGGGAAATTTTCTCTTCGGCCCTGAGGCCTAGAAGAAAAATTACACTGTGGGGAAAAGTATAGATTTTTTTTTTTTTTTTTTTTTAAAGAAGAAAGAAAAGACCGGCGGTACCGGTCTGGAGTCGGGGAAGGCAGACACGCGACCAAAGAAATAAAATAAAATAAAGAACTTCTTCAGTGTTGACAGGACTCGACCTGCTGGCTCCGCGGCAAAGAAGAATTTAGGAGAGCTGGTCAGGAAAGGCGGGAAGGCAGCGCGCAGGCGCAGTGGGATGCTCCCAAAAGCTTTCCTTTTTGGGAAGCTGGGGAGCATTCCCGCGCAGGCTCCGTCGGTACCGACGTACCCATATGTGAAGACTCATTCCTGCTTGTTCCTGGAGATCAGCAGGAATTTAGTCTTCACATATGGGTATCGTCAGTACCAACGGAGCCTGCGAGGGAACGCTCCCCAGCATCCAATTAGAAAACTTTTGGGAGCATCCCACAGCACCTGGTGCTGCCTTCCTGCCTTTCCCAACTGCCTCTCTCCAGTTGAGTTTAAAGCTGAGACAAAGAGAAAGAGAGAGGGAAAAAGAAAGAGATAGAGAGATACAACTCCTAGGGGAGGTGGGTGGGTTGTGAAGACTAAATTCCTGCTGTTCCCGGAGATCACCTGTTACAGGTGAGTAACTATGCTATCTCCAGGAACAAGCAGGAATGTAGTCTTCACATATGGGGACTCCCTAGCTCTAGATGCCAGGGAGAGAACCCCAGAAGTTGTCTGTCCCTGTGAAAAGGGATCCACTTCCCCCCATGGATCTCTGGCATTCTACCAGGGATGATGGGTAGGAGTTGATTAGGTATGGAACAGGTGCTGGAGAACAGCCTGACCAAACAAGGCACCCTGGCAGGAGTCCTTGTCCAAGCAGTAATGGGCTGTGAAGGTATGAACCGAGGCCCAAGTGGCTGCTCGATAGACACATAGTGCAGATGAGCCATCGAAGCTGCCATGGCTCTCACATTGTGAGCTGTGACATGGCCCTCCAGAGGAAGATTCTTACTCTGAAAGGCAAACAAAATACACTGTGCAATCCAGTTGGACAGTGTTCTCTTGGAGATTGGAAGTCCCAAATGAGAAGGATCAAAAGCAACTAAGAGTTGAGAGGACTTTCTATGTTGCTGTGTCCTTTGTAAGTAAAAGACTAAAGCTCTTTTACAGTCCAAAGTATGAAGATTCCTTTCTGCATTTGATGCATGAGGCCTTGGAAAAAACACAGGCAGGTAGACCGCTTGGTTTAGATGAAAAGGCGAGACCACCTTTGGCATAAAGTGTGGATGAGTCCTAAGGACTACCTTGTCATGATGGAACCTTGTATAAAGGAGGATCAGCCACTAGTGCCTGCGACTTACTGATGCGACGTGCTGATGTGATTGTAATGAGAAAGATAACTTTCCAGGAAAGGAATTTCAAGGAGGTAGTAGCTAAGGGTTCGAAAGGTGGCTTCATAAGCTGGCCAAGAACCAGGTTTAAGTCCCATACCACTGGTGGTGGCCTAATGAGAGGCTTAGTTAGAAGAAGGCCTCTCATAAATCTTGCTATAAGAGGATTGGAGGAAATAGGTTGTCCATTTAAAGGCTTGAAAGAAGCTGCAATAGCATGCAAATGGACTCTTACTGAGTCTTAAGTCCTGCATTGGATAAATGAAGGAGATACTCCAGTAATGATTCCAGAGGTATCGAAAGGGGGCTAAGACCCTTCTGTGAGCACCATATGGTAAACCTTTTCCACTTGAAAGCATAAGAGCATCTTGTGGAAGGCTTCCTGGAAGCATAAAGGATATCCTTTACTTGCTGAGAAAGGTTAAGATCATGAAGATCTAGGCCTTCAGCAACCGCAGAGACTGGGGATTGGGATGCCATAACATTCCGTCCTCCTGAGACAGGAGATCTGGAGCAGACCCTAAATCCAGAGACGGAGCTTCAGAGAGATGTAGAAGCAGAGGGTACCACACTTGCCATGGCCAATGTGGAGCTATGAGAATCATACAGCCTCTGTCTCTCTGAAGCTTGAACAGGGTTTTGGGAATTAGGAATGGGTGGAAAGGCATAAAGGAAGTCTTGACCCCAATGAAGGAGGAAAGCATCCCTGGCCTGAGAGCCCTGAGCCGGAATTCTGGAACAGAACCAGGGAAGTTTGGCATTCAACGGACTTGCAAAGAGATCTATGTCTGGGGTTTCCCAAATTTGAAAAATCTTGGCCAACTGGTCTGCATATAGAGACCATTCCTGTGGAAGCAGAACTCGACTGAGTCTGTCTGCCCAAGAGTTTTGGATGCCTGAAAGATACACTGCCAGGAGATGAATCTGATGCTCTCTGGCGAGGGCCCATAGTCGCAAAGCTTCGTTGCAAAGCGACAGAGAGCCTGCCTGTTCCTCCCTGCTTGTTCATGAAGAACATGGCTACTTGATTGTCCATATGAATGAGGACTGTCTTGTAGCTTAGCAGGGTATGGAACACTTGAAGAGCAAGGAAGATCGCTCTGAGCTCTAAGAGATTGATGCGTAGACGAGTCTCCTGTGGAGTCCAAGTGCCTTGGGTGGAGAGGTCTTGCAAATGAGCTCCCCAACCCATTGGTGAAGAATCTGTTGTGAGAGTTGCCTGAGGTAAAGGTTGTTGAAATGGGGACCCCCACCAACAGGTTTAGAGTGGACTGCCACCATTGGAGGGACAAAATAAGGCGATTTGTGTTTGCTATTTTGTCTGACAGGCACCTTGATGCCTGGGTCCATTGAGTGGATAAAGTCCATTGGGCTGCTCTCATATGGAGGCAAGCATGAGGAACCACATGCACGGTGGATGCCATGTGGCCTAGTAGTTGTAACATTTCTCGAGCAGTGAGGTGAGGCTTTAGCACTGCTTGAGAAGCTAACTGCACAATGCGAAGGCAACGGGTCTGAGGAAGATAGGCCCTTGCCTTTGAGGTATCCAGCATAGCTCCTATAAACTCCAGGGGCTGAGTAGGAGTTAGGTTGGATTTTGGGATGTTTATGATAAGGCCCAAATATTGAAGGATACGCATTGTGCAAGACAAAGAAAACCTGGCTTCTGGCTCTGATGGGGCTCAAATGAGCCAGTTGTCTAAGTAAGGGAAGACGAATATTCCTAGAGTGCAAAGAAAGGCTGTCACCACAGCCATGAATTTCGTAAACAACCTTGGAGCTGAGGCCAGGCCGAAGGGAAGAACTCTGTACTGGTAGTGCTTCCCCTGAAATAGAAACAGAAGGAATCTTCGGTGGGTTGGATGGATAAGAACATGGGTGTACACATGCCTTGAGATCTAGAGAACAAAGCCAATCCTGACTCTGAAGGTATGGCAGAAGAGTTCCTAGAGAAACCATCTTGAATTTCTCTTTGAAGAGGAATTTGTTCAACTCTCTGAGGTCTAAAATAGGTCTGTGTCCTCCTGTTTTCTTTGGGATAAGGAAATAGGGGGAGTAAAACCCTGTACCCTGTTGGGGAATGGGTACCTCTTCTATTGCCCCTTGGGCAAGAAGTATAGTGACCTCTTGACTCAACTGGTTGTTGAGAGAGGTCTGAGAACTGAACTGTCTTACCATTGTAGGAGGGGGCATGCGAAGGAAGTGAAGCCTGTACCCCTCTTTTACAATGGAAAGAGTCCAATCTTCTGCTGTTACCTGCCCCCATCTGGGGGCAAAATGACATAGACCTCCTGGCCCTCAGTGAACCAGAGCCTTCCACCATTCCAGGAAGGTTAAGTTCTCTAGATGGAAGTCAAAGGCCTTGTGGAGGCTGAGACTGCTGAAGCTTAGCAGTCTTTGCTTTCCTTTGTTTAGGTGGTTGCTGACCTTTTCGGGCAGACTGACCTGCAGAACGTCCCTGGTGGGTATAAGAGGGGTAAAACCTCTTCTTCTTGGAGAAGAATGTTTTTTTGAAAGATTTCTTCCTTGCAGGATCAGCTGTAGCTTTGGATTATCTATCCAAGGTAGAGTTATCAGCATCCAGTTCATTGGCTCTCTTGCCAATTTTTGCCAAAAAGACTCACCTGTACAAAGGATATTGCCCAGTTTGTCCTGTACCCAGAGCTCCAAGTCAGATGCCTGGAGCCAGGCAATCCTACGTGCACCTATGGCAATGGCAGAGGTTCTGCTTATGCACTCAAAACAGTCAAAAGCTGCACGACTGACAAACTTAGAAACATCCTGGGCATGTTTAACTAGTGTGAGAAAATCCTGCCTCTTATCATCAGGAAGGAGAGGGCTTAAAATCTCCAAATCTCCTGTGACATCTTTAAGGAACATTCCCATATATAAAATATAGGAACTGATCCTGGCAGAAAGCAAGGAAGCCTGGAAAGTACGACGTCCAAAGGCATCCAAAGTTGTACACTCACGTCCTGGAGGATTAGAGGCATGCCTCTTTGCACTCCTGATCCTTCTCATAGCTGATTCCACTACAATGGAGTGGTGAGGAAGCTGAGTCTTCTGGAAGCCAGGACAAGGAGGGACTCGATACATGGTATGCAGTCTACGAGAGTGAGGAGAGGTGGTAAGAGGTGTTTCCCACATTCTTAACATGAGATCATGTAAGATCTCATGAATAGGCAAAGTAGCTGCCTCTTTAGGAACCTTGGGATATTGTACAATCTCCAACTCCTTTGCTCTGGGCTCTGCTTCAGGAGCCATTGTAATGGAAAGACCTCGAGCCACCTCTCTGATGAAATCCTGAAAGGATATATATTCTGGAGGAGACATCCTACGCTTAGGAGAGGAAGCCTCCACCGGGAGAAGTACTCCGGTATCGACCGAGCTGTCAGAATCCTCAGATTCCTCCGAGGATTCAAAGTACCTTCTATCCGGATGCTCTTGTAGAGCACGGTACCCGTACCAACCGAAGTCGGTGTCGGGGGGAATCGGTACTGGTCTATCGGTACCGGAAGGCATAGCATGACTCGGTGTCGGCAATGCAGACACCGATGTCAATATTGATGCTGTCATTACCGGCACCGATACCGGTGCCGGAACCAGTGCCGGTACCAGCTGAACTGTCTGAAGCTGTTCCGAAGGTACCGATGCCGCAAGGAGAGCCGCCAGACTGCGTTCAATAGCCAGGAACCTCTGGTCTATCGACGCTGCCGATGCCTGGGTATCTGTACCGGAGAAAGCGGCCGGTACCCCAGAGCATGGCACCAGTAGTTTTGCCAAGGTTGAGGCCTCAAGAACATCCTGGAGCCCCAATAATGCTTTGGAAGCCGAAGCTTCCCGCCGGGGCTATTTTGCCAGTGCAGAACCCTCAAGGGCAATGCCAGAGGCATCTCGATGCTTGGAAGGAGATCTACCCTTTGAGGACCGGCCAGACTTATGTTTAGTTACCTGAGATCCATGGGAGGAAGACGAAGCCCTGGAAAACGTCGATGCCACAGAGGCTGCATCGGAGGGAAAAAGGGTGCTGAGCTTAGCAGCTCGGTTTTGCCGACCCCTCTTAGACATCATTCCACAGGCCATACACTCCGAAATGGAGTGGTCAGGACCTAAAACATTTAAGGCACCACTCGTGGGTGTCGGTGACAGAGATGGTACCGCCACACTTGGTGCACGTCTTGAAACCCGAAGCGGGTTTTTCCATAGTAAAGGAAATTTTGGGCCTAATGCCCAAAATGGCGCATGCACCTGAAGAAGAAAGATTTGGAAAAAATATATTTTTTTTAAAAGAAAGAAAGAAGGAACCGGTGGTACCGGTATAGCATCGAAGGAAGGCAGACGCGACCACAAAAAAGAAGGAGAATAGGAAAATTTTCTGCGGTGACAGGAACAACCACCCGCTGGCTCCGCGGAAAACAAAGAACTGGAGAGAGGCAGTTGCGAAAGGCGGGAAGGCAGCTCGCAGGTACTGTGGGATGCTCCCAAAAGCTTTCTAATTGGATGCTGGGGAGCATTCCTGCGCAGGCTCCGTCGGTACCGACGATACCCATATGTGAAGACTACATGCCTGCTTGTTCATGGAGATACATGTTTAGATTCCTGAGATCGAGGATGGGGCACAGGCTCCCGCCCCCGCCCCCCCCCCCCTTCGGAACGAGGAAGTACCGGGAGTAAATCCAGACCTTGGAGATGCGGTGGAACTCTCGACTGCCCGTTAACAGAAGAGGTTGTTCAGCTCTTGCTGCAAGCAAGCCTAGTGTGAGGGAAGCAGAGTAGGCTCCACTGGGGAGAAGGGAAGAGGGAGTCTGTCTAGATGAAGACAATACCCATCCCGGATCACCTGCAAGACCCAGGTGTCTGATGTAATGGCCACCCACTGAGGGCGAAAAGAGACAGGCATCCTCCCACGGGTAGAAGTGCCCCGGGGGGGGGGGGGAAAGAGGCTATGCTTTCCACGTCAAAACTCCGGGGCTTACTGGGGTGGTGCCGGTGGTTGGGTCTTGGGCCCCTTGGGTTTCCGGTGACCCTGACCTCCCCCTTTGCCCTGAGCGCTGGTCATTGGCACAGGGGTAGGTGGGTATGGTGCGCATCCCTGGTAGGGAGCCCTTTCCTCTGGAAGAAAGGCTTTTTGCTGTGCTGCTTCTTCCGCGGAAGAGAGGAGGTTTTGTGTGAGAGATGGGTGCGAGTGACGAACTCCGTCTCAATCTTGGCTGCCTTGTCCTCCATGGGCTTGCTGAACAGCTGCTCACCGAGGCAGGAAACATCCAGGAGCTTCTCCTGGACCCACTGTTTCAGGTCCGAAGACTGGAGCCATGTCTGGTGTCTGGCTCCGACGCCAGCTGCTACCACACGGGCAGAAGACTCAAATCTGTCCTATGCGGCACAGGAAAGGTATTTCAAGTAGTCTGCGACCAACTTCAGGAGGTTCTGGAACCTGAGAAGATGCTTCCCACCAAGGCCTGTGGAAAAACCGCCAAGATCTTTGGCGATGTTGCTAAGAGACATACACATATACAGTTGGTACACTTGGATGCGGCACACCTCTTTCCTTTCAGCCTGCCCATACCAGCTGCCTTTAACAGCTTTAAAACCGTCACTTCCACTGGCGCGCCTGCGCCCCTCGCCAGAGGGCCCTTTGGCGTGGCCCTTAGGCGTAGGACCGTGCGGGGCCGTTTAAAATGCTGCTACACATTGGTTCTGCTTGCTGTGGAGATCGGAGCGGTGGAGGGGTGATGTCGACAGCGGAGGTTGTGAGTGGGAGCTTAAACACCTGGTGCTATTATATCTACCTCTTCAGATGCTATGTGGAGCATTTCTTCTTGTCTCCTGTATTCCTTTAACTATCACTGTATCTCTTATTCTGTCCTATCTAATTAATGGCGTTCTCTTCATATTTTCTGTAACTTTTATGTAATATTGTAAACCGCTCTGATGCTTTGGCTTGAGCGGTATATCAAATGTAATAAACATAAACATAAGTCTTGGGGTTCTAGGACAAGGAATTCCCTACTAGGTGGGACCGAAGAGTTCAACTTTGGGCTATTCTGTTCCCGCAACATGGATTTGACTTCCATGTAGATATGAGGAAGCTGGGTCTTCCGAAACCTGGGCTGCGCTGGACCCTATACATGGCACCAAGTCTTTTACTGACAATAGGGACCGAGGCGGGTTCTTCCTACATGCGGAGGAGCAGCTGGGATAGGACGGATGGTACCGGAATCCTAAGAGACTCCCTGGGTGGAGACTTGTACTGCAAGATGTCACGTTCCTCTGCCCTTGGCTTCTCCTCGGTCTGCGTAGGCAGATTGAGGGCCTGAGCCATATCCTACACAAACACCAGGAAGGAGGTGTCCTCGGGAGGCGACCACCTTTGCGAGGTGGGCAGGGATAGGTCAGAGGGGAGATCCCTATGGATGCGGGTCTCCGGGTAAGTGTCCCCGTCCGATTCCCAGCCCGAGAAGTCCAAGAAGAACTCCAAAGCGGGCTGATCCCTAAGCCCAGTGGCCGAGGCCTGCTTGGAGCCAGAGGCACTGGCTCTGGAAGGCCTCACCCCCGAGAAATGGGACAGCGACTGAGACTGGTGCCGAGGACCCTTGCGAGGCCTGCAGTTCTCAGGGGTTTCACAAGGCAGTTTTCGGGACCCCAGTTGGGTAATCCTTGGTCTCGGGGCACAAGCTAGCCATGCTGGTCAAGAGCGCCTGCTGGGCAACTAGGAAGGCAGAAACGCTGTGCTCCAGTGCCAGCATATGGGACTCCCACTCAAGAGTGGGTCCCTGTGATGCCGATATTGGTGTTACCGGGTCTGGCGTGGAGAAGGAGAGGGGGTCCTCGCCAGGACGATCCTCAGGAGACCTGGCGCCATCACTGGAGGCCTCCGTGTCTGCACGAGGTACCTTTCGAGGCCGCTCCTTGTCTGACCCTCGGGAACGCCAGGGAGGGCTAAGGGAACGAGCACGAGACCGCTCATACTTGTCCAGAGTCTGACAGTGACTTTGAGGTCTTCTACTTTCGTCACGCCACCTCAGGCGAACCCTGATCAGAGTGATGCCTGGGGCGCGGGGTCACTGCGGGGGTCCCCGCAAGCAGTGGGTCAGCAGGGCGAGGTGCCACCGGAGACCTCTGCTATTTTTGGAGCATCTGTCACACTTTCTGAAGCCTGTGGCCATAGGGGCAAAACAGATCCCTGTGAGGTCGAAAACCTTTGAGGCCAGCGGTTGGCGAAAAAAGGGCACGAAAAGGGCCCGAAAGGAAAACACTAAAATGAGAGAAAAAGGAATCACTTGGCCCACAGCCAGAGCAGGAAAGGATGGAAGAGGACAGGTGCTACCGGAAAAAAGGTCAGAAGGCCGAAGACAAAAAAACTTTTTCCGAGGGACAAAGACGTATGTCCGAAGGGCTCCGCGGAAAAAGGGAGACTGAGCAAGATGGCACCCCTTTGGCGGGAAAAGGACCACGCATGCATGGTAGCAATCCCAAAGACTTTCTTTGAAAGATGGGGAATTGCTCTGCGTGGGCTCTGTTGGTGCCGACGTCACCCATAAGTGAGAATTGACTTCCTGCTTGTTCCTGGAGAATATGGAATTCTTTGGATTAAAACTGATAAATCTGTATATTTTAGAATTCTGTGTTTTTGCTGAGTCAGTCAGGTCTTAGTACCACCAGAGAGCTTTTCATTTAAATCAAATCAGAGTATATAAAGTAAAATAGAGTAAATAGTCTGAATAGAAATAAATTTGTTTCTAGAGACCTTTACAAAGAAGCCTTCCAGTTAGGAGGCAAAAGATCTGTTAAGTTGTCGTAAATAGTGCTAAAGCCAAATGACAGATCAAAGGGGCAATTTGAAAGCCCCCTTCTAGCAAACCAAGGGCTGTGTGAATCACTCAGGAAATTATTAAGATATGACTGTGGAAACATAGGTCACGGCACTGTGTTGGAAGCCAGTTTTTATAAAATCTCCTTTTCCTCCATCCCAGGAATAATGTTAGCTTTATAGGCTCTTAAACCTATTAAAAGGAAAGAGATGCCCATATATGTTTTCAGGTGCAGCTGGTTATCCTCATCAGGAATAGATTAATTAAAAGACCTGAGATTAATTAATCTTGAGGTGAACAAAGTACATCAATGTAGTACGTATAGCTGCATTAGTATAAGTATTCCCAGCAAACTGAAGTAAAGTGAACAGCTTAAAAACTTAAACAAAACCTTAAAGCTAAGATGCAGACAACAGCCCAGCAGCAAGATGGGGGCTCGCCATTCTTTGCATTGACTGTCACATGTATGATTTTCTCTTTCCTCTCAGGGAACGAGTCTGATCTCTGGAGGCCAGACTTGGAGAACATAAGACAGACAGAAAGATATATAGAGAAGTCCTACAGGGACATAGTACTGAAGTCTCACCTCCAGTCTGGCGGCCTCTCTGTTGCCATGGAGGAGAGAGGTCACATGACAGGAGAGCATCACCCTGGTGTAGCAGGAAATGATCTGCAGTTAGGCCCTGTTCTTCAGATGGTGTAAAACTCTCGCACAGAGGAGGTTTCTCCGGGACCATGTGCCCATGAGGAAAGGGTTAGGACAGCATTCATTGTTGGTGATTAGATCATTCGGCATGTAGATAGCTGGGTGGTTGGTGGACATAAGGATCGCCTGGTAACATGCCTGCCTGCTGCGAAGGTGGCAGACCTCAAGCACCACCTAGACAGGGTTTTAGATAGCACGGGGGAGAGTCTGCTGTTTTGGTACATGCTGATACAAATGACATAGGAGAGAGTGGTAGGGAGGTTCTGAAGGCCAAATTTAGGCTTTTAGGAAGAAAGCTGAAATCCAGAACTTCCAGGGAAGCATTCTCAGCAATACTTCCCATTCCACACGCAGGAACCAAAAGGCAGGCAGAGCTCTGGAGTCTCAATGCATGAATGAGACAATGGTGCAAGGAAGAGGGTTTTGGATTTGTTAGGAACTGGGCAACATTCTGAGGAAAGGTGATGCTGTTCCGAAGGAGGGGCTTTTCCGAAGGGATAGTCTTCACCTTAAGCAGGGTAGAACCAGGCTACTGGCATTAACCATTAAAAAAAAAAAAAATCCCCCCCTACTCATCGCTTTTTTTAAGGGCAACCTACCTTTTTTGTTAAAATGGTAAATAAAGGTAAAAGGAAAAGGAGACCGCTATGGTTTTCGAAAGAAGTAGCTGAAAAAGTGAAGAAAAAAAGGGAGGCCTTCATGAAATACAAGAGATCACAGAGAGAGGAAGACAGGCATCTATATTTGGAAAAACTTAGAGAAGCTAGCAAAGTAGTCAAGAAGGCAAAGATTCAAAAGGAGGAGGAAATAGCCAATGCAATAAAATAGGGGGATAAGACATTTTTCAGATATGTTAGTGAGAAGAGGAAGGGCAAAAGTGGTATTGTCAGACTCAAGGGTGCAGGGGAGAAATATGTAGAAGCTGATAAGGATAAAGCAGAATTGCTTAACAAATATTTATGTTCTGTGTTCACAGATGAAGAACCAGGAGCAGGACCTCAGAAAACACCCACAAACAAGAAAAGAAGCGAGGGACATCTTGAACAATTTTCAGAAGACTGTGTTCATGAGAAACTAGCTAAACCTAAAGTAGACAAAGCGATGGGACCGGATGGGATACACCCTAGAATACTAAGGGAACTTGGGGACGTTCTAGCAGCTCCACTGACTGACCTTTTCAATGCCTCGTTGGAGTCGGGAGTGGTGCCAAAGGACTGGAGAGAGGCTCATGTGGTGCCTTTACACAAAAGCAGAAGTAAGGATGTGGTTGAAATCTACAGGCTGGTTAGTTTAACTTCGGTGGTGAGTAAATTATTGGAAATGCTGCTGAAAGAGAAAATAGTGAAGTTTCTGGAGTCCAGCGGATTACAGGATCCGAGGCAGCATGGATTCAGCAGAGGCAGGTCTTGTCAGACAAATCTGATTGATTTCCTTGACTGGGTGACCAGGGAGTTGGACCGAGGAAGAGCCCTAGATGTGGTGTATTTAGATTTCAGTAAAGCCTTTGACACCGTTCCTCACAGGCGACTTATAAACAAACTGAGCACCCTAGGGATGGACCCTAAAGTTACTGCTTGGGTTAGAAATTGGTTGGGTGGGAGGCGACAGAGTACAGGTAAACGGAGCTCACTCTGAGGAGAAGGACGTTACCAGTGGTTTGCCCCATGGATCTGTCCTTGGTCCGATTCTTTTTAACATCTTTGTTAGTGATATAGCAGAAGGGCTGTCGGGTAAGGTTTGCCTCTTTGCGGATGATACCAAAATCTGCAATAGAGTAGACACCCAGGAAGGTGTAGATAACATGAGAATGGATCTACCTAAGCTTGAAGAATGGTCTAGAATTTGGCAGCTGGGATTTAATGTTAAAAAATGTAAGGTCATGCATTTGGGCTGCAGCAATCCAAGGGAGCAATATAGTATAGGGGGTGAAGTACTTTTGTCCACTAAAGAAGAGAGGGACCTAGGTGTGGTTCTGTCTGATGATTTTAAAGTAGCTAAACAGGTAGAAAAGGTGACAGCAAAAGCTAGAAGGATGCTTGGGTGCATACGGAGAGGCAGGGCTAGCAGAAAAAAGAAGGAGGTGATAATGCCTCTGTATAAGTCTTTGGTGCAACCTCATTTGGAGTAGTGTGCAATTGAGACCGCACCTTCAAAAGGATGTGAACAGGATGGAGTAGGTGCAGAGGGTGGCTTAGAAAATTATTAGTGGTCTTCATTATAAAGCATACGAGGAAAGACTTAAGGATCTGAATATGTACACCTTAGAGGAAAGGCGGGATAGAGGTGATGTGATTGAGATGTTTAAATACCTCCGTGGCATAAATGTTCAGGGAGAGAGTCTCTTTCAATTGAAAGCAAGTTCTGCTATGAGTGGACATGGGATGAGGTTGAAGGGAGATAGATTCAGGAGTGATATGCAGAAATATTTCTTTACGGAAAGAGTAGTGGATCCGTGGTAGAGATGAGGACAGTAACTGAATTAAAAAAAGCATGGGACAAACACAGAGGATCTCTAAAGGTAAAAAGGGGACTATTGTAGTTGCTGATATGGAAGAACAGACTAGATAGACCCTGTGGTCTTTTTCTGTCGTCATATTTCTATGTTTCTAATGGGGAAAGCAAAAAGTCACCCAAGAGTGCATGGTTCAGACTAATGTATCCTTGAAAGATACTAGTAAAAGACTGAAGTTAGGGCATAATCGACAGGGAGGTTCCAGTAAATACAAAAAGTAACCCAAATACCCTTAAGAACAGAGCAGACAGAGTTAAAGATTCCAAAATTACCCTGCCTTTCAATAACCAGCTTAAGATTAAGAAAATACAACCTCTAAAATGCTTGCATACAAATTCTTAGAAGTCTAAAAAATTAGATGGGAGAGTCAGAATACATAGCACTAAATGAGAGGTTAGATATGATTGGAATCTCAGAGATCTGGTGAAAGGAGGGTAGCCAGTGGGACACAGATACTTGGGTACAAATTATATTGCAATGATAGAGTAGATCAAATTAGTGGAGGTGTTGTACTCTATATCAGAGAAGGAATTAACCACACAGGATCAATGTTCCCTCTAATTTTCTGTAGGCTGTGTGCGCATAAAATATCAGCTGTGTGCAGCTTTTAAAGGAAGGTTAAATTTTTGTGCGCCACATAATGACACTCGGAGTTATATACATTAAAATTTGACTACACGTCAGAATACAGTATGTACACCACATTGATTTTAATCAAATTAAATGAAGCGGGAAATTTCTAGTAATTACAATCATAACTTTTAAATTTTAAGACGTCTGTGTTGTTTTCTATCAGAATCAGAGCCGTAATTTTTGTGCGCTCTGTTGTAAAGTATGTGCGCTCGCTCGGTGAGGTGTGTGCGCGCGCACACGCGCACAGCTTAGAGGGAACAGTGCACAGGATTAAAGTTCTGCAGAAAAGATACACTATAGAATCTCTATGAATTGAAATTTCACGTAAAAAGGGGAACACAATGGCAGTGGGGGTGTACTGCTACTTCACCTGACCAGAATGAACAAATGGATGTCGAAATGCTCAAAGAAATTAGGGAAGCAAACAGATGTTACAAAACAGTAATAATGGGCGATTTCAATTACCCCGGTATCGACGGGGTCAGTGTCATGGCAGGACATGGTAGGGAGGATAAAGATTCTAGATAAAATAAATGACTTCTTCTTGGAGCAGCTGGTTTATGAACAGACAAGCCATTTTGGACCTTGTCTTAGTGGAACACAAGACCTGGTGCAAAAGATCAGAGTGCTGGCAGTAGTGATCATAGCATGATCACATATGATTTAATAAATGGAGGAAGGACGGCAAGGAAATCCACCTTTTAACTTTCAAAAGGGAGGCTATGATAAAATGAGGAAAATAGTTAAGAAAAACACTAAAAAAGAGCAGCTGCAAAGGTTTAAGATTTACATCAAGCATGGGTGTTATTCAAAAATACTATCTTGGAAGTCCAGACAGCGTAGTTACTCACCTGTAACAGGTGTTCTCCAGGAGCAGCAGGAATCAGTCCTCACTTATGGGTGACGTCGGCGCCGACGGAGCCCTCGCGGAGCAATTTTCCCCAGCTTTCAAAGAAAGCCTTTGGGAATTGCAGCGCGCATGCGCGGTCGTCTTCCCGCCCGAGGGTGCCATCTTAGCCAGTCAGATGACATAGCTAAAAAAGACAGCATAAAAAGTTGTAAAAAGAACATAAGCAGACGATTGCAACTCCAAGGGGAGGAGGGAGGGTAGTGAGGACTGATTCCTGCTGCTCCTGGAGAACACCTGTTACAGGTGAGTAACTACGCTTTCTCCAGGACCAAGCAGGAAGTCAGTCCTCACTTATGGGACTCCCAAGCTCAAGGCTACCGGAGACCCTAAGCACAAAAATGAGCTCCCTCTAGCTCAGCAGCACAGAAGGATAGAATCTTCGCTGAATTATCACCCACCGGTAGCCCACATCCGGGATGGAGGGTAGGAGTTGCTCAGACCTCAAAGAGATTACGGAGGACTGCCTGTCCGAAAGCACTGTCCCTACGGGACTCCCTCTCGAGACAGTAATGGACCGCAAAAGTCTGGCTCGAAGACCAAGTAGCGGCCCGGCAGATGTCTGCCAGCGGAACCGAGCGGAGGTAAGCCACTGACGTAGCCTTTGCCCGAACGCAATGAGCCGTGACTCGACTTTCTAAGGAGAGTCCGGCTGCCCCATAAGCCCAAGAGATACAGTCCGCAACCCAGATGGACAGAGTACGCTTGGAGACCGGGAGCCCCAATTTATTGGGGTCAAAAGACACAAAAAGCTGAGCAGCTTTACGGTGCTCCCGCGTACGGTCAAGGTAGAAGTTCAATGCCCTTCTACAGTCCAGGGTATTGAGGACCGTTTCAGCTCGGCTGGAGTGTGGTCTGGGAAAGAAGGTTGGAAGTACCATCTCCTGATTGATGTGAAAAGGGGAGACCACTTTAGGCAGAAATTTTGGGTGAGTCCGTAGGACTACCCTATTCTTGTAGAACCTAGTGTAAGGGGGATCAGACACGAGGGCCTGCAATTCACTTACGCGTCTAGCGGAAGTGAGGGCTATCAAGAACAGTGTTTTCCAAGACAGAAAACGGAGAGAACAGGTAGCCATAGGTTCAAAAGGCGGACAGGTGATCTGCTGCAAAACCACATTCAGGTCCCAGTCAGGCGCTGGCGGGCGCAGAGGTGGTTTAAGTAGAAGGAGACCTCGGAGAAACCTCGCTACGAGAGGGTCGCTCGAGAGAGGTCTACCGTCCACCGGCACATGATGTGCCGAAAGAGCACTGAGGTGAACTTTGACGGAGTTGGACTTAAGTCCCAGATTAGAGAGGTGTAGCAAGTACTGCAAGATCACCGACACCGGGCAGGAGAAGGGATCCTGAGACTGTTGGGTACACCAGACTGCAAAGCGACGCCATTTAAGGGCGTAGCATTTGCGGGTAGAAGGCCGTCGCGAAGCCAAGACGACCTCCTCCACCTCCGCCGGCAGGAGAAGGGGAGCAAGGACTACCCTCTCAGCAGCCAGGCCATGAGGTTGAGAGACCTGAGGTTGGGGTGCAGTAGGGACCCCTGATCCTGAGTGAGGAGATCCGGTTGTACCCCCAGAGGGATTGGATCCTCCACCGCCAGTTGCAGTAGGAGCGGAAACCACGGCTGCCTGGGCCAGCGAGGGGCCACCAGGATCATGAAGGCTTTGTCTCGGAGAACCTTGAAAAGAGTCCGAGAGACTAGCGGGATGGGAGGGAAAGCGTACAGAAGGCCCCCCGACCATGAGATCAGAAAGGCGTCCGCCGCAACCCGAAGGGGGTGTGGCTGACGAGAGCAGAAGCGAGGAAGCTGCCGGTTGCGAGGACTGGCAAAGAGATCCACCGTGGGGAGGCCCCACTTGAGGAAGAGCTTCTGAACTACCAAGGGATCCAGACGCCACTCGTGCGGCTGGAGGACCCTGCTGAGTTTGTCCGCAAGGCAATTTTCCTGGCCCGGGAGATAAACTGCCTTGAGGAGAATGCCGTGACTGACGGCCCAAGAGCAGAGCTTCTGTGCCTCCCTGCAGAGGAGGAAGGAGCCCGTGCCCCCCTGTTTGTTCACGTAGAACATAGCAACTTGATTGTCCGTCTGTACAAGGACGGACTGTTGGGAAGTCAGGTGGGAGAAGGCCTTGAGAGCTAGGCGGATCGCCCTGAGCTCCAGGAAGTTGATCTGCTGAGCAGACTCCCACGTGGTCCAGAGGCCCTGAGTACGTGCCTCTTGGCAATGTGCTCCCCAGCCCAGGAGGGATGCATCGGTGGTCAGCACCCGGGTCGGTTGAGGTGACTGGAAAGGCATTCCGAAGATCAGGTTCGGCTGCCGGAGCCACCACCGGAGAGACGAGACCAGCGGCTCGGAGACGCGCACTAGGTCTGCTAGGCCGCCTGTGGCTTGTCGCCACTGCTGGCGGAGACACCATTGAGCAGACCGCATATTCAGGCGGGCATTGGGGGTCACATGGACGGTGGAAGCCATATGGCCGAGCAGTCTCAGGAAGCGCCTGGCGGAGACCAGGGGCTGGCTGCGAAAGCGGTCGGCTAGGTCCATGAGCCGTTGAGCCCTGTCGAGCGGTAGGTATGCTCGCGCCTGAGGAGTGTGCAGCCTCGCGCCGATGAACTCGAGATCCTGTGAGGGGAGCAAAGTGGACTTTGCGAAGTTTATAACAAAGCCCAAGTGCTGCAGAAGAGTCACCGTGCGGCACGTGGCGTTGGTGACCTCCTGAGCGGACGCTGCTCTGATGAGCCAGTCGTCGAGGTACGGAAAGACATAGAGGCCGTGAAGCCGGAGATGGGCCGCCACGACCGCGAGACATTTTGTGAAGACTCGCGGTGCGGAGGACAGGCCAAAGGGCAGTACTCTGTACTGGTAATGATCTCCTGCCACCACAAACCTTAGGTATTGGCGGTGGCTTGGGTGGATGAGGATGTGCGTGTAGGCATCCTTTAGATCCAAGGAGCATAGCCAATCTCCCTGCTGGAGGTAGGGCAGAAGGATTCCAAGGGTAAGCATTTTGAACTTCTCCCGCACAAGGAACTTGTTGAGGTTGCACAAGTCCAGGATGGGTCTGAGGCCCCCTGTTCTCTTTGGTATCAGAAAATACCTGGAATAAAAGCCTTGACCTCTCAGGTGGTGGGGCACCGGTTCCACCGCCTGTTCCTGCAGAAGACCTGCTAACTCCTGAAGGAGTAATTCCCTGTGCAGAGGGGGTCGCGGAGGTTCTCCCGGAAAATAGGAGGGAGGGACCTGATGGAAGTGGAGAAGATAGCCTTCTCGCACGACTTGAAGCACCCAGGCATCTGCGGTGATGCTGGACCACCTGTGGGCGAAGTGAACCAGCCGGCCTCCGGTGCTGGGAGGAACCAGCGGGGGGGGAGAGGCTATGCTTTGTGAGTCAAAAACCCCCACCCTGCTGAGCAGGGGCTGGTGGTGCAGGCTTGGGGGCTTGCTGCCTACGTCCCGTTACCCCGTCCCTTGGCCTGCTGGCCCTGTTGGGGAGCTGCAGGGGCCTGATAATGGGGGTACTGTTTGTAGGCAGCCGCCTTCCTCGGGTAAAAGGACTTTTTCCCCGAGCCCTTCTTTTTCTGGGAAGGGGCGGAGGTCTTCCTAGAAAGCCTGGTCCTGGTGAGAGTCTCAGTCTCAATTTGTGCAGCCTTATCCTCCATGGGCTTGCCAAAGAGGTTTTCGCCTCGGCAGGGGACATCGACCAACTTGTCCTGCACCCAGGGCTCAAGGTCTGACGACTGAAGCCAAGCCTGTCGGCGGGCACCGATGCCGGCTGCGGCCACTCGAGCCGATGCTTCAAAGCCATCATAGGCTGCTCGGGACATGAACTTTGAGCATTCCCGAATGCCAGTGGACAAGGCCAGGAACCTCCGCAAGGGTTCCTCGGACAAACCAGCGGAGAATCCGGCTAGCTCTTTAGCCAGATCTCGGAGATACATGCCCATGTAGAGCTGGTAAGTCTGGACACGACATGCGAGCATAGAGCCCTGGAAACACTTCTTACCAAGGCCATCCAGGTTACGGGCCTCCCTGCCAGGAGGCACCGAGGAGTGCATCTTCTGGCTCTTAAGACGATGCATGGCCGATTCCACTACCATGGAATGGTGTGGTAGCTGTGCCTTTTGAAAGCCAGGGCTCTTGCGGACTCGATAGATAGAATCGACCCGCTTGCTCAGGACCGGCGAGGAGGCCGGACTCTCCCACATGCGGAAGAGTAGTCGTTCCAGCATAGGAGGAACCGGTACAGTAAAGTGTTCCCTCGCGGGAGAGTCATACTGGAGGGCGTCGAGCTCTTCGGCTCGAGGCTCCTCCTCGGGATCCGCAGGGAAGGCCAAAGCCTTGGCCATATCCCTAACGAAGTCCGAGAACCGGGCATCCTCCGGGGGGGACTGCTTCCGAGGCTCGGACTCCAGTGAGTCCGAGGGGACACACCGAGTCCGGAAAGAATCAGGCGACTCTTCCTCTTCAGACTCCCAGACCGACTCCGACGAGGACTCGGTGGGGTCGGCCCGGGCAGGGCGCGGCGCCTGCCGCCCCGACGCCGAGGGAGTCGGCGTCGGCGACATCGGTCCCGAACGGGAGGCCGAGGGTGACCTCGACCGAGGATCGACTCGAGTTCTCATTGACTCGAGGATCGGCTCGGTCTCCGGGGTCGACTTGGACGTCGACGTCCCGGCGGTCGGGGCAGCGGCGCCAGCGAGGCCAGCGAGCAGTGCCCGCTGCTGGTCCATGAAGGCAGACAGTCTGCTCTCCAAGGCCGTCAACCTGAGTCAGAGCTCAGGTGACCCAGCAGCCCCCGACTCGGGCCCCGACGGCGTCGGGCCCGACGTCGGCTGTCGCGGAGGCGAGTCCAGAAGGACTACAGGACTTACCCGAGCAGGCATCTCCGACTCCAGGCGAGGTCGCTTCGGGAGGTGTTCCTTCTCCAAGGACCCGGGGCGGCTATCGGGGCTATGCGACCTGGCCCTCGCGGAACCAGGAGCGTCCACCGACGCCGCCCTCGCGGGTTTCACCGTCCGACGATGGTCCCCGGAGGGAGAACCCCGGTCGGAGGAACTCCGGCGACGGTCCGAGCTGGAGCCTTTTGACGTGGAGGCCTCCGACGAGGTCCGGGTACGGCTGGGGTCAGCGAAGATTCGATCACGCTGATGCCGCCGACTCCTCAACGCTTTTGAGGACATTTTGCCGCAGGGCCCACAGATCAGTTCCTCATGATCCGGGCCCAGCAGCGGAGGCAAAAGTCGTGTGTGTCAGTTAGTGACATATTTCGGTCACACTGACCACACCGCTTAAAGCCACTGGCAGCCATCGGGGGAAAAAGGGCCCCTGCGAGGTCAAAGGACCGGGCTGCCAGGGAAAAATCGAAAACGAAAGCTGACAAAGTCAGAAAAACCGAAAAAAAGTAGGAGGACTCGTGACCGGCGTCGCGAGTCCGGACGGGAAAACGATCGGCGTCGAACCGAAGGAAAAAGAATAAAATAACGAAGAAAATCGACTTTTTCGCGGGGACAAGACGGGTACGTCTGTAGGGCTCCGCGGAAAAAAGAAGACTGGCTAAGATGGCACCCTCGGGCGGGAAGACGACCGCGCATGCGCGCTGCAATTCCCAAAGGCTTTCTTTGAAAGCTGGGGAAAATTGCTCCGCGAGGGCTCCATCGGCGCCGACGTCACCCATAAGTGAGGACTGACTTCCTGCTTGGTCCTGGAGAACAGCTGTATTCCACGCTTTAAAAAAAAGTAGAAGGAAGTCCAAAAAAACTGTCAGCATGGTTTAAAGGTGTGGTCAGAGATGCTGCTGTAGCCAAAAAAACATTTTTCAGGAAACGGAAAAAGGAGCCAAAAGATGAAAACAGCAAACGAGATAAGCACTGGCAAGTTAGATACAACACTGATAAGGCAGGCAAAGAGATAATTTGAAAATCCTTACTGTAAAAGCAAAAATGCATAATAAACATTTTCCATTTACATTTGTAGCTGAGAGGCAGTTGAACCATTAGATGATAGCGGGGTAAAAGGCGCACTAAGAGGGGAGAAAGACATAGCGGAGAGACTGAATGAATTCTTTACTTTGGTCTTTACTGAATAAGATGTAGAGAAGTTACCCATGACTGAAATGGTAATGGTATCGGAAGAATTGAAAGAAATATTGATAAACCAGGAAGATGTATTACAAATATTTGATAAACTAAATTAAACTAAAGAGTAGCAAAATCATCTGGGGACAGATGGAATACATCAGAGGGCACTGAAAGAACTGAAATATGAGATTGCAGACCTACTATTATTAATCTGTGAACTATCATTAAAATCATCTTTAATACCTGAAGATTAAAAATTAGCAATACATTGCCCATTGGCCAAAGTGTGTTCCAGGAGTCATCTGGGAAATTACAGACCGGTGAGCCTGATGTCAGTACAGGGCAAAATAGTAAAACCATTATAAAGAACAAAATTACTGAACATGTAGATAGTCATGGTTTAATGGGAGAAATCCAATATGGCTTTAGCCAAGGAAGGTCTTGTCTTACTCATTTGTTACATGTTTTTGAAGGTGTGAACAAACAAGTAGACAAAAGGTGAACCAGTTCATAAAGTGTATCTGGATTTTCAGAAAGCCTTTGACAGGGTACCTCATGAGAGATTCCTGATGAATTTAAGAAGACATGGGATAGGCGGCAGTGTACTATTGTGGATCAAGAACTAAATAAACCAACTGAAAGCCTGCCTAAGAATGTACATACTGTAGATACATATTGTAGTTAATTCTCTTAATATTGTATATAGCTCCCCTGTTCAAGTCCAAGTTTCATTCCCCTGTTCCATTGTAAGTGTCGACCGGCACAGTATTCGTTTTATGTAAACCGCACTGATTTTTAAGAGTGCGGTATATAAGAACAATAAAATAAATAAATAAAAGATAGAAAGCAGAGGGAAGGGCTAAACAGCCAAATTTTCCCAATGGAGAAAGATGAATAATGGAGTACCCCAGTGATGGGTCTGCTGCTTTTTAACATATTCGTAAATGACCTGGAAATGGGAATAACGAGTGAGGTAATCAAATTTGGAGATGACAAAAATTATTCAAAGTTGTTAAAAACCAAGAGGATTGTGAAAAATTACAAGAGGACCTTGATAAATTGGAAGACTGGACGTACAAATAGCACATGAAATTTAATGTGGATAAGTGCAAAGTTATGCACCTAGGAAAGAACAACCCAAACTATGGTTACATGATGCAAGGTTCTACATTAGGAATCACCACCCAGGAAAAAGATTTAGGCATCATCGTTAATAACATGTTGAAACCCTCTGCCCAATGTGCAGCGGTGGCCAAGCAAGCAAATAGAAAGCTAGGAATAATAAGGAAAGGTAAGGAGAATAAAACAAAGGGTATTATGCCTCTTCTGTATCAATTCATGGTGCGACCCTAGCTTGAATATTGTGTGCAATTCTGGTCGCCATATCTTAAAAAGGATATAGCTGAATTAGAAAAGATACAAAGAAGAGCAGCAAAAATAGCAAAGGGAATGGAAGGATACCCCTATGAAGAGAGGCTTAAAAAGTTGGAGCTTTTCAACTTGGAAAAGAGACAGCTGAGGGAGGATATTATAGAGGTCTATAAATTAATGTATGGAATGAAATGGGGAAATGTAGATCGGCTGTTTACGCCATCAAACAGTAGAAAAAGACTACAGGACACATAATGAAGCTACAGTGCAATACATTTAAAACTAACATGAGAAAATATTTTTTTACTCAACTATAACAAACTCTGGAATTCATTACCAGAGGATATAGCAAAAGCTGTTAGTGTAGCTGGTTTTAAAAAAGAAAGTTTGGACAAGTTCCTGGAGGAAAAGGTCAATAAACCATTATTAAAGCAGACCCGGAAAATCTACTGTACTGCACTGTCCCAATATAAGCATTGTGGAACCTGTGTATCTTTTTGCTAACCTGTGAGGTACTTGTGACCTGAATTGGCCACTGTTAGAAACAGGATACTGGGCTTGATAGAACTTGGTCTGACCTAGTATGGTATTTCTTATGTTCTTAACACATGCTCACACAGCTCTCCATAACTGATGCACAGCCCCAACAATCTTGACACACACATACCAACACTCACCTCCACCCCCACAACTTACACATGCACACCACACTCTGACATCGCACCCTCGTATCACCACAGATAAAAGTTAAACTGTTCTCATGAAATAGATATGCACATCATGCCATTGATACACACACATGAATACCTTATATA
Source organism: Ichthyophis bannanicus (assembly GCA_033557465.1). Taxonomy (NCBI): domain Eukaryota; kingdom Metazoa; phylum Chordata; class Amphibia; order Gymnophiona; family Ichthyophiidae; genus Ichthyophis; species Ichthyophis bannanicus. The sequence continues at coordinate 420,070,923 of CM066034.1, forward strand.
CCATCAGTTCCTATGCCCACTCAGTCACATGTGTCCCGCTATCCTGTTGAGAGGCGTTTTATCATGGCTGTTTCAACCAAATCTCCCATACAGACTGCAGTGTGCGAATGGAAGAATAGGGAAAGCACAGTTACTTACCTGTAACAGGTGATCTCTGGGAACAGCAGGAATAAGTCTTCACATATGGGTACGTCGGTACCGACGGAGCCTGCGTGGGAACACTCCCCAGCGTCCAATCAGAAAGCCTTTGGGAGCATCCCTCAGCGCCTGCGTGCTACCTTCCCGCCTTTCCAACTGTCTCTCCTCAGTTGAGTTTTATAGCTGAGACAAAGAGAGAGAGAGAGGAAAGGAAAGATAGATAGAGAGATACAACTCCTAGGAGATGTGGGTGGGTTGTGAAGACTTATTCCTGCTGTTCCCAGAGATCACTTGTTACAGGTAAGTAACTGTGCTATCTCCAGGAACAAGCAGGAATGAGTCTTCACATATGGGGACTCCCAAGCTAAGATGCCTGGAGCCATAGCATGTTGGAGATTGAAACATGCTACACCTCATATGGCCAGGCATCTTGAGGATGGAGGGTAGGAGTTGAAAAAGAGAGGAGCTGTAGAAAACAGCTAACCTAAGATAGGACTACAGGCAAGGAGTCCTTGTATGTATGATAATTATCATGAAATATATTGAAATGAACAATTGCAATATGGACCTCACCTACTGGATTGCAGGAAGTATAGAGGCTGATGGAGTCTACTGGGGATCCAGTAGAGGAATCTTCAAGGTGACCTCACTGAAGTGAAGGTGAAGGTCAAAATCTGGAAGTGACAGGTGACCCCAGGATGCAACTGGGGTAGTACAAAAACGGTAGGTCTGTAGTGGGAAGCTTTAAGGAAAAAGCTGAAAACTCTTTTGGCTACAGAGTTATTCACAGTTAGGAGCAAAAGAGGAAGACTGACCGATTTGGACAAAAAGGCCTAGTCCTTGAGGGAAGAAGGGGTATGAAAAAAAACCCGTATTCCCAAGAAAGGACAGGTGTCTGAGGAGTTGAAACCTCAGATCTACTGAAGATCCACCATGTCTTTCCTAACTGTTGAGGGAAAGAAGGTTTGGTAGGGCATTTCCTACCTACTGGGGAAGGAGAAGGCTTAGGATAGCCTTCAGAAACAGGGAAGTCAGTGGACCACTGAGCAACCTGATGTAAAGACTCCTTATTGAAGAGATTTTCTCCAGTGCAAGGAGTATTACCCAGTCTTTGTTGTGCCCATTTGTCTAAGTCTGAAGCTTGGAGCCAGGCTCTACGTCGTGCTCCTATAGCTATAGCAGAAGTTCTGCTAATAGACTCAAATGAGTCTAGGGAAGCACGAGTAAGAAACCAAGAGATATTTTGAAGATGACTAAGTAGTAAGGAATAGTCTGCAGTCTTGGGCTCTGAAAGAAAAGGAGCCAAAAGATATAATTTCTTTGTGAGCTCCTGAAGAGATAGACTCATATAAAAAATATATGAGAGAATTCTTGCTGACAGAATGGATGTCTGGAAGGTTTGACGTCCAAAGGCATCTAGTGTCCTAGACTCACGACCTGGTGGGTAAGAAGAGTGCTTTTTCTTACTTTTCACCTTCCTCAATGCTGATTCCACTACAATGGAATGATGAGGAAGTTGAGTCTTTTGAAACCCTGGAGAGGGGGGCACCTGATACAGAAGATCAGTTGCTCTAGAAGGTGGGGGTACCCTTAAAGGTGCTTCCCACATTCTTAGAAGAAGATCCCGCAAGGAATGATGCAAAGGAAGCATTATGTTCTCCTTTGCTCCAGTAGAAACACAGCCTTGTGTGGGATCATGGCCAGGGATAGGAATGGTAAGGGATCTTGCCATATCCAAGAGGAAATCCTGAAAAGAAGGATCTCCGAAGAGAACCTTCCCAGGACAGGCTAGATCTGAAGAACTAGCCTGGGCACCGGAGGATCTACCTGAGTATATAGGAAGATAAGATCCTGCACGGTGCAAAAAAGGATCCTTAACGGATGGATGTTGGTACTGGAGGTCAGGACCTGTGACAGACAGTACTACATCGTCAATGCCAGGTATTGACTCCAGACTTGGTATAGAAAAGAGCGATCCTGGTGAAGGAAGCCTGGAAGGAACTGGCCCCGATGCTACTGCAGATACCGGTACCAAAACCGATACCGGTAACGCTGTCGGAATCAAAAGCGACACCGACACCGGAGCAGTCATCGGTGGCAGCTCAATCGGTACCGAGGTAACCGAACGCCTTCAGTAATCATCCTCGGTACCTAGCGTCCGGTACTGATAGGTGTCGGTACCGAGACGTGTCGGTACCCAGTCTTCCAGACTAGAGATCGATTCCAGACTCGGCATCGAGGGGAGCGAGTCTATCGATGCATGTCTAGAGGGTACAGACATCTTTGGTAGTATCGGCGTCGATGCCGATACTGGAAAGTCAATCTGGAGCATATCCACCGGTCCCGAAGGTACCAAGGAAGCCAGATGACGATCCCTGGTGAGGAGTGATACGCCCAACACCAGTGCCGATGCCGGGGTATCGGTACTGCTCGAAGCAGATGCCACCACCGAGCATGGCTCAGGTATGTTCTGTGAGGGGTGAGCCCCAGGAACAACCTGAAACCCCTCATAGGCTTTAGAGACCGAAGACTCCTGCTGGGGTTTTGAAGCCAATGGACCCTCGAGGGCAAGGCCGGAGCCGTCTTCATGCTGTGCATGAGACCTACCACTCGAGGGTTGGCTAGTCTTAACAGACTGTTTGTGGGTTACCTGATCCCGTGTAGAAGAAGAAATGTTCGGTGCCCTGACACTGGAAGGGAACCTGACATCGAGGGAAACTCGATGTTGAAAATCTCTTCTCACAAAACTGTAGTCCGAGGGCTCCGGAGGAAAATGGTCAGGACCCAAACAGGTTAAACACCAGCTTTTGGAGTCTAAAAATAAAGCTGTACCGCCACAGCTTAAAATTTTCTTAGAGAAAGTGGCTGGCGGTTCCATGAGGGACATCGACAGGCCTAGAAGGCCTAAAAATTTAAGACAGAAGAAAAAATAAACCCTGAAGGGAAAAAATTACAGAAAAAGAAAAAAGAAACAACGGCGGCGCGACCACAAGAAAACAAAAGAATTAAAAGAAGAATTTTCTGCGGTGACAGGACGATGTCCTGCCGGCTCCGCGGAAAAACGAAAACTGAGGAGAGACAGTTGGAAAGGCGGGAAGGCAGCACGCAGGCGCTGAGGGATGCTCCCAAAGGCTTTCTGATTGGACGCTGGGGAGCGTTCCCGCGCAGGCTCCGTCGGTACCGACGTACCCATATGTGAAGACTCATTCCTGCTTGTTCCTGGAGATACACCATTTTGTCACACTATGTGTGCACTATTCTACATGTTTAAATCTCAGTCTGCTATCTCCCAAGGTAAATAGTAGAGTCAGAAAACTGCTTTCTCATTTGGTAACCTGAAAAATATGAAACTTATGAGAATGCAATATAGCTAGCTGAGCTAATAGATGCATGAAAGTAGCTACAGAAAATATTAAACTCCTTTTGTATTTCTGTTTGTAAGAACCTTAGTTTACACCAAGGTAAGCAATAAATTCCTGTTTTTGAAGTCATCTAGGGGAGGGGTAAGATATTTGCTAGAAACAATTAGCTCTGTAGTTGAGTCACCATTTCTTGCCCAATCTGTAAATAAATGACCTTCCTTGGTAACTTGACCTGTTTTTCCAGTGGTCCATGTGACTACACGTGATGTAACAGGAATGTGTGGTACAAAAACAACAGACTTCATCTGTGACCTTTCATACTCTGCCGAGCGTTATGCGAAATGAGTAAAGCTAGTTATGGCCACCAAGAGTCCCAATTTTGGTTCCTGTACAGGCTGTAAATTCTGCCTTACGATCGGGTTCGCAGTCAGTGTAAAATGAGTTCCTTCTATACAAGTCTTTAGAATGAACATGTAAGTAGGGAGGAGCTGAGTCAACCATGGTTCTCCACCCATTCCATTCGGAATAGACACAGTAGCAGATATGTAAGGTTAATTTGGTATAACAGTTTAAATGTAATGTTTATATAAGAGGTGCAGGACTTTTCAGAAGATTTCAATGTCCAAAAGAAGATCGTACAATTTAATTACCAACTGCCTATTTCATTCCACACTCAGAGAGCTTAAGGGTTTAGGCCAGATGTAGGTATGTTGCAGCAATCGCTGTGAAAAGCTCTTATTCAATCACTCACCCACAGAAGGAAAACTCACAGGCAGGCTGGAATGCAAACAGGATCTTTAATGTGCACAGGATCAGACAGAGATACCAGCAACCTCCACAAGGGTCTGAACCCCGAGGGACGGCCTACAATGCCTTATATACAGTACAGTTTTAAACTCATTCTACAATCCCATTTGCCACAGGTATTTCCTGCCCACCAATCAGCAGCCCCTGGGGAGGTACCTGGGTGACCTGTCCAAACCGGTATGCTCTGGTCTGTTGGTTTCAGGGCTAGGGAAATACTGTGCTCAGACCTGGAGTGGGGGAAGGGTGCCTACTGGAATCTCAATGTCTCTCTTAGCAGGCTGATTACCTCATGGCTTGCGGGGGAAGGGTCAGGCTGATCAGAGCCTCATGGCTTGCAGCATGGCTTGGGGGAAGGGCTATCTACAGTTCGCAGCATGGCTTGGGGGAAGGGCTACCTATAGCTACCTCATGGCTGCCTCATTCCCCCCTTTTTAAGTAAGACCTCAACCGCTAGAGGCGGTTGAGGGCTGTATTACTGGAGGCAAGCCGCAGAGGAGTATATTGGGTCAGGGCCATGACCGTGGCAGCCGCCTTGCGTTCTACCAGGGTGCCAAGGGTGGAAACAACCTGTAAGGAAAAAGGCACTTGGTTAAAATGTACGGTACAGCAATGGGACAAGTTAAGGTAGAGAGTTACGTATACAAAGGTCTGCATGTTCAGAGCAGTTTGGGCAAGTAATACTGCTGTGTTAGTAGTCTCTGCACTTGTTTGAAAGCAAGTCTATATCAGCTAAGGCACCTTTTCTCAGTCTGATCCCGGTTCCAGGAAAGGTGTCTGTAAATCAGTCTCTCCGGTGGTCCAGAGTTCGTCGGCAGTCTGTTAGAACCCCGTACTGGGCAGAAGTGTCAAAGCGTAGGGGCTGGTTTGGAACTGTGACAGAAGTCCAGGCTGGAACAATTTCTGGTGCAGCGGCCTTGACACGAGAGTGATGGATCCTCGGAGCAACTTCAGCCACCTTGACAGCCGTGGGGGTGGTCCGCAGAACAGTATACGGGTCTCGCCACTGGGGAGTCAGCAGATCCTGCTTCCACTCCTGGATCCATTATCACTGGAGGTTCCTTTGCTGGTAGGAAATATTCCATTATGCCCTTGACTGATCTCCACATGTTTACAGATCAGACAAGTGCACGCGCGTGTTCTGTAATTCTGACAAGTTTTAGAATCACACCAATTTTTTTTTGCCTGTGAGAATTTGTCATCAATTTATCCCCCTTTGCCTCTGCATGCCTGGCCAGGACACACAGAGGAAAAGTAAGGCAAAAAAACATCTGGAAGTACCACATGGTCAGTGCGGGGTTTTTCCAAAGCTCATCAGGATGCAAGGTGCACCCAGCCTGTCTCCAGGTGCCTACTTACAATCTTTGAGTATTGTGGTGGGGCCTAGATGACTTCCTAAATTGAAGATACTGGAGATGGCATAGTTGAATAAAATGCTCATCATTTTTTATATTCATTAGCCAGATACATCACTTCACATCATTAAATTGCCTTCACCAGTTACTGTCCAACAGAGTCCTTCCACATCATTAATTACCTTCATCAGTTTACTGTCCATCAGAGTCCTTCTTCTTAATATATCACTTTACCCCTCACAACACTTTCCACCAACTACATACATAGGTCCTTCAATTTTTTCTTTTTTCTATACCATACTAATGTATCCTTATCTGGCAAGGCTGCTAAAACAATTGTTAGAGACATAGTATTGTTGTAAACAGTGTCCATTTCCCACTAACTTAATTGGTGCAGTTCTAGATTGGCATGGGTGCTCATTCTAAATAGCGACTGTCTAAACAATCTTCAATATAAAACGATACATCAATTCCAATAGAAAGAAATATGGCTCCTAACATGACAGCCACATATCTCTCATGTATGACTAGAGTCTATTGTACACCTGGTTCCCAGTGAGAGTACTGTAGGAAACTTAAAAAATACTTGGACTGATCTTGAAAATGCAGTGGTCCACAAGGATTTATGTAAGCTATCCATTAATTATGGTGTCAAAAGAGATCCTCTTGAGGTGAGAGACTAAGAGGGTACAAGGCATTGGTGGTTGGGCCTCATAGCGATACTCCTTCTGGTTCTTCTTGGTCTGCAAGGCATTTGTGAATAGGCCTCATGGCAATACTTCCTCGGGTTCTTCTTGGCCTATTCCCCCCTGCCTATTCATGTCTCTTCAGAGGCATAAATGTACAAGGTTCGTGTTTTCCCAGGCCTTGTGGGTCCTCGAGGAGTCTTAGAGCAGTCAGAATTCCAGTGGCCCAGATCATCACACTTGGAGTAGCACGTTTTATTGCCTTTTTCCTAGGCTGTCGTCTCACCTTCTGCCCCTCTCTCTCATTCATTTTCTCAAAGCTCTCCTGGATCATTGCTGACAAGTAAGATTTAGTTTTATCCAATCAACTCGAGTTAATGTTATCATTATATTTGTAAATAATATTTTTACAAATATTTCCATATTTCTGGGAATCACAGTTCCATCTTTCCACTAAATTTGCTTTATATACTTGGGAACCAAGCGATTTCAGATCAGCCCCCTTTCCAAAATTTAATATTTACTCATCTTATTGCTGTGTATACTGGACCTCTACATAATGTACTCCTACCAGTATATTTGGTAACAAAGTACAAATGTATAAACTAAAAAGATTTGTATCTCACAGTGCTATAATATATTGTGCTCCTGAACTCTGGACACCAACATGTAAAATTCAAATACAGCAGGACAGGTGAATTTATTCTAAATAGCACCTATGATGTTACTGTCCTGTTCATCATTCATCAGCACAGAGCTTAACAAGGCAAAGTGATTACCTTGTATCTTATAGTTCAAAACAGGCATGAAACTGATACTTTATAAGAACGTTGGTGGATATCTGGAATGCAATATCATTGTAGTATCAGAAAAATGAATACAGTTGATCAAGGCAGTTTAATGTATCAAGCAGGAAAGAACGCAATCATCAGCACAGCATTTACTGTCTGCAGAATAAACTGCCAAAGATGGCATATCATGCAGAAGTATTACTTGCTTAAGTTTGTATGTGCAGTCAAAACCAAATATATGTACCAGAGAAAATCCAGGCTTTAAAGGACAAGTAAAAAAAATCTTCATTTCTTCATGATCTTATAAGGATTTTTCTCCAGCCTTTGTTTGCTTCCAGCAGACATTTGAGGATGCTCAAAGGACGCACCTCATGTTTCTAGAAGCTCAAACTCTACAATTAAAATTGATGACAAGAGGATTGTTTGCAGGCTAGGTGTGGCTAGGTGAATTGGAGTTCTTTGTCCTCTAGGAGAAAGACTCCTAGATGATTTTTTTTTTTCTTTTTTTTTTTTTTTTTTTTTTTCTTTTGTCCTCTCTAATGGGCCACCAATACTCTGCTAGAAGAAGGAACACCACCCAGTATCTTTCTATAGCTATTCAAACTATTTCAGCAGTTCCAACTATCCCCCAGTCACCGCTGAGAGGTGTGACCAAAACACCTGGTTCCCTGACCACTGATCATGCATGTAACATAGCAATGAAATTGGATATGCATCAAACAATGCAATTGTCTTCCTTCACTGATATACCAGTACCACAGTCCACACACAGCAAACCCCACCCCCCCCCTTTTCCAAACTGTCCCCTTCCCTGCAATCAGTAGACCTGGTGTTTTTCACTGTTTGGGGACACAGGGGCGACTCGTCAATAACTTCACCTTTTACTGATAGAGTATCAAAATCAATCCTGAAATATAAAGACCTAATGTCTGGACAAAAACTTTCTTTCCCTAATGTCACAACCAAACACAGAGCCACTAACAAATTTTACATAACAGTACATTAACTATATGGGCCAGCCATGAATCCATACAGGGAAGCTGGTCCGGATACTCCCTCACCACAATTCAGCCTCCGGACCCCATGCCCCAATCACAATTCACAAATCACAATGTTCAGTGTAAATTTTCTAATCTCACCTCTGGGAATACAACATACAATATAATCCTGGTAACAGGCAGAGTCTGGCTGCACAAAACACACAGGACCACAAAGGGAAAAAGAAAAAGGGAAAACAGAAAACAGAGACGTCTCAGCAGCGAATACTCACACACTCTCCTTCCCCAGCAGCAGCTTGTTACAAATACATCACAGACACTCTCTTTAGCTGTATCATAGGATCTAACTTTCACCATGAGGATATTAGAAATACAGTATGAGAAATATAGCTAGCTATTCTTACAATGTCCACCAGATGGAGCTCCAGGATCACTTAAAACACAGAGAATGGTAGTAATTACAGCTAATGTCCACTAGATGGAGATCCGGAGTCGCTTATATATATTGGAGTGTAGCTTACACGTGGCCTTTTCAAGATGGCCGCCTCCACGTGCGTCCCGATAGTTGCTCCTGGGTGCAGGGGAATTCGCACACGTGGTGTTCCCAAGATGGCTGCCACCCCACCGGGCTCCTTCACACAGGCTCACCCTCTACTCCACAGATGGAAAAAAGAAAGTGATGGACCTCCAAGGGACCACTTCTTCAATCGATTAAAAAAACAAAAACAAAAAGGTTAGCATTTTATTTATTTATTTTTGTTTAAAGGCAGGAAACCCAGCGGGGGGCTCAGCGGTGCGTCGGGACAGCTCGGGAAGGCACAAAAAAAATCGGCGGGGGCTCAGCGGCAGGCACAGAAATTCAGCGGGGGCTCAGGAAGGCACAAAAAATTCAGCGGGGGCTCAGGGGGGCAGAAAACTAAGCGGGGGCTTAGCGGAAGGCGGGAAAATTCGGCGGGGGGTCAGAGCAGCACCGGGAGACTACCGGGAGGCAGGGGATTGCAGCGGTAGCTCAGAGCAGCACCGGGAGACTACCGGGAGGCAGGGGATTGCAGCGGTAGCTCAGAGCAACACCGGGAGACTACCGGGAGGCAGGGGATTGCAGCGGTAGCTCAGAGCAGCACCGGGAGACTACCGGGAGGCAGGGGATTGCAGCGGGGGTTTCAGGGGAGCACCGGAGCACATGGGGAAGCAGAAATTAACATCGGAGCACAGAAATCACACAGTAGCAGCATGGGGGGACCAGAAACTTACATCGGAGCACAGAAATTACATCGGGGGTTCAGAGAAAGGCAGTTAAAACCACACCGGAGCACATGGAGGGCAGAATTCAACATCGGAGCAGAAATTAACACAAACTAGAAACGGAATACAACGGAAGCATATCAGAGCCCTCTCCTTGCAGTCACGCTTCAGAAAACTCTCCACAAGCAGAAAGGAAAGAAGAGAAGCAGCGATCTATTCTTTATCTCAGGTATGTTTAACTTATCAAGTGCTATATTTAGTTACATTTTTTTCTTTCGGCAGCGCTTTTAAAGGATCTCAGATTACTGCAGTTTCAGATATTCAGATTTTACCGGTATTCAGATTCAGATACAGGACGAGCAATGGCTTCAGGGCCACTAAGGCCCGTACTAGGACTGCTCGTGCAGTTGATCAGGCTGCTACAGGTTCCCAGAAATTACCAGGACTCACAGATAGAGTACAGAACTAGCCCCAGACAAGGTAGCAGTACTCACCAGAACTCTGATCAGACAGGAAGTTTGGATGCCAGTCTATCCAGCTGGTTTTTCAATCGGGGATTCAACCGCAGGGACCAGCTATCCAGACAAATCAAGGTGTCCTTCCGAGCACAAAGTGGCCCGGGGGCGCCACGGACCGTTAATCACCTGGAGGGGCTGGTCCCTGACTGGTGGAGGCCCAGATGCTGCAAAAGCAGAAGTCTTCCCACCGTGGGTGTGATGAGAGAGGCTTTTCTTTTAATATTTCCCGGCCAATGCACCAAAATGTTGCAGCAATCGCTGTGAAAAGCTCTTATTCAATCACTCACCCACAGAAGGAAAACTCACAGGCAGGCTGGAATGCAAACAGGATCTTTAATGTGCACAGGATCAGACAGAGATACCAGCAACCTCCACAAGGGTCTGAACCCCGAGGGACGGCCTACAATGCCTTATATACAGTACAGTTTTAAACTCATTCTACAATCCCATTTGCCACAGGTATTTCCTGCCCACCAATCAGCAGCCCCTGGGGAGGTACCTGGGTGACCTGTCCAAACCGGTATGCTCTGGTCTGTTGGTTTCAGGGCTAGGGAAATACTGTGCTCAGACCTGGAGTGGGGGAAGGGTGCCTACTGGAATCTCAATGTCTCTCTTAGCAGGCTGATTACCTCATGGCTTGCGGGGGAAGGGTCAGGCTGATCAGAGCCTCATGGCTTGCAGCATGGCTTGGGGGAAGGGCTATCTACAGTTCGCAGCATGGCTTGGGGGAAGGGCTACCTATAGCTACCTCATGGCTGCCTCAGGTAAATTACTACTACTGCTACAAACTATTATTAATTTATATAACGCTATGAGGCAAATGCAGCACTGTACAGATACATATAAAAGACGGTCCCTGCTCATTAGAGATTACAATCTAATCAAGACAGATAATATAATAGTTGTGAATAAGGATAGAAACAGAGAAAGGTAAGGTGACACAGGAAACAAGGGATCAGGATCCAAAAGCAGCCACAAAGAGGTGAGTCTTTAGCATGGATTTGAAAAGGGGAGAGATGAAGCCTGGCATACAGACTCTGGTAGTTTGTTCCAGGCATAAGGAGCAGTGAGGTGAAAAGATCAAAGTCTGGAGTTGGCAGTGCAAAAAATGGGCAAAGAGAGAAGCAGGCCAGTGGAAGAGCAGAGTTCACAAGGAGGAATGTAGGGAGAGAGTTGAGGGGAAAGATTGTAAGCAGCAGTAGAACAAATGCATTTATAGGTCAGAAGGAGAAGTTTGAATTAGATACAGAAACATAAGGGGGGGGAAACAATGAAGTGACTTGAGAAGAGAGATTAAGTGAGAATATCAGGGCTGGTGGAAGATTAGGTGTGCAGCAGAGTTCTGAGTAGATTGAAAAGGAGAGAGGTGACTCAGAGGGAGACTAGCAAGGAGGAGGTTGCAATAGTCGAGGTGGAGGTGACTAAAGAGTGGTTAAGTGTTTTATTAGTGTGTTTGAAAAGGAAGGAGCAAAATTTTTTTAATGCTATAGAGAAAGAAACGACAGGTTTTAGCTATCTGGTGGATATGTGTAGAGAAGGAGAGGGAGGAGTCAAAAATGACACCAAGGTTGCAGGCTGAGAAAACAGGGAGAGTTATCAACAGAGATAGAGAAAGGAGGGAAGGAAAGGAGGGTTTCGGGGAAAAAAATGAGAAGTTCAGTTTTGGCCATGTTCAATCTCAAACAGCGGCGAGACATCTAGGCAGTAATGTCAGACAGGCAGGCAGAGATGTGGGTCTAGAGCAGGGGTACTCAAATCCAGCCCTGGAGGGCCATGAACCAGTCAGGTTTTCGGGATATCCCTAATGAATATGCATGAGATAGAGTCAAATACAATGGAGGCAGCGCATGCAAATATATCTCATGCATATTCATTAGGGATATCCCAAAAACCTGACTGGTTTGTGGCCCTCCAGGACTGGATTTGAGTACCCCTGGTCTAGAGCGTCAGAGAAATATCAGGTGTAGATAGGTAGATCTGGGAATCATCAGCATAAAATACTGAAAGCCATGGGAGGAGATCAGAACATCAAGGGACCGAGTATAAAGAGAGAAAAAGAGAGAAAAAGAGAGGGCCCAGAAGACCCCTGGGGTACACCAACTGAGAGTGGGATAGCAGCAGAGGAGAAACTACCAGAACAAATACTGAAAGAGCGATGGGAGAGATAAGAAGAGAATGAGGACAGGACAGAGGCCTTAAAACCAAGTGAGGACAATGTGTCGAAGAGAAGGTGGTGGTCAACAGTGTCAAAAACAGCACAAAAAGGTCAAGAAGAATGGGAACTGAGTAAAGGCCTTTGGATTTAGCCAGGAACAAATTGCTGAAGACTTTGGCAAGAGCCATCTCAGTGGAGTGTAAGGGACAAAAGCCAGATTGAAATGGATCTAGCAGGGCTTTAGGGGGAGAAATTCAAGGCAGCAGTGGCAAACTGCAGGTTCAAGAAGCTTGGAAATGAAAGGAAGGAGGAGATGGGTCGATAACTGGAACAAGTAGGGTCAAGTGAAGGTTTGTTGAGGAGAGGTGTGACCCACAGCATGCTTGAATGCAGCAGGGACAGTTGCAGTGGAGAGCATTAGGTTGAGAATATGAGATGGAAGGGATGACAGAGGAGGAGATGGAGTTAAGGAGACAAGTGGGGATAGGATCACATTTGTACCACATCTATACCACAGGGACTTACACCCACCCCCCTATCCCACCTGAAGTGGACCATGTCAATATATGACAGGAGGAAGGAAGAAAAGTGCAGGCGAGAGGAAAAAAAAAAGTAGCATGACTACTACTACTACTACTACTTCTACTTATCTATATAGTGCAGTTGTTCTCAACCCAGTACTCAGAACAGACCTAGCCAGTCAAGTTCTCAGGATAACTCACAATGAATATTTAACTACTTTTATATCAAAGTGGTTTACATATTAATAGATTATCATTATCTGACCTCCTGCATTACTCACAAATGTTCCAGATCCCGACGCTCCACAACAGAAAACACACTAGTGATCCCAAAATACCAATCAAAACTCAACCAGACAACTATCACAAGAGCATTCTCATCCTTTGCCCCTAGATGTTGGAACATGGTACCACCCAACATCAGATCACAAAAGGACCTCTCACAATTTAGAAAAGATCTAAAAACACACCTCTTCCTACAACACTTCCCTCAGAGTATGAACTTCCTAAGTCATTCCCTCCCGACATGAACCAATGATCATGGTTAGTCAAGTACACCCCCATATTCATTTCTCACCCCATTTCAAATCCCCTTAGAGCCCCAAGCCTTTGAACTACAAACATATGATTTCTTGCTGTAAATAGTTTGAATTCTTGTTGTCTATTTAATCCCCAGTTATCCAAGTTCATTCCCTGTTATCTGTAAACTTAACATATGTTCATGCTTAAGTACAATTTGTTAAAATGTAAACCGCGCTAATGCGAAGAGTGCGGTATATAAAAGATGTTAAATAAATAAATAAATAAGAACACTGAAGTTACATATGAACATATAGGAACAAATTAAAGTAAGAAACAATCTGCATATTGCTAGAAGAAATGGTGTTGCATTTATAGTTAAGAAGAAACTTGCAAGAACTGTAATGAAATACAATGCTGTCAGTGAACGCTTAATTTCTATTCATCTCAGAGGAAAGCCCATCAACACAACTATAATTCAGGTATATGCCCCAACAACAGCTGCAGAAGAGGAAAAGATTGACAAGTTCTATGAACAAGTACAAGCTGAAATTGACAGAACATGCAAACAGGATTTACTGATTCTCACGGATGACTGAAATGCAAAAGTTGGCAACAAAGGCGGCGGCAAAGTGGTTGGAAAATAAGGGACTTGGCAACAGAAATGAAGAATTCTATCAGTCTTCTCTAGCTTCAAGACCAATGATCTAGTCATCTCAAACACCTTCTTCCAGCAACACAAGCGACGACTGTACATGAGGACTTCACCCAATGGATTGTACAGAAATCAAATTGACTACATCTGTGGAAAACGATACAAAAGCTCGATAACAAAGACAAAACCTGGAGCTGACTGTGGTACAGATCACCAACTATTAGTATGCAAATTCAAGCTAAAACTTGAAAAAGAGCAAGCAACTCATGAATGTAGCAAAATATGACATTGAGAATATACCACTGGAATTTAAAGACTGCCTGAAAAATTGATTTGTTGCTTTAGATACAAATGACAGAGTTATAGGATGACATCAAGAAGGTTGTATTGGAAGAAAGCGATAAATCTCTACATAAAGGTGAAAAAGCAAAAACGGTCAAAATGGATGACTGAAGAAACTCTGAAAATTGTCCAAAAATGAAGAGAAGATAAAGCCAGAGGAGAAAGAGAGGCAATCGCAGAACTCAGAGATTTCCAATGTGCAGCAAGACAGGACAAGGAGAAGTACTACAATGGCACATGCAAGGATAACATGTTAAAACCCTCCACCCGGTGTGCAGCGGTAGCCAAGAGAGCAAATAGAATGCTAGGTATCATAAGGAAAGGAATGGAAAGCACAGTTACTTACCTATAACAGGTGATCTCTGGGAACAGCAGGAATAAGTCTTCACATATGGGTATCGTCGGTACCGACGGAGTCTGCGCGGGAACGCTACCCAGCGTCCAGTAAGAAAGCTTTTGGGAGCATCCCACAGCGCCTGCGCGCTGCCTTCCCGCCTTTCCCAACCACCTCTCTCCAGTTCGAGTTTTAGAGCTCAGACAAAGAGAGAGAGAGGAAAGGAAAGATAGATAGAGAGATACAACTACTAGGGGAGGTGGGTGGGTTGTGAAGACTTATTCCTGCTGTTCCCAGAGATCACCTGTTACAGGTAAGTAACTGTGCTATCTCCAGGAACAAGCAGGAATGAGTCTTCACATATGGGGACTCCTTAGCTGCAGATGCCAGGGAGAAACCCCAGGTTGTGTGTCCTTGAAAAGGACTCTACCTCCCCCCATGGATCTCTGGCATCCGACCAGGGTAGGTGGGTAGGAGTTGATTAGGAATGGAACAGGCGTTTGAATTATGGTGCTGGCAACGAATACTGTCATATACCATGGACTGCCCGAAGAACAAACCAGTCTGTACTAGAGGATATCAAACCTAAGCTTTCTTTAGAAGCTCAGATGACAAGACTTGACTTTCATACTTTGGACACATCATGCAAAGAGAGAGATCATTAGAGAGAGACATCATGCTTGGCAAGGTAAAAAGGTCAACGCAAAAGAGTAAGGCCAGCAATGAGATGGATCAATACAACAACAGCTCCGGGTGCCAGTCTGTCAACAATGAGCTGTCTGACTGAAGACCCAACACAATCTAGGACAACTATCTAGAGGATCGCCATGTGTCGACACCGACTTGACAGCACTTAACAAGTATTTCTATGTTCTTATTCATCTAGTGTTTTATCTCTCTCTCATTTTACAGTGTTTGAATTTCGCAGTATGATTTTTAGACAAAATATTTATTCAGTGATCCATTTATAAAATTTTGATGTTATTTATCACTTTATTGAACTGGCTGTTTTAAGTGCTATTTGGGTTTTTTTAAATATCATTGGATTATGTATTTTATGTATTTATATGATGTTATTTTATGTGTATCATTATGGTTTTAGTGGTCACAGTCCCCTGAAGGTGGCTGGTTTGGCCGAAACACATGTAGGGTGGACCCATATCAATAAAGTTCTCATTCCTTCCGGTGGTTTCTCTTTCCTGCTCCCTTTTTTGTGTCTGACTGATCTGTAGGTGGGGTGCCTTCAAGTACCCCTCTTAAATGATTTTACGGCACTTGTCTTGGAAAATCTGGTTCTGGTCATCTCTCTTGATCTCTCCTGCACTTTTGATCTAGCCAGTCAATCACACAGTCTCCTTCTTTCTTGTCTCTGAAACCATTTGTGTATTGTTCCATGCATACCAATGGAACAATCTTTTCTGTCAGCATGCTCTTTCAGTGTTCAAATTGCCGGTAATCCCTCTTATAACTTCCTTGTTGTGTGTGTGGGGACCCGGCACCTCCAGGTTCTGCACCCTGGGCATGAGAAAACTGACTTTGGCCAAGGTAACACAAGACAGCACAGGCTATGATCCTCTGTCACCTGGTGGAGACTGAGAATACTGACTTAGTTGTCTAGCACAGGCTGCTTATAGCACACAACACTGTGTTCTCAGTCTCTACCTGGTGGTAGAGGAACATATCCCACTTGTGTAGACTGGACTGGAGTGATGTACTGGAATTACCGTAGTCAAGAGAACTCCAGATATCACTGAGAAGTGCACACAGCAGAGACTCAGTGCTATGACCAGGGCGGAAGCCTCCTTGACAGGGATGTAGTGAGAGGGTTTTGTCAAGAAAAGGAGAGACAACATGCTTAAGACATTTAGCAATAAAAGATAGTTTAGAGATAGCTCAGTTACTCACCTGTAACAGGTGCTCTCTAAGGACAGCAGGAACCAGTCCTCACATATGGGTGATGTCAGCACCGACGGAGTCCACATGGATTCACTCCCCAGCTTTCAAAGAAAGCCTTTATGAGCTAAACCGCACATGTGCGGTCACCTTCCTGCCCAAGCATGCCATCTTACTTCAGTATGATGACATAGCTCAATCAAGCATTTAAAAAAAAAAAACCCCACACAAACACACAATGGAAGACTCCTCCACGGGGAAAAGGGAAGGCTGTGAGGACTAATTCCTGCTGTCCCTGGAGAACACCTGTTACAGGTAAGTAACTACGCTTTCTCCGGGAACAAGCAGGAAGTCAGTCCTCACATATTGAACCTGTAGGAGCCCCAGACAATACAAAAAAAAAAAAAGAAGCAAGCAGGCCTGCTAGGAGCATTAAATGGCTTGAAGTCCAGAGACACAGCTGCAGCACTGAGCATAGAATCACCTCATCAGTAGCCAAGATATAATGAGCTGGAGAGAAGGAGTTGCACTATTCCCCAAAGAGGTGACGAAGGACTGCCTGGCCAAAGGCACTGTCGTGCCATGAGCTTTCTTCCAAGCAGTAATGTGCAGCAAAAGGATGGACCGAAGACCAGGTGGCAGCCCGGCAGATGTCCAAGAACAGATTGCTATGGAGGCCGCCATGGCATGCACATTATGTGCATTAACATGATACTCCAGGGAGAATCCAGCCTGCTCATAAGTGAAGGAGATGCAATCTGTCACCCAGGTAGGCGAGGTATGCTTGGAGAAGTCAACTCTGAATCTGTTATCATTAGAGACGAACCACTGAGGTGAGTGGCAATGGGGCCAAGTTCTCTGAAGATAGGACAGAGCCCTCTTGCAATCCAGGGTGTGTAATGAGGCCTCCATGTGGGAGGCGTGAGGCTGGGGAACAAAGGTAGGAAGGACCACCTCTTGGTTCATGTGCAAAGCGGACACCACCTAGGGCAGGAATTTTGGGTGTGTCCAGAGAACTACACGGTTTCTGTGGAACCTGGTGTAAGGAGGCATGAATCACCAACATCTGCAGCTCACTAATGCACCTGGCAGAAGTGAGTACTACCAGGAACACAACTTTCCATGATAAGTACTTGAGGTGGCACATAGCCAGAGGTTCAAAAGGGGGAGCCATCAGCTTCCCAAGATCATCATTCAGGTCTCACCTTACCGACGGTGGGCAGACAGGGGGCTGCAAGAGGAGAAGTCCCCTCAAAGTGACCCACTAATGGGTACGCAGAGATGGATTGGGCATTAACAAGGTGATGATGCCCTCCTATGGTGCCGAGGTGCATCCTGACCAAAATGGACCAGCCCTGTCCGAGAGAGGTGCAGGAGATATTGCAGGATGTCCAGCACTGCACAAGAGAAGGGTTTGAAATTCTTGTATGAACACCAGACAAAGAATCAGCATCACTTGAAGGAATACACTCGACACGTAAAGTCCTTGCAGGATGCCATCAGAACATCTTCCACCTTCCTGGTAGAGCATTCTCCTGTGAGAGCAGGTCTGGATCGTGGCATGGAAATATAGGGCCGCTTGGGACAGCTGCAGGAGTAGAGGGAACCATGGCTGTTGGGGCCACTAGGGGGCAATGAGGATTACCGAGGCCCCGTCTGGCTAGACTTGAGCAAGGTCTTGGGGACCATGGGAGTAGGCGGGTATGCATACAGGAGGTTCCCAGAACAGTGGAGGAGGAAGGTGTCCGCTGCCACTTAGCGCATGGCTGGCCTTCGTGAGAAGAAACACATCAACTGTGTGTGTTCTCGGGGCTGACAAAAGAGGTCCAACATCAGGGTTCCTCAATGTTGGAAGATGGACTTAGCTACCTCCGGGTTGAGTTTCCACTTGTGGGGTTGAAATACCCTGTTGAGCCAATCTACAAGCAGATTGGCCTGGCCTGGCAGGTAGACCAGCCAGAGGGTCATACCATTCTGCATGGCAAGATTCTACAGGCAAACTGCCTCCAGAGAGAGAAGGTAGGAGTCCGTTCTCCCCTGCTTGATGTAGAACATAGCTACCTGATTGTCCATCTGGATAAGCACTCCTTGACTCATGAGGTGGGTAAAGAACACCCTGAGAGCGTTTGTCACAGCCTGGAGCTCCAGGAGGTTGATCTGGAGGGTACTCTCCTCCTGTCTAGGCACTCTGGGATTGCAGACCATCACAGGGGACTCCCCAGCATAGCTTGGAGGCGTCCATCGTGAGGAAACATTGTGCCAGTGGGGCCTGGAAAGGCCAGCTGGCCATGAGGTTTGGTTGGCTCTGCCACCAGGTGAGAGACTGCTAGAGGCCAGGTGATCTGAATCCGATCTTCCAGATAGGCCATGGCCCGAGTCTACTGAGAGCTTACTGGGCTTGTCACATCCTGAGATGTGCCTACGGGGCTTACATGCACAGTCAAGGCCGTGTGCCCCAATAGGAACAACAAAAGCCGGGCACACTCACTTTACCCGATTGTTTGCTGTGATACCACCTTGATTAATAAGATTAGGCGGTTTAGAAATACTGTTAAATAAATATGCTGTTGAGAGAGAGTCTGTACCTCTCCACTAGCGACCCAATGCACTGCGTCATATCCCAAGGTTGGAAGGCCCTTGCCTGTGTCAAATCCAGATGGACTTCAATGAACTTCATGTGCTGAACTGGGAGCAGGTATGACTTGGGGAAGTTGATTACAAACCCCAGAGTCTGCAGCACCCTGATGGTGTGGTGTGCCAAATTGCATGCCTCCTCTGGCAAGCTATCTTTTATAAGCCAGTCATCTAGATAGGGGAAGACGAAGATTCCCAGCAAGTGGAGATGAGTGACAATGACCATCAGGCACTTGGTGAAAACCCCTTCGGCTTCTCCTTGGCCCCCAGGAAGTACACTATGGCACCCTCCAATGATGAAGTGGAGGTACTGACGGTGCAAGGGGTGGATCAGGTTGTGGGTGTAGGCATCTTTGAGATCCAAGGAGCATAGATAGTCTTCCCATAGGAGGCAGGGCAGCAATGTTCCACAGGATAGCATTGTGACCTTCTCCTTGACCAGAAAGCAGTTTAGATCCTACAGATCCAGGATGGGCCGGTAGCTGCCCATCTTTTGGGACAAGGAAGTATAACCCCTTGCCCCAGAGGGACTGCGATACAGGCTCCACGGCCCAATCCCCGAGTAGGGACTCAAGTTCCTTCTGCACAAGCTCTCTATACAGAGCAGTCATGGGAAGCTCCCCTGGAAAGTAGGGCAGAGGCATCTGCTGGAAGTGGAGAAGGTATCCCTCTCGAACCACCTGCAGCACCCAGGCATCAGAGATGGTGCCCAGTCAGAAGTGGGAGAAATGGACCTGACGTCCCCCCATGTGCCTTGGGTCCTGACCTTCTAGGGGAAGGTAGGCTATGCCCAAGGAGATAAGCATCACCCCCCCCCCCCACCCCCCAGGCTGTGGTTGGAGTGTCGTTTGGGGCTTGGGAGTTTTCGGCTTATGGGGGTCATGGCCTGCTGACCATGTTGAGGCGCCTGGTAGGCCAGAAAAAGGGGGTATTTCCTGTAAGTCTTTTTCCCCTTCAGGTGAAGTCTTCTTGCCCAAAGCCTTCTGACAGGACAGCCTAGAGCTGGTCAAGAACTCCACCTTATCCGTCATGAGTTTGCGGAAGAGGTTCTCTACTCAGCATGGGACATTGACCAGTTTGTCCTGAACCTATTGCTCCAAGCCAGAAAACTGCAGCCAGGCCAGGAGGTAGGCACTAATGCCCAACACAGTCACAGGGGCCATGGGCTCAAAGCTGACAAAGGCTGCTCAAGTTTGAAATTTGGAGCATTCCTTTACTGTGAAGGCTATGGTCCAGAAGAGCTCAAGGATTCCCCTGCCAGACCAGCAGAGAACCCAGCAAGCCCCCTTTACCAGGTGCCTGAGGTACATGCCCATGTACAACTGGTATGCCTGGATACAGGAAAGGAGCATCAAGCCCCAAAAGCAGTGCCTGCCAAAACAGTCCATGGTGCGGTGTCTCCCTGCCCGGGGAAACAAAGGAGTGTGTCTTGTCTTTCGATCCAATGCATGGCAGACTCCACCAACATGGAGCTGTGTGGCAGCTGAACCTTTTGAAAGCCTGGGCTCTTGCTGACTCAGTACTGTGAAACAAGTCAGCAGCTTACTATGAGAATTGTGGTAGGACTTTCTCACGTCCTGAACAAGCAGTGTTCCAGAATAGGGGGTGGGGGAGGGGGAAGGAAGAAAAAAAAAATCATCTGCCTAGTCAGTGCCTCCTTTGGAGTCTTGAAGGAATACAAAAGGGGACTGCTACTTCTGGAAAAAGAGATCTGCAATTGTAAGTATTTACTTCTGGGAATTTTTCTAAATCTTGGGGAAAGTAGAATTCTTTAGATTTAAGCTGATTAATCTGAAAACCCAGGGTATTTCTTAAATCAGTCAGGGCCTAGTAGCAGCAAAGAGCTTTCAGTTTAAATTTAACACACAGCAGAGTGGTTAAATTTAAAACCCAGACCCCCTCTAGCCATGCAAGGGCTGTGGGACTACCCCTGGAAATTGGTCACAGATTACCTTGGAAGCACAGGAAAGAATACTGTGTAGCAATCAGCTTTTAATAAGTAAGTCTTTTCCCTCCCTCCCTCCCTCCCCAAACCCACCCACCCCTGGGATAATTATAGCTTTATAGGTGCATAAACCTCTGAAAGGAAAGGAAGTGCCATATGCACTATCAGGTGCAGCTGTTTGTCCTCATCAGGCATATATTAAGGACCTGAGATTAATTAAGCTTCAGTTGAACAAAGTACATTAAATGTATTAGGTGTAGTTTTATTAGTATAAGTATCCCTACCAATCCTTAGTAAGTAAAGAACTTAAATACCTAAACACAACCTTAAAACTAAGACGCAAACAGCAGTCCAGCAGCAAGATGGGGGTTTTCCAATCTTTTGCATTGAATGTCACATGTATGATTTAATCACAGTTGGTGAATCGCCTTACATGTGCACTAGATTCAAGGAGTTCTTTGCTCTCAGGGAACGAGTCCGATCTCTGGAGGCTAGAAAAGCAGGCTTGGAGAAGATAAGGAAAAACAGAAGTACATAGACGAGACCTACAGGGATATAGTCCTGAACTCCCACCTCCAGTCTGGCAGCATCCCTGTTGCCATGGAGGAGAGAGGTCATGTGACAGCACAGCATCATCCTGGTGTGGCAGAAAGTGATCCTGTAGCTAGGACCTGTCCACCAGGTGATGTAAAACCCTCTCGCACTGAGAATGATTATCCAGGGTCATGTGCCCATGAGGGAAGGGTTAGGACAGCTGTTATAGTTGCTGATTCGATCATTAGGCATGTAGATAGCTGTGTGGCTGGTGGATGTAAGGATTGCCTGGTAACATGCCTGCTGGTACAAAAGTAGCGGACCTCATGCACCACCTAGCCAAGGTCTTAGACAGTGCTGGGGAGGAGTCTGCTGTGTTGATACATGTCGGTACCAATGACATAGGAAAATGTGGTAGGGAGGTTCTGGAGGCTAAATTTAGGCTTTTAGGTAGGAAGTTGAAATCCAGAACCCAAAAGGCAGGCAGAGCTCCGGAGTCTCAATGCGTGGATGAGATGATGGTGCAAGAAAACTGCTTTGGATTTGCTAAGAACTGGGGAACATTCTGGGGAAAGGAGTTGCTCTTCCGAAGGGATGGCTTCACCTTAACCAGGATTGAACCAGACTGCTGGCATTTATATTTAAAAAGGAGATAGAGCAACTTTTAAACTAGATAATAGGGGAATGCTGACAGTCGCCCAAGAGAGCATGGCTCGGAACAATATATCCTTGAAGGATACTATCAAAGAACGAAGTTAGGGCATATCAGCAGAGAGGTTCCAATAAAGACAAAAGTAGCCCAAATGCCGTTGAGTACAGAGCAGTGAGAGCTTAAGGATTCCAAATTGCCCCTGCCTACCGAAAGCCAAATTAATATAAATAAAATAGTCTCTAAAATGCTTGTACGCAAAAGCTAGAAGACTAAAAAATAAGACGGGAGAGTTAGAATATATAGCACTAAATGAGAGGTTAGATATGATAGATATCTCAGAGACATGGTGGAAGGAGGACAACCAGTGGGACACTGATACCTGGGTACAAACTATATTGTAAATGATAGAGCTGATCAAATTGGTGGAGGATTTGCACTCTATGTTGCAGAAGGCATGGAGTCAAAGGAAACAAAATTCACTGTAGAATCTCTTTGGATTGAAATGCCATGTAAAACGGGGAAGACGATAGCAGTGGGGGTGTACCATCGACCATCTGGCCAGAACGAACAAATGGATGAAATGCTCAAAGAAATCAGGGAAGCTAACAAATGTTATAGCACAGTAAAAATAATGGGTGATTTCAATTACCCCCGTATTGACCGTCAGTGCCACGGCAGGACATGCTAGGGAGATAAAGTTTCTAGATGAAATAAATGACTGCTTCTTGGAGCAGCTGGTTCATGAACCAACCAGAGGAGAAGCCATTTTGGACCTAGTCCTTAGTGGAACACCAGATCTGGTGCAAGAGATAAGGGTGTTGGGGCCACTTGGCAATAGTGACCATAGCATGATCGCATTTGTTTTAATTAATGGAGGAGATGGTATGGAAATCCACCATATTTTTAACTTCTGAAAGGGAGACTATGATAAAATGAGGAAAATAGTTAAGAAAAAACTAAAAGGAGCAGTTGCAAAAAGATGAAAGACTTACATCAAGCTTGGGTGTTTAAAAATACTATTTTGGAAGCCCAGACCAGCCGTATTCCATGCTTTAAGAGAAGTGGAAAAAGTCCAAAACACTGTCAGCACGGTTTAAAGGTGAGGTCAGAGAGGCTGTTGCCAAAAAAGCATCTTTCAGGAAATGGAAAAAAGAGCCAAATGACGAAACTGGAAACACCACAGCAGTAGCAAGTTAAATGCAAAGCATCGATAAGGCAGGCAAAGAGAGAATTTGAGAAGCTTGATGAGGAAGCAAAAAAACAAACAAATAAACCACATAATAAAGACTTTTTCCAAGTACATTCGTAGCAAAAAACCTGCGAAAGTGTCAGTTGGACCATTAGATGATAGCGGGGTAAAAGGGGCACTAGGAGGATACAAGGCCATAGCGGAGAGACTGAATGAATTCCTTGCTTCGGTCTTTACTGAGGAAGATGTAGGGATGTTACCCATGACAGAAGTGGTATTTAAAAGGAGATACAGCGGAAGTATTGAAAGAAATATCGATACACCGGAAAGATGTATTACAACTACTGGATAAACTGAAGAGTAACAAGTCACCTGGACTGGATGGTATACATCCAAGGGCTTTGAAAGAACTGAAATATGAGACTGCATACCTGCTATTAGTAATCTGTAAACTAATCATTAAAATCATCTGTAATACCTGAAGACTGGAGGATGGCCAATGTAACGCCAATTTTAAAAAGGATTCCAGGGGAGATCCGGGAAACTACAGACCGGTGGGCCTGACATCATTACCAGAAAAAATAGTAGAATCCATCATAATGAACAAAATTACTGAACATGTAGATATGGCTTAATGGGAGACAGCCAACATTAGTAAGACAAGATCTTCCTTGTCTAAAGCAATTTTTTGGCAAAACTAAAAAGTCATGGGATAGGAGGCAGCATACCATTCTAGATCAGGAACTGGTTAAAAGTTAGAAAGCAGAGGGGTAACGCTAAATGGCCAATTTTCCAATGGAGAAAGGTGAATAGTGGGAGAACCACAGGGATCTGTGCTGGGTCCGCTGCTTTTTAAACATATTCATAAATGACCTGGAAATGGGAAAAACGAGTAAGGTTATCAAATTTGCAGATGACACAAAATTATTTAAAGTTGTTCAAACCCATGAGGATTGTGGAAAATTGCAAGATGATCTTTATAAATTGGAAGACTGGGCATCCAAATGGCAGATGAAATTTAATGTGGACAAGTGCAAAGTTACGCACCTAGGAAAGAACCACCCAAACTATGGTTACATGATGCAAGGTTCCACATTAGGAACCAACCCTCAGGAAAAACGATTTAGGCAGCATCATGGATAACATGTTAAAACCCTAGGTATCATAAGGAAAGAAATAGAAAGCAAAACAAAAGGATATTATAATGCCTCTGTATCGTTCCATGGTGTGACCGCACCTTCAATAGTGTGTGCAATTCTGGTTGTCATATCTTAAAAAGGATATAGCGTTATTAGAGAAGGTACAGAGAACGGCATCCAAAATGGTAAAGGAGATGGAAGGATACCCCTATGAAGAGAGGCTAAAAAAAAAAATTAGGGCTCTTCAACCTGGAAATGCGACAGCTGAGGGGAGATATTATAGGAGGTCTATAAATTAATGAATGGAGTGGAACGGGTAAATGTTCATCGATTGTTTACGTCATCAGAATATAGAAAGACTAGGGAACATGCAATGAAGCTACAGGGTAACCTATTTAAGACTAATAAGGAAAAATAGTTTTTCAATCAATGTGTAATCAAACAATGGAATTTGCTACCGGAGGATGTAGTAAACATCGTTAGTGTAGATGTGTTTAAAAAAAGGTTTGGATTAGTTCCTGGAGGAAAGGTCCATAAACCATTATTAAAAGGGACCCAGGATATCACTGCTTGACACAATACAAGCATTGTGGAACCTGTGTCTTTTGGGGAAACTGCTAGGTACTTATGACCTAGATTGACCCGAGTTGGAAACAGGATACTGGCTTGATGGACCTTGGTCTGACCCTGTATAGCATATCTTATGTTCTTATGACCTCATACTGGAGGATCTCCAGGTCCTTGGCAAGACTTGTCCTCCAGCTCCACAATGAAAGACAGGGCCTGTGCCATCCTGTGGACAAAGTCCAGGAATGCAAGATCGTTGATCAGTGAGCGCTGGCACTCCTGTGGTAGAGCCAGCACTGAGGGCACATCCCAATGGAGCATGGTATCGAGGAACTCGTCGTGGGTCTCCATGCCAGACTCCAAGCCGGAGGAGACCTCGAGTCCTAGGCAATCACAGAGCTGATGCACCACCGGCATCAGGGAATGTGGTGCCCGAAGCACTGACTCCAATGTAAATGGGGGCGAGTTGCACCTCGAGTGTGAGACCAATCTCCTCTGATCTAAGCTAGAAAACCACCCCAGAACCAGCTGGATTTCATCTGGAGAGGTCCTGGTCATGGAGGGCACAGTGGTCGGTGCCAATGACCTGGAGACACCCGGTGTCGCGCCTTGCTGCACTTCAAGACAGGCAGCCAGGCTGTGTCCAGGGCCGCCATCCTGACTTCGAGGCCAATAGGCTCCGCAGCCTCCAGTTCAGGTCTCTCAAGGGGGAACCACCAAGATGATAATGCCCTCTGAAATAGTGGGAGCCTCCTCCCACTGGGGCAGCTTCAAGGATCGCTCCTGTCCATTGTCCTCTGTGTTGGGTCGAGAGCTCTGAGGCAGAGCATCCAAGAACTTACAAAAAAATGCTGCTTATTAGTACCACTACCTTGGAAAAGGTATAAGGAGCCACATCTAGACCAA
The DNA here is from genome assembly GCA_033557465.1 of Ichthyophis bannanicus. Lineage (NCBI taxonomy): Eukaryota > Metazoa > Chordata > Amphibia > Gymnophiona > Ichthyophiidae > Ichthyophis > Ichthyophis bannanicus. The sequence continues at coordinate 420,096,802 of CM066034.1, forward strand.
AAGTCAGGGCCGGACTTGGAAGGCGGCTCAAATACAGATGCAGAGAAACAGCTGATGCTGCTCCCACATGGGAAAGTGACAATATGCCATGGTGAGATCTAGGAAGGTGATGAGCACGCCCTACCTGACAAATGCAATGTTGTTGTTGTTGTTAAGTGCCGTCGAGTCAGAGTCGATTCATGGCGACCCTCTGGATAGCTATCCTAAATTGTGTTCGGTCTTCAGTCAGGCGGCTTATTGTTGACAGACTGGTACCTGTAGCTGCTGTTATTGTATCGATCCATCTCATTGCTGGCCTTCCTCTTTTGCGTTGACCTTCTATCTTGCCAAGCATGATGTCTTTCTCTAATGATCTCTCTCTCCGCAAGATGTGTCCAAAGTATGAAAGTCGAAGTCTTGTCATATGAGCTTCTAAAGAAAGCTTAGGTTTGATCTCCTCTAGTACAGACTGGTTTGTTCTTCGGGCAGTCCATGGTATACACAGTATTCGCCGCCAGCACCATAATTCAAAGGCATCAATTTTCTTCCTGTCTATCTTTTTCACTGTCCAGCTTTCACATCCATATGTTGTTATTGAAAATACCATGGCTTGAACAAGTCGAATCTTTGTATGGAGATAGACATCTCTGCTCTTGAGAAACTTATCTAGGTCTTTCATAGCCATTCTGCCAAGAGCAATGCGTCGTCTGATTTCTTGACTGCTTGTTGCTTCTTTATTGATAGTTGATCCAAGTAGGTTAAAGCTATTCACGATTTCAATTTCTTCTCCTTCGATGATGAACCTGTTGATTATGCCAGTTGTCATGATCTTTGTCTTCTTTACATTAAGATGCAGGCCCATTTTGAGACTATGTTCTTTGATTGTGAGAAGCAAATGTTTCAGATCATCTTCACTTTCCACCAGTAATGTGGTATCATCAGCACTGTTGCTTCTTGATCAATGTACAGATTGTGCAAGAGAACGATCAGGTGTTCTGGTATACCCATGCTTCTTAATGTGGCCCAGAGTTTCTCATGGTTTACACAGTCAAAAGCTTTGCTATAGTCGATAAAGCACAAATAGATATCCTTTTGGTATTCTTTAGTCTTTTCAAGGATCCATCTCACATCCGCAATGTCTCTCGTTCCTCGCCCTTTTCTGAACCCTGCTTGCACTTCAGGTAGTTCTTGTTCCAGGTATGATTGTAGTCTCTTTTGAATAATCTTCAGTAGAATCTTGCTGGCATGTGGGATCAGAGCGATTGTGCGATAATTTCCACAGTCAGTTGGATCACCTTTCTTTAGTATTGGTATAAACACAGATCTTTTCCAGTCAGTTGGCCATGATCATGTCTTCCATATTTCTTGGCAGAGCCTTGTAAGTATGGTAACAGCTGCATCAGATTGCTGTAATACTTCTATGGGAATGCAATCAATGCCTGGTGCTTTGTTCTTTGATAAGGCTTTCAATGCTGCTTCAACTTCTTCTTTCATCACCAATGGTTCCAGATCATAAGGTACAGGTTGAAACGGCTGTTGGTCCACTTGATCTTTATCATATAAAAACTCTGTATATTCCTTCCATCTTTTCTTGATCTTCTCAGCATCATTCAACATAGAACTTTGAGCATCTTGTAACATTCCAATTTGAGGCTGGAACTTTTTCTTTAACTCTCGTAGCTTTAGGAAAGCTGATCTTGTTCTTCCTCTAATAGTTTCTGCTTCTATTTCCTTGCATGCATCATTGTAGTACTTTTCCTTGTCCTGTCTTGCTGCACGTTGGAAATCTGTTGAGTTCTGTGATTGTCTTTCTTTCTCCTCTGGCTTTAGCTTCTCTGCGTTTCTGGACAATTTTCAGAGTTTCTTCCGTCATCCATTTTGGCCGTTTTTTCTTTTTTACCTTTTGTAGAGACTTCTCGCATTCTTCCAACACAACCTTCTTGATGTCATTCCATAACTCTTCTGGAACTCTATCATTTGTATCTAAAGCAGAAAATTGATTTTGCAGGCAGTCTTTAAATTCCAGTGGTATATTCTCAAGGTCATATTTTGCTGCATTCATGAGTGGTTTGCTCTTTTTCAGCTTTAGCTTGAGTTTGCATACTAGTAGTTGATGATCTGTACCACAGTCAGCTCCAGGTTTTGTCTTTGTTGATGTTATAGAGCTTTTCCATCGTTGACTTCCACAGATGTAGTCAATTTGATTTTTATACAATCCAATGGGTGAAGTCCATGTGTACAGTCGCCGCTTGTGTTGCTGGAAGAAGGTGTTCGAGATGACTAGATCGTTGGTCTTGCAGAATTCTATCAGTCTTTCTCCAGCTTCATTTCTGTTGCCAAGTCCATATTTTCCAACTACTTTGTCTTCTTCTTTGTTGCCAACCTTTGCGTTCCAATCACCCATGACTATCAGGATATCCTGTTTGCATGTTCTGTCAATTTCAGCTTGTACTTGTTCATAGAACTCTTCAATTTCATTCTCTTCTGCAGCTGTTGTTGGGGCATATACTTGAATTATAGTTGTGTTGATAGGCATTCCTCGTAGACGAATAGAGATTAAGCGTTCGCTGACTGCATTGTATTTCATTACAGTTCTTGCAAGTTTCTTCTTTATTATAAATGCAACACCATTTCTTCTTTGTCTTTCATTTCCAGTATAGTAGACCATGTGATCATCTGATGCAAAGTGCCCCATGCCAGTCCATTTCAGTTCGCTGACACCCAACAGATCAAGTTGTACACGTTCCATTTCATTCTTGACCACCTCCAACTTCCCTTGGTTCATGCTTCGTACATTCCATGTTCCAATGTGTAAGACATCTTTACAGCTTCTTACTCTCATTTCATGCGCAGCTACATCAGCAGTCAGACGTCCCGAGGGCTTTGATCCAACCACATCATAAATGCTGGCTTTACTCTGAAAGGTCTTCAGCTCTTCCCCAGTAGCTAGTTGAGTGCCTTCCAACCTGGGGGTCTCATCTTCCAGCACTACAGCACAATTTGTTTTGTTGTAACTATCCACTGAGTTTTCATGGCAAGATACAGAAGTAGATTGCTGGGCCTTTCTTCCGCGCAGTTTAAGTTTGATGTTGTTGCCGTTGTCACAGAAATGTGATCCTCCGCCGTCAACACTATCCCATTCTGCTGCTGCCCAGAAGGGTGGTTTGTCTTGGTCTGGCATCTCAGCTGAGACCTGTCCATCTTGGGAGACCCTGCCAGTAGTTAGTTAAACTACCGATAGTTTAGCTCTCAGCATCACTGATGCACACAAGCCCTCACAGCATGACAAGCTGCAAACCAAGTGAGGGGACAAATGCAATAATAAACCTAAAAGGATCATATGAAAATGAGAGACTAGGAGTCCAAAAAAACAAACCACCCCCTAGGTCCAGGATATGCTGGGGAAAAAAAGCATGTCTCTTCCTAGGAAGTGCTATGTAGATAGAGCAACATTCTTGGCCCTGCTGTGGAAGGCACAGGAAAAATAGCTTCCAATTGGAACAGGCACAGAAGAGGCATCTCTAAATGCCACCCACATGCGTGGAGAGCTGCAGGAAGACTATTAGGGAGTTGCATATAGACACTGACATAATTCAAATCTTGTACAACATAATTCCCAGGCTGGCCTGAACCAGATTTTAGGGCTAGAAGGCAGGCATCCAGTAAAAGATGATACATCTACACCCTTGACTAAAGACACCAAAGACCCACTGAACTAATGTGGTATGGTCACCCTTCCCCCAAAAGACAAACAGCCTAAGCTACCCCGCAACTGGCTACACCTCAGGAGGAGGCTGCTGGAACTCAATGAGAGAGTGTACTGGCTCTCAAATGGAGCTATGATGGAGACTCAAGCACACTGAAAGTACCAAAAAAGGACTCTCAATAGACAGAGAATCTAAGCTTTACAAGAGGAAAAATTGCACCTCTAGGCTTATCTTCCAGCAGTGTCTGTGGACAAGTTTCCCCTTACTAAAAGCAAGCAGACCTTAAGAGAATCTGTTCAGCTGCAGTATAGAGCCAGCATCTGTTGACTAAGTATACGTAGCACCAATGCTGCCAACTACCACCGCTATGGATTGGGAAGAGACTAAAAAGCAGCAGCCACCTAAGCAGTCTGTTGCAAATCTCTGAGTTTCTGGAAAGGAAAGCGGGCTTGATGGCTATTTGGTCTAACCCAGAATTTGCAACCTTAGTAACACGAAGCCATAGCCACATGGCTAGAGCCACAGAGGCTACTGGCAGAGGATGGATCCATCATAAGGCTAATCCTGAAGCATGCACAGTGTTTCCCCGAGAGCCTAAAGCAAAGACTGCAGGCATTTTTAAGGAGGACCTCAACCTTCCAAAAACATACTCCTCATGCACAGCACCTTCCTCCACCAGATGGCTGTACACTTCTGTTCACGACTTGAAACCAAGTTCCACCCCAGGGAATCCATAAATCTGATCTCAGTTGCCTTGGGACAGAGGGTACAACCATGACAGGACCTTAGGGCCCTAAGGGCCCTGTTTGAAGGTTTCCTTCTTAAAACCCTATGTGATGCTGTACAGTCGGGTAGAAGTGTGAATGCAGGAGAAAGCATAGTTACTCACCTGTAACAGGTGATCTCCGGGAACAGCAGAAATTTAGTCCTCACATATGGGTATCATCGGTACCAACGGAGCCTGCGCGAGAACGCTCCCCAGCATACAATCAGAAAGCTTTTGGGAGCATCCCACAGCGCCTGCGAGCTGCCTTACCACCTTTCCCAACTGCCTCTCTCCAGTTGAGTATTAAAGCTGAGACAAAGAGAGAGAGAGGGAAAGGAAAGAGATAGATAGAGAGATACAACTTCTAGGGGAGGTGGGTGGGTTGTGAGGACTAAATTCCTGCTGTTCCCGGAGATCACCTGTTACAGGTGAGTGAGTAACTATGCTATCTCCAGGAACAAGCAGGAATGTAGTCATCACATATGGGGACTCCCTAGCTTTAGGTGCCAGGGAAAGACCCCAGATGTTGTGTGCCCCTGAAGAGGGCTCCACGTCCCCCCATGGATCTCTGGCATCCTACCAGGGATGGTGGGTAGGAGTTGATTAGGTATGGAACAGGTGTTTGAGAACAGCCTGACCAAACAAGGCATCTCGGCGGGAGTCCTTGTCCAAGCAGTAACGGGCTGTAAAGGTATGAACCGAGGCCCAAGTGGCTGCTCAACAGATGTCGTCGATAGACACAGAATGCAGATGAGCCATTGAGGCTGCCATGGCTCTCACATTGTGAGCTGTCACATGACCCTCCAGAGAAAGGTTCTTACTCTGATAGGCGAAGGAAATACACTGAGCAATCCAGTTAGACAGTGGTCTCTTGGAGACTGGAAGTCCCAAATGAGAAGGATCAAAAGCAAAGAGTTGAGAGGACTTTTTATGTTGCTGTGTTCTTTGAAGTAAAAAGCTAAAGCTCTTTTACAGTCCAAGGTATGAAGATTCCTCTCTGCTTCTGATGCATGAGGCCCTGGAAAAAACACAGGTAGGTAGACCGCTTGGTTCAGATGAAAAGGCGAGACCACCTTAGGCATAAAGTGTGGATGAGTCCTAAGGACTACCTTGTCATGATGGAACCTTGTATAAGGTGGATTAGCTACTAGCGCTTACAACTCATAATGAGAAAGATAACCTTCCAAGAAAGGAATTTCAAGGAGGTAGTAGCTAAAGGTTCGAAAGGTGGCTTCATGAGCTGCCCAAGAACCAGGTTTAAGTCCCATGCCACCGGTGGTGGCCTAATGGGAGGCTTAGTTAGAAGAATCTTGCTATAAGAGGATGAAAGGAAATAGGCTGTCCATTTAGAGGCTTAAGAGAAGCTGCAATAGCACTCAAATGGACTCTTACTGAATTAGTCTTAAGACCTGCATTGGATAAATGAAGGAGATACTCCAGCAGTGATTCCAGAGGTATCGCAAGGGACTTGAGAGCCTTTTGCGAACACCATATGGTAACCCTTTTCCACATGAAAGCATAAGAGCGTCTTGTGGAAGGTTTCCTGGAAGCAAGAAGAATATCTTTCACTTGAAGGATATTAAGATCATGCAGATCTAGGCCTTCAGCAACCAAGCCCTGAGATGCAGAGACTGGGGATTGGGATGCCATAACGTTCCATCCTCCTGGGATAGGAGATCTGGAGCAGACCCTAACTCCAGGGAGGGAGCTTTAGAGAGATGCAGAAGCAGAGGGCACCACACTTGCTGTGGCCAATGTGAAGCTATGAGAATCATATGACCTCTGTCTCTCTGAAACTTAAACAGGGTTTTGGGAATTAGGGGAATGGGTGGAAAGGCATACAGGAAGTCTTGACCCCAGTAAAGGAGGAAAGCATCCCTGGCCTGAGCCCCCTGAGCTGGAGTTCTGGAACAGAACCGGGGAAGTTTGGCATTCCACGGACTTGAAAAGAGGTCTATGTCCGGGGTTCCCCAAAGTTGAAATATCCTGGTCACCTGGTCTGCATGCAGAGACCACTCGTGTGGAAGCAGAACTCGACTGAGTCTGTCTGCCCAAGAGTTTTGAATGCCTGGAAGATACACTGCCAGAAGATGAATCTGATGCTCTCTGGCGAGGGCCCATAGTCGCAAAACTTCGCTGCAAAGCAACAGAGAGCCTGTTCCCCCCTGCTTGTTCACATAGAACATGGCTACTTGATTGTCCGTATGAATGAGGACTGTCTTGTAGCTGAGCAGGGTGTGGAACACTCGCAGAGCAAGAAAGATTGCTCTGAGCTCCAATAGATTGATATGTAGATAACTCTATTGTGGAGACCAGGTGCCCTGGGTGGAGAGGTCTTGCAGATGAGCTCCCCAACCCATTGGAGAAGCATCTGTTGTGAGAGTTGCTTGGGGTAAGGGTTGCTGAAAAGGGGACCCCAGCAACAGGTTTTGAGTGGACTTCCACCACTGGAGGGACAAAATGAGGCGATTTGTTTTTGCTATTTTGTCTGACAGGCACCCTGATGCCTGGGTCCATTGGGTGGATAAAGTCCACTGAGCTGCCCTCATGTGGAGGCGAGCATAGGGAACCACATGCACGGTGGATGCCATGTGGCCTAGTAGTTGTAACATTTCTCGAGCAGTTAGTTGAGGCTTTAGCACTGCTTGAGAAGCTAACTGCACCAAGTGAAGGCAACGGGCCTGGGGGAGATAGGCCCTTGCCTTTCTGGTATCCAGGAGAGCCCCTATGAACTCTAAAGACTGAGTGGGAGTCAGACTGGATTTTGGGATGTTTATTGCCAGCCCTAAATACTGAAGGATCCGCATTGTGCAGGATAGAGAAGTCCTGGCCTCTGACTCTGTTGGGGCTCGAATGAGTCAGTCGTCCAAGTAAGGGAAGACGAATATCCCTAGAGTGCGGAGAAATGCTGCTACAACAGCCATGCATTTCGTGAACACCCTTGGTGCTGAGGCCAGGCCAAAAGGAAGCACCCTGTATTGGTAGTGCTTTCCCTGAAAAAGGAACCGAAGGAACCTTCTGTGAGTTGGATGGATGAGAACATGGGTGTACGCATCCTTGAGATCTAGAGAACAAAGCCAAACCTGACTCTGAAGGTATGGCAGCAGAGATCCGAGATAAATCATTTTGAATTTCTCCTTGACAAGGAATTTGTTCAATTCTCTGAGGTCTAAGATAGGTCTGTAACCCCCTGTTTTCTTTGGAATAAGAAAATAAGGGGAATAGAACCCTGTACCCTGTTGATGAAGGGGTACTTCTTCTATTGCCCCTTGGGCAAGAAGGATAGTGACCTCCTGACCTAACAGGCTGATGAGAGAGGTCGGAGAATTCAACTGCCTTACTATTGTGTGAGGGGGCATGCTTGAAAAATGAAGCTTGTACCCCTTCTTTATGATTGAGTGTGTCCAATGCTCTGCTGTTATTTGCCCCCATCTGGGGGCAAAATGACATAGCCTTCCTGGTTCTCGGGGGACCAGAACCTTCCACCATTCCAGGAAGGTTAAGTTCTCTAGATGAGAGTCAAAGGCCCTATGGAGGCTGAGCCTGCTGGGCCGGTTGAGGCCTAGCAGCCTTTGCTTTCTTCTGTTTGGGTGGTTGCTGACTTTTCTTGGCAAGCTGACCTGCAGAACGTCCCTGCTGAACATAAGCAGGGTAAAATCTTTTCTTTTTAGAAAAGAATGCTTTCTTGAACAATTTCTTTCTAGCAGGATCAGCAGTGGACTTGGACAATCTGTCCAAGGTGGAATTTTCAGCATCCATTTCATTGGCTTTTTCCTGCCAATCTTTACCAAACAGGTTCTCACCAGTACAAGGGATATTTCCCAATTTATCTTGTACCCAGAGCTCTAGATCAGATGCCTGGAGCCAAGCAATTCTACGTGCCCCTATGGCAATAGCCGAGGTTCTGCTTATGCACTCAAAGCAGTCAAAGGCTGCACGGTTCGAAAATTTAGAGACATCTTGGGCATGTTTGACCCAAGTGAGAAAATCCTGTCTTTTATCTTCAGAAAGGAAAGGACTGAAAGCCTCTAAATTATCTGTGACCTCCTTCAGAAACATTCCCATGTAGAGACTATAGGAACTGATCCTGGCAGAAAGCATGGAAGCTTGGAAGACTCGACGTCCAAAAGCATCCAGGGTTCTGCACTCACGTCCTGGAGGATTAGAGGCATGCCTTTTTGCACTCTTAATCCTTCTCATAGCTGACTCCACTACAATAGAGTGGTGAGGAAGCAGAGTCTTATGGAACCCAGGACAAGGAGGGACTCGATACATAGTATCTAGTCTACGAGAATGAGGAGAGGTGGTAAGAGGTGTTTCCCACATCCTCAACATGAGATCATATAAAATCTCATGAATGGGCAAGGTAGCTGCCTCCTTAGGAGTTTTGGGATATTGTAGAATTTCCAACTCCTTGGCCCTTGGCTCTGTTTCAGGGGCCACAGTAAGGGACAGGCCCCGAGCCACCTCCCTGATAAAATCTTGGAAGGATATATCCTCTGGAGGAGACATCCTGCGTTTAGGGGAGGAGGGCTCCTCTGGGAGAAGCATCGCTGAATCGACAGAACTCTCAGAATCCTCAGATTCTTCTGAGGACTCGAAGTATCGTCTGTATTGACCAAAGTCGGTACCGGGAGTAACCGGTACCGGGGTATCGGTACCGAGTCATCGGATGACTGGGTACCGGCAAAGCAGATACCGATGCCGATGTCGATGCTATCGGTACCGGTACCGATACCGAAGGTGGTGTCGGTACCGGTGCGACTGTCTGTCGCGGTTCCGAGGGCTTCGATGCCGCAAGGAAAGCCGCCAGACTGTGTTCCATAGCCAGAACTCTCTGGTCTATCGATGCTGCCAATGCCTGGATGTCGGTACCGGAGGAGACTGTCGGTACCCGAGAGCATGGCACCAGTAGTTCTGCCGAGGTCGAGGCCTCGAGAACAGCCTGGAACCCCGATAATGCTTTGGAAGCCGAAGCCTCCCGCTGGGGTAATTTTGCCAGTGCAGAATCCTCGAGGGCAACGCCAGAGGCATCTCGATGCTTAGAAGGAGATCTACCCTTCGAGGACCGGCTGGATTTATGTTTAGTTACCTGAGATCCACGGAGGGAAGAAGCAGCCCTGGAAGACGTTGATGCCACCGAAGCTGCATCAGAGGGAAACAGGGTACCGAGCTTAGCAGCTCGGTTCCATCGACCTCTTTTAGACATCATGGCGCAGGACATACAATCCATGATGGGGTGGTCAGGACCTAAACATTTTAGACACCATTCATGGGTGTCGGTGACGGAAATGATACCGCCACACTTGGTGCACTTTTTGAAACCTGAAGCAGGTTTCTCCATGGTAAGGAAAACTTTTTGGGCCAAAAAGGCACGTGCACCTGAAGAAAAAGAAAAAAAAGAGAATATAATTTTTTTTTTATTTTTACAGGAATAAGAAAGAAAAGACCGGCGGTACCGGTAGAGCGTCGAGGAAGGCAGACGCGACCACAAAAAAGAAAAAAACACAAAGAATTCTTCTGCGGTGACAGGAACACGACCTGCTGGCTCCGCGGAAAAAGAACTGGAGAGAGGCAGTTGGGAAAGGCAGCACGCAGGCGCTATGGGATGCTCCCTAAAGCTTTCTGATTGGACGCTGGGGAGTGTTCCCACGCAGGCTCCGTCGGTACCGACGATACCCATATGTGAAGACTACATTCCTTCTTGTTCCTGGAGATCATGGAATATCCACCTGCTAACCTTACCTAAAAGCAGGTTCTGCAACACCAGAGCTGCCACAGCATCCTGAAAAAGTCAGATCACAGAGATCCTAGCCTTCCTGTAGGGGAACCACCACCCTGACCTCCCCAGACTTACCTTTTGGCAGCAGGAATTTCACTAGAGTCCTTCAACCAACTCCCATAGAGGATAAGGTTGGGCTCCAGGTGGAAAGAAGGAGCACAACAGTGAAATGGAGGCCATGACCCCTCAAAACTACCTGAGAAGCGCTCTTGTGGGCCCTAGGTCCCATGGAGAGAAAGCTCAGGCCTCAGGTCCCCAAAAAGAGGGCTGCCAAGCAGCTAGCCAAGATTGAAAATGGTCCCTGAGCTGTTTCAGGAGCTGCAGTGCAAGCTGGTTGAAAAGGTGAGCCCCTGGGACATGGAGGGCCCCCAGGGGCCAATAGATTTATGTCTAAGGCCATCCTACAAAGCTCCATCACCTCTGGGCCCAGGCTGCCATCTGAAATGGCTGCTGTACCCACCAATGGGTATGAGAAACAAAAACAAACAGGAAAGGAGTGGCAGAGGCCACAGAAACTGCCCTCTCCCCTGTGGAGGGTCCCAAATGCTGCAAAAAAAAAAAAAAAAAAAAAAGAAGATGTCCCAGACTTTGCAGCCACATCAGGAGCAAAAATAAGCAGCCATGGAAGAAAAAACTTTTGGGGGTCAAAGGCTGCATTGGGCTGGCATAGTTGAACACTGTAGAAGTCAAGCTTAAAAATAAAGAGAGACACCAAGAAAAACAATTATGCCAAAAAGCAGGGTTGCATCAAAAAGGAAGTCCAAAAAAGAAAATTCCAGCACCTATCGGGCTGACTGGGGAAATCTGAGTAGGGAGGCCGCAAACACCCATGCATGCTTAGGAGGCCCACCTCCTGAACACAGGACTTGTTTTCTTTTTTTGGGGGGGGAGGTGGTTGTGGATTCGTTTTTTATTTCGAGCTACTTTATTGAAAACAGCAAAAAGCCAGTGAAACCAATGGAAACAAAAAAAAATTAGAAAAGGTTTAGAAAAATACAGACAGCAAAAGGGAAGCAAGGCCCAGGCCAAATGAACTTGCCCCCTCAGGGGCTCCCCGTAGGTCCTCCTTGATCCTCTTCAGGCCCAGCCAGTGCTAGGAACCAGTGGGTAACAGTGCTGGACACGGGGTGGCTGACAGCTCCAGGAGACATGGATGTATTCGTGCTCCGAGCTACTTTGGCCCTTATCAGACTCAGTCATAATGACCATTACAGGATGGTGTCAGCCAGGAGAGTCAGACCTGTCTGCACTACTACACCAGTCCAAATACCTTGCTACCTACTGGAGGCAGATAAATACTGGCTTCTCTTAGTTCTGCACCAGCAGTAGACCAGGAGAAATACCTCTGTGTGATAACGTGAGGATCTCAAAGTGGCAAAACAATGCCACAAGGCCGTAGCTAAAGTCAGAAAGATGCTCGGTTGCATACAGAGAGGAAGAAACCAGCAGAAAGGAGGTGGTATTAATGACCAAGTCATTGGTGAGGCCTGACTATGAAAGTTGAAGTCTTGTCATCTGAGCTTCTAAAGAAAGCTTAGGTTTGATCTCCTCTAGTACTGACTGGTTTGTTCTTCAGGCAGTCCATGGAATACACAGTATTCGTCATCAGCACCATAATTCAAAGGCATCAATTTTCTTCCTGTCTCTTTTTTCACAGTCCAACTTTCACATCCATATGATGTTATTGAAAATGCCATGGCTTGAACAAGTCAAATCTTTGTATGGAGAGAGACATCTCTGCTCTTGAGAATCTTGTCTAGGTCCTTCATAGTCATTCTGCCAAGAGCAATGCATCGTCAGATTTCTTGACTGCTTGTTGCTTCTTTATTGATAGTTGACCACTTTATCCTACTTGGATTGACTATTTCAAATTCTTCTCCATCAACAATGAACTTATTCATTTTGCCAGTTGTTAGGATCTTTGTCTTCTTAACATTAAGGTGCAGACCCATTTTAAGACTATATTCCTTGATCTTGAGAAGCAAATGTTTCAAATCGTCTTCACTTTCAGCCAGTAATGTGATATCATCAGCATAGCAAAGTTAGTTGCTGAGCCTTCCGTCAATCTTCACACCTCTGTTGTCTTCATACAGTCCTGTTTCTCCGATGATTTGCTCTGCATATAAATTAAAGTAGGGGGAAAGTATGCAGCCTTGTCGTACACCTTTGCTGGTTTTAAACCATTCTGTTTCTCCTAGTTCTATTCGAACTGTTGCTTCTTGATCTGTGTAAAGGTTATGCAAGAGAACGATCGGGTGTTCTGGTATACCCATGCTTCTAAATGTGGACCAGAGTTTCTCATGGTTTATTTATTTATTTTATTTTATTTTATTTTATTTTATTTAAAACTTTCTTATATACCGCCTCTTCCAGCGATCAAAGGCGGTTTACATATAACAAGTGTAACCAGAACAGGTTTTACATGGAACAGATTTTAAATTATTTACAAACAACTTTTAAATCAACAATTTTTCTGAGTAACTATATTATTAATTGTAAACAACTATATACAGGAGTAGTAGAGTAGGTAGCATTGGTAGACATTTGTTGGATTTAATCATCAGTAGGGTTTCATTTAGACTTTTCTGATGTGTTTACGGTGTAAACGTCTGCATTTAAGGTGGGTTTGAGAGGTATATTGTGTTTGTGAATTGTTCTGTGAATAAGTGGGTTTTAAGTTCTCTCCTGAAGAGATGGAGGTCTTTTATCATTCTAAGATTTAAAGGTAGTTTGTTCCAGAGGGCGGGGGCAGCATATGAGAAGGCTCTAGAGCTCGTAGTTTTTTTTGTTTTACGGATAGTATTTTGTATGCCTAACGAGTATGTTGCGTTTTGTCTTCTAGTTCTGTGTTCTGGTGGGGCTTGCAAGAGGGTGGTTAGATGTGATGGTGAGATGTCATTGATGAGTTTAAATGTGGTTATGAGTATTTTGTATGTTATTCTGCTATTTATGGGGAGCCAGTGCAGTTCAAATAGGATGGGAGTTATGTGGTCTGTCAGGCGAGCTTTTGTTGTTACGCGCGAGCGCAGATATTTTGGGCTCTTTGGAGGAGGTTAGTGTTTGCTAGTGGTAGACCGTTTAGGAGACTATTACAATAGTTAAAGTGAGGAGTGATGAGTGTACTGATGACCGATCTGAAATCATGGGAGTCTAGGAGTGGTCTTAAGTGTTGTATGGTTTTTAGCTTGAAGAATATTGTCTTAACTGTTTGCTTTATGTGAGGGATCATACTGAGGGTATGGTCTAGTATTATTCCTAGGTATTTCACCTCTTTCTTGATTGGGATTGTTGTGTTGTTTATTGTGATGGTTTCAGGGAAGGTTGTGTTTGGTTTTCTTGCGACAAACATTGCTTCCGTTTTTTTCAAATTGATTTTGAGGTGGTTATTCTCAAGCCAGGAGTCTGTTTCTTTGATACAATCAGACATATTCTGGTATGTGGGGTTGTTTGTGTTAATTGGGAGGGTGAGCATGATGTCGTCAGCGTAAATATAATGGTTAACCTTGTATTTTTTGAATATATTTGTGATAGGTTGGAGGTAAATGTTGAAAAGGAGGGCTGAGAGAGCGGAGCCTTGAGGTATGCCTTGGCCTTGTGTGAAGGGTTCTGATGTGTTTTGGCCTAGTTGAATGTGTATTACTCGGTGGGTTATATATGAGATGAACCATTGGAGGATTGTCCCGCTGATTCCCAGATCTTGGAGTCTGTTAATTAATGTATTGTGGTTGACACTGTCAAAAGCGGCTGATATATCTATGAGAATGAGGAGGAATCCTTGATTGTTATCATCTGTGCCTTTAATGAGGTTGTCCAACAATGTTATTAGTAGGGTTTCTACCCTGTGAGATGGGCGGAATCCAAATTGGTGGGAGTCAAGGGGGGCATGAGAGTCAATATGGTCTTGGAGTTGGAGTTGTATGATTTTTTCAATTATTTTAGCTACGAATGGTATGCTGGCTATGGGCCTATATGAGTTTGGGTCCTTTGGGTCTAATTTGTTCTTTTTTTAAGATGGGTCGTATGGAGGTGAGTTTTAGAGGATCTGGCATTAAGCCTTGAGCTAGGGATTGATTCACTATCGGTTGGATATGTACAGCGAGTTCAGTTTTTGAGGCTTTTATCCATGAAACTGGGCATGGGTCAAGGGGGGAAGTTGTAGTGTTGATCATTGTTATGACATTGAGGAGGTGCCTTTGGTCGATTTCGTGAAAGGTTGTCCATTTATTTGGTTGTTTTGGGTCTGAGTGCAGTGTTATAGTTTGGATGTTAGTTCTGTTTTTTAGCTTCTCAGCAAAGTGTGTGGCTAAGGTTTGTACATTTATGTCTAGGTGATCTGGTTCTGGTGTTTGGGTTTTGGTAAGGGATTTTACGATATTAAATAGTTTACACAGTCAAAAGCCTTGGTGTAGTCAACAAAACACATATAGATATCCTTTTGGTATTCTTTTGTCTTTTCAAGGATCCATCTCACATCCGCAATAAGAAGAAGAACAGATATTTATGGAATATTTCCTTTTATCCTATGGATGCTACATTAAAGAAATATACCAGATATGATGTTATTTGTTTAAGAAATCCTTCAGTGGAACTGTGTAAAAGACGCATTTGGAAAGAATCAAGGGGCTGATAAACACCTAAGCTCCAAAACACCCTCCCACCCACCAAAAAACAAACACTTTCCTCAGATTAGGAGAATTCCCACTGAATAAAAAAGAACGAAAACAAAAAAAATCATAGCTGTGAAATCTATTGCCTGAAAGTGTCGCCAAAGTATTCAAAGAAGGTTTGGAGAAGTTTCTGGACATTATTACTTAATCTTGGAAATGAGTTACTTTTTCGGAGCTGTTGGGTACTCATGACCCAGATTGGCCACTGTCATACAGAAAACTGGGCCTGATGGAACTTGGTCCAACTCAAATCTGTCCCATCTTTAATTTAGAAATACTGATTTAAATAAAGTCTTGGCCATGTATTTACAGCTCAGATAATTACCTTTGAAACACATCTTTTGGTAAGGGTCCTCAAAAAGCCATAGCCGATATCAAACTGGTGAATGCAGAATCAGTGACAACAAGGAAGCGAAGAGTAGTGGTGGTTAGTGACTCTTCTGAGGAGTACTAAGGTGTCCATCTGCTGACCAGACTTTATGTCCAGAGAGGTATGCTGCCTGCCAAGTGCCAAAATTCAAGATGTTACGCAGAGTTTGCCAAGACTTATCAAGGCCACTGACTATTACCCAATGTTGCTAATCCATGTCAGAACAAATGATACGCTCACAGGGTTACCTGACAGTATCAAAAGTGACTTCATGGCTCTGGGACAGAGGGTGAAGCAGATAGGTGCACAGGTGGTGTTCTCGTCAATACTCCCTGTTGAGGGTAAAGGCCAAGGCAGAGAGGCTCGCATCCTGGAGATGAATGCATGACTGCATGGAAGATGTCAGAGTGTGTTTTGGTTTCCTGGACCATGGGATGCTGTTCCAAGGGTTGCAGAGCAGAGATGGCATCCATCTGTCCAAGAAAGGTCAACGCATATTCAGTAGTAGACTGGCTAATCTACTGAAGAGGGCTTTAAACTAGATTCGTTGGAGACAGGGCAAGGTACCTCAGGCCGGAAGGTCAGGGGTTCAAATCCCACTAGAGGACAGCAACCTTGGGCCAGAAGGACTGGGGTTTCTAGTCCCACAGGTGCTCCTTGTGGTCTTGGGCAAGCCACTTAACTATTTTAGAGGGAACCTTGGCAATGGAGGGTTATCTCTAAGTTATAATTCCCTATTCAATGTAAAACCGCCTTCATATCATGAAAGGCAGTACATAAGAAATGATAGATAAAAAATAAAATAAGAAAGCCCCCAGGTAAGTGAAACATTAAATACCTTTATGGAAATGGGTAAAAGGGGTAACATATGGAAAGCAACATGTATAAATGCCCATAGCATGGGACATAAGATCCCTGATGTTGAAGCTTTGGTAGGAGTGGCTGACTTGGATTTAGTGGCAGTTACAGAAAAAATGATTCACAGAAATCCATGACTGGGATGTAACTATACCAGGCTATACTTTATTCAGAAAGGACAGGGTAGGAAGAAGGGGAGGAGGAGTGGCACTATATGTAAAAAATATTATTAAAGCTTTGGAATTACAGAGCTTAAAAGGAAGAGAGAGGAAGTACTGTGGGTTAAACTAGAAAGGAGGGAAAGAAAAATCTATTTGCACTGGGGTGATGTACAGAACTCCCTCACAAGAGGAAGAGGTGGACAGAGAGTTAATTGAAGACATATGCAGTATTGCTAGGAAAGGAGAAGTGCTACTGATAGGTGATTTCAATATGCCAGATGTTGACTGGCATATTACTGCTGCAGTATCATCTAGAAGTAAGGAGATTCTGGACTCTCTACAAGGAGAGCTATTCAGGCAACTGGTAAGAGAAGCCACCCGTGAAGGGGCCATACTGGACTTGGTGCTTACCAATGGTGAAAGTGTTTCTGATGTTATAGTGGGAGATCATTTTGCATCCAGTGATCACCAGACGGTGTGTTTCAGTATTAGGACTAGAACTAGGGCTGTTAGAATCCATTCAAAAGCAAGGGTCTTAGACTTTAGGAAAACTAACTTTGCCAAGATGTACCTATACCTCAGGGAGTCGTTAGAGGGATGGGAATAGCTGGGGGATGTAGAAAAACAGTGGGCAAAACTGAAAGGGGATATTTTAAAGGGCAACCCACCATTTTGTTAAAATGGTAAATAAAAGGAAAAGGAGACCACTATGGCTTTCGAAAGAAGTAGCTGAAAAGATGAAGAAAAAGAGGGAGGCCTTCATGAAATACAAGAGATCACAGAGAGAGAAAGACAGGCATCTATCTATATTTGGAAAAACTTAGAGAAGCTAGCAAAATAGTCAAGAAAGCAGTTTCAAAAAGAGGAGGAAATAGCCAATGAAATAAAATGGGAGGGATAAGACATTTTTCAGATATGTTAGTGAGAAGAGGAAGGGCAAAAGTGGTAATGTCAGACTCAAGGGTGATGGGGAGGAATATGTAGAAGCTGATGAGGATAAAGCACAGTTACTTACCTGTAACAGGTGATCTCTGGGAACAGCAGGAATAAGTCTTCACATATGGGTATGTCGGTACCGACAGAGCCTGCACGGGAACGCTCCCCAGCTTCCCAAAAAGGAAAGCTTTTGGGAGCATCCCACAGCGCCTGCGCACTGCCTTCCCGCCTTTCCTAACCGCCTCTCCTCAGTTCGAGTTTAAAGCTGAGACAATAGAGAGAGAGAGGAAAGGAAAGATAGAGAGAGATACAACTCCTAGGGGAGGTGGGAGGGTTGTGAAGACTTATTCCTGCTGTTCCCAGAGATCACCTGTTACAGGTAAGTAACCTGTGCTATCTCCAGGAACAAGCAGGAATGAGTCTTCACATATGGGGACTCCCTAGGTAAGATGCCTGGGAGATCCCCAAGGATATGAGACCCTGGGAAGGGTTCTACGTCCTATGGATCTCAGGCATCCATCCAGGGAAGGAGGGTAGGAGTTGTTTAAGAATGGAACAGGTGTTTGAGGACAGCCTGACCAAACAAGGCATCCCGGCGGGAGTCCTTGTCCAAGCAGTAATGGGCTGTGAAGGTATGAACCGAGGCCCAGGTGGCTGCTCGACAGACACAGAATTTAGATGAGCCATAGAGGTGGCCATGGCCCTCACATTATGAGCTGTGACATGGCTCTCCAGAGAAAGGTTCTTACTCTGGTAGGCGAAAGAAATACACTGAGCAATCCAATTGGACAGTGTCCTCTTAGGGACTGGAAGTCCCAAATGAGAAGGATCAAAAGCAACAAAAAGCTGGGAAGACTTTCTATGTTGCTGTGTCCTTTGTAAGTAAAAGGCAAGAGCTCTTTTACAATCCAGAGTATGAAGATTCTTCTCTGCACTGGATGCATGAGGAGCTGGAAAAAAAAGACAGGTAAATATACCTCTTGATTAAGATGAAAAGGTGAGACCACTTTAGGCATAAAGTGTGGATTGGTCCTAAGGACTACCTTATCATGATGGAACCTGGTGTAAGGTGGATTAGCCACTAAGGCTTGTATCTCACTGATGCGGTGAGCTGAGGTGACTGCAATAAGGAAAATAACTTTCCAAGAAAGGAATTTCAAGGAGGTGGTGGCTAAGGGTTCAAAAGGAGGCTTCATAAGCTGACCAAGAACCAGATTTAAATCCCATGCCACCGGAGGAGGCCTAAGGGGAAGTTTAGTTTAAGTTAGGCCTCTCATGAATCTTGCAATGAGAGGATGAGAGGAAATAGGTTGTCCATTGATAGGCTTAAGGGATGCTGCAATAGCACTCAAATGGACTCTTACTGAATTCGTCTTAAGGCCTGCATTGGAAAGATGCAGGAGATAGTCTAATAGAGAATTTAAAGGTAGTGCTAGAGGGTCAAGACCCTTTTCAGCACACCAAATGGAAAATCTTTTCCATTTAAAAGCATAGGAACGCCTAGTGGAAGGTTTTCTGGAAGCATGGAGGATATCCTTCACTTGCTGAGAAAGATTCAAGCCTTGAAGGTATAGGCCTTCAGTAACCAAGCTCTGAGGTGAAGGGACTTGGGGTTTGGGTGCCACAAAGTCCCTTCCTCCTGGGACAGAAGGTCTGGAGCAGCTCCCAAGTCCAGGGAGGGGGCTTGGGAAAGATGCAGAAGTAGAGGGTACCACACTTGGCGTGGCCAGCGTGGAGCTATGAGGATCATAGATCCTTGATCCCTCTGGAGTTTGAACAGAGTCTTGGGAATCAAGGGAATGGGTGGAAAGGCATACAGGAAGCCCTGACCCCAATGAAGGAGGAAGGCATCCTTGGCCTGAACTCCCTGACACGGAATTCTGGAACAGAACCGGGGAAGTCTGGCATTCCACGGACTTACAAAGAGGTCTATGTCCGGGGTTCCCCACTCTTGGAAGATTCTGAGTACCTGATCCATGTGCAGGGACCATTCGTGTGGGAGCAGAACTCGACTGAGTCTGTCTGCCCAAGAGTTTTGGATTCCTGGGAGGTATACCGCCAGGAGATGGATCTGATGCTCTCTGGCGAAGGCCCACAATCTTAAAGCTTCGTTGCAAAGCAACAGAGAGCCAGTTCCTCCTTGCTTGTTTATGTAAAACATGGCTACTTGATTGTCCGTATGAATGAGGACTGTCTTGTAGCTGAGCAGGGTATGAAAGACCTTGAGAGCTAGAAAGACTGCTCGAAGCTCCAAGTGGTTGATATGAAGAAAGGTCTCCTGTGGGGACCAAGTGCCTTGAGTGGAGAGGTCTTTTAGATGAGCTCCCCAACCTGTTTGGGAGGCATCTGTTGTGAGGGTTGCTTGGGGCAACAACCGTTGGAAGGGGGACCCCAGCAACAGATTTTGAGTGGACATCCACCATTGGAGAGACCAAAAGAGACGTTTGGAGGTTGCTATTTGGTCTGAGAGAGCTCCTGATGCTCGAGTCCACTGGATGGACAAAGTCCATTGGGCTGCTCTCATGTGTAGGCGAGCATAGGGTACCATATGCACTGTGGAAGCCATGTGGCCTAGCAGTTGTAGCATCTCCCGGGCAGTTAAGTGGCTCTTTGACTGAATCTGGGAGGCTAACTGCACTAGACGTTGGCAACGGGCCTGAGGAAGGTAGGCCCTTGCAGTGGTAGTATCCAACCAGGCCCCTATGAATTCTAGGGACTGAGTAGGGGTGAGCTGAGACTTTGGGAGGTTTACCACAAGTCCCAGATACTGCAGAATGCGTCTTGTGCGGTCCAGGGAAATCTGGGCCCCTGACTGAGATGGAGCTCGGATGAGCCAGTCGTCCAGGTATGGGAATACAAATATTCCCAAAGTGCGTAGAAATGCAGCTACTGTTGCCATGCATTTGGTGAACACTCTTGGAGCAGAGGCCAGACCAAAAGGAAGCACCCTGTATTGATAATGTTTTCCTTGGAAAACGGAGGAATCTTCTGTGAGATGGATGGATGAGGACATGTGTGTACGCATCCTTGAGATCTAGAGAACAAAGCTAATCCTGACTTTGAAGGTATGGAAGGAGAATGCCCAGAGAAAGCATCTTGAACTTCTCCTTGCATAGAAATTTGTTCAATTCCCTGAGGTCTAATATGGGTCTGTATCCCCCTGTCTTCTTTGGAATGAGAAAATAGGGGGAGTAAAACCCTGACCCTTGTTGAAGAAGGGGAACGTCTTCTATTGCCCCTTGGGCAAGAAGGGTAGCCACCTCTTGACCTAGAAGATCGAGAAGAGATGTGGGAGAATTGAAGTGTCTCACCATGGTGTGGGGAGGAAGGTCTGAGAAATGAAGTTTGTAGCCCTCTCTTATGATGGAGAGGGTCCACTGCTCTGATGTAATCTGCTCCCATCTGGGAGCAAAATGAGCTAACCTTCTGGAATGGTGAGAGGTTCTGGCTGTTTTAAAGCCAGAAAGGCTAAGTTCTCTAGCATCAAGTCAAAAACCCTGAGGAGGTTGGGTCTGCTGAGTTGCAGCAACCCCTGTAGTCTTAGGCCTGGCCTGTTTAGGTTGCTGACGCTTAGTAGCAAAGCGACCTGTAGAGGATTGTTGGCCAGAAGCAGAAGGGAATCTGCTCTTTTTGAAAAAAGACTTCTTGAAGGGTTTTTTCTTGGCAGGAATGGAGGTTGACTTTGAAAGTCTATCTAGAGCAGAATTCTCTGCATCCATTTGAGTGGCTTTTATTTGCCATTCTTTGCCAAACAGGTTTTCACCTGTACAGGGAAGATTTCCTAAGCCATTTGGACCCAGGGTTCTAAGTCAGAAGCCTGGAGCCAAGCAATTCTGCGAGCAGCTATGGCAATGCCAGAAGCTCTACTGGCACCTTCAAAGGAGTCAAAGGCTGCCCGGTTGGAAAACTTTGAAATGTCTTGAGTATGCTTAAAAGCCAAATGAGGAATTCATCCCTTTTATCCTCTGGAAGAAAAGGGAGGAAAGTGTGCAGCTTATCTGCAACTTCCTTTAGAAACATACCCATGTAAAGACTATAGGAGTTGATTCTGGCAATGAGCATACTGGCTTGGAAGATTTTCCTACCAAAAGCATCCAAGGTCCTGGAGGAGCAGAAGAGTGTCTCTTCGTACTCTTTATCCTCTTCATAGCTGACTGCACCACAATGGAATGGTGAGGAAGCTGTGTTTTATGAAAACCAGGACAGGGAGGGACACGATACATAGTGTCCAATCTGCGAGAATGAGGAGAGAGAGTGAGAGGAGTCTCCCATAAATCAATCATGTGTTCATAAAGAATCTCATGAATTGGTAAGGTGACTGCCTCTTTAGGAGCCTTAGAATAACCTAAAATATCTATTTTTTTTTTGCTCTAGGCTCTGATTCAGAGGTTACTGAAATAGAAAGTCCTTTAGCTACTTCTCTTATGAAGTCTTTATTTATTTATTTCTTTATTATAAATTTGTATACCGCTACTTCCAGCGATCAGCAGCGGTCTACTTGAGAGGAAGGATGTACAGTGCAATTTAAGCATACAGACTGATTATAGAGAGGTGAACAGCACCATCTAAACATACAAACTGATTACAGAGAGGGGAACAGCACAGTTTAAGCATACAATCTGATTACATGGGGGGAGGACACATAATGTACAGATTAAAATATGATCAGAGGGGAAGCATTTAAGCTAAGAGGAGATGGGGGGTTAGAATATCTACATATAAACATTAACTTAGAGACTTCCGGTGGCATGGTGAGCTGAGCGGGACGCATCCCACTTAGCTCAGGAGCAGATCTCCTTTCCCCCGTTCAGTTTAAAACTTAACTGCTCCATTTCTACATAAACGTGGGGGAACTCAATTCATCACTATCGGAGCCTCCTTCAGCTGCGGGATTGGGTTGAGGAACAGACCTGCATGGCCACAAAAAACCCTAGACGGGAGAAGCCGCGTGGTGGTGATGCCAAGATGGCGGAGGGGACTTCAGATGCTCCGATGCCGGTGGCCACTGCTGCGTTGGTGGCCGAGGTGTCTAAGGCTGTGGTGTCTGCCCTGGAAGATAGACTGGGTGGCCTGGCTACGCAAATATCTGCTGTGGCCCAAGTGGTATCTGAATTTGCTAGTTGGGTGGAGCAAACCGAGCGCCGCATCGGCACCCTGGAAGACACGCAAGTGCAGGACGAGGCGCGTATCAAAAAACTGGAGGAGGCTCTAACAAAATGTCATGATAAACTGGAAGACTTGGAAAATCGCAGTCGGCGCAATAATTTACGATTCATTGGGATTGCCGAATCGGTGCCTGATAAAGACCTCCGCAGCTATCTTGAAAAATGGATACCGGCTCACTTGCCCTTGGAGGATGGCAGTGGCGGAATTGTCCTGGAACGGGCGCATCGGCTGGGACCCCCTCGAGCCGGCGAGAATAGACCCCGGGCTGTTATTGCTCGTTTTTTGAACGCCGCGCAGAAGGAGGGAGTGCTGCGCGCCTCGAGGCAGGCATGGAGATCAGGGGTGAACGTCAGCCGGATCCTGATCTTTCAGGATTATTCGGCTGGAGTCTCGTTGCGCCGGAAGGCTTTCAAGGAGGCCTGCGGGCGACTGGTGTCGAAGGGCCTCAGATTCACCCTGGCTTACCCAGCGCTGCTGCGAGTGGATAGTGACGGGGGTCGTCGAGTGTTCTCCACCCCGGAGGACGCATTGGCATTCTGCAAGAGCCTTGGCTGACTGCTGTTGAAGGTGCATGCGGGACATGAGGAGTATTATGGCTGCCGTGGCACGTTCGACCTGCGTCCACCAGATCGTACCCCATTTGAGTAGGGCCTGTGGCCTTCTGGATGAAGTCTGCCTTTGCGCCATTTCCTGGGCCTGGCGATGGTCCCTCTCCCGGTGGGAGTGGAGTCCCCCCGATTGCTGGACTGTGGACTGGACTCTCAGTGGGGACCATAGTCTGTATTAGACTTAAGTGTGTGAGTTCTGCACTGTTGGCCCTTTGTTATGCGCTATTGCCTGGGCTGTGGACACGTCTTCAGACTGTTTTTTAAAGTTCGCTATTATTTTTCTTTTTCTTTGCACTTTTCCTACCTGCTGAGGTGGTTGTACTGGGGTTGTGCGGGTTATCGCTGGGGAGGCTTCTACCTTATCTCTTCTTTCCCTCTCTCTTTCTCTCTACTTTTCCTTCGTTTTCTTCCCTTTCTTTCTCTGCCGATTTCTACTTCTTGTTTTTTCTCCTTTCCTTTCTCTCTGGTTGGGGATGGAGGGGCATAAGAGCATTGTTTTCCTGATTGTTATTCTTTGCTGATTTGTCATTTTTAATTTTCGCGCCCTTTGGCCAGGTCCCTTCTTGTTTTCTTTCTCCCGCTCAACTGAGTCTTCGTTGCTTTATCCCCTTCTCTTCCCCGTTTTATTTTATTTTATCTCTCTTTTTATTTTATTTTTACCCTTCTTAAATTGTTTCACTCTTATTTTATTCTTTTTGTATTTTTATTCTATTTTCTTATTCTTATTTTGTTTCTTCTTATTTTTTGATTCTATTTTATGTCTTTTTCTCCTTTCTTTTCCTTCTGCCTGATAACATCCCTGCCCTTCGACCTCGTTTGTTTAATATACTTAAGCTATTTTTAGCTATTTACTGTATGTTAATTTAATCTTAGGCTAATTTATTCTAACTTAATTTTATCTTTGTTTAATTTATTTCATTATGTTGCCCCTTTGCCCTTGTTTGGGCTATGTGGTGTAGTGCTCTTTACTGTGCCAGGGCTCCCAAGCTTGGGGTGGCAGCCTCTCCGGGCTGTCCAGCTGATGCTTATCCAGTTTGCCTCCTTGTTAAGTATGGTGGAGGGGGGTAGCGGCTGGTTGAGAGGAGGGCGGGCTCTCTCACTTTGCTCCTCCGTTTATCAGCACCTAGTGCCTGGGCAGTTGTTCTTGGTATGCCCGGGGATGTTCGTGGCAGCGGCGGGCCTTGGGGGCTTGGCTCTGGGTAGGCTGAGGGACTGGGGGCCTTAAGTGTAGTTGATATACTGGGGATGTGGGTAGGGGGGGGGCCTGGGACAGAAGGGGGGGGCTCGGGGGTCGCTCTTAGAGCTAGGGTTGAAGTTGGAGTTGGGGTGCAGCTAGGACCTGTTAGTGGGGGGGGGGGGGGAGGCGGGCTTCTCATGCTTACGAAGTCGTGGTGGGGTCCGAGCGGACGGCTTGGCGGTTAGTGGTGGATGGGGGGGTAGGGGGGGGGGGAGGATGGGGTGGGATGGGGGTGGGTAGACAGGGGAGGAAGGGAGGGTGGGGTAACTAGTGCTCGGGGATCATCGCAGGGGAAGGTTTGGGAACATGGGTGGGGGGCTATTTATTTATTGCACGGGGTTTGTCTGTGGGCGTAGTTGGATGCTTGGTGGGTGTGATTGTATGGTTGTCTGTGGTGGGTGTGATGAGATGGCAGGTGGGGGCCCTAGGCTGGGGGGGCTTCCACTTTTCTGATTGGAGGTTTGCTGTTTTTTGGATGCTCTATTGGGTCTTTGATCCTGGGTGATAGCACTAGAATAGCCTCTTGGAATGTTTGTGGGCTGGGATCCCCGATGAAGCGTTATAAAGTGATACAACATTTGAATCGTCAGCGGTTAAGTGTTATTATGCTGCAGGAGACGCATCAGTCTGCGGTGGAGCACGCGAAGCTGGGGAAAGGTCACATCTCTCACGTGTATGGGGCACCGGCTGTTGGGAGGAAGCGAGGGGTAGTTCTTTTAATTACTAAATCTGCTAGCTGGGTCGAAGAGCGAGTAGTAGCGGACGCGGACGGCAGTTATGTTTGCGTATGGGGGGTACTTAATGGTAAAAAAGTGGCTGTGTGTTCAATCTATGGTCCTAATGTATATGAAACCGGATTTTATTCAGCAATTACGCGTTTTTTGGAGGATACTGATGGGTATCAGGTTATTATGGGTGGGGACTTCAATGAAGTCTTCGAAGCTGATGTGGATCGCTCCGGCTCGGCGGGGGAGGGGAGTTGGAGGGCTCGACGGTGGCTAGGGGGGATTCGTGAGGCGCATAAGCTCCTGGACATTTGGCGGGTCCTGCATCCTGGAGAACGGGACTACACTCACTTGTCTCGGGCCCATGGTACGTGGTCCCGAATCGATTTCTTTTTAGTCTCCGAAGCGTTGTTTGGCTGGGTCTCTAGGGCAGAGATTGGGCCCGTAGTTGTGTCGGACCATGCAATGGTACTCCTGGAGCTTCGTAGCTGTACCCCCTGTCGGAATCGTCTTTGGCGATATCCGATGGATCTCAGTGGTGATGCGCAGTTCGAATCCTATGTTCGAGAGCGTTGGAAAGACTACGTGACCTTTAATGATCGGCCGGAGGTTTCTCCAACCCTCTTTTGGGAGGCAGGTAAGGCTGTGCTTCGTGGCGAGATTATCAGCTACCATAGCCAGAGGCGCAAGAGGCTAAATCAGCGGATCCTGCGGTTGGAGCGAGACTTGGGTAAGGCGCGGAGGGTGATGGCTGGCCATAAGACTGCTGAGACCCAGCGCAGGGTGCGAGAGCTCCAATCTGAGATGGAGCTCCTCCTCCATCGGAGAGCCCAAAAATCGATGTTGTATTATAGATATCGGCTCTACCAGCATGGTAATAAGGCTGGCAAAATGCTGTCCTCTTTGATGAAGCCCGCGGGGGGGCCTAGGCATATCGGGGCCATTCGACATCCGGATGGGACCCTTCGCAGGAATGCTGGGGAGATTGAATGCGTCTTCACTGACTTTTTTTGGTAGTTGTATGCAAATGACGGGGACTGGGAGCGGGAGGGTGGTCATTTTTTGGCCAGCTGTGCCTTGCCGAGGCTTAGTGCCGAGCATCTCCACGCCCTTAATCAGCCTATTTCGGGGCGGGAGGTACAGGAGGGCATTCGGAATCTTAACAATGGTCGGGCCCCTGGCGTAGATGGGTACCGCGGGGAGTTTTATAAAGTTTTGGGAGTCGCTGTGGTGTCCCCCTTGGTGGGGTATTTTGAAGACTTAGTGCAGAGGGGGATGTTCCCATATGAGGCCAACAAGGCCCTGGTTACTATTCTACCCAAACCGGGGCGCGATCCTCTTCTTCCTGGCTCATATCGTCCCATC
Source organism: Ichthyophis bannanicus (assembly GCA_033557465.1). NCBI lineage: Eukaryota > Metazoa > Chordata > Amphibia > Gymnophiona > Ichthyophiidae > Ichthyophis > Ichthyophis bannanicus. The sequence goes on from CM066034.1 coordinate 420,123,129, forward strand.
TCGCTCCTAAATGTCGATATTAAGCTTTTGGCCAAAATTATGGCTGATCCTTTAGCCAACTATCTGCCGACCTTGATCCACCGGGACCAGGTGGGCTTTGTTCGGGGCCGTCATGCGGCGTATAGTCTTCAACGCATTCTGCTTTCTCTCTGTGCGGCGCGAGAGGCGGGGTCCCGCTCTTTGCTTATAAGTTTCGATGCCGAAAAGGCGTTTGATAGAGTTAATTGGAGCTTCATGTACCAAGTATTGGCTGCGATGGGCTTTACTGGTTTTTTTGTCGACGTGGTTCGCCTTTTATATGCTAACCCGCTTGGGGCTTTGCTGGTCAATGGGGCCATGACTGCTGATTTTGTGATTCAGAAGGGGACTCGCCAGGGATGTCCGCTCTCTCCTCTTCTTTTTGTTTTGACTCTAGAACCCCTCTTGATTCGGATTCGCTCCGCAGAGCAGTTTCATGGTATCTCGGTGGGGCAGGAGGAGTTCCGAGTGGCGGCCTTCGCCGATGATCTTTTGGTTCATCTGGCGGAGCCCCGTACGGGTTTGCCGGTGCTGTTACAATTGATTCAGGATTACGGGCGGTCATCGGGGTTCCGGATCAATCTTGATAAATCCGAGGCTATGCTGATCGGGGAGGACGGACGGAGCGGCTGGCAGGGCGGGTTCCCCCTTCGGTGGGCGGAAGGATATTTCAAATACTTGGGTATATACTTACCGGCGAACCCAAGGGACCTCTACCATTTGAATGTTTCTAAGATCCTCGAGGCGGTGACGACTTGTGTAGACAAATGGCGTGATTTGCCGTTATCCCTGGGCGGACGTATTGCCTTGTGCAAGATGGCCATCTTCCCTAAGGTCCTCTATACGCTTCAAACTCTTCCGCTGCTTTTTAAGCGTTTGGATCAAAAGGCTGGAACGCCTGCTGAATCGTTTTTTGTGGAGGGGGCGGCGGCCACGGATACGCCTTGAGGTGCTCCGGCAGCCCTGGTCGTTAGGTGGGGTGGGGTGGGCTTCCTGGATATCCGTAAATATAACATCGCCTGTCTGCTGCGCTTTGCTCGGGACTGGATGTGGGATCTGGATGATTTTTCCCCCTTAGGGATGCTTTGGGCGGCGGCACGACCCTTTCATCCGCGGTATCTGTTACATGCTAACTCGCCCAGGGGGTTGGCGGTTTCCTTTCGGCAGGTGGTGTTGGATCCCGTACGGAAAGCATGGCGGCATTTTTGCTTCGGGCGGGGGATATCAGCGTCCATCTCACCTTATCTTCCTCTTAGAGGTAATGCGGACTTCTTACCGGGCCTGTCTGGGGCGAGCTTTGCCCGTTGGGAACAGCTGGGGCTAGTAAATCTGGAGCATGTGTTGAACCCGGCTGGAGGGGTGGAGAGCTTTCCCGTCCTTTGCCAGCGGTACCCCTTGGGGGATCGGGACATCTTTCCCTATCTGCAACTTAGTAGTTATATCCGCTCGCTCCGGGGGGAACATTTGCAGGGGGCGATATGCTCCGATCTGGAGGTCGCGCTACTAGGTGGCGAGTCTGGGACACGTGTCTCTTGGCTTTATAGCATGTTGTGGGATGCTGTTTTGCCCCTCGATTTGACTGCGTTGGCTACGGTGTGGTCCGCGGAGCTTGACGAGGAGATCACAACTGAGGGGCTCCTGCGTGGTTTAGCGGATATTCCCTCCTTGAGCACGATGGTGATCCATCGAGACACTCAATATAAAATTATTTGCCGCCTACATTATGCCCCTGCTCGGGCCTGGCGTGCAGGTGTGGGGGATTCCCCTTGTTGCCCCCGATGCTCGGAGCCTCGAGCGTCGTTGGGTCACATGTTCTGGGCCTGCCCACGGGCTCATGCCTTTTGGCGACCGGTACGCGAATATTTGGTGTGCTGTTTTCAGCGACCCGTTCCTCTAACTGCTGGAAACTTGGTGCTGGATGTTTGGGATGACCCGTGGGAGACGGACCTTGGCCCTGCGGGGTTGCGTTGGTTGCGTTTGGTGCTGGTGACTGCTCGCATGACGGTGTTGCAGCAATGGTTGGCCGGTCAGGGACCCACGTATGGCCTTTGGAGAATAAATTTACACGGGGTCCTGCTCATGGAACAATTGCGTGCTAGTGGAGTGGTGCGGCGGTGGCAGCGTTTTTTGGATTGCTGGGGTCCCCATCTGCAATCTTTACCCCCGAATGAACGTAACAGGATCTTGAGCCTGCCATGAGGCACTGTCTTCTTGCTCCATTTCTTATTCTATCCTGGGTCATTCCTCTTCATTCACCTTTACCGGTGTTTGCTCTTATGGGCTTCCCTTACCGGGGTCCCGTTCATTCCTTTAATTCTCTTACTCCTTTTTCTTTTACTTCTCTTAATTCTCTTTATTCTCTGCTTTTCTCCCACAGACAGCCTGGAGTGTGTGTGTTCTATTCACCATTTGCAGCATGACGAACACTGTGCAATGGCATGCTTGCAGTATAGGTGGGGGGGGAAGGGGGGGGCAGTAAGTGGGTTTGGGCGGGGGGGCATAGGTGCGTGGGGCCTACCTGGGTGCCTCGAATAGGGATGGGCCTGGGAGAAGAACTCACCCCGGGCCGGTCGGTCTTATTTCTTTATGCTCTTCAGGTTGGGTCACCCGGGCTTAGCCCCTAGTTTGGCTTTTCTGTTTGACTGGTTGCTCCCCCCGGGGGGGGTAGGAGGCGGGGGCAGCTGGCTTGCAGTTTTGAGCACGCACTGTTCTTTGGGACCCTAGTTGCCGAAGTGGTCCTTTGGCATATGTTATTCCCTTGTATGCCGCTTTTGATTGTATGCTAAGCATTGTTACATATTCTGGAACTGTTCGGTATTTTGTTGTTCCTTATCTGTGGACGGAATGGGCTCTGAGGTCCATATGCGGTTGTTATGCTGTTATTTGTGCTGTTTTGCTATGCTGTTTGATATTAGGCATGCTAGCTGTATGGGCTCATTAAATACTAATAAAACAGTTTGAAACATAAACATTAACTTAGGGGTAGGTCTACATATATACATTAACTTAGGGGTAGGTCAGCAGGGTGGAATAAAAAGGTCCTCTGTAGGAGACATTCTTCTTTTTGGAGAAGGCGGCTCTTCAGGAAGGGCAATGGATACTTCAGCAGACTCTTCTGATGTATCAGAATCACCAGAGGAATCAAAGTACCGTCTGTCAGGGTGGTCTTCTAACGCCCGGTACGCGTATCGAGCAGTATCGACATCGGTACTGGATCGGTACTGATAAGCAGCCCTGGACAAGGAACCGCTGCAGTCAGTATCCTGGTCGATGCCGATGCAGTTGGTACCGGTATCGGCGCTGGTGCCCGTACCTGAGTCGATAACTACAACGGAGTTTGTTGTGGTATCAACGGCGTCGCAGCTTGAATGAAGGCATTAATAGCCCACTGCATGGACAGAACATTCTGATCCACCGACGCCATGAATGCCTGGAATTTGGTACCGGAAGATTGTGCCGGTACCCCAGAGCATTCTAACAGGTGATCGGTCGAGGCCGTGCCATCGATGTCAACCTGTAACCCCATAGGAGGAGCTTTGGAAGCCGGAGCTTCCAGCCGGGGTTGTTTTGCTACTGCAGGATCCTCGAGGGCAAGCCCGGAGGCATCTCGATGCTTAGAGGGAGATTTACCCTTCGAGGACCTGCTAGATTTATGTTTGGTTACATGAGATCCATTAGGAGAAGACGACCTGGAAGATGTCGATGCTAGCGAAGCTGCATCAGCGGGAAACAGCACATGGAGCTTAGCCGCTCGGTTCTGTAAACCCCGTTTAGACATTAGAGAGCAGGACGGACAATCCGGAATGGAGTGTTCAGGACCCAAACATTTAAGGCACCATTCATGGGTGTCTGTAACAGAAATAGTACCACTACACTTAGGATCGATACAATAACAGCAGCTACAGGTACCAGTCTGTCAACAATAAGCCGCCTGACTGAAGACCGAACACAATTTAGGATAGCTATCCAGAGGGTCGCCATGAGTTGACTCAGACTCGACGGCACTTAACAACAACAACACACTTAGTGCATTTCTTGAACCCGGAGGCTGGCTTTTCCATGAGGGAAATTTTCTTGTGGGCCCTAAGGCCCAAAGAGAAAAAGTACACTAAGTGAGGAAAAGTATATATATTTTTTTTTTTTTTAAAAGAAAGATAAAAAAGACCCGCGGTACCAGTCCGGAGTCGGGGGAGGCAGACACGCGACCAAAGAAATAAAATAAAGAACTTCTTCAGCGGTGACAGGGCTCGACCTGCTGGCTCTGCGGCAAAGAAGAACTGAGGAGAGGTGGTTAGGAAAGGCGGGAAGGCAGCGCGCAGGCGCTGTGGGATGCTCCCAAAAGCTTTCCTTTTTGGGAAGCTGGGGAGCGTTCCCGCGCAGGCTCCGTTGGTACCGACGTACCCATATGTGAAGACTCATTCCTGCTTGTTCCTGGAGATAGCGGAATTGCTTAACAAATATTTCTGTTCTGTGTTCACAGATGAAGAACCAGGAATAGGAATTCAGAAAATACCCACAAACAGGAACAGAAGCGAGGAGCACCTTAACAATTTTCAGAAGACTGTGTTCGTGAGAAACTAGCTAAAAACTTAAAGTAGACAAAGCAATGGGACCGGATGGGATACACACTAGAATAGTGAGGGAACTTGGGGACATTCTAGCAGTTCCTCTGACTGATCTTTTCAATGCCTCAAAGTCGGGAGTGATGTCAAAGGACTGGAGAGAGGCTCATGTGGTGCCTTTACACAAAAGCAGAAGTAAGGATGTGGTTGAAAACTACAGGCCGGTTAGTTTAACTTCGGTGGTGAGTAAATTATTGGAAACGCCGCTGAAAGAGAAAATAGTGAGGTTTCTGGAGTCCAGCGGATTACAGGATCCGAGGCAGCATGGATTCACCAGAGGCAGGTCTTGTCAGACAATCTGATTGATTTCTTTGACTGGGTTACCAGGGAGTTAGACCGAGGGAGAGCCCTAGATGTGGTGTATTTAGATTTCAGTAAAGCCTTTGACACTATTCCTCACAGGTGACTTATAAACAAACTGAGCACCCTAGGGATGGACCCTAAAGTTATTGCTTGGGTTAGAAATTGGTTGGGTAGGAGGCGACAGAGTACAAGTAAATGGAGCTCACTCTGAGGAGAAGGATGTTACCAGTGGTGTACCCCAGGGATCTGTCCTTGGTCCGATTCTTTTTAATATCTTTGTTAGTGATATAGCGGAAGAGCTGTCGTGTAAGGTTTGCCTCTTTGTGGATGATACCAAAATCTGCAATAGAGTAGACACCCAGGAAGGTGTAGATAACATGAGGAGAGATCTAGCTAAGCTTGAAAAATGGTCTAGAATTTGGCAGCTGGGATTTAATGTTAAAAAACGTAAGGTCATGCATTTGGGCTGCAGCAATCCAAGGGAGCAATATAGTATAGGGGGTGAAGTACTTTTGTCCACTAAAGAAGAGCGGGACCTAGGTGTGGTTGTGTCTGATGACCTTAAAGTAGCTAAACAGGTAGAAAAGGCGACGTCAAAAGCTAGAAGGATGCTTGGGTGCATATGGAGAGGAATGGCTAGCAGAAAAAAGGAGGTGATAATGCCTCTGTATAAGTCTTTGGTGCGACCTCATTTGGAGTATAGTGTGCAATTCTGGAGATCGCATCTTCAAAAGGATGTGAACAGGATGGAATCGGTGCAGAGGGTGGTTACTAAAATGATTAATGGTCTTCATTATAAAGCATATGAGGACAGACTGAAGGATCTTAATATGTACACCTTAAAGGAAAGGCGGGATAGAGGTGATATGATTGAGATGTTTAAATACCTCCGTGGCATAAATGTTCAGGGAGAGAGCCTCTTTCAATTGAAAGCAAGTGCTGCTACGAGGGGACATGGGATGAGGGTGAAGGGAGATAGATTCAGCAGTGATATGGGAAATATTTCTGTACAGAAAGAGTGGTGGATCCGTGGAATAGTCTCCCAGTGAAGATGGTACAGATGAGGATAGTAACTGATTTCAAAGAAGCATGGGACAAACACAGAGGATCTCTAAAGGAAAAAAAAATATTGTTGTAGTGGTTGATATGGAAGGACAGACTAGATAGAAACATGACGAAAGAAAGAGACCACAAGGCCTATCTTTATCAGCAAATTATTAGGCTTTAAGAATAGATGAATTCAAATTGCAGTTTATCTTGAAGTGGACATTACATACAAGACACAATTATACCCCATATGGCACAACACACACAAACAACCATGCAAAAAAGCGCAGAGACTCATATGTATCCAAACCATTAATTGCCCATACACCCCACACACAAACCCAATACTAAATGCACCAATCAAACATGCTTTAGTAAATATCATAAATGGACTACCACCAAGATATGTAAATGATATCAGGATGTACTTTAACAGAAACCTGGCTAACCAACATGGACCACGTCATCCTATATCAACTCACCGACCCTACATACATTCTTTACAATTGCCCACAAATCCAAAAGAGGAAGAGGCGTGCTCGTCATACCTAAGAGCCACTTCAAACTCAAAACAGTAGCAACAACCAGTACGGAGGAGAGCAACATAGTAACTATTGCCAAGAAACACATCGCTATGTCTGATCTACAGAACTCCAATCATGTTTATGTTTATTTCTTTGCTTAACCGCTCTTCAGTGAAAGTCAGAGCGGTGTACAATATATAAAATAACAGAGTAGGGCACTAGGCCAGAAGTATTGAAAGGAAGTTACAATTCTTAAATAGGAAAGAGAGAAGGCTAGTAAAGAACAGTGGATTATAAGAGGAGAGGAGGTTAGGGTCAGGGGTTGGGGAGGTTGAAGGCCAGGGAGAAGAGAAAGGTCTTTAGGTCATGTCTAAAGGTGCAGTGATGGGGTTCGAGACGGAGAGAGGTGGGAAGAGTTCCAAAGGGCAGGGCCTGTGTAGAAAAAGGCGGAGGAACGGCTGGATAGGAGGTGGGCAAGGGAGGGGGGGGAAGGCTAAGACGGTTGAGGTGAAAGGACCGAGGGGTGTGTCGAGGGGTATGGAAGTGGATGAGGTCTGTCAAATATTGGAGTGGAGGTGTGGAGTGCTTTGTGGATGAGAGTAAGTAGTTTGAACTGGATACGATAAGAGATGGGAAGCCAATGAAGCTGAAGGAGAAGGGGGGTGATGTGATCTCTAGGGGAGGAGTGAGTGATAAGCCGGGCGGCAGTGTTTTGAATTCTCTGAAGCCGGGTTAATTGAGACATGGGTAGACCAGAGAAAACAGAGTTAGAAAAGTCGACGCGGGACATGATAAGTGATAGAAGTAAGGTTGTGAGAGCAGAGGGAGAAAGGAAAGGGCGGATTGCACGAATTTGGCGAAGAAAAAAGAAGGAGGTCTTGGTGATGTGAGACACATGAGCGTGGAAGGAAAGGTCAGAGTCAAAGAGAACACCGAGGTAGCGGAAAGTGGAGACCAGAGATATGGGGGTGCCAGAGAAAGAGGGTGCTAATGGAGGGGGATGGGCGACCGTGCAGAAACCAAATTGCAGTGGTTTTTGTGAGGTTGAGGTGAAGACAGTTCGAGGTCAACCAGTCAGTGACGGCGGTTAGACAGGAGTTAAGTGGAGTGAGATCAGGGCATAAAAGGGAGGTATGATGGAGAAGAACGATATCATCTGCGTAATAGAAAGCCGATATCCCAAATTGTTGTATCACCAGGGTGAGGGGAGCTAAGAAGAGATTGAAGAGGAGAGGGGCCAGGACAGAACCTTGGGGAACTCCACAGGAGAGGGGAAAAGGGTCTGAGGGAGAAGTGGACTGCACCGGACCGTGAGGAGAGAAAAGAGTGGAACCATCGATAAACTGTGCTACAAAGGCCGGCTTCGCTACAATATACACAACTAATTTGTACACCTACACACAGACAAGGTTCATCCCCTGACCTCATCATCGTCTCTAACACTCTAATGGGTTTCAACACCATAACATCGCCAACAACCACACCAATACCATGGTCAGATCGCTTTATGATCACATTCCACATAATGAACAGCCCAACCCACCCCACCTAAGACAAACAATCACGGTATGAGTATAAATAAAAATTCCTCCAAGATGTTGCACCAAAACCGAACACAGACACTTCGGATCTATACAATGCAATCAAAAGATGGAACAACGCCTTACAAGCTGCTGTAGCACCACCAAACTAAAAGAAAACAAAACACAACACACACACATTACACCTTGGTACGCCAATGAGATAAAAGAAGCAAAAAGAAACTAAGACAATTGGAAAGAAAATGGAGACGTTACAGCAGTGAAGCGTTACAGCAATACAAGAACAAACAAAACTACAATGGCATAATCAATAGTTGTAAAAGCGAATATCACACTAATCTAAATTTTAAAAAGCCACCAATAAACCCGGGGAACCTTTTGACATCGTAAAAAGCATAGTGAAATAGCAAACTACTTAATAATGAAACACAATAGCCTTCTACAGAAGACACCAGCACAGCTAACAACCCACTCAGAATGTATCATCTCCAATGTGAAATGGGGAGCATTACATATACCATCCTTAAAACAAGTAGAACAGATTCTCTCAGGCATAACCACTACCTCACCCTTTGATCCCAGATACTGGACAGGGATCAAATTTGCCAAAGAAGAACGCACCCCAATGATACAAAGAATAATTCAAGCATCACCAACTATTTATTTATTTATTTAGATATGCTTTTATAAGGCTTTTTGCCGGGTCAAAGCAGTTTACAAACTCCTCAAAGATGCAATGAACGAGTTTACAGTTAACATGGTTGTAAACATTAACTATATACAAATAATTATTTACAATGATTTGTATTTGAAGGGGGACTATAGGTGGGTGGCCATATGCTGCAGAAACTTAAGTGCATATCCATAAGACCGACCCTCAAAAATCCATCACTCAGAGATGATCCTGCAGCCTACCGACCAATATCCAGCTTACCACTACTAGCCAAAACCATAGAAAAATCTGTCACAATCCGTTACAAGATCATATAAAAACCTACATGCCGCACTGGATCACCACAAACATGGGTCCAAACCAAACCATAGCGTAGAAATCCTCATGACATCACTCCTTGACATCAGAGAAATAGATAGATAATCAAAGGGGGTCATACTCATTTTCCTAGATATATCAGCAGCATTTGATAGCATCTCGCATAATATACTCTTGCAGCACCTACAACAAATTGGCCTTCACAACATTACAATAAAATACTTCCAATCATACCTCAACAATAAACAGCACGTTACAAATGGATACATACATAGCGTATCATACGAAAACACAATATCCAGTGCCGGTTGTACACAGATAATACAATGATTTGCGCACCCCCCCCCCCCCCAATAGACAAACACGCCAGCCTACACAGCCACAACTAACTAATTGCTTGGAAGAAATGACTATATGACTAAACAATAATCTAACCATAAATTACAAAAAGAGAGAGGCTTTCCACATCACCAGGATATGGCATTTATTCCCCCAAACATGATCAAACTATCAAGCGGCAGCATAACAGTAAAGAATAAAATCAGTTGAACCAAAACCTAAACCTATAGTCTCATATAAATACCATCAGCAAATGCCCACTACAAGATGAAAGTCATTTGAAAATTAAAACACTATTCAACCAGGACAACCTCTGTACTGTTTTCCAAGCTATAATCACACCAGACTTCTGCAACTCAATTTACCTAGGATTACCAAAGCACACCATCCAATCACGTCAGCTGGCACAGAATACGACTGCTCGAATTATAACACAGGTACACTACCAAAAAACTGCCTCCAGTTTTGCAACTGATTCCTATAGATTTTGGGGTGCTGAATCCAGGAAAAATAGCCAAAATGTTCCATCACGTCACATTTTCTTGCAAAATTAGATTTCTTACCCATATAAGGAATGTTCACATAATTTCTTTTTAGCCGACTGCAGTTTATTTTCTTGGCCCAAAATAGAGGTTGTAATGGTTAACTAACTAGAAACACTCCCTCATGATATTTTAGAGTGTTTTGTATTCATTTTATACATTAACAGGACAATTGGGAGGCGGGGGGCTAAATCCAGTACTCGTGCTGGCGCATGTTCTTTCCTGTTCGCCTCGCCTCGCCTCGTTCGCTCGCTCAAACACGGTGGTTGCGACATGAACATTTCTGTCAAATTTCAGTTTCTTGCAAGTTCATTATTACCTTTTGTTTGCTCAGTCGTAATCCAGCTTTATTCCGAAGTGGTTCACTACAGTTGTAGTTTGCAGTGCTGTGTATTTGTGATGGCTCACAGAGCCAGAGGTTGCGTCAACTCTCCGGACAGTTTTTGTTTTATTTGTGGGGAATATACCGTGAAAAAGCGGCAGAGGAACATTTCTGCATTTATTAAAAAAGTATATTTCGCCTATTTCGGTTTGAAGTTAGGCGATCAAGACAAACCGTGGGCTCCTCACAAAGTGTGCAAGACATGTGAGGAAGATCTACGCTTATGGATGAAAGGTAAAAAACAAGCATTTCGTTTCGGAATACCTATGATGTGGCGTGAACAAAGAGACCACAGCAGTGACTGCTATTTTTGCTCTTGCATTGTGAAGGGATACAACTTAAAAAATAAGAACGTAATAAGTTACCCCAACCTTCCCTCAGCAATTAGGCCTATGCCTCATAGCAACGAAGTACCTGTGCCTGAACCACCAAAATCTTTGGATCATATTTGTGTGGACGGTTCTGATCATGATGAGACTCATCAGATGGCTTTTCCCGATGAGTCCAGTACTTCCGAGTTTGAAACTGAACCAGATCCGAAACCTGAACTTTTTTCTCAAGCTGAATTGAATGATTTAGTCCGGGATTTAGGACTCCCAAAAGATGCTGCCCAACTGCTAGGTTCTCGGCTTAAACAGAAAAATCTATTGTCACCAGGAACAACTTTTTATTGGTACCGCAACCGCGAGACACAATTTTTGAAGTATTTCAGCAAAGACTAAGATTTGGTATTTTGCAATGATATATACGGAGTGATGGAAAAGTTTAAACTCAAGTATGATCCTGCTGAATGGTGGCTGTTCATTGATTCATCAAAAGACAGCATAAAAGGTGTTCTTCTTCATAATGGCAACACATTCGCTTCAGTTCCTATTGCTCACTCTTTTATTCTCCAAGAAAAATACGAGAATTTGGCCCTGATTCTTCAGAAGATTCGTTATGATGAGCATAAGTGGATGATTTGTGGAGACTTTAAAATTCTATCCATGCTATTAGGGCAGCAATCCGGTTTCACCAAATATCCCTGCTTCCTTTGCTTGTGGGATAGCCGGGCCCGCGACCTACACTGGGGGAAAAAAGACTGGCCAATTCGGGAGTATTTGAGACCCGGTGAGAAAAATGTTCTTCATGAGAGCTTGGTACCTCGTGATAAAATTCTATTACCACCTCTCCACATTAAGTTGGGTCTCATTAAGCAATTCATCAAGTCCCTTCCAAAAGATGGTGAGTGCTTTCGGTACCTTTGCTCAAAGTTCCCCCGACTTTCTGAAGCAAAGCTAAAGGAAGGAGTGTTTGTTGGCCCTGATATAAGGAAACTCATTTCAGATGGCGCATTCGTTGAAACGATGTCTGAGAAGGAAAAAGAAGCCTGGGATTCCTTCAAGGATGTTGTTCTCAAATTCTTGGGGAACAGGCGGGATGAGAACTATAAGGATATTGTTGCCAGGATGCTCAATGCCTTCAAAGAACAAGGCTGTAACATGAGCCTGAAAGTCCATTTCTTGCACTCCCATGTGAACTACTTTCCCGAAAACCTGGGGGCGTACAGTGAAGAACAAGGTGAAAGGTTTCACCAGGACATCAAGGACGCAGAGAGAAGGTACCAAGGAAGATGGAACACCACTATGATGGCTGATTTCTGCTGGTTGCTGCTGCGGGAAACCCCAGATGAAAAATACGCCAAGCAGCGCACCAAGAGAAGCATTCGGGGGAAGAAGAAATGGGCCCACCAGGAGATTGATTGACCCAAGAATGACTTTAAAATCTAAACTGTGTTGACAAATATCGTGTTTTTACTAAACTTTGAAATAAAAATTTGCTAGTTATTACCACAATGTCGGATCTCATTTATTAGAATTTTATTTTCACACCATCGGGTGTTTGTCTTCATGTATTGCAATGGTGCGGTTTGCGTTTTCTATTCTTACATACATACCTGTACAACATTTTTTGCACATTTCTTTGCTTTGCTTTGTGTCTAACCTCGCTCTTATATGCTCAATGTTTGTGCACATGTATGTGGCTGTTTTAAGTGCAGACAATTTTGCTACCATCACAGTGTGTTTTGTTGACATTACTCTATTCTTATGTGCTGCCTTGTTACAATTTTCTTTATTCTTATTTGAATAACTACTAAACAATTAGTATAAAGAATTCATCCAAGAAACTTTTATCTCGATTGCACTCAATCTGAAACGTTCACCTCAAACTGCTAACCCAATGTAGCAAAAAATCTGTACGTGATGGAGCAAATTGGTTACCAGATTTGGATTCAGCGCACCAAAAAACGTAAAAATCAATCGAAACATTAGAGGCAGTTTAAAAAAAATTTCTTTTAGTGTACCTGTGTAATTATTACAGGTTTGGGGGGAAAAAAAAGCCACAACATGACTACGTTACACCCATCCTGAATCAATTACACTGGTTACCAATACACTCTCACATCAAGTTCAAAACACTCAATATATTCAAAATTATCCATAATGCTTCAGCAGATAGTCTACAAGAACTAATAAAAAGAGACCCTCAAAATCAATCCAGAAGAAACAGAAACAAAAATCTACTAACACAACCCAAGGCATTCTCAAAAAACAAAACAATCAATCAACCTCTATGCGAGTGTTCTCACTTGCAGCTCCAGACCTATGGAACTTCCTACCAGAGGATATTAGAACAACGGAGGACAGTAAGGACTTTCGAAAAAAAGCTAAACACATTCCTGTTTGTTGAACATTTTGGCAGCATCACTTAACAGCAAACACATAATAAGCCACATAATGTTGAAAGACCATGGCCTAAACCCACAGACAGAACCCAAATGACTCCCTTCCCTCCATCAAATTCCATCATTGCAAATACCAAATGATGTTTAATGTTGTACATAGTTCAAGTTGCTCAACCCTCCATGCATGCCATGTATACCCTTAAAATTGTTTAAACAGTTATGAGTTTCAATGTAAACCTCTGACTGAAGGATAAAGCAGTATATAAAACCTGTTAAATAAAAATCCCTTAAACTTATTAAGTATATTTGTATTGGTTCAAGTATCCCTATTACCCTAGCAACTTTAAATAACTTAACTTTAAATAGCTAAACAAATCATTAAAACTGACACGGCAGCAGTCCTGCAGCAAAATGGGGGCTAGCCAGTCTCTTGCAATGAGCGCCATATGTATGATTATCTCCCAGTTGGTGAGAGGTCTTACGGGTGCACTAGGTGCAAAGAGCTCCTTGCTCTCAGGAAACTAGTCCTAACTGTAGGCTAAAGTAGCAGACTTGGAGGATTTAAGAGGTATATTTAACAGGGTTTTTTATACCGCTTTATCATTTCAGTCAAAGCAGTTTACACTATAATTTAAAACTTGGTAATATACATTAAACAGGGACATTGATAACTTGGATTATACAGAGGGGAACTTCAGGGACATAGTAGAGAAATCCCACCTCCAGTCTGGCAGCCTCCCTGCTAATATGGAGGGGGGAAAAAAAGTCATCTGAAAGGGGAGTATCACCTCGGTGTGCCAAGTAGTAATCCTGTAGCTAGGACTTGTCCTCCGGGTGATGTAATAATTTTCACATGATGACATGGTGTCTCCAGAAGGTGCCCATGAGGAATTCAATCACTAGGCATGTGGATAGCTGGGTGGCTGGTGGAGGTTAGGAACACATGGTAACTAGCCTGCCTGGTGCTAAGGTTGTGGACCTCATGTGCCATTTAAGTAAGGTTATAGACCGTGTTGGGGAGGAGCCTGCTGTCTTTGTACATGGTGGTGCCAATGACATAGGAAAGTATGGGAGGGAGGTTCTGGGAGCCAAATTTGGGCTTTTAGGTAGAAAGGAGAAATCCAGAACTTCCAGGGTAACATTCTCAAAAATGCTTCCAGTTCCAAAGAGGTAGGCAGAGCTCCAGAGTCTCAACGTGCTTATGAGACAATGGTGCAAGAAAGAGGGAATTGGATTTGTTAGGAACTGGACAACATTCTGGGGAAGGGGGGCGGGGCTTTTCCAAAAAAAATGGGCTTCACCATAACCAGCATAGAATCAGGCTGCTGGCATTACCCTTTAAAAAGGAGAGAGCAGCTTTTAAACTAGATAATGGGGGCAAAGCTGACAGTTGAAAAGTGCACGTTTTGGGATGATGTATCTTTGAAGGATACTAGCAAAAACAGGGAAGTTAGGGAATCCTGATAGAGTCTAATAAAAGGTAAAAAGTAACCCAGGTGTCTAAGTAAAAATCAGAATTGAAAGATTCCAAATTAAGATGGGTAAGTTAGACTATATAGCAGTGCTATATGAAAGGTTACTTTATTTTATTTTATTTAGCTGCACTTTTATACCATTTTTCAGTGGGTCAAAGTGGTTTACAAACAACTCAAAGTTACATAAAAAACATGGAATGTGTATATTAACTATGTACAAAAAAATTATTTGTACAAACCAGTTTATATAATTAACTATGTTAAAGAAGGCATTGAATCAAACAAAATTAATGGTTTTGCAGGAAACAAAATACACTGTAGAATCTGTATGGATAGAAATTCCATGTAAAAAGGCGGTGAATGGCAGTGGGTGTGTACTACCACCTGCCTAGCCTGAATGGACAAACAAGTGATGAAATGCAAACAGAAATTAGAGAAGCTAGCAAAGTTTACAAATGTGGTAATAATGGGAGATTTCAATTACCGCAGTTTCAACCATATCAATGTCGTATCAGGACATGCTATGGAGATAGGGTTGCCAACTGGCCTGTTTTCAGCCGGCCTTGCCAAATTTTTTATATGACCAGACCAGCTGCCAGCAGAACCCTAAAATTGGCCATTGAAAAAAGCCGGTATTTTGTGATTTGAGGGTCAAAAGGAGGAGGCTCAGCATCTTCTATTTCCCTACCTCATGCTGTCATCTCTACTCTTCTCCCAGACACAAAGGTAATCCACACTAAGCATGGCTGCTCCCAGGTCATTGACATCAACGATAGATACCAAAACCAGGGTGAAATCCCAGCATAAGCATCATGACTCCCCTAGAGGTGCTGTCGATGCAGGCCAGCCAGCCAAAAAGCCCTGGTGGGAGGATCTGTCCTCCAAAGAACAAGAGCGGCTCCGGGACTCTCCCGTGGAATCAACCTCTGCAGAGCTACCGGTTCCATGTTCTGGGACGGTGGCTCAGATCCCTGTGGGCAATTCCACCCAGACACTGGCCATCTCCCTAGATCAGCACAGGCTGGCTCTCAAGAGTTTGGCGGCACTCCTGGCAATCTCGGTACTGATAACATCAAGAGCTCCAGGAGTGCAGTCTCCAGCACTGAGCCTACAGCCAGCAGTATAGGCCCCGATGCCAGCTCTCAAACCAGCATCGATGGAACCCCCAAGGGCAATAACTTTGTTGGAACTGACTGAGAATCCTGGCATCCAACAGACTCAAAACTGACATGGCTCTGGGTTCTGATACCTCCAAGCATCGGTATCAACATCAACTTTCACCGTCCATAAAGCATCGAGGTTGAACCCAGGACTGTTGATACTTGGACTTCTCACCAGACTCTGAATCCAGCTCTTCAGATTCTGAAGAGTGATCACTCAATTCCTGAGAGCTTCCAGACATACCTTTGGACCCTTCACCGCCTCAGGAATGGCATCGGTCTCCACAAGAGGATATGTCCTTTCAGGACTTCATCCGTGACATGGCAGCAGGACTCACCATCACAGTAGCCTTGGAAAAGGAACAGAGGAATTGGAGATACTCCAATACCCTCCAATGTCCAAGGATGCAGCTATATTAACGGTGCATCGGATCCTACAGGATCTTATGTTCTGCATGTGGGAGGCCCCACTCAAGGTTCCACCTGTCCGCAAGAGGTTTGATACATATACCAAGTACCAGAGTGCTCAGGCTTCCAAAAAACTTCAGTTCCCCCACCACTCAATGGTGGTGGAATTGGCAATGCACCGAATAAAGAACCCCAAGAATCATTCATCCATGCCACTTGGTAGAGACTCCAGGATACTCGATGCCTTTGGGCATCAGTGTTTGCAAGTATGCATTTTGGCCTCCAGAATAAACTCATACATACTGTACACTACCCCCCTCCCCCCGCCCCATCTACTTTTGATGTGGAGCAGTCAGCCACATTTAAATTTCACTCCTTTTAAAATGCATGGGGCTGATATTCAAAGGGATTAGCATGGTTAACAGAATTACTAATTGTGTTAATCCCATCTGGGATATTCAGCAGCACTAACCATGCAAACCCCGATGCTAACCAGTTAGCATTCCAGGAGCAGCACCCAGCCATAATCAGGAAGCAGTAATACCGAGCTATTGTCCAATTATGGAAAAGCAGCAAAGGCAAGGTGCAGCAAACACTGGACTAACTTTCATCACAGAAGCTAACCAGGCTGAATATTGCTGCTGCCCGGTTAGCTTCCTACCCATCCAGGCAACACCTATATTCGATGCCAGGGACTGATATACATATAAAGATATAGAGACTCTATATATCTCTATATCTATATATCATACATACACACATAGGGTGGACCAGAAAAAAGTGAGAACATCTCGTAGCATATAAGTTATTTAAAAATTCAAAAAGACAGATGCAAACAATTGACAAATAAAAACAAAACAAAAAAAAGGATGGTGACCGGAAAAATACATACCATACATACACACACACTTATACACATTAAAATCATGAATAGGGTTTTCAAAATAATCCACAATATGAAACAAACAGGAAAAGACTAAAATAAAATGAAATTTTCCATTCACAGTGTGAGAAAGATAGCTTTATTTGTCCTGATGCAAAGGTTGGGGGGGGGGGGGTGAGAGGATGAAGAGGGAGGTATTCCAAGGACAATTCTCTGAACATGTATAAAATTGGTCCAAAGGGCATTCTATTGGAACTTGAGACTCTCTGGTCCACTGCCTTCCTGTGCTGGGTGTCAGGGTCCAGGTAAATCATGGGGGAGGGGGGATTCAGTGGGGCCCCAGAGCCCTTTTGTGAGATAAAAGGTTATGGGACTGTGCGTATTGCCATCCCTCCCTGTCTTTTTTTTTTTTTTTTAAACATGTCTTCCTTCCTGTAAGTGAATGAGCCACTTCTGATACCACTGGTCAACATTGAAATCGTTACTGACTTTAAAAGGTCCTATTCTGTAGTACCTTGGTGAGCTGAACACGAATATAACATTAAAAAATTTTTATTGGCTCTCGTTTGAAGATATTGCATGCAGTTAATTTTTGACGTTTCACCGTGTAAATTTATCCAGTAGGACATCAACAACATCCCAAATAAGCCTTGAATGATGTAATATTGCATCACATTGCATAATACCAGCATGCACACATCATCCAGAGTTGATTGCATTATTTTCTGATGCAATGCAATACTACTGTCAGACAGCTGCTGAAGCCATCTGATGTCAGCAGTGTACTATACGCAGTCGGAAAGGATGAGCATTTAAAATATTTCAGACTGTATGCGAGACAGTTTAAGCTACTGTTCCATGTAACTTTTATCAATCATATACTTTTAGCCATTTAGGTACAACACAGAACAGTAATGCCGTGAAAGTGCGTTAATACCATTGACAATTTCTGCTATATTTGTGGGGAAATGACATTTGCCAACCAGAAGAAAAGTATCACTTCTCAACTGAAGAAGGCATATATCATCTTTACTTCGGATGCAAGATTGGTGACCAAGACAAGCCTTGGGCCCCGCATATATGCTGTGCTACATGTACAACACAGCTTTCAGAGTGGTTGAATTGCAAAAGACCATCAATGTCGTTTGCAGTCCCCATGGTGTGGAGAGAGCCAAGCAACCACATAAATGACTGTTACTTCTGCTTAGTTCCTCCTCTTTCCAGCAGAATAACGAAGCAAAAGAAGTCAAGCATAGTCTACCCAAACATTCCATCTGCATTGAGACCAGTTCTACATGGTGAGGGACTTCCTATTCCAGAACCTCCATCAGAATATTCTCTTGATTCATCTGATGAGGACAAGGGTGAGCCAACCTGTTCTTCTCCTGGTCCGTCAGCATGCAGTGACCCAGATTTTCACTGGGCTGCATTATCAACTCCACACAGAATAACACAGGAAGAACTAAATGACCTGGTTCATGATTTGGACTTATCCAAGAACAAGGCAGAATTGCTAGGATCAAAGCTCCAACAATGGAATCTTCTAGAAGAAGATGTCAACATTACTTTATATCGAAAGCGCCACCAACAGTTGGAGCCTTTCTTCAGAAAGGAAAGTAATCTGGTATTCTGTTCCAATATTGAAAGTCTCATGAATGCCTTAAAAATCACTCATGACCCACAAAACTGGAGACTATTTATAGACTCTTCGAAACTGAGTCTGAAGGCTGTGCTTTTGAACAATAGAAACCGTCTTCCATCTATTCCAGTAGCGCATGCCGTCCACATAAAAGAGACATACGATAATGGAAGTCAGTTGATGCTTTAAGTTAACTATAACAAGTACAGCTGGCACCTCTGTGGTGACTTGAAGGTAGTTTCCTTTTTAATGGGACTGCAGCAGGGATATATAAAATAAAAAACCCATGTATGTGAGTGGGATAGCCAAGCAAGGGATTAGCACTACTTGCGGAAGGAATGGAATCGCAGGCAAAATGTAACAGTTGGAGAGAAGAATATCCAGCACCCAGCTCTGGTTGAGGCTCACAAAATCCTGCTACCACCCCTTCACATCAAACTAGGATTGATGAAAAACTTTGTGAAAGCCATGGACCACACTTCGCCAGCTTTCTGATACCTGCATGAAAAATTCCCTCGACTCAGCGAAGCAAAGATTAAAGAGGGAGTTTTTGGGGTCTTCAGATTCGAGAGCTCTTCAAAGATGACCAGTTCAACAACTTGCTGCAGGGTGATGCGAAACAAGCATGGAATGCTTTTCGCCTAGTGTCAACAAACTTTCTCGGGAATGTTAGGGCAGAAAATTACAAGGAACTAGTAGAAGACATGCTGATGCAGTATCAGAAACTTGGCTGCAATATGTCTCTAAAGATCCATTTCCTTGATTCCCATCTCGATTTCTTTCCTGACAACTGTGGTATGGTTAGTGATGAACAGGGCGAACGTTTTCACCAGGATATTGCAACGATGGAGCAAAGATACCAGGGAAATGGTCCACTAAAATGCTGGCTGACTACTGCTGGACACTCCCCAGAGAAGCTCCCAAACAGCTGTACAAGAGACAGGCGAAAAAATTTAAGAAGTAGTCTATGACTTGTTTTTTTACAGGTATTAACCGAAGGCCTATTATATTTACTATTGACATGCATTTCGTGATGTAAACATTAATTCTTGAAGATTACAAAAAAAATTAGAGCCAACTTTGCAATTTCACTGTCATATTCGTGTTCAGCATATAAAAATTGATAAGAAATGACTAATTTTATTTCAGTAAACATGACTTTTGTAGAAGTTTGTTGAACAGTGTACTCACTGTAAAAGGAAGGGAAATGTTTTACTCATTATACAGTAAATGGCTGCATATTACTGTGACGCTGCATATTACTGTGTACGCTGCTTTTTTCTGACAGCACACACTTTGTAATGTGTCAATACTTTACATGCGATTAGTTTAATGCATCAGGAGTATACTTTTTTAGCGCATGGTTTAGAATGCTGTGTGCTGAAGAGGCCAGTGTGTCTAACGATCTTCAAATAGCAAAGCAATGTCAGGTGGTAATGACTAGTGCCAGAGGGATGTTAGGCTGCACAGAGGCATAGCCAGAAAAAATGAAGTGGAAATGCTGCCCTTGTACAGATCATTGGTGAAGACTCGGAATACTATGTTCAGCTCAGGAGACCATATCTCAAAACACAATATATCCTAGTCCCCACTTTAAAAAAAAAAAAAAAAGTGTGGTCAAGTCAATGCAGACTCCTGGCGACCCAGCAGCCCCTGGGTTTTCTTGGTAAAGTATGACCAGAAGTAGAATGCCAGGCATTTTCTTTCAAGGCAATGGAGTGTAAAGTGACAGTGTACTATTGTGGATCAGGAACTGGTTAAAAGATAGAAAGCAGAGCATAGGGCTAAAATGGAAATTACACGTACCTGGTAATTGTAGTTCCTGGAGGGTCCAGTTTAGTCCTCCACATCCGGGTAGTGCACCTCTTCCTGCAGCATGGAGACTGGACCAATCAGAGTCTTGAATCCCCCAGGGTGTATGCTTCTGGATCTCACATCAGCCCCCAGTGAACTATTAACAAAGCAGACTCAAAGAAGCAACACATTAAAGAAAAAATAGTACAAGTAGAAAAAACTGACGCCCCCGATAACTACAGTGGCCCCCTCCCCAAACGAGAGAGCCAGAAACGCGCACCTTGCTTCTTCCTCCTTACCTGAAGCACAAGGTACTAAGAGCTGACAGCAGAAGAAAGGAAAATCCCCTGCACACCGAAAAGGCTCGAAAGGAAAAACATCCCCCACGAGGAACCGAAAATAAAAATTGTTCTTACGCGATTCCCCACACACCGGTATTTGCACGCCGTTTAGAAAAGACAGAAGGAAAAGCCTTAGGAGGGACGGACGACTAAACTGGACCCTCCAGGAACTACAATTACCAGGTACGTGTAATTTCCATTTCCTGAGTGGTAATCCAGTTTAGTCCTCCACATCCGGGATGTAACAGAGCAGTAACTAACGGGGGGGACCTTGCCAACCGGCGCGCAACACCGCCGCACCAAAACAAGAATCCCGAGACGCTGCAACGTCCAGACGATAATGCTTACTAAAAGCATGAAGAGACGACCAAGTAGCCGCTCTGCAAATGTCCACTGGCGGAACAAGACTATGCTCCGCCCAAGACGTCGCTTGCGCTCTGGTAGAGTGGGCACGCAGCCCCAAAGGCACCGAACGGCCATGCAAGATATAAGCCGAAGCAATTGCTTCCTTAATCCATCGAGAAATAGAAGCCTTCGACGCCGCTTCGCCCTTCCGAACGCCGCCGAAAAGCACGAAGAGGCGATCCGATTTGCGGAAGGTTTCAGACCTTTTTAGATACTGACGCAACACTCGCCGGACATCCAGACGACGTAAGCCGTCCTCGGGCGAATTCACGGAATCCGAAGGAAACGCTGGCAAAATGACGGACTGATTGACATGAAAAGGAGACACTACCTTAGGCAAAAAGGAAGGAACCGGCCGCAACACGACCTTATCAGGAAAAAAGGAGAGAAAGGGAGGCCTGCAAGACAAAGCCTGTAGCTCCGAGATCCGCCTCGCTGAACAGATAGCTACGAGAAAAACTGTCTTCAAAAAGTTAAGTCCTTAAGGGAAGCTTGACGAAGAGGCTCAAAAGGTTTCTGTACGAGCGCCCGCAAGACCAGATTCAAATCCCACGGGGGAATAAACACTTTACGCGCCGGCCGCAGCCGAAACACTGCCTTAAGAAAAACACTGCACATCTGCGTGCGCCCCGAGGGGAACATCCTGAATCTTCCCCCTATAACAAGCGATAGCCGCCAGGTGAACCTTCAGGGAAATGGCGGCCAAACCTTTGTCGAAACCGTCCTGCAAGAATCGGAGGATAATTGGAACGGAAGCCATCAAAGCCCGAACCTGATGGCGTGAGCACCAATCTTCAAATATTCGCCAGACCCTGACATACGTCAGCGAGGTAGAAGGTTTTCGAACCCGAAGAAGAGTGGCAATGACCGCCGGTGAATAACCCTTCTTTCTCAACCGAGCCCTTTCAATGGCCATACCGTAAGCGAGAATCGATCCACCTGAGGCATGCGCAGCGGGCCCTGAATCAGCAGATCCCCCAGGAAAGGAAGCTTCCACGGAATCCCGTCAAGAAGTCGGATCAGATCCGCGTACCAAGGCCGCCGAGGCCAGTCGGGAGCCACCAGCAGAACGTTTCCTCGGTGCGCCTCGATACGTTGGACCACTCTGCCGATCAACGCCCAAGGCGGAAAAACATACAGAAGACCGGATTCGGGCCACGGCTGGATAAGAGCCTCGATCCCCTCGGACATGCGTTCTCTTCTCCTGCTGAAAAAGCGACCCATCTTGGCCGACCGAAATGTGGCCATGAGGTCCATTACCGGAGGCCCCCAGCGATGAACGATTTGCGCAAAGGCCTGCGGGTGCAGCTCCCACTCCCCAGAGTCCACTTGCACTCTGCTGAGAAAGTCCGCCATCACATTGTCTTTTCCGGCGATATGCGCCACCGAAATGGCGAGAAGGCGAACTTCCGCCCAAACGAAGAGCTCCTCCGCCTCCTGCTCCATCACTACGCTTCCTGTGCCGCCCTGACGGTTGATGTAGGCCACCGTAGCTGAGTTGTCCGACAGACTCTTACTGCAGTCCCTGTAACGGACGCTTCGAAAACCTGAAGTGCTAGGCGCACCGCACGGAGCTCGAGGCGGTTGATAGACCACAGAGACTCGGTGGCTGACCACGTCCCCTGAGTGAATCGGCCCTGGCAGTGGGCTCCCCAGCCCATCAGACTCGCATCGGTTATCAATGGAAGCCACACCAGCTGCTCCAAAGGCATCCCCGCTTGAAGGGATTTCGCGCAGAGCCACCACTGCAACGATAGCTTGACTCGTCTCGGACAGGGCAACCGGCGGCTCAAGGAGTCGGACTGGTTCGACCAGCGACGTAACAGGGCTCTCTGAAGCGGACGCATATGAAACCTGGCCCAAGGGACCACCTCCAGAGTGGATGCCATCGTCCCCAGGAGTCGAAGGTACCACCACACGGATGGGGCTGGAATCCCCAAAAAACGTGCGCACCAGACGGCGCAAAGCTTGGGCGCGGCGAGCCGGCAAGAGCACCAAGCCCCGCGCCGTGTCGAACACGACTCCAAGGTACTCGAGGGACTGCGAGGGAACCAGGTGACTCTTCTTTGCATTGACCACCCAACCGAGATCCTGAAGACGAATCACACGGTCCGTGGCCTGGGCACTCTCCGTTGCTGTCTTTGCCCAAATCAACCAGTCGTCGAGATAAGGGTGAACCAAAACACCTTCTTTGCGCAATGCTGCCGCAACCACCACCATGACCTTGGTGAATGTGCGCTGAGCGGTAGCTAGCCCAAACGGCAGAGCCTGAAATTGGTATTGGCCCCAGGGAAAGGCGAAACGCAGAAACCTCTTATGAACCGGTCTGATCGGGATATGTAGATAAGCTTCCGAGAGGTCTAAAGACGTTAAAAACTCCCCTAGACGAACCGCTACAATGACGGATTTCAGGGTTTCCATGCGGAAATGAGGCACCCGGAGACAACGATTCACGCCCTTGAGATCCAAGATAGGACGGAGAGACCCGTCTTTCTTGGGCACCACGAAATAAATGGAGTAACGGCCTACCCCGCGCTCGGACTCCGGCACAGGAACTACCGCTCCCAACTCTAGCAGCCGAACTAACGTTGAGCGAATCGCGGCTTCCTTCTGCCGCCCCTTGCTGGGAGACAGAACGAAGGAGTCCTGAAGCGGGAAAGCAAACTCCAGCGCATAACCCTCTCTGATAATCTCAAGCACCCACTGATCCGAGGTAAGGCGGACCCAAGAAGGAAGAAAGTCCCGCAGACGACCACCGATCACTTGGCTTCCCTCCTGGGCCCACCGCACTTCATTGCGGCTTGCGACCAAAGGAAGAGCCAGAGGAGGACGATACAGTCGAGAAACCTCTGCCGGCTCCACGAAAACCCCGAAAGGACGGCGACTTGGAACCGAATCGGCCACGTTGAGACCCCCAAGGGCGGGAGGACCGAAATCTCCGAAAGTCCCGGAACGGACCGCGGGATACCGGCAAGCTTTTGCCCAACTTAGGTTTATCCTCGGGCAGCCTACCGCCCTTGGATTCTCCAAGATCCTTCACCAACTTGTCCAGATCGTCCCCGAACAACAACCTACCCTTAAAAGGGAGTTTGAGCCGAGACTTGGAGGAGCCGTCGGCCGCCCAATTACGCAACCAAATGGACCAACGCGCCGCCACCAAAGACGCCATACTATTCGCTAGCGTTTTGATCATATCATATTGTACGTCAGCCAAATAGGCGGAACCAGACTCCAACCTGGTGACCTCCAGAACACCCTGTTGATCCAAGCGGGCATCCTGTCGGAGATGCTGAGCCCACCTCAAGCAAGCTCTAGCCACCCAGGCCCCACAGAAGGAAGCCTGCAAAGACAAAGCATTGGTCTCAAAAGCCTGCTTTAACAAACCATCCACCTTCCTGTCTTGAGTATCCTTTAAGGCTGCACTGCCTTCAACAGGAATGGTGGTTTTCTTGGTCACCGCCGAGACAGCCGCATCAACCCGAGGCGACTTGAACTTCTCCTTGTCCGCTAAGGGATAGAGACGGAGCATCGTCCGAATACCTTTCAGCCCCGCCTCCGGCTGGTCCCACTCTGCCTGAATCATCTGCTCTACAACTCTATGCACAGAAAACACAACTTGAGAATCTCGAACCGCCTGGATGAGGGGATCCTCCAAACCCTCCTCCTCAGCCGGACGTGGAGCCGTAAGATTAAGAGTCTGAAGGGCTTCCGTGAGGAGAGGAACTAGTTCTTCCCTACGAAAAACCCGAATTATCCTTGCCTGATTCTCGGGTTCAGGAATCTCCCCGTCCTCCAGATCATCAAAAACATCTTCAGAGTCCATCTCATGCTCCACCTCGCGCCACTCCAACTCATCATGGGCAACGTCAGAGACCCGAGGTCGTTTAGCCGGAGCCCTCAAGACCCGACCGGCCCCTTCCGTATTAGGAGACGGCAGAGGGGACTGCACTCCGAAGGCGTCTGGTAGCTTACCCAAGCGTCCCAATTGGAAAGCCTGATGCATGAGGACGAAGTCCGGAGAGAAAGCAGTCAATGAAGAAGACTCCGTCTCAGCCACCTGCAACACAGCTCCCGGCGCCAGAGAGACAGCTTGCGCCTGGGGAATGAGAGAGCCCAGCGAAGCTTCCCCGGCCTGAGGCAAGGAAGAGGTCAAGGGATCAACCAAGGACCTGCTTTCCAATGGCTGCTCCATATCCACAGAGTCAGCAGCACAGCTCTTGCAAACCCCCGAATCCTGCGCAGCGGCCCTGCGGGAACCGCAGACCACACACTGTGGCCTTGCTGACATTAAAAGAAGCAACTCCCAGCACCCAATGAGGGGGGGGGGGGACACAGAACTATTAAAAGGTGAAAAACAAATTAAACCCCGTTGTCCTGTCTTTTCTTTTTTATTAGACACCCGAAAATGAAGAGAGCAACTAAAAACCCCAAAGGAAGAAATCCAAAAACGCCAAAGAAGAGAACTTGGAAGCCCCGAGGAAAAAGAAAAAACCACGGCAAAAAGAACCACCTAAAATGGCCGCCGGACCGGCGAAAAACGGCGCGAAAAAGACCAAAATAATAAATAAAAAGAAATTGAGTGAAGGGCCCGGAAAAAAGAAGAAAAAAGGGCTTAATCAACTCACCGCAGCCAAAGAAACAGCTACCAACCGCTCGAATCCAGAGCGGGGTGAGACTGGAAACCTGGGCTGCCTCAGCCAGAGATGTAGAAAGCTGAGCACCCCGCAGCGCTTGTAGCTGCAGTTTAACACTCCGGAGTCAGCCCTCTGCACCAGCGAAGGGGCTGCTGCCAGGAGAACAGATCTCTCCCCCGTGCCTTCTTGGGGGAGCGATCTAAGCACCGTCTAAAATGTGCCTCAGGCAAAGAAGAGAGAAGGGCAGTGACGGCTCAACTCGTTTTTTTTGTGGGTTTTTTTTGTTTGTTTTTTTTAAAGGGACAGAGTCCACGAAATGAAAGCAAGTAAAGGGAGAAAAACAAATTAAACGTAAAGCAATTTCAAACCAAACAAAAACTAACTAGTGTTGCTAATAAGTCCCTAAGTGAGCCAGGATGGCTCACACGTCTTCCTGCTGCTGGAGACTGGACACACTGGGGGCTGATGGGAGATCCAGCAGCATACACCCTGGGGGATTCAAGACTCTGATTGGTTCAGTCTCCATGCTGCAGGAAGAGGTGCACTACCCGGATGTGGAGGACTAAACTGGATTACCGCTCAGGAATGGCCAATTTTCCCAAGGAAAAGGTGAATAGTAGAGTACCCCAGAGATCTATGCTGGGTCCGCTACTTTTTAACATATTCATAAATGGCCTGGAAATAGGAACAAGCAAAGTAATCAAAATTGCAGCAGACACAAAATTATTCAAAGTTGTTAAAACCCAAAAGGATTGTGAAAAATTGCAAGAGGACCTTGATAAATTGAAAGACTGGGCATCCAAATGGCAGATGAAATTTAATGGACAAGTGCAAAGTTGTGCACCTAGGAAAGAACACCTCAAAACTATGCTTACACAATACAAGGTTCCACATTAGGAACCACCACTCAGGAAAAAGATTTAAAGGTCATCATGGATAACATGTTGAAACCCTCCGCCCAGTGTGCAGCGGCGGCCAAGAAAGCAAATAGAATGCTAGGAATCATAAGGAAAGGAATGGAGAATAAAACAAAGGATATTATAATGCCTCTGTATCATTCCATGGTATGACCGCACCTTGAATACTGTGTGCAATTCTGGTTGCCATATATTAAAGGACATAGCGTTATTAGAAAAGGTACAGAGAAGAGCCACCAAAATGGTAAAGGGGATGGAAGGATACCCTTATGAAGACAGGCTAAAAACGTTAGGGCTCTTTAATATGGAAAAGAGACGGCTGAGGGGAGATATGATAGAAGTTTATAAATTAATGAACGGAGTGGAACGGGTAAACGTAGATCGATTGTTTACGTTATCAGAATATCAAAAGACTAGGGGAAATGCAATGAAGCTACAGGGTAAACTATAAGAGAAAATATTTTTTCACTTCACACGTAATCAAACTCTGG
Organism: Ichthyophis bannanicus; assembly: GCA_033557465.1. Taxonomy (NCBI): domain Eukaryota; kingdom Metazoa; phylum Chordata; class Amphibia; order Gymnophiona; family Ichthyophiidae; genus Ichthyophis; species Ichthyophis bannanicus. Next base: position 420,150,310 of record CM066034.1, read on the forward strand.
AATTTGTAACCAGAGGATGTAGTAAAGGCTGTTAGTGTAGCTGGGTTTAAAAAAGGTTTGGACAAGTTTCTGGAGGAAAGGTCCATAAACCATTATTAAAAAGGACCCATGATATCAATGCTTGACCCAATACAAGCATTGTGGAACCTGTGTCTTTTGCTAGCTATGTATGACCTAGATTGGCCACTGTCGGAAACAGGATACTGGGCTTGATGGACCTTGGTCGGACCCAGTATGGCATATCTTATGTTCTTATGTACTTGAGCGTTGCTGCAGTAGTTGGGGAGTTTTTGTGTGGAGGCCTTGGCAGTGCACACTCCTTGCTGTTGTGTGGCCCAACCGTGCACAAAACCTCATGCTACAGGCTTGCACACTTTAATAAACAGGCCCTTATTATTCAAGCTTGTGTTTTGCTACATTTACACAATTTTTTTTCACTTTAAAAGAAAAAAAGTTGTTCCCATGGTTATTTGCAAATGTGCACCTTTTTCTTTGGCTTGAATCTGGCATGAATGCCCTCCTATGCATATGGTGACACAGCTCAGTAACCTCAGAAAAAAACAAAGCTTATCCAGGACTGGTGTTACAGTGCATGCAGAGAGATGGTGATCAGATTTTCCTAAGAAAACTCTTGGGATAACATCAAATGACACGAATGCTCCTGGTTTGGATGGGGGCCAGGTTTATATTTAAATATTTTTTACACAAGTTATCACCACACTACATCATCTTACACTGCACTGGGAATCTTCCCACCTGGGGGCCACATTTTGATTTGATTCTCCTACCAGTATTAAAATCATGCCACAACGCAGTGTGGCCAGCTCTACCATGTGTCAGAATCCTGCCAGCGCGTGACAAAAAAACATCTAATGTGCTTTGACAGGCTGTTATTTACTGTACATAGTAACATAGTAAGTGGCAAAATAATACGGCTGTTGTGTTAAATGGATGCTGAAAGCAAACCTTTTTTTTTTTAATTGAAGCTTTCCAAACTTTTAATACTTTAAAAGTCACATGACTCCAGATGATGATGATGATAATAAAATAGCACATGTCCATTCACTTCTCCTCTCTCATTCAAAGCATGAAGGCAGCAGCTGCACCACCAAGGTGACAAAGGCAGCAGCACTTGGCACATGGACTAGTCAATGTGAACTTGGAACGTAGAACTCTGCATGGTTTTCCATTCGAAGCCCACACAGAGGAAGGGGTTAGGGCCTCTGTGAATTTCTTGATTCAAAGGCCCCATGCTGACTGCCAGTACTGGGCATAGGTATCAGTGGAAGCAAAAAAGAAGTGGCGCAGACCTGTTTCTGTGACCACATTCACAGATGTGACACCTGTTTGGAATCCTAAACCAGAGTTTGGGAACCACTGTTTTTAGAACAATCCAGGAAAATAAGACTTTTGAAGTTCCAAAGATCAAATACTAAGGAGCTGATAATCAAATGAGAAAAACATGTGGACCTATGACTCGAGAAATTCTTGACAAACCCTCTACATGTGTTCTGTTTATCACGGTATGTGTTTCTTACCTAGAGAAAGGGGCAATCTGAACGGAGTGGGTTCTACCTATTCTTTTGGTTTTGAAAGAATAATAAAAATTAAGCCAAGTGTCATATCCTACTACTGTCATTATCATGAGATTTAAAAGGATGGATTTTGCAGTTTAATAATAGTGTTGCTGTCCCGAGGCAATAGGTATTGCATGCTTCTCCACCTCTAGTAGGCAGTACATATAATAACCAGTATTAAACTACATGGCAACTCCATACATAGCAGCCATTAAGAACGCTCTATAGTTTAGCCACAAGATTTCATTTTACAATTTATAACAAAGAAAATGAAATGCACATTTGAGACACTAAGAGCCAGCCCAGCTGAGAGTAGAGAAAGTATGCCGAGCATTCCACATAGAATTTATTTCCAACTTCTGTATCTGTATATCCATATATGTGTATGTTTTGTGGGCATCTCTAGGCTTATGTATATCTGTATGCGTGCCCGTATGTGTGTGTCTTTTTGCCTGTCTGTGTGCCTGTGACCAGGAGAGGGGAGGGGTAGACTGAAAGGAGAAATTCTCTAATGGTTATGTTTCAGTGCATCAGTTGCTATGCTATAGCAGCTGGAACTTTCTCTTCCATAGAAATGCATTGGGCCATGTTTTAAGTTCTCTAGGGCAATACAATCTGACCCATTTCTGAACCCAATGTATCTTACCCTGGTTTTTTTTTACCCCTTGTGAAATTGGTCCCCTTTCATTAAAATGCCTGTCTCTCCATATGTCTAGGGCCAAAAAACATTCTCTAAGCCCAATGTATAATTCTAGGGTTGTGCAGCGAGAAAAATGTCATTTCTTGTTGGGTTTTTATTTATTTATTTCCATGCATGCGAGAATAGTGTGTGCCATTTGTGCATGTGCAATGGTGTGTCCTATTGCGCATTATTGCCACTTGTCTCAAAACAAGTGTATATCCCTTATAATGTCTTTCCAAAATTCTCTCTTTTGCTTTGAAAAGAATGCAAAATGCAGTGTGCTGTCAAATCAATGCTGACTCTTGGCGACCCAGTCCCTGGGTTTTCTTGGAAAGGTGTGATTCGAAGTAGATTGCCAGGCCTTTCTTCTGTGCAGTGAGTTTACAGCCCCTGGTATTCCAAGCTGGTCATCCTATCCAAGTACTCTCCAAGCCCAACCCTTCAGAGATCAGTCAAGAGCAGATTCATTCAGGGCAGCTGAACAAAAAAAGAACTTAATGAAACGCTGGCTTTCCTAGCACAAGCCATAAAATTCTACTGCTTGTTACCTTCTGATTGCCCATTATCCTTCTTCCACCTCTTCTCTTCAGACTATCATTGGAATGCTTTTTATGATCACTTATATTTTCTATCTGTGCCCTTCTCTTCAGACTATCATTCTAGACTTCAATCTTTCTACCTTGCTGCTCCTTATACCTGGAACAAACTACCCGAGTCAGAACATCAGGCTCCATCTGTGGCTCTGTTTAAATCCAGGCTAAAAATACTGCTAAGATTTCTCTTGGATACTGATCCTCCTAGTCTCCTGTTCCCCCATCCTATGTGCTTCCTTACCATTCCTATTGGTTAGAGCAACAGCCTAATACCAAAGAGATCAGGGTTCAGTCCCCTTGTGATCTTGGGCATGTGACATAAGAACATAAGAGATGCCAAACTGGGTGAGACCCAAATCCATCATATCCAGTATATTGTTTCCAACAGTGACCAATCTAGGTCACAAGTTCCTAGCAGTTTCCCCAAAACACACAGGTTCCACAATGCTTGTATTGGGGCAAGCAGTGGATTTTCTGGGTTCCCTTTAATAATGGTTTATGGACCTTTTCCTCCAGGAACTTGTCCAAACCTTTTTTAAACCCAGTTACTTTAACAGCTTATACTACATCCTCCGGTAATGAATTCCAGAGTTTGATTACACGTTGAGTGAAAAAATATTTTCTCTTATTAGTCTTATATAGGTTACACTGTAGCTTCATTGCATGTCCCCTAGTCTTTTTATATTTTGATGGTGTAAACAATCAATGTTTATCTGTTCCACTCCAGTCATTAATTTATAAACCTCTATCATATCTCCCCTCAGCCGTCTCTTTTCCAGGTGAAGAGCCCTAACCTCCCATTCCTTTCCTTATGATACCTAGCATTCTATTTGCTCTCTTTGCTGCCGCTGCACACTAGGCAGAGGTTTTTAACATGTTATCCACAATGACGCCTAAATCTTTTTCCTGGGTGGTGGTTCCTAATGTGGAACCTTGCTTCGTGTACCCATAGTTTGGGTTGTTCTTCCCTAGGTGCATAACTTTGCACTTGTCCACATTAAATTTCATCTGCCAAGTAGGCGGGACCAAGTGGAGACAGGATGAAGTCAGGTGTGTGGCTGCAGCCGGCGTGGCTATCACGTGCTAGCTACACAACCATGCCATTAGCTTCATTTGCCATGCTTCCACATGTCAACTTCACAGTTCAGATGCACAGTTCATATACGAGTGTTAAGAAATATGAAGAGCAGGAGTAGGGCTAACACACTGAAAAAACGGGCCAATAAAAGATGGGAGCTGAATACCAAGACGCATGCCTAGGCCATCATTTTGGGATAGGTGCTCTGTATACTAGGCCATGGGAATGCTGCTAGATGCTATGGCCCCCATGTGCAGGCTGCCCTGAGTAAATGTGACAATTGTGCATGGTCTCCAGATCATCCTGGCCCTTGCACCCCACTTCCCTCAACATTGTGGAGCTCATTCCACAATGGATAACGTGCTGCCCAAGTCATGATTTGGGGGAGGGGGGGGGAGAGAGAATGAGCTGTGGATCAAACCCCTCCCCCGCCCCAAAGTTCTTGCACTGTGTTCCTTGCAGCCTGGGTAAACATCCATTCTTGCTGCCTCAGAGTGAGGCATCCATATCCGAAGTCCCCCCTGTCCCATACAAGGTCCCCTGCATCTCCAAAAGTCACATTTGCACCCTATCACCTACAGGGTGAGATGCAGCACATACTCTCTGCACGCATGTCTGCTTTGTTGGATTTGCAAGCCCCACCCCCTCTTTTACTCAGTCCCTATGCTCTGAGCTGTGCTGGCTGTTCAGTCCACTCCCGGTCACTCAATTCTGGATTGGCCAGGTCCTATTTTTCTATATGGGTGCTAGCAGCACAGTTCTTACTTTCCACAATGAATCCAAGGCCCACAGATGCCCCAAAAACACATGCATGGAGATTGAACACTGTGCACAGGTGCTAAGCTGTGCATTTGATACTACTGTGCTAGCGCGGCAGTAGTAAGAATATAAGAAATGCCATCCTAGGTCAGATTTAAAGCCCCGTATCTCGTTTCCAATAGTGGCCAATCCAGGTCACAAGTACCTGGCAGGTTCCCAAAAGGTAGGTATACAGATTCCACAATGCTTGTCCCGGGGTACGCAGTGGATTTCCCGGATCCTCTTTAATAATAGTTTATAGATCTATTCTCCGGGAACTTGTCCAAACCTTTTCTTAACCCAGCTACACTAAGGTGAAATTAGACCTTACCTGCTAATTTTCTTTCATGGAGTCCCTCCAGATATTCCGGTTGTGTCTATCCACCCGCAGCTGGAGACTGCATCTTTAAAGTCTGATGATGTCACGGATAAGAGCCCCACCCTGGCATCTCAGTATCTTTTTAGCAAAGTAGCAAGCCTCTACACTCAACCGCCACTACACTACCTACTGCCCACCACAGGATTCACCAAACTGACACCTCCACAAAACCCAGTGGAAACCAACAAGGCTTCCCCCTCTCAGCGGAGAGCCTTCCACCATACAGGAGCACTCAACACAGGTCTCCTTATTTTGTTTTCGGGGGGAGGGGTATTTATTTTTAATTTTTAATTTTATTTTATTTTATTTTTTTAAATTGAGCACACTTCTTGACAGGAGTCCTTCAGGACCACCCACAGGGCACTCAAAGGATTATCACCTCTACAACACTACCTCCACGGGCTTGCAACCTACACACTGAATCCAACTATCACCAAACAGGGCAGGTCCTGGAATGGACTGGAGGGACTCCATAAAAGAAAATCAGCAGACAAGGTCTAATTTCACCTTCATTCCCATCCCTCTAGTCCAGTCCAGATATTCGGGATGTACCACAGCAGTACCTAACCCCAGGCAGGATGTGCAGGCTTTGATATGATGCCCTCTTTGGGGTGTGGTTGCTGCAGGCGGGGCACCTGCAGCAACCACACCCCAAAGAGGGCATCATATCAAAGCCTGCACATCCAGCTGAATGCTTCGCAAAGGTGTGGAGCATGGACCAGGTTGCAGCTTTGCAAATCTCCGATGTCGGCACGAGCTAGAACTCAACCCAAGATGCCGCTTGAGCCCTGGTAGAATGGGTCTGCAGCACCACTGGCACTTTATAATAATCTGGCGTCAAAATGAACCGGCGTCGAATGAACCAGCGTCAAAATGACTGGTGTCGAATTGCCGCCGTCTAAATGATCTGCTTCGCCCACTGGACATCCAAGGAACAGAGTCTATCATCTGTGTCAGCTCCCCAGAAAACATAGGGAGGATCACCTCCTGATTCATGTGGAATGGAGAAACCACTTTCGGCAGGAAAGAAAGAACTGGCTGTAACACCACTTTTTCTTTACCAATGAGAAGAACAGTTCCCTGCAGGACAAGGCCTGCAGTTCCAAAACAAGTAGCGCTGAGCAGATGGCCATCAGAAAACACCACCTTCAGAGTCAAATCCTTTAACGATGACACTACAAGCGGCTCAAAGGTTGCCTCGGTCAGCACTGTAAGGGCTAAATTGAGGTCCCATGAGAAGTCTCACCTGTTTTACCCCTTGAAAAAATATGCACCACATTCAGATGAGATGCTAACACCGACCCCTGAACCTTTCCCCCTATAGCAGGCCAATGCAGCCACCTGCACCTTCGAGGAATTCCACACCAATCCTTTGTCAAGACCCACCTGAAGGATTGCTACAATCTCCACCATGGACATATGAAAGGCCAAGGCCCCAAGTTCCTCACACTACTCTTCAAACATGCTTCCATTGTAATCACCCTGGAAGAATATCCTCGCTTCCTCAACTGCTCCCTTTCAAGAGCCAAGCTGTAAGTGAGAATTGATCCACCTGGGGCATGACAACCAGCCCCTGTATCAGTAGGTCCGACATGGCTGGAAGATGCTAGGGCCTTGCTACCATCAGTCTGACCAAATCCATGTACCAAGATGGTCATGGCCAATCTGGAGCAACCAGGATTATCTTCCTGTGGTGCCATACTATCCTTTGCAACAGATGACTAATCATGGCCCACAGAGGAAAAACATACAGCAGTCCATCCTACAGCCAGGGCTGAGCCAGAGCATTCAGGCCTTCAGACATTCTCTCTCGTCACAAACTAAAGAAGTGACTCGTCTTGGCATTGGCCACAGACGCCATTAGGTCCATTACCGGTTGTCCCTAGTGCCGTATTATGTCGCTGGAGACTGATACTTCGAGGGACCATGCCACCAGGTCCAAGCAATGCCTGCTGAGATAATCAGCCTGCGCATTCTCCTTGACGACCACATGGGCTGCCAAGAACCCCAGAAGATGATTTTCCGCCCAATGAAGAATCAGAGCCACTTCCACTGCTAGCAAAGCACTGCCGCTGCGTTGATGGAAAAAAAACACTCACCACTTTATTCTTTAGTAGTGGGGGAAACCGGAGCACCGCCAACCCCAAGAACGCTCCTCCTCCGGCCACATATCCTGGGCCACTTGGGTTTGACAAATGCACCCCCTAGCCCGAAAGGGGTGGATGAGGATGTGGGTATAGGCATCCTTGAGGTCTAAGGAGCATAGCCAATCTCCCTGCTGGAGGTAGAGCAGCAATGTTCCAAGGGAGAGCATCTTGAACTTCTCCCTCACCAGGAATTTGTTGAGGTTGCACAGGTCAAGGATAAGCCTTAGGCCCCCTGTTCTCTTTGGGACATGGAAGTACCTGGAGTAGAACCCCTTGCCCTCGAGATAGTGGAGCACTGGTTCCACCGCTTTATCCTCAAGAAGATTTGACCACTCCTTCAGTAGAAGGTCCCAGTGGAGGGGAGAACTGAGGGGCTCTCCCAGGAAGTAAAGGAGGGAGTGTCTGTGTTTGATGGAGGAGGTAACCCTCCCTGAACACCTGGAGTGCCCAGGAGTCTGTGGTGATAGTCAGCCACCTCTGGGCATAGTAGACCAAAACATCCCCCTGTGGGCTGCTGACCTCCTTGGGATAGAGATGCTATGCCCAAGGAGTCAAACATCCCCCCTGGCTGGGCCAGGGCCAGAGCCAGTGCATGAGGTTTGGGAGCCTTCTGTTTACAAGGGCTGTGCCCATGTCCCTTGGCCTATTGACATTGTTGGGGAGCTGGGGAGGCCTGAAAAGATGGCTAGTTTCTGTAAGCAGCCCTTTTCCTCGGGTACAAAGGCTTTTTACCCGAGTCCTTCCATCAGGGAGGGGCAGCGGAGTTTTTAGAGAGCCTGGTCCTCGTCATGAACTCTATCTCCAGCTCAGCAGCCTTGTCGGTCATTGGTTTGACAAAGAGGTTCTCTCCTTGGCAAGAGACATTGATGACCAATTTGACCTGAACCCACTGCTCAAGGTCAGACGATTGTAGCCATGCTTGGCATTGTGCACAGATGCCAGCCGCTGCTACTTGAGCCGCCGACTTGAAGCTGCCAGAGACCCAAACTTGGAGAACTCATGGATGGCCTTGGCCAGGCTCTTGAACTACTACAGGGGTTCCTCAGAGAGACCAGCTGAGAACCTGGCGAGTTCCTTCACCAGGTCTCTCAGGTACATGCCCATATACAGCTGGTAGGCCTGAATGCGACCGATGAGCAGAGCCCAGGTAACACTTTCTACCGAGGGTGTCCAAGGTGAGGGGGTCTCCCTGCCAGGGGGCACAGAGGAGTGCATTTTCTGGCTCTTCAGCCAACACATGGCTGACTCCACCACCATGGAGTTATGCAGCAGTTGTGATTTCTGGAAGCCTGGGCTCCGGCAGATTCGATACATTGAGTCAAGCTGCTTGCTCACCACCAGCACAGATGCCAGTGTCTCCTACATACAGCACATCAGCCGTTCCAGGATGGGAGGGATGGGCACCGTGAGTGATTCCCTCGGAGGGGCCTTGTACTGGAGGATTTCCAACTCATCTCCAGGATTCTCCTCCGACTCTGTGGAGAACACCAGGGCCTTAGACATCTCCTTGACAAAATCAAGGAAGCCCATATCATCGGGGTGGGGGGGGGGGCTGCCATCGAGGCTCCGAGATGGGAGAGTCGGATGGGATATTGTGGTAGCGACAGTATCAGGAGACGCCTCATCATCTGTCTCCCATTTGGAGTAGTTCATCGAGGACTCATAGGAGGGATGCTTCGTGGGCCTCGGGGAGAGCTGAAGTTCTGCAGCTTGTGCCTAGTATGCTGGCTGGGGATAATCGTGGTCCCATTGAGCGGGAGTCGGATCGAGACCTTGGTCAAGGATCGACTCAAGGCCGAAGGACCTTGAGGATCAGCTCGGCCTCCAGGGAAGTCTTCAACGTGGAGGGCCCGGTGGTCGGAGTGAAGGAACAGGTCATGCCGGACAACAGCGCTCGCTGCTGGTCCATGAAGGCAGACAAACTACACTCCAGGGCCGCCATTCTGGACTCCAGACCAAAAGGCTCCGCAGCCTTCAGTGCAGACACCGAGGGATTCAGGCTTGGCACCGGCTCCCCTGAAGGGAAATCCTCAATGAGGATGGTGTTTGGGAACCGAGGCTGGTTCGAGATCAAATCCTTCTGGGGGACCTTTGCAGGCCGCTCCTTTTCCAAAGCCCCGGACGAGCATCTTGGACTGTGGGACCTGGCTCGGGGGGGTACCCGGCTGGTTGGATCCATCCAAGGATGCCGCCTTTGATGGTTTTTTCTTCTTCCTGGGTTCCCTCAAGGGAGACCCCCTTTCTGAAGACCCACAGTGAGGCTCGGGTTCGGAAGGGTCCCTCTGAGGCGTCAAGGCTTCAGACAAGGCCCTAGCCTTCAGAAGCATCGGGGAGGGGGGGGGGAACCTTATGCTGCTGCTGGTGGCTCTTGAGGGCCTTGCTGGACATCCTCTTGCAAAGACCATATGCTGCTGGGTCATGGTCTGACCTGAGGCAGCAGAGACAGCAGTTGTGTGAGTCGGTCACGGACATAATTTTTCAGCACCGATCACACTTCTTAAAAGACACTGGTAGCCATAGGGGAAAGAATACCCCTGCGAGGTTGAAGACCTGCTGGGCTGCCAGTTGGAAAAAAGGCACGAAGACGTCAAAGAACAAAAACTACAAAATAATCCCAAACTTGACGCTGAGACGAGGTTGGGTGGCGGGAAAAGGAGATTGAGCAAGATGGCACCCTTGGGTGGGAAGGGGACCACACATACGTGGTAGCATCTCACAAGGGCTTTCTTTGAAAGCTGGGGGGATGCTTCCGTGAGGGCTCCATCAGTGCCGATGTCACCCATATATGAGGGCTGACTTCCTGCTTGTTCCCAGAGAACCTATTTCCGCATGTACAACCTTAGATCGTAAGCCCTCCGGGGACAGGGAAATACCTACATAGAACCCAATTGTAACTCACTTTGATCTACTTTTGGAAAGGCATGCACTAAATACTGCTAAATAAATAAAACTAACTGGCACTGAAGAGGCACACTTCCTTCAAGCATGTGACTGCGGGCTGTGGTCACAAAGCAACTGCATTGCTGTTAAGAGTCCTGGGCACTTGCAGGTGATGTTGCTGCAAGAGACATATCCTTGTTCCCGATGCAGGTATCACACCCCCATAGCCGTCTCAAACAGAATTCACACATTCCACACCTATCTCAGGCTCTCTACTTCCTCAAGATGTGTTTCTGTTCAAGGATTTTGACTCTTATTATGCTCCTTGAGGGTAGCAGCATGATAAATGTAGTTCAACAGCTTCTGTTACTCCCTAATCAGAGTCTGATCCGGGTCAATGCTCAGCAGTTTCATTTTGTAAGTAAGCATTCCCATTCAGCAAAAACGTTGTGGGTCCCATCTAAGTAAAGAAGAACCAGTATGAATTCCTCACTAGTACAAACTGCAAAACAACAAGCTAACCCTTTATGTCTCCTCAGACCTTGCTTTAAAACCCCAAGGTTGCACAATAACTAACTGCTTCATTACCATGGATTTAAAATGTGCTGCTGCCTTCTGGAGGCTTTATCGGCAGTTAAACTTGTGAACAAAACTCCTTTCTATACTGATAAACACAACTGCATGCAAAGTCCAATGCCCGTTACTGCATTGGTCCATCTATGTGCATGCAAGATTGCCTCATACATATGTCAGTAGGTACATACACAGTAGATACCTCTCCCAGGAAGCTTGTATATGAACCTGTCAATGGACTTCAGCACAATACAGAAGTGATGCAAGTATAAAAATGGTGTACATATTTATTCACAGTTCATGTCTGAAAGCTCCTTAAGCCTTCCCTTTACCACAATTATTTTTATTCCTTTACCCCTTTTAAAACACATGTACCTCACTCCAGATACACATGGACAGCCCTGGGGAAACACTCATTTGTCCCAAGCATCAAAGATATATCTTCTCCAAGGTGATCACCTCTGCATTGTTTCTTAGCTAGGAGGGGCTGAAAAAGGGGACCCTGAGATCAAGTCTACCACTTCTACTAATGTTCCATGTAAACTGTCTTGACTAGTAGAAAGACGGTATATAAAAACTGTTAAATAAATAAATAAATAAATAAATAAATATCCAACTCCAGTTAACTGTGTAGACAGCAAACTCAAACCCATGCACTGCATCCTGAGTTAAAGGGCTGGTCTCTTTACCTAGCCATAAGGGCCATGAGTAGAAAAGAAAATGTTTTAACCTTTGTACAAGTCATTTATGATAAAAAGCACAGATGTCAAAAGTCCATTGCTACCATCACCTTAACTAATGTCTCGTCAATGTCCATAATTTCAACTTATTTATGTAAAAGGATTTATATACCGCTTTATCCTGAAATCAAAACTTAACTTTCTAATTGCTTGAAATCAGAAAAGCTTCATGGTTTAATAAGAAATTGTGTCATCATGCACTACTTTGCACTACTCTGCCGATTAGCGCCCACGGAGGAAATACATAGAGGAGACCCGACGTCGGCCAAGGTTGCATCAGCGCGTCGATCCCTTCCGACATCCTTTCCCAACGCCTGCTGAAAAACCGGCGTGCTTTTGCCGACCGAAAGGTCGCCATGAGGTCCATGATTGGCGGTCCCCATCTTCAGACTATCTGAGCGAACACCTTGGGATGCAACTCCCACTCCCCGGTGTCCATCTGTACCCTGCTGAGAAAGTCTGCCGTCACATTGTCTTTCCCTGTAATGTGTGCCTCCGACAGCGCCCCCAGCCGAGTTTCCACCCACTGAAAGAGCTGTTCCGCCTCCGCCTCCATGGCTAGACTTCTGGTGCCGCCCTGGCGATTGACGTATGCCACTGTCGCCGAGTTGTCAGAAAGCACCTGTATCGCTCTTACCCTCAAGGTGGACTCGAATGCCTGAAGCGCTAGAAACACTGCTCGAAGTTCCAATCTCTTGATTGACCACGTGGCCTCCTGGGCCGACCAAAGCCCCTGCGTGAAGAGCTCCCCGCAATCCCCCAGCCCGCCAAACTTGCGTCTGTCAAAAGCGGAAGCCACTCCAGTTGTTCCAGACTCATCCCTGCAGATAAGGACCCGGGACGCAGCCACCATCGAAGCGATCTCTTGACCGCGGCCGGACAAGGAAGCCTCGCATTCAGCGAGTCCTCCTGATGGGACCAGCGACGAAGCAGCGCTCCCTGCAACGGCCGCATATGAAACCTGTCCCAGGGCACCGCCTCCAACGTCGCTGCCATAGGTCCCAGAACCTGAAGGTGGCTCCAGGCCGAGGGAGCCGGAGATGCCAGGAAGCAACAAAGCAGACCCTGCACTCGCCGGGCCGGTAGAAACACTCTCCCCACTCGAGTATCAAACCATACCCCCAGATATTCCAGCTCCTGCGTCGGCACAAGGTGACTTTTTGCCCTGTTGACCACCCAGCCGAGCCTCTCAAGAAACTTCACCACCTTGTCTGTCACCTGACTGCTCTCGGCTTCGGACTTCGCCCGAATCAACCAATCGTCTAGATAAGATTGAACTAGGATTCCTTCCTTGCGCAACGCCGCTGCCACTACCACCATAATCTTGGTGAAGGTGCGCAGCGCCGTTGCAAGCCCAAAGGGCAGAGCCTGAAATTGGAAGTGCCCCCACGGCAGAGCAAAGCGAAGGTATCTGTGATGGCCCTCTCTGATTGGAATATGAAGGTAGGCCTCCATCAGATCGAGAGATGTCAAGTAATCCCCTTGCCATACTGCGACAATGACGGACCTCAAGGTCTCCATCCTGAAATGCGCCACTCGGAGACAGCGGTTTACTCCTTTTAGATCCAATATGGGGCGCACCGAACCACCCTTCTTCGGAACTATGAAATAGATGGAGTATTGACCTTGCCGTATTCGTTTACGGGAACCGGACCTACCGCTGCCATCTGCAATAAGTGGTCTAGCGTCTGCCGGATCGCCACGGATTTCTTTAGACCTCTGCAAAGGGAGAGAACAAAGGAATCTCGCACCAGCCGGGCGAACTCCAAGGCATAGCTGTCCCGAATTATCTCTAAAACCCATTGATCCGTCGTGATTTGGGCCCAAGCTGGAAGAAAAGCCCGAAGCCTCCCCCCTATCGGCTGACTTCCAGCTAGAGCCCGCCAACCTTCATTGCGATTTTCTGGCAGGAGCCGAGGAAGTCGCTGCAAATCCCCTACCGACGCCTCAAAACCCCGAAAGCCTTGCATCCATGGCCCAAAACGACCTCGTTGGAAACCACCCAAATGGGAAGATTGAAACCTCCTGAAGTCCCAGAACTGTCCTCAAAATGACTGCAAGGACCTTCCCTGTTTAGGCTTGTCCTCCAGGAGCCTGCCACCCTTAGACTCCCCCAAATCCTTCACCAGTTTATCCAGGTCTTCGCCAAACAACAGCGTCCCCCTAAATGGCAGTTTACTGAGTCGTGCTTTAGAAGAAGCATCCGCCGCCCAATTCCTCAACCAAATGGACCTGCGAGCAGCCACCAAAGACCCCATACTGTTAGCCAAGGCTCTGATTAAATCATAATGTACATCGGACAAGTAAGCAGCTCCGGACTCCAAACGGTCTAACTCCTGCAGTCCCTCAGGCTCTAGCTGCACGACATGGCGCAACCCCCGAGTCCATCGAAGACAAGCCCTAGCTACCCAAGCCCCGCAGATGGAAGCTTGTAGCGAAAGGGCATCCGCTTCAAAGGACTGCTTCAACAAACCACCCACTTTCCTATCCTGTGCATCCTTTAGAGCAGCACTGCCTTCCACCGGAATGGTGGTCTTTTTTGTTACCGCCGAAACTGCAGCATCGATTTTCGGGGTCTGAAACTTTTCTTTATCCTTATCTGCCAACGGATACAATCTATACATGGTCCTAATGCCTTTGAGTCCTGCCTCTGGCAAATCCCATTCATCCTGAATCATTCTATCAACCACACGATGCACAGGAAAAATTACCTAAGATTGTCTCAACGCCTGAATAATCGGGTCCTCTTCCCTTTCGTCCTCCGCCGGTTGTTCGGCCGCTAATTAAAGCGTTCGCAGAGACTCTGTTATATGCGGCACCAATTCCTCTCTCCGGAATAGCCGAATAATCTTTGCTTGATCCTCTGGTTCAGGAATCTCCCCCTCCTCTAACTCCTCTACACCAGCCTCTAACTCCACCTCATGCTCCGCTCAGTCCGGCCACTCAACCTCCGGAGAAGAATCCCGAACCTTGACTCTCTTCGGCGGACCAGGGGGACCACCGCCCACTGCTACCGCTGATGTTTGGGGAGATGGCGTGAACCATGCCAAGGAATCTGGCACTCTACCCTGCCATTGTCGACAGAATGCCTCATGCATAAGCAAAATAAAATCTGGAGAAAAATCACCGAGCTGCTGCTCTGCCCCTGATAGCGGCGCCCCACTTTGCCCCTCCTGGGAGCCCTGTACAGGTGTATGCTGGGGCGCAGACGGAGGACTCCCATCCGTCAAAGGCGCCACATCCTGAATCTCGGCCGGCTGAACTTCCATCTGAAGTTCCAGGGAAGTAGATACTGCCATACACCCTTGGCAAACCCCGGACTCAGAAACAGTCCCTCTACGGCTGCCACACACCACATACTGAAGGTGGGCCGCCATAAAACAAAAAAAAAAAATTTGCTGCACCGCAAACCAAACTAAAACAGCTTGAAATGCTTCAAATGCTCAAAATACTTTAAATACTCCTCCCCTGGTTTTTTTGTTTTGTTTTGTTTTTTTAGAACAGGACCAAAACAAACAGCACACAGCCCCAAACCACCTTCCCTTGAATTAAGAAAAAAAGGGGCCAGAGACCCGAGTCAGAAATAGCTCGCTATTACCAAGTACCTAAACAAGCAGCAAACAGCCTAAAATTAAAAAAAACACTAAAAAAAACCAATAAAACCTAAGGCTACCTGAACCGAGATGGCCAAACTAAACCGTTTCCCAGCTCTTTCTGACTTACCGCAGTCAGCCAGCTTTCTGCACACGGCTCCCACGAGGCCACAATGGCCGCCGCCGACAGTGAGGAGAAAATGGCGCCAAAAATGAAGCTGCGCTGAAACGGCAAAGTAACAAAGAAAAGAAACAGCCATTAGTGATGCCCGCCAGGTCCCCAGCTTACCTTGCTGCAGTTGACAAGATCAAAAACGGAAACTGTGGGAATTGAGCATCCACGGCTCCGATATCCCCGGGACAAGCACAGAGCCGCCGGCAGCACTAGCGGTCTGTCAGCCTCCGATTTAGCAGCAATGTGGAATGACCGGCGTTTAAAAGTAATCAGCGTCCTGCTGCTGATTGCAGAGCTCTCCCCCGTACTGGCAAGGGCGGAGACATCTGAACAGTACTGAGAGCTCACACACTCATAGGAATGAGACACCAGCAGGAACCGGCAGAAGAAATTCTTGCTCCGGGTTTTTTTTTTTGTTTGTTTTTTGTTTTTTTAAGATACAGACCCCCCCAAAAGAATCTAAATGAAGAACAGCCTGAATATAACCCAAAAACTCCTAATGCTCCTTAAACTAGCCCTAAAGTGAGCCCAGCACTAGGCTCACACGTCCTCCTGCTGCATGGAGACCGGACACACTGGCGGTTGCTGGGAGAGCAGAGGAGCTACAGGCAGTGATGTCACGTTTTTTTGGACATGCCCAGTCTCCAGGCTGCAGGAGGAGGTGCACTACCCAAAAGTATGGACTAAACTGGATGACCGAAAAGGAATGCAGTATTTTCTCTTATTACTCTTAAATGGGTTACATTGTAGCTTTATTATGTGTCCCTTAGTCTACTTCTTGGTGGAGTAAACAACTGATCTACGTTTACCCATTCTGCTCCATTCATAATTTATAAACCTCTATCATATCTCCCCTCAGCCACCTCTTTTCCCAAGTTGAAGAGCTATAAATTTTGAAGCTTTTCCTCCATTCCCATTACCATTCTGGTGGCTCTTCTCTGTACCTTTTCTAATTCTGCTATATCCTTTAAGATATGGTAACCAGAATTGCATGTAATATTCAAGACATAATAATATCCTTTGTTTTATTCTCCATTACGTTCCTTATAATTTCTAGCATTCTATGTGCTTTCTTGGCCGCTGCTGCACACCAGGCAGAGAGTTTCAACTTACTATCCACGATGACACCTAAATCCTTTTACTGGTTCCTAATATGGAACCTTGAATCTTGTAACAGTAGTTTGGAGCTGTTCTTTCCTAGGTGCGTTACTTTGCCCTTGTCCACCTTTAATTACATCTGCCATTAGGACAACCAGTCTTCCAATTTATCACAGTCCTCTTGCAATTTTCACCATCCTCTTGTGTTCTAACAACTTTGAATAATTGTCTGTCATCTGCAAACATGATCACCTTACTCGCTATTCCCATTTCCAAGTCATTTATGAATATGTCAAAAAGCAGCGGACTCAGCACAGATCCCTGGGGTACTCCACTATTCACCTTTCTCCATTGAGAAAATTGGCCATTTAGTCTTACTCTCTACTTTATCTTTTAACCAGTTCCTTATCCACAATAGTACACTGCCTCTTATCCCATCCAGGAAACTACAGACCAGTGAGCCTCACGTCAGTACCGGGAAAAATGGTAGAAACCATCATAAAGAATAAAATTACTCAGCATGTAGATAGTCATGGCCTAATAGGAGACAGCCAACATGGCTTTAGACAAGGAAGATCTTGTCTTACTAATCTGTTATGTTTTTTTGAAAGTGTGAATAAACAGGTGGACAGTCGGTTGATATAGTGTATCTAGACTTTCAGAAAGCCTTTGACAAGGTCCCTCATCAGAGACTTTTGGCAAAACTAAAGAGTCATGGGATAGGAGGCAGTGTACTACTGTGGATCAGGAACTGGTTAAAAGATAGAAAGCAGAGGGTTGGGATAAATGGCCAATTTTCCCAATGGAGAAAGGTGAATAGGGGTGTACCCCTGGGATCTGTGCTGGGACCGCTGCTTTTTGACATTCATAAATGACCTGGAAAGTGGAACAACAACCGAGGTTATCAAATTTGCAGATGACACAAAACTATTTAAAGTTGTTAAAACCCAAGAGGATCGTGGAAAATTGCAAGAGGATCTTGATAAATTGGAAGACTGGGCATCAAAATGGCAGATGAAATTTAATGTGGACAAGTGCAAAGTTATGCACCTAGCGAAGAACAACCCAAACTATGGTTACACAATGCAAGGTTCCACATTAGGAACCACCACCCAGGAAAAAGATTTAGGCGTCATTGTGGATAACATGTTAAAACCCTCAGCCCAGTGTACAGCGGCGGCCAAGAGAGCAAATAGAATGCTAGGTATCATAAGAAAAGGAATGGAAAATAAAACAAAAGATATTATAATGCCTCTATACCGTTCCATGGTGAGACCGCACCTTGAATATTGTGTGCAATTCTGGTCGACATACCTTAAAAAGGATATAGCGTTAGAAAAGGTTCAGAGAAGAGCCACCAAAATGGTAAAGGGGATGGAAGGATACTCCTATGAAGAAAGGCTAAAAAGGTTAGGGCTCTTTAACCTGGAAAAGAGACGGCTGAGGAGAGATATGATAGAAGTCTATAAATTAATGAACGGAGTGGAACGGGTAAACGTAGATCAATTGTTTACGTTATCAGAATATAGAAAGACTAGGGGACATACAATGAAGCTACAGGGTAAAACTATTTAAGACTAATAAAAGAAAATATTTTTTCACTCAATGTGTAATCAAACTCTGGAATTTGTTACCAGAGGATGTAGTAAAGGCTGTTAGTGTAGCTGGGTTTAAAAAAGGTTTGGACAAGTTCCTGGAGGAAAGGTCCATAAACCATTATTAAGAAGGGACCAAGGATATCAATGCTTGACCCAGTACAAGCATTGCGGAACCTGTATCTTTTGGGGAAACTGCTAGGTACGTATGACCTTGATTGGCCACTGTTGGAAACAGGATACTGGGCTTGATGGACCTTGGTCTGACCCAGCATGGCATATCTTATGTTCTTACACTGCCTCTTATCTCATAATTTTTTAATTTCATCAAGAGTCTCTCATGAGGGACCTTGTCAAAGGCTTTCTGAAAATCCAGATACACTATAATCAACAGGCTTACCTTTAACTACCTATTTATTCACATCTTCAAAACAACAAGTTAGACAAGATTGTCCTTGGCTAAATCCATGTTGGTTTTCTCCCACTAAACCATGGCTTATCTACATGCTCAATCCTTTTATTCTTTATAATGGTTTCTACCATTTTTGCAGGTATTGGCGAGTGCAAGCTTTGTATAATTCTTGAGAGTTGCACTACCCAAACTGCCTTACGAAATCTTAAAAGTGAGTACAGACATTCCTGTGAACATTTCAAAAGCAATTTAGGTAGTGCAATCCTACTTCATACACTCCAATAATCCAGTCATCCCTCTCCCAGTTTATGAGCACCGCTTTCTGGAAAAGAAATGGCAAGGACAGGAAGTGGCAGAAATGGGCTTTGGTGCACAAAGACCACTGCGTCAGCTCATTCAAAATCTCTCTGGGATAACAAAATAAAAAAAAAAAGTCATTTATTCTTACCATCTACCTTTGTTGATACCGAAACATGGCAAGTTCAGCTCAGGAGCTTAACAGAAAATGAATACTGCAAGAGTGGAAAACAAGTTAGCCCTTATCCTCCTTTACAGGATGAGGTAAGAAGAGCACGTTTCATCTGTGTGTGCTCAGGTAGCCTTTGCCCTGGAAACATATCTATACCTTCTTACAGAGTGAGGTAAGAGCTCCTTCTATCAGTACCATACCTGGAAGTACTCCGGCAGCCCCTGCCCTAGGGATCATCACTACCCTCTCTCACAGCACCTTCTACCTGCGCAGTACGTACGGAGCTCATTCAAGTCCCCATTATTTTACTAACATTTATAATGCTCTCATATCCCCTACAAAAATACCGTAGTAAAACCGTCTTT
Organism: Ichthyophis bannanicus; assembly: GCA_033557465.1. Classification (NCBI taxonomy): domain Eukaryota; kingdom Metazoa; phylum Chordata; class Amphibia; order Gymnophiona; family Ichthyophiidae; genus Ichthyophis; species Ichthyophis bannanicus. The sequence goes on from CM066034.1 coordinate 420,169,464, forward strand.
GCTGTAATATGATAAACGCTTTACCTGAGGGTTAAAACAGAGCCGATCCTTGTAAATTAAAGGGCTGAGACAGCAGCCGAAGAACGAAGATATATAAACCCACGTTTTCTTCTCCCCGGCCTGCACACACCTTTCTTTACAAAGGCAGGGGCGGGGTAGCTGCAAAACCCAGCCCCCGAAACACAACAGGCCTCAGGGCCCGAACTCTTAACCTGTGAACAAGAAATACAAAGTCGTTTGATTTTGCATACCCGGCTCTTTTCAGAGTTTCTTTCCTGTGACACCAACTCCTCCCCAACCCCTCCTCTTTTATTCTACAATCTCTACTGCTTACTCAGGGGAGCATTTCTTCTCGGAAAATGCAGGAAGACCGTAGGAAACAAAACCAAATCAGAAATTCAAGAAGTATCGGGCAACTGTCACGCAAAGACAAACGAGCAGAGATTATGCTGGGTTTTTCTAGTCTTTTTTCCACTGGCTATGGTATTTTATGCCTATCTTTGGTTTCAGTGAGAGCTGGTTTTGGTATCTGCTATGGCCAGAACTTAATCTCTGAAGGAAAAACTTAGAACCCTTTTTAAAGTCAAGAGGAATAGCGATAAGAGGTGCCCTGCAGTAGCCCCTCTCCCACAAGCAGCCTGCAGCGAAGGAGCCCAGCACACACAAAAAGTCTCTCTGATTCTCAGTCTGGCCCTTCCCTCCTGTTGTTATTCCCCTTTCTCTGGTCCTGCAGAGCAAATGCATAAAAAAGGCAGAATGTGCAAATGTTTGTAACTTGTAAGCAATATCACCTCCAGACTTCCAAATTTGTTAATTCGATCACTTTTTGTACCTTTTATCCAAGGTTTTATTTCTTATGGAAAGACCCAAAACAATATGCCTGTTTCTAGGATCCAAGGGAAAAGAACAGAACTAATGATGTAAATCATTCCAATTCCTACCTGTGGAAACATAGTGGGGAGAATAAATGAGTTCTGACTCTCCTACATAAATGAAGCTGAGCTGATGGTGCAATAAGCACAGTTACTTACCTGTAACAGGTGATCTCTGGGAACAGCAGGAATTAGTCCTCACATATGGGTACGTCGGAACCGACGGAGCCTGCGCGGGAAAGCTCCCCAGCTTCCTAGAATGGAAGCTTTTGGGACCTCCCACTGCACATGCGCGCTGCCTTCCCGCCTTCCTGAACAGCTCTCCTCAGTTTCGAGTTTATAGCTGAGACAATAGAGAGAGGACAGGAAGACAGATAGATAGAAGATACAACTCCTAGGGGAGGTGGGTGGGTTGTGAGGACTAATTCCTGCTGTTCCCAGAGATCACCTGTTACAGGTAAGTAACTGTGCTATCTCCAGGAACAAGCAGGAATAAGTCCTCACATATGGGGACTCCCTAGCTGAGATGCGCCATCTTCGTATGGATCTCAGGCATCCATCCTGGGAAGGTGGGCAGGAGTTGTCTAAGAATGGAACAGGTGTTTGAGGACAGCCTGGCCAAACAAGGCATCCCGGCGGGAGTCCTTGTCCAAACAGTAATGGGCTGTAAAGGTATGAACCGAGGCCCAGGTAGCGCCTCGACAGATCTGATCAATGGAAACAGAGTGTGTCAGCATACATTTCATGCAGCTATGGACTCTGTTTAATTCAGTCTAAACTCTGACCCCTGGGTGACGTCAGTCTCTAGGACCTGGCTGCAGCCCCTCCTTGCTAAATCAAGATGGGTAGACCTTAAAGGGAGTGGCCAAAGACAATAGCAGACCTCAAGGGAAACTGCTGGAGAGGCACTATAAAGGACAGACACACTTCCTGTCTCTCTCTCCCTCCTTCATCGGACAGGTTTGGACACTACCATGAGGCTCTGATACTCAACTCCCTTCACCCCTCCCCCTCTCTCTCTCTCTACCCACATGTTCTGGCCTACCATGCGGCTCTGACCCACATGTTCTGGCCTCTATCTCTCTCACACTTCACACATGCACACACACAGATTCATTGATACACACTGAAACAGCTCTGTAACAATCACTATATACCTCTGTTCAATACCTATGGATTAAGCCTATTTGTACATAAAAACCTTTCTCCAAGCCACACCTGTTTGCTTGTCTTATTACAATACCCTCCTGCGTCTGTGAAGTGAAATGAACCCAGGACCAAGCGGAGACTAGACCAGAGATTACATATTCAGAAGATTACATATTGGGGGCTCGTCTCTCGGATTTCACAGCAGACCTCCAGTTGGGTAAGTAATAATTTTGTATAATACATTAAGTAGATTTCAGACAGAGTGAGACAGGAAAATCAATAGCCCTTGTGACCATTTACAATTTTGTTTTGTGGGTTAGACAAGGTGAGACTTTTAGTGTCAAAAGGCTCTGTAAGAATCTAGAATTTTAAGGACATTACACAGAGTGGCTTGCAATTGTCTTATTTTTATGTATAGGCTTGCTACAGATTTTATATAGTATTTGAACTGCTAAGAAAATACAGAGTTACACAGTTAAATATTCCTCATAGAGTACAATATACATCTTTCCTGGTAACATTAATTTACCTCTTGTCTGTTTGACTTTTATTTCTCTCTCCTGTCAGTATATATCTTGGTGTGAGCAGGAATATCTGACTATTCTGTTAATCTCCTGTCCCTTTTTTTACTTTTATTTCTCTGTCTCCTGTCAGTAACTTTCTTACTGAGAGCAGGCTTACAGCTGGCTGCAACTGATACAATTCTGTTAATCTACTCCACCCAGTTAAATAGGTGTGAAATACCTTTTAAGTTAGCATTCCTCCTTCTAAGGTTACACAGTTGAGATAGTCCAACTACAGCCTTTCTGCAGTATCAAATATGGCAGCATTTGATTTTAAAGAACTTACAGAAATTCTAATTTCATATTGTAAGAGAAAAGGAGGTCCATATGAAGGGGAATTCCCTGACTCATCATGGTATAATATTCAAAAACGAATGTTAAACCATGATCATGAATTCAAAAAGAAAACAAATAAAAGAAAATGCCTTTTCATCCAAGGCATGGCCAGGGGCCTAATTAGCATGAAAAAAGAAAACTCTGAACTGACTTCTCAGTGTAGCCAATTGATCAAAGAACTGGAGGAGGCACAAAGTTGTATTTCTATTCAGAGAACTCAAGTGATTCAAGCCACAAATTCTTTTATAACTGTTAGTGAACAATTAGAAGCACTTAAACTTGAATTGAGGCACGTTAAAGAACAAGTGGCCTCTGCAAGAAAGTCAACACCTACCCCTCCCTCAGCACCATATGCCTATGAGCCATGCATACCAGCTAGAGAGAAACAAAAGAACAAAGATACACCCATTCCCTATGCCTATGACACACCTTATCAGCAACAAAAGAATACTAAAGTATGCATAGTTGGACTGAGGAATGGCAAAAACACAGATGAATCACAGCAGGAAAATTCAGATAGTTTATCTCAGCCAGAACCCAGCAATCTCTGTCAGGAGAATAATTCAGATGACTTAGACATGGCAGCCAGTACAGAACTAAAAGCACCAGTTAAATTAATGTTCCAGGAAAATTTAAAAGATAGAGATATAGAAAAAATAGTTGAGAAAATTGGTACTATGCCTCTTAATGTAAATCAGTGGGTTAAATGGGCGATTGATATTCTGATTCACTGGGGTCTAGGGAAATACAGAAGAAAACAATCAGACTTTGATAGACTTATGCATCTGGCTCTAGGGCCACACTATTACAGGGTTGGCTCTCTCACTCACCCATACCAGTTGGTTAAAAGGGGTACTGAGAAACTATTTCACTGTTCCCCAATGCAAGTATTTAAAATTATTTCACCTTTACCAGATGATACATTGGAACAGTTTGCATATAGAGCCTGGATTTTAAAAGCAGTTCTTAATGAGCAAGAGTCCTGGCCCAAGGCAGAGGATTATGGGGAGAGCATGCATAAGGAATTTTTATTAGAATTGCTATCCCCTGAGATTACAAAACACCTTCTGTTATTTTCTGAAGACCCTGAAGCAACCCCTTTTGATACTCTAATGCTCAGAATTGGGTCTGTTTGGAAGACCCAGCCCTCGCAGATCATTACAGTATCAGAGGCACGGAAGTGGCAGGCCAATGAATCCTCTCAGTACATAAGAAACACAGACAGAGGACACACCCCTAAGTGGCAAGCTGAAGGATCCTCTCAGTACACAAGAAACACCGACAGAGGCCACGCCCCTTGGAGGGCACATGGCAAAGGTACTTTTAGAAACTCCTCAGGTTACATTCCTTTTCAGGAACTCAAAGCACAGAGAGATGGGCTAGAAAAGGAGAAATCTAAATGGGAACAAGACAAACACATACTGCAGATAGAACTAGATAAATTAAAACAGGATTTACAAGCAGCTCAGGACAAACACAAGGCTAGTGCATAGGGATGTCCTGACCTCTTGAGTTCAGATATCAAAATGTCTCAAGCCTTCATAGCCCAGCCTGCCTCCTTTATCTCAGCAGAGGACTCAATTCCAGAGCCTCTGGATGATGAAATGGATACAGGCCCAGGACACAATTTAAGGCTTGTAACACCCTTGATACTGGACTCTTGTGCACGCCCCAATGGTATTAGTAGAGTAGGGGGTCAGGATAAATTAGCTTTGATTGACACAGGGGCTGGAATTAGTTTTACTAACAGAGCTTCTCCCACTGCAGATCAGAAAAATATGGATAGTTATGAAATTCAAGGAATCAATGATACAGCTTCCAAATGTGTGGCTATCCCAGTTAAATGGGGTATCCCTGTGCACAGTGAACAAAACAAGGAAATGTTAGAAACCACTGCCTCCACTATAGTGAACACACCAATAGAAATAATTGGAATTGATGTTCCCAACCAGTTAAATTTGGTGGTGGATATGGCTAATCTTAAATTGTGGCAATATTCAGGAACTTCAAGTGCTTCTAAAACTTTAGTGCATGAAGTCATTCCCATGCAGTTAGCAACTCAGTGCACTAAGGCAGCTCAACAGTATAATCTGTGTGTAATTCCCTCAGAGGTGGCTGATATTCCAGTCTGGCCTCAAGACAAGTTAGATTGTGGGAAAATGCACACAGAAATACTGTTGGAAGGTGAGGATCCTCTACCACAGAAGCAATACCCAGTACCTCATCAGGCTATAGAACCAGTGACTAAAATTGTGAAGATACTGGAGGAGAGGGATCTGATTAGACCTATTTCTTCCACATGCAATTCACCAGCCTGGCCGAAACAGTGTGCATGGACTGTGCCTCCACAGGGATTTAAGGATTCACCATCAATATTTCATGATTACATGAAGGAAGCCCTGTCACTAGTGTCTTGCAGAGATGAGACCTAGACCAAAACTCCCCTTTGGAACTGCACAGTGGGAGGGACCATACTTAGTTACTGATACCTTAGGCCCAAGCCTATCCTAATGCACGACAACCAGCAGTACTGGAAACACATCACCCAGTTAAAACCACATGGGTAATATGTGTTTTATCAGTCTTTGTTTTCAGACACCACCTGAAGACAGCACGGACAGCTGCTTTATGAAGACAGCACGGACAGCTGCTTTCTGAACAAAAGTCGCTTGAGGACGGTAACTATTTACTCCTGCTGTATAGTTGACATGTGTTTAATAGTTATGTAAATAAATAGTTAGTTATGTAAATAAGTAGTAAAATATTTTTGTTGTTTGTTTTGTTGTTACATAGTATAAGTGGGGAGCATTAGTTTACTCCCTAGTAGAGTGAAACAAGTTTGCTTTTATTATGTCTTGGTTTCCTGTTGTTCTTGTATCTGCTCTCTTCTACTCAAGTCTCATTACAGGAACTATCATCCGAATATGCACGATTGGCTGGGCTAACTCCACAAGTGGGGTATATCGTTATCAAGAAATACCCCCACCGTTCCCGGAAGGAAAGGATCTGGTCATCCTGAGTTTCTGTTCAGTACAGGACAAGCCAGTGTTCTATTCATTAAACATCACTCAAGTACAGTGGGAGCCACCAGTTTCCACTTCTCTAGAAAGGACACAAGAATTGAGGGCACGCCCAGAACGTTACTTTCTCGGTCCTCCTGCTTTGATTTTGTACAATATTTCCTGTCAGGACAGGGGTACCTGGAAAATAACTTATACATGGGTTTTGAGTGATCAACAGCACATCACTGAGACTTCATTCCTTTTGGATGTATCTTGTTTACCTACCACCCCTCATCCCACCCCTCCCACCACTTCTGTTCCTCCTGTACTCTACCTTTCTGATATCCGCCCATTTAAGGAAGGACATCCCTTTCAGATTAAATATGATGCACCACACGATGTTTTATATGATGTGGAATACCATTTTCTTACTTGGCATCTATTTCCCAAATTGTTTCTAGTTACTCACAAATATCCAAATTGCTCTGTTTGTTGCCAACCACATACAAATGCTTAATACTTGGTTTGATATGCAGTCAGTAACACCCAGAGCTAAGCAATTTCGACACAAGCGTGAATTAATTGATACAATTTTAGGTGGCACAGGGACTGCACTAGGTGCCCTTAATGCTCCGTAATAAAATGGGATCCACTGCTCAGCATGCTGCTGATGGTTTTACCACACAACATATTATTAATGAAGCTTCCTCTAAACTGTCCAATGTAGTTGTAGATACCTTTGTTCTTATATCTCCCATTATAGAACAGAAAATTGTTACCTTAGCACATGGAGAATATAGATTGGGAAAGAATATTTCCTGGGCTCTTGCCTGTGATCAAGTACAGATCGAGCTTATTACTATACTAAAGGAAATTCTGATCACTGCTAAGTTAGGACACTGGCCACCATCTCTCATCCATATGGCTAGTACCAAAATACCTGAATTTGCTATAGCTCACCTTGATTGGTGGACAGTTAGTGTTCCCATTTGTTCACCACAAGGCTGCTCTATCTGTACTTTGATCCCATGGTCAGGACAACACACAGTTATTTATCCTGTTGTTAATATTGGGGTGCAATTTGATAATATGCTTATGTATCCTGTGGACCATCTCACATGGGTACAGCCACTGGACGACACCTGGACTTCATTCAAGCCGATGGACCCCAGTTTGTGTGAGCAGACTACATTTCAGTTCAAGTGTCAACCTCACCAGTTTAAAGAGGCTGACACCTCCTGCTGGAACAATTCTTCCTCTTGCTCCCTGACTGTTAAGCTCTCATATCCCCTGACTACCTTGGAGCTGGACACTTTTGTTTTCATCTGTTCTTTCCCCAGAAAGTTTCTTTTTCGATTGCTCCCAGAATGCATGACATTCGCCTTCCCAAGAACACTTTGTTGTACAGTTCAAACTATTTACCAAACAATACCTGGTGCAGTCATACACCACTGGTCTCCCTCACCATTAATGGGACAACTTATTCCACACCGCTGGTTACCAATGACTCTATGGACATTCCAGACTTTATCTCATATGCTGTGCATCCATTACCACTTGGCATGGGAGAAGAGACACTACATAAACTGCTCAACTTTACAGAACTCCATGCCTATATTGATCACCTTAAAACAACATCCACTGAAGTGAATCACACCATCGCCTATGAGAATGGACACATTCAACAAATTGTTGGACACTTGCTACAAGATGCTCATGTGTCTGTGTGGGAATTGTTATTTGGTTACTCACCTACTGCTGATCATGTCTTTAATGTTTTTATTCACCCTATTATTATTTTAACTGCTGTACAAATATTGCTATGCATTATCGTAATTTTCCTGTGCTGTAAGATGAAAAAAATGTACATTTCCTTGCAGCGCATGTCATACAGAACAACAACATTTTAAGGTAGTTACACTGAACCTCTCCAGCATCCACCCCTACATCCAGGCTAACTTGGCCTGCTAATTTGGCTAATTCGGTATTTCCTACTACACTGAATACCAGAGTCAGCTGCAGTCTAGTATTGCTTCCTATCCTCACTCATAGCATCCTGGTACCGTTTGGTTTTAGCCTCCTTAAAAATTCCTGCAGACCTTATGCACTGTTCACTCTCTCTAAGACGGGTATGTAAGCGGCATATTGGGTTCCCCCCCCAGTAGTGGCTGCTCAACCTAAGACACGAGGTTTGGACTCATAAGGAGACTTGTTTATCTCTAGAACACTAGAGACAGTACTGTGCAGGACAGGGGACCTGCTAGACATAGCAAGGTATTTAATACAGGAGGTATTCGATGAGCTGCCTACTATCAGGTAATGGCAGCTGGGACAGGTACCACAGGTTTGCTTCCACCAATTCCAGGCACAAATAATAAATAAAAATAAAAAAGGTGTGGGAGATGTCAGCATACATTTCATGCAGCTATGGACTCTGTTTAATTCAGTCTAAACTCTGACCCCTGGGTGACGTCAGTCTCTAGGACCTGGCTGCAGCCCCTCCTTGCTAAATCAAGATGGGTAGACCTTAAAGGGAGTGGCCAAAGACAATAGCAGACCTCAAGGGGAACTGCTGGAGAGGCACTATAAAGGACAGACACACTTCCTGTCTCTCTCTCTCCCTCCTTCATCGGACAGGTTTGGACACTACCATGAGGCTCTGATACTCAACTCCCTTCACCCCTCCCCCTCTCTCTCTCTCTCTACCCACATGTTCTGGCCTACCATGCGGCTCTGACCCACATGTTCTGGCCTCTATCTCTCTCACACTTCACACATGCACACACACAGATTCATTGATACACACTGAAACAGCTCTGTAACAATCACTATATACCTCTGTTCAATACCTATGGATTAAGCCTATTTGTACATAAAAACCTTTCTCCAAGCCACACCTGTTTGCTTGTCTTATTACAATACCCTCCTGCGTCTGTGAAGTGAAATGAACCCAGGACCAAGCGGAGACTAGACCAGAGATTACATATTCAGAAGATTACATATCACCAAAAGAAATAATTGGAATTGATGTTCTCAACCCCAAGCGGAGACTAGACCAGAGATTACATATTCAGAAGATTACAGAGTGCAGATGAGCCATAGAAGTTGCCATGGCTCTCACATTGTGAGCTGTGACATGGCCTTCCAGAGAAATGTTTTTACTCTGGTAAGCAAAGGAAATACACTGAGCAATCCAATTGGAAAGTGTACGCTTGGAGACTGGAAGTCCCAAATGTGAAGGATCAAAAGCCACGAAAAGTTGAGAAGACTTTCGATGTGGCTGAGTCCTATTAAGGTAAAAGGCTAGAGCTCTTTTACAATCCAGAGTATGAAGGTTCCTCTCTGCACTGGATGCATGAGGAGCCGGAAAAAGACAGGTAGATATACCTCTTGATTAAGATGAAAAGGCGAGACCACTTTGGGCATAAAGTGGGGATTCGTCCTAAGGACCACCTTGTCATGATGAAATCTTGTATAAGGTGGATTAGCCACTAGAGCCTGCAGTTCGCTGATGCGGCGAGCTGAAGTGACTGCAATTAGGAATAGTACCTTCCAGGAAAGAAATTTCAAGGAGGTAGAAAATAACGGCTCAAAAGGTGGCTTCATAAGCTGACCAAGCACTAGATTCAAATCCCATGCGACCGGGGGTGGTCTGATGGGAGGTTTAGTGAGAGTCAGGCCTCTCATGAATCTTGCAACAAGAGGATGAGAGGAGATAGGTTGTCCATTTATAGGTTTCAGGGATGCTGAAATAGCACTTAAATGGACTCTTACAGAATTCGTCTTAAGACCTGCATTGGAAAGATGCAGGAGATAGTCTAAGAGGGAATTCAAAGGAAGTGCCAGAGGGTCAAGGCCCTGCTGAGCACACCAAATGGAAAAACGTTTCCATTTGAAAGCATAAGACCGCCTCGTGGAAGGTTTCCTAGAGGCATGAAGGATATCTTTCACAGGTTGAGAAAGATTAAAGTCTTGAAGACTTAAGCCTTCAGTAACCAAGCTCGGAGATGTAGGGATTTGGGGTTTGGGTGCCACAAAGTCCCCTCCTCCTGAGACAGAAGGTCTGGTGCAGCTCCTAAGTCCAGGGAGGATCCCTGGGAGAGCTGTAGAAGCAGAGGGAACCACACTTGGCGTGGCCAGCGTGGAGCTATGAGGATCATAGAGCCGTGATCTCTCTGGAGTTTGAACAGAGTCTTGGGAATCAGCGGAATGGGTGGAAAGGCATATAGGAACGCCTGACCCCAATGGAGGAGAAAGGCGTCCGTGGCCTGAGCTTCCTGACACGGAGTCCTGGAACAGAACCGGGGAAGTTTGGCATTCCACGGACTTGCAAAGAGGTCTATGTCCGGGGTCCCCCATTCCTGAAAGATTCTGGTTATCTGGTCCACGTGTAGGGACCACTCGTGTGGCAGCAGAACTCGACTGAGCCTGTCTGCTCGAGAGTTTTGAACTCCTGGAAGATACACTGCTAGCAGATGAATTTGGTGCTCTCTGGCGAAGGCCCATAATCTGAGAGCTTCGTTGCAAAGCGACAGAGAGCCCGTCCCTCCTTGTTTGTTTATGTAAAACATGGCCACCTGATTGTCTGTCTGAACCAGGACAGTCAGGTTGGCAAGGAGGGTATAGAAGACCTTGAGGGCAAGGTAAATTGCTCGCAGTTCCAGGAGGTTGATATGAAGGGTGGCCTCCTGTGGAGACCAAGTGCCCTGAGTGGAGAGAGTTAGCAGATGGGCTCCCCACCCCAATTGGGAGGCATCTGTTGTGAGGGTTGCTTGGGGTAGCAAGGGCTGAAAGGGAGCCCCCAACAACAGATTCTTGGTGGATATCCACCAATGGAGGGACCAAGACAGACGGTTTGAGGTTTGTATTTGGTCTGAGAGTGCTCCCGACGCCTGAGTCCACTGGGTGGCCAGGGTCCATTGAGCTGCTCTCATATGAAGACGAGCATAGGGCACCACATGTACTGTGGAGGCCATATGGCCCAGGAGGCGTAGCATTTCCCTGGCTGTCAAGTGAGTACTGGACTGGGCTTGGGAGGCCAAGCTCAGCAGACGCTGACCCCGAACCAGTGGAAGGTAGGCTCTTGCAGTGGTGGTGTCCAACTGGGCCCCTATGAATTCTAGAGACTGAGTAGGGCTGAGTTGAGACTTGGGAAGGTTTACCACCAGTCCCAGATACTGCAAAAGGCTCCTTGTGCGGTCTAGGGAAATCTGGGCCTGCGACTGAGTTGGAGCTCGAATGAGCCAGTCGTCCAGATATGGGAATACGAAAATCCCCATGCTTCTGAGAAATGCGGCTACGACTGCCATGCATTTGGTAAAGACTCTTGGGGCAGAGGCGAGACCGAAGGGAAGTACTCTGTATTGGTAATGACTTCCCTTGAACAGAAAGCGAAGATATTTTCTGTGGGATGGATGGATGAGTAGATGTGTATACGCATCCTGGAGGTCTAGAGAACAAAGCCAGTCCTGACTCTGAAGGTATGGAAGGAGAATGCTCAAAGAGAGCATTTTGAATTTCTCCTTGTACAGAAATTTGTTCAATTCTCTCAGATCTAGGATTGGTCTGAATCCCCCTGTCTTCTTTGGAATGAGAAAATAGGGGAGTAGAAAACAGACCCTTGTTGATGAAGAGGAACCTCTTCTATGGCCCCTTGGGCAAGCAGAGAAGAGATCTCCCGATCCAACAGGGCTAGGAGAGGAGATGGAGAATTGAAGGGTCTCACCATGTGATGAGGAGGAAGGTTGGAGAAATGAAGTTTGTAACCCTCTCGGATGATAGAGAGGGTCCATTGCTCTGTTGTGATTTGTTCCCATCTGGGAGCAAAGTGAGCTAACCTTCCAGGTATGGTGAGAGGTTCTGGTTGGTCCAGAACCAGGAATGGCAAGTTCTCTAGGGGCAAGTCAAAACCCCTGAGGGGGTGGAGCCTGTTGAGCTGCAGTAGCTGCTGCAGGCTTTGCTCTTGCTTGTTTCGTTTGCTGACGTTTAGCCGCAAAACGAGGTTGAGAAGATTGCTGGCCAGTATTGGAAGCATATCTGGCCTTCTTATAATAAGGCCTCTTGAAAGACTTCTTCTTAGTGGGAGTAGAAGTGGACTTAGAAAGTCTCTCTAAGGTGGCATTTTCAGCGTCCATTTGAGTGGCCTTAACTTGCCACTCTGCACCGAATAAGTTCTCACCTGTACAGGGCAGATTCCGTAAGCCATCTAGAACCCAGGGTTCCAGATCAGAAGCCTGGAGCCAAGCCAGACGTCTGGCTGCAATAGCAATGCCAGAAGCTCTGCTGGCTCCCTCGAAGGAATCAAAGGCAGCTCTGTTGGAGAACTTAGAAACATCTGAGAGTTGTTTCACAACAGAAAGGAAGTCCTCCTGTTTATCCTCAGGGATAAAGGGGGCAAAATGCCGTACTTTCTTGGCAAGTTCCCCTAGGAACATGCCCATATAGAGGCTGTAGGAATTAATCCTGGCTATAAGCATACTAGCCTGGAAGATTTTCCTACCAAAAGAGTCCAGTGTCTTACATTCCCTTCCTGGAGGTGTAGAAGAGTGCCTTTTAGTACTCTTGATCTTTTTCATTGCAGACTTTACCACAATGGAGTGGTGAGGCAATTGAGTTTTCTGAAAACCAGGAGAAGGAGGGACCCGATACATGGTGTCCAACCTACGGGAATAAGGAGACAGAGTTAAAGGGTTCTCCCAGAAATCCATCAATTGTTCCTGAAGGATTTCATGGATAGGCAGGGTAACTGCTTCTTTAGGAGACTTAGAGTATCCTAAAATATCCAATCTTTTTGACCTTGGTTCCCTTTCAGAGGAGGTAGTGATAGAAAGGCCTTTAGCCATTTCTAAAATAAAGTCCTGAAAGGACAAATCCTCTGGAGGAGACATTCTCCTTTTTGGAGAAGAAGGTTCCTCAGGAAGGTCAAGGGAGAGCTCTGCAGACTCATCAGAGGAGCCAAAATCCTCAGAGGAATCGGTGTATTCTCTAGTTTCCTCCAACGCACGATACGCATACCGATCGGTATCGACATCGGGCGTACCGGGTATGGAAGCGGTATGGAGCGAAAGCCCATACGGTACCGATTTGCGTTTAGAAGAGGAAGGCCTGGGTTCCGGCATGGCGGACGATACCGGAACCGGGCCCGGAACCGCTGGAAGCGGTACCGATGGCGTTGCAGCTTTAATGAAAGCCATGACGGCCTGCTGCATGGATTGGACAGTATTGCCCATAGACGCCACGGCTGCCTGGATGTCGGTACCGGTATGGGCCGGTACCCCAGAGCAGTCCAACAGGTGATCTGTCGAGGCCGTGCCATCGATGTCAACCTGTAGCCCCTGAATTGGCGGTTTGGAAGGCAGAGCTTCCCGCCGGGGCTGTTTGGCTGGGGCAGGGTCCTCAAAACTAAGAGCCTCTCGATGCTTTGAAGGAGATTTGCCCTTTGAGGACTTGCCCACAGAAGGTTTGGTTACCTGAGATCCATCCGGAGATGATGACCTGGATGACTGTGATGTTGGATTCTCTGAAGCAAACAGCACATGGAATTTGTTGGCCCGGTTCTGCAGCCCACGCTTAGACATTTGGGAGCAGGAAGGGCAGTCCGGAATGGAGTGGTCAGGCCCCAAACATTTAAGACACCATTCATGGGTGTCTGTGACTGATATTACAGCAGTACACTTGGTACACTTCTTAAATCCAGGGGCTGGCTTCTCCATGTGGAGAATTCAAGTAGGCCTGAAGGCCTAACTGAAGTGACCAAGTGCTGAAAAATAATAAAAGAAAAGAAAATAATTTTTCAAGAAAGAAAAAGGAAGACCGGCGATACCGGTATCGGTATGGGAAGGCAGGTACGCGGTCTAAAGAAACAAAACAAAAAACTACAATTTCTTCAGCGGTGACAGGATACACGACCTGCTGGCTCCGCGGAAAAAGAGAAACTGAGGAGAGCTGTTCAGGAAGGCGGGAAGGCAGCGCGCATGTGCAGTGGGAGGTCCCAAAAGCTTCCATTCTAGGAAGCTGGGGAGCTTTCCCGCGCAGGCTCCGTCGGTTCCGACGTACCCATATGTGAGGACTTATTCCTGCTTGTTCCTGGAGATAACAATTTCCACTCCCCAGAGGAAGCAGAGCCAGAAGGAAGTGGATTTGGATTTAGCTCATGCCTTTTTCAGCAAAAGCTCAAAGCGAGTTACATTCAGGTATTTGCTTGTCCCTGGAGGGCTTACAACCTTAAGGTTCTATCTGAGGCCGAGGCCAGTGCAAGGAGATGAGGCTCCCCCTCCAGCACCTGCTGCTGCACCTCTCCAGGATGTGCAGCAGTAGCAATGGCTGCAAACAGACCAAGGTGCTTACCTTTAAACTTTGGCACCATGAAGCTGTTTGCTTCCACCCCCTCTCCGATGCAGACTTCCTGTTTCCGGCAGGAAGTCGGTTTTGGGCATCCGAGATGCCATGGAAGCAAACACAGCACTGAAGTTTAAAGGTAAGTGCTGCAGGGCTGTTTGTAGCTATTGCTGCTGCCTGTCCCAAGAGGGGCGACAGCAGCAATGGGTATCCCAAAGGACTGTGCTCTAGGTAGCTGCCTAGTTCGGCTAATAGTAGCGCCGGCCCTCTCTGAGACAATGGAGGGTTAAATGACTTGGCCAAAATCACAAGGAGTGTTGGTGAGATTTGAACCCTGGCATCCCTGGTTCTCAGGATGCTGCTAAGTTTTGGAGCTGCTTACCCTGAGACAGGAACAACCACATGGCCTTGATATTTTGCACAATGCCCTGGTACAACTAGGGAGGGAGTGAAGCAGAACAACAAAGATTAAAGACACACAGGATGACTACCTGTCAGCTTCTCTGCTTCAGCTGTTAACTGGGTATGTACAGTATGTTAGCTTCTGTTGAGGACTGGTTCTACTGCTTACAAGGTTAAACTTTTGCAAATGCTGTCACTTTTTGACTTTGATGCAGTAAGCTCTGCATTAGTATGGTGTGCTCAGCTTCTGGACATGTATTCTAACGCATGTGCTAAAAAGTAATTTTCTCCCGATGCAGTAAACTAATGACATACAAGTTACTACAGTGCTAAAAAGAGTTTCCTGTCAGTAGTATAAAACCATTTGCTGCACTGCAAATAAATATCTCCCTTGCTGTCAGTGTATGAATAAACATTCACTAACACACTGTCAAGGAGATAAAACAAACAAAAACAAGCCTGCTGTACTTTCATCCCCTACCCTCATCCCACAAAAATTCCCCGGTAACTCAGTGGGGCCTTGGACGTCTCAACACTTCCAATCCCCAAATCCCTTCTGATTCCACTGTCATTCCTAATCACCCACTTGATACTCCTGATCCCTTTCTCCAGGCTCACCAGATCCCCCATAAATGGCTCTCAAGTCCTGGGTTGCCCGTGTCAGGAAGGCCCTTAACCAGAAAGTCTATTGTGTCGTCCAGAGACTCCAGACCCTCCCACACCTCCAAACGTTGGGAGGCAGGTGTGATGCCCACTCGCTCTTGCCTATAGTGGCGCCGTCTTGTAAAATGATGGTGCCTGAACTCTAGTAGTGCATGAGGACATACCACTAAGGGTCAGTCTACCAAATAAGGCAATGCTTCCTTTGCCTTCAAGCACTACAAGAGGAGTAAAAGCTATGCTAGATTTTTGCCACAGTTTTTTTCATGGGGAACAATTTTATATTCGTGTGTTTTGCATGCCCTCTGTGCTACCCTTTAGCATGGTGGTTTTACAGAGGTTTTCCTTCACTAATATTTCTTCTTGCCTTTGGAGTAATATTAGGTTGGGAAAATCAAGAGCATAGCTTACTACATCAGCTCCTTTCAGTCTGTTCGTTGCACTGCAAGAAGGGAGGGAAGAGGGGGCAACAGTAGGGAAGGGACTACATTAGGAAGCTTTGTCTGCTCCAGGCTCAAACCTCCCCTCCCCGGACTCTGGTGACTGAGTCCGAGAAGTCTCTTGAGCAGCATGGGGTCCAGACAGGCAGCTAGACTAGATAACGCAGGTTACAGCCCTTTTGGAGGCAAGCCGCGTGAGAACACAGAACTGGAGGTGTCTGTGAAAGGCTTATCTCTGTCCTTAGGAGAATGGTTTTGCATACTTGTAGTGTGTTTCTGTCTTGCAGACAGGCAAAGTAGCAAGCACAAGGCACACAAAAGGCAAGAAGGCGCAAAAGTTATTCTGTGCAGACCGTATAATTCTTTGTCCTGAAGACCTGGTGATTGGCTAGTCTTGAACCCTGTATGTCATCTTCAGCAAATCCGCTAACAGCTAATAGGTGGTCTTCCTGCAAAAAAAGGTCCATGGTGCGAAAGTTGCTGTGATGCCAGTCGATAACTAGTAGGTGAACGTCTCAGCAATGTTCTTCTGCACGTAGTCAGCTGGAAAAATACTTCTACTGTGAAGTATCATAAACTGACAAAATTGCTTGATTTGTAAGCTTAATGCTGAGTTATAAAAAAACAGGAATCCATCTTGTTTAATTTAGTCTTTGGTTCAGAACATTTTAAAGTAAATTATGCATAGGTATAATGAGTCCCTTGCATGAAGATTTTCCATTCTGAGTGGATACTTGACATAACATGAGGTGATAAAGTCACAAAGAACACTGGAGGGAGAAGCAGAATTTGAAGCCAGGTCTCTGCATTTTAGCTGATTAACCCAAGGCAAGAACCAAAAACAGTGGGAAAGGGATATTTCTCATATTTCAGAGAAAACAACTCCGATGCAAGCAGAATCAAACTCCTGTTTTAAGCCAGTTTTTTTTTTTTTTTTTTTTTTAAATTTATTATTTATTAATTTTTACATAATCAATCCAGACAATAAACATCCTGAATCTGAATCAGAAAACCAATAAAGAAAAAATCAAATTAGAAAACCAAGGTCTTCTACAACAACCACATCCCTGGTATAGACCACAATAAACAATCCCACAATAAGATCCAAGAATTAAGAAATAAAATACAACACAAAGTGCTATCAAACCATACAATGATATCATAGGAGCATAGATTGTATTATATGGCAGCCGATGTGGGAGTAACCCCACCACCCCCCTTTTCCCTAGACTCAAGAAATTGCAACAGTTGTCTTGGCTCAAAAAACAAATACTGATTAGAACTTAAATTCACCATACATTTACAAGGATATCTCAACTTAAACACAGCACCCAAGGCGATGGTTCTCTGGCGTAAAGCCAGGAACCCCTTTCGCCTCTTCTGCGTGTCCCTAGCCAAATCAGGGAAAATTAAGATTTTTGAGCCCATAAACTGGGAGACAGATAACTTGCGGAAATATAATCTTAACACAGTGTTTCTATCAGATTCAAAAGCAAACTGAACAAGTAATGTAGCCCTGCTTGTCACCACCTCCAAGGAGGACTCCAGAAAATTTGATAAGTCAAGTTGAGACGACTCATCTCCCACATTGGGAACCTGCTGTAACCCAGGACCCTGGGGAGATACTGATACATACTGGGTTCTCACAAGAGGAGGCAGCGACTCAGCCGGCATCTGCAAAACCTCAATGAAAAACTTACGGACCAGGTCCATCGAGGCAATCAAAGGTGACCGAGGGAAGTTCAGAAATCTCAAGTTATTCTTCCGAAGAGAATTGTCCAAATATTCAATCCTTCTTAACTGAACCAACCTGTCCTTCTCATTGACAGCCTTTAAGGACACCAGGTCTTCCACTTTAGCTTCAAGGGTAGCAACCCTATTACACTGAACCGTAAAAGCAGAATCCAACGAGGAACACTGAACTTTAACAGCTTCCATCTGATGAGCAAAGGAAGTAACAAAGGGAAGGAGAGTTTGTTGCAAGGCGGAGATAGCTTCCCACAAGCTCTCTAAAGTAACCCGCGCCGGTTTCTCCACCAATCCAGGCAAACTGACTTCCACGGGACCATGCAGCCCAGGTGAGAGCTGTTCCACTTCTACACCCACAAGGGGGGAGGAAATCCTTACTCGACCCCCTTCGGCGAACTCACCCACAACTGCCGTCCCCTTATTCTGCACAGAGGGAACCCCCGCAGCCGTGGGCAATTCCAACGCAAGGGAAACACCTCCAGGCTGCACCCTCGTGAGACCGGAGCCAGGCTGAACTGGCGGCGCTTGCAGGGGACTCAAAAACACCCCTTCAGAGCTCAGGTCCGAGGAACGCTCTCCAGGACCCGCCGAAGCCATAGGCGTCGATGAAACGCAAAAAGCCGCTATCGAAGACTGCACCAAGCCTCCAGTCGGGGTCGAAACCTCCGGGGGCTGCTGAGTGCGTTGTTTCCGTTTCCTCCCCATCTAGGAACGATGCACGTCTGATGCGGAGCGCTCCACCTCAGCTTCCTACTCCTCCGCCATCTTGGATCATTGTCCCCTAGCCAGTTTTTTAATACCTTCAGAATTTGGCGCCCTAGGCAGTTGCCTATGTTATGTGTGCCTCAATATGGGCCTGCTCTAATCTTTAGGCTGGCCAGCCACACTTATTCTTGAATTCTTCCTGATGTAGTTACTGTTCCTGTAGTATTAGCAGCATACAGACTTTTGTACAAAGTACAGCATGTAATAGTGAGGTCCCTGTTCCAAAGACTATATGATAGGAAAATAAAGTCATGCATTGGAGGCAGAAATGGGTAACCCCTTTCAGCTTGCTATTCTATCTGCTATAACATTGTTTGTTCTATACTAGGGAACCTGCAGCACTAATTTCAATGGGAAGAATCAGGAACTACAAATGCCTTACTGCATTAGGATATAAGTTCAAAACCAGGACTGGCATAATATCTCTATCCTGGGACTTGGCAACTCTGAAAATGGGGGTTCCCTAGGACGTGTTTCGGGAAACTCTGCCCAGCTAGGTAATGGTAGCATGAGACTCCATTCACAGATTCCTGAAGGGTGTCCTTTTTATCAAACCCTTCAAGCGTGGCCTTCCCAACAGAGCATTAGCCCTCACTTCAGGACAACAAATATACTGTCCTTACAATGTTTTGGGGATTTTAGAAGGAACTTGCAGAGTTCTTTATTTTACCAGAGCATAAGCAATTGCTTTACTTTCTGGTCAGTTTGTGATTGAAAACTGAAATGTTTTATGAGTTGCCTATCCTCTGCTCCAGATGACAGAATAATCCCTACAAAGCATCTCCTGCAGACTACTGCTAGGATAGGCAGCTGGCCAGGGACCCTGTTGGCTACCTGCTGACTCCATTTAGGCTCACTTGGTTTTTACTCCTTTGCAACTGTGAATCTTTACTAGTAATTCTTTCCTAGAAAAGTGAGATAAATATGTATAGACACTTCATGGACAAGAGCAAAACTGGCCTATTTTCTCCCAAAGTGTTTATAATGAGTCTCTTGAATGAAGACTGTATATAGCATTTTAAGACTTTCCAATCCGAGTGGCGTGGCTACATGAGGTGTTCAATGTTACAAAGAACAGTGGAGGGAGAAACAGAATTTGAAGCCAGATCTGCGTCTTTGTGCCACTGAATATTTCCTCTGATTGCCTCAGCACTATCTGGATATTGGGTTGTCTGTGGGTGGAACTGAGGCAGCATTTGGGGTTATCTGATTAGCGATGATATTTACATCACTAGCCGGATAAGAAACTTCATAAAGTTAGGCCACCAAAATGGCAGTCCTAACTACAGTTTTGCTGTCCAGATAACAGCCCAATATTGCTGCCACCCAGATAACACTGGAGGTCAGCGATGAAACCCTATTTGCTGAGTATCCAATTTAATTTTTAAACACTACAGCCAGTGCTTAAGAATAAGTCAACTGGGCCCAGAGTTTTCTGAATAATGCTAGAGACTCTGTTTTACTTACAGTCCTAGTAGACAGGAGACTTGTAGATTCTTCTGTGTTGGAGTCAGCTTCCTCTTGGTCTTCAGGGACAGGCTCTCCTTTCAACTTGCAGATTTCCTTTCAACTCCTCTGCTAGTCTCTCTTCTCAGAGCAGTTTCTGCTGCTGCTTCTCTTCATAGTCTCACTCTGGAGTGTGTCCCTCTCACTCTGCTGTTGTAGTCTAGCTTCTGGGTCTCTTTCTCTAACTTTTTTCCCCTATGGGTTGGGTATCTGTGATCTGCAGCATTTCCTACAGCTCCAGCCTTGGGGCTTTGCTTCTGCTGCAGCTCTTCAATGGGTCTCTTCATAGCTTGTCTATCACTCTTTCAAGCAAATGTCACAGGCTCAGCTGCTTCTCAGCCTTTCTTCTGGCAGACCAGCTCCAATGTAGGCTGCAAATCTCTCTTCAACACTGCTGCACCTCTTTTCTTTTCAGCTTATTTTCTTTTCTCATTTCTTCCTCAGCTTATTTATTTATTTATTTATTTAACAATTCTTTTATACCGCGCTATTACAATCAGTGCGGTGTACAATGAACAAGAACATACTACAATGCATACAAGTAACATTGAGTTTTACATTAAACAAGGAACTTCAACAATAGGACAACCGGGGGAACTATGTACAGATTAACTTAATGTACTATGTACAGATTAACTTAATGTTATATACAGTAATATGAAACTCGTTTGGATGTTGTAATGTGGTTCACTAATAGGACTAGAGAGAAGGTTGACCAGCTAGCCCTTTTCAGGTTGTATTGCGGAGCTAGTTTTGATAATGTCTAGGTTGACTTCTGGGTAGCATTTTGTAAACAAGTGGTATTTCAATGCCTTTCTAAATAGGATTAGGTTTTTGATAGCACGGATTTCGTGAGGTAGCGCATTCCAGTTTAGAGGTGCAAATAAGGAGAAGGCCCTGTTGGAGGTGGCCTTAGTGCAGCTGTTTTTCTCTTCTTATCTGCCTTTCCTTTTTGACTCATCTCCTTCAGGGGGTAATCTTATCTTCCTTGCTGAGCTCCTCACATCTCCACCTGCTCTTCTCTTCTGCTCCTGGGCCTTTTTTGATCTTCTTCCTTTCCTCTTAGAGAGAGAGAGAGATTTCCTTATATTTTTGGAGTAAGTCAGTAGAGACTCAACAGCAGCAAGGTTCTGGAGGGAGAAATCTATAGCAGTCAGAGGGACTAGATCCTGAACTTTGTTCACCCAAAACTGCTAAAAGAGAGAATAATGAGGTTTCTGGAGTCCAACGGATTACCGGATCCGAGGCAGCATGGATTCACCAGAGGCAGGTCTTGTCAGACAAATCTGATTGATTTCTTCAACTGGGTGACCAGAGAGTTGAACTGAGGGAGAGCCCTAGAAGAGGTATACTTGGATTTCAGTAAAGCCTTTGACACCGTTCTGCACAGGCGTCTTATATACAAACTGAGCACCCTAGGAATGAACCCTAAAGTTGCTTATTGGGTTAGAAATTGGTTGAGTAGGAGGAGACAAAGGGTAAAGATAAATGGTGTTCACTCTGAGCGGTGTGCCGTAGGATCTGTCCTTGGTCCGATTCTTTTTAATATCTTTGTTAGTGATATTGCAGAAGGGCTGTCTGGTAAGATTTGCCTGTTGCAGATGATACCAAAATCTGCAAGAGTAGACAACCAGGAAGGAGTAGATAGCATGAGGAAGGATCTAGCTAAGCTTGAAGAATAGTCTAGAATTTGGCAGCTGAGATTTAATGCTAAAAAATGCAGGGTCATGGATTTGGACTGCAAAAATCAAAAGGAGTAGTAAAGTGTAGGGGATGAAGTACTTCTGTCCACAAAAGAAGAGCGGGACCTGAGCGTGATTGTGTCCGACACCCTTAAAGTAGCTAAACAGGTTGAGAAGGTGACGGTGAAAGCCAGAAAGATGCTTGGGTGCACAGGGAGAGGATTGGCCAGCAAAAATAAGGAGGTGATAGCTCTTCTGTATAAGTCTCTGGTGCGACCTCATTTGGGGTATTGTATGCAATTCTGGAGACCACATTTTTCAAAAGGATATAAACAGGTTGGAGTCGGTGCAGAGGATGGCTGCTGAAATGGTTAGTGGTCTTCATTATGAAGCATAAGAGGACAGACTTAAAGATCTTAATATGTATACTTTAGAGAAAAGGCGGGATAGAGGAAATATGATAGAGATTTTTAAATACCTCTGTGGCATAAATGCACAGGGGGAGAATCTCTTTCGACTGAAAACAAGCTCTGCAGCAAGGGGAAAGGGGATAGACTCAGGAGTAATATACAGAAATATTTCTTTACAGAAAGAGTAGTAGATGCGTGGAATAGTCTGCCAGTGAAGGTGGTAGAGACAAGGACAGTATCTGAATTCAAAAAAGCTTGGGACAAACAGATAGGATCTCTAAAGGTAAAAAGGGGACTATTGTAGTTGATATGGAAGGGCAGACTAGACATGCTTTGTGGTCTTTTTCTGCTGTCATGTTTCTATGTTTCTAAAGAAAATGAAGTGGATTTAGTAGATGAAGAGGGATTTCTATTTTCTTAAGGTGAGACGAGGAAAGCCTCTTAGGGAAAGTTCTCCTTTCAGTGAGTACTCATGAAGCTTGAGCTTGGAAGTCTGTATGGGCTGTATATGGTTTTCCTACTTCAATAATGATGGATAAAAATTGAGGCTTTGGAACATGAACTTTAAGGATTTTGTTGTCTGTACCTTTTTGCAATTTTTTATCTACTGTGATGCTACATGAATTTCAGTAACTTCTCTGGTTTGGAATAAAAACCTGAACTGGATTCTTTTGTTATTGGAAAAGAGTTGAATGATCCTTTTAAGACCAAGGCCCCACAGCATCTGCTGGTCCAATCAAAAAGATTTTCCTAGACATGCCAGAAGTACCTATTGTGACCACAATGAAATATGGAGTATTTATGGATAGAAATTTTATGCATGTCAGGGAAGAGTATAGTGGATAGAAGACGGGCAGTGAAATACTAATGGAAATTTGATGATTACAATTATAATGGGAGAATTCAGTTACCCACTATTGATTGGGTAAATGTGTCACCTGGACATGCTAGGGAGGCAAAGTTTCTATATGCCATTCATGGCTGCTTCATGGAACAGCTAGCTTTGGAACTGATGAGAGAGAAAGTTACTTTGTATCTAGTCCTTATAGAAACACGCCCTAGTGTGAGAAGTAGTGGTGTTTGAGCCATTTGGCAATAGCGATCACAATACAATAAGGTTTGTCATACGCAGTAAGGTGTGATTCAGTTGATTAAATTTGTTTGGGTAACTTACAAATAAAAGTACTGTATGTACACAAATCGATTATATGTGTGAATTTGTACCGTAGGTATATGTCTTATAAGCGATTTGTCTGCAAAGTTCTAGTTTGTGCATAGTGAGCACGCAATAAAATGAACACAACAAAATACCCAAAAATCTGGAAACATTCGAAATAAGCATAAACCAAACTTTTTCTTTGGCTGTGTACACCCCTAACGATCAGTGGAAAGAGGATACCAAAAATTACTGCTGTAGCATTTAATTTTAGAAAGGAAGAATAATTAGAAAGAAATATAAGGAACATACGCCAGGGTCAAAACATTTGTATGAGGTGGGGACAATTTTAAAACATAAGTGTGGAAACATATTCCACACTTTAAAAAAGGTCAGAAGAATAATAAATGACTGCTGGTATAATTTAATGGTAAAATGGAAAATGCAATGAAAGCCAAAAGACTCTAGGTTCAAAATGGCGCCAGTTGACTTTTAGTGCTGGTCTTGCCAAGCTGCCCTTATTTGACAGTTTGACCCCTAGTGATAGTACCACAAGATCACCACTAGGGGTTAAGTGCCATTTTGAACTCAGAGCCAGATAGGGCAAGAATGAATAAGAAGCATTCCTGTTCTAGTTCCTAGACACCAGGGAATCCTTTGCTATGTGTGGGAGGGAGTGTCTTTGGGGATTGGCCATTCCAGGGGCAGCTTTAAGGAGGGATGGCAGTCTGTTCTGATGGTTTTCTTTTTGGGGTGTCCTGGGGTCTGTTCTGAGGGGCTGCTTACTGACGAGGGGGGTGGGGGATGAGGAAATCCTATTTGAGATATTGGCCCCTTAAAGAAGGCTCCTGGGAGTTCTGGGCTCAAACCTTGTGTTATATTTCATTGAATAATGTAGCTTGCAACATTCAATGCAAGATGTGTAATTTGCTTTGCATATCATTATTATGTAGCACATGTTGCCTTAAATAACTTGCTAAGATAGAATAATGTATGATTTTGCTATTTAACACACATTAGGGGGCTGATTTTAGAAGGTAATGCGTAAAGCTGTGCACTATTTACATATATAAGACCTTATTTTAAAGGACATATGAACATGAATGGGCACTTATATAAGATATGCCATACTTGGTCAGACCAAGGTCCATTAAGCCCAGCATCCAATTTCCAAAAGTGGCCAGTCTAGGTCACAAGTACCTAGCAGTTTCCCCCAGAAGATACAGGTTCCACAGTGCTTGTACTGGGACAAGCAGTGGATTTCCCAGGTCCTTTATGGACCTTTCCTCCAGGAACTTGTCCAAAACATTTTTAAACTCGGCTATGGTAACAGCTTTTACTACATCTTCCGGTAACGAATTCCAGAGTTTGATTACATGTTGAGTGAAAAAATACTTTCTCTTATTAGTCTTATATGGGTTACACTGTAGCTTCATTGTATGTCCCCTAGTCTTTCTACATTTTGATGGCGTAAAGAATCAATATACATTTACCCGTTCCACTCCATTTGTTAATTTATAGACCTCTATCATATCTCCCCTCAGCTGTCTCTTGTCCAGGTTGAAGAGCCCTAACCTTTTTAGCCTCTCCTCATAGGGGGTATCCTTTACCATTTTGGTGGCTGTTCTCTGTACCTTTTCTAATTCTGCTATATCCTTTATAAGATATGATGACCACAATTGCACACAATGTTCATGGTGCCATCACACCATGGAATGATACAGAGGCATTATAATATTCTTTGTTGTATTCTCCATTCCTTTCCTTATGATTCCTAGCATTCTATTTGCTTTTTTGGCTGCCACTGCGCACTGGGCATTTAGGGACTATTAGTAACAAACAAGGATAAGTTATGCTCTCAGTTATGTCCAGGGGAAATTAGCTACTAATACCCGGCCCAAAGTTCTATGAGTGTACTGGCAATGAGCCACAAAAGAATCTCGTCTGTGTATATATTAGGTTTATTACGGGCAGGGCTAGCCCGTCCATTGAGCAAGAATGTTGTTTGCACAGGGCCCCACATTTCAGGGGGCCCCGCGCAAACAACATTCTATTTTAAATGCCCACGTAAATTAAACAAAAGAAAAACAAACTGCGGCAGAATCAAGTGTCCCGCGGAGCCCCCCAACCCTGCCCGGCAGAGTCCTCCCTCCCTGCATCAGTCCCTTCGGCGCCGGCTTTCAGAGCCGCAAAGGGAGAGTTTCCCTCTCGCGAATCTGTTAAGCCCGCCGGGGCTGATGGGAAACAGGAAATGCCTGTTTCCTATCAGCGCCGGCGGGCTTAATAGAGCCATGAAGGAGAAACTCTCCCTTCGCGGTTCTGAAAGCCGGCGTGGAGAGGGACTGATGCAGGGAGGAAGGACTCTGCCAGGCAGGCAGGGGGGCCCCGCTGGACACTTGATTCTGCCATGGCGGCGGCAGCAGCAGTAGCAGCCAGTTTGTTTTTTTTGTTTAATTTTCCTGGGGCTAATGGGGGAGGGTGGTTAGGAGTGGCTATGGGCTAATGGGGGGGTTAGGACTGGTAATGGGCTATGGGGGGCTAGGACTCAAAATGGGCTGATGGGAAGGGTTAGTACTGGAGGTGGGCTGATGGGGGGTTAGGACTGGTAATAGGCTATGGGGGGGCTAGGACTGGAAATGGACTGATGGGGGTGTTAGGACTGGAGGTGGGCTGATGGGGGGGTTAGGACTGGTAATGGGGTGATGGGGGAGTTAGGACTGATAATGGGCTATGGGGGGCTAAGACTGAAAATGGAGTGATGGGGGTTAGGACTGGTAATGGGCTATTGGGGGCTAGGAATGGTAATGGGCTGGGGGATTGCTAGGACTGGAATGGGCTGAGGAAAGGGGGGCTTGAACTGCAAATAGCTGATGGGGAGGGGGCTTGGAATGGAAATGGGCTGTGAGGGGAGGGAGCTGGGACTGGAAATGGGCTGAGTGGGGGGAGCTAGGACAGGACATGGGCTGATGGAGGGGCTAGGATAGGACTGGAAATGGCTGTTGGGGGGTGCTAAGATTGGAAATGGGCTGTGGTGGGGGCTTGGATTGAAATGTACTCATGAAGGGGCTAGAACTGGAAGTAGGCTCATGGGGGGCTTGGATTGGAAATGGGCTGGGTGGAGGGGAGCTAGGATTTGACATGGGCTGATTGTGGGGCTAGGAAATGACTAGAAATTGGCTGATGGGGGCTGGGATTGGAAATGAGCTGATGGAGGGACTCAGGACTGGAAATGGATGGGGGAGCTAGGACTGGAAATGGGCTGATGGTGGGGCTAGAATTGGACTGGAAATGGGCTGATGCGGGGACAAGAAGGGAGCGGATGCTGGGTGAGGCTGGAACTAGAAGGGAGCTGATGTTGGGGGAGGATTAGAAGGAATGGGGCTGGGAGAGTGAAATGGAGAGAGGAAAAATATTTTGTGTGGGAGGGAAGAAAAATCTGCAATTGGCTGGGTATTGGGAGAGTAAGTGGGGATTGAGGGTGGAGGGGTAAAATTTGAGTGGATGAAATAGGAATGAGGAAAGAGCAAAAGGAGAAAGATTAGTATGTTAAAGCAGATGTAGAGAGAAAATGGAAAAAAACGAGAAGAGAGAAGAAAGGACAAATGGACAGCAGACGATGGAGAGTTAGCAGAAGACACAAAGAAACCAGAAGAAAGTGTCTGGAGCAATTGCAACTGAAAACAAATGCACAAAAGGTAGAAAAATATCTCTTTATTTTTAATTTATTAACTGGAATATGTCAGCTCTGGGAAATGTGCATAATTAATGTCTGCACTTTGTTTAGTACAAGAGGAAATCAAATTATAGTTTTATTTCTACAGTGTTGTTGTACATTCCAAGTTTGGCTTTTGGGGTTCCCAGTTTAATTATTGTCTTCCTGTTTCTAAATTGTGATTTCTTGTTTGGTGATGGTCTATGTTCTGCATGTGTAACTGAGCTGAGGTATTCTGTTTATGTAATTCTTATTTGACATTCCCACTTGTTCTCTTTCCCCAGTAGGTCATGTATTGTTATTCTCTGAAATGTATTGGTTTAATATTTGCAGTGTTGCCTTTTGCTAGGTAGGGTATGGTGCTTTGTGAGTCCTGGTAGTGCTGTTATAATACGGCGGGTTTGTTATGGGTTCTAAATAGGCAGTGTTTGTAGTAGTTCCTAATGTGCCTGGCGGTTGGCACTGGATTATAGTAATGTAGAAATCTTTTAGTCTTTCATTAGCCATACACTCATTAAGAGGCATGTTTACTAAAAGTTAGTGTGTGGTAATATTATGCAAATATTTATGCAAATGAGACCCCTTATGCAAACGAGGCCCGCACCGAGTCACCGCCCCTGATTACGGTAGCAAGGTAGAAAAATATACAGACTTAAAATTCTTAAACAATTACGCCCGTTAGTACACCAACTAGACTTCATTAATATAATCCAGGCTACAATAACACCGCACTTTGATTTTGCCAACCTAATTCTTTTAGGTATAACGAAACAAAACATAAAAAGAATCCAATTAGCACAAAACGCAGCAGCAAGAATTATAATGAAAGCACACTCAATCCAGCACATAACACCAATACTAGCGTCCCTACATTGGCTGCCAATTCAAAGTAGGATAATATATAAAACCATAATAACTACATATAAAGCTTTAAACAACATGGCCCCAATCCCATTAAGCAAACTAATTAGCATGGAATCTCAAAAAACCACGCACAGAAAAGGATACTCAAATAAACTAAATACTTCTAATGATTTCATAAAAGCAAATAAATTAACTAACAAAAGAGCTTTTTCTCATGCTGCCCCATCTATTTGGAATTCCCTTCCGGAGGACCTACGAACTATAACTGAAATTATGGAACTCCGTAAAAAACTAAAAACCTATTTATTCTCCATGCACTACGGCAACATAGATAACCCCTGGATACACTCAGATAAAGGTTAAAAATTATGACAGAGTAATACTACTGTAATCCCAACAATTTAACAGACAATACACAATTATAAAAACACTATGATCCAATTCCAAAGTACCCACAACATGTATTTGTATATAGTTTTTTGTACATAGTTTACAAGCCAGTTTTGC
The DNA here is from genome assembly GCA_033557465.1 of Ichthyophis bannanicus. NCBI lineage: Eukaryota > Metazoa > Chordata > Amphibia > Gymnophiona > Ichthyophiidae > Ichthyophis > Ichthyophis bannanicus. Next base: position 420,197,576 of record CM066034.1, read on the forward strand.
TATTTTGCATTAGTTCATGCTGTTAACTATTACGTTTATTGTAACAAAATGTTCGATGTAAAACTAAGCTTTTGCTTTGTGGATTGTTGTTTTATTGTGAACCGCAACTGAACTCTGGAAGTTGCGGGTTATAAATATATGTTAAATAAATAAATAAAATAAAAAACATGTAGTTATAGATATATAATTAGAAATGTGAGGTTGCAAGTTATAGCAGCGCAAGATTACTGTTAGGCAAAGTGATAAATCACTAATCAATGTCACTGATTCGCTCTGCACTCAGAGAATTATGGAAATTAGTTTCTAGCTAACCACTGCCCTCCTGGAGGAGGAGAAATAAGACAGTACCTTAGATCTTGCTGGAACTCTGGTGGCTGAGTCCGAGAAGTCTCTTGAGCAGCATGGGGTCCAGACAGGCAGCTAGACTAGATAACGCAGGCTACAGCCCTTTTGGAGGCAAGCCACGTGAGAACACAGAACCGGAGGTGTCTGTGAAAGTCTTATCTCTGTCCTTAGGAGAATGGTTTTGCATACATGTAGTGTGTTTCTGTCTTGCAGACAGACAAAGTAGCAAGCACAAGGCACACAGAACACAAAAGGCAAGAAGGCGCAAAAGTTTTTCTGTGCAGACCATATAATTCTTTGTCCTGAAGACCTGGTGATTGACTAGTCTTGAACCCTGTATGTCATCTTCAGCAAATCCGCTAACAGCTAATAGGTGGTCTCTCTGCAAACAAAGGTCCATGGTGCGAAAGTTGCTGTGGTGCCAGTCGATACCTAGTAGGTGAACGTCTCAGCAATGTTCTTCTGCACGTAGTCAGCTGGAAAAATACTTCTATGGGAAGTATCATAAACTGACAAAATTGCTTGATTTGTAAGCTTAATGCTGAGTTATAGCAAAATAGGAATCCATCTTGTTTAATTTAGTCTTTGGTTCAGAGCAGGCCCTATGGTCCAGACTTTGGTTCATAGCAGACCCCATCTTGTAACAGGAAGCCATGCTGTTGGTTCAGACATTAGTTCCTGAACAGGTACCAGCCCTACATTTCCCCCTATTTTAAAATGGGAATAGCTATAAGGGAGCATATTCCATCTTAAAACCTAACTAACTAGCAGGCTATTGTGTAGGTCAGAACCAAATGACATGGTTAACTAAAGTCTAATAATAGTTACTCTAAGCATAAGAGTTGCATTGGAAGCAATACTGCATACACAGAAGCAGTAACAGAAGTTAATACTGAAATGATATACTCAGTGTATAACTTGGTATATAGGTTATACAATATAATGTGTCAGTGTAACTTCAACTGAACACCTAAATGCATCAGTGTGTTAGTAAATAAAACACAAGTTTTCATTGATGAATGAAACAATTCAGTTAAAAGTAATGCATAACTGAAAGGTTAATAGCGTCATTAGTCAATGAGGTGACATTCCATCAAATCCTGCAGACACATGGTAGGTAGTAGAGGTCCATGACATACAAGACGATGCAGAGTACAAATCTGTCTTTGCTGATATAAGGAAATCAAGAATTGGATTGCCAAGAGAAGGGCAAAGACATGCACAATGACATGAGACATAAAATCAGTCTGTAAAATGTTCATATCATGCGAATCAAAGCTGTAATCGGTGACTTCAGAGCTCTCCTGGTCAATGGACAGTTCAACTGTGTGAGAGTCCTTATACTCCAATAGGTAGTTTTATTTATTTATTTAATGCTTTTATATACCGTGCTTTTTAAAATCAGTGTGGTTTACAGATAACATTTTGTGCAGAGTAGGAAGAGCCTGCTTTGCACTTACATTGAACAGGTAATACAACTTGGATTGATAACAGGGGAAAGTATATACAGACAATATACAATGTGGGCGGGAAGTCGCTATGCGGCTATAGCAACATGGCTTGCCCTGAGAGCTATATACAGGGATGTAAATTATCTATTGGGTTGACTGTTCTTTATGGTTAGGTCATAAGGCTTTGTCAGGTGAGGATGTGTTGTTGGCCTGGGCATAGTGTAGGAGAAAAAGGTGGTGCTTTAGTGCCTTTCTAAATTGGGCAAGGTCAGTGATTGTGTGGATGGTCACTGGGAGCTCGTTCCAGCAGGTAGTTCGAAGCTTTAGTGAAGTTAATGTCATGGCCTCGAAACACATCCAGCACCTGGATTTCAGTAGAAACAGCATCTCCATCTAAATAAAACAGGGCTACTCTACCAGCAGTAACAATGGAGTGCTTAGGAACATCAATTAAGCTAACATTTTAGGGTAGAGGTACTTTATTAATGACTTCATTAATGACATCACTAGAGGACAGCAACCTTGGGCCGGAAGGACTGGGGTTTCTAGTCCCACAGGTGCTCCTTGTGGTCTTGGGCAAGCCACAAGGAGCAGTACCATGCCCCTAACTGTCATAATTTCAAAAGGAGTTATGCCAGTAGATTGATGATGGGTGGCTCTGATAGCCATCAGGACCAAAGGTAACTTAATGTCCCAATCCTTTCCAAAGGAGACATATTTCTTCAGGATGCTGACAATGGCTTTCTTTGCTCTCTCCACTGTAGCTGATAAGCAATGTGAACTTTGGCCTTTACTCCCAACAGCTTCCACAGATGCTTGATAACTTGTCTGTAAAATGGGAACCTTGATCAGATTCTACACACATGGGTAGACCCCACCTGCTGAAAACATGATTCAACAAAAGGGTGCCAGTGCAGTTGGGTGCTCGAATGCACTCAATCCACTTGGTGAATAAGCAAGTAACAGTCAGCATGTATTTGTTGCCTCGAGAGGTTCAGATCACTGGGTCAAATTTGAAGGTCAGACCTTTATTTCTCAAAGGTGCAGGTTGAAATCTGCAACAAGTTAGAGAACCTTTGGTATACAATTGGACATCCTGGTACATGTAGGGCCAGTATGCCACTTGTTTCAACATTTCATAGGTGACTCTGTCACCTCGGTGACTAGCACAGAGTTTGTCATGGTTGTGTTGCAACATAACTCCTCAAAAGGCCTGAGGTACCACCCATTGCACAATACCATGTTTACTCGTGCAAGTTAATAGATCCTTCTGGAGATGGAGCATCTCCTTGGAGATATAAAGTTCTCAGTTCCTCATTATACTGGCAGTCTTCCAGGGTTAATGGATACTTCTGGGGATTCTGGAGAAAGGAGTAGAAACATCCAAAGGTAGGATCTTGTTTTTGGGCCTGCACTAGGTCGATATTGGCGATCTCACCACACCACTGTACCACCAGTGGGGTGGCTATCTGTTGAACTTGTTGTCAGATGACTGCTTTGATAGACACAGTCAGGTTGTCCAAAGGAGTCTTCAGATGCCAAAGGTCTCCAGAAAAGGCACCTTCCTTGGCAAGCTGGTCAGCCAGATTGTTCCCAACCTTATCAGGATTGTTAACATGGGCATGGCCTTTCACCTTCTTCCACTAGACCATCATGTCATTTTCCTGTGCCACTCTGTCTAAGGCCAGGGATAAGCTCCTTGTGTTGGATGGGTTTCCCTTTGGAATTCAGCGTATTGTCGGTTTTCCAAATAGGGAGGTGTGAAGCAAAATTGTGTTGGATATAATCGGAGTCAGTGCAGATTGTTAGAGTGCGGCTCTCCCTTTGGGCAGCTGCCTGGAGAGCGGCCAGGGCTGCAGCTAACTCAGCATATTGATTTGTTTTGAACACCAAGTGATACTTTAAGGTCCACAGGGGTGGTTCTGCTCCCAGACCATTCCTATACCTGCGACCAAGATATGATCAATCTCTCGACAGTAAGCACAACTATACACATATACCTTGGGGAAGTTCCTACAAATGTTCTCATCATAAAATTGGCAATGAGTTGGCTCAGGTGCACTTGACTCCCTCCCGGGGTCCGAATTGTCCACCAGTGGCACACTGGTGGTGCAGTCATGCAGCTCCACCAGGCCTTGCGCAGCATCATTTCTGTGGTTCTGAGCATATCTCACCTCTAGGGGCCATTCTTGCAGCGCTAAAGTCCAAGAGATGATGCGGCTGTTGGAAACTTGTCCAGATTTTATCCGATCACTGCCTAGAAAACTGATGGGCTGGTGATGGGTTTCTACCACTAATCTCTCACCTTGGATGTAATTACGGAAGTACTGGAGGGTCCAGACAATTAACAGCAAGGATTTTTCATAGTCCAAGTATTTCCTCTCCACTTCCGTCAAAGCCTTTCTGGCATATGCAATAACTTTCCTGTCGGTGGCATGTGTTTGATACAAGACAGCACTCATAGTGTGGTTGGCGAAACCTAGTTCCACCAAGAATTCCTTACCACTTTCTGGGTAAGCAAGGCAGGGAGCTTGACTCAGGGCAGCTTTCAGCTCCCTTAGGGTCTTGTTTGGGCTCCCATGCCCAAGGTTCATCCTTTTTGAGGAGTCTGACCAGGGGCCTAGAAATCTCTTCATACTGGCCCACAAACTGCAGGAATAATTACAAATGCCCAAGAAGGAGCAAAGCTCTTACGTTGGTTGGGCTTTTAAGTTGTAACAAGGCAATGATTCTTTCCTTTTGCGGCTGCAGTCCATCAGCAGAAACTTCATATCCCAGATAATTGAGGGATTTTCAGCACCACCGACCCTTTGTCAAGGATAACTTTGCTCCTGCAGCCTTTAATTGTTGGAGAACATACTCTATCTCCTTTAAATGGTCAGAAAAGGTGGTGCTCTTCACTGAGATATCTCAGACAAGGCCTAATGCAGAAAAATATTGAAGTCTGCTGATGGATTCAGAACATAAGAACATACGATATGCCATACTGGGTCAGACCAAGGTCAATCAAGCCCAGTATCCTGGTTCCAACAGTGGCCAATCTAGGTCATACATACCTAGCTGTTTCCCCAAAAGACACAGGTTCCACAATGCTTGTATTGGATCAAGCAGTGATATCCTGGGTCCCTTGTCCAAACCTTTTTTAAACCCAGCTACACTAACAGCTTTTACTACATCCTCCGGTAACAAATTCCAGAGTTTGATTACACGTGAAGTGAAAAAATATTTTATCTTATTTCTCTTGAATAGTTTACCCTGTAGCTTCATTGCATGTCCCCTAGTCTTTCTATATTCTGATGATGTAAACAATCGATCTATGTTTACCCGTTCTGCCATTCCTATCTGCCATTGTAACTTCTTTTCCTTTTTTTTTCTTTGCCTTATGGTGTTTCTATGATTTGAACTATGTAAACCGCTATGATGTTTTTTTTCGTTTAGCGGTATATTAAGCCAATAAACATAAATATAAACATACACTCCATTCATTAATTTATAGACTTCTATCATATCTCCCCTCAGCTGACTCTTTTCCAGGTTAAAGAGCCCTAACCTTTTTAGCCTTTCTTCATAGGGGTATCCTTCCATCCCCTTTACCATTTTGGTGGCTCTTCTCTGAACCTTTTCTAATAATGCTATCTCCTTTATAAGATACGGCGACCAGAATTGCACACAATATTCAAAGTGCGGTCACACCATGGAACGATACAGAGGCATTATAATATCCTTTGTTTTATTTTCCATTCCTTTCCTTCTGATACCTAGCATTCTGTTTGCTCTCTTGGCCACCGCTGCACACTGGGCGGAGGTTTTTAACGTGTTATCCACAATGCCTAAATCTTTTTCCTGGGTGGTGGTTCCTAATGTGGAACCTTGCATCGTGTAACGATAGTTTGGGTTGTTCTTCCCTAGGTGCATAACTTTGCACTTGTCCACATTAAATTTCATCTGCCATTTTGATGCCCCGTCTTCCAATTTATCAAGATCCTCTTGCAATTTTTCACAATCCTCATGGGTTTTAACAACTTTAAATAGTTTTGTGTCATCTGCAAATTTGATAACCTCACCCGTTATTCCCTTTTCCAGGTCATTTATGAATATATCAAAAAGCAGCGGACCCAGCACAGATCCCTGGGGTACACCACTATTCACCTTTCTCCTTTGGGAAAATTGGCCATCGGGAGCAGCGACCATCGTGGAGGGAGTGAGCGGGAGCTCCTCCTCCTCTCCCCTGCCTGCCACACCAACGGCTTGAAATCTGCCGCTTCAGAGGCGCGCCTGCCAGAATCGGGAGCAGCGACCATCGTGGAGGGAGTGAGCGGGAGCTCCTCCTCCTCTCCCCTGCCTGCCACACCAATGGCTTGAAATCTGCTCTTCAGAGGTGGCCCGCCAGAATCGGGAGCAGCAACCATCGTGGAGGGAGTGAGCGGGAGCTCCTCCTCCTCTCCCCTGCCTGCCACACCAACGGCTTGAAATCTGCCACTTCAGAGGCGGCCCGCCAGAATCGGGAGCAGCGACCATCGTGGAGGGAGTGAGCGGGAGCTCCTCCTCCTCTCCCCTGCCTGCCACACCAACGGCTTGAAATCTGCCGCTTCAGAGGCGGCCCGCCAGAATCAGGAGCAGCGACCATCGTGGAGGGAGTGAGCGGGAGCTCCTCCTCTCCCCTGCCTGCCACACCAACGGCTTGAAATCTGCCACTTCAGAGGCGGCCCGCCAGAATCGGGAGCAGCGACCATCATGGAGGGAGGGAGTGGGAGCTCCTCCTCCTCTCCCCTGCCTGCCACACCAACGGCTTGAAATCTGCCTCTTCAGAGGCGCGCCCGCCAGAATCGGGAGCAGCGACCATCGTGGAGGGAGTGAGCGGGAGCTCCTCCTCCTCTCCCCTGTCTGCCACACCAACGGCTTGAAATCTGCCACTTCAGAGGCGCGCCCGCCAGAATCGGGAGCAGCAACCATCGTGGAGGGAGTGAGCGGGAGCTCCTCCTCCTCTCCCCTGCCTGCCACACCAACGGCTTGAAATCTGCCGCTTCAGAGGCGCGCCCGCCAGAATCGGGAGCAGCGACCATCGTGGAGGGAGTGAGCGGGAGCTCCTCCTCCTCTCCCCTGCCTGCCACACCAACGGCTTGAAATCTGCCGCTTCAGAGGCGTGCCCACCAGAATCGGGAGCAGCAACCATCGTGGAGGGAGTGAGCGGGAGCTCCTCCTCCTCTCCCCTGCCTGCCACACCAATGGCTTGAAATCTGCCACTTCAGAGGCGCGCCCGCCAGAATCGGGAGCAGCGACCATCGTGGAGGGAGTGAGCGGGAGCTCCTCCTCCTCTCCCCTGCCTGCCACACCAACGGCTTGAAATCTGCCGCTTCAGAGGCACGCCCGCGCCTTGTGGGTCCGCGCCTGAGGGCCTCGCCAGAGGGCCCTTTGGCGTGGCCCTTAGGCGTTGGTCCGTGGCGTCAGTTGCTGTGGGTGGCATTGATGACATGATGTGGACTAGAGTTGTGCTGCTAGTTTGTGGTAACTGGCTGTTCCATGTTCCTATTCTTTTCCTATCTGTTTGACTGACTGTCTCTGTCCTCTTCTCTGTCCTATCATATAAATGGCGTTCTTTTCCTTTTTCCTCAAATGATATAGTATTGTAAACCGCTCTAATGCCTCTGGCCTGAGCGGTATTTCAAATTCAAAAATAAACATAAAAATAAACCCTCTTTTAACCAGTTCCTGATCCACAATAGTACACTGCCTCCTATCCCATGAATCTTTAGTTATGCAAAGTCTCTGATGAGGGACCTTGTGCTTTCTGAAAGTCCAAATACACTATATCAACCGACTCACCTTTGTTTACCTGTTTATTCACACCTTCAAAAAAACATAACAGATTAGTAAGACAAGATCTTCCCTTTCTAAAGCCATGTTGGCTGTCTCCCATTAAGCCACGACTATCTACATGTTCAGCAATTTTGTTCTTTATAATGCTTTCTACCATTTTTCCCGGTACCGACGTAAGGCTCACCGGTTTGTAGTTTCGCGGATCACCCCTGGAACCCTTTTTAAAAATTGGTGTTACCTTGGCCATCCTCCAGTCTTCAGGTATTACAGATGATTTTAATGACAGTTCACAGATTACTAATAGCAGGTCTGCAATCTCATATTTGTTCTTTCAACACCCTTGGATGTATACCATCCAGTCCAAGTGATTTGCTACTTTTCAGTTTATCAAATAGTTGTAATATATCTTCCCGATGTATCGATATTTCCTTCAGTTCTTCCGCACCTTTAAATACCAATTCAGTCATGGGTAACATCCTTACATCTTCCTCAGTAAAGACCGAAAGACCTGAAGGGTGTCCGATTCCAGGTGTACTGCCACCTACCTTACTACAAGTGAGCTTCACCACCTTATCTCCTCCTCTAACAAAACCTTCTGTCCTCTCAATCCCATTCTCTCCTCCTGGTTACTTACTCCCTCTCTCTCTCTCCTCTCCTATCTCCTCTCCATGCTCAACTCCAGTCTTTCCACAGGAACTTTTCCTTCCTCCTGGAAACATGCACTGATTTGCCCTATTCTTAAGAAACCCTCCCTTGACCCTTTGGACCCTGCCAACTATCGCCCGGTTTCCAACCTTCCCTTCCTCTCCAAACTTCTTGAAAAAATCGTCTTTGCACAGCTCTCTCATCACCTTGATTCTATCAACTTCCTCCACCCCCATCAGTCAGGCTTCCGTTCCGGTCACAGTGTTGAAACAGTCCTCGCTTTCACAAATTCACTGCACGTAGCTCACGACCGTGGTGACATTTCGGCGGTGGTAGCCCTCGACCTCTCTGCTGCCTTCGACTTGGTCGATCACTCTCTCCTTCTCTCTCGTTTGCGCGAGGCTGGCCTTTGTAGCACAGTTCACCGGTGGTTCCACTCTTTCCTCTCCTCTCCTCTCGGTCTGGTGCAGTTCTCTCTACCTCCCCTTCCGTTTCCCCCTCCGATCCATTTCTCCTCTCTTGTGGGGTTCCCCAAGGATCTGTCTTAGCCCCACTTCTTTTCAACCTTTTCTTAACCCCCCCCCTAACTCAATTAATACAGCAATTTGGAATTTCAGCCTTCTATTATGCGGACGACATTCTTCTCCTTCATCACACCTCACCCTTGTGTCCTGATCTCACCTCACTGAACTCTTGTCTAACTGCTGTCACCAACTGGATGACCCAAAACTGTCTTCATCTCAATCTCACGAAAACTACTGCAATCTGGTTTCCCCATGGTCACTCATCCCCTTCTTTAGCCCCCTCTTTCTCAGGTACTCCTATATCTCTGGTTTCCACTTTTTGTTACCTTGGTGTGCTCTTTGACTCTGATCTCTCATTTCGCGCTCATGTTTCTCACGTCACCAAGACTTCTTTCTTCTTCCTTCGTCAAATTCGCTCGATTCTCCCTTTTCTTTCTCTGTCTGCTCTTACAACCTTACTACTATCATTGGTCATGTCTCGTATGGACTTTTCCAACTTAGTACTCACTGGCCTGACCACATCTCAACTAACCCGTCTACAAAGGATCCAGAACACTGCCGCCCGGCTTCTTACTTGTTCCTCCCCTAGAGATCACATTACCCCCCTCCTTCTGCGTCTCCACTGGTTACCCGTGTCTTTCCGCATTCAGTTTAAACTACTCACTCTGGTTCATAAAGCGTTCCACACCTCCACCCCACAATACTTGGCGGACCTCATTCACTTCCATACCCCTAAACATACCCCTCGATCCTTTCATCTCAACCGCCTTAATCTCCCCTCTCCTTCTCTTGCCTATCTTCAATCCACCCGCTCCTCAGCTTTCTTTTTCATAGGACCTGCTCTATGGAATTCCCTTCCCACTACTCTCCGTTTAGAACCTAATCATTCCACCTTCAAATCTGAATTAAAGACCCACCTTTTTTCCATGGCCTTTGACCTTCCCGCCCTCTCTCCCTAACCTTTTCCCTTGTTTATCCTCTTCTAGCTCATCTCTTTCTATCCTATCAAGATGTTGTAATTTCCTTTCAACTTTCCGGCCTTGTGCCTTACTTTGCAATATTTTTGTATTGTAAACCGCTCTGACTATTATTGAAGGGCGGTCAAACAAATGAAATAAACATAAACATACCATAGGTGAAGGCCAGCTTATGTTGGTCCTTAGGATGGACACGAACAGTCCAAAATTCTGAGGTGAGGTCCAGGCTGGTGAAGTATTTTGCACCTTTGATGGTGGAGAGTTTCTGTTCCAGATGAGCCATGGGCTATCTAGACAGGGGTACTTTCTTGTTAAGCTGGCGGGAGTCCAGGGCTAAGCGCCTGCTTAAATCTTTCTTGAGGACAGGCCACAACAATGCATTGTATGTGCTGTTGCACTAGCATATAATTCCCTTCCCTTCTAGGGAGTTGATCATTTCCTGGACCAATTCATATGAGGCCAGGGGAATTTTATACTGCCGTACAAAAACATGCTTACTGTTTGGATTGGTAGGTATGTGGGTGACATATAGGTCCGTAAGACCGCAGTCATAGGTGTCAGTGTCAAAAGGTTCCTTGTACTGATATAGCAGTTTCCTAAGCTGAGCCTTTTCTGACTCATCAGACCAGGCGTCTGCCTCCGCAAGCTTTTCCTTAACCATCCCCTCAAACACTGGAAAGGGTTGACTCGGGAGAATCTCAACCTTTTTCTCTATCTTCTCTTGGAGAGAGAGAGCTTTGATAGCTTGGACCACTTGGGGCTCCCCCCTCACCCCTGTGATAAGGAAGCTTATCATAGTTCAGGAAGGAGCTATAATAGAGGTGAAGTGACTCTGAACAAGCAACCTGTCTGTTCTGGTAGAAATAATAAAACAGAATGTTTCCATAAAAGACTACCATTCCCAGAATGCACCAGGTTTCCAACAGCCATTAGAAGAGCTGAAGTGGGGAAACGTGTGTTCAATCAGGAGGGCTATGAGGTAATCCCCAAGCACTCATCTCGAAGGGCAGGGCTTGATTCAGCACAGCTGCGCTGTGCTAGGGTGGAGCATTCATCTAAGCAGGATAAAAGAAAAGCTTATTCTACAGAGAATCATCAGAAGCACCTTGATCATCCTGACCATCATCATCAGCAGAAGCCAGAGCTGATGGACAGAGAGAGAAAGAAACACTTTGGAAGAAAGAAGAGAAAAGCATTTGGGAGGTCTAAAGGAGTCCATAGCAGTACGTATACTGGGAGGCATTCCAGAGACAAGCATACACCATTGGACTGGGGAAAGCCAGAAGAGTGGGGTTGCAGAGCCAGGAATCCCCGGACGGCACCCGTGAGGGAGACGGCTGCACTTGGAAGGGACCCTAAGACCAGTGCAAGAAGGTATGTGAAGAGAGACCCAATGTCCAGGGATCTTGATTGGAAGGCTGGACATAAAAACTGGACTACATACTGGCCAGGATATTTGGAGAGGAACTCTAACAGCAATGGAAGCTCAGGTATGAACACTGATCTATGCCCTAGCTTTTCACTTGGAAGACAGCAGGGAAACAAGTATTGTCCTGAGAGTGCTCCATTGAGAAATTCCTCTGTGCCAATCCATGATATTGAACCTATGATAGTTGAAGAAGGGGAAGATGTTGTAAATGAGGACTTTGAATACATGGATTGCTCTCTGTCTAAACTTCTGTGGTAATATGCTGTTACAAAAATACAACAACCATCACAAAGAAATATAAACTTGTTCTTCGATCTACTCAGAAAAGCTTCTGAGTAGGATTTGAGCCACGTAATAGAAAGTAAACCAGCCAAGAGGTCTTCAGCTGGTAATTGTTAGCAATTGAGCCTTGCCTAATTGCCTGTGAGCTCTGAAGGGACACTTCTGAGTGTGTGTGAAGATACAAGAAGTTATCCCTGAAAAAGAACAGGTTCTTTTCTACTTTGTGGGTTTTGTTTGTTCTTTGAAGCACTGCTAAGAAGATATTAGCAGGAGCCTACAGAAAAGACCTTTCTGTTCCCATCAAGGTCTTTATGCTTTGATTTAATTGCTTAAGAAGTTCAGCTGTTGTTTTCCTTATTTGTTTTTCTAAGTATAATACTGAAAGCAAGTATTCCTTTTTATGTGCTACCAAGTATATCTGTGTTGGGAGAAATAACCCCATAAATAAAATATCTTCTTTGCTTTACACTCGAGCAAGCACAACTAATTTATTGTGGACGGATGATTCTGGTATGAATGGACTACATTTCCCACAATCCTTTGCAAGTCATATTAATATTTGCCTTTGCCAAGACTGTGGACATTCTCACCCAGCGCCCCCGTTTACACCCCTGTTGGTGTAGGAACTATGGGATTTGTCAGGTTTCCTGTTCTAGGTGCACCTGGCTGGATGCAGCATTATGAGGTCAGGTAAACTGTAGGATCAGGAGTCCCTGAGGTGAGGTTCTTACACACTTGGGTGTCTCCCCTCCTTCACAGAGGTTCCAAGAATCTGGGGCCTCTCCAATAATCTGGAAAGTCAGCTCTACACTGGGGAATGATTCTCCTACCAAGTATCCCAAGGGTTCCTCTTTAGCAATGCTGACAGGTTCTGGGCTGGCGTTGGTGACCAACAGATGCAACGTTGGTGCTGTGGCCTCCATGCAGGGGATGGAGCCAGTAATCAGGCCCAGCTCCTCAAAATGGGAATTAGGGTTGAAGAAGGCCAGGAGTCTGAAACCGTTTGCCCCCTGGGTTACGTGGACCTTGAGGGGACAATCCTGTACCTTCCCTGGTATTTGGACATCCTCCACACTTACCACTTCACAAACCTGAGGAATGGTCTGTCCAGCCTTCAATGATGGATGTGTGCCAGGTCACTCCAGTAGCTCGCCCTCCATACTACTCCAGAGGAGGTTATTCACTAAATTCACATAAGCTCTGAATCTAAGAAGGCAATCTGAGCCTATGTAGAGGGGCACTTCAAGGCCTCTCATGATAGAAAAGATATGTTTGAGGGATTTATCCTTAACTTGCAAGGGAAGATCACAGACTGCTACCCATGTCTTGGGGCCCTCACCAGGCACTTGGAAAGAGGTCAAGGTTCTCCTTACCCAATTAAGGGTGGCCTGATGATTAAGGTGATGGAAAAGAGTTTCACTGATGAGTGAGTGATCACAATGTGGTAACAGGTAGGCTCTTTCCTTCTGAGGTGTGCCCACCCACGCATGAATGAGGATATTGCTGCTGGTTTCCTAGGGTGGCCTTGACAGAAGTCAGAGGCCAGAGGGATGCTTACCTTAGTAGCATTCAGAGTCTCCAGGGCCTGGTCCATCTGGACTGTGGGACCCTTCAGGAATATCTGCAGACAGTCAGTATCGAGGATAATGTTAGCTATTGAGCCCTTTTCAACTGGTGTTTACCTCACCATTTCTCTAACTTCATTCCCAGCCCCTTCATACTTGAGCTCTATGATTTGGGGTTCTGCTGATCTCTGGAAATTAATCCTGATAGCAGTGTCCTTTCATTCTATGGAACAAGGACCACTGACCCTTTAGTCACATTTCACTCTGGCATAAGGTATAGGATGGGTGACTTGTGTCCAGATCACCTCTTGGTTATAGTCCAGTACAGGGCACAGCCGTTTTAGGAGCTCATTGCCAATCAAAAGTTCCTCCCCAGGGCACTTGGTAATTATCACAGGATGTTTCACCTGTAACTTTCCAATTTGGAGGGCAAGCCAGACTTGGCCTATGGTCTCTATGGCTTGTTCACCATAAGCTATGAGTAACCCCTCAATGGGTGTTATGTGTAGGGTATCCTGTCCCTCCAAGGAAGCAGTGAGCCTGTTAAAAATACTCATGGTAATCAGGGTAACTTCAGAGGCTGAATCTATTAGGCCCTCACAGGGAAACACCTGTTGTATTGTAACAGGAATAGTATACCTCTGTCCTTTTGGCTTGAGTTTACCCAGAAAGTACTTGTGCTTCCTGATGACATCAAAGGTTGGCACCCCGCCATTCACTAGAGAAATGTCACTCTGTCTTGAGGATGTGGCCTTTCTGACTGGCTTGGAGATCTGAGCTGGTTGTACCTGTGAGACAGTGACCTGTGGAACAGAACCAAAACCAGTTAGTCATTCACTGTCATCAGAAGGGGTAGGGGTTTTAGCCTTTGGCACTTTTGACTTGCTAGGCCTAGGGCTGCCACTAATCCCAGCAGACTTGGCCGTTGCCTTTTGTGGCTCTTTCTCCAGAAAAACTTTCCTTTCAAATCTGTCAACAGCTGCAGTGGCTTCCTCTAGTTTCTTTAGGAAAAGTCAATCCATCTCACCTCCAGGCTTCCTCCTCCACTTCTGGTTCTGCTTAGGGGGAAGGCTGGCCACCAAAGCCCCGCTTAGGCTCAGATATCTGATCCCTCTGTGGTGGCCTGGAAGGAGCCTATGGAACAGAAGAAATATTACTTTCTAAAGTAAGGTTATATTTGACAGTGCAGACCCAGCTAGAAGCAAGGGTCTTGGCATACGCTGTATAAATCCCCTCAGCATGCTCTATCAAGTAGGAAAGGGGCTCATGACACCTCTCATACAGGTGTGCTTTGGTAGATGATAGCAGCGTCTGGTAAAACAGATCACAAAATTCCCATTGATGCTTTATCACCTCCCAGGAGGGATCCCTTTGAAAGAAGGTATGTCTGAGCCTGTAAGCATAATCCCTAGGTGATTCATCTCTCCCACAAGTCATTCCATAAGCTGCATACTTGGCACTTGCAGGATTGGGGTACAACCCAAAATGTTTTTTCAATTCCTCCTCTACAGTGGCAAAGCCATTCCTAATATTCTGTGACATTGCACAGATTGCATGGAAGGAAGCTCCATCGAATGCCCATGGAAGATATTGGAGCATGTTTCTCTCACTGGTTACTTCCAGAGCCTGGAAGGCCTCTTTTACTTTAGCCAAATGTTCGGTTTATGGGCACTGGCCCACCCTTCTTAAAGGGCGGTACTGCTGTAAAAGGTCCAAATTGGACCCTTACAGTTTCGTTGCTACAGTGAGCTAGGACAAACAATAAAAAAGAACAATCTGCCTTGCAAAGGTAACGCATTTTTATTATATTTTGTTCTCTGTTATAGCAGGGGTCACACTGCAATGGAATAAAAGCAAGTGACCTCCTCCTAAAGGAAGTACAAACTTGTTATACCTTTTCTAAGCCAGGAACATACAGAAGGAGTAAAAGAGTGAAAGGGGAGGAAAAACATCCCAAAGTTTTCCCATGGTCACAGTACAGTCTATTGCTGACAGGCAGTTTCTCTGAAGGTGGCAGTGGAAGAGAGGTTTATGCAAGGGATTTGTTCTTCAAAGGAACTTTCTTCTCAGGAATAGCTGGGGCTCTTTAAGATAAAGTTGACTATGGACTATTCATTGGTAGGTTGAATATAATTGTCTTTATGAAGGTTAGCTATGTCTCTAGCCTGTTTATCTTCAGAGGGGGAAGGAGGTACATCTTACATTCAGGTCTGAGCTGAGAAAGTTTGCTTTTTAACTAAATGTATCAGGCTTACATTGCATTTTTATCAGGCTCTATGTATCTATGTATAAACAATACAGTGTTTTATAGAAACTAGCAAGCCTAAATCTGCATCAGGAATGTTCTCACAGCATAATTATTTCCTAAGGCCTAAGAGCAGAATTTTTCCTACAACACTAATATATCCATGTTGAAACTTCTAGAAGCAGACTATTAAAACTACTGCTTATTCTAAATGACAACTCTTTATGTGTGTCCTAGTACGTATTAGCAAAACAAACTTAAGAGAGACAGGAAAAAGATGGAAAAGAGAGAAAAGCAAGTTGGAGGGAAATATGGGGAGTCCTGCTGAAGGCCCAATCTGCTTTACACTTTTCACACTCTCCCCTTCAAAGATCACCTATCTAATAGTTTGATCTTCTTTAAAGTCAAGTTCTTCACAGAGCAGTGGTGATGATCGCTGGAACCAGAGTTCTCTCAATCCCTGGGTTCTTCTGTGCCTTTTACCAGGCATTTGGGCTGCTCAGGGACGACAGTACAGGTAGCCAGGTTCTTACAGCATTCATATAATCCTGTATATATATATATATATATATATATATATTTATATAAGTAGATATGTATTACATACTATCTCCCTAACTGTCTATGCTATAAAGGTTTTTACCTTCTTAGAGGTTCCAGACAGTGGACTTGCATATGTTCATACTGTCCCTCAGTATGTTGGGGATGTTATGCACACAACCACTACTGTGGTACTCACAGCTTCCACTTTACTCTAGGTCTCGCTATTCCTGAAGCATCATGCTTCAATATCTTTCCTATCTCTCACCAGCTAGGAAAGACAGTGTAGATCTTCAGTAGTTCTGAGGTTCAGCACTTCACACATCTGTCCTCCTTGGGAATACGGGCTTTTTTACATACCCTTTCTCCCCTCCAGGACTGGGCTAGTTGTCCAAATCGGTCAGTCTTCCTCTTTTGCTCCTACATGTTAATGACTCTGTAGCTAAAAGAGTTTCAGCTTTTTCCCACAAAGCTTTCCACTGAAGACCTGCCGTTTTCAAACTACCCCAGTTGACACCTGGGTCACCTGCCAATTCCAGATTTGGACCTTCACCTTCACCGCCGTGAGGTCACCTTGAGGATTCCTCTACTAAATCTTCAGTAGACTCCATTACCCTCTCTACTTCCTACAATCCAGTAGGTAAGGTCCATATGGGGATTGTTCATTCAATATTTTTAATGGTAACTATCATACATACCAAGGACTCTTTCCTGTAGTCCTTAGGTTAGCTGTTTCTCCTACAGCTCCTCTCTTTTCAACTCCTACCCACCATCCCTCATGGGATGCCAGAGGTCCGTGTGTGGGAAGTGCAGTCCTGTTCCACGGACATGCATTTTATGGGATCTCCCCCTGGCATCTATAGCTAGGGAGTCCCCATATGTGAAGACTCATTCCTGCTTGTTCCTGGAGATAGCACAGTTACTTACCCATAACAGGTGATCTCTGGGAACAGCAGGAATAAGTCTTCACAACTCACCCACCTCCCCTAGGAGTTGTATCTCTCTATCTATCTTCCTTTCCTCTTTCTCTCTCTCTTTGTCTCAGCTATGAAACTCAACTGAGGAGAGACAGTTGGAAAGGCGGGAAGGCAGCACGCAGGCGCTGTGGGATGCTCCCAAAAGCTTTCTGATTGGACACTGGGGAGCGTTCCCGCGCAGGCTCCGTCAGTACCGACGTACCCATATGTGAAGACTTATTCCTGCTGTTCCCAGAGATCACCTATTACAGGTAAGTAACTGTGCTTTACCTTACTAGCTGCTTGGATGTGCTATCTGGATTTTCTTGGAGAAATCAACAATGGAAAACCATGATTGGATAAGGGTGTCCCTAACATCTGGAGCCAGTTGGCCACCCTAGAACCCATTCTCATATTAGCTTTTCAGGTGCCCAGCCTGGAAAATGTAAAATAATGAGATGTCACTCACTCAGTAGCCAACCATGTCCATAATGGCCCTCCTCAAATTGGTGAAACAGTGCTGAGTGATGCAGGATGTAGGAATCGTGGGTTGACCAAGCAGACCTGCGCACCACATTCAGTATGCGTATGTTTGTATTGCAACCACCTGCACCTTCAAGGAATAGTAGTGCTTCTGGTTACGTGACGCCGCTTCCCTGTCTCTGGATGGGATAAATGCCACATGTGTGCAATCAATGGCTTCCATCACGTGTGGTAGGCCTCCAATTCTGTGAAATTGCTGTTTGAGGGTCACCCACTGTTGCCTTTCATTAGGAAAAACAATGTAGTTCCTGACCCAGCTGAGCATTGTTCGCAGTACTTGGTGGAGGCATCTGCCAAAGGTGGCCCTGGACATTCCTACAAATACAGCCACAGATGTTTGGAAGAAGCCAGAGGCAAAGAAATGTAGTGCACTCAGGAGCTTTGTCAGCCCTGGTATGGCATGTGACTAGACTATAAGAGGTTCAAAGTCAGGCCTTAGATCCTTATAAATCTCTCTTATGGCCCCTGTGTCAGCCTGTAGAGGGTAGTCACCTGATCCTCAGGAAGGTTGAGGAGGGTGGCCCTATCTCTGTAGATGCGGGGCCTTCTGGTTTGACTTCCCTCCTTCGAGGATGCAGGGTCTGTTGTGCTCCAGGCTACTGCCCCTGCATATTGGTCCACACCACCTGAGCAGGGGCAGGGGTAGGGGCTGGCCCAGTTGTTGTGGGGCCTCCTCAACTGCCTCACGTCCACTGTCTAGTCATGAAGCTACCTGTGCAGCTATATAATAGGCCATGATGTAGCAGGGCATAGGCCCCAACTGGACTGTAAGTAGGCCCTGCTGCACACACCTCACTGTCATTTCCCTATTGCGAATGGCTGTTATCATTGCCTGGGCCCATGAAATTCCAGCTCAGATCTGGAGTTCTGGTTCCACACAGCTATGCCTCTAACACCCACTAATTGGGACTAGCATTAATGTACCCCTGCTGTGACCGCCCACTCTTCGCCCAGTCACCTCTCATTCTCCGCCTCGTTTGCCCTTGCCAGGTGCTACCAGGTTAGCTCCCATTGTGGCTGCATTATTGGAACTTTATACCGTGCAAACTACTACCACTTGCAGACATCTTTAGCTCCGTTTAGTAGTCATACTCCTAAGTCTTGTCATCTGAGCTTATAAAGAAAGCTTAGGTTTGATTAGTACTGACTGGTTTGTTGTTTGGGCAGTCCATGGTATACACAGTATTCTTTATCAGCACCATAATTCAAAGGCAGCAGTTTTCTTCCTGGCTATCTTTTTCACTCTCCAACTTTCACATCCACATGAAGTTATTGAAAATTTCATGGCCTTGGACAAGTTGAATATTTTTATACAGACAGACATCTCTGCTTTTAAGAATCTTTCATAGCACTCTGCCAAGAGCAATGCATCGTCGGATTTCTTGACTGCTTGTTATTTCTTTAATGATTATTGATTACAAGCAAGTTAAAGTTGTCCTCTCTTTCTATTTCTTCAGCATCAATGATGAACATATTGATTTTACCAGTTGCAGGATTTTTGTCTTCTTCACGTTAAGGTGCAGGCACATTTGAAGACTATTTTCCTTGATTTTAACAAGCAAATGTTTCATATCGTCTTCATTTTCAGCCAGTAATATGGTATCATCAGCATAACAAAGGTTGTTGATAAGTCTTTTACCAATTCTCACACCCTGGTTGTCTTCATATGGTCCTGCTTCTCTGATGATGACTCTGAAGGAAGATATTTGGATAGATCATCAAGGCCACACATGATGTCCTTCAAGAACAAGCCCATTTACCTTTATCCAAACATTTGATATACCACTTTAACCAAATAGTAACATAGTGGTTTACAATTTATATCAGTTGCTGTGAAAATGAAAACTAGAAACAGAAAAAGAAAAAGAAAAAGAATGCCAAAAATAGGACAGGAAAGAAAATCAAGCAGAGCGTAGAAAAGATAAATAGAATGAAAAGAGGGGGTAAGAGGCCATGCAGGTCACAAGCATGGAACTCTGGAAAACCCTCTTTCCACAAGACTCTAATGTCCAAGCCTCTTTCCCTGGGGGGACGCCAAGGAGGGTGTCCTGGAGCTTTTTGATCTTTTGAGGGTGGATTCGACCACCAAGAAGTGGAGAGGAAGCTGAGACGTCTCGAATCCGGGAGCCTTTTGAACTCTACATATAGTCTGGTTTCTATTCACTGGAAGGAAGTAGAGGGCGGTCTTCCACATTCTCATTTACACTCTCTGAAGGATATAGTGCATGGGTACCATCGCTGCTTTCTTGGGGGCAGAGGACTACTTAAAGATTTCCTATTCTGCTCTGGGCTCATCTTCCAAAGAAAATGGTATGGCCTTGGCCACATCCCAAACAAAATCTTGGAAAGTCATGTCCTCAGGAGGTGACTTTCATCTCTCATGAGGAGGGAAGGTTAGAAGTGACCTCTTGGGACCTTTCCTCTGACATGGCCTCAGATTCCTTATCTGCCATCCAGCCTTCTGATTCAGAGAGGAAGTCAAAGTACTTCTGAGTCTCAGCCTGGATGACTCTTCTGCTCTTTAAAGAATGGGAGCTCCTTCAGTAGCATCAGTGCACAGATGACTTTCTAGGCTTCAGGTGTGCATTGGACCCTGATGCACTAGACAGTGATATCGGTTGGGCAGACTTCGGTGTCAGTGTCTTTCGATGCCATGATTTTACAGAAAAAAAGTTCACAGCCGAAACACCAATGCATAAGGAGGCTACTGTACAGTGTTGTGGAAATTAAAGAAAAATTAAAAACATATGAAAACGCTATACTAGGGAAAAGTAGAGGGAAGGGCTATAGAACCAGGGATGGTAAGGCAGGAAAATGCGAAAGAAGAGATGGAAAAACTGTGAAATGGATATTCACACGTGACAAATTGAAAGAGGGGCTCCACAGAAAAAAAAACGGACAGAGGTCATAATGGTGGGTGGGAATGCACATGCATTCTCAGTGGAGCTTCCAAAGGTTTCTGGAAGGAGTTGGGAATACTCCTGCATGGGTCTCCATCAGATGACATCACCCCATACGTGAGGATTTCTTTCTGCTTGTCCAAGGAGAATATACCTCACAGTGCTCTAGTAGAGAGGTGGATATTTAACTCCTGTGACGACTTTACTGTGAGTTCTAGCTGTCTATTTATTTATTTATTGTCGTATTTATTGGTGTGCTACTTCACCTCCCTGTTCCCTTTAGTTTTGCACTTCAGCTTTCTCAGCTGTATAACTTACCTTGCCTCTCTCAACTAAATGGCCTTTGTGTGGTAGCCAGGTTAACTGTTACTTTAAATTAAATCTCTCTCCCTGCTCTGTCCCCAGAACATGCTGCGGTTTAAACTTTTTTCCTGCTCTAGCCTACCTGAGGGACTAACCCCCTCCCCCCTGCTGAGGGTACAGGACAGGGTACCTTGTAACAGCCCTCTTTTAATAGATCTTATTTCCCTCCCTCCCTGCCCAACACCCACCCGCCCCTGGGATAATTGTAGCTTTATAGGTACTTACACGTCGTAGAGGAAAGGGGCTGCTCTCAGGTGCAGCTCTTTATCCAAATCAGTCATACATTGAGGACCTGAGATTAATTAAGCTTCAGGTGAACAAGGTATATTAGAGGTATTAGATACACTTTTATTAGTATAAGCATCTACACCAACCCTTAGTAAGTACAGAACTTAAAGACCTAAATACAAGCTTTAAACTAAGATGCAGACAACAGTCCAGCAGAGAGATGGGGGCTTTCCAGTCTTTTGCATTGAGTGTCACATGTATAATTTTCTCCCAGTTGGTGAGAGGTCTTAAGTGTGCACTAGGTGCAAGGAGCTCTTTGCTCTCAGGGAACGAGTCTGTTCTCTAGAGGCTAGAGTAGCAGACGTGGAAAACATAAGAAAGACAGAGAGGTACATAGACGAGACCTACAGGGATATAGTCCTCAAGTCCCACCTCAAGTCTGGTAGCATCCCTGTTGCCATGGAGGAGAGAGGTCACATGACAGGAGAGCATCACCCTGGTGTGGCAGGACGTGATCCTGTAACTAGGACCTGTCCTCCAGGTGATGTAAAACCCTCTCGCACTGAGGATGTTTCTCCAGGGCCATGTGCCCATGAAAGGAAGGGTTAGGACAGCTGTTATAGTTGGTGATTCGATCATTAGGCATGTAGGTAACTGGGTGGCTGGTGGATGTGAGGATCGCCTGTTAACATGCCTGCCTGGTGCGAAGGTAGCGGACCTCACGCACCGCCTAGATAAGATCTTAGATACTGCTGGGGAGGAGTCTGCTGTCTTGGTACATGTCGGTACCAATGACATAGGAAAATGTGGTAGGGAGGTTCTGGAGGCTAAATTTAAGCTTTTAGGTAGGAAGTTGAAATCCAGAATTTCCAGGGTAGTGTTCTCTGAAATGCTTCCCATTCCATGTGCAGGACCCAAAAGGCAGGCAGAGCTCTGGAGTCTCAATGCGTGGATGAGACGATGGTGCAAGGATGAGGGTTTTGGATTTGTTAGGAAATGGGGAACATTCTGGGGAAAGAAGGGGCTCTTCTGAAGGGATGGGTTTCACCTTAACCAGGATGGAACCAGACTGCTGGCATTAACCTTTAAAAAGGAGATAGAGAAGCTTTTAAACTAGAAAACAGAGGAAAGCTGACAGTCGCCCAAGAGCGCATGGTTCGGAAGAAGGTATCCTAGAAGGATGCTACCAAAAGCAGTGAGGTTTCAAAAAAGAGTAAAGTAGCCCAAATGCCCTTGAGTATGGTGCAGACAGAGCGTAAAGATTCCAAATTACCCATGCCTACCAATAACCAGATTAATATTAATAAAATGCAGTCTCTAAAATGCTTGTATGCAAATGCTAGAAGTCTAAACAATAAGATGGGAGAGTTAGAATGTATATCACTAAATGAGAGGTTAGATATGATTACAATTCAGAGACATGGTGGAAGGAGGATAACCAGTGGGACACTGTGATACCTGGATACAAACTATATTGTAATGATAGAACTGATCAAATTGGTGGAGGGGTTGCGCTCTATGTTAGAGAGGGCATTGAGTCAGAAAGGATTAAAGTTTTGCAGGAAACAAAATTTGCTGTAGAATCTCTATGGATTGAAATTGCATGTATGAAGGGGAAGGTGATGGCAGTGGGGGTGTACTATCTACCGCCTGGCCAGAATGAACAAATGGATGATGAAATGCTCAAAGAAATCAAGGAAGCTAACAAAAGTCACAGCAGAGTAATAATAATGGGTGATTTCAATTACCCCGGCATTGACTGGGTCAGTGTCACAGCAGGACATGCTAGGGAGATAAAGTTTCTAGATGAAATAAATGATTGCTTCTTGGAGCAGCTTTTTCATGAACCGACCAGAGGGGAAGTCATACTGGACCTAGTCCTTAGTGGAACACCAGATCTGGTGCAAGAAATAAGGGTGTTGGGACCACTTGGCAATAGTGATCATAGCATGATCGTGTTTGATTTAATTAGTGGAGGAGGGATAGTAAAGAAATCCACAGTACTACCTTTTAACTTTAGATAGGGAGACTATGATAAAATGAGGAATATAGTTAAGAAAAAACTAAAAAGAGCGGTTGCAAAGGTTAAAGACTTACATCAAGCTTGGGTGTTGTTTAGAAATACTATCCTGGAAGCCCAGACCAGCTGTATTCCATGCATTAAGAAAAGTGGAAAAAAGTCCAAAAAACTGCCAGCATGGTTTAAAGGTGAGGTCAGAGAGGCTGTTGCCGCCAAAAAAGCATCTTTCAGGAAATGGAAAAAAAAGCCAAACAATGAAAACTGGAAACAGCACAAGCACAAGCACTGGCAAGTTAAATGCAAAGCATTGATAAGGCAGGCAAAGCGAAAATTTGAGAAGGAACTTGCTACGGAAGCAAAAACATGAAAAAAAAACTTTTTCAAGTACATTTGTAGCAAAAGGCCTGTTAGAGAGTCAATTGGACCATTAGATGATAGAGGGGTAAAAGGGGCAGTAAGAGGAGACAAGGCTATAGTGGGGAGACTGAATGACTTCTTTGCTTTGGTCTTTACTGAGGAAGATGTAGGGATGTTACCCAAGACTGAAGTGGTATTTAAAGGTGATACTGCAGAGGAATTGAAAGAAATATCGCTACACCGGGAAGATGTATCACAACTATTTGATATACTGATTAGTAGCAAATCACCTGGACCGGATGGTATACATCCAAGAGTGTTGAAAGAACTGAAATATGAGATTGCAGACCTGCTATTAGTAATCTGTGAAAAATCAAAATCATCTGTAATACCTGAAGATTGGAGGATCGCCAATTTAACGCCAATTTTTAAAAAGGGTTCCAGGGGTGATCCGGGAAATTACAGACTGGTGAGCCTGACGTCAGTACCGGGGAAAATGGTAGAAACCATCATAAAGAACAAAATTACACAGCATGTAGATAGTCATGGCCTAATGGGAGACAGCCAACATGGCTTTAGACAAGGAAGATCTTGTCTTACTAATCTGATATGTTTTTTTGAAGGTGTGAATAAACAGGTAGACAAAGGTGAGTTGGTTGATATAGTGTATCTGGACTTTCAGAAAGCCTTTGACAAGGTACCTCATCAGAGACTTTTGGCAAAACTAAAAAGTCATGGGATAGGAGGCAGTGTACTATTGTGGATCGGGAACTGGTTAAAAGATAGAAAGCAGAGGATAGGGCTAAATGGCCAATTTTCCCAATGGAAAAAGGTGAATAGTGGAGTACCCCAGGGATCTGTACTGGGTCCGCTTCTTTTTGACATATTCATAAATGACCTGGAAAAGGGAATAACTAGTGAGGTTATCAAATTTGCAGACGACACAAAACTGTTTAAAATTGTTAAAACCTAAGGGGACTGTGGAAAACTGCAGGAGGATCTGGATAAATTGGAAGACTGGGCATCCAAATGGCAGATGAAATTTAATGTTGACAAGTGCAAAGTTATGCACCTAGGAAAGAACAACCCACACTATGGTTACACAATGCAAGGTTCCACATTGGGAACCACCACCCAGGAAAAAGATTTAGGAGTCATCGTGGATAACATGTTAAAACCCTCCTCCCAGTGTGCAGCAGCGGCCAAGAAAGCAAATAGAATGCTAGGTATCATAAGGAAAGGAATGGAAAATAAAACAAAGGATATTATAATGCCTCTGTATCGTTCCATGGTACGACCGCACCTTGAATATTGTGTGCAGTTCTGGTCACTGTATCTTAAAAAGGATATAGCATTATTAGAAAAGGTACAGAGAAGGGCCACCAAAATGATAAAGGGGATGGAAGGCTACTCCTATGAAGAGAGGCTACAAAGGTTAGGGCTTTTCAACCTGGAAAAGAGACGGCTGAGGGGAGATTTGATAGAGGTCTATAAATTAAGGAATGGAGTGGAACGGGTAAACTTATATCGATTGTTTACGCTATCAGAATATAGAAAGACTAGGGGACATGCAATGAAGCTACAGGGTAAACTATTTAAGACAAATAAGAGAAGATATTTTTTCACTCAACGTGTAATCAAACTCTGGAATTTGTTACCGGAGAATGTAGTAAGAGCTGTTAGTGTAGCTGGGTTTAAAAAAGGCTTGGAGAAGTTCCTGGAGGAAAGGTCCATAAACCATTATTAAAAAGGGACCCAGGATATCAGTGCTTGACCCAATACAAGCATTGTGGAACCTGTGTCTCTTGGGGATACTGCTAGGTACATAAGACCTAGATTGGCCACTGTTGGAAACAGGATACTGGGCTTGATGGACCTTGGTCTGACCCAGTATGGCATATCTTATGTTGTTAGTGGGATCCCACTATGACCTTTTTTTAAATACAGAGACATACTCCTCTACAGTTTTTATGTTTTTGTTTCATGCAGTGTCTTGGGATCTCAGAATTAAGTCAGCCGATGAATGCTCTCTTTGAGCCACTAGATACTTGTGGACTAAAGTACTGTACTTGAAATGGAAGAACTTATTTTTGGTGGTAGTGACCTTAGTACACAGAATTAGCAAGCACCAGGCTATAGTTTTACAGTAGTGGAGTGGTTCTATGCACTCATCCTATTTTCCTTCCTAAAGTGATTGCCAAATTTCCACTTTAATCAACCAACTTATTTCCTAGAATTTCATGTTCACAAAGGGGAAAGTGCATTGCACACATTGGACTGCAAGAGAGCTTTGACCTTCTATTTGGAGTGGACTAAACCCCTTATAAAATCCACCCAACGTTTTGTTTCTTTTGACCCCATTAGGTTGATCAACAAATGTACCTGTTAACTGGTTTAACCATGGTCAGCAAGATATTCAGCAGGATTAAACTATTTAGTGCTGCTGAATATCCCTTGCTACCCAGTTTGTAAGCTCTGATGCTAAGTGCTTAGCATTGGGGTGCTCCAAGAGCAGAGAGAGGGCAGCCCCAGAGGTAACTGAGCAGTGGCAGTATTGATCTATTGGCCTGTGAATGGTATCAAGGAGGGTGAACCCCACTTCATACCACATCCTAAAAGCATTCCTTGTGTTATACATATCAAATCCTATTCTGTGCACAATGACCTGATGCAGACTTGCAGCAAAGGCTTAACTGTGGCCATTGCCTTGTTACTGAGCAGATTTCAGATAGCTCTTGCGCCTGGTCAGGAGATGTGGGGGGATGTGAGTGACATTTGGTTTAGACACATTCTTTCTTAAGCATTGTGGCTTTTTCCTGATAGGCACTTGAAAAAGTGCTGATGTATATATAGGCTATAGTTTTGTTTTGTGAAAAACAGGAAGCACTTGTATCCAATAAATGTATATAACTGGAAAGACAAAAACAGTCAGTGGAGAAGAGATAAATGAAATCCATACATCTGTCTATTGGTCAGTGAGTAACCTGACATAATCCTTTGTCTCTGGACTTACTGAATTTGTGATATTACTTTAAGAGAACCTGTACTCCTTCTAGTTATTTGTATTGCTTATAAACGTTTACTCTTAAGTGTCAGAGTCTGATTGGGTCAGTGCAGGGTTCATTATATATCTTCGAAGTGTCACGTGGTAGCGCAATCTAAAATCCTCAAGATATTTGGTGACTCCCAACATGATATGATGTCATAGCCCTTACATCAGTGGTCGACTGTGGTGAAAAATGAAGATAAGTGAGTGAACGAAGACAAGTGAAGAAGATTTTTGGATCTCTGCAGAAGACTTCAAGTTGTGAAGTAAGTTTGTTTAATTTTAGTAGTAGTAGTAGTAGTAGTAGAAATTATAGTGAGGTGTATGAAAAAGCAAAAAGGTAAGGAGGAGAATCAGCTAAAATCTAAAGCAGAGCCCACTTTACATAAGGTATGCCAATATAGAGGAGCAGATTAGCTCTGAGAAAAAGCCCCTCCCATTCTGCAAATCCCAAAGTAAACATCTGTAAATTCCACGGGGCAGTGCATGACTCAGAATCTTTCTAGCCTTATTCCATCTCCACAAGAAGAGCTGGGCCCTGTGTTTAGCTCCTGATAAAGAGCCCAACTTTTAAATTCTGATTCTGAGTTAATGCATAATGTTCCATTACCCGTTAACATGATCAGCAGTAGGGAATTTTAAACCAATTCACTGTTGCAAGAGAGAGCTTTGCTTACATACACAAAAGACAGGGCTGGCCCATCCATTGAGCAAGAATGTTGTTGGCACAGGGCCCCGCGCCAACAACATTCTGCACACTGCTCACCTTCTTTAGCAGCACCCGGCAGTTTTAGACCCCTCCACAGCCCATTTCAAGCCCAAGCCCCCCTTCCCGAAGAGCCCCGCGGCAGGCTTCAGCAGCTCAGCACAGCTCGTTACAGCCGCTGAAGTGAAGAGCGTTGTTCCCTTCACTTTGGCAGCTGTATTGTAATGAAGATCGCAGGCGCGGCCACAGCTTTAGTACTTTGCTAAACTAGAAACGAGAGAGGGGGCACCACTTGCATTTACTAGCCATTGTTCTCCTCCCATCGGGCGCAGTCACCTATACTCTTCAAAATTCTTCACTGGCATGCAGGGTCGCCCAACGGGGGGCAGGGATACACTGGTACCTTTCCTTGCTCGATTGGTTTGGGCCTGCAAACGCGCAGCACTAGCGTGCCCTTGTGAATGCTGACATCTTTCCGCCTTTTGCCTCTAGAGGCCAGCACGTGACTCGAGGAGGCCACTAGTTCCCCTATCCTAAACACCACGAAGAACACCCAGAAGAAGGCACATCTAAAAAGCCGGGTTTTGAAGGTGTCGAAGCAGACACTGCCTGCGAATGACAGCAACTTTTTCAATATATAATGTGTTATTGGGCGTCAGTGATCTGACGTGTGGCACTGTCCGGTCAACGAGCCCCTCATCACTCTCGCAATGACAAAGTCAGTCGTCGGGCTTTTCTTCCCCATTGTTTTGGCGAAGAAGGTGATTGCCACCAGGCACGTCTGTACTGCTGATTTCTTGATGCTGCTGCCCTTACAAGCCAAAGTCCATTTTAGAATGGAGCCCATCTTGAACTGTTTTGTCCTCAATCCCGTTGTTTCTGCAAAAATCTTGGAAAGACTCCCAGGCAGTCAGGTATTTCTGCCTTGTTTGCTCGGCCAAGGAACTCAGCAGGAGCTCCCAAACCTTGGCGGACCAAACTCGCATACTTCCTCCAGCACGGCCATCTTGACCCTGTTTGCATCAGGGGCGATCGTC
Source organism: Ichthyophis bannanicus (assembly GCA_033557465.1). NCBI lineage: Eukaryota > Metazoa > Chordata > Amphibia > Gymnophiona > Ichthyophiidae > Ichthyophis > Ichthyophis bannanicus. Next base: position 420,225,552 of record CM066034.1, read on the forward strand.
CAGAAGAGTGGGACCTTGCAATGAGAAAGAGTATCGGCAATAATGCCCTGGAATATGCTCCACCCTAATGGTCAAATTATGGACAAGGTATAGCATCACTATTTTCCTTAACAATGCCACCAGCCCCAGCATCTTAGCAGGCATCCCATTCACTGCATATACTATCGCCAAATTGTCAGTATGGAAGGTAATCGCTTTGTTGGCCAGTCGTGGGGCCCAGATGAACAAGAACACCATTATAGGATATAACTCCAGGAATGTGATGTCTTTGGTGGCTCCCATGGAATGCCACTCATGGGGCCACTGCTCGGTATACCATGCCCCTTTGAAGTATATCCCAAAACCCATTCCACCTGCAGTGTCTGTGAACAATTCCAAATCTAGGTCTGAGACGGGACATTCCTGCCAAGAATGCCAGGCCATTAAATGTCTGCAGGAAATGCTCCCATACCTGCAGAACTTCCTGTATGTCCTTGCTGACTCAAATTCGATGATGCTTCCTTTTGACCCCTCTCATTGCTAGCGCCATTAGACGACAGAAAACCCACCCCATTGGCATCACCTTGCAGGCAAAGCACAACAAACTGAGCAGAGATTGGAATTGCTCCAGTGTGGCTTTTTGCTGTCCCTGTATCTGCCTAATGTTGCTTCTCAATTTCTCAAGTTTTTCCTCTGGCAGCCGCAGCAACTATATGGTCACATCAAGCTCAATCCCCAGAAATATGATTGTTCTCATGAGACCCATGGTCTTCCCTGCAATATGCTTGAAGATGCCTAGTATCCTTCTGCATTCCTCAAAATGTGTCCCCACAAAAAGGAAATCATTGAGATAATGCACCTCCGTTTTGGGTCCGGCAATGTCCTCCACCTTCCAATGGATGAATGAACTGAACTGCTCAAAATTGGCACATGAGATTGAGCAATCCATGGGCAAACATTTGTCATAATAGTATTCCCCATTGAACGTGAAGCCTAGTAGCGGAAATGGCTGTGGATGTACTGGGAGCAGTCGGAAAGCTTATTCTATATCAGCCTTGGCCAGCTGTGCGTGCAGACCCAAATTCTATATGAGTGCTATGGCCCTATTAGTTGTTGCATGTCTCACCGAGCATAGCACTGGATCTATGTGATCGTTAACTCACATGCCTTCTGAGTAAGACAGATTATGAATCAAATGGAATTTGCTTGGTTCCTTCTTCAGCACTATTCCAGGGGGGACAATACCAAGCCTGGGAAGGGGGGGGGGGTCCTTGAATGGACCAGCGACCTAAGCCTATTTCTTTTGCCAATTGTCTTGCACCACTGAGATGTATTTCATAACAGAAGGGGAGTTGCGGATTGTGTAGGCCCTCATTGGGTCCAATGATGGGATAGGGAACCCATGCTCGAAATCATTCCCAATGGTGACTGTCTTGTCTTGCAAAGGGTACGACTGCAGCCACAGGCTCATGCACTCAAGCCTGATGGGGTTGGGGCCTTGGCCTTAATTTGCATGCTGTGGTAGGGGCCTCAATGGTTTTCCCTCTTTTGCCTATCTGCATGTATATGCTGGGTGGCTGCCCCCGCAGCTCGAACATGAGTGACGGAACTTACATGGGTGCCATGTGCAACTCCCTGTTATAGTACTGGTGGCAGGATCGACATCCCACCACCTGACTAGATTGTCGTCCATGTGGTTCTTGAAAGGGCAGCGGTAGACCCTCCTGGATCCATAACCTGTTGGGGGCCATTTCACTGAGCCATAAATCTAAGATTCTATGTTGCCAGGTAATGATGGGGTCCTCCACCATACTTTTTCTGAATTTGACGTCATAGTTTAGTCATGCCCAGCCACTGAAATGCTTATGCGCATGGGTAATTGTGTCCAAGTACCTGATTAGGAAGGGACTCAACTCGGACTTGCGCTCCACAACAACACTCATAAATATGTGAAAAGCCCAGTTACTGATGGATTTTAAAATTCTTGGCTTCTTGTCCTTCTCCCCACTTTTGTCTTTTTCTTTTACCGCCTTTGTTTCCCCCTTCTGATCCTTGAGCAATAAAGAGAATATTTCTATATATTCCCTTTGCCAAATATATTTTTTCATCTTTCTGGGCACTGTGATGGCTAATGAATACGCCACAGCGTGGATCTCCCCCTGTGGTGGGCAAGGCCACCAGTGCCGCTGCCACCAGCCCTGCTGTGCCCATCTCCTGGCTTATCTCTTTCACAGTGGATACGTCGCTGCCATCCCCCTTGCGCGTTGACCACACTCTCGCTGGAGAATCCTTCTTTTTTCCTTTTACTTTTCTTAAAAGTTTTTAATGCATTTTGTATCACGCTCACTATGGCGAGTTTGCCATCGCTATGGGATGTTGAGTCCTCAGACAATGAAGATAGCAGTTCTGGTGCCCCCACTATACCCCCGGACTTGCGCGCACGGCTTGTGTAGCTACTGCCTGTGGGGAGGATGAGGGAGCCTGGAGGTGGTGCCTAGCAACACTCGGGCCGTGCTGAGTCACCTGTTTGTGTAACACCGAAGCAATTCATTGATCTCCTGGTTGGTGGTTGAAGGTGTAGGTTGCTGCAGTGGTGTCTGCTTGCTGCAATGTGCGGAGTTCGCAGCCATATTGCTCGCCGCCCCAGTAATGGTTGTAGCCACTCTGCTGGTTGCCCTCTTCTTGGATGCCGTGACGGTGGTTGCTGCCCTTGCCATGGCCATGTCTGGTGCTCTTCTTGCTGCTCTACCAGTGTTCCTACGCCCACGATTTGTGACTTTTCGGCCTCCACGGGCCCTGGGAGTGTTTCGGCTGGCTTTGCGTGGCATATCTAAAATATTTTTATTTATTTATTTATGTATTTATTTGTTACATTTTCTATACCGCCCCTCCCAGAGATCAGGAGCGGTTTACAAAGAGCTCAACAACAGTTTACATAGTACAGGGAACAGATTTTGAGCAGGATAACATTTTACATAGAACAGTAGAACAATTTTAGGTATATTTGCTTAAAACCATAACTATGTACAGGAGATCTTTGTATTTATTCTGAGAATGCATGCTTTGTCATGGTTGTCTTAGGTGGGGGGCTAGTCTGGTGTTGTGTGAGTTTTTAGATGTGAGCTATCATTACCATAGTGTATGGTGAAGAGGTGGGTTTTGAGCTGTTTTCTAAAGTCTTTAAGGTCTTTTGTTGCTCGGATGTGCAGGGGGAGGGAGTTCCAGAGGTCGGGGGCAGTGTATGAGAATGCTCTGGAGCTAGTGGTTTGATTGGTTTTATTGATAGAGGGTGGGACTGTTATGGATTGTAGGGCATTTTCCCTATGGGATCTGGTGTTTGCAGGGGTGTGTAGGAGGGTTGAGAGGAAGGAGGGTGCAATATTGTTGATGAGTTTGAATGTAGTTACGAGGAGTTTGTATATTATTCGGCTTTCTATTGGGAGCCAGTGTAGGTCATATAGAAGCGGTGTAACATGGTCAGTGAGTTTGGCCATGAGTCAGTTTCCTTGATGCATTCGGTTAGGCTGTTGTAGATAGGGTTGTTTACATCTATTGGGAGTGATAGCATGATGTCACCCGCATAGATGTAGTACTGGATGTTGTGCTTTCGAAAAATTTGGGTGATGGGTTGTAGATACAAGTTAAATAGGAGGGCAGAGAGTGCGGAGCCTTGTAGTATGCCCTGTTCTTGTGGAAAGATGTTTGGTGATTCTTTTCCCATTTGGATCTGGAGTTTGCGGTCAGTGATGTAGGATATGAACCATTGTAGAACTGCGCTCCTTAGGCCGAGGTGGCTCAGTCTTGTGATGAAGGTATTATGGTTTATGTTGTCAAAGGCTGATGCGACGTCTAGGAAGAGGAGGAGAAAGGCATGGTTGGGATGTCTATGCCTCGGATAAGGTTATCTGTTAGGGCTAGTAGTAGTGTTTCAACCCCATGGAATGGGCGGAAACCATATTGGTGGGTATCCAGGGGGGCGTTGATGTCAAGGAAGTCCTGGAGTTGGTTGTGGACAGTTTTCTCGATTATTTTAGCAATGAAAAGGGCCTGCTCCTTTGCTGGAGGGCTGCAAACTCCTAGTCCTTCACTGGTGCCCGCACCCCGCAAATCCCAAATGCGAGGCGCTGCTTCCTCCTGCCACTAAGACCAGCCTCTGTTGATTGGGGCACTGCCGAAGCTAGCGGCTGGTATAATGCAACCTTCTGCCGAGCGGGCCGCTACAGGGCCTGCCTCCCATATTTTATTTTTTTTAAACTTACTTCTCTGCCCTCTTCGGATCGCTGCCCTGCCCTCCATGTGGACCATGATGCCACCTGGGAAACCTCAGAAGTCACCGGCTGGTAAGCAACGCCTCAGTGCGAGTCTCCGGAAACAGTGTCTCAGCGCGGGTCTGGATGATCTCGTAAGGAAATGAGGCTAGCAATGGTGATCTGGTCTCCCGATCAGCTGGAGGGGCAAGAGGGCAACCCGGAGCCGTGCGACCCCAGATTTAGCCAGCCCAGGCCTGCCCTCTGGTCCCTTCTGCCCTCCCACACTGCAGTGTTAACCCTCAGCCTGTCCCCTGCCCCCTTGTGCCCTGCTATGGTAATCCCGCCGCCGGGTCTGAGCCATTGTTCTAGTCTGGATTGTGTGCTGTGTACCCTTCCTGACTGGGTTGAAGGCTAAGATTTAAAAACTTTTAGGTTTAAATACAATTTACCCACGTAAAGTAAGTATTTTTCAAATGTGAAAGGAAAAAAACGGGAAAAAATGTGTACATAATTAACCAATCATGTCTTTCCTTCCTTGTTCATAGGTTCCCGAGAAGAAATGTCTTTGTTTAAAGACTAACATTGTTTTATCTGTTTATGATTATAAGTACTCATTTGAACATAGTCTGAAATGAAATAAGATCCTTGCTCAGTCTGTCTTCTTAAACACCAAGCACAGGCAGATTTGCTCAAAGAGGAAGCGTCCTCTGGTATTGATGTGGTTTGTATTGTAAAAGCTCAGTACTATAAAAAAAAGAGAAGTATATTTCATCCTGTTTCCTTTCATGATTGTAGATTAACAAACAAAACAGCAGCACCATGTTTGCTGTGTGTGAATTATATGTTTTATAGGGAAATACACTTTGTTTTGAGAAACAATCCTGATCTCAGTTTTGGAGGAACAACTAAGAAAAACGATCTATGTTTTAATCACCATGAATTTATCTAGTTTATCCTCATGCATGTATGTTACCAAATTTGACTTTATAGTATTAAATTATGCAGATGTCTGGTATATAGACAAGCAATTATAGGGTGAACCTTACTGTTTCTTTTGAACTTGCATTGCCCTTAAATTTGTTGGAATTTGGTTAAAGACATTACCTTAAGTAGCAAAACAAAACAAATAAAAACAAAATCTTGCTTGTCAGCAATGATTCGGGAAAAGTTTTGGAAAGAACATAGGCAGAGAGAGAATAAGCTATGTCATTTAATAATTTTAATATTGTGCTTAATCAAGTTTTTTAGAGGGCTGCTACTTTAATTTAAAGAACAATGTTAAGCTTAAATGATTGTTGTGTTAGAATAGCCTTGTCACATCAGGATACATTAGTATATTATAAAACAAGGAGTTTGATGAAATCATGATGAGCATTTGACTCTGCAACCTTAATATTTGATTATGCACTTGGCATCCTGATGGGCTTTGGAAAATCTACACTGGCCATGTGGTGTTTCCGAATGCTTATCCACATTTTGCCTGTGTGTGTCCTGGCCAGACATGTGAAGGCAAAAGGAGGAAAGATATCTACATAAATTTTCACAAGATTGGTACAATCCTAAAGAAGTAAAAATTGAAGGTGTGTGCTTCTTGTCTGCAACTTCTCCGATCTGTAAACAATTCTTTAGCAAACTAAGTTGCTTAGGATTGCCTGCTGTGCGCAAGCAGCAATCCGACGGGGGAATCTTCAAAAATGTTGTAAAATCTAAACTGTCTTGCCTTTGACTCTGTTCAACATCAAAACTGCCCCAAGGGAGCTCATTATTTCTAACCTGGAGACTGGATCCTGGCAAAGGAATACCACCAGCACATACTACAACCACTGTGGGAGGGACTGTTCCAAGCACTTCTGAAAACACAGAGGTAGCCAAGGCCCTAGCAACTGGAGAGTGAGAGGAGAAGATTCCTGAAGAAGATACACAAATGGCTGTGCACTGTCATCCGTTTGGCAAACTGGGAAGCCTAGAGTGGACTGGATTTGTAGTTCTATGTTTACGTTCTGTTCTCATTCTAATCTCGCTGTTATTCTTTACTTAAGATGTTGCTCTTTCTCCTTTTTGTTATGCATTAGTAAGCCTACTCCTGATGAGACTATCCCGGCCCTCCTTGAGTATAACAAAGAAAAAGCTTTAGCTGTCAGGAAATGAGAAATTACTCTGAATGCCCTTCCAGTCTAGCAACAATGACATTTCTCCCCACTTCCAACTCTGTTGAATATACTGAAATACTGGTAACTCTTAGACCCAAGTGTAAGGACAACACCTCCTTTTGATTTATTTGATACTTATTTGGCTAACCAGAATATTTAAAATTTCATATGAGATTGTTAAAAGGAGCAACAAAAGCTACTACAGGAAACTGTTATATCTGTGCCCATGTTCCTTCTCACCAGCAAGGGGGAGTCCCTTTAATTGGAGTGGAGGTAGATTTGCTCTCTTATAATGCCCATAACTTTATCTCTACACTACCTTTTAAGTTTATCCTTGGCTGTTGTCGCAAATGCTTAACAAGAGTGTCTACTACTACCATGATTGTTACACCCTCTGACAATTCTGCCCGGTACACTGCTCTTACTCCCAGCAATATGGATCCCGAACCCCACTTCATGCCACATCCTAAAAGCATTCCTTGTGTTATGCAGCTCAAATTCTATTCTGTGCACAATGAACTGATGCAGACTTGTAGAGAAGGCCTAACTGTGGCCATTGCTATGTTGCTGGGCAGATTTCAGATAGCAATTGTGCCTGGTCAGGAGATGTGGGGGATGTGAGTGACATTTGGTTTAGACACATTGGGGGGTCATTCCATCCTGGATGTACAGGCCCTCTGTGCGCCCGGTCGAAACCAGATGCACAAAGGGAGTCATGATTCTGATCCTGGGGGGCACATCTAGCCCCGCAGGATCAGAATCATGAACAGGCCTGTACGTGAAGGCCAGGACCACGATTCAACCTGGCCTGCATGTACAGGTCTTGCCCAGCTAACTCAGTCAAGGCTTTTAAATGGAGTCTTGGCGCCATGGCATCTGGTTGCCATGGCACCACGGCTCGATTTAAAAGCCACGATCCCTGGCTACCGGCACCCAAAGTGCTTTCCCCGCAGCCCAACCCCCGCATCGGGGAAGTTATTCCACCTTGGAGTTAGAATAATGTCCCCATTCAAGTCGCCGGCCCCGGACGTACAGGGCCAACATTAGAATTAGCCCTGTACATTCGTGGCCGATAACTGCCCAATGCCCATCCTAACACTGCCCCTGAGCGACCCCTTTCCCGCCTCCGATTAACTTCCATTCTTTCTTTTCCTGGCCCCATTCTTTCTTAAGCATTGTGTTTTTTTCCTGAGAGGCGCCAGCAGGGCCGGCCCGTCCATTGAGCAAGAATGTTGTTTGCACAGGGCCCCGCGCATACAACATTCTGCATTAAAAACCCAGTTAAATTTAAGAAAAAAACAACTGGCTGCTGCTGCTGCTGCCGTGGCAGCAGCAGAATCAAGTGTCCCGCACCTGCTCGACAGAGCCCTCCCTGAGTCAGTCCCCTTGGCACCGGCTTTCAGAGCTGCGAAGGGAGAGTTTCCCTTTCTCATGGCTCTGTTAAGCCCGCTGGAGCTGATAGGAAATAGGAAAGTACAGAACCCTTGAAACCAAGAGAGGGAGAGGGTGGTGAGGAGAAGATTGTGGTCAACAGTGTCAAAGGCAGCGGAGAGGTCAAGAAGATGAGGATAGAGTAGAGGTCCTTAGATTTAGCCAGAAATAAGTCTTTGGAGACTTTTGTAAGCGCTGTTTCAGTGGAGTGTAGGGGACGGAAGCCAGATTGTAGAGGGTCCAGGAGGTCCTGGGAGGTGAGGAAGTCGAGGCAGCAGCGGTGGACCGCTTGTTCTAGTAATTTAGATATGAAGGGAAGGAGGGCCACGGGATACTTGATTCTGCAACTGCCACAGCAGCAGCAGCAGCAGCCAGTTTTTTTTTTTTAATTTTTCCCTGGACTGATGGCGGGGAGGGGGGTTTGGACTGGTAATAGGCTATGGGGGGCTAAGACTGAAAATGGGGTGATGGGAGGGTTAGGACTGGTAATGGGCTATGGGGGGACTAGTACTGGAAATGGACTGATGGAGAGGGTTAGGACTGGAGGTGGGCTGATAGGGGGGTTAGGACTGGTTATGGACTATGGGGGTGCTAAGTGGAAATGGGCTATGGGGGGGCTAAGACTGGAAATGGGCTGATGGGGGGGTTAGGACTGGAAGTGGGCTGATGGGGGATTAGGATGTAATGGGCTATGGGGGGGGCTAAGACTGGAAATGGGGTGATGGGGGTGTTAGGACTGGAAGTGGGCTGATGGGGGTCTTAGGACTGGTAATGGGCTATGGGGGGGGGGCTAGGACTGGAAATGGGTTGAGTGGAAGGGGGGACTTGAACTGCAAATAGCTGATGGGGACGGGGGCTTGGAATGGAAATGGGCTGTGAGGGGAGGGAGCTAGGACTGGAGATGGGCTGAGTGGTGGGAGGAGCTAGGACTGGAGATGGGCTGAGTGGTGGGGGGAGCTAGGACAGAAAATGGTCTGATGAAGGAGCTAGGATAGGACTGGAAATGGGCTATTGCGGGGTGCTAAGATTGGAAAGCTGTGGTGGGGGCTTGGATTGAAATGGACTCATGGAGGGGCTAGAACTGGAAGTAGGCTCATGGGGGGCTTGGATTGGAAATGGGCTGAGTGGAGTGGAGCTAGAATTTGACATGGGCTGATGGTGGGGCTAGGAAATGACTATAAAGGGGCTGATGCGGGGCTGGGATTGGAAATGAGCTGATGGAGGGACTTGGATAGGACTGGAAATGGGCTGAAGGTGGGGCTAGGATAGAACTGGAAATGGGCTGATGCGGGGACTAGAAGGGAGTGGATGTTGGGTGGGGCTGGGACTAGAAGGGAGCTGATGTTGGGGAAAGATTAGAATGGGATGGGGCTGGGAGAGTGAAAAGGAGAGGGGAAAAATATTTTGTGTGGGAGGGAAGAAAAATCTACAATTGGCCGGGTATTGGGAGAGTAAGTGGGGATTGAGGATGGAGGGGTAAAATTTGAGTGGATGAAATAGGAATGAGGAAAGAGCAAAAGGAGAAAGATTAGTATGTTAAAGCAGATGTAGAGAGAGAATGGAAAAAAAACTAGAAGAGAGAAGAAAGGACAAATGGACAGCAGACGATGGAGAGTTAGCAGAAGACACGAAGAAACCAGAAGAAAGTGGCTGGAGCAATAGCAACTGAAAACAAATGCACAAAAGGTAGAAAAATATTTCTTTATTTTGAATTTATTAGCTAGAATATGTCAGCTCTGGGAAATGTGCATCATTAAGGTCTGTGCTTTGTTTAGTACAAGAGGAAATTATAGTTTTATTTCTACAGTGTTGTTGTACATTTCAAGTTTGACTTTTGGGGTGCCCAGTTTAATTATTGTCTTCCTGTTTCTAAATTGTGATTCCTTGTTTGGTGATGGTCTGTGTTCTGCATGTGTAACTGAGCTGAGGTATTCTGTTTATGTAATTCCTATTTGACATTGCCACTTGTTCTCTTTCCCCAGTAGGTCATGTATTCTTATTCTCTGAAATGTATTGGTTTAACATTTGCAGTGTTGCCTTTTGATAGGTAGAGTATGGTGCTTTGTGAGTCCTGGTAGTGCTGTTACAATACAGTGGGTTTCCTATGGGTTCTAAATGGGCTGTGTTTGTAGTAGTTCCTAATGTGCCTGGCGGTTGACACTGGATTATAGTAATGTAGAAATCTTAGTCTTTCTTTATCCATACACTCATTAAGAGGCATGTTTACTAAAAGTTAGTGTATGGTAACATTATGCAAATATTTATGCAAATGAGGCCCCTTTATGCAAATGAGGCCCTGCACCGAGTCTCCGCACATGGTCTCGCACCCACCATGGACCGCCCCTGGGTACCAGACAAAAAGTCAGAGACAGACATAAGTGAAAGAAAAACAGGAAAAAGTGCTGATGTATGCATGTAGGCTATAGTTTTGTTCTCTGTAAAACAGGAAGCACCTGTATCCAAGAAATGTATATAACTGGAAAGGCAGAAACAGTCAGTGGAGAAGAGACAAATGAAATCTTTCCATCTGTCTATTGGACACTTCTGTGTTTTGTCGTGACTAGATTGTAAGTGCCGTGTTTTTGTCTTGACTAGATTGTAAGCTCTGACGAGCAGGGACTGTCTCTTACATGTCTGTACTGCGCTGCGTACGACTGGTAGCGCTATATAAATGCTCAATAGTAGTAGTAGTACATAATCCTTTGTCTCTTAGCCCAATAGTAGTAGTAGTACATAATCCTTTGTCTCTTAGCCCAGATTCTGCATTTACTAAATTTGTGATTTTGCTTTAAGGGAAGCTGTCCTCCATCTTGCCATTCGTATTGCTTATAATAAAGACGTAAACTTTTACTCTGTCAGAGTCTGATTGGGTCAGTGTGGGGTTCATTATATATCTTTGAGGTGTAACACGGCAGCGCAATCTAAAATCCTCAAGACCTGTTAATTTAAACTGGCCTAATGCAGGCCTATATATAGCCAATTTGGCTATCTGGCAAGCAACTGAATAGCTGTCCAACAGAATAAAGCACAGACCCACGTGCAATAGTTGATCCCAGTACAAGCGTGGATTGCAAAGGAAGAATAGGATTGTATTCTTTTATTTCATTAATCACCTACAGCCATTGGCCCGACACAGGCCGTGTTTCGTTAAGCCTTCCTCAGGGGCTGAAATGGCTCTGCTAAGAGGCACTAGTAGGTTCTTTGTTGTGTTTGCTGGTCCCGATCTTTATTCATGCGACCGCATAAACTGCTAGAAGTAGAATCTTTTAGCGCACTGGTTTCTCAGACCTTGAAAGAGACGATTGCCAGAAGTGAATTATTAAAAGAACTGCAACATCTTGATGTGAAGTCAGAAATTTATGCAAATAAAATTGTATATTGTCCTGGCTTACTGATTGTCATCTAGATTTTATTCGCATAAATTTCTGACTACACATCAAGATGTTGCAGTTCTTTTAATAATTCACTTCTGGCAATCGTCTCTTTCAAGGTCTGAGAAACCACTGCGCTAAAAGATTCTACTTCTAGCAGTTTATGCGATCGCATAAATAAAGATCGGGACCAGCAAACACAACAAAGAACCTACTAGTGCCTCTTAGCACAGCCATTTCAGCCCCTGAGGAAGGCTTAACGAAACACGGCCTGTGTCGGGCCAATGGCTGTAGGTGATCAATGAAATAAAAGAATACAATCCTATTCTTCCTTTGCAATCCATGTTTGTACTGGGATCAGCAACTGAATAGCACCACTGTCTGAATAGTTAAAATGCTATGAGCTCTATATTTGAAAGGCATTTACATCCCAGTAAACCACTACTACTACTACTATTTAGCACTTATATAGCACCACGCACGCAGCGCTGTACAGTCAAACATACAAGAGACAGTCCCTGCTCGTCAGAGTCTTGCTCATCAGAGCTTACAATCTAGTCGCAACAATACAGGCATAAGTCAAATCGGTTACAATTCGGCTATGAGAATTAATTAATGGGGGATCTCCAGGAACAAGCAGGAATGAGTCTTCACATATGGGTATCGTCGGTACCGACGGAGCCTGCGCGGGAACGCTCCCCAGCGTCCTAAAGGATAGCTTTTGGGAGCATCCCACAGCGCCTGCGCGCTGCCTTACCGCCTTTCCCAACTGCCTCTCTCCAGTTCTTCTTTTCCGCGGAGCCAGCAGGTCGTGTTTCCTGTCACCGCTGAAGAATTTCTTATTTTCTTTAGTTGCACGTCTGCCGTCTCGAGGACCGGTACTACCGGTCTTTTTTCTTTCTTTAAAAAAAAAACAAAAAACTTTCTTTCTGCTTCAGTGCATTTTCTTCTGTGGTCTTAGGCCTACAGTCTTTTTCCTCATGGAAAAGCCCGCCTCCGGGTTTAAAAAGTGCACGAAGTGCAGTGGCACTATTTCTGTCACAGACACCCATGACTGGTGTCTCAAATGTTTAGGTCCTGATCATTCCATCGCGGATTGTGAGTCCTGCTCCATGATGTCTAAAAGAGGGTTACAGAATCGGGCAGCCAAGCTCAGTACCATGTTTCCCTCCAATGCAGCTTCTGTGGCATCGACGTCTTCCAGGGCTTCTTCTTCATCCCATGGATCTCAGGTAACAAAACTTAAGTCCGGTTGGTCCTCAAAGGGTACATCTCCCTCTAAGTATCGAGATGTACCCTAGCTCACTATTGAGGAATCCACACCGGCAAAATTACCCCGGCGGGAGGCTCCGGCTTCCAAAGCATTATCTATGGGGTCACAGGTTGACATCGATGGCACGGCCTCGACCGATCACCTGTTACAATGTTCTGGGGTACCGGCGGTTCCCGGTACCGACATCCAGACATTGGTGGCGTCGATGGATCAGAATATTCTGACCATGCAGCGTGCCATTATGGCCTTCATACAAGCTGCAATGCCCTCGGTACAACCACAAACTCCGTTGTCAATACCGATTCCGGTTCCAGATCCAGCTCCAGTTCCGATACCAGTACCGCTTGCATCGGCATCAGCATCGACAGCAGCGATATGGTATCCAGTGATGCCTGTTAGTACCGATTCGGTACCAATGACTCCCGATGTCGATACCCCTCTGTACTCGTATCAGGCTCTGCGAGAGCATCCAGACAGTCGATACTTCAATTCCTCTGAAGAATCTGATTCATCAGAGGTTTCCATCGAAGCATCGGCGATCCGTCCTCAGGAACCCTCTTCTCCAAAAAGGAGAATGTCTCCTCCTGAGGGCTTGTCTTTCCAGGACTTCATCAGGGAGGTGGCCAGAGGCCTGTCCATTGCAGTAGCCTCTGAAACAGCCCAGAGCCAAAAAATTGGATATTCCTCAATATCCTAAAGCTCCTAAAGAGGCAGCCATTTTACCAATACATGAGATTCTTTATGACCACATGTTGGGTATATGGGAAACTCCTCTTATCACCTCTCCCTTTTCTTGCAGGTTGGACACCATGTATCTTGTTCCTCCTTGTCCTGGATTTCATAAGACTCAGCTTCCTCACCACTCTATTGTGGTAGAGTCTGCTATGAAAAAAATCAAGAGTACAAAAAGACACTAGGTCAAGAGATTGCCACCCTTCTTGCCCAGGGGGCTATAGAAGAAGTACCCCTTCTTCAACAGGGCTCAGGGTTTTACTCCCCCTATTTTCTCATCCCAAAGAAAAAAGGGGGCTACAGACCCATCCTAGATCTCAGAGAGTTGAACAAGTTTTTATGCAAGGAGAAATTCAAGATGATTTCTCTTGGTACTCTCCTTCCATACCTCCAGAGTCAGGACTGACTTTGTTCTCTAGACCTCAAGGATGCGTACACCCATGTCCTCATCCATCCAACACACAGAAGGTTCCTTCGGTTCCTTTACCAAGGAAAGCACTACCAATACAGAGTGCTTCCTTTCGGTCTGGCCTCTGCTCCAAGAGTGTTCACAAAATGCATGGCAGTGGTAGCTGCATTTTTACGCACTCTAGGGATATTCGTATTCCCATATCTGGACGACTGGCTCATCCGAGCTCCATCCCAGGCAGAGGCTCAGACTTCCCTGGCCTGCACAAAGCATGTTCTTCAGTATCTGGGATTGGTAACCAATATTCCCAAATCCCATCTCACCCCTACTCAGTCTCTAGAGTTCATAAGGGCCTTACTGGATACCACAACTGCAAGAGCCTATCTTCCTCAGGCCCGTTGCCTGTGCTTGGTGCAGTTAGCCTCCCAGATTCAGTCAAAATCCCATTTAACTGCTCGAGAGATGTTGCAACTCTTAGGCCATATGGCATCCACAGTGCATGTGGTTCCTTACGCTCGCCTTCACATGAGGGCAGCTCAGTGGACTCTATCCACCCAATGGACCCAGGCATCAGGTTGCCTGTCAGACAAAATAGCAACCTCCAGTCGCCTCTTTTGGTCCCTCCACTGGTGGAAGTCCACTCAAAATCTGTTGTTGGGGTCCCCCTTTCAACAGGTGCTACCCCAAGCAACCCTTACCACAGATGCCTCTCCAAAGGGTTGGGGAGCTCATCTACAAGATCTCTCCATTCAAGGCATCTGGTCTCCACAGGAGACATCTCTCCATATCAACCTCTTAGAGCTCAGAGCAATCTTTTTAGCTCTCAGAGTCTTCCACACCCTGCTCAGCTACAAGACAGTCCTCATCCATACGGACAATCAGGTAGCCATGTTCTTTGTGAACAAGCAGGGGGGGACGGGCTCTCTGTCGCTTTGCAACGAAGCTCTGAGATTGTGGGCCTTCGGCAGAGAGCATCAAATCCATCTCATGGCAGTGTATCTTCCAGGGATTCAAAACTCTTGGGCAGACAGACTCAGCCGAGTTCTGCTTCCACACGAATGGTCCCTCCATGGGGACCAGATAGCCAGGATTTTCCGGATTTGGGGTACCCCAGACATAGACCTATTTGCAAGTCTATGGAATGCCAAACTTCCCCGGTTTTGTTCCAGGATTCCGTGTCAGGGAGTTCAGGCCAAGGATGCCTTCCTCCTTCACTGGGGGCAAGACTTCCTCTATGCCTTTCCACCTATTCCCCTTATCCCCAAGACTCTGTTCAAGCTTCAGAGAGACAAGGGGTATATGATCCTCATAGCACCACATTGGCCATGCCAAGTGTGGTACCCTCTACTTCTGCATCTCTCTCAAGCTCCCTCCCTGGACCTGGGGTCTGCTCCAGATCTCCTCTCCCAAGAGGAGGGAACCCTGTGGCATCCAAATCCTCAGTCTCTTCATCTCAAGGTCTGGTTGCTGAAGGCCTAGACCTTCAAGATTTACACCTTTCTCAGCAAGTGAAGGATATCCTTCATGCTTCCAGAAAGCCTTCCACCAGACGCTCTTATGCTTTTAAATGGAAAAGGTTTTCCATTTGGTGTGCAGAAAATGGTCTTAACCCTTCTGCAATACCTTTGAATTCGTTACTAGACTATTTGCTGCATTTATCCCATGCAGGCCTTAAAACAAATTCAATCAGGGTCCATTTAAGTGCTATTGCAGCATCGTTGAAGCCTCTTAATGGACAACCTATTTCCTCTCATCCTCTCATAGCAAGATTCATGAGAGGCCTTCTTTTAACTAAACCTCCCATTAGACCACCTCCAGTGGCATGGGACTTGAATCTGGTTCTTGGCCAGCTTATGAAGCCACCCTTTGAACCCTTAGCCACTACCTCCTTGAAATTCCTTTCCTGGAAGGTTATTTTTCTCATTGCAGTCACCTCAGCTCGCCGTATCAGTGAGTTGCAAGCTCTAGTGGCTAATCCTCTTTATACAAGGTTCCATCATGACAAAGTAGTTCTCAGAACTAATCCACACTTTATGCCTAAAGTGGTCTCACCCTTTCATCTGAACCAGGAGGTTTTTTTACCTGTCTTCTTTCCAGGACCTCATGCATCAAGTGCAGAGAGGAGTCTTCATACCCTGGATTGTAAAAGAGCACTTGCTTTCTATTTACAAAGGACACAGCAACATAGAAAGTCCTCTCAACTTTTTGTTGCGTTTGATCCTTCCCATTTAGGACTTCCAGTCTCTAAGAGAACTCTGTCCAATTGGATTGCTCAGTGTATTTCCTTCGCCTACCAGAGTAAGAATCTTTCTCTGGAAGGCCATGTCACGGCTCACAATGTGAGGGCCATGGCAGCCTCTATGGCTCATCTAAACTCTGTGTCCATCGACCAAATCTGTCGAGCAGCCACCTGGGCCTCGGTTCATACCTTCACAGCCCATTACTGCTTGGACAAGGATTCCCGCCGGGATGCCTTGTTTGGTCAGGCTATTCTCAAACACCTGTTCCATACCTAATCAACTCCTGCCTTCCATCCCTGTCTGGATGCCTGAGATTCATAGGTGGAGGGTGGAGATGGAGCCCTTCCAGGGACTCTCAATCAGGGTGATCTCCCGGGCATCTCTAGCTGGGGAGTCCCCATATGTGAAGACTCATTCCTGCTTGTTCCTGGAGATAGCACAGTTGCTTACCTGTAACAGGTGATCTCTGAGAACAGCAGGAATTAGTCTTCACCACCCTCCCACCTCCCCTAGGAGTTGTGTCTTTCTATCTATCTTTCCTTTTCCTCTCTCTCTCTCTTTGTCTCAGCTTTAAAACTCAAACTGGAGAGAGGCAGTTGGGAAAGGCAGGAAGGCAGCGCGCAGGCACTGTGGGATGCTCCCAAAAGCTTTCCTTTAGGATGCTGGGGAGCGTTCCCGCGCAGGCTCCGTCGGTACCGACGATACCCATATGTGAAGACTAATTCCTGCTGTTCCCAGAGATCACCTGGTACAGGTAAGTAACTGTGCTTTAGGTTGAGATGAGGATAGAAGTCAGGATCTGAATGCGATAGTGAAGAGGTGGATCTTCAACCTGGATTTGAAGAGGGCCAGAGAGGGTGCCTGGTATATAGGCAGAGGTAGGTTGTTCTAGGCGTACGGTGTAGCAAGGTGAAAGGAGCAAAGTCGGGAGTTAGCAGTGCGAGTGAAAGGCCTAGATAGAAGTAATTTGCTAGCGGAGCGAAGTTCCCAAGAGGGGACATAGGGAGAGATAAGAGATGAGAGGTATTGAGGGGTCGTAGAGTGGATGCATTTATAGGTCAGTAGGAGAAGTTTGAATTGGATGCGGAATTGGACAGGGAGCCAGTGAAGCGACTTGAGAAGAGGAGTAATGTGGGCATGGCGCGGCTGGCGGAAGATTAGTCGAGCCACGTGATTTTGTATAGATTGAAGGGGAAGGAGATGGCTCATGGGGAGACCAGCAAGGAGCAGGTTGCAGTAGTCGAGACGAGAGGAGATTAAGGAGTGGATAAGCGTTTTGGTAGTGTGTTCAGAACGGAAGGGGTGGATTTTGCTGATGTTGTAGAGAAAGAAGTGGCAGGTCTTAGCTATGAGTTGAATATGTGTGGAGAAGGAGAAGGGGAGGTGTCAAAGATAACCCGAGGTTTGCGGGCTGAGGGAACAGGAAGGATAGTGGATCCATCCACAGAGACTGAAAAAGGGGGAAGAGGAGGGGAGAAGTTGGGGGGAAAGACAAGGAGTTCAGTCTTGGCCATTTTCAATTTCAATCGGCGATGAGACATCCAGGCAGCGATGTCAGAAAGGCAGGCAGAGATCTTGGTCTGGATTGCTGGAGTGATATTAGGTGTGGAGAGGTAGATTTGGGAGTCATCGGCATAGAGATGGTACTGAAAGACATGGGAGGAGATGAGCATGCCAAGGGCTTGGGTGTAGAGAGAGAGAAAAGGAGGGGCCCAAGATGGATCCCTGGGGGACACCAACATTGAGCGGGGTAGGAGAGGAGGAGGAGCCGCCAGAGCATACACTGAAGGAGCGATGGGAGAGGTAGGATGAGAATCAGGAAAGTACAGAACCCTTGAAACCAAGAGAGGAGAGGGTGGTGAGGAGAAGATTGTGGTCAACAGTGTCAAAGGCAGCGGAGATGAGAATAGCGTAGAGGCCCTTAGATTTAGCCAGGAATAAGTCATTGGAGACTTTTGTAAGCGCTGTTTCAGTGGAGTGTAGGGGACGGAAGCCAGATTGTAGAGGGTCCAGGAGGACCTGGGAGGTGAGGAAGTCGAGGCAGCAGCAGTGGACTGCTTGTTCTAGTAATTTAGATATGAAGGGAAGGAGGGAGATGGGATGATAGTTAGAAGGACAGGTAGGATTGAGTGAGGGTTTCTTGAGGAGGGGTGTGACAACAGCATGTTTGAAGTCTGCAGGGACAGTTGCAGTGGAGAGTGAAAAGTTGAGAATATGAGAGATGGAGGGGACAATGGTGGAGGAGATGGGGTGGAGGGGATGGGTGGGAATAGGATCAGAGGAATAGGTGGTGGGTCTGGAAGAGGAAAGAAGGAGTGCGGTTTCCTCTTCGGAGATCATATGGAAGGAGGAAAGGGTAGCAGCGGAAGTATGGGTGGGAGGGGAGAATTGGGGGGGGGGGGTGGAAGGTAGATGAGGAGGCGGGGAATTGGAGAGTGATCTTGTGTATTTTGTCATGGAAGTAGTCGGCTAGGGTTTGGGCAGAAAGGGAGGGCGGGACCGGGGGCGGAGGCGCCTTGAGGAGAGAATTGAGGGTATTAAAGAGGGGGCGAGGATCAGAGGCATGGGAGTTGGTTAGAAGGATGTAGTATTCTTGTTTGGAAGTGCTATGGCTGACTGGAAGGAGCCTAGTATGAATTTGAAGTGTAGAAGGTCTTCTGGGGAGCAGGATTTGGACCAAGCACGTTCAGCAGAATGGGCACAGGTGCGTGCATGGTGGGTTGTGGATGAAAGCTAGGGCTGGGGAACAGATTGTCTGACAGGATGTGGGGTGGGTGGAGTAAGAGTGTCAAAAGCTGAGGATATTGCAGCATTATAAGAGGATACTGCCTCGTCAATGGAATTGGAGGACATAATGGAGGAGAGAGATGGAGAAATGGTGGAGGAGAGGGTTAGGGGATCAATATTGTGGAGGTTTCTAAATAGGATGGAGGAGACGGGCGAGGTTGGGATGGCGGGAGCTGAAGATTAAAGGTTAATAGGTGATGATCAAATGAGGGGAGGATTGAGTTGCAGAAGTTTGAGGGAGAGGAATTAGAGAAGAGTATTAAGTCAAGGCAGTGGCCATGTAGGTGGGTGGGGGCAGTGGAGCAAAGTTGGAGGTCAAACGAGGAGGTGAGGGCGAGGAACTTTAAAACATGGGGATCGGAGGGGTTATTGATGTGAATGTTAAAATCGCCAAGAATAAGAGTGGGGGAAGAGGGATCCAGGAAGACGGAGAGCCAGGAGTCAAAGTCGGTGAGGAAGGTCGATTTGGATTTGTCGGGTGGGCGATATATAACAGCTACTTGGAGGGGAAGTGGTGTGGAGAGGCGAAGGGAGTGGACTTCGAAAGAGAGGGAGGAGTGTGACTGAGGCAGCAGGAGGGGTTGGAATTGGCAGGAGGGAGAAAGTAGCAGCCCAACACCACCACAGCAACCAGTAGATTGAGGTGCATGGGAGAACTGGTCGCCTCCGAGGCAGACAGCAGCAATGGATGCGGTATCGTCTGGGAGGAGCCAGGTCTCAGTTAGGGCAAGAAGGTGTAGTGTATTAGAGATAAAGAGATCGTGAATAAAAGGAAGTTTGTTGGAGACTGAGCATGCGTTCCACAGGGCACATTAGAATGGGAGAGCGGAGAGGGACAGGAGAGGGGATATGGATAAGGTTGGACAGGTAACAGCAAACAGTACAAAAGATGTAGGCAGGTGTAGGTTCTCACCAAAACTTTATTGTTCCATATATGAAAAAAAGGGGAGACCTGACCCGACACAGGCCGTGTTTCGATAAAATCTTCTTCAGGGGTTGGCTCACCTTGTACTAAAACCACATAATAAATAAAATAAAATGAAAACAAGAGGGAGCAGTGGCCTAGTGGTTGGGGCAAGGTACTACAGGCCGGAAGGTTGGTGGTTCAAATCCTACTAGAGGACAGCAACCTTGGGCCGGAAGGACTGGGGTTTCTAGTCCCACAGGTGCTCCTTGTGGTCTTGGGCAAGCCACTTAACCCTCCATTGCCCATGTTCCCTGTATTAGTGTATGTGTCTCATATCCCCTCGTGTTAAATGTATCCCCCAACCGCTTTGACCCGGTGAAAAGCGGGATATAAATGCAGCTAAATAAATAAATAAACAAAAACAAATAAAACAGTTAAGCACAATTAAACCAATTACATTGTGTATGACATCGTGAGGAACGCGATAAAAAAGGTAATAGATAATAAAACCATTAAATAATAAAGCTTAAAAACAAAACATAAATAATATTCTTAAGCTTATAAATGTGAATTACAAATTTAAAAAATCACACTCAAATACATTAAAAACTATGAAACAACATTAATAACTTCATTAAAAGTTAAAATCAAATGGCTCCCTCTTAAAACTGAAATATACATAATACATATGTAACATTAATAACAAACAGAAATCAATTATATATTAATCATGATGTGAAAAATATAAATAAATAAAACACATAAATAATATTATCTGCACCACATGAATAAAGTCTATAAAATGTACAAACACGTCATTATGAAACAGAGAAATAAAAACATGGAGAAAAAACTAGGAAAAACCAGCCAGGAGAAACTCAAGGAGGAGGAGGACAAAAAAGGAGCAGGAGTGAAATGAGTTTACCTGACCACCTTTATAAAGGGGTATATCATTGCATATATTGTATGCACTGTGATTGAAACCACACTTGTGAAACTGCAAAAGGGAGAAAGATAATATTTAAAATAAAACAAAAATGGTCCAAAGGATTTATTATTTTCTTCAAACCTATGAAGCCTATTGAGCTTTAAAAATACCATTATCTCTTAATGTTCTTGTATATTAGATGCTCCTATAAAAAATGTAACCTATGAGATACCGTGATCATGAAAAAATCATCATAATTTATGTAAACTAAGGGATTTTCTGAAGAACTGTCCATCAACTAGAGAACACCTTGCTCCCTTAGAAATATCGGATGCCTCATGGCTTAGCGTCTCAAATATACGAATCATCCTATACAGAAAATTTTTTTAAATAAAATAGACGCCGTGCACGCTGATCAGAGAAAGAAACTAACTTTCACTGTGGCAAATTCCACTATGATGTAAAAACCCGCACTTGCGGGGTCGTTTCCTGAGGACTTCTCTGAATGGTAAACCGTGCCAATTGAATACCATAAAAAGAAGAAGAATAATAGAGTGCTCAAAGGGAACCTGTGTAAAACTATTCAAAACTGATGTTATAAAAAGAACTCCTTTTAAATATGCCCATAAAATTATAAAGACACACAATATATTATCCACTTACTTCGTGAAATAGCTATTAATTCGGGAACCTTAAAACCGGCATCAATGGCTCAGCGGCACCGTGCTTTGCTAAAAAACACTAGCGCATGCGCGTAGGCATTATAAACTCATTCTAGGCGCGCTGAAATAAATATATAAATTTAGACAACTTAAAAAATAAATAAATAAATCATGCGACCTAAAAGGGACAGTGTAGTAAAAAAGGGGGGGGGGGGGGGGAAGGGGACATTTTACATCTTTGGAGCATGAACACTGTGGCAGGTTCTGCTATAATGTGAAAACTCGCATTTGTGGGGTCGTTTCTTGGGACCTTCTCTGAATTGTAAACCGTGCCTATTCAATACCATAAAAAGAACAGTATTGTGCTCAAAAACAGAAACCTGTGTAAAAGTATTCAAAACTGATGTTGTAAAAAAAATCTCTTTAAATATTCCCCTAAAAATATAAAAACATACAATATATAATAACAACTTATGTAATGGAAGAGCTATTAATTCAAAAACGTTAAAACCAGCATTGCTAGCTCAGCGGCACCGTGCTCTTCTAAAAAAATGCTAGCGCGTGCGTGTAGGCATTATAACCCCACTCTGGGCACACTGAAATAAGTGTGTAAATTGAGGCAACCTAAAAAAATAAATAAATGAATAAATCCTGCGACCTAAAAGAGACAGTGTAATAAAAAAGGGGAGGGAACACTTTACATCTTTGAAACATGAATAGTTCAAAATTGTAAAGGACAGCATCAGTACTACGGCTTCATGAAAAAGTGAAAAACCTTTTGCACATGTATGTGGGCATTTAACCTATCTACTAAAACAAAAGGCATGGAGGGGGGACCAACCCTCGATAATTCAAACATCTATTTAACACTATCGTGTACGTGTCAATATGTGAACCGCCATCAACCGCTCACCGGGAGGAAAACTGCACGATATATATTAACTTGTGGCATAGTATATACAAATAAATGAAAAAAACTTGGTGTACACATGTTGGCAACCCATGCTCACCAGAAAAGGGGGGGGGGGGGGCACATAAAGGAAGCCACTGGTCAAATAAGCCCACAAATTAACATCCAATTGGTACCTTACCAGGAACCTAGGTAGGATAATTTTTATTGTACACCGCTCAATGCGCTGCTGTAGCGGTATATCAAATTTTAATAAAGATAAAGATAATAATGCTAATATAAATAAATAAATGAATAACTGGATAAATACATAAGATAAGTAAGAACAAGGAACCTCAATAAAAATGTATACAAAAAATAAAATAAAAATGAGAATAAAAATATAAAAACTAAAAATATGATAATAAAAAGTAATAAATATATCAAGAAACCTATAAAAGCCAAAATAAATAATAACATACTAAAATGAGTAAAAGGCAGACTGAACTGTAAGTAATTCAGATGTTAGAGAACTGTACACCAAAGGGTCGTCTTTATAAAAAAACGGAGAAGTCACGTTCTGCATTCAGACCATGTGGTGTAAGAGTATTAAGAGTAAAAATGTACCTTTGTTCTATCTGGAGCATGGTTCTCTCTATATTTCCTCCTCTCCAATTTAATCTCACTTTTTTTATGACAAAAAACTTAAGATCCGATATTCTATGTGCTTTATCTATCCAATGCTGTACCAACGGTTTGTCTGTTAAATGTCTTTTAATACAGCTTTTGTGTTCCACTATTCGTACGCGGATGCTTCGTTTGGTTTTACCTACATATAAAAGATTACATGGCATTGTATAATATAAATGACATGTGTGGTATCACAATTAGAAAAGTCAGCAAAATGAAATGACTGCTGTGTTATTGGGTGTACAAAGACCTTCCTTTGAACAAAGGGGATAGTAAATTTGTTTGTCCGCTACTATATTCACTACAATCCCAACGGATTGTTAACATTTTAAAAAGGGAGTGGCATTTAATTCAATCGATTTCAGGATTTCAGCACGCTCAGATTATGATAGCACACAAACGTAACCCTAATCTCCGTAATTTGTTGGTGCCTTCCGCCTTTACTGAAAATAAACCTTTTTCAGTCCACAAGGGACAATATCAATGCGGTCACTGCTCCGTTTGTTTAAATGTTTTACCAGTAAGGAAGGTCTTTGTACACCCAATAACACAGCACGGTTTACCATTCAGAGAAGTCCTCAGGAAACGACCCCGCAAGTGCGGGTTTTTACATCATAGTAGAATTTGCCACAGTGAAAGTTAGTTTCTTTCTCTGATCAGCGTGCACGGCGTCTATTTTATTTAAAAAAGTTTTCTGTATAAGATGATTCGTATATTTGAGACGCTAAGCCACGAGGCATCCGATATTTCTAAGGGAGCACGGTGTTCTCTAGTTGATGGACAGTTCGTCAGAAAATCCCTTAGTTTACATAAATTATGATGATTTTTTCATGATCACGGTATCTCATAGGTTACATTTTTTATAGGAACATCTAATATACAAGAACATTAAGAGATAATGGTATTTTTAAAGCTCAATAGGCTTCATAGGTTTGAAGAAAATAATAAATCCTTTGGACCATTTTTGTTTTGTTTATTTTAAATATTATCTTTCTCCCTTTTGCAGTTTCACAAGTGTGGTTTCAATCCCAGTGCATACAATATATGCAATGATATACCCCTTTATAAATGTGGTCAGGTAAACTCATTTCACTCCTGCTCCTTTTTTGTCCTCCTCCTCCTTGAGTTTCTCCTGGCTGGTTTTTCCTAGTTTTTTCTCCATGTTTTTATTTCTCTGTTTCATAATGTTGTGTTTGTACATTTTATAGACTTTATTCATGTGGTGCAGATAATATTATTTATGTGTTTTATTTATTTATTTTTTTCACATCATGATTAATATATAATTGATTTCTGTTTGTTATTAATGTTACATATGTATTATGTATATTTCAGTTTTAAGAGGGAGCCATTTGATTTTCACTTTTAATGAAGTTATTAATGTTGTTTCATAGTTTTTAATGTATTTGAGTGTGATTTTTTAATTTGTAATTCACATTTATAAGCTTAAGAATATTATTTATGTTTTATGTTTTTAAGCTTTATTATTTAATGATTTTATTATCTATTGCCTTTTTTATCGCGTTCCTCACGATGTCATACGCAATGTAATTGGTTTAATTGTGCTTAACTGTTTTATTTGTTTTTGTTTTCATTTTATTTTATTTATTATGTGGTTTTAGTAGAAGGTGAGCCAACCCCTGAAGAAGATTTTATCGAAACACGGCCTGTGTCGGGTCAGGTCTCCCCTTTTTTTCATATATGGAACAATAAAGTTTTGGTGAGAACCTACACCTGCCTACGTCTTTTGTACTGTTTGCTGTTGCCTGCGTGGCAGCGTGTTGTTTGTTAGTGTCTACGGTTGGACAGGTTACATGAGGATTTCTTTTCAGAGTAAGACAGCGGTCTGTGGGTGCCAATACGTGGGGATCTATTTCCAGAGTAGTACCGAGATTTAGAGGGGCCAGGGTACGGGTGGGAGTCTCTGGATGCGTGTGCCCTCCAAGAAGCATGTGGGGGAAGGGAAATGTCAGGTGAATGAAGGGTGAGATTGATGATATCAGGTAGGTTATGCGAGGATGTTTTTTTTTAGAGTGAGGGAAATAATCTCTAGAGGGAATGGAGTTGGGGTTGATGTCTCTAGGTGAGTGAATGGAGTATGAGTGATGGGGGAGGAAGGGGAGAGGAGCGGGATATGGACGAGATTAGATAAGGTACGTGAGGAACATTTCTTAGGGTGAGAGAAATCGAGGGGGGCCAGGGTTGGGGTTGATATTGCCTGATGAGAGAAGGAGAAGGAGTAGTAGAGAGCGGGGTAAGGCAGAGACAGTACGGCGGAAGTGAGGGTGGGGTTGCCTTAAAGAGAGAAAGGGGCTGGTTGAATGAGGGGGAGGGCATGATGAAGCTCAAGAGTAGATGCAAGGTTAGAAGACAGAATGGAGGGAGAAGTTAGGAAGGTAGAGGGAGAGTAAGGGGGAGAGGGGTGAGGGTGCTGGTAGGAGGGGAGGCAGTTGGGGAGTATGAGGAAGAGAAGGACAATGCGATGAGGGGCCATGGAGGAGGGGTAGAGGGGGCTATGCAGCATATGTTATCTACAAACAATGAGGTGGTTATGGATTCTAAGTACGGGGCAATGCAGCAGTTATCTTACAAGCAAGCAAGCAAGCAGGGAATGGGGTGGCTTGGGAATCTAAGCACTATGCAGTATGTGTTGGGTTACAGGGCAATGGAATGCAATGCAAGCGATGGGTAGCAAGTTCAATGCAAGCGATGGGTAACAAGTTCAATGCAGGCAATGGGTAACAAGCTCTAGGCAGGATCTAAGCATGTTCTATGCAAGCAATAGTAGCAGGTTCGGTGGAGGCAATGGATAGCAGGTTTGATTCGGGCAGTGGGCAGTAGGATAGATTCAGGCAAAGGGTAGTAAGTTCTATACCAGCAATGGGACACAAGTACAAGCAGTGGGTAGCAGGTTCTATGCAGGCAATGGGTTGAGAGTTTTATGGAAGCAATGGGAAGCAAGTTCAAAGGAGAATTAATTGCAGGTAGTGGGGTAGCAGTGGTGGGTGCTTGCTTTGTGTGAGAGTTGGTTGGGGTCAGGAAGCGAGGTGTGGAGAGAATTGGTTTCTGCTAAGCTCTTTGTCGTTTTTCAGTGATCAGCTGGAGCTGGGTTGATGGCTTGCGCCAGGGCACCTTAGGTCCCCGCCTAAGGGCCATGCCAAAGGGCCCTCTGGCGAGGCCCTCAGGCGCGGGCCGCACCCGATGGCACCCTCCTTTAAGGGGCTGCAGGCCCGCGAGCCACGACGCTGGTTGCTGGAGGCGGGGCTCAGCCTCGGTCCTCTCCTCCACCCGGATTGAGCCGGGGAGCTTATTGGTGGTGTCGGGTGATGTGATCCGGTGCCCGATGGTGCCCTCCTTTAAAGGGCTGCAGGTCCACGAGCCCCGACGCTGATTGCTGGAGGCAGGGCTTAGCCTCGGGCCTCTGCTACTCCCAGATTGAGCCGGGGAGTTCGTTGGTGGTGTCGGGTGATGTAAATGCCCTAAATTGGGATAGTCAACAACACTTATATGGCTAGTGCCATTGAATATCCCCTTCAAAGCCCTCTCCACGCTCTGCGGTTAGCATCGAGGCATGTTGGGGCATTCCGGGGTGGAGTAGAGGCGGAGACTGCCACTAACCAGGTAGTGGTGATATTGTACCACTGGTTAATGATCCATGTCTCGCCTAGCATTTGGCTCACCTAGTTTTAACAACGGATGCTAACTGGGTAGCGGTGCAATATTGCCGCTAGCTGGTTAGCCTCGGCAGCTCCGGGGCATGTGCAACAACATTGGATATTCAATGCCATTGCCGCGGTATTGAATTTCCAGTGGTAAGGGTCGGTGGGCAGGGCTATGTGCTGTAGCGGCACATAGCCCGCCCAATTGAATATCGTGCCTTATATGGGCATACTAGATATTCAATACGAATGGACAGATACGGTCCCAGCATTGAATACCTGGCTATAAATTAAAGCACTGATTTTTATTTTATTTATTTATTTAACAGTTGCTTATATACCGCTACCTTCCACAGATCAGGTGCGGTTTACATTGAACAAGGAATGAACAGATTTACAAGTCTGTTTTACATGGAACATTTGTTAACTAGGTACAATTTTGCTGTTTTACATGGAACATTTGTTAACTTGGTACAATTTTGCTAAATACATTAATCATGAATGACTAAATATGGTAAAACTTGTTAAAT
Organism: Ichthyophis bannanicus; assembly: GCA_033557465.1. NCBI lineage: Eukaryota > Metazoa > Chordata > Amphibia > Gymnophiona > Ichthyophiidae > Ichthyophis > Ichthyophis bannanicus. The sequence continues at coordinate 420,252,439 of CM066034.1, forward strand.
AACAAACGAACTTATTTACATATTTTGATCTATTACATATATCTATTTACAAGATTTACAAGTAGTTATTTAGTCGATTTTAATTGTAATTGTAGTTAGCTAGGAGAATTAGAGTTGGTGTACCCTAGGTTGCTATTAACCATTACCTGTCAGAGGTAAGGTATTTTCAAGTGTACCAAAATGGGAGGTGAATAGATAAGTTTTTAATTTCTTGCGGAGTTCCTTTGCATCATTTAATGCCCTTATTTCTTCAGGGAGGGAGTTCCATAGGGTGGGAGCTGCATGTGAGAACGCTTTTCTATTAGTAGTCTTTTTAGCAGTTGTGAATTCTTTCGGGATCCTAATTCTATTCGTGTGGCCTCTCCGTAGCGTAGTTTGGGATGTGTCTTTGGTGATAAGTTTTGTTAAGGGGACTGGGGCCATTGTATTTAAAGTCTTAAATGTGGTGATAATCAATTTGTGATTTATTCTGGATTGAATTGGGAGCCAGTGAAGGTTTGCTAGTATAGGGGTAATGTGTTCAAATGGTGGAACCTTCATTACAATTCTTGCTGCTGCATTTTGGGCAAGTTGGAGTCTTTTAATGTTTTGTTTTGTTGTTCCTAGTAGGGTGAGATTTGCGAAATCAAAGTGTGGTGTGATGATGGCCTGTACAATGCTCAGAAAATCATGTAGAAGTACAAGAGGACGTAATTGTTTTAAAATTTTGAGTTTAAAGTAGATCTTCTTAGTGATGTTTCTAATATGTGTGTCCATACTAAGGTGTGAGTCAAGGGTGACACCCAGGTATTTCACTTCATTTTTATAGTAATGTTGTGATTTTGGAGAGTGATGTGTGTTGGAGGTATGTAGGATTGATTTTTAGTTACTATTAATATATCCGTTTTAGAATGATTGATATGGAGATTGTGTTCCTTTAGCCAGGTTGTTAATTCAGAGAAGCATTCTGTTAACAGTTGTAGTGGGAGTGTTGGGATTGTGAATGGAATGTACATCATCATGTCGTCTGCGTATATGTGGTAGTGGACTTTAAATTTCTTGAAAATGTCACAGACCGGTTGGATATATATATTAAATAGGAGGGCAGAGAGGGCCAGCTTTTTTAAGTGTGCTGGCTACTACCTAGGGCAGGCTCTAGAGTTGGCTCAAGGTGTTGGCACCCTAGGCAAACCTTAAACCTTATGCCTCCTGTGGCTGCCAGAATCTATTATTTAGCTTTGATTGACCAGCTCTGTGCTGCCCTCCAGAAACTGCCACCCCAGGTGACCACCTAGTTTGCCTGATGGTTGGGCCAGCCCTGAGCCCTGCCACCACCATTGAATATTGGCCCCTTAAAATTCTAAAAAGCTTGTTGCCAACAAAAATAGTTGCTCAGTTATTGGCAGCTTGTTGTGACAAAGGTTGTTCCCTTTTTTCTTTTGAGGCAGCATGGGATTTCCATCTTTGAGCACTTATCCTGCTACAGGTAAGTAAAAATTGCCCATCCTCAATATGGCTAAAATTCTGCATATTGTTCTTTAACACAAGCACTGTAAACTATATAGAGACATTCTCTGAGATAAGTTTAAACTGAGAGAGGAAACGTATGGGCCCAATATTCAGTGCCCATGGCTTGTGCTGCTAAAACGTCTAGCTGCCAGTGTTGAACTTAGACCCAGATATTCAATGCCGGAGCCAAATCTAGGCCCCAGAATTGAATATCCATGTTGCCCGGATTGCCATGAAGCTAACCAGGCAGTGGCTGAATTTTGCCCTGTTAGTTTCATCGGTGAAAGATAGGTCAGACCTTACTGCGCTTGATTTTCATCACATTGCAATGACTGGGCATGGCTCAATATTGCCGCTGGCCGGATATTGCCGGGTGCCACCCCTGTAATATCCCGATGCTAACCGGTCAAGGGGATTAACACAGTTAGCAAGAAACTGGCCAAATTACAACCAATATTACAGACACTCTACAGTAACTATTAATGTTGTATAATGAGTCAGATGATCGGGATGGGACAGATGATCAGAATGGGAAAATTTAAGAACATAAGATATGCCATACTGGGTCAGACCAAGGTCCATCAAGCCCAGTATCCTGTTTCCAACAGTGGCCAATCTAGGTCATACGTACCTAGCAGTTTCCCCAAAAGACACAGGTTCCACAATGCTTGTACTGGGTCAAGCATTGATATCCTGGGTCCCTTCTTAATAATGGTTTATGGACCTTTCCTCCAGGAACTTGTCCAAACCTTTTTTAAACCCAGCTACACTAACAGCCTTTACTACATCCTCCGGTAACAAATTCCAGAGTTTGATTACACGTTGAGTGAAAAAATATTTTCTTTTATTAGTCTTAAATAGTTTACCCTGTAGCTTCATTGCATGTCCCCTAGTCTCTCTATATTCTGATAACGTAAACAATTGATCTACGTTTACCCTTCCACTCCGTTCATTAATTTATAGACTTCTATCATATCTCCCCTCAGCCATCTCTTTTCCAGGTTAAAGAGCCCTAACCTTTTTAGCCTTTCTTCATAGGAGTATCCTTCCATCCCCTTTACCATTTTGGTGGCTCTTCTCTGAACCTTTTCTAATATTGCTATATCCTTTTTAAGATATGGCGACCAGAATTGCACACAATATTCAAGGTGTGGTCTCACCATGGAACGATATAGAGGCATTATAATATCTTTTGTTTTATTTTCCATTCCTTTCCTTATGATACCTAGCATTCTATGTGCTCTCTTGGCCGCCGCTGCACACTGGGCCCAGGGTTTTAACATGGTATCCACAATGACGCCTAAATCTTTTTCCTGGGTGGTAGTTCCTAATGTGGAACCTTGCATCGTGTAACCATAGTTTGAGTTGTTCTTCCCTAGGTACATAACTTTGCACTTGTCCACATTAAATTTCATCTGCCATTTTGATACCCAGTCTTCCAATTTATCAAGATCCTCTTGCAAATTTCCACAATCCTCTAGGGTTTTAACAACTTTAAATAGTTTTGTGTCATCTGCAAATTTGATAACCTTGATAATCAAATTTGATAAATGTCCCACAGGGTGGGATAGCCATGGAAAGAGTTAAATGTCAGGCCCAGATATTCATAGGCATTTTCATGGTTTACAGAGCTATAACATAGCACCTCTTAGTTACCTAATCCATTCAGCCACAGAAATTACTACAAAAAATCTAAAGAATTTAAAGGTATCTAAAATACCTCAAAATCTACTTATTATATATGGAGAGAGACCTCAAGATGGCTATAACCCCTTCATATGGCAAAACTAGTCACCATAAAGGATAGCGGGATACTCACATCACTGGTCTCCAACCTCCTCCATATTACAATCCAAATCCAATTAACACAATCTAAAAAAGTACTTTTCAAGATTTGTTTATTATTTATTTACTTATTATTTATTAACATATTCATTAATTTAAAATATATCCATTAGTATCTCCATAATTCCTTTAATTACTTCACGGATGAAGCACATAACAATTTTCATCAAAGCTTTATCCTTCTATCCCCTATGGTGACTAGTTTTGCCATCCTGAGGTCTCTCTCCGTATAATAAGTAGATTTTGGGGTATTTTCTACAAAAGAATGTTTAGATACCTTTAAATTCTTTAGATTTTTTGTAGTAATTTCTGTAGCTGGATGGATTAGATAACTAAGAGTTGCTATGTTGCTGGATTAGTTAGACTCTTTGAGCAGTTATTTTTTGTTTAATTTACAGAGCTGTAAACCATGTAAATGCAGCTTAGAGGAATGTTCAGCTGCCACTTCATGCCCCAGTGTTAACCGTGTATCATCAGGACATGTTGTGGGCATTTGGGATGTTCTGGAGGGAGCATCCATCGCTAACCAGACAGTGGCGATATTGCACCGCTGCCCAGTTAGTGACCCGCGGGAAAAGTTAGGCGTAGTAAAAGCTGGCTTATCTTTGCCTGTGGGAGCTAACCAGGCAGTGACTCAATATTGCCGCTGCCTGGTTAGCTTCTGCGGTGGTGGAGGCTGTGCGGTAAATCCAGATATTCAATGCAGGCAGCCACATATGACCCCGGCATTGCATATCTGAGTAATCTTTTCAGTGCCGGCAGCTAGCTGCTGTAATCGTGCTAGGCGCCAGTACTGAATATCAGGCCCTGTGGCATATTGAAATCTATTTTTGTGTTTTCCAATAAATGTTCACCCGCATAAAAAGGGATGCCCATGGGACAGTAAACTTTGTCCTCACTGCAGTTTTCAAAGAGAAAATTTTTTAGGTGTCTTTGAAAATAAGTGCAAAGCGTCTTACTTGATACCCTGAACTTGAACCGAGTTTTGGAAGATTTGGCAGCTGAGGGGGCACTGAGAGCAACTTTGATGGTTATCTTTGTTTTGGAGCCGGACCGGGCTTGGACCTTGAGACTTTATTTTCATAATCGAGAAAAGCTTTTTTTGGGTCAGAAGGTTTGGTTTTTCCTGATATGTCTTTTGTTACACAAACTAAGAGGCGTCAATTCTTTATGATGCGCTCTGAAGCAGTCTCCCTTGGTTTTTATTGAGATAAGAACATAAGAACTGCCATACTGGGTCAGACCAAGGTCAAACAAGCCCAGTATCCTGTTTCCAACAGTGACCAATCCAGGTCACAAGTTCCTGGCAGGTTCATGTAAATGTTTGTTGAAATCAGCTAATACCAGGTATGTTTTTTTTGAGCCTAAACAATTACGTTCTTTTTTAGATTCCCATATCCTCTCTGGTTCCTTGGTGGTTTCAGTACCATCTGGCTGAAGATCGTCTCTGCTTTAGGGTGTTTGAATAGATAGGGGTCAAACTGCCTCCTTTAATGTATGTGTTTCTATTTTCCTTCGTACAGTGTTTTAATTTTGACCTTGCCTCTTTCCTAGTGGATCTTCTCCCTTACTAGTGGGCTGATAGAGGGGAGTGCTATTTATTTTATTTTTCCTGGTTTGGTTGTGATTGTTTTATTTTATTTTCCTTATTGCTTGTACTCCACTTGCTACCTTATTTAAGTATGTATTTTTTGAAAATGTTATTTTTTTATTTATTTTTACATTCTCGTATATACCGCGCTATTCTGCATCAGTGTGGTTTACATTGAACAAACTGAAATTACATTGAACAGGGCATTATAACTTGGAAATAACTATTTTACAGGGAACATGGGCTATGGAGGGTTAAGTGGCTTGCCCAAGACCACAAGGAGCAGGAGTTCCGGTGACGTCAGGGAGCGAGATGGCAGCTTTCTGAGGGAGCTCCGAGACGCTCGTTAGCAAAGCGAGAAAACGAGCAACCTCTCCCTGATTGCGGAGACGCAAAGAATATGAGCAAGACCCTAAGGCATTGGTGCACATGTCAGTAAAAAAGCGGCTGGCTGCATACCGTTCCCCCTATGCGATGGTGGAGGAGATGGGGAGAGGAAGCCATGCGGACAAAATGGAAGTTGAGGTGGCAGAGCGGCCTGACACGGATGAGGAGCCTGAATTGCACCCGGACTCTTTGGGGGGCTTAAAAGAGTGGCTCACGGACTTTAAAGAGGAGCTAAAGGCGGAAATGGGCTCCTTTAAGAAGGAGCTGAAGGAGACGCTGAGCTCTCTACGACAAGATTTGAAGGAGCTCAGGGCCAGAGTGGAGGATGTGGAGAAGTGGCTAGAGCAGAATGCGGGCGCGGTGGGTGATCTGCGCACCAGTTGGGCAGAGCTGAAACAAGCCCAGGATCTCCTGAAGGCGAAGACTGAAGACCTTGAGGACAGATCGCGACGGTGTAATGTGCGTGTGAGGGGGGTCCCCGAGAATCAACGCTATAAGGATTGTGAGGAGACATTGCAACAGCTGTTTAAGGCAATCCTAAAGGAGGCAGACCCCACGGGTGAGTGGGAAAATCGGCCGATGCACATGGAAAGAGCTCACCGGAGCCTAGGACCCGCTCGTAACAACAGGCCTAGAGATGTGATAGCCTGTATGAGCTCCTTTAAGTTGAAAGAGAAACTGTTGGCAGCGGCACGCAAACTTGGGCCCTGTAAGTGGGAAGGGGCATCAATTGAGCTTTATCAAGACCTGTCGGCGGGCATGCTGCAACGGCGATGGGAGCTGCGGGAGGTCATGGCCCTGATGCGTAGGGAAGGCTGGAGATACAAATGGCTTTACCCTTTTGGACTCCTGGTTACGGTCCAGGGCGCCTCGAGAAGAATCCAGAGTGTGGAAGGGGCCTGGCAAGCGCTGCGCGACCTGGGGGTGGAGAATATCCCGGAGAGACCCACGAGTAACCAGCCAAAGGAGCAGCGACCACAGGCGCTTAGTGCGGGGATGAAGTGGCAGAGAGTGGAGAACAAGAGCCGACGGCTTACAAGGCTCTCCAGAGGCACCGAGCAGCATTCGAGGGAAGGGACGGCGGGAGAGTGAGGGGGATGAGGCTTTTCCTGGCCCTCACCGACGGCGGTCTGGACCGCAGAGGACTTTGTGGACTGAGCGAATGAGCCTGTATGTATATGTGTATTGAGACACAATGTGGACTGTGGTTGCGATGGAGAGGAGTATTGAAGGCCTGAAGAGCATGCAACTGCCTCCACCGGAGGCGTTGAGAAGGTGGTGAGTGGGGGACGGGAGGGGGAGGGGACTGGAGGTATGAGGGGGGAGTAACGGCAGGGGGGGAAGGGGGAGGTTGGGGGTGAGCAGGGGTTACAGCGCTGATATGGAGCGAGACAACTTGAGCTAATTGGGGTCTCGACTCTGAGGAAGGGGGAGAGGAGGGGGACGGTGGGGCAGTAGAAGGGGGAAGAGAGCGCCTGGGGCATGTCACTGGGGCTATCCTGAGCACTCCGGAGGGAGTGATAAGGCAGGGAAGGGGAGGACTGGGGTGGGAGGGGGAAGCTGGGGGTTGGTGGGGAGGGGGTGGGAGGGGGCCGGCGGAACTACAGCAGGGTAAGCGGGGAAGGATTAGGGAGAGAAGGAAGACCTAATGGGGAAGATGGGATCTAATAATGTTAAGGGGCTGAACACCCCGCAGAAACGACATCAGCTATATCGGGAGGTCACTAGGCTGGGATGGGAGGTGGTGCTGGTGCAGGAGACCCACTTGCGGAGAAAGAATGTGGGGCTGCTGAGGAACACCATGTACCCACAGCAATATTTTGGGGGAGCTAGGGGGGCGGAAGCGAGCAAGAAAGGGGGAGTGGCGATATTGTTGATGCGGGATAGCACCTTTAGGGTTAGTGAGGTGGCGAGGGACAAAGAGGGAAGGGTATTGATTTTGGGGGGGGAATGGCAGGGGGAAAAGGTAACTTTGGTTAACATATATGCACCGAACGAGAGGCAGATACAGTTTTGGAGAGGTGTGAAGGACTTATTGGGCCAATACGTGCAGGGGAAGCTTATAATGGGGGGGGGGGGGGTTAATCTGGCCCTAAACTTGCAGTGGGATTGGCAAGCCCGGGGGGGGGGGGGATGGGAAGACCACTGTCCGAAGGATAGTGAATAAAATTATGCGGGTGTATCACTTGGGGGATATGTGGAGACAGCATCATTAGGGGTGCAGAGAGTATACTTTTTACTCAGCACCTCACGATAGCTATAGTTGGATAGATTATCTATTGCTGGACAGTAGGTGGGGCCATAGGATAGAGGAGGCAGAGATTGGGAATATCACCTGGTCGGATCATGCGCCCACATGGGTGGGAATAGGACCTAATAGGGAGGAGGGGGGGACGCGATTTTGGCGGCTCAATGAAAGCCTCTTGAAAAAGGAGGAGGTGGTGCAAGACATCAAAGAGTGCCTGCAGGAGTATTGGACGCTTAATGACAATGGGGAAGTGGGGAGGGTGGGCCTTTGGAGGGAATGAAGGCAGTGGTGAGGGGGCGGTTGGTGATGTGGGCCGCTAGGTTTAAAAAGCAGCGCCTTGCTAGAGAGGACGCTCTGCAGCGGACGATAAAGTGCGTGGCAGAACGTTATAAAACCCAGGGTAGGCGGCGGGATTTTAAACAGTTAAACCAGCTTAGAATGGAGCTGAATAAATTACAGGTCGATGAGATTGGGTTTAAGTTGGCCAGGATGAAGCAGGGCTATTATGAGTGGGGGGATAGGGCGGGGAAAATGCTGGCCAATAAATTGCAGATAAGAGAGGCAAGGACGGCAATAGTGGGGCTGAAAGGGGACAGGGGGGAGAGACAATAAGTTCCGAGCAACAAATTGGGGACCATTTTTGCCAATTCTATCGGGAGCTATACAGGAGGAAGGAGGGAGGGATGGGGGACTCTGGTGCGGATTTCCTAGGGGGGATAGAGTTGAATGTGCTGGAGGAGGCAGACAGTCAGAGCCTAGAGGGAGATATTACCAGGGAGGAGGTGGAGCAGGCCCTGGGGGCGTTGCCGCCGGAGAAGGCCCCGGGTTTGGATGGCCTGACGGGGGCCTTCTACAAAACTTTCAGGGAGGACCTGTTGGAAGGCTTGGTGGGAGTAGCCAATGGGATACAACAGGACGGGGGGGCACCTCTCAGTGGAGATGCTTAAAGCAGGGATTACTGTATTGCTTAAGGGGGGGAGAGACCCTATGCAGTGTGGGTCTTATCGCCCCATCTCATTGATAAATGTTGATGTTAAAATTATTGCGAAGGTGTTGGCCAATAGATTGGCTCGGCTGATGCCGGGGTTGATAGGGCCCGACCAAACGGGATTCATAATGGGGCGGCAGGCCTCTGACAATATCAAGAGGGTATTGGAGGCAGTATGGGGGACGAGGCACCAGGGGGAGGCGACAATGTTGCTGTCTATTGACGCTGCGAAAGCATTCAACAGGGTGGACTGGGACTTTTTGTTCCTCGTAATGAGGAGGATGGGCATAGGCCCCAAGTTTCTGAGGTGGGTCCAAGCTTTATATAGAGGTCCTAAAGCGCGGGTAAAGATCAATGGGAGGTATACTGCGGCTCTGGATTTGGAGAGGGGGACGCGCCAGGGGTGTCCCCTCTCTCCAATTCTGTTTGCACTAGCTATAGAGCCTTTGGCACGGGCGATCAGGGGGAATGGGAAGGTGTGGGGGCTGCAAAGGGGGGGTCATCACCATAAGATATCTCTCTTTGCGGACGATGTTCTACTGGTGGTGACAAGGCCGGAGGAGACATTGCCGGAGCTTCTGAAGCAGCTGGCAAGGTATGGGGAAGCCTCAGGATTTAAAATGAACCCAGATAAAACTGAGGCTTTGAGCATTAATTTGCCCGGGCCACTGCTGGAGAGATTGAAGCAGGTTTACCCCTTTAGATGGCCAGAGAGAGCTATCTGGTATTTGGGGGTTAATATTACGCCAACCCCACAGGGGCTATATGGGGCAAATTATAGCAAACTGTGGAATGAGATCGGGCAGGATCTACAGAGATGGGCAAGATCAGAGATATCATGGCTGGGTAGGATAGCAGCGGTAAAAATGAATGTGATACCGAGAGTGCTGTATTACTTTCAGGCGTTGCCGATCCCCATTCCGGGGGCCCATTTAAGGGGGCTACAGAGGAGGTTGAATCAGTATATCTGGCGGAAATGCCCGCCTAGGATAGCGCGGGAGGTACTGTATAGGAGGAGAGAGGAGGGGGGGGGGGGCTGGGGGTGCCAAACCTGCAGATTTATTACTGGGCGGCCCAGGCGTGTCATGTGATGGACTGGCGCGCTGAGGGGGAACAGAAGAACTATGTGGAGATGGAAAGGGAATGTGTAGGGGGGAAGTCCCTGGAGGGCCTGCCCTGGATGGGGAGGGGAGAGAGGGGGATGAAGGTGCTGGAGAATCCTTATGTGAAACATGTCCTACAAGAATGGGATAAGATTAGGGGGATAGAAGGGAAGGCAGGGGGGGCTCAGTTCTCCTTGATGAGGGAGCAGGGCCGGCCCGTCCATTGAGCGAGAATGTTTTTTGCACAGGGCCCCGCGTTTCAGGGGGCCCTGCGCAAAAAACATTCTGATCCAAAATTAAAATTTAAAAAAAAACCTGCCGCTGCCGGGGCCGCCGCGGCAGAACCGAGTGTGCCGCGGGGGCCCCCCCTGCCCAGCAGAGCCTGCCCTCCCCGGTATCACCTCTCTCAGCTGCCTGCAGTCACGTGCGCCGGCTTTCAGAGCGCGAGGGGAAGTTCCCATCAGCCCCCGCGGGCTTAACAGAGCAGCGAGGGAGAAACTCTTCCCTCGCGCTCTGAAAGCCGGCGCGTGTGACTGCAGGCAACTGTACGAGAGAGGTGATACCAGGGAGGGCAGGCTCTGCTGGGCAGGGGGGGCCCCGCGGCACACTCGATTCTGCCGCGGCGGCCCCGGCAGCGGCAGCAGACAGCTTTTTTTGTAAAAACAATTTTGCTGGGCTGGGGTGAGCTGGGGGGGGGGGGTTAGGTGTGGTGATGGGCTGGGGGGATAGGAGTGGTGATGGGCTGGGGGGGTTAGGAGTGGTGATGGGCTATGGGGGGGCTATGGGGGAGCTACGTCTATATGGGCTGATGGGATTAGGACTGGAAGTGGGTTGATGGGGGCTTAGGACTGGTAATGGGCTATGGGGGGGGGGGCTTAAACTAAAAATTGGGTGATGGGGGATTAGGACTGGAAATGGGCTGTTGGGATTAGGACTGGGAGTGGGCTATGGGAGCTAGGGCTGGTAATGGGTTGGGGGGGGTTGCTAGGACTGGAAATAGGCTGGGGGGATTAAGACTGGAGGTGGGCTGATGGGGTTAGGACTGGTAATGGGCTGTGGGCTGTTGGGGAGGGTTAGGACTGATAATGGGCTATGGGGGGGTTAAGACTGGTAATGGGCTGTTGGCTGATGGGGGCTGTCTGGTAATGGGCTTTGGGGGGTTAGGACTGATAATGGACTATGGGGGGGGGCTAGGACAGGAAATGGGCTGATGGGGAGGGGTTAGGACTTGAGGTGGGCTGATGGGGTTAGGACTGGTAATGGACTGTGGGCTGATGGGGGGGTTAGGACTGGCAATGGGCTATGGGGGCTGACTGGAAATGGGTTGATGGGGGTTAGGACTGGAAGTGGGCTGATGGGGGGTTAGGACTGGAAGTGGGCTGATGGGAGGTTAGGACTGGTAATGGGTTATAGGGGGGGCTTAAACTGAAAATGGGGTGATGGGGGTTAGGACTGGAAGTGGGTTGATGGGGGGGGCTAGGACTGGTATTGGGTTGGGGGGTTGCTAGGACTGGAAATGGGCTGATGGGGGGCGAGGACTGGAAATGGGCTGATGCAGGGACTAGAAGGGAATGGATGCTGGGTGAGGCTGGAACTAGAAGGGAGCTGGTGTTGGGGGAGGATTAGAATGGGATGGGGCTGGGAGAGTAAAATGGAGAGGGGAAAAATATTTTGTGTGGGAGGGATAAAAAATCTACAATTGGCCGGGTATTGGGAGAGTAAGTGGGGATTGAGGATGGAGGGGTAAATTTTGAGTAGATGAAATAGGAATGAGGAAAGAGCAAAAGGAGAAAGATTAGTATGTTAAAGCAGATGTAGAGAGAGAATGGAAAAAAAAAATAGAAGAGAGAAGAAAGGACAAATGGACAGCAGACGATGGAGAGTTAGCAGAAGACACGAAGAAACCAGAAGAAAGTGGCTGGAGCAATTGCAGCTGAAAAAAAAAATGCACAAAAGGTAGAAAAATATCTCTTTATTTTGAATTTATTAATTGGAATATGTCAGCTCTGGTAAATGTGCATCATTAACGTCTGCGCTTTGTTTAGTACAAGAGCAAATTAATGTATAGTTTTATTTCTACAGTGTTGTACATTCCAAGTTTGGCTTTTGGGATTCCCAGTTTAATTATTGTCTTCCTGTTTCTAAATTGTGATTCCTTGTTTGGTGATGGTCTATGCTCTGCATGTGTAACTGAGCTGAGGTATTCTGTTTATGTAATTCCTATTTGACATTGCCACTTGTTCTCTTTCCCCAGTAGGTCATGTATTGTTGTTCTCTGAAATGTATTGGTTTAATATTTGCATGTTTCCTTTTGATAGGTAGGGTATGGTGCTTTGTGAGTCCTGGTAGTGCTGTTAGGATACGGAGGGTTTGCTATGGGTTCTAAATGGGCAGTGTTTGTAGTAGTTCCTAATGTGTCTGGTGGTTGGCACTGGATTATAGTAATGTAGAAATCTTTTAGTCTTTCTTTATCCATACACTCATTAAGAGGCATGTTTACTAAAAGTTAGTATATGGTAACATTATGCAAATATTTATGCAAATGAGGCCCCTTATGCAAATGAGGCCCCGCACCGAGTCTCCGCACATGGCCCCGCACCCCCCTTGGGCCGCCCCTGTGAGGGAGATGTGTTCGACAGAGGAGTTCCGCCCAGGGAGAGAAGGGGGCTGTTACCGCCGATGGGCGCAAGGGGGATTGAAGTGCTTTTACCAATTTGTGGATGGGGGGGAATGGGTCCCATTTGCAGACTTGCGGGAGGTGTATGGTCTGCGGGAAGGGGACCAATTCTATTATGGGCAGGTTACTCATTTCCTTAGGAAGAAACTGGGGAGGGAGGGCCTAGAGAAGAATTATACACCGTTAGAGGTGGTGTGGTATGGTAAGAAGACTTCGCCAGGCTTAATCTCGGACTTGTATAAGGCGATACAGGGGCCATGTACCAGTAAGCATAGATATATGTTGGAGTGGGAAGGAGATTGGGCCATGGAACTAGAGGAGGGGCAATGGAAAACTATATTTGATCAGGTGAGGTTCTTGCCTCTGTCGGTAGCTATCAGGGAAAACTGGTACAAGGTGGTAATGTGATGGTATTGCACACCATCTCGCCTGCACCGTATGTTCCCCGGAGCATCCAATTTATACTGGAGAGACTGTGGGGAGGTGGGTACTTTTTTCCACATATGGTGGACATGCCCCACGATCCAGAGATACTGGGGGGAGATACGGGAGTGGATTAAGGAAGTAATACGGGAGGGGGGAAGGTGGCCCTGGATTCCGGGGTGGGGGGGGGAGGGGGGTTCCTGATGGGGTGGTGGAAGGAAGGGGGGCCTGAGCAAGGGAAGCGGCAAATAATGACGTGCCTGAGCGCGGCCCGCTGTGAAGTAGCGTACCGATGGAAGCAAGGGAAGCCCCGAGGGTAGAGCATTGTGTGGAAAGACTCAGGCAGGTCTATTTAATGGGAAAGCTGACTGCCGTGCGACGGCAGAAACTGGAGAGATTTGAAAAGCAATGGGTAAAGGTGCTGGCCTATTTGTGGAAGGAATCTTTGGCGTAGAAGGGAGCGATGGGGGAAGGGGTATTAGGGTGGGGGGGTTGGGGGGTTGGGGTGGGAAGGAAATATGAGGATGGGGAAAGGGGTTAGCATGGGGATTGGGGATTTGGGTGGGCTGGGGGGTAGGATAGGGGGGGAGGGTGGTGGGGCTAGGGGACGGAGGAGGGGGGAGGATGACCGATAAGTGCTGGGGGTGCAACGATCTAGGGGGGCAGTGTACCATGGACCTCTGCACTTAATGTACTATAGTAGGTCCCTTCTATGAAGATCTCCTTTAAGGATCTGTTTGGCGTGTTGTTGCTTTTCTGTGTGCGAAGCACTGCTGAGGATATTTTGTTTTTTGCACCATGGTTTATTTTGGCTATTGTACTATGCTTGGATTTTCAATAAATACTTTTGAAATTAAAAAAAAAATAGACCACAAAGAGCACCTGTGGGACTAGAAACCCCAGTCCTTCTGGCCCAAGGTTGCTGTCCTCTAGTGGGATTTGAACCCCCGACCTTCTGGCCTGAAGTACCTTGCCCCAACCACTAGGCCACTCCTCCACTCCTTGTCTTTTAATGCTGGCACTCCTCCACTCCAAGACAAGATAAATAAAAATGAAAAAAAAAAAAAGACTAGACTCTGTCCCAGTGAAGACAGTTTGAAAACTGCTGCTTCCCATATAAAGAACTGGCTGAAATAAAGGGCCCAATATTTAGTGGCAGTGACTAATGTTGTGATGTGTCTAACTGTTGCTTCTAACTAAAGACCTGGATATTTAATGTTGGGGCCATATCTAGCCACTAGCCCTGAATATCCAGGTTAGCTGGTTAGCAGAGAAGGTGCTACCCAGTTAGCTTCTGCGGCAAAAGTTAGGCCACCTTTTCAGATGACTAACTTTTGCTGCTTAGTGATAACCAGGCAGCAGCTCAATATTATCGCTGGCTGGTTATGACCAGGTGCCACCTCTGTTCCACCCTTTCCATGCCCCGATGCTAGCTGGCTACCATCAGGGCATTCAGTGGCAGCACCATGGATATTCGGCATCACTAACACATTTAGTACTGTTGAGTATCCTGGTGACCGCGATTAATGCAGTTAGCAAGTCTGCTAACCACGTTAATTGTGTTGAATATCCCCTCCCCACTAAATTCAATAACTTCTATAGTCAGAAAAAGAACAAATAACTGGAGACAAAGGCTGGTTTAATTTTTTATTCTTCTTCTGATTAGTATTGATACAATGGTGCCTGGAAATAAATCATTACAGAGCAATGCAAGCATGCCAATTTATATTCCTGAAAAATGGACAGCAGGCAAAAAAGACCAAGAATCAAATAGGATTACAGCACATTGATTGAGATATTCCTTGGAAATCAGGAAGATGCTTGACCAAAAGTGCATGCAGTTTTCTCTCCTGGTCTTGGAAAGTAGTTGTCATTAGGCATGTCTTAGTTATCAAGGGATGTTCCATCAGAATTTTTTTAGAAAGAAGAAACTAAAGCCAAAATAAACAAAAATGAAACTATTACACATCATTATCAGCTAAACTTTATGCAATCATAAAGATTAACTTAAGTTCTGCTTTCCTAATGATATCTCACCATTCTACTACTACCAATATGAATATAGCACTACAAGGTGTTTGCAGCGCTGTACAGATACATGCAGAAGATAGTCCCTGCTCATCAGAGCTTACAATCTAATTAAGATCCTCTGGGATAGTTTGGGGAAAGAGAAATTAAATTATTTTATTACATTCATACAACCATAGTAAAACTAGTACAAAAATCAGTTACTTCGCAGTCTCCCCCTTCGCTAAGATTAATTCTTATGATTTTAATTCATGAAAGTAAAAAAAATGTTTAAAAGGCAGGCAAGAAGAAAAATATTGCTATAGTGTCAATATCTAAAAGATTTGTTTGGTTAACTGTGCAACACAGAATTTGTGCAGAATCCCCTACCTGCACAGAATTCGGCATTTGATGTACAGAATACTGTGCAGATACCAGAACTGGCCAGCAGGGCAACAAACCCCTTGCCTGGGGCTCAGAGCACATGGACAGTAGTGTGTAGCGTGCTCAAGAAGGCCGTGAATGTGGCCAGGACTGGAATTGTCTGCCTGTGGGGAATGGGATTGCCATAAACAGACAGCTAGGTCCTGGCTGCAATCAGTTCTCTTAAGCACTTCTGCCAGTGAGGATGGGATCCCTGTGGGCAGACAAGATAACCCCGCGGAGCATTCTGCCTGAGGGAGATGGGTTGCGGTGTCTTCTGAGCTTACAGATATAGGTAGGGGCAGGAGAAAGAAAGACTAATGTTTAGTTTAGTATCTCCAGGAACAAGCAGAAATGTAATCTTCACATATGGGTATCGTCGGTACCGATGGAGCCTGAGCGGGAACGCTCCCCAGCGTCCAATTAGAAAGCTTTTGGGAGCATCCCACAGCGCCTGTGTGCTGCCTTCCCGCCTTTCCCAACTGCCTCTCTCCAGTTCTTCATTTTCCGCGGAGCCAGCAGGTTCCTGTCACCGCTGAAAATTTTCCTATTCTCCTTCTTTTTTGTGGTCGCGTCTGCCTTCCCTCGACGCTATACCGGTACCGCCGGTTCCTTCTTTCTTTCTTTTCAAAAAAAAAAAATATATTTTTTTCCAAATCTTTCTTCTTCAGGTGCGCACGCCATTTTGGGCATTAGGCCCAAAATTTCCTTTACTATGGAAAAACCTGCTTCGGGTTTCAAGAAGTGTACTAAGTGTGGCGGTACCATCTCTGTCACCGACACCCACAAGTGGTGCCTTAAATGTTTAGGTCCTGACCACTCCATTTTGGAGTGTATGGCCTGTGGAATGATGTCTAAGAGGGGTCGGCAAAACCGAGCTGCTAAGCTCAGCACCCTTTTTCCCTCCGATGCAGCCTCTGTGGCATCGACGTTTTCCAGGGTTTCGTCTTCCTCCCATGGATCTCAGGTAACTAAACGTAAGTCTGGCCGGTCCTCAAAGGGTAGATCTCCTTCCAAGCATCGAGATGCCTCTGGCGTTGCCCTTGAGGGTTCTGCACCGGCAAAATTGCCCCGGCGGAAGGCTTCGGCTTCCAAAGCATTATCGGGGCTCCAGGATGTTCTTGAGGCCTCAACCTC
Organism: Ichthyophis bannanicus; assembly: GCA_033557465.1. NCBI lineage: Eukaryota > Metazoa > Chordata > Amphibia > Gymnophiona > Ichthyophiidae > Ichthyophis > Ichthyophis bannanicus. The sequence goes on from CM066034.1 coordinate 420,268,756, forward strand.
GGCAGAACTACTGTGCCATGCTCTGGGGTACCAGCTGCTTTCTCCGGTACCGATACCCAGGCATCGGCAGCGTCGATAGACCAGAGATTCCTGGCTATTGAACGCAGTCTGGCGGCTCTCCATGTGGCATCGGTACCCTCGGAACCGCTTCAGACAGTTCAGCTGATACCGGCACTGGTTCCGGCACCGGTACCAACAGCATCGACATCGACATCGGTGTCTGCATTGCTGACACTGAGTCATGCTATGCCTTCCGGTACCGATAGACCGGTACTGATTCCCCCCGACACCGACTTCGGTCGGTACGGGTACCGTGCTCTACAAGAGCATCCAGATAGAAGGTACTTTGAATCCTTGGAGGAATCTGAGGATTCTGACAGCTCGGTCGGTACCGGAGTACTTCTCCCGGTGGAGGCTTCCTCTCCTAAGTGTAGGATGTCTCCTCCAGAAGATATATCCTTTCAGGATTTCATCAGAGAGGTGGCTCGAAGTCTTTCCATTACAATGGCTCCTGAAGAAGAGCCCAGAGCAAAGGAGTTGGAGATTCTACAATATCCCAAGGCTCCTAAAGAGGCAGCTACTTTGCCTATTCAAGAGATCTTACATGATCTCATGTTAAGAATGTGGGAAACACCTCTTACTACCTCTCCTCACTCTCATAGACTGGATACCATGTATTGAGTCCCCCCTTGTCCTGGCTTCCAGAAGACTCAGCTTCCTCACCACTCCATTGTAGTGGAATCAGTTATGAGAAGGATCAGGAGTGCAAAGAGGCATGCCTCTAATCCTCCAGGACGTGAGTGTAGAACTTTGGATGCCTTTGGACGTCGTACTTTCCAGGCTTCCATGCTTTCTGCCAGGATCAGTTCCTATATTTTATATATGGGAATGTTCCTTAAAGAAGTCACAGGAGATTTGGAGATTTTAAGCCCTCTCCTTCCTGATGATAAGAGGCAGGATTTTCTCACACTAGTTAAACATGCCCAGGATGTTTCTAAGTTTGTCAGTCGTGCAGCTTTTGACTGTTTTGAGTGCATAAGCAGAACCTCTGCCATTGCCATAGGTGCATGTAGGATTGCCTGGCTCCAGGCATCGGACTTGGAGCTCTGGGTAGAGGACAAACTGGGCAATATCCTTTGTACAGGTGAGAGGCTTTTTGGCAAAAATTGGCAAGAGAAAGCCAATGAACTGGATGCTGATAACTCTACCTTGGGTAGATAAGCTACAGCTGATCCTGCAAGGAAGAAATCTTTCAAAAAACCATTCTTCTCCAAGAAGAAGAGGTTTTACCCCTCTTATACCTACCAGGGACGTTCTGCAGGTCAGTCTGCCCGAAAAGGTCAGCAACCACCTAAACAAAGGAAAGCAGACTGCTAAGCCTCAGCAGTCTCAGCCTCCACAAGGCCTTTGACTTCCATCTAGAGAACTTAACCTTCCTGGAATGGTGGAAGGCTCTGGTTCGCTGAGGGCCAGGAAGTCTATGTCATTTTGCCCCCAGATGGGGGCAGGTAACAGCAGAAGGTTGGACTCTTTCCATTGTAAAAGAGGGGTACACGCTTCACTTCCTTCGCATGCCCCCTCCTACAATGGTAAGACAGTTCAGTTCTCAGACCTTTCTCAACAGCCAGTTGAGTCAAGAGATCACTATACTTCTTGCCCAAGGGGCAATAGAAGAGGTACCCATTCCCCAACAGGGTACAGGGTTTTACTCACTGTTCCCTCTAAGCTGTGCGCGCGTGCGCGCGCACACACACCTTGCCAAGTGAGCGCACATACTTTACAACAGAGCGCACAAAAATTACATTCTGATTCTGATAGAAAACAACACAGACATTCTTAAAATTGAAAAGTTGTTGTGTATTTATGGCTTTCACAGGTTCTACAATATTTTTTAGTGCAATCAATGTGGTGTACATACTGTATTCTGACGTGTAGTCAAATTTTAAAGTATATAACTCTGAGTGTCATTATGTGGCGCACAAAAATTTAACCTTCCTTCAAAAGCTGCACAGCTGATATTTTATGCGCACACAGCCTACAGAAAATTAGAGGGAACATTGGTTTTACTCCCCCTATTTCCTTATCCCAAAGAAAACAGGAGGACACAGACCTATTTTAGACCTCAGAGAGTTGAACAAATTCCTCTTCAAAGAGAAATTCAAGATGGTTTCTCTAGGAACTCTTCTGCCATACCTTCAGAGTCAGGATTGGCTTTGTTCTCTAGATCTCAAGGCATGTGTACACCCATGTTCTTATCCATCCAACCCACCGAAGATTCCTTCGGTTTCTATTTCAGGGGAAGCACTACCAGTACAGAGTTCTTCCTTTCGGTCTGGCCTCAGCTCCAAGGTTGTTTACGAAATGCATGGTTGTGGTGGCAGCCTTTCTTCGCACTCTAGGAATATTCATCTTCCCTTACTTAGACAACTGACTCATTCGAGCCCCATCAGAGCCAGAAGCCAGGATTTCTCTGTCTTGCACAATGCGTATCCTTCAATATTTGGGCCTTATCATAAACATCCCAAAATCCAACGTAACTCCTACTCAGTCCCTGGAGTTTATAGGAGCTATGCTGGATACCACAAAGGCAAGGGCCTAAGACCCGTTGCCTTCGCATTGTGCAGTTAGCTTCTCAAGCAGTGCTAAAGGCTCACCTCACTGCTCGAGAAATGTTACAACTACTAGGCCACATGGCATCCACCGTGCATGTGGTTCCTTATGCTCGCCTCCATATGAGAGCAGCCCAGTGGACTTTATCCACTCAATGGACCCAGGCATCAGGGTGCCTGTCAGACAAAATAGCAAACACGAATCGCCTTATTTTGTCCCTCCAATGGTGGCAGTCCACTCAAAACCTGTTGGTGGGGTCCCCATTTCAACAACCTTTACCCCAGGCAACTCTCACAACAGATGCTTCACCAATGGGTTGGGGAGCTCATCTGCAAGACCTCTCCACCCAAGGCACTTGGACTCCACAAGAGACTCATCTACACATCAATCTCCTAGAGCTCAGAGCAATCTTCCTTGCTCTTCGAGTGTTCCATACCCTGCTAAGCTACAAGACAGTGCTCATTCATACGGACAATCAAGTAGCCATGTTCTATGTGAACAAGCAGGGAGGAACAGGCTCTCTGTCGCTTTGCAATGAAGCTTTGTGAGTATGGACCCTCGCCAGAGAGCATCAGATTCATCTCCTGGCAGTGTATCTTCCAGGCATCCAAAACTCTTGGGCAGACAGACTCAGTCGAGTTCTGCTTCCACACGAATGGTCTCTACATGCAGACCAGGATATTTCAACTTTGGGGAACCCCGGACATAGACCTTTTTGCAAGTCCGTTGAATGCCAAACCTCCCTGGTTCTGTTCCAGAATTCCAGCTCAGGGATTTCAGGCCAGGGATGCTTTCCTCCTTCATTGGGGTCAAGACTTCCTTTATGCCTTTCCACCCATTCCCCTAATTCCCAAAACCCTGTTTAAGCTTCAGAGAGACAGAGGCCGTATGATTCTCATAGCTCCACATTGGCCATAGCAAGTGTGGTACCCTCTGCTTCTACATCTCTCTCAAGCTCCGTCTCTGGAGTTAGGGTCTGCTCCAGATCTCCCGTCTCAGGAGGACGGAATGTTATGGCATCCCAATCCCCAGTCTCTGCATTTCAGGGCTTGGTTGCTGAAAGCCTAGATCTTCATGATCTTAACCTTTCTCAGCAAGTAAAGGACATCCTTTATGCTTCCAGGAAGCCTTCCACAAGATGCTCTTATGCTTTCAAGTGGAAAAGGTTTACCATATGGTGCTCGCAGAAGGGTCTTAGCCCCCTTGCAATTCCTCTGGAATCATTACTGGAGTATCTCCTTCATTTATCCAATGCAGGACTTAAGACTAACTCAGTAAGAGTCAATTTGAGTGCTATTGCAACTTCTTTCAAGTCTTTAAATGGACAACCTATTTCCTCCCATCCTCTTATAGCAAGATTTATGAGAGGCCTTCTTCTAACTAAGCCTCCCATTAGGCCACCACCGGTGGCATGGGACTTAAACCTGGTTCTTGGCCAGCTTATGAAGCCACCTTTCGAACCCTTAGCTACTACCTCGTTGAAATTCCTTTCCTGGAAAGTTATCTTTCTCATTGCAATCACATCAGCACGTCGCATCAGTGAGTTGCAGGCACTAGTGGCTGATCCTCCTTATACAAGGTTCCATCATGACAAGGTAGTCCTTAGGACTCATCCACACTTTATGCCAAAGGTGGTCTCGCCTTTGCATCTAAACCAAGCGGTCTACCTGCCTGTGTTTTTTCCAAGGCCTCATGCATCAAATGCAGAAAGGAATCTTCATACTTTGGACTGTAAAAGAGCTTTAGCCTTTTACTTACAAAGAACACAGCAACATAGAAAGTCCTCTCAACTCTTTGTTGCTTTTGATCCTTCTCATTTGGGACTTCCAGTCTCCAAGAGAACACTGTCCAACTGGATTGCACATTGTATTTCATTTGCCTGTCAGAGTAAGAATCTTCCTCTGGAGGGCCATGTCACAGCTCACAATGTGAGAGCCATGGCAGCTTCAATGGCTCATTTGCACTCTGTGCCTATCGACGACATCTGTCGAGCAGCCACTTGGGCCTCGGTTCATACCTTCACAGCCCATTACTGCTTGGACAAGGACTCCCGCCGGGATGGCTTGTTTGGTCAGGCTGTTCTCCAACACCTGTTCCATAATCAACTCCTACCCACCATCCCTTGTAGGATGCCAGAGATCCATGGGGGAAGTGGAGCCCTTTCACAGGGATACACAACTTCTGGCGGTCTCTCTCTGGCATCTAGAGCTAGGGAGTTCCCATATGTTAAGACTACATTCCTGCTTGTTCCTGGAGATAGCATAGTTACTCAACTGTAACAAGTGATCTCCGGGAACAGCAGGAATTTAATCTTCACAACCCACCCACCTCCCCTAAGAGTTGTATCTCTCTATCTATCTCTTTCTCTTTCCCTCTTTGTCTCAGTTTTAAACTCAACTGGAGAGAGGCAGTTGGGAAAGGCGGGAAGGGAGCACGCAGGCACTGTGGGATGCTCCCAAAAGCTTTCTAATTGGATGTTGGGGAGCGTTCCCGCGCAGGCTCCATCGGTACCGACGATACCCATATATGATGACTAAATTCCTGCTGTTCCCGGAGATCACCTGTTACAGGTGAGTAACTATGCTTTATTCAACATTTGATATACCATTTTTAACCCAAATGGGATGATACAAAATCGTTTACAACAAAATCATAAGAAAAGAAAAGAAATTACAACATAATTAAGAGAAAAAAGAAAGAAAATGAAAGAAAATCCAGCATACCATAAGGGAAATCAACACTGTCAATCATATTCTTCAAGTATTTTCAAAGAGAGACCCAAAAGCCATGATGAAAAAAAACTTGTTTTCAATGCAGATTTGAACTTAGTATGGTTTATTTCTCCTCTCAAATTGTGGGGGAAGAGAATGCCAAAGGACAGGGCCATAACAGGAAAAAGCTGTTTTGGAAGTTGTATTCAGAAAATGCTCATAGGCATTAATCCTATTTGCTCAAAGTGGTCTTGTAGAACAATATAGAATAAGAACTGAGGGAGATGCTGTGGAGTATTAGTATATAAGACTTTATGACTTAGAATACAGATTTTGAAATGGATATGATATTGTACTGGAAGCCAGTTTATTTCTTTTAGGATCGGAAAGATGTGGTTGAATTTTCTAGTGCCAATTAACAGTCTAGGGGCAGCATTCTGCAATAGTTGTAGACAGTGTAAAGTAGACTGCCGAAGACCAATGTAGAGAATTGAATAGCAATATGGTGATGGTGAGGGGGGGGGGGGCTGGGCACTGGAAGGGCTGCTGGTGATTCATGGGCTGGCTGAGGAAGTGCTGCTGGTGAGGTTTGGGGGAAGGAGTTGTTAGATGCTAGATATGAACCTATGCATGGTGGATGGGAGAAAAAGATGGAGGAATGGGAAGAAAAAAGGAAAGGTAAGGGAGAGAAAAGGTTTGGTGCATAGGGAGGGGAGAAAGGTGAGGTGGGGCTATGTGCTTGAGAACAGACCTTAGGGACAGACAGCAGTATCGATTTTGCTAGACATTAGAGTGAGAGAGAATGGGGGCGGGGGATAAACCCACACCCCTCTACACTGGCCCACCCCCTAAAATTATCTCCTCACTACCAAGCAAACTGCCATTAATTCCAAAAATCCTCTCTGCAGCTGCTCTACCACTCCAGAAATTCCCCAGTCCCCCCAAATACCCCCGTAAGTGCCCCAATACCCCAGAAATGCCACTACACCAAAAAACACTTTCTGCAAATTCCCCACCATCCTGCACACCACCCCATCCAAAAAACTACCCCTACAACTGCCTCATCACTACACAACTTTCTCAGCCCCTACTACTGCTTCACCTTCCAATCTATCCTGCCCCCCAAAATACCTCCCACATCTTCCCCATCCACTGCCTCACTCCCAAAATCAATGCCCAACAACTGCCCTAATAGCCCATAATAACCTCTGTAGTTGCTCCAACACCATGCAAACTGCCATCACCCCCAGAATCTACCCCTTGTAACCACCCCACTACCCTGAAAACTACCCCATCCCCATCAACTGCCCCACCACCACACAAATTGCTGCACTTCCAAAAATACCTTCTAACTTTCCCATTCACCCTGAAAACTGTACCACCTCAAAAAAACACATCTGCACTTGTCCTATCCCCTACAAAATGGCCACCCCCAAAGCTATTCTACAACTGACCCCATCATCCTGCAAAAACTGACCCCTCTATCAAAACTGACTGCTGCATAACACAGACAACACCACATACACACATCATGCGTAATCGATACATAAAAATGCACACAGAGAAAGAAATAATTTCTACCTATGATGTGCTGTATTTTAGGTTAATCAAATGTATTGTTCATTTTTTATTGTTAATTCTACAGTGAAAATTATGATGTAATTATACAGTTTTATTATTAGCTGCTATGTGTACTGTCAACTAATATTTATTTAACAGTTTTTTTTATACTGCCTTATCATTTTAGTCAAAGTGGTTTACATTGTACCTTAAACTCAGTAATGTACATTAAACAGGGACATTGATAACTTTGATTCTTCTGAGGCAATAGAGGGCTAAGTAACTTGCCCAAGACCACAGAAAGTGCTAGTGTAAATGAAACCATGGTCTCTTGGTTCCCAAACCAGTGCTCTAACTATTAGGCTATTCCTCCAACCCATAATAGCTGTTGACTTGGGTAGGGCTACCTTAAAGCATTGGCAAACTAGGCACATACCTAGTGTAGAGATCCCTTAGGTTTTGTTCCTCTAAGCAGCAGAGACTTCTAGTGGTCCTATGAAATTACTGCAATGTGACCTGTAATTATCTCCCCTGTATTGGTAATTTTCCAGTACAGGGGAGGTTACTCTTTCTCAGCGTTATCATCTTGGGAGGAGACCCCTCTAAGAAAATTCAGTCACTCAAAAAAACAAAAAAAAACGTAAAGGCAGAATCTTGTCTTTGGCTGGTCTAGCCATCGTAACATTAAGATGGATCTATCTTTATTTTGTTTAACAGGTTCTTTATACTGCGTTATCATTTTAATCAAAGTTGCTTATATTGTAACTTAAACTTGGTAATGTACATTAAACAGGGAGATTGATAGATTGGACTCTTCTGAGGCAATGGAGAGTTAAGTGACTTGCCCAAGGCATGCTAGTTAGAATTGAATCCTGGTCTCTTGGTTCCCCAGCCTGTGCTCCAACCACTAGGATACTCCTCTGCTCCATCTGGTTAGATATTGCATCAGAAGGGAGTTGTGAGATTGGAGAGTGATAGGTTGTGTAGGCCTTGGTAAACGCCCCATGTCCAGGACGAGAAGAGCCAATTTTACCAGTGGAGAGAAGAAAGAGTAAAACAATGGAACTGGGAGCTGCTAGTTCTAAGGAGGAATTAGAGGACCCAGAGGAACATCTCTGCAATCAAGTGGCACCAGAGCCAAGAACTTCCAGAAAGCAGCATCAAGGATCGGTATCTACAGCAGCCTCAGGTTTCGGAGCTACACTGAAAGAATATAATGCAGAAGATGGGTTTCCCCTAACAGTAAAACTACAGAGCAAGGTGAAAGGAATGTAACTGCTCAAAATATACTACTACTTAACATTTCTATAGCGCTACAAGATGTACGCAGCGCTGCACAGACACATGTAAAAGACGGTCCCTGCTCATCAGTGCTTACAAACTAGTCAAAACAGACAACACAGTAGCTGTAGTCATGGGATACGTCTAGGGGGCATGGTAAGGAAACGCAAAGGAGATCAGGTGAATCAAAATCCAAAAGTGGCAGCGAAGAGGTGAGTTTTCAGCCTGGATTTGAAAAGTATCAGAGAAAGCATCAGTTTGTTCCTGGCATAAGGAGTAGCAAGGTGAAAGGAGCAAAGTCTGGAGTTAGCAATAGAAGAGAAGGGCACAGACAGAAGCAATCTGCCAGAAGAGCAAACCTCCTGAGGAGGGGTGTACAGAGAGATAAGAGAGGAAAGATAGTGAGGAGTTGTAGAGCGAATGCACTTATAAGTCAGCAGGAGAAATTTGAACTGGATGTGGAAATGGTTAGGGAGCCAATAAAGTGACTTGAGAAGAGGGGTCATATGAGCATGAGGAGGCTGGTGGAAGATTAGCTGCGCCGCAGTGTTGAATAGATTGAGGAGAAGAGAGATGGTTCAGGGAGAAACCAGCAAGGAGTAGGTTACAATAGTCTAGACGGGAGCTGACTAAGGAGTGGATAAGTGTCTTAGTAGTGTGTTCAGAAAGGAATGAGTGAATTTTGTTGATATTGTAGAGAAAAACGCCAAGTTTTAGCTATCAGTTGGATGTGTGTGGAGAAGGAGAGAGAGGAGTCAAAGACGACCGTAAGGTTGTGAGCTGAGGAGACAGGGAGGAGTAGAGAATTATCCTCAGAGATTGAGAAAGGAGGAAGGGGAGAAGAGGGTTTAGAGGGAAAAATAAACTCTACCAATATTAATAGTTTTGTTATTTTTATCAGTGACTCTCAAGTTTCTTTAATTAAATCCTTTGGTTCGTAACACAAATTCAGTACTGGACTCTGTTACTGAGAAAAAGGGAAGTGGAGTAAGGGTACAAAAGGCCTCCCAAGATATGCTGATGCTGACTCAGGAACTCTAATCATCTCTGAGAACTGAGACTGAAAGAACAGAATTTGCTTTTGGAAGCTGTGGCCTTAGTCTGCCAAGCAGCATACATAACTGCTGCAAGAGACATACAGCCTGGGAGGAGATGCTCTAGGCTCCAAAGTTTAGGGGTACTGTCAGATATGTTCAAAACTCAAAAGATCAAGGACTGTTCTGATTTTGACATTAATGCCCAGATGTTAGAAGCATGGTTAATATATTTGGACATTTTTCAGATTTTAAAAACTAGTGCATATTCAAAGCAATTTAAACTGTTAGCAGGATATTCAAAGGCATTAAATCATTTAGTGGTGCTGAATATTCCCTGCTACTTGGTTTGATTCAGGGGCAGAATGGGGGCAGCACCAGCAGTTAGCGATATTAATTTGCTGGCCAGTTAACCCTAACCGACTAAAGTTAGGATAGCTGAATTGCTGTCCTAACTTTAGCTGGTTTAGCTATCTGGCCAGAGGCTGGTTAGCACCACTGACTGGCTAGTTAATTGGATAACCAGGCAACCCAAATTTTCAGTCTTGATGGCTGGATATGGCCCTGGCATTGAATATCTGAGTTTAAATTAAAGGAGTGATGTCCAGTCGCTTTAAGTTATGGTTATGGTTATATTTTATTTGATATACTGCGACATTGTATAGCAGTCTATGCAGTGTACAATAATGAAAAAGGAAAAAGGTAAAAGGATCTCTATAGTGCAGACAGGAAGTATAGGAGAGATAGGAACAACATAGAAAAGATAGGCAAATAGAATAAGGCATAAAGATAAATACACACAATACACTTAGACTATAGGGCTATCCTTACCATGCCCAAAGGATGCCATCGTACCGTAATAGCTACTCAAGTAAATTAAAACTCCTAAAAAGGAAGATTTTCAGAGATTTTTTGAAGTACTTGAAATTTAATTCTGTGCGGAGGTGGCCCGGCAAGCCATGGTAAAGGTAGCGGAGAACAAAGACCACGAGCAAACACAAGGAGATATCCAAAAAGCTTTATTGGATATCTTCTTGTGTTTGGCCGTGGTTTTGTCCTCCACTACCTTTACTGTACTGTTTTGTGGAAGACCTCCTTCTTCTGTTTCTTGGCCCGGCAAGCCATTCCAATGAGCTGGAGCCACAGCAGGAAAAAGCTAATTTTCTTCTGGATTCATATTATCTCCAGGAATAAGCAGGAATGTAGTCTTCACATATGTGTGATGTCGGTACTGATAGAGCCCGCGCGGGAATGCTCCCCAGCATCCAATAGGAAAGCTTTTGGGAACATCTCACTGTGCCTGCTTTGCTGCCTTCCCACCTTCCCAACTCTCCCTCCTCAGTTCTTTGTTTTCCGTGGAGCCAGCAGGAAGCAAATCCTGTCACCGTAGAAAATTTGTTTATTTTATTTCTTTTGTTTTTTATGTTCGCGTCTGCCTTCCCGTCGATGCTGGGACTGACTACTGTTGCTTCTTTTCTATTCTCTTCTTTTTTCTTTCTTTTTCTAAAAAGTGAATTAGAACTTTCTTAGGCACATCAATGCCATTTTAGGCCTTAAGCCTACCATTTGCTTCGGCATTATGGAAAAACCAGCTAGTGGTTTTAAGAAATGTTCTAAGTGTGGTGGTACTATCTCGGCGACCGACACCCATGGCTGGTGTCTCAAATGCTTTGGGCCTGACCACCAGCCTTCAGAGTATCCTTTATGTAGGAAGATGACAAAGAGAGGCCTGCAGAATCGAGCTGCAAAGTTTGCCTCAGATGCAGTGTCTTTAGCAATGACGTCATTGAGGGCATCGTCTCCCTCTCATGGATCTCAGGTATCAAAACATAAGTCTTTGAAGACACACCGATCCCCCAAGGGTAGATCTCTTTTTAAGAATCAAAATGCCTTGAGCATTGCCCTAGATGTGGATCGTCCAGTCAAACTTCCCCGGTGGAAGGACCTTTCCTCCAAAGCCATCGTAAGGTCCCAGGATGCTCTCAAGGCCGTCATCTTTGGAGAGCTCCTGGTGCCATGCTCTGGGACGGTAGCCCGCATTTCCAGTACCGATACCCAAGCATCAGCGGGCTCTATGGATCAGCATATCCTCACCATCTCGCGCAGTTAGGTGACCCTTCTAGCGGTGCCGGTTCTGATCAAACCCATACCGATGGTACCGCTGACACCAGCACCGTCTATGGTACCGATGCAGTCAGCATCGGGGTTTGTACCAATTGAATCGCTACCACCCATACCTTCCCTCAAGTCCATCAAGTACCAGTGACTTCTCCAGACAACCTCCCCGATTCGATACCGATTTCGATCGGTACCAGGCCTTAGTGGAGCACGGACATCACTCTCGTTGATACTTTACTTTGAATCTTCCGATTCCGATTTATCCGATGAGGAATTGATCAATACCCGAGCGATTCAAAGTATACCAGAAGATCCATCTCCCTCTCCAGAACACTGCATGTCTCCTCCTGAGGACATGTCTTTTCAAGAGTTTATTTGGGACCTGGCCAGGGGCCTATCTATTACAGTAACATCCAAAAAAGAACCTAGGGCTGAGGAATTAGAAATTCTCCAATACCCTATGGTGCCTAAAGAGGCTGTCACCTTTCCAGATCACGCATCCTCCAGGAATTCATGCTCTGGATGTGGGAGATGCCCTTACCATCTCTCCCCATCCTCGACGACTTGATACTGTGTATTGAGTACCGGAGTCTCCTGGATTCTAAAAGACTCAGTTGCCTCATCACTCAGTGGTGGTGGAATTAGCAATGCATTGAATCAAGAGCTGACTATCTCACATTGGTAAAACATGCCCAAAACATGTCAAAGTTTGTAAATAGGGCAACGTTTGACTGCTTTGAGTGTACCTGTATGGCCACCTCAATCTGCATTGAAGCAAGCAGGATTGCTTGGCTTCAAGCATCAGATCTTGAACAATGGGTTCAAGATAAATTGGGCAATATTCCTTGCATAGGTGAAAACCTTTTTGGCAAAGATTGGAGTCTGAGAATCCTACCCTAAACAGGCTTTCTAGAACCACTGCCAACCCGGCTAAAAAGAAAGCATCTGCAAAGACTTTGTTTAGTAAGATGAAGAAATGTTACCTTTATTCCACCCCTACTTCGCAGTACCAACCTCAGGACTCAAAAGAGGCAACAGCCTCCCAAGCAGCAGAAGAAGCTACAGACTCCTATCTCCAGAGTCAGAACTGACTCTGTTCTCTAGATCTCAAAGAAGTGTACACACATATCCTGATTCATCCAGAACACAGGAAATATCTATGCTTAATGTTTCAAGGAAGACATTATCAGTACAGTAAGCTACCATTTGGACTGGCCTCTGCCCTGAGAGTCTTCACAAAGTGCATGGCGGTCGTGGCCGCATTTCTAAGATCTCTAGGGATATTTGTCTTCCCTTACTTAGATGACTGACTCATAAAGGCAGGAACCTCCCAAGAGGTTCACCTGCCTCTCTCTCGTACCATGCAGGTACTTCAATACTTGGGATTTGTGATAAATCTTCCAAAGTCCCATTTCGTTCCTACTCATAGGAACTCTCTTAAATAACAGTCAAGGGCATTTCTACCTCAGCCCCACTGTACTCGTTTCATTCAGCTGACATCTTAGGCCCATGTCAGAGATCATCTCACTGCCCAAGAGATGCTACAGCTTCTAGGTCATATGACCTCAACAGTACATGAAGTACCACATGCACGCCTGCATAAGCACACAGCCCAGGAGACTTTGGCTTTCCAGTGGACACAGCTCTCAGGCCGATCCTCAGACAAAATATCAGTGTCTGCCCCTCTGGCCAGGCCACATCTCTTCTATGGTGGTGTTCCTCAGAGAATCTTCTCGTCGGGTCTCCTTTTAACATGCCTTCATATCACTGTACCCTGACAATGGATGCCTCCAAACATGGGTGGGGGCCCATCTAGAGTCCCGCTCCACTCAGGTCCTCTAGATGAAGGATGAGTCCAAGCTCCAGATAAATTTATTGGAACTTTGGGCAATCCACAATGCCATCAAAGTTTTTCGGGACATCTAGATTCTCAGAGGGTCCTGGTCCAAATGGACAATCAGGTAGCCATGTTCTGTGTGAGCAAACAAGGGGGAACAGGATCTTGGCCTCTCTGCAGAGAGGCTCTCCATCTCTGGTCCTTTGCCATTACTCACAAATACACTAGTATATCTCCCAGTGAGCAAAATGTCTTAGTAGACAGATTGATTCAGATCCAATTTTCCCAATGAGAAAGGTGAATAGTGGTGTACCCCAGGGATCTGTGCTGGGTCCGCTGCTTTTTGACATATTCATAAATGACCTGGAAAGTGGAATAACGAGTGAGGTTATCAAATTTGCAGATGACACAAAACTATTTAAAGTTGTTAAAACCCAAGAGGATTGTGGAAAACTGCAAGAGGATCTTGATAAATTGGAAGACGGCATCAAAATGGCAAATGAAATTTAATGTGGACAAGTGCAAGGTTATGCACCTAGGGAAGAACAACCCAAACTATGGTTACACTATGCAAGGTTCCACATTAGGAACCACCACCCAGGAAAAAGATTTAGGCGTCATTGTGGATACCATGTTAAAACCCTTGGCCCAGTGTGCAGCGGCGGCCAAGAGAGCAAATAGAATGCTAGGTATGATAAGGAAAGGAATGGAAAATAAAACAAAAGATATTATAATGCCTCTGTATCGTTCCATGGTGAGACCGCACCTTGAATATTGTGTGCAATTCTGGTCGCCGTATCTTAAAAAGGATATAGCGATTTTAGAAAAGGTTCAGAGAAGAGCCACCAAAATGGTAAAGGGGATGGAAGGATACTCCTATGAAGAAAGGCTTAAAAGGTTAGGGCTCTTTAACCTGGAAAAGAGACGGCTGAGGGGAGATATGATAGAAGTCTATAAATTAATGAACGGAGTGGAACGGGTAAACGTAGATCAATTGTTTACCTTATCAGAATATAGAAAGACTAGGGGACATGCAATGAAGCTACAGGGTAAACTATTTAAGACTAATAAAAGAAAATATTTTTTCACTCAATGTGTAATCAAACTCTGGAATTTGTTACCGGAGGATGTAGTAAAGGCTGTTAGTGTAGCTGGGTTTAAAAAAGGTTTGGACAAGTTCCTGGAGGAAAGGTCCATAAACCATTATTAAGAAGGGACCCAGGATATCAGTGCTTGAACCAATACAAGCATTGTGGAACCTGTGTCCCTTGGGGAAACTGCTAGGTACATATGACCTAGATTGGCCACTGTTGGAAACAGAATACTGGGCTTGATGGACCTTGGTCTGACCCAGTATGGCATATCTTACGTTCTTACATTCTCTTTCCCCACGAATGGTCTCACCACACAAAGAAAGCATCTTTCATTTTTCATACCTGGGGACTCCAGAGATAGACCTCTTTGTCACTCCGCAGAATGCAAAACGTCCCTGCTTCTGCACCAGGACTCCAATTTCGGGCAACCAGGAAGTGGATGCTTTTCACCTCCACCGGGATTGAAACTTCCTGTATGCTTTTCCTCCCATTCCCTTGATTCCCAGGACACTTTTCAAGCTCAAGGCGGACAGGGGCCTCATGATACTCATAGCCCCATGTTGGCCACATCAACCGTGGTTTCCTCTTCTACTACTCCTGTCTCAGACTCAATCCTAGATCACGGATCTGCTCCAGATCTTCTCTCTCAAGAGGAGGGGAGGGTGTTCCATCCCAATCTGCAGTCTCTCCAACTCACGGCATGGCTGCTGAAAGCATGGTATTACAGGATCTTAATCTTACTCAGGAAGTAAAAGAGATCCTCTTAGCCTCTAGAAAGCCATCCACCAGACGCTCTTACGCTGCAGATTTTCTGTCTGGTGTTCCCAGAAGGACCTTAATCCCTTCTCAGCTCCAGTGGAGGCATTCCTCCAGTATCTCCTCCATCTATCCTCTTCAGATCTCAAGAAAAACTTGATGAGAATTCACCTGAGTGCCATCGCAGCCTGGATGGACAACCAGTTTCCTCACAGCCGCTTGTGGAACGCTTCATGAGAGGTCTCTTGCTCACCAACCTCCCATTAGACCACACCAGTGGCCTGGGATCTCAATGTTGTTCTAGGGCAACTTCTCAAGCCACCCTTTGAACCCTTAGCCACTACCTTGCTAAAGTTTCTGACATGGAAGGTCATCTTCCTTATTGCCCTCACTTCAGCTAGAATCATTAGTGAGCTTCAGGCTTTGGTGGCAGACCCACCTTACACACGGCTTCACCATGACAAGGTTGTCCTAAAGACTCACCCCCATTTTATGCCAAAGGTGGTGTCTCCTTTCCATCTGAATCAGTCAGTCTACCTTCTGTCTTTTTCCCTAGACCTCATTTGTCTAGGGCAGAGGCAACACCCTTGACTGCAAACATACCTTGGCATTCTATCTTCAAAGGACAGCTGAGCACCGTAAAGGCTCTCAATTATTCCTCTCCTTTGATCCTAGTCACTTGGGGTTGCCAGTATCCAAACACACTTTTTCTAAATGGATAGCAGATTGCATTTCATTTGCTTATGACAGAGCAGGACTATCCCTTGAAGATCATGTCGTTGCCCATAATGTTCATGCCATGGCTACCTTGATGGCAAATCTACGCTCTGTAGCCATTGATGAAATCTGCAAAGCAACAACTTGGTCTTCGGTCCATATCTTTGCTGCTCATTACTGTCTAGACTAGGACTCTTGCCGGGATGCCATGTTTGGTCAAGCTGTTCTCCAGCACTTCTTTCAGACTTAAGGGCAACTCCTACCCTCGGTCCCGGAACGATACCAGACATCCATGGAGGACCATGACCTCTATGACTCTGCCCTGAAGCAAACCTACCGGTTCTGAGATCATTCCCTCTGACATCTGGGAGCTATGGAGTCCCATTTGTGAAGACTACATTCCTGCTTGTTCCTGGAGATAGCGTAGTTATTCACCTGTAATAGTTGATCTCCGGGAACAGCAGGAACTTAGTCTTCACAACCCACCCTTCCCCCCTAGAAACATAGAAACATGATGGCAGAAAAAGACCACATGGCCTATCTAGTCTGTCCTTCCATATCATCCACTATGACAGTCCCCTTTTTTCCTTTAGAGATCCTCTATGTTTGTTCCATGCCTTTTTGTATTCATACACTGTCCTCATTTCTACCACCTTCACTGGGAGACTATTCCATGAATCTACCACTCTTTCCATAAAAAAAATATTTCTGCATATTACTCCTGAGTCTATCCCCTTTCACCCTCATCCTATGTCCCCTCGTAGCAGAGCTTGCTTTCTATCGAAAGAGATTCTCCTCCTGTTCATTTATGCCATGGAGGTATTTAAACATCTCAGTTATATCACCTCTATCCTGCCTTTCCTCTAAAGTATGCATATTAAGATCCTTAAGTCTGTCCTCATATGCTTTATAACGAAGACCACTAACCATTTTAGTAGCCATCCTCTGTATAGACTCCAACTTGTTTATATTCTTTTGAAGGTGCGGTCTCCAATACTCCAAATGAGGGCACACCAAAGACTTATACAGAGGCACTATCACCTCCTTTCTTCTGCTGGCCATTCCTCTCCCAATGCACCCAAGCATCCTTCTAGCTTTTGCCATTGCCTTTTCTACCTGTTTCTATTACTCGTCCATCAATACACAAAAACCCATTATTCACACTCTATTTCTTATGTCGGAGCCTGCCGAGGGAGGGCTGGAACAGCGTAACCAACCCCCTCCAGACGGCAAACTTCTTTTATTTTATTTTTCACCCCAACAATAATACTTTAAATAGTCACTTATCATTTGTACCGACTGTGAGATATGTTCTTTTTGCTATGCGGATTAGCCTGTATAGTTTTTTTTGGAAGTTACGCATTATGAAATATTTTCAAAATCAACCCATAGTGGGAGATGGATCAGTGGTGAAATCTACGTCTCGCTGGTTACCCCCAGAGGCGGGTGTTGATTCAATTATATCTACTTTTCAAGCTTTAGTAATGCGTGATGTTGAGAATTTGGAACGGATTCCATTAAAACGTTTTTCCAATTTGGATAAAGATGATTGGAAGGCTTTGGGAGAATTGTCATCTGATCCTACATTGGTGGTTCGAAAAGCGGATAAAGGAGGAGCGTTAGTGTTACTGGATTCCCATAATTACATACAGCAACTGTATGTTCATATTCAGGATTCTTCCATTTATAAATTGTTGGATGCTGATCCCACTGATGATTTAAGAGAACAGATTTGGTCTATCGTGGAGGAAGCGTTCCAACATGGTTGGATCACTTTAAAAGAGAATAAATTTCTGCAGGCAACTCATCCTACGATTCCTACACTATACCTTGTACCTAAAATTCATAAATCTTTGATATCTCCCCCAGGAAGACCAATAGTCTCTTGTCGTAATTCAATTCTGGAACCACTTTCTATTTTCTGCAATGTTTTTTTTGAAAAAGGAGGCAGGAGCCGTACCGTCGTTCTTGAGAAATTCGACACATTTTTTACAGATTATTTCAGATCTTACGATTCCAATGGGAGCTTTTTTAGTGACTTTGTATGTGACCGCGCTTTACACTAATATCGATCAGAATGAAGCTTTGACATTGTTAGAGAATTCATTTATTTCTGCTCCTGGTCGGCTTCCTAAATCTTTTTTGTTGGATTTGGCGCGTCTGGTGTTGACTCGAAATTATTTTCTGGCAGATGGGAATTTTTACCAGCAGATATCAGGCATTGCAATGGGGGCCACACTGGCACCATCTACAGCCACTCTGTATATGGGAGAAATGGAGGAGGTTTTCATAAAACAATCTGCTTTATATCAACATGTGTTACTTTGGAAGAGATTTTTGGACGATATTTTCTTTATTTGGACGTCCGATCTCCCTTCTCTCCATATTTTTGTTGGCTGGTTAAATTTGTTGAAATCTAACATCAAGTTTACTGAACATATAGCAGTGGATAAAATTGAATTTTTAGATATACTGATATCTGTGGAGGGCGATAGATTGGTGTCCTCATTATATTGTAAGCCAGTTCAACGTAATAGTTTACTTCACTATCGCAGTTACCATCCAGGTCCTCTTAAACGTGGCCTACCTTTTGGCCAATTCTTAAGACTTCGCAGATTATGTCATTCAACATTGGAGTTTAAAACACATGCTTCAGAATTAACACAACGATTGTTGGATCGTGGGTACCCTTTGCAGGTGGTTTCTCGAGCATATCGACGGGCACTGTATGTCCATCGTGATTGGTTACTGGATCCTCATTACTCCTCGGCAGCATCACAATCTGTGGATTCCGTGGTGGGAGTGTTACCTTTCACGGAGCGTAGTTCGGATATTGTGCAAATTCTACGTTCTCACTGGCCTATGCTGAGTTTACATGAATGTTTTAATAAGTCTTTATGGCTGGCTTTTTCACGGGGACCGAATCTGGATGATAAATTGGTAAAAACGTCAATGTCTTTGGATAGACCAATACCATCGGGTCATGATGGTGGCCATTACTCTTGCAATAATTGTATTTATTGTAAAAAGACCATTTCGGGTCCTCGTTGGCAACATCCTGACACTCATCGAGAATACGTGCGACGATGGAAAACAACGTGTTTCACCCCTTTTGTGGTGCATTTTTTAAGATGCCCCTGCGGGCTTTTGTATGTGGGACGGTGCGTCTATCTATGCGGAAACGGTTAGCGGAACACGCTTCGAGGATTAGAAACAAAGTTTTGACGGCTCCATTGGTGGAGCATTGTGATTCCATGGCTCACTGCTTTGATGAGTTAGATTGGACAGTGATCGATCATGTACCCTTTGATCCACGGGGAGGTGATCGGGAATTGAAACTGCAGCAATTTGAACAACGATGGATCTTTGAATTGAATTCCATTCATCCTCACGGTATGAACCGAGAAATTGAGTGGAACACTATTCTATGATGTCAGCTGTGGAGTTCTTGGTCTGATAAAAGTTTAAACCAATGGTAGTGTGGATACCCCTGGCAGTGGGGAGAATCCAACTTCTGATTGGTTGATCCCCTGTTTAAAGATCAGGTGTTTATTTGTGCCATTGAATGAAGTATAACCCGTGACTGTGAAGACGGCGTTTTTCCGTTGCATGAATGAGAAGTCCAGGGCACTTGAGACAGGGTTTTCACCCGAAACGTGCACGTCGTGCAACTTCATTATTAGCAACTGATTTGGCGAGTACGAGGAGAATAATAAGAATTTTTTTTTCGATATTTATTAAAGATAAGTGACTATTTAAAGTATTATTGTTGGGGTGAAAAATAAAATGAAGTTTGCCGTCTGGAGGGGGTTGGTTACGCTGTTCCAGCCCTCCCTCGGCAGGCTCTGACATAAGAAATAGAGTGTGAATAATGGGTTTTTGTGTATTGATGGACGAGTAATAGATACGTTTAACTTTCCATCATATGTGGGTTTTTTTTGTTTGTTTTCTACCTGTTTAGCTACTTTAAGATCATCAGACACAATCAAGCCTAGGTCCTGCTCTTCTTTTGTGGACAAAAGTACTTCACCCCCTATACTATACTGCTCCCTTGGATTGCTGCAGTCCAACTGCATGACCTTGCCTTTTTTTTTTTTTGTATTAAAGTTTTTATTAATGCACACTCATTTAGAAATATGACGACAGAAAAAGACCACATGGCCTATCTAGTCTGTCCTTCCATAACAACTGCAACAGTCCACTTTTTACCTTTAGAGATCCTCTGTGTTTGTCCCATGCTTTTTTGAATTCAGTTACTGTCCTCATCTCTACCACCTCCACTGGGAGACTATTCCACGGATCCACTACACTTTCTGTAAAGAAATATTTCCGCATATCACTCCTGAATCTATCTTCCTTCACCCTCATCCCATGTCCCCTCGTAGCAGAACTTGCTTTCAATTGAAAGAGGCTCTCTCCCTGAACATTTATGCCATGGAGGTATTTAAACATCTCAATCATATCACTTCTATCCCGCCTTTCCTCTAAGGTGTACATATTAATAGAAACATAGAAATATGAATTCCTGTTTAAGTTTCCTCCCTGGTCGCTAGTGGATTTTGTGCTTCACCACATGTGGGCTGGGTGATCCTGGTGTCGCTGGATTGGCCATGGATTCTGTGGTTTGGGGACATGATACAGTTTCTGCAAGGTCCCTTACTGCAACTGCCCCAAGCCTCGGTGCTATTATGTCAAGGATGACCTGGCTCAGTCTTCACTTATGGCTTGGGGCACAGCTCAGCGCATATGGGCTACTCTTCCACTGTAGTTTCCATGTTCCTTAAGGCTAGAAAAAAGGTTTTCCAACCTTGCCTATCTGCGCAATCTGGTGTCTTTAAGAGCTGCAGCCGGCAGAGTCGGGCTAGTACTGAGATGGCAGACTTACTGTCCTTCCTTGTCTTTCTTCAGAAGGGTCTGAATAAAGGCCTTCTTCACAGCTCCCTGAAGGTTCAGGTGGCAGCCCTTCCTGCTTCAAGAGACCAGTGGTGGGGTGGTCCGTTACCTCATATCCTGAATTTTCATGTTTTCTCTAGGAGGCATGACATCTATGTACCCCCCCTGCATTCACTTGTTGCTTTATAGGATCTCTGCCTGGTGCTCTGAGCCTTGATGTTGGAGCCCTTTGAGCCCTTGAAGCGGCCTACTTTTGAAGTTCTGACCCTCAAGATTGTCCTTCTAGTCACTATGACCCTCATTCATGACCATGGGATGCGGGGCTGCACGTCTCGCAGGAACATGCAGCCCCACAACCCGCCTACTCTGTATTTCCCTACCGGCTCTGTTTATACAACCTATTGTTCAGGATGGGGAGATCCAGGAGGGGGCTGGATGGGCCAGGATTGGGGGGCAGGATGGGCTGGGGCTGGGTGCAGGGGAGGCCCTTGTTGCCCGATCCAGGCGGTGGGAAGCCAGCCGTGGGTCGAGTGATGGGGATTTTGGGGGCCAGAGCCACAGTTGTCTGGGGCACCTGTGGGGAGGATGTCCCTGCAGGCAGAGGGGGCATGCCAGTCCTTTCTCGGGCCCGATTCTGGCTACCGCGGGAATGTTTTGTTCCCACGGACCAAAATCAGGTCCTAATGGCCCCATCTTCAGCAGGTTTGTCTGGACATCCCACTTCTGGAATGGGGCTCTATATGTTCATGGAGACGCAGCTCCGAGCTACAAGCCTTGTCATGCAGAGTTTCTTACATATCATTCTTGTGGGAGGCCATGTGCATTCGGTCTGTTCCTTCCTTCTTGCCAAAGTTGGTATATACTTTCCATGAGAATCAGGTAGTTTATTGCCATCCTTTTCAAAAGAGCAGTTACAGAAAAAGGACAAGGTCCTTCACCTGATGGATGTCTGGAGTGATGCTTGGAAGTTGCTAAATCCCTTTTCAATGTAGGCCATCTATTTGAGCTGTTTGCGGAATCATGTAAGGGGGACACTGCAGCCTAGTCTTCTTTGGGGTGCTGGATCAAAGAGGTGATTGCCCTCATGTATCTGTTGGGGAACTGGCCAGTTCCAAGAGGTTTGTATGGGCATTCCATTCGGGCATAGCGTCTTTGTGGGTGGACTGGTCTAGGAGGACAATATGGAAGGTGACATTTTACTTACCTAGAGTCCTGCTAGACAGGTCCAGGACCTGTCCTGGAAAACTGGTTGGTCTGCTATTCTCTGTGGTTGACCCTGTGGGCTCATTCCCTTCTGGCAAACCTTTGGAGGGAGCTATTCCTGCACATGGTTATGGTTATTGTTCTGTTGAACCTGGTTACATTCACTGAGGTGTGAGTTCTGAGGTTCCTCACCATATGCTTTGATACGAATATCATGGAAGGCTCCTTCTGGTGGTTCTGGCTAATCTAGCTTGATAGAAAGAAGCAGATGGAAAATTGCTCTATTTCCACATCTGCAGATAGGGGGATACAACCTACTTGTCTGGACTGGTCTAGCAGGACTCAAGGAAATTACATTATCTGCTACCTTTTATGAGGAAGATTGTGCCAAACAAATTTGATTATTTCTTACCATCCTGCTAGAGCTCCAGACAAGTGGGTTATGCTCCCCAGCCAGCAGATGAGACTTAAGCAACTTTCAGTGATTGCATCACTAGTATATACTCTGGCGTAGCACTGATCAAAGCCAGTATTGTCTGTCTCCAGCAGATGGCAAAATGTGAGGACTACTGCAGTAGAGCATATAAGCCTGTCTCCCCTGGCCCAGACTATGGTATGATGACTTGAGTAATTTAGACCAGTAGGCCCGATGATTTCTTGGAATTTAGGTATGTCCCTGTCTCCTTGATCTGGCAGTTGTCCTGTTTCCAATGCTGCTATCCACAGGTTCCTAGCACTTGGTGGGCCTGAGAGTGGAGAGGAGAACCCTAGGGATCCCTTGAGGGGAGTGGTAAGTTTGGACCCAGGCTTCCTACCTTTTTGCTGTCTTTTATCTGCTTGCTTTTTTGTTTTTGAATTTTTCAGATTT
Organism: Ichthyophis bannanicus; assembly: GCA_033557465.1. NCBI lineage: Eukaryota > Metazoa > Chordata > Amphibia > Gymnophiona > Ichthyophiidae > Ichthyophis > Ichthyophis bannanicus. The sequence goes on from CM066034.1 coordinate 420,291,438, forward strand.
TTTTTTCTGAGCATTTTTTTTTAGAGATGTGAAAGTGCATTCTTGCAGCTTCAGAAGATGCTTTGTGTTTGAAGCAATCATTTTTTAAGTTTAAGTATTTTTGAAGGTGTCAAATTCTTTTGGCTTTAAGAAAAGGATAGTTTCCTGTTGTTTTTTTATTATTATTTTATCTTTAACAAATTTCCATTTCAAATACAAGTAACAACTTGCAAAGGAAAGTCTTACATGGGCAATGAATTGAACTTCCAGCATACAAAAGGAAAACAATTTTCCCCAGTAAAGACACAAGCCCACTACATCTGAGGCAGGTCACACATAAAATGACATAATCTTTCTTTAAACCATACAAAGGAAAAAAGACAAATTATTGCCAGAGACAGCAAGTTAACCAACAAAAATGGGTATTAAGTTACTCACTTTGAGCAGAATATTGTAAGGCACACTGAGCTAACTCAAAGGCGGTTAGCTGACTAGGATCAATAAACACATATCTCGCTGATCTATATCTTATGATATATTTACAGGGATATTTTAGGAAGTACAAAGCTCCTAACTGCAACACACCAGGTTACAGCAACAAAAATTCTCTTCTGCGCTGTTGTGTCTTGCGCGAGATGTGCGGGTAAATCCTAACCTTACAAGAAAGAAAAATTCATCTTTATGCCAAAAATACAATTTTAAGAGCCAGTTTCAGTCTGCTGATAGGGCAAAGGTCACCAGGAGAGTCACAGGAACAGCACTAGCAGAGTCAGAAGACTGTAAAACAGCCAAAATATCCAAAACATCCATTGAAATATCCTGGTCCTGCGATAACTCTTAGACACAGGAGGGATTGCTTCCGGTGAGACCTTTACAATTTCTAACAAATACTTTTCAAACATATCATGAGGTGATATGAAAGATAGTTTAGAAAAGTTTAAAATGCATACATTAGACTGTCTCGCTATGTTTTCTAACGTCTCTATTTTACTGCGAAGAAGAAAGTTATCCTTAACGAGTAGTTCCTCAGACCTAAGAGCAGCCACCACTGGGGCTGGGTGCAGGGGAGGTTCCTGCCACCCGATTCAGGTGGTGGGAGGCCAGCCATGGTTCAGGCAGTGGGGATATTGGGGGCTAGAGCCACAGTTGTCTGGGGTGCCTGTGGGGAGGATGTCCCTGCAGGCAGAGGGGGCATGCCAGTCCTTTCTCTGGCCCAATTCTGGCTCCCGCAGGAACATTTTGTTCCCACGGACCAGAATTGGGTCCTAATGGCCCCATCTTCAGCAGACACGTCCGAATGTCCTGCTTCTGGTTTGGGGCTCTATATGTTCACGGAGACACAGCTACGAGCTGCAAGCCTTGTCATATTGACTGCATCTGTGGAAGTCAACGATGGAAAAGCTCTATAACATTGACAATGACAAAATCTGGAACTGACTATGATACAGATCACCAACTACTAGTATGCAAACTCAAGCTAAAGTTGAAAAAGAGCAAGCCACTCATGAATGTAGCAAAAGATGACCTTGAGAATATACCACCATAATTTAAAGACTGCCTGCAAAACTGATTTGCTGTTTTTAATACAAATGGCAGACCCCCAGAAGAGTTATGGGTTGACATCAAGAAGATTGTGTTGGAAAAGAGTGAGAAGTCTCTACAAAAGGTGAAAAAGCAAAAATGGCCAAAATGGATGACTGAAGAAAGTCTGAAAATTGCCCAGAAATGCAAAGACGCTAAAGCCAGAGGCAAAAGGCAATCACAGAACTCAAGAGATTTCCAGTGCGCAGTATGACAGGACAAGGAGAAGTACTTCAAAGACGCATGCAAGAAAATAGAATCAGAAACTATTAGAGCAAGAACAAGGTCGGCTTTCCTGAAGCTACGAGAGTTAAAGAAAAAATTCCAGCGTTGAACTGGAATGCTACAAGATGCTCAAGGATCCATGTTGAATGATGCTGAAAAGATCAAGAAAAGGTGGAAAGAATATACAGAGTCATTATGTCATAAAGATCAAGTGGATCAACAGCCATTTCAACATGTACCTTATGATCAGGAACCATTGGCGATGAAAAGAAGTAGTCAAAGCAGCACTGAAAGCCTTATCAAAGAACAAAAAGAAGAAAGTGGGAGGTTCTAAATAGAAAAAGAATAACTTCCTTGATAATGAAAAAAAATGTTGTTGGACCTTAGACCCCCAGGCAAAAGTAAAAGCAAAAAAACTTTGACCGGAGGTCCGTGTCCTTTTTAATCAGTATTTGCAGTAAAACAATTGAAATCGCTCAACATTCTAAAGCCATTATTTATCAGTCATTACTTAGCTAGAGGCTCGGCACAGCAAAATCCAAGTAGAAGTGGTCAATGACACAGTCCTGCGTGTCGGGTCACAGAATTTAAGGACCCTGCTTCAGGTTCTTGCTTTTCACCACAGCGCATCGGACTGCCATGTTGTTCACGATCCTGAGCCTGCTCAAGCTGCTGAAACCACGCTTGCAGTAAGTTACCACAGACTAAATGATAGCAACTAATGCTACTTGTGACTTGCCAACTTGACTTGCCTCACTTGACTCACCGACCAAAGGGAGGCCGCACCCTCTGCCCCTGTTCTTTATTTTCCCTTGTCTCCCCCACCCCTTGCCTGCCCACCTATCCCTGCTGCCCGCTGGAGCCCTCCCTTACCAGCAGCCCGGTTATGGGTCAGCACCTTTGCATGGCTGGCTCGCATAACCTCTTCATCCTCTGTAATTCTTTTAGGGTCATGATCCCAGTGCTTTTCAGACACAGTGATGTTGTAGTATTTACAGAGTTTCCAATGGATGAGGCATGCTACTTTATTGTGCCTTTCTGTATAGAAATGTTCTGCCATCAGAACTTCACAGCCAGCTATGAGTTGAGTCATTGTTTCTAGTTCTTTCTTACAGAATCTACATATGTCAGTTTTGCCAGTTTTTTCAATGCTCGCTGTAAACCATCTCGTCCATAAGCCGCTGTCCTGGGCTGTAACTATAAACCTCTCATCCTTCAGTTTCAGTTTACCTCCCCTTAACCATTCATGTGTCCATTCTTAAAAGGGTTCCTGGACTAACACTCTGTATTTCTCACTGTATTTGTGCATTTGCCACTTGTTTTTCCTTGTTTGATTCCCTTATTATTCATTACTAGGTTGAAAATATGGAGAACACTTTTTGTAATAGGAATCTGCATTTTTTTCAATTTCCTTGTATTAATTTTAAGGAAGTCATTGCATTATATAATCCTGATAATATATTGATTTTTAAATGCTATTATGTCTTTGGATGCCAAAGTTCTGATGAGATAGTGCAGACAGACACCAAGGCAATTCTACCTCCTGATTTTGATTTAACTGCCTTTCTAGAGGACTCTCAAGGACATCTAGGACAACTTTCATAGTATCTTTTGTTTCTGAAAGTGATAAACAATTACAATGGTTTTGAAAGCTTTTTTTTTAAGAAAAAGAAGTTATGGAGTGTAGAATATGTTTTCTTGTCCTCTGAGCAAAGGTAGTTGCTCTAGGGGCTGCATTTTTTCTTAGGATCAGACCAATTATGAGGCAAATTAAGCAGTCGCCTATGGCAAGAGTTCTGGGGGAGGGGGGAGCAGAAAAAAGCATGGCATTCAAAGCTAAACAATAGATTCTGACATTGAGGGAGAAGGGGGTTATGAGGGAAATTTAACTTAAGGCTTGCCTAGGGTTCCAACACCTTCAATCAACTCTGGGGGCAGTTCTGCATGCAAATGCCTTGTTACTTTTATGAAGACCTGCTATTTGTTTGCGGATCTTTCACATTTGGAATGTTTAAGGAAAAGGTGGGAACAAAAGACAAGTCTTAAAAACATTTTTTCCTGTTTAAGATGTTATAATTCCTGATGAGGCTAAATGGAGAGCAAGAATTTTGTTGACTGTCATAATTGAGATTCTTTACTACTTTTGCTTTTCTTGCTTATTAGATTTTCAGGAGGGCTCCCTGTAAGATGGGTTATTTTTGGCAGTGATTTCCTTATAAAATTGTTTTTGTTCTTTTTCCTTTTGCAAATGCCATATTTTCTTGTGCTGTTTATTTTGAATGGAAAGACTTTATAAACTTAGGGGAGGGGATATTCAAAGTTAATCGTGCTGACCGGGATATTCAATGGCACTAACTCAGTGCTGCTGAATGTCCACCGATGCTGTCGCTGCACACCCCGATGTTAGCTCCCAAGAGGTGCCATAAGAACATAAGATATGCCGTACTGTGTCAGACCAAGGACCATCAAGCCCAGTATCCTGTTTCCAACAGTGGCCAATCTAGGTCATACGTACCTAGCAGTTTTCCCAAAAGACACAGGTTCCTCAAAGCTTGTATTGGGTCAAGCAGTGATATCCTGTGTCCCTTTTAATAATGGTTTATGGACCTTTCCTCCAGGAAGTTGTCCAAACATTTTTTAAACCTAGCTACACTAACAGCCTTTACTACATCCTCCGGTAACAAATTCCAGAGTTTGATTACACATTGAGTGAAAAAATATTTTCTCTTATTAGTCTTAAATAGGTTACCCTGTAGCTTCATTGCATGTCCCCTAGTCTTTTTATATTCTGATGACATGTGCTGGCTTGGTGTCCTGAGCCCTCTTAGTCTGACTTCTGCTGCTGCTAGACAGCCTTGATATATCTTTGAAGGATACTAGCAAAACAAGGAAGTTAGGGTATCCCAATAAAGAGGTTCATATAAAGGTAAAAATAACCCATGTGCCTTTAAGAGCAGAGTTGAAAGATTCCAAATTATTTCTGTCAACTGATAACCAGATAGTTAAAAAGAACAGAGAATAAACTTTGAAATGCCTATATGTTTCTCAACCTGCAGTACTGTGCAACAGAGGTTGTGGTAACAGATATTTTCTCAAGCCACTACCAGCCAGAAGGCACCTCAGGTTATCTTGGAGCATAGGTATCATATAATGAGCCTTTACTATTTAGAAGAGATGTCGAAAGACACACAATAGTTCCAGGCTGATATCTGACAGCTTAATGTTTTTTCTGTCCTAGGAATGTATCAGTAAAGGACCATAGATGGCACTGTTCCATAGGTAAGAGTACAAATTGCCTTACAGAAGTACTATACTTCACAGAAGCCTTATTGAGAAGGAAATGCACTCAGGCGGTGGGGTTTCCAGTTCCATTGTTGTTCATTTCTAACTGGAGTTCTGCCTGTATATCTCATGTCAATTCTCAATATATGTATCCTGTTCATAAATGCAGCTACTCAGTAAATTATTTTCTCTTCTGAACCTCATTGGATGAATGCCTGCAGTATAAACCAACAAAACTTTCAACATGCAGTGCTGTACATCTGCATGCAAGAGACAGTCCCTTCTCAACAGGGGCGGCCCAAGGGGGGTGCGGGGCCATGTGCGGAGACTCGGTGCGGGGCCTCATTTGCATAAGGGGCCTCATTTGCATAAATATTTGCATAATGTTACCATACACTAACTTTTAGTAAACATGCCTCTTCATGAGTGTATGGATAAAGAAAGACAAAGATTTCTACATTACTATAATCCAGTGCCAACCGCCAGGCACATTAGGAACTACTACAAACACTGCCCATTTAGAACCCATAGCAAACCCACCGTATCCTAACAGCACTACCAGGACTCACAAAGCACCATACCCTACTTATCAAAAGGCAACACTGCAAATATTAAACCAATAGATTTCAGAGAATAACAATACATGACCTACTGGGGAAAGAGAACAAGTGGCAATGTCAAATAGGAATTACATAAACAGAATACCTCAGCTCAGTTACACATGCAGAACATAGACCATCACCAAACAAGGAATCACAATTTAAAAACAGGAAGACAATAATTAAACTGGGAACCCTAAAAGCCAAACTTGGAATGTACAACAATGTTGAAATAAAACTATAAATTAATTTCCTCTTGTACTAAACAAAGCACCGACATTAATGATGCACATTTCCCAGAGCTGACATATTCCAGTTAATAAATTCAAAATAAAGAGATATCTTTGTACCTTTTGTGCATTTTTTTTTCAGTTGCAATTGTTCCAGTCACTTTCTTCTGGTTTATTTGTGTCTTCTGCTAACTCTCCATCGTCTGCTGTCCATTTGTCCTTTCTTCTCTCCTCTAGTTTTTTTCCATTCTCTCTCTACATCTGCTTTAACATAATAATCTTTCTCCTTTTGCTCTTTCCTCATTCCTATTTCATCCACTCAAATTTTACCCCTCCATCCTCAATCCCCACTTAGGGGCTTGTTTACAAAGCCGCGGTAGCGGTTTGCGATTGTAATCGGAGCCGCGGCCCCATTGATTTCAATGGGGCCGCGGCTGCGATCGCGAACCACTACCGCGGCTTTGTAAACAAGCCCCTTAGTCTCCCAATACCCGGCCAATTGTAGATTTTTCTTCCCTCCCACACAAAATATTCTTCCCCTCTCCATTTCACTCTCCCAGCCCCATCCCCTTCTAATCTCCCCCAACATCAGCTCCCTTTTAGTTGCAGCCCCACCCAGTATCCGCTCCCTTCTAGTCCCCACATCAGCCCATTTCCAGTCCTAGCTCCCCCATCCATTCCCAGTCCTATCCGAGTCCCTTCATCAGCTCATTTCCAATACCAGCCTCCCATCAGCCCATTTCTAGTCCTTTCCTAGCCCCACCATCAGCCCATGTTAAATCCTAGCTCCCCTCCACTCAGCCCATTTCTAATCCAAGCCCCCCATGAACCTACTTCCAGTTCTAGCCCCTCCATGAGTCCATTTCAATCCAAGCCCCCACCACAGCCCATTTCCAATCTTAGCTCCCCCAACACCCAATTCCCAGTCCTATCCTAGCCCCTCCATCAGCCCATTTCCTGTCCTAGCTCCTTCCCCTAAGAGCCCATTCCAAGCCCCCCTCCCCATCAGCTATTTGCAGTTCAAGCCCCCTTCCACTCAGCCCATTTCCAGTCCTAGCAACCCCCCCCAACCCATTACCAGTCCTAACCTCCCCATCAGCCCACTCCCAGTCCTAATCCCACCAGCCCATTTCCAGTCCTAATCCCCCATCACCCAATTTTTAGTTTAAGCCCCCCCATAGCCCATTACCAGTCCTAACCCCCCATTAACCCACTTTCAGTCCTAATCCCATCAGCCCATATACAGATTTAGCTCCCCCATAGCCCATCACCACTCCTAAACCCCCCCAGCCCATCACCACTCCTAACCCCCCCCAAGCCCATCTCCACTCATACCCCCCCCAGCCCTTCACATCTACTAACCCCCCTTAGCCCATCACATCTAGTAGCCCCCCAGCCCATCACCACTCCTAACCCCCCCAGCCCATCACCACTCCTAACCCCCCCCTTCCCAACAACACTCCTAACCCCCCCCCAGCCCATCAACACTCCTAACCCCCCCCCGCCCAGCCCAGCCCAGCCCATCAACACTCCTAAACCCCCCCCCCAGCCCAGCCCAGCCCAGCCCAGCCCAGCAACACTCCTAAACCCCCCCCCCAGCCCAGCCCAGCCCAGCCCAGCGAAAATTAAAAGAAAAGAAAACCTGTCTGCTGCCGCGGTCGGGGCCGCCGCGGCAGAATCGAGCGTGCCGCGGGGCCCCCCTGTGCACGGCAGAGCCTGCCCTCCTGGTCGCAGCTCTCTCTTTGGCGCTGAAAAGTCAGACGCGCCGGCTTGCCGCGCAGAGCGCGAGGGAAGAGTTTCTCCCTCGCTGCTCTGTTAAGCCCGCGGGGGCTGATGGGACCTTCCCATCAGCCCCCGCGGGCTTAACAGAGCAGCGAGGGAGAAACTCTTCCCTCGCGCTCTGCAAGCCGGCGCGTCTGACTTCAGCTCCAAAGAGAGAGCTGCTACAAGGAGGGCAGGCTCTGCCGTGCACAGGGGGGCCCCGCGGCACGCTCGATTCTGCCGCGGCGGCCCCGACCGCGGCAGCAGACAGGTTTTTTTTTTTCTTTTCAATTTTACTTTTCAAAAAGAATGTTTTTTGCGCGGGGCCCCCTGAAACGCGGGGCCCTGTGCAAAAAACATTCTCGCTCAATGGACGGGCCGGCCCTGCTTCTCAATAGAGCTTACAATATAAATAAGACAGATGACACAACAAACTAGGGACTAGGGTAAATCTAGGGGAATGATATAATACACATAGATAATAAGCAGGAGAATGAGAGGAAGGGATCCAAAAGCAGCCTTGAAGAGGCAGATTTTTAGCCTGGATTTGAACAGAGTCAGAGATGGATTTTAACATATTGACTCAGATGGTTTGTTCCAGATATATGGAGCAGAAAGGTGGAATGAACAAAATCTGGAGTTGGCAGCAGCCAAGAAGGACACAGATAAAAGGGATTTTCTAGAATAGTGGAGTTCCTGAGCAAGGATATAGGGAGAGATAACAGGAAGTCAGTATCGGGTAACAACGGGAGGTGGAGCAAACAGCTTCGCAGTGCTGAAGTTTCAAGGTAAGCTCCATGGAGCAGTTTGCTGCCATTGCTGCTGTTGTACATCCTGGAGAGGGGCGGCAGTGGAGACAATGGGTACTGGGGGGAGTACAAGAGATTTATTTATTTTATTTATTTAACAGTTTTTATATACCGTCTTTCTACTAGTCAAGACGGTTTACATGAAACATTGGTACAGTGTATTACAACTGTTTACAAGGAACAATTAACAATATAGGCTAATAGGGTTACAAGTGAACTGTATAATAAATTAAAAGTAACAAGACAAGTTAATAATGTAATGGAGAGAGGTAAAGGAAAGCAACTGGTTAGGATAACTATTTACATTGGCTAAATTTGAGAACTTGGTTGCATAAAGTTTTGGGTGATGTTTGCCTAGGGTTCCTCATCTCCTTGTGCTAGCCCTGATCACCACTACCTTTGTCGCCTGTCACTCAACCATGAAGGGTTAACACAGCATCCGATACATTGGTATTTCCAACATTTACCAGCAGTTTCTGTGCAGTGATCATTTTCTCTATGAATAGAAGACCTAAAGCTGAACTTGTATTATTGTTGTTACTAATAACCATTTATATAGCACTACAAGGCGAAAACAGCGCTGTACAGGCACATATAAGAGACGATCCCTGCTTGATAGAGCTTACAACAGTGGTTCTCAACCCAGTCCTCTGGGACCTCAGGTTAGTCAGGTTTTCAGGATATCCACAATGAATATGCATGAGATAGATCTGCATACAATGGAAGCAGTGCATGCAGATCTATCTCATGCATATTCATTGTGGATATCCTGAAAACCTGACTGGCCTGGGGGTTCCAGAGGACTGGATTGAGAACCACTGGCATACAATCTAATCAAGACAGAAAAAACAATAGATGAGATTAGGGGTAAAAAGGAAGGTAAGAAGACACAAGGAAAACAAGAGACCAGGATCCAAAAGCAGCCTCAAAGAGGTAAGGGCCTGATAATCGAAGGGCAGTTACACAGTTTACAACCCTGTAAACCATGTAACTGTCACTGAGAGGGATATTCAACGGCGCTAATATGGTTAGTGCCACTGAATATCCCCAATTATGGCCCTTATGCGCTGGGGCATATTGGGGGTGTTCTGGGGAGGAGCGGAGGCAGAGACAATTGATAACCGGGCAGCAGCGATATGCATGCTGCCCGGTTAGCGACCTGCACCTAAACGATAGGCAAGAAAAAACCCTCTCCTATCTTTTAGGCACAGGAGCTATCTGGGCAGCATGCAATATCACTGCCGCCTGGTTAGCTACTGTGACTTCCAGCGTGTGCGGCGATCCATGTATATTCAGTGCCAGAGCTGCATATGACCCTGGCATTGAATATCCAGGGTTAAGGGTCGGCGGGCACGGCTAAGCTCCGTAGTGGCGCATAGCCTGCCCAAGTGAATATTGGACCAGTAGCTTTTAGCATGGATTTGAAAAGGGGGAGAGATGAAGCCTGACATACAGATTACGGTAGTTTGTTCCAGGCATAAGGAGCAGTGAGGTGAAAGGAACGGAGCCTAAAGTTGACAGTAGAAGAAAAGGGCATAGAGAGAAGCAGACCAGTTCACAAGGAGGGGTGTAGGGAAAGAGGAGAGAGGAAAAGTAGTGAGGAGCAGTAGAATAAATAAATTTATAGGTCAGAAGGAGATGTTTGAATTGAATGCAGAAATGGAAGGGAAGCCAATGAAGTGACTTAAGAAGAGGGGTTATATGAGTATATTAGGACTAGCGGAAGATTAGCTGCGCAGCAGAGGTCTGAATATATTGAAGGGGAGAGAGGTGACTCAAAGAGAGACCAGCAAGGAGGAGAATGCAATAGTCAAGACAGGAGATGACTAAAGTGGATATGTGTTTTATAGTGGGTTCAGAAAGGAAGAGGCAAATTTTGTTAATGTTGTAGAGAAAGAAATGATGGGCCTGATATTCAGTTGGGCAGGCTATCCGACGCTATGGCGCATAACCCTGTCTGCTGACCCTTAGCCTCAGATATTCAATGCTGGGGTCACATGCGGCTCCGAAATTCAATATCTGGGGATCTCTGCACACACTTGAAGCTGCAGTAGCTAACCAGGCAGCAGCGATATTGCATGCTGCCCAGTTAGCTCCTGCGCCTTCAAGATAAGTGAGGGTTTTCCTCGCCTATCTTTTAGGCACAGGCCACTAACCAGGCAGCATGCTAGAACTCTCCCAACATGTCCTGATGCTAACTGCATAGCATGTAGAGAGGTTAGAAGGGGATATTCAATGGCACTAACCATGTAAGTGCTGTTTAATATTCTGATTAAAGGCATTTACATGGTTTACTGGGCTTTAAACTGTGTAAATGCCTTTCAAATATCGGGCCCAACAGGTTTTAGCTATCTGTTGGGTATTTATTTATTTAACTATTTTTCTATACCACTGTATCTGAGAGTCACAGCCGTTTGCACGAAACAACCAGCTTAACAGGGTTTTACAGAGAACTGATTATAACAATTGAACAATATAAGGCATTATCTTGATGGGGGAAGGAGAAAGGGGAAGAATGTTTAAGTTGTAGGTGGGGCGGCAAGGGGTGGTTTGGTGTGTGGAGAAGGAGAGAGAGGTGTCAAAGATGACACCAAGGTTGCAGGCAAAGGAAACAGGAAGTAGAAGGGTGTTATCTATAGAGATAGAGAAAGGAGGAAGGGGGGAGGAGGGTTTGGGGGAAAAATAAGAAGTTTGGTTTTGGTCATGTTCCATTTCAAATGGTGGAGAGACATCCAGGCAGCGATGTCAGATAGACAAGCAGAGATGCGAGACTGGAAGGTCAGAGAAATATCAAGTGTAGATAGATAGATATGTGAGTCATCGGCATAAAAATGATAGTGAAAGCCATGGGAGGATACGAGAGCACCAAGGGACTGGGTATAGAGAGAGAAAAGGAGAGGACCCAGAACAGAGCCTTGGGGTACACCAACTGAGAGTGGGATAGCAGTAGAGGAGAAACCACCAGAACAAACACTGAAAGAGCGATAACAAGAGAACTAGGACAGCACAGAATCCATAAAACCAAGTGAGGACAATGTGTCGAGGAGAAGGTGGTGGTCAACAGTTTCAAAAGCAGCAGAAAGGTGAAGAAGAATGAGGATTGAGTAGAGGCCCTTTGATTTAGACAGGAAGAATATACATTACCTTCTTGTATTTCAGGATAGAAGCACCAGATGACTTGAGGGATGCTGGAATCAAAGCAACATCCTTTACTTGTGCATTGCTCCATACTGATGCCAGGGTAGCCACAGTTGATTCTCGCCTTAGGCTGCAGTCCACATTGGACCAACTCTAATAAAAAGAAGATAGAAAAACAAATCAGTGCCTGTTCGACAGCTGTCTTGTCTCCTCTCCTTCAGAAAGGCACAGTTACCACGTATTTATAGAAGAACCCAGTCTTAAACGTGGTATTCTCAAAAACACACTTTATTAGTAACTTCAACAACCAGTGGTGATAAAAGCCAAACCTGACCCAGCTGTGTTTCAGCGATGAGTTCCTCAGGGGCCTTTGGAACTCAATGATGTTTCACATTTGAAGTGATTCTTATCCAAACTGCACCTAATCTTGCCATCATACTGGGCAGACTAGATGGACCATATCGGTCTTTATCTGCCGTCATTTACTATGTTACTATGTTCTTCTTGTGTACAACCTCTGGACCAGTATGGTCCAGAGGTTGTATACAAGAAGAAGGAGTAAGTTCAGGCACAGTTTGGATAAAAATCACTTTGAATGTGAAACATTCATGAGTGCCAAAGGCCCATGAGAAAGGCATCGCCTCTCCTTTACTGGAGATTTAAGCAATTAGAGATCATTTCCCTTTATTTATACAGTGAAAGAAACATAGAGCAATAAAGATTTAGGTCCCACTATACCTAAATAATCCCAGAGAGGTTTTTGTCTGATTTGCTCTTTATTTATATCCAGCACAGCTTTACTACTGCTTCTATTATTTCTTATCATTAGCTAATAACTTAACTCCATGTAGTCAGCTCAATATTTTTTTTTTACTGTGAATCAACAAAAATGTGTAAGGCATTACTTGCAAATAGAGTGCTGCAACTAGCCAGGTAAAATAAGATGACCATGCAGGAAATCCCACGTATATCCATAGTCATCCAAATCTGTGTACATGATCATTAGGAAAGCAAGGTGCCGATATAAGCAAGTTTTACATTTGCCAGCAGGTGACAAATGCATAACTCACCTATAGTGCAAGAGATAAGGGTGTTGGGGCCACTTGGCAATAGTGATCATAGCATGATCGCCTTTGATTTAATAAGTGGAGGAGGGATAGTAAGGAAATCCACAGTACTACCTTTTAACTTTCGAAAGGGAGACTATGATAAAATGAGGAAAACAGTTAAGAAAAAACTAAAAGGAGCAGTTGCAAAGGTTAAAGACGTACATCAAGCTTGGGTGTTGTTGAAAAATACTATCTTGGAAGCCCAGACCAGCTGTATTCCACGCTTTAAGAAAAGTGGAAGGAAGTCCAAAAAACTGCCAGCATGGTTTAAAGGTGAGGTCAGAGAGGCTGTTGTTGCCAAAAAAAGCATCTTTCAGGAAATGGAAAAAAGAGCCAAATGACGAAACCTGGAAACAGCACAAGCACTGGCAAGTCAAATGCAAGGCATTGATAAGGCAGGCAAAGGGAGAATTTGAGAGGAAGCTTGCTGCAGAAGCAAAAACATGAAATAAAGACCTTTTCAAGTACATTCGTAGCAAAAAACTTGTGAGAGAGTCAGTTGGTCCATTAGATGATAAAGGGGTTAAAGGAGCACTGAGAGGCGACAAGGCGATAGCGGAGAAACTGAATGAATTCTTTGCTTCGGTCTTTACTGAGGAAGATGTAGGGATGTTACCCATGACTGAAGTGGTATTTAAAGGTGCGGAAGAATTGAAGGAAATATCGATACATCGGGAAGATGTATTACAACTATTAGATAAACTGAAGAGTAGCAAATCACCTGGGCCAGATAGTATACATCCAAGGGTGTTGAAAGAACTGAAATATGAGATTGCAGACCTGCTATTAGTAATCTGTGAACTATCATTAAAATCATCTCTAATACCTGAAGATTGGAGGATCGCCAATGTAACACCAATTTTTAAAAAGGGTTCCAGGGGTGATCCGGGAAACTACAGACCGGTGAGCCTGACATCAGTACCGGGAAAAATGGTAGAAACCATTATAAAGAATAAAATTACTCAGCATGTAGATAGTGCCACGAAGTGGATCTAGCAGAGCCCATGGAAATAAGTAGAAATACAGATAGTGGATCTGACACTGACACTTCAGACAAGCACATGACAGGGAGTTGCTATAGGCAACATAAACAAACCAGGTCTCGAGCTCTGAGAACACGCCCAAGCTGCAGGAAGGCTCAGGAATCATTAGGGAATGAGGAGCAGCTGAAAGGAGGCGAGGTTGAGACACACGTGGATAAACCTCACTCACCTGGAGTTAGAGGGAAGGGCGAGTGCAAGTTCAGGTTCGGGTTAGATGGAGCTGAGAGATCAGAAGCAACAGAAATCCTGGAAGCCAGAGAAGTCCCAGGAGTTACAGGAATTAGCAGAGAGGCAGAGAGAGCAGCAACTGCAGAAACTCCTGAGAAGTCAAGGAACTCTGAAAGGGCAGAGAACCCCAGGAGCCCAGGACATTCTGCTGGAAGTCTGGGTTGGAGCGGAGCCACTGAGAGGGCTGGGAGAACCGAAAGGTTTAGCTCCAAGGCTGAGAGAGAAAACCCAGGAGTCTGCTATAGAAGGCAGTGCACAGACACCTTTGAACACAGTAACGCTTATGCAAAAGGTAACAGAGAAGGCAGTTTTAAAGCCAGGTTGAGACAGGCTGGAAAGGCCAATTACCCAGGCTACAGGGACAGAAAGGATAAAGTCTTCTGTCCTGAAGACAGTTTTGTACCTGGGGAAATGCCAAAAGGGAAAACCTGTAAGGAATTGCCGTCCTGTTCCACTCCGGTAGCTTCAGCTGTGCCGAGGAACTCTAAGCTGAGAGAGCCAGAAGGTAAGCTTATTACCTCTAATAGAAAGAGAATTGAATACAGGAACTTCCCATATGATTGGCAGCATTTGAGAGGCTCTCAAGAAAGGAACTCTAGTGAATACGGTAATTGTTTTTCATGGACGTTAACAGAGTAAGAAAAGAAGTCTCTTTGTGATAGGGAGAGACTGCTAAATAACACGTCTAGCTATTTGAAAGAGAGGCTGTTTGCAACAGAGAGCGAGGACATGCAGTGTGAAGTGCAGGGGGACCAACCCACTGTTGAATACATGGATTGTACGCTCACAATTGCAGACGAGATCTCCTCTCTATGTTAAAGGAGCTGTGAAACTTTCTAACTGTGGAAGTAACAGAGAAAGGGTTTATGTTTGTTGGAAAAGGGACTGTTTAAAATACCTTTTCATTTGGTGTAAAGAAGCTGGAAAAAGAAGCAGTTTTTGTTCACATTTTGTCTCTTTATTTTTGTACCCGAAGTTGATTTATCTGCCTTGTTTTTCATCACAAAAAGAATCCTCCCGGAAGGGGAATAAAATACTGTCTTTGAGCCTTATCACGCGTCCGCAACTCATTTCTTGGTGGGTCTATAAGAACTACAACTCCCAGAGAGCAGCATAGCAAGGCTTTCTATATCCTTTTTCTGGCCAGTTCAAGATAAGGCCTCAGTGTAGTACCCTGCCTTAACCTGTGGGGTCCCACGCTGGGTGACAATAGTCATGACCTAATGGGAGACAGCCAACATGGCTTTAGACAAGGAAGATCTTGTCTTACTAATCTGTTATGTTTTTTTGAAGGAGTGAATAAACAGGTGGACAAAGGTGAGTTGGTTGATATAATGTATCTGGACTTTCAGAAAGCCTTTGACAAGGTCCCTCATCAGAGACTTTTGGCAAAACTAAAGAGTCATGGGATAGGAGGCAGTGTACTATTGTGGATCAGGAACTGGTTAAAAGATAGAAAGCAGAGGGTAGGGCTAAATGGCCAATTTTCCCAATGGAGAAAGGTGAATAGTGGTGTACCCCAGGGATCTGTGCTGGGTCCGTTGCTGTTTGACATATTCATTAATGACCTGGAAAGTGGAATAACGAGTGAGGTTATCAAATTTGCAGATGACACAAAACTATTTAAAGTTGTTAAAACCCAAGAGGATTGTGGAAAATTGCAAGAGGATCTTGATAAATTAGAAGACTGGGCATCAAAATGGCAGATGAAATTTAATGTGGACAAGTGCAAGGTTATGTACCTAGGGAAGAACAACCCAAACTATGGTTACACGATGCAAGGTTCCACATTAGGAACCAACACTCAGGAAAAAGATTTAGGCGTCATTGTGGATACCATGTTAAAACCCTCGGCCCAGTGTGCAGCGGCGGCCAAGAGAGCAAATAGAATGCTAGGTATGATAAGGAAAGGAATGGAAAATAAAACAAAAGATATTATAATGCCTCTATATCGTTCCATGGTGAGACCGCACCTTGAATATTGTGTGCAATTCTGGTCACCGTATCTTAAAAAGGATATAGCGATTTTAGAAAAGGTTCAGAGAAGAGCCACCAAAATGGTAAAGGGGATGGAAGGATACTCCTATGAAGAAAGGCTAAAAAGGTTAGGGCTCTTTAACCTGGAAAAGAGACGGCTGAGGGGAGATATGATAGAAGTCTATAAATTAATGAACGGAGTGGAACGGGTAAACGTAGATCGATTGTTTACCTTATCAGAATATAGAAAAACTAGGGGACATGCAATGAAGCTACAGGGTAAACTATTTAAGACTAATAAAAGAAAATATTTTTTCACTCAACGTGTAATCAAACTCTGGAATTTGTTACCAGAGGATGTAGTAAAAGCTGTTAGTGTAGCTGGGTTTAAAAAAGGTTTGGACAAGTTCCTGGAGGAAAGGTCCATAAACCATTATTAAGAAGGGACCCAGGATATCAATGCTTGAACCAGTACAAGCATTGTGGAACCTGTGTCTTTTGGGGAAACTGCTAGGTACTTGTGACCTGGATTGGCCACTGTTGGAAACAGGATACTGGGTTTGATGGACCTTGGTCTGACCCAGTATGGCATATCTTATGTTCTTATGTATCTTCTCAGCTCTCATACACCTTGAGTTTCTTGTTTGTCATATATAATTGTCTTGACTACTTTTCAAGCTCTGTTGAGTAGGGATTCTGTACAGTGTTATGTAGACCCTTCTTTTATAACTTCTGATATTTGGTGTTTTCTTCTTCATGTTCTCTTTCTCTAATGCCTAGATTATTACTAATAGTTTCCCTGCTAATCTCCTTGGTTCACCTCTTTGCCTTTCTCCAGAATTGACAGACTTCTCTAGGTGCTGTCTCAGTATTCTCAAGTCCCCCCCCCCCCTTAGTTCTTCATTGGTTTCCTGTCAAGTTCTCACCTATAAAAGCACTTCCTCTCTTTCATTACTTAATCACTGTTGCTGTGCTTCACATCTTCTGTGATCCCACTTTTCTGCTCTGCTTTGCATCTTACATACTAAATAGACCTTCGCAAGTTTGCTGCTTTCTAATACTTTTTCATGGAAGCAAGTGACTCCCATATTCACTCTCTTCCACTTGTTAGGCTAACATATCCAGAAGTCTTAATTCCTCCTTTCCCCCTGTTTTTTTTCTAGTTTCTCATGGGTTGAAATTCAGTCACTGTAGTCATTGTTTTTTTTTAAATGCTGGCCATGGTGGTTAAATAAAATGTTTATATTCAATGCTGCCCTCCTGATAATGGCCAGAAATGGATGTTCAGTGCTGAAGTTATCTGAATAGCAGTGGTTCTCAGTCTGCTATTTGGATACAGGATTGAATATGGCTGCTATCCAGATAACTTCACACCATGCCCAGGCTCCTCTCATGCTCTGCACCAACAGTATCTGGATAGTGCCATTGAAAATCGCCAGGTAGGCCTGGTCAATGGTGCTTATCCTTAGGATCTGATATTAAGTGGCAGAGGCTAACCCTACTAAAGCAGCTAGCCATCGCCAGAGCCATATCCAGCTACCGACATTGAATATCTGGGTTGCCTGACAGAGCAGAAGCTAATCAAGCAGTAATGAAATTTAGCCACTGCCTGGTTAGCTTAGGCATCAAAGGTTAGGACAGCCTTTAATGTGCCGAACCTTTGCTGCTGAGAGATAACTGGGCAGTGGTTGAGTATCACCACTGGGCAGTTAACATTGGGGCACCTAGCAATGGCATCTGCAGATATTCAGTGGCATTAACCATGTTAGTGCCGCTGAATATCCTGGTGACCATGATTAACATGGTTAGCTGGCCTGCTAACTGCATTAATGACATTGAATATCGGGTCCTCAGTTTTTATAAATGAATGTTTTTTGCTAACATGTTATACCTAGTAGATGCCATATAAAAACTGAAAATCAATCAATGAACATACAAAAGTCAAAAGTACTAAGCTTGTCAATGAAGATTGTTGTTCTCCACCCAAAACATTTTATTTAAGCCCTTCTGTGTATGTGCTGTACTTTCAAACTATCATATTACCTGATGTGATTTTGGCTTTGAAGCACCAGCTCACATTCGGGATGCTTGAATCAAAGCAGCACCCACTGTTCATGCATTGCTGAGAAGAGACACCAGGAGGTCCACAGTTGACTCTGGATTTAGGGTTCACCACTGAACATTCCCTTGTAACTGTTAAATATAAGATATACATTTATAATACTGTTAACCATTGTATCAATGAGGAAAGCAACACAGGCCAATTTTTAATAAACCATTGATCAAGAAAATAATCAGGTAGGGCCCAGAATTCAGCAGAGGTGGCTAGCACAATTACAGCGTATAGCCATCCCCGCTGAACACAGAACTCGGATATTCAATGCTGGGGCCATATCCAACCACCAGCATTGAATATCTGGGTCAACCACATAACCCAGAAGCTAACTGGGCAATGGTGATATTGAGTCACTGCTCGGTTAGCTCCTGTGGGTAAAGATGGGTCAACTTTTCCTGCATCTATCTTTATCCATGGGCCACTAACTGAGCAGCGGCTCAATATTAGGTTAGGTAGATTGTTCCATAGATCTGGGGCATAGAGCGAGAATGCCCTGTTCGTTGTAGATTGATTTACTTTTCTGACATTCTCCGGAGTGGTTAGTATATTTTTCAAGTTATCTCTTTTTGTTCTTGTGTGTTGCTGCATGTTTATCAGCATGCCAAGGTATGTTGGAGCTATGTTGTTTATTATTTTGAAGATGGTCATTAGTGCTTTGAATTTGATCCTTTGAAGTACCGGGAGCCAGTGGAGCAACTTAGGTTAGTTGGTTAGTGGCGACATTCAGTAGCTAATCGGTTAACCCAAACCAATTAAAGTCAGGCAAAATAAAGGTTGTCCTAACTTTAGCTGGTTTAGCCAACTGAGTGGTGGATAAAAATTGCCAATCTGGCACACTGGATATTATGTTTATGTATATTAAAAATTAATATTCAGTGCCAGCGGCCGAATATGATCTTGGTATTGAATATCTGTATGTAATTTAAAGCAATGATAGCCGGTCACTTTACTCAGGGTAGCCACCGCCACTGAATATGCCCGTTTGGTGCTTTAAATTTGTTTTGACCAGCTAATTTGAAAACCTTTCATGGAAACACTTGCAGAACCATACAGTATCTTTTATGGCTGGATACATTCCCATGCCCTGAGAATTTGGACATATATTGCTTGATATGCAAAAGAATTAATGCTGTCAACAGTTGGGTGCGAATTGATTAGTCCTTTTTTCAGCTAAATAAATGGATAAAATTTGTCTTTATCCAGGCACAGGCAGTATTGAGAACTTTCCAACAGGGGAGGAAAAGATGAGCATTTGTGAGGTTCTCACTAAAACAGAGACTATAGCCTTTGTGTATATTTACAATTGACTGTCATGAATGCTTGTTAGTTTTGGGAGTTACAAACCTGAGCATACAGGCTGCTAACAGCAAACCCCAGAGTATATTATAATGAGCAAATTTTAATTACTGCCAGAAAGTGTTGCTTTGACATTTTAGTCAGCAACAGGGGGGTTGGCTCTTGCATCAGACTGCAGTCCTCTGTGATTGGTTGGAAATGGAAGAGTGAGTTGCTAGCCAGCTTCTGACTGAGAAGGATCTACTACTATTACTACTACTACTACTACTACTACTACATCACCTAGTCCAGCAACTGCACCGGTCTTCCCTGCCTCAAACCTGTCAGACAATGAGAACTGCTTTCTGATAACCGGCCCAAACTGTAAATAACATGATCTGACTGTAAATAAGTCAAGCCAGTTGTAAATAAGTTATAACTTTGTTAAGTACTCTGCATGCCAGCCTGATCCTAGTTCACTGTATCCAGTTTTAAGTTTGAGTTGCAATGTAAACTGCTTTGATTAAAGGATAAGGCGGTATAAAAATCTGGTTAAATAAATAAATAATACTGAGTATTTGTATAGTGCTACAAGACGTTCGCAGCGCTGCTCCTGGCTTTGTGAGAAAAAAATCCTGGATGTTGGGTTTCAGCTCTCCTCCAGAGTTCCAAGCCTTAGGGGTATATTTACTAATCAGCGGTAGCGCCTTCCGTGCGATATCAGAGCTGCGGCCTGTAAACGGGGGCACTGGGTGAGAATGTCCACAGTCTTGGCAAAGGCAAATATTAGTATGACTTGCAAAGGATTGTGGGAAATGTAGTCCATTCATACCAGAATCAGCCGTTCACAAATAAATGAGTTGTGCTTGCTCGAGTGTTAAGCAAAAAAAATATATTTTATTTATGGGGTTATTTCTCCCAACACAGATTTACTTGGTAGCACAAAAGGATACTTGCTTTCAGTATTATACTTAGGAAAAACAAAACAAATCAGGAACAACAACTGAACTTCTTAAGCAATCAATCAAACAATAAAGACCTTGATGGGAACAGAAAGGTCTTTCTGTGGGCTCCTGCTAATACCTTTTAGCAGTGCTCCAAAAACAAAACAAAACCCAAAAAAGGAATCAAAAACTGTTCTTTTTCAAGGATAACTTCTTGTATTTTCACACACACCCAGAAGTGTCCTTTTCGAGCCCACGTGCAATTATGCAAGGCTTAATTGCTAACAATTAACCAGCTGCAAACCTCTTGGCTGGTTTATTTTCTATACGTGGCTCAAATCCTACCCAAAAGCTTTCTTGTAAACTTTTCTGGGTAGATAAAAGAACAAGATATATTTCTTTTTGATGGTTATTGCATTTGTGAAAGTATATTACCATATTACCACAGCAGCCTAGACAGAGAGCAATCCATGTAATCACACTGTTCATTTATAATATCTCCTTCCTCTTCAACTATCATAGAATCAATATCATGGACTGGCTCAGGGGAATTTCTTAATGGAGCACTCTCAGGACAATACTGGTTTCCCTGCTGTCTTCCAAGTGAAGAGCTAGGGCATAGATCATTGTTCATACCTGAGCTTCCATTGCTGTTAGGGTTCCTCTCCAGAACTCCTGGCCAGTATGTAGTCCAGTTTTTATGTCCAGCCTTCCAATCAAGATCCCTGGACACTGGGTCTCTCTTCACATACCTTCTTGCACTGGTCTTAGGGCCCCTTCCAAATGCAGCCGTCTCCCTCACAGGTGCCGTCCGGGGATTCCTGGCTCTGTAACCCCACTCCTCTGGCTTTCCCCAGTCCAATGGAGTATGCTTGTCTCTGGAATGACTCCCAGCACACGTACTGCTATGAACTCCTTTAGACCTCCAAGATGCTTTCCTCTTCTTTCTTCCACACTGCTTCTTGCTCTCTCTGTCCTTGAGCTCTGGGTTCCTCTGCTCCTGCTCCATCTCTTTCTGCTGCTGCCTCTGCTCCTCCTAATTCTGTGTAGAATAGGCTTTACTTTTAACTTGTTTAGAGGGATACTCCACCCTAGCACAGCTCAGCTGTGCTGAATCAAGCCCTGCCCTTGGAGATGAGTGATTGGGGATTACCTCATAGTTCTCCTGATTGAACACACGTTTCCCCACTTCAGCTCTTCTATAGGGTGTTTGAAACCTGGTGCATTCTGGGACTGGTAGTCTTTTATGGAAACATTCTGTTTTATTATTTCTACCAGCAAAGACAGGTTGCTTGTTCAGAGCCAATTCACCTCTATTATAGCTCCTTCCTGAACTATGATAAGCTTCCTTATCACAGGCCTCATTGACATCAATGGGGCCGCGGCTCCAATATCATATGGAAGTCACTACCACTGATTAGTAGACATACCCTTTAGACTCAGTGTGAAAAAAAAAGCCAACAAAGAGGAGCAGGTTGTATCCAGCACTGTTTGGTCCAGTGCAGGCTGTGAGCTGAGGACGCCCTGATATCCTGCTTTTCCACCAGGATCGGAGATGCCAGAAGCCACCTGTGGAATCATTTCCAGCTCAGCGGATACAAAAAAGAGCTTTTCTGTGGTGGAGTTTGGAGGAGCAGGTTGTATGCAGCACTATTTGGTTCGGTGGAGGCTGTGAGCTGAGGATGCCCTGGTATCCTGCTTTTTCCGCCAGGATCGGAGATGCCAGAAGCCACCTGCAGCATCATTTCCAGCTCAGTGGATACAGAAATAGCTTTTGTGCGGTGGAGTTTGGAGGAGCACTGTTTGGTCCGGTGGAGGCTGTGAGCTGAGGATGCCCTGGTATTCCGCTTCTTCCGCCAGGATTGGAAACACCAAAATCCATCTGTGGCATCATTTCCACACCCTCTCACAATGAGGAAGCTTCTCCAGGGCCATGTGCCCATGGGGGAAGGATTAGGACAGCCGTTATAGTTGGTGATTCGATCATTAGGCATGTAGATAGATGGGTGGCTGGTGAACATGAGGATCGCCTGGTAACATGCCTGCCTGGTGCGAAGGTAGCAGACCTGACGCACCACCTAGACAAGGTCTTAGATAGTGCTGGAGAGAAGTATTCTGTTTTGGTACATGTCGGTACCAATGACATAGAAAAATGTGGTAGGGAGGTTTTGGAGGCTAAATTTAGGCTTTTAGATAGGAAGTTGAAATCCAGAACTTCCAGGGTAGCATTCTTCGAACTGCTTCCCATTCCACATGCAGGACCCAAAAGGCAGGCAGAGCTCCTTGAGTCTCAATGTGTGGATGAGACAATGGTGCAAGGATGAGGGTTTTGGATTTGTTAGGAACTGGGGAACATTCTGGGGAAAGGAGGGGCTCTTCTGAAGGGATGGGCTTCACCTTAACCAGGATGGAACCAGGCTGCTGGCATTAACCTTTAGAAAGGAGATAGAGCAGTTTTTAAACTAGATAATAGGGGAGAGCCGACAGTCGCACAAGAGCGCATGGTTCGGAACAATGCATCCTTGAAGGATACTACCAAAAAAATGAAGTTAGGGCACATAGAACACCCTCTCAGCCAGTGGAACCACATACTGAGTCCTGGACAAACAAAGCCAGGACACTACAGTAGCTGATACAGATTATGCATATATATGGAACAAACCAGCCAGCTTGCTTAGACTGGGATGTTCCCTGCCATATCACTTGGCTGCCTATCACTCACAGTAGTAGCTAATGCAAACATCTTTCTCTCCCATATACAGCTGTTTCAGAGGTGGACTCCCCCCCCCCCCATCTCCCAAGAAGACTGAGGAGGACGAAGCTGGCCCCAGTGATCAGGGACCCACCAGCCCCATGTCAACCCACAGAAACTGGAGCAGCCAGGCCATGACTCAGGATACCAACAGTGCCAGCAGCCACATTGTGCTCTCTAGCCCCTTCCCCCTTGACATGGGACAAGGAGGAGGAGGAGGTGGTGGTCCTCCTGCTTACGGAGATCCACAGCTTATCTGAGGGGAGGAGCTAGAGTTCTTCCAGCAGGAAGATGTGGAGCCCCTGGAGGAAGGTGACCTGCATGTGGAGAGTGTGAGGCAGGAAGAGGAGCCTGTGGCATAGGAGGGGGAAGCTCCTGAGGAGGGGGAGGTGCATCCAACCCGCTCCAGCCAATAGAGCGAGGAGATCATTCGCCGCCAATACTTTAAAAGTCCCCAAAGAGATAACAAAATGCACCCAGGCAACAAAAAACCGGGCCTTCAAACTCTATGCCCCCATAAGCTGGAATGCACTCCCGACTTCCATTAGGACCATAACAGATCTTGTCCAATTCAGAAAGGCATTAAAGCACCACCTCTTTCTCTTGCACTACTCTCAACCCAGTAATTCTCAACCCAGTAATTTAACCTCATCCATCTCACACACTGCTAAGAACTCGTGAGTAATAGACAACTCATACACATACTGTAGATAACTGTAGATAGTTGTATATAGTTACCCTAGTTGAAACCCAAGTTCGATCACCAGTTCAATGTAAGTGCTTAATGGTGTACCTGTTCTGTTCTGCACAAAATTGTTGCCTGTGAACCGTGCTGATTTTTAAGAGCGCGGTATATAAAAAATAATAAATAAATAAAATAAATATATACATTCCTTGGTTTCCTCAAGTGGTTCTCAACTCAGTCCTCTGGGACCCCCAGGCCAGTCAGGTTTTCAGGATATCCACAATGAATATACATGAGAGAGATCTGCCTGTACTGTATGCAGATCTATCTCATGTATATTCATTGTGGATATCCTGAAAACCTGACTAGTTGGGGGGGGGGGGGGGGTCTCAGAGGACTGGGTTAAGAATCACTGGTTTACCCAAATCAAACAGGGTGATGTACTTCTGATTTCTCTAATGTGAAGGTAAAGAGCTTGTGTTTGGAGGACACATTGCTAATGAAACAGTAAGAACATAAGAAATGCCAGACTGGGTCAGACCAAGGTCCATGAAGCCCAGTATCCTGTTTCCAACGGTGGCCAATCCATGTTACAAATACCTGTCAGGTTCCCAAACAGGCGCACAGATTCCAAAATGCTTATTGCAGGGTTAGTAGTGGATTTCCCTGGTCCTCTTAATGATTAATGGACTTTCCCTCCAGGAACTTGTCCAAACCTTTTTTAAACCCAGCTATCCTAACAACCTTTACTACATTCTCTGGTAACGAATTCCAGAGTTTGATTACTTGTGGAGTGAAAAAATATTTTCTTTCATTAGTCCTAAATGGATTACAATGCAGCTTCTTTGAGTGTCCCCTAGTTTTTCTATGTTTTCAAGGAATAAACAATCGATCTATCTTTACCTGTTCCACTCCATTTTGGTAATTTATAGACTTCCTGTCAGTTGACAATTTATTTCCCACAGCACTTACAATATAGATGTCAGTACAAAGAAGATGGATGACAGGCCAGTGAGCACAAAGTGGTAGAAATAAAATGCAAACCTGAGATTCTGGTTGATACAGTCATAAAGTCAGACAAATTACCTGCTTGGAGGCTAGCTTGGAAGCACCAGATGACATTAGGGACACTAGAATCAAAACAGCAGCCTTTATTCTTGCATTCGGTTTCATTGATGCCTGGATAGCCACAGTTCACTCTTGCCTTTGGTTGCTGGGCTTGACATACTGCATCTATTGAAAATGATTTACACATTAACCTTTACCTCTGATCTTATTTTTTAAAGGGTAAAACTTGTTGGAATAAAGTAAACAAACAAGCTCTCTTTTTGTAGTGAAGCCAAGGCTGGCCCAACCACTAGGCAAACTAGGTGGTTGCCTTGGGCAGCAGCTTCTAGGGAGGTAGCAAAGATCAGCTACAGTCAAAGCAAAGCAATAGATCTTGACAGCCACACAATTTCAGAGTCATCAGTGTACACTTTGACCTGCAGAAAGAATGGGTAATATGTAGTCTATTTACCCTTCTAAGTAGTTTTTTGAAATCTCACTCATTATGCTTATATTTACAAAACAAACTAATATTTAAAGGGGGATATCCAAATATGAATTTTAATAGGATTGTTCTGGGAGGGATGGTGATGAGATGATTACAATTGAGTTTAATAGTCAATATCTCGAGGAGGACACTAGGGGGTCTATTCCCATTGGGACGTCCATCCCTGCTATTCACCTCCCTGCTCTCCCCATCCAAAGGCACCCAATACGAAAAAGAACTTTGTATGGGGAGGTTAGATGGGGGGAGGGGGGGAGGGAGGGGGGTGATGCGGAGGCGGAGTTAAAGCAGGCAGTGGGCAGTCCGCGGCCCTGGACGTACAAGGCCGATTCTGATGTCAGCCCTGTACGTCTGGGGCCAGCAGACTAGACAGGGAACTTATTCTACCTCTGAGGTAGAATAAGTTCCCCTCGATGTCGGAGAATGGCAGGCCCGGGCAGCGGCAAAGAGTGGAGAGGGTGCAGGAGATTCCCTGCAGCCTGATCCTGGCTATAGGTGGCCAGATTGGGGGTCGGGCTGCGGGGAATGAAAAAAATGATCGGCGGCCGGGGATCGTGGCTCTTGAATGGAGCCATGGTGCCATGGCAACCGGATGCCATGGTGCCGCAGCTGCATTCAGGAGCCTGACTGCGTTAGCCGGGCAGAGGCCTGTATGTGCAGGCCATTGGGAATCGGGTCCTGGCTTGTACGTACAAGCCTAGATGCGATTCTGATCCCCTGTGGGCTAGATGTGCCCTGAGGATCAGAATGCTATCTACCTCTGTTCGTCCGTTTCCAACTGGATGCACAGCGGGCAGGGACGTACAGATTGGAATAGGCTTCCACAGGTCTAATTGCAAATTGCAAAGGGGTGCAAGGCTGAAGTTTCACTTAGGATGTCTAATACCCTTGCATTGGCCCTGAGTGGAGCAGTTTATCACCTCCACCCTCTTACCCATCCACAGTGTTATATAGTGGAACATCTCTTGTTTCTCATCAGTCATTAATGTTGTACCAGTCTGTTGTGCTCCCTCTGAGATATAGTGGAAAGAGTTTGTTACTCCAGCATTCTGGTAAAGTGAAATAGTTTGATATTTCTCTTGCTTAGGCTCCATAGAATAGCCCATTATTCTTACAGAAGTGCCTACTAAGTCTGGATTATAATTTGTTCACTCCATGATCCTCAGATCTAATAGATAATTATCTATTTGGTTAGTTTTGGGAGTTAACTAGATCATTATTTTATCATATTGCTGGGCTGCTGATTGCTTCAGTTTTAACTAGACTACTCAGCTGGTTAAAATGTAAACACTATAGTATATGAGGAATGGGGAGCAAGCTGGGGGGATTGGCTAAAGGTTTACCAAATAGCACCAATATTCTATATTATTATTATTAAGTGCCGTTGAGTCGGAGTCGACTCATGGCGACCCTCTGGATAGCTATCCTAAATTGTGTTCGGTCTTCAGTCAGGCGGCTCATTGTTGACAGACTGGTACCCGTAGCTGCTGTTATTGTATTGATCCATCTCATTGCTGGCCTTCCTCTTTTGCATTGACCTTCTATCTTGCCAAGCATGATGTCTTTCTCTAATGAACTCTCTCTTCGCATGATGTGTCCAAAGTATGAAAGTCGAAGTCTTGTCATCTGAGCTTCTAAAGAAAGCTCAGGTTTGATTTCCTGTAGTACTGACTGGTTTGTTCTTCGGGCAGTCCATGGTATACACAGTATACTCTCTGATTAACTTTAACCAATTAAAAGAGATAAATACTAATGTGTGTTAAGGGAATAATGTATCATGTTTGATATTTAATACAAATTAAAAGGCAAAATTGTGATTGATTTTACCTTAACACCTATTATTTATTTATTTATTTACTTCTCTTATATACCACGCTATTAAAATCAGTGCGGTTTACAATTGAACAAAAAACATACTGCAATGTCACACGACAATTGAGTTTTTACATTGAACATGGACGAGATAACCTGGAGGTAACAGGGGTAACTAATTACAGAGTAATTATTCATGGAGTATGGTGAGAAATTATACATATAGTATGGTGAGAAATTATACATATAGTATAGCTTGGTTTCAACATATTTATAAGAGGTTTAATCAATAAGATGTGTGATCAGTACCAATAATAAATAAGAGAGGGGATATGGTGGTAGAGCTAGTCATTTTCTTTATGGTGTTGGATTTTGGGTAGGGTGGAGTAGGGTGTAGGATGTGAGGATGGGTGGTTGTTTCTGGGATTGGATTCTGGGTAATGGATGAGGAAAAGGTGTTGTTTGAGGGCTTTTCTAAATGACAATAGGTCTGGGGTGGAACGGAGCTCAGTGGGGAGGGCATTCCAGGTCATGGGTGCAAATAGGGAGAAGGCTCTATTGGCAGTAGCCTTTTTGCACTTAGTTAGAATGTTAGGGATCTCTAGAGTGTTTGCTTGATTAGATCTCCTGATCCTGTTGAACGGCCGTCTTTGAATGAGTTTTCTGATGGGTGAGGTGATCTGGTTCCTTAGGGCTTTGAATGTTAGTACTAGGGACTTATACTGGATTTTAGCCTGAAGTGGAAGCCAGTTCAGATCCATCATGACTGGGGTTATATGTTTAGCTCTTGATGTACCTGCAAGTACCCTTGCTGCAGCATTCATTGCAAGGCGAAGAGGTCCTAGTGTTGACTGAGGGAGGCCATGAAGGATAATATTTGCAAAGTCTAGATGTGGGAGCACCAAGGCTTGGAAGATAGTTCGGTAGTCATTAAAGTCCAATAGGGGGTGCAGGTGACGTAGTATCCGGACCTTATGGTAAATTGCTTTCGTGATGTTCTTCACATGTGTAAACATGTCGAGTCGTTGGTCAAGCGTGATGCCGAGATAGCGGATAGTTGATTTTGCTATCAACTCAATATTGTTTACTTTTAATGTGGGGGGTGGGGAGAACATCTGGTTCTTGGTGAGGAATAAGACATCTGTTTTACTATGGTTGATCCTTAAATTAGCCATTGTGAAACAGCTTCAAAGCAGCTTGATATAGGTGAAAAGTCAGGTTGATCAATCAGGAATGGTGAGTAGATTAGGACGTCGTCTGCGTAGACTAGGCACTGGATGTTGAAGGAGCGGATTAGGGTACAAATTGGTTGCATATGTATGTTGAACATTAATGCAGATAGGGATGAACCCTGAGGTACACCTTGATTGAGAGGGAATGGGTCAGAAGTCATGGGACCTGTTCTGACTTTTTGCCATCTGTTAGATAGGTAGGACTTGCACCATGCTATAGCTGAGCCTTGTATTCCTTTCTCCACAAGACGGAGTATCAGAGTTTCATGGTTGACTGAATCAAAGGCTGCAGCAATATCCATGAAAATGAGGACAAATCCCTGGCGGATGTTATCATTGAAGAGAGTTGTGAGGATGGTGTCGACACCATGAGCTTCTCTGAAGCCATGTTGAGATGGATCCAGTGGAGCTACATCGTCAATATGTTGTTGGATTTGTCGTTGAACTACATTTTCAATGATTTTGGCGAGTAGGGGGATGCTTGATATTGGGCGAAAGGATTCAACTTTGGAGGAATCAAGTTTGTTGTTTTTTAATAATGGGCGGATTGAAGTAAATTTCAGGCTTTGTGGGAAAGATCCTATGGAGAGGGATTGGTTTGTGATTCTGCTTATAGCGGGACTAAGTTCTTGGCGTAATTCTTTGATCCAACTAGCTGGACATGGGTCACTAGGGGCAGTGGTAAGATTAATGGATGTGATAATATCTTGTATTTCTTTGTTGGATACTTCGCAAAATTTGAGTAGAGGGGTTTTATATGTAGTAGAGGAGATTGTGCAGGTTGATAACTTGTTAGCTTGGATTATCTTTGATTGTAGGTAGTTTGCATAATCTTGTGGGTGAGGCATAGTTGTTTGGGTGGGAGCTGGGTCACCTGTTAGGGACTTAACTATGCTGAACAGATCATGGGGTTTGTTAAGCGATCGCTTTAGAATATCTGCATGGTATTGTTTTCTTTTTTCCATCGTCATTGCTCGATGAGATTGTACATAAGAGGTGTATGTACTTAATAGATACAAGGAAGCAATCAATAAGTCAAAAAGGGAATACTACTCCAAACTAATAAATCATGCTATCAATCGGCCAAGAGAACTCTTCTCAATTGTGAATACACTAACAAAAACACAAAACCCCGTACTGAACCAAGACTCAATCAGTGTACAAACCTTAGCATTACATTTTGCTGAGAAACTAAAGGTAAAACCTTACTCTCCAACTACCACAATATCTAAACATGTCAGTAATTATGAATGGACAACCTTTCACAAGATTGAAAGAAAGCACATCCTTAATATTATAACAATGATTAACACCACAACCTCACCGCTTGACCCTTGCCCTGTATCATGGATCAAACATACTAAGGAATTTCTTGCAGAAAATATCCAACATATAGTAAACCAATCACTCTCTCAAGGAACCATGCCCAATGCCCTAAAGCTCTCTTCGATCCGTCCCATAATAAAAAACAATAAACTAGACCCAAAAGACCCCAACTCCTACAGGCCAATAGCTAGCATACCACTAATTGCCAAAATAATAGAAAAGACCATACAACTCCAATTACAAGACTACATTGATGAACAAAAACTCCTTGATGAGCATCAATTTGGCTTCCGACCCTTCCACGGAGTTGAAACCCTCCTAATCGCCCTAACAGATTTACTCATCAGAGGCACCAATGACAACAACAAAGGCTTCCTTCTCCTCTTCATAGATCTGTCTGCTGCATTCGATAGCATCAATCATAATACCCTCATTAACAGACTAGAATACCTAAAAATAGGAGGGACAGTCCTTGAATGGTTCAAATCATACATCTCAAACAGGTTAATACGGATACAATTAGGTAAAGACACATCCGAAACTTTCCCACAAGGTCAAGGCATCCCCCAAGGATCAGCCCTCTCAGCCCTCCTCTTCAATTTATACCTCCAGCCCATTACAAACATATTTAAGAAGCACAAAATTAACCATTTCATATACGCAGATGATATCATGCTTGCCACCCCCATAAACCCTAACAATCCCAAATATGATAGCCTACTCCAATGTATGAACGAGACTACTAAATGGCTTGAAGACAACCACCTAAGCATTAACCTCAAAAAAACAGAGGCAATGTTCATAACGAGGAAATCAGACACTGATGGGATAGGAGGCAGTGTACTACTGTGGATCAGGAACTGGTTAAAAGATAGAAAGCAGAGGGTAGGGCTAAATGGCCAATTTTCCCAATGGAGAAAGGTGAATAGTGGTGTACCCCAGGGATCTGTGCTGGGTCCGCTGCTTTTTGACATATTCATAAATGACCTGGAAAGTGGAATAACGAGTGAGGTTATCAAATTTGCTGATGACACAAAACTATTTAAAGTTGTTAAAACCCAGGAGGATTGTGGAAAATTGCAAGAGGATCTTGATAAATTGGAAGACTGGGCATCAAAATGGCAGATGAAATTTAATGTGGAGAAGTGCAAGGTTATGCACCTAGGGAAGAACAACCCAAACTATGGTTACACGATGCAAGGTTCCACATTAGGAACCACCACCCAAGAAAAAGATTTAGGCGTCCTTGTGGATACCATGTTAAAACCCTCGGCCCAGTGTGCAGCGGCGGCCAAGAGAGCAAATAGAATGCTAGGTATGATAAGGAAAGGAATGGAAAATAAAACAAAAGATATTATAATGCCTCTATATCGTTCCATGGTGAGACCGCACCTTGAATATTGTGTGCAATTCTGGTCGCCGTATCTTAAAAAGGATATAGCGATTTTAGAAAAGGTTCAGAGAAGAGCCACCAAAATGGTAAAGGGGATGGAAGGCTACTCCTATGAAGAAAGGCTAAAAAGGTTGGGGCTCTTTAACCTGGAAAAGAGACGGCTGAGGGGAGATATGATAGAAGTCTATAAATTAATGAACGGAGTGGAACGGGTAAACGTAGATCGATTGTTTACCTTATCAGAATATAGAAAGACTAGGGGACATGCAATGAAGCTACAGGGTAAACTATTTAAGACTAATAAAAGAAAATATTTTTTCACTCAACGTGTAATCAAACTCTGGAATTTGTTACCGGAGGATGTAGTAAAGGCTGTTAGTGTAGCTGGGTTTAAAAAAGGTTTGGACAAGTTCCTGGAGGAAAGGTCCATAAACCATTATTAAGAAGGGACCCAGGATATCAATGCTTGAACCAGTACAAGCATTGTGGAACCTGTGTCCCTTGGGGAAACTGCTCGGTACGTATGACCTAGATTGGCCACTGTTGGAAACAGAATACTGGGCTTGATGGACCTTGGTCTGACCCAGTATGGCATATCTTATGTTCTTATGTTCTTATGACTACATATACCCCAATACAATCACAATAAATAATACACCTATACCTGTTAAAAAGGAGGTAAAATACCTTGGAATAATCTTAGACCACTCACTCTCAATGATTCCACACATAAAACACACAGTAAAAACCATATTTTATAAACTCAAGACAATACAACATCTGAGACCCCTACTCAACACCGATGACTTTAGATCTGTAGTCAATACACTCATAACCCCCCACTTCGACTACTGTAATAGTCTCCTAAATGGACTTCCAGTAAAAAGCATATACCATCTCCAAAGAGCCCAAAACATATGCGCCAAGATGGTCACTAAAGCTAATCTAACAGACCATGTCACCCCAATTCTCCTAGACTTACACTGGCTCCCTATAAACAGCCGAATTAAATACAAAATCCTCCTAACTACATTCAAAATCGTCAACAACATCTCCCCATCACAACTATCCACCCTAATACACCCCCCATCAGATACTAGATCACGCAGACAGAACGCAACCCACTCCCTCAACATAAAAACAAATTTTAGAAAAACTAAAGCGACAACAAGTGACAGGGCTTTCTCCTTCGCTGCCCCCACCCTCTGGAATGAAATACCATTAACACTACGCATGATAAAAGACCTTCACCAATTCAAAAAAGAATTAAAAACCTACCTCTTTACAAAACACTTTGAAATCCCTACCAACAAAGAACCTCACCAATACAATCACAGAAACACATACACTGTACCCAAGACAGAACAAATGACTAACACAGAAAATTTCTCTAACCCCTCACAACACGCTAATGAACCACTCAAACAGTTGACTATTTCACCACTGTAACTAACTAAGATGCGCTCCATGTATATAACTTGTAAATAGTTTGAAAAGCTCTGTTATAGTTAATGTTCAAAATATGTTCAAAATGTTGTTCAAAATATGTTCAAAATATGTTCCCTGTAAGCACACCTGTATATAGTTAAAGCATAATGTTCCTTGTAAATGTATACAGAAGTATACAATTGTTCTGTTTAAAGTTCAATGTAAACCGCCCCTGATCTCTGGAAGGGGCGGTATAGAAAAGACCGTTAAATAAATAAATTAAATAAAATAAATAAATATGTACGTAGAGATTCAGGGCACCAGGCGTGGCGCCAGTGTCTCTCTAGTTTACGTAAGTGAAGGAGCGATGCTCTAAGGTCATTGGTGTACCATGGAGCATGTTCTCGCTTCTTGATGTTTATTCTTGTGGTTGGAAGGGAGGCAGCTGATTTAAGGGCGTGGTCCCAGTTGGAAACTAGTTTATCTGGGTCAGATAGTGTGATAATAAGGCGAGGTAAGATTTCCTCAAGGGCTTTATCCTTAACAAAAGGCTTAAAACGTGTAGATAGAGAGCTCGGTGGGGCTTGTGCCTTGATAGTGCTGTTAGTCTGATGGATGGTGGGTATCTGAAATGTGATAAGATCATGATCAGACCAGGGTACTGAAGTTATTGATGTGGCGAAGTGGTGAGCTATATTTGTTGCTATCTGTGGGGCGAAGATCAGGTCAAGTGTGCTTCCCTTGATGTGGGTAGGTGATTCAATAATCTGATTGTATCCCAGATCTTTCATAGCATCAATGAAGGCTGTTGCATGTGCAGTTGTTAGAGAAGGCAGGTTAAAATCTCCCATTATCCAGCTTGGGATACTGGAATTGCAACCAAGATTGATTATTGTTGGTAATTCGTCTGGTGAGGGTGTTGGAGCTCGATATAAAAGGTTGATAGAGCAGAGTTCATTTGTTATAGTAATCATATCAAGGTGAGTGGTGCTGGATGCATTGCTTGTTTTGAACTGGAGATTGGATTTTGTGAGGATGAGTGTACCGCCTCCTTTTTTATTAGATATGTGGCAAGTGTGGATGGTGAAGCCAGGTGGTGACATCTGGTGGATGAGAGCATTATCGCAGTCTGATAGCCAAGTTTCGGTTATCATTAGGATATCAAGATTGTGTTGAGATATCAGGTCGTGGACCACTGGCCATTTTGAACGTATAGATCTTGCATTTATAAGTGCACACCTGATTGTGTGTTGGGATTTGTTTTTCTGGCTATGGTCCTTTTTGAGGTTTTGCAATGGGATGTATAGTAGGTGGGGGTGGGTTGTGATGGGTCTTGATGAAGGGTGACGGGGGGTTTCAAACCATTTTCTTCTCGTGTAGCGGAGAATTGGGATGAAGCTGGTGTCAGGGTTAAAGGCGTGAAGAAGGTTGGGGTAGTAGGAGGTAAGGAGGAGTAGGGTTAAGCTCAAGATTGAGTGCATTTTTGGTATCTTGAGTGAAGGGTACATATGTGATTGCAAGGTAGGTAGATTTTAGGATAGTAAATTAGAAAAGGCCTGAATGTCTTAGTAGATCTGTATTATCGTGAAGTAAATAGAAGAGGCTATAGGGTGTCTATAATGTGGTTATGTACTATGGGTTACAAGATATATACTATAAGTACATTGTACACATTTGTATAGTAGCAACATTAATTAAAGTAATGCAAATATAAGGAACAGTAATTGTATCAGTAATGGTGGTAACTAAATATAGGTAGTCAAACTAACAATGGAACACCAGTGTAAATAGCATTTTTTGATAAAAGGATCAAATTATAAAATTACATTAGTGTGGTAGCATTATTAATTAAACTAACATAGTAGTCAGTAACAGGTAGACGAAGGAGATAACATTAAACATAATGTTGATTTAAGGTAGTAAGCCTGGTTGCAGAAATTTGCTCAGTGGTGTTGGTTCAGAAGAAGATTTGAGTTTGGGATTTGATTTGAGATTGGGCAGCAGGTCTGATGGCTGTTAGCTGCTGTTTGAGATTGGGCAGCAGGTCTGATGGCTGTTACTTGCTTCAGCTATGCAGATGGAATCACAGATCCCCAGAGGGGACAGGAGCTGGAGAGAGTCTCTGTCACAGAGCCTGATGGTGCTTCTTATTTAAAAAGCAAGCTGGAGCTCTGATTGGGCAGCAGGTCTGATGGCTGTTAGCTGCTTCAGCTATGCAGATGGAATCACAGATCCCCAGAGGGGACAGGAGCTGGAGAGAGTCTCTGTCACAGAGCCTGATGGTGCTTCTTATTTAAAAAGCAAGCTGGAGCTCTGATTGGGCAGCAGGTCTGATGGCTGTTAGCTGCTTCAGCTATGCAGATGGAATCACAGATCCCCAAAGGGGACAGGAGCTGGAGAGAGTCTCTGTCACAGAGCCTGATGGTGCTTCTTATTTAAAAAGCAAGCTGGAGCTCTGATTGGGCAGCAGGTCTGATGGCTGTTAGCTATTAATTCATTGCAACACAAGCTACAAAATAAGGAAATGCAAAGCACCTCTGGCCCGATATTCGAAAGACATTTACATTGGGACATGTCATGGGCAGTGATAGAGACTAATTGGGTAGCAGTGATATTGCACCGCTACCCGGTTAGCTTCTACGGGTAAAAGATAGGCCAGCTTTTACAGTGCCTATCTTTATTAGTAGAAGCTAACCGGGCAGCGGTGCAATATTGCCGTTACCCGGTTAGTCTTTGAGGCTTCTAGGCATGTGCGGTGACCCCAGATATTCAATACCGGGCAGCATATGACCCCGGCATTGAAAATCCGGGGTTAGAGGACGGCAGTGACAGCTAGGCACTGTACTCGTGCCTAGCCTTCCTAACTCAATATGAGGCCCCTCATTATTATGCGAGTCAAATAAAGTGAAGCTTTACCAGCATCCTATACAGGGGCATTTTCACCTCCTCTTTCCTGTTGGTTATGTTCCCCTCTATGCAACCTAGCATCTTTCTGGCCTTAGCCACCAACCTGTCACATTGTTTGGCCACACAACAATCCTCAGACACTGTCACCCCAAGGACTCTCTCTTAGTCTGTGCACATCAGCCTCTGCTCTCCTATCGCATACAGTTCTCTTGGGTTTCTGTACCCCACATGCATTATTCTGCACTTCTTCACATTATTCAGCGAGTCTCCTAGGGACATGTTTATTAAGGCGCACTAGCCAGTAGCAAGGGGTTTGCTGCATATTAAGGGTGCCACACTAATATGACAGGATCCCACACTAAAAGTCCCATGCTAACCAGTCAGCACACAATTTGGTGGGGATTAGGTGGACTAGGGGTATAAAATAGGCATTGAAGGCATGCCACAATTATCACAGGCATTTTGGACATGTGCTAACTGCACCTGTTCCTGCTACCATTAGCATGGGTGTACTTAATGCCACCTCAATGGAATGCACCTTAGTAAACATGCCTCATGGTTTTTATAGATCACTTCTAATTTTTTCTACTCCTCTAGTCTGTCCACTCTGTTGCAGATCTTTGTCATACACAAAAAGACAAATTTTCACTTCTAACCTTCTGGCAATATTGTTCACAAAGATATTGAACAGTATTTGCCCCAGGAACAACCCCTCAAGCATTCCAGTACTCATCTTTCTGTCTTCTGAATTGATGCAATTTATTTTATTTTTTTATTTAACAGTTTTTTATATACTGCCTTTGTTCCAAAATGGTTCACAATTAACAGAACATACCCTCAACGAGATTTGTTTTACACTGAACAGGGGGGTAACAACTTGGAGTTAAATATGGGGCTAAAATGGGGATTGTGAGTCAGTAAATCAAAGGTGACATTGTATAGTTATGTAGTGTTATTAGTCCCAAAGTGTTCTATGAATAGATGTGTCTTTAGTAGTTTCTTCATATCTTGTGTAGATTGCGCAGATCTGATGGTTTCAGGTAGGAAGTTCCAGATCGCGAGGGCATAGAGTGAGAAGGCTCTATTGCATGTCTATTGCTTACATTTGGTCTTGATAGGGGAGATGGTCAGGAAATTTTGATTTGCTGATCGTCTTGGTCTTACTGTGGATGCTATTGTAATTTGATTATTCAGGCAGGGAGTGGAGAAGTTATGGAGAATTTTGAATGTGCTGTGTTTAGCCCTTTGAACAACTGGGGTTTTAGGATTGGGGTTATATGTTGTCGGTTTGTTGTGCTTTCTAGGTTAAGTGCATCCGCGCTAATGAGGAACATATTAGGGAACAGGGCTCTGCATTAACTGCTGGAGAAAGGCTGTCCACACCCTTGACAGTCAATGTGATGATGTTGCACCCAGGGGTGACTCTGCCATTAAGTCACCTGAGGCGGTCGCAGTTTCAAGAGGACAGCACTCCGATGGTGGCGGCACTCCGACTCTGTGTTTATTTTGGATTTTGCTGCCTCTGCCTTCCCGCTGCTTTTCTTTTCTCTCTCAAGAATGCTTGAGCAAGAAAAAAAACAGTGGGAAGGCAGAGGCAGGCCCCCAAAAACCTCTTGCCACCTTGGTATCACAAAAAAACCCAAAACAAAACCAACGTTTTCTTTATGTATATAGTTTCATGTATTCTGCATCTATCCTGAAATATGTCAATATGTAAATAGTTATCCATGTTCTCCAAGTTCTATTCCCTGTTATAATGTAAACTCAATCAGTCTTCTCTGATCTGAGTATTCTTTGTTAAATGTAAACCGCACTGATAACAAATAGTGCGGTATATAAGAATTGTTAAATAAATAAATAAATAAACAAACAAATAAATAACGTGGCGCCAAGCCTCTTTCCCAACATCTCCCCAAGCCTCTTGCTTCCTTCAGGGAATCGCTAAAAAAAAAGGAAACATGGCACTGAACCTCAAGTTCTACAGGTCCCACTCCCTTAGAAACACTTCTTGCTGCTGAAGGAGGGGCCCGCAGAACTTTGCCCAGCACTTCAGCGTGAGGCTCAGTGCCGCATTGCCTTTTTTTTTAGCGATTCCCTGAAGGAAGCAAGAAGTTGGGGGAGGGTATGTTGGGAGAGAGGCTCAGTGTCGCGTTGTTTTTTTTTGTTTTTGTTTTGGCAATACTGAGGTGGCAAGAGGTTTTGGGGGGCCAGGACAATTGAGAGATTCATAGGAGGAAGTAAAGAAGATAGAGAGTGTGTTCAGGGGAATGGGAAGATGAGACAGATGGAACTGGGAGAGATATGAGAGAAGAAGTGAAGACAGGGATGGAAAGAGATGGGGAGAGGAAATAAAGGCAGGAGAGAAGGTGGAGGGAACAGGTGGAAAAAGCAAGAGGATAGGGAGTGTGAGGAAGGGGAAGAAACTGAGAGAAGGTTGGGGAGCAGAGATAAGTGGGAGAGGGCAGAAGTGGAAGGAAAGGGGTGATGGAAGATATGTTGGACACAAGTGGGGTGTGGAGGGCTGATGCTGGACAAGCTAATCAAGACAGACAGAACAATACAAGAGAAACAAGGGGGGTTCAAATAGAGAAGGAGACACAAGGAGAACAAGGGATTAGGATCCAAATGCAGCTTCAAAAATGTAAGCCTTTAGTATGGATTTGAAGAGGGGGAGAGAAGAGACTTGATGTAAAGATAAAGGAAGTTTATTCTATGCCTAAGGAACAGCAAGGTGAAAAAATTGAAGTCTGGAGTTTGAAGAAGAAGAAAAGGGCATAAAGAGAAGAAAGTCAGAGAAGAAGTGGAGTTCACGAGGAGAGGTGTAGGGAGAGAGAGAAGAGGAAAGGTAATGAGGGGCAGTAGAGTGAATGCATTTATATTTTAGAAGGAGAAATTTTAATTGGATATGGAAACAGAAGGGGAGCTAGGGATGTGATTTTAGAAGAGGGGTTATGAGTATATCGGGGCTGGTGGAGGATTAGCTGTGCAGCATTCTGGATAGATTGAAGAGGAGAGAGATAACACTGAAGGAGACCAGCAAGGAGGAGGTTGCAATAGTCAAGAAAGGAGATGACCAAAGAGTGGACAAGAGCCTTAGTGTAGATGAATATCCCTGGGTGCCACCACTGAATGCCCCAATTCTAGCTGGCTAACATTTGGGTGGGGCAGGTGGCACTTGAGGATAACGGAGCAGCAACAATATTCAGTCACTGCCCGATTATCCCTAAGTGGCGAAAGTTAGGAATCTCAAAGACTGGCCTAACATTCATCAAGAAGCTAACTGGGCAGTGGCTGAATATCACTGCTGCTCGGTTATCTTCTGGCCATCCCAGAAATCTGGCCACCAGCATTGAATATAGCCTGGCATTGAATATCTAGGTCTTAGGTTTCAGTGGCAATGGCTAGCTGCTTTACATGGGCCTTCACTGCCACTAAATATCTCCCCCATAGTTCTTAATGAGATTAAGATTTTATTAGAAGAGCTCTTATGTCTACAGAATGTATCAGAATGTGATATCTTACTTTGAATCTGAAGAGCTTTGAAGCACCAGATGCTGTTGGGTGTGCTGGAGTCATAGCAGCATCCTTTGGCTTTGCACTCCTGTGCACTGATGCTTGGAAAGCCACAGTTGATTCTGGCTTGTGGTGCCACTCCACAGCTATCTGTTTTGGAGCAAAAACAGGTTGCAATCATTATCTACCATTAGCTCATAGATATAAAATGCTACTACTTGGATGAGTTGGAAATATACAAAGAACTCTTGCATTGTGAAGATATTGATTAACCTCATCCACTACAAAAAGCACATTTTCAAATCATTTTAACTGATTAGCAGATTGGTTAAAATGCAGTCAGTCCAATATTCACAGGCACTAACCAGTTAATGCCACTGAATATCCCCACAGCCCACTGAAAAAATGTGTGGTGAAAACTGGGGCGATCTGTGTGCAGTTCGGAGCAGTGACAGCTACTTTCTGGTTAGCAACAATATTCAGCTGCTAACTGGATAGCTAACCAACTAAAGTTATAGTAGGTCAACTGAAAAGATGCCCTAACTTTAGTTGCTTTCCACTGAAAATTTATTTTAAAAAAAGCTGCAGTGCCTAGTCACTTTTAATTAGCCTAGCCGTCACCATCAACTCTGCCCACCCAAAACCCCCTCCCTCCCAAGATAACTGCATTAATCCTAGTGAGCTGGATATTCAGTGACACAGACATTTTGTACTGCTACTACTATTAATGATTTATATAGTGCTACAAGGCACATGCAGTGCTACACAGACACATGTAAAAAAGATGGTCCCTACTCATCAGAGCTTACAATTTAATCAAGACAGAAAATACAATAGCTGAAAACAAGGGTACAAAAAGGGAAAAATAAGATAGGAGAACAAGGGATCAAGATCTAAGAGCAGCCTAAAAGAGGTGAGCTTTTAACAGGGATTTGAAAAGGGGCAGAGATAAAGGCTGACATACAGACTCAGGTAGTTTGTTCTAGGCATAAGGAGCAGCAAGGTGAAAGGATCAAAGTCTGCAGTTGGCAGTGGAAGAAAAGGGCAAAGAGAGAAGCAAGTCAATTGAACAGCGGAGTTCACAAGGAGGGGTGTAGGGAGAAAGGTGAGAGGAAAGATAGTGAGGAGCAGTAGAGTGAATGCATTTATAGGTAAGAATGTTTGAAATGAATATGGAAACGGAAGGGGAGCCAATGAATTGACTCAAGAATTGGGGTTATGAGTATATTGGGGCTGGCCGAAGATTAGAAGTGCAGCTGAGTTCTGAACAGATTGAAGGGGGAAAAGAGGGCTCAGAGGGAGACCAGCAAGAGGAGGCTGCAAAAGTCTACACAGGAGATGACTAGAGAGTGGAAAAGTGTCTTAGTAGTGTGTTCAGAAAGGAAGGGGTGAATTTTGCAAGTGTTATAGAGAATGTTATATTTTGTAATGGTGAATATCCTATCCTAATGTGGCTGCACACTGCAGTGCTAACTACGTTATTTTGGGATGTTTCAGGGGACTTCCTGGGGTGGCCCTTATGTTAACTGGTCAGTGGCAAGACTCACCTACTGGCGGGTTAACATAAACAGGCCAGGGTTAGGCATATAAAAGACTGGCCTAACTTTAGCTGTTTTAGCTATCTGGTCAGTGGCTGAAAATTGCCGCTACCTGGTTAGTTAAACTGCTGACCAGGCAAACTGGATATTCAGTGCTGGTAGCTGGATATGATCCAGCATTGAATATCTAGGTCTCATTTTAATAGGTGATGGCCAGCTGCTTTATAAGCGCTGGCTGCTGCCATTGGTTATCAACCCCTTCCTTTCTGTGGTTAATTTAAAGAGAAACTATAACACTTCCTCCATTTTTTTCCCCACAGATTTTCCTCTTAAGAGCTTTCAGATTCTGGCCTGTATTTCACATGATTAGATACCTGTATAATCTTTAGCTATAGAACCTACTGTAGGACCTTTCAAA
This sequence comes from Ichthyophis bannanicus, assembly GCA_033557465.1. Taxonomy (NCBI): domain Eukaryota; kingdom Metazoa; phylum Chordata; class Amphibia; order Gymnophiona; family Ichthyophiidae; genus Ichthyophis; species Ichthyophis bannanicus. The sequence continues at coordinate 420,332,290 of CM066034.1, forward strand.
ACAGAAATCAGTAATTCTAAGGGTCAATATTAAAAGTACTTACAGGTCACATCAGCTGCATGATGCATAATTACTGTCTTCACTTTTACAGGCAGCTATATATTAACTTATGCTGACAAAATATATCTGTATTCAGTTATCTGTATAAGCTTAGGATCACATATTCAGTGTTCCATCTTAAAAGGATAAACTAGTTGAATAGATGAAAAAAATATCCATATAAATTATGAGTCTGATATGCATCTGGGCAGGCTCTGCCTGCCGACCCCTAACCCTGAATATTCAATGCTAGGGTCATATGCGGCCCCGGCATTGATTATCCGGAGATCGCTGCACACTCCAGAAGCCACAGTAGCTAAGCAGACAGCAGTGATATTGCATGTTGCCCGGTTAGCTCCTGCGCCTTAAAGATAGACGAGGGTTTTCCTCGCCTATTTTTTAGGCGCAGGTCACTAACTGGGCAGCATGCAATATCACCTCTGCCCGATTAACAACAGTCTCTACCTCTGGGGCGCCCCAGAACGCCCTCCCCCCCCAACACACCCCAATCCTAACCGCATAGCATCGGGGCATGTAGCAAGGTTAGAAGGAGATATTTAGCGACACTAACTGGGTAAGTGCTATTGAATATCCTGATTAAAGGAATTTACAAGGTTTACTGGGCTCTAAACCATGTAACCGCCTTTCAAATATTGGGCCCTATGTGGCTATCTTAATGCTATCACCATACTGGGTAGTCTGGGTAGTCAGCTGTTCTACATGTGAAGGGAGATGCTCGTCCTTTGTTAAAATATTACTTTTTAAAAAAAAAATGTGTGTAATTTCAACTAGTCCAAAATGAATATTAGCCCCTTAGTTAGTTATTCTGAATCCTTTAGCCCGACGGTTTACAAGAGGCTGTCTAAGGGTACTGAACCAGATATTCGGTAGAAGTGTTCAGATAGTGCCAATGAATATCTCCACAGACCATCTCAGCACTATCCGGTTAGTGCAGGGGCAGTCCTTGGGCAGAGCGAGGATAGTGTCGACACTCTTTGGACAAATGCCGACTTTCAGTCAGCACTTATTCAGGTACTGAAAAGCAGGCCTAAATTGCAATCTAGATAAGTGCTGACTGAAAATCACACTAATCTGGTAAGTGCCAGCACTTATCTGTATAGCACTGTTCATATTCAGTGGAAGACGGAGATTCAGTGGCAGCTTCTATCTGGACACTGCCACTGAAAGTATTGCCAATATCAGCCTTTTTGAAAATATCAGCTTTTTTGAAAATTAAGCTTAAAATACTATGGGAGGGAGAATATTTAAAGGCAATTACGCAGTTTGTAGATCTGCAAACCATGTAAACTTTGCTCACCAGGATATTCAGTGGCACTAACCCAGTTAGTGCTGCTAAATATCCCCAGTTTGTGCCGCTAAATGCCCCGATGCTAAACGCTTTGTGTTGGGGTGTTTTGGGGGCGGTACTGTGAATTAACCAAACAGTAGCAATATTCAGCCAATGCCTAATTAATCCTAACCAGCTAAAATTAGGACAGCAAAACATCACTTTTGACTGTACTGTAAAATCGCTACCTCAGCAACCCGGATATTCAATGCTGGTGTCCAGATATGGCCTTGGCATTGAATATCCATGGAGAATTTAAAGTGGTGACAGTCAGCTGCTCTAAGTGTCCATGCTGATGCTTCTGACAATTCCCCCTCCCCTCCTCCACGTGTACCTGAAATGGGATAGCCTTTTCCACATGCAAATCAGCTCTGTGCAAAGTCTTTCTGTCCACCCGGAAAACCACGTGTCTTTCTGATCCTTTTCCCTCCCACTGGCTCATGGAACCTTCCTTAGCTCTCTCTTCTTTCATCCTCTTTATTTTCAATTCTAGCCTATCCACTGGGATTTTCCCCTCACTATGGAAACATGCTTCTGTTCGTCCCCTTCTAAAGAACAGCTCCCTTGACCCTTCTTCTCTTTCTAACTGGCGCCCTATTTCTAATCTTCCCTTTCTTTCTAAACTTTTAGAAAAATTAGTTTTCTCTCAACTTTCTTCTCACCTTGAGGCCTCACTTACTCTTCACCCCCACCAATCTGGTTTTCGCCCCGGCCACAGCACGGAATCTGTTCTTCTCTCTCTTTTTAATGAATTGCATGCTGCACACGATCGTGGGTCTATTTCTATCACTGTCTCTCTTGATCTGTCTGCTGCTTTCGATTTGGTTGATCACGGCACTCTTGGCTCGTCTTAGGGAAGCTGGTCTTGCTGGTTCGGTTCTCCACTGGTTTCGCTGTTTTCTCTCCTGTTCTTTCTTCTTGGTTCTTTCTGGGTCTTCTTCCTCTCCCCCCCACTCCGCTTCCTTGTGGTGTCCCACAGGGTTCTGTTCTCGCATCTCTTCTCTTCAATATCTTTCTTGTCACCCTTGCTCTACTGGTCCAACAGCATGGTATTTCAGCCTATTATGCAGATGACATCTTTCTTTTGCATCACACAGATTCTTCAAACCCTGATATTACCCCACTTAATACCTGTCTGTCCTCTGTGGCTTTCTGACTCTCCTCTAACTTCCTTCACATTAACCTCGCCAAAACCTCTGCTATCTGGTTCACTCTTGGGCACTCTTCCTCCCCTTCCCTCACTCCTTTATTTTCTTCCTTACCTATCCCCATGGTTTCTTCACTCCGGTACCTTGGTGTTACTCTTAACTCATCCCTTTCTTTCAAAACCCACATTTCCTCTGTTGTTCAGCGCTCCTTCCTCACCTTGAAGCAGCTCTGCGCCGTTCGCCCTTTTCTCTCTTTTTCCGCCTTGTCTACTCTGTTCCTTTCTCTTGTAGTGTCTCGTCTTATTTATTTATTTATTTATTTAACATTTCTTATATACCGCGCTATTTGTCATCAGTGCGGTTTACATTGTAACAATAAAACGCATAGGCCAAATAACTGGCTTTCGTTTACAGATTGCATTTAGCTAATGTACCAATTAACCTATCTACTACATAATATCTCATAAATAGCATCCAGCTGGATGCTATTGACCTAGGATGCTATTGACCTGGATGCTATTTATGAGATATTATATTATTATGTAGTAGATAGGTTAATTGGTACATTAACTAAATGTAATCTATAAAGTTTTATAACACAATATACTTATGCTGCTTATGAAAAGGGATGATGATGATGATGTATATTTATTTCTAAAATGTTTATATATACTGTATGTTTAATAAATATTTTACATATTAAATGTATCTGTATCAGTTTCTTTCACCTCATTCCCAATTTAGGGATTCTAGGCATCGCCATCTAGGTAAGCAAATAGCATAGTTCAGCAAGTCTCGGCTCTTTTGGTGGCTTTCCATGTTCAATAATGACTCCTAGAGCTGTTACCTCCCACTCTGCACCATGGTGGGCAGGGATCCCATTTTGAGGTGCCTCTGGTGGGCTGCTTCTACCAGGAGTGGGTCTGGGTTGCCACAAATCTGTGAGTTCTTGATGATCATCATCATGGTTATGTCCCTTGAGTGCGTGAAGTGAAGAGGTCTGCACATTAACAGCCAACAACTCTTTAAAGTGCCTTCCCTGTCCCAGAGCCCAGGGTTATGGCAATTAGGGTCTGAGTCTGTGGTCAAGACATGCATCTGCCTACTTTAGTGAATGTTGCTTACGCAGTTGTCCCCTCTGTTGATCTGGTATAAGATCTGACTTCTCCTGCTTCCTTCATTGTAAAGGTTTGACCTTCCCAATGCTGGTAGAAAATCCAATCCAGTAGGGAGGCCACAGCTTGAGGCCAGCCTGTCTAGTTGGAGAGTATACTGCTTGAGCCAACTGGTTCAGACCATCCTCAGCAAACCCTGGTGTGAACCCTTTCTTTTTACTGCAGTGGTTGGAGCTGGGCTGTCCTGGTATCCTTTAGAGCAATAGCTAGCATATGACATTTGGCAAGGGGGCCTGAGGGTACCCAGTTCTCTCTGGGTAGATCTTCAAGAGAGCTGGAATTCTAAATAGTTGAGTTTGCTTTTCTCCTTGCTAAACTTTGTTGCTAACCTCTGGGTGCAGAGGGACCAGTAGGCATGAAATCCTAGATGGCTCTCTAGAGACCTTGAGGTGGGAGGGCTTTCCTATAGAGAGCTAGAGTTTTGCTGTCTTACAGACCACTTCCATTGAGTAGGATGTGGGGCAAGGTCAGGTCCGGCTGTAGAGTTTGTTCAAAGTGTTGACACCCTAAGTGAGCATCGAGCTTTATACCCCCTCTCGCTGTCAAAATCTATTATTTAGCTTTGAATGCCTTGCTTTTGCTGCCTTATGGATGTTGCTGCCCTAGGTGATTGACTATTTTGCCTAGTGGTTGGGCCTGCCCTGGACAAGGCCCCAGCTAGCCTCTTACCTCCCTGGACATCATGTCATCCTTTGGCGTTCTCAGCACAACTCTTTAGGATCAACAATGCAATTGGGAGCTATGGCTCTCCAGCCTTCTAGGAAATAATTGCTTATGGCCATGATGGTGAAGACAAGCTCCAAAGTGCAGTCCTACAATCAGAGAGTGGTCAGCTGTAAGGGCAGTAGGGCCCTTGTTCAGTCTTTATTTTTCCCACCAAGGCCTCTGGTCAGGGATGTGCTCCAAGGAGTAGTGGGCTATCTGGGGTTTGTGAATCCTGGTAGTCCCAGATTGACCCTGAAGCCATAGTTTTCTGTCAGAGTTATGATCTAGGTCCATTCTCCCTGGACAAGTAGGATGCGTCAGCCACACCTGGTGACATCATCCGACGGCGCTGAGGACGGAGTGCTCTCCTATAGCTCAGAAAGACGAAGCCTTTCTGAGCATGCTCCTGTATCTCCACCCCTAGGCCCGCCCCTACCTGGTTCAGTTTTTTCTTCGTCTGCCTGCCTGCCTGCAGGACGGAATCTACCGCTCTCCTACCTACTTCTTCTCAACTATGGATAAAAACAAAGAAAAGAAACTGCAAACCTGGATTTAAATGCCCCAAATGTGGAAGAAAAATGAACTCTGAGGACTCCCACGACTGTTGCATCCGCTGCCTGGGAGAAGCTCGCTACGTGGAGGACTGCCCCCACTGTGCCCGCATGTCCCCCAGAGCTCGAAAAGCACGAAATTACACTCAAGGAATTCCCTTCCTCCTCTGAAAGCTCATCAAGTAAAGCTCCAAAATCAGGAAAGGATAAAGAGGTGAGGAAAGACAAAATCGCGAAGAACCAAGTCTGTATCAGCAGGAAGGAGGTGAGCAACTTGACCGCCTCTGGGATTCCCTCCTCAGCAACTCCCCCGGATGCTCAGAACCGCTCCTCCAAGGTCCTGGCTGCTGCTCCTCAGCAACCCTCCGAGTCTGCCCAGTCTAAGGAAAAGACTGCTGCCACTGCCGGGCGCTCCTCCGAGCTCCAGTCTCCCACCCGGCTGCCTCCCTGCGCCAAAAAGCACAGATGCGAAGAAGCTCCACCCACCCCCAACGTCGCAGATTGTCATTTCCGATTCAAGGAGGAATCACCGGCACACATTGCTCCTCCCCACTCCAGTTCCTCAAGACAGGGCAGGGCTCGCAGCTCCTGCACCAGAGAGTCCCGCTCCAATACGGAGCGCAGATAAGCAGCTTCTCCATCAGCAGTTCCTCCCGTAGCCCCACAGGGGCAAGAAACATGCCATGACTCGCTCCCCACACAGATCATGCTCCAGCACGCTTTCCCCACCAGCACAACACACCAAGGCCTCTGGGAACATCAGCAAGAAAAGCAAAGATGCCCTGCACAATTCTGGATCAGCAGGTGACAAGCTGCAGACCAGAGACAGGCAAACAGCGCTCATAGAGCTCCTGTCTAAGCTCATCACCTAGCGGGACTCCAGCTGACACTCCAGACGGACTTGCTCCCCGGATCTGCCATCTATGTATATAGTTGACCATGTTTCCCTATTCAATAGAACCACCAATGTATATAGTTACCCCGTTTCTCCAAGTTTCTACTCCCTGTTAAATGTAATGACCAGACATATGTAAGCTGTCGGATGTTTCTGTTCAATGTAAACCGCGCTGATAGTAAATAGTGCGGTATATAAGAATTGTTAATAAATAAATAATAAATAAATTGTAATGAGTGAATGTTTTTTCACAGTAAAAATATGATGAAGTTGGGATTTTCTTTTATGGATCTGAGTTATCAATAATAATGCAATGTGTTTTTGATATTGCATTTTTTAATTTTTTAATTTTGTAGTCTTATTGTAAACTGCTCAGATACTTGTGGTGTTGGGCGGTTTATTAAGTATAAAATAAACATAAACATAAACATAATGTTTCTGTGCAAATCAAAATCACAAGAATTGTAAAAAAATTCACCATTGTTCTCATGATCCAAGTAATCCCTCCCTACCTATAGGAAGGGGACATTTTTCTTCCTAGAGGACAGGTGAGAGATTGCTATTGGTCTGCACACTTCCTGAGTCTGAACAACCGCCTAGGGGAATCTCTCAAGGGGTCCATGGCTCATGACTCATAGATTATACTTTTCAAATTAACCTGTTTATTCATATAAATGAGTTTTAAAGAATATAAAATCTAACATTAAAAGTAATTAACAGATGGACTTATTTTATTTCACAAAGCACAATTCAGCTGCAAATACTGCAGTGTTTGCCCAGTGATAGCTATTTTTATTTATATAGTTTTATTATGACTTAAGCTTTCTTTAGAAGATCAGATGACAAGACTTAGACTTTCATACTTTGGACACATCATGCGGAGAGAGAGATCATTAGAGAAAGACATCATGCTTGGCAAGATAGAAGGTCAACGCAAAAGAGGAAGGCCAGCAATGAGATGGATCGATACAATAACAGCAGCTACGGGTACCAGTCTGTCAACAATAAGCCGCCTGACTGAAGACCGAACACAATTTAGGATAGCTATCCAGAGGGTCGCCATGAGTCGACTCCGACTCGACGGCACTTAACAACAACAACAACAACATTATGACTTTGAACTTTTATTTGGATACTCTCAGGGCCTGATATTTGAAGGGCAATTACATGGTTTACATCCCTGTAAACCGTGTAGCTGCTGCTGAAAGAGATATTCAATGGCACTAGCATGCCCTGATGCTAACCGCTTAGTGTTGGGGGCATTACGGGGTGGAGCAGAGGCGGAGACGATCAATTATCAGGCAGCAGCGATATGCATGGTGCCTGGTTAGTGTCCTGCGCCTAAAGGACAGGCAAGAAAAAACTCTCCTTTTAGGCACAGGAGCTAACCGGGCAGCATGCAATATTGCTGCTACTGTACTGTAGCTTCCGGCGTGTGCGGCAATCCCTGGATATTCAATTCCAGGGCCGCATGTGACCCTGGCATTGAATATCTGGGTTTAAGGGTCGTGGGAACAGCTATACACCATAGTAGTGCATAGCCTGCTCAAGTGAATATTGGGCTCTCAAGTTATAGAAACTATTACCTCAATTAAGAGGTAAAGAGGAACATTTTTCACAAGAGTCTAATCGGGGTTTACATTGACACATCCTGACATTAGTAAGTGATTGTAGCCCTTTAGCTAGTCGCTCACAAGCTAAAATAATATAAACCAAACAAATTTAAGTCTTTAATTAGGAATAAGCATCCTCAATCCCTAAGTGATTTTAAACAACTAATAGCTCAACAACATTAAAATGCAGATAGCAGTCCAGTAGCAATATCAAGACCATCCATGCTTTTACATTGAGTGTATACTTTGTGCAGAGTTCCTGGTTCTCAGAACAAATCCAATCTCTGGAGGTTAAAATGGCAGACCTTGGATTGCTGAGACCAACAGAAAGGTAGAAGAGACCTTCAGGCACATAATAGAGTTTCAGTCTTTAGTCTGAAAGCCCCTATGCTTCCTTGAGGATGAATGGTCACCTGGAAAGAGAGAATTACCTTTGAGTGGCAGAAAGAGATCCTGTACTTTAGATTTGTTATGAACTGGGTAACACTTAGGAGAAGGAGGAGCTTCTCCTAAAAGAGATGCTTCATCTCAGCCAGGATGGAACCCAACTACTGGAACTAATATGTAAAGAAGAAACGGAGTTACTATAAATAGAGTGTTTCACACTGAGGTATTTTTGAAGGATACCGGCAAAATGAGGATACTGGAATACAGTGGAGGCATGTGTTTACATGCTCATTTATGCGGGGTGTGCAGGACTGTACATCTTTGCATGTACAGTCCTGCACACCCCGTATAAAATCTTTCCCTTAGTATGGGCTTTAGCCCATGCTAGGCAAGGATCTGTGCTAATGATTACTATACTGTAAAAATTACCACGTAGTAGCCACTTAGCATGGGTTGGGGTAGGAATTGGACTGGTTCTGAGCGAAGTTCACATAGCCAGAAATGACAGCTGGTGTAGAGGAAGTTACTGTGTGCTAGCTGTCAGGACTACTGATAGCACGGCTGTACTTAATACCATCTCAAGAGATGATGATTAAGTGCAACTGTGCTACTGGCAGTCAGGTAGCACAGCCTCCCTATCAAAATAGCAAAAGCCAATCTTCTCCTCCCCCCAAATCTACACCCCTTCCCCCTGATCCAAGCTGCCTCTATGGGAACCCGGCTAGAGCAGAAGTTCCTCCCTAGGTCAATCCTTTACTCTCCTCCGTATTCATCCTTAGTTATCCCTGGTAATCCAGTGGACTGGGGTGGGAGCAGTCCCCTTCTGTTTTCTGCTTTGGAGACATCAGGCCACAATCACCACAATAGCATCACCTCTATAATTTAATTATAAATGCATAATTGAACATGAAAACCAGCACAGACAGCAGCAGTGGAAGCAGAGAGGGGAGAGCGAGGGAGAGGGTTTTTTTCTTTTCTTTATACATGGGTATTAAGGAATTGGGCAGCAGTGACTATAGTGACAAATGGCAAAAACATAGCAAGATGCTGAGGGAAACAATTGTGGCAGCTGGACACGTTTTGCCCTCAGTCCTTCCCAAGGTGAATAGAAACTAAGTCAAGGTAGGTTTGTTTTTAGGAACACTAGTTTTTCAATCAGTACTGGTAGTAGCCATCAGTGATGTGGGCACATGTTATGTCTTGCCATTGAGAATACCCATTCACTAAGAATGCTGATTGGTGGGTGACATTGGCCAGATTGACAGCTGTAGTTATGTCCTCTCTCATTAATATTTCATGGTACCCACAGGCAGGGGTGGCCAGAGGGTGCAGAGACTTGTTTTGATGCCTCATTTGCATACACATTTACATATCAATTGGACCTCATTTGAATAAAGTTGATTTTTTTATTTTAAAATTTTATACACTACTCATCTTAAATCCTAAGTGACTTCCAAATGTACAATGTACAAATGTGTTCCGGGAAACTACAGACTGGTGAGCCTGATGTCAGTACCGGGAAAAATGGTAGAAACCATCATAAAGAACAAAATTACTCAGCATGTAGATAGTTATGGCCTAATGGGAGACAGCCAACATGACTTTAGACAAGGAAGATCTTGTCTTACTAATCTGTTATGTTTTTTTGAAGGTGTGAATAAACAGGTAGACAAAGGTGAGTCGGTTGATATAGTGTATCTGGACTTTCAGAAAGCCCTTGATAAAGTAAGTCCCTCATCAGAGACTTTTGGCAAAACTAAAGAGTCATGGGATAGGAGGTAGTGTACTATTGTGGATCAGGAACTGGTTAAAAGATAGAAAGCAGAGGGTAGGGTTAAATGGCCAATTTTCCCAGTGGAGAAAGATAAATAGTGGTGTACCCCAGGGCTCTGTGCTGGGTCCGCTGCTTTTTGACATATTCATAAATGACCTGGAAAAGGGAATAACGAGTGAGGTTATCAAATTTGCAGATGACACAAAACTATTTAAAGTTGTTAAAACCCATGAGGATTGTGGAACTTTGCAAGAGGATCTTGATAAATTGGAAGACTGGGCATCGAAATGGCAGATGAAATTTAATGTGGACAAGTGCAAAGTTATGCACCTAGGGAAGAACAACCCAAACTATGGTTACACGATGCAAGGTTCCACATTAGAAACTACCACCCAGGAAAATTGTGGATAACATGTTAAAACCCTCTGCCCAATGTGCAGCGGCGACCAAGAGAGCAAATAGAATGCTAGGTATCATAAGGAAAGGAATGGAAAATAAAACAAAGGATATTATAATGCCTCTGTATCGTTCCATGGTGCGACCACACCTTGAATATTGCATGCAATTCTGGTCGCTGTATCTTAAAAAGGATATAGCGTTATTAGAAAAGGTTCAGAGAAGAGCCATCAAAATTGTAAAGGGGATGAAAGGATACCCCTATGAGGAAAGGCTAAAAAGGTTAGAACTGAACGTCTGTACAAAGGGAAAGACTCGTACTTGTTTCAGACCCCGACAGAATCCATCTTACTATGTCCTGGAACTGAGATGGAATGATGAAGATGGAGCCCTCATCAATGCTACAAGTCAACTTTCTGATCCCATCCAACCTGCGTACCTGTATTTTGATGCTTGTGACTTAATTAACAGAAATAATTACTACAGGTGCGGATCATCGGAACAAGCTTACTATTATGATGAGAAGTATATGTGTCCTGAACATAAGAACATAAGATATGCCATACTGGGTTAGACCAAGGTCCATCAAGCCCAGTATTCTGTTTCCAACAGTGGCCAAGCTAGGTCATATGTACCTAGCAGTTTCACCAAGGGACACAGGTTCCACAATGCTTATATTGGTTCAAGCATTGATATCCTGGGTCCCTTCTTAATAATGGTTTATGGACCTTTCCTCCAGGAACTTGTCCAAACCTTTTTTAAACCCAGCTACACTAACAGCCTTTACTACATCCTCCGGTAATAAATTCCAGAGTTTGATTACACATTGAGTGAAAAAATATTTTCTTTTATTAGTCTTAAATAGTTTACCCTGTAGCTTCAGTGCATGTCCCCTAGTCTTTCTATATTCTGATAAGGTAAACAATCGATCTACGTTTACCCGTTCCACTCCGTTCATTAATTTATAGACTTCTATCATATCTCCCCTCAGCCGTCTCTTTTCCAGGTTAAAGAGCCCTAACCTTTCTAGCCTTTCTTCATAGGAGTATCCTTCCATCCCCTTTACCATTTTGGTGGCTCATCTCTGAACCTTTTCTAAAATCGCTATATCCTTTTTAAGATACGGCGACCAGAATTGCACACAATATTCAAGGTGCGGTCTCACCATGGAACGATATAGAGGCATTACAATATCTTTTGTTTTATTTTCCATTCCAACCCTGAAGGTGCATACAGATGGGGGATGTGCACTGGAATACACTCCCCAACAACGTATAGCAAATCATCAGAAGCAGACTACTACTGTCCGAAGTGGGACTGTGTGTACTATGCTACCTGGTCTGGTGGCCCTACAGGACAGACTGGAGATAATCGCAAAGCTATGCTGGAAAGATTACCCCTACTAGAACCCAACAAGTGCAAGAAAAGTACATGCAATCCCCTACGTCGTCAGATCTTCGACCCCAGCCAATGGAAACAAGGATTTCGATTTGGCCTATGCATAGCAGGAGGTGGAACTGATCCTGGAACCTTCGTATTCATCCAACTGAATGTAAAGACTCATGTTTCTTCACCTTGTCGCATACATCATACCTTCCATGAGGCCATGAAGGCAGAATTTGTAGTTCTCCACGCTTCGCAGAATTTGTTCATCGAACTAGCTGGAGCTATGGCATCCAGCGTCCATGTCTCGGACTGTCTCTTTTGTGGAGGAACTCAGATGGGAGATCAGTGGCCTAGGGAAGCGCAAGAACTGAACTATTCCGTACCATATAACCAGACTGATGTTCACAACACTACCAATGAATGGGTCCTCGCCCACTCCATAGTGGGTAAACTATGTTTTGTACGAGCGGGACCACAATTGACTGCACTAGTAGGACAGTTGGTCTGTTTGAACCAGAAATATTACAATGCTACTACCGGGAAAACCTCTTGGTGGTCAGGTGCTAATGCTCTGGAACTTTCTAATCCTTTGATCATCTTTCCTCCCTTGGCCAGGATATGGACGAATCTGGCTACGCATAACACCTGGCAAGCTCCACCTGGACTATATTGGATTTGTGGCACTCGAGCATATGCTAAACTCCCTGCCAATTGGGGAGGGGCGTTTGTTCTAGGAACCATACGACCATCTTTCTTCCTTTTGCCCCTTTCCCACGGAGAACAATTGGGATTACCTGTATACAAAAGTCGACAGAAACGGGAGGCTCTGAATATCGGCCAGTGGGACAAATGGGATGCAACCTCTGAAGAATGGCCGCCAGAGAGAATTGTTTCTTACTATGGACCTGCTACCTGGGCACAAGATGGTTCTTGGGGCTACCGCACTCCTGTGTATATGTTGGACCATATTATACGTTTGCAAGCTGTTGTTGAAATTATAACCATTGAAAGTAGTAGAGCACTAACCTTGTTAGCCAAACAAGCCACACAGATGCGTACAGCCATTTACCAGAACCGCTTAGCATTAGATTATCTGCTTGCAGCTGAAGGAGGCGTATGTGGCAAGCTTAATTTAACTAACTGCTGCTTGCAAATTGATAATGAAGGGCAAGTTGTAGAGGATATAGCCAATCACATGAGAAGGCAAACTTATGTCCCCGTCCAGACTTGGCATGGCTTGCAACTTGATGGCTGGTTTGGTTCGTGGTTTTCAGGTATGGGCGGCCTGAAGACACTTGTGTTGATTGTATTATTAATTGTGGCTGTTTGCTTATGTATCCCATGTTTCCTTCCCTTAAGCTTGCGTATGCTAAACTCAACCATTGCTAGAATTGTTGATCGTAAGGCCGATTCACAGATACTAGCAATCACATATATGGTCCCGGCACTACTACCCTAACCCTATACCACAAAGTGATCCCTCCACCCTAGTGTGAAGTACCATATATGTGATTTGATTCTCACCCTTTCTCACTTGTGGGTGAGAATATCAAAGGGGGGAATGTGATAGGCTATGGCCTAGGATAGCCTGTAAAAGTATGTTACGTAGCAGAGGCTTGTATGTTAGGCCTGAGTCCCCAGCCCCCACTTTAGAATATTATAGCTGAGCAGAGCAAAATGCCAGTAGAAGTTAGAAAACCTGCTTTAAACTGCTTTGATAAGAATGCAAGACTTTTCTATTGAGCTTGTTATGTTATTCACAGATGTATTTCAGTATCTTGCTTTTGCTTTCACACAGTTTCTGTGCTGCGGAGTGACCTTGTAAGCAGAATGTAAGGCAGAGTGTATTATGTCTAGAAACTGAGCCATGGCTAGGAAGGCCTGAGCGGGAGGGAACAGGTGTTATGCCCGGTCAGCGGTCCCCATTGGAGGGGGCCACCGGGACCAATGAGGAGTTTGTCTGTGTAGAACTGATGAAGAAAGGTATAAATGCTGTTGTTTTGCTGAACTTCATGCTCAGACCATTTTGAATGTGACACGTGCCTGAGACTGCGCACAAATAAAGGTTTGAATCCTAGTAAATAGACTCCTGGTTTTATTCGTTGCGGGCACTTCGCTACTACAAAACAATAACAGAGAACTTGTAATTTTAAAACATTTAAACTTTAACTTTTATAAATTTAAACAATAATAGAGAACTTGCAGTTTTAGGCATTATCAACGTGAGTTCAAAACTTCAAAACTTCAAGACTTAGACAGTTTCTTGTAGCATCAACACTACTTAAGTACATCTTAGCAAGTGTAGTAGGAAGGTTGACTGGTGTAGATGGCATTGTTTGTGTAGATCGGCCTGTGGAGTGGTTAGTGTGATTGGGAGTTTTCATAGAATTGTTCAATGAATAGAGTGGTTTTGAGCATCTTTCAGAAGTCTTTTAAGTCTGTTGTTGATCTTAGATTTTCTGGGAGCACATTCCAAATAGCAGGGGCAGCAAGAGAGAAGACTCGCATGGATGTTGATTTATTGGTTTTTGTGAAGAGACTGGGGGTTGGTATAGTGTTTTGGTGCTGTTTCTGTCTGTTTTTTGCTTTCTTTGGTTCCGATGAGCTCTTGTAGTATTCCTGCTGAAATGTTTTAAATTTTGAAGATGGTAAGTGCTGATTTATATTTCTCCCGTGACGAGATTGGCAGCCAGTGCAGGTCATGTAGTATGGGAGTTATATGGTCTTGTAATGAGGCGCCAGTATATTCTTATACTTAAGTTTCTGATTCATTAAGGGGGGTGCTAATTTTTATAAGGAATTACCCTTAATGGTCTTTTATCAAATTATCTGGAGTTTATTTATCTAAACTTATCAACATACAACTTTGACCAGGTTGGATGAACTTATATATGTAAAAGGTATTTTTGGATTTGGGTAGAATTTTCACATGCACAGGATGCCAGTTACCACACACTAAAACAGAGGTTGCCATCGAATGCTAGGGAGGAAAGAGGGTGGATTGGGGGTGGAGTGTGGGTGTGGAGAGCACATAGCTGCTAGAGTGAGAACAATTGCCACACATCCAGCAGCAATGTGGCAATTAGAGCAAGGGTACATAACACCTCTATGGGTGGTGTTAGATGCATGCCATTAATTGCATTGCATGTTATGACATTCAATCATGTGCTAACTGCCAGTAACTTACTAGATTGCCCCTGACAAGTTGCACACAATTGAACTTACCACACATTACCTTTGCTGCTAATTGTGCAGTAAGTGCAATAATTTAGTAAAAGGGCTCAAAATATGTTCATTCTTTCCCTTTTTAAAATTATTAAAATTATCCTAAGGAAAGCACACACACATAGTTACACCTGCTCTGATGCACACACAGGATTCCTGACTTATTTTATCCACATAATCGAGTATAAATAAAATAATAGGCATGTACCTGTCAGATTCAAGGGCTTATTTTTGTTCATCAAATATACCCATTTGGTTAATTTTCATAAACCAAAACTTTTATTCATTCATCTGATTGATCTCCATTATAGTCTATGAGGGAAAGGCAGAGGAGAGCTAACAGCTGAAGAGATTGCAGAAGCCCAGGCCTCAGGAGTAGAGTGAGTTAATCTAAGCCAGTGGTTCCCAACCCAGTCCTCTGGAACCCCCAGACCAGTCAGGTTTTCAGGATATCCACAATGAATATGCAAGAGATAGATCTGCATGCATGGCTTCCATTGTAGGCAGATCTATTTCATCCATATTCATTATGGAGACCCTGAAAACCTGACTGGCCTGGGGGTACCCAAGGATTGGGTTGGGAACCACTGATATAAGCTGTGCCTGCAAGTTATATTCCTAGCACTGAGGACTTTGCAAGTTCCCCCAGGGTGTAATAAACATTCATGAAGTACCTAGATGACATGCTGAGGGATGTAAAGAAAAATCAGAGGATGTACTGTTCTGAAAACCTCAAAAGCAGTAGGAGTTGGGGGGGCTGCAGCACTGTCTATGATAACCCAGAGATGCTGAAGAAGACTAATGCAGCAGCAAGATAGGTTGGAAGCTACTATAATGAGAGAATAATAGCTGTGGTAAAGACCAAGTGATAATTACAGTAATGGAGGGTGATGGATGTAAGGGAATCTGTCAGCCCATTATAGCTACGGTTGATCTGGCTATCAGATTGGCTAGACAGGCTTCCTCCTTCTTTGTCAGAACTCCATTTTCATTCTCCTTATAAAATGGTGTTTTTCAGTCAACAGTATAACAGTAGTTGCATTCCTCTGCTAGAACCTTCAAACAAATTCAATAATGGAAATTTGTAAAGAACTTTGAAGTCAGAGCTCAAAACTCCCTCTCCATGCCAAGATCAATTTCTGCTGGTCTCAGATTGTTAGGCGCTGTGAATATGAAAGTTAATTCAATTAATGTCTTAGCAGACCCCTCTAACTGCCTTATTTATTTATTTCCCTATATAACCCCATCTTTCATTCAAACAATTCTACTTCATTTTTGTCAGACCATTTGCCATGACAGAATACTCTCTCTTGTAGCAAACCTTCCTTTTATTTGTTTTATTAAGTGTAACTCAATTTCACCACCAACAGTGAATAAATGGGATACTCACATACTATGAATCCCATATGTAATAAAATAATGCCCACTTAACTCCCAAGGCGATTCTTCAACTTCATAAATTTTATCAGGAACAAAAGTTGCTCTCTTCTTTATGTGAATTATAACCCACAGCATTATTATGTTCCATATATCTTCATCAAAGCCATTGATTAACTTTCCCACACACTGGCAACTAGCTGTCTGACTTTCAAACCAAAGCCATGTAAAGGCAGCTACATAACACAGTGCCATGTTTCAGGTCTTGTTACTTCTCCACCCTTCGTCAGGCTACGTCCAAGGCTGAATGCCTCTCATTCTCCCTCATTCATACTTATGGGGGAAGTCTTTCTGACGTCAAATAGAAACAGCACCAATAAGAAATCTTCTAGCTTGACTCACAACAGGCTCCACCAATCAAATTCGAGGTTCAGGCTTTGAGGGACCACTGTCTTTAAATGGAAGATCCAGGAGTCACGTGGTACATGAGCGAGTGAAGACGTGTTTTTCACTAGCTCCGGGGCTGCCCCGGCGAAATAGCTATAAAATCGATGTTTTGAGTGCCTGGCGGTGCATGCCGGAGGAGAGGGTGCCTACCCAAACGTTGTGTTGCCACCCGGTGTGATTCTGTGGCCGGAATGCCGCCCCCGGTTCGTCGGGAAAAGGAGAAGGAGAAGGCGCCAAAATCAAGGGCCTCAGCCTCAGCCTCCACCACGATGTTATTACAACCCTCATCTCCCGGAGCGGAGAGTGGGGATTCTGCCACGGAAGAGCTCGCAAAAAAGAGGTGGCACGACAGCTTGACCCCAAGTTAGACCGAATTCTATCTAAGCTGGAGGAGATGGAGGAGGCGATCGCAGCACAAGGGCAACGGATAGATGAACTGGAGCACCGCGTGTCTGCTATAGAGGATGAGGAGGGGCGGCAGGAGAGAATGCATGATGGCTTTCGTGCGCAACTTACAGCACTCCAAGCTAAAGTGGATGATTTGGAGAATCGCTCCCGCCGAAATAATATTCGGTTGGTGGGTATCCCGGACTCTTTGAATGATCAGCAAATCTTGCCCCTCATTGAGAAATGGCTGCCGGAGGCACTGGGACTACCTGCTATGATTGGTGGGCTTAAGGTGGAGAGGGCCCACTGCATTGGACCTCGGCAGGATAACCGCTTAAGGCCCCGAGTGGTGATCGCCCGCATCCTGAACTTTGCGCACAAGGAACGACTACTGCGAGCGTACAGGCAGCACGAGGGCCTAGTGCTGGAGAACTCAAAAATACTCCTCTTTCAGGACTATTCCACAGGAGTATCCGCTAAGCGCAAGGAGTTCTCGCCGGTATGTTCGATCTTGTTTCAAAAGAAGATCCGTTTTACCCTTGCTTTTCCTGCGACGCTTCGTCTTCACCACCTGGGAAAAATCTTGGTGTTTACTACTGCTGGAGAGGCTACTGCATACCTGGAGTGTCTGAGTGCGGCTTCCCCACTTCGAGCGGAGGGGCCGACCGCGGCTGCGGAGATATAATGGAGAGTGTGCTGATCATGCCCGGATTCAGCGGTAAAACTGTACTACCGGCGTTGCATGTACTGGGACAGCCAGCGTGCAGGCTGCCGCCCTCTCGGGCAAATGGGAGGGTTGTTCAGCACGAACTGTAGGCCTTACCATGGGCCATCTGTAGGCCTCCCTAATGACCAGGTGCGGCCCAATGATGCCGTGGGAGGGTATCCCTCCGGCCCTTTGAGGCATAGTGTTACACCTTGTGCCCGCTACCTGTGTCTCTACTATTCTCGTGTTCCTCCCAGTGCTCCCCATCCCCGGGGTTATGAGGATGCTGTACTGTTTCAATGACTATCTTGTTGTATGCCTGATTAATCTGCAGGGTGGTATTATGCCTTTCTTTGTGGGACAATATACTCTCATCTGTCTTTATTGCATTACGTCTCTTTACACCTATTTATGCCTGTTTCTCACCCTACCATGTTTATTGGGGTAACAGGATCGGGTATGGTTCGGTTTTGGTAGGGGGAGGGGATAATGGGGGGAGGGGGAGCATGTGAGGGGAGGCTTTTATGGGGAGGACATTTGTCATAGAGGAGATGTAAGCTTAAGTTTGGACCTGGGCCTGGATGTGCGTCCGGGGCAGCCCCGAGGTGCCTGTTAGTGACTTCTGTTCAGCTTTATGGCTGAAGTAGGATGTGTGTTTTTAAGGGGGATTGGGGGCGGGGGGGTTAGGGGGGAAGGGAGGGGGAGTAGAAGAGGGGTTAGAGTTTTCGGGGGGGGGAGGGGGGGATAGCCAGTATACCCATACCCAGAGATCTCGGAACCCTGCGGTCCTATGCTGGCCAGGGTCAAACTCTTCCTGGAGACCGAGGCTGGGCGGCTCTGGGGGTTCGTGTGGGAATATCTGCAGTGGAGGCTCACAATGCTCGGGTGCCTTAATCAGCAGATTAAATTGATTTCCTGGAACGTAGGTGGCATCAACTCCCCCATTAAGCGTACTAAAATTTTACAGGCGCTCAAGCGGAAGGGAGCTCATTTAGCCCTGCTGCAGGAAACCCATTTGAGCACTCAAGAGCATCAGAAGCTGGTGAGAGACTGGGTGGCGGGCATGTATGGGGCTTCTGCTGGGGGCAAAAGGGCAGGGGTAGTGGTATTGGTGAAAAAAAGGCGTCCCCTTTGAGGTGAAACATGTTGACTCAGACCCGCAGGGGCGTTACGTCTTTCTCCAAGCCAAACTGTACAATGAGGAAATCTGGATTGGCAATGTGTATGCCCCCAACGTGTACGATCACGCTTTCTTTAAGGGTTTACTGAGTCTTGTGCAGAAGGTGGGGGATGGTAAATTGGTGTTGACTGGGGATTTTAATTGCCCTAGTGATCCTCGCCTAGATAAATCTGTGCCAAGTGCCCGAGGGGCGTGGACCAATAAGGGAGTTAGCTATTTGTGCAGATTAGGAGGCCTTGTGGATGTGTGGCGCCTCTTGCACCCAGAAGAGCGTGGGTATACACATCAATCGAGGGCCCATCTTACGTGGTCCCGCATTGACTACATACTGGTGGGCGAGCGGGCGATCTCTAGGGTGGAGCAAGCAGATATAGAACCCATAACAATTTCCGACCATGGAATGGTTTGGATCACTTGGGACTGCCAAGGGGTGGGCACTGGGGGATGGCGCTTTCCGGCCCACTTGTGGGAAGATGCAGATTTTCGATCTTTCTTAGAGCAGCAGTGGTCGGAGTATGTGCTTTTCAATGATACGCCTGGCTGTTCCCCCTTACTCTTTTGGGAGGCCAGTAAGGCAGTTCTGAGAGGTTCTATTATTGAATATACCGCCTGTAAGAAGCGTCAGCTTGACCGTAGTATTGTGATCATGGAGCGCAATCTCCGGGCTTTACAATCCAAATTACCCACTTTGCAGGGACGGGGGGCTAAGATTAAGCAGCAGGAGTTTACTAGGGCCCAACTAGCTCTCAATGAGCTTCTTCAGCGGAGGGCGCGGATGTCTCTGCAGTACTACCAGCACAAGCTGTATCGCTTTGGTAACAGATCTGGGAAGCTTCTGGCCAGGCTGGTTCGAGACCCGGGTGGGGCACACTTCGTTCCGGTGCTACGTGACGCCCAGGGCAGGTTCTGTCACCAGCCCCAGCAGATCGCGGACATCTTTCGTGCGTATTACGCCCACCTTTATACGGCGGAAGACAATGCGGAGGTATCGGGTGCGACCTTTTTGGATAGGGTCAGCCTGCCACAACTTTCGGCAGAGGCCTTGGCGTCGCTAAACGCCCCATTGACGGGAACGGAGATCCAAGCTGCCATAAAGCGCGGGAAACCGCATAAAGCCCCGGGCCCGGATGGGTTCGGCGGGGAATATTATAAGATACTCTCTCTTCGGCTGGTCCCTAGTATGCTTGCTATGTATGAGGAGGTGTTGCATAAGGGAAGCTTTCCTAGGGACATGCGCTGTGCTAATATCACACTTATTCCGAAGCCGGGCAAAGACCCGCTTGACCCGGCGTCTTTTCGTCCTATTTCCCTAATCAACACTGATACTAAGATTTTGGCTGCAGTGCTAGCCCAGCGCTTAAATCCACTCCTTCCCTCTTTGATTGGGGATAGACAGGTGGGTTTTGTCATGGGCAGGGATGCCACTAAGAACATTGTTAAACTCCTCCTGGGCATGGAATACTGTCTTGGACGGGACTCTCCGTTGCTCCTTGTAAGCCTCGACGCTGAAAAGGCCTTTGATAGAGTGGCTTGGAGGTATCTTTGGGAGGCGCTTGCACGCTTTGGGATTCGAGGTGAGTTTGCCCAGTGGACTCAGGTCCTATATCAGCTCCCGGCGGCGAGGGTGGGGGTAAACGGGATCTACTCGGCCCCTTTTACTTTAGAGCGCGGTACCCGGCAGGGTTGTCCGCTGTCACCCCTCTTATTTGTACTTGCGCTGGAACCCCTTCTGCAAGCTATACAACAAGATCCCCAGGTGGTCGGTGTTCAGATGGGGGGGGAGGAAATGAAAGTCAGTGCCTTCGCAGATGACATGCTTCTTTGCCTGACTGACCCGCTGAGCTCTTTGCAGCGGGTTTTGCACCTTATACAAGATTTTGGCGGGTTCTCAGGCTTGAAGATCAATATGTCTAAATCTATGGCACTGGATGTCGGCGGGAAGGTACGGGCGGCATGGCAGGGGGGGTTTCCCTTGGCGTGGGCTGAGGACTCTATCAAGTATTTGGGTATACAACTGCCGGCAGACCCGGGGCGCCTATACCAAGCGAATATTCCTAATATGCTGAGTAGGGCACAACTTGTGTTTCAGCGTTGGCGCGCCTTTCCGCTGTCTCTTCGGGGCCGTATAGCGCTTTTCACTATGGTGGAACTTCCTAGGTGGCTGTACCTGCTTCGACTCCTGCCGCTTTGGGTACGTGCGAGAGATTGGAAGCTTTTTGATAAGTACTTGACCGGCTTTTTATGGGGGGGCCGTCATCCTCGTATCCCTCTTCGAGCCCTGCGACGCAGACGTGAGGAGGGGGGGTTGGAACTTCCCTCGCTCTCCCATTACAATCTCTGCTATTTGGCACGGCATATCTGGGGTCTATTGGAGGTCGAGGGGGGCTGTGCTCCTACCCATCAGCTTAGGGCTTTTCCCCCCCCCTTACACAGTTTGTTTATTCTTCACCGTACTAGTGGTCAACGTTTGGGGGACGGGAGGATCCCCTCTTACTTGCGGACCTTGCGGATGGCTTGGCGGGCAATTTGTCGGCGAGTTGGGTGGGATCCGGAGTGCTCCTTGTTACTGCCTTTAGTTGGAAACTCGGATTTTGTGCCGGGTTGCGCGGCATCATCGATCTTCCATGTTTGGCGTCGGAAGGGGATAGTGTGTTTGGGAGACCTTGGCAAAACTGACGGGGGCGCTTTGGAGAGCTTTCAAACCTTGAGCCGTACTTATCATTTGGACCCAAGAGATTTTTACGGCTACCTGCAACTTCGCCATTACATTGATCAGTTGCGAAAAAAATTCCCCAAGCTGTTGCTTATGTGGGACCCGCGCAAACTGCTTGGCAGCTGGGTAGGGAAAGAGCTTTTGGACCGGACGGAGCGGAAACAGTTGCTCTGCCCCTGGGTCGATTCGACGTACCTTCAGACTCTCACCCATAGATGGGTTGCTGATGGGCTGTCTGATCTGACCATAGACCTGTTGCAACCCGCCTTCGATCGAGTCCCCAGAGGAGCAATGTGGATTTACTTGCAGGAGATGCAATTTAAATTTCTTTGGAGGGCATACGCGAGCGATAGATGGGCGCATCGGGTGGGGTTACGGGATACCCCTACGTGCGGTTGGTGTCATCAGGTTGAAGGGACCCTGCTACATAAATTTTGGCTGTGCACTGCTGTGCAATCTCTCTGGCGGTCGGTTCAGACCACCCTAGGGCAGTGGTTGCCTGTGGGGCACTGGCAACTCTGTCTTTTCCACTGCTGGGGGGAAGTCGGGCTTTTGTCCCCAGCGTCTCACCGGGCTCTGCTGGATCGGGGTATTCTGGTGGCCAAGAAGGTGGTTTTGGAATGTTGGCTTATGAGTTCTCCCCCCCCCTGCGAGATGTGGCGGAGAACCTTGCTGAACTTGATGTATATGGAAAAGCTCACGGCCAAACAAGTGGGGGGGTCTGGATGGGATCGCTTTCTTGGAATCTGGCAGCCTTTTATTAATACGCTGTCCCCTACAGAACGCAGTGCGGTGCTGAATATCTAATTCCTAGTGGATTGACCCATGCTGCCTATCTTGCCTATCTTTCCTATCCGAGTAGACCGCTGGGTAGGGGTCGAGGTAATCTTGCTCGGGTATCCTGCACTGGGGTGTTGCGTGAGTCTGGGTTTGGGGGGGGTTAGGGGTGTTAGAGGTTTTTGGTTGGATGCTGGCTGGGATTGGGGTGGTGAGAGGGGGGGAGGGTCTAGGGGGGTAGTCGGTAGATAGAGGGGGTAGGGGGGAGGTGGGTGGTGGGGATGTATACATAGTTGTGGGACTCTGTGGACTGGCGGTTGTACCATAATGATTATCTGTGCCAGCAACTTAGTTGCACCCATATGTATAATATGTTCTGCATATGCTGTATGTCTGTGTATACGCCCTGTTCTTGATTGTGTACATGGCCTTAGTGAGGGCCTCGTTTTCAGTGTATTTACCTGTTCTTAATAATATAATTCAATAAAATACATTTTGAAGTAAATGGAAGATCCATTTTTGCTCTAAATGTTGCAACCGTTGGGTCCTACTGCCACCCCGAAATGATAACGGGACATGATCAATCATCTATAGTATTGAACATCGCTCAAATGAGTCATTACTATTTCTTGATAGTAGGTTGTATCCTGAATCACGATAGCCTCTCCTTTGTCCGCTCGGTGGATCACAACATCAGACATAGATCGAAGTTGCTGTAAAGCCTGCCCCTGCGGGCTTAACAGAGACGCGAGGGAGACACTCTCCCTTCGCGCCTCTCAAAGCCGGCACGGAGGGGCTCAGCCGGGCAGAGGGGGCCCCGCGGGACAGTCCATGCTGCCGCGGCAGCAGAGGGGGCCCCGCAGGACAGTCCATGCTGCCGCGGCAGCAGCCAGCGTTTTTTTTAAAAATTTAATTTAAAAAAAGCTAACAATTTGTTCAATTTTTGTGGGCCCTTGCCAGCTGTGGGCCCTACGCCACGGCGTAGTTGGCGTATAGGTAAATCCGGCCCTGCTGGCATAGCATCTTCAAGAGGGTGAACATCATAAAAAGACAAGCCTAAGGCACTTGCAAAGATGCAAAGCAACAGGACGGAAAGAAGTGGCCCAGAAAAAAACAAAGCACATTGATCACAGAGGCAGGCAGCAAGAAAGATAGCATGAAGCCCCCAAATCAGCAGGGGAGGAGTGAAAACAGCAGAGAGACAAGCCTTGAGAACATTGGCAGCATTGTGAGGCAGGCAGGAGCAGCAGAGACACCCCGCTAAGTATTCAGCATAACGGTGTTGAAATCAGGTGGTAGGGGATATGCAGCTGACCACAGTTAAACCGCTTTGAATATTCCCCCCATATACTTTTTTTTTCGAAGACCATAATATCAAGCGTGCTGTGTTCCAAATGCACTGAAAATCCCACAAGATCTTGACCTAATCATTTTCTATAACTTTTTCAGTGGTATGATGCCAATAATTGTTTGCTACTGTATTATTGACTTATAGACTTACAAGGTATTCCATAGTACACACACATTTCCATGAGCATATAAATCCTTTAGACAGAATAAATCATAAAGCTGAGGTTTAATTAACATAACCATGCTTAAGACAGTAGGTAAACATTGTTCATACTGCAACTTGGCAGCATCAGACCAACATGACTGATGTGCCGCCATAGACTCTGGTAGACACACTTAGGAGACAGTAGTTGTGTGGATCAGGTGCAGACTGATTCCCTGCTAGGCTGGGAGAAGTATTTAGTTTTATCCTTAAGAAAAGTAAGTCTCTTAGCCTTTAACATGTGACAATGCCTTAAGAACCTACGGTAATGGAAGATCTTACAAATTGCATGATAGTAGAAGGCAAGAAAAGCAAGGGGGAGGAGGAGCGTCACTCCCGGAAATGCTGCTTTTGATGAAAAAACTCATTTTTTTAAAACTTTTCTTTATCTTATTTTCTTGTCTAGTATATATATTATTTCCTTGGTCAATTTATTTATTGAACATAATTATACAGAATAGAACAAAATGAAAAGTACACACTTGTACGATAACAGAATGGTGTGTTTCTCCTTCTATCCATTTCCAAACTCATGCATGCCTGTGGGTGAACTGGGTGTGACGAGACATGGTAAAATCTGTCTTGTTAGAGTAAGAGAGGCTATGGAGCTCAACTGCTGGTAGCTTCCTGTGCATATTTCTTTGTTTTCAGTCTGTATGCTTGGGTATATATACATATGAGCATATGGACAGGGGAGGCTCAAGACAATCTGCTGTTTGAGGTGAGGAATGAGATGGCACCCCCTCCCCCTAGATGGGGGGGGGGGGAGACTTGCTCAAAACTCCAGTCAGGGACTGAACCAAACCAAAAAGCCTATTAGATAATGTGGAGGAAATGCAAGATGTTCGCACACCAAGGAATTAAAAAAAAAGAGCGAGAAGCACAGCACAATTTATAACACTAAATTATAACTCATTTTTATTTGGTTGTTATAAACTGCATTATGGTTCTTGTTTTTTTATTTTTGAACATATATTTTGCATTTACAGAACCCCCCTCCCTCAACAATGGGTGCAGAGCAGAACAGAACTAGGACATTCACCCACAGAACTCAGTATCTTAAAAAAAAATATCTGATTCTGATCATCTTACTAACAATAACATTCTCCAGTACCAGGCATACTGTGAACTAATACAAAACCCTACAACAAAGTCACTAAGGATTTGTAGAGCAAACCTACCATACCATACCATACAAGCACAACTTCCAAAACTCACATAGCAGCCTTCCCATAAAAAGCATCACTGTAGGCTAAGGGGGGAGTGGCTTTTTTAAGATGGTGGCGGCGTTCCTTGAGCATAATGCCTAAACGCAAAAGCAAGCTTCGGGCCCTCCCCACGGAGCCTGTACCTGCAGTTTCCGGCCCGATGGATCGTTTTGTGCAGCTCACTGAGGAACAGAAAGGGGAGATTTGGCAGGGCTTGGTGGCGCTGGTTGAGGAGGGCTTGGTAGCTTCCGCCCATGAGATCTCTCTCTCCCCGAATGGTCGCTCTCCTCCTGCAGCCCCGGCACTATCGAGCGCTGCTTCGGAGCGTGGATCTACAGTGATGCCTGAACAGGCGGAAATGGAGACGCCGATGTGGGGCGCACAGGAGACAGCCGCTGATAGTGTTTTGGCCGGGTCTGAAGGCTGGGTGTCTCTTCCTGGCAAACAGCATGTTGAGGTGGAAGGTGCCTCTTGCTTGGTGGTTGGAGCCGAGGGAGGGAAGATGGCCACTGGAGCTCCTGTTGCTGGGAATCCCTCATTGATTGTGCTTACTCGACCTGCTAAGGTGACTCTTGAGAATATCTGGGAAGCCATAAATCAGCTCTCACAGGTTGTGAATCAACAGTTGACTGTGTCTTTCTCTAATTTAGCTAAATTGGAGTGTAATGTCGATAGGTTATCCGCGGACTCTGTGGAAACAAAGAAACAAGTAGTTGCTTTTGACCAGAAACTCTCACAGGTCTCTGGTCTAACTGAGTCATTGATGAAAGATAATATGGCATTGAAAGGGAAATTGGAGATCCTGGAAAATGCTACTAGAGCCTCGATGTACGTTTGCTGAATTTTCCTGTTATTTCGGCGGTAGCTCCAGTTGAACTTTTTAAGAAGTACCTTCATGAATCTCTAATGATTCCCTCTGATTTGATTCCTCCGGTTTCGAAAGCATTCTTTCTTCCTGCTGGTAAAAAGGAGGGGAAACGTGCAGTTGGCATGTTGGAAATGGATTCGCTGGATGTATCAGCATTGCTTCGGTCCCCTCAACCAGAAGATGCTGTGGTTTCCACCCTGTTGGTGACTTTTGCGTTGCCTTTGGACAGAGATTGGCTCCTTAAAATATATTATAAAAAGAGGAATGTTCTATTTATGGGGAAAAAGATTTCTATCTTTCCTGATATTTCCCGAGATACCCAGAGAAGGCGTAAAGCTTTCTTATTGTTAAAACCTGGGGTTCTTCAGCTGGGAGCCTCTTTCTAGTTGAGGTTTCCTTGCAAATGTATTGTGGTTCATAATTCTCAAAAATTTGTTTTCTTCCAGCCTAGTGATCTATCTATCTACCTTAGTACTCATATTGTAACATCTTCCCCTGCTTAAGGTGCCTCGCGTCCATTGTTTTGTAATGTTTCTCTCTCTCCGGCGCTATGCTTGATTCTCTTAATTTTTCTTCCTAAGAATATATACATATGGGGGTCTCCTACCCTGTGTGGTATTTTTGCTTTATCTCTCCCTCTAATCGGGGACTAATGATGTCATTTTATTTTTCTTTGCATGACATTTTCTTGTTATTGATTGTTGTGCATCTTTTCTGTACAAGTGTGTTGCTTGGTTTTTGTTATTTGAAAATTCAGAAATAAATATATTAAAAAAAAAAAAGCATCACTGTAAATACTTCAAGTGTGCCCTGAAACATCCAACACCTATTTGAAAAGCTAAACAATTCACTACAGATCCCTATGTACAAACACCATGTTAACAGAACACCTGGCCTTGGCCACACACTCAGAACACAGACCCTCACCAAGTACAGAATAAGTGACCTAAAAATAAACATAATAAAACTAACTAGAAAAAGGTACAGAGAAGAGCTACCAAAATGGTAAAGGGGATGGAAAGCTACTCCTATGAAGAGAGGCTAGAAAGGTTAGGGCTCTTCAACCTGGAAAAGAGACGGCTGAGGGGAGATATGATAGAGGTCTATAAATTAATGAATGGAGTAGAACGGGTAAACGTAGATCGATTGTTTATGCTATCAGAATATAGAAAGACTAGGGGATATGTAATGAAGCTACAGGGTAAACTATTTAAGACAAATAAGAGAAAATATTTTTTCACTCAACGTGTAATCAAACTCTGGAATTTGTTACCGGAGGATGTAGTAAGAGCTGTTAGTGTAGCTGGGTTTAAAAAAGGTTTGGACAAGTTCCTGGAGGAAAGGTCCATAAACCATTATTAAAAAGGGACCCAGGATATCAATGCTTGACCCAGTACAAGCATTGTGGAACTTGTGTCTCTTGGGGAAACTGCTAGGTACATATGACCTAGATTGGCCACTGTTGGAAACAGAATACTGGGCTTGATGGACTTTGGTCTGACCCAGTATGGCATATCTTATGTTCTTATAAGCAGAGCAACAAAGTACCTGCAACCAACAAATAGGGACAAAGCAAGCGGGTACAAAGACTGGCGGATATCAAGTTCAGGTTTTAAAACCCCTTTTATTGACACCCCCTGAAGAAGGCCTGAGGCCAAAACGCATAGGGGTCAATAAAAGGGGTTTTAAAACCTGAACTTGATATCCGCCAGTCTTTGTACCCGCTTTGTCCCTAAAAATAATATGCAGATAAAAATTAAACTGCAACCCCAAGAAGTCAGATTGTGCATACAATGCAACACCAGAGAAATAGTAAGAGATGCATTTCCCTGTACTTTATAAAATATAAAGATAGCACCAAGTCCAATCATTAAATTGAAAATAAAATTCTCTTCTACCTTTGACCTAGTACAAGCATTGCAGAACCTGTGTCTTTTGGGGAAACTGCTAGGTACGTATGACCTAGTTTGGCCACTGTTGGAAACAGGATACTGGGCTTGATGGACCTTGGTCTGACCCAGTATGGCATATCTTATGTTCTTATGTTCTTATGTTGTCTGAGCATGTTATTCTCTGATCATAATGGTCCCAATCTGAGGTTTCTGCTTTCCTTCACCTCCCAGTGCTCCCCTCTGCTTCCCCCCAGAGGCAGCATGAGGGAGATGCAGAAACATATGCAGAGATTTATTGCTGCATAATTTGCATAAATTTAGAATATTTTATTTTACTACTACTGAGCATTTGTATAGTGCTACAAGACGTACACAGCACTGCACAGACATGTAAGAGACAGTCCCTGCTCATCAGAGCTTACAATCTAGTCAAGACAGACAGCACAGTAGGTGTAGACATGGGATACATCTAGGGGGAATGGTAAGGAAATGCAAAAGAAATCAGGTGAGTCAATATCGGAAAGCGGAAGCGAAGAGGTGAGTTTTAAGCCTAGATTGAAAAGGGCCAGAGAAGGTAGTTTGTTCCAGGCATAAGGAGAAGCAAGGTGAAAGAAGCGGTCTGGAGTTAGCAGTAGAAGAGAAGGACACAGATAGAAGTGATTTGCTAGAAGAGCAGAGTTCCCTAGGAGGGGTGTAGGGAGAGAGAAGAGAGGAAAGGTAGGGAGGAGCTGCAGAGTGAATGCACTTATAAGTCAGCAGGAGAAGTTTGAACTGGATGCAGAAATGGATAGGAAGCCAATGAAGAGACTTGAGAAGAGGGGTAATATGAGCATGATGAGGCTGGCGGAAGAATAGCCGCACAGCAGTTTGTTGAACAGACTGAAGGGGAGAGAGATGATTCAGCCAGAGACCAATAAAGAGTAGGTTACAATAGTCAAGATGGGAGGTGATTTAAAATGTATATGCCACCCATCTAGGTGGCTTCCAAACATACACATGCAATTTAGTGAAATAGATGTTACAATAAAACAAACATAATAATAAACATTAAATATGATTAATGAAAAGCCACTTATGCAGCCCCTCCCCCCAATCAAACCCTTATAAGTATCTTCACATCAGATTTATTTTGCTATAACCAGATTATTGATGAAGAGGGAAGATATAAAATGCGAAAAACTAATCCTGGTAGCCATGAATTCAAAGGCTGGATTGGATTGGATTGTGCTTAATAAGTCAATTTACTGCAGTTAAGATCCTATGTATGTTACAGTCACACACTCAGAACACAAACCTTCATCAAGTACAAAATAAGTGACCACAACCTTAAGTAAAAATCAAAATATCTAGACAAAAATTAAGCTAAAACCCCAAGCAGCCAGATTGCACATGAGGAGCAACACCAGAGAATAAAAGAGATGCAGTTCCCCATACTGTGTAAATATAAATATTGTGCAAAGTTTAATCACTAAATTGAAAATAAAATTATTTTTTCTAACTTTGTTGTCTGACCATTTTATTCTCTGATCATGCATGTGCCAATCTGAGACTTCTGCTTTCTTCTGTCTTCTCTCTTTCTATGGTCTCTAGTCCATCTAGTCTCTTCTTTTGTTTTCTTCACTTCCTTCCATCTTGGATATTGTTTTTTTTCCTTTCAGCTTTCTTCCATTTATTTCTCTGTCTTTGTCCACCCAGATTTCACTACTCCTTATTATCCATTTCTCAATCTCCCTCTTTTTTATGTCATCTATCTACCGTTTTTCAAACTTCATCCCAGCCCTTCCATTCCCCAGCTCTTCTTCCCTGATCCATTATTCCCTAGTCTTTTGCTCACTCTCTCTTCCCCTCCAAGTCTCTCATCCCCCATCCAGTGTCTCTCTCTCTGGCTCTCTCTCTTTCCCTCCATCTAGTACCTCCGCTGTCTCTTTCCTTCGTGTCTGCCCTCTCCCTTCCTATCTCCCTGCAACCAGCATCTTCCCCATCTCCTTACCATATTATCCCCTCTCTATTATTCCCATGTCCAGCATCTCTCCATCTCTTTCTCAACCTATTTACCCCATGTTCATCTTCTCCCATCTCTCTCCCTATTACCCTATGTCCTGCATTTCCTTCTGCCCTTATTACCCGATGTCCAGCATGTTCCCAGTCTCCCTATAACCTCCTGGGCAACATCACTGCTCCATCTCCCATCCTTGCTTCTCCCTATGTCCCTTTCCATGTCCAGTATCTCTATCTCCCTAGCCGCCCCCCACCTCAGCCTTATCCTCGCTGCCTCCCTATTCCCCCCCTGCATGCAATATCTCCATTCTGACTCTCTGTGCCCAGCCACATTCACCTCCCAATGCCTCCTCAGGTCTACTCCCCCATCAATCCCCCCCCCCCCCATCTCCAAGCCTTGTATGTATAAGGAGAAGAGCCTGATCATAGACCAGAATGTCCCATGGGCAGGGGCTGTGCAAGCCATGATCCCAGCCCAGTAAGGCTGGGTACAATTGGACTGGCACAGCCCCTGTCCACAGTACATGCTGCTCCCACGGGCAGGCTCTGCTTCTCTGGGCTATGATCACTGCCTTAGACACCCTTCTGCCTGCAGGAGCAGCATGTCCTGTGGACAGGGACTGTGCAAGAAATGACTGCAGCCCAGAGAAACAGAGCCTGTCCAGAAGAGCAGACGACAGGAGTGAGCCGTCGCTGGCCACCTACCTCCACTCCCCATTCAGGATGATCTGCAGAGCACTGGAGGACTAGTGGAGAGATTGCCTGCAGGACTCAAGACTGTGAGTAGAGATTGCGGTCTCTCACAGCCTTCTGCCTACAGGAGCAGCATGACCTGCGGGCAGACTGTGATAAGGAAGCTTATCATAGCTCAGGTAGGAGCTATAGAAAAGATGATGTGACTCTGAACAAGCAACCTGTCAGTTCTGGTAGAAGTAAGAAAACAGAGTTTTCACATAAAAGACTACCAGTCCCAGAATGCACCAGGTTTCCAGCAGCCATGAGAGGGGCTGAAGTGAGAAAATGTGTGTGCAATCAAGAGAGCTATGAGGTAATCCTTAAGCACTCATCTCAAAGGGCAGGGCCTGATTCAACACAGCTGCGCTGTGTTAGGGAGGAGCACACATTAAGACAGAATAAGAATAGAGCTTATTCTTCAGATAATAGTGTCAGCAACAGCTACAGAAAGAGCTTCAAAGACAGAGACAGCAACGGCTACAAGCTCCAGTCCAGCTACAGGTTTAAGCATCACCTGGAGAAGCAGAAGCCAAGCCAAGCGGATAGAGAAAGAAGGAAACTCTCTGGAAGGAAGAGAAGAAAGGCCATTGGAGGGTCTGGGAGAATCCAAGGCAGTACCCATACTGGGAGGTATTCCAAGTGCCAGCAGAGTCCATTGGACTGGAGTCAGCCAGAGGAATGGAATGGCAGAGAT
This sequence comes from Ichthyophis bannanicus, assembly GCA_033557465.1. Taxonomy (NCBI): domain Eukaryota; kingdom Metazoa; phylum Chordata; class Amphibia; order Gymnophiona; family Ichthyophiidae; genus Ichthyophis; species Ichthyophis bannanicus. The sequence goes on from CM066034.1 coordinate 420,363,466, forward strand.
AGGAATCACCAGTGGCTACCTGGAAGAGAGAAGACTGCACGTGGAAGGGACTTTCAGACCAAGGCCAGAAGGTATGTGAGAGGAGATCCAGTGTCCAGGGATCAAGATTGGAAGGCTGGACATCAGAATTGGATTACATACTGGCCAGGCTATACAGAGAGGAATTATGATAGCAGGAGAGGCTCAGGTATGAACACTGATCCAGACCCTATCTATAATAGAGAATGGCAGCAAGGGAATAAGCATTCTCATGATAGTGCCTTAATGAAAGACTCGTCTGTGCCAATGTATGATAGTGACCCTATGCTGATTGATGAAGGGGGAGATACAGCAGATGAAACTATTCATTACATGGACTGTTCTCTATCTAAATGCTATTGCTAGCTTTCTGTGAGCAAACACCTCAGCCATCACAAAGAAACCTAACTTTGTTCTTTATTTCCACTGCAAACAGCTCTTAAAGCAGGATTTGGGTTCACACAGTAGCAGCCAGCCAGCTAAAGGGTTTCAGCTGGTCAATTGATAGTAATTAAAGCTGCACCTGATTGTGTGTGTGAGCAAGGGAGAATCACTGCTGGGATCTGAGTGGAAAATAAGCAGAAGTTAACCTAACAAGCAAAGTTTATTCATTTCTTTGTGCCTTTTTATTTGGTAATTATTTGCTAAGAAAACATTAGCTAATTGCCTGACAAGCTGAAGGTTGTTTTCTGATTTGCTTTGTGACTTTTTGTTATCCATTTAAACACTGCAAGCAAGTAACCTCATTTATATTGCTATCAAGCATACATGTGCTGGGTGAATTAAACCCCATCAATAAAAGAAGAATTTTATTGGCTTTACCACTTGGTTTCACAACTCAATTATTGTCTTCAGCTGTGTTTGGGAGTGAATGAACTACATTACCCACAATACCTTGCAAGAATCATATGAATATATGCATCATCAAGATTGTGTAAGTTCTCACCCTAGGCAGCCATCTGACAAGACTCTTCACTGGGCTGATGGTGCTCCGCAGGCCATCATGAAAGGGGAGTGGGGGCAGATGGCTAGTGATGGAACCCTCCTGACATCTGGGTCCCCCTGCTGCACTTACCCAGCTTACCAGGTAGGGCCAGAACTGATCTAGCATGTTGTCCTGCTTCCTCCCGCCTCTATTGTCCAGCATTTTGTCCTCCTGTCCTCCCCCCTGTTGTCCAGCATTTAACTTCCTGCCCCCAATGTTTTCCAGCATTTGTCCTCCTGTCCCTCCCCCCCGTTGTCCAGCATTTATCTTCATACCCCCCTACCGTTTTCCAGCATTTGTGCTCCTGTCCCTCTCCCCTGTAGTTCAGCATTTGTCCTCCTGCATCTGTTGTCCAGCATTTCCCCTCCTGCCCCCTCCCCTGTTGTTCAGCATTTGACCTCCCATCCCTCCTTCTGTTCAGTATTTATCCTCCTACCCTCCCTTTGTCCAGTATTTGCATTCCTTCCTCCCTTTGTCCAGCATTTGTCCTCCTGTACCTCCACCCTATTGTCCAGGCTTTGCCCTCCTGTAACCCCCGCTGTTGTCCAGCATTTGACCTGCCCCTCCATGTCTAGAATTTGTCCTCCTGGCGTTCCCCATGTTGTCCAGCATTTATCCTCCTGCTCCTCCTTTGTCTAGCATTTGCCCTCCTCTCCCTCCCCCCTATTTTCTAGCATTTATCCTCCTGTCCCTCCCCCCTGTTGTCCAACATTTATCATCCTTGTTTCCCCCCTCTTCTCCAGCATTTGTCCTCTTGCCCCTCCCTCTGTCCAGCATTTATTCTCCTGTCCCTCCCCCCTGTTCTCGAGCATGGGGGGGCATTGTCCAGCATCTGCCAGCTACCTTTCCACTGTCAGGACAGCAAAAGCATGAGACTTCAACCAGGAGAGAAGAACGGCTTGCCCCTGGAGCGTGAGGCACCACAGCAAGCCAACTTAATCATAGGTTTACTGCACTGCCTCTGTAAGAGCCCCAAAGGACAAAGTGGGGAGGGGATAATCCTAGGCATTTAAATAGTTAGTGTCACTAAATATCTGTGGGTGTCAGGTGTGTCGGAGGAGGGGCATTCCAGGGCAGAGCAGAGGCGACACCTATCACTAACTGGGCAACAGTGATATTGATCTGTTACCTGGTTAGTAATACACAGCGAAAGCTAGAAACAGGAAACTCGCTAACCGGATTGTTGTTGTTGTGTCTGATATTTGAAGGGCATTTACACGGTTTAAAGCCCAGTAAATCATGTAAATGTCCTAAATCGGGATATTCAACAGCACTTACATGGTTAGTGCCATTGAATATACCCTTCAAATCCTGCCACATGCCCCGATGCTTTGCGGTTAGCATCAGGGTGTGTTGGGGGCATTCCAGGGCAGAGAAGAGGCGGAGAGTGGCACTAACTAGGTAGTGATGATATTGTACCACTACCTGGCTAGCGATCCGCGGCTAAAACTCGATATTTCTGCAGCCTTTGATACTGTGTCCTATGGTATCCTTCTGCAGAGGCTCAGAAATATTGGTCTAAAAAACACAATTGATTCAATTCTTACCTTACCAACAGACAACAGGTTAGAGTAGGTCCAGTTACCTCATCCATCTTCCCCTCCACATAAGGTGTTCCACAAGGTTCATCTTTATCTGCCCTGCTCTTCAATCTCTATATACATCCCATCTGTGATGCCATTAAGAATTCTAATATATTTTATTTTATCTATGCCGATGACATAATGATTTACACTCCTTTCAATATGGATAATCCAGACTACACGACTATAGTCACTTGCCTTCAAGATATGATTACTTGGCTCTCTCATAACAACTTAACTATTAATTTTAATAAGACTGAAGCCCTAATTATTACATGTAATACCTCCATTACCCCCTCAATCAATCAATTTAATAAATCATGCTATACCTATCACGAAAGAAGTAAAATATCTAGGAGTTACTTTGGACTGCAATCTTAGCTTCCAACCTCACATCGGTAAGACTACAAGAAAAGCATTCTACAAATTAGCCATAATACGTAGACTTAAACCCCACCTCAGTGACTATCACTTCCAGAATTTCTGTCAAGCTATTATTTCACCAATATTGGACTACTGTAATACTATTTATCTTGGCCTTCCAAAGCAAACTATCAGGCCTCTTAAATTGGATCAAAACACTGCAGCCCGTATCGTATTAGGCTCCATCTGGCATGATCACATCACCCCTATTTTGAATCAGCTCCATTGGCTTCCTGTCATATTTCATGTTTGTTTCAAAACTATACTAAATATCTTTAAAATTAAACATAACTTATCTGCTGACAGTCTGAAGTCTCTCATCATTCTCAGCTCCCTTAGGAGGCTTAGTGCTATTGATACTATAAAGACACCTTCTTCATACACCAAAACCATTCATTCTACTTCGGAAAGGGCTCTATCCCTTGCAGCACCTGCCCTATGGAACTGTCTCCCAGATACCCTGAGAGCTGTAACAGAAATTAGGGACTTTCGGAAGCAGCTAAAGACTTTTCTATTCAGAAATCACTTCAATACTATTAGGACATCATAATTAATCAATGTCTTCAAGTATTTGTATCCTGCATGCCTCCTCCCTTTTTTCTTATTTGTAATTACTTACTTCTTGTTATGTGAACCACTTTGATTAAAGGAGAAGGCAGTATATAAAACCTGTTACATAAATAAATAAAACTAGGCCAACTTTTGGCTCGCCTAGTTTTAGCCACATAAGAACATAAGATGTGCCATACTGGGTCAGACCAAGGTCCATCAAGCCCTGTATCCCATTTCCAACAGTGGCCACTCTAGGTCATAAGTACCTAACAGTTTCCCCAAAAGATACAGTATCCACAATGCTTGTTTTGGGTCAAGCAGTGATATCCCGTGTCCCTTTTAATAATGGTTTATGGACCTTTCCTCCAGGACCCTGTCCAAACCTTTTTTTAAACCCAGCTCCACTAACAGCTTTTACTACATCCTCCAGTAGAAAATTCCAGAGTTTGATTACACGTTGAGTGAAAAAATATTGCCGCTACCCGGTTAGCCTCGGCGGCGTATGTGGCAATGCTGGATATTCAATGCTGTCGCCATGGCATTGAATATCCGGTGTTAAGGATTGTCGGGCAGGGCTATGCACCATAGTGGTGCATAGCCTGCCTAATACAATATCGGACCCATTGTTCTCAAGTGCTGTCGAGTCAGTGTCAACTCATGGCAGCCCTTCTGGATAGTTAGCCCAAACCATGTTCGGTCTTACAGTATATAGTTTATTTGTATTTGACGTACTGCCTTTGGCACGCATGCAAAGTGGTTTACAAAATAATATAATTGCATAATTAAAAAGGAACTACAACTTTTATTGATAAGCAAGGAAAGAACAGTTAGGCAGGAGACAGGGAAAGAGGGCATGAATGTGCTATTCCTGGTGGGCTATCTCCACCCCAAATGCCTATTCAGAAAGAAGAGTCTTGAGAAAGATTTTACATTTTTTGTAGTTCCTCCAGATGAGCATTGGTTGGGAGACAGTTCCATAATGATGCAGTGAGGAAGAAAAATGCCAAGTGTCTGGTACTTTCATACCGAGCTTTGGTGGAAGGCGGAAAAACTAGTCTGTTATCGAGCAAACAATTTGGGGAGGCATAAGGGATCATAAGAGTGAACAAGTAAGCAGGAGCAATACTGTGCAGGTTCCTCATTTCAGATATGTTAGTGAGAAAAAGAAGGGCAAAAGTGGTATTGTCAGACTCAAGGGTGAAGGGAAGGAATATGTAGAAGCTGATGAGAATAAAGCGGAATTGCTTAACAAATATTTCTGTTCTGTGTTCACAGATGAAGAACCAGGAACAGGACCTCAGAAAATACCCACAAACAGGAACAGAAGCGAGGGGCATCTTCAAGAATTTTCATAAGACTGTGCTTGTGAGAAACTAGCTAAACTTAAAGTAGACAAAGCGATGGGACCGGATGGGATACACCCTAGAATACTTAGGGAACTTGGGAACGTTCTAGCAGCTCCACTGACTGACCTATTCAATGCCTCATTGGAGTCGGGAGTGGTGCCAAATAACTGAAGAGAGGCTCATGTGGTGCCTTTACACAAAAGCGGAAGTAAGGATATGGTTGAAAGCTACAGGTCAGTTAGTTTAACTTCAGTGGTGAGTAAATTATTGGAAACTCTGCTGAAAGAGAAAATAGTGAGGTTTCTGGAGTCCAGCAGATTACAGGACCCGAGGCAGCATGAATTCACCAGAGGCAGGTCTTGTCAGACAAATCTGATTGATTTTTGACTAGACGACCAGAGAGTTGGACCGAGGGACAGCCCTAGATGTGTTGTCAGATTTCAGTATTTCAGATTTCAGTAAAGCCTTTGACACGGTTCCTCACAGGCAGGGCCGGCCCGTCCATTGAGCAAGAATGTTTTTTGCACAGGGCCCCGCGTTTCAGGGGGCCCCGCGCAAAGAACATTCTGCTTTTTTCAAAATTAAATAAAAAAAAAAACGCTGGCTGCTACCGCTGCCGCTGCCACCGCAGCAGCAGCAGAATGGACTGTCCCGCGGGCCCCCTCTGCCCGGCTGAATCCCTCCCTCCCTCCCTCCGTGACGGCTGAGCCCCTCCGTGCCGGCTTTGAGAGTCGCGAAGGGAGAGTGTCTCCCTTGCGTCTCTGTTAAGCCTGCAGGGGCAGATGGGAAATTTCCCATCAGCCCCTGCGGGCTTAATAGAGACGCGAGAGAGACACTCTCCCTTCGCGACTCTCAAAGCCGGCACGGAGGGGCTCAGCCATCGTGGAGGGAGGGAGGGAGGGATTCAGTCGGGCAGAGGGGGCCCCGCGGGACAGTCCATTCTGCTGCTGCCGCGGCGGCAGCGGTAGCAGCCAGCGTTTTTTTTTTAAAGTTTAATTTTACTTGAGCCGATGGGGGGGGGGGGGGTTAGGCCTGGTAATGGGCTATGGGGGGGGGGCGAGGACTGGAAATGGGCGGGGGGGCTTAAGACTGGTGGTGGGCTGATGGGGTTAGGACTGGTAATGGGCTGTGGGCTGTTGGGGGGGGTAGAACTGGTAATGGGCTATGGGGGGGGTTAAGACTGGTAATGGGCTGTGAGCTAATGGGGGCTGTCTGGTAATGGGCTATGGGGGGGCTAGGACTGGAAATGGGCTGGGGGGCTTAAGACTGGAGGTGGGCTGATGGGGTTAGGACTGGTAATGGGCTGCGGGCTGTTGGGGGGGTTAGAACTGGTAATGGGTTATGGGGGGGGGTTAAGATTGGTAATGGGCTGTGGGGGCTGTCTGGTAATGGGCTGTGGGGGGATTAGGACTGATAATGGGCTATGGGGGGGCTAGGACAGGAAATGGGCTGATGGGGAGGGGTTAGGACTTGAGGTGGGCTGATGGGGTTAGGACTGGTAATAGGCTGTGGGCTGATGGGAGAGGGGGGTTAGGACTGGCAATGGGCTATGGGGGGCTGACTGGAAGTGGGCTGATGGGGGGTTAGGACTGGTAATGGGTTATAGGGGGGCTGAAACTGAAAATGGGGTGATAGGGGGTTAGGACTGGAAGTGGGTTGATGGGGGGGCTAGGACTGGTATTGGGTTGGGGGGTTGCTAGGACTGGAAATGGGCTGATGGGTGGCTAGGACTGGAAATGGGCTGATGCAGGGACTAGAAGGGAATGGATGCTGGGTGAGGCTGGAACTAGAAGGGAGCTGATGTTGGGGGAGGATTAGAATGGGATGGGGCTGGAAGAGTAAAATGGAGAAGGGAAAAATACTTTGTGTGGGAGGGATAAAAAAATCTACAATTGGGATCACGTGATGCGGTGAGGACAGCAGACGTGTGTTGCATGTGTTCCAGTCCCCCGCGCCTCAAACCGGCAGATTACCGTGATTTGGGCGAGTCAACCCGACCTAAATTGCCCCGGACGCCTTCCCTTACTTACTAGGCATTGGATTCCGGACTGAACTGCCGGGGTCTGGATGGCAGCCTTGATAAAAACGACTAGGCGGGAGAGAGAGCGGGTGGCTTCTGCGACAAAAATGGCTGACGGCAATACCATGCCACGCTCCCCGTCGTCTCCGGCCTTCTTGGAGGAGGTGTCTGCTGCAGTAGCCGAGGCGCTTTCGAATCAATTTGCAGCCCTCCACGAAAAAATGGACGCCCTTCAGAGTTCGGCCGGGGCTCTGGGGTCGTGTCCAGGAGGCCGAGGAGCGTACTGGCAAGGCGGAGGACTCCATTGAGAAGGCCACCCAGGAGTTGTCCACGCTGAAGGCCCAGGTACTGGCACAGGTGGCCAAAATCGACGACTTAGAAAACCGGTCCAGACGGAACAATCTGCGACTGATGGGCATACCTGAAGCGATTGCAGACAAAGACCTAAAGCGATATGTAGAGACTCTGCTCCCCCAGCTCTTTGCGGGCAGTTTGGAGAGCGGGGATCTGCTGATAGAGCGGGTCCACCGAGTAGGGAGCAAACAATCTCGAGACCCTTGGCCGAGGGTGGTTCTGGCCAAGTTTCTTCAATATCCGCAAAAGGAGGAGATTCTCCGAGCCACTCGCCAACGGAATGGACTCACCTATGAGAACTTCACTCTTCGGATTGCCCAAGATTACTCTGCCTCTCTCAGCCAGCGACGGAGAGCGTATACCCCTCTCTGCAAAAAATTGCTGATGGCCAAAATTAAGTTTTCTGTACAATATCCTGCCCGATTACATGTGCTCCACGGAGGGGCCCATCGGGTGTTTGACTCGGCGGAGGAGGCTGCATCATATGTGGAGCGTATTGTTCGAGAAGGGAGCCCTTCTACCTCAAGCTCATAGCTGGGGTGTTATTTTGGTGACTGGCGTTGAGACCGGCTTATTTTTTGGGAGGTCCCCGAGATGGACACCGGACCCGGTGTGCAGAGACTGAGAGAGCTTGGGGCTTCCTCTCCCGCTAAAGAGCACTGACCTGAGCCACCAGAGCAGCTTGATCTGGACCGAGCCAGAAGTGTCGGATTACTGGACCCAGGCTTTGCCCCGCGAGACTGCTGGAGAGTGTGGAAGTGGAGCAGGGTCCCCGCATGGATCAGATCCGGGGAGAAAGCGAGGCTTGGCCTGCACTTGGCTCGGATTCTAATGCTGTGCACAGTTTGATTGATAAAGATTGTTTAGTTTAATTGTTGAACAATGTGGGTGCAGGCAAAATTTCGGTAGTAATTCTACTGTTGTCAAGTGTGCTGTTTGTTTGATTATCTGCCCTATTACTTTGTAACTGCTATTTTTGCTGTGCCCTGATACCTGTGGGGGAGGGACCCTTGGCGATCGGGATCGGGACTTTAGACGGGGCGAGAGAAGGAAAGGGGGGCATAGAGGGAGGTCCTACGGGAGAAGAGTAGGGGGGGAGTGTGGGAGGGGGAGGGATGTCGAGAGCGAGATGGAGCAGGGAGGGGGGGGGGAGGCAGGAGTCTGGGGGAACCTGCGGGGAGTGGGGGGGTGGGGTATAGGGGGAAGAGAAGATACGTGATGGTGTGGGGTGGGGGAAACCCCTGGGCCCGGTTCTCTCCCCTCCCTACCATCCCAGAGTTACGTTTGGTTGGCTGGGTCCCCTACGCGGCTGCGGGGTTTGGGAGGAGAGGGTGCTAATCGGTGCCGGATGACTAGCTATGGGGCGGGCCTTTTTGTCTGGGTAAGGCTTATAGGATTTACTAAGGTTATGGTATGGTCCCCAGGGAAGAGGGGGGTGGGTTGTTGTATTGGATTGGGGGATGTTTCTTTGTTTATTTCTTACCTACTGTTCTTTATACCACGTCCTAGTTTCTGGAGGGGGTCCTATAAATATGTAACATGTGGTCAGATATAAAAAGACTTTTCCTAAGATGCAGGAAGGTCATATGATACGGTATAAAGTAATATATATGTTGTCTGATATAATGTGTTGGCACTGTGTATTACTTGGGCCTTGTTGGATGGCAGGTCAGAGGGAGGGGGGGCGTCCTTTTATTTTGCCGCTCGCTTTTCCGTTTCTCGCTCCTTGCCCCTGGGGCTCAGGCTCTTTTTGTGCCCAGAGCTGTAGGTTGATGGGGTGCGGGAGACTGGACGCATCCAGGTGATCTATAAAGGTAGTTTATGCTACCTGGGTGAAGTTAGGTGGATGATGAGGTGCCACTATGTGGCGGGGGTGGTAGAGAGTAGGGGGGGGAGGGGAGGGGAAGGGGAGGCATGATCGCGCCCATGCGGACGTATTTCCTTTTGGGATTTACTGTTCTGGAAGAGAATGGGGGGAGCCCCAGGCTGGGGGGGCTCTCTCTAGACTATTGGATAGTATTTTGGCAAAGTACCGGTTTCCACCTATAGTGCCCTGAGGATTATTTCCTGGAATGTGTGTGGGTTAGGAAGCCCAACGAAGCACTCAAAGGTGCTACAGGCCCTGGCCAGGCACAAAGTTGATATAGCCATGCTCCAAGAGACCCATCAGTCGGCGGTAGAGCACAGTAAATTGAACAGGGCGTGGGTAGGACAGGTATTTGGGGCCCCGGCGACGGGGAAAAAAGGTGGAATTGTTATTTTGATTCATAAGAATATAAGATTTGATATAGTTAGGGAGGTTCTTGATCCTTTTGGGAGATTTCTGCTTCTGCATGCTATGTTAGAGGGAAAACTGGTGACCCTGGGGAACCTTTACTCTCCTAATGTCTTTGAACCTGGCTTTTATACCAGGTTGGCCTCCAAATTGGAGCTTTTACCGGACACTCCTGTAATCCTGGGGGGAGATTTTAATGGAGTGATGGACGTGGACCTGGATACCACTACTGGGGGGTCGTGGGAACGACGACAATCCACAAGGGCAATCCTGCGGCTGTGCATGAGCATGGGGCTGGTGGACCCGTGGAGGTTGCTGCATCCTTCGGAGAAGGATTTCACACACCAATCGCGAGCCCATGGCTCCTCGGCGCTCATTGACTACTTGTTGGTTACCGGCGCTTTGTTTGCCGCAGTCCGCGACGCTCGGATTGGGCCGGGGGAGATCTCCGATCACGCGATAATATGGTTGGACCTTCAATGGGGGGAGGCGACGCCTAGGACACGTCTTTGGAGATTTCCTTTAGAACTTTATACTGATACTCACTTTCGTGCTTTCCTGCGGAGGCGCTGGCAGGAGTTTGAATTGGATCATAGCAGCCATCAAGGCGATCCTGAATTAGTCTGGGAGACCGCTAAAGTGGTTCTCCGTGGAGACATTATAGGCTTTCAGGCTCGGAAGCGGAGATTAATGTCTGAGCGTATTATTTGTCTGGAGAAGGAGGTTGCGACGCTGCGTAGACTCCTTGCCCGTCATCAGACTGTTGAATACCGAAAGCAGCTGGTGGAGACTCAGACGTTGCTGAATGAGGTCTTGCACCAACGAGCGAAAAAAATCTGTTTTATATTACCGTTATAGGTTGCATACCCAGGGGGACAAACCTGGGAAAATGCTGGCTCGGTGTCTGCGGGGTCCCAGGGGATCCCGATTAGTCTCGGCTTTAAGAGATGATGGGGGAGTGTTGCATAGGTCAAGTCCTCAGATTGCTACAGTGTTTAAATCCTTTTTTCAGAAACTCTATGCTGCAGGGCCGGATTCCCCCCAGGAGCGGCGGGTCTATTTTGCAGACCTGAATCTTCCTCAACTAACGGAGGCGCAAAGAGAACAGCTAGATCAACCGATTACGGTGAGTGAAGTGCAGACAGTAATATTTAAGGCGAGTTGTTATAAATCCTCTGGGCCTGATGGGCTGGGGCGGAGTTTTATAAGATTTTGAGTGATCTGATTTCTCTGTCCCTCCTAGCAGTGCACACTCGGAGAGCTGCACAAGGCTCTTTTCGGTGGGGCAGTAACCAAGCCCATGTTACTCTTATCCCGAAACCTGGGAAGGACCCGCTGAGTGCAGCATCTTATCATCCGATTTCGCTGCTTAACTTTGATCTTAAGTTGCTAGCAAAAATTCTGGCGGAGCGGTTGGCAGGTGTTCTCGACCAGTTGGTTCATACGTCACAAGTTGGTTTCGTGAAGCACCGATATGCTGTGCGTAATTTGCGGAAGATCATGGTATCACTAGAATGGGTGCAAAGAAGGGCTCAGCAGACTTTACTAATAAGTTTTGACGCTGAAAAGGCCTTTGATAGGGTTAGTTGGTCCTATTTGGAGGATCTGCTCCCGCGCTACGGCCTGGGGGAATCCTTTTGCAAAATGGTGAGATGTTTATACGCAGATCCCCGGGCAGCGATTTTGTGTAATGGGCTGCTTTCAGAGGCCTTTCCCCTTAGGAGGGGCACTAGGCAGGGATGCCCCTTGTCCCCCCTTCTATTATTTTTGTCCCTCGACCCTCTGGTTCGCAGGGTGGAAGGCTTTCGTGAGATACCGGGCATAGCAATGGGTAGGCAGGTCTTCAAAATGTCGGCCTTGGCGGACGATCTACTAGTACATTTGTCAGCCCCCCAGGATTCGTTGCCGGTGCTATTACAGGAATTTCAGGCCTTTGGTCGGGTTGCGGGCTTCCGTATCAATCGTGAGAAGTCGGAGGCATTAGATGTTTCAGGTTGTGTGTGACCGGCGTGGCAGGGCGTGTTCCCCCTTAGGTGGGCTGATGACTCTTTTGTATATCTGGGGATCGTCCTGACGTCCCGTTCAGCACAGCTATATAAGGTTAATTTACACCGGGTAATGACTAAATTACGGGTTCAGCTGCACACGTGGAGATCCCTCCCATTGTCTTTATCCGGGAGAATCGCAGTAATTAAAATGGTAGTCCTTCCTCAGGTACTCTACTGGCTACAAACTCTCCCGGTCTGGGTCTTGCGGCGGGATTTACTCCGACTCGAAGGGATGTTGAAAGGTTTTTTATGGAAAGGGGCGAGAGCCCGCATACCATTTGTGCGACTGAGAGGGGGATGGCGACAGGGGGGCATGGGGCTTCCGGATCTGAGGGCCTATGCCTTGGCTTGCCAGGCTCGGCACTTGGGGGACTGGCTGGGAGGGACTGAGGTTTTCACGCCGCGGCGGGTCGATGAGGCTTGTGTCGCCCCGTATTCCTTGTTGGCCCTTTTGCATCAGGAGGACTGCCTGTTGCCACCTTATATTACTGATAGTGTGTTGTTGGGGGCCGTGCGACGGACTTGGCGACAGCTTAATATATACTGGAAGCGAAGTTGGAAAGTTTCCAGTTGGCTCCCACTCCAGGGGAATGTTAATTTCACACCAGGTACGGAGACTGCCACTTTGCGTGCTTGGGCAGCGAAGGGGATTCGTACTATTGGGCACGTGGTGGATACTTTGAGCCGGTGTAAGCCCTTTTCAGCTCTTAGAGCGGAATATGGCCTGGACTCGGTGCACCCATTTTCATACCTGCAGATTTCACATTACGTGACTTTCTTACCGGCGGATGAGCTTCATGCAGACCGCTTGGCGCAGATAATAGAATTTTTTGATATGGGAGGGGACTTCGTACCATCCATACGGCGATTGAGAGCAAGGTTAGATGGGTTTCGGCAACTACCGGACTGTGGAACTCGCGTGGGCTACAGAGTTGCAGCGCGAGGTCCCCCCAGGAACTGTTCTTAAGGGCCTTCGGCGTATGGCCCACTTAGTAGAGGGGGTGCGGTGGAGAGAGATACATTTTAAATCGCTGACTAGGGTATATTTTTCACCGCGGCGGGCCTTTCGTAGCCATCTGACGGTAGATGGCAGTTGTCCGAGGTGTTCTGCACCAATGGCGACCCTTCTACATATGTGGTGGAGCTCTCGGCAACTACGTTCTTACTGGACACGGATTTCTTCGTACATGCAGGACTTGCTGGGTCAATGGGTGGGTTGGGATGCCTTATTTGTCACTTTGGATTGCCTGGGACTAACCTCACCCAAAGGCAAATGGGGGAGGTTGTTGGTGCGTAAGGCCTGTTTGGTGGCTAAGGGGCCCCTGCTTCACCGATGGCGAGATCGGGGGCCGCCGTCCTTCTGGGAATGGCGGAATAAGTTTCATCAATTGATGTTGACTGAGTGTTGGAGCGCTCGGGGTAATCCCGCGAGGTGGCTTACCTTTCAGTCACTGTGGGATCCCTACATTCAGCAGTTGGGTTCCCGAAGTCGTAATGAAGTTTTACAATGGGCGACGCCAGAGTAAAGAATGCCGATGTCAGGTGACTCGGTGCTGGTTAAGTGGTAAACCGGGTCGGTTTCCTTGGAGGGGCTCTTGGTATGGGTGTGATCATGGCCCCCCCGGGGACGGGGTGGGGGGGGATGGGAGGGGGATTTATTGTTTTCTCTCACTGTAAAAATTTACACCAATTGTATATTTTCTTGTCCCTTGATGTGGGGATCAGAAACCCACCCCACTCGGGGACTGTTGTGGCTGTTGGATCTTGCTGTGTTAAATTTGGTGTTTAAATAAAGTTTTGAAAAAAAAAATCTACAATTGGCCGGGTATTGGGAGAGTAAGTGGGGATTGAGGATGGAGGGGTAAAATTTGAGTGGATGAAATAGGAATGAGGAAAGAGCAAAAGGAGAAAGATTAGTATGTTAAAGCAGATGTAGAGAGAGAATGGAAAAAAACTAGAAGAGAGAAGAAAGGACAAATGGACAGCAGACGATGGAGAGTTAGCAGAAGACACGAAGAAACCAGAAGAAAGTGGCTGGAGCAATTGCAGCTGAAAAAAATGCACAAAAGGTAGAAAAATATCTCTTTATTTTGAATTTATTAATTGGAATATGTCAGCTCTGGTAAATGTGCATCATTAACGTCTGCGCTTTGTTTAGTACAAGAGCAAATTAATGTATAGTTTTATTTCTACAGTGTTGTACATTCCAAGTTTGGCTTTTGGGATTCCCAGTTTAATTATTGTCTTCCTGTTTCTAAATTGTGATTACTTGTTTGGTGATGGTCTATGTTCTGCATGTGTAACTGAGCTGAGGTGTTCTGTTTATATAATTCCTATTTGACATTGCCAATTGTTCTCTTTCCCCAGTAGGTCATGTATTCTTGTTCTCTGAAATGTATTGGTTTAATATTTGTAGTGTTGCCTTTTGATTGGTAGAGTATGGTGCTTTGTGAGTCCTGGTAGTGCTGTTAGGATACGGCGGGTTTGCTATGGGTTCTAAATGGGCAGTGTTTGTAGTAGTTCTTAATGTGTCTGGCAGTTGGCACTGTATTATAGTAATGTAGAAATCTTTTAGTCTTTCTTTATCCATACACTCATTAAGAGGCACGTTTACTAAAAGTTAGTATATGGTAACATTATGCAAATATTTATGCAAATGAGGCCCCGCACCGAGTCTCCGCACATGGCCCCGCACCCCCCTTGGGCCGCCCCTGCTCACTGGCGACTTATAAACAAACTGAGCATCCTAGGGATGGACCTTGAAGTTACTGCTTGGGTTAGAAATTGGTTGAGTGGGAGGCGACAAAGAGTACAGGTAAATGAAGCTTGCTCTGAAGAAAATGAAGTTACCAGTGGTGTGCCCCAGGGATCTGTCCTTGGTCCGATTCTTTTTAACATCTTTGTTAGTGACATAGCGGAAGGGCTGTCGGGTAAGCTTTGCCTCTTTGCAGATGATACCAAAATCTGCAATAGAGTAGACACCCAGGAAGGTGTAGATAACATGAGGAGGGATCTAGCTAAGCTTGAAGAATGGTCTAGAATTTGGCAGCTAAGATTTAATGTTAAAAAAATGCAGAGTGATGCATTTGGGCTGCAAAAATCCAAGGGAGCGGTAGAATGTATGGGGTGAAGTATTTCTTTCCACAAAAGAAGAGCGGGACCTGGGTGTGATTGTGTCTGATGATTTTAAAGTAGCTAACAGGAAGAAAAGGTGACAGCAAAAAACAGAACGATGCTTGGGTGCATATGGAGAGCCAGCAGAAAAAAGGAGGTGATAGTGCCTCTGTATACGTTTCTGGTGCAATCTCATTTGTAGTATTGTGTGCAATTCTGGAGCCCACACCTTCAAAAGGATATAAGCAGGTTGGAATTGGTGCAGAGGGTGGTTACTAAAATGGTTAGTAGTTTTCGTTATAAAGCATATGAGGACAGTCTTAAGAATCTTAATATATATACACTTTAGAGGAAAGGCGGGATAAGGCCAACATTATAGAGACATTTAAATATCTCTTTGGCATAAATACACAGGAGAAGAGTCTCCTTTGATTGAAAGCAAGCTCTGCTACAAGGGGACATAGGATGAGGGTGAAAGGGGATAGACTCAGGAGTAATATGTGGAAATATTTCTTTATGAAAAGAGTAGTAGGTGCATGGAATAGTCTCCCAGTTGAGGTGGTAGAGAGAAGGACAGTATCTGAATTCATAAAAGCATTGGACAAACACAGAGGATCTCTAATGGTAAAAATGGGACTATTGTAGTTAATATGGAAGGGAAGACGAGATAGGCCATGTGGTCTTTTTCTGCTGTCATGTTTCTATATAAAATGGCTGCACCACACATAGAAATGCTGTCATAATTAATGCTGCTCTTTTTAAGCATGTGTATATTTGCAAAATGGCTGCTCTTACTGTATATGCTGGCACATACCTATACATATTTTACAAAAGGGTCTGTGGCCCATGATCTAAAACAGTCTTTACATGATTTCTCTAAAGTCTCCCCTCTTCTACAATGTAATGGAACATAAGTCAGCATATATTTCAGTGAAATGTTCCTCAAAAGTTATACTGCCTATTTCTCTAGTGGGCCCTTTATAGTGCGTGAATGACAGTGTATAATGTGAATGGAGTATGCTAGATGGGATGTGATATGAATGGGGGATTCTAGCACGTGAAGATGGAGGGGTTTAATACCTTTGGAGTTTCATGCCTTGTGGAGTGTGGATTGAAGGTATGAGTTAATCTGGTCTTTGCTGGGATTATTGGAGGGAGGGGAGGGTGAGGGCATATGTTGGAATTTAGATGTTAGGGTGGGTTAGAAAATATGTGAGTGAAGCTATGAAGAGTAGTATATCATTAGTTCATTCTAAATGGAGTAAAAATTGTCACATTAAAAGTAGCAATTTACAAACAATGCCCAAATGTAATCTAGAACATCCAAACCAGAAGGATTGCAAAAAAAAGCAGGCATATCCAAGCTAAGGCACAATTTCACAAACATGGACGCGCTCGATATGGATATCAGCAGGGGCGTTTACATACACATAGTCTGTAATACTATTCTGAAAATGTCTATCTAGAAATAGCCTAATCATTAGAATAATGGGATAGGACCAGGAAAGCCAGGGTCCAAATCCTGCTGCTGCTATTGTTGTGATTGTGCAGAGTATTGGAGTTGGTGGCATGCTGTCATCTCTACATCATCTGAATGTTTTATGGCCAGAATGAGCATTTTCCCAATGCTTATTTGTGCCTAGGAAGCAGGTACAAAATAACCTTAGAAGTGACCCTAGATGTCCAGGAAATTTCTGAGTGGGGCGGCCCAAGGGGGGTGCGGGGCCATGTGCGGAGACTCGGTGCGGGGCCTCATTTGCATAAGGTGCCTCATTTGCATAAATATTTGCATAATGTTAACATACACTAACCTTTAGTGAACATGCCTCTTAATGAGTATGGATAAAGTAAGACTAAAATATTTCTATATTACTATAATCCAGTGCCAACCGCCAGGCACATTGAGAACTACTACAAACACTGCCCATTTAGAACCCATAGCAAACCCGCCGTATTGTAACAGCACTACCAGGACTCACAAAACATCGTACTCTACCTATCAAAAGGCAACACTGCAAATATTAAACCAATACATTTCAGAGAACAACAATACATGACCTACTGGTGAAAGGAAACAAGTGGCAATGTCAAATAGAAACTACATGAACAGAATACCTCAGCTCAGTTACACATGGAGAACATAGACCATCGCCAAACAAAGAACAACGAATCACAATTTAGAAATAGGAAGACAATAATTAAACTGGGAAGCCCAAAAGCCAAACTTGGAATGTACAACAACACTGTAGAAATAAAACTATAAATTAATTTCCTCTTGTACTATACAAAGCGCAGACGTTACTGATGCACATTTCCCAGAGCTAACATATTCCAATTAATAAATTAAAAATAAAGAGATGTTTTTCTACCTTTTGTGCATTTTTTTCAGTTGCAATTGCTCCAGCCACTTTCTTCTGGTTTCTTTGTGTCTTCTGCTAACTCTCCATCGTCTGCTGTCCATTTGTCCTTTCTTCTCTCTTCTAGTTTTTTTCCATTCTCTCTCTACATCTGCTTTAACATACTAATCTTTCTCCTTTTGCTCTTTCCTCCATCTTTCTTTATTCCTTTTTCATCCTCTCAAATTTTACCCCTCCGTCCTCAATCTCCACTTACTCTCCCAATAACAGGCAAATTGTAGATTTTTCTTCCCTCCCACACAAAATATTTTTCCCCTCTCCATTTCACTTTCCCAGCCCCATCCCATTCTAATCCTCCCCCAACAGCAGCTCCCTTCTAGTTCCAGCCCCACCCAACATCCGCTCCCTCCTAGTCCCTACATCAGCCCATTTCCAATCCTATCCTAGCCCTACCATCAGCCCATTTCCAGTCCTAGCTCCCCCATCCATTTCTAGTCCTTCCTAGCCCCACCATCAGCCTATTTCCAATCCTAGCTCCCCTCCGCACAGCTTATTTCCAATCCAAGACCCCATGAGCCCATTTCCAATCCTAGCCCCCCGAACAGCCCATTTCCAGTCCTTAGCACCCCCAACCAGCGGTGGCTCTATAATGAGGCCAAGTGAGGTGGTGGCCTCAGGCAGCAACTTTTTGGGGGTGGCAAAAATTGTCCCCAAAAAACCCGCCTCACTCAGCATCCAAAAAAAAAAAAACCTGATCGGAAGAGCCGCTGCCACCACAGCAGCAGCAGCAGCAGCAGAAGAAAGTGCTCTGCCCCAGCAAAGCCCTCTTCTCTCCCTCAGCGCCAGCTTTACAGAGCCACGAAGGGAGAGTTTCCCATCAGTGCCGGTGGGCTTAACAGAGCCACGAGAAAGGGAAACTCTCTCTTCGCGGCTCTGTTTAGCTTTTGGCGGCACTGAGAGAGGAGGGCTCTGCGGGGGCAACCACGGGGCACTTTCTTCTGCAGCTGCCACAGTGGCAGTGGCAGCAGGTTCAGCAGCCAGTTTCTTCAAGTGGGCTGATGGGGGGGGGGTTAGGACTGGTAATGGGCTATGGGGGGACTAGGACTGGAAATGGGCTGATGGGGGGTTAGGACTGGAAGTGGGCTGATGGGGGATTAAGACTGGTAATGGGCTATGGGGGGGCTAGGACTAGTAATGGGCTGATTGGGGGACTAGGACTAGAGTGGGCTGATAAGGGGGATAGGACTGGAAATGGGCTGGGACTGGAAATGGGCTAATGGGGGAGGGGAGGAGAATGCTGCTGGCCCTGGAAGAAAACTAGGGGCTAGGGCTACAAATGGGCTGACACGGGGGGATGGTAGAATAGGACTGGAAGGAAGTGGATAATGAGACAGTCTCCCAGGGGATAGGAGGGGACAGGAAGGGAGCTGACACGGGGGAAGGAGGGGACTGGAAAGGAGCTGACACCTGGGATGTACTGAAGGGGGACTGGAAGGGAGCTGACACTTGGAGATGGGAATGGTAGGTGGTTGGGTAATGGGGAGGAGGCTGGAAGGGAGCTGACATGCAAATGGCACTGGAAGGGGTATGGACAGAGGATAGGGCAACTGGAAGGGAGATGACTGGGTGGGTGTCACTGAGAGTGGATGTAAACTGATATCTGGGATGGTATTTGGACTAGAAGGGGCTCGACAGTGGGGGAAGGAGGGGGACTGGAAGGGAATGAACACCAGTGGCAATCGTGGGAATGCAAGGCGGTTGACATTGGAAGGTACTAGGATGGGAGGACTGGAAAGGGGGCTGATACTGGGGAGGGTTACTGGAACTGGAAATGGGCTGATGAAAGGAAGTGAAGAAAACAAAAGAAGAGATAAGAAATGACAGATGGACCATAGACCACAGAAAGAGAGTTAAGAGAAGACAGGAAAGCAGAAGCCTCAGCTCGGGACCAGCATGATCAGAGAATAAAATGGTCAGACAAAAAAGGTAGAAAAAATAATTTTATTTAATTTTAGTGATTGGACTTTGTGCTATTTTTATATTTTACTCAGTATTGGGGAACTGCATCTCTTATTTATCTGATGTTACATTGCATGTGGACTCTGGCTTCTTGGGGTTTCAATTTAAATTTTGTCTACATATTTTTATTTTTTACTTTAGATTGTGGTTACTTCTTCTGTACTTGGTGAGGGTCGATGTGAGTGTGTGACTGAGGTCAGATGTTCTGTTAACATGGAGTTTGTACATAAAGATCTATACTGTACTGTAGTAATTTGACTTGTTCAGCTTTTCAAATAGGTGTATGGATGTTCCAGGGCCGACTGTAGTATTTACAGTGATGCTTTTTTTGGATGGGCTGCTTATGTGAGTTTTGGAAGTTTGTGCTGATATGGTATGGTAGGTTTGCTCTTTGTTGTAGGGTTTTGTATTAGTTCACAATATGCCTGGTACTGGAGAATAGTGGTTGTTGTTGTTGTTGGTGAGATGATCAGAATCAGATTTTTTTTTAAATATTGAGTTCTGTGGGTGAATGCACCTACTGTGAATGCAAAATATATGTTGAAAAAGAAAAAGCAAGAACCATAATGCAGTTTATGGTAACAAAATAGAAATGAGTTATAATTTAGTTTTATAAACTGTGCTGTTGGTTCTTGCTGTCATTTAGTTCTTTGATGTGCAAACGGGGCCGTACCTAGACCTGTGCAAGCAGTGCAGCCGCACAGGGCGGAAAGGCTTGGGGGGCACATTTCGGCTGTCTGCTGTTGCACTGCCACCGCTGGCCCGGTTACCCAGTTCTTATGGATATTTGTGCTCAAATTTGTGAGTTGTGTTCACAAATTCAACAGTATTTATCCTTCCTCATTGGGGCCCAATTGTAGAACTCTATCACTAGCCTCCCCTAATGAGCCCAATACCAGTCCTACCCCCTCCCATCAGCCCATTTCCAGTCCTAACCTCCCTGATCAGCTCATTTCCAAAGCTAGCCCCCATCAGTCCATTACCAGTCCTACCCCCCTATCAGCACATTACCAGTCCCAACCCCCCCTTGATCAGTCCATTCCCAGTCCTAGCCTTCCCTAATCAACCCGTTACCAGTCCTAGCCCACCCCCCATCTGCCCATTATAATCCTAACCCGCACTGTCTCTCCCCTCTGTCCAACATTTACCCCCCGTCTATCCAGTATGTCCCCCTGTCTCTTCCCTTTGTCCATGTCAGCCCCCCTCCCTCCCTCCCTCCCTCCCTCCCTCCATTTCAGCCCCCCCTTTGTCCATGTCAGCCCCCCTCCCTCCCTCCGTCCATGTCAGCCCCCTCCCTCCCTCCATTCATCCATCCATCAATGTCCGCCACCCCTCCCTCCATCTCTCCATGTCAGCTCTCCCCTCCCCTCCCTCCCTCCCTCTCTCCATGTCAGCCTCCCTCTGTCCATGTCAGCCCCCGTCCCTCCCTCCCTCCCTCCATCCATCCCTCCATGTCAGTCCCTCCTCTGTCCATGTCAGCTCTCCCTCCATGTCAGCCCCCCTCTGTCCATGTCAGCCCACCCCACCATCCATCCCTCAATGTCAGCATCCCCTTCCTCCATCCCTCCCTTCATCCATCAATGTCAGCCCCCCTCCCTCCCTCCTGTCAGCCCCTTTTCAGGTTCCCTGCCCCCTCCTCCCCTCTCCCTGTATGCCTGCTGCTGCCCTGCTGTTCTTCTAGAGCCGCGGCTCGCTGTCTCTTACGGAACCGTGGCTATGCCAGTAAAACCGTTGCTGAGCCTTCCTGTCTCTCGACAGGCTCCGTGCAGCATTGTCCCGCCTCCAAAGGAAGTGGTAAACAACTTCCTTTGGAGGCGGGACAATGCTGCATTGAGCCCGTCAAGAGACAGGAAGGCTCCGCAACGATTTTACTGGCATAGCCGTGGTTACCTAAGAGGCAGGGTGCCGTGGCTGCATTAGAAGGGGCTAGGAGGCGGTGAGTTTGCCACTGCCAAAAAGAAGACTCAGCAGTGGCAGCAACTTGTGCGCTTTTTTTTTTTTTAAAACGGCGGAGTGAGGCGACCCCCGCTAAATCCTGTGGCGACCCCCATGGGGGTCGCGACCCACAGGTTGAGAACCGCTGTCTTAGATAGTGCTGGAGAGGAGTCTGCTGTCTTGGTACATGTCGGTACTGTGATAAGGAGAGTGCAGCCCAGCCAGGGAAAAGTGAAAAAAGGAAGAATTTTTCCTCTTTGCGGGGGATGGGCACACAGGATCACATAGTCCACAGCAGGAACCTGGAGAGAAACCTAGAGGGCAGACCTAGCTGGAAGCCACGCCCACACTCCAGGTCAGCCACAGACAGGAGTGGGAGGTACAGAAGGGCGGAGCCAGGAAGGGAGTTGCCCTGCTCAGTGTTTGAAAGGGAGCAAACAAACACTAGAGATAGAGTCGGTTGGAAGCATGGTTGGAGAGATGATTCAGGAGTTGGTTCAAGTGCTGGTTGGAAGCATGGTGAGAAGCATGATTGGAGATACAGTTCCAGTTGCAGTGGCAGTTGTTGTCGGAGTTGCAGTCCAGGCCTAAGTGGGAGTTGCAGCTCAGGTTCCAGTCCTGGTTCCAGAAGGTACAGAGGGAACAGCCCTGTAGCCAAAAGGAGCAGCAGAAAAAGGAACCGCTATAAAGACAGCCAGAGAAGGTACAAAGGGAGCCGCCATACTCAGCACAGTAGCCACCGAGGATATAGGGAAGGTTCCAGGGGGAGAACCACCTACCCTAGCAAGAGAGTGGGAAAGTGT
The DNA here is from genome assembly GCA_033557465.1 of Ichthyophis bannanicus. Taxonomy (NCBI): domain Eukaryota; kingdom Metazoa; phylum Chordata; class Amphibia; order Gymnophiona; family Ichthyophiidae; genus Ichthyophis; species Ichthyophis bannanicus. Next base: position 420,385,298 of record CM066034.1, read on the forward strand.
TACCACAGGTCTCTGCCCTACGCTGAGGCAGAGGGAGGCCTGACTGGCCAAAGCTCTAACCAGGAGAATATTGCACAAGAAGCCCAAGGTAGGAGAAGGGAGGCAGCAAGGCCTTCTAAGTATGTTTATTCTTCTGACTCTGATGAAACTGTTATACCACAGATAACACAGCACAAAAAGAAATGTTGTACCAGGAGGGTTAAGCAGGAGCAACCCATAGGAGACCTGCTTAGAGCAGGGAAGGCAAGAAAGTGGGAGAGGTTGTTTAACCTGTTAAAAAGTCTAAAGCAGAAAGTTCCTGAGCGGTACCTAGCAGAGCCCTGCTACAGCTCAGTGGAGAGTATGGACATTGAAGCCAAGGAGGTTGAGGTAAATTCAAATGTCTCAGAGATGGAATGTGATGCCTGCACTAAGGTAAATTAGTGTGAGCCAGAAACACTTGATATTGGAATTCACTGTTGTTTTGTTTGGACATTTGTTACTGGAGAAGTATCCATTATTTTCTTTTGTCTGGAGAGTACATGTGGTTGGAAGAAATTGTATCCACTTACCTGCAAGGAAGCTGAATAAATTCCTTTGCGCTTTATAAACCACTCGGCCTCGTCATTCCTTACACAACTACAACCCTAGGAAATAGAAGAGGTGATCACCCGTCCCTACTAGGCGGCCGCCTGGTAGGGGCGCGAGCGTCACAGTACCAATGACATAGGAAAATGTGGTAGGGAGGTTCTAGAGGCTAAATTTAGGCTTTTAGGTAGGAAGCTGAAATACAGAACTTCCAGGGTAGCATTCTCCGAAATGCTTCCCGTTCCACGAGCAGGACCCAAAAGGCAGGCAGAGCTCTGGAGTCTCAATGCATGGATGAGACGATGGTGCAAGGATGAGAGTTTTGGATTTGTTATTAACTGGGGAACATTCTGGGGAAAGGAGGGGCTCTTCCGAAAGGATGGGCTTCACCTTAACTGGGATGGAAACAGGCTTCTGGCATTAACCTTTAAAAAAGAGATAGAACAGCTTTTAAACTATATAATAGGGAGAACTGACAGTCGCCCAACAGCCCATGGTTCAGAACAATGTATCTTTGAAAGATACTACCAAAAAAATGAAGTTAGGGCAAATCAGCAGAGAGGTTCCAATAAAGACAAAGGTAGTCCAAATGCCCTTGAGTACAGACAAGATAGAGCTTACAGATTCCAAATTATCCCTGCCTACCGATAACCAGATTAATATGAATAAAATACAGTCTCTAAAATGCTTGTATGCAAATACTAGAAGTCTAAAAAATAAGATGGGAGAGTTAAAATATATAGCACTAAATGAGAAGTTAGATATGATTGGTGGAAGGAGAACAACCAGTGGGAAACTGTGATACCTGGGTACAAACTATATCGTAATGAAAGAACTGAACAAATTGGTGGAGGGGTTGCACTCTATGTTAGAGAGGGCATTGAGTCACAAAGGATTAAAGTTTTGCAGGAAACAAAATTCGCTGTAGAATCTCTATGGATTGACATTCCATGTAAAAAGGGAAAGGCACTGGCAGTGGTGATGTATTATCGACTGCCTGGCCAGTATGAACAAATAGTTGATGAAATGATCAAAGAAATCAGGGAAGCTAACAAAAGTTACAGAACAGTAATAATAATGGGTGATTTCAATTACCCCAGTATAGACTGGCTCAGTGTCACAGCAGGACATGATAGGGAGATAAAGTTTCTAGATGAAATGAAAGTTTCCAGATGTTCCCTGTAAAATAGATATCTCCAAGTTATAATGCCCTGCCTTGATATCATGAAAGGTGGTATATAAGAAATGTTAAATAAACAAATAAAAAGGAAATAAATGACTGCTTCTTGGAGCAGCTGGTTCATGAACCGACCAGAGGGGAAGCCATTTTGGACCTAGTCCTTAGTGGAACAGCAGATGTGGTGCAAGAGATAAGGGTGTTGGGGCCACTTGGCAGCAGTGATCATAGCATGATCGCGTTTGATTTAATTAATAGAGGAGAGATGGTAAGGAAATACACAGTACTACCTTTTAACTTTTGAAAGGGAGACTATGATAAAATGAGGAAAATAGTTAAGAAAAAACTAAAAGGAGCAGTTGCAAAGGTTAAAGACTTACATCAAGCTTGGGTGTTGTTTAAAAATACTATCTTGGAAGCCTAGACCAGCTGTATTACACATTTTAAGAAAAGTGGAAGGAAGTAAAAAAAACTGCCAGCATGGTTTAAAGGTGAGGTCAGAGAGGCTGTTCTTGACAAAAAAGCATCTTTCAGGAAATGGAAAAAAGAGCCAAATGACGAAAACTGGAAAAAACACAAGCACTGGCAAGTTAAATGCAAGGCATTGATTAGGCTGGCAGAGAGAGAATTTACTTGCTGTGGAAGCAAAAACACATAATAAAGACTTTTTCAAGTACATTTGCAGCAAAAAACCTGTGAGAGAGTCAGTTGAACCATTGCATGATAGAGGGGTAAAAGGGGCAGTTTGGGTATAGTAGAGAGACTGAATGAATTCTTTACTTCGGTGGTCTTTACTGAGGAAGATGTAGGGATGTTACCCATGACTGATGTGGTATTTAAAGGTGATGCTGCGGAAGAATTGAAAGAAATATCGATACACCGGGAAGATGTATTACAACTATTTGATAAACTGAAGAGTAGCAAATCACCTGGACCGGAAGGTATACATCCATTGGTGTTGAAAGAACTGAAATATGAGATTGCAGACCTGCTATTAGTAATCTGTGAACTATCATTAAAATCATCTGTAATACCTAAAGATTGAATCGCCAATGTAACGCCAGTTATTAAAAAGGGTTCCAGGGGTGATCCGGGAAACTACAGACCAGTGAGCCTGACGTCAGTACCGGGAAAAATGGCAGAAACCATCATAAGGAGCAAAATTACTCAACATGTAGATAGTCATGGCTTATTCGGAGACAGCCAACATGGCTTTAGGCAAGGAAGATAAACTTGTAGAAAATGGTGAGTCGGTTGATATAGTGTATCTGGACTTTTAGAAAGCCTTTGACAAGGTCCCTCATCAGAGACCTTTGGCAAAACTAAAAAGTCACGGGATAGGAGGCAGTGTACTATCAGGAACTGGTTAAAAGAAAGCAGAGGGTAGGGCTAAATGGCCAATTTTCCTAATGGAAAAAGATAAATAGTGAAGTGCCGCAGGGATCAGTGCTGGGTCCGCTGCTGTTTGACATATTCATAAATGACCTGGAAAAGGGAATAACTACTGAGGTTATCAAATTTGCAGATGGCACAAAACTATTTAAAGTTGTTAAAACCCAAAGATGATTGTGGAAAATTGCAAGAAGATCTTGATAAATTGGAAGACTGGACATCTAAATGGCAGGTGAAATTTAATGTGGACAAGTGCAAAGTTATGCACCTAGGAAAGAACATCCCAAACTATGGTTACATGATGCAAGGCTCCACATAAGATGCAAGGTTCCACATAACATAGAGGTCTATAAATTAATGAGTTGAGTGGAACGGGTGAATGTAGATCGATTGTTTAAGTCATCAGAATATAAAAAGATTAAGGGACATTCAATAAATCTCAGAGTAACCTATTTAAGACTAATAAGTGTCCCCCTCAGCCCCCTCTAGTGGCGGCGTAGTGGTTCCACAGGGGCTGGGGAGCGCATAAGAATTAAAAGGTTCAGGGTTGATCTGTTGTGAGGGTCAATGGGATAGCAGGTCACATTGTCAGCCTCAGGGTCAACAACCTAAAAAAGTAACTCTTGCCAAGTGTAGGGTACAAAAAGGCTTTTATTTCCCCTTTTCGCATGAAGAAATTCAAAATATGAGGTAATGAGTAACAGAACATAAATTCAGTTGCATCAAAACGTGAGTCAGCAAAACACTCAAAATAATATGGTTCCTTCACCAACTTAAAGCATAAACTTTCCAGTACAATTTGCACACATTAGATTTGTTTGCCTTTTACTCAAAGATATCTTCTTGTGCAAAAGTCACATTCCATTGATTCTATATCTTCAGTGCTCTCAGATTCCCCTGGCAGCCATTCCATGTCTATGGGATCTGAAACTGAGGTCTCTGAGATCTCTTGGATATTAAAACCTGGTTTCCTAAAAGCCTGCCATACTGTATCCCAGTGCTGGCTTGGTAGTTTGGGGCGTCGGCTTTTAGGTCTAGTATATCTCCCTGGGCTTGCTGTTGTTTCAGGACTAAAAGTTTGCTCCTTCCATTCTCTGGCAACATTAAACTTTTTCCTGTAAAACTTATCAGTTATATCTGGTTTAAAACAGTCCTTATTGTCCAGATAAAAACTAGCCCTTTGTTCCTCTCTAGGCTTCTTGAAAAAGGCTTGAGGCCTAGTCTGAGAGTTTTGTGCTCCAGGTATATCCTTTCTCTCAAGGCTATGAACTTTTCCTTTATCTTTCAAGTTACTTTTGTAAAAGCTTTTAAAAGTACCTTTTTTCTCTTGAAGGTTTCTTCTCCAACCGGAGGGATAAGCACTTCCTTCCTTGGCTGCAGTCCGTGATACTGCCCCTTGAAGTTGTGTATGGCCTTTCTCTAGGCCTGCTCTCCCAGTAGCTTCCTTTCCTTTAGCTCTGCTGGGTTTGTCAGTGACCTCACCTCGGTCTCTGAGTCTGGCCTCTGGAGCTTCCCTTGGCACTGCCTCCTGTTCTCCACATGAAGGTCTCTGCCAAGCTCCTTGCCTCCTCCTGTGCTTCTCCTCTGGGTTCTTCCCTTCGGGGTTTCTCTGTTGCCTTTCTGGCTCTCTTGACTGCCTTCCTGGCACCTTTGCCTCTCTTGGCTCTCTCTCTTTTGGCTCCCCCTCTTGCATTGCTCTGTTCCTACTTAAATCCAGAGCAGCTGCTTCTGAGTCCTGCCCATAGAGGTGTGGTTCTTCCACTTTCAGGTTTGTTCTCCTGCTCCCTCTATGTGTCCCTTCTCGTAATTGCAGGCAAATCCTGTTTTTTTCAAGATTTAAAAGTTTCCTTTCTTGCATCAGAGGGCTTGCGGTATCACATAAGAGAAAATATTTTTTCACTCAATGTGTAATCAAACTCTGGAATTTAGTACCGGAGGATGTAGTAAAAGTTGTTAGTGTAGCTGAGTTTAAAAAAGGTTTGGGCAAGTTCCCGGAGGAAAGGTCCATAAACCATTATTAAAAGAGACCCAGGATATCACTGCTTGACCCAATGCAAGCATTAAGGAAACCTGTGTCTTTTGGGGAGACTACTAGGTACTTATGACCTAGATTGGCCACTGTTAGAAACAGGATACTGGGCTTGATGGACAGTGGTCTGACCCAGTATGGCATATCTTACGTTCTTATGTTCTTAGAGACAAATGCATCCGGAAGTCAACATGACCAGAACAATGGCTTACAGTATGTGCCCACAGACCAGAATCTAGCAGACCATACTACAAGAGCTGTCCTGGCATTGAAGCTGATGCAGACAACATGGTTGACAGGGTCAGATTTCCTTGTTTAACCAGAATGCACACACCTACCTTCAGAAAACTCTTTTGAGCTATTGAATCCTGAATCTGATTCAGAAGTCCATCCAGAGCAAACCATTCTTATTACCAAAATTGCTCCTGAAGGGCACTGAGAAGCACATCACTTCAGACACTTTTCAAGATAGGTTATACTCAGAAGAGCTATAGCTCATCTCATCCATAATGCACTTTCATTCAATCAGACATCAGATAGAGAATCAAATACTTGTTGCTGTTGGCATCTCTGCACAAAGCCTCTCATTGGTAATGAGCTTTCCCAGGAGAATGGGCGATTCTGCACTGCATACAAGAAACATATGGCAAAGAATTTAAGTGCATCGACCAAGGGGAAAAACTTCCAAAGATAGTCCTCTTTGGAAGTTGAATACCTTTGTTGACTATGATGGCCTGCTGAGAGTCGGTGGTTGGCTTACCCTTGCCTAATTAGAAAAGAACCCCTTGATCATCCCAGGTCGGCACCACATCTCTGCCTGGCTTGTGCATTACTATCATGAGCAAGTCAAACATCAAGATTGACAGTTTACAGAAGGAGCTATCAGATCTGCAGGATTTTGGATTATTGAAGTGAACGATGTATCGCTACAGTGATTCACAATATGCTAAATGCTGCAAACTACAGGGCAAGTACCAGCAGACTTGCCAGCTGATAGGATTAGTAATGAACCACCATTTACATATGTAGGGTTGGATGTCTTTGGACCATGGGAAGTTGTGTCACGATGAACTATAGGAGGTTGGACGAACAGTAAACAATGGGCTGTGATGTTGACATGTATGAGCATCTGTGCTGTTTACATTGAAGTTATTGAATCCATGGATACATCCAGCTTCATTAATGTTCTTTGAAGATGTTTTGCTGTTAGAGGGCCAGTCAAACAAATCCATTCTGACTACATGTCAAATTTTGTGGGTGCTTGCAGAGAGCTAAGTATAAATTTGGATAAAAGTGACAGCCCTTCATTGAAAAGTACCTGTGTGACCAAAAATGTACATGGGTATTCAATCCTCCTTATTTGTCACACATGGGAGGCACTTGTGAACACATGATTGTGATTGCTCATCACATCTTAGATTCCATGCTTGCAGAGATTGGAACTATTGACTCATTCACAAAGACCTCACTATCCTTTTGCAGAGGTCTAAGCCATTATTAACACAAGACCTTTGGTTCCATTATCCACTGGTCCAGAGTCACCATTGGTTCTAACGCCAGCTATGCTTTTGATGCAAAAGACTGGGAGTATGCCAGCTCCATTTGGATAATTCAACAAGAAGAATCTCTACAAGCAGCAATGGAGACAAGTCCAAAGCCTTGCCAGCACCTTTTGGAACTGGTAAAAATGTGAGTACCTTCCAACCCTTCAATGTCAGGAGGTAGTCTGCGAAGGTCTGTGGATCTATTTGATCAGATTTTTCAGGATTAGGTTCATTGGTGAGGGTTTTCACTATTTCAAAGAGTTCTCAAGGGTTGTTGGTGGATTTGAGAATCTGGTTTGTGTAGTATTCTCTTTTCTTTTGGTTGATGAGGTTGTTATATTCTTTTTGTTTTGATTGGTATATGTTTTGTGTGTTGGCTGACTTGGTGCCTCTCCATTGTCGTTCTAGTTTTTTTAGATCTCTTTTTGCATTTTGGATATCTTTTGAGTACCAGGGTGTGTGTCGGTTTTTGGCGTGTTGAGCTTTGTATGTCTTGCGCTCGGTGGCTTTGGCAGCAGATGTGATGGTATTGTTCCAGTTGTCTATTTGCTCATCAATGTCATCTGATTTTGTGATCAGGTGTGGTAGTGTTTCTTGTAGGAATTGGTCCTTGTCGAAGCTTTTGAATCTTCTGTGTGGTTGTCTTGATGGCTGCTGGGGCCTGGCCCTTGTAGCTCAAGTTTTATTTCTATTATATGGTGGTCCGACCAGGGCACTGGTGTGACCGAGGGCTTTGTGCAGCTGTTACTTTCAAGTTCAAAGTTTTAAACATTGCTTATGATGTGTATTGTAAATATATATTTGTTTATTTATTTAGCTATTTATCTGTTTTTTTTATACTGCCTTATCCGTGATTCAAGGTGGTTTCCAGGGAACAAGAACTTAGCAGGTTTACATAGAACTTTTAAATACTTAACAGCATTGAACAGTATTATTACAAATGAGAACTATAGTCCAAACTTTTCACAGCATTTAAGTGCCGGTGCCTTTCAAATCGGGCTCATGCCCGCCTCCTCCTCCCCATACCTCCGTCCAGCGCTGCCTGCTCTTTCCCTGCTGCCGGTACCTCCATGAATAAAACAGAGGGCGGCAGCTGCAGGGAACGAGCAGGCAGTGTTGGACGGAGGTATGGGGGGAGGGGGCGTGCACCCGAGCTGCAAGTTGCAGAGGGTGCGATTGCAGCTGGATACGGCCCTATGTGCAAACATCTTGCATTTCCTCCATATAATCTAATCGGCTTTTTGGTTTGGTTCAGTCTCTGATTGGATTTCTGTTAAAGCCCCGCCCCCTCTAAGGTGTATGTGGGGGGGGGGTGCCATTTCATATTTCGCCTCAGGCAGCAGATTGCCTTGAGCCGCCCCTGCCCCCAACAACCCATTTCCAGTCCTATCCTAGCCCCTCCATCAGCCTATTTCTAATCCCAGCCCCCCATCAGCCCATTTCCAGTCGTAGCTCCCCCCACTCAGCCCATTTCTAATCCAAGCCCCTCTATGAGCCTATGTCCAGTCCTAGCCTCTCCATGAGTCCAGTCCTATCCTAGTCCCTCCATCAGCCCATTTCCTGTCCTAGCTCCCCCCCCCCCCCCACTCAGCCCATTTCCAGTCCTGGCTCCCCTCCCACAGCCCATTTCCATTCCAAGCCCCCCTCCCCATCAGCTATTTGCAGTTCAATCCCCCCTCCACTCAGCCCATTTCCAGTCCTAGCAGCCCCCCCCCCCGACCATTTTCAGTCCTAGCAAGTTCCCATCAGCTCCAGCGGGCTTAACAGAGCCGCAAAAGCGAAACTCTCCCTTTGCGCTCTGAAAGCCGGCGTGTGTGACTGCAGCTGCAAAGAGGGAGCTGATGCAGGGGAGGGCAGGCTCTGCCGGGCAGGGGGGGCCCTGCGGCACACTCGATTCTGCGGCCGCGGCCCCGGCCCCAGCAGCTGCAGCAGACAGTTTTTTTTTTATTTAAAATTTTCCCTGGGCTGGGGGGTGGGGGGTTAGGAGTGGTGATGGGCTATGGGGGAGCTAAGTCTGGATATGGGCTGATGGGATTAGGACTGGTAATGGGCTATGGGGGGCTTAAACTGAAAATTGGGTGATGGGGGGTTAGGACTGGAAATGGGCTGGTGGGATTAGGACTGGGAGTGGGCTGATGGGGGCTTAGGACTGGTAATAGGCCATGGGGGGCTAGGACTGGTAATGGGTTTGGGGTTGCTAGGACTGGAAATGGGCTGAGTGGAAGGGAAGGCTTGAACTGCAAATAGCTGATGGAGAGGGGGGCTTGGAATGGAAATGGGCTGAGTGGAAGGGGGCTTGAACTGTAAATAGCTGATGGGGACGGGGCTTGGAATGGAAATGGGCTGAAGGGAAGTGGGAGCTTGAACTGCAAAATAACTGATGGGGAGGGGGGCTTGGAATGGAAATGGGCTGAGTGGAAGGGGGCTTGAACTGCAAATAGCCGATGGGAAGGGGGGCTTGGAATGGGCTCTTATGGGAGGGAGATAGGACAGGAAATGGGCTGATGGAGGGGCTAGGATAGGACTGGGAATTGGGTGTTGAGGGGAGCTAAGATTGGAAATGGGCTGTGGTGGGGGCTTGGATTGAAATGGACTCATGGAGGGGTTAGAACTGGAAGAAGGCTCATGGGGGACTTGGATTGGAAATGGCCAGAGTGGAGGGGAGCTAGGATTTGACATGGGCTGATGGTGGGGCTAGGAAAGGACTAGAAATGGGCTGATGGGAGGCTGGTATTGGAAATCAGCTGATGAAGGGACTCGTATAGGACTGGAAATGGATGGGGGAGCTAGGACTCTAAATGGGCTGATGGGGGGACTAGAAGGGAGCGGATACTGGGTGGGGCTGGAACTAGAAGGGAGCTGATATTGGGGGAGATTAGAAGGGGATGGGGCTGGGAGAGTGAAATGGAGAGGGGAAAAATATTTTGTGTGGGAGGGAAGAAAAATCTACAATTGGCCAGGTGTTGGGAGAGTAAGTGGGGATTGAGGATGGAGGGGTAAAATTTGAGTGGATGAAATAGGAATGAGGAAAGAGCAAAAGGAGAAAGATTAGTATGTTAAAACAGATGTAGAGGTAGAATGGAAAAAAACTAGAAGAGTGAAGAAAGGACAAATGGACAGCAGACGATGGAGAGTTAGCAGAAGACACAAATAAACCAGAAGAAAGTGGTTGGAACAATTGCAACTGAAAAAAAAATGCACTAAGGGTACAAATATATCTCTTTATTTTGAATGTATTAACTGGAATATGTCAGCTCTGGGAAATGTGCATCATTAACGTCGGTGCTTTGTTTAGTACAAGAGGAAATTAATTAATTCCCCTGTTATCTCCAAGTTACTGACCCTGTTATAATGTAAGCAAAGGTTTGTTCTAATACGAAAATTTGTTATCTGTAAACCGCGCTGATACCAAAGAGCGCGGTATATAAAAACTGTAAAATAAATAAATAAATAAATAAATTTATAGTTTTATTTCTACAGTGTTGTACATTCCAAGTTTGGCTTTTGGGGTTCCCAGTTTAATTATTGTCTTCCTGTTTCTAAATTGTGATTCCTTGTTTGGTGATGGTCTATGTTCTGCATGTGTAACTGAGCTGAGGCATTCTGTTTATGTAATTCCTATTTTTATTTAATTTATTTATTTTTATTTAATTTATTTAAGGTTTTTCTATACCGCACTATTCGGCATCAGCACGGTTTACAATAAACAAGTTTGTACAATGAGGAACAGCCATACATTGAACTTACATAGAACAGGGAGTTTAAACATGGATAACAGGTGAACTTTATACATAGCAAACAAAGGGAGATTTAAACAAGGGTAACAGGTGAACTTTATACATTATATACACAGGGATTGCATCACATCTAAGTTTATGATACAGGCCCTAAGGGGGATAGATGGGGGAGGTGAAGAGTTTTCATCGGAAATTGGTTAGACAGCGTTGGCTTGTTAGACTATAAGATCATGTGGTACTGTCTAGGTGATGCTGTCGGAGTTACCAAAGTGTTGTATAAATAATTGCAGTTTGAGGGCTTTTCTGAACTGGGGGAGGTTATTTATGCTGCGGATTTCTGTTGGGAGGGAGTTCCAGCAAGAAGGGGCGAATAAGGCAAAGGCACGCTTTCTAGTGGATTTGTTGCATTTTGTGATGGCTTTTGGAAGGAGGATGGTATTGCAGGATGTGGTTCTTCTTAATCTGTTGTTTGGAGTAAGTTGGATCAGATCTGACAATATATTTGCGGTGATACAGTTGACTGCTTTGAAGGTCAAGGTGAGGATCTTAAATGTGATCCTGTACTGGACGGGGAGCCAGTGCAAGCTCTTCAGGATAGGGGTGATATGTTCTCTGCGAGATGCGCCATAGAGGGTTCTTGCTGCGGTATTCATCGCAAGCTGTAAGGGGTTTATCGAGCTCTTTGGGAGTCCGAGTAGGATGGGGTTGGCGTAATCGAAGTGGGGCATGATTATGGCCTGGAAGACTGTTCTGAAGTCGTTTGGTTTAAGGGTGTTCTTTATGAGGCGTAGTGTCCGTAATTTGTGGTATATTGTTCTGATTGTATTGTCTATATGAGCATGCATGTCCAGGTGCTGGTCCAGTGTTACGCCTAAGTATTTGATCGTTGTCTTGGAGAGGAGTTCTGCGTTGTTCACCTTGATTGAAGATGGGGGAGTGAATGACTGGTTTCTTCCGATGAATAGAACTTCTGTCTTTTTCAGATTTATTCTGAGCATTTGGTTGTGTAGCCAATCTGTGACGGCATTGAAGCAAGAGGAGAGCTGGTCGAGGTTTGGATGATCTGTGTCTATTGGGGTGAACATTAGGACATCATCAGCATATACTAGGCAGTTGATGTTAAAGGACCGGATAAGATTGCAGATGGGCTGCATATAGATATTGAATAAAAGTGCTGAGAGGGATGAGCCCTGGGGAACGCCTTTTTCTAGTGGGAAAGGGTCCGATAAAGAGGATCCGGAGCGGACATGTTGCCATCTGTTATTCAGATATGAGGCGCACCAAGCTAGAGCGTTGCCACGAAGACCCTTCTCAGTGAGGCGTGATAGGAGTATCTTGTGGTCCACCGAGTCAAAGGCGGCTGCGATGTCCAGAAAGATAAGGGCAAAACCCTTCCTGATGTTATCGAGCCCAATGGTAAGGGAGTTGAATAATGTAGTCAGAAGGGTATCGACTCCATGGGACTCTCTGAATCCATGCTGGCAGTAATCAAGAGGCGCGTTGTTTTCAATGTGATGGGTTAGTTGCTGTTGGATTGTTTTTTCGATGATTTTAGCTAGAAGCGGGATGCTCGATATGGGCCTGTAAGAGTCCATCTTTGTGGGGTCGAGCTTTTTGTTCTTCAGTAGGGGTCTTATTGAAGTTTGCTTCAGGTTCTGTGGGAAAATCCCCGAAGTGAAGGATGATCCTATTAGTTTGGCGAGGAAAGGGCTGAGGTCTGATTTTAGCGCTTTTATCCATTGTGCCGGGCATGGGTCGCTCGGAGCTGTGGTGGTATTGATGCATGTGATGGTATCTTGGATCTCCCTTGCTGTTGGGGGAGAGAAGGAGTTAAGAATGTGGTGGTTATCTGCTGTCTCATTTAGAGGGAGGGAGTCGGGAGGTAGTGGGCTTGTATGTTTCAGAGGGTGGTGATTTGCAGGAGCAATGTGTTGGCTTGTCTTTGAGCGAAGGTAGTCCGCATATTCCTGAGCGTCAGGTAGATTTGTTTGGTTGGAGGTGGGCTCCTTAGCCAGATTTTTGACCAGATTGAATAGCTCACGTGGTTTGTTTATGGCTCTCAGTAGGACGTCTGAATGGTATTGTTTCATTCTTGATGATACTGCTGTTCTATGGTCGTCAAGGTGGGTGTTATAGGCTTCATGGCTCTCGGTTGTCCTTGATCTGCGCCATCGTTTTTCGAGTTGACATTGCCACTTGTTCTCTTTCCCCAGTAGGTCATGTATTGTTATTCTCTGAAATGTATTGGTTTAATATTTGCAGTGTTGCCTTTTGATAGGTATGGTATGGTGTTTTATGAGTCCTTGTAGTGCTGTTAGGATACGGCAGGTTTGCTATGAGTTTAAATGGGCAGTGTTTGTAGTAGTTCCTAATGTGCCTGGCGGTTGGCACTGTATTATAGTAATGTAGAAATCTTTTAGTCTTTCTTTATCCATTCACTCATAAAGAAGCATGTTTACTAAAAGTTAGTGTATGGTAACATTATGCAAATATTTATGCAAATGAGGCCCCTTATGTGAATGAGGCCCTGCACCGAGTCTCCGCACATGGCCCCGCACCACCCTTGGGCCGTCCCTGCCTCCATTCAGACTTGTATCCAACAAAGAGCAAAAAGCCATGTCAGATGAGGCACACAGAGAACGTGGTAAGGAAGACCAAGGAATAAAACAAGTAAAAAGAACTGTGTTTCATTTAAAAAGGCAAACTCACCGATGGAATGAAATTCCTGTACTTCTAGAACAGAAAGTGAAAGTACCTATCGGTTGATGCTAGTCCATTGGTACAGTGCTTGCTGAATTGGTTTGAGTTTTCTTTATCTCGTTTTGGTACATGGACTTTTGGAGTGTTGTAATTTGCAACCCTTAAGTACAGGAATTTCATTCTATCGGTGAGTTTGCCTTTTACTCCTGAGGAAGTTTTTAAACGAAACATGGCCTGTGTCGGGTTTTATTGGCAAATCCAATAAAGTTCTTTTTACTCGTTTTATTCCTTGGTCTTCCTTACCCCATTCAGACTTGGACAACCTCATGCTTCTAAAATGCCTCTGGAGATGTCTGCATGCTGTGGACATCTCTATGACCATTTTCAGACATCCAAAGCACAGAGCTTCTAAAATAACCCCCTAAATAATCACAGGTTAAATTCACCTAAAAAAAATCTCAGTTAATGCTTAATGAATTAATCCACCTTAGATTGAAGATTTGTTTTATACATGAAATTCCACCGAGTACAGATGAGTTTAGAGTTTCACACCCTGAATTCAAAACTATCTGGTTTGCATCCAGTACATAAGCATAGAAAAAAGGAGGCTTGGCAGTGTATCTCTGTTAGAATTTGCTCTGCGGCTTCTGTGAAGGTCGGCTAAGAAAGTTTTAATAAACAAACATAAGCATACAAAAATGTAAATGGAAGGGTTTTTTTTGTAAAACTGGCCCTTAAAGGTACTCTAATTACTTTAGCGTGTCTGGATGTGTCGAATACAGATCAGGAACCTTTTTTTGAAAATATAGCCAATAAATTGAGTTGCTTTGCATAAGGTAATCTAATTGCGAGGGATAACCTCAACTTATTTTATTTATTTAACAGTTTTTTTTATACCACTTTATCATTTCAATCAAAGCGGTTTACATTGTAACTTAAACTTGGTAAATATACATTAAACAGGGACATTAATAACTTTGAGTTTTCTCAGCAATGGAGGGTTAAGTGACTTGCCCAAGGCCTCAAGGAGTGCTAGTGGGAATCGAACCCTGGTCTCTTGGTTCCCAAAGCCAGTGCTCTAACCACTAGCCTTGACTATTAAGTTGAACATTCTAGAAGTGTGCTCTCAGGCTCTAAGAGAGACCGTCATAGTTTAAAAACATCCGATTTAATAGATGCTTGGAGGGAATTACACCCAAGTGAAATGGGTTACTCAAACTACTTCAGTATACATAATTATTTTACAAGGATTGACTACATATGGGTTGTTAAGGGTTTGGGAATGCAGGCTGGGAATATGAAGTAAATAATGTAACATGGACTGACTATGTACCCATGTGAGGAAAGCTTCAATTGAGAAAAAAAGTAAGGGTACGCAATATTAGAGAATGATTTTCTATTCTCTATGATAGAGTTTGTGAGCAGATTCAAAAAACCTACTGCAGAATATCTTTAATTTAATGATATGGGGGAATTATCCCCAGGGGTGATTTGGGACTGCCTAAAGACTGTGATCAGGGATAACTTAATTGCAATTAGCTCATATTAAAAAAGGGAAAGAAAATGAAAGAACTTTAGACAGAAGATAGCATGTCTGGAGGGAACTACAGACATGCCAGCTTCTGGTACAAAAACATAGATTGTGAACCCTTTGGGGGCAAAGGAAAAAATATATATATACAGTACCTGAATGTACACCGCTTTGACTGGTAGAAAAGTGGTATATTAGCCTAGTTAAATAAACAAACTACACTTTTTTTTTTTTTTTGTAATCAAAATTGGGGTCAGCTTACAAATAATATCCAATTCAAAACGGAACCCACTCACCAACAGAACATTTATTTTGTCAGAGCATTCCAAAACACTTAGGGGTATGTTTATTAAAGGGCTTAAGGGAACAAGTGTCCTGTTAGCATCTGTTATTGGCACCCTTGCGCCCTTAATGCTGCAGAAAGGGCCGATAATACTGCAATAACAAGCCTTAGAGGGGCCCGCAGTGTTAAAGGAAAATGAGGCAGAGTGGGCATTGACAGCTGGTGTTCCAACATCGCCAGTTGCACAATCATGCATTAGACCCCACAAATTCAGAAAACCACAACACCAAGTAAAATCTCATGGAAAGGGTCTATTATGAATGGAGAGAGTCTATTCTAATGTTTGCAATGTGATCCACTTCCAGGGGAAACCAAGACAATGCTAGTAGTGATCCATTGGGAGCAACAACATAGTGGCCTAGTATGAAAGGGCACTATGTTGATGGTGCAAATGGGACAAAGGAGATGTCACATGGGACATGCAGTTGGGGTGGCTGGTGCACAAGGCTGACCATGCAGCTGCCCAGGTGGCACATCTGTGATGTCCGTCAAGACCCCACAGTGACAGTGGGGGCACACAGACTGCTGCTGCTTTGTTAAAGGCGATGCACAACCAGGGGTGGGCGAAGGGTCACTGGTGCCCTAGGTAGAGACGCCAACTGGCTCCCCCCACCGCCATCGCAGAAGCCACCCCGGAGGAAGATGCTGGCAGCGGCAGCGGCTCTAGCTACAAAGGGGACTGCATAAAGCAGCCGTCCATGAAAATACTACCACTTCAGCTGTCCGCCTCCCCACGAGATGGAAGTGGTGGCAGCTGGGGATGGGGCAGCTGGGCATTTGTGCCGCTGGCACCCCCATCTGGACTAGCCACCCTAGGTGTCTGCCTATCCCACATAGTGGATAGGCCAGCATTGTGCCTCACTCCCACTCCACCATGCGTCATGTCAGCATAGTGCAGGGATGGTGGTTGCATGTGTTGCGGCTCCTGCCTGCAACAGACAAAAGCTCTGTCTTGGCCCTGTGTGTACTGTGCAATGTAATGCAACATTTGCCAATGTCTGTCTGATGGCAAACATATCAGAGGCGGGGACAGCAGAGCACACGCTGACCTCTCTACACTGCTGTGAGATGTAGCAGGGCACATGCCCACATCCCCCGGTGGAGGGGGGGGGGCTGGAGCTGCACAGTTGCAACATCAGTGAGACCACTAACAGGAATGAACCGGAGGGTGTTCCACAATGGCAGGGAGGGATGGAGCAGCCGGCAGCCTGCCCACATTGATCATTGGCCCATGGCACCGATCAAGTTAACTATGTGGATTGCTCAGCCCTTGAATCAGGATACCCCCTACCTGCACATAGTGATATGTGCATGGTGGGAAGGGAATAATGATACTACTGAAAGAATGGTACATGATAAGAGAACAGGGCATGTCAGAGCCAAAATGCCCACCCAGCATCATCACCTGCAAGATGATAACACTACTACCACTGTACAGCATTCATAAAGCGGAACAAAGTGCACGCAGCTCTGTTCAAATACAGTCCCTGTCCGAAGAGCTTACAATTAAGTGATGATGGACAGTTCAATACAAGAGTAAGAAGGGTACAATAGGGAGTGGAGACACTGGGAAACAAGTGATAAGGATCCAAAAGCAGCCTCAAGGAGGTATGTCTTCTGCATGTATTTGAAGTGGGAGAGAGATGAGATGTGACGTACGGATAGTGGCTGCTTGTGCCAGGCATAAGAAGCAGCAGGGTCACTGGATCTGAGACTGGAGATGGCAGCAGAGCACAAGGCATAATGAGGAGATAGCCAAAGGAGGAGTGGAGTCCACAGGAAGGAATATAGGGAGGGGGAGAGAGGTAAGTTGATGAGGGGCAATAGAGGGGATGCATTTAAAGGTTAGCATGCATTGCATGTGTGACATTGTCACGGGGCTGCAGGCCTTCACCTAGGGCCCCGAGGTTGGAGTTGCCTTGCTATCTTCTAGTGGTCAAAAATAGTCTCAAGTCGAGTGGTTAAGGCAAAACAAAACAAGGGTTTTATTCCCCTTCCCCCAAGGATATCATGCGCATAACCAAAAACAAGGAAAACAAAACAGTTTCTCTCAAAGAAAAATATCTTCTTTTTCTTTGCTCTTTTTATAGGGCTTCAGCACAAAGACTCAATATCATCCGCAAGACATAATGTACAATCCTTTGGAGCCTGATCTGGAACCCTGGGGTTACTTTCCCATTGCATCTCCTCACCTTCAGCATACGTTGTGCTTGGGTTTAAACCTTCACAGCTGTTTTTATGAAAACCCCTCTCTGAAAGTTCAGATAGCGTACAGGGACACAGTTCTGTGCAAGTATGTTTAAGAGTACCTGTATCTGTAGGGTTGCCTCTCCAGCTCTCCTTTTCCACCCTCCAGGTGTTAGGGATTGTTTTATAGCTTCCTGCAGATATTTCTGGTCTGGAGCAATGCTCTGACCCTCCGTTCCGAATGGAGCTTCTAGCTTTCCCTCTCACAGTGCTAGGCTCCCACCTGTATAATTGTTGAGGTCTTTCATCTGGCAGTGAGGACTGGGGACTTTCCTGCTCACTCGGTCTAGGCAGCCTCCTAGCCCCAGGTTGTGCCCTCCTTCTCTCTGGAGCACTGGCTTCTCTCCCTGGGCTGTAAACAGGTTCCTCGTAGGACCTCCAGCTACCGGCAGTCTGAGCACTTTCCCTGCCACGTTCCTCTGAAGCCTTGCCTCTGCTGCTTCCTGTTCCAGTGACACGCCCAGAGCTTCCTCTGTTCAGCAGGCTTCTCCCACTGTGACCTCTGCCTCCCTGGTTGCTGAC
Source organism: Ichthyophis bannanicus (assembly GCA_033557465.1). Classification (NCBI taxonomy): domain Eukaryota; kingdom Metazoa; phylum Chordata; class Amphibia; order Gymnophiona; family Ichthyophiidae; genus Ichthyophis; species Ichthyophis bannanicus. The sequence continues at coordinate 420,403,087 of CM066034.1, forward strand.
CTGCTTCTCTTTCCCTTCCTCCTCCTTCTCCTTCTTTCCTGTTGGATCTACCAACCATTTTATCTCCCTGTTCGCTGTAAGCTGACTGTGTTTTCTTGGACAGGTGATCATAATCAATCCCCAAGCTTTCTGCTATGTCATAGCTTGGGTGTGGTAGTTCTGCTCCTCTGTTCCTTTGCTTCTCCTGAGCTGCACATGCTGGCTGCCTAACAGATTCTAAGGTAAATTTCTCCTTCCTATCTGTCTACATAGGCTCTGTGTGGGCTTCTACGTCACAACATATAACTTGAAATGGACAGGGAGCCAGTGAGGTGATATCAGCAGAGGGTTAGATAGCTTTCTATCAGGGATACCTCTGCATATAATGATCTTATTTTTCCTTCAATGTGCTTTTTTCAAGGAGGAACTGTTCTCTTTTTTTTTCTTCTGACCCTGCATTTTAGTTGGTAGAATTCTTGCAATATTAATTTTAGCGGCACAATATTGTATTTGATTTATTTTGGTGATGTCAGTAAATGGTTCCTTTATATTAACCTTGGGTATTAAATTTAACTTGGGCAATCTTTCCCTTGCCTTGAACACAGCATATTCACCTTTTTCCACATGGACTAGGAGTTTGATCTTGAATTCCTCTGCCTCTTTCTCCTCCCTTTCTTCTTCTTCTTCTTCAGTTATTTCTTGACCTGTCCTTTGTTGATCTCATTTTCCTGCAGTTCCAGAACTCTAAACTCCATTTCCACCTCAACTGTTTTCTTTTTCTGTGTATACCTTTCTTCTGGTACTCTCACCTAGGTCTTCTCCTACTCCTCTCTGTATTTTTTCCATGGAAGCCCTTAGTTGATTCAAGAAGTTATCATTTACATACTCCCTTACTTTGATCTGTGAAATGAAAGATCTTAAATTGGCATCTGTTGCTTTTTGCAGTTTTTCTTGTGGCAATATTCCTGTCTTCCAGTTTTTGGAAGACTGCATGCCCTCTTGATTTAATTATAGGGTTTGTAGCTGTATATTATCTCCTCTTTATCTGCAGAAGTCCACTTAACTGTAGTTAATCCTCTTAACGTTCTCAGTAATTTCTGAGGGTTATCTCCTGCCACAATGGGTCCATGAACATGCTCACCATGGCCTTTATCCATGGCAAGGATGTTGTCTGTATCTGCAGTGTCTGCACTATCACTACCTCCTAGTGCATAGGCTACAGGTGGGCAACTTTTTTTTATCCTAGGCAACGTGCAGCCAGTATGTATTTTTCTTTTTCTTTCCTACCATACTTCTATTATAGTGTCACCTTGCTGATATTTAGTATAGATTTTGTACAGATCCCCCCCCCTCATTCCCCAGAATGGAAAATGAATGATACCAAACTCCCTCCCTCCAGAACTCCACCAACAGACCCCCTGCATTCAGTGCCCAACCACAAAACTTCCCTGCTCCTTCAAGTTCCCGGGTATTACTTGGGCCATCGCTGGTCTCTAGTGGTGATCGGGGCAGGAGAGGACCCCCTCCATATATAGACTATATGCACAAGTTTGTATAGCACACAAAATATGAAAATATTGTTATCTGTAAACCACTTTGATTTCTAGATAAAATGGTATAGAAAAATAGATATATAAATAAATAATGAGTAGATCCCCTAAGGGCATGGGGAAGGTAATGAAGAATATCACCACTGCTTGGTTAGCTTCCCAGCAATCCAGCCAACCCAGATATTCAAAGCTGGGACCCGGATATGGCCCCAACATTAAATATCTGGCTTTAGAATTCAGCGGCTGCGGCGACTAGCTGCATTAGATTGGCTAGCCACCACCGCTGAATATTGAACCCGTAAAGTATATGGACCTTTTTTCCAGGAATTTGTCCAAATATGTTTTAAACCCAGCTATGCTAATTGCTTTTATCACATCTTCCAGTAACAAACAATTGATTTGCATTTACCCGTTCCACTCCAATCATCATTTTATAAACCTTTATTATATCTCTCCTCAATTGTCTCTTTTTTCCCACCTGAAGATCCCTAACCTCTTTAGCCTTCCCTTTTAGCATTTTGGTTGCCCTTCTCTGTACTGTTTCTAATTCCAGTATATTTTGAGGTGTGACAGCAAGCATTCCACACCATACTCAATGTGTGGTCACATCATGAAGTGATACAAATGCATTTGATGGAGACTAAAATAGAGACTATCATAATGCCTCTGTTTCACTCCATGATGCGACAACACATAGGGGCTCTTTTACTAAAGGTGGTAACATGCAGTAACTTTATTAATGTGCATTATGTCCCCAAAGCCTTTTTATTTCTATGGGCGCAATGGCACTTTACCCACATTAACTTCATTAATGTGCATTAGCCTTTAGTAAAAGGGACCCATAGAGTACAGTGTGGAATTAAGGGGAAGAGTTGGGAGATCTGGTTGTTTTCTTGGAGGAAGAGTCTTGATATTGGCATTTCCCTTGATTGGGGGGGGGGGGGGGGGAAGGTGCTGCTTTTTTTCGCCACAACCACACACTGAACAGAGGATTTCAACATATTGTCTACGATGATGCCTAGACTCCTAGGAGGTAATGTATAAGGAAGCATGTACTTTACACAAAGGCTACATACACATGTGAATGGTCTCATATAAAACGCTGCATTCATCCTTCATATGTTCCATGTCCCTATATGCAAGACATCTTTGCAATTTCTGACTCTCATTTCATGCGCAGCTACATCAGCAGATCCAACCACATCATAAATGTAATGAAATGTAGTACAATCAGTGAAAGCTTAATTTCTATTCATCTACAAGGAAAGCCCATCAATACAACTATAATTCAGTTATATGCTGCAGCAACAGCTGCAGGAGAAGAGGAAGACATTGAGTTCTATGAAAAGTACAAGCTGAAATTGACAGAACTGGCAAACAGAATATCCTGATAGTCATGGGTTACTGGAACACAAAAGTTGGCAACAAAGAAGAAGGTAAAGTGGTTGGAAAATATGGACTTGGCAATAGAAATGAAGCTGGAGAAAGACTGATAGAATTCTGCAAGTTTTGCAAGACCAATGATCTAGTCATCTCAAACACATTCTTTCCACAACACAAGCACCAACTGTACACGTGGACTTCACCCAATGGATTGTACAGAAATCAGATTGGCTACATCTGTGGAAGACAATGATGGAAAAGCTCAATAACATCAACAAAGACAAAACCTGGAGCTAACTGTGGTACAGATCATCAACTACTAGTATGCAAACTCAAGCTAATGTTGAAAAAGAGCAAGCCACTCATGAATGTAGCAAAATATGACCTTGAGAATATACCACTGGAATTTAACAACTGCCTGAAAAATCAATTTGCTGCTTTAGATACAAATGACAGAGTTCAGAAGAGTTATGGGATGACGTCAAGAAGGTTGTGTTGGAAGAAAGCGAGAAGTCTCTACATAAGGTGAAAAAGCAAAAACGACAAAAATGGATGACTGAAGAAACTCTGAAAATTGTCCAGAAGTGCAGAGAAGCTAAAGTCAGAGGAGAAAGAGAGGCAATCACAGAACTCAACAGAGATTTCCAACATGCAGCAAGACAAAACAAGGAGAAGTACTACAATGACACATGCAAGGAAATAAAATCAGAAACTAACAGAGGAAGAACAAGATGAGCTTTTCTAAAGCTACGAGAGTTAAAGAAAAAATTCCAGCCTTGAATTGGAATGCTACAAGATGCTCAAGGATCCATGTTGAATGATGCTGAGAAGATCAAGAAAAGGTAGAAAGATTATAGAGTCATTATACCATAAAGATCAAGTGGACCAACAGCTGTTTCAATCTGTACCTTATGATCAGGAACCATTGGTGATGAAAGAAGTCGAAGCAGCATTGAAAGCCTTATTAAAGAACAAAGCACCAGGCATTGATGGCATCCCCACTGAAGTATTACAGCAATCAGATGAAGCTGTTACCATACTTACAAATCTCTGCCAGGAAATTTGGAAGACAAATTCATGCCAACTGACTGGAAAAGATCTGTGTTTATACCAATACTGAAGAAAGGTGACCCGACTGTGGAAATTATCACACAGTTTCTCTGATCTCACATGCCAGCAAGATTCTACTCAAGATCTTTCAGCAGAGACTACAACCATACTTGGAACGAGAACTGCCTGAAGTGCAAGCAGAGTTCAGGAAAGAGTAAGGAACAAGAGGCACCATCGCGGATGTGAGATGGAACCTTGAAAAGACAAAAGAATACTGAAAGGATATCCATAGTTTTATTAACTACAGCAAGGCTTTTGACTCTGTATACCATGAGAAACTCTGGGCCACATTAAGAAGCATGGGTATACCAGAACACCTGATTGTTCTCTTGCACAACCTTTACATTGATCAAGAAGCAACAGTTTGAATGGATCAAGGAGAAAAAGAATGGTTTATATTTAACTCTTTTTATTGAAACAAAAAGTACAACAGTTCCAGAACATTGGTATCTTGACATATCATTAGATATGCATAAAACTTTCAATTCCCTTTCAAATATTTTGTTTGTTATACCTATATCTCCCCACCTCCCTTTTCGCCCCCCCCCCTACTCCCTCGACAATTTTTATAAGTGTTCATAATACCTCTCATCCACTCCAGTGGATGATGACACTTGCACACCACCGGAGGGTGGACATATAGGCTCAGCCATTTGTACGTTTTTTCTTTCTTTTTTTTTTCCTCTTTATGAATCCCCTCCTTCCTATGTCCTTTAACCTCCCCTTCCACCCCCCCTTATTTGGCTACTCCTATTTTAAGCACTCCCCCACTCTCCATCCACCTCTCCCCCCCCCCCCCCCCCCGTTGTGTCTGCCTCTGGGGGTCACTCTCAGGTTCCCAATCTTATCACCCGGACTTTGGGTACCTAATGTAAAACATTATGAATGCGACCTCTATCTTTTGGGGTTAGGATCTGGACATATGGCCCCCACTCTTCTAAGAATCTTTCTCTTAGGGGCACAACATGCTCCAAGATGTTCTATCAACATGAGCTCATATATCTCTTTGTTCCAGGCTTCCACTTTAGGTAACTAAGAGGATCCAAACCGAACAACTCCTATATTTCCTCGGAACATTGTCCATTCTATGCATCAGTCCCAATACTGCAACTGCGGGCTCAGCCAGTATATCCACTTTTAATATGTTTCCAAGATATCTGTAGGCTACCCTCTAAAACTGATTAATCCTAGGGCATTTCCACCACATATGCCCCAGGTTAGCCCGTCCTAGCCGCACCTTGGGCAATCTCCCATTACAGCATATCCTGCCTGATACGCTCTGTATGGGGCAAAGTGGCATCGTTGAATGTATGTGAATAATTTAAAATTCAGTATATCATAGTTAGGGAATTATTAGTAATCCCTGTATGTTTGCATGTGTGCACGCACCTCTGTGTGCTGTACATGCATTGTGTCTGTGGGTGAGGTAGTGGAGGGTGGTTGGGCATTTCCAGTTTACGTAGTTTTGCAGGGTGGACTAAGATGTAGGGAGGTAGTGTTCGGGCTTGGGGCAAGCCTGGCACAAGGAGACGAGGATCCCTAGGCAAACCTCATTCTTTGCACTCTCACCCCCAGCTCATGCTCCCACCCCCTGCCCGGCCCCATTGCTACCGCTGCTGCCCCTCTCCAGGACCTGTAGCGATGGCAATGGTCATAAACAATCCCACAGTGCTTACCATCAACTCCTGGTGCTGCGAGACCATTTCTGTTCCAAAGCAGACTTCCTGTTTGGGAAGTCGGCATTGGGCCTTGGCGGGTAACAGAACAGAAACAACTTTGCAGCACTGGGATGCAGGAGTGTAGTTTTTGGGGGTGGAGTGGTTGGTAGGGTAGTGAGGCTGTTGCAGAAGATTATTTTTGGCAGAGATGTCGGAATGCCATGTTCCATAGGGGGGTAGACAAGCTCCACCCCTGGGCCAGCTGAACTCCATGCGGCTGCGATTGCTGGTCTTCTGCTCCTGTCTGGATCTGATCTCCCGCAAGTAGACAGGAGCAATCTGTGCCATGATTGCAGCACTCTTCTGCCCGAGGGAATGGGATCCCCAAGGGCAGCCTGCTGCTTACCGAGTCACAATCACCAGCCTTCCCTTACATCTGCCTGTGGGAAATCAGATCCCCAAGGGCCAAAGTAGGGGAAGGGGCGATCGCAGCTGCAAAGTTTTGGTGGGACCAGGGCTCCTGTGGCCCCCCTTTTCTGATGACTATGTTTTTTGGAGTAGGCAGTTTGTGATGTGGTTGAGCAGTTGTGGATGTGTACTTGAAGGGTGGTGGGCATAAGAACATAACATAAGAACATAAGATATGCCATACTGGGTCAGACCAAGGTCCATCAAGCCCAGTATTCTGTTTCCAACAGTGGCCAATCTAGGTCATATGTACCTAGCAGTTTCCCCAAAAGACACAGGTTCTGCAATGCTTGTACTGGGTCAAGCATTGATATCTTTGGTCACTTCTTAATAATGGTTTATGGACCTTTCCTCCAGGAACTTGTCCAAACCTTTTTTAAACCCAGCTACACTAACAGCCCTTACTACATCCTCCGGTAACAAATTCCAGAGTTTGATTACACGTTGAGTGAAAAAATATTTTCTTTTATTAGTCTTAAATAGTTTACCCTGTAGCTTCATTGCATGTCCCCTAGTCTTTCTATATTCTGATAACGTAAACAATCGATCTACGTTTACCCGTTCCACTCCGTTCATTAATTTATAGACTTCTATCATATCTCCCCTCAGCCGTCTCTTTTCCAGGTTAAAGAGCCCTAACCTTTTTAGCCTTTCTTCATAGGAGTATCCTTCCATCCCCTTTACCATTTTGGGGCTCTTCTCTGAACCTTTTCTAAAATCGCCATATCCTTTTTAAGATACGGCGACCAGAATTGCACACAATATTCAAGGTGCGGTCTCACCATGGAACGATATAGAGGCATTATAATATCTTTTGTTTTATTTTCCATTCCTTTCTTTATCATACCTAGCATTCTATTTGCTCTCTTGGCCGCCGCTGCACACTGCACACTGGGCAGTTGTGTGAGGATGTTTTTTAGGAATATGAGTATTTAGCGGGTAACTGGGTCAGCTGTGAGGAAGTATTTTTGAAGGTGGAGGGCAGTTTGCAGGGTGTTGGGGAAATAATGGGGGGGCATATTTTTTGGTGATGGGGCAGTTTTGGGGGTTGAGTGAGGAGTGAATAGGGAGAGGAATTTGGAAAGGAGGAATTCCGTAAGTGCTGTGTTTCATTGGGTGTAAATTTCTATGCTACAGAAGGTAGAACTCCTTCTCATATAGAAATGCAATTGGCAATTATTTTGAGGGGGCTTGTTTCTCTGGAACCCCTGGACAAATTTTGAAACTGGTGGTCTAGTGGAGTAGGCCAATAGGAATAATTTCTCTGTGCTCCTGCCAGCTATAGCTACGGGTGAAAAATGGTGCATGAGATCCCCTAGTGATAGTATTTTGGAACTAGACAGTACTGGAAGACTTACTGCTAAGGGATCCCGAACACCATTTTGCACCCAGAGACAGAGCCAAAAAGAGCAAGGAGGGATCGTGCCTGCTGGCCTACCCAACTAGACTATCAGTGTCTAAAATGAGAGGCCCTATTGGTCTTGGGGCATCAAAAGGGGGAGTTCTTGGTGGGTTTGGCCTTGGAGATTAGGGAGGGTGGGATAGCTGTAATGAGGCCTGGGAGGACAGTGATGGATGGGGGTAGTTTTGGAAGGGGGCCCAGTCATTTGTGGTGCCAGGGGAAGGGGACCCCCAGACTACCTGTACTAGGCTTGGCCCTTTAAATTTGCAGCCTGGACCATCGGGCTATGTGTTTGTGGGCTGATGCTCCTGGCTGAGAAAAATACTGCCAAGAAAACCCAGGAGATTCTGGGTCGCCAGGAGTCAGGACTGACTCAAAGGCACACATTGCATTTGCATTTGCACTGAGTTACTGCATGTTACTGATTCTCACGTAAACTAAGTTGCGGTAGAATCCAAGCTTGGGCATTATCTTCCCCTGGAGTTGCGAATAATCAGTAATTATCTTTCATTTTGAACGGGCTTAATCTTGGTGGTTCTTTCAGTATTTTATTTGATATGCTTATTCTGACTCTGTTGCAGTTGATTTTTTTTAATGACAAGATGTTATTTGTATATAAGAACCTTTTTATTGTATTTGGCTTATATTTGCACTGATATTATAGATTTCTACTTTATTGTGAACCACTTTTTTGCTTATGTACTAACAGGCTGATACAGAAAACTAGCATGGCCTTTAAGCACAGATAAAGCCACTTTTAAGCACACTTACTGCTACCACCATGCAGAAAAGCGACGGACGTGTGTGTAAATAGCAAAGGAAAAGATAGCACACAATTAATGTCAAGAGTACTTAAATGTATTTAAATTATAGGCAAATTAACTGCACATAATAAAACGGTATGCAAATTTTTGCTGCGCCTGATGCGGGGGCTAACTGGGCAGTATGCTGCTGCCCGGTTAGCTATTGCAGCTGGGAAGCTGTGCGATAAACTCAGATATTTAATGCCAGGGTCACTTATAACCCCAGCATTGAATATCTAGGGTTAAGGGTCGCCACAGATGGCTATGTGCTGTAGCGGTCCATAGCTGTCATAATTTGGCCCATTGTTCCTTAAGCGTCTCCTCAGAGTCTCCCAACTGCGTAGGGTCCCTCAGAATTGATACGCAAATGTTCTTGTGGATTTGCCACATTTTTGCTTCATATCATGGAACTCTTTAATACATAAACTCAAAGGAATTTTGTTTTTGTACACGTAGTAATAAATCAAATAATACCTCCACCGACTGCCCTCTTCTCGGTGCCAGTTGCTTAATGGTCTCTTGTGCCTATTCTTTCAAGTGATCCTTAATGGTTTCAAGTTGATCTTTAGGAAGGACTTGCAGGATTTTCAAGGCAGATCGAACTTTCTCTATCCACTCCTCCACTGTAAGGTCTTCAGGCCGGCCTTTGGAATCCAAAGAATTCTGGAATGCTTTTTTCCCACTGAATAACCATGGTAGTGGTTATCACTGGAGTCTGCTTCTGTGGTGTGCTCCATGCTGATGCCTCCAGCGCTGCTCACAGATCATCAATTTGTTTCTGCAACTCCTCCATATATCTTCTGTCCTTCCGGGATCAAAAATCAGGTACTTGGGCAGAGAGAGACAATCTTCTCCCACTTCAGAGTAATTCAGACACTAACACACCAACTCAGTCTTTTTTAAGCCCCATGTGTCAGTTCCCAGTCAACAATGGCAATGGTTTCCAAATTTTCAACCAATGTCAACAGTATCTTAATGCTCCCACTTCCCCCAGTAAAACCCAGTTTACCCACTCCTTCTTCCCTCTCCTGTCTGTGATGCCACGGTAACCTCCCACCCTCACCCCAGGGTAAGATAGAACAAGCTTTCTTCATTTTAGGAGTGTTTCACGGTTACCGGAGTGATGTTATTACTATCAGACCCTATTAGGGTATGACAGGGTGCCAAAATACTAAGTTCCGGCTGGAATACCCCTCAAGGGGAATACAGTCAGAAAAATAAAATGGTACTAAAGGATAAAGGCTAAGGAGAATCTCATATGGTATAAGATACAAGGACCCAGGTATACCTTGGGTAAGTATGGTAAGAAATTGTATATGCAGCTTGACTCTGGTGTAGTAAATTATTAATTACAATGTTTACTCAGATTGCAAGCAATAAACATTCAGAAACAATGTCTCAAATTTTTGGAATCTTTTTTACCATGCTTAGTTCCCTAAACAGGTAAGTATTGTATCTCCTGTAACAGAAAGGCCGCGGGCCTCGTGCCCGCTAGCTGCCGATAACCGGGGGGGGGGGGGGGGCGGGTGCATGACTCGGCCCCCACGAGGCGTCTAAAGGAGGACCGCGGCGGCGTGGCTTTGGCTGGACCCCATTGGCTCCCAAGTGTGAGTGAGGGCGCGGGAGCCAATGGGGGATCATATAGGACTGGGGGGAGGTGGGGCCAAGGCCGAGCGAGCCGGCAGGAGTGTCAGTCACCGGGGGAGCGTGGAAGGTGGCTGGCGTGGCTGCCTTCTCCAGCTGGAATTTTCTTTTGTCCCTGGGCTGCCGGAGCAGCCGAAGAGGGGTGTCGGGTTTCATTTCAGGAACGGAAGGGAAGAGATGGGGGAGCTGTGTGGAAGGAGGGGGACAGGCAATGGCGCAGTAACAGGCAAGTCGGCTTCCTTTTTTCTTCTCCCACCTCGGTACGGAAGCCGTGAATCGGCTGAGCACCAGGGGAGCAGTAATTTCAGTCACGAAGGTCGGGCAACAGCAGCGACCAGATGCCTGAGTGTGTGTGCTGGCAGGAAGACCCTATCCTTTAGGCGTAAGTAGCTTTTTGCTGTGGCTGACAGACTGCATGGTGGAGGCCCATGCACGGCAGGGCTGAAAGATGCGCCAGTTTTAGCGGGAAGGCTTGCAGATGTGTTTTCTTTTGCTTTCCTTTTCCTTATTTTTCTGTAGTTTTGAGTTACTTTTCATGCAATTTAGTTGCTTTGGGGTTCCTTTTACAGTCAGGTAATTTGCTTTGGGTTAAAATAAAAAAAAACCAAAAAACAATCAACAGAAGTAAGGAAGCTAAAGGACAGCGAGCAGAGGGACAAGTAACTTAGTAGCTTGTCTGGCAGTGCGGCAGATCCTCCCCATTGTGCCAGGGGGCTATGCCGGCAAGGCTCCAGTGTGTAGCTTGTGGGGCATGTAGGAGTATGCTCTCCACAAAGGGGATTTGCTGGGGGTGCACTGCTGAGGCGTGCACTGCTGAGGCGTGCACGGCTGAACAGACAATGCAAGAAGCAGAGACCTCGGAGAAGGCTGTCCAACTGTCTTCAGGTTCCTTGCTACAGAAGGATGGCTTGGCAGGGCTTAGCTTCTCTGGGCCCCTCGTCCTCTCAAGCATAGAGGGGGAGGGTTCTGGGGGATTTTCCCCCCAAATTTGTGTTATTGCTCTAAACGTCTTTTGGCTTATAGTGGCAAGGCGAGAGCCAGGTGAGCAACGCTAGAAAGAGGGACTCTGGGAGACCTGCAGAGTTTTGACCTGGATCAGGTGCAGCTGATGAGACTGGTTCCTTTTCCTCAGATGGGGAGCCTGAGGCTGGGTGGGAACTAGAGTAGCTGGCAGAAGGTGCGACCCTGCAGAAGGAGGAATCTCGCATTGTCAGGCCTTCTGTTGGCCGTCCTTATTGCTGATCCCTTAAGACTCTGGGTATACTTTTACAGTAACAGCTAAAAAATTTGTGAATCGGTGGGTGGCAGTGGAACTGTGATTCAGGACGGTCGGGTTGGGGCAGGGTTTAAGGGGCCGGGGGGGGGGGGGGGGTTAGCGTGTATTCCGGGGGTTGTCCTCCGGCAGCCTGGGATCAGGGGCGGGGCTGGAGACAGGGATATTCTGGGCTGTGTGGTCGGGAGGGTGCGCTCTCCTGTGGGTTTTAGCTGCTTCCCCACGGTGTGTTCTGCTTTCTTTTTACAGATACCAATTGGAGGATTGCTGGTGCGTCGTGGTTCGGTGAGTGCGAGGTGGATGGTGCAGGGAGTGCGCGGCTATGGTGACGACGGGGATCGGGCGGACGTGTTGCTGTTGGACAGCGGGCATGTGGATCAGGACAGTGGTGCGCGGGTGCCCAGGCCCATGGCTGCTGGGGCAGGTGAGTCGCCGGTTGTGGGGGGGGGATTAAGGGGTTGAGGCAATAGCAGTAGCGGTAACACTCCTGTAGTCTGCGCCGCGGGTCAGGGTACTTGTCGTCTGAGTCTTGCGGGGCATCGTCATCATCGCGGGGTGCGGAGAGGGGGTGCGAGCGGAGGGTGGCTGTGGCATACGGGAGCCATGTCGGATGGAGTGGGGCCCACGCTGGTTTATTTCTGGACTCAAAAAGGGGGGATGCCGCTGAAGTTATGGAAGGCAGTATATGGCCATTTTAGGCTTCTGGAGGGTGGGCAGAGGTCCGGCGATACTAGGGGTGGAAGATTGCTCGTAGCTGGACAAGAGCCTTCCTGAAGCACGCTGGGGTATGGGGCCGCCCATTCCTGGGTAGTATGGGTTGCGGGTCGCCGGTTCTGATGTTCGCTGGGAAGCGGCCCAGACGTATGAGGGGGGGCATGGCTCTGCTGGGATGGGAAGTTGCGGGACAAGAGGGAGGTGCATAGGTTATTCACGCGGGGCCTGCGGGGTAGCCGCATATAGTCTGCCGCGGGGCCTCCACGGTAGCCTCCACTGTGATCGGGGGCAGCCCATAATACCGTGGCTGCCCAATGCGGTTGCCCAATAGCAGCAGCCACCTCCTCCAGGCCTCCCCAGAGCCACGCCTGATGATAACCATGACCACACGAATCATTGGAGACCTGTGCCAGCGGCCTCTTCCCCTGCTGTTTATTTTTTCCTTTAAAAAGAAAACACGCAAATGCTCTCTACTTTTCCCAAACCCACAGGAAGTGAGATACAGAAAAAAAACCTCCTGAGGGCACTACATAGCCCCGAAGCATATCTGACCCCCCTTTCCCCCCAAGATACCATTCTCTTTTAATATTATTATTTTTATTTCAATTCATCTTTTCTCATCTGATAACAGTAGGATAATGAAAAATATAAGCAAAGAGGAAAATAAAAGACTGGAAATCTAAAAATGATAAAAGCAAAACAAAGATGACAGCATGTAGGAAATTCTAGAGGAAATGCTGAGAGAGGAGAGAGAAAATGTGAAAAAAGGAAAAATGAGTTGATCATGAAAGACTAGAAAAATGAAAATTAACCTACTTAAAATAATAAAGAAAATAGGAAAGAAATTGAAAGATCAAGAAAAAAACCAAAGGAAGACAAAAACGAGAATAGAAGATAAAGAAATACAAAGCTTTGAAAGTATTTTATTGCATTACCCTACTACAGCTACAACTGAATAGGTGGGAGGTTTGAGTCTAAGAATCAAGCTTGTAAGGAAGAGGGTTAGAGAGAGTGATAGAACGCATGAGAATATATGTGAGTGAGTACTTATGTATGTATGAAAGAGTGTTGGTGGGGAAACAGAAATCTATGAGTCTGGGAGAGCTAAAAGTTCACCCCACCTGCTAATCTGATCATCCTGCTGCTTGCCTTCCAAATGAAGCAAGCAAACTATGCTCATTCCTGTCCTTGGATAAGAAGTCTGCAGCAGTAGGTAACCGCTCCCATGTAAAAAGACTAGATGAAGTGCCAATTGGGTGATCCTTAGATTTGCAAACTACGGGACCTGTTTACTAAAGTGCAATAAGCAGTTACCATGTGAATTAAAGTGCAATAACTATTAGCGCACAGCTGAGATAATAGTTAGTGCCTGGCCATGCCACCTTACCATGTGTTAATTCACCCAAAACTAGTTGTGATGGAGGGGGGTAGGTAACAGTTGGAGAATGGGCACATTATGTGCATGAGCAGCATCTTGCAGTCTGCCTATCGTAAGTTACCATGCATTGTCTCTGCTGCAGATAAAGTGGATGCACTAACCATCTCTTAAATTACGGCAGTGGTTGCAGCCCTAAAGAACCTGCTGACATTAAGAATGAAGAACCCCCATCCCTGAATCCTCCTGCTATATGACAAGGACATCTCATTACTCCAAACCCCCTGACATGACAAGGAAGATACCACACCCCTCAAAACCCTATAGTGACTAGTGAAGGGAATAGTAATCCTTGGACACTCTTACCCTATAAAACCCTTGGTTCAAAATGGCACTTTTGACCCTTAGGGTAGTCTTGCAGTACCATTGCTAGGAATCAAGCTGCCAAATAAGGCACATGCCCTGTTTTTGGCAGCTTGACCTCCTAGTGATAGGCTATGAGACTACCAGTAGGAGTCAGAGGAACCGTTTTGAACGCAGGTGATGATGGGATAGAAGCATCTGGGGATCAATCCTGTCCCCCACTAGTCACCAAGAAAGTTCCATAAGAGCCAGGACGGTATAGGCGGTGAAAAGATCTCTATGTTGGGGACATTTCCAGGGGTGGAGTTATTCTTCTTTGCCATCTTGAGGGGCCAGGGAGGTTCATTCATCATCTTGGGGAGGAGATTTGGGGAATTCTTTAGTGCAGTAATGCATTTATTGATAGCATGGATGCATCTGCATTATCAGCAATGCATTTAACATGAATAAATTTTAGTACTGTGCTGTAACTGCCTGGGCAGTTGCTGGGCATACCCCCAATAGTTACCACACAAATGGCAATCGTTTGTTTTTACTTTTCTTTTTGTTTAATTTTGATTGTTCACGATCCTCCCCTGACCTTTGACCCTCTGCCTTTGGCGCAAATCTAAGCTGGGAGGTTTAAAAGTGCATTGCCATTTTTCTACGGCTTCTTGATCCCAAAATAGTGAGTTGTTTCTGCCGTTTGTCAGGTAAGGTTGTCTTCTAGTTTTAATGTAACCTAGATTTACAAGTCCCATCAGATTTTTTTTATGACTTCCCTCATTTTTTGTGTTACAGTGTTTTTTAAATTTTTTTGTGTTACAGTGCTTTTATTGGTTTACTCTGGTGAAGCTTTCCCTTTTAATTTTTAAGCGGTACCATATACAGGTATTCACCTGTTTCTTTCCGCCTCTCATGTTGAATTTTATGGCTGGTTTGATCGTTTCACATTTATATTAGGTCCTCCTCATCTCTATTGTCTATCTAGGTCGCCTCAGAAGCTATACCCTAACAGGGCAGTGGCAATATGGAGCTGCTGCTCATCAGTTAGCTTTTTCAGGTAAAGTTAGGCCAGCATTTGCTGTGCTCTACTTTACACACATGTTGTTCACTGTGCAGCAGCTCAATATCACCGCTGCCCAGTTAGCAACAGGTGCTGCCTCCATTCTGCCCTGAAATGCCTCCCAACACTTTTGATGCTAAACACTTAGGGGGTCATTCTGAGGCAAGAATAGCAGGGATGAAATTCCCGCTATTTGGGCTTTTTCCTGGTCCCGTCTACCTTCCCCGCATGTTGTATGGGGAAGGTAGGGCAGGGGAGGAAAAGAGGCGGATCGGGGGCAACTTCAGGATGGGCAGTGGGCGGTCTTCGGCCCCAGATGTACAGAACCAATTCCAATGTTGGCCCTGTACGTCTGAGGCAGACGGCTTGCACGGGGAAATTATTCCACCTCCGAGGTGGAATAAGTTCTCCTAGTATCCAGAGGACAACGGGCCCAGAGCGCGGAAGGGGGAGGGGGGCTGAGGACATTCCCCGCAGCCTGACCCTGGCCTTAGAGGCCAGATTGGGGGTCAGGCTGTGGGGAAAGCAGCTCTGCAGCCGGTGGCCAGGGATCACAGCTTTTCAATGGAGCCACGGTGCCATGGCAAGCGGATGCCATGGCACTGCGGCTCCATTGAAGAGCCTTGACTGAGCTAGCCGAGTCGGATGGAATCGGAGTCCCGGCCTGCACTTACAGGCCTGTTAGTTATTCTGATCTCACGGAGCTAGACGTGCCCCGTGGGATCAGAATCCCGGTTCCCTCTGTGTGTCCGGTTCCGATCAGAAGCATAGAGGGCCCAGACTTCCATGACGGAATCCAGCCCTTAGCATCGGGACATGTAACGGTTGCTCCCATGGATATCCGGTGGCACGAACAAGGCTAAAAGTCCAGCTCAGCAGCCTTTACAGTTTGCAGGTCTACAAATCATGTAAATGCATTTGAATATTTTCCTCCCCCCAATATTTCCATTTAGAGTTAATGCTCTTCCTATGCTAGTTATGTTACTATACTGTGCCTGCAATCAAAATGACATGTTAAACATAATAGACCTGATATTGAATTGGACAGGCTATGTGCCGCTTCGGCGTATAGCCATGCCCACCGACTCATAACCCCAGATATTCAATGCCGTGGAGGTTAACTTCTGCAGGTAAAACTAGACCAGCTTTTGCTATGCCTGGTTCTACTCACCGATTGCTAACCGGCTAGTGGTACAACATTGCCGCTACCCAGTTAGTGACAGTCTCTGCCTCTGCTCTGCCCCAGAACTCCTCCAACAGCCCCGATGCTAACCGCATAGCATCGGGATGTGTAGCAGGGTGAGAAGGGGATATTCGACGGCATGTAAACCATGTCAATGCCTTTTGAATATCGGGCCAAATTTGCTTTGAGCGGTATTAAACATGATTTGTTTTGACTCTGATGTTTCTTTCTGGTCCTTTGGACCACTAGGTCAATCAAAACCAGGGATTCTGCCATTTGAGTCTTCGTCTACAACAATTCAGGGATTTTTCCCTTATTTACATCCCCTGCTCTCATACATAGTCTGACCATTTTAGTAGCAGTCCTTCAGCTATGCATCAAAACTCCATCTAGAGCCTTGCAGTAATGGACCCTGCAATCTGCCCATTAAGTGTCATGCTTGAACAATGGCCATGATACCCTCTTCTCCAATGACAGTGAATATTACTTTTATACCTGAAATTGTATCCTTTTCATCTATAATATTTGTTGGAGCGGGGGCGGTACCAGCTCTAAGTAAGTGCCAGCAATACCATGGATTTTCAGGAGCCCTAGCCTGGTCAACTTAGGACATATAAAAAACAGGCCTAGGCTTCAATCAGGACAAGGGCTGACTGAAAATCGCACTAACTGGGTTCGCTCCACTCAGCCCAGATATTCAGCAGCAGCTCCTACAGCAGCAGCAGCAGCTCCTATCCTACTGCTGCTGAATATCCCACTGATATTTAAGCACCATGGCTGACCACTGTAGCATTTGAATACTGTACTGAGGACCAGATATTCAACGAAGGCGGTTAGCGTGATTACGGTGCCTAGCTGTTGGCACTGAACACTAAACCCGTATATTCAATTCCAGGGCCATATCCATCCACTGGCATTGAATATTCGGGTTGCCCAGAAGCTGGAAGCTAATTGGGCAGTGGCGATATTGAGCTGCTGATCGGTTAGCTTTCGTGGGTACAGTTAGGACAGATTTTGCTGCACCTAACTTTCACCGCTGAGTGATAACCGGGCAGGGGCTGAATATCACCGCTGACTGGCTATTTCAAAGTATTGTCCCCGAAATGCCCCGATGCTAACCATGTTAGTGCCAATGAATATCCCACTTAGGGATATTCAGACCTTGACAGTTCTGAAAATTAAGTCCGATAATTCTATAAAAATAAAATAAAAGCCTACTTTACATTTTTTTTAAGTTAACGAACAATTATGTTTTGGAATTTATTGCCAGCTACAAAGCCTGTTTAAAAATAAAATGTATAGCTAAGTTCAAAAAGGAAACATTTCTTTGGGCATGAACAATAAGGAATGAATCTCCCTTTTTGGATTTGCTGGATATTTTCAAATGGCCTGGATTGGCTAGCTGCCAGTGCTGAAAGTTACCCAGATATTCAGTGCCAGTCCTAGCACTGAATATTAGGGTTAGCTGCACTTGCAGCTCACTAACCTGGCAGTGGTGATATTGAGCTGCTGCCCAGTTAGCTATACATGGTGAAAGTTAGGATAGATTTTCCTGCAGCTGGCTTTTACCACATTTCCATAATCGGGTAGTGGCTCAATATTGTCACTGCCCGGTTAGCGAGCAGTGCCACCTCCGCTCCATCCCAGAATGCCCCTGACATGCAATAGGCTTGGATATCCAGCTCAAGGGCATTTACATGGTTTGCGGGTCTGCAAACCTTGTAACTACCACTGAATACTGGGCCTTAGTGGTATGCCACAGAGATCTGACCTTTGGTCCACTTCTTAAAGAAACTATTAAATGAATTTATGGAAGGCTGTCAGGTAAGGTTTCCCTCTTTGTGGATGATACTTAAATCTGCAATAGGGTAGATAATGAGGAGAGATCCACAGAAGTTTGAATTTGGCAGCTGAAATTTAATGCAAAAAATGCAGGGTCCTGCATTTGGACTGCGAAAATCCAAGGGAGCGGTACAGTATAGGGGTGAAGCACTTCTGTCCATGAAAGAAAACTGGAACCTGGGGGTGTTTGTTTTGGATCTTATGGTGGTTATATAGGTAGGAAAGGTGACAGTGAAGGCCAGAAAGATGCTTGAGTGCACAGGGAGAGGAATAAGGATGTGGAAATCCCCTTTTATACAGTTCTAGGGATTGTTCTTTCAAAAGGATATAAACAGGATAAAGTCATTGCAGAGGGTGGCTACTAAAATGGCCATTGTTTTTTGTTATAAGGCATATGGAGACAAAGATCTCAATATGTATACTTTGGAAGAAATGAGGGAGAGGGGAGATATGATAGAGATTTCTAAATACCTCTGTGACATAAATGCACGGAAGGAAAGTCTTCTGTGGAAAGAAAGCTCTGCAACGAGGGGGCATAGGATGAAAGTAAAAAGAGATAGACTCAGGAGTAAGCTGAGGAAATATTTCTTTACCAGAAAAGTAATAGATGCATGGCATAGCCTCCCAGTGGGGATGATAGAGATGAGGACTGTAACTGAATTCAAGATTTAACACACTAACCATTGAATTAAAGCGCACTATATTGATTAACATGTGCTAAATCAATTTAGTGCGTACTAAACATTTTTAGGTGCCATATAAACCAAATCCACATTAATGAATGCACATCTCTCCTGGATAGTGAGCAGCGCTGAATATCTGCCTAATGGGTTCAGAACCAAAACCTATCTGGATAGAGGTGATGTTCAGTCCACTATCTGAATAATTTATCCAGATAACTTATGACAGCCTTTTCTCTGTCCTAGGTAACTGGATAATAGACTGCATATTGCAAATATATGGATACATTTTGGGATCACCCTGGCACTATACAGATAGTGCTAGGATGGTCAGTAATATTTTCAGAAGCACTGTCCAGAGAATGCCAATGAAAATAGCCGGATAGGCTGGCCAGCAGTTGTTGCTATCTGGAAAAGTTGTTGCTATCTGAAATGCTTATATTAGTTCAATAAAACGTTATCACAGCATACTCAAAATATATTTTTTCTAGGACAAATGCAAGTTATAGAACTCTTCATTTTAGCATGGTTGTATTCTAATTTTTAATTTTCTTAATTCATTAAGATATAATCTTAGACATAAAACAGAGTGGTCATACATACTCATACAAAACGTTTGACAGGAGAAACTCTTCTAAACTTGGGTAATTAACCACAGAAAAGCGTTTGCAAGAATAAGGACTAGATGTTGATAAAGAGAATCATTTGGACATTTCTTTAAATAAGGCAGTAATACTTCTAGAAAATATTTTGCAAAGAAAGAAAAGTTCTTACATTGCACTACTGTGGTTCCTTCATTGAAATGGATGAGCCCCTGTATAAAGACCATTGACAGTATCCAGAACATTTTGAGTGTCATATAAAGTCCTCAGTTTCTTGTCTGTAAGATGTATTGCAGCTAGAGAACAGAACACAAGGTCCACTTTATATCTGCTGTCATGTTTATTGAATACATTTTGATAATATTTATCAAGGGATGGAGATTTTTTTCCAGTGTTTGCTTCATGTATTGTATGCACATTCCTTACTGCAATCAGGGTAGAGTCTCAGAGGCTTTTTTGGATACTCTCTTGGGTGGGGGAGCAGAGACAAGCGATAGCATGAACATAAGTGTTTGTTAAGCTTTTATGTGGAAAGGCTGACGTGTCACCTAAATCTACTAGCAAATTAACATTAGCCTTGAATTATTCTGTCAAATTTAGGATCCTCATCCTGTATTAATATAATGCATATTACATAAAGTTGGCCAACACTAGTTTAATTACACAGGTCTTACAAAATAGTTTGTTTTGGCAGACAATTAGCAGGATTTTCCATGAACAAGGTAAGATAAATAAAATAACTGGTTTAAAAATGAGTTTCTGAGAATAATAGATATTCCTTTCATAAATTAAATAGTTTCCAAACATAAGTGATTCATTTTATACTTAACAGCCTTCCCGTTGGTGAAAGAGAGACAACATGAGAGTTTTGAAAATCAGTGACTCAAGCAAGTGGGGGAGAGCAAGAGAAGTTGATAAATGAGTATAAAATGACAGACTAAGAAGAGACAGAGCTGGCAAAGGAGAGAGGATAAGAACATAATCGAGAAGAGGAATAAGAAAGACATTGTAACTGGAATAAGAGAAGTGTACAAAAAAAGAGCAAGACAAATGCAATGAATATAGAAGAATGGAGAGACAACAGGTTGAACTAGGAGAGTCAACTGAATTATAAATACCTCGTAGAACTATGGCAGATAGGTATAGGATATTGAGTACAGTAGTACCGGAAGATTTAAAAATAAGGCCATGTCTGGGAAGTGGAAGGACAAAAAGTGGAAGAGAGTAGTAGAATGGAACAGAGAAGGAAATGTATAAATGAAGGGAAAAATGTGGGGTGGGAGGGTGGGCAATGATAGGGCAAGAGATAAGGTTTGACTGCACCTTCAATATTGTGTGCAATTCTGGTCACCGTATCTTAAAAAGGATATAGCCGAATTATAAAAGGTACAGAAGAAGAGCCACCAAAATGATAAAGGGAATGGAAGGATACCCTTATGAGGAAAGGCTTAAAAGGGTAGCGCACTTCAACTTGGAAAAGAGAAGGCTGAGGGGAGATATGATAGAGGTCTATAAATAAATGAATGGAGTGGAACGGGTTAATGTAGATTGGTTGTTTATGCCATGAAAAAGTAGAAAGACTAGAGGACACACAATAAAGCAACAATGTAACCATTTAAGACTAATAAGAGAAATATTTTTTCACTCAATGCACAGTCAAACTCTGGAATTCGTTACCGGAGGATATAGTAAAAACTATTAGTGTAGCTGGCTTTAAAAAAGGTTTGGACAAGTTCTTGGAGGAAAAGTCCATAAACCATTATTAAAGAGGACCCGCAATATCCACTGCTTAAACTAGGATGAGCATTGTGGAAGCTGTGGACTTTGGGTACCTAGACTGGCCACTTTGGAAACAGGATACTGGGCTTGATGGACCTTGGTCTGACCCAGTATGGCATTTCTTATTTCTTATGTTCTTAAGAGATATACAATTAAAGAAGATATCACCTAACTAAAGAATGTAACTGTATAGAAAGGAAAACAAATGGTTAATGGAGAAAGAAATGAAGGAAAGCTGTTGGAAGGTAAAGAGAATTATGGGAGGAAGAAATGAAAGGGAACTGAAATATAAAAAACTGGTCAGTAACGGAAACCTAATGTTAGGGCAGCTGGCTCAGAACCAGGGAAGAAGTTCAAATCTCACTGCTGTTCCTTGTGATCATGGGCAAGTCACTTAATCCTCCATTGCTTCAGATATAAGCTTAGAGGCATGTTTACTAAAATGTGGTAACCAGGAGCACGGGGTTTATCATGGGCTACCATATGTTTTCTGCCAACAGCAGCCGGGAGTGCGCGGCCAAAAGGCACTCAGGCTAAAAACACTGAGCTAACAGAGCAGTGCTAAAATAGGCGGAGTTAGTGTAGAGTCAGGGCAGAAAGTAGTTGGCAATTGCAGAGTGCCACTAGTGAGACTGCTCTAATGAGGTTCTAAAGCAATGGTCTCAACCCAGTCCTCCGGGCCCCCCAGGCCACTCAGATTTTCAGGATATCCACAATGAGATAGATCTGCATGGATTGCTTCCATTGTATGCAGATCTTTGTCATGCATATTCATTGTAGATTTCTTGAAAACCTGACTGGCCTGGGGGTCCTAAAGGACTGGGTTGAGAACCACTGTTCTAGAGGAACAAAAAAACCACTAGCACAGCTGCTGCAACCACCTGCCTATGACCAGGTGGTAGTTGCACCCAACAGGGCCGGATTTACCTTGAGTGAGGCCCTACGCCAACAAAAATTGTGGGCCCCCAGCAGGGGCGGCCCAAGGGGGGTGCGGACCTCATTTGCATAAGGGGCCTCATTTGCATAAATATTTGCATAATGTTACCATATACTAACTTTTAGTAAACGTGCCTCTTAATGAGTGTATGGATAAAGAAAGACTAAAAGATTTCTACATTACTATAATCCAGTGCCAACTGCCAGACACATTAGGAACTACTACAAACACTGCCCATAGTAAACCCGCCGTATCCTAACAGCACTACCAGGACTCACAAAGCACCATACTCTACCAATCAAAAGGCAACACTGCAAATATTAAACCAATACATTTCAGAGAACAACAATACATGACCTACTGGGGAAAGAGAACAAGTGGCAATGTCAAATAGGAATTATATAAACAGAACACCTCAGCTCAGTTACACATGCAGAACATAGACCATCACCAAACAAGTAATCACAATTTAGAAATAGGAAGACAATAATTAAACTGGGAATCCCAAAAGCCAAACTTGGAATGTACAACACTGTAGAAATAAAACTATACATTAATTTGCTCTTGTACTAAACAAAGCGCAGATGTTAATGATGCACATTTACCAGAGCTGACATATTCCAATTAATAAATTCAAAATAAAGAGATATTTTTCTACCTTTTGTGCATTTTTTTCAGCTGCAATTGCTCCAGCCACTTTCTTCTGGTTTCTTCGTGTCTTCTGCTAACTCTCCATCGTCTGCTGTCCATTTGTCCTTTCTTCTCTCTTCTAGATTTTTTTCCATTCTCTCTCTACATCTGCTTTAACATACTAATCTTTCTCCTTTTGCTCTTTCCTCATTCCTATTTCATCCACTCAAATTTTACCCCTCCATCCTCAATCCCCACTTACTCTCCCAATACCCGGCCAATTGTAGATTTTTTATCCCTCCCACACAAAATATTTTTCCCTTCTCCATTTTACTCTTCCAGCCCCATCCCATTCTAATCCTCCCCCAACATCAGCTCCCTTCTAGTTCCAGCCTCACCCAGCATCCATTCCCTTCTAGTCCCTGCATCAGCCCATTTCCAGTCCTAGCCATCCATCAGCCCATTTCCAGTCCTAGCAACCCCCCAACCCAATACCAGTCCTAGCCCCCCCATCACCCCACTTACAGTCCTTAACCCCCCATCACCCCATTTTCAGTCCTTAACCCCCCATCACCCCATTTTCAGTTTAAGCCCCCCCTATAACCCATTCCCAGTCCTAACCCCCCATCAGCCCACTTCCAGTCCTAACCCCATCAACCCATTTCCAGTCAGCCCCCCATAGCCCATTGCCAGTCCTACCCCCCCCCCATCAGCCCATTACCAGTCCTAATCCCATCATCCCACCTCCAGTTTTAACCCCCCAGCCCATTTCCAGTCCTAGCCCCCCATAGCCCATTACCAGACAACCCCCATCAGCCCACAGCCCATTACCAGTCTTAACCCCCCCAAAGCCCATTACCAGTTCTAACCCCCCCCAACAGCCCATTACCAGTCCTAACCCCATCAGCCCACCTCCAGTCTTAACCCCCCAGCCCATTTCTAGTCCTAGCCCCCCCCCTTTGCCAATTACCCTACAGCCCCATCAGCCCACAGCCCATTACCAGTCTTAACCCCCCCCCTAAAGCCCATTGCCAGTTCTAAGCCCCCCCCAACAGCCCACAGTCCATTACCAGTCCTAACCCCCTCAGCCCACCTCTAGCCTTAACCCCCCCCAGCCCAGCCCAGCCCAGCCCAGCCCAGCCCCGCCCATTTCCAGCCCCAGCCCCCCAATAGCCCATTACCAGCCCTACCCCCCCCCCATAGCCCATTACCAGTCCTACCCCCCCCCCCCCCCCGGCCTAAAGAAAAATGTAATTTAAAAAAAACCTGGTGGCTGCCGCCGCGGGGCCCCCTCTGCTGCCGCGGGGGCCCCGTCTACAAGCTGAAGCGGTGCGGTGCGGTGCGGTCGGGTCCGGTCGGGTCTCTCCCTCCCTCCTTCCCTCCCTGCAGGCTGCGAGAGACGCGAAGATAGAGCGTCTCCTCGCGTCTGTGTTAAGCCGGCAGGGGCTGATGGGAAATCCCATCAGCCCCTGCGGGCTTAACACAGACGCGAGGAGACGCTCTATCTTCGCGTCTCTCGCAGCCTGCAGGGAGGGAGGGAGAGACCCGACCGCACCGCACCGCACCGCACCGCACCGCTTCACCTTGTAGACGGGGCCCCCGCGGCAGCAGAGGGGGCCCCGCGGCGGCAGCCACCAGGTTTTTTTTTTAATTGAGTAAAAAAAAAATTACCTGGTTCTTTTTTTGTGGGCCCCTGCCGGCTGTGGGCCCTACGCCATGGCGTACATGGCGTATAGGTAAATCCGGCCCTGGCACCCAACTTGCTAATACATCATGAACATGCGACTCGTATGCTAGTATCAGAAAATATGAAAAGCAGAAACAGCAAACACATAGTATGTTTACTAAAGTGCAGTAACTGCACAACGGGGTTGTTAGCAGGCATTATCGGTGCCCGCTAGTGGTTAACATGGAAGAGAGCACCGATAACACTGTCTTCATGGCCGTTAGGCCATTACCACAGGAAAAGGGAGCAAGTGGTAGAGAAGGGATGTTACGTGGGCAGACCATGGGTGGTGACAACGGACATCCCCTTAATGTGCGGGGAGATTAGCACCCATTAGATGAACAGCAACAGGAATGTTAATGCCTGCTCAAGAGCAGGCATTTAAGGGCTGCCAGGAAGGAAGAATGCCAACGCACGTTAGAGACTGCAAAAGAAACCCAACCAGGTGTGTATAGTATTTATTTATTTTATTTTTATTTTATTACAATTTCTTATATACCGCGCTATTTAGTATCAGCGCGGTTTACATCATAACTTAATGACCATAACAACAAGCTGTCAGGTTTTACATCGAACAGGAGTACAAACTTGGATAACGGGGTTAACTATATACATAAGCTATTTACACTGGAAGGATAGGTAAAAATCAGATAATGCATGTAAGGGCCTTTCTAGATTGGGTCATTTCCTGAGAGGTATATCTAGGTTCAATTGCTGTCTGGGAAGTATTGGAGGAAAAGATGGGTTTTGAGAGCCTTCCTGAACTGATATAGATTGGCTATGGCCCTAATGTCAGGGGGTAGAGCATTCCAGCATTTGGGGACATAAAAACTGAATGCCCTGTTTGTGGTTGTCGTGTTGGACTTTGTCGATGTCTTTGGTATTGCTAGCAAGTTGACAGCTGTTGCTCTTCTGGATCTGTTGGGGGGGACAATGTGGATAAGATGTGTGAGTGAGGAGGCTGAAATACCTTTGATTGCCTTGAAAGCTAATAGAAGGGTTTTGAATGTGATCCTCCCATGGATCGGTAGCCAGTGCAGCTATTTGAGAATGGGGGTCAGGTGGTCGTTTCTGGATGCTCCGTAAAGGACCCTAGCTGCGGCATTCATGGCCAACTGTAAGGGGGTTAGTGTGGATTGGGGGAGACCTTGTAAGATGGCATTTGCAAAGTCAAAATGCGGCAGGATCAACGCTTGATATATGGTTCGGAAATCATCTGGGTCCAAGAGGGAGCGTAGGTGCTTGAGTGAACGGATTTTGAAATAGACGGCTTTGACTATGTTGCTTATGTGGCGTTTCATGTCGAGATGTTGGTCCAAAGTAACTCCCAGGTATTTTATTGCATCTTTGGTTTGCAAATCAGCTTCGTTGACACTGACGTGGGATGGGGGAGTAAAGTTGGCGTCTCTGGTGATGAATAGCACCTCTGTTTTTTTATGTTGAATGCGTAGGTTAAGTGTCTGGAGCCATGTTGAAACTGCATTGAAGCAATCTGTGAGTGGGGCCAGGTCCATGTGAGTATGCTCCACCCACACTCCAGCCCATAAATGATTGCCAGGTGTGACCTCTCCCTTGCAACACTGTGGCATTACACATAGCTGTGGATGTGCTTTATACCTTCTGAGGAAGTGACAGAAGGAACTGAGGCCCCAGAGGCAGCAGGCAATCAGGGGCAGCCCCCCTCACCCCTCCACTGGTGGTGGATGAGAATGTGCAGGGGCAGCAGCCTGTAGAGTAGTGGTGCTTGCATTCTCGAAAAATAGAAGTCCAGCCAAGAAGGCCATGTATCTTCCAAAATAGAGCCACCCTTCTTGGCCTTCCCAAGGACCAAGTTATCTCCCTGTATAGGTTGATCTCAAGGGCCATATGAGAGTTGCATGAGGAACTGAGGCCTGACCTTGAACCTCTGACTGTCTGGTCAAATGTCATACCAGAGCTGGTCAAGCTCCTAAGCGCTGTACATTTCTTTGCCTCTGGCTGCTTCCAAACATCAGTGACTGCAGTGGGAGGAATGGTCCCGTCCACCTTTTCCAGATGCTTTCACCAGATACTGCGAGCCATGACCATCCAGGTTAGGAATTAAATTGTGTTTCCTAATGCCAGGCAACAGTGGGTGATCCTAAACCAGCAGTTTGAGAGAATTTCAGGCCTAGCAAATGTGGTAGAAACCGTAGACAGCTGTTTGCCTGTTAATGTGCCTTATGCAGACCAATAACAAAAGCAATTCTGATTATGCAACACATTTATGTTAACATGAACTCTGTGGAATCTCACCTGCATGATGTTTTCTCTTATACAGGAGTCAGTCTTCCATCTACCTGGCAAGGCTCCACAGTAGTAGGCCAGTGGGAGGTAAGAACCAAGGGCAGAGCTGTATCTGTATTTCACCCCCCCCCCCAAAAGTGGTCAAGTATCTATATATGTCTTCACAGGTCATTGTGCCAAGACAGTATTACAGCTTGCTTTACAGCTAAGTTTAAGCAGTGTCATTTACATGCCTGATCAATGCTATTGATGCCATTTAATCATGCAACATATGCAATGTTAATTGTGCAATTTTTGAAATATGATTAGTGCTTTATTAATGTGGAATTTTTTGACCAGTGATGGTGGGTCCCCATAGCCTATCTGTGCCTATTGATGGCATGTTTGAGTGGCTACTGTGGCATAGAGCCATTGCGTCTGCTTGGTGATGACACTCACTGAGGTCTTTTTTCTCCACTATTGGGTGTTGTGACTTCAGTGCCATTTTTGCTTTTGTTTTATATTTGATTGCACTGTTTTTTATTTTTTTATTGGGTTCACGGGTCACTTGGCATGAGAAGCCATAGGTCAACATGTATGATGTGTATGATGGCGCAGCTGTTAACTAGTCAGTGCTTGGATCCCCTACCTCCTGATTTCAGTCATTGATAGATACCATGTTAATGTCTATGTGGACTGCATTTACATGCCAGTTCCCTCTCATCTGCTGTTATGTGTATTGATACACCTCTGAGACCTTATAGTATGTGCACTGAGGCATATGCATTGCTTGTGTATCACTGTCTGTCAGTGGAGGTTCAGGTATCACAGAGGTTTCAAATTCTTGTGGCCAGAAGACACCAGTGAAGAAACTGTGTACATGTGGGATACAAATCGAGAATTGCAGATTACCATGATGAAATATAAGTGTGACAGTGTCAATACCTGGGGACCAAGACTGTGCTTGTGGAGACTGTGCTAAAGAGCCTATGCTGAAATAACATCAACTCTGTATGTTTCAGTCTACAAAGTTCCCACTCGTGTCCGACCAACCTTTGCCTGTTTTTTCTCTGGTCATGCTGGAAAGCTGTCATGGTGTGGGTGCACTGAGAATATGAGGATCTGAATGTGCTAGAGATGAGCATTCCTCAACATAGCTCACTGGCTGAGCACCTAATTTCATTGCAGGGTATAGCAAGTTATCGTCATCCCTGCTAATCTATGTGCCCTGCTTGTCATCCATACAGGTTGTCTGGGTATGCTGAACATTTCTAAACTGCAGGCGTGTAGAGATCTCAGATCTCACACAGCAATCAGCACATGTCAAAATTCCTGAATTCAGAATGCTCCATCACTGAGGGTTCTGTCCTATTACATATAACAGCGACCTGGGTATTAAAGGGCCTCTCTTGGGGACACAGCAAGGAGAGCACTACAGACACATAGGCCTCTCATCTAGCCACCTAAGGACATAGATGGTACAGTTTATGGCATATTCAGCAATGATACATGGCCATCCTGCTCTGTTGGTGGCAGATGAACTGAACTCATACATTCTTGCAAGCTTTGCTGTGATAGAATTTCTCACTGCCCCTAACTGAAGCTGCATCTCCCAGGACTATGTAAACTGCCACTTGCCTAATGGTATCACATGTTAAAGACCAGACCTATAGACTTATGGGATTATGGTCCATGTCCAAATGTTCCCACATCAATAGTCATGCCCCTGGACCCTTAGCACCCAGTTAGACCCAGAGCACAGCTGAATGGTAACGCATACCATTGTCTAAAAGGCATCACTGTTTGTATGGCCAACTCCAGAATACATCACATAGATCCACAATGCCCCAAGAGGGGCCCAAAATGTTCATGCATCTGTGCATAATTAGCTACCCAGTGCCTGGCTCCAATCTCCACTGTCTGATGTAGTATGTTGTTAGGTCACCAATCTCCTGCCTGTTGCACACACAGATTTGGCCCCAGTCTATTTATGTGCCTCATGCGCCCTCCTCTGCACCTGCTGGGCCAAGGACAGCCAACAAAACATTGCAAAGATGAACATTAGATTTGTGTGTGAGTGTGGCAAGGGGATGTGCGTTGGACCATGGGCTGTCACCCTCAACGCACATGTGCAAAGAGTGCAACAGACAATTGACAACATGTACCCCTTGCGCATGTCCACATATGGGAATGGGAGGAATGTGAGACCTGGCCATCAGGCTGTGAACTATGGTTACACGATGCAAGGTTCCACATTAGGAACCACCACCCAAGAAAAAGATTTAGGCGTCCTTGTGGATACCATGTTAAAACCCTCGGCCCAGTGTGCAGCGGCGGCCAAGAGAGCAAATAGAATGCTAGGTATGATAAGGAAAGGAATGGAAAATAAAACAAAAGATATTATAATGCCTCTATATCGTTCCATGGTGAGACCGCACCTTGAATATTGTGTGCAATTCTGGTCGCCATATCTTAAAAAGGATATAGCAATTTTAGAAAAGGTTCAGAGAAGAGCCACCAAAATGGTAAAGGGGATGGAAGGCTACTCCTATGAAGAAAGGCTAAAAAGGTTGGGGCTCTTTAACCTGGAAAAGAGACGGCTGAGGGGAGATATGATAGAAGTCTATAAATTAATGAACGGAGTGGAACGGGTAAACGTAGATCGATTGTTTACCTTATCAGAATATAGAAAGACTAGGGGACATGCAATGAAGCTACAGGGTAAACTATTTAAGACTAATAAAAGAAAATATTTTTTCACTCAACGTGTAATCAAACTCTGGAATTTGTTACCGGAGGATGTAGTAAAGGCTGTTAGTGTAGCTGGGTTTAAAAAAGGTTTGGACAAGTTCCTGGAGGAAAGGTCCATAAACCATTATTAAGAAGGGACCCAGGATATCAATGCTTGAACCAATACAAGCATTGTGGAACCTGTGTCCCTTGGGGAAACTGCTAGGTACGTATGACCTAGATTGGCCACTGTTGGAAACAGAATACTGGGCTTGATGGACCTTGGTCTGACCCAGTATGGCATATCTTATGTTCTTATGTTCTTATGTGTAGCAAGTCCATGCTGGAAGAATCTCACAATAATGGCTGTAAGATACAGCTATCCTCATCTCAGCCTCATCTGACTCACATGGACTCTGAGTAAACCATTTTGTATCTGGAGAGCCTGAGCAAATGTCACTGACATAGAGATTCTCCAAGAACTGTGAGATATCCCATGCTATGGGGAACAGCATGGAACATGATAGTAGGCAGACGTAGGGTAACCATTTCACATTCATAAGAACATAAGAACATAAGATATGCCATACTGGGTCAGACCAAGGTCCATCAAGCCCAGTATTCTGTTTCCAACAGTGGCCAATCTAGGTCATATGTATCTAGCAGTTTCCCCAAGAGACACAAGTTCCACAATGATTGTACTGGGTCAAGCATTGATATCTTCGGTCACTTCTTAATAATGGTTTATGGACCTTTCCTCCAGGAACTTGTCCAAACCTTTTTTAAACCCAGCTACACTAACAGCCTTTACTACATCCTCCGGTAACAAATTCCAGAGTTTGATTACACGTTGAGTGAAAAATATTTTCTTTTATTAGTCTTAAATAGTTTACCCTGTAGCTTCATTGCATGTCCCCTAATCTTTCTATATTCTGATAAGGTAAACAATCGATCTACGTTTACCCGTTCCACTCCGCTCATTAATTTATAGACTTCTATCATATCTCCCCTCAGCCGTCTCTTTTCCAGGTTAAAGAGCCCTAACCTTTTTAGCCTTTCCTCATAGGAGTATCCTTCCATCCCCTTTACCATTTTGGTGGCTCTTCTCTGAACCTTTTCTAAAATCGCTATATCCTTTTTAAGATACGGCGACCAGAATTGCACACAATATTCAAGGTGCGGTCTCACCATGGAACGATATAGAGGCATTATAATATCTTTTGTTTTATTTTCCATTCCTTTCCTTATCATACCTAGCATTCTATTTGCTCTCTTGGCTGCCGCTGCACACTGGGCCGAGGGTTTTAACATGGTATCCACAATGACGCCTAAATCTTTTTCCTGGGTGGTGGTTCCTAATGTGGAACCTTGCATCGTGTAACCATAGTTTGGGTTGTTCTTCCCTAGGTGCATAACCTTGCACTTGTCCACATTAAATTTCATCTGCCATTTTGATGCCCAGTCTTCCAATTTATCAAGATCCTCTTGCAATTTTTCACAATCCTCTTGGGTTTTAACAACTTTAAATAGTTTTGTGTCATCTGCAAATTTGATAACCTCACTCGTTATTCCACTTTCCAGGTCATTTATGAATATGTCAAAAAGCAGCGGACCCAGCACAGATCCCTGGGGTACACCACTATTCACCTTTCTCCATTGGGAAAATTGGCCATTTATCCCAACCCTCTGCTTTCTATCTTTTAACCAGTTCCTGATCCACAATAGTACACTGCCTCCTATCCCATGACTCTTTAGTTTTGCCAAAAGTCTCTGATGAGGGACCTTGTCAAAGGCTTTCTGAAAGTCCAGATACACAATATCAACCGACTCACCTTTGTCCACCTGTTTATTCACTCCTTCAAAAAAACATAACAGATTAGTAAGACAAGATCTTCCTTGTCTAAAGCCATGTTGGCTGTCTCCCATTAGGTTGTGACTATCTACATGCTGAGTAATTTTATTCTTTATGATGGTTTCTACCATTTTTCCCGGTACTGACATCAGGCTCACCGGTCTGTAGTTTCCCGGATCACCCCTGGAACCCTTTTTAAAAATTGGTGTTACATTGGCGATCCTCCAATCTTCAGGTATTAGAGATGACTTTAATGATAGTTCACAGATTACTAATAGCAGGTCTGCAATCTCATATTTCAGTTCTTTCAACACCCTTGGATGTATACCATCCGGCCCAGGTGATTTGCTACTCTTCAGTTTATCTAATAGTTGTAAGACATCTTCCCGATGTATCGATATTTCCTTCAATTCTTCTGCACCTTTAAATACCACTTCAGTCATGGGTAACATCCCTACATCTTCCTCAGTAAAGACTGAAGCAAAGAATTCATTCAGTCTCTCCGTTATCGCCTTGTCGCCTCTTAGTGCTCCTTTAACCCCTTTATCATCTAATGGACCAACTGACTCTCTCACAGGTTTTTTGCTACTAATGTACTTGAAAAGGTCTTTATTTCGTGTTTTTGCTTCCGCAGCAAGCTTCTTCTCAAATTCTCTCTTTGCCTGCCTTATCAATGCCTTGCATTTGACTTGCCAGTGCTTGTGCTGTTTCCAGGTTTCGTCATTTGGCTCTTTTTTCCATTTCCTGAAAGATGCTTTTTTGGCAACAACAGCCTCTCTGACCTCACCTTTAAACCATGCTGGCAGTTTTTTGGACTTCCTTCCACTTTTCTTAAAGCGTGGAATACAGCTGGTCTGGGCTTCCAAGATAGTATTTTTCAACAACATCCAAGCTTGATGTACGTCTTTAACCTTTGCAACTGTTCCTTTTAGATTTTTCTTAACTGTTTTTCTCATTTTATCATAGTCTCCCTTTCGAAAGTTAAAGGGTAGTACTGTGGATTTCCTTATTATCCCTCCTCCACTAATTAAATCAAAGGCGATCATGCTATGATCACTATTGCCAAGTGGCCCCAACACCCTTATCTCTTGCACTAGATCTGGTGTTCCACTAAAGACTAGGTCTAATATGGCTTCCCCTCTGGTCGGTTCATGAACCAGCTGCTCCAAGAAGCAGTCATTTATTTCATCTAGGAACTTTATCTCCCTAGCATGTCCTGCTGTGACACTGACCCAGTCAATGCCGGGGTAATTGAAATCACCCATTATTATTACTGCACTGTAACTTTTGCTAGCTTCCTTGATTTCTTTGAGCATTTCATCATCCATTTGTTCATTCTGGCCAGGCGGACGATAGTACACCCCCACTGCCATTGCCTTCCCCTTTTTACATGGAATTTTAATCCATAGAGATTTTACAGCAAATTTTGTTTCTTGCAAAACTTTAATCCTTTCTGACTCAATGCCCTCTCTAACATAGAGCGCAACCCCTCCACCAATTTGATCAGCTCTATCATTACGATATAGTTTGTACCCAGGTATCACAGTGTCCCACTGGTTGTCCTCCTTCCACCATGTCTCTGATATTCCAATCATATCTAACCTCTCGTTTAGTGCTATATATTCTAACTCTGCCATCTTGTTTTTTAGACTTCTAGCATTTGCATACAAGCATTTTAGAGACTGTATTTTATTCATATTAATTTGGCTATTGGTAGACATGGGTAATTGGGATCTTTAAGCTCTGTCTGCTCCATACTCGAGGGCATTTGGGCTACTCTACTCCTTTTTGGAACCTCTCTGCTTTTTGCAGTATCCTTCAAGGATACATTCTTCTGAACCATGCGCTCTTGGGCAATTGTTGGCTTTCCCCTATTATCTAGTTTAAAAGCTGCTCTATCTCCTTTTTAAAGGTTAATGCCAGCAGCCTGGTTCCATCCCGGTTAAGGTGAAGCCCATCCCTTCGGAAGAGCCCCTCCTTTCCCCAGAATGTTCCCCAGTTCCTAACAAATCCAAACCCCTCATCTCTGCACCATTGTCTCATCCACGCATTGAGACTCCGGAGCTCTGCCTGCCTTTTGGGTCCTGCGCGTGGAACGGGAAGCATTTCGGAGAATGCTACCCTGGAAGTTCTGGATTTCAACTTCCTACCTAAAAGCCTAAATTTAGCTTCCAGAACCTCCCTACCACATTTTCCTATGTCATTGGTACCGACATGTACCAAGACAGCAGACTCCTCCCCAGCACTATCTAAGACCTTATCTAGGTGGCGCGTGAGGTCCGCTACCTTCGCACCAGGCAGGCATGTTACCAGGCGATCCTCACGTCCACCAGCCACCCAGCTATCTACATGCCTAATGATCGAATCACCAACTATAACTGCTGTCCTAATCCTTCCCTCATGGGCACTTGGCCCTGGAGAAACCTCCTCGGTGCGAGAGGGGTTTACATCACCTGGAGGACAGGTCCTAGTTACAGGATCACTTCCTGCCACACCAGGTTGATGCTCTCCTGTCACGTGACCTCTCTCCTCCATGGCAACAGGGATGCTGCCAGACTGGAGGTGGGACTTCAGGACTATATCCCTGTAGGTCTCGTCTATTGCGCATGTGTATCCCATAGAGCTCTCACATGCCTCTTGTACATCTAACATGCTGTCAGTACATGTAGATGCAGCAAGTTCTGATGAAGAGAATGCTGTATGGGAAAATTGGTGTTACATTCCATCACGTCTGTCACTGACTCATGTACCATGTAGCAGGATTAGGCAGGCATGGAACAATTTCAGATTGTCCCGTAAGGTTGCCCTGCTCATGCAATAGCATGCAAAGGACTGCTGGATGGGGCATAGACAATGATGACTGTGTTGTTGAAATAAAAGCAATGCCATGACCAAATCCTAGCAATATCAGCAAGGGCTGGGCTCTTGAGCTTCCCATTGTTGGTGTTTATGTTAATGTTTGTCTCTATGTGATATCCTGCATTTGTCTACACAAACATTGTGCCTTACAAGACTATTATGTATATCCTTTGTGTAATGTTTTGGCCTGGAAGACCTCCTCAATATCTGTGTGTCAGCCTTTCACAGCTCTATCCATTG
Organism: Ichthyophis bannanicus; assembly: GCA_033557465.1. Lineage (NCBI taxonomy): Eukaryota > Metazoa > Chordata > Amphibia > Gymnophiona > Ichthyophiidae > Ichthyophis > Ichthyophis bannanicus. The sequence continues at coordinate 420,437,158 of CM066034.1, forward strand.
CCTGTTCCAACACAGCAGGAGTGTGAACAGTGGATCTATCAACAGCAAACCTGGGTCTGATACAATTGCAGAGTGCCACTAGCGAGACTGCTCTAATGAGGTTCTAAAGCAGTGGTCTCAACCCAGTCCTCTGGGCCCCCCCATATATACTGCAAGTGCTCAGGCAAAGAACCTAATTGCTGGGGGATGTGAAGTCGTGGCCATAGAGAATACAATCACCGTTGGAGGACAGAATACCATTAGTCAAAATCAAAGAAAAGCGATGAGGGATAAGGGCCATCCTCAAGGTAGGCCACAGCCAGGAGTGGAATTGGGACTTGCCAACATGATCATCAAGCACAGACTGCAAGCTTCGAACAGCCTATTGTTTCTCGGCATGAAGTAAGACAATTATGCAGCTGCTTGTACCTGTCCTTGGGGAACATTGCAATGATTGTGGTACTTTATGAATTTCTTGGTCCGAGCCATGAGAACTCTGCAAACTCTGATTACCTGTCCAATCATCTGTTTCACAGCAAAGCCACACACAAAATCTCGCTAACAACAAGGCGAAAAAGTGATGCAAGAAAGTCCTTTATTAACTACCCCAACACGGCTGCATTTCAGCAATGTCTTCATCAGGAGTTACCTCAAAGTGAACACAAACAATGAAACATCAAAAAATAAGAACAATGTATATTGTGGAAATGTGCAAAAAAAACAATGAATTATCAAAATTACAACCAATATAAATAATATTGTAAACTAAAACCATATAAAGGAAACAAATCTCAATAAATGAGTACAAAAGAGCATAGTTAAAAACAATAGAAACAAACAAAGATAAAAAGAGGAGAATAGATCATAAGAACATAAGAACATAAGATATGCCATACTGGGTCAGACCAAGGTCCATCAAGCCCAGTATACTGTTTCCAACAGTGGCCAATCTAAGTCATACGTACCTAGCAGTTTCCCCAAAAGACATAGGTTGCACAATGCTTGTATTGGGTCAAGCATTGATATCCTGGGTCCCTTCTTAATAATGGTTTATGGACCTTTCCTCCAGGAACTTGTCCAACCTTTTTTAAAGCCAGCTACACTAACAGCCTTTACTACATCCTCGGTAACAAATTCCAGAGTTTGATTACAAGTGGAGTGAAAAAATATTTTCTTTTATTAGTCTTAAATGGGTTACATTGTAGCTTCATTTCATGTCCACTAGTCTTTCTATATTCTGATAATGTAAACAACCGATCTACGTTTACCCGTTCCACTCCGTTCATTAATTTATAGACTTCTATCATATCTCCCCGCAGCCATCTCTTTTCCAGGTTAAAGAGCCCTAACCTTTTTATCCTTTCTTCATAGGGGTATCCTTCCATCGCCTTTACCATTTTGGTGGCTCTTTTCTGAACCTTTTCTACTAACGTTATATCCTTTTTAATATATGGGGACCAGAATTACACACAATATTCAAGGTGCGGTCTCACCATGGAACGATATAGAGGCATTATAATATCCTTTGTTTTATTTTCCATTCCTTTCCTTATGATACCTAGCATCCTATTTGCTCTCTTGGCCGCCGCTGCACACTGGGGGACAATAAATAATTAATAATTCAATAAAAATTCAAACATGAGTAAGTCAGGCAAGGACAATACCACATAAAAATCCATATAAGAATATAAGAACATAAGAAATGCCTTAAATGAGTCAGATCAAGGTCCATCAAGCCCAGTATCCTGTTTCCAACAGTGGCCAATCCAGGTCACAAGTACCTGGCAGGTCCACAAGGTCCACAGCTTCCACAATGCTGGTCCAGGGGTAAGCAGTGGATTTCCTGGGTCCTCTTTAATAATGGTATATGTACCTTTCCTTCAGGAACTTGTACAAACCTTTTTTAAACCCAGCTACACTAACAGCTTTTACTACATCCTCTGGTAACGAATTCCAGAGTTTGATTACACGTTGAGTGAAAAAATATTTTCTCTTATTAGTCTTAAATGGGTTACATTGTAGCTTCATTGTGTGTCCTCTAGTCTTTCTACTTTTTGATGGCGTAAACAACCGATCTACATTAATCCGTTCCACTCCATTCATTAATTTATAGATTTCTATCATATCTCGCCTCAGCCTTCTCTTTTCCAAGTTGAAGAGCCCTAACCTTTTAAGCCTTTCCTCATAGGGGTATCTTTCCATCTCCTTTATCATTTTGCTGGGTGTTCTCTGTACCTTTTCTAATTCCGCTATATCCTATTTATGAAATGGCGACCAGAAATGCACACAATATTCAAGGTGGGATCGAACCATGGAATGATACAGAGGCATTTTAATATCCTTGGTTTTATTCTCCATTCCTTTCCTTATGATTCCTTGCATTCTATTAGCTTTCTTGGCCATCGCTGCATACTGGGCAGAGGGTTTCAGCGTATTATCCACGATGACGCCTAAATCTTTTTCCTGAGTGGTGATTTCTGAGGTGCTAACTTGCATCATATAACCAAAGTTTGGGTTGTTCTTTCCTAGGTGCATAACTTTGCACTTGTCCACATGAAATTTCATCTGCCATTTGGATGCCCAGTTTTCCAGTTTATCAGGGCCCTCTTGCAATTTTTCACAATCCTCTTGGGTTTTAACAACTTTGAATAATTTTGTCATCTGCAAATTTGATCACCTCACTCGTTATTCCCATTCCAAATCATTTATGAATATGTTAAAAAGGCAGCAGGCCCAACACAGATCCCTGGGGTATTCCACTATTTACTTTTCTCCATTGAGAAAATTGGCCATTCAGCCCTACTCTCTGGCTTCTATCTTTTAACCAATTTCTGATCCACAATAGAACACTACCTCTAATCCCATGACTTTTTAATTTTGCCAAGAGTTTCTCATGAGGGACCTTATCAAAGGCTTTCTGAAAATCCAGATACACTATATTAGCCAGCTCACCTTTGTCTACCTGTTTATTCACACCTTCAAAAAATATCACAGATTAGTAAAACAAGACTTTCCTTGGCTAAATCCATATTGGCTTTTTCCCATTAAACCATGACATGATCAGTAATTTTATTCTTTATAATGGTTTCTACCATTTTGCCCGGTACTGATGTCAGACTCACAGGTCTGTAGTTTCCCAGATCACCCCTGGAACCTTTTTAAAATATTGATATTACATTGGCCATTCTCCACTCTTCAGGAACTACAGTTTATTTTAATGATAGGTGCAGCAAGGTGAAAGGAGCGAAGTCTGGAGTTAGCAATAGAAGAGAAGGGCACAGATAGAAGCAGTTTGCTAGAAGAGCGGAGTTCCCGAGGGGGGTTGTAAGGAGAGATAAGAGAATAAAGGTAGTGAGGAGCTGCAGAGTGAATGCATTTATAGGTCAGCAGGAGAAGTTTGAACTGGATGTGGAAACGGATAGGGAGCCAATGAAGTGACTTGAGAAGAGGAGTAATATGGGCATGACGAGGCTGGCAGAAGATTAGCCGCGAAGCAGAGTGCTGAACAAATTGAAGGGGAGAGAGATGATTCAAAGGGAGACCAACAAGGAGTAGGTTACAGTAATGTATTCACTTAGGAATTGCACTCTAAAAACACCTCAAAGAATCACTCCAAAAATGCCCTCTCAAGGATAGCTTAAAAGTTACAACAACATCGAAAACAATAGGTCTCTGCGTGCAGGTCTCATTCAAAAAAGAGTAATATGATATGCTTTTTTTATCTTATTTTTTATGAATTGCTTATCTAAATAGATAACATTCAAATGAAAAAGAAACTTATCAAAACAACTTCGGAATATGAAGCTATTATGAAAAAAGACCAATAATAAAGTGATGTGGAGCCTGAGTCTAGCAGGGGCACATCCAGGCCATCCGGGAAAGTAATAGAAAAGGGCAAAAAGAAGAAGGGGAAGGGAAGAAGGGGGAAAAAATGTCACATATTTTGAGAAAAAGTTTTTGGTTTACCACCCCTTTAAGACTAATGTGAAATTGTGGAAGCACTATATCGATGATATTTTCATATATGGGATGGTGGGTTGGATACATTGCAGGATTTTCATCAATGACTTACAGCTTGAGTCAGGTCTCGTATTTGGACATTTTAATCAGTAAAGGCCCCATGGGTTTTGATACCATTCTCTACAGGAAACCAACGGATCGTAACAATCTCTTACATTATACACATTTTCATATGAAGTCATTCAAACGGAATTTACCAATTAGCCAGTTCATTAGAATTAGAATTTGTTCACAAGAAACTAATTTTGAATTACATGCCAAGGATATGGCTACTCGTTTTCATGATAGATCTTATCTGGAGGATTGCATTATGACAGCATACAATAAGTCTAAAAAAACAGAGCACTCTGAATTACTCAAAGACAAGGAGGACATTAGGTCCAAACAGATCATTTGTACTTTCACCTTTTCCAATTTATCACATGAAATATGATATGGTTTGCTGCCCTTTGAGTAGACTGGTTGGACATTTTAAGCGTGGCCGATGTTCAACCTGTGACCACACGTTGGTCACTAAGGACCATTTACCTCATTCAGCCTTACAACAGACAATCAAACTCTGGGATTATTCGACTTGTGAGACAACTCGTGATCCATCTGATCATTTGCCCATGTAACCTTGTATATGTTGGGAAGACCAAGCAAATGATATGTACTCGTATCATTGAACACCGGAGCTGTTTGAAACATAGGGTGATGGATAAGCCACTAGTTTCACATTGGAATGATGCTCACCATACGGTTTTTGATCTGAAATTAGTTGTAATAAAAGTTGTTAGACCTCATTGGAGAGGGGGCGAAATAGAGAGAATTTTACTTTGATTGGAACAATGTTATATTTTTGAGCTAAATATTATGATCCCTAAATGGTGTCAATGCCGATCAAGACTTTGTCGTGTTTCTGAGTAATTAAATAATTTTTTATTTTTTCTTCTTTGCCTCTCTCTCTTTTCGTTCCCTTTCCCTCCCCCTTTTTTCTTCCCTTCCCCTTCTTCGTTCCCTTCCCCTTCTTCTTCGTTCCCTTTCCTTTTCCTTTCCCTTCCCTCTTTCTTCCCCTCTCCCCTTTCCTCCCCCTTCTCCTCCCCTTCTTTCTCCTTCTTTCCCCTTTTTCCATCCAAACTCCCCTTTTCCCCTTCCCTCTTCCCCTTTCCTTCCCCCTCTCCTCCCCCTTCCTTCCCCTTCCCTCTCTTCCCCCTCCTTCCCACTCCTTCCCTTTCCCCTTCCCCCTCTCCCCTTCCCCCTCCCCTTCCCCTTCCCCCTCCCCTTCCACTTCCTTTCCCTCCCTTCTTTCTCCTTCCCGCCTCCTGTTTTCCTTCATTCCTTCCTTTTTGTCTTATTTATTTTACATCTTCTTTTATTATGATCTATGGATAATTATTTATTTATTAATTTTTCTATTTTTATTGATCTTAGGCTTTTAGTGTTTTTTGGTCTATATTTATGGCTCCCGTTGTTGTGTCCAGTTTTTGGTTTTCTTTTGGATTGGTTAGGTATCCTTTTATGACATATTTCTTTATATTTCATATGCCGTGACATCTGGTGTATATCATATATTGAAGAGAGGAATTACTTCAATTAAACTAATGAATGACGGTCCTGGAATTCACAGTTTTTACTAGTGATTATACATTTCTTTGAGTAGCATTGAATTATTATTATTGCCATTATAGTTGAAATGATTATTGTATGTTAAATGTACTTGTTTATTTAGCTAGGCTTATATACCGCTTTTCTACAAGTCAAATACATATGTGAAAGATAAATGTGTAAATTTTAATTTGTGTTGGATGTGGGTGTGCAATATAAAAATAATAAATATGCTGACAATGTATAAAGTGCAATAGATAAAGAATGAATATGTGGATTTATACTCATATGCAGAAAGAGGTGTAAAGATATATAAAAGTGTTTTTATTATTTTGGAAGGGAAATATATATAAATGAGGGATATAAATATGAGAATAGGATGTAAATATGAGAATAGATAATAGAGTCCTACTTTTAATTTGTGGTTGTAATTTTGTTGTGGCACTCTTACTTTGGATGTATAGAGAAGTTGTATATCATCTATGATGGGTTTTCTCTTCCTTTCTGTGATTCCCCTGTTTTTGGGTTATGTGTGAGGCATTTGTGATCTTAACTGGGTATATGCGCTGAGTTTATGGTTACTCTGTGTGGTCATCTATTCCACAATGCCATCACTGACTGTTTGATATTGTGATTTTAACTGGGTATATGATCTGAGTTTGGTGTTATCCTGCGCGGCTATCTATTCTACACTGCAGTCGCTGACTGGTATTGTAACCAGTAGCTGCTTCATGCATAGATAAATCTATATCGTTTTCAATTTACAAATGCCACATCAACATATTTTCAGATATGTTCTATTTTCTAATGCATGTTTTTCATTTAACATGTGTTGTTGGTCAGTTTGCAGATTGAGATAACATTCCTCTTTATCAGTTTGTTCACAGTATTAGCTTTTGTACCGAATACCTTATCAGTATTACTTGAATTAAGTATTAGTTTTTTGGCTTTTCTAATCATTACAACAGTTTATATTCACATAAAGATCCCTTGTAAATGCATGCACATATTTTAGATTAAGGTTTTATGGTTAACGTTCATCTGTTTTGTCTACTAAACCGTGAATGACTCCTTTTTACCGCCTCTACTGACATTTAAATAGTTCAGGGGTCGGCATTTTAGACTGTTTATGTGCTGCTCAGCATTTCCTCAGAGGCTTTGTCTTAAATGAAGGCAAGTACGTTCGCCCTTCTATGTTACACTTTCAGTTTTTGCTGTTCATAATTCAATAGTTTCTAATTTCTTTATTCTAGATTGCATTCTTTTGCATTTCACTCTAGCTAGGCATTCTTTTTTAGTGTTGGCATGTTCACATTTCCTCTAAGCGCTTTGGCATTATGCTGCTCTGAATAACTCAGCGCTGCGATCCAATACTTTTTATTAGTCTACTGTGTTCAAAATAATTATCGTCTTTACAATAGAATTTGTACTTTATGAGTGTTTTAACATACTTTTTCTTTGCTCATAATAGCCGATTAAGATAAGTGCATCTTTCTTTTCCATAATTGGACAGTTTTGAAATGTCCAGCTTTTGTGTGATCTTGCAACTGGTTCAGATTCTCTTCGACTAGTGCAAGTCAAGACTCTTTTTACAAACATTTTGGCTCATGCATCTCTGAGTACCTCAGCGTTTATATGAAGTACGTTTTGCAGTTCTTTTTAATTAGTACACTATGGGCCCGATTCAGAGACATGGGTTGCAAGGCTGCACGTCATCCGGATCCTATTCCCCTCCTGCTCTCAGGCCTGATTCTGCATGCCACGGAAATGTTTTGTTCCCATGGTACAGAATCAAGTCCTAATGGCCCTGCCCTGCATGGGGACATCTGGATGGCCTGGACGTGCCCCTCTTGGAATCAGGTTCTATGGGCCCGATTTAGAGAAGTGGGTTGCGGGGCTGCAAGCCGTTCGGACCCTATTCCCCCTCCAGCTGTCCCCGCACGCCCTGAGCAATAGAACAGGGAGAGCCAGTGGAGGTTGGGAGGAGGTGGGGTCACAACAGAGCGGGAGCAGGCCAGCCCAGCAGGGTCAATTCAGGTCACAGCCCTGCACATCCTGCGGTGTCCGTGTGGACGTGCTGCTTATTCCACCTCGAAGGTCTGCAAGAACTATTGAATGCCGCTTATGGGACTTAAGTAATGGGAAACGTCACAGCATTGGACCTCTGATTGTGCAAAGGTATGCCTTTAATGAATGGACCAAAGCTTATGGCAGCCCTGCCTCAGAGACATGTTCTATCACAGACAGGAGGTTGGCAGTGGTGTTCAAACTCTGTGGATAAGTTTGCCTAGGATGTCTCAGTGTCTTTTGCAGATGATGTCATGAAGTAGTTGACTGTGAAGTAACGCTATGATGCTTGTCGTTATAGCAGCCAATCACACATGTTAGGGAACAGCCACATTATGCCCAGCTGTCAGAAGATCATCTGCTACAATGGATGAAATAGACAGAATAGAATAAATGTCACTGTGATAGCAGGAGGCCTCACAGCACTCAGCATGCCAAGCCCAATGGAGGGGATTCAATCTACATGTCTCAGCAGTCATGGCAGCAGATATGGAATGTGTAGCACATACTCATCAGGCTATCATACTGTTTATCCGTCTCCTAATAACCACCAATCAGCAGGCCAGTGCCAAGTGGAGGTGCAGCTAGCACATGGTAGTAATGCAACAAGCAGTTGCAGACAGTAAGTTTCTGGGTTGATTGACAACCTTGTCATATGACAGCATCATCACCACTCTTTAGCATAAAATGGATCTGTTACATCCATGCACCAAAGGAAGAGGCATCGGTAGTGTCCAGGTAAAGAGCTTGCTGTATATATGGCCACCAAAATCTCTCATGGGCAAGATTATTGAATTGAGCCAGCTATGCGCCGTTATGGTGCATTGCCGTCCCCGCCGACCTCTAACCCTGGATATTCAATGTGGGGGTCATATATAGCATATACAGCTTGAATATCTGGGATTGCTGCACATACCCCAGAGACACAGAAGCTAACCAGGTAGAGGCAATATTGCACTGCTATCCGGTTAGCTCCCGCAGGTAAAACTAGGCTAGTTTTTGCTTCGCCTAGTTTTATGTGCAGGTCGTTAACTGGGTAGCAGTGCAATATCGCCATTTCCCAATTAGCAACTGTCGCTGCCTCTGCTTCTCCAAGCTCAATATGTCCATGTGGGTGCAGGATCCACTAGCAGCTGATCCATTGTAATTCACAATGTTAGGTGCTGGTATGTGTCAATGTCACCTACCACATAGATGCCAAGCTGCTCATCAGTGTCATAGCAGATGTGTGCCAAAGCACACACATGCTGCAAGAGTAAGGAAAATCTAGGGGGGGGGGGGGGTCACCCTCAGTGGCATGCTGGATCAGCAGGCCTGCTGCAGAGCTGGTGTTGCAGAGTGGCAAGATGGAGAAAAACGGAACTCTAATGGTATACATTTGTTTTGCAAGCAGAGGCTACCATCCAAGAGTTACCATCTCCAATGGTAGCCAAGTGAATCCTCAATGTGCAAGTCTATGAGTCCTTCAGCAAATGCCTCAGGGATGCTGCTGCCCATCAAGTGGTAATGTCAATGTGTGAGGGTAGTATGTGGCCTCCTGGGCCAGATGGTCATGATGCTAGGGACATTCAACTGACAGGATTAGCACTGAGAAGCCTGAGTAGAGGAAGGAGCATATATGTGGGCCCAATATTCAGCGCTGGTGGCTAGTGCGATTACAGCAGCTAGCCATCGGTACTGAAGAGATAACCTGAATATTCAATGCCAGGGCCGTATCTGGACACCGGCATTATATCCATGTTTGCCGCACAGTTTCTGCCACTGCAGAAGCTAACTGAGCAGTGGTGACATTGAGCCACTGCCCAGTTAGCTCCCTCAGGTAAAGATAAGCCAGCTTTTGCTGCACTTATATTTATCTGTGGGTCACTAACTGGGCAGTGGTGCAATATCGTCATGCCCAGTTAGCAATGGGTGTCACCTCCGGAACACCCCAGAACACCCATGACATGCCCCGATGCTACACAGTTAGCATTGGTGCGTATAGCGGCATTAATCGGGGATATTCAGTTTGTTCAATGTAAACTGCCTTGATATCATGAAAGGCGGTATATAAGAAATGTTAAATAAATAAATATTCAGTGGCACTAACTGTGTTAGTGCTGCTGAATATCCCTCTAAGCGACATATACACTGTTTACAGATCTGTGTAAATACCTTTGAATATCAGGTCCTGTGCATCTTGCCACTTCTCAGGAAGAACCACTAGTGTTGCCATGAAGGGGAAAAGAGACCTCAGTCCTCCAGGGCACTGAAAGGGCTGAATGTGATTCAAAGGGGACTAAATGCAGTAAATGGCGAAAGAAGTGTAAGGAAAGCCAACTGGTGATAACAGAGGACTCATGGGTACATCCCAATAGTATGATGTTAGCCAAGTGTCAGATGTCTCCAGATTTATTTATTTATTTGGTTTTATATACTGTGCTATTTATAATTCAGTGCGGTTTACAAGGAACGAGAACAGAAATTACATAGAATAAGTTTGTAGAACAACAATATACATAGTACAGGTTTAGAGAATAACAACAACCTCAGGTTAATAATATAACAATTTATAAATTAGGAGGGGAGAAAACTTGGGTCGCAATAACTATATACATTATTAGTGTTCGGTACTTTATATGCCTTGAGCTTCATATGATGGCTTGAGGGTCTGGCTGTGGATTTGGTTAAGTGCAGTGTTCTATGTGACATGCTCATAATATAGTTGAAACAGATGTGTTTTTAGAAGTTTTCTGAAAGTAGCTAGGTCAGAGATGGCACGGATTGGGGGGGGGGGGGGGGGAGAGAGAGAGAGTTCCAGAGAGGTGGTGCATATAGTTTGAATGACTCGGCTGTTCGCAAACTGGGAACTCTTTCTTGCTAATGTAGGGACTGAGAGAGTGCGTGCACGGCAATGGCATGGGCAGTAATAAACCTTCTCAGGTGGGCCCCATTACAGCTTTACTAAGCACAATGAAGCCCACACACAGTCCCCTCTAGCAGTAGGAGCCACGTGTGCACAGCACCTGTGATGGCAGTTCTTACCCCAGAGCACCCCATGCTGCTATGTTGCCACTAAGCCATGCTGTCAATAGTTGTAGGTAAATGGAGAAGGCAGATCCGTATGAGGGGAATTTACAAGGTGAATGCTCTGTGAGGCATGGTATACCAATGGTCAAGTAGGAATCACAGTTAGATAATTAAGGGTTGCACATCAAGGGCTCTGCTTGCATAGCTACATCATATGTGCATACATTAGGCGTTCCAATGTTGCCCCCATATAGAGGCAAGGCAATGCACACAGCCAACACCATGAACAGAAACTGACACACCTTGAAAGGAAAAGCTGTTTATACAGCTCCCCTACCTGCTGTTTATACAGAATAGAAGATGCAGCAGACAGGCCTGACCACGTGTCCCTACTTTTTATGAGACCATCCCCATTCCCTCCTCTGGACTGTAGGTGGAACACCCTGTGGCCCACCCGAGCTTGGCCCTGGTTGCTGCTGCTGCATAAGTTGCAGAATGGCAGAGTTGAGGTCTGATGGCAGCTGTCATGGAGGTTTTGAGGTCAGCGATGGCAGCTGTCACAGACATGGAAAAGCCATCTCATCCTTTGGTTTTTGGTCTTTAACCATTCATGTGTCCGTTCATGATTGACAAAGGGTTCCTGGAGCAACACCTTGTATTTTCCACTGTACGAGTATTTGTCCATTTGTCACTTGTTTTACCTCATTTGCTGTTCTAGTAGTTGGAATGCTTGTCCAAGTTTGACGATGGAAATGGATTCTGGATGTTTATTTTTATTTTTCAGCCTTTTTGTGTATTTGCATCTGATGATGCTGTTAGGTAGGCCTGGAGGTCTATGATAGTATTCTCTGTATGTGTAATCAATCTCTATGATGCCTAGCCCTACTTCAGCTCTAGGAATGTACAGTCTTGGCATACACTGATTCTTGTAAATTATCTTATGGGCATGGAGGAATTTTCTTGTTCGCATATACAGTTTTTCAAGATCTTTAAGAGGCCAGTCCACAGTCCCAAAACTGTATGAGAGTATAGGAAGTACCAACTGATTGATGGCTTATATCTTACTCTGTGATGTTAAAGCACTTTTCAATAACTATTTTAATCTCCTGTAGTATTCTTTACTGATCTTTTCTCTCATTAATTTCTGCTTGATTGTCATTCCTTCCTCTACTCTGAGACTCCTTCTTGTTCAAGTTCCTTGATGGCCCTTAGACAGGGAGATGTTTTCCGTTTTGCTCAATTTTCCTCTAGTTGCTTTAGCACATTTGTCAAGGCCAAAAGTCATCCTGATGTCATCAGAAAAGGTTTTCACTAAATGGAGTTGATTTGCTAATTGTTGGTCATTGGAACTGTAGAGCTTCAGGTTGTCTACAAATAGTACAGTAAATGGGATGTTACCTCTAGATTGTTACCTTGTTCAGGATTCAGGCTAAATCTGTATCCCAAAGAGTTGATGAGAGTACTCATTGGATTAATAGCCATACAAAGCAGAAGTGGTGACAAGGAATCTCCCTGAAATATTCCTTGCCGGGTCTTTATGTTAGGAATGATGCTATGGCACATAGTCCTGCCTGCCAACCCTTAACACCAGATATTCAATGCCGCGGTGACATAATTGAATATTTGGCATCACTGCACATGCCCTGGAGCCGCCAAGGCTAACCAGGTAGTGGTGATATTGCACCGCTACCTGGTTAGCATCTGTGGATAAAACTAGGTGAGCCAAAAGCTTGCCATTTTTAGCTGCGGATCACTAACCAGGTAGCGGTACAATATCACTGCTACCCAGTTAGCGGCAGTCTCTGCCTCTGCTCTGCCCCAGAACACCCCCAGTATGCCACGATGCTAACTGCAGAGCATTGGGGCATATAGCAGGCTTTGAAGGGGATATTTAACAGCTCTAACCATGTAAGTGCTGTTGAATATCCTGATTAAAGGCATTTGCATGGTTTACTGTGCTGTAAAGCATGTAAATGCCTTTTGAATTTTGGGCCTGTACTGACCATCTTCATATTTCAAAAAGAGTGTGATTTGCCACATTATAATGGTAAACTTACTGTACTCTATCAAACTAGGATTTATTTTATACATTTCAATGCAAGAATGTGAGATGCTGTCAAAAACTTTAATCAATCCATACTATACTGAGATTTCTGTTTTTCTTAGCGCTGGCCATAATGGTCTTATTCAACATTAACTGGTCCTTGGTTCCATATGCTTCCCTCTTATTGCCCTTTTGCTCTGGTACATTTGGATGGACACAAAACTTGACAACGTCGCACATGACACACTGGTAGAAAGTACAAAATCGTGGGACAAGGGACAGTGTACTATAATGGATTAGGAACTGTTCACAAGATACAAATCAGACAGGAGAGCTGAATAGAATTAGCTCTATGATGAAAGGTGAATTGTAGAGTAACCCAGGGATATATGCAGGGTCTGCAACTTTCACATATGTATACATGGGCGGCAAATGAAGTGCACACATGTCCAGATGACCCAAAACTATCACAGTTCTGCAAAACACAAGATGATTGTGGAGAATGTAAAGAGGACCTAGAATATGTGGGAGAGTGGGTGTATGAAGGACTAATGTAAACAACTGCAAATTTCTACACATTCGGGCAGATGCAGAAAGACTAATGTACCCTTTGCACTCAGATAACATCACAAGTTCTGACATGCCAAATGCAGAAAAGAGACTGACATGCACATAAATAACAAAGAAAAAGTATGCACATACAGTAGCACCAAGTGTATTTAAATTATAAGCAAATGAGCTGCCCACATTAAAATGGCATGCTAATATTGTCTGTGCCTGATGCAGAGAAAAGCATAGAGGTTTACATAACCAGCTGAAGCCCTATACATTTCACAAGCAGTTGTTGAGGCAGCATTCAGTGTTTCCAAACCTTTCAAAATTGCAGAGTAGCATCCCTTCTTGAGGTATTAGCACACACATATGTATATATATGCTTATATTTTATTAAAATATAACTGGATTGTTCTTCAGAGAATTACAGATCTTAACATATCCAACTTTTCTTCTAGACATCTCGATAAGCATTCAGTGTATCTCCAATATGCTGCCTATGTTCCCCAAAAAATTGTGATTTGAACATCTTCCCCAACCAGGAATGGTAAGACTGCATTAGAAGGGTAAGCAGCAGAGGTGATTTTCTTTGCCTCTTTCCCCCACTGAAATTAGGCACAGGAGTTCATAGTATCAGAGATAGTTCCTCCGACATGGGCACAATTGCTGAAATTTGTGGACATCTGGTAACCCTAGGGGAAGAGGGAATGGAGAACAGAATGTGGGGACAGTAGGGCACAAGAGGAGTTGAGAAGGTTTGGGGCAGAGTTAAGGTGTGGGTGGGTTCATGCTAGGGAGAGAAGGGGATAGTAACACAGGAGGGAACAAGCAGGGAGTGAGGGTTGGGTGGGTGGGGGAGGAAGTAGTAATAGGACAGCAGGAGGAGGGAGACGGAGGTGTGGGAGACTGGGAGACGTGTGTGAGAAAGCAGAAAGGGGAACAGTGAGAGGAGGAAGCTGTTGGATACAGTTGCAGGTGGACAGAGGATAGGGAAGGGAGAGTTGCCTGGTTACCCAGTTCAAGGAGTAAGATGTTCAGCCAGTCCTGAATTTCTAACAAGCTCTTCATGATGCAGTATGGGACCTGCAGCACCAATGGATAACATCAAGCACTGCAAATATCATTCAGCATTACAATGCAAAGTTTAAACCAGGACTGGTAAAACATCTCACTCCTGGAACAGGATAACATGGCAACTCCTGGAACTGGACACAGATGAGAACTTAACATGAGCAGCTAAACATCACACACATTGCATTGATAATGCCCAGATAATACCACACACACAATGATAGACAATTTTGTGTTTCCACATACCTGCTGGTGCATGGGCAGTATCTATCTTTGGAGGGAGTCCTTCCATGTAGATGATGCCCAGCTACTGTACCAGCCGTTCCTCCATGGGGCTGAGGTGTACTAGTTCAAGGGCCAAGTGTGTGCTGACCTGGGCACACAAGGAATTCTTAATGTCACTAAAGCACATACAGATGCTCTCCACATCACGCTCTGGGCCCCCAAGGCTGTTACAGCCTGCCTAACATGCTCACAGACAGCGTGACATGATGAGACTGTTTGGGAGCTCAGCCACCCAAACAGATGCTCATAATTCTCCAGCACCATTTCAAGAAGCACCTCAGTCTCCTCTGTGTCATATCTGTGCGCCCTCTGCTGTGCTTCCTCTAGTACTGGCTTCTTTTTCCTCTTCTTTGGGGCCTCTTCCCCCTCTACCCTGCGGATGGCCGCACTACTCCAGCATGCCTTCCTGAGAGCTACCATGCCCATCCTCCCCACTCATACCCTGCTGTCCTGCTGCATCTTCAGGAGGGAAGTCACATATACGTCCTCCTCTCTGGGATGATGCTCTGGCGTCCTCTCCACCATCTCTCACCAGCATTCCTGTGCTCTTCTCTCCCTGCCATTGCTCTCACATGCCTTTGCACAGTCCTTACACTCTCCAGTCCCTGGGACATTGAAAGGTTGCTGCTATGCCATTTTTATGTGATGGGGCACTGACATTGCATGCTACTTGCACATGCACACCAAGCGGGCATTGTTAGCATGTGCATGTATTTAAGAGGCCAGGTGATCCACATGACGGCCTTTGTGGGACTATGTGCTAATGTTTCTATGTTTAAATTGGGATGGGAAGTGCAGCAACACAGTAGGTTTGCGTGTAAAGCATTGAGGATAGGGCATATCATGTTCTGGTTTAGAAACTATGGTCCCACACCTCATATTATCATCGACCGGAAGAACTCAAACAGACCCAGACAACACACATGAGGCAAAGACAAACTTTATTATCCTAAAATACCCAAGCAACCCTAAAACATACATCATCTCAAAGCACCAAATTACAGGCATGCCGCCCATTCTATCATGGCATTTAAACCATTCGGTGTTACCGTATTTAATTCATAGATCCATCGCTGCTCATGCTGAATCAGAACCTGATCCTGAGTCCGGTCTCCATAATTACGGGTGACCTGCTCTATGCATAAATGATGATCCCAGGATATTCCCTGAATCAATCCCCTGAAGAACCCGTTTAGGAGAAACGCTCCAAAGGCGCTGGGGGGGAGGCGTCGGGATGTGTGTGGAATACGGATCAGTTTAAGAGTCTGTTTTGGGAGTGTTGTGTCCTTAACAGTATTAAGAAGAAAGTTTTATACCTGCTTCAGTGCAACGGTCAAGATAAGGAAGAAATCTTTAATAAAGCGAGCAAAGTGGCACATTATTTTTTATATAGAGCAGGTTATTTAACTTGATCAATGTTAACTACCGTTGGTGGTCGTTGATGTTATCTGGTTTCTATCCCTTTCAGTTTGACCTTTGAGTCTTTTGGATTGAAGCTTGAGAGTTCTGAGACCATCTGGTAGAAATTTGATACAGTTAAGATAACAAAATTTAAGTAATTTCTCCCAAACAGCGTTTTGATGTGGATGTATTTCCCTTTTTGTTATATTTAACGCAGAATCTTTTGATTGTTTTGTATAAGCGTTAATGAACTGACCACTAGATACGTGTCTACACGGTGGCTAATGTTAGGCATGTGAATGAGCCCTGCTTGTTCCATAATTTCCCTCTTCCCCAGGAGAGGCTCCCAAACCCACTTGGAACTCTAACACTGGTAAACTCTGCAGCATATAGGCTTACAAAACATGGTCAGGCATAGTGGAATGTGACCAAGGACCAGCAGGACATCTGCATTGTCTCACCCTAATGTTGCGCACTCCATTGCTCCCATCCACATTCAGGGCTGCTGGGGTTCAACACTGTCACCAAATGTGTATACATGCCAAGTGACTCAGTTTCTGCAGTGCGATTATAACTGAGTCTGGATTTTGTGATTATGTCACTCAGAAGCATTATGGGACATGCAACACTGATGCCCATGGGAAAAAATCTCAGCATACAAAGAGCAGACTGCATTGTGGTGTACACTGATAACCAGACTGGGCAAATCATCTTACTCCTGGAACTGGGTAACTGAGGTGTGACCCAGTCCTGGGTGGACCACAGGTCACATTGATTCATACAATCACCTCTGCAATATGTAAATTTCCAGTTTACTCACATAATGACCAAACCCCTGAGATCCAATAGACGCATATATATTTCATATCACATGGCTGTCAAGTTTACTAGCTCTAGGACTGCACTGTTTTAGCAGTTCTGGAGCAGGAATTACATTGCTATGCGGTATGTTATTTGTGGACCCTAAGTGCACTCATGTGATGCAGTTCAGTCCTAACTGCTTCAGGATGTGATACTTATAAAACCAGGCCTGGCTTAATATCTCAATCCTAGACCTGGGTATCCAAGCATCTCTAAATTACTGGGGTAGAAAGGTATATTAAGGCATTGAATCTATACATGTGCAAGAGCTTTTTGTTTGAAGACATATTTGCAATCATTCTTGCCCCAATAAAGGGGAGGGTATCACCTCAACTTGCATCACTAGATCACATATGTGGTGTTAATTGTGCTTTCCTCTGGCCACCTGACTGAACCACATTATATGTAGGGATATGTAGTAGGCCTTTCCCATGGAATTTAACAGAGATGGCCATTCCTAAAAGGATCTCCATTGTAAGCAAGGTAATATTGTGTGGCTTTTAAATACAAGCTTTCTGCCTGTGAGCTCTTAAAAGGGTTTGAGTTTTCATTTTTAATAGTTAATTCTTTTTCTAGTGCTGTACTGCAAAAGGGGAATTTTAGTGTTCTTGTGTAAAGCTCTGCTTTTAGAGTTCATGGTTCATTTTCTAGCCTTCCATTCAAAGCAAGCTCTTTCAAGTCACTGACCTCATCAGGTGTTAGATCCCTCCTACTGACCCCAGCTCCCACCCACCCCATGTGAGAATTCTTGCTATATAGGGCAACTTTGCAATTAGCTTGTTGACAAACAATTTGCGATTCTTCGAGGAACTTATAAAGAGAACACATTAATCTGCATTCTTCAGACACATAGAGCCCAATTCCAACATGGATGTACTGGCCCTCTGTGCGCCCAGTCGGAACCAGACACATAGAGTTAGCCGGGATTCTGATTCCGTGGGATACATCTAGCCCTGCAGAATCAGAATTGTGTCCAGGCCTGTACATGCAGGCTGGGACCCCGATTCAGTCCGGCCTGCACATACTGGACTTACCAGGCTAGCTCAGTCAGGGCTTTTCAATGGCTCAGAGCTATGGCGTCTGATTGCCATGGCACCATGGCTCCACTGAAAAGCCATGATCCCTAGCTGCCGGCTCCAAAAGTGCTTTCCCTGCTGGCCGACTCCCGATCTGGCCTCCCAAGGCCAGGGTCAGGCCATGGGGAATGTCCTGTGCTCCATCCTGACCTTTTAGAGCCCGGGCCCACCATCCCCCATTGACTAGGGGAACCTATTCCACCTCCAAGGTGGAATAAGTTCCCTGTTCAAGCTGCCATCCCGGATATACAGGGCTAACATTGGAATCGGCCCTGTATGTCCGGAGCCGATGACTGCCCACAGCCTGCCCTAATGTTGCCCCTGATCCGCCACTTTCCTGCCCCCGTCTAACTTCCCCGTACAAGGGTAGGGAAGTTTGTCGGGGTCAGGAGGTGTCTGAATAGTGGGGATGGACATGTCCATCCCCGCTATTCGTGCTTCAGAATGACCCCTATAATATCAAAATTTACTAATGTAAGGTAATAACTGTCTAGCAAGGAAGTGGGGCTACATATAAGGACATATAGGGACATAGAGCAGCACTGTTAAAACACACATAAGAAGTTAGCTGCTTTTTCTCTTAAGGACAGCTGAGGAAAAGTTAGGGACTTTGATAGGTCTCTCTTGTTTACTTCACTAGGTACCAAAGCTCCACCAAAGCTGTTACCTCTGTTACAGCTTCTGCCTCTGTCCAGAAAGACAGCCCAATGCTAGTTGAAGGTCCAGTTCCATGTGCAGGATGCCTGCAACTGAAGCTCTCATGAAACAATTGGAGGAGCTCAGAGAAGAGGTGATGAGATGCTTCTTGAAGCATCCAAGTAATCAAACAGAGGTGAAGATGGGATGCTACAGAATGAAGAGAGTTGGATATGAGTCACCAGAGCCTGCAGCATTGACAATCCAACTCCTCCAGCCCTTGAATTGAAGAACCAGTATGCAGCCCTGGAAATGGAGGAGGTGAAAGCATCCTAGGAAAAGGAAGAACCAGAGCTCAAGCAAAGTTGCGGAATCAGTTACTACAAGGAAGCGAAGTGTAGTGGTGAGGGTAAAGGCCGAGGCAGAGAATTTTGCATCCTGGAGATGAATGCATGACTACATGGATGGTGTCATCGAGACTGTTTTGGCTTGGACCGTGGTATGAATTTCCAAGGGCTGCAAAGCAGAGATGGCGTCTACCTATCTAAGAAGGGTCAAAGTATCTTCCGCAGCAGACTAGCTAACCTACTGTAGAGGGCTTTAAACTAGATTCTTTGGGGATGGGTGAAGAAAGCTCCCAAGTACATGAAATCCCTCAAGTAAATAAAAGATTACATACCTCTGAAATGAGTAAAAAGAGCACCATCTGGAAAGCAGTGTGCATAAATGCCGGTAGTATGGGAAATAATATCCCAGATGTTGAGGCATTATTGGAAGATCTCACTTGGATTTAGTGGCGGTTACAGAAAAGTGGTTCACGGACATCCATGGCTGAGGTTTAAATTATACAAGGCTATACTTTATGCAGGAAGGACAGGATAGAAAGAAGGGGAGGAAGAGTGGCACTATATGTAAAATATAATATTAAAGCTATAGAATTACATGGCTTAAAAGGGAGCGAGAAAGCACTGTGGGTTAAACTAGAAAGAAGGAATGGGAAATCCATTTGTAGTGGTATGATATATGGATCTCCTTCACAGAGAGAAATGGATATAGATTTAATAGAAGACATACCCAATATTGCCATGAGAGGAGAAGTGCTACTACTAGGTGATTTCAATATGCTAGATGTTGATTGGCATATCCCTGCTATGGTGTCATCTAGAAATAAGGAGATCCTGGATTCTCTACAGGAAGAGCTATTCTGGCAATTGGTAACAGAGCCAAAATGTAAGGGGGCCATACTGGACTTGATGCTTTTGTTATAGTGGGAGATCATCTCACATCCAATGATCACCAGATGATGTGGTTCAGTATTAGGACTAGGACTGATACAGTCCATTCAAAAATGAGAGACTTTCAGAAAACTAACTTTGATTGGATGGGAAAATAAATGAATGAGTCCCTAGGATGGGAATAGCTGGGGGATGTAGAAAAGTAATTACCTCTCTTAGGGAACCGCGGCTATGCCATTGCCTGTAAAACCATTGCGGAGCCTTCCTGCCTCTTGAGGGGCTCCGTGCAGCATTGTCCCACCTCCAAAGGAAGTTGTTTACCACTTTCTTTGGAGGTGGGACAATGCTGCATGGACGGAGCCCGTTTAGAGACAGAAAGGCTCCGCAACGGTTTTACAGGCAATGGCATAGCCGCGGTTCCCTAAGAGACAGGGAGCCGTGGCTGCTGTAGGAGGAGGCTGACTTGGGGTGAGGGGTGCAGGTAACCTGCAACGGGGCTGACATAGACAGAGGGGGTGCTGACATAGACAGAGGGGGGGGCTTACATGGACAGAGGGAGGGGGGCTGACATGGACGGAGGGGGCTGATATGGATGGAGGGAGGGGGCTGACATGGACAAGGGGGGGCTGACATGGAGAGAGGGGGCTGACATGGACAGGGGGGCTGACATGGATGGAGGGAGGGAGGGAGGGGAGGGCTGACATGGATGGATGGAAGGAGGGAAGGGGCTGACATGGACAGAGGGGGGCTGACATGGAGGAGGGAGGGAGGGCTATTATGGACAGGGGGGGCTGACATGGATGGAGGGAGGGAGGGGGGCTGACATGGAGAGAGGGGTGCTGACATGGACAGGGGGGCTGACATGGATGGAGGGAGGGAGGGGAGGGCTGACATGGATGGATGGATGGATGGAAGGAGGGAGGGGGCTGACATGGACATAGGGGGTCTGACATGGAGGGAGGGAGGGCTGACATGGACAGAGGGGGGAATGACATGGAGGGATGGATGGAGGGAGGGGCGCTGACATGGACAGGGGGCTGACATGGAGGGAGGGGGCTGACATGGATGGATGGATGGAGGGAGGGAGAGGGGGCTGACATGGACAGAGGGGGGGCTGACATGGAGGGAGGGAGGGGGCTGACATGGACAAAGGGAAGAGACAGGGGGATGTACTGGACAGATGGGGGATAAATGCTGGACAGAGGGGAAAGACAGTGCGGGTTAGGATTATAATGGGCAGATGGGGGGGGGGGCTAGGACTCGTAATGGGTTGATTAGGGAAGGCTAAGACTGGGAATGGACTGATCAAGGGGGGGTTGAGACTGGTAATGTGCTGATAGGGGGGTAGGACTGGTAATGGACTGATGGGGGGCTAGCATTGGAAATGAGCTGATCCAGGAGGTTAGGACTGGAAATGGGCTGATTAGAGGAGGCTAGGACTGGTAATGGGCTGATGGGGGGGGGGGGTAGGACTGGTAATGGGATGATTAGGGGAGCCTAGCACTGGTAATGGGGTTGAGGAGGGACTAGCACTGGAAATGAGCTGATTAGGGGAGGCTAGCACTGGTAATGAGCTGGGGGGGGGGGGTAGGACTGGTATTGGGCTGATTAGGGGAGGCTAGCACTGGTAATGGGGTTGAGGGGGGACTAGCACTGGAAGTGAGCTGATTGGGAGGCTTCGACTGGGAATGGGCTGATTGTGGGGAGGGGAGGATAGAGCTGCTGGCCCTGGAAGAAAACTGGGGGCTAAGGCTACAAATGGGCTGATACGAGGGGATGGGAGAATGGAACTGGAAGGGAGTGGATCTGAGAGGGGCTGCCATAGTATTTGTACTAGACGGGACTGGTCAGTGGGGAAGGAGGGGGACTGGAAGGGAATGGTCACCAGTGGCAGTCATGGGAATGAAAGTTGACATTGGAAGGTATTCAGAGTGAGGACTGGAAAGGGGCTGATACTGGGGAGGGTTACTGGGACTGGAAATAGGCTGATGGAAAGAAGTGAAGAAAGCGAAAGAAGAGATAAGAAATGGCAGATGGATCATAGACCACAGAAAGAGAGCTAAGAGAAGAAAGGAAAGCAGAAGCCTCAGATCGGGACCAGCATGATCAGAGAATAAATTGGTCAGACAACAAAGGTAGAAAAAATAATTTTATTTCATATTAGTGATTTGACTACAAAATCATCATAATTTTGAAATCAAATATTGTTACTTGTTATTGTGATTATTGTGGTTTAAATAAGTAAATTTTATAAATAAAAACATATTGCAAAGGCCTATAATATATTAATAATTCAACAAATGATTATAGCGACAATGCGTTAATGGTAAAGGAAGAGAGACGCATTTGATTTTATCATTGGGGGTCAACACAAGTTGACCAATGCTAAAAGGGGTCACGGTACAAAAAAGGTTGAGAACCACAGCTTTAGAGGAAAGATGGGATAGAGGTGATGTCACTGAGATGTTTAAATACCTCCGTGGCATAAATGCACAGGAAGAGAGCTTCTTTCGATTGAAAGGAAGCTTTGCTATGAGGAGACATAGGATGAGAGTGAAAGTGGATAGGCTCAGGAGTAAGAACATAAGAACATAAGACATGCCATACTGGGTCAGACCGAGGTCCATCAAGCCCAGTATCCTGTTTCCAACAGTGGCCAATCTAGGTTATACGTACCTAGCAATATCCCCAAAAGACAGGTTCTACAATGCTTGTACTGGGTCAAGCATTGATATCCTGGGTCCCTTTTTAAATAAGAACATAAGACATGCCATACTGGGTCAGACCGAGGTCCATCAAGCCCGATATTGATTTTGGGCAGTCTATGCGCCCCTAAGGTGCATGATCCTGCCTACTGACCCTTAACCCTGGATATTCAATGCCGGGGTCATATGCAGCCCCGGCACTGAATATTCAGGGATCGTCACAGACACCGGAAGCAGCAGTAGCTAACTGGGTAGCAGCGATATTGCATGCTGCCCGTTTAGCATCTGCACCTTAACGATAGTTGAGGTTTTCCTTGCCTGTCGTTAAGGCGCAGATCGTTAACCAGGCACATGTAATATCACTGCTGCCTGGTTAGTGCTTGTCACTGCCTCTGCTCCACTCTGGAACACCCCGACACACCTGGATGCTAACTGGATAGCATTGGGACGCATAGGGGAGTTAAGAGGAGATATTCAATGGCACTATCCATGTAAGTGCCATTGGATATCCCCATTTACTGTAAGGCATTTGCACAGTTTACTGGGCTGTAAACCATGTAAATGCCTTATGAATATTGGGTCCTTTGTGTCTTCTGCTAACTCTTCATTGTTTGCTGCCCATTTGTCTTTCTTCTAGTTTTTTCCATTCTCTCTCTACATCTGCTCTAACATACTGATCTTTCCCCTTTAGCTCTTTCCTGCATTTCTTTCTTTATTCCTTTTTCATCCACTCAAATTTCACACCTCCATCCTCAATCCCCTTAGTCTCCCAATATTCAGCCAATCATAGATTTTTCTTCCCTTCCACACAAAGTATCTTTTCCCCTCTCCATCCTCACTACTTTAGCTTCTTTTTTTTTCTTGCCAGCCCCATCCCCTTCAAGTCCTCCCCTAACATCAGCTTTCTTTTTTTTTTTTTTTTTTTTAATATATTTTATTTATGAAGATACTTTTTACAGAGTCATAATAGATAAACAATTACAACCAATAATACAGCAAAATAAAGGAGGAATATAAACCAAAACAGGTAATCATTAAACTTCCAAACCACATCTCGGGGAAAGTCTAATCAAACCATGAAATTGTAATAAGAAAATCAAGGCTCAACCACAAGGGCTGCAGCCAACCTAGCCAGGCGAGTTTCCTCACTGCTAACCTGTATTCAGGATACACTATGGACCTTTTCCCGCTCAACTAACCAGATCTCTAAATCAGATGAAGAATAAAAGACACATTTATCATAATGTAAAGATATACAGCATTTGCAAGGGTACTTTAAAAAAAACGTAGCTTCCAAAGCTAATACTCTAGGTTTTAACAAAAGAAAAGATTTTCTACGAAGCTGCGTAGCCCGAGAAACATCCGGGAACAGAGAAACTCTATCGCCACAAAACTGGAACTCCTTCCTCCTAAAATAAGATTTCAGTATCGAAATCTTATCCTCTTCAGAGGACAGGGTAACCAGTAAGGTGGCTCTAGTAATGATCACATCCTGAGTTTCTTCAAGAAAAGCTGTTAAATTGAAATCTGCCTTGTCTGAAATAGGAATCTCTTCTTTATCCTCAGGGGTAGAAGAAACTCTCGAAGCAAGATAATAACATTTAACCAGAGCACAAGACTCAGCCTGAGGAAAAAGAAGAATATCCTTTAAATACTTTCTAAAGAGTACTGTAGGAGACAACATGGGACATGTGGGAAAATTCAAAACACGAATATTCATTTTGCGAGCTAAGTTTTCCAGCTTTTGATGCAGCAGAAAACTTTCTTTTGCATGAGCAGCCGTAAAATCTGAAAACTTGCCCATTTGAGGCTCTAGTTTCGCCAGAACCGAGTTACAAGCACCGATCTGGGAATCTAGAGCATGAAACTTTTGAATGGAATCCCTTGTAAATAAGCACAATTTGGAAACAGTCTCTGACAACATACGCTCCGTGCGAGAAACTACAGTCCAAACATCTGATAATGATACCGTGGAAGTTGCCGGTAAAGGCGCAGGAGAAAAGGAATGACTCCACACAACTTCTTGAGGACACATATGTGAATCGGGAACAAAAGAAGCCTCCTTAGAAAGCTCAAGGAAACCAGGAGGAAGCGGTGGGGTACGCTCGATAGAGCTTAAACTCGCACCTTCTGTGACAGGAACCAGAGGCACAGTACCTGGTATGGCAGGCCGTGGTGTAGAAACCAAGTGCTTCTCAATTGCCCCCGCTTGGGATTCATCGGCTGCCGGCTTCTTCTTGCGCTTACCACCTGGCATGCCCCAACTCTAACACCAGGGCTCCAAGATGGCTCCAAAGGGGCTCACAAGGGGCCAAACAACCCCCTTAGAAACGCACCCCTTTGAAAACGCGCCAATGGCTAGCGCCGTGTAAGATCAAAATAAGAAGGACCCGTTGGTGACGTCAGCCGAGTGCCCGCAGAGCCGCCAGCCACAGAACCAGCCTCCTCTCCTGCACTGGATCTGGACACAAGATGAAACGCTCCCGAGAAGCACAAGTCGGCAAGGGCTTTTACCAGGACCCGGTGGTGACGTCAGCCGAGTGCCCGCAGAGCCGCCAGCCACAGAACCAGCCTCCTCTCCTGCACTGGATCTGGACACAAGATGAAACGCTCCCGAGAAGCACAAGTCGGCAAGGGCTTTTACCAGGACCCGGTGGTGACGTCAGCTGAGTGCCCGCAGAGCCGCCAGCCACAGAACCAGCCTCCTCTCCTGCACTGGATCTGGACACAAGATGAAACGCTCCCGAGAAGCACAAGTCGGCAAGGGCTTTTACCAGGACCCGGTGGTGACGTCAGCCGAGTGCCCGCAGAGCCGCCAGCCACAGAACCAGCCTCCTCTCCTGCACTGGATCTGGACACAAGATGAAACGCTCCCGAGAAGCACAAGTCGGCAAGGGCTTTTACCAGGACCCGGTGGTGACGTCAGCCGAGTGCCCGCAGAGCCGCCAGCCACAGAACCAGCCTCCTCTCCTGCACTGGATCTGGACACAAGATGAAACGCTCCCGAGAAGCACAAGTCGGCAAGGGCTTTTACCAGGACCCGGTGGTGACGTCAGCCGAGTGCCCGCAGAGCCGCCAGCCACAGAACCAGCCTCCTCTCCTGCACTGGATCTGGACACAAGATGAAACGCTCCCCAACATCAGCTTTCTTCTAGTTCCATCCCCTCCCAGCATCCGCTTCCTTCCAGTCCCATTCTCCTCTCCCACCACATCAGTCCATTTGCAATCCTAGCCCCCAGTCTTCTTCCAGGGCCAGCAGCTCTCTCTTCCCCTCCCCCCAACAGTCCTTTTCCAGTCCTAGCCCCCTCCCATCAGCCCATTTCCAGTGCTAGCCCCCCGAGGAAATGCCCCCGTTTAACCTCCTAGCACTCAGTGTGCCAGCGGGCTGAACTTTAACAGAGACGTGGGAAAGAGGAAAACACAATTCTTTTTTCTAGCAGCTCTGCAGAGATAAGCTGGGATGCCAGGCTTCGGGCCTCACCGGCTCCCACCGAAGCCAGTCAAGCAGATGTGGGGCCTCCTGAGGCATGGGGCCATGTGCAGGCAACATTCCCGCACAATGGATGGGATGGCTCTGGGAGAGCCTGATGTCAGTACCAGGCAAAATGGTAGAAACCATTATAAAGAATAAAATTACTGAACATGTAGATAGTCATGGTTTAATGGAAGAAAGCCAACATGGACTTAGCCAACGAAAATCTCATACTAAGCTGATATATTTTTTGAAGGTGTGAATAAACAGGTAAACAAAGGTGAGCCATGAGAAACTCAGTGAAATTAAAAAGTCAAGGGATAGGAGACAGTGTACTATTTTGGATCAGCAACTGGTTAAAAGATAGAAATCAGAGAGTAGGGCTAAATGGACAATTTTCTCAATGGAGAAAAGTGAGTAGTGGAGTACCCTAGGGATCTGTGCTGTGCCTGTTGCTTTTTAGCATTTTCATAAATGACCTGGAAATGGGAATAATGAGTGAGGTGATCCATTTTGTAGCTGAAACAAAATTATTCAAAGTTATTAAAACACAAGAGATTGTGAAAAATTGCAAGAGGACCCTGATAAATTGGAAGACTGGACGTCCAAATGGCAGATGAAATTTAATGTGGACAAGTGCAAAGTTCTGCATTTAGAGAAGGACAACCCAAACTATGCTTATACAATGCAAGGTTCCACATTAGGAATCATAAGGAAAGGAATGGAGAACAAAACTAAGGATATTATAATGCATCTGGGTTTGACCACACCTTGAATATTGTGTGCAATTCTGGTCACCATACTTTAAAAAGGATATAGCAGAATTAGAAAAGGTACACTAATGCCACCTCTCACCAGCATGGCCACTGCCTCAACCTTATCATCTCTAATTGCTTACCCTCAAACTTCTATACCTCAGTTCTTCCCTTATCTGATCATCACCTGCTAAGCTTCACTCTTCATCACCCCATGCTTCAGTCCCACCCAGTCTTCTTCAATCTCTTTAGAAATCTTCATGCTGGAGGTGTGTGGATTTCTTCATTTGTTCCTGGACTGTGTACCTGAGTGGTTCCCGACATTAGCTCCTGCTAATTTGATCACCTGCAGTGTAGCTGAGGGCTATAAAATCTCCAGCCCTACCACGGGATGCCGAGGTGTGTGGATTTCTTCATTTGTTCCTGGACTGGTTCCCGACGTTAGCTCCTGCTAATTTGATCACCTGCAGTGTAGCTGAGGGCTATAAAATCTCCAGCCCTACCGCGAGACGCCGAGGTGTGTGGATTTCTTCATTTGTTCCTGGACTGTGTACCTGAGTGGTTCCCGACGTTAGCTCCTGCTAATTTGATCACCTGCAGTGTAGCTGAGGGCTATAAAATCTCCAGCCCTACCGCGGGACGCCGAGGTGTGTGGATTTCTTCATTTGTTCCTGGACTGTGTACCTGAGTGGTTCCCGACGTTTGCTCCTGCTAATTTGATCACCTGCAGTGTAGCTGAGGGCTATAAAATCTCCAGCCCTACCACGGGACGCCGAGGTGTGTGGATTTCTTCATTTGTTCCCGGACTGTGTACCTGAGTGGTTCCCAACGTTAGCTCCTGCTAATTTGATCACCTGCAGTGTAGCTGAGGGCTATAAAATCTCCAGCCCTACCGCGGGACGCCGAGGTGTGTGGATTTCTTCATTTGTTCCTGGACTGTGTACCTGAGTGGTTCCCGACGTTAGCTCCTGCTAATTTGATCACCTGCAGTGTAGCTGAGGGCTATAAAATCTCCAGCCCTACCGCGGGACGCGGTCGCGGGCGTCCCTTGGGGGCGTGCACCGAAGGGGCGTGACCAAAGGGGCAGGCCACGCCCCTTTGGTGCCCCTTCGGTGCACGTAGGTGGGAGAAGCGTTACCCTGTAATGGGGAAAAGGAAAAAGAAATATCCTCCCGTTCCAATGAAGGTTGTTAAGGTCGTTGGACCGATGGACGCTCACGTCCGCGTGAGTGATCCTTCTCCTTCTGTCCAGACACCGAAGGAGTGTGGCTTGGACGTTTCCGGAGTGAGTATTTCTTCATCTGTGTCTTCTCCTCGCGATATGGGTGTTACTCCGCCCTGCTCAGAGTCGGTGTCTATATCCGGGGAGGCGGCTTCCCGGGTGGATATCGAGGAAGCCGACCCTGGCTCGGTCCTACTACCCTCTACGTTTTTGAGAATTGACTCTTCTTTTACATTGCCTCTGTCTTTGCCCTCTGTAATTACTTTTCCAGCAGCTGGGGAAACCCAGCCACCGCCGGATAATGTATCCTTAAAAGATATATGGGCTATTGTTTCTCGGATGGAGTTGGCACTTGGCCATTCATTAAAAAAAGATTCTGATTTTTCTAAAGAAACAGTTCTGAAATTATCAGATCATGAAACTAGGATTGTCTCTTTGGAAAAGTGGTCAGTGGTTCAGGATTCAAAAGATCTGCCTTTTAAGGCTGTTTGTGAAAATTTTTCTCAGGATTCCTTCTTGTTACATAGGCAGGATGAGTTTTTGGAAAATTCCTTTAGGTCT